>JBBBVM010000317.1:0-2552715 GCA_037355625.1 Petunia x hybrida | reverse complement strand
GGGTATCTCTAAAACAAAATGGAAAAAGGAGAAAAGTAAACATACTGTTCACCCTGATCAAAAGCAGGAGGATGAGGTTGTTGTTTGTTGTAGTGAGCAACCAATGTATCAAAGCAGTATACAACCATTTCTCTATTTGCTGACACCATTCTTTCAAATTCAAGAATTGATCTTTTCAACAATCACTTAACAATTAATAGATCAATTTTGAGTCAATTTGATTATGAAAATATTGGGGTTTTTCCCTTTTTTTCTATGTGCTTGACCGCCTTCTTTATGTTGATAAATCCTAAGCAAGAATAGAGTGTGAATAAAAACAAAGCAATTTGGGTATAAAGTGAATGAAAAAGAAAGTATTCTCCTCCTTTTTTTTTCCTTTTTTGTTCTCCTTTTGATTCTTTTGAGTTTTGCTTTAGGGTCTGTTTGGAAACCACCTCGTAATTGGATTTGGTGTAATTACTAGGGTAGTAATTACACAGCCTAGTAATTACACAATAAAGTAATTACGAAGTCCTGTTTGTCTGCCATAGTGTAATTACAGTGTAATTACAAGCGTACCGTTTGGTTGCACAAGTGTAATTATACTGTTAGATCTTTTTAAATTAAAAAAAAAACCTATTATACCAAATTATTGTTCAATTATTTTTTTGAAATTTACCTATCATTTTTATTAATATTCATCTTTCTAAGATTAAGAGACAAAGTTTCAAAAAAACTAGAGTAGTAACTCATCTAAGAGAAATAAAGAAGATAAAATAAAGAAAGTAACGAAGAAATAAAATTTGAGAAGTTATATGGTACCACAAAAAGTAAAGATACTTAGAAAGTGAGAAAAAAAAAAGAACTGAAAGAAAAATATGTAAAATAAATAATATACTTAAAACAAGAAATTAAAAAATAAAAAAGAAAAAAAGATAACGTTGTAATTACCAAGGAAGATAAGAAATTGCAAGAAGTAAATGTCATCAAAATGATAGGGAGGTACGAAAGAAAAACAATGAACAAATATATGATAAAGTCAAAAACAAAATAAGTTCAAAGTAAAGAAATAAAAAAGGAGAAAGGTTACCAAGAAGCAAAAAGTAAAGATAAGAAAATAAGAAGAAAAAAATAAAAGAGAAATGATTTTAAAGAAATTATATATTTAATATAAAATTAAGAATTTTAAAATAAAAAAAGAATAAGAAATTAAAAAGAAAATAAACTTAAAATAAAAACAAAGATAATAGAAATTAAAAAGTAACCCTGTAATTACACAGTGTAATTACCAGCAATTCTCAGCTCCCCCCTAAGAATTGAAGAGTGTAATTACATAGCCTCAATTACACCCAATTACATGCTGACCAAGTAATTACTTGGTCAGCCAAACACGCCAAACTGAGTAATTACACCCAATTACACCCAAATCCAATTACACAGTGGCTTTCCAAACAGGCCCTTAATGGTTCCCAATGAATTATTGAGTGTAGTGGTAAAGCCAATGTAGCTTAGCCGTATTTCTTTTTAACTTCCGATATACTATTACTCAATTAATGTGGTATTTGTAGTTGTTTTGTCTCTTAGGAATATGATAGTAACTTTTTATATTTAAAAATATTTTCATTTTAAATTTCTCAATTTATAGATATAAATATTTTCTAACGAGATAAATTGTTAGATCACAAGTTTTAAAACTTGTTTCATATCTAAACATTATACCCAATTAAATGTTGTCACATTAATTAAAAGGAATAATTTTCAGTCCAAATAAAATAAACCTCCAATTATTTTTTGCAATAATGTCGTCATGGACTAACGTTCTAGAAGAAGGCCAAAGGGTCGCTCCATTGCTGGAATAATCATGTTTGCGTTGCGTGACAAAAGACTTAAAAGCAACGTGATAACGTCCTATTTTTGTTTTACTATAGTCACATTTGTCTTATGCTTTTTATATTTTAAATTTATGTAATATAATTTCACTCGATAGAAAAATATAAAAAATCATAAGTTTTGTAGGTTTTAATTATATATAATATGGATGGATAAAAAAATTAAAAATTTATGCTTTTGAACATATCATAACATTTGTGTATGCTTCTTTTTTCTTTAAAAGATGTCGGAAGGAATCACTTGTCAGGTGTGATTGTTTCAGACAGTCTTGAATGCCCTGAAGAAGATAGGTTCGGCGGCGAAACCATTAAGCGATCCGGAGAGGGTTCTGCAAATATGTTGAATGAACAAGTGGGAATTAAAGCTCGTGCGGCGAATGAAGTTGGATTCGGGAGCTCTGGCGTCCCCAGGTTGAGTAGTGAACAAATGCAGGTGCTGGTGAGTTTGTTGAATCAGAAAAATTCAGACACGGCTGATCGAGTGAATGATAAGACAACTAATAGTTCGTGGATAATTATACTGGAGCTTCAAATCATATGACTGGAGAGTTGAATGTGTTGAGCGATCTACAGGATATTGTACACTATCCGGTGGGTTTGCCTAACGAAAGCAGTACCATGGCTACAAAAGAAGAGTCAGCCCAGCTTAATGATCACATGACCCTCCAAAATATTCTTTATGTTCCCGGAATGACGTGCAACTTGATTTCGGTGTCTCGGTTGATTGATCAGTATGATTGTGATGTGCATTTCACCGATGACATGTGTGTTGTGAAGGATAGGACCACGAGCAAGTTGATTGGCACAGGTAAACAAACGGATGGACTATATTATTTTCGGACAGTGTCACCGGTGAAGGCTTCGAAAGTCGATGTTTTGGATCTATGGCATCAAAGGTTGGGACATCCTTCGATTCAGGTAACGAATTCTCTCCCAATTCAAGAAGTTAGGAAGTTTAGTGGTAAGAAAAATGAAAAGGCATGTGATATATGTCATCGGGCAAAGTAGACTAGGAATGTGTTTCCATTGAGCGAAAATAAAGCCTCCGAGAGTTTTGAGTTGGTACACTGTGACTTGTGGGGCCCATATATAACTGGAACTTTATGTGGTGCCTCTCAACGTCGTTTCAGACTGTATCAGACCATTTTAGCGTTGTATCTCACTGTATCTGCACTATTTTTGCTCCGTATCAAACCTTATCTCGTTGTATCTACGCTGTTTCTTGTTTCAGCACAGTTTTAGACTGTATCATATTGTTTCAATGCCATTTCAAACTGTATCAGACTGTTTCAACAGCTGTTTCAAATTGTTTCAACACCGTTTCAGACCGTTTCATACTGTAATATACTGTTTTAACAGCTGTTTCAGATTATATCATTTCTACTTTAGCTGATTGGAGCCTTAACCATACGATGGACAGTGGAGGTGCACAACCACTCGAGCAAGACTCACAAGAAGTCTATGCCTTTTCAAAACCGATCTACTAAATAACCTAAAACATATTTTATATATATATATATATATATATATATATATATATATATATATATATATATTATTTTTTCCTTCAAGGATTAATACTAATACTCATAAGCAGCATCAACTATCAATTAATCAAGCGGTTTCCAATCTCGAAAGAAATAAAAGCATCAACACAAGCATACTGAATTTGATCAGTATTCAACCACTCAGCATCCCACCTACCCATAGTAATACGTTTCGGCTTAGCAATCTCTCTCCCTAACACAACACTGCACAGTTCTATCAACCCAACATTATTCCTCAATCCATGATACACATTCGCAACCAATCTACTCAAATCCACAGCATTACCCACACAACCAACTCCCTCGAAAACGCCACGAACATCAAATGCCTCTAGTGAGGCGAAAACGCAAACTTCGCAATGTACGTCGGATACACAACCGACGCCAGAGTTCCAGTTCCCATCGGAGACTCTGTCGGAAGTTGTCCCTTCCCCCTCATTCCGCTGCTTGCTCCATTCGCCGTGTTGGCTGGTGCTTCTTTTACAGATCTGATTTATTGCTTCATCATGTTGGCTGATGCTTGCTTCATCAGGGTTTGGATGGGGGTGGGGGTGGGGGTGGTGGGCGGTGTCAGGTGGGGTGGGGGGTGGGCGGGGCTGTATATTAGTTTTGGGAGGAAGAGAGAGTAAATGAGATAGTATATTATAATTTGGGAGAAATGAAAGGGAAATGTTGATTATTGTGAAATGTGTTAGGGAAAATAATGTTATATACTAGGTTGTAATTAAAGAAATATTGTTATTTTTATGTAATATAGGGGTGTAGATTTGTATAGATCTGTAAAAAAATTGAAGAATTAAAAAGATAGATATTCTTTATTTACCCATTCTGATTATACTCAAATGTGTTACTACTAGTTTTTTTTAGTACTAGCTTAAAGTTGACTGTGTGTATATAGATTTGTTTCTACACATGCACATATATGTTGGTTTCCAAAATCTTTTGAAGTTGTAGTAGATTCAAGTCACTTTTTAAATTTTATGGAGTAACCTTAGTTTGTTATCCTCTGATTACTAAGTCCTGGCTACATTTGGTTTTGTGATTACTAAATATATTACGTATATATTTACATGATTATCTAACTTCAGTGTGAACTCAAATCTCGAAGCTCTAATTCTTATTTTCCTGCAAAGATGTTAAAGGTTGGCAAAGAGAAATTAATAAAGTACTAAAATTAGTTGCTGCTGATACGATGTGAAGAGAAGGCTACTAGCTAATTGATAGATGAAGCATGAATTTCTACATATGCCTACTATATGAAACAAGTCAGTCATTTAAATGGCAAGCACATACTTTAGGTAATGAAGCATAGGCAAGGAACAAATTGAGTTTGAAAAGAACCATAAAATATTGAAGAGCTATGGCATTATAAATGCAAGGTTATAACACGTCTTTAATTATTTACAAATAGTAAGAATGATCAAGATTAACAACTGAAAGAAAGTACTAGCAATTTTTCAAGATTAATGTTTCAGTTCATTTTACATTTTTATTCATACCATATTTTATCGAGTTTTGCTTTTTCACCTACAACTTCATTCATCTTCCTGCTCAATTTCCTAATCTGCAGCCCTTAAAAGAAAGTCTTCTTATAAGACAACATATGTCCTAATGATGTGAGCTTAGAATGTCATGATCGTCTGGAGCCATGATGACCATATGTACGTGGTATGCATTTTTCTTATTCACATCAGAAAAATTTGTGCCTGCGCTTAGTTAAATAAATGAAGAACTATGTCTAATTTCCATTTATCATCGTGCATATTGCTAAAGTTTATTAAAATAGTTGACTACCATATTTTAGGTATGCGCTGAATAAATGAAGAATTATGTCTAATTTCCAATTTATCATCGCGCATGTGGCTAAAGTTTATTAAAATAATACAATTGACTACCGTGTTTTAGGTGCGCGCAAAACGGACAAGTACCCTAGTCTATATAAGATAGTGCCATGACAGAAGTGAAATTGAGTAGTTTAATGCAACAAGGACTTTGTGACCAAGAAATAGGATATTAGTAACGTACCGGAGGCACTCAACCGTATAAAATAATCATGTCCATTGTAAATTATTGGCGAGTGTCATCTTTAGTTTCAGCAACAATAGAAAAAAGACATTAACGACTAAAAGTGAACATGGATGATCGACCACCAAGAGATGCAATGGAATTAATGACTTAATTCCACCCTAACGCAAGACTCTCGAATTCGATCTCTGAAAATAAAAATAAAAAATCCTAGAGAATTGTACTTACACGGCACGAATTAAAAGGATCGGTTGGTACCAAATACTGGATGGCTCAACCGGAAAATGGATGCAACGACAATGGACGAGAAGATCAAATTACGTGTGGAAAGCATGAAATGAACTGAGCTTCCTTAGACAGGAAATACAAGATAGATTCATTCTTCTTTCTGATATGAACGCAGTAAAAGATAGGCAATTAACTGTATCCAACACAGATTCAGGATGCACTTCTTAAGGTACATGGTATCAAGCACAGAGATAGTACAAGTATTATTCAAGTTAATCCGAATCAGAATCATGTCTTCTTCTCTTCTCCTTGTCCTTCTTATGTTTCCTCCTGTAATCCGAGTCGCGGGTGTGCTTCCTCTTATCATCTGAATCACGGGACCGTTTCCTCCTGTCATCTGAATCACGGGACTGTTTCCTCCTATCATCTGTATCATGCGAATGTCCTTTCTCCCTCCTCTCATCTTTTTCCCGTTTCTTCTCTTCTCGCCTCCTCTTCTTCTGGCTCCTTTCATCCTCCGACTCTTCTTCATTTTGTATGGGTGCAGCAGTTAGACTCACATTTTCTACAGGCTCATTGTTCTGATCAGATGGGAAAGCAGATGGTGAACTTGGTTCTTCCCAAGGTTTGGGCAATCTGTAGCCCAAAAAAAAAAAAAAGAGTTGATTAAGAAATCATACAGGATAAAGAACAAGCAAAATCCATATGATTCCACCCTTTATCATATCCTTCAAATCTTGGATTAGTTGCTCTAGAAACTTTCATCTTCAAATCAAAGCAACCGTTACTAGCAATAAAATTCAAAGATAATTTATCCATAAAAAAATCCTAAACGGAGCGGAGAAAGATGTGCTCTGATCTGGCATAAATGCCACTAGGTAATCACATAAATGACAAATAAGAACCACAAAAATCTATAGAGAGAACTTTCAATAGAAGAGAAACGACTACTTACTTTGAAAAACCAAGACCATCCAGCCGAGCAGCTTCAGAATGGCCTGCTCCTACATCTTCTGCAGTAGAACCTCTCTTCACGAGTTCAGCAAACTCGTGCTTATCTAGACGAGTACCTTGAGGTTTTGGGGCACGCTTAGGAGCTAAGCCCAGTGCTTCCCTCATTGCCTGCTCCTCCTCTTCTTTAATCCTACGTACCTCTTCTTTTGCTGCCTCCATATCCTTTTCCTGGGATTTCTTATCCCGGGCATACCAATGAAGATCTTTCCCTGCAGAAAATGAGAAACACCACAACAAGATATAAAATATCACTAGTTAAGTTTAATGAAGATATAAAATGTCCAGCACAACTTCCCCAGCTTTCCCAAGAAAACACTTCAGGTTCCAGATAAAACTGTGTGTTTAGTACCTCAGGATTGCAACATGGTTTTTTTTATGACTTCAAACCTATATTAACCAGATTTTCCACATGCATTCCTCAGGCTTAGCAACATAATACAGTCTACAAAGCAGGGCAGCAAGATATACTCCAAGAACAAAAAATCTAGTGTTACACCCCTCCAAAAACCAAAAAAGCGAATCAATCAACTACGCATCAATCACATACTAGTAGCAGTTTGCTATAAGAATTCCTTGTATCCATTGCACTCCATTCAACTCCATTTTATTAACAATATGTCTTTTAAGGCAACCTAGGAGTTTCCTAAAACTAGAGACTCTCTATATCTCACAGTTACTTCTAAATGTATATTCAATTGTTTCTTCCTTTTGGTTTGTTGAGCACTTATATACAATTCACTAAAACAAAAACAAAACTTCCTAGAAAACATCCGACCAAATGTAAGAAGAAACCATAACCACAACAACAATGAAGTCTTAATCAACTAGTTCGCATCATCTCTTTGGATCTTTTAGGTGCTTTTCTAAGCTAAATGTGCACTGATTCAAAGGGTTAAGGTCTTTTTTACAATTTTCCTCTACCTGGTCCTTTTTACCGCCTTTAATCATCACGTGTCACACCAACAAATCGATGCACGAGATGGTGTACATAGCACATGACCAAACTATCTCAGGCGATATTCTCTCAGTTTATTCCTTAAATCTGCTACTAGTACCATCTGTTGATGTGATCATCTTAATTTTGTTGAACCTCTTCAATCTTGTATAGCCTGGGCCTGGACAACCATCTAAACATTGAAATTTGACATCGCTCATCTTGTTGAGGCCTTATAGGCTCAATATTCATCTCCTATATGATGTCTCTAGTCATGGATATATTATCTTTTCTCATATGTGCAATCTGCAGACAGAATTTTTTTCGCTCTTTGACAATAGAAGAAGAAAACAGATAATAGAAAGAAAAAAAGAAAGAAAGAGAAGAGAGAGAGAGAGAGAGTAAGAGAGGCTCTTCTACATAGGATGCAATCAACATATGTAGCATTCTGTTATTTACAACAGGCACAGCCTACTAATGCAATTAGCATGTATCTTGGTGAAAACAACAGGAATATTATGTTTCTTACAGGCTAATTTCCAGCAATTGTGATATATAATGAGAATAAGAATAAATACCTTATTATTAGAAAAAAAACAGAGTAACCAGAATAAATACCTTTCTGCCATCTCCCAACAGGTGCTTTGATACTGTGACCTATATAATTTTCTCGATGTTTGTCAACCTTCACATCATCCCAACTAAATTCTGTAGCAGCAAAAATATTATATATTAGGAACACTGCACAAGAAAACAAAAGTACAACAGCTTGATTATCCAAAAACGAGCATAATTTTGTGGACAAACAACTTGTGCCATCTACAGAAAGACTTCATTATGCGTCTGACCTAGAAAGCATCATAGCTCAATTTTTTTTTTTTTTTAATAAAAGGAACTATGAGCGTACGAAATTCATTACTCCTCGAAGAACTTAGATATATTGAATCTTACATTAGTACATCTGTTCTCACAGATTTATGCTTGCAGAGAGTTGGATTGGTAAAGCCAGGACCACAAAAAAGGCAGCCACAATTAGGTATGAAGGGAAAATATAAAAAAGTGAGACCAAAGACGTGTATGACTAGCAGGACCAAACACCAACAAAACCGACCACATCTACCGGTATCAACATATAGCAACTAGTTTGTTGGAGCAGATACATGATTCACCCTATACATGCAGCAAGTACAGAAAAACTTATGAATCTAACAAATGGGAATATGGACTAAAAAAATATAGACATCAATTATCAGAAAAACGTGCATTGAAAATCTCCCCCCCTTACTGCTCTCTCTGCCTTTCACCCAAAAAATAAAATGAGAATAAGCGCAGTGAACTCTCTGCTTTGTGATTTTATTTTATTACATAGTAAATTGAGGCCCATATTTTTCAATTTTTGCAGCGAACTCTCTGCTTGTGTTAAAAAAAAAAGTAAAACGAATTTGGTCATGTCACCGTTTACACAATGTTCTGAAATTAACAAACCAAATAAACCATTTTTATAGATTTAAAGCCTTGCAACCAAGGGTGTGACCAAGTGGTCAATAAAGCTCGAACGGTGAGGTCTCAGTTTAGTGGGATAACATTAGGTATATTGTTGTTGTTGTTGTTGTTGTTGTTGTTGTTGTTGTAATGAAGTCAGTTTCGGATCCCAGCAGATACACTGAGTGATTTCTTCCCAACTGCCTAAGCCTTAGTTGGGAGAGTTACCCGGTACTTGTTTTGGTGGGAGGCCGCTGGTATCCAGTGGAATAACCCACAGAGCTAGACAAGCTGAATTTACAAGTTCATAACTCCGACAAATTTTCCTGACTTGCTTGGATTGAAGCCTAGCAGTAGTAATAATTATTGTTTTTTATAATCTACAGCTTTTCCATTAAAATCCAATCGAGTGTTGGGCGAGCATATGATTTTAGTTATCACAACAATAAATCACATTAATATAGTTCCTTAATTCAAGATTTCTCGAATACGGGGAGGACTCTATACCCATACACCCACTCTCCCCCTACCCCCATTAAGCCCTTTTATATGATATTCATGAAATGCCATTTCTATTATTTCATAACCACCGGGCTACCTCCCAACAGCATATGTACCGAGTTCATAAAATACCATTTCTACTTTTTCCCAAATCCGGGGACATCAACCCGCTTAGGAGCCCAACTTACCGAGATTCGGTGCCTACCCAAGGCGACTCAAATCCTCGGATAGAGGGGTACTTACCACCGCACCACAACCCTCGATCTATGTCAGGAAAAGGGTGATTAACCCAATTATTTTGAACCCCACAAATTGAAATTAAAAATTAAAGGAAACAATACTAGTATTTTATATGAGGAGAAATAAAAGCGTAGATTAAGAAAAAATAGAAAAAGAAAGCTTACGATCTCGACCACCGCGAACGCCAGGTCTAGTAGGATGATACATCTTTGGTACTTCTGCTGGAAAAGTTTTATCAAAGTAGATTTATAAAAAGGTCGATATGACTGCACAAAAGTGAGAATTTTTTTGTAACAATTTATGTGATACAATTATTATTTGAAAAAATTTACAAGGTAGTTCTTCTTTCATCATATTTTTTTTAACGTATAATATATATGTTTGTCTTAATTTATGTGACAACTCGAAATTCAAGACTCAAGCAAATTCTTTTTAGGACCATAATTTTTTCATTTGCCTTTTAAATTTATAAATTGTTAAGTATAGTGGCTTATAATAGTGTTTATGTTGCTTACAAATATAAAAGATAAATTTCAAAGAACTTGAATATTTCATGTCAAATACCTAATTAAAATTAAGAAGTTTGACTCCCAAATTTGAACCGTGTCACATTAATTGGGATTGAGGAAATACCATTTTTGAATTATAATTTATATCACAATCAAAATTGTATTTACTAAAATATAATTTTAAATTTTACAATTATATTTATATTTAATTGAGCCACAGGCAATCGTTTGTATCAAAGTCCAATTAATCAATCGTAAACTTACGTCTACGGATTAAACTGTTCAAGCAATTAAGAATAAAATGGGCGATTAGCAAATTGACTAGTTGATCGATTAAATCAAGAATATGTGAACGATTTAGACTGCTTATATGGTCACTAAAATAGGAGTACAGACGTTAAACGTAGTAATTGAATAACCGGTGATGACGCTGTTCTAAGACTATTTAAACAGTGAACCAATGGTTAAACTAAAACCGACCGAACAAGGCAAAAATAATGATTGGCAGAATAATAAAGAACAATGGTAATGATTAAAAGGAATCAATGAATAAAGCGATAAAGCTTATTGAATTAATTGGGCGCTCATGCTCTGGTAAAGGGAATGAACTTCGTCTCCTTCAAAGTAAAGCAAGACCAAGCTTCAATAGTGCAACAGTACAATGGTATAAAGTGGAAGAATTAGAATAATCGAATGCTTGCTATATGATTTTATGTTCAGAAGAACATAAGTTGTACAAGTAAGAGGAGGATCTATTTATAACCATAGACTCCCAACCCTAGCTAAACTCCTCCTTTTGCACTTTCCTCCATGACGTGACAGTGTCCTTATCCACGTCTAACGACTTTCTTAAAATAGCGGAATCAGTTTGAGATTACGTTTATCTTTTACTAGTGACCGAATACTTATCTTCGAAATATTTGTATTTGGTTCTTTGATCGATCGATCTCCTTAAGCCTCCGTTATTACTTAGCTCTATGATGAAGTCTTTGCTGACTTGTCTCTGATATTCACCCTGTGCCTGCCATATCACTGGACACGTGCCAATACAAAAATTAAGAAATTTGACTCTCGAAATTCGAGCCGTGTCATATAAATTGTGACGACAAATGGGTAAGTGTTTTGAATCATAAGTTATTACTTTCCGTTTCAATTTATGTGCATCTATCCCCTTTTTAAATCTAGAAGCTATTTACCTACAAGCTCGAATTTCCTTTGACGTGTTGCGACCAGGTCATACGTGGCAACACTCCCACTAACGTAGAATCTGGAACCTTCAACAAAGCTAGAATTTATTGACTTTGTCATCAAGTCATCATAGTATCTTTAATCTTGAAAATCAATACAGTAAAAAACGATAAATATGGCCATGAAATCTATTGTTTCATGCAGTGGACTTCGTAGTTTAATGGAAGGTGGTGGGCGATCATCTGTTTCAGGCCTTCGTTACTTCACTGAAGGCAAAGGTCGTATCCTTAGTGAAGAAGAACGTGCTAAAGAAATCGTTTATATTCAGGTACGTATTCACAATTTTATATCAACTTTTTAAATTGTTTCTTTCTTTTTGTGGGTTATTTATATGTTTGATTTTGGTGGAAAAAGAAAATGGAAAGGGAAAGGTTGGAGAAGGCAAAGCAGAAAGCTGAAAAGGAGAGAGCTGAAAGAGAGAGAGCTGATAAGGTACTACTAGTATTTTATTACGTTGTACTTGTACATAACCTTACTGGACGAATAGAAGGTCTCAATGTGACTATACTTAGACAGGCTTGTTGCCATTATTCTAGCTTGAATTCTACCTTGTCGTCCAAGTAGTTGTTGGACCTCAGGGAGTTCATTATGAGTTTGACTGGGCGGATGCAGAGAACTCGTTTTTTTGGGGGGTTGTCCCCACTGGTTTGCGAAAGCAATGGGAAACTTGCTCCATAGAACACCCCCCCCCCCAGACTTTCGTCCCCAGTATTCTCTATGGGCAAAGGCGCTCAGATTATGGGTAGTAGATTTGGTGTGGACAATATATTTGTGTTAAAAAAATCGTTGAATATGTACAAAATCAAGTCGGGACCCAGTTAGTTGCACCTCGGATCATTGTCCTAAAATTTAGAACACATAAGGTTCACATCCAAGATCCGCCACACTTCTTAACAGCATACTAGATCTCGCCTATCTTTGTTTTATTACACTTCCATTCCAACCACACTAGGTACAACTTTTCTTAGCACATCAGTTGTGCCTACGACATGGTTAGGGTGTGAAAATTTATTGCTTGGAGTATATTTAATACCCACATCAGCCAATCTCATCTCATTACATAAGTTTAGAGTCGCCATATTAGAGTCATTGTGAGCATACTCTGTAAAGTGCTATGTTGGTGTGTCATCTCTTTTTCTTATTCTCGTTCAGCACTCAAGGTAGAGTGATCCGCCTTTTAATTTATTGATCTGTCACAACATGTACCATGAACTCCTGCCTTTTCTGGTAGCTCATGAGTTATTCTGTCCGTCACTTTTTCACCAGCTTGTACCTTTTATATGATTTCTCCACTTCTACTAAAATTATTTTGAATTATACATTTGTCTTCATGTACGATCCTTAGAACCATAGTAAATGCTCTTTAATTTAAGGCATAATAACTGCAGTACGCTGCAGGAATAAGAATGTTATCATTGTTTGATTGTACTTAATTGCTATCTTCGTATTCTAGCTGCTCAGTGTTGAATGTGGCTTCTGTAATTGTCAGTGTATTCTAGAATGTTGTCATAGACGTGGTATGCCGCCTCATGATATCCCCATCATATTTGAAGAAGCTGATCTTATGGCGGAAGTTTAAGGTTTTGGTTTTCGACGAGGCTTGTTGCTAGCTCTCTAACTCTTTATTTCTCTCACATACTACATTGCGAATAACTTCTCCAAAAAGATCAGCTCTAAGGTTACTAGCTAGTTGTAGTACTTTCTGGCTGGATTCTCCACAAGGGAAGTAATTACAAACAAGGTGAATGTCACTTAGTATTAACACTGGAAAATGACATCATTATGCTCGTAAAACTCGAGATGCAACTGACATCAATGAAGTTCCTTAGATGATGAACAGATTGAAACCGGTGGTGGTCGCTAACAACTAATCTGCCAACCATAGGTTTTGAGTGTCATAGCCTACTAAGCCCTCTGAATGACGTTCGTGAAACTTGAACTAGAATTTTATAAACCATATAGTGTGTAAGGTTTATGGTTCTTATACGAGTCCTTAAAGGAGATTATTTGTGTTCCATAAATAATTGAGAACTTTCCTCGCTTGGTCCACGCTATTTGCGAAAAGTTCAGTAGCAAATAATTCCAGTTCTAGAATGGTATGCTGTGCTTTTTGTCTCCATCTTCGTCTAGATGGAGGAGGAAAGGCAAGAGAATAATTAAAAAATGCGCAAAGATCCTCTCGAACTAGTCTTCTTTTAGGGACTTTCATAGGAACTTGGGAAACCTTATCTTACACGCTACAATTGGATATTCATAAAAGGGCTGTTCAAATTTACCCTGCGACAATGTGAGAGCTTAGTGAACTTTGATTCATGGTTTGATGTGGAATTGGTTGTCAGCCTCCGATTCCAATTAACTTCGATGCTGTCATTTGCACCTCAACTTTGAGGAGTATGATGGTGTTGTTTTCTCAGTTGTCGGTCCACGTGGCATTAACATATTTGATAATAACCTCCTTTCTTGAGAAGCCAGCAAGGAAAGCAAGAACTAGTGTGACCTTAGAGTTGGCATTTATGGAAAGAATATTAACAGTGCTCTATGTTGAGAAATAAAAATGTTATAACAACTAGCATACAAGCCTTGCAAGAAAATGAAACCTTTGTGGATGAGAATTGACCCTATAAATCATCAACTTTAGAGATATCACGAGGCAACATATTGCTTCCTGCTTCTGACGATGCAAGGCTTTTGGTTCCAAAAAATAAAGAAGGCACATTGAACATTGAGCAACTAGAATACCAAGTTAGCAACCAATGACAAGGTGTTTATTAAGTTAGAACAATGGACTTGTTACACCTCAAAAGTGTGTTCTGGTTTTAAGGTTCGTACTGAGCATAAAGATGAAGAGAAAACTTGAAACAACACTACATCCAGAAGTATAGAACCCTAAGAAAAGATGAAATCTGGTAAAACGATGACTTGCTAGATTGTTGGTGAGCTAATTGAAAGGTAGAAGTTCATGTAGTGACAAATCAATAAAGGCTGAGCAGGTTACACTGGGTATTGAGCGAGAAATATTTCCCACTAAGGAAAAAAAAAGATGTCGTCTTGTGGACATGACTCTTTACCGGTGATGCTCGCAATGACTCTAATAAGGAAATTCTATGTTTTTGTTGATATTAAACCTTTTCTAAGGAGTAAACTCTTGCAGTCTAACCCTGTCCTGCACACGAAATAACTCTTGCACTCTAACCCTGTCTTGCGCACGAAATTAGATTCCTTTGATATTGGCTAGGATATGATGATACTTAGAAAAGAATGTAGTGTGATGCTAAAGTTTATCTTACTCTACCACTTGGTCTGGGAAGGTGGTTGGGTGGTTGACATTATATAAGGAATTAGAAACTCTTTCCGACCTGTCAGGTATCAACCTTTTGATCTCTACCTTTCTGTTGGCTTCCCTGTTCATTACTTTGAGAGTGCTTCATATACAACTGTTGAAGTATAGGAGTCAAGTTGTAATTATGTCAAGTTAGTTAGCTAGTTAGAAGATATTTTAGTTAGTTAGTGAGTTGTATAAATAGAAGGTAGGAGTGGTTATGTTAACTAACTAATTCATTTCCTTCTTAGCTTAATAACAAAGCTGTGGGTTTTTCTCTAATCTTAGCTTGTTCTAGAAGCTTCCACCATTGCTGAGCTTCAACATGGTATCAGATCAAGGTCGCGCGATCTTAGAGCTTAGCTGATTGGTAACGAAGCTTCTTCTTCTCACTTGTGCTCTTATCCGTAGGTCTGCTTCTGTAATTTTCTGTGTGGCTATTTCTGCAATAGTTAGCCTCTTATCTTCAAAGTTCAGCTAGGATTCTATCCTCATTACTGCGGAGACTTGCAATTTCTCAGGGATTGATCTAAATCCTGACCTAATTGTTGTGATACTTCTGTAAAAGTTCTAGTTTGTAAGAAACAATGGCCAATACTGGTAACAATGCAACTAGTTTTACTGCTGGATCTGTGTCTGATCCCTTTGACAAAATTCATCATAATCACCCCCTGTACATTCACCCTTCTGATACACAAGGGCTTGTGCTTGTCTCTGTACAACTACAAGGCTCTGAAAATTACTCCATGTGGAGCAAATCTATGAAGATTGTGTTAACTGGGAAGAACAAGCTAGGCTTTGTATTAGGTACCTGTAAGAAGGATAACTTTGAACCTGTGCTGCATGACCTTTGGGATAGATGCAATGCTATAGTTCTAGCCTGGATTATGAACACTGTGTCTAAGGATCTCTTGAGTACAGTGATATATGCCTCAGATGCTTACGGTGTCTGGGAAGATCTCAGGGAGAGATTTGATAAGGTCAATGCATCTAGAGCCTTTTATCTGTTACGGAAATAGCATCCCTGACCCAGGGAGTGTCATCTGTGTCCAATTATTTCTCTAAGCTTAGGGAACTTTGGTATGAACTGGAAGCTCTCATACCTCATCCATCCTGTGGTTGTTCTGAGTCCAAGGAGTATGCTCAGCACTTCCAAATGCAGAAGTTATGGCAGTTCCTGATGGGGTTATATGAGTCTTATGCTCAGACTAGAAGTCAGGTGTTAATGACAATCCCATTACCCAACCTGAATCAGGCCTATGCCATGATCATCACTGTGGAGAGTCAGAGGATGCATGTCTCAAACACCTCATTTGAGTCTGGACCTAGTGATCCTACTGCTCTGTTGAGCAGCAGGTTGAATAATATGAATGTTAGCAACTCCAGCTACAATAGAAACTACAAGCCCAGAGGTAACTATAACAGGAACAACTCTAGCAGATCTGGTAGACCATCTGTTCAATGTGACTACTGTTCTGGAAAAGGCCATGTTAGAGAGAGTTGCTACAAACTCATTGGGTATCCTGATGATTATAAACCAAAGAAGAAGGGAGGAAACTATCAAGGTCAACAGAATCATGCAAATGCAGCAAATTACAATGATAACTTCCTTGACTTTCAACCTCAAAGCTATGGATCAGGTGGAAGAAATGATACTTCACAGCACTATGGTAATCACAACAATAATGGGAGTACTCAGTACTATGGTAGTCAAGACTATAACAATCAGAACTATGGTGGAAATCAAGGTTATAATAGTCAATGGAGTGGTAATCTCAGTTGCAACAATCAGACCTCAGGACCAGGTCCCTCAACTGCACCTGTGTTCACTCAAGATCAATACAATTAGATAATTCAGATGCTGAACAAGGGCAAGTATGTGGATCATGAGGCCAATGCAGCTACTACTAGCTCTGCAGGTACTGTAAGTGCATTTATGTCTAATCTAGTCAGATGTAACTGGATAATAGACACAGGAGCTTCCAATCATATGGTGAATAATCTAGACTTACTTAGCAAACAACAGGCAGTCATGAGCAGTGATAAGAGCAAGGTTAACTTGCCTAATGGTGGACAGGTTGAAATCACTCATACTGGTGCATCTGCTATATTTGAAGACAACTATGTCAATAATGTCCTATACATACCTGAGTTTAAGTACAACTTACTCTCAGTGTCCCAAATCACTAAGGAACTGAACTGTATGGTAGCCTTCTATCCTGACTTCTGTGTTTTCCAGGACCTCTCAAATGGGAAGGTATTGGGGATTGGTAAGGAGGAACATGGGCTCTATCTATTGAAGGGAAGAGGATCACCAGCCAAGATCAAGACTACTACAACTCATGATAAAAAATGTGACACTATGAGTCACTCTGTCAGTAACTCTGTACATAATTCTCTCAATAAGACTGAGGAAATAGCTATGTCTAGTACCTATGAAATGTCTGCCTTGTGGCATAGAAGACTGGGGCATGTCCCACTCAAAGTACTGAAGTCTGCTCTTAGTAATGTACAGTTGAAAGATCATCATTGTTCAGTGTGTCCTGTTGCTAAACAATCAAGACTACCTCTTCCTTTGAGAGAAAATAGATCTGTGCTCCCTTTTAATATTGTGCATGCTGGTGTATGGGGTCCCTACAGGATTCCTACTCATGATGCCAAGAGATTTTTCATGACTCTGGTTGATGGCTTTTCCAGATATACCTGGATTTTTTTACTTAACCACAAGTCTGAATCAGTGGTAGTCTTAAGACAGTTTCTGTTGCTTGTTAAAAATCAGTTTGGCTGTGGAGTTAAGTGCCTTAGATCAGACAATGGCACTGAATTCTTGAATGTGCAAGTTAATACCCTGCTACAAGACTTTGGGGTGATTCACCAAACATCCTGTGTCTACACACCTCAACAAAATGGTGTAGTAGAGAGAAGACACAGGTACATCCTTGACATGGCTAGGGCACTCAGGTTTCAAGCATTTGTTCCTTTGAGATTCTGGGGAGAATGTGTCACTACTGCTGTATACTTACTCAACAGAATTCCTACTGTTCTGTTGAAAGGGCAATCACCCTTTGAAAAACTGTTTCAGAGGCCTCCTTCCTTACAGCATTTGAGAGTGTTTGGCAGTCTAGTATATGCTGCAGTACTCAAGAAACTTGACAAGTTCTCTCCAAGAGCCATTCCAGCAGTTCACTTGGGATATTCTACCACTCAAAAGGGGTATATTCTTTATGACTTGCACTCTAAAACTCTGTTTGTACACAGGGATGTGGTGTTCAAAGAGGACATCTTTCCTTTCAAGAATCTGCACAATGTGCACTCACCCATGTTTCCAATCCTCAACCTCCATGAAGTTGAAGATCATCAGTGTGTCACTCAACCTTCTCCCTCTTTGGACACTCCAGAGTCTCCTACTGATGCTAGTCAGCTCTCTTCACCTACTACTTCTCCCTCTCCACCAGCTCCACCCTCACCTCCACTACCTGCTCCTTCTTCTCCCACCAGAAAAACCTCCAGAGTATCCAAGTCCCCAGCCTGGATGCAGGACTATATTGTCCCTACTAAAGCATCTACCTGCCAGTATCCTATCTCCAATCATGTCTGCTATGATCATATTACACCATCCTATAGGGCCTCTCTTGCAGCTTACTCAGCTATTGCTGAACCTACTTCCTTTGCTGAGGCAAGCAAGGACCCTAACTGGGTAGAAGCAATGAAGGCTGAGATCCAGGCTTTGGAGGAAAATAATACCTGGACAGTTGTTAATCTACCTGCTGGTAAAAGACCTATTGGGTGCAAATGGGTATTCAAGGTGAAGTACAAGTCAACTGGTGAGGTTGAGAGGTACAAGGCTAGGCTTGTAGCCAAGGGTTATAGTCAGCTTGAAGGCCTTGACTATACTGAAACTTTTTCCCCAGTAGCCATCTTGGCTACTGTGAGATCTGTGGTTGCTTTGGCTGCCTCCTCTGGCTGGTACATCTTCCAAATGGATGTCCATAATGCCTTCCTGCAAGGGGACTTACTTGAAGAGGTATATATGCAGATACCAAATGGCTTTGCAAGCCAGGGGGAGTATAGGAAGGTCTGCAGACTGCAGAAGTCCTTGTATGGACTGAAACAAGCTCCAAGACAGTGGAACCTGTAGCTCACTAAGGCACTACTGGACATGGGCTTTGTACAGTCCCACTATGACTACTCTCTATTCACTCAAAGACTTCAAGGTGAGCTAATTGTGATACTGGTGTATGTTGATGACCTGCTCATAACAGGCAGCAGTCTATCTCTCATAGAGAAGGTGAAACTGAGACTGCAAACTAAGTTCAAAATGAAGGATCTGGGTGAGTTAATGTACTTCTTGGGTATTGAATTCTCAAGGTCTCAAAGTGGCATTCTCATGTGCCAAAAGAAGTATGCTCTAGGCCTAGTGAGTGAAATGGGACTCCTAGGAAGCAAACCAGCTTCTACCCCCTTAGAATTCAACCACAAACTGACCTCTACTGAGTTTGACAAGTATGTTAAAACAGAAGCCTCTCAGTTGGACTACAGGATCAAAGACAGAGGAGTATACCAAAGATTGGTTGGTAGGCTGCTTTACCTTACAATGACTAGACCTGATTTGTCCTTTGTGGTACAATTACTCAGCCAATACATGCATGACCCTAAACAGTCTCACATGGATGCAGCATTGAGGGTTGTCAGGTATATAAAGAATGCTCCTGGAATAGGCTTGTTCATGCCAGCAGATGGGAAACAAGAATTGTGGGCTTACTGTGACTCAGACTGGGGTGCTTGTTTAGAGACTAGGAGATCAATCACTGGGTACTTAGTGAAGTATGGCAACGTGTTGCTCCTAAACGCACACGCAAGTATACGCGGTCGCCAAGTAATAAAGTGACAAAGTCGAGTATCGTTCCCACGAGGACTATGCAGACTAGTGCTTAATAAACAATTCCTGAACAAACTATCCAGGGGTCTTTTTCCAATGGTTGTAAGAGTTTTTATACTAAAATGCAGTAATTAAAGTGCTGGAATGTAATCAAGCAATGGGGCAAAACTTTGGTTGTTAACAATATCAAGGGAGCGATCCAGGGTTAGAATTACAAACAATCCAGTTGATGTATTCAATTGATTTCACTTCTTAAATCCCGGGTTACTAACTAACAGGTTAATTGTAATTATGAAAACCTTTCAGTTCTTCACAATCTATGCAAGCTACTTTAATCCCTGTATGTCTACGGGTTAAATCACATGCACGCATTAACGATCCTGTAATTAGTTAAACTAGGCAAGCAAGTATATGTCTATCCTATCCGCGAATTGATTCCCCGATGCCCGGGTTCACAAACTAGTTCTATTCTTCCTTATTACGTAATTAGATTCTCTCTTTCGAGTTCAACCCAAAAACCCTAGATGATGTATAACTATCGAGCTCTAACAATTATACAAGTTAAATCAAGGAAGAATAAGTAACCCGTTATGGGATTCAATCAATGGAAATCAATCTTCAACAATCAACTTTTATGTAAACTCTAACCCCAGAACGTTAGGAAATTAGCCACACATATTCATAATCACAAGGCAAAGATTTGGTGTAATAATGAAATAATTGATGTAATAGATGAAAGATTTGGGAATAACCCTTGTTCAATGAAGTGTGTAGCTCTCAATATTGCTCCAAAGTCAAGAACTCCTTACAAAAACTAAGTAATAAACTATTTATATTGTTTCCAAACCCTTGGTAATAAGTTAAACCCAAAACTAGAAGGAATAGGAAGTAAAATCGCGCATAAGGGGCGCTATAACGGGCGCCCCGCGCCCCGAAAAGCGTGCTATCAGCCAGAACCCGCTCCCAGCCTTCGTGCCATAGGCTTGCGGCGCGCCTTGAAACGCGCAGACCTCCTCGCGCTATGGCTGGCGCGGCGCGGAGGCTGCAGCGCCAGGCCAAAAACTCCTTCTTTCGCTCCAAAACTCGGCTTGTGTCGTGCCTTTGTGTGCTCAATCCAATCTTCAAACATCCTTCAACCAATTCATGCTAAATCAAGCTCCGAAACGCTCCAAATGCATCGCGTAACGAACTACACACGAACAACACAACATCAGCGTAAAACCATATTCACAAGCCACCAAACAAGTGCAAAACAAGCTCAAATGTGCGGAAATATTAAGGAAAAGTAGGCATAAAATGCCGAACATCACCACCCCACACTTGAACCTTTGCTCGCCCTCGAGCAAGTCAAAACTAACTCCCCAACCTAGGTAAAACAGGTCTGCCTATGACTATGGTTGATACCGACCATTGAACCAATGCGCACATGACTACCATGGATCCACAACATGCCAACAATTTACCAAACTCAAAAATATGAGAACAACCACCCCAAAATAGCTCAAATGCACAAACTCAACCCAATGCAACCATGCTCCCACAAAATTACACCTATCTACTCAATCAAAAGCCATCAACTTTACCGAATTCATGCAAACCACGTGCCCTCACCAATATGAAAGAGAGTGCCCCCCAAAGATCACACACAAAAACAAATATCATGAATAGAACTGGGCAATATAAATGAATTCACTCACTCTCATGAAAGGCTCACATGTCACACACAACGTACCATAGGCTTGCCCGTAGTGTAGGACTCCACTAATGTAGGCTCACTCCAATCGGGATTAACAAGGACTTTAGAAAGGTCGTAATGTAGGCTAAGGGGCGGGTAGGATACATATGGTAATAGTGACTACCTCCCTAAGCACTTTTAATACATCACATTTAATTTCAAGCACAATCCTCATCAAACCACCCAATCTCAAGTATCACACATACCTTCTCAATAAGTAGCATATTTTCTTTTCAATCACACACTAGCAAGGACGGGATATCTTTCTCTTTTTTTTTTTCTTTTCCACAATTTTTTTCAACTTTGCTATATTTTTTTTCTTTTCTTATCATTTCATCATTTTTTTTTCAATTTCATTAACTTCCATCCTTGCCAATGTTTTCCACTACTTCACAATTTTCATAAGTATTTCCCTTTTATTAGCTCCACTCAAAAGTCTCCCAACATCCAACCACAACTCCAATCATCTACACAATGTCAATAAAGTGCTTAAGGAGTAAGGGCCAAAAGAGTCAATTAAGAACAAATGGGTAGGCTCGGGGTGTGGGTGCCAATCACAAAGGGTCAATTCAAATCACAACAACAATTTTTCAAGGTATATATGTAAGGGTAGGCAAGTAAAAGAAGGCCTTGTATCATCTCCCAACTAGAGCAAACCTAAGATTTCGCTTTGCACACACACGGGGCAAGTTCTAGACATTAATATGCAACATGGAGTAAACAAGAACATGCCTCACAACACACATTGCACGTAATCCACACAAAAAGGCTCAATCAACAACTCTCAACCAAGCTTCTAGAATGCAACTTGTGGAAATTTAAGCACTCATGCACAAAAGTTGGCAATCAAGTCAAGCAAGCGGACTCAAGCATCTCAAGGGGGTTGTTCCAATTTTTTTTTCTAGGCATGCATCAAAATTAAACCCAAGGACACCACAAATAGCACATGCAATCAAGTCCAAGTCCCCCGGTATCAAACAAATCAAAGGCACCTAGCATTCTACCTTTTTCCTTAGCCTAGGGTCATCTACAACTAACTATCCTAATCCTAAAAATGAAAAACTACCCGGTTCAAAGGCCACCCCGTGGAAAAGAACCGCGGCCATAAGAAAAACCACGGGGCGGATGACATGTACCACTAATAAAAACTAAAAGGAAAATCTTTTTGGAATTTTTCATTGGTTTTCTAATTTTTTTTTCATTTTTCATATAGTAAAGCAAGAAACAAATAAAAATAAAGTCAAGTGACAAAATAAAAAGACCTAAGGTACATGCATCCTAAACCTCAAAATAAAAACTAGATAAAGGGCAGTATCCCACCCCACACTTAAACTAAGCAATGTCCCAGTGCGACAAAGAAGTAAGTGCAAAAGTAAGAGTACAAGAAAACTGCCCTGAAAGCTGGATGGTGCACATGAGTGTGGACCTAGGCCTCCGCCTCATGATCAGTCTCATACTCACTGTCTGGATCATTGGCCACAATATCGGAATCAGTGTTCTCATCCTCCCGCGGATCCACCCTTCCAGCCTCAACCTCGCCCAGCAGGACCTTCGAGGTCTCCGTCAACGGGACCTTGCGGTCAATAATAGTCATATCAACGCCCGACTGACGGGCCATAGCCTCTATCATCAAATACTGACGCGGGGCCAAGTTGGCACTCGTCTCCCGCAAATCATCCGCCGTCAGCTTCACCGGTGCTGTGGTGATCACCCCCTTGACCGAGGCAATGTCAAAAGGCCTCCCAAAATCAAGGACAATGCGATCCCCGACCTCATCTGCGGGGACGCCCGCCTTCTCTAAATACCGGGTCAAGAGGTTCCCAAAATACAACCGACTACATGATTTTTCATACCTCTCTTGTTTCATCATTTTCAACATGTAGTACCCAATGTTCACCGGCCTCCCGGTCATGAAAAAATACACCATGCACGCCCGAGTCTTAGTGACCTCGGAATAATGGGAACATGGAAGAATCCGTGCATTTATAAACCGCATCCATACACGCGCTGGCTTGATAAACTGGGAGAAGTGCATAAACTTATGTCGCCCAGACGCTCCTCGCCCCCACTTATGCGTGGAGCCCTCACCACACAAAGTCTCCCGCAAGGCCGTGTAATCCGGTTTCTTGATGTAATTTCTCAACTCATCATAATCGGGGTCCGCTACCCCCAAGAAGGCATTCAATGCCGTTGGATCTAATTTCACCTTCACTCCCCTAACCGTCACCATGTTATCATCCCTCCACACCTCATCGGGCTCCCAGTTAGCATAAAGTTCTTGGACCATGTCCAAGTTGGCGTGCCCCGGACTCTCAAACACTGATTCCCACTTGAGGGCAATGATCTTCTCGGCCACATCTCTAAACTTTTGTAGCACCGGCCGTTTGTCAATAGCTTGCTCGGGGATGTACCCCGCAAGCCTCACATTTTTATACCATGTTTGGCAATCTCCCTTCTTCACGAAAGGGAGGCCATACCGAGTCTTGCCTCCGGGACGTGGTATCGGCACCGCGTCCTTTGGAATCTTGGCCTTAGCCTTTGCTTTTGCCTTGGGCTTGGCCGGTGCCTTACCCTTTTGCTTTGAGGAGGAAGGCTCGGTTTGAGGTTCTCTCCTCGGGCCCGCAGTAGATGAAGAACTCACCTTTTGAGATGTGGCTACCATGGTACTTGATGGTGTTAGAAGTGATTGCACAAGATTTGGGATGAGTTCAAGTGTTGCAAGTGAATTAGTGTGTGTGTAGAGAGTGTTTGTAGTGAAAATAAGGGAGAAAAGATGTTAGGAATCGGGGTTATAGGGCATGGGGGATTAAAGAATATCGGGTCAAACCCGTTGACCCGTTTTGTAAACCAAAAATTGGCCAGCCGCGATAGCCTCCGCGGCGCATGCCCATTGCGCGCAACTTTTTGAGGATTCTGCCTAGCCCTCCGCGTTTGCCTCCGCGGCGCATGCCAATAGCGGGCATGATTTTGATGTTTCTGCCTAGCTTGGCGCGGTGGGAGGCGCGGGGCGCTCCCAACCGCGCCTAGCTTCTTTGTTTCACTTTTTCTCGCGCTTTGGGAGGCGCGGGGCACTCCCGAACGCGCCTAAGAACGTTTTTTCGCACCGAATTTCGATTCCAAGTACAAACCAAGCGTGGGACATGTCTCGAGACGTCCCATCCCCCTCAATTCATTCATTTCACCGTATTTAGCTCACCCGATTCCTGCAAAAACGACACACAAAAACAACAAAAACGTGACACTATAAAAACAAAAGAAAACTAACTATTACAAGTACAAACTCGGGTTGCCTCCCGAGAAGCGCCTTATTTAACGTCGTGGCATGACGGGTATAAATCAAGGGTCCCTCAAAGTGATTGAAGTGCGGTGATTCACCGCACCTCCCTAATAATGTTTCACCCGTTGACCATTAACCAAAAATGTGCTTTCAGAACCCGGGGCTCTCAATGCAACCGCTCCATGTGCGGTAACCCGAACAACTTCAAAAGGCCCCGACCATCTCGACTTCAACTTGCCTGGAAACAATTTCAACCTCGAGTTGAACAACAACACACGCTGCCCGGGCTCAAAAGAGCGATGCTCAATGTGCTTATCATGCCACTTCTTTGTCCGTTCCTTATATAATTTCGCATTTTCATACGCATGGAAACGGAACTCTTCAAGTTCATGCAACTGGAGCATCCTCTTCTCACCCGCTAAAGCCATATCAAAGTTGAGCTTTTGAATAGCCCAATACGCCTTATGCTCTAATTCAACCGGCAAGTGACAAGCCTTCCCATAAACAAGCCTATATGGAGAGGTTCCAATAGGCGTTTTGAATGCTGTTCGATAGGCCCAGAGAGCATCATCTAACTTCATAGCCCAATCCTTCCTCGAGGCATTCACAGTCTTCTCAAGGATTTGCTTGATCTCTCTGTTAGACACTTCCACTTGGCCACTAGTTTGGGGATGATAAGCAGTAGCCACCTTGTGGCGAACCCCATACTTAGCCAATAATTTATTGAACAACCGGTTACAGAAATGCGTACCTTCATCACTAATGATAGCCCGCGGTGTCCCAAAACGAGTGAAAATATTCTTCTTCACGAACTTCACCACCACACTCGCATCATTTGTAGGAAGTGCAATGGCCTCCACCCATTTAGATACATAATCAACTGCTACAAGGATATATTTATTGCCCATAGAAGGTGGGAATGGACCCATAAAATCAATACCCCAACAATCAAACAGCTCAATCTCCAAAATATTGTTCAAAGGCATCTCGTGACGCCTAGTATGGTACCCGTTCTTTGGCAACGATCACATTGCTTCACTAATGCATGAGCATCTTTAAATAAAGTAGGCCAAAAGAAACCAGATTGAAGTACCTTTGCAGCTGTTCGATCTCCACCAAGGTGGCCACCATAAGGAGAGGAATGGCAGCTCTGTAGAATCGGCTCTACTTCTTCCCTTGGAACACATCTCCTAGCTAGTTGATCAGCACCTATCTTGTACAAATAGGGCTCATCCCACACATAAAATCTGCTCTCATGAAGGAGTTTACGCTTCTGCTCAGCAGTTGCCCCAGGGGGATACACATCACTCACAAGAAAATTTACCATGTCAGCATACCATGGTGTTTCAGCTTCTTCCAGAGCAAAAAGTTGCTCATCAGGAAATACCTCTTTAATCTCAGGCCCCTCATCTACATGATCTCTATTCTCCAGCCTTGACAAATGATCAGCTACTTGATTCTCAGTCCCCTTGCGATCTCGAATTTCAACATCAAACTCTTGCAATAGGAGAACCCATCGAATAAGTCTCGGCTTGGAGTCCTTCTTTTCAAACAAATACCGGATTGCGGCATGATCAGTGTAGACAACAACACGAGTGCCAACCAAATAAGATCTGAATTTATCAAAAGCATAAACCACGGCTAGCAACTCCTTCTCAGTGGTAGTATAATTGGACTGGGCTGCATCAAGCGTCTTGCTTGCATAATAGATGGAGTGAAAAATTCTTCCTATTCTTTGGCTTAGAACAGCCCCAATAGTATTATCACTCGCATCACACATCAATTCAAATGGCAAAGACCAGTCAGGAGCAATGATGATTGGTGCGGTCACCAACCTTTTCTTCAACTCTTCAAACGCCTTAACACAAGCATCATCAAACACAAATTTCACATCCTTCTCCAACAATTTGCACAAGGGAGTGGAAATTTTGGAGAAGTCCTTTATGAACCGTCTATAGAACCCTGCATGTCCCAAGAAACTACACACCCCCTTAACAGAGATAGGTGGTGGTAATTTCTCAATAGCCTCTATCTTCGCCTTGTCAACCTCAATCCCTTGCTTTGACACCTTGTGCCCAAGTACTATGCCTTCTTGAACCATAAAGTGACATTTTTCCCAATTCAGCACCAGATTTGTTTCTTCACAACGGCTCAGCACAGCATCAAGATTCTTCAAGCATTCATCAAAAGAGTCACCAACCACTGAGAAATCATCCATAAACACCTCCACAAATTTTTCCACCATGTCAGTGAAAATAGCCATCATGCACCGCTGAAAAGTCCCCGGGGCATTACACAACCCAAATGGCATCCTCCTAAATGCATAGGTGCCATATGGATAAGTGAAAGTGGTCTTCTCTTGGTCTTCAGGAGCTATCACAATTTGATTGTAGCCCGAATAACCATCCAAGAAACAATAATACTCATGGCCTGCTAGTCTATCCAACATCTGATCAATAAAAGGGAGTGGGAAGTGATCTTTCCTGGTGGCCTTGTTCAGCTTCCTATAATCAATGCAAATTCGCCACCCTGTAACAGTTCTTGTAGGAATCAACTCATTGTTCTCATTCTTCACCACTATCATGCCCCCTTTCTTAGGAACACACTGCACCGGACTCACCCACTTGCTGTCAGAGATGGGAAAAATAATACCAGCATCCAGCCACTTGATGACTTCTTTCTTCACCACCTCCTTCATGATTGGATTTAGCCTCCTCTGCTGCTCTATGGATGGCTTATGATCTTCTTCCAAGAGAATTTTATGCATGCAGAAGGAAGGACTAATCCCTCTAATATCAGCAATAGTCCAGCCAATAGCTCTCTTGCGCTCTCGCAATACCCGCAACACCTTCTCAACCTGCACATCAGACAACAAAGAAG
The DNA here is from genome assembly GCA_037355625.1 of Petunia x hybrida. Taxonomy (NCBI): domain Eukaryota; kingdom Viridiplantae; phylum Streptophyta; class Magnoliopsida; order Solanales; family Solanaceae; genus Petunia; species Petunia x hybrida. Next base: position 2,525,029 of record JBBBVM010000317.1, on the reverse strand, counting down.
AAAGGATCACGGGCAAAGTATTACCTTCACCCAAATAAGCATAACGTAAATGTGCGGGTAAAGGTTTGAGCTCAAGATTAGGAGCTTTCTCAATAGACGGTTTAGCAGGAGCTAAGGTCAACGGTCTATCAAGCTCCTCAAATTTCTTCCACCCTGGGATGAATCTACTCTGCATATTAAGAACCTCCACAAATTCTTCAGTATCTTCATCCTTCAGGATATCATCATCATCACATAAGAGTGCCCTTTCCAAAGAATCAACATTAGAAGCCAAGAATGACCTCTCATCAGCAGTCAACTCATCATCTATTACTTTTACCATGGACAACTCTTCATAATGAGAAGGAAGCTGGGTAGCTTTGAACACATTAAACACAGCTTCTTCCCCATTTACCTTCATGATCATCTTGCCAGCTCTGACTCTAATAACAACATCAGCAGTAGCCAAAAATCCTCTTCCCAAGATGAGAGGAACCTCAGGATCAGCTTCATAATCAAGAATAATAAAATCAACGGGTAATATGAACTGACCCACTTGTACAAGCACATCCTCAATAATCCCCTCAGGGCATGCCAAAGATCTATCAGCAAGCTGCAGGGTCACAGTAGTGGGTCGTGGCTCACCCAGGCCTAGCTTCCTAAAAACTGAAGAAGGCATCAAATTCACACTAGCACCCAAATCACATAAAGCACGACCAACCTCATGTTCCCCAATTTTCAAAGGGATGGTAAAACTGCCCGGGTCCTTCAATTTCTGCGGAAGCTTGCTTCTAACTCTGGAACTGCACTCCTCAGTAAGTGCAACTGTCTCAAACTCAGTCAATCTTCTCTTGTTAGCAACAATATCCTTGATGTATTTAGCATATTTGGGAACATCCCGCAAAAGCTCCACCAAAGGAATATTTACCTGAATTTGACTCAATATCTCCAAAAATTTCTTGCATGCTGCATCAACTTTCTGCTTCTGAAGTCTCTGCGGGAAAGGTGGTGGTGGTCTCACAATAGCAGACTCGGGCTGCTTTTCGGTTACCTTTTCTGCTTCTTTTTCCACTTCCCTATCAGCATTTGGCTCTAACTCACCAACAGGCTTCTTTGGCTTTGGGGGAACTTCCTCCAGTGCTCTTCCATTCCTCAAAGTCACTGCTTGCACAAATTCTCTAGGATTCTTCTCTGTATCACTCGGTAAAGCACCCCGAAGTCTATTATTTTGTGCTCCAGCAAGCTGCCCCAATTGTCTTTCAAGATCTTTCTGTGCATTGCTCAAATCTTTAATTGTTTGTGCCTGAGATGCTGACTCATCAATGAGCTTTTGCTGCCCTGCAAGAATTTTCTTGAGCATATCCTCCATACTATTAGACTGCTGTGGTTGAGCCTGAGACTGCGATCCCTGCTGTGGTGTATTGTTTTGAGTAAATTGGGCTCTCTCATTACCCTGAAACTGCTCACGGGTATCCCTCCAATAGAAATTTGGGTGATTACGCCAACCCGTGTTATAATTATTACCATACTGATTTCGGTTTTGGCCCTGTGATCTGTTCTGATTACCCACATAATACACTGATTCTGGGTTAGAGGGACAAACCTCAGTGCTATGATCCTCACCACATACCTCACAAAAGGCCTGAACTTGCTGCACTGGAGCTGGTTGTGGCTTTGCTTGGAGAGCCAGCTTGCTGATTTGATTGGAAATCGCATCCATCTTCGCTCGCAACTCTGTGATTCCATCTAGTTGAAGTACCCCAGCAGCTTTCTGTGTAGCCGCTCTGCTAGCCCCCTCACTAAGTATATTAGCTCTGCCATCACCCTGCCAATCAGGATTGCTCTGTGAAAACTTATCAAGTAAGTCATAGATCTGTTCAAAATTTAAGGCCAGCACTTGGCCTCCAGCAGCAGCATCAACCACAATCTTAGTATGTTGGTTCAATCCCTCAACAAAAGTGTGTGCAATAACCTCATTAGTTTGATTGTGGTGAGGACAATCTCTCAATAACGCTTTAAATCTCTCCCAGGCTGCATATAATGATTCGCCTTCAAACTGCCTGAAGGACAAAATTGCACTCCTCAACCTGGCCGTCTTAGCCGACGGATAAAACTTAGCCAAGAATTTCTTAGCTAAATCCTCCCAAGTAGTGATAGACCCAGGCTTTTCAGCCTTTAACCACTTCCTTGCTGTCCCAATCAATGAAAATGGGAACAAAGTCATTCGCACATAATCAGTAGGCACACCTGTCGGTGTATAAGTATCACTGATCTCCAGAAAGTTCTGCAAGTGTTGTTGCGGATCTTCATGTAGAAATCCACCATATTGCCCCGTCACATGCAGCAACTGAATCATGCCGGGCTTGATCTCAAAGTTTCCAGTAATAGCAGGCTTCACAATACTTGACTCTACTCCTTTCAGACTAGGAAGAGCCACATCTCGCACTGCTACTGTTTGTTCTTCAGCCATTTCAACAGGAAGAGATGCAAGTACGATTGCTAATGCTTCTCGATCTCTCGCTTCTTTCCTTGTCTTCCTCAAGGTTCTTTCAGGCTCGGGATCAAAAGGTGCGAGTGATTCGTCCTTTTTGTTCCTTTACATTCAAAACCTATTGCCTGAAACAGCACAAGAAACTCAACAAAAAATTAAACCTGAATAGCAATTAAGTAATTGTTCAAAAGTAATTAGTCCGTAATCAGTCCCCGGCAACGGCGCCAAAAACTTGTTGCTCCCAAACGCACACGCAAGTATACGCGGTCGCCAAGTAATAAAGTGACAAAGTCGAGTATCGTTCCCACGAGGACTATGCAGACTAGTGCTTAATAAACAATTCCTGAACTAATTATCCAGGGGTCTTTTTCTAATGGTTGTAAGAGTTTTTATACTAAAATGCAGTAATTAAAGTGCTGGAATGTAATCAAGCAATGGGGCAAAACTTTGGTTGTTAACAATATCAAGGGAGCGATCCAGGGTTAGAATTACAAACAATCCAATTGATGTATTCAATTGATTTCACTTCTTAAATCCCGGGTTACTAACTAACAGGGTAATTGTAATTATGAAAACCTTTCAGTTCTTCACAATCTATGCAACCTACTTTAATCCCTGTATGTCTACGGGTTAAATCACATGCACGCATTAACGATCCTGTAATTAGTTAAACTAGGCAAGCAAGTATATGTCTATCCTATCCGCGAATTGATTCCCCGATGCCCGGGTTCACAAACTAGTTCTATTCTTCCTTATTACGTAATTAGATTCTCTCTTTCGAGTTCAACCCAAAAACCCTAGATGATGTATAACTATCGAGCTCTAACAATTATACAAGTTAAATCAAGGAAGAATAAGTAACCCGTTATGGGATTCAATCAATGGAAATCAATCTTCAATAATCAACTTTCATGTAAACTCTAACCCCAGAACGTTAGGAAATTAGCCACACATATTCATAATCACAAGGCAAAGATTTGGTGTAATAATGAAATAATTGATGTAATAGATGAAAGATTTGGGAATAACCCTTGTTCAATGAAGTGTGTAGCTCTCAATATTGCTCCAAAGTCAAGAACTCCTTACAAAAACAAAGTAATAAACTATTTATATTGTTTCCAAACCCTTGGTAATAAGTTAAACCCAAAACTAGAAGGAATAGGAAGTAAAATCGCGCATAAGGGGCGCTATAACGGGCGCCCCGCGCCCCGCGCCCCGAAAAGCGTGCTATCAACCAGAACCCGCTCCCAGCCTTCGTGCCATAGGCTTGCGGCGCGCCTTGAAACGCGCAGACCTCCTCGCGCTATGGCTGGCGCGGCGCGGAGGCTGCAGCGCCAGGCCAAAAACTCCTTCTTTCGCTCCAAAACTCGGCTTGTGTCGTGCCTTTGTGTGCTCAATCCAATCTTCAAACATCCTTCAACCAATTCATGCTAAATCAAGCTCCGAAACGCTCCAAATGCATCGCGTAACGACCTACACACGAACAACACAACATCAGCGTAAAACCATATTCACAAGCCACCAAACAAGTGCAAAACAAGCTCAAATGTGCAGAAATATTAAGGAAAAGTAGGCATAAAATGCCGAACATCACAATGCACTAATCTCATGGAAGTCTAAGAAGCAAAGCACGGTGTCAAGAAGCTCAGCTGAAGCTGAGTTTAGAAGCATGGGGTCGACTGTAGCTGAGATTGTCTGGCTGAAAGGTTTGTTTCAAGAATTGGGAGTCAAGGTCGGACTACCAGCTACCTTTTTCTGTGACAGCAAGGCAGCAATCCAGATTGCTACTCATCCTATTTTTCATGAACGAACCAAACATATAGACATAGACTGCCTATTTATAAGAGAGAAAATCATTGATGGCCTGATCCAGACTCAACACATTGGGACAAAGGAACAACAAGCTGACATCCTCACTAAAGGACTGTGTAAACCTCAACATGATCACTTGATGAGCAAGTTGAGATTGAAAGATGTATTCCATCCTCAGCTTGAGGGGAGTGTTGAAGTATAGGGGTCAAGTTGTAATTATGTCAAGTTAGTTAGTTAGTTAGAAGATATTTTAGTTAGTTAGTGAGTTGTATAAATAGAAGGTAGGAGTGGTTATGTTAACTAACTAATTCATTTCCTTCTTAGCTTAATAACAAAGCTGTGGGTTTCTCTCTAATCTTAACTTGTTCTAGAAGCTTCCACCATTGCTGAGCTTCAACAACAAAAAATCCACCGTGTTCTTTAAAGCAAGAGGAAATGGGTTTCATTGGAAGTGTTTCATATGCAAATCTGCTTGTTTTTTAAAGCAGTGGAACTGGGTTTGATTCTTTGGCTACATGACACTCCTCTGAACTACTATTATCTCCTCTGATTCATATGCAAATCTGCATTGTTCTTTGGCTAAATAATGTATGCGTCCAGTGTTGACTGCTGAGGGAATGAGTTGCTTGGCATCTAATTACAAGTTGAATAAACACTGTACTTGGTAGTCTGTCCCTTGTAGTCATCATGCTGGACCTTTCTTCTCACCTGCCATTTCTTTTCTTAGCAGAAGGCTGAAGAGGACGCTCATAAGAGCTGAAGTGGGTTCCCAGCACTGATTTGTGAACTCTTGCTTTCAAGTCCTAACAAAAGTGATGTTGTGCCAACCTAGTTACTTTTCAGCTTTCATAATGGTTGTCCTTGTACCGTCTTTGGTTTAATCATCATACTTTGTCTGTCCGTGTTGTTTATGATGCTGTAAACTTTCTACTTTCGAGATCTTCTTGGTGTTGGCTAGTCTCCATCTCTTAGTAATTGCAGTTACATTGTGTTACTTGAGCCGCTAAGTGAATCTTAATGTAAATTCCTTCTCCATGAAATAATAAGCAACTCTAGCTTTAAATGAAAGATGATGGTAAAAATATATAGACTCGTCATTATTGTCTTAAAGGAGTTTGGACAATTTTTATAAGCGGTCTTTCTGGAAGTTCAATTGGGGCGTAGTTTTCTTTTTATTGATAACCAAGAAATCCACGAGGGCTAGTGGGACAGACTTCTAACTCAGTAGATAGTAGACTTGTTCCTCTCGACTTTTACCCTAAAATATCAGGGATATATGTGCAGTAGAGTTCAAACAGCTTACTACTAGATCAAAGCATTCAGAGCGCCAAAGAGCAGTAACTTAAACAGTTCACATTTGTGAATAATTGTGAGAAGCGATAAAATTGAAGACTTTCTCCTATTGCAGTTATTGAGGAGAGACAAATCTGTGTAAAAGATCGACACAAGTGGTGGTCAACTGAATGGTTATTTACGTGAACTGCAATTTAGTGGATATGATTAGATATCTGTAGCAAGGAAGCTGCAGAAAAATATTTTTCTGATATTTTACACCTGATTGACCATCAAAGAACCAATCTGAGAGACTCAAGACTCTGAATTTGAACTATGATCATGGCAAATGCAACCAGAACACTGGTATTGTGATTGTCATTGTTCAATCAATTAACATTAATGAAATGTTCGTTTGTGCAGGAAAATGCGAGTAGGATTGACCCAGCCAACCCAGGTTCATCTGTTGGAGTTGAGACTCTGTAATTCCTCTCAATGGACTGTTCTATCCAAGATCTAAAATTGCTTGTTGACAACTTTTGAAGTGATGCAGGAACAAGAGTTCAACTACTTTTATTGTATATAAAAATGAATAGGTCTTGTACGGATGGTTACATAACTTAAATCCATTGATATATAGGCAGTTTTTTATTATTGAAATTTTGGAGACATTTTTCATTTTTTTCTAGTCTTTCTCCTTGCGTTAATAGATATACGTTCGGACACACCCAATATATATACTAGTAAAGTAGAAAATTGATGAGTAGCTAGTTTTGTCATCCTAGATGAGTTTCATCTATCATTTAATAATTCATTGAGAAATAGTCAAAAATCACCCATATACGTTTGCAGGCTACTGTCGCTGACAACAGACATACATTTGAATTTACTGAACTATCCCTTATAAACCTACGACTTCATTTGAATACATATCTCTCATAAAAATAGAGTGTATCATTCTTTCTCCCCCGATTCAATATCACAAAAATTCTCTCTCCCTCGATTCAAACTGTAAAAGTGTCTGAAAAATGTATAGTCTATCAATTTCGATTCAAAATCTATCAGTTTATTAATTTGAGCTCATTTTTTTCAGTTTTTGTGGTGAATTCTCAAACTTTTTCAGTTGTTTTTGCAGTAATAGATGCGTTTTGAAACTGTAAAATAATGAATTCAAATAAAAAGTTGTGATTATGTGCTCATATTTATTGTAAAATGCCATTCATTCAATGAATTTGTTGTTGCGGTGTGATTTTGCTGTTATATATATATATTTAATTAAATGATTTCACTAGTTTCTCTCAGATATTGAAATTTAAAACTTTCAAATCTGTAATGAGATGAAAAATCCTTCATTAAATGATCTTAATTATGCGATCCAACACAAAATGTTGGGACTTAGTTCCTTGTTGAAGCAAAGGTCAAGTACATTATCCCGTGGCTTATGTATATTTAGCTTATAGAGTTGTAGTCCTTAATCCTTGACTTTGTTCCTTATTGAACCATAGTTACAGTATTTTACCCCTTCCTCCCTCCCCAGCGCGACTTGTCCTTCTCTCTTAAAATAGATGAAAATTAATAAGAGCCGCATAAAAAAATGCTGGAATTTAGTGCATTATTGAAGAGTAATTACAGTACTTAATACCACAACTTATTGTTCTCTGTTGAAACAAAAATTAAAATTGAATAGATTTACTTTATAGATTCACAGTACTTAATTAATCGACTTTGTTCATTATTGAAGTATAATTACATTATTTTACCATGGGACTTGTGCTTCTCACTTAGTTCAATATTTTGCTGTATTTATAACTGTTTGCAGTAAAAAAATATGCAGGGGATGGCTAAAATCTGCATTGTTGTTGCATTCATTAGGAAATGGACACCAAATTATAAATACATAGATCATGAGACAAAGCTTTTACTGCATACTGAAACAAATACCTTTGAAGATTTTCAGAAAAAACCTTTGCAGAGAGATAGATTTAGACGAAGAAAAATTTGAGACAGTCATATGGTTTGATATGAATCTTGGAACAAGCAAAGGGTCCCTATGACAAATACTGATGATTTAATCAGCTGTTTACAGTTGATGAAGAGCAATTCTGAGTATAAGAGTAGATGTTTCATAGTTGATATTACACAACGATCTATGCATTTTGAGACTTTTGATTACACTGAAGGACAAATGATAATGCATATTGACAATGATGATACATTTGAAGCTGTTTTGTTAACGCCTCCGTCCGTAGAAGTTGTGGCAATAGATACTGTCATGCAGCACCAATTAATGGATACTGAAAATACAGAACAAGAGCCTGTGATTATTCAACCCCCTGAGACATCTACTGCCACAAAAAAAAGAAAGAGGTCTTCAAGGAAGAAATTGAAAGAATCACCTCTTCCAATACTCAAAGAAGAAGCAAAATTGGATGACATCAGAGTTGGATCAATTTTTCTGAACAAACAATATCACTAAATATTTTCAAACAATGGCAATTGCACATCATTTTGAATTCAAATTTGTTAGATCAAGAACAACAAGATATTCATTTGTGTGCATGAACGAAAAATATGAGTGGACTGTTCGATTTTCCAGAATTAAAGAGTCCACGCTCTTTAAAATATTGAAGTTTGAGAAGAATCACAGTTGCTCGATGGACAATATAAAAAGAAACCAAAAACATGATACTTCAAAGATAGTGCGAGATGAGATTGTTGGGAATATTAGAGATGATAATTATCCAGTTAAGCCTAATATTTTTGTCGTAGAGGTGAGAAGGAAACTGAGAGTTGAAATCTCTTATAATAAGTCATGGCGTGCTATCCAAGAAGGAGTGTCTTTGATTAGAGGAACACCTGAAGAGAACTTTCAGAAGTTACCTGCATATTTACATGTGCTAAGAGACATCAATCCAGGCTCATACATTGCTCTGAAAAGAGATACCGAGAACATGTAAATAAATGGAAAAATAAATGATGTAGTGCCTCTTATTTTTGTACAGAATTCCAGTAATCCCAGTAAAAAGATGTGAGACTCCATTACAAAAGCTGAGACTCAAAAATTTATATACATGTGCTTTGCTGATAACACTGCGACTGTATTATTCAAGTTCAAATATATGTTTTTTACTTGTGCGGCATCTATCAAAGGCCGAAAACATTATAGACTGGTCATAGTTGTTGATGGAACATTCCTCAAGGGAAGATATCAAGGGACACTATTGGTTGCAGTGACAAAAGATGCAAATAACCAAATCTTCCCTCTTGTCTTTGGAGTTGTGGACTCAGAAAATAATCTGGCCTACAATTGGTTCTTTATGCAGTTGCGCATTGCAATTAGATGCCGTGAGAATTTGATATTCCTTTCTGATCATAATTCTGCAATTGCAAATGGGATAACAAATGTATATCCAGAATGTGCGCATGGGATCTGTTTATATCATCTGGAAAAAAAAACCTTAACAAAAGAAACGTGAGCCTTGCAGTGATAACCATATTCAATAGTGCATGTCGAGTCTACACAATTAAAGAGTTTGAAGAAGACATGGAGAATATGAAACAAACAGACAGGACAACTTATGATTACCTCGTGGAAGAACCCCCAAAGAGATGGGCTAGAGCTTGCTGTCTAAATCGTAGATATGACATGATGACTACAAACATCATATAATTCATGAATAATTCTCTGTTACAAGCTAGGGAAAAATTAATACTGTCAATGATGGACAACATAATGAACAAGCTACAAACCTGATTTTTTAAGAGACGAAAGAAAGCACAGGATGTTTTCTTTGCAACATGAAAATGGGCAGATGATGAATTGCAAAAGAAAAGAAAAACAACATACAAAATGAATGTGAGTATATGAAACAATAAACTTTTGTATGATTGGGAAATTCCCCAGTTATTTTTTGGGTGTGATTCCTGTTATCTCTATTATTATTCATGAAGTCCCAGTAAATAAATCTGAGACTTACCATATATTTTGTTGGAGTCCCATAATTAAAATACTGGGACTTGCTAGTTTGCATATATAGAATCCCCGTGCTTTTGTGCTGGGACAAAAGAGTTTTCCAGCAGGGGCTCCCAGTACAAAACCATGGGGCTCAACTACTTATGCGCAAACCAAACTCCCCACCTTTTGTGCTGGGACAAAAGGATATCCCAGCAGGAGCTCGCAATATATAGTCATGGGATAAAAGGGTTGCACTAAAAATAAACCCAACGTTTATGTGTTATGTTGGTTATTATTATTTTTTTTAGTAAATGAAAATTAGATTAGCAGTCTTATAGATTTTATTTTTTCAGGTTGACCGGACTACTGATCAAAGCTTTAAGGTAACATTTCAGGGGAGAGAATTTACTGTTTGTTTGAAGAAGAAAAAATGTCAATGCCTGAAGTTCCAAATGGATGAAATACCTTGTGAACATGCACTTGCTGCTATAGACAGAGTACACCTACAGAAATCTGATTATTGCTCTATATGGTATAAAAGAGAAACATGATTAAAGCAATATGAAAGGAAAATCAACACTGTTGGACATGAAGAATCATGGGTTGTGCCTAATAATATTAAAGAAGAGATAACAAAACCTCAAAATTTTAAAGTTAATCCAGGGAAAAGGCAAACGAAATGATATATGTCAACTGCAGAATTTTCCACACAAAAGATGAAGAGATGCGGATATGTAGAAAGCGTGGACACAACAGAACATCCTACATGAACACTCCAGTACTTCATCCATATTCAAAGAAACATAACTCTCAATAAAAAAATATAGGTATGTTTCTATCTGGCTTTTTATTTTTTAATTGTCTTTTACTGCAATTCAATAGAAAATTTAAACATGACAAAAGATGTTATCTTAATTTTTTTTTCAATTAGGAATCCATCGTCACTAGATTAATAGAAGACCGTTTTTCTCTATTTTCATCCAGTGGCAGCAATTCCGAAGTAAAAAAAAAAGAAACTATTCATTTATAGAGCATTCCTTTGTAGTTTTTAACAATGGTTATTATAAAAAATACATATTTCTCATTTGTTACTGTGAAAATTCTTGTTGCAATTTATCTGTTTTCTAGTTTCTTTACTAATAGAATAACCAACACTTTGAGTTACTTAATAAGAAAAGCAATAGAAAAGATAATTAGTTGAAAACTGATACATAATACAGTACATGAACTAAAAACAAAAAAATTTAAGTAAAAATCCAGTACCTTAACTAAAAACAGAAAATAAAAAAATACACTAAATATAATAAAAGACAGAAAATATAAACTACATTAACTAAAAGAATATAAATACTACTAAAACTTATTCAATTACAATTGGCTTCTGTGCTGATCCTGCATCATCATCTTCACGGCTGTGATTGTCATTGTCATCATCATCATCATCATCATCATCATCATCATCGCTATGACCATCCCGATGGTTTATGATAGCAATACCAAAAACAACAACTGCAACACCGTCAAGAATCTCATGTCAAAGGTGTTCAAAACGAAGCATATCACCTTGCCTGAAGCATTTCTGAAAAAGCATAGCTTTCCATCCATTACACAACCTTGTATGTTTCCCAACCTTGAATTTATCTCATATACATTGTCATCATCTTCTTAAAATATACGTGCATTTCCATTTATGTTAGGCAATCTTTGCTTCCAATTCTCTGGAAAGATCTATAAGAAATAAACTATCACAGTTAGTAAAATATCACATACTATAAAAAATTAGACAAAAAAATAAACATTGGTTTGGGAATTTTTTAACATACAAAATCATCTTTTTTAAAGTAGGAACTTGTTAGTTTCTTATACAAACAACCCAGTTCCTCAACGCGATTCTCCTCATTCGCCATATCTTCTTTTATGGAATTTTTTTACTGCAAGTAAAATTATATGAGCAGATGAACTCTCAATAACTTATAGTTTCCTTCAACTGCAAGACCTTATTTATATGCTAGCAATTACTAATTTCACCCTACTGTTACAGTCAAAGAGAATTTGTATACTCAAAAATACATTAATATTAGAATAAATGTAGTCAAAAAAGCTATGTTATATACACGATTCCAAATATAATAAATTTCACACTTTGTCGACTACTGTGTTAGCTAATAAAATTTGAATGCATTAGCTACACGAATAAGGGTAATATCCCAAATAAAAAATTGTAAATCCGTGTTGGTTAACCTTAGAGACCCAATATTTCTACTGGGATTCAATGTAACATTAGGTAGGTGTCCAAGCAAACAAGTTACAATTCTTTCATTATGAAATATTTTTCTCTTATGAAATTTCGTGTTCCAATTTAGACCCAGCATTATGAGACCCAGATATCCCAGATAAAAAACTGTAACTCCTTGTTGGAGATGAGTATGTGCAACTTGAGAATTACACTGCCATTTCCATTGAAACCACATCCGACTTGATTAATCTCATAGATCCGATTGCCAAGGACCAGTTTACATAAACGAATATCAAACCTCTCTCTAGGCGCCACCTTGAGCCGTACTCTACCAGCATCACGCCATACTCCACCAGCGGCCTTCCATGGCCACCACCGCCACTGGCCAGCCTCCCCACGAGGTTGGTCAGGAATTACCACCCCTTCCCACTCGAAATACTACACCCCAAAACCTTATTCCACCACAAAACCCTATACCATCTCAACCCTATGCTAGTCTTGTAAAACCACAAGCATTCGATGCTCCCATGCAAATTCTAGATGATGTTCTGGACAAACCCATTGAATATTTGCATGGTGAACCACTTATGCATTGGAAAAAAAATATAAAGTGCAACGTTCCATTGTTGAACAAAGATTACAACATGTAGTGTTAGGCAAATTTTCTTATGGAAAACCTAATATTCAAGAATTACGTAAGGTTATTCCTATCCAGTGTGAGATAAAAGGGCCCTGCTCTATTGGATTGATTCAAGACAATCATGTCTTGATTAAATTGTCATTAATGGAGGATTATATTTATTTACTCTTAAAGCCTGCTTTTTATTTGAATGCTCAAGGTGATTATTGGCAGATGAGGTGCACAAAGTGGAATCCTTGGTGGAAGCCTGATGAAGAAACTGCTATTGTCATTGCTTGGATTCCTTTCCAGAGTTGCCTCCTAGTTTCTTTGGGAAGCAATATATTTTTTCGTTAGCAAAGGCAGTGGGAAGACCATTTCATGTTGATGTTGCAACGTTGAATGGTACACGACCAAGTTGTGCAAAAGTGAAAGTAGAGGTTGATTTGTTGGGTAAGTTCCCGCAAAGGATTAAAATAGTGGAAGAAGATGATGAAACTGGAACTGAGCAATCCAAGTGGATTAGAATCAATTATGACTATATGCCTAAATACTGCAAGAATTGTAAGAAGCAAGATCACAATGAGATGGAATGTTGGATTATTCACCATGAACAACACAGGAAACAACAAGATGAAAATGTGAATAATGTCGGTGAGAAAGAAATTTTTGGCACTGCTGCAACTAGTACCAAAGTCTTGACCAGTGGTAAGGTGGTTGGAAAGCCAATCGTTAATCAGTCAAAGCAAGAATGGATGCAGAGAAGGACAAACAAATATAAAAGGGACAATAGGGGTCATATCATAGATGAAGGAGTTGGAAAAGGAATTGTCCTAATGCAAAATAAAGAGGATGTTCAAGTTAAGGTTGCTAGTACAAATTCATTCTAGGTACTTGCTAATGAGGTTGATAAAGATGATCTAGTGGAAGAGTAGGTTGATATTGTGAAGGATAGTATTCTTATTCTTGCTACTACGCCAGTACAAAAGGAAAACAAGACAAAAATAAAATCAACTACAAAGGTTAATGGCAACAATGATGAAGATGGTAAAAAAGTGAACTCTATTCCTAGTTTGCCTGTTGATTAGGGTAACACAAAGGAGTGGGTTTCAAAATCTTTTAAGGATCATCCAAAGAGTCAGGAGGTAGGTGAAATAGTAGTGTCTGGTAAAGATGCAGGAGTTGATGTTCAGACTCAGGGACAAGAAAGAATATTGGCACTTCTCCACGTACTGCATTATCTACTGAGGATAATGAGATTGTTGGTAATTTTAAGCCAGAAGCTAATACTGTTCACAGTCCAGGCAAGGAGAGTAGTGAAATTGTGATGACTGTTCTAACCAACACTGGGCTATAGAAGTTGTTCCAATTACGGGTGTCTCAGGGACTGATCCTACAATGTAGTTACAGGTTCATGTTGCAGGGAAATCTCCAAAACAGGCACTACATGACTTGGTTACTCTGTAAATCCTGGAGACATTCAAAAAGTAATAGCTGAGCAACAAAAAATAGAAGATGAGGGTGATGATGAATCTACCCCTGGAAGCTTTCAACAAATGGAAAATGAGGGTGATTTATCACCAAAGACAACTGCAACGGGAGGCAGGAGGAAAGACGCAGAATCTGTCTCAGAAGCCAAGTAGAATATTGCCCAAAAGGGTTGTATCCAAATTTTAATAATGATTAAAGCTCTCTTATGGAATATAAGGTCTGTTACTACTCAATGGGCCTTCCAGAGAGTCATTAATATGTATAGACAACGTGGATTTTTTATGATTGCACTCATGGAGCCATTTCAAAAATCAAGACACATTCAAAGATATAGAAGAAGGTTGGGAATGGAAACTGCATTGTATAACTTGAATGGGAAGATTTGGGTCTTCTTAGATGCTGCCGTCCAGTGGGAGGTAATCAGTGATACTGCCCAGTAAATTACTTTGAAGTTACTGCACCAAAATACTGCTCAACATTTGGTAGTGACTTTTGTATATGCAAAATGTAGTGCTATGGAAATGTTGGAGTTGTGGGATAATTTATACTCTAATGCTAGTGACATGGAGGTTCCTTGGCTAGTTGGAGGGGACTTTAATTTTTTTCTTAATGAGGAAGAGAAAATTGGAGGGCTACCGGTGAATCCTCAAGATTATGAGGATTTAGCCTTCTGTGTCAACTCTACTGGCCTATTTGATATTGGTTTTAAGGGTAGCCCTTTTACTTGGTGGAATGGGAGACCTAATGCTGAATGTATTTTTGAGAAATTAGACAGGATTCTTGTGAATGATCAGTTCCAAAATGTGTTTCAATCCCCTTGTAGTAGAACACCTTATACGCACTGGTTCTGATCATGCTCCTTTATTAATAACTTGTGGGGAGGGTGCTATACATCTTGTCAAGCCGTTCGGGTTTTTAAATTTTTGGGCTAAGCATGAATCTTTCAATGATGTTGTGAGAGAACATTGGAGGGCAAATTTTGCTGGTGATCCTTTCCTAGTGTTCAAGCAAAAGATAAAGAGTGTTAAATGAGCTTTGTCAAAGTGGAGCAGGGATACTTTTGGTGACATTTTCAAGCAGATTGCTATTAGAGAGGATATTGTGAAGATCAAAGAGATGTTGTTTGAAGAAGAGACATCTGTTGACAATAGGGTTGTATAACAAGTGGCTCAGACTGAGCTCAAAAAATACTATAGCATGGAGGAGCAATATTGGAAGCAGAAAGCAAGCTTTGATTGGTTTTTTCAGAAAGGGACATAAATACTAAATTTTTTCATAATATTGTGAATATTTAGCAGAGAAAACTTCAGCTGACAAGAATACAGGATGCCAATGGGGACTGGATTGGCAAACAAGAATTGATCTCTGGAGCTGCTTGTTTATTTTACCAAAGTACCCAACGATTGAAGAAGTAAAACAGGTTGTTTTTGCGTTGAGTGGTGCCAGTGCTAGTGGCCCGGATGGTTTTACTGGTATATTCTTTCAGGCGTGCTGGGATATAGTTGGTATTGATGTATGCAACATGGTTCTGACCTTCTTTGATGGTGCTTCACTGCCTAAATTAATCACTCATACCAATCTTGTGCTTTTGCCTAAGAAGCCGGTGGTTCAAACATTTTCGGACTTGAGGCCTATAAGTTTGAGGCAACTTTACAAATAAGATGATTTCGAGGGTGGTGCATGATAGACTGGAGAAAATGCTTCCTTTGTTGATATCTTCTAATCAGTCGGGCTTTGTGAAGGGTAGGAGTATTTTTTGAAAATATTCTTCTTACACAGGAAATAATCACATATATTAGGAAGAGAGGTAAACCAGCTAACGTGGTCATTAAGCTGGATATGGCCAAGGTATATGACAGGGCATCTTGGAAATTTCTTGTGCATGTGCTGACAAAGATGGGATTTGCAGAACACTTTATCAATATGATATGGAGACTTCTATCAAATAATTGGTACTCAGTACTAGTTAATGGTCAGGCTTTGGGTTTCTTTCATTCTACTAAAGCTGTTAAGCAGGGTGATCCACTATCACCAGCGTTGTTCATTTTATCAGCCGAGGTGTTGTCAAGGGCTTTGAATAGTTTGTTTGAGGATAAGAAATTCATTGGTTATGGCATTCCTAAGTGGTCTACGCCTTTGAACCATCTTGCTTATGCTGATGACACGATAATATTTGCTTCTGCTGAGCCATATTCATTGAACAGAGTGATGGATGTTGAAAAAATATGAGCAGGTTTCAGGACAGATGATTAACAAAGGCAAGAGTTCATTCTATATGCATTCTAAAGTGTCAAGTGCCTTAGTCAAGTCTGTGTGTGATATTATAAGTTCTGCAAAGGGAGTGTTCCCTTTTACTAACTTGGGGCGCCCGGTTTTTTACACAAGGAGGAAGAAGTGCTACTATGATGATTTGATCAAGAAGGTGAACTCTAAATTGCACTCTTAGAAAGGGAAATTGTTGTTCTATGGAGGTAAGGCAACACTGATTGTCAGTGTATACTAAAGCATACCCATTCATATGCTTTCGGTGTTGGATCCTCCAAAATATGTACTGGAACATTTGCATAAAATATTTGCAAGGTTTTTTTTGGAGTAACAAGGAAGAAGGGAGGAGTAGGCACTGAGTTTCATGCAAAATTCTTTGCTTGCCCATAGAAGAGGGTGGTCTAGGCTTCAGATCATTATTTAATGTGTCTATGGCCCTTTTTGCTAAGTTTTGGTGGAAATTTCGAACTTGTAGGTCTTTATGGGCTGATTTCATGTGGAACAACTATTGTAAAAAGGAGTCTCCAAATGTGGTAGACACCAAAGGTGGTTCTCGCGTGTGGAAAAAGATGCTGGAAGCAAGGAAAGAGGTGGAGCATGAAATTTGGTGGGAACTGAAAGGAGGCACTTCTAGTGTCTGGCATGAAAACTGGACTAAGCTAGGTGCCTTATATCATGTTGTACCAGATGAGTTTATTATCAATGAGAGCATTGAAGATGTGTCAGAGTTGATGGCTAATGGGAGCTGGAACGATCAATTGCTAAATGAAACATTTCCGGATGATATTGCCGATCATATTAGGCAAGATATTCACTTTGTTGGAAATGGAGATACCTGCGATAAGCCATGGTGGATGCCTAATTCTTCTGGTAAGTTCTCTGTGAGTAGTGCTTTTGGGTTCCTTAGATGGAGAGTTGATCCACAACAAGAGTACAAATTTATGTGGGTTAAGGGTTTGCCATTTAAGATTTCTTTTTTCATATGAAGGCTTTGGCAGTCTAAGGTGCCAACTGATGACATGTTAAGGAAAATAGGGATCTCAATGGTCTCTAGGTGTCATTGTTGTGTGAATAGCCAGCAAGAGACGTTGACTCATGTGTTTCTAACTAGTCCGGCTGCTTTAAGAGTATGGAGATTTTTTCTAGATGCTGCTGGTATTCAGACACATTTGGTTAAGCTGAGGCAGGCTATTAGATTTTGGTGGAATTATGACTCATGCTCGAAACTGAAGCCAATATATCAGGCTATTCATGCAATAATTACATGGGAGCTATGGAAGAGAAACAATGTTGTGAAGCATGGAGCTACAGTTTCTGTTAATAGAGTTGTTCATGAGGTAAATAAAATTGTATTCTTTCTTACAAGGGTGAGGTATCCATGGTTGATATGGATGCCACCTTTATGGTTGGACATGATCAAGTTCCTGGAAGAGTATAAACCGATACTTATTACTAAGAGGGTGGCATGTCAGTCTCCTTTCGAAGGATGGTTTAAGTGTAATACTGATGGGGCTTCTAAGGTAGCACATGTCCTAGTTCGTTTGGTTTCTATGTGAGAGACTGTGTAGGTGATTTGGTATATGCTAGAGCTCTGGATATTAGAGAAACTACCAAGATAGTAGTAGAGGCGAAGGGGGATTTTGGAGGGGTTGACATATTGTGTAGAGGAGGAGATTTATTCATTGATTTTGGAGACATACTCTCTTGTAATGAAGAAGTTTATAGAAGGAGAATAGGATCTTCTTTGGTGTATTTTGAAGGAAGTTGATTAAGGAGTTGAAGGATAACTTTAATGTTAGTTTTCAACATGTGCTAAGGGAGGGAACGCTATGGCGGATTTTTAGCTAACCTTGTTTTCTCTTTTGCAGGTGAGAGGACATTTATTTCATTCTATGATTTTCTTAGTGCAGGGAGAAAGCTCATTAATATGGAAAACGCTCATATTCCTAATTTTAGGATTAGGATGGCAAAGAGAAGAGCTCCGGATTGATGATTATACTACAGTTGCTTAATGAGTCTTGCTTGCGTAAGGGCTATACATTGTCACTCTCCTTCCCAGTAGTATTAGTCTGGTTTCATGCTCATTCTAGGGAGGAATTGATAGTGCATAAGTACTTGAGTGTTAGTAAGATGATGTTCATCGATTTGCATAGTGTAGTAAATGTTTGGATAGAGATGATAGAATGTTTCTTCATGTTGGCATCCAAAATGGTTTGTTGGTGGACATCCATAAACTTATCATGGACAACGAGCAACCCGGAGAGACATTTGAGAAGAAGGAGTTGCTGGCCCAAATGTGCTTCAGCACAACGAGCACCGCGGCGAGCTCATGGCCAGGCAGAATTTCGGCTGTTTCAATCAAGTGTTAGCGGGCAGATTTTGCTCGTTGACAGCGATCTTTCCAGCGAGAGCAGCTTTGTCCTAGGCAGAATTCGCTCCCTGCCAGCGAGCAGGCGAGAGTCTTTCCTTAGGCAGGCAGATTTTGCTCACTGCCAGCGAGCTTCTCAGCGAGAGGCGCTTGTTTTGGAGTGACTCGGCAGAAATTTCAAGACCTCAACGAGCTCCCTAGCGAGCTTAGTTGAGGTATTTTGGAAGCAGAAATATTTAAAGGGATTTAGTACGAGTTTATGCTTGGTTTTATCTCTTGGAGTTGTTGAATGGAAGTGAGTCTCAATATTCATAGTCGCTTTGTTCGGTCTTGAAATTATAGCACCTGGTGAGAGCTTTGAGGTGTTTTCTCGTTTCGACCCTTGGCATGTGAATGTTTACTGACGCGTACTTTCTGGATGCACTCCGTAGCTAGTTTTTTAGTTATATTAGACATTTAGGTAGCTAGCTTCATCTTTGATTTGCATTTTCGAAGGTGCACCAATGTAATGACTTTGTTAATTTCTTTATGATTATTAGTATATTAGCTACTAGGCTCTCCGTCTAGTGGTAAATTTGCTTAAAAAAACTTTAGAGACTCAGTACTTCTGCTGGGACTCAATGTAATATTAGGTAGGTGTCCAAGTAAATAAATTACAATTCTTTCATTAAGATTTTTTCTTGTTCCAATTTATATAATCTTAGTTTCTTAAGTAATGCATAAGAACGAGACTGCAGTATTGGGTGGTTATTGGCTAAACATATTTTGAACTCCACCTATGTTAGATTAATTGCTCAGGCTTAAATACTGGGACTCCGTCTGTATTTACCATAATGTGACAAGTCTAAATCCTGGAAGTCCGTGTGTGTTTACCATAATGTCCCAAGATTATGCAGTAAAAAAATGCATTCGTATCAAAATAGTTCTAGTCAAAAAAGCTGAGTTTGTCTGTTATTCAGTTTTTCAACGTGCTAGTAAATTGTAGATCTCGACTGCAGTGTTAAGCTGATTATTGGCTACACAAATTTTGAACTCCACCTCTCTTAAGCTTATACTTCTAGTATGAAATGCTGGGACTCCGTCTGTGTTTAAGTTTAACATAATGTCCCAAGATTAAATCATGTGTCTTCGTCCATGTTTTGCATAGTTTCTAGTTCAAAAACTAGGGATCCATGTGATTTAAGCTTACTATCCGAGGATAAATGCCTAGGACTATATTTAGCAAAACAAACTTATCTTCATTTTTATTAAAATGGGATAAAAATTACAGAAAAATGATACTTCTAAAATACAAAAGAAGAATAACATTACTAGCAAAAGTTGCAACAGTTGAAAATGAAAAGACACTTGCTTCAGAAAATACATAACACTACAAACACTACAAAAATAAATTACACTTACAGTTGGAAGATAAAAACATAACACTACAAACACATAAAAAAAAAATACTAAAACACTACAAAAAACATTAACGATTACTAGGGACACGAGAGTTACAACCAGAGGTTGAATATGTGAAATTCCACAATTCAATGTCCATGAGTTTATCAAAAAGACGATCCATATCTGTATTATTTTTATCTCTGAAAGCTATAAAAAATTTAATCAACACATCCAAATTGTTCTTGATCACAACTACCTCATTTTTTAAAAGCTCAACATCAGCTTTCAAATTCCTAACGTCGTTCCTCAACTGGAACCATTGTTCTCTTCTTGCTTCATTGTTGCAAGCCATTTCTTATTGTATTACTTTTTTGTTACTTAGTTTTGTACAAGAAAAAATACGAAACCAATGTGTAATTTATACAAGAAAGTTGAAGTTTAAATTCACAATATTACAACTAAAAAAAAAAAAATTCCTTATTTTTAGATTTTCAAGCTTGAAATCATAGAGATTCGACTAAACATCTTTCTCTGCAAAAACATATCACTATTTTTTCTATGGGGTCGTATGTATAGGATAAGATTGAACTGAGACTGTTTAAACTGTATATTAAAGTCACAATATTATATACTTGACAATACAAAAGGAAATCAAATAGATTCTTTCTTCTTTTTATATAACAAGTCAACTAAAAAAAAATCTGGGAAGATTCTGTAGTTTAAATTACTACCAGAATTTTGTAATCCACAAAAGATTCTCTACTTTAACTTTCAAAGTATGTAATTGCAATATGTTGACATTTTTACAAAATTGTCTATAATTTTTAACCACAGAGACATAGTCTTATGCAAACACAGAATCACATTATTTTGACCTGGGGCCAATACTTGCACTGTAGAAAAATAGAAAATTATAGCATAATTATTAGAAATATCAACATAGAAACTTCCTTATTATGGAAAATGATGAATTAAAATAATAAAAACTAACTCTGTGATTAAAAATCCTAGGACTCTATAGTTATTTTGAATTAGATCCATCATTATGAACTGGGACTTTCCTACCATAAGGACTTAGAAAAAATAAAAACTAATTAACATGTCTCCCAGAGATAAAAGTGATAGGCATATGTAGTTATTTTGAATTAGACACTCACTATGAGCTGAGATTTCCCTATCATAAGAAATTAAAATATTAAAAACTAATTAACATGTCTGTAGTTATTTTAAATTAGAACCAGTATAATGAGCTGAGATTCCCTACCATAAGGAATTGAAATAATAATAACTAACTCACATCTCGTCGGGTTAAAAATCCTGGGACTCTGTGGTTAATTTGAAGTAGACCTAGGATAGTAACATAAGATTCCTTACTATAAGGACTACTTGACAAATATAAAAGGAAATCAGATAGATTCTTTCGTCTTTTTTATATGACAAGACAAGTCAGAAAAAATTTTGGGGAGATTCTGGATTTTAAATTATTACCAAAACTCTTTTTCAATATTGAAATTCACAAAAAATTCTCTACTTTAACTTTCAAAGTTTGTAATTGCAATATGCCTGACATTTTCATAACCACAAAGATATGCACTAAATCATTGTAAGATTATGTAATTTAAATTACTACCAGAATTTTGTAATCCACAAAAGATTCTACTACATTAACTTTCAAAATATGTAATTGCAATATGTTTGACATTTTCACAAAATTGTCTATGTTTTTTAACCACAGAGACATAATCTTATGCAAACACAAAATCACATTATTTTAACCTGGGGCCAATACTTGCACTGTAGAAAAGAG
This sequence comes from Petunia x hybrida, assembly GCA_037355625.1. Taxonomy (NCBI): domain Eukaryota; kingdom Viridiplantae; phylum Streptophyta; class Magnoliopsida; order Solanales; family Solanaceae; genus Petunia; species Petunia x hybrida. The sequence goes on along the minus strand of JBBBVM010000317.1, from coordinate 2,503,351 downwards.
AAAATTATAGCATAATTATAGAAATAACAACATAGAAACTTCCCTATTATGGATAATGAGGAATTAAAATAATAAAATCTAATTCTGTGATTAAAAATCCTAGGACTATGTAGTTATTTTGAATTAGACCCAGTATTATGAGCTGAGACTTCTCTACCATAAGGACTTAGAAAAAATAAAAACTAATTAACATGTCTCCCGGAGATAAAAGCGATGGGCGTCTGTAGTTATTTTGAATTAGTCACAACACTATGAGTTGAGATTCCCTACCATAAGAAATTAAAATAATAAAAACTAATTAACATGTCTGTAGTTATTTTAAATTAGACCCAGTATAATGAGCTGAGATTCCCTATCATAAGGAATTGAAATAATAAAAACTAACTCACATCTCGTCGGGTTAAAAATCCTGGGACTCTGTGATTAATTTGCATTAGACCCAGGTAATAACATGAGATTCCCTACCATAAGGACTACTTGACGAATACAAAAAGAAATCAGATAGATTCTTTCGTCTTTTTATATGACAAAACTAGTCAAAAAAAAGTCTGGAATGATTCTGGATATTATTTACTACTAGAACTCTTTTTCAATATTGAAATCCACAAAAAATTCTCTACTTTAACTTTCAAAGTTTGTAATTGCAATATGCCTGACATTTTCACAACCACAAAGATATGCACAAAATCATTACAAATAAATCAACAAGCTACAAAGTATAAAACTATAAGAACAGAATCATGTAAAGTGAGATTACGTATGAAGTTCCAGTACTTGATGCTGGAGTCATAGTCTTATGCAAACACAAAATCACAGGATTATAGGCTAATATTGAGTGAAATGACAGACTAATAATTAAAAATAAAAACCTAAAAAACTTCACATAATTCCATTATGGAGATCCTGGTGGAAAGTCAAATAAAGATGTAGTGATATAGCCTGAATAGCGTGCCAGATCCTTCTCACTTGTCGCCTTTGCACGTTACGCACACTCCAAATATCATTTCGCGTTTGCTGTATTATATTATCCTGGTCCTGCATCCGACCATGTAGGACTGCAACATCCCAATTTAGATTATTTGGTGATGGTGGTGGGGTGAGGGTGCTAGGACTGGTTGAACTACTCCTATTGGTATTGCTTGATTGACACTACTTTCAGACATTGTTGTACTTGAAGTATAAAGCTTATAAATATTCAAAAAAGATATAGATAATTGTAATAATAAGATGATCAACTTGAAATAGCTATGAATTAGAGACAAACATCAATAAAATATTGTAATAGTGGCAAGTTATAATTGAAAAGACACCATTACATAACAGTTATATGATACTGGGAATCCCGTTGAGTTCTTACGCTTTCATGTTGACAACTCAATTCATTTGAATTATACTGAACAATCACGATTCATTGTCATAATAATGAATGTTGCCAGCAGTTACTAAACTGGTAAACTGAAAATCGAAACTGGTATACTCAAAACCAAAAGTACTGAACAATCACAATTTATTACCAGAAATTACATAACTGGTAAAGTCAAAATTGTTTATCTGGGAAATTAAAAAAACAACATAAACATAAAAAAAATTACAGTAGAGATTTAACTACACAAACAGACAAACATACTATCTTATCAGGCATCTTCAACAGTAGAGCCAGAACTAGAACTAGAACTAGAACTAGAACTTAAAGGTTCTAGAGCAGGCTGCCAAATACTATAATCTAAAACCACACGATCCGTGGATTCCAAAATTCTAATATGTAGCCTAGAACCTACTATGAGATTATTAGTACGAACAAACTCGCTCCATCCATTACAAAGCTTTTTTTATCTTCTCCATTTTTGGAGATTCATATGGTAATGAGTACCACGTCAAATAAGAATAGCTGGGAGGTCATGTTTTGGAAGCCTAACTGCCAACCATGGTGGGAAAATATTCAAATAAAATAAAAAGAACAATGTTATTTTATAATAACAACAACAAAAGATGATACTTTTAAAACATGGTATGATTAACTTACAAACTGATCTAATTGAGCATCCAATACATTCAACACTGCTTCCCAGATATTTTTCATCTTAAAAATGCAATTTCTTTGTGTGTTCTCTTCAATAACAAAGTGGTCTGTTTGTATTACAACAATATAGAAAGATGTTCTTACATAAAAGCTATTCTTACCACTGCATTATTGTGTATTGTCCTTTTGCTTTTGGATGAAACTAAAGATTCTTTCTTATCTTACATAAAAACTGCACATTACTTGTACTTTTGCTTTTAGATAAAGACCTGGGACTCCATACTGATTTTTATTGGGTCGTAGCATAGAAAATTGAGACTTTGTTATATGGATATGGAGGCTTGCAAGAATAAAAAAATCAACTCACATGTCATAGTATAAGACACTGGGACCCATAGCTAATTTGATTGAGTAACAGTATTTAAGTTGGACTTCATATCTGTATTTTTTGAATACATGATGATAAAACACTTACTAATAGATTAAAGAACAACAATACGTAATATATAACAACAAAAATCTACAAAAATTCAATATATAATGCATAAAACCCATGATAAAAAACATACATGATAAACTTAACTCAACTTTTACGGTTTTTTTTCTGACATCAACTTAATTCAACTTAAAAATTACAAAAACATAACAATAGTAAAAATTAGTGCTCTGGTGACTCTGGTGGAGTATCCTCCTTATTGTAGTTTAGGATTTGTCTCATTGCCCTCCTCATCCTTCTCATTCCTCGCTCGTTCCTCTCAAGCCTCTGATTTTGCGGAATAATTAATAAGTGGAGTTTCTCTATAGTACGAGTCAACTCCTCAATGTCTCTCTACAAACCTGCAATCTCCTAATATAGATCACGCCCTGTTTGCTCAGTGGAATGCACATTTTGAAGTGCATGTCTATTCTCGACTACATGCCCATTTTCTTGTGGGAGAGATATTTTTTTTCTAAAGACTGGACAAGAAACTACAATTTTTGCAAATCTTAAACAAATTTGAATAATGATACTATATTGAAAGCCTATATTTATAGACAGATGCACATGCCCCACAACTGCCCCTATAACATAGGCACCTGAAAAATAGGAATGCTAGTAACGAACTAAAAACTGGGAATACCTAGTTACTTTGATGAAGTCCTGGTATAATAATATGAGACTTTTTACTCAATATGCTGGGGTTCCAGATTAAAATAATGTGGCTCCTCAATTAATATGGATGGACTCCCAATATCTTATTCTTAGACTAAGTAATTGTTGAAACCTCTAAAGATAGTAGTTGAAACTGCCCAACACATCAGATATTATCCATACAAATTAACATAAAAAAATGAAAATACTCATGAGCACAAAGCTTATCTTATAATACTTTGTTATACAAAGTCCCAGAATTTTCTGCCGGAAACAAAAGAGTATTCAGCAGGGGTCCCAGTATATAGTCATGGGACAAAAGGCTTATTCCCACACCAACTCACGATTCTTTATGCTGAGACAAAAGAGTGTCCTAGCAGGGGGTCGCAGTAATAGTACTGGGGCACAAAATAAGAACTGCTTGTGCAAAGAAACTAGCCAAAATTTTATTCGCCAACAAGAACTTTCACAGATTGTTACCAAAAGTAAAGAAACTAAAAATTAAAATAATTATTCATCATTCAACTAAAACATTCAAATAAAAATTCTCAATTGTTCACCATCCAAAATCAAGCATAAAATTACAAAAATAAACATTAAAAATTACTACTAAAGATAAACTTAAACATTTAAACTTAGGGCGCTTGTGCTGCTACTATTCCTGGTGGTGCTTCTGGTGGTGCGGAATATAGAGTGAAATTCAATCGCCTATTAGCAAGAAACCCTTTCAATATTCTTTTCACCCTTTTCATGTCCCTCTTGTATTCATTCAAGAAATTCTCGAATTGGAACTTCTATCCCTACGCTTCATACCTTAGTTAATCAAAAACTTCATTCATTTGTTCAACATCTGAATTTGAACTGCTTACTTCTCTTCTTCTTCGCCTTGAAATGGATACTCCTCCTCTTGTTCTTGGTTGACGAGGTGTTTTGAATATGATAATTGTTATTTGTTGTTTGAATATATATTTCTACACTTAAGAGTTGGGTATTTATAAAAAATTTTGGCTACTGTAACAGTTGCAATTTATAATTGAACAGACACCATTACTTAACAGTTACACCTATACTCAACATGCACCATTAAATAACAGTACAATAACTGTTATATAACTGCTATTTTAAAATCCGGTAAATTCACTCGTTTACCTAGAGTTGAAATTCTATAACTGGGTCTCCCCACCATAAAGAATTACGAAAATAAAAATTAATTCACATGTGCGCGCAGATTTAAAAATTCTGGGGCTATGGGGTTATTTTGAATAAGACCCAACATAATAAGTTGTAATCCCCTACCCATATAGACTTAGAAAAAATAAAAACATACTTACCTTGTCCACAAGATAAAAGTCAGAGACTCAGTATAGTTATGTTGATAAAAACCCAATATAGTAAGTTGGGATTCCTTAACATTAAGGAATTAAAAATAATAAAAACTAACTGACATGTCGCCAGATAAAAAATCTTGGTACTCTGTGGTTATTTTGAATTAGACCCATCAAAATAAAATCCAGCTAGAATTTCCTACCATAAGGACTTAGAAAAATAAAATCTAACATGTCTCCATGATAAAATCATGGGACTCTGTAGTTACTTTGATGGAATCACAGTATAATAAAATGGGACTATGTGGTTATTTCAATAGAGTCCCAGTATAATGTTCTTGGACTCCCTACCATAGGGGCTTATAAAAAATAAAAACCAATTCAACATTAATGCATAACCATCAACTGAACGAACACACACACACACACACACACACACACACACACACACACATATATATACTTCAAAAATATCTGTACATTGTATTGTTTGAAAAAAAAGCACCAGTTAGATTATAATCATTGTCCCCATAATCATCATTGATCTTCTCTGGTGGAGTATCATAACCTTCCTTTTTCTTTTCTTTTCCATGAATTAATAGACTAACTGCAAGGTATCTCCTGTAAAGACCAATAGATTCCTGTCCCCACTCAAATTTAAACACATTCAGTCCCAGACTGATGGTGTCAACAAACCTTGTTACAAATGCACCACAATCTGTTCCTCTTTTTTGTTTTGGTACACTTTTATACTCAATATTGAGTTTCTTGTATTCCATACCAAAACCAGGATACATCTCATGAAAGCGCATTTGTTTAAGTAACTTAGGGATAACAATTGTATACATTTCTATCTTCATCTTGCAAAAATCTTCATCTCCACTGAAAACAGAATCATACACATCTATTCTATGGTCTTTTAAGGAATAAACTCCCAACCAATATTGTGTGTTAGAGTTAAGATCATTGGGATCATCTGAAGGCTTCCTAATTGACATAAAAATATTTTCCACTTGCATCCATGCTATGTCGCAGCAATTAGAAGCCCCATTCACACACTCATACAGGTTATTCGTGGTAGCTCCAGGAAAATCCGCCATGTCAATATACAAATCAATCTTCTCTAAATCCTCCGATTTCAAATCCTTTATTCCCAAAACAACTTTTGCTTGAGGTAGAGTTTTATGAGGACATTCTGTTTTCCTTGATTGACCACCTTTCTTTTTTCCTTCTAGTTTCTTCCTCTTCTCTTCTTCAAAATCTTGTTCCCTTTTCCAGTGTTCTTCTATTCTCTCCTTCTTCTCAGTCAATCTCCTTCTTCTCATTCAATCTCTTGTTCTTCTCTTCCTCTGGCATTTTATCGAAATAGTCTATTGAATTCTTATAAAACAACTCTACAATAAAGTCAAAATTCAAGTCTGTCGTTGTGAACATCGCTGAGTAGCTAACGGAATGATATACACGCTTCTTCCTCAAGTAGGACATCAAAACATAAACATACTACATAATATAAATATAACAAATAGAAAAAAAAATAGACGTCAACAAACATAATTAAAAAAAAATATAGAACCAACAAAAAAATAAGTTGTAAACAACCTCATTGGTAAGAGAATATGTTCCAAGTGCAATCCCCCAAACCACATTTTACTCTTCACTGAAATATTGAATAACTTGATTGGGTTCTTAACAAATATTTCTGCAAATTTCTCAACATAAGGATCTTCATTCCTGAAAAAGGTACACAAAAACAACATCACCAAAAAATATCAATTTACTAATATAATCTGTAAAATATTTTAACTCCAAAGACAAAAAAAAAAAAAAACAAAATCACTAACGGTGCAAGCTTTATATTTTTAGATATGTGTTTCAGGTGTTTTTTCAACCATTCTTAAAAAAAAAAAAAAACCAAACTATTAGAAAGTTGATTGACTTTATGAAAAAGGGCATACACGTCTATAATTAATCTTCTAAGCACTCTTTTCCTTTGGCTTAAAGGGCCTGAATGGAGATAATAAATGGCGGATAAAAATGCGAACCCTGTGTCCCCTACCTAATAGTTGTGCTCCTTTTGGATTATTTGATGGGCTGTATGCCACAACAGCCAAGTCCATACCTTCGTTTTGTTTTATTGAAGACTTCCTCGCAGATTCAGCTACAACACCCTTCCATTTCTCCGCAAAAATTAACTGTTCAGATTACTACAACAGATGCATCAACAAGTGCCGTAAGTGTTGAACTATCTTTATCGATTGAAGTCAGCTCTGTACCACCCTTAGTTAGTGTTGGATCAATATCCATAGAAGCTGGACCGACACTATCGATCCCATATTTAGTCTCCTCTTGCAATGGTTGGGAGAAGCCAAGTGAAAATGAAGGTGCTTCTGAGCAAACAATATTCAAGAAGCTACCGCTTCCCCCCAACAAACTTTTCACAAACTTTCACTTTGGAAGGAGATACAATTTCAGGAGAAGCATGATTACCACGATCCTTCCTTTTCCTATCATACATTTTCAAGGCTGTCTTCAATTTAGAATTTGCAACTCCTTCTTTGCGACCTTGTTGAGACCCTTCTTGAGAGCTTTCTTGAGAACCTTCTAGTATCCAAAGAAGACCAGATCTTGCAAAATCATGGAGATGTTCAACTTGAAGTTGTCGAATATCAGCATTGTGACTGTGTTGATTGACAACATCTTCATTCTCAGATTTGCCATTATTTTTTCTGTAAAATAGAGAAGCACACACATTACATTTACTTTACTTATTAATAGGACAACACACAAATACTGAGTGAACAATCACATTATTTTTTGCTTTAGGGGTGGACCATAAACTAATGTAAACAATTGAAAAAAGATAACTATGCAAGATAATTTCTCTTACCAACAGGTGTTGAAGAAACTTGATTAAAAGCAACCTAATTTGCATCCTTATTTTGTTGAGAATTTTCTTGGTAACTTTGTTCAAAATAATAAAAATACTATTTAACACTGAGACAATTCACAACTTATTATGGGAGGGGGTGCATAAATATAACAAAAAATATAAAAATAACTATAAAAAAACTTTTACATACCTATTGATGTCCAAAGAAGAGCAGCTCTTGAAAGATCATGGAGACGCTCAACTTCAAGTCGTCGAATCTCAACACTATGACTGTTTTGATTGACACTGTCTTCATTTCCAGATTTCAAGATGCATACAAATGGGTTCGGACATTATTGACATAAAAAAGGAATAAAGACTTCGGTAACAAGAAGTGGTTTTTCTACAAACAACTCAATTAGAAAACCCAACAGATTTCTATCTGTTTTAACCTAACTGTTATGATCCAAGAGACAGAAAAGCCTATCCCCGTCGAGCAAATTGGACCTCTAGATAGCAAGTACAATAGAATTAAACAGTTATATTATTCATTCCAACCAGTAAAATTGTCTTCGTGTGAGCTTTAAGTCATGAGTTCAAGCTTTGGAAACAGACATCCACTGATACTTACATTAGGTTAGGCTGCGTACATCACAACCCTTGGGCGAGGTCCTTCCCCGGACCTTGTGTGAACGCATGATGCTTTGTGCACCGAGCTGCCCTTTTATATAATCCATTCCAACCATATTGACTTTGTCGGATAAAATAAACTTTTTTCAACAAACTCCAAAGAAAAAACTGGATTAGTAATTGAATAATAACAGTAACATAGTTAAAATGATTTGAAAAGGGAAAGCAAAAAGTTAAAGCCTTGACATTCGAACTACTCCTATATGATATTCCTGCCTAAAATTATAAACAAGAATGTCAGCTACCATAGCACCAGAATATTACTAGAAATGGAGAAATGCTCGAAAGATGATCATGCTCTATTCAAACTACATGACTCTCGGGGATTTCTCTGTTAATAAAAAAATACTGACACATGATAGCTATATGGCAAGTAATTTCTAAAATTTGTGATAATCAACCAATTCTTGGCCTTATCTCAATTCCTTCAACAATAAGCCCTCCCTTTGCAATTCCACACTTCACCTCTTTCATCCTCATTTCTATGTAATCATCTTCATTTTCAGTAAAAAACTCACCAAGTTCTACCTCAAACTAGCCATCATCTCTAAGTTTAGGAAGTTGTTTATCAGCTTGTATGTAACTAGGATCATCAAGACAATTCGGGTGCCCGAAGTCGATCTCTGCATCAGATGGCAGAGTATAAATATCATCATAAGGATTATCCCAATTGTCATCTTGCTTCTGTACACCATCCGGATGCAAATGAGCAAATCGGTTTTCAGATTTAACACCAGAAATTTCAGATGAGACCTCTGTGGGTCCATAATCAAATCCATCTTTCACTTCTTTCATGCTCATTCCTATGCGATCGTCTTCATTTTTCACAAAAAAACTCGCTTAGTTCTATCTCAGACCTCCCATCATCTCTAACTTTAGCAAGTTGTTTTATCAGCTTGCAGGATACTAGGACCATCCTGCCAATTATAATGCTCGAACCCCTCGATCTCTGCATGAGAGGGCTGAGTATAAGGTCCAACATAAGGATTCCAATTGTCATCTTGCTTCTGTTCACCATCTGGATGCAAAATATTAGGATCATCCTGCCAATTATAATGCTCGGAGCCCTCGCTCTCTACATCAGAGGGCCAAGTAGGACAAACCCAAGGATTCCAATCGTCATCTTGTTTCCGTTCACCATCCGGATGCAAAAATGAAAACTGATTTTTGGATTCAACATCAGAAATTTCAACTGAAACCTCCGAGGCTACATAATCAAATCCAAATGCATATTCATCTTTCAATTTGTAGACAAAGTAAGCTTTGTAGGATGTCCTTGGTGACAAAATCTCAGCTTTTATTGTGCCCCAAACTTCAAGCCACACAACATGTTTGAGCACAGCTACCTCTGGAAACCTACTTTGGCAATAGGGGAAAATAATAAATCTGTATTTATATCTCAAGAAAAGGATGTATAGTCTCAAGTAGTGGTGGCAAATGAGTGGGTTGGATTGGATTTGGATGGGTCAAAAATGGATTGAGAAAAATGAGTTGGGTTGTAACCCACCCATATTAATATGGGTAAAAAATGGGTTGGGTAAAAATGGATTGGGTAAAATATGAGTTGGATAAAATATGGGTAAAATATGGTTTGGTTAAAAAATGGGTTGGGTATAAAATGATCTTAAGTCCTAAGTCCTAACCAAATTTAATCCCTTGAAGCAAAACCTTTACTGAAGTTTATTTTTGTAACAAAACACTAGATTATTACACATTATATTCAAGCATTGCATTCATGTAAAAATTTATGTTGAGTTTTTACTAGGAAAAGTATTCTGTCGCATAAAAGACTTTAACATTAAGTAAAAATCTTATAATACACAGCAAAAAGTTCCTTTGCCAAAGGATATAAATTGATCTGTCAACATAAAGTGACCTTCTACACCTAGTTGTACTTAAAACAAGACAAAATGACTGATACAATTATTGAAAAATCAGTCAGACATACAAAAAGACCAAGCTTTATACAGGAAGTTTCTCTACTTCCTGGGATTTAAATTTCATCATTGGACAGATTCTGAAATATTGACATTTCTTCAACAATGTCACGAAAGAAGCGAACAAAAGAAATCAGAACTTGCACTTTAGGATTGATTTCAAAGAGAGAACACATTCGTCTTTAGTTTAAAGATCTCTGCAGTGAAGCCAATGTAAACACAAAATGGAAGGAATTCAGCTACCTTCATTCAACAATAAATGGTGCTATACAAACTTTTAAATGGACATTAATTTCAGTCATTCTGAATGCTATGCCAATAAGGGTTCTCCCAAGGTCTTTGGATGTGATGTTCTGAAGCTTGTAAAACATGTCTGAGCTGATCCGTAAACAAAAGCAGATCCCTCAACTTCTGTATCAACTAGCTCACTTTCTATGCCTACTGAAGTTACCTGTTAACCACAAAGTTTAGATTTCAGAACATGTCAAATAGTCTAACCATGGACAATAATTGCACTGCAGCTTACCATCATGAAGGCATTGGCGATTCCAATAACCACGGACAAGATATACATAAAAATGTTCGTGTCCATTGGCAGGGAGAGTACTACTGCACCACAAAATAGCCAAAGGAGGCCTCCTACTGAAAATAAGGCCTTCAACCCGTGACTGCTCCACTCAAGTTCCTATATGCAAGCGGAATAGTTCAGAATATGTAAATAAAGAGCAGCAAATTGGAAGCTAAATGCAGATTAATCCCATAGAGAAAGAGAACCTGAAGCATGAGATATGTAATGAAGCTGCATAAATAGATGATGGCAGGAACCTATTTACACAAATCACTGAGCCTGATTAGCATTACTTTTATGAAGATAATAGAGTTGTCCATTTTATTTAAGTCAATAAGCAGTGACCTTCTAATTGTAAAAATAGTGTGATCCAGATACATCTAAAAGGGTGTCTTGTGTTCCCAAGATCCTAACTTTGTACAACATTGCACGGTCACCTTCTAATCTTAATGCCGCAGCTTGCATGTCATTCTATTGAGGCAATGCAACCACGGTGTTCTGAAAAACAATTCCACAAATGTCGCAATGATCTTCAGTCTTTCCTCAAATACAGAATATGTATATGCTGTAGTCTAATATTCAAATTGCATAAGGAGAATCAACAAAAGAGAAACACGAAGAAATACATTGGACAGTGCGAAAAATAGAGAATCCAATACAGTAAATGGGAAGAAGCTCACTCTTTTAACTTCTAGAAAAGCAATCTCTCATACTTTAATCGCTCTTCTAAGAGAAATTCAAGGTTGAATTCAATGCAAAACGTTGAATCATTGAACAGAACGAGTTAACATGTACTTGGAGGGTATTGACAAAATTAAGATTTGACACAAGAAGATCAGGAACCTCCAAAAGAAGCATGACAAGAAGATTGGAAATGAAAGAACCAAAAGTATTTGGATTGTATTGATATCGATCATTGTACTTGAATATTCTCCAATCACTCACTACTGACATCACAAGTTAACTAGTATAGTTTCATTTGACATAACAAATAAACACGTAAACCAATCAATTCAAAACTAGTTGTTCCAATTCTGTGACTGAAGGTAGTTGACCACTTTCTTGTCTAGGCGGAATGCTTTGGAGAGAACATCATTGGAAATTGGTGGATTTGATCCGAATACAGCGTCTGCAACTGTAACAGTTGCAGCAGTTTGGCTATTGAACAGAGCAAAAGCAACTGCATTGGTTTTCCCTATGTTGTACTCGAAATGAACAAGACCTTGTGGGAAGACAAACACATCCCCTGGATTCAAAACTTTGGTAAAAAAGCGATTCTTCATGTTGCTTTTGGGAGGAGGATTGGAAGTGACAAACCCAACATACAATGTACCCTCCAACACAAAAAGCATCTCACTTGCACGGGGATGTGAATGAGGGGCGTTCAAACCAAATGGTGCATAATCGGCTCGAACAACAGATAGACCAAGAGTGTTAAGTCCTGGTAGCTTGTTTACATCTTCTAACATACAGTCAGCTGAATTAGCTAAATTGCACCTAAACAATAAGCTGAACTGGAGTAAAAACAAACTCCATCTGTTAATCATCGCAAGGATGAAAATGTGCAATATTGCTCGATGGTGATACCAGTAGCACAAAAGTAATCTGATTCAACGGCGACAGTGGCTGTAAGGAAGTGATGATGGTTCTAAACTAGATACTGGTGTCAACCAAAAGCGTGAAAAGGCTTAGAAAGGTTAGAATTCAGAGCAAAGTCCGGCACAAAAATAAGAACTGGGACCAACCATGACATCACATTTCAACTCCTTTTCACAAGGCTTGACCATGAAAAATCTCTGCAATAGAGTTCCGTTAGAATTTACTGAGCTCAACTGTTCTTAATTATAAGAGAAACTGATCAAATAAAAACAAATACTGTAATGTCATCTTATATGACTTTTTGGGTTTCAGCAACCAAAGCAAACAGGACAAAGAAACTTCAATAGAGGTAGTAGGTCTATAATGCAACAGTCTGAGATGTAACAAGAACAAGAACAAGAACAATAAAATAGAAGTTACGGTGGTATAGGTATGCTCAAGACATCTCGTGCCATCAATGAAATTTCCGGATACCTTGGACTATTTTCCTTCCAATAGGCAAGTACATCTAAATTTCGATTTGCTTTACGATTAAGATTAGGCTCCTCCAAGTACAAATCTAACTGTGTTTTGTCTCTACCAGACTCCAACTGGTTCTCAAACATGTCAAACTCATCAAGCTCATCCCTCGTTTCATTGCTACTTCTACCATAAAAATGCTCACCTAACAAGGAACTTGAGGTCGAAGGTACCAAGTACTCTTTGAACAATAATTGCAAGTGATCTTCAATTTTTTTCACTTTTGCATCAGTGGTCTCAGAATCAATTTTGGAGAAGATATATCTCACAAACTTCATTTTATATCGGGGGTCAAGGACAGTAGCAATCGATAAGATCATATTTTTCTTCCTCCAACAACTTTTGAATTTTCCACACATTAAGTAGATATAAATTTGAAGTTGGGTATTTGCTTCCAGAAAATAATGTGGTGATCTCATAAAATGGCTTCAATAACTTAGCAACACGCTCCACCATCTCCCATTCCTCATCCGAAAGACTAAATTTAAAATCACTATCAAGCAATTTATATTGAATATAAGCTTTTCGGTACAAAAGAGCACTTTCAAGCATTTGGTAAGTGGAATTCCAACGAGTAGTTATATCTTGACGAAGCTTCTTTGAACATGGTAGCCCATGATCTTTAATGCATTCCAAAAAATTCATAATTCTTCCTTCCAAATGTTTAATATGCTTAACTCCTTCTCTAACTTTTATAATAGATTTATCAACTTCTTCCAAACCCGATTTCACTATTAAATTCAAGATATGGTTCGCACAATGAATATGAAAGAACTTTCGTTCACAAATAAGTGAATTTGTTAGAGACAAGTGTTCCTTTAAAATATCTACCACACCCTTATTGCACTTAGCATTATCTAAAGTAAGAGAAAAAATCTTCTTTTCAATACCCCATTCCTTAAGAAACTCTATCATTAAAGGACCCAAAACTAAACCAGAATGTGGAGGCGGCACGTGGCGAAAAATCAACACTCTTTTTTGAAGAAGGCAATTCAAATCAACATAGTGTGCGGTTAAACATATATAACCATTTGATGCCACAGAAGTCCATATGTCTGAAGTCAGACAGACTCTACTCGGAATCATTGCAAGTTCAGACTTTAAAAACTCTTTTTCCCTATCATATAATTTCAAAATATCAGCCTTGGCAGTATTTCTTGAAATAGTTTTTACTCTCGGATTTAAGTACGAGTGGATATCCCTGTTTCCTTGATGTTCAACAAAGCTGAAAGGGTAATTATGTTTCAAAATGGCTACAGATACTTTCTCACGATAAACTTTTTGATCAATTGGCGCATAGTTATCATCCTCTTGCCTCTGTTCCGAATGCTTAGCTACATGATGCTTCATATTTGAAGTTCCAGCATCCGCTGCAAATATTGCCTTACAGACCCGACATTGTGCTTTTAATTTTTCATTATTACTAGTGCGAGGCAATTTAGAAAAAAATATCCAAACCTCAGAAGTGCGTTTTTTAGCTCGTTTTGATGGGATTGATGAACTAACCTCACATGATTCCTCATCCACATCCATAGACATCTCTGTACTGTTGGAGAAATTACAAAAAGAAAAACAATAAGAAAAAGTTCAGAGTATAAATTTTACCTGTTTTGAGTCCAAAAATTGTGAACCGATTGAGTGGAGAATGGAGATGAGTCACTGGATGATTTTGGATTTTGGATGATTTTGGATTTTGGATGAACTGAACTTGCAAATATGGATACTATTATTGCTACGGGAGAGTGGACATACGGGAGGAGAGGGTTGTATTTGGGTAATTCTATTTACCCATATTACCCAAATACTTTTATGGGCTTAAATATGACTTGGGCCCATATTTTACCTAATTGAAAATGTAAGTTATCCAACTAAATAAAAAATGAGCTAAATGGGTAAATTATCAAATATGGGCTCAAATTGCCAGCCCTAGTCTCAAGTTAGAGAAATGGCAAACATGGACTCTGGTAGCGAAGTCCATTTCCACATTAGCGGCTTCTCAACATGTGCAATATCAAGATCCCTTGCACCTAAAAAGTAGCATTTCTTTCCAGTCCATTTATTCAGTGAGAAACTCTGTTGAGAAAACAACATATATAGTAACTAGATATGCAGAACAAAAGAAAGAGAACAAAAGTACAGAAAACGCGTATGTACCTATAAAGGTTAAAGACGACGGCATGAAGAGACGTTTTTTTTTAAATAGAAACATCTTTAAAGATGAGGAACAACAAAGCATCACTTGATTTGGAATTGCAGACAAACTCTAATCGCCTTCTTTCTTTAAGGATGAATTGAAATATTATTTTGTAAATGAGTAATTATCATGAATACATTTACCATTTGTAGAAAGGTATTGCTAACAACAACAAACCCAGTGATATCTTACAAGTGGGGTCTGGAGAAGGTGAGATGTACGCAGACTTTACCCCACCAAGATGGAGAGGCGGTTTCCAGAAGATCCTCGGCCAGGGAAGAAGAATGGTATTGCTAAATAACACCAAATTGTCACATTAATTGAGTCTTCCCAAAAGTATAATGACAATGATTATCCTAATGTATCAACAATTATAGGCAGAGCTGACTAATGATGTGAGCATTCAAAATTGAGAACTCACTAGGGCAGATCATTTTTAATCAATCTAAAAAAAAAAAAAAAGCTAGTAGAAAGCAATCAAGGAAGCCAGAACATAAATAAAAATATCACATGCTGTAATTTTTGTGCCCAAAAGGAAGAATCCTACATTCCTACTTGTAATCACCTTAGCGAATGACTTCAAAGTGCAAACTCAATATTCTTTTATCCCTCATATTGCTACTTTAAATACCATGTTTGTTTTGACTGTAACTTTAACTCTTATTGTATTGTTAAATCCATCATACATAATGAGAAAAAGTATCATTTTGTGTAGTGGCCGATTTGATGTGACAAAAATATATTTCGTAATTTCTCCAACAATTATAGCAGAGGTAAAGAATGATATGAGCATTGAAATTAAGAACTCAATAAAGCAGATTTTAATCCATCTGAAAGTAAAACTGAAACGACCTCGGTCAGTCGTTTCAGAAGTTAGGACTCCGATTGGCGTGTCGATAATTTTAAAATATTCGTGGTGTCCATTAGAACCTGTTTGTAAAATTTGAGCTAAATCAGACCTCGTTTGGTAGGCATCGGAAGAAGGTTTCAGTTTTTATTGGTGATTAATATTAAAAGGAGATTTTCGAGCTCGGTTTTTGCCGAATGAGCTCCGATTCGAAATCCGAAAGCGCCGTTAGGTTCGTATGATTATTTTTGATTTTTGTGAACTTTCGAAAGTGAATTTCGATGTTGTTCGGCTAGTTTCCGCTAAAATGCCGAAAGTTAAATAATTTGACTTCTTTTCATTTAAATTCACATCTTGAGTTACGGGAGTCTGATTTGAGATCCGCCTTCGCGAGTATGTTACATATATTTTGTATAACTTGTATGCAAAAGTTGGGATTATTTCGAATATCGTAGGGTACCGTTTTAATTTTTACCGTAGCAGCGAATTTTAAAGAAAAAAAAAAAGAAAAAGAAAAGACAAAATACAAAACACAAAAAGACAAAAAAATGAAAGAAAATGCTAAGTGACCAAGTGACCATGGCGGTGCCCTTATCTATTTTACCGAACAGAAAATGGAACGAAACATTACAGAAACGGGAACGAAAGCAAAGAAATGGAAAAAAATGTCAGAAAATGAGAAAAGGGGCCGGAGAAAAATAGTATTTTCACCCCAGAATATTCAGGTAATGATCTTAATATATTATTTGAGTTTATTACGTATGTTTGAATATATTTTTACGGTAAAAATAGGGATATTAGACATCGCCCTAATGACGTAAATTGATAGTTGAAGGGTCAAATGGACCCCGATAATGAAATTGATTATATATTCGTACTCAGTGAGTTATGGGCAACATATAAATGTAAATTATTTGGGGTTTGGTTACGTGACTTTAAACCCTGTATATAGGCCTGGCCTGCGTATTGCGTATACGAATAGGGTATCAGGCTCCTACCTGGATTGCCCTAAGATGTGAGGAATGAAGCCTTTAGCCTAAATTGATATATTTTTCTGCTTATTGAATAGAGTGGGATCGTTTGGCAAGAAAACCAAAGGACAAAGCGGTTATTGAGTGGCTGTACTAACTTTGTAACAAGGTAAGTGTTTATATCCATTTCTTTGGAGGCACCTGGCCTCATGGATTTTCTACCACGTATTTCTTACGTGTGTAGCTGCCGATAGGCGTACTCATTACGCCTTAGCTTTGGATTTACATTGTATATTATATGTTATGTCCTATTGTTGGTATTGCAATGAGGATCTGAGCATTGTACCCTGGCTGTAAGTTGGCATCTACTTCCCGGCTGTCGATGAGAGTCCCGCGCCGGTGAAAGTTTATTATTGCATTACATTGCATTTATATGCATTATATGTCATTCATATACATTACATTGCATATCATATTGGGAGCAGGAGTATTCCGCCCCAGGAGCAGGAGTATTCCGCTCCATTGTATCATATTGAGGGCAGGAGTATTCCGCCCCAGGAGCAGGAGTATTCCGCTCCATTGTATCATATTGAGGGCAGGAGTATTCCGCCCCAGGAGCAGGAGTATTCCGCTCCATTGTATTATATCGGGTGCAGGAGTATTCCGCCCCAAGAGAGTGCAGGAGTATTCCGCCTCTGGTTTATATTGTATCGGGTGCAGGAGTATTCCGCCCCAGGAGCAGGAGTATTCCGCTCCAGTTGGTTATCAGATTGGATTCCCCTCGAATGCAGGAGTTTTCCGCTTCGAGATGGGAGGACGGGCACATGTGACCCTTTGCATCAAATTTCATTTCATTTCATTTCATCTCATTTCATTTCATTTTCATACCATTGCGTAGACTTGTGGTACATAACTACTGTTCTGCTCATACGTGCATTGCTTATTTGTTGATATGTTTCTAGCTCGTAGTCCTGGCTGAGTTTAAGGTTTCATACGTGCTTCTAGTTATTATCTGGCTCTGCCTTTTTGTAATTTAAATAAAAGGAATTTGGTGCATCTGTTTCTTCTCCCTGGCTAGCTACCTTATTTCGTTTCGGCAGGTTCGCTCCAGGATTGAGTTCGCCGCGTTGTCCAGGAGCGAAGACGACTTCAGCTGTCAGGGTGAGCCAGATTTATTCCGGATGGCCACCAGTTTATTGTTCATTATTTCAGTTGCATTTTGCCCCCTTCAGGAGGTATCTGTCTTCTTTTGTACTCTTAGATGTCTGGTCTGGATAGCCCTAAACCTTGCATGTTGGGTAGTCAGCTGTAATTTTTTTTGTACAGCTTAGAGGTATCAGTATGTCTGTGTTTTTATTTTAACTCTTGTCCTTATTTATAAATTGTTATATTTATTTTCCTGATTTAATTGGTAAGGGTTCGCCCGACCGGTCTAGGGGAGGATGTCGGGTGCCCGCACGGCATAACCGGATTTCGGGTCGTGTCAAAAACAAATAAAAGAAATAGCATGAACATTGTTTAGAAGCAGTATGAGGGCAGAACATAAATATATTACTCCATATCTTTGTACAAAAATAATCATCCTAACTAGATTCACCTAAACAAATACCTGCTATTGCAAAGGGAAATTAACAAAATTGAATACTTTTGCACCACTCTCACGCTTCTCGCCCACCCCCACTGTTAGAAACCACTCCTAGTCTGCCATTAGAGCTTCACTGAAGCTTCACATATGATGAAGGAGATGGGGGTTTCTGGACTAGCATGAAAAACTGAATCTTAGAGAGATGAATTTTGTAACTGAATGAATCAATACAATGTCTTTGCTTGATCCCTAAGCTATTACATATATTCTTTTAGGTAAGATATTTCCAGCTAGGATACAATAACTACCACTACATCTACTCTAACTACTCTAACTAATTACAGTTAAAACAACTAACTGTCCACGTCATCACAACTGCCACATCAATATCAGCTTGATTCCTTCAACACTCCCCCTCAAGCTGACGACCTTGTGATATCCTCAATGCCTAACTGATTCAGCAGGAACTCATGTTGAGCAGTTCCTAAGCCTTTAGTAAGAAAATCAGCTAGCTGATCATTAGTTGATACATACTGAGTCTTAATAATTTCCATCCCAATCTTCTCCCTCACAAAATGACAATCAATATCTATATGCTTAGTTCTTTAATGAAATATAGGATTTGCTGCTATTTGTATGGCTGCTTTGTTGAATAGATCAGCTGGTTGATGTATCTCCACCCCAAGTTCTCTAAACAGTCCTATCAGCCAAGTTATCTCTACTACATAAGAAGCCATGCTTCTAAATTCAGCTTCTGCTGAACTTCTTGCTACTGTATTCTGCTTCTTAGACTTCCAGGACACTAAAGCTTCCCCAAACTTCACTAAGTAGCCTGTAACTGACCTCCTGGTCTGTAGATAAGAGCCCCAGTCTGAGTCACAGTAAGATCTCAATCTATTTGTGTCCCTGGCTGGCATTAACAGTCCCAAACCTGGTGATTGTTTCAGATATCTGACCACTCTTGTTGCAGCCTCCCAGTGTGACTGCTTAGGTGCATGCATAAACTGACTTAGGACCTGAACTATGAAGGCAATGTCAGGTCTGGTCATGGTAAGGTACAACAGTCTTCCCACCAGTCTCTGATATTCTCCTGCATTCTTTAGTTCCCTATCACTGGATACTTGGTGTTGTTTTGACCTTAGGAAGTCATCATACTCCACAGATGTCAACTTCAAGTTACTTTCAAGAGGAGTTCTAGTTGTCCTAGCTCCTCCTAATCCCAATTCTTATATCAGCTGCAGAGTATATTTTCTTTGGCAGATGTGAATCCCTTTCTGAGATCTTGCAATTTAATCCCTAGGAAGAACTTGAGATCTCCCAAGTCCTTCATCTTAAACTTCTTTTGTAGCTCCACTCTAGTGTCAAGTAACAGTTCTGGGTCAGTTCCTGTAATGATCAGGTCATCCACATATATCAGAATGATGACTAGATCCTTCCCCATCCTTTTGGTGAATAGTGAGTAGTCAAAGTGACTCTGGGTGAAGCCCATCTGCTTTAGAGCTTCAGTTAGTTTGAGGTTCCATTGCCTTGGAGCTTGCTTCAAGCCATATAGGGACTTTTGGAGTTTGCAGACCTTCAGTTTCTCCCCCTGTCTAGCAAACCCTTCAGGAATAGTCATGTACACCTCTTCAAGAAGATCTCCATGGAGAAAGGCATTGTGCACATCCATTTGATAGATGTGCCAATGCTTGGAAGCTGCAGTAGCAATAACAGACCTGACTGTGACCATTTTTGCCACAGGTGAAAAGGTTTCCTTATAGTCTAGACCCTCCTTCTGACTATAGCCTGGCTTTGAACCTTTCCACCTCACCAGAGGCCTTGTATTTCACCTTGTACACCCACTTGCAACCAATAGGTTTCTTCCCTTTAGGCAGATCAACTATGCTCCAGGTGTTGTTTTCCTCAAGGGCAGTAATTTCTTGCTTCATTGCATCTACCCAGTTGGAGTCTGACACAGCCTCTCTAAAGGTTTTAGGCTCCATTATATAGGAATATGTTTGAAGGGCTACCCTGTAGGAAGGTGACAGTTGCTCTAATGAGACATAGGATGTCATAGGATATGGGCATTGAGAGTTGTTGGCTTTGCCAGGTATGACATAGTCTTGCAACCAACCTGGCTGCTTATGATGTCTGCTGGACTTTCTCACTGCATCAGTAGAAGTAGGCAATGAAGATTTAGAAGGTGGAGCACTTGCAGGATCATGTATATCATGAAGTGGGGAGAGATGTACATCTGCAGGATCCTCTGCAGGTTGGAAGGGATCATCATCAGAGTTGAGAAACTCTTCATACTCAGCACTGGGATCAGGAGTCTGTGCTGGATCTGGTGGCTCCTCAAGGATAGAAGTGGGAGCTGGAGCATCAGTGACTTACTCAAGGACAGGGAACAAGGGGGCTCCTGACTGTTTGAAGTGCTTGAAGGGGAATAGATCCTCCTTGAAGACCACATGTCTGCTAATTAAGAAAGTTTTGGAGTGCAGATCATACAACCTGTAACCCTTTTGAGTGCTGGAGTAACCTAGTAGCACAGCTGGGACAACTCTAGGGGACATCTTATCTAGCTTTCCAGGCACAGATGCATAAGCCAGACAACCAAACACTCTAATGTGGTCTAATGTTGGAGAGTGCTGATATAGAGCTTCATATGGAGACTTACCTTTCAGAACCTCTGATGATAGTCTGTTAAGCAGTTACACAACAGTAGATACACATTCTCCCTAGAATCTTAGGGGCACACCTGCTTGAAACCTTAAGGACCTGGCTATGTTGAGGATGGTTCTCTGTCTCCTTTCCACCACACCATTTTGCTGAGGTATGTAGACACATGAGCTCTGATGTATAATCCCATTGGTAGTAAGTAGCTCAGA
Source organism: Petunia x hybrida (assembly GCA_037355625.1). Lineage (NCBI taxonomy): Eukaryota > Viridiplantae > Streptophyta > Magnoliopsida > Solanales > Solanaceae > Petunia > Petunia x hybrida. Next base: position 2,482,228 of record JBBBVM010000317.1, on the reverse strand, counting down.
GAACTGAGAGTTGAAAAATTCTATGCCATTGTCAATTCTCAGAACTTTGATGTTCATAGTAAACTGATTTTTAATCATAAGGAGGAATTGCCTCATAACAACAACAACCTCACTTTTATTGTTCAACAAGAAAATCCAGGTGTACCTGGTACACTCAACAAGAGTGAGAAAGAATCTCTTCCCATCATAAGTAGGTAGTCTATAGGGACTCCACACATCACCATGTACCAACTGGAAAGGAACATTTGTGCTAGAAGTGCTAGTGAAAAAAGGTAGCTTAGCCTGTTTAGCTAGTGGACACACAGTACAATATTGACTCCTATCATGATAACAACCTCTCAGACTATCAATCCTTTTCAAAATACTAGGTGATGCATGACCTAGTCTTCTATGCCAAATAGACAGAGGAACTATACTAGTATTATTGCTGGACACAGTAGATGTAAAACCATGAGACTTCTTCACTTGAGAGCTTGCATTAATGAAGTAGAGGCCATGTTCTTGTTTACCAGTCCGCTTGACCAGTCCACTGGAGAGGTCCTGAAATACACAGTAGTCAGGTTAGAATGTCACTGAGCAGTTTAGATCCCTGGTCAATTGAGACACAGACAACAGGTTATACTTGAAGTCTGGAATGTGCAGAACATTGGTCATTTCTTGATCTTTAAAGATATTGGATGATCCTATGTGAGCAATAGATACCACTGTGCCTGTAGGGAGGTGCACATTACCCCCTACTAAGTTTGACTTTACCTCAACTTTATTCAGTAGAGAGGAATCAGCTACTATATGATTGGTAGCACCTGTATCAATTACCCATCTGTTGGGACCTACAGATGACATAAGAGATGTGATACCTACAGCTGCTGAATTGGAACTGGCATTGTCACTTGTTCCCTGACTCAACATGTGCAGTATCTGCTTAACTTGTTCTTGTGTGAAGAAGGCTAGTCCTGCACTAGCTTTGCCTTTTTCAACCTGCATGGACACTGCACTAGATTCATCATTAGTAGCAGTGACATAGTTGGAACTCCCTATGTTAGGACTCCAGTTTCTTCCAGTTGAGGCACTCTTCCCAGAATTCTGTTAGTTAGTCCTTCCATAGTCTTTCTTTCTCTGCTTGAAGTCCTCAGGATATCCATGTAGCTTCCAACAGCCATCTCTACTGTGTCCCTTCATCTCACAGTGATCACACCACATGTTTGTGTTCTTCTTTTGTTTCTGATTGTTCTGGTTGTACCTTCCTTTAGTCATTAGTGCTGTGGAGTCAGTTCCCTCTGCATACACATATACACTGGAGATAGACATTTGACTTTCCCTCTCAATGATCATAGAGTAAGCCTTATTGACAGAGGGCAAAGGTATCATCATGAGGATCTGGCTCCTAGCCTATTCATAAGACTCATTCAGTCCCATGAGGAACTACATTAGCTTTAGAAGCTGAAGGTGCTCAATGAATCCCCTTGATTTGTCACAATCACAACCAGGAGGTGGCACCAGACATTCAAATTCATCCCATAACACTCTCAATTTAGAGAAGTACACAGCAATGGGGCTAGTTCCTTGGCTAACAGCTGCAATTTCTCTATGCAAGTGAAAAATCCTAGATCCATTTACTTTGTCAAACCTCTCCTTAAGATCAGTCCAAACAACACTAGCATTAGTAGCATAAACCACTCCACTTAGGAGATCTTTTGGCACTGAGTTCATGAGCCATGAAAGTACAGTTGCATTGCATCTATCCCACTGATTTGCTAAATCATCAGAGTAATCCTCTTTCTTACAGGTTCCATCAATAAATCCTATTTTATTTCTTCCTATGATGCCTATACGCATAGCTCTACTCCAGACAGAGTAATTGTCAGATCCAGTAAGTTGAATAGAGATTAGAGACGTACCAGAGGTGTCAAAGGGTTGAAGATATAATGGATGATTGTGCCCTAGATTATCGACTGTAGTAGCCACTGTATTTGGTCGATTTTGCTGATTTGCTCCCCACGATGAGCCTGGTGGAAGTGTCGCCATTGATGAGCTTTACAAAGCTTTGTGATGAAGTGTTTGAGATAGGATCATGTAGACTATAAGCCTTTAGGCTCTGATACCATGTTAGAAACCACTCCTAGTCTGGCATTAGAGCTTCACTGAAGCTTCATAGACGATGAAGGAGATGGGGGTTTCCGGACTAGCATGAAAAACTGAATCTTAGAGAGATGAATTTTGTAACTAAATGAATCAATACAATGTCTTTGCTTGATCCCTAAGCTATTACATATATTCTTTCAGCTAAGATATTTCCAGCTAGGATATAATAACTACCACTACATCTACTCTAACTAATTACAGTTAAAATAACTAACTGTCCACGTCACCACAGCTGCCACATCAGCATCAGCTTGATTCCTTCAACACGCTAAAAGTAAACCGCTTTTAAGAGATGCGCACCACGGCAAATCCAAGATTTTAAATGCTTTTTTTCTTTTGTATGATGGTGGTGTCCGAAATAGCTTGCTCGCGAACTCAATTATTATTACAGAAAAGTAAGACAGGAAATGAAATACAGAAGTTGAAATATCGTTTTCTTTTGTTACCTTACGACCACCATCAATGAAGATGGGATGATGGGAGAGATAAATATAAAGATGTTTGTATAAACGGAAATCAGGGATAGGAGTCAGCGATCGGGCAATGATGGAGTGAACATCGGAAGGCATAAATTTTTCCCAAACAGAATCGTATTCAGCGGCGGATTTGACACATGTACAGACTGTGGAAAGGCGGCAAACGTCTGGTGGACTTGTTAAGGCCAAGATCTCTGCGATACAACCCTCTGGTAGCATCCACAGTTGTGTCCCAAGTGCAAGTGTATTTTGGGGAGAGACAAATATGTCTGACAGATTGGACATATATATACTACACGTTTACTCAACGAGATTACGTAAGTAGAATTGTACTAGATTTGGTAAATTTATTATTATTAGCGATATCGACTTAAAACCGACCAAAACTAATGATCCAATACTAGGTTCTTGGGTTACGGAGGTTCGCTTTATGAATCGAATGTTTCGATTGCTTCGTCATGTCAAATATGATTTTGCTTGAAAAATTTAAGGTCAATCGAGGTAGTCTGGAGGATTTTGAGCAAAGTTTCGCTTTTGGATCCATTTCCAATCAAAACATGAAATTACTGACATTTTGGAGAGATTTAAATGGAGTAATATTTAATCTTCTGATTATTATGGTATTAATTCACTTGTATAGTCAAAATATTCTAATCATTTTTGATACTTAAATGAGACAAGTGTCAATATAAACAACAATTCAACCGATTTAATTGACTTGTAGTATTGTATAAGTATGAAAAAAAGAAATATATTGGTACTAGATTGACCTAAAGTCGTTAGGGGTGTATTTTTTTATGTGTTTTTTTTATTGATTATGTTTTTGTTACTTTCATTAATAATAAAATGTACTTACAAGACATAATAGGTGATAAATTAGGAGTTGTCTTGAATTATTTTTATAAAAAAGTATTTAAAATAATTAACATTATTTTAATAAACGAATAATCATTTTGCGGTATGATGCAATCAAATCAAGAAATAAAGATACAATTACCCACAATAGACGTTAATATTTATAAATCAAGCAATAAAGATACTACTACCCACAATAGACGTTAATATTTATCTATACAAGAGGAAAGACCTTGCTAATACCTTTTAGGCACTAGACAGAGGCTGCTACAAACTCATAAAGGTCCTTGGTATGCAATATTATATCGTTAAAATAAGAAATGGACCCAAACCTCACAAGTAGAACAGTAATTGTTGATAAACAATCAAGCAAAAGAACGGATGAAATAACTAAAAGAAGGCTATTAACTAATAACAAATTTGACTTGCCATATTTAATCCTAATACTTAGAAGTTGATGATATTTATCCAATTGAAAGGGTCTATTCTTTTCCTAGTAGCTGTTGATCATTACGAAATAAGGCTTCTCTCTCATTTATAATAGCAAACTTTGCTAGTGCATCTACTATCGTATTAGCCTCTCTAAAACATTCTACAATCTTGAGTCTTGACTGATTCTTTGTCAAAAAATTGGTAAAGAATCTCCAATAACTTTCTTCACTACGCATTCAAACCTTACACTCAAAAATCACTTGCTATCCTCACGAAAAAGAATGAAGTCCTTCACTCACAAAATATTTTTAGAACAAAAATTAGACTCCAATAATTCAAACTCTCGCTCTCACAAAGAAATGCTCAGGCATGCTTCTAAAAAACTCGAATACTTGCCCTTCTTGTACTTCTCCACTAATATAGGGACACTTGACTAGAGATCAATTAGGACTTGATAAGGTTGTAATGTAGGCTTTTAGTTCAAGGTGTGGTAGATTTGGCTAAATAGTGACTTACACCTCTTTAACACTACATCATCTTGATTTGTTTTTATGCAACTTTCATTTTCTTTTCATTTCGGCTTATTCTACCTTTCTCTAGAAAATGGTACTAGTTAATTCCTTCTTTATTCAGTACTTTTCTTTTTCTCTTTCTTTTGTTTTCTCTTTTCACCTTTGTCCTTTTTTTTTTTTTTTTTTACTTCAAATGACATTCACAAAGAGACTCCAAGCTTTTACCATCCCCCAAACTTAGGTGTTAGTTTAAGTTGCACGTTTTTTAATGCACACATGAAGGTTAAGACCAAAAGAGGGTTGGTACCTTAGCACACAAGAATTGGCTTGGTTTTTTTAATTTGTGGTTTACAAATGAATGATTAAGGCTCAAAGTGGTTAACTAGGATAAAGATGTACCAGTAGGCCATTTAGAATTCTAGCGGTCCAAGGAAAGCCTAAATCATGTCTCAAGTCAAGTTTCACCTAGGATTTCGTCTCAAAATACAGTAAGAGCAAGTTTCAAATTTTCTCACACACACAAGCTTGTTATTCAAGAACTTACCACATATGCAAGTAATCTTCCAAGCATAAAGCCTAAACACATACTAAGGACACTCACTCAAAAATCACACAATGGTCCAAGCTTGGACCACCCAAACAATACAATTAAGCTAACTAAAGGACCTCACGGTCTACAACTTGTGCCATGCCACTCAAAATACACATTCACTTGTCAAAATTGCCATACAAATAATGTAACAATAGGTAGTACCACATAACTCATTAATATATTTTCAAAAATTTTCATGTACGTATGTGTTAAAAAAGAACCTCCGGGAAGAACCAAGCGAAGAAAACCAGAAGCTTATTTGAAAAATAAAAGGTAGGAACATAACATAACTACTAGCTGTACTAAACAAGTGTATATTCATCAAGATGGTTTGAATTTTTACATAGATATCATTAAACATAAGACTCTATCCAAAATACATGTATAAATTCGAACCCCTCCCCCAACTAAAAACTCTAGCATCGTCCCCACATGCTAAGTAAACAAAGTAAAGTGCGAAGGGGGGGGAGGGGGGTAGAAAGAGGACTCTCTGGTGTGCTCAAGCAAGTCTTTTGCCTTTGCCTTCCATAGGTGCAAGTGGAAGATCGATATCGGTCTTCTCTCCCTGTGCCTGTCGTCTGTGGACCTCCTCAATGGACGAATGAGTGGCCAACTGTAACTGTGTATCCTCTGAAAAGGTAGTAGGTCATCCGAGAGTACATCATCCTCAGTGTCATCATCATCATCACAGTCAAACTGCATAGCCGTTTTGGCCTCTAGATCCGCCCTGAACTTCTCTTCTTCTGTCACCTGGGCTTTCTTGGATAACTTACGAGGAGCCTTGAAGCTGGACGGCTTAGACAAGACAGAAATAGACAGATGTTAAGCCTTCAAAGGCTGGACTACAAGAGCAGTAGGCTGGACTGTAGGAGCAATAAGCTGGACTGTAGGAGCAGTAGGCTGGGCTGTAGGAGCAAGAGCTCTGGGAGTAGTAGAAGGAGTACCAATGGAAGTCCTGGGGACCATGGGTTCGGTCCTAGAGGGTCATGCACTCCTCAATGGTGTAACTAAACCCGGAGGCACATTAAAAGCTATTCTCATCTTCTTATCCATAGAAATGTAGTACCAAATCAACTCCTTCACCACAAGCCCCATGTCGGTAATGTCCTTTTTTGTACATCAACCACCTTGGTGTGTGCCTTAAGAGCTTCAGTGTGAGCACTAAAGGCTTTGGTGTTGTTCTCAATAGACACTGTATGAGCTTGCATAGCCTGGATTATGGCAGAGAACTGCACTGGGGTAGTAGCTGGAGGTGGAGGTGGGGGCTGGACTTGTGGCAAGTTGGAGAGAAGAGTGATGATCTCATCCAACTTGGCACAGAAGTCTTGTCTACCCGAGGCATCTCCTCGGGCATAGTGCCAGTTCTAGTGCCACCAGATGTGGAGGGGCCAGACCCAGACTGTGGAGGGACTGCCTCCGAAGTGGAAGATAAAGATGTTACAGAGTATGTAGGAGTACCTGATGAAGGAGGTGGTGGATCATCCTTAATCGCATACGTTGAAGAAGGTATCATCATCGAGCAAGTTCTCAACTCCATTGTGCAATAGATATCCAGTCAGTATGTTCTGGTAGGCAAGGTTCTTCCACTCAGAGTGTGCTACCTCAACCATTTCTTTTGCCATTTCCGCTCCCAAGTTGATTATGATATCAGACATAAGACTTTCGATCATCCTGGCTGGACGGTCACACTCTTGAGATGAGAAAGTAGTGCCAACCTTTAGCCTCAAAGTTGAGTTCGGCCCTCACAATCTGTACACTGTTCTGCTTCCAATGGGGATCTTTCTCATTTCTAATAATTGGCACAAGCCATACCCTCTTTTCTGCCTCGGTCATCTCACACTTCTTCATGTACCTTTTCGGTGAGAAATTTTGAAGGTCGAGGAATGCGTTCAATGCTCCGAAAACCACACTCATATATTTCCCCCGACAAAACATATTTAAGTCACCTTTCTTGTTTGTAGCCAAGTTGGCATAGAACTTGGCGACCATGCATTCATTGGCTTGACATAATGGCTTGCCTAGAGCCGCTGCCCATCCTAGGTGCTTGTGGAATCTCTTGTAGATGCCCGGGTTCTTTATATCAGCATGTTTCAACCCAATCACCTGCTCCATGTTGAAGCCCCTGTTCCAAAATCTTTGGTTGAAGATATTGAGAGTTCTTATATTTCTAAGCATTTCCTCTATTCTGCTTCCATATTTTCACCCTCAGACTCATCACTTTCTTGAATTTGTTCTTTTTCATCCTCCCAATCCGCTTCATTAGCCTCGATTTCCCTCGACTCTTGTGGTTGAGTTTGTGAGGAAGAAGCATCTTGCTTCTTTTTCTTTCTAAGTTTTCCTCGTGTTTGCCTTGTCAAAGCGGCTAGGCATATATCATCTCGTTCATCATCATTGGAGAGGGGAGGTGAATCTTGTATCCTTTTTCTGGCTCTTCTCATTGTGCCTGAAACACATGCAAACCATAGTTAGAAGTGCCTAAGTACATTATATCATAAAGCAAAAGAGAGAATTGAAATAATTTTCTAAGGCAGGGGAGGCGGTCCGCCTACATACAGAGGCGGTCTGCCTCTGATAGAGTATGCTTGCAGCTTCCAGGGCTAGGCGGCAAACCCCACTTCCTAGGTGGTCCGCCTGACAATATATTGAGGGCGTATTTTTCAGAGGCGGTCCGCCCAAGTGCAGAGGCAGTCCGCCTGTCCAAAGTCCAGAGAAGGGGTGTTTCATGCCTTAGCTAAATTTTCAAGGTTCCAAGAGGGGGCGGTCCGCCTCAAAGATGAGGTGGTCCGCCCAAAACAATTCAACCATTTCAAGGCTATTCAATCTATCCTACGAGCGATTCAAGCACTCTACAAGCAAGATTATCATGATTTTGCAGGTTTTGAGTCGCGATTCAACAGAATCGACCCTTAAAACCCTCCCCCAACTAGTGGGTTTCATAATTGAAACTCCTTAGGCATAAAAAATATCTAAACTCTCAAGAGCAATTCAAGCTTAACACAAACAACTCAACTTCAAGTTTCTTATGTATGTTCAAACATGAATGATTTTCAAGCACTCTCAAACAATCAACCTACTTCAAAACTCCTAATCATGCTCAAACAATCAAAAGCATACAAGATCATGATGTCAAGTCCAATTCCAAGTTCAAGAGCACATTAGCAATTTTTCTTGAATTTTTGCTTCCCCCAACTAACGGGTTGTCCCACCTGATCGATCAAAGCATCAAAATGGCATTCCCTACAATCTACAATAATCCAAGCAACAAACTAGAGCAATTTCAATTCATGGGGTGCAAGATTCAAGCTCAAACATGAATTTTCAATTCTTGAATTTTAATTTTGCCTACCAATTCAAGTTTAAAGCATCAAAATGGCTTTTTATATTTGAATAAACATAGCACCAATAATTTTTAAACAATTCAAGCACCCAATTCTAGATGATTCAGGTCATGGGTTCAAAGTTTCATTCAATTTCAAGCTTTTCATATAGAACCCTAACTTTTCAATTTCCTTCAACTTCAAGATATAGCATTCAAGTACAAGGATCAACTATTACACTAAATTAAACTATTATTAACTACTCCTAGTCCTAAAATATGATTCTACAAAGTTAAAGAAATTTAAAGAAAAATTAAAAATTTGGGTACTTGTGCACATACCGGAATTTCAAGTGAACTTTGAAGATTGAAATTGATCTTGGAGTGATTTGTGTATGTTGTTAGTGGGTGAAAGTTATTTTTATGGGTTGGGGATGGAATTTTCGGTTAAAGGGCCCCTTCCTTTTGTGAAATTTTTTACCCCTTAACCCGACGGGTCGGGTTGCTTTACCAAGCTGGGCAATCTGCCTAGCCCTGTTCTCATTTTTTTATCCCCTTTACACACACACACTTTCTTAACTGCGGCGGTCTACCTAATGAATGAGGCGGTCTGCCTGAGCTATACTTAGCCAAATTTTTTCAATTTTCAATTCCTTCAACTCTCTGGACTTTTTTTGGGGGCAATCTGCTTTGCCACAGAGGCGGCCCGCCTCAACCTGTTCTAAGTTTTTCTTGCCCTTTTTCAATCACTTCTCAACTCCCTTGCTCACCAACACTTAGATACCTGTACAAATAGCAACTAATTACACTAAAAACTTGGGTTGCCTCCCAAGAAGCGCCTAATTTAATGTTGCGGCACGAAGGTGTTGATCTTTCTTGTCAAGGTTCATCAAGATAGATGCACACCACTTCACCAACTTCGGCTTCGCACCCCAAATAATGTTTTACACGATACCCATTCAGTCGAAAGCTTCTTCCAACTTCTTTTAATTGCAAATCACCCGAGCCATAAGGAGTAACACCTACCACCTTGAACGGACCCTTCCATTTGGACCTAAGCTTTCCGAGGAACAACTTCAAGCGAGTGTTAAACAACAACATCAAGTCTCCATCTTTGAATGTCCGGTTCCAAATTCTTGAGTCATGGAGCACCTTCATCTTCTCTTTATATATCAATGCATTTTCATATGCCAAGAACCGTAGTTCATCAAGTTCGTTTAAATTTGAAACTCTTGCATTTGTGGCATCTTCCCAATCCATATTCAATTTCTTCAATACCCACAAGGCTTTATGCTCAAGTTCAACCGGCAACTGGCAAACTTTTTCGAACACCACTTTGAATGGAGACATCCCAATTGGAGTCTTGTAAGCAGTCTGATACGCCCACAAAGCTTCATCAATCTTTCCAGCCAATCGGTTCTATGCACATTAATGATCTTGGCCAAAATTTTCTTGATATTCCGGTTGGAGACTTCCACTTGCCCATTTGTTTGAGGGTGGTAAGGAGTTTCAACTTTGTGTCTCACTATTTTTGGAGGAGATTTGTAAAGGCTCGGTTGCAAAAATGGCTCCCACCATCACTAATAATTTCTCTTGGAGTTCCAAATTTTGAGAATATGTTCTTTTTCAAGAAACCTATTACACTCTTGGCTTCATTATTGGGGAGCACAATTGCTTCCACCAATTTGGACACATAATCAACCGCTACCAAGATGTATTTGTTTCCATAAGAACTCACAAAAGTCCCCATGAAGTTAATTCCCTACACATCAGACAATTCGATCTCAACAATGCGATTCATCAGCATCTCATGCTTTCTTGAAATTCCACCCATCCTTTGGCATTGATAGCAATTTTTCACCCAAGCATGGGCATCTTTATGCGAAGTTGGCCAAAAGAAGCCACATTGTAACACCTTGGCCGCCGTCCTCGCTCCACCATGATTCCCTCCATAAGGAGAAGAATGGAATCCTTCCATAATAGCTTCTTGTTCGGACTCGGCAATAGACCTGTGGATGATTCCATCAACACACACCCTAAAGAGATAGGGCTCATCCCAATAATAGAATCTTGCATCTTTGGCTAGCTTCTTATTTTGGTAGAATGTAAAGTCTTTGAAATATACCCCACCCACTATGAAATTTTCTAGATCACCGTACCAAGGGATGGGTTCCGAAGACACGGCCAAGATCCTCTCATCCGGAAATACATCATTTACCTCAATTTCTTCTTTTGGCATACCCTTCTTCTCCAAGCGGGATATGTGGTCCGCCATTTGGTTTTTGGTCCCTTTTCGATCAATAACTTCAATATTAAATTCTTGGAGAAGCAACACCCATCGGATAAGCCTTGACTTCGAGTCTTTCTTTGCCATCAAGTATCAGATAGCAGAATGATCGGTAACAATTGTTTTCTATCCCACTAAATATGACCGGAACTTTTTAAAAGCAAACACAATTGCCAAAAGCTCTTTCTCCGTCACCGTATAATTCAATTGAGCTCGTTCATTGTCTTGCTTGCATAATAAATGGAATAGATCATCTTGTCCACCCATTGACCTAGCACGACTCCCAAGGCCCACATCACTATCGTCACACATATGCTCGAACGGAAGCTCACAATTAGGACTCACAATGATTGGTGCGGTTTTTATCCTTTTCTTCACTTCTTCAAAGGCTTCTAGACAAGCCTTGTCAAAAACAAACTTGGCATCAATCTCTAAAAGCTTGCACATTGGATTTATAATTTTGGAGAAGTTCTTTATGAAGCGGCGATAGAATCCCGTATACCCTAAGAAACTTCGAACTCCCTTCACGGTTATTGGAGGTGGAAGATTGGAGATCACATCAATTTTTGCTAGGTCCACCTCAATACCTTTCTTGGAAACTTTGTGCCCCAACACTTTGCCTTCTTGCACTAGGAAATGACACTTTTCCCAATTTAGCACAAGTCTCGTTTCTTCACATCTTTCTAGCACTTTCTCCAAATTTGTCAAGCAATCATCAAATGAATCTCCAACCACCGAGAAATCATCCATAAATAATTCAAGAAAGTTTTCCACCATATCGTGAAAAAGGGCTAGCATACACTTTTGAAATGTGGTGGGAGCGGTGCAAAGACCAAATGGCATCTTGCGGAATGCAAAAGTGCCATAGGTATAAGTGAAAGTAGTGTTGTCTTAGTCATCGGCTTCAATGGATATCTGATTGTAACCGGAGTATCCATCCAAGAAGCAATAATAAGCACGACCCGCCAATCGATCAAGCATTTGGTCAGTAAATGGCAAAGAGAAATAATCCTTCCTTGTTGCGGTGTTTAGCTTCAGGTAATCCATACACACTCTCCACCCGGTCATGGGTCTAGTAGCAATGGACTCTCCTTTTTAATTAAGAATCACCGTCATCCCTCCTTTCTTGGGTACACATTGCACTAGTGACACCCATTTGCTATCGGACAACGAAACTATCACACCCGCATCTAGCCACTTAATGATTTCCTTCTTCACCACTTCTTGCATAGGAGGGTTAAATCTCCTTTGATGTTCCAAACTCGGCCTACATCCCTCTTCAAGTAAAATTTTGTGAGTACACACCCCAGGTCAATCCCCCTTATATTTGCCAAGGTCCATCTACTAGCTTTGATTCTCCTCTTCACCACTTCAACAAGTTTTGTTTCTTGGGCTTTATTTAAGTGGGATGAAATGATTATAGGTAGAGTGGAGTTTGGACCGTGGAAGGTATATTTCAAGTGGGATGGTAGGACTTTTAGTTAAAGTTTTGGTGTTTCTTCTATGGATGGTTTTATAGGTGGGGTTTTTTAGTTTTCGAGGTCTAAGGATAGCTTTTTGGGTACATATGGTTTGATCCGAAGCCCTCTAACGCCTTTAGTACCTCCTCCACACTTTCTTCACTCTCCACATCCATATTCCAAATCATCGCTGCCAATGTGTCTTCTTGAGTTACCAAGACACTCTCCTTTTCAATAAGTTCATCAACCACCACATCAACATAAGAACAAGTGGCATCATCATCCATGGATCGCTTCAAAGCTTTGCAACTATGGAACACGACTTTCTCTCCATTGAATCTAAAAGTGAGCTCACCCCTCTTTACATCACAAAGAGCTCGTCTGGTAGCCATGAATGGTCTTCCAAGAATGATAGGCACCTAAAAATCCACGGGACAATCAAGAATGAAAAAATCCGCTGGAAAGATGAACTTGTCCACTTTCACCAACACATTATCAATAATCCAAATTGGACTCTTTATTGAACGATCGGCCATTTGCAAGTTCATTGTTGTTGGTCTTGGTGCCTTTGTATCCAATATTTTGTATACCGCATATGGCATCGAATTGATTGCCCTAAGGTCGCACAAGGCCTTCTTAAAGTGTCTCCTACCAATAGTGCATGGAATAGTGAAAGCTATAGGGTCTTCCATCTTTTGTGCCATATACTTTGACACAATTGCACTAACTTGATGAGTGACCTTGATTGTCTCGAAATCTCCATAGGTCTTCTTGGTTACTAAGTCCTTCATGAATTTAGTAACATTGGGAATTTGTCCTAACACATCAACTAAAGGAATGTTGATGGAAGTTCTTGCTATCTTCTCCCAAATCTTCTTTGAATGAGATATCTCTCTTTGCTTGTTGCTCTTTTATGGGAAATGAAAGGGGTATTTGGGAATAAAGCTTGGGTTAGGAATGCTTTCTTTGGGTGGTGGAGTTTTTTTTGGTTTGGCCATTTGGGTAGTGGAGTTTTGGGGGTAGGCTTTTTAGTGACTTCTTGAACATCATCTTCTTCTTCTTGCCTCTCTACCTCTTCTTGCACCATTTCCTCGTTAGCTTCATCCCCACTCAACTCAATACCCATGTGATCATCATGAACTCTTATATCCACATCATTAGCACTCTTGGATTTTGGATCTTCCCATGTCTTTCTACTTCGAGTTTGATAGCCATCACTTGGTCTTCACTGCCTCTCTTAGGATTCACCACCGTATCACTTGGTAGTGCTCCTTGCGGTCTTTGATTGACTTGATATGAAAGTTGGCTTATTTGCGATTCAAGCTCATTGATGGATGTCGAATGTGGTTTCATTGTTTGTCTCTTGGCTTTCATTCCATAATTCAAATCTTTCATGTCCCCGAAATACCCTTGTTGGGTTTGGATCATTTAGTTCATCAATTCTTCTAACTTTGTAAGAGCCTTTGCTTCTTGATCATGTTGTTTGAAATGAGGTCTTGGAGCATATTGTTGAGAAGAACCATCTCCTCTCTCTTCTTGGTTACCACTCTAATTGCCTCTTCCTTGACTTGGTCTCCATTTCCCTTGTTGTTGGTAAGGTTGTTGATAAGGTCTTTGATAATGAAATGACCTCGGTCAGTCGTTTCGGAAGTTAGGACTCCGATTGACGTGCCGATAATTTTAAAATATGGACCTGTCGGTAAAATTTGAGCTAAATCAAAACTCGTTTGGTAGGCATCGGAAAAAGGTGTCAGTTTTTATTGTCGATAAATATTAAAAAGAGATTTTTTAGCTCGGTTTTGGCGAATGAACTCCGATTCGAAATCCGAAAGCGCCGTTAGATTCGTATGATTATTTGTGACTTTTGTGAACTTTCGAAAGTGAATTTCGATGTTGTTCGGCTAGTTTCCGTTAAAATGCCGAAAGTTAAATAATTTGATTTTTTCTATTTAAATTCGCATCTTGAGTTTCGGGAGCCCAATTTGAGATCCGCCTTCGCGAGTATGTTACATATATTTTGTATAACTTATACGCAAAAGTTGAAATTATTTCGAATATCGTAGGATACAGTTTTAATTTTTACCGTAACAGCGAATTTTTTTTTTTAAAAAAAAGGAAAAGACAAAAGGAAAGAGAAATGTCGGTTGGTGAGCTTATAAAGCTCATAATGAGCAGATGAGAAAGGACGAGAAGCAGAAATGAGGAAAAAAGCAGAGAAAGGAAAAAATGCCAGAAAATGAGAAAAAGAGCCGGAGAAAAGTAGAATTTTCACCCCGAAACATTCAGGTAATGATCCTAATATATTATTTGAATTTATTACGTATGTTTAAATATGTTTTAACGATAAAACTTGAAATATTGTACATCGTTTTAATAAGTTCAATTAATAGTTTAAAGGGTCAAATAGACCCCGATAACGAAATTGATTATATATTCGTACTCAGTGAGTTATGGACAACATATAAATGTAAATTATTTGAGGTTTGGTTATGCGACCTTAAACCCTGTACATAGGCCTGACCTGCGTATTGCGTATGCGAATAGGGTATCAGGTTTTTAACCAGATTACCCTAAGATATGGGGAATGAAGCCTTTAGCCTTATTTGTTATAGTTTTCTGCTTATTGAATATAGCAGGATCGTTTGGCAGTGAATCCAAAGGATAAAGCGGTTGTTGAGTAACTGTGCTAACTTTGTAACAAGGTAAGTGTTTATATCCATTTCTTTGGAGGCACTTGGCCTCATGGATTTTCTACCACGTGTTCTTTACGTGTGTAGCTGCCGATAGGCGTACTCATTACGCCTTAGCTTTGAATTTACATTGTATATTATATGTTAAGCACTGTTATTGGTATTGCATTGAGCATATGAGCATTGCACTCTGGTTTTGATTATTGCATATACTTACCGGTAATCGATGAGAGTCCCGAGCCGGTGAAGGTTGATTATTGCATACACTTTCCGGTAATCGATGAGAGTCCCGAGCCGGTGAAGGCTCATCATTGCATATACTTCCCGGTTGGCGATGAGAGTCCCGCACCGGTAAAGGGTCATCATTGCATATACTTCCCGGTAATCGATGAGAGTCCCGAGCCGGTGAAGGGTCATTATTGCATATATCTCCTGGTAGACGATGAGAGTCCCGCGCCGGAGATAGGTTTCAGGCATATGTGACTATATTGCATCGTACTGCATTCATCCCATCTCATTGCACCGCATACTGACTATTGTGTGTATTGTGTTGTGTTTTATGTATGCGGTATGTATACTATGTCGTGAACATATCTCAGTTTGCCTATATATTTCTGGCTCGTATTCTGGATTGCGGGGATCGGGTTGCACGCCGCAATAGTATAAATATATGGATCGGGTTGCACGCCGCAACAGGATGTATTTATGATTGTTGATGTGTTCGGGATACCTATATGTTCTGGCTATCTTACGTTCCTGGTTGTTGATGAGTTTGTGATTCCATACGTGTTTCTAGTTATTATCTGGCTCTGCCTTTTCATAATTTAAATAAGAGGAATTTGGTTTATCTGTTTCTTTTCTCCCTGGCTAGCTATCCTATTCTTTGAGGTGGCTAGTCTGCCCCACTTATTGAGTCCTTTTGACTCACCCTTGTTTGTTGTTTGTTTCATGTCTATCTATTTCGTTTCGGCAGGTTCGCTCCAGGATTGAGTTCGCCACGTGGTGAAGGAGCGAAGACGACTTCAGCTGTCAGGGTGAGCCAACTTTTATTCCGGATGGCTACCAGTTTTATGTTTAATATTTCAGTTGCATTTTGCTCCCTTCAGGAGGTATTTGTCTTCTTCTGTACTCTTAGACGTCTAGTCTGGATAGCCCTAAACCTAGCATGTTGGGTAGTCAGCTGTAATTTCTTTTGTACAGCTTAGAGGTATCAGTATGTCTGTGTTTTTATTTTAAGTCTTATCCTTATTTGTAAATTATTATATTTGTTTTATTGATTTAATTGGTAAGGGTTCGCCCGACGGGTCTAGGGGAGGATGTCGGGTGCCCGCACGGCCTAACCGGATTCCGGGTCGTGTCAGATAACCACCTTGATCATGCCCTCTTTGGCCTTGGTAGTAGCCCATGTAGTTTGCATCTTCACCTTCTTGAACATTATAGCATTGTTCCCGGTAGTATCCCTCTTTCCTATGTTGGAGAAGAGATAAAGGAACACCCCCCGGAGTCACATAACCCATTTGAGCTACTTGATGCCCGGAATTTGTTGTGTGACCATTTTCCACTTTGTTGACCTTCTTTTCATTTGCTTCCTTATCCGCCTTAGAAAGTTTTGTTCATGAGTTCAAAGGAGGTTAAGATTCTTGTCATCTTCTCATCTTGAGCTTCCATTCTCTCCATCATCAAGGGGTTATCCCACTTTCTCTACCCGGATTTTTTCTCTTAATTGCCATTCTTGCTATCGTTTGGTCACTTTGTCTAGAATCTCTTTTACCTTTTCATACCTCTTGTCCATGGTGACACACATCAAAAAGAGTGGCTAAAGCGGATTGGTTCATCTTGTTCAAACCTTGATAAAAATATTGCAACAACATATTCCCTTTAAAGCCATGGTTAGGACACTGAAGTAACACATCTTGAAAAGGCTCCCAAGCCTCAATCAAATAATTGGATGCATCTTGCTCAAATATGTACACTTTATCTCTCAATGAAGCTTGCTTCCCTTTTGGTTAAAACTTTGCTAAAAATTGCTTCACTAGTTCTTGTCATGTAAAAATGGAGTTTCTCGGCAACTTGTTCAACCAATGTTTGACTTTCCCGGTGAGAGAATAGGGAAACACTCTTAAGTAACCTCAATGACTCTTCCAATATCCTTGCCGACTTGTAGAGATTACAGGTTTGTACAAAATTTCTCAAGTGGTCATTTGCATCTTCATTCTTAGCACCACTAATGAATACATGTTATTCAAAACCTTGAAGAATCACATTTGGAGTACTAAAACTAGCATTGCCATGAATTGGAGGAGGAACTATGACACTTGCAAAGCTATTCATATCAACTTCTCATTCGGCCTCCTCATCATCTTCATAGTCTTGCATTTCTTGTTGATAGTCCCGCGCACATTTATCATACTCTTGATTCCAGTTGACATTGTGAGCGTACACTCTATGGACATTGCTCCCTTGGTTGACATTGGTTATACCTCTACGGTTTGCTCCCGACCACCTTGATTCACACCTCGGCCACCTCGGATTGTATTGTTGCCACCCCGATTAGCATTGCCTGCAACACCAACATCTTTCCCATGAATTCCTTCTCCATCCGCCTGTACCCCCGCATTTGCTTGAGCACCCGCATCTGGTTGAGAAAAGGATTATCACCATGAGGTACCACATTTTCAACTTGTGGATCATTAGCTTTTACTTAAGGATCATCATCATCTACTTGCTCGACATGAAATAGATAATCCTCTTCATTGAGCTCTACATGGAACTCTTCATCATATTCTTCTTCATAACCTTGCGGATTCCCATGTTGTTGATCATAATAATGATTGTAATTGGGATTCCCCAATTCCCGATTAGGATTTCTCATATAAAACATGTTTCACCTACACAAAGTTTAAAAAAAAAATGCTAGGACTTGCGAACCAAACAACTTTGATTAACTAATGCAACTCAATATTGAAATCGTAGTTCCCCGGCAACAACGCCAAAATTTGATCCACGCTCAATCCTACACCATTAATGGTGAGGGGCGGTCGTCAAAATATAATACCCAATGTGAGTCGGGGTCGATATCTCAAAAGGAACTAGATTGTCAAGTTAGAGAGTTGCAAAGAGAAATTCAAATGGAGCTTAGTATTGAGTTCTAGAAATGGGGATGATTGATATACTTCTACGTTAAACTACAGTGCATATAAATTAAAGCGAGTAATCGAATCTATATTACGAATGTAGGACTGTAAATGGCTAATAGTAATTTCTAATCAACGGGTTTATTCCCTTCACATTTCCCAAACACAAATAGAATTATGGTCAAGTCGTTCTAATGTAATCCCTAAAATCCTCCCGGCCTAAGAGAGATTTACCTCACCATGCTCGCCAAAGCCTTAGATGAGCACATAAAGGACTACTCAAGGACCCGAGGAAAGGAGACCTCTTCCGAGCGTAATTCTTTTTAGATGGGTTAGTCTACGAATAGACTATCAACCCAAATCCTCGTCAATTCCACTATTCTACGCTAACTTATCTCCCCCGAGTCTTTAATTAGCAAAGTAGATAAGAAATCTCAAATATCATGGATATTGAAATTTTGATATTATTGTAATGGGGAATAGGATATAATTACTTGTATTATGGGTAATAAAATGGAACAACACCCATTGATTTTCTATTACTATAGCATGTTTACACCCCTAGTATGAGTGCTAGTTATGAGTTTAGCCACTCATATTAGGGATTTGAATCAACACAATAAATATGCAATGAAATAAAGTAATGATTTCAAACATAGATCTTGAATTGATATATGAGTAAAGATTAAAAAAATACAAGTTTAGAAGCTTACAAATCGATGTAAAGACCTCTACCTGGCTTCTCAAATTGCCTTTAGGAAGAAATTTGTGCAATATGGAGTGTGTGTTGTTAAAACCCTAGCTTTAGCTACTTATACAAGCTGAAAATAGTGAGTTGACAGACTTAGGTGGAGCGCTTAAAAGGGTAGGAGGCCCGCCTAATCCTGGCTGCCAAAATGATGCTTCTCTGGACTTTTTCCAGGCGCTCCGCCTCTACAAATTCATCATTTCCCACTCTCAGGAGTTTGTCTAGGCGGGATGCCTTAGCTCTAGGCAGGGTTCCTCATGCTGTAGCTTATTATCTTCACAATTTGGCTCCAATTCTTTCTCTTTAGCTTTAATCTTCAACCATGCTCATGCAAAATCATTAAAACCTGAAACAAAGCAATTTACGACAATAATCAACACAAAATGTTGCCTTTGGATTTAAAAATTAAAGCTCAAAGTAGCCTTTAAGTTGGTAAAATACCAACTTATCACGCCGAGGCGCCACGTGGGAGCTCGAATGGTCGTTATGAGCCTTATAACTCACAAAGGCAACATGTGGGTCAGAGACTCTATGGGCCACCTATAAGCCAGCGCCTCAGAGGCTGAATTAACTACAATGCTAACCAAAAGAGTTCCAAGGGGCCCGCCTTGGTATCCAAAGATAAAGTCTTGCCTCAAATCCCAGATTACAATTTCGACACCATGGAGCTAGTAGATCCGTTGAAGGGGATGACAGACAAGGGGGTGAGATTATCGAAGGATATGAGAACTGCCCTGGGAAAAAGAGATTAGAATTTGCATTGCGAGTTTCATGTTGATTATGGTCACCGAACCGAGGATTGCAGAGGTGGCCCAGTTGTTAAAGAAATGTTTGTTGAGAGAATAGCTTACTGATAAAGGGAAGAAAAACTTCACCAAAAATAGAGGAGATGGACAGCCGCCGAAGGCACCTCCCGCCAAAAGGATTATGAACGTAATAATAGGCGGTTGGGAGGTAAACGACGTGAATTTTTTCGCCGCAAAGAAGTTTCCTAAACTTTCAATAACCATGGAAAAGAGGACTCGAACTGGAGGTTCGGGTAAGGAGATTATTTGTTATGATGACGATTGTGATGGGATGATGTTCCGCCACCACAATGCCTTGGTCATCATGCTGAGGATCAATGACTCGAACATTAAGCGAGTCTTGATTGACCTAGGTAGCTCGGTAAATCTTATAAGCTACGGGGCTGTTAAGAAGATGTGGCTGAAAAATCAAATCGTCTCGAAGGCAACTATTTTGACTGGGTTTGACAACTCCATGGAGAAGACTCTGGGAGAGATTACACTCACTATGTATACAGAAGGAGTTGTAATAGAAACTATATTTCAAGTCATGCCCAAGGACATGGCTTACAATGTGATCCTCGGGAGACCTTGGATCCATGCAATGGATACTGTACCATCCACTCTACACCAGATCATTAAATTTCCAACCCCTTGGGGAATCCGTTCCATAAGAAAGGAACAGTGAGTGGCTAGAGAATGCTATTTGGTTGCTTTTAAAGAGTGGAATCGTCCCGAACATACCAAATAAATAGCAATCAATACGGATGGGGTCTGATGAAGAGGGGGATTCGGCTCCTGATTTGGATCCTTAAGAAGGTGTGATGGAGCAGATCCATATTTAAGAGCATCAGAAGCAGAAGTCGAGGACTCAACAATTGAGGAATTGGAACCCTTTACACTATCAAAGAAGTTCCCAGATAGAAAAGTGTTTGTTGGCTCAGAATTGGACTCCGAGTCTAAAAAGGCAATTGTTGAATTATTGAAGTCTAATGATGACTCCCCCGTGTAGTCCCATGCTGACATGGTCGGCATCGATCCGGAGATCATAACGCATAAACTCAATATAGATCCACATCATGCCCGGTGAAGCAGAAGAAGAGACCTCATGCCGATATAAGGAAAAAGGTGATTGAAGATGAAACGAAGAAGTTTCAAGATAACGGCTTCATGAGGGAAGTCAAATATCCCGAATGGCTTGCTAACCTTGTTGTTGTACCCAAGAAAAATGAAAAATAGAGAATGTGCGTAGATTATACAGACTTGAATAAAGATTTTCCTAAAGATTCATATCCATTGCCTCAAATAGACAGGTTAGTAGACTCCACGACTGGACACAAGTTATTAACCTTCTTGGATGCATACTCAGGGTGCAACCAAATCTTGATTGATTTGAAGGACGAAAAGAAAACCTCATTCATCACCGACTAAGGTACTTATTACTATAAAGTGATTCCTTTCGGACTCAAGAATGCGGATGCAACTTACCAAAGGCTAGTATGTCGAATGTTTAAAAATTATATTGGAAAGTCAATTGAAGTGTACATAGACAATATGCTGGTAAAATCAATTCGGGTAGAAGGTCATCTAAATCATCTAAGAGATGCCTTCTCTATTTTAAGGCAGTCAAACATGAAGTTGAACCCCGAGAAGTGTGCATTTGGGGTCCGTTCGGGGAAACTCTTAGGATTCATAATTTCTGAAAGGGGAATCGCGGCTAATCCTGAGAAAATCAAAGATATTGAAGAGATTACCAAGGTGCTCTCGGGGACTAAGGATGTTTAACACATAACTGGCCGAGTCGCAGCTTTGAGTAGATTCATCTCGAGGTTCTCGGAGTAATGCCAAAAATTCTTCTTGATCTTGAGAAAGAACACTGCCTTCAAGTAAACGCCAGAGTGCAGACAAGCATTCAAATAATTTAAGCATTATTAGCCAAAGCGCTGCTGCTCGCCAAGCCAAAAGATTGGGAAACATTGTTGCTGTACTTAGCCGTATCCGAAATGTCAGTGAGTGCTGTGCTGGTTCGAGAGGAAGATGAGAAGTAAAACCCATCTACTATATTAGTAAAACACTCCTTGATGCTGAAACCAAGTAACCTCATCTTTAAAGTTAGCACTTGCCCTAGTAGCCACTGGTCGGAAGCTTCGCCCTTTTTTTTAATATCACCCTATAGTTGTATCTGCAACCTTCTCTTTGAGAAGCATATTACACAAACGTGAGTTGTCGGGGAGGTTATCTAAATGGCGGTCGAGTTAAGTGAGCATGACATAACTTATCAACCCCGAACGACCATAAAATCCCAAGTCTTGGCATACTTCATGGCAGACTTTAGCGCCGGGGTATTACCCAAGGCTGAAAAAGAAAACTTGATGTCTAAAGAATTAGCATCAAGGCTATGGACATTGTACACCGACAGAGCGACAAATGCAAAAGGTTTAGGGCTCGGAATAGTGCTGGCAGCACCAACGGGAGAAAGAGTAAGGCATTCAATCAGATTAAAGAAAGTAACCAACAATGAAGCAGAATACGAGGCCGCGATAGCTGGCTTGGAATTAGCCAAAGAAATGAGAGTGGAGAAGGTCCAATTGAGAAGTGATTCACAATTGGTGGTGAATCAACTGCTCGGCTAGTACTCGTCTCGTGAGCCACGAATGCATCAATTCTTAGCCTGAGCACAACAAGTCTTGGAAAAGTTCCAAGAATGGAGAATTAAACAGATACCTCGAGAAGAGAATGACGCCTTAGCCAATCTAGGCTCGACCGTCGAAGAAGAATACCCGAGGACACACTTTGTGGTTCAGTTACTATCTACGGTGCTGAAAGGAATGATATTGGAAGTAAATGCTGTGGATCATACTTGGTATTGGAGAACCAAGTTCATCGCATACTTTGACTGGGGGACTCTCCAAACAGATAAGAGAGAGGCCAAAAAGTTGAGGACTCAGGCAGCTTCCTATTCAACGGTCCTAGGAAAATTGTAAAAAAAGATGTACAGCGGCCCGATGGCCAAATGTCTAGGTCCGGGGAGGTCGAATACATGATGAGAGGGGTACATGAAGGTGAATGTGGAAACCATTATGGGTGGAAAAGCTCTGGTGCGCAAATTGCTTCGGGCTGGTTACTATTGGCCAACTATCAGCGTAGATGCCAAAGCCTTCGTGAAAAAGTGTGACAAATACCAGCGACATGTAAGAATGATACATCAACAGGCCGAGCCTCTCCATTTGGTTGTGTCGCCTTAGCCCTTCATGATGTGGGTGATGGATATAATTCGGCCACTTCCAAAAGCCAAAGGAAGCGTTCGGTTCATGCTTGTGCTGACCGATTACTTCACCAAATGCGAGAAGGCAAGGTCTTTCGCTAATGTCAGGAAAAATGAGGTGATCATTTCATTTGGAAGAGTATTATCTACAGGTTCGACGTTCTAAAAGGGATTACTGTGACAACGGCCCTCAGTTCATAGGCACCAACGTCACAGATTTTCTTAAGAAATGGGGCATTAAACGAATTGTATCGACCTCCTATTATCCAAGTGCGAATAGCCAAGCTGAGTCTTCGAATAGAGTGATCATTGAAAATATAAAGAAGAGGCTCAACACAGCGAAAGGCCTATGGCCTGAGGAATTTTCGGGGGGGTATTATGGGCAATGCGAACCACAGAGAAGAATAGCTCTGGCGAAACCTCTTTCTCCCTTGACTATGGAATGGATTTTTTTGATCCCCGTGGAAGTTGGCGAACCCAGTCTTCGATACACTCATGCCACTGAGGAATCAAATCAGCAAGCTATGCGTATAGAATTGGATTATCTCGAGGAGAAAAGAGAGCTAACCTTGATTCGGTTAGCCGCTCAAGAAAGACAAATCGAGGCTTATCTCAATAGGAAAGTCAAACACAGAGACTTCAAAGTCGGGGATTATCTGTTGAGAGCCTCGAACCAATCTACCAAGGAGAAGAATGAAGGCAAGTTCGTTGCTAACTGGGAAGGACCCTATCGGGTCAAGTCAATTGTTGGAAAAGGGTCTTATCAATTTGAAGACCTGAAAGGCAAACTCAAACCCTTGAATTGGATCGTTTCCAATTCGAAGTAGTACTATTTCTGACATCGAGAAAGCGGATGGAACAAATACAGTGCTCGGGTCTTCACCGAAGTTCACACCCGAACACTGGGGGGATGTAGGAGGTGGTGCGCGGTCAAGCTCGACCCGAAACCCTCTCATACCGGGGACTTTAAGCAAAACCCGAAGACTAGCTATTCGAACACCGGGGACTGTCGCTCAAAGAGTAGTTTAGTATCTTGTATTTTTCGGCCGATAGTGGCTTCATCTAAAAGTTTCGCCTATATCTAGCTTTGACTAGGTGGAACTTGTGTAATACCTATCATGGCTTATTCCTAAATATGAAATGAACTTGAAAATAGATTTTTGCAGGTCAATGAGTTGGATAAACTGAGGATGGAAGCCTATGAAAATGCCAAGATTTACAAAGAAAAAACAAAAAAAATGGCATGACAATTTGATTCGACCAAAAATATTTAAATTGGAGATCATATACGTCTTTACAATAGCCGTCTTAGGCTATTCCCAGGAAAATTGAAATCCAGGTGGACAGGTCCTTACAATGTTACAGATGTTACTCCATACGGAGCAATTAAAATTCAACAAAGCAATAGAGGAGAGAAATTTAAGGTCAATGGTCACAGGCTAAATTTGTACTTTGGAGGACATTTTGAGCAACACCCTTCAGTAACCATGATAGTATGATGAATGCCACAGTTACTACGTCGAGCTGACGATGTTAAACTCAGAACTCTGGTTCTTTACCCGCCACTGAGGATGAAGCAATGGAGCCTCATAAGTCCAACTTAGATCTGACTAATTAAATGCTCAACCAATTGATAAATAAGAAGAAAATATTATATATAATATAAAAAAAATATATAGTTAAATAAAGAACTTAAAAATCATATTTATACCAAAATAACCTTCCCCATACTGTACATTTATTTCTCCTGGATGAAAATGCATTTTTAGATAAATGAAAGAAAGGAGAGTGAAAAAAGAATGAAGAAGGATCAAGTGGTAGTTGGATTATATAAATATAATATAATTAATATAAAAATACTACTTTATTAGTAAAATAAAAATCTTTCTGGCTTTCAAATATACGATCACAGAAGAAAGCTTGAAAGAAACTGTGACCACACATGTTCTATGTGTAATAGGCTGGATTATTTTTAGACCTTAACAGCCATTAGGTCCTAATTTGAATATAATCCAGAAAATTACCTGTGCCAACATCAGATTTGGACAATTGAATGGTTAACCAACTAGTAACTTAGGTATACCAATCACCATGGAGTTACTCATGTCTAGGTGACTTTGTTTTTGTAGAGGCCTTCATGAGATATTCCGGTTGTACAATAATCTGAATATTGACCAGATCATGGTCTTAATTGTAGGTTTTTAATTAGCAACATAAATTTTTTTTCGTTATGTTCAATATTATTTTTTTTTATATTCACCATATGATTTTTCATGTCTATGATTTTGACTTTGTGAAAGCAAGAGCAAACATCTTCAACTCAGAAAATCATTGGAATTGAGAAAAATTATGATCACAAAGAAGGTAGAATCAATGAACTTGGCTAGAACTTGCTTTGAATATTCTTCGAAGCAAAATAATGGATGATACTGATTTTTGAAAAATGAAATTAGGCCTTCTTTGATATACAATTCAAGCCTCTCAATTTTCTATCTAAATATACATATTTTACCTTTTAGAGCCCTTCTTTGAGCCTTAATACTATTTATTTCTACACCAATGTATATTACCAAAAAAAAATTATATATATGATATATCTATACACTATTTACATATATATATATATATATATATATATATATATATATATATATATATATATATATATATTATATATATATATATATATATATAGAGTTATTAATTTTTCTGGCTTTGAATGATCAAATATTGACATCATCAAAAGGAAGAAATATTACAAAAAGACGCAAATGTTGTGAATATATAATATGTATGAGATAGCAAAAAAAAAAAAAAATTGATGAAGCCTAACGTTACAAGCCATGAAAAGTCCTAAAAAGATTTTAAAAGTCAGTATTGTATCTATATTAGTGGAGATGAACATGACGAGCAAGCCTATGGACAAGACTATAATACTTACTGAATACATGATCATAACTCTATCAATTTTAAAAAATTCAAGGGGAGAACGCTGCAAGTTCTTGTTTATTAAGTCAAAATTCAGAAATAAGGTAAAGAATTTTGTGAAGTAAATTGAATAATTGCATTGAACATGATGAAGGGAGTTTATCTTGAATAAATTTTCTATCCTACAAAAATCATGACTTTTGAAGAAAATGAAAAAAATATATTCTTTTTACTCGAGGACGAGCAAAGATTCAAGTATGGGGAAACTTGATGGATATAATTTATTCATATATTTTTATAATTAAATATTCAGTATTTTAAATAAAACGTGAATAAATATATTCATCTCTCGCATATTTTCTAACATATTTTGCAGGAAGAAGAAGGTATTCAAAGCGAAGAAAAATAAGAGAAAAACTATTGATGATTTCACTATTCATAGTGCGACTATAAAACTGATAGTCATGTCCGTGATTTTTATACGCTGAAGAATAAAGAGCAAACGAAAGAAGTCTCTTCACTTCAACTCACCTTTGCATCTATGAAGAACTCATCAATTTCACCTTACTTATGCATCTTTGGAAGTCTTAAGCTTATGGTTTCATCTATAAATAGGTGTCAAAGTTGTATGAAAATTCGCCAATTCATTTACAAAAAACTACTTTCTCTTGCTTTCTCTTTCTTTCTTTTAAGCTTTTCTAGTATTCCACTTTAGAAGAAATATTATTTTTTATAGTTTTAATATTTTATAACTTAGTTTTCTTACTCGATGAGTAATTTCTTTTATTGGGATAGTTGATGAAACTTGGTATTATTTATAATACTTATCTCAGTTTTAATACATACTTCCTGAAGGGTTTTAATCACATTTTAACACTGCGCTGGAATGATAGTTTTTACTAAATCTTTATTTTCACATCCATCTATTTTATCTCTAGGTTATTGTTCTATTAATTTTGTAATTCTCACATAGCAAAATTAATGTATGATAACTGATGAATAAAATAGTAGATTAAAAACTATTTTTCTAAGTCTGTAATCTTGTTTACCTCAGTTTTAATTCTCACGGAGGAATTGTTGTAGGTAAGATTATTTATTTTCGTAAAAATATTCTCACGAAGTTTTTACTACTTTTAAGCACAATTCAGACAAGAAAATTATTTAGGTTTAATCGTCACTAGTTATTATTCCATTAATATACATAACCTCATGGAGTATTATTAATTGATTATTTATTATTGAGCAAAATATAATTGAATTGGCAATAAGCAATTATTAAGAGAAATACATGCCAAAATTGAGATATTTATTATATGTATTACCAAGTGAGTTGAATAACTCCCAAGTCTTTTTAAATTTGAAATCTTCCAGAAGTTCTTTGTTTTAGTTTAAGTAAATTTAAACTAAAATCTCACTTTTCATCAATTTGACTCTCTCAAATAGTAATTAAAATACTACAAGTCCGTAGTATAGAATACCCAATCTCTGTGGGACGATATCTTAAACTATATTAGATTTGATAAGAACGATCAGACAATTCCTATGCACTTTGAACCTCGTCAAATTTTTGGCGACGTTGCCGGGGATTGATGTACATCTACTTCGGACTAACTATTGAATCGCTAATTTGAGGAGTTATTAGTATAATTAATATTAACATAATCTATTAAATACTTCTATAACTATTAATTACTAATCTCTAACCCCTAACAATATTATATAGAGTACTGTATCTAACATATTTTGTTTCTGCTTCTAATATTTTTATATCTTATAGTATGTCTATTATTATTATTATCAACTTTATTTATTGTCACTACTATTTTCTTTAATATATCCTACTTTGTCATCTTATCATTTTTGTTCTTTCTCTTTACTGTGTTGTTCACTACATCTTTTCCATCATAATAACTATTATTATTATTATCATTTCTCATCTCTTGCACTATTAAGCATTATTACAACAACAAAAACAACATACTCAGTATATCTCACAAGTGGGGGTCTGGGGAGGGTGGGATGTACGCAGACCTTACCCGCACCAAGGTGGAGAGGTTGTTTCCGATAGACCCTCAGTTAGGAAAAAATATAAATATCTTCGAAAAAAATACGTGAAAAAAGTCAAAATAACAATATAATACTGGAAAGAATGATAATGCTAAAGCATATCTAAAATAAACAGATAAGAATAGAAGATATAAAGGTGAAGACTAAGAAGTAAATTGTTTCTATACACATAAAACTGCATCTAATAAGAGCACATACGCTCGACTACTACTCACCCATCCACCCTCATCCTCGACCTCCATGCACTCCTATCTAAGGCCATGTCTTCGGTGATCTAGATCTGGGTCATATCCTGACGAATCATCTCGGTCCAGTTCTTCTTCGGTCTACCTCTACCTCTCCGTAGACCTAACACTTCCAATCTCTCACACCTCCTAACCGGAGCATCGACACTCCTCTTCTTCACGTGCCCGAACCATCGCAACCTTGCTTCTTGCATCTTCTTATCCACTGGGGCCACGCCCACCTTGTCGCCAATGACTTCATTCTTAATTTTATCCATCCTGATGTGACCACACACCTGCCTAAAGATTCTCATTTGTTTAACTTCTTCATTCTTTATAACTATAATATTATATTTTTACCAAATAAGTATCATAATATTGTGTTGCTATCATATACTCTACTTTTCTTTACTATTTTTATAATACTATAACTATTATTATTAGTACTAATTTACTTTATTTTTTTTAATACTTAATAGTATACCTTTTTCCTTGACAGTGCTTCTATATATTATATATCATTTTCGTTCTCCCATAGTGTATCTATCTACTGTATTACTAGTTTTGTTAGTATTTCTTCCACCTATAGTATCATATAACTTTTATAATTATCTTCTTATTTCATTTTTATAACTTCCTTTATTATCATTATAATTTTATCTATATAATATCACCCTTTTTCATTGGTATTGGTACTACTCAATTTTTTTATTTTCTTTTTATTATTAGTGTTTGTATAATTTTATTATTATTATTATTATATTATCTATATCATCTATCATTTTCCCCGTAATTGTTATAAATATTATTTTATATTCTATTTGTAAACAATATACTAATATATATTTTGTTTTCTTAGTTTTTTCCCCTCTTTTCTGCTACTACAAATCTATTATTTAGTATTACTTTACAAATTACTTCTTTTCAAACCTCAACTACTTACTGTTTTTATCCTTTTTGTTATCGTTATATCTACTACTATTAGTAAAATAGCTATATCTCTAACACTAATATAAATTTTGTACCATCGTGTCTATCACCATTTTTTACCTAACACTTTAGTCTTCCGTAATTTTTCTTTTCACTATAACATCTACATATCATTAACTTTTTATTTTATCATGTACGTTTTATCAAATTGTAGTGTTTAAATTTTTTATTTTTAGTACTCCTTCCTACTATTGTTATCATTAAAAAAAATAGCCTACTATATTGTTATTACTAGAATACTATCTTTAGTATTGCTGCCTACTCTAATTATTAAGTGTTACTATTGTCACCAACAATTTCTTCTCTTTACTATTATTATTATTATATCTATTATAACTATAATTATTAATATTAGTAATAACATTTTTTTTAAATCTATAATAGTGTATTAAGGGGTCGTCTGGTAGCATGTATTATAGTGTGTAATACCCGCCTTAAATTTTGCATTGCTAATACCATGTTTGGTTGCACCATTTGAAAAAATAATCCCTGAATTGAAACTTGCATTATTTTGTATCATGTCTGGTTGTTTTTTTATATTCCCCATAAAACATTGCATTGTTAATACCCGCATAAGTTATGCGGGAATCTATGTCGTATTTTATGTAAGGTAGAAGGTGGAATTAGTAATGTAGGTATTAACAATGCAGGTATTAAAATTTAAAATAAAAAATCTAACCCTATTAATAATAAGAATATTTTTTAAATTATATTGAAGGAGTAACTAAATATTTTAAATTATAGAATTGTATAATAATTTATAATATAATTAATAATTCAAGAAATAATCCATATATTAATACTTGCATAACTAATACCTGCATTACTAATTCACGCATTACTAATACCCGCTTTACTAATACCTGCATTGCTAATACCCGCATTATTAATACATGCATTATTAATACCTGCATTGTTAATACCCGCATTACTAATGTAATCACCTAATTTTGGCACCTAAAATACCAAAATACATAAAATATGTGTGTTAATTATCATGAGATTTTACCCTTTCTTTTGACTTTTTAGTAATTGATTAGGAGGAAAAATACTAGAAAATTAACCAAAAAAGAAACTATTTTATTTTTTGTGAGCAACGTGTATGTTGAAAATTTTGTAATTTGTTATTTGTTAAAACATGTCTTCGTGTTATTTAATTAGTCTATTTAAATGTGTTAATTATAAATGAATTAGTTTGTCTTGGATTATAATAGCTATTGGGCAAGAAAATTCAGAAAAATGGAGAATGAGAAACCCAAGCCCAATATTTTAGCCACTCACTTGACCCGAAATTATCTTAACCATAGGATCAGTTTGATCCAACGGCTCACAGCCCCCGTCCTTTTCAACCCTTTAACCCTAACCCTTTTCCATTTGCCTCATTTACCAAAACACATCCCAAGTTCCCCCAAAACCTCTCTCACCCCGAAATCACCACGCCACCAGTCACCACCCCTTTCCGCCGTGAACAGCCATCCTCCGCTGCCGGAAATCGTAAAAAAATACATAACCAAACACGGCTCGAGCTCCTCTTCCCCGATCGGGTCTTGGTTTCCACGAAATTTCAAGGAACCATTGTAAATCAGAGTTTGAAACGCGGTCAAGGTTTTCTGGTGAGTTTCTTTAGCATTTTTGCTGAGCTTTAACAGTCTCTCTCTGCTCTTTCCGTGCTCTTTTTCTTCTAGCTGAAACGACCCTAAATGGGATCGTTTCCGCTAGAAGAAAAAAGAGAAACGGATCCGATGGTTCTAGACATGAACTGGTTCTGTTTGGTTCGGTGGAGTTGCGACTGTAATGATGATTGGTTGTAGCGTAGGTGTGGATATTAGGCTATTTCAATTAAGTTTTGCCTATGTTACTTTGGCGTCGACGAGTCAGTAACGACTGCGTTGGCGAAAATGCTGCAGCAATGGCAAGGGTACGTGATGGCGTGGCAGCGTTCTCGATGTTGCAGCGTGTGTGAAGTGTGAGAATGTGAGGAAGGTCTTGTTGGGGCTGTTCTATGAAGTATTGGGGTTCAGGTGGTGCAGATTTGTTTGGATTTGGCATTTGACATTGGATTTTGATTGTTGCTGCGATGGTGAGGAACGACGAATTGATGTTGCTGCAATAAAGGAGGCTGAGGCGAGGTTTCGGATACATTGTTTCCGTAGCGAGAAGCGATGGCCATGGCGATGGTGAGACAGTCAGCATTGATATTGTTTTACTCTTTCTTATTTGTTAGTGATAATCCATGTTTAGGTAGTTCAAATGTGAGAGTTAGTTATCTGTATTTAGATTGGTTTGACATTAGGTTAGTGTACAATTGTTTTAGGTTTGGATATGAAATAGTATACACTCCTGTTTGATCTGTTTCGAGCACGAAGGTTCGGATAAATGGAACCGCTGCGTGCTATGATTCCTATGTGTACAGGTATAGTAGCTCACAGTTTTTTTTTTGTTTGGTATTTCATGATGCTAGTTGTCATCTTAATGTGAGAGAAAAATATAATTGAATTGGCAATAAGCAATTATTCTTAAGAGAAATACATGCCAAAATTGAGATATTTATTATATGAATTACCAAGTGAGTTGAATAACTCCCAAGTCTTTTTAAATTTGAAATCTTCCAGAAATTCTTTGTTTTAGTTTAAGTACATTTAAACTAAAAACTCACTTTTCATCAATTTGATTCTCTCAAATAGTAATTAAAATACTACAAGTCCGTAGTATAGAATACCCAATCTCTGTGGGACGATATCTTAAACTATATTAGATTTGATAAGAACGATCAGACAATTCCTATGCACTTCGAACCTCGTCAAATTTTTGGCGACGTTGCCGGGGATTGATGTACATCTACTTTGGACTAACTATTGAATTGCTAATTTGAGGAGTTATTAGTATAATTAATATTAACATAATCTATTAAATACTTCTAACTATTAATTACTAATCTCTAACTTCTAACAATATTATATTGAGTACTGCATCTAACATCTTTTGTTTCTGCTTCTAATATTTTTATATCTTATAGTATGTCTATTATTATTATTATTATCAACTTTATTTATTGTCACTACTATTTTCTTTAATATATCCTATTTTGTCATCTTATCATTTTTTGTTCTTTCTCTTTACTGGGTTGTTCACGACATCTTTTCCATCATAATAACTATTATTATTAATTATCATTTCTCATCTCTTGCACGGTTAAGCATTATTACAACAACAAAAACAACATACTCAGTATATCTCACAAGTGGGGGTTTGGGGAGGGTGGGATGTATGCAGACCTTACCCGCACCAAGGTGGAGAGGTTGTTTCCGATAGACTCTCAGTTAGGAAAAAATATAAATATCTTCGAAAAAAATACGTGAAAAAAGTCAAAATAACAATATAATACTGGAAAGAATGATAATGCTAAAGCATATCTAAAATAAACAGATAAGAATAGAAGATATAAAGGTGAAGACTAAGAAGTAAATTGTTTCTATACACATAAAACTGCATCTAATAAGAGCACATACGCTCGACTACTACTCACTCATCCACCCTCATCCTCGACCTCCATGCACTCCTATCTAAGGCCATGTCTTCGGTGATCTAGATCTGGGTCATATCCTGACGAATCATCTCGGTCCAGTTCTTCTTCGGTCTACCTCTACCTCTCCGTAGACCTAACACTTCCAATCTCTCACACCTCCTAACCGGAGCATCGACACTCCTCTTCTTCACGTGCCCGAACCATCGCAACCTTGCTTCTTGCATCTTCTTATCCACTGGGGCCACGCCCACCTTGTCGCCAATGACTTCATTCTTAATTTTATCCATCCTGATGTGACCACACACCTGCCTAAAGATTCTCATTTGTTTAACTTCTTCATTCTTTATAACTATAATATTATATTTTTACCAAATAAGTATCATAATATTGTGTTGCTATCATATACTCTACTTTTCTTTACTATTTTTATAATACTATAACTATTATTATTAGTACTAATTTACTTTATTTTTTTTAATACTTAATAGTATACCTTTTTCCTTGACAGTGCTTCTATATATTATATATCATTTTCGTTCTCCCATAGTGTATCTATCTACTGTATTACTAGTTTTGTTAGTATTTCTTCCACCTATAGTATCATATAACTTTTATAATTATCTTCTTATTTCATTTTTATAACTTCCTTTATTATCATTATTATTTTATCTATATAATATCACCCTTTTTCATTGGTATTGGTACTACTCAATTTTTTTTTTCTTTTTATTATTAGTGTTTGTATAATTTTATTATTATTATTATTATATTATCTATATCATCTATCATTTTCCCCGTAATTGTTATAAATATTATTTTATATTCTATTTGTAAACAATATACTAATATATATTTTGTTTTCTTAGTTTTTTCCCCTCTTTTCTGCTACTACAAATCTATTATTTAGTATTACTTTACAAATTACTTCTTTTCAAACCTTAACTACTTACTGTTTTTATCCTTTTTGTTATCGTTATATCTACTACTATTAGTAAAATAGCTATATCTCTAACACTAATATAAATTTTGTACCATCGTGTCTATCACCATTTTTTTCCTAACATTTTAGTCTTCCGTAATTTTTCTTTTCACTATAACATCTACATATCATTAACTTTTTATTTTATCATGTACGTTTTATCAAATTGTAGTGTTTAAATTTTTTATTTTTAGTACTCCTTCCTACTATTGTTACATTAAAAAAAATAGCCTACTATATTGTTATTACTAGAATACTATCTTTAGTATTGCTGCCTACTCTAATTATTAAGTGTTACTGTTGTCACCAACAATTTCTTCTCTTTACTTTTACTATTATTATATCTATTATAACTATAATTATTAATATTAGTAATAACATTTTTTTTAAATCTATAATAGTGTATTAAGGGGTCGTCTGGTAGCATGTATTATAGTGTGTAATACCCGCCTTAAATTTTGCATTGCTAATACCATGTTTGGTTGCACCATTTGAAAAAATAATCCCTGAATTGAAACTTGCATTATTTTGTACCATGTCTGGTTGTTTTTTTATATTCCCCATAAAACATTGCATTGTTAATACCCGCATAAGTTATGCGGGAATCTATGTCGTATTTTATGTAGGGTAGAAGGTGGAATTAGTAATGTAGGTATTAACAATGCAGGTATTAAAATTTAAAATAAAAAATCTAACCCTATTAATAATAAGAATATTTTTTAAATTATATTGAAGGAGTAACTAAATATTTTAAATTATAGCATTGTATAATAATTTGTAATATAATTAATGATTCAAGAAATAATCCATATATTAATACTTGCATAGCTAATACCTGCATTACTAATTCACGCATTACTAATACCCGCTTTACTAATACCTGCATTGCTAATACCCGCATTATTAATACATGCATTATTAATACCTGCATTGTTAATACCCGCATTACTAATGTAATCACCTAATTTTGGCACCTAAAATACCAAAATACATAAAATATGTGTGTTAATTATCATGAAATTTTACCCTTTCTTTTGACTTTTTAGTAATTGATTAGGAGGAAAAATACTAGAAAATTAACCCAAAAAAAAACTATTTTATTTTTTGTGAGCAACGTGTATGTTGAAAATTTTGTAATTTGTTATTTGTTAAAACATGTCTTCGTGTTATTTAATTAGTCTAATTAAATGCGTTAATTATAAATGAATTAGTTTGTCTTGGATTAGAATAGCTATTGGGCAAGAAAATTCAAAAAAATGGAGAATGAGAAACCCAAGCCCAATATTTTAGCCACTCACTTGACCCGAAATTATCTTAACCATAGGATCAGTTTGATCCAACGGCTCACAGCCCCCCGTCCCTTTCAACCCTTTAACCCTAACCCTTTTCCATTTGCCTCATTTACCAAAACACATCCCAAGTTCCCCCAAAACCTCTCTCACCCCGAAATCACCACGCCACCAGTCACCACCCCTTGCCGCCGTGAACAGCCATCCTCCGCCGCCGGAAATCATAAAAAAATATATAACCAAACATGGCTCGAGCTCCTCTTCCCCGATCGGGTCTTGGTTTCCACGAAATTTCAAGGAACCATTGAAAATCAGAGTTTGAAACGCGGTCAAGGTTTTCTGGTGAGTTTCTTTAGCATTTTTGCTGAGCTTTAACAGTCTCTCTCTGCTCTTTCCGTGCTCTTCTTCTTCTTCTAGCTGAAACGACCCCAAATGGGATCGTTTCCGTTAGAAGAAAAAAGAGAAACGGATCCGATGGTTCTAGACATGAACTGGTTATGTTTGGTTCGGTGGAGTTGCGACTGTAATGATGATTGGTTGTAGCGTAGGTGAGTATATTGGGCTGTTTCAATTAAGTTTTGCCTATGTTACTTTGGCGTCGACGAGTCAGTGGCGACTGCGTTGGCGAAAATGCTGCAGCAATGGCAAGGGTACGTGATGGCGTGGCAGCGTTCTCGATGTTGCAGCGTGTGTGAAGTGTGAGAATGTGAGGGAGGTCTTGATGGGGCTGTTCTATGAAGTATTGGGGTTCAGGTGGTGCAGATTTGTTTGGCTTTGGCATTTGTCATTGGATTTTGATTGTTTCTGCGATGGTGAGGAACGACGAACTGATGTTGCTGCAATAAAGGAGGCTGAGGCGAGGTTTCGGATACATTGTTTCCGTAGCGAGAAGTGATGGCGATGGCGATGGTGAGGCAGTCAGCATTGGTATTGTTTTACTCTTTCTTATTTGTTAGTGATGAATCCATGTTTAGGTAGTTCAAATGTGAAAGTTAGTTATCTGTATTTAGATTGGTTTGACATTAGGTTAGTGTACAATTGTTTTGGGTTTGGATATGAAATAGTATACACTCCTGTTTGATCTGTTTCGAGCACGAAGGTTCGGATAAGTGGAACCGCTGCGTGCTATGATTCCTATGTGTACAGGTATAGTAGCTCACAGTTTTTTTTGTTTGGTATTTCATGATGCTTGTTGTCATCTTAATGTGAGAGCATTAATCCACTATTGCATTATTCTTGTCGTTTGCTTTGATCCTAGAATTTGGTTTATAATAATGTATGTGGGATACAAGTCACTGGAAGAAATCAAGGGGTTTGTCGTGATGGTTGTTGCTTCCATATCAATGCGTGAATCTTATGACTCATCAACTAAATTATGTCAAGTAAAGTTGTCTGTTCTTGCCATTGTTTTCCCTAGTACGAGTCGCACCTTGTTTGTCGTAAATTCAGTTAGAGCATGACTTAGGAGAATTTTCGTAACTTATTTGACTAAGATTGAGTTCTGTTCCAGTTTGGTTTTTAAAAAAAAAAAAAAAAATAGAAAATCGATGACCTAGAGTATGCTGATCATATTTTTGTTTATTCAAGGCATAAAAGATGTAGTTTGATGTCTGAATAATATTTGGAGAAATCCAGTAGTTAACTTGAAGCATGGCCCTTAGTTACAGGCAGTAGATTGATTTGTTAAGTCGCTGATTGCTTCTAAATTTGAGTTTGGATTGTTTGGTTAGGAAAGTGAGGTCTAGTTGTTCATAGTTGGGTCATTTTGCTTAGTTTGACGTCTGATTTTAATATCAATTTTGATGAGTTAGATAATCAACTTAAGAAATTTGGGGTAAAGCTTTAAGTTTAGGACTTTTGGAAGTAAAATCTGAAAATAGAGAAATGAGTTTATTTGAATTTGGAGTCCATGACCCTTTGAATTCCAAGGGAATCAGCCTCATTAATGAGACAGATATTATGTATAGCTGAGAAAGGTAAGAAATCTTGGCAAAGACAACTCCTTCTCTGCCATCTTTCCCAATTGAGTAAGGCTCCAAACAAGGCATTTATGGCTTAGCATGCTTGTCTGAATTTTTGAGAAAAGGGAGAGAAATTTGGGGCTTTGGACCCCCTTAGCTGTACCCGACAGGCTGGCCCTCTTCTCTCCTATAAAAGAGAGTATTTACTCTCTCATTGAAGGCAGAAAAAGATATTGAATGCACTGCATTTACTCCACAGTTACTTAGAAAAAAAGAGATCTGAGAATTGAAAAAAGAGTGAAAAATACATAGAAAAAAAAGAGATAAAAGAAAGATGGCTTTTTCTGGTTGATGGTTTAAGGTTTGTTGCTGGTTGTTCCCCTGGTGTGGCTGTTAGTTGCTGGTCCATTTGCTAGTTTGGATCTCCGTTTTTGCTATTAGGTATTCCTCAAATCTAGTATGTATTTAGCTTATGACCTTGTGTTCAAGCATGTATGAAATGAGTTACTTAAAGCGTATTTATGTATCATATTATTGCTATCCATGAATTTATTTAGATCCTTTGTTGAATGTTATGTTACATGCCTTGGTAACAACCTCTATTGTAAACACTGGGGCAGATTTGAACTAAAATAAGTAAAGTAATACCAAAATTTGTCAAAAGGGTCAGATCTGAGGCTAGCATCAAAAGGGGGCTGCCTAATGCAAATCATTTTTTGTTTGAAAAGCACACAGTAACGTCATTTTTCTCTAAATTTGTTAAAGAGGGCCAGATATGAAACCAACATAAAAAGGGACTGTTTATGCAATCTGAAGAACCATAACGTCAGGAAAGAAATTTCATTTGCAGAAATAATCCAGCCCAGTTGCAAAAGTGATCCTCTCAATCTAAATCCGTATTTGTTTAGCAAGAGTTTTAATCTTTAAAAACTGAAAGATAAAGGGCTGTATATCAAACACTAAGGGGAGCATAATAAATATACAGTAACACTGTTGCTCCCAAACGCACACGCAAGTATACGCGGTCGCCAAGTAATAAAGTGACAAAGTCGAGTATCGTTCCCACGAGGACTATGCAGACTAGTGCTTAATAAACAATTCCTGAACAAACTATCCAGGGGTCTTTTTCCAATGGTTGTAAGAGTTTTTATAACTAAAACACAGTAAGTAAAGTGCTAATGATGTAATCAAGCAATGGGGCAAAACTTTGGTTGTTAACAATATCAAGAGAGCGGTCCAGGGTCAGAGTTACGAACAATCCAGTTGATGTATCCAATTGATTCCACTTCTTAATTCCCGAGTTACTAACTAACATAGTAAATGTAACTGTGAAAACCTTTCAGTTCTTCACAGTCTATGCAAGCTACTTCAATCCCTATATGTCTATGGGTTAAATCACATGCACGCATTAAGATTCATGTAATGAGTTAAACTAGGCAAGCAAGTATATGTCTATCCTACCCGCGAATTGATTCCCCAATGCCCGGGTTCACAACCTAGTTCTATTCTTTCTTATTACGTAATTAGATTCTCTCTTTCGAGTTCAACCCAAAAACCATAGATGATGTATAATTATCGAGCTCTAACAATTATACAAATTAAATCAAGAAAGAATAAGTAACCCGTTATGGGATTCAATCAATGGGAATCAATCTTCAACAATCAACTTTCATGTAAACTCTAACCCCAGAACGTTAGGAAATTAGCCAAACATATTCATAATCACAAGACAAAGATTTGATGTAATAATGAAATAACTGATGTAATAGATGAAAGATTGGGAATAACCCTTGTTCAATGAAGTGTGTAGCTCTCAATATTGCTCCAAAGTCAAGAACTCCTTACAAAAACTAAGTAAAGAACTATTTATAATGTTTCCAAACCCTTAGTAATAAGTTAGACCCGATGCTAGAAGGAATAGGACGTAAAAACGCGCACAAGGGGCGCTATAACGGGCGCCCCACGCCTCGGAAAGCGTGCAAACCATCAGAACCCGTCACAGACTCCATGCTTTGGCCATGCGGCGCAAGCCAAACACGCCTAGCCACTGCGCGCGGTAGAGCACGCGGCGCATGGGCTAGGGCGCCAGTGCAAACTGCTCTTCTTTCGCTCCAAAACTCGGCTCGTGTCGTGCCTTTGTATGCTCAATCCAATCTTCAACCATCCTTCAACCAATTCATGCTAAATCAAGCTCCGAAACGCTCCAAATGCATCGCGTAACAACCTACACACGCACAACACAATATCAGTGTAAAACCACATTCACAAGCTACCAAACGAGTGCAAAACAAGCTCAAATGTGCGGAAATATTAAGGAAAAGTAGGCATAAAATGCCGAACATCACCACCCTACACTTGAACCCTTGCTCGCCCTCGAGCAAGTCACATCTCACTTCCCATCCTAGGTAAAACAGGTCTGCCTATGACTATGGTTGATACCGACCATTGAACCAATGCGCACATGACTACCATGGGTCCACAACATGCCAACATTTTACCAAAACCAAAAATATGAGGACAACCACCCCAAAATAGCTCAAATGCACAAAACTCAACTTAATGCACCCATGCTCCCACAAAATCACACCTATCTACTCAATCAAAAGCCATCAACTTTACCTACTTCATGCAAACCACGTACCCTCACCAATATCAAAGAGAGTGCCCCCCAAAAGATCACACACAACAAATTATCATGAATAGAACGGGGGCAATAACAAATGAATTCACTCACTCTCATGAAAGGCTCACATGTCACACACAACGTACCATAGGCTTGCCCGTAGTGTAGAACTCCACTAATGTAGGCTCACTCCAATCGGGATTAACTAGGACTTTAGAAAGGTCGTAATGTAGGCTAAGGGGCGGGTAGGATACATATGGTAATAGTGACTACCTCCCTAAGCACTTTAATACATCACACTTAATTTCAAGCACAATTCTCATCAAACCACCCAATCACAAGTATCACACATACACCTTCCCAACAAGTAGCGTTTTTCTTTTCAAGCACCCACTAGCAAGGAATGGACATCTTTCTCTCTTTTTGTTTTTCACAATTTTTTTTTCTTCTTTTCAACTTTGCTATTTTTTTTCTTTTCTTATCATTTCATTTTTCAATTTCATTAACTTCCATCATTGCCAATGTTTTTCACTACCTCACAATTTTCACAAGTATTCCCCTTTATTAGTTCCACTCAAGAACCTCCCAACATCCAACCACAACTCCAATCATCTACACAATATCACTAAAGTGCTTAAGGAGTAAAGGGCCAAAAGAGTCAATTAAGAACAAATGGGTAGGCTCGGGGTGTGGGTGCCAACAAAAAGGGTCAAAGAAATCACAACAACAATTTTTTCCAAGGTATATATGTAAGGGTAGGCTAACAAAAGAAGGCCTTGTATCATTTCCCGACTAGAGCCAACCTAGGATTTCGCTTTGCACACACACGGGGCAAGTTCTAGACATTAACATGCAACATGGAGTAACAAGAACATGCCTCACACACACATCGCACATGGTTCACACAAAGAGGTTCCATCAACAACTCTCAACTAAGCTTCTAGAATGCAACTTGTGGAAATTTAAGCATTCATGCACAAAGGATAGCAATCAAGTCAAGCAAGCGGACTCAAGCATCTCAAGGGGGTCGTTCCAATTTTTCCTAGGCGTGCATCAAAATTAAAACTCAAGGACACC
Organism: Petunia x hybrida; assembly: GCA_037355625.1. Lineage (NCBI taxonomy): Eukaryota > Viridiplantae > Streptophyta > Magnoliopsida > Solanales > Solanaceae > Petunia > Petunia x hybrida. Next base: position 2,441,870 of record JBBBVM010000317.1, on the reverse strand, counting down.
ACAAATAGCACATGCAATCAAGCCCAAATCCACCGGTATCAAACACATCAAAGGCACCTAGCATTCTACCTTTTTTTCCTACATCTAGGGTCACCTATACTAACTATCCTAATCCTAAAAATAAAAACTACCCAGTTCAAAGGTCTCCCCGTGGAAAAGAACCGTGGCCATAAGAAAAACCACGGGGCGGATGACATGTACCACTAATAAAACTAAAAGGAAAATCTTTTTGGAATTTTTCATTGGTTTTCTAATTTTTTTTTATATTAAAGCAAGAAATAAATCAAAACAAAGTCAAGTGACAAAAGAAAAAGTCCAAAGGTACATGCATCCTAACCTCAAAAATAGATAAAGGGCAGTACCCCACCCCACACTTAAACTAAGCAATGTCCCAGTGCGACAAAGAAGTAAGTGCAAAAGTAAAAGTACAAGAAAACTGCCCTGAAATCTGGATGGTGCGCAGGAGTGTGGACCTAGGCCTCCTCCTCTTCATCGCCACCGCCCTCATGATCAGTCCCATACTCACTGTCCGGATCATCGGCCACAACATCTGAATCCGTGTTCTCATCCTCCTGCGGATCCACCGTTCTAGCTTGAACCGAGCCCAGCAGACCCTTCGAGGTCTCCGTCAGCGGGACCTTGCGGTCAATAGCAGTCAAATCAACGCCCGACTGACGGGCCATAGCCTCAATCATCAAGTACTGACGTGCGGCCAAGTTGGCTCCTGCCTCCCGCCACTCGTCAGCTGTCAGCTTCACCGGTGCCGTGGTGATCACCCCCTTGACCGAAGCAATGTCAAAAGGCTTCCCTATATCAGGGACAATGCGATCCCCAACCTCATCTACGGGGACGCCCGCCTTCTCTAAGTACCGGGTCAAGAGGTTCCCAAAGTACAACCTACTACATGATTTTTCTTTTCTTTGCTCTTTCATCAATCGCAACATGTAGTATCCAATGTTCACCGGCCTCCCGCTCATGAAAAAGTACACCATGCACGCCCGAGTCTTAGTGACCTCGGAGTAATGAGAATATGGTAGTATCCGTGCATTTATGAACCTCATCCATACACGAGCCGGCTTGAGAACTGGGAGAAATGCATAAACTTGTGTCTCCCAGCCGCTCCTCGCCCCCATTTATGCGTGGAGCCCTCGCCACACAAGGTTTCCCGCAAGGCCGTGTAATCCGGTTTCTTGATTAAACTCTCTCAGCTCATCATAATCGGGGTCAGCTACCCCCAAGAAGGCATTCAATGCCGTTGGATCCAACTTCACCTTCACTCCCCGAACCATCACCACATCATCATCTCTCCATGCTTCATCGGGCTCCCAGTTAGCATACAATTCTTGGACCATGTCCAAGTTGGCATGCCCCGGACTCTCAAACACTGAGTCCCACTTTAAGGCAATGATCTTCTCGGCCACACCTCTAAACTTTTGCATCACCGGCCGTTTATCAATGGCTTGCTCGGGTATGTACCCCGCAAGCCGCACATTCTTGTACCATGTTTGGCAATCTCCCTTCTTTACAAAAGGGAGGCCATACCGGGTCTTGCCTCCGGGACGTGGTATCGGCACAACGTCCTTTGGTATCTTAGCCTTTGCCTTTGCTTTTGCCTTGGATTTGGCCGGTGCCTTGCCCTTTTGTGTTGTGGAAGAAGGCCCGGCTTGAGGTTCTCTCCTCGGGCCCGCGGTGGATGAAGAACTCGCCTTATGAGATGTGGCTACCATGGTACCTACACAAACACAAATATCAATGTGAGATGTATAGCTAAGCACCAAAAATATAATTCAAGCTCAAGGGTACCACCCCACACTTATCACACACTCTATGTGTCAATCACTCGTTTCAATGGCACGAGCAACCCCACACTTGAACAAAACTAGCCTTGGGCAAAATATGCCACATTTTGAATTTTTAAAATCAAGCTAGTGTGGGTGCCTCATGATCAATTCTAGTGTGTATGCAACACCTAATGTTCATAGTAAGCCTAAGGAATGCATTGCTACTCAAGAATTCACAATGTCATTGATATTTCATCTTTGAGGCTTTTTCACAAACACCTAGTGTGCACAACTTCAAACTAGCAATTTCAATAGATTTTGTAATGTGCCAACCCTCCCAAATTGTTGGGAGATCTCTTTTTACAAGTCACAAGTTATATACTAAGCATCATAGACAAGTTAAGCACATCAAGATTGAATTTTTATGCACAAGCTTGTAACTAGCTAAGAAAATCACCCATGAGCAATAATGAATACAACTTACATGTTATTGAGAAGGAAGAATAGGAATGTACTTACTTGAATGTGTTAGAGTTGATTGCACAATGAGTTGGAATGATTCCACTTGTTAGAGATGAATTAGGATGTGATTAGAGAGAATTTGGAGTGAAAATAATGAAGAAAAGATGTTAGAAATCGGGATTAAATGGTTGGGGGTTAAGGAATTTCGGGTCAAAACCCGTTGACCCGAATTTTTTAAAAAAATTTTTGCCCTCCGCGTTTGCCTCCGCGGCGCAAGCGAACAGCGTGCCAATTTTTTTATGTTCTGCCAAGCATGGCGCGGTGGGAGGCGCGGGGCGCTCCCAACCACGCCTAGCCTCTTTGCTCAGCTTTTTTCTCGCGCTTTGGGAGGCGCGGGGCGCTCCCAAACGCGCTCGAGCACGTTTTTTCGCACCGAATTTCGATTCCAAGTACAAACCCAAGCGTGGGACATGTCTCGAGACTTCCCATACCCCCTCAATGCATCAATTTCACCTTGTTTAGCTCACCCAATTCCTACAAAAACGACACACAAAAACAACAACTACGTGACACTATAAAAATAAAAAAAACTAAACTATTACAAGTACAAACTCGGGTTGCCTCCTGAGAAGCGCCTTATTTAACGTCGTGGCACGACGGGTATAAATCAAGGGTCCCTCAACGTAATTGAAGTGCGGTGATCTACCGCACCTCCCCAATAATGTTTCACCCGTTGACCATTAACCAAAAATGTATTCTCAGAACCCGGGGCTCTCAATGCAATCGCACCCTGTGCGGTAACACGAACAACTTCAAAAGGCCCCGACCATCTCGACTTCAACTTGCCCGGAAACAATTTCAACCTCGAGTTGAACAACAATACACGCTGCCCGGGCTCAAAAGAGCGATGCTCAATGTGCTTATCATGCCACTTCTTTGTCCGTTCCTTATATAATTTCGCATTTTCATACGCATGGAAACGGAACTCTTCAAGTTCATGCAATTGGAGCATCCTCTTCTCACCCGCTAAGGCCATATCAAGGTTGAGCTTTTGAATAGCCCAATACGCCTTATGCTCTAATTCAACCGGCAAGTGACAGGCCTTACCATAAACAAGCCTATATGGAGAGGTTCCAATAGGTGTTTTGAATGCAGTTCGATAGGCCCAGAGAGCATCATCTAACTTCATAGCCCAATCCTTCCTCGAGGCATTCACAGTCTTCTCAAGGATTTGCTTGATCTCTCTGTTAGACACTTCCACTTTGCCACTAGTTTGGGGATGATAAGCAGTAGCCACCTTGTGGCGAACCCCATACTTAGCCAATAACTTATTGAACAACCGGTAACAAAAATGCGTACCTTCATCACTAATGATAGCCCGCGGTGTCCCAAAACGAGTGAAAATATTCTTCTTTACGAACTTCACCACCACACTCGCATCATTCGTTGGAAGTGCAATAGCCTCCACCCATTTCGACAGATAATCCACTGCTACAAGGATGTATTTATTGCCCATAGAAGGTGGGAATGGACCCATGAAATCAATACCCCAACAATCAAACAGCTCAATCTCCAAGATATTGTTCAAAGGCATCTCGTGACGCCTAGTAATGGTACCCGTTCTTTGGCAACGATCACATTGCTTCACTAGTGCATGAGCATCCTTAAATAAAGTAGGCCAAAAGAAACCAGACTGAAGTACCTTTGCAGTTGTTCGATCTCCACCAAGGTGGCCACCATAAGGAGAGGAATGGCAGCTCTGTAGAACCGGCTCTACTTCTTCCCTTGGAATACATCTCCTAGCTAGTTGATCAACTCCTATCTTGTACAAATAGGGCTCATCCCACACATAAAATCTGCTCTCATGAAGGAGTTTACGCTTTTGCTCAGCAGTTGCCCCAGGGGGGTACACATTACTCACAAGTAAATTCACCATGTCAGCATACCATGGCACCTCAGCTGCATCAAGAGCAAAAAGTTGCTCATCAGGAAACACCTCTTTAATCTCGGGCCCTTCATTTACACTCTATTCTCCAGCCTTGACAAATGATCAGCAACTTGATTCTCAGTACCCTTACGATCTCGAATTTCAACATCAAACTCTTGCAATAAGAGAACCCATCTAATGAGTCTAGGCTTGGAGTCCTTCTTTTCAAACAAATACCGGATTGCGGCATGATTAGTGTAGACAACAACTCGAGTGCCAACCAAATAAGATCTGAATTTATCAAAAACATAAACCACGGCTAGCAACTCCTTCTCAGTGGTAGTATAATTAGACTGGGCTGCATCAAGCGTCTTGCTTGCATAATAGATGGAGTGAAAGATTCTTCCAATTCTTTGGCCTAGAACAGCCCCAATAGCATTATCACTCGCATCACACATCAATTCAAATGGCAAAGACCAGTCAGGAGCAATGATGATTGGTGCGGTCACCAACATTTTCTTCAACTCTTCAAACGCCTTGATACAAGCATCATCAAACACATATTTCACATCTTCTCTAACAATTTGCACAAGGGAGTGGAAATTTTAGAGAAGTCCTTTATGAAACGTCTATAGAACCCTGCATGTCCCAAGAAACTACGCACCCCCTTAACAGAGACAAGTGGTGGTAATTTCTCAATAGCCTCAATCTTTGCTTTATCAACCTCAATTCCTTGCTTTGACACCTTGTGCCCAAGTACTATGCCTTCTTGAACCATAAAATGACATTTTTCCCAATTCAGCACCAGATTTGTTTCTTCACAACGGCTCAGCACAACATGAAGATTTTTCAAACATTCATCAAAAGAGTCATCTACCACTGAGAAATTATCCATAAATACCTCCACAAAATTTTCTACCATATCAGTGAAAATAGCAATCATGCATCGCTGAAAAGTCCCAGGGGCATTACACAACCCAAATGGCATCCTCCTAAATGCATAGGTGCCATATGGACAAGTAAAAGTGGTCTTCTCTTGGTCTTCAGGGGCTATCACAATTTGATTGTAGCCCGAATACCCATCCAAGAAACAGTAATACTCATGGCCTGCAAGTCTATCCAACATCTGATCAATAAAAGGGAGTGGGAAGTGATCTTTCCTGGTGGCCTTGTTGAGCTTCCTATAATCAGTGCAAATTCGCCACCCTGTAACAGTTCTTGTAGGAATCAACTCATTGTTCTCATTCTTCACCACTGTCATGCCCCCCTTCTTAGGAACACATTGCACTGGACTCACCCACTTGCTGTCAGAGATAGGAAAAATAATACCAGCATCCAGCCACTTGATAACTTCTTTCTTCACCACCTCCTTCATGATTGGATTTAGCCTCCTCTGCTGCTCTATGGATGGCTTATGATCTTCCTCCAAGAGAATTTTATGCATGCAGAAAGAAGGACTAATCCCTCTAATATCAGCAATAGTCCAGCCAATAGCTCTCTTGCGCTCTCGCAATACCCGCAACACCTTCTCAACCTGCACATCAGACAACAAAGAAGAAAGGATCACGGGCAAAGTATTACCTTCACCCAAATAAGCATATCGTAAATGTGCGGGTAAAGGTTTGAGCTCAAGATTAGGAGCTCTCTCAATAGACGGTTTAGCAGGAGCTAAGGTCAACGGTCTATCAAGCTCCTCAAATTTCTTCCACCCTGGGATGAATCTACTCTGCATATTAAGAACCTCCAGATATTCTTCAGTATCTTCATCCTTCAGGATATCATCATCATCACATAAGAGTGCCCTTTCTAACGAATCAACATTAGAAGCCAAGAATGACCTCTCATCAGCAGTCAGTTCATCATCTATCACTTTTACCATGGACAACTCTTCATAGTGAGAAGGAAGCTGGGTAGCTCTGAACACATTAAACACAGCTTCTTCCCCATTTACCTTCATAATCATCTTTCCTGCTCTGACTCGAATAACAGCATCAGCAGTAGCCAAAAATCCTCTTCCCAAGATGAGAGGAACCTCAGGATCAGCTTCATAATCAAGAATAATAAAATCAACGGGTAATATGAACTGACCCACTTGTACAAGCACATCCTCAATAATCCCCTCGGGGCATGTCAAAGATCTATCAGCAAGCTGCAGGGTCACAGTAGTGGGTCGTGGCTCACCCAGGCCTAGCTTCCTGAAAACTGAAGAAGGCATCAAATTTACACTAGCACCCAAATCACATAAAGCACGACCAACCTCATGTTCCCCAATTTTCAAAGGGATGGTAAAACTGCCCGGGTCCTTCAATTTCTGCGGAAGCTTGCTTCTAACTCTGGAACTGCACTCCTCAGTAAGTGCAACTGTCTCAAACTCAGTCAATCTTCTCTTGTTAGCAACAATGTCCTTGATGTATTTAGCATATTTGGGAACATCCCGCAAAAGCTCCACCAAAGGAATATTTACCTGAATTTGACTCAATATCTCCAAAAATTTCTTGCATGCTGCATCAACTTTCTGCTTCTGAAGTCTCTGCGGGAAAGGTGGTGGTGGTCTCACAATAGCAGACTCGGGCTGCTTTTCAGTTACTTTCTCTGCTTCTTTTTCCACTTCCCTATCAACATTTGGTTCTAACTCACCAACAGGCTTCTTTGGCTTTGGGGGAACTTCTTCCAGTGCTCTTCCATTCCTCAAAGTCACTGCTTGCACAAATTCTCTAGGATTCTTCTCTGTATCACTCGGTAAAGCACCCCAAGGTCTATTATTTTGTGCTCCAGCAAGCTGCCCCAATTGTCTTTCAAGATCTTTCTGCGCACTGCTCAAATCTTTAATTATCTGTGCCTGAGATGCTGACTCATCCATGAGCTTTTGCTGCCCTGCAAGAATTTTCTTGAGCATATCCTCCATAGTATTAGACTGCTGTGGTTGAGCCTGTGACTACGACCCCTGCTGTGGTGCATTGCTTTGAGTAAATTGGGCTCTCTCATTACCCTGAAACTGCTCACGGGTATCCCTCCAGGAAAAATTTGGGTGATTACGCCAACCCGTGTTATAATTATTACCATACTGATTTCGATTTTGGCCCTGTGATCTGTTCTGATTACCCACATAATATACTGACTCTGGGTTAGAGGGACAAACCTCAGTGCTATGATCCTCACCACATACTTCACAAAAAGTCTGAACTTGCTGCACTGGAGCTGGTTGTGGCTTTGATTGGAGAGTCAGCTTGCTGATTTGATTAGAAATAGCATCCATCTTCGCTCGCAGCTCTGTAATTCCATCAAGTTGAAGTATCCCAGCAGCTTTCTGCGTATTAGCTCTGCTAGCCCCCTCCATATGTATATTAGCTCTGCCATCACCCTGCCAATCAGGATTGCTCTGTGAAAACTTATCAAGCAAGTCATAGATCTGTTCAAAATTTAAGGCCAGCACTTGGCCTCCAGCAGCAGCATCAACCACAATCTTAGTATGTTGGTTCAACCCCTCAACAAAAGTGTGTGCAATAACCTTATTAGATTGATTGTGGTGAGGACAATCTCTCAATAAAGCTTTAAATCTCTCCCAGGCTGCATATAATGATTCGCCTTCAAACTGCCTGAAGGATAAAATTGCGCTCCTCAACCTGGCCGTCTTGGCAGACGGATAAAACTTAGCCAAGAATTTCTTAGCCAAATCCTCCCAAGTAGTGATAGACCCAGGCTTTTCAGCCTTTAACCACTTCCTTGCTGTCCCAATCAACGAAAATAGGAACAAAGTCATTCGCACATAATCAGTAGGCACACCTGCCGGTGTATAAGTATCACTGATCTCCAGAAAGTTCTGCAGGTGTTGCTGCGGATCTTCATGCAGGAATCCACCATATTGCCCCGTCACATGCAGCAACTGAATCATGCCGGGCTTGATCTCAAAATTTCCAGTAATAGCAGGCTTCACAATACTTGACTCTACTCCTTTCAGACTAGGAAGAGCCACATCTCGCACTGCTACTGCTTGTTCGTCAGCCATTTCAACAGGTAAAGAAGCAAGTACGATTGCTAATGCTTCTCGATCTCTCGCTTCCTTCTTTGTCTTTCTCAAGGTTCTTTCAGGCTCGGGATCAAAAGGTGCGAGTGATTCGTCCTTTTTGTTCCTTTGCATTCAAAACCTATTGCCTGAAACAACACAAGAAACTCAACAAAAAATTAAACCTGAATAGCAATTAAGTAATTGTTCAAAAGAAAATAGTCCGTAATTAGTCCCCGGCAACGGCGCCAAAAACTTGTTGCTCCCAAACGCACACGCAAGTATACGCGGTCGCCAAGTAATAAAGTGACAAAGTCGAGTATCGTTCCCACGAGGACTATGCAGACTAGTGCTTAATAAACAATTCCTGAACAAACTATCCAGAGGTCTTTTTCCAATGGTTGTAAGAGTTTTTATAACTAAAACACAGTAAGTAAAGTGCTAATGATGTAATCAAGCAATGGGGCAAAACTTTGATTGTTAACAATATCAAGAGAGCGGTCCAGGGTCAGAGTTACGAACAATCCAGTTGATTTATCCAATTGATTACACTTCTTAATTCCCGAGTTACTAACTAACAGAGTAAATGTAACTGTGAAAACCTTTCAGTTCTTCACAGTCTATGCAAGCTACTTCAATCCCTATATGTCTATGGGTTAAATCACATGCACGCATTAAGATTCATGTAATGAGTTAAACTAGGCAAGCAAGTATATGTCTATCCTACCCGCGAATTGATTCCCCGATGCCCGGGTTCACAACCTAGTTCTATTCTTTCTTATTACGTAATTAGATTCTCTCTTCCGAGTTCAACCCAAAAACCATAGATGATGTATAATTATCGAGCTCTAACAATTATACAAATTAAATCAAGAAAGAATAAGTAACCCGTTATGGGATTCAATCAATGGGAATCAATCTTCAACAATCAACTTTCATGTAAACTCTAACCCCAGAACGTTAGAAAATTAGCCACACATATTCAAAATCACAAGACAAAGATTTGATGTAATAATGAAATAATTGATGTAATAGATGAAAGATTGGGAATAACCCTTGTTCAATGAAGTGTGTAGCTCTCAATATTGCTCCAAAGTCAAGAACTCCTTACAAAAACTAAGTAAAGAACTATTTATAATGTTTCCAAACCCTTAGTAATAAGTTAGACCCGATGCTAGAAGGAATAGGACGTAAAAACGCGCACAAGGGGCGCTATAACGGGCGCCCCACGCCTCGGAAAGCGTGCAAACCATCAGAACCCGTCACAGACTCCATGCTTTGGCCATGCGGCGCAAGCCAAACGCGCCTAGCCACTGCGCGCGGTAGAGCACGCGGCGCATGGGCTAGGGTGCCAGTGCAAACTGCTCTTCTTTCGCTCCAAAACTCGGCTCGTGTCGTGCCTTTGTTTGCTCAATCCAATCTTCAACCATCCTTCAACCAATTCATGCTAAATCAAGCTCCGAAACGCTCCAAATGCATCGTGTAACAACCTACACACGCACAAACAATATCAGTGTAAAACCACATTCACAAGCTACCAAACGAGTGCAAAACAAGCTCAAATGTGCGGAAATATTAAGGAAAAGTAGGCATAAAATGCCGAACATCAAACACTTTTATGAGTTTATGGGCTAAAGATAACAAAGGATCTCTAATGTGGCCAAACGTTGAAACAAGTAGACAAAGTAGGACATATGGTATAATCCTCTTTTTGTGAAATAAACTGGCGCAAGTTTCTTTTTATAAATGGGCTGAAATTTTGCAAAGCTAGGTCATTATATTTAGTCCTTTAACCTTAAGGCCCCAATAGTGTTCAGAAAATGTAAATTCAGTAATTTCTCTAGTTATAATGAACGAAAATCAAAACTAGGTGAAGGATAAACGAGTAAGCTAAGGGACATTAGTATCTGAAACCAAATAAAATTGATTCAATTGTAGTTTATTTAAATCGGATTATCTCGAACGGGTGAAGTGCCCGCGCGACCATATTTAGTTTTAAATAAAATACATTTGTAAATATTGAATCAAGCCGTATCTAAATAAAGAAATGTGTCGAAAGTAAGTGCGATACATATACTCAAGCTGAATTATAAATTCGAGTTTGACCAAAATAAATAAAAATACAAAATTGAGACTCAAATTAAGGTTGATAAGGTTTCGAACGGGTGAAGTATCTGCGCGAAAATATTCGGCCGAGTCACTGAAACGGAAAAAAATAAAAATAATGGAAATATTAAATCAAAGCGTAACAAAGGAAATAAATAAAGGCGAATACAATAAAATATTCCATATAGCCGGAATGCGTCAATAAAAGCAACTGTGCTCGACACAGGACTCGAGGGTGCCTAATCCCTTCCTGAGAGTCAACCGAGATCCTTACCCAGAACTCTAACGCATACCACTAACGAGTCATAGGTGTTCCAAGGTACCCTTTTGGGTGACTTGGCACACCTTAAACTTGTCAAGTGGCGACTCCGAATTTTAAATAAACAAATTGTACCTCGGAACACCGTCACTTCCTTAAATGGAAACCCTAACTTGGGATAGCGCCAAATAATCATAAAAATCCCATAAGCACTTTCTTAAACCCGTAACGCCCTCCCAAAAGCGGGCGCGCGGAAAAAAGGGGTGTGATAGCCTGGTGACTCCGCTGGGGAAAAAATAGTAAAACTGAGAATCTCAAGCTTTAAACTTTGTCGCTTTCGGCTTCTAAATATTGTTTGTATATGCTGCCTTGAATGTTACTGCTTTGATATGTTTGAACTGTATATACACAACTGTCTTCTCTCGTACACCTCTGAGTCTTCTGGAACACTGAACACATGCACGCCAGTCTCGCTTCGGCGTCTGGAATTTCTGTCGTGTCTCAGGACACAAAAAGTTAACCCTTTTTAGGAGGAGGTGCGTTGGGTTAGGCCGTTAGACGTTGTCGATCGGTACCCCCGAGGCACTTCCAAATTGCCAGAAACTATAGAACATGAACCCATTGAGTCACCTAGAGTTGAACCTGTGCTTTTATCTAGGCCAATTTATTTGCATGTCATTAGACTTAGTGAAGTGCGGTACACCGGTACATCACTTGTCTAGGCTGACCCTTTAGAGTCTAGATGGGGCCCACGCCCCAGAAAGACAATAGTGGTATCTTCTGTGTTGCATCTAGGGAGGCCATTATGCTGACCTTTATCGAGGAAAACCGGGTTAGTTTGGAAAAATGATGAAAAGAAAAAAAAAAGAGAGAAGAGACACTTTGTTAAGAGGGGCAATTTCAGATTTTCAAAATATTAGCGTGTCAATTGTCCTTTTCCCGTTGTCGGCAAAGATTTTAAAGCCAATTTCACGCCGTTATAATGGCCAATTTTGTGAAAAAATTAAAGAGAAAAAACGTCAATAGTCAAATTTTGGTAGCGTTGTCATGTCAAATTTTGTTCAAAAATTAGAAAAATAAAAAAAAAATCAAAATAGAGTCGTCTTGTTTTGTAAAACATTGACAAGTTTTGTTTGTCTAGGCTAGTCGAATCATGTAAATATTTATTTGAGTCGGCTTGTCCGTTTTAATGTCAATAGTCAAATTTTGGTGTCGTTGTCATGTCAAATTTTGTTCAAAAATTAGAAAATCAAAAAATCAAAATAGAGTCGTCTTGTTTTGTAAAACATTGACAAGTTTTGTTTCTATTTGTCTAGCCTAGTCAATCATGTAAAAATTTTGCTTGAGTCGGCTTGTCCGTTTTAATGTTATTTTACCAATTTTGTCCATAAGTTTTCTCGGTCCTAATCCTTCATTTTTAATAAGTATCATGGCTGCATCATCATCTAGAGTAGAAAAAGGAAGTTTCCTGAGGGATCTACTCCGCCGCCTATTAAGATGGTCGATAAATGTCCTCCATTGTTGAGGGATTGGTGGTACCATTTGAGCGAAAAGCAGAAATGGGTTGTGAATGCGAGAATTGGGGAAATGACACATTTTCTTAACCCTAAGTTTGCCCCACGCCGAGAACTAGTAAATGCTTTGATTCGGTATTGGGAACTGAGTCAAAATACCTTTGTGTTTGGTGATGTTGAGATGACTCCTACTTTACAAGAGATCTCTGGTTTGACTAATGCAGTGTTTAGGACAAAGAAGTGCATAGCACCTCGCTTTGTGAGGGTCGAGGAGTTCCTACGGGACATGAGTCTGCGCTCTGATACAAAGTTAGTGAGTTTGGCCTCAGGTTGGGTTAGTCTGGAGTATCTTTATGCTCTTTATGGGCGGGGAGATGGTTACACAGAGCATCGGCCGGAATTCATCACTATGTTGAGCCATGAGCAATGGAATAACCTTAGGGAAAGAGCTTTCATTTTCGCTTTCCTTGGTCTTATGGTCTTCCCGATGGAGAATGGACAGATCTCTATCCATACCTCTTGGATCGTGAGAGCTCTATTTGGGGGAGTTCGAAATTCTACTGTTGTGCCGATGATCTTGGGCAGTATTTATCGTGCTTTGACTTTATGCAAAGAGAAAGGGGCCCGATTTTTCGAGGGTTGCAACTTGTTGTTGCAAGTATGGTTCGTTGAGCATTTGTTTGGCCGTTCTGACCCTACTCCACTACCCGATGAGCCTAAATGCCATTTGAACACCCATTATTATCGTGCTCGACATCTTGATCTACCTGAGAGCTTTGATGGGTGGGCACAGTACTTGAGCGAGCTCACTTTGGAGAATATACGGCGGCAGGTTAGTTGGTACCCCTCGAAAGAGGGAATATATGGTAGTATGGATCGTCCTTTTCTAGTATTGATGGGTCATAAGGGAGCCGAGCCTTATTGCCCTGCGCGGGTGCTCTGATAGCTTGGGCGCGTTCAGGGTGTACCTAGGGTAGAGGCCGTGGGAGAGTATCGCCTTGAGCATATTAGCGGTGAGTTTCCCAGGCACACTCAGTGGTTCTCCATTTGGGATAATATGAGACCTTTGACCTCCAGCACACAGGTTATAGACCGATTCAGAGGCGAGGTCACTCCTGAGTATGTTTTCTGGTTCGGCCGACAGCCTGCTTTGGTAGCTATGCCAGCGAAAATGGTTAAGGGGACCGTATGATGAGGCACTCTGGATTGACATGAAGATAGAGATGCATAGGGTAGAGACTGAGGAGAGATATGCGGGTCTGGTCTACCGTCTTCGTTCTGAGAGGAATGCCGCTCGAGCTGCTTTGGTTGAGAGTGAGGGTCTCGCGCATCAGCACCCAGACACAGTCAGACGACTCCGTGTTATGCACTCTGAGGCATTGACAGAGCGGGATGCCGACAGGGCAGCTTTAGTGGAGAGCAGGAGAAGGGAGGATTATCATCGTCGGGATGCCATGGATGCTCGAGCTCGACTTGACAGGGCACTGGAGCAGGAAGAGCAGCTCAGGGAGCTAGCACAGGGCCGACTTCAGAATATACAGGCTGCAGGACACACTATCAGTGTAGCTTATCGGCAGGTTTATGACTCTGCTGTATATGTTGCACGGGCTATCGGTGACTATAGGAGGTTTCCCGCGGAGGATCTACTTCCACATGTGCTTCCCTTCGTCACCAGAGTTGAAGAAAATTTGGCTGGATTGCGCCGCACCTTGGTGGAAGGCCCACCAGTAGATCCCGAGGAGCCACCAGAGGAAGATCTCGACGAGCCATTTGAGTCAGATCCAGAGGAGCCAGCTGAGGCAGGGCCAGGATCACCTTAGCAGATATATGCCAGTCTGAGATGATGCAGCTCATTGCCTTTTGTCATTCATTTAGCATCTTGGACATGTTGTAGCTTTTTTGTGTATTGGTATTTCTATTTCGAACAGTCGGTCTAGTTTGTTTATTTTTATTTGTAGGAGTACTACTATTGCCCCGTGCTGTCGGCGGATTTTTTATATTCTACTGTTTCGGCATTTATGAAAAGGAAATCAGAAAATCCAAAATTGTGTCTCTTTATTATCTTAAATGCATTTTTTCTTTCTTTTTTTAATCTGATTTTTGACCCCTCTTACATTTAAAAAGATATATGATATGAAAAAAAAAGAGCGAAAAGAAAAGAGAGGAAAAAGGGAAGGACAAAAACAAAAAAAAAAAACAAAAAAAAAAAGAAAAGAAAAAGAGTGGACCCGCTTTGTCTTCATTCGGGATGATGCATGACGACTTTAGGCTTGTAGGCGCGCTTGGCTTATAAATATCGTGTTTCCTAACCTGTTTTGTTTGCAGAGGTGCTCTGGCATTACCCCGCTCTTACACAACTAACTCAAAGGGACTTGAAATTCCACTTGGTAACATGGCCACCGAAGAAGACAAATCTGATGCCGGTTCCGAAGAAAATGATAGGACGACAAAAGATGCCCCGACTCTGAAGCAATTCCTGGTAGACATGAATCATGCGATAACCACGGGACGCGCACCTCCTCCCATGCCGAACCTCCTAGATGGGCTTATGCCAACAGCTAGCCAGCGAGCACCGGGCACATCTACGGCACTCAAGGATCCGACCTATCCCCCTGGTTTTGGCACTAGTCATGGTCCAACAAAAGAAGCTGAAGTGCGCCCTCATGCGCTGCCCCCACCACCTCCACCTCAAGGGCAGTATGGACAACATCCACCACAGGGGCAGTATGGTCTACCCCCACCGCAGAGACAGTATGGCCCACCTCTCCCACAGGTTCCAATTTTTCGGGGTCCAGCTAGGCCTGCTATGGCCAGGTACAACAGCGAACCGCATCTCCAGGCTGGGGATCATCATTATGATCAGCACCATGAACCCAACTTCCGACACACTGACTCATATGATCAGGGGTTCCATCGTGAGTCTCAAGTTGAGGTTGATCGATCAGGAATGCTTGATGAGAGCGAGGTTCTAAGAAAGGTGAAGGGCCTAGAACAAGCAGTAAGGATCATTCAGGGCTATGGAGATCATACCAACATTTCTTTCAAGGATCTTTGCCCCTACCCCGAATTGCAATTGCCAGAAGGGTTAATAGTGCCAAAGTTCGATCTATACACCGGGCAAGGAGATCCAAGAGTTCATATGAAGACCTACTGCAACAAAATGAGAGGGGTCAAGAAAGACAAGCTGTTGATAGCCTACTTTTTCGAAAGCTTGGGGGTGTAGCTGCCGAATGGTTCATGAGGCAGGATGTAACTAAATGGTTGGCATTTGATGACATGGCGCAAGCATTCTACGACCAGTACAAGTACCACATTGAGGTTTTTCCAGATCGTTCCTCTTTGGATGCGATAAAAAAGAAGCCAAGCGAAAGATTTAGGGAGTACGCCCTCAGATGGCGCGAGCAGGCCGCTCGAGTGAGCCCCGTAATCCCGGACGACGACATGGTCTGTTTGTTCATCGAGGCGCAGGATGAGGCGTTCTATGGTGCATTGATCGCCGCCTTTGGGAAACCGTTTAGTGAAGTCGTCAAGATGGGAGAAATGATTGAGAGGGGAGTCAAAGCTGGTAAGATTGTGAGCCAGACCACACTGAAAGCAACCACACAGGCTGTGCAAACAGGGGCAGCAGGGTTTGCTAAGAAAAAGAAAGAAGATGTGGCCATGGTAGGGTCGGGACCGCAAAGCTGGAACGAGGAGAGATACAGTCATCCTAATTCATACCAAGCTCCACAAACACCCCATTTGCAACACTATTACCCACCACAAAATGCACAATACTCCATACCTCCACCCCAATACTCTGTACACGCTGTGCAGCCATATGCCCCAACATCTTATCCGCAATGGCGCGCGCCAGCCCCACAGCCTACATATCCCATTCACCAAGCTCCACATAATCATTATCAGGCTCCACCTAACCCTACCTATTGACCAAAAGGTCCTGCAGGCTTTCGTCCAAGGGCTGAATTCAAGAAGGCTCGAGAAGAGAAAAGGAGGGAATTCACACCAATTGTGGAATCTTACACCAGTATCTTTGAGAAATTGCGAGCCTTGAACATGATAAAGCCAATTCAAGGAAACATGAATCCTACTGGGAAAGTGGACCACTCTCGGCATTGTGATTACCACTCGGGCGCACCAGGGCATGATACATAAGATTGCTATTATCTCAAGAGAGTGGTGCAAGATCTGATTGACAACAACCAAATCGTGATTGAAGATGCAGAAACGCCAAACATTAATTGCAATCCTCTGCCAGTCCATGATGTACACATGGTGTGTACATGTGAAAGGGGATTTGAAAATGAATCTGCAAGGCCAATAGTGTCAGTCGATGCAATAACAATTGGGGTGGAAAAGATGCATATCACTTCAAAGACAAGTCCTGTTGTGGTGTCCGGAGGAACAAAGCCATCTGTCCAGTTGGATAAGCCCGTGTTAACATTGAAACGAGCTGTTGAGAAAAGGGAAGGGGTGACTGAGAAACCAAAGTTGGTGATCTCAAGGGCCATCAGAAAGGAAGGGGAAGCAGATTTTCTACCAAACCGAAGTTGGTTATAAAAAATGCACCTCGGGAAGATGATTTGAACAAAATGCGCGAGCCCATTGTCATAAAGAGGGCATCCTAGTTCCATGTGACAGATAGCAAGGCTGTGCCGTGGAACTATGCCAAGGCAGTGGTAACGTACATAGGAAAGGATGTTGTAGCAGAAAAAACACAAGTGGGCGGTCTAACTCGTTCTGGGCGGTGCTTTACCCCGGAAGAGGTAAGAAAAGCAAAGCAAGATAGGGAAAATCAGGGTCCCATCAAGGAACATGTCACTGAAAAAGAGGCAGAAGTGTTTCTAAAGAAGATGAAAGTGCAAGATTACTCTATTGTGGAGCAGCTGAGGAAGACCCCTGCTCAAATTTCTTTGTTGTCCCTGCTGATGCATTCTGAAGCGCACCGTCATATCCTGACAAGCACTTTCTGGAGAACCACTGCCACCAAAATCTCAACCTCTACTGGACGGTGGCATTTCTCTGGCTGATTGAGATCTAAATGAAATACCCTGCGACTGCGCGATGCGCACCGTCATGCTCTGTTGAAAATCCTAAATGAAGCTCATGTATCTGAAAAAATGACTGTTGGTAACTTGGAGGCTGTTGCTGCTCGTATCTTTGGAGTCAACAGGATCACTTTCACCGATGAAGAATTGCCTATGGAAGGCACAGGCCACAATAAAGCTCTGCATCTGACTGTTAAGTGTGACAACTCTTACGTCACAAGAGTGCTTGTCGACGGTGGGTCTGGTCTAAACATTTGTCCTTTGTCTACCTTGAAAAGATTGAAAATCAACGTGGACAAAATTCGAACCAACACTATGAGTATCTGTGCTTTTGATGGAGAAAAAAGACAGTCAATTGGTGAGATCAAGCTGACATTGATAATTGGGCCTGTGGACTTTGCTATTGATTTCCAAGTCCTCGATATGGATTCGTCTTACAATCTATTGTTGGGAAGGCCCTGGATTCATATGGCGGGCGCAGTACCGTTAACTTTGCACCAGACTGTGAAGTTTGAGTGGAACCGTGAGATGATCATGGTACACGGAGAGGCAGATCTGTCAATCTATAAGGACCCATCCATTCCAGTTATCGAGGTCACCAATGATAGCCCAACTCTGATGTACCAAGCCTTTGAAGCAGTCAATGTGGAAGAGGTTCCTGAAGGCAAGCCTTTGCCCCAAGCAAGAGTGTCAGAAACGGCAGTCATGATGGCTACAGAAATGTTGAAGCACGGTTTTCAACCAGGAAAAGGTCTCGGGGCATCACTCCAAGGAATGTCACATCTAATTAATCCACTTGGCATTCGAGGTACCTGGGGTCTGGGATACAAGCCCACAGCTGCAGACAGAGCAAGAGATAGGAAGATGAAGAAACAAGAATGGTCCCTTGAGAAGCCTGTCCCTAGCCTTGCTCAGTCTTTCACGAGGTCCAACGGGGGCAAGTCTATTTCCAAAAATACTGAGGAGACTGAAGAACAGAAGAAGCTCATGGCCGATCTGAGGCACACCTTTGGCATCAACATGGTGCAAACTGGCGAAGGATCTAGCAATGCAGAAATCCAGGATATTGGCCCTGATGTGAAGCTGAACAACTGGGAATCCATGCCTCTCCCCATTAGGAGGGGCTATTGGTAGCAAGTTTTTGTTATCCTTTCTGTATACTTGGTTATTCTAATGGTTGTAATCCAAGTATATTTATTTTGCTCGTTATGATGTCAAATCCTTTTATCTTTCAAATTCAATGAAAAGCAAGACATGTTCTTGTCTCCTTATTCTATCTCTTTACTTTCCTGATTTTTGTTCCTTATTTCCTTCTGTAGCTATGTTTCTGATGGCCTTACTAACATGATATGCATGCTGAAATGATGCCCTGATCTAAACACACAGTTTAACTTGGTCTCAATGGATCAACCAAAAATTGAGGAAATACATGTTGGTGGGTGGAATGATTATGAAGTAACAGTTGAGGAGGTAGATGACATGGAAGGGACTGATACCAAAGAAATTTTTGAGAAAGAATATGATGAGGAGGGAGCTGAGAGTGAAATAAATGGGGAATTAGAACAGTTTGAGAACAAGCCTAAGCCCAATCTAGATGACACGAAAAATATAAATTTGGGAACCCCTGACGATGTTAGGGAAACCAAGATAAGCATGCACGCTGTACCAAAAGTGAAAAATGACATAGTCCAAGTCTTGTTTGACTATAGAGACGTGTTTGCTTGGTCATATGATGACATGACCGGTTTGAGCACAGATTTGGTGGTTCACAAGTTGCCGATTAATCCTGGTTTCCCTCCGGTCAAGCAGCTACGGAGGAAATTCAAGACAGATATGAGCAAGAAAATCCATGAGGAAATCATGAAGCAGCTATCTGCGAAGGTGATACAATCTCTTCAGTATTCCACTTGGTTTGCCAATGTTGTGCCGGTACCGAAGAAAGATGGGAAGACAAAAATTTGTGTTGACTATCGAGATTTGAACAAGGCCAGTCCCAAGGATAATTTTCCTTTGCCTAATATTCACATTCTCATAGACAATTATGCTAAACATGAGATCCAATCCTTTGTGGATTGCTATGCCGGATATCACCAGATCCTGATGGATGAAGATGACGTAGAAAAGATAGCATTCACCACGCCCTGGGGAACCTTTTGTTACAGGGTCATGTCGTTCGGCTTGAAGAATGCTGGGGCAACGTACATGAGATCCATAACAACCGTCTTCCATGATATGATACACAAAGAAATTGAGGTATATGTGGATGATGTGATAATCAAATCAAGAACGGTAGAAGATCATGTTAAAGACCTCAGGAAATTCTTTGAAAGACTCAGAAGGTACAATTTGAAGTTGAACCCGGCCAAATGTGCGTTCGATGTTCCTGCTGGAAAGTTGTTGGGTTTCATTGTCAGCAGGCGAGGCATTGAATTGGATCCTTCAAAGATCAAGGCTATACAAGAGTTGCCTCCGCCAAAGAACAAGAAAGAAGTTATGAGTTTCCTTGGAAGATTGAACTACATCAATAGGTTCATCGCTCAACTCACCACCACGTGTGAGCCAATCTTCAAGCTGCTGAAGAAAGATGCTGCAATCAAGTGGACTGAGGAATATCAAGCGGCCTTTGACCAAATCAAGCAATACTTGTCAAATCCACCAGTGTTGGTCCCGCCGGAGCCAGGACGACCTTTGTTCCTCTATCTGTCGGCGATGGACAATTCATTTGGTTGTGTACTGGGGAAACATGATGCCACAGGCAAGAAACAACAGGCGATTTACTACATGAGCAAGAAGTTCCCGGATTACGAGGTCAAGTACACTTTGCTGGAAAGAACGTGTTGTGCCCTCACATGGGTAGCACAGAAGCTAAGGCATTATTTGTTGTCATACACTACTTACCTCATATCCCCGATGGATCCACTAAAGTACATTTTTCAGAAGCCTATGCCAACAGGAAGCCTTGCCAAGTGGAAAATGTTACTCACAGAGTTCGACATAGTTTATGTCACCAGAACTGCAATGAAAGCCCAGGCTTTGGCTGATCATTTGGCCGAAAATCCAGTGGATGATAAGTATGAGCCTCTTAAGACATACTTTCCTGATGAAGAGGTAGACACAATTGAGGAGTTGCCTTCTGACGATGATCATTATTGGAAGCCTTATTTTGATGGGGCCTCTAACTCCAAAGGCGATGGTATCGGGGCTGTTCTCATATCCCCGACGGGTCATTATTATCCGGCGGCTGCGCAACTTCGTTTCTGGTGTACCAATAACACGGCAGAATATGAAGCTTGCATCATGGGTCTACGCATGGCGATAGACATAGACATCAAAGAACTACTAGTGCTTGGAGATTCTGACCTACTAGTACATCAAATCAAGGGTGAATGAGAAACTCGAGACGTGAAACTCATCATATATAAGCAGTATCTGGAAGATCTTTGCCAAAGATTTGATTCTATTGAATTTAGGCACATCCTAAGAATGCACAATGAGTTGGCTGACGCTTTGGCTACATTAGCATCCATGCTTAGTCATCCTGACCAAAATCATATTGATCATCTCGAGATTCAGGTTAGGGATCAACATGCTTATTGCAACATGGTTGAAGAAGAACTTGATGGCGAGCCATGGTACCTGGACATCAAAAACTACATCAAGAATGGAGAGTATCCAGCACTGGCAGAGAGCAATCAGAAAAGAACCCTCCGCCGTCTTGCCAATGGCTTCTTTCTAAGTGGAGGGGTGTTGTACAAGAGAACCCCAGATCTGGGACTGCTGAGATGTATGGACGCACAAGAAGCCTTAAGAATTCTCAATGAGGTGCATTCTGGAATCTGTGGGCCACACATGAATGGCTATGTGCTAGCCAAGAAGATCTTAAGAGCAGGTTATTTCTGGCTCACCATGAAGCGAGATTGCATAGGGTTCGTGCGAAAATGCCACCAATGTCAGGTGCACGGCGGTCTGATACATTCACCTCCCTTAGAGCTCCACACAATGTCCGCCCCCTTGGCCTTTC
The DNA here is from genome assembly GCA_037355625.1 of Petunia x hybrida. Taxonomy (NCBI): domain Eukaryota; kingdom Viridiplantae; phylum Streptophyta; class Magnoliopsida; order Solanales; family Solanaceae; genus Petunia; species Petunia x hybrida. The sequence goes on along the minus strand of JBBBVM010000317.1, from coordinate 2,420,749 downwards.
GCAGCATGGGGAATGGATGTCATTGGCCCAATAGAACCAAAGGCATCGAGTGGGCATAGATTCATCTTGGTCGCCATTGACTATTTTACTAAGTGGGTGGAAGCGGCGACATTCAAGTCGGTAACCAAGAAAGCTGTGGTCGACTTTATTCATTCTAACATCATTTGCCGATTCAGTATCCCCACTACCATCATCACTGACAATGGGGCTAATTTGAACAGTCATTTGATGAGAGAGGTATGTGAAAGGTTCAAAATTGTGCATAGAAATTCCACACCATACCGGCCAAAAGCAAATACCGCGGTCGAAGCTGCAAACAAAAACATCAAGAAGATCCTTCAAAAAATGGTGGAGGGATCTCGAGATTGGCATGAGAAGTTGCCATTTGCTCTTCTGGGTTATCGCACAACTGTGTGCACCTCAATAGGCACGACCCAATATGAATTGGTGTATGGGACTGAAGCGTTTATTCTGGCAGAAGTCGAAATACCATCCTTGAGAATCATTGTGGAAGCTGAGATCGAGGACATTGAATGGGTCAAATCCCGCTTGGAACAATTGGCTTTGATCGACGAGAAAAGGCTAAATGCAGTATGTTATGGTCAACTATATCAGAAGAGAATGGCCGAAGCATACAACAAGAAAGTACGCCAACGCAAGTTCAGTGAAGGTCAGTTAGTCTTGAAGCGCATCTTCCCACATCAGGAAGAAGCAAAGGGCAAGTTTGCTCCAAATTGGCAAGGACCGTATGTGGTGAAGAAGGTGTTGCCCAACGGTGGTCTATTCTTGACAGACATCGAAGGCATAATGGCCGAAATGATTGTTAATGCTGATGCAGTGAAGAGGTACTATATTTGATGTTCTTGAAGTGGGATAACGGAAGTCTTTGTTTCCCTTACCCAGATAATGTGTCACTTTTGTTAGCCTTTGGCTTTGTATTGCTTTTGTGAACCCTTATTGAGAATCCTGTAATTGTAATGAAATGAATAAAAGAAAGATTCAAAACAACAAATTTTGGCATTAAGTTTCCAGAGCTACGTCTGACCTGATTCCTCTCAAAAGGATACGTAGACAACCATTCTGGTGCGGTCAAAATAGGGGAAAGTTCCATTTTTCCCTATCTCATATCCATGCAAATTTGCCTCCAAGTTTGCGGCCAAATTCAAAGAAAATCCAAATCCGCAGTTTCTGCTAAACTGGGGCAGAAGTTTGTTTTTATTTTATTTCGTCAATAAAATAACAATAAACTTCTATTATTCTTACAATATTTTCACATGCTCATGAGACGTTTGGCATTTCAGTCTCGAAATCAGGAAGAGGCTCAAAATGCCCAAGACATTATCATCAGCAAAAAGAAAAAAAAAAGAAAATAAAATGAAGTCTTGCCGGTGAAAACCTGAAAAGGCGCCGCATGACAAACAGTGAGATAAAAGAACAAATAGAGAGGTTAGTTGGTGAAAACCCCGAAAGGGGCACTACTAACCGAACGAGGGTCTTCATAAATGTCATCGAGATGGGTTTGGAAAGTGGTCATGACCGAATGTTCTAACTGGGGAAAGGTCGGGGAAGAACTATTGTGAATGATCAAGGTTTGAGGACCAGAAGCATGTCATGTTTATTAAGGTCATCGCTTCCACCTCAAGATAAGTTCCGTTTACATCTCCAAAGGGACATTATTTCGTTCGGAGTCCTTCTGTCCAGAATCTTTCCCATTTTTCACTTTTCAATCAAAATAACATCAAAACGAGCAACAGAAAGTTTTGCAAAAAATTGTTGACCTATTCTGCAGTTGTACCAGAGCATGGTCAGGACCCCTTGGATAATGTAAGCCAAATCAACTCTCGATCGCAAGATTGAGGCGTTGAGAATTTGCACCATGAAAGAGATCATCAGACGATATGCAGATTTCAAGATCATCAAATCTCGCCTGAGCACCAATTTCAAGAATGACAATGTCAGTTTTCAAGTCAGAAGCAGCATTAATAAGGGAGTAGTTGTAAAGAAGTCGAGGCACCCACCTGAAGAATGAGGGAGCAGTTTATTTAAGAAGTCGAGGCGCCCACCTGGAGAATGAGGGGGTAGTTGTAAAGAAGTCGAGGCACCCACCTGGAGAATGAGGGGTCGTTGTAAAGAAGTCGAGGCACCCACCTGAAGAATGAGGGAATAGTTAATTTAAGAAGTCGAGGCACCCATCTGGAGAATGAGGGGGTAGTTGTAAATAAGTCGAGGCACCCACCTGAAGAACGAGGGAGCAGTTTATTTAAGAAGTCGAGACACCCACCTGGAGAATGAGGGAGTAGTTTATTTAAGATGTCACGGCACCCACCTGAAGAATGAGGGAGCAGTTTATTTAGGAAGTCGAGGCACCCACCTGGAGAATGAGGGAGTAGTTTATTTAAGATGTCGACGCACCCACCTGAAGAATGAGGGAGCAATTTATTTAAGAAGTCGAGGCACCCACCTGGAGAATGAGGGAGTAGTTTATTTAAGATGTCGAGGCACCCACCTGGAGAATGAGGGAGCAGTTTATTTAAGAAGTCGAGGCATCCACCTGGAGAATGAGGGAGTAGTTTATTTAAGAAGTCGAGGCACCCACCCGGAGAATGAGGAAGCAGTTTATTTAAGAAGTCGAGGCACCCACCTGGAGAATGAGGGAGTAGTTTATTTAAGATGTCGAGGCACCCACCTGAAGAATGATGGAGCAGTTTATTTAAGAAGTTGAGGCACCTACCTGGAGAATGAGGGAGTAGTTGTAAAGAAGTCGAGGCACCTACCTGGAGAATGAGGGAGCAATTTTAAAGAAGTCGAGGCACCCACATGAAGAACGAGGGAATATATTTCATGAAGTCAAGGCGCCCACCTGAAGAACGAGGGAATCCATTTAAGTGAAAGGAGGAAGGCCCACATGAATCATGATCGGTGGTTTACTTTCCTTCAAGAGAAAGGCCCACCTGAACCAAGATCGGTGGCTTTTATTTTCTACAAGAGCAAGACCCACCTGAACCAAGGTCGGTGGTTTTGTTTTCAACAAAAACGAGGAGAGCAAGAACCAAGAGGCTCACCTTGGGAAGCAATGAAGACTTAGCATAGGAGTTGCAATTTTATATTTCCAATGTTGTAGTTTCATTTTCTTTGTAAAGCAAGTAACCATTGGCCAGCAACCAGTAACAAGCAACAAGTGACCAGCAGAAACAACTCTAGTATGCCTAGTAATGTCTTGCGTCAGTCCTAGTGTGGGTAGAAGCATCTAGAATCAGTCGTAGTGAGTTTGGGTATTTAGTATCAGTCTAGTTTAGTTTAAAAGTGTCTAGGTTATATGTCTAGGAAGCGGTAATCTCAGCTATCGCGAGTCAAGGAACTGCATTGACCTGATTCCTTAGTCCGGGGATATATAGGTAGCCTTGTTCTTGGTTAGGACCAAACTGGCAATGTACGGTCACAATTTTGCAAGCATGTTTTCAGCTAGAACAGAAAAGGCCAAAATTAGTTGTCGATTACGTCTTTGTCCGAAAACTCTTCATGTTCTCGAACAAAGAGGGGCAGTTGTAATCACCTAATTTTGGCACCTAAAATACCAGAATATATAAAATATGTGTGTTAATTATCATGAGATTTTACCCTTTCTTTTGACTTTTTAGTAATTGATTAGGAGGAAAAATACAAGAAAATTAACCAAAAAAAAAAAAAAAAACTATTTTATTTTTAGTGAGCAACGTGTATGTTGAAATTTTTGTAATTTGTCATTTTTTAAAACATGTCTTCGTGTTATTTAATTAGTCTAATTAAATGTGCTAATTATAAATGAATGAGTTTGTCTTGGATTAGAATAGCTATTGGGCTAGGAAATTCAGAAAAATGGAGAATGAGAAACCCAAGCCCAATGTTTAGCCCACTCACTTGACCCGAAATTATCTTAACCGTAGGATCAATTTGATCCAACGGCTCACAGCCCCCGGTCCCTTTCAACCCTTTAACCCTAACCCTTTTCCATTTGCCTCATTTTACCAAAACACATCCCAAGTTCCCCCAAAACCTCTCTCACCCTGTAATCACCACGCCACCAGTCACCACCCCTTTCCGCCGCCGAAAATTGTAAAAAAAATACATAACCAAACACGGCTCGAGCTCCTCTTCCCCGATCGGGTCTTGGTTTCCACGAAATTTCAAGGAACTATTGTAAATCAGAGTTTGAAACGCGGTCAAGGTTTTCCGGTGAGTTTCTTTAGCATTTTTGCTGAGCTTTAACAGTCTCTCTTTGCTCTTTCCATTCTCTTCTTCTTCTAGATGAAACGACCCCAAATGGGATCGTTTTCGTTATAAGAAAAAAAAGAAACGGATCCGATGGGTCTAGACATGAACTGGTTCTGTTTGGTTCGGTGGAGTTGCGACTATGATGATGATTGGTTGTAGCGTAGGTGAGGGTATTGGGCTGTTTCAATTCAGTTTTGCCTATGTTACTTTGGCGTCGACGAGTCAGTGGCGACTGCATTGGCGAAAACGCTGCAGCAATGGCGAGGGTACGTGATGGCGTGGCAGCGTGCTCGATGTTGCAGCGTGTGTGAAGTGTGAGAATGTGAGGGAAGTCTTGATGGGGCTGTTCTATGAAGTATTGGGGTTCAGGTGGTGCAGATTTGTTTGGCTTTGGCATTTGACATTGGATTTTGATTGTTGTTGCGATGGTGAGGAACGACGAATTGATGTTGCTGCAATAAAGGAGGCTGAGGCGAGGTTTCGGATACATTGTTTCCGTAGCGAGAAGCGATGGCCATGGCGATGGTGAGACAGTCAGCATTGGTATTGTTTTGCTCTTTCTTATTTGTTAGTGATGAATCCATGTTTAGGTAGTTCAAATGTGAAAGTTAGTTGTCTGTATTGAGATTGGTTTGACATTAGGTTAGTGTACAATTGTTTTGGGTTTGGATATGAAATAGTATACACTCGTGTTTGATCTGTTTCGAGCACGAAGGTTCGGATAAATGGAACCGCTGCGTGCTAAGATTCCTATGTGTACAGGTATAGTAGCTCACAGTTTTTTTTGTTTGGTATTTCATGATGCTTGTTGTCATCTTAATGTGAGAGCATTAGTCCACTATTGTATTATTCTTGTCGTTTGCTTTGATCCTAGAATTTGGTTTATAATAATGTATGTGGGATACAAGTCTCCGGGAGAAATCAAGGGGTTTGTCGTGATGGTTGTTGCTTCCATATCAAAGCATGAATCTTATGACTCATCAACTAAATTTTGTCAAGTAAATTTGTATGTTCTTGCCATTGTTTTCCCTAGTACGAGTCGCACCTTTTTTGTCGTAAATTTAGTTAGAGCATGACATAGGAGAATATTCCTAACTTATTTGACTAAGATTGAGTTCTGTTCCAGTTTGGTTTTTCCAAAAAAAAAACATAGAAAACTGATGGCCTGGAGTATGCTGATCATATTTTTGTTTATTCAAGGCATAAAAGATGTAGTTTGATGTCTGAATAATATTTGGAGAAATCCAGTAGTTAACTTGAAGCATGGCTCTTAGTTACAGGCAGTAGATTGATTTGTTAAGTCGCTGATTGCTTCTAAGTTTGAGTTTGGATTGTTTGGTTAGGAAAGTGAGGTCCAGGTGTTCATAGTAGGGTCATTTTGCTTAGTTTGAGGTCTTATTTGAATATCAATTTTGATGAGTTAGATAATTAACTTAAGAAATTTGGGGTAAAGCTTTAAGTTTAGGACTTTTGGAAGTAAAATTTGAAAATAGGGAAATGAGTTTATTTGAATTTGGAGTCCATGGCCCTTTGAATTCCAAGGGAATCAGCCTCATTAATGAGGCAGATATTATGTATAGCTGAGAAAGGTAAGAAAGCTTGGTAAAGGAAGCTCCTTCTCTGCCATCTTTCCCTATTGAGTAAGGCTCCAAACAAGGCATTTATAGCTTAGCATGCTTGTCTGAATTTTTGAGAAAAGGGAGAGAAATTTGGGGCTTTGGACCCCCTTAGCTGTACCCGACAGGCTGGACCTCTTCTCTCCTATAAAAGAGAGTATTTACTCTCTCATTGAAGGCAGAAAAAGATATTGAATGCACTGCATTTACTCCACAGTTACTTAGGAAAAAAAAGAGATCTGAGAATTGAAAAAAGAGTGAAAAATACATAGAAAAAAAAGAGATAAAAGAAAGATGGCTGTTTCTGGTTGATGGTTTGAGGTTTGTTGCTGGTTGTTCCCCTGGTGTGGCTGTTAGTTGCTGGTCCATTTGCTAGTTTGGATCTCCATTTTTGCTATTAGGTATTCTTCAAATCTAGTATGTATTTAGCTTATGACCTTGTGTTCAAGCATGTATGAAATGAGTTACTTAAAGCCTATTTATGTAGCATATTATTGCTATCCATGAATATATTTAGATCCTTTGTTAAATGTTATGTTACATGCCTTGGTAACAACCTCCATTGTAAACACTGGGGCAGATTTGAACTAAAATAAGCAAAGTAATACCAAAATTTGTCAAAGGGGTCAGATCTGAGGCTAGCATCAAAAGGGGGCTGCCTAATGCAAATCATTTTTTGTTTGAAAAGCACACAGTAACGTCATTTTTCTCTAAATTTGTTAAAGAGGGCCAGATATGAAACCAACATAAAAAGGGACTGTTTATGCAATCTGAAGAACCATAACGTCAGGAAAGAAATTTCATTTGCAGAAATAATCCAGCCCAGTTGCAAAAGTGATCCTCTCACTCTAAATCTGTATTTGTTTAGCAAGATTTTTAATCTTTAAAAACTGAAAGATAAAGGGCTGTATATCAAACACTAAGGGGAGCATAATAAATATACAATAACACTTTTATGGGTTTATGGGCTAAAGATAACAATAGGATCTCTAATGTGGCCAAACGTTGAAACAAGTAGACAAAGTAGGACATATGGTATAATCCTCTTTTTGTGAAATAAACTGGCGCAAGTTTCTTTTTATAAATGGGCTGAAATTTTGCAAAGCTAGGTCATTATATTTAGTCCTTTAACCTTAAGGCCCCAATAGTGTTCAAAAAATGTAAATTTAGTAATTTCTCTAGTTATAATGAATGAAAATCAAAACTAGGTGAAGGATAAATGAGTAAGCTAAGGGACATTAGTATCTGAAACCAAATAAAATTGATTCAAGTGCAGTTTATTTAAATCGGATGATCTCGAATGGGTGAAGTGCCCGCGAGACTATATTCAGTTTTAAATAAAATACATTTGTAAATATTGAATCAAGCCGTATGTAAATAAAGAAATGTGTCGAAAGTAAGTGTGATACATATAATCAAAATACAAAATTGAGACTCAAATTAAGGTTGATAAGGTTTCGAACGGGTGAAGTGCATGCGCGAAAATATTCGGCCGAGTCACTGAAACGGAAAAAAATAAAAAAATAGAAATATTAAATCAAAGCGTAACAAAGGAAATAAATAGAGGTGAATACAATAAAATATTCCATATAGCCGGAATGCGTCAATAAAATCAACTGTGCTCGACACAGGACTCGAGGGTGCCTAATCCCTTCCTGAGAGTCAACCGAGATCCTTACCCAGAACTCTAACGCAGACCACTAACGAGTCATAGGTGTTCCAAAGTACCCTTTTGGGTGACTTGACACACCTTAAACTTGTCAAGTGGCGACTCCGAATTTTAAATAAACAAATTGTACCTTGGAACACCGTCACTTCCTTAAATGAAAACCCCAACTTGGGATAGCGCCAAATAATCATAAAAATCCCATAAGCGCTTTCCTAAACCCGAAACGCCCTCCCACAAGTGGGAGCACGGAAAAAGGGGGTGTGACAACTAATACCTTCATTACTAATACCTGCATAAAATCAATTGTTACCAAACGACCCCTAAGTGTCTCTGTTTGAAGTACTTTCTACCTAATGCTTTTAACATTCAGTTTTTATCATTATGAATATATTTTTAGGTACGTTTGTCTTAGTATATCTACTTATGTTGTAATTCTTATTTTTAGTACTTTTACCTATAGCCTACTACTGCTTTTCTATCACCAACTATTCTTGCCATCTTAGTAACTTTCTTTTGACATATCTAGTATTATCCTTCTCTTATCGCTACTACTATTGCTATTACTATTGTTTTAGACTTGTCTCATTTTTTTTCCTTCTTTCTGTCTTCCCTATGCAGTGGGCTGCCTAGGCCAAGCATAGGCGGGGGCGCCTAGCAAGCAGGCGGGGCGCCTAAGGAGGAAGTCCTCTTGACACTTCTTCAAATCGTTCCCGAAGCTCTTGGCTTCCCATCCTTTGCATCCTTCAAGCTTGGCACTCGTTGATAGGAGTCTTGGCTCGATTTGCACTGCATCATCCTCCCCTTCTTGAAAGGATTTCTTCCTCGAAATCAAACCATCAATCCTACGTCCAAAGACAAACACAAACAAAAAAATTTCTACTCCAAGAGTAGGTTAGTGCTCAAAAAGTGTGGAAAACACACTCTTATGATAGAGCCAAGCATCAATAACAATTAAAAGGCCCTTGCCCCCCAAGGAGACAACAAGTACTTGACTCGACAATAAAGTGCATCCATCACAAAGACAAGAAAAAAAATCAATAGGACATGAAACATGCAAGATGTAGCAATCAATTCCTCTATGATCCCTAAGCTTACTACCAACACCCCAAGCCTTCAAATCAATTTTGTCACAATGTGACACATTGTTTTGGCATGCTCAACACTCAAGGTGTGATCAACATATGGGATGGGGTAAGTTAAATAGTTCAATTTCATAACTAACATCAATTACTCCACTCCCCTTCTTAAGAGCACTCTTACACACACCAAGAGGTACCTCCTCACCTCCACTTTTACCTCCAAGACAACCCTCCTCGCTAGACAAACTCCCAAGGGAGGTCTCAAACGATGGATTATCTATAGAGTTAAGCATTCCGTTCCATGGAGGTTCAAACTCACACCCTACTCTAGTTTGATATAAATCACTATTTTCATTGAAGTCGCCCTCATACAAAGGATTAGTATAGGCACACTTCTCAAGCTCAATAGCAACTAGAGGTGAAGCATCCAAACTAGAGACAACATCCACACTTGAAGAGTCATTGAAAATAATTCGATCCATCTCATGCAATAGAGACTCCTCAAGGTCACGATCTTCCTCATTACGACACAAGAGACCACCACTACCAAGTAAGCATTCAAAGGGAAAAATGAGATATTCAAGAAATTCATCTTCTCCTTTATCAAATTTTAGTGGGGTGTCATAACAAGGTTCACAAATAAGGTCAACTTTAATATTCTCACTAAAGAGATGTTTAATGAAAATCGAGCTTATATCATGATGTGGCTTTTCAACCCTCTCAACTAGTGGTTCATTTTAATGCACAAGTTGATCCAAAGGCTCTACACTAGTTGCAAACACATTGTATTCATATATATCATCAACTAGTGTGGAGTTATCACAAACACCAACAAAAGACAACAGAGTATCATGCTTAAAGAAAGAAGAGCTATCATTTACATTTGAGTCGCATCCGGGCTCACTCAATGTGCTTGAAGCATCATCGGTGGTTCCTTCTCCTTATAGCTCACATTTGGACTCTCCTTCACCTTGCCTTTCCATCATGGAACATAGTTGAGGCTCCATCGGTTTACCTCCAAGAATTCCTACATAAGAATGCAAACAAGTAGAAGAAAAAGATAAAAGGTTAAGGTTAGGATAAGGGGTGTCCTCACTCTCCATTCTTTTTCCCTCTTTCTTTTCCCTCTTTTTTATTTCAAGGTCGGGTGTAGATTCGGGTAGTGACAAACCACTCACATCACTCAACATAACCTCTCATTTTTTCACTCGAGAGTTGTCACCGGTCGCTCCCTTAGTCCTCTCTATCTTTTGTCTCTCATATTCAGGTGAGTTGGGACGAGGCCCAAGAATACCCATAACCGGAGTAGGTGGACTCTTTACATCAACCCGGAATCTCGGACTTGGAGACTCATCACTTGATGTCTCCTTCTTCTTCGTTGGTACCACTTGGCTTTGATACTTGTGGTTTCGGGTTCACCTTGTTGACAATTGTCAACCCTTCATTTGCACTAGTCCCACCACTTCTTGCAATTGTAAGACTCCTTGATTGCACATTTTTTCCCATGGAATGAAGTTCTCGATCCTTGCTCCTTTGTATAGCCAAAGAAGGTGTACTAGTAGGTAATTGGTTTCTTGTCCAATAAGGTACAAAGTCATAGACTCTTTGCCCTATGCCCACAAGATACGCAGCCTTCATAGTACTATATCGCACACTCTTATCTCACAACCATGGCTCACCTAGCCAAATATCAACATGTTGCATTGGATACACATCACACCACACATAACATCTATAATTCCTATGAGATAGAAGTACCCGAGCTTTCGTAAAACCCATACTCCCTAAATACTCATAAGGATCCTCTAGCTTATGGCATGGTATCCTCAATTTATCAACCAAAGAGGCGCTAATACAATTGGCATCAGTCGCATCAATTTTGAGCAAGTATCCTCCAATACCATTTACTTCAACAACAAACCTTCTTCTACCCAAGTTTTGTAGAGTGGCATCCAAGTGAGAATTTGAACGCCCATGAGTGTCAACATCGACAACTTGGGTCTCCCTTATCCCTCTTCGCCTTGCAAGACTGCTAGGGTAACCTCCACTTCCCGTCACTCTCCCAATATTAGAAATGTTGTTGGAAGTCGAGGAAGGACCCTTGCCATGGAACCTAAAAGTGCCTCTCGCCTTTGTTTCACAGCCAATAGTACTACTCCTACTACAACTATCCAAGCCCCTCACAGCATTAGAAAAATATAACCCCTTTGTAGAAAAGCAACACCATCTCTCAAACCAACTTCCACATAGGAATTAGAAGCATTAGGTCGCTTAGCATACCTAGAAGATGCAAGCTTCTTCTTTCCCATGGAACAACCACCACCTCCTCCCATACTAATGGAAGGACTTCTACTACCCCTGTACACCACTAGCAACACCAAGAGAAGATGCAAATGAATAATGCGTGTAATCAATTTCATCATCAATTCCCTATATGTCACTATCATGCTCATATTCATCACAAGTAGAGTAAGTAGGATCAATGTACCTTGAAGCGTTACCATCTTCAATTTCTTGACTTGAAGCGTTAGATTCATCCTATTCATCTTCACAAGCTTCGTAGTCTTCTTATATCTCATGATCATCATAGTATCCCACTTCATCACCATAAGAGCCATAGTTCCGCGAATCATCATAGCAATACCCATCATCACCATCGTAGGAACCATAGTCTCCCTCGTCTCCACACGAGTCATACCCTCCACAATCATCATCCGACATAGTTGCAACACCAAGAGAAAATCCTCACAAAAGTCACTCCTTCACGTGTATCACTCAATATATGAACACTCAAAGGCGAGGCCTTAACAACTTGGAAACCAAGGTGATCACAACTAGTATGTCCAAGTAGAAGTTCGGAATGAAGTTAATGAGACTCGATGTACGGACGACTATTTAAGTGCGCACTTGAGACCAAAGAGAAATCTACGACTCTTCTTTGAATTCTAATCTCCTCAACGCACGAGTGTCCTCATACACTCAATAGTTAGTGTCAATGGAGTAGGCCAATTACCCTAAAAACACTAACCAAGAAGTTAGGAAGCGAGACAAACACACAAATACTATGAAAAGAAGTGAACCGGACCAAACAGTGTACTGGGCGGACCGCCTGGGTGCTAGGCGGAGTGCCTGGCTGCTCTGGTCACTTCTAGCAGACTAGGCAGTAGCCAAATTAGGCGGGGCACCTGGGATGGAGGCGGGGCGCCTAGGCCTGTTTCAGTTTTCGTTCAAGAACGGGTTTGGCGATTTTTGGCCAACCTTTTCGAACGATTTCAACCCGATACACAAAATCAATGATACCCAAAGGTGTATACAACTATTATAACCAATCCCCAATGGTTTTAAACCTCCAGCAAAAAAATAACAAGCTTCGATTCGAATTTGAAGCATTTTCAAGAAATTTTTAAAATTTTTAATCGTAACACCAAATTGTGATATATGAGTATCAAAACGACGGGAACATAATAAGGAACAAACCCCAATACGTTTAAACACTTGGGGTTCGATTCCAACCCGATCTACCATATTTTTTTCAAGTTTTTCAATTTTTTTGTTTTCTTCCTTTTCAAGAACAACACAATAACGATACTAGCCCGTTGAACAAGGAACGCGGGTTTGTAAGAACATAACACGAGCCTTGCTCTGATACCAACTGATGCAATGCAAAAGACGCGGAAGCAAATACGATACAAATAATGCGGAAGCGATAGAACACAAGATAGATGATATCAAAGATATCGAGAAAATCAAGGCTAGGAAGGCAAGAAATAGAAGAAAGAATGGATAACAATTCACTACATGAATTTACTATCCAAAGGGAGAAATATAACTCGAACCTTACAAGGATTTCACACTAGCGAATAATCTCCATAGGTTCCAAGTTATACAAGGTTCACGAAGCTTCAAGCTTCGAACTCAAAGGGCTCGGCCTCTTCAACGTTCTCTCTTTTAAATTCTAAGCTCAATGTTTGCTAATGAAATGAAATGGCTAAGCCACCTATTTATAATTTTTCACAAGACAACGTGAAATGACTAAAATATCCTCAAGCCAAGTTAAGTCAATACATAACACTTAGGGGCAAAATAGGAAGTTTAATGTCAAAATTAAAGGTCTTCAGTGTTGTGGGCGGGGCGCCTAGCTGTAGGGGCGCCTGGTGGAGCAGTGCTGAGGCTAGGCGGGCCTGGTGGTTACGCGGAGTGCCTGGTGGTGCTATGTTCCAGGCGGGGCGCTTGAATTCCATGTGGTGGGCTGCCTAGACCAAGCATAGGCAGGGCGCCTAGCAAGCAGGCGAGGCATCTAAGAAGGAAGTCCTCTTGACACTTCTTCAAATCATTCCCGAAGCTCTTGGCTCCCCGTCCTTTGCATCCTTCAAGCTTGGCACTCGTTGATAGGAGTCTTGGCTCAATTTGAACTGCATCAGAGATGAAAAAAAGGTGCGTTACTTGGGAGAAACTGCTGGTATGGACTGAAATAAACCTATGAAAGTCTTACTTGATCTTAGACCAAGCGAGCTTATATTAGTCGAGTCTTACACCGCGAGCAAGCCTATGGTCCGTCTAGTGTAGTACATGACTTCTTTCTAAAAGTAAGTGTATCTTGCATTTGTTAAGTCCCAATGTTACTTGAAACTCTGTGTGCGAATGAGACAGTTTTCTTATTGTGAGGGCACATTGTTTATGAGGGGTTGATGAAGTTATTCGGCTCCTCAGTTAGAGTAGGTGAGTGAGTATGAGGGTTAGTACTGATGAGTCGGTTCTTGAGGTTAGGAAGTTACGCGAGGAAACTTGATTGCTTTAAATATTCTTGGCATTAATATATTTTTGAATTAGAGTGTGAAAAGTGCATAAGCACCATTTTTTCATATAAGCCATGGTCATAAGTAGTATGGCCATTCATAGCTATGTCCAGGTTTTGCTCGAGAACGAGCAAAAATTCAAGTGTGGAGTGGTGATAATATGCAAAAATTATACATAATTAGATGTGTTTTACCCATACTTGGGTACATTCTAGTGATGTTTTATGTTAAAAATATGATGAATTGAGCTAATTGATTGTATTTTGATGTATAGGGGGCTAATGGGTCTAAAAGAAGTTAATTTGAGAAAAAATAGAGCCAAATATGGAGAATTCTAAGGGTGTTGTTGCGTTTCATAACCATAGCACAAGCCTTTAGATGAAATTTTGATGAAGAAAAATATTTCTGAGACAGTGAACTAACTCCCCATTACATAGCTATCGCATGAGAGAAGAGACAAATGATCCTAGGGTGCTTTGGAGAGTCTGTGTGTCGCACAGAATATAAATGAAGTTTTAGGAATCTCGCACAACTATATCACATAGGGAAAACTTCTGCAGTTTTGTAAAGCATGCCAGTTTGGTCATTTGGCTCAGGAACATGATATAAAAGCCTGAAAATTGATTTTTAGAGGAGTTCTCAACCTAGAAAGGAGAAGAAGAAGGCTAGGGCAATGGAGAGAACAAGGATCTAACGAGTTTGCTTAACCTTTTTAATCCTTTTCTTGTACTTTATTGACTATGGTTGCTTATGTCATGAATCTTGTGAACATGAGTGACTAAGTCACCCCTTCTAGGGTTTGACGGATCCATTATTAGATGATGTGCTGAATATTTTATGAATTTATCAAGTTTGACATTATTATTCCTGATTATTCAACTATGTTATGATTGCTTTCGATTGTAGAGCTCACAATGGAATGCGCCATGTATTCTTGTAACTCTTGGAAGAGTGTTTCGAGTTAGGGTTAGTTGAATAGTGATACTTTAACCCAAATAAGGAACTGTTTAGGGAAAAAGAGCGTGCGTGGTGAGTTCGGAAACAACGAACCCTTATTGTGGTCACTGGGTAGTCCAACTTATCATCTTGTGTTAACTTAGAAAAGTACTTCAGGATAGTTATTGCTTGTTATTGAAAAATACTAGCGGTAAACTAGGAGCTCACGATCATTAGGGACAGTCAAGTGAGATTGAATGCGTATTATTCGATACATCACTCCGATAATTGGGGAAGTCATGTCCTAGGCCTTTTATTCTTGAATCTTCTCTAGTAATTATTACTTGCTTTTAGTTAACTGTAGTTAATTTCTTGTTTACATACCAAAATCATTATAAATCGTTTATGAAATTTTTGATGTAAAACTTGGTAACAGTTGAGTTACAAATTAATGTTTGCTCTCTATGGGATTTGACCACAGACTTGTTAAACTGGGTTATATTTGCAGCGACCGCTTATTCATTCGAGGACTAATTTTGGGCGTGATCAATTACCAATCCAAGAGATCGAAAAACCTTGTCCCCCTCGAGCTAATTGGACCTCTAGATAGCAAGTACAATAGAATTAAAAAGTTATATTATCCATTCCAACCATATTGACTTTGTCCGATAAAATAAAACTTTTTTCAGCAAACTCCAAAGGCAAAACTAGATTGATAATTGAATAATAACCGTAAAATAGTTAAAATGATTTGAAAAGGGAAAGGGAAAGGGAAAAGTTAAAGGCTAAACATTTGAACTATATAATATTCCTGCCTAATATTACAAACAAGAATGTCAGCTACCATAGCACCAGAATATTACTTGAAATGGAAAAATGCTCGAAAGATGATCATGCTCTATTCAAAATACATGAAAGCGAGCTCTTGGGGATTTCTCTATTAATAGAAAAATACTAGGACACGATAGTTGTATGGCAAGAATAATTAACCCATTCTTGGTCTTATCTCAATTCCTTCAACAATAAGGCCTCCCTTTGCAATAAAACACTTCACCTCTTTCATCCTCATTTTTATGTAATCATCTTCATTATCAGTAAAAAAAAACTCTCCAAGTTCTACCTCAAACCGGCCATCATCTCTAAGTTTAGGAAGTTGTTTATCAGCTTGCATGTAACTAGGATCATCGAGCCAATTCGGGCGCCCGAAATCGATCTCTGCATCAGATGGCAGAGTATAAATATCATCATCAGGATCCCAATTGTCATCTTGCTCCTGTTCACCATCCGGATGCAAATGAGCAAATTGGTTTTCAGATTCAACACCAGAAATTTCAGATGAAACCTCCGTAGGTCCATAATCAAATCCACCCTTCACTTCTTTCATGCTCATTCCGATGCAATCGTCTTCATTTTCACTTAAAAACTCGCCTAGTTCTACCTCAAAACTCCCATCATCTCTAACTTTAACAATTTGTTTATCAGCTTGCAGGCTACTAGGATCATCCTGCCGATAACAACCTCGAACCCCTCGATCTCTGCATCAGAGGGCTGAGTATCATAAGGATTCAAATTGTCATCTTGCTTCTGTTCACCATCTGGATGCAAAATATTAGGATCATCTTGCCAATTATAATGCTCGAACCCCTCGCTCTCTGCATCAGAGGGCCAAGTAGGAAAAACATAAGGATTCCAATCATCATCTTGTTTCCGTTCACCATCCGGATGCAAAAATGCAAACTGGTTTTTGTATTCAACATCAGAAATTTAAACTGAAACCTCCGAGGCTACATAATCAAACCCGAATGCATTCATTTTTCAACTTGTAGACAAAGTAAGCTTTGTAGGATGTCCTTGGCGACAAAATCCCAGCTTTTATTGTGCCCCAAACTTCAAGCCACGCAACATTTTTTAGCAAAGCTACCTCTTGAAACCTACTTTGGCAATAGGGGAAAAACAATAAATGTGTATTTATATCTCAAGAAAAGGATGTACAATCTTAACTTAGAGAAATGGCAAACCTGGACTCTGGTAGTGAAGTCCATTTCCAAATTTGCGGGTTCTCACGATGTGCAATATCAAGATCCCTTGCACCTAAAAGTAGCATTTCTTTCCAGTCCATTTATTCAGAAAGAAACTCTGTTGAATAAAAAGCTTATTATACTAACTAGAAACACAGAACAAAAGAAAGAGAACAAACGTTATAGAAAACGTGTTGTACCTATAAAGGTTAAAGAAGATGGCATGAAGAGATGTTTGTTTATAGAAACATCTTAAAGATTAAAGATAAGGAACAACAGAGCATCACTAGATTTGGAATTGCAGACAAATTCTAAATCGCCTTCTTTCTTTAAGGATGAATTGAAACAGTAGTTTGTAAATATGTAACTATCTTGAATATAGTAACCATTACTTTTATGTAGAATGTTACTGATAAAAAACACTAAATTGTCGCATTAATTGAGTCTTCCCAAAAGTATAATGACAATGATTTTCTTAATGTATAAACAGTTATAGGCAAAGCTGACTAATGAAGTGAGCATTCATAAGTGAGAACTCACTAGGGCAGATCATTTTAATCAATCTAAAAGAAAATGAAGAAAAACTAGCTAGTAGAAAGCAATCAAGGAACCCAGAACATAAATATAAATATCATATGCTGTAATTTTTGTGCCCAAAAGAAAGAATCCTAATTGTAATCACCTTAACAAATGACTTCAAAGTGCAAACTCAATATTCTTTTATCCCTCATATTGTTACTTTAACGCTTATTGTATTGTTAAATCCATCATACATAATGATAAATATTTTGTGTAATGGCTGATTTGATGTGACAAAAATATATTTCGTAATTTATCCAACAACTATAGCAGAGCTAAGGAATGATGTGAGCATTGAAATTAAGAACTCAGTAAAGCAAATTTTAATCCATCTCAAATTAAAAGTAAAACAAATAAAAATAATTATATCAGGTGCTGTCTGTCACCTTTGTACAAAAATAATCACGAGTTCCTGGTGGGTCCTAGCGTATTGCCAGGACCTACCTGGCCAACCCTTGGTGATTCGTAAAGAATGTCTGGCGGAGCTAAAAGTAAACCGCTTTTTAAGAGAGATGCGCACCCCGGCAAATCCAAGATTTTAACTGCTTTTTTTTCTTTCGTAGGATGGTAGTGTCCGAAGTAGCTCGCACGTGACTCTTATTACAGAAAAGTAAGACAGGTAATGAAATACAGAAGTTGAAATATGTTTATTCTTTTTTTGTTACCTTACGACCACCATCAATGAAGATGGGATGATGGGAGAGATAAACATAAAGATGTTTGCATAAACGGAAATCAGGGATAGGAGTCAGCGATCGGGCAATGATGGAGTGATCATCGGAAGGCATGAATCTTTCCCAAACAGAATCGTATTCAGCGGCGGATTTGACACATGTACAGACTGTGGAAAGGCGGCAAACGTCTGGTGGACTTGTTAAGGCCAAGATCTCAGCGATACAACCCTCTGGTAGCATCCACAGACAAGTACCATTGTTCTCCATAGTTGTGTCCTAAATGCAAATTGTATTTTGGGGAGATTCAAATCTGTTTGACAGATTGGACATACATATATATAGTAGAGGTTTACTTAATGAGAACACGTGAATAGAATTTATTGTACTAAGTTTGTTAAATCCATTATTGTTAGCGATAACGACTTAAAACCGACCTAAACTAATGATCCAATACTAGGTTCTTGGTCTACAGAGCTTCGTTTTATGAATCGGCGTTTCGATATCTCCTTCATGTCAATTATGATTTTCCCAAAAAAAGTTGAGGTCATTCGAGCGTAGTTTGGAGGTTTTGGGGGCAAAGTATCGCTTCCGGATCCGTTACCAATCAAAATATGAACTTGTATCATTTAGAGAAAACACTATGCTATTGGAAAGCTGTCGATTCTCTTATGTCTAAGAAATCATTTCTGATGTATAAGCATCGACGAAATTGACTTTCGATGTTTAGTTGGATTTCAAGATGTCTTTCTTCCCAGGAATCTACTAGTTCTTTCATTCTATTGATGAGTTCAACTTATAAAGTGTTATAAGCACAAGAGAAGTGTAGATGAAATAATTTTAAAAATCTGCCTAAAAGTTAAATGACGCGCCTAAAATCAGCTCTTTGTGCACTTGAATTGTGGGGAGATTTGCAAAAAAATATGCTACAGGAAGCAACTGTTTGCCAAAATGCCCTCAATAACAGTGGTTTAGCAAAAACTGTCCTAATTAGTTTAATGAAACTTTTTCGGACCAAAATACCCCCCTAAAAACCAATAAAAAGGCGCGCCTAGTCCATCTCCTTCCTTTTCAGCAGTCACGCGATCACAGAAACCCTAAAAACCTATTCCTTTTGCAGATTGCTCCGTTCAAGCAAAGATTCACCGTAAGATTTCTTCAAATTGCTATTAAATTTTACTAACAGTTCGATTAATTTCTTTATAATTTCATTTATATTATGCTTAACTTTGGTTAAAATTCTATATAAACCAAACGAGCTATGGTTTTTATTCATAATAATGAAAAAATACATATTGTATAGAAACACATGACATTAGATTGATTACAGTAATTATAATATGCACTTTCATAAAAAAAAAAAAAAAAAAAAACTCAATCTGTATTAATTGCAGAAGGTCTATGTATTCTGGAAAAGTCTTGCCTATTGCCAAGATTTTGCCTTGCGGACTTGTAGAGAATATCTCTAAAAGTCATGGCCATTGCCAAGACTTCCAGATCTGCTGCAATTAGCACATGTCACAGACTGTTGCTTATTGCCAAGACTTTTTGCCTTGTTGCAAGGGTAAAGTTCTCTGCAACTCTTGGATTATTGACAATAGTTTAAGCTCTGGTGCAATGGGAGGCTTGTAGAAAGTTCTTGCCTATTGCCAAGGCTTTTAACCCTATTGCAATGAGGAGCTATAGCCAAGACTTGCAGCTCTGATGCAATGGGGTCCTTGTAGACACTTCTTCCCTATTGCCAAGACTTAAAGACCTGTTGCAATGGGGTACTTGCAGACAAACTCTCTGCAAGTCTTGGTTATAAGCTCTGGTGCAATAGGCACCTAGATGAGACTTCTTGCCTATTGCCAAGACTTTAAGACCTGTTGCTATGAGAGGCTTGCAGACAAAGAATGTCCAAGTCTTGGCTATTGCCAAGAGTAGCAGCTCTGGTGCAATAAGCACAAAGGAGAGACTTCTTGGCTATCACCAAGAGTTGCAACTCTGGTGCAATAAGCACCTAGGAGAGACTTCTTGCCTATTGCCAAGACTTTCAGACTGTTGCTATGGGGAGCTTGCACACAAAGTCTCTGCAAGTCTTGGCTATTGCCAGTCAAGACTTGCAGCTCTGGGGCAATAGGCACCTAGGAGAGACTTATTGCCTATTGCCAAGACTTAAAGACTGTTACTATGGGGGGCTTGCAGATAAAGTCTCTCCAAGTCTTTGATATTACCTAGAGTTGCAGCTCTGGTGCAATAGGCACCTAGGAGAGACTTCTTTGAAAGACCTTAAGCCCAGAAAAGGGCAACGCTTTCACCCATGATCCCGCTTCTATTAAAGCAATATGAGTACGAAATTCTAAGCATATTATTTGTCTTTATTATGTGCAGGAATAGCACTATGGCCACTCGCTGCATTTATATAGCTTATTATGGAAATTGGGATGAAAACAACAAATACATCAACCATGATATAAAGTTGATACTTGTCAAAGACGGTATAAGCTACCACGCATTTCAAAAAGAAATTTGTAATGCTCTAACCATCAACACTGCTGAAAGTGAAGTAAAGATAAGGTTTGACACAAATCTAGAAAGGTGCAGAGGAATGATGGTAACAAATGATCAAGAACTTACGACTTGCATGTTTCTGCTGAAAAATGATGAGAATTTCAGAAAATCCTGCTTCATAGTAGAAGTAATTTAAAGGACTGACCTATCAAGTAAGAACACCACCACCCCAACTACATGTGAAATCTTTGTGAATGAAGCAGACCACACCATGGTGTTGAATCAAAAGGAAGGACAATTGATTGACCTCATAGACCAAAATGAGGATGTAATCTCCCTGACTGACCAAGAAAGTGATGATACACAGCAAGAGCAAGGAGAAACCAATAATGACGTCACCAAAATGCCGAGCTTTAGTGATACACACTGAACCACAAACAATCATCACCGACCAGTCGACAACAATAGACATTGAATCAATCAGTACTCCACCACCAATAGTGGAAGAAACAGGAGAGCCATCCATGGTAAACAGGGCAAAGAGAAATAGAAAACTTGATATTAAAACAACCATTCTAGCGAGTGATGCATCTGTGGATGACATAACTGAAAAATCTGTCTTCCAAGACAAACAGAGTATGAAGAAGTCTATGTCTATCATTGCAATTATAAAAAACATACAGTTTAAGGTTGCTAAATCATGCAAGACAAGATATTGGCTGAGGTGTCTTGATACCAATTGCACTTGGCGTTTCCATGCATCAAAGATACCAAATTCTATGCTTTTCAAGGTGGACAGATTTGAAAAGACACACACATGCTCCATTGACTTCATCAAATCTGACCAGCGGAATGCAACATCAAAAAATGATAAGTGACTACATTGTGGAGCTCATACGGCAGAACGATAATGTGATCATAACTAAATTTGTGGTACAGAAAATGAGAAGGAAATTTGGAATTACAATCAGCTACCACAAGGGATGACGCTCAATACAACATGCTTATTCTGTGTTGAGAGGGACACCTGAAGAGAATTACATTATGCTGCCTTCCTATCTACATATAATTAAAGAAAACAACCTTGGCACGTACGTCAACATCAACACGGACAGCGAGAATAGGTATGCACAGTCTAAAACACTACACATACAATTAAATTTTCATCTATTGGCAATAAGCCAAGACTTTCTTGGATTCACACACATACCACCCATATAACTTTCCTTGAAACATTGTCATTTGATAATACTTTCCTTCCCCCTGCCACATAAGTCCAACACTTCACTAATAAATCTTATGCTTTTCCCATGCAGGTTTTACTATGCATTCTTTGCGTACGGTGCTTCAATACAAGGTTGGGGACACTGCAGGCCAGTAATAATGGTAGACGCAACAACTTGCAGGAAAATACCGTGGTGTTCTCATAGTAGCAGTCTCTAAAGATGGCAACAATAACATCTTTCCTTTGGCGTTTGGGATTGCAGATTCTAAAAACAACAAAGCCAACATGGCATATGCATTTATCACATGGAGAAGAATCTAAGGAGCAGATTCTACTCCGAAGCGGTGATCTCATATTTTTACAATGCAGCAACCACTTACAATCGCACATATTTTGATACGTATATGACTGAGATCAAAAATCTTGACAAAAATGCTGCAAAATCCATAAAAGAGGAGCCACCACACCAACAGAAGATACATCATGCTAACAACAAACAATATTGGGACTATGAATAGCGTGCTTACAAAGTCAGAAAACTGCCAATAATGGGGTTAATTGACTACATCCAAAACAAGCTACGAATTTAGTTTTTCGAGAGAAAAAGTGAGACACAAGGAACATATCATGAGCTCACAAGTTGGGCTGAACAAGAGCTGACCGGAAAGATTCCATTTGCCTACAGGATGATAGTAACATTTCTTACGAAAAGTTTCAGAAACAAAAGTCTGTAGACTCAATTTTGCTTATTACATGATTATTGACTTCATTCGTAGGTTGATCCTATTAGTGACACAAGATTTACAGTAGCAGATGGAGACTATAAGTTTACAATCGACTTAAAAGAGAGAACCTGCAAGTGCTTGTAATATCAAACAGACGAGTTACCATGCACTCACGCCATTGCAATAATAGATAGGAGAAATCTACAGAAGTCTAGCTACTGCGCACAGTGGTTCACAAGACATGCTTGGCAAGAAACTTACAAGGGTGAAATTCTATCAATAGGAAGTTCAAAATCGTAGGATGTCCCACAAACGGTTAAGGATTTCATCACAAAACCACCCAACACAAAAATTAAGCGGGGAAGAAGGAAAACAAAGAGATATGTTTCAAGAGTAGAGTTTCTAAAGGCTAGAGCTCAATGTTAAGGATGCAAAAGGACATGACACAATAGAACCAGTTGTCTCTACACTCCAGTACTCAATCCACATGCAAGAAAATACAAAAAGAAAGTTACACGTTTATATGCTGTCAGGAAATATGATGTCAGGTATTGGCAATTGACAATACTTTCAACACGTTTTCAATGAGAACATCTAGACAACATCCCTAAGAGTCTTGGCTATTGCCAAGACTTGGAGGTCTGGATATTTGTACTTAACTGAAAGATCACGCAAAGAGCTAACCCTTTGCTAAGCCCAATAAATGAATTCTCTCAAATATTGAAAATTTCCAAGACTTTAAACACACTTGAAAATACAGCCATGCGGACAATGACTCCAAAAGTCTTGGAAATTGCCATTACTTGGCGCTTGACTGCAGCATAGGCAAAGGGGGTAACCGTCTGCTCTTCCTAATGTATGAATTCTCTCAAGTCTTGCCTATTGCCAAGAACTTACAGATACTGGAAATTGCCAATACTTTCAACACGTTTCCAATGCCCACTCGAAGGAAAAATCCTTAAGAGTCTTGGCTATTGTCAAGACCTCAAGGTCTGAACATTTGTGATTTGCTGAAAGTTCAGGTAATGAGGTAACCCTCTCCTAAGCTCTATTGGCAGTTGCCCAGAGTTTAAATACATTTGAGATACGGGCTTGAAGACAAGGACTCCAAAAAAACTTGGCAATTTCCACAACTTTGTGCTTGGCTGCAACTATAGCCAAATATATGAATTCTCTCAAATCTTGCCAATTGTCAAGAATTTAGAAACATTTGTATTTCAAACTTGGATAGGAGGTCTCCGGAAGTCTTGCTAATTAACAAGACTTCAAGGTGTAGTGCAATAACAAATGGCACTGATTCTCTTTGCTATTGCCAAGAGTTTAAGCCCTATTAGAAAGGGCAAACTTCTCTACAAGTCTTAACTTACTTACATATAAATGCCTTGAAGTCTTGGAAAAATCGACACTTGCAATTGACCACTTCAGCAGCTAAATAAAAGAGCAATCCCCTAAAAAAACCGTATTCCACACCCACCAGCAAGCACTAATAAATAAAAAAATAATACATAGAAAGAGGACACACAATTCATTCATTCACCTAAAATATAAAGAGTTGTAGGCATACACATTATACAATAAGTTTCATCCTTACACAAAAAACATGTTAAATAAAAAAAAGTATTGTCAATCATTCATAAACTACAATATGGTCAATTATGTCCAGCAAGAAATGGTGCACCAAATCAGACGTGGACAGGTCGACACATTATGTTCATGATAATCGTGTCCTACTATCTCTGGGGGAGTCTCATAGCCATCAGTGACCTTGGAAGTGCGATGACACCACAGATTGGTAGCAAAGTCGATCCGATCCTGCCTAAGCTAGCTGAACTTATACTTTGAAACATTCTTCCCATCCATCAACAGATCAGTAAATCTTACCACAAAAGCACCACTATCATAACTGCACCAAAATTAAACATAAAACCTGAATAAAAACTAATGAAAATAAAGCAGCAAGGAAAATATT
The DNA here is from genome assembly GCA_037355625.1 of Petunia x hybrida. Classification (NCBI taxonomy): domain Eukaryota; kingdom Viridiplantae; phylum Streptophyta; class Magnoliopsida; order Solanales; family Solanaceae; genus Petunia; species Petunia x hybrida. Next base: position 2,396,722 of record JBBBVM010000317.1, on the reverse strand, counting down.
AATAAGAATAATAATAATCAATTAATATAAAAAAGTCCAAGTCAAAGAATGCATAAAAGTTGGCATGCTTGGGGCATTCTACCCACTTAACCTTCAATGGCTCATATACGTCTCCTTATGATACTCGATAACGGTGAAAATTGATCAATTCAAGCAATGATGGAATCGTCTTAGAATAACTATCGACATGCTCCATCACCCTTGGGTCGCGCTCCCCATAAACAGAGTCATATATTTCAAGAAGATGCTCATCCACTGAGAAAACTCCAAGGATAAAATGGGTAGTTTCTGTCCTTTCATCACCCAGCTGGATAGGAAACAAGACACGATCAACAAGCTCCTAAGAAATCCCACGCCTAACCTCCTTTGAAACTATACGATCAATAAAAAGCTCATAATTTGGATCAGCTCCCCAAGAATAATTCCCATCATTAGCTATAAACTGTCTGCTTGTCTCAATAAACCAATGATCGAAGACAAGAGACGTGCTTGCATATTTCAACTGACCATCAAAAGGATGTCACAAACACCGCTTCTTCAAATAATACAAACAGACTTCCACATGCTGCACAAACAAACAATAAAATAAAGGTCTGTTAACATGGACAAGTAACAGAAGAAGTCTATGCAAGTCTTGGTTGTTGCCAACACTTTAGGCTCTGGTGTAATTAGAAAGCTTGCACAGACTTCTTGGCTATTGACAACACTTCAAGCCATGTGGAAGGGCCAGTTTGAAGAGAAAAACTCTGCAAGTATTGGCTATTGCCAAGAATTCAAGCTGGAAACTAAAACTACTATATAAAACAAGAAAACACAAGATTGAAAGAAAGTTACAAACCTCATCAGTGAGGGCAAACTTAACACACGACAACTCAGGAAACCAACTTCGGTTAGGAATGGAAGCAGAACCGAGTTCATGAGTATGAGGTGCAACATCCTCCTAGACACCAACATCTCATATAACTGCACCACCATGCTCTTCACGCTCAACTTGCTTATCACTCACGCCAACTTCAACACCAAAAGTATCTCCTCCTAGACCACCATCGAATTGTACATCAGCAATAGCTTCATCGGTAAGATCGCTCAACCGTCCACAACTAACCAATGCATCCATCTTAGGATCATTCAAAACAACAACTTCAACTGGCTTTGGTACTCGACATACCTCCTTACCACCACCAACATCTATCTGCCTCCCTTCATTGTTCGAAACATCCAACTACCTATCACCATCACCCCTGAAATCCCTATCCTGAGCATCACCAACTCTCTCTGCACTCCTATCAACATCCATTAACTTCACAAACTGCTCTTCCTTCTGCCTAACCGAAGCACCTTCAACTCTAGCACCAATTGACACTCCACGAGATGAGGACGCAACTTCTCCACCACCGATGGACACGAAAGATGCATAAATAGGAGACCGTTTACGAGCTTGACTATATTCTCCAGCCGATACACCAACTCTCCCTTTCTTCACCAAATCAACAAGCTCACCAAGTTGTTGCTTGATCAAACATTGCTCATTCTTAATACCATCCAAGGACTTTTGCCATCTCTTCTCCATTTTCTGCACAAAAGGAGAAATATCCAAAACCATCAAAACGTATAGAAAACAAGTTGTTATGTTTTATATAATGAATTGAACAAAACAGACAAGAAAAAGATACGTCAAGACGCTTGCTCAAAGCATTATAATGACCTCCAGCATCACCAGCAACAGAAGAAGGGCTTGGAAGATCCCTTTTTGGCAGCTCATCCATAAGAGTGAAAGGCTCGACAAGAGCTTTAGGTTTCTATCAATTAAATAAAACAATAGAAATAGTATAAAAACAGAAAACATTTCCAAAAATCACAAACTTAAAAACAAAAATAAAAAAAACAACACTTACAGATTTCAAATACTTCGGCACAAACATCGACATGGCTGACTCGAACTGAGGGGTGCCACAAGTCTTGTAACGCACCATTAGAGGATGCTTTCTCTGAGAATGTATTTCAACGAACGATCTCCTGTATGAAGGGAAAATATCCCAACCCCAGACAATAAAAGCAAAAAGGAATCCGGTAAGCTGAAACAATGAAATTCGGACGTTTAGTACCATTAGCAAACATATTCTTCAATGGAGACAAAGTTTCTTCATAAGCTAGCGACCCCCATCCAAACTTAGAGACAAGGCTTTTGTCCTCAATCAACCTTACATATTTAGTTTTTAAAACTTTTGAAGGCCTACCACCTAATAACACACGGCCAATAATGTATATCTCAGCAAGTGCAACAGGATCCATCTTATTAAGACACCCAATCTTCTTTCCATTCGACAACAACTCCTCCAAATCAGACATCAATATCACCTTCTTTCGATACAATTCCTCTCCATCATCACCAACAAAATAGTCACTAATCAGACGACTACCTGGTTCCTTCATAGCTGCATCGACAAAAACCCTATCAACACTAGCAGTCCGCAACCCAGTCACATCACCAAATATATCGACATCAAAATAAACTTCAGATCCTTGTATTGAAAATGTCATTGCATCTCGCCTCTTTGATTCAACTTCAGACAATAACATACAGTTAAAAAAATTACCCGCCAGGTTTCTTACATCTATCTCCATAAACCTCCCAAACACACCATTTTATAATTCTGCAAGCTGCTTAGTAGTTAAACCTCTCGTTATAACATCCTGAAAGTGAGGATTACTTCTCCATGCTACTTGCACATGGTACCAATTAGCATATCAATAAAAAGCTTCCCTGAGCCAACCATCTTGTAAAACAATCTACATAATAAACAAGATACACATTAATCAAGCTTCTTGACTAGAAATAAAACAAGTTAAATCATATATCTCTACAAATCTTGACTATACCCAAGAGTTTAAAACATAAATCGACAAGGCACCCAGATTTAACTAAAAATAAACCAACACTTGCAAGTATTGGCAATTGCCAATACTTTTACATCTACTTCACTGAACAATTTGCACACTAAAGTCTACAACTGTTGGAAATAACCAATACTCAAAGTTCTGGTGGAACCAACAACTTGCAGGGACCATCTCGACAACTATTGCCAATAGCCAATACTTTAAACTACTGCAGTAAGCAACTTACAGACAAAGTCTATGCAACTGTTGGCTATAGGAAAGACTTTCGTGCCTAACTCAAGCACAAACTCAAAAAACTATACAAGTATTGCCTATAGATAAGACTTTCCTACTAACACCATTCTAAAAAAACATAAAAACACAGAAAACATAATACCCTTACATCCAAATACGCTTACATGCAAATAAATCAACATAATACACAAATAATAACCGATGAAATAAATATATTTCGTAATTTTAACAAAAAACAACAAAACACAAACTATACATAACATATGCCATAAATATACACTAAACTTCCTCATAAATAATAAATTTAACAGCACACACACTGTAAACCCTAAATAAACTTCATAAAAATAAAAAATAACAAAGTGAAATAACTTACAAAAGGCAAATGTGACTCGTAAATAATTGAAAATGCAAAGTTTGTTTGTTTAGCTTTTCGATTGAAAAGTTGTAACGCAATAATAGAGCATAAAAAGAGAGACAAAACAGCTTTTGATATAAGTTTAACTTTTGATATGATGTGCACACTGATAGAGGAGAAGAAGGGAGAGAAACTTTTTCTGGAAATGAAATGACGTCTCTAGTTTAAATATATATAATTAAAAAAAAGAAAAACTGTAAATAAAACCGTCTGCACGGTTTAAGTTCCAAATTTTTTTAAAAACCAAATGTATTTAATATATGAAAAAACATAATATTTCATAAAAACTGAAGTCTTGGCAATAGCCAAGATTTAGAACTCATATAGTTCAACACTTCGATATCAAAAGAATACAAAGTATTGTCTAAAGCCAAGACTTCCTAACAAATACAACAAGCTTTCTACTTTTTAAAGTAATAATAACTCAAAACTAATAAAACTATAGAATTAAAATAATCTTGCCAATAAAAGTTATTTATCAAATATTTTAAAATATAAACTTCACGAATAATAAATATTTTTAATTTTAAAAATCAAAATGTCATTTGAAATTTAATATTATATAACTAAAGTGTTGGGAATAGCCAAGACTCTACACTCAAACTATTCTCCACATCGGTTTCCTTTCGCACAAAATATGGGCAATTACCAAGACATCACTGATTGGAGAGTTCATACTATCAATACGTTCAACTAATGGCAATAGTCAAGACTTTACATACATAAAAGTTCAACTTTTCAATTTTAAATTACACAAAGTATTGGCAAAAGGCAAGACTTCCTAACAAATACCACAACCTTTATAATTATTAAAGTAATAATAACTCAAAACTAATAAAGCTATAGAATTAAAACAATCTTGCCAATAGTATTTATTTATCATATTTTCAAATATTAACTTCACAAATAATAAATATTTTTAAAAATGAAAATGTGCTATGAAAGTTCATATTAGATATACCTGAAGTATTGGCAATAGCCAAGACTCTCTACTCAACTTATTCACAACTTCGGTTTCTTTTCGCACAAAATATTAGAAATTACCAAGACTTCAGTGATTGGAAAGTTCATATTATCAATAGGTTCAACTCATGCCAATAGCCAAGACTTTACACATATACAAAAAATCAATTCAATTGATATTGACGCAAGAGTATTGTCAAAAGGCAACATTTCCCAACTAATATCTTAAGAAAAAAACAACTAAAATCCCTTGAAGGCCTGCAATTGCCAACACTTGAAACTCATCCAATTGAAAACAACTCAAATATTCAAATTAACAAAAATATCAAACATCCAAGTGTACTTGTGACACGACCCGAATTCTCGGTTAGGCCGTGCGGGCACCCGACCACCTCCCCTAAACCTGTCGGGCGAACCCTATTGACTGAATTGATATAAATTGTGAAGAATTACCTTGAATGAAAATGAACCAAACTTTAACAACATAAGATAACCCCCAAGGATAGAAAAATATACAAGCTGTCTGAACAATACAAATAACTACCCAGAAAACACAGTTTTAAAGGTTTCCAGATCAGACATCTAAGAAGACCAAAAGATATACACACCTCTCGAAGGGAGCAAAAGTAAGGAAAACTGTAATATCTGAAGTTGGTGGCCGCAATGAACAGGATGGCTCACCGTAGACAGCTGAGAACGTACTACTCCTCAATCACGGCGCGACTGGCTGGGTCCTGGAGCAGAATCTGCCGAACAAAAAGAAAACACAAGAACAAATAGGGGGTGAGTCATAAGGACTCAATAAGTGAGGACAGACTAGCAACCTTGAAAAATAGATACGCTAGTCAGGGAAACAGAAGCCATAGCAGTCAACCAGATAAATCATTCACAGATAATTAATGCAATAAATCTATACAGCTAAAAAAAATGCATATAAAGATATGCAATGATGCAATGGGGTCACATGTGCCCGAAACCTATCTCCAGCGCGGGGCTCTCATCATCTACCAGGAGATATATACAATAATGATCTTTCACCGGCGCGGGACTCTCATCGACTACCGGGAAGTATATGCAGTAATGACCCTTCACCGGCTCGGGACTCTAATCGATTACCGGGAAGTATATGCAGTAATCATAGCCAGAGTACAATGCTCAGATACTGAATGCAATACCAGCAACAGGACATAACATATAATATACAACGTAAATTCAAGGCTAAGGCGTAATGAGTACGCCTATCGGCAGCTACACACGTAAGAAACACGTGGTAGAAAATCCTGTTGACACCAAATTTTGTCCCGGATTTTAATTAAATGTATAATTATTTTAAAATTAAGTTCAATTTTGAAAATTGCAAGTAAATAGCTAATTTTAAAGGGAAATAGTCAAAATTGCAAGTCATCCCTTCATTTGCAGCGTACTATATAATTATTTGTTTAATTTAATTGAAGGCTAATTACGTTCTTAACCTTAAAATCTAGTCTATTTGTGCAAATCCTCTACCCATATATATACCCTTAAACCCTAGCCCCCATTTTTTTTCATTCATTCATGATACCCACCAAAAATCAGATCTAGCCCTTTTACCTTCTTCCTAAAAGCACCCACATTACACATTTTTCATGAATCATCTTCCTTGCACCAAAAACCCTCTCCCACTCACAAAAACCCTCACCATTATCATTATCTTCATACAACACCCAAAAATCAGCCCCCCTCATCACATCCAGAACATACCTCTCACATAAACCAATACATACACACGGAATACAATACATGTACTCACCCCCCTTATCTTCCTCATCCACACACCCCAAACCTCCTAGATCAAAACACGTACAGATATGTACACACAAACACAAAATAAAAAATAGGGATGGGGGATCGAATCAGCAAAAGGGAGGGGAGAATCGGGACAGGCAGATACCAGCAGTGAAAAAGCACCACCACCGGAGCTTTAACCATAAAGCTCATCGCCGGTGACCCTTTTTCTGTCGCTATTCTTATTGTTGAATCAAAACTGGAAAAGGGAGTGGGGGACTGGTAGCGATGCCACCAAATCGGCGTTGCTCCTCCTCCGTCCATTTACTCGATTTGTGTGCTGTCGCCACTGTTTTCTTCACCAGAAAATCATAACGGTGATCGTTGTGTATTTTTTTTTTTTTGAGTTCACTGATTTACTCTGTTGGTCGTTTGTTGCTCGTTGAAAATGAACGTAAAAGGAGAAAAGGAAAACATGTTCTGGTCGTCGTTCCTGTCACGACCCAATTTCCAAGGGCTCGTGATGGCACCTAAACAACATTTGCCTAGGCGAACCAATGAAACAAGATGCGGAAAAGAACAATAATGTGAAAAGATCATAAATGGATATATAAATATAAAAGGGTGAAGTCCAAAAGAATATATCCACAAAAGAATTGGAGCATTCTAAGAGTGACTCAATAAAGTATGAATATACATCAAAGAAATCTGAGTCCTATCTCTAAGTGACTCCGGCGGTATGCCACCACGGTCTGTGTGGTCGGCTCACCTCAATCAAAAGTCTCAGAAGCCTCGGGAACCGCTAACGTCCGGGCTGGTGACTGGATGAAGGACCTGCGCACGTAGCAGAGTAAGTTATGAGCCGAAGCCCAGTAAGATCACCGACAGGCCCGCTAAGGTACCCTTGCGGGACAAGTCGCTACATGCATCATAAGCAACAACATACTATAGTAATCATACAATAAAGTAGTGAAATCACAAATAGATGTAACACATTCCATACACACAAGTAGTAACCAGAAGTCTCAAGGATTATGCCCATCCAACGTAAGGCATAAGTCAACTCAGCGGCGGTTTGGAGGTCCAATCTCTACTCCCGTGCCGACTAACCTAGACCTACGATGGACTAGCAACACCACTACTAAGTATCAACCATATACCGTGACCCGAAGTCACTATCACAATCATGAATAAGTAGACCAACGACCCGTAGTCGTTGGCTCATCTCAAATCTGTCTACGAACGCACCACACCCCCTGTCAAGTGCGTCGTATCTCAATAAATCAAGTGACCACACCACACCCCCTGTCAAGTGTGTCACATCTCAAAGATCAAGTGTCCACACCACACCCCCTGTCAAGTGTGACACATCTCATAGTATAGGCGACACCACACCCCCTGTCAAGTGTCCCTCTAACAGTATTAATATCCACGACATTAATAACAATAACGGAAATAATAACAGAAATATTAATAACGATAATATTTCACAGTCACCGTAACCCAGGTTGGTTATGCTAGCTGAACGTAAGGCGAAGGTTAACCCGACCACAGTTTGGGGGTACAATCCCTACTCCCATGTCGTCCAACCCAAGGTTACGTATAGACAGCACTACCCAACCCGGCACGTGAACAAATCAAGTACCAATATCATACAAAAGCCGGCAAAATCCTCGGCAAGACATTTATCATGACATGCCGGCAACATCCTCGGCCATGTCCCAAGTTCTTGCTATCTAAGCATGGCGTAGCAAGCGTTACTACAATATAAATTTAAGCTACCTCGACGTAGCGTTTAGACCGGCACATACCTCGGTTGAGTCACAATCTCGCTATTTATAACAAACAATAATAGCAAGTAATTCACATCATTAATCCTAACCATTGTTAGGTATATATATGCGTACATGAAGCATACTAGCATGAAGGAAGAGTCCACAAGCACAATAGAGGTCAAGTCTCACTTACCTCGAAATTCGGGCTCAAATGCTGGGAAGAATCTCCTTTCCCGCTCGCCTTGTCCGCGAAGGACTCTCCACTAGGTCTATTAAGACAAGATATAGCACATATGAGTGCTCAATTATAGCTATTTAAGCCTATAGGCATCCTAGGGTAAAAATTACCAAAATGCCCCCGGGTAGGGCCGAGCCCTAAATTTACAAAATGTACTTTTCCGGACTCCCCACGCTCCCGTGAGTCCAAAAGTACACTTAGATTCCACATGCGAGCCTTGCTCGATGTCTTTCCCCAATTCTTAAGAATCTAGGGTTCTAACCCATTTCCAAGAATCAACCCTTTGATTCTTGTGTTAATCAACATAAAGATGGATTGAAAGGGCTTACCTTAAGTGTAAGTATGATTGGGTCTTCAAGTAATACCCAAAAATCGCCTCAAGAGCTCACCAAATGATTTTTATAAATTATGAACCGAAATGGCCCGAAATGGCCTTTTTATAGCAGTTTTTGCCTCTGTGACAGCTTCTTTTGAAAAAATCATAACTTTTGATAGGAATGTCCAAATAACCTGAAACTGGTGCCATTAGAACCAAAACTCAAAGCGCTACAACCTTTGTGTTTTGAGTTTTTCCTAATTCCTTACGGATTGGCCGGAAAATCAGCCTTTATCCGGCTATTTGCGCCAAAACAGAACAGAAAAGTCGCACCAGATTTTCTACTATTTTAGGGGCAAAACGGGACCCTACCAAGCTCGGAATGATCCCAAATTTTGCACACAAGCCATAAAATACTTGGGTGACATGCTCGTCAAGACGGAACTCAATTCGGACCTCCAGAACTCAAAAAGTGGGTCCTACGGCAAAGGTTCAATTTTCGACTTTCGCCAAAATAGCCAAATTTAACCAAACGACCTCGGAATCCAATTCCAAAAGTTGCTACAAGTCACAAATGACTATACGAACCTAACGGAACTTTCAGATCTCTCATCGGAGCTCATTTGCTCAAATCGAGCTCGGAAACCTCTTTTAACTCTTTTAAACTTTCGAAACGGGGACTTTATCAAAAGTCCTATCAAACGAGGTCCGTTTTCAATTTTGAAGGTTGCTACATATCTAAAATGACGAGACGGACCTAACGGTGTGCTCGGATTTTCCATCGGGGTTCGTTTACTCAAAACGACCTATCGAAACCCCAAATTCCTTTCCGGAATTTCATAAACGGATCCTTTTCTCGAAAACCTACCAAACGGACTCCGTTTCGACTCAGATTTCACAGACGGGTCATAAATGACCTAACGGAGGTTTTGGGACTGTCGACATGCAAATCGAGGTCCCAGATCCCGTAACGACTATTTGAGGGGCGTTACATTCTCCCCCACTTAGACTCTCGGCCGTCCTCGGACGAGCCTAAGTCTAAGGTAGGATCCACACACTAGCCACGGAGCTGGCACGGATTTTGAGGACCCCTCGGTACCACCCGAAATCAATAAAACTTAAAAATGCAAATTCAGGCTTAGAAAATACAAGGATTTCATACCTGAATCATCGAACAAGCGCGGATGCCTCTCACGCATCTCGGACTCAAGCTCCCAAGTGGCCTCGGCAATGGAGTGATGCCCACACTGAACTCTCACAAGCGGGATCACCTTCGATCTCATCTTACGGACCTCTCTAGCCACAATAGCAATAGGCTCCTCCGAATAAGCTAAGTCGCCATCTACCTCCACGGAAGCCATATCGATCACATGAGACAGATCGTGAACATACTTCCGGAGCATGGACACATGGAACACCGGATGAACAGACAGAGAGGGAGGCAAAGCCAGTCTATAAGCAACGGCGCCAACGCGCTCCAATATCTCAAAAGGCCCAATGAACCTAGGACTGAGCTTGCCTTTCTTCCCAAATCTCATAACACCCTTCATGGGCGACACTCTGAGGAATACCCGGTCCCCAACCATGAACTCAAGATCTCTCCGCCTCCGATCTGCATACGATATCTGCCGGCTCTGAGCCGTGCGGAGTCGATCCTGAATAACCCGGACCTTATCTAAGGTCTGCTGCACCAAATCGGGCCCCAACACCTGGACCTCACCAGACTCGAACCAACCGATAGGCGAGCGACATCTCCGACCATACAATGCCTCAAACGGAGCCATCTGGATAGAAGCCTGATAGCTATTATTATATGCAAACTCTGCTAGCGGCAAATGGCTATCCCAATGGCCTCCAAAATCAATAGCACACGCCCTCAACATATCCTCGAGGATCTGAATGGTTCGCTCAGACTGGCCATCAGTCTGCGGGTGAAATGCAGTGCTGAGATCGACCCGAGTACCCAGCTCTCTCTGAAAAGATCTCCAAAACTGAGCTGTGAACTGAGCACCTCGGTCAGAAATGATAGAAACAGGAGCACCATGCAATCTCACAATCTGCTCAATGAAGATACGAGCCAGACGCTCCGAGGTATAAGTAGTCCTCACTGGAATGAAGTGAGCCGACTTCGTCAGTCGATCAACTACTACCCACACCGAATCATGCTTACCCACGGTCAGCGGCAAACCAACTACGAAATCCATAGTGATCTGCTCCCACTTCCACTCGGGAATGGGCATAGACTGGGTCACCCCGGCTGGCCTCCGGTGCTCATACTTCACCTGCTGGCAATTCAAACACCGAGATACATAATCAGCAACATCCCTCTTCATCCCTTTCCACCAATACAGCTCTCGAAGATCATGATACATCTTCGCAGTACCCGAATGAATGGAATATCTCGAACTGTGAGCCTCTGCCAAAATCATCTGCCTCAGCTCCACAATGGCTGGAACACATACCCGGCCGTTAAGCCGCAAAGCACCATCATCACCAATCACGAATGAGGACACTCCCCCACTCAGGACCCTGTCCCGGAGATCTCTCAGATAAGGATCCTCGAACTGCCTTTCCCGAATCTGGGAAGCTAAAGACGACTGAGACCCCACATATGCAAGCACCCGGCCTGGAACAGAATCATCAAACCGAACTCCACTAATGGACAAAGCCTGCAACTCACGGGCCAACGGCCTCATATCAGCATCAAGATAGGCGAGGCTACCCATGGACTTCCTACTCAAGGCATCGGCTACAACATTAGCCTTTCCGGGATGATACCGGATAGAAAGATCATAATCCTTCAGCAGCTCTAACCAGCGGCGCTGTCTCCCGTTCAAGTCCTTCTGAGTGAACAAGTACTGGAGACTCTTATGATCGGTGAATATCTCACATGGCTCGCCATAAAGATAGTGCCTCCACAACTTCAGTGCAAACACGACAGCTAACAGCTCCAAATCATGGACAGGATAATTCTTCTCATGGACCTTCAGCTGTCTCGAGGCATAAGCTATCACCTTACCCTCCTGCATCAGAACGCTACCCAGGCCAACACCCGAAGCATCACAATATACGGTGAATCCCCCGGATCCACTAGGCAAGGCCAACACTGGCGCTGAAGTCAACAGAGTCTTAAGCTTCTGAAAGCTAGACTCACAGGCATCGGACCACAGGAAAGGAACATTCTTCTAGGTCAACTTCGTCAGAGGTGCTGAAATAGAAGAAAACCCCTCAACGAACCGCCGATAATAACCTACCAAGCCTAAGAAACTCCGAATCTCTGTAGGAGAAGTAGGCCTAGGCCAACTCTGAACGGCCTCTATCTTCTTCGGATCAACACACACCCCATCCTTGGTCACCACGTGACCTAGGAAAGATACAGAACTGAGCCAAAATTCACACTTGGAGAATTTGGCATACAACTGCTGATCCCTCAGAGTCCGAAGAACAACTCTCAAATGCTGCTCATGCTCCTCCCTGCTCCTCGAATAAACCAAGATATCATCGATAAACACAATGACGAAGGAGTCAAGGTAGGCCTTGAACACTCGGTTCATCAGATCCATGAAAGCAGCTGGGGCATTCGTAAGCCCGAAAGACATCACCAGAAACTCATAGTGGCCATATCGGGTACGAAAAGCAGTCTTGGAAACGTCCTCGGACCGAATCCTCAACTGATGATACCCCGACCTCAAATCAATCTTCGAGAAGAAGGTAGCACCCTGAAGCTGATCAAACAAATCATCAATACGCGGCAAAGGATACCTATTCTTGATAGTAACATTATTCAGCTGCCGGTAATCAATACACATCCGCATAGAGCCATCTTTCTTCTTCACAAATAATACCGGGGCACCCCATGGAGACACACTGGGCCTAATGAAGCCCTTATCGAGCAAATCCTGAATCTGCTCCTTCAGCTCCCTCAACTCAACAGGAGCCATACGATAGGGGGGAATAGATTTAGGCTGAGTGCCTGGCAATAGATCAATGCAAAACTCTATCTCCCGCATAGGCGGCAAACCCGGCAAATCATCAGGAAACACATCCGGATACTCACAAATAACCGGAACTCTATCAAGGGATAACTCCTCTGCCCGGACATCCCGAACTGAAGCAATATATCCCTCGCACCCACTAGATATCATCCTCTGCGCCTCCAAGAAAGAAATGATCCTACTCTTCGGAGAAGGCCTGGAACCCTTCCATACAACCCGAGACTCACCCTCTGCCCCGATCGTCACGGACTTGGCATGGCAATCCAAAGTCGCATGACAGGAAGCCAGCCAATCCATGCCCATAATGACATCGAAATCAGACATATCGAGCAGCATCAGGTCCACTAAGGACTCTACACCACAGATGGAGATCATACACTGCCGATAACCCCTATCTACACATATAGAAGACCCGACAGGGGTGGCAACCATAAAGGGATCATCTAAGAAGACCAGATCCCTGCCCAAGCAAGGGGCAAATCCCGGCGACACATACGAATAGGTAGACCCCGGATCAATAAGAGCATAAGCATCGCGGCCACAGACAGAAATAATACCTGTGATGACATCATTGGATGCCTCAGCATCCTGACGAGTCATAGCATAGACCTGCGCCGAGCCTCCTGAACCTGGAGCTCTCTGAGACTGCTGTCTAGGAGGAATCTGAGAAACGGGCCTGGCGGCCTGAGGACCAGATGGTACCATAGCTGCGGATCCCTGGCGACCTGATGAAACATAAGGGCAACTCCTGACATAGTGCTCTGGAGACCCACACTCAAAACATCCATCACCTCTACCTCATCTACCGCCTCTACCACCTCTGCCATGACCACCTCCAGACGAACACCTCCTATGATGCCTCTGATGGCACCTCCCGCACTGCGGCGGACCAGACTGCGAAGAGCCACCCCGCCCCTGGGATGACTGAGGCCTCGGGGTCTCTGAAGAAAAATCCTGGGCAGGCAAAGCAGCAGCCTGGGGCCTAGACTGAGAACGGCCCTGATGACCCTGACCCCTCTGAGCGGATCCACTATACCCACCAGACTGACGCGATCTCTTGGCCGCCCTCTCCGCGTCAGCCTTGGCGAAGATATCCTCCATCCGCCGCGCCACATCAACTATCTCAAAATATGACTTGTTGCCCATATCAGGGGCAACAGCTACCTGCAAGCGGGGATGAAGACCCTCAACAAACCGGAGGACCTTGTCCCTCTCCTGAGCCACCATAGCCGGCGCAAACTGAGACAACCACAAGAACCTGGTGTCATACTCTGAAACAGACAGGTTTCCCTGCCTCAACCCCTCAAACTCGCGCCTCTGAGCATCGTGCTGACTCTGGGGCACGAACCTGCTCATGAACATAGACACGAACTCAGCCCCAGACAAAGGAGGGAGGTCACTAGACCTCTGCCGCATCATGGAGACCCACCATGTCTCCGCATCTCCCGATAATCTGAAAGAAGCACACTGCACCCCTAAGGTGTCTCTAGTACCAAGAACTGTCAAAATCTTCTCACACTTCTGAATGTACCTCTGGGCAGTACATGTAGCTGAGGTACCGTCGAACTCTGGAGGCTGAAGCTTCATGAATGACTCTATCCTCTTGGCAACCTCCTCAGTGCCCATAGGAGGAGTAGAAATAACAGGACCTGCCTGAGGAGCAGAAGCAGAAGGCTGGGCAATATGATCAGGAGCAGCCTCAGAAGTAGGCGTGCTCATAACAGGTGTGGTCGGCTGAGGAGCCGAAACAGGAGCTGCAACATCATCTCTGACAGGGACCTGATGGCTAGACAAGGCCATCAGTCTCATATACTCCTCTGAAGAGATCACAACGGTGCCTGGCACAACAGCAGGCACAGGGGGAATAGATGCTGACAGAGTCGCTGCGGACACCGCAGGGATAGCTGTGTCCTGCCTAGTGGCTGACGGGCGACCTGCCCGAGTTTTCTTAGCAGCTGGCGGCTGCATAGGTGCTGATGGCTCTCCCGCAGACGCGGGTGTAGCCCTCCTGGCTGAGGATGCTCGCGTCCTCGCCATCTGATACAATACACGAAAAAGGGTCAGCACCTATATAAGCTACTCAGCACGAATAGAGATGAAACGAAGGGAAAACATTTCCTAACATGCCCTTGTAGCCTCTCGCTCATAAGTATGGTCGACAACATACCCATAAGCAAGACTCTACTCAGACACTGCTCCAAGACTCCTAGGACTCGAATTAGAACCTAGGGCTCTGATACCAAACTGTCACGACCCAATTTCCAAGGGCTCGTGATGGCACCTAAACAATATTTGCCTAGGCGAACCAATGAAACAAGATGCGGAAAAGAACAATAATGTGAAAAGATCATAAATGGATATATAAATATAAAAGGGTGAAGTCCAAAAGAATATATCCACAAAAGAATTGGAGCATTCTAAGAGTGACTCAATAAAGTATGAATATACATCAAAGAAATCTGAGTCCTATCTCTAAGTGACTCCGGCGGTATGCCACCACGGTCTGTGTGGTCGGCTCACCTCAATCAAAAGTCTCAGAAGCCTCGGGAACCGCTAACGTCCGGGCTGGTGACTGGATGAAGGACCTGCGCACGTAGCAGAGTAAGTTATGAGCCGAAGCCCAGTAAGATCACCGACAGGCCCGCTAAGGTACCCTTGCGGGACAAGTCGCTACATGCATCATAAGCAACAACATACTATAGTAATCATACAATAAAGTAGTGAAATCACAAATAGATGTAACACATTCCATACACACAAGTAGTAACCAGAAGTCTCAAGGATTATGCCCA
Source organism: Petunia x hybrida (assembly GCA_037355625.1). NCBI lineage: Eukaryota > Viridiplantae > Streptophyta > Magnoliopsida > Solanales > Solanaceae > Petunia > Petunia x hybrida. The sequence goes on along the minus strand of JBBBVM010000317.1, from coordinate 2,381,329 downwards.
TCCAACGTAAGGCATAGGTCAACTCAGCGGTGGTTTGGAGGTCCAATCTCTACTCCCGTGCCGACTAACCTAGACCTACAATGGACTAGCAACACCACTACTAAGTATCAACCATATACCGTGACCCGAAGTCACTATCACAATCATGAATAAGTAGACCAACGACCCGTAGTCGTTGGCTCATCTCAAATCTGTCTACGATCGCACCACACCCCCTGTCAAGTGCGTCGTATCTCAATAAATCAAGTGACCACACCACACCCCCTGTCAAGTGTGTCACATCTCAAAGATCAAGTGTCCACACCACACCCCCTGTCAAGTGTGACACATCTCATATATAGGCGACACCACACCCCCTGTCAAGTGTCCCTCTAACAGTATTAATATCCACGACATTAATAACAATAACGGAAATAATAACAGAAATATTAATAACGATAATATTTCACAGTCACCGTAACCCAGGTTGGTTATGCTAGCTGAACGTAAGGCGAAGGTTAACCCGACCACAGTTTGGGGGTACAATCCCTACTCCCATGTCGTCCAAACCAAGGTTACGTATAGACAGCACTACCCAACCCGACACGTGAACAAATCAAGTACCAATATCATACAAAAGCCGGCAAAATCCTCGGCAAGAAATTTATCATGACATGGCGGCAACATCCTCGGCCATGTCCCAAGTTCTTGCTATCTAAGCATGGCGTAGCAAGCGTTACTACAATATAAATTTAAGCTACCTCGACGTAGCGTTTAGACCGGTACATACCTCGGTCGAGTCACAATCTCGCTATTTATAACAAACAATAATAGCAAGTAATTCACATCATTAATCCTAACCATTGTTAGGTATATATATGCGTACATGAAGCATACTAGCATGAAGGAAGAGTCCACAAGCACAATAGAGGTCAAGTCTCACTTACCTCGAAATTCGGGCTCAAATGCCGGGAAGAATGTCCTTTCCCGCTCGCCTTGTCCGCGAAGGACTCTCCACTAGGTCTATTAAGACAAGATATAGCACATATGAGTGCTCAATTATAGCTATTTAAGCCTATAGGCATCCTAGGGTAAAAATTACCAAAATGCCCCCGGGTAGGGCCAAGCCCTAAATTTACAAAATGTACTTTTCCGGACTCCCCACGCTCCCGTGAGTCCAAAAGTACACTTAGATTCCACATGCGAGCCTTGCTCGATGTCTTTCCCCAATTCTTAAGAATCTAGGGTTCTAACCCATTTCCAAGAATCAACCCTTTGATTCTTGTGTTAATCAACATAAAGATGGATTGAAAGGGCTTACCTTAAGTGTAAGTATGATTGGGTCTTCAAGAAATACCCAAAAATCGCCTCAAGAGCTCACCAAATGATTTTTATAAGTTATGAACCGAAATGGCCCGAAATGGCCTTTTTATAGCAGTTTTTGCCTCTGTGACAGCTTCTTTTGAAAAAATCATAACTTTTGATAGGAATGTCTAAATGACCTGAAACCGATGCCATTAGAACAACAACTCAAAGGGCTACAACTTTCATGTTTTGAGTTTTTCCTAATTCCTTACGGATTGGCCGGAAAATCAGCTTTTATCCGGCTGTTTGCGCCAAAACAGAACAGAAAAATCGCACCAAATTTTCTACTGTTTTAGGGGCAAAACGGGACCCTACGAAGCTCGGAATGATCTCAAATTTTGCACACAATCCATAAAATACTTGGGTGACATGCTCGTCAAGACGGAACTCAATTCAGACCTCCAGAACTCAAAAAGTGGGTCCCACGGCAAAGGTTCAATTTTCGACTTTCGCCAAAATAGCGAAATTTAACCAAACGACCTCGGAATCCAATTCCGAAAGTTGATACAAGTCAAAAATGACTATACGAACCTATCGGAACTTTCGGATCTCTCATCGGAGCTCATTTGCTCAAATCGAGCTCGGAAACCTCTTTTAACTCTTTTAAACTTCCGAAACGGGGACTTTATCAAAAGTCCAATCAAACGAGGTCCGTTTTCAATTTTGAAGGTTGCTACATATCTAAAATGACGAGACGGACCTAACGGTTAGCTCGAATTTTCCATCGGGGTTCGTTTACTCAAAACGACCTATCGAAACCCCAAATTCCTTTCCGGAATTTCATAAACGGATCCTTTTCTCGAAAGCCTACCAAACGGACTCCGTTTCGACTCAGATTTCACAGACGGGTCATAAATGACCTAACGGAGCTTTTGGGACTGTCGACATGCAAATCGAGGTCCCAGATCCCGTAACGACTATTTGAGGGTCGTTACAGTTCCTCTGTTTCTTGTTATTATTGTTACATTTTGTTTTGGAGATACACCTGTGCTTTGACCCATTTTTGTTCTTTGTTTTGTGCATTTGAACAAATCCGTTCAATATAGTTCCAAATCTGGTTTGACCTCGCAGCTCTGATTAATGAAAATTAATGAATGGTCCTCTTGCTTAAATTGTTGAAATCCTTCGGATTGTTTGTGGGTAATTGCCACAGTAGTTGGAATGGATGCTGGTCTTCTAGCTTACTAACTCGTTTGTCAAATTGTTGCCGGTTGCTATGACAATCTTGGATGGTGTTTGTACTTAACTGTTGGGTTTCGACGATCTTGAGCATGATACTGCACCTCTAAGCCTATGAAATTAATTTATTTGAGACCCATAGACTGATTTGAACTTGATACTAAACCTGGCCAATGAAAAAATACATATATACGTATTGAGGCCTCGGGATTTATTCGAACATGATACTACACTTGAACAGTCCCGTCCCCGTGTCCCTAAAGCAAAAGGCAATGATGAATGTATGCATTTGAGGCAAAACAAGTCGAATAGAGTAACGGAATTGGTACTTGGCATGGCAACACGTCCGGCCGGCGTGTTTGCAACCATACCAACATCCCGAGCTTCTACATGACGCGCCATACAAATCTGAGCCTAAATTTTGCAAAAACAACCTCTTTACTATTATTATTATTATTTTTATTACCACTATTATATATTATCACTATTATTATTATTACTTTATTACTTTATTAGAAGTATTTTATTTTCATTAATTATTACACTTTATTATCGTACTAATCCAGTTTAATTTTCATATTTTTTTGTGAGGTACATTTTGACACGAACAACTTGGGGACGCGTTTGGCTAACCAACAAATGTGGATATACATTGACTTGGACCCGAGCATTCGGAAATAAGACTTCGAAATTTTAGAAAATTCAAGGCTCCCGCAAGTTGATCAATTTTCCGGTTCTATCTTTAACTTTGCATTACTTTCCTTGGATATTTATGCAAATACATGTGTAAAATATTTTATTTATCAATAATATTTGATTGTTTGTATATTGATTTACTTTATGTTCATTGCCTTTAGTTGTGAAGTCGTTATTTAATTTATTGCAAACTGAGGCTATTTAGCAAAATGCGTGCAAATTAAATATTTTTCATAAACAAGTTTTATTTTAATTAATTATTTAAGATAAATTTTCTAGAAAAGCATATTTTGCAAATATTTTGGAAACCTGTCGGATTAACCGTATTTTACGGAATTTTGGAAATGCCTTGAAAACCTTATTCCGAGATTAATAAAACCTCTTACTTAGAATCTCTGAAAATACCCTCTTTTATAAAAACGGAGTTTTTGCACGCATTTGTTAAATTGGTTCCCTGTTTTTTCTTAAATTGGGTGGCGACTCCAAAAACTCCAAAAGAGTTAGTCCATCATGTCGATATTCCGGAATTTATCCTTTTCGGGGGGTAATTTTTGGGGTTCAACAAATCCACGAGGCCAGGTGCCTCAAAAGAAATGGATATAATCACTTACCGTATTCCAAAGCTAATCCTATTACTCAACCACTGCTTTTTCCTTTGGATTAACTGCCAAATGATCTCTTTCTATTCAATAAGCAGAAAAATTATATCAAATAAAGCTAAAGGCTTCATTTCTTATGTTTTAGGGCAATCCAGTTAGGAACCTAATACCCTATTCGCATACGCAATACGCAGGCCAGGCCTATGTACAGGGTTCAAAGTCTCATAACCAAATCCTAAATAAATTATAGTTATATGTTGCTCATAACTCACTGAGTACGAATATATAATCATTTCCATCATCGGGGTCCAATTGACCCTTTAAACTATCAATTTACGTCATTAGGGCGATGTCTAATATCCTTATTTTTACCGTAAAAATATATTCAAACACACGTAATAAGCTAAGATAATGAGTTAACATCATTACCTAAAGATTTGGGGTAGAAATTCCACTATTTTTTCACTCCTTTTTCCCTTTTTTCCTCTCTCTTTTCTAATTTTTCCTTTCTCTGTGTTTTGTTGTAATGTTTCTGTTTCTATCTAATGTTGCTGCTTTGCTAAGGGATTTAATCCCTTAGCCACCGACTGATCATTTTAATTTTTTTTAATAATAAATTCGCTATGACGATGAAAATTAAAATGGAACCCTAGAGAGGTCGAAATGATCCCAAACTTTTCAAATAATCTATACAAATATATGTAACATACTCGCGAAGACGCAAATCAGACTCCCGAAACTCAAGATGCGAATTTAAAGGAAAAATGTCAAATTATTTAACTTTCGGCATTTTAGCGGAAACTAGCCGAACAACATCGAAATTCACTTTCGAAAAATCACAAAAGTCACAAATAATCATACAAACCTAACGGTGCTTTCGGATTTTGAATCGGAGCTCATTCGCCAAAACCGAGCTCAAATTCACTTTTTAATATTTATCGATAATAAATACTAAAACCTTCTTTCGATGCCTACCAAACGAGGTCTGATTTAGCTCAAATTTTACAGACAGGTCCTAATGGACCTTACGAATATTTTAAAATTATCGGCACGCCAATCGGAGTCCTAACTTCCGAAACAACTGACCAAGGTCATTTCATTCTCCTCCACTTAGACTCTCGTTCGTCCTTGAATGAGCAAGAGTCTAAAATAGATTTCACACCTCTAATGAGAATGCTTACATGAATTTTCAATGACATTTATTACGAAACCAAAATCATATACAATGATTAGAACTTTTAGGCTTTAAAGATCAAGTTCGAACCTGAATCGTCGAAGAGGTAAGGATACCTCTCACGCATACTGGACTTAAGCTCCCAAGTGTCCTCCTCACGTGGACGATTATTCCATCGTACTCGAACCATCGGAATCTGCTTCGAACGAAGCTTCCGGACATCACGCGCTACTATAGCAACTGGGAACCCCTCGTAAGCCAGATTCACATCTAGCTGAGCAGGGTCTAATTTGATCACTTCGAAAGGATCTCGGATACACTTCCGGAGCATCGATACATGGAAAACTGGGTGAACTGGCATAGAAGCTGGCAAGTCGAGCTGATAAGCTACCTTACCAATACGCTTCTCAATACGGAAAGGGCCAATGAACCTGGGACTAAGCTTTCCTTTCCTTTCCTACCAAATCTCTTTACACCTCGCATCGGTGACACTTTCAGAAATACCATGTCCCCGACCTCGAAATCTAACTCTAACTCTCGGCTCCTCCGGTTCGAGTATGAAATCTGCCTACTCTGGGCGGTTCGTAAACGATCCTGAATAACACGAACAACATCAAGAGTCTGACGAACCATATCTGAATTCATCACCTCGACATCTCGAGACTCAAACCAGCCAATAGGAGAACGACATCGACGACCGTATAAGGCCTCAAATGGTCCTATCTGAATAGAAGACTGATAGCTACTAGAATAAGAGAACTCTGCTAACGCCAAATGATCATCCCAGTAACCCCTGAAGTCCAATGCACAAGCTCTCAGCATGTCCTCTAAAATTTGAATAACCCGCTCGGACCGACCGTCAGTTTGAGGATGGAATGATGTGCTAAGCTGCACCTGGGTCCCCAACTCTCTCTGAAAAGACTGCCAGAACTGAGAAGTAAACTGGGAACCACGATCTGAGATAAATGATACAGGAGTACCATGCAGCCTAACTACTTGCTCAATGAAAATCTGCGCCAGTCTCTGAGCCGAATCAGTAGTCTTTACAGGGATAAAGTGAGCTGATTTAGTCAGTCGATCGACAATGACCCAGACTGAATCATGGCGCCGTAGGGTCTTTGGAAAACCAACTATAAAATCCATCGTGATGTGCTCCCACTTCCACTCGGGAATGGGCAATGCCTGAGCTAGCCCTGCTGGTCTCCGGTGCTCGAACTTAACCTGCTGACAGTTCAAGCAACGAGATACATAATCAAATACATCTCTCTTCATCCCCTTCCACCAGTATAGCTCTCGGAGGTCCTGATACATTTTTGTAATACCAGGGTGAATAGAATAACGCGAGCTATGAGCTTCACCGAGCACTGACTGCCTCAAATCCCCAACATCAGGAACACAGAGTCGACTATTAAAGCGAAGAATTCCATCTGAATCAAGCTCGAAGGAGGGAACTCCTCCACTTAGGACACGACCATGCAACTCCTGCAGATGAGGATCCTCGAACTGTCTTCCCTTAATCTCAGTGACTAAGGAAGACTGAGCTGCAATACATGCTAATACTCGACTGGAGTCTTAGAGAAGAAATCTCACGCCAAAGTCGCCAAGGGACTGCAATTCTCGAGCCAATGGTCTCATATCAGCATAAAGAAAAGCCATGCTGCCCATGGACTTCCTGCTCAAAGCATCTGCTACCACGTTCGCGTTCCTAGGATGATAATGGATAGTGAGATAATAATCTTTAATCAATTCAAGCCACCTCCGCTATCGGCCGTTAAGATCTTTCTGAGAGAGAAGATACTGCAGACTCTTATGGTTCGTATACACCTTACAAGGCTCGCCATAAAGGTAATGCCTCCATATCTTCAAAGCAAAGACCACAGCTGCCAATTCTAAATCGTGAGTCGGATAATTCTTCTCATTCGGCTTTAACTTTCTGGAAGTATAAGCAATTACCTTCCCGTGCTGCATAAGAACACAACCAAGGCCCACACGAGATGCATCACAATAAACTACGAATCCACAGGTGCCCGAAGGAAGGGATAACACTGGAGCTGAAGTCAATAAGGCCTTAAGCTTCTGGAAGCTGGCCTCGCACTCATCGGACCATCGAAACTGAACCGCCTTCTGCGTCAGGCGAGTCAGGGGAGCTGCAATAGTAGAGAACTTCTCCACAAACCTCCGATAATAACCTGCCAATCTAAGGAAGCTGCGAATCTCCGTTGGAGTGGTAGGACGAGGCCATTTCTGCACTGCTTCAATCTTCTTCGGATCAACCTTGATACCTTCACTAGATACCACGTGACCCAAAAATGCTACAGAATCAAGCCAAAACTCACATTTTGAGAACTTGGCATACAACTTACGATCACGGAGGGTCTGAAGAACAACCCTCAGGTGATAATCATGCTCCTCGCGGCTATAAGAATAAATAAGAATATCATCAATGAAGATAATGACAAAGGAATCAAGGAATGGCTTAAACACCCGGTTCATGAGATCTATAAAGGCTGCAGGGGCATTAGTCAGCCCAAAAGACATAACTAGGAACTCATAATGGCCGTAACGAGTCCTAAAAGAAGACTTCGAGATATCTGACTCGCGAATCTTTAGCTGATGATAACCAGATCGCAGATCGATAATAGAAAAGAATTTGGCACCCTGCAAGTGATCAAACAAATCATCAATGCGAGGCAAGGGATACTTATTCTTGATGGTGACCTTATTTAGCTGACGATAATCAATACACATCCGCATAGTCCCATCTTTCTTTTTCACAAATAGAACAGGAGCACCCCACGGAGAAATACTCGGCCTAATGAACCCTTTATCTAGCAAATCTTGCAACTGCTCCTTCAGCTCCTTTAACTCTGATGGAGCCATGCGATAAGGAGGGATAGAAATAGGTTGAGTCCCTGGCACTAAATCAATACCAAACTCGATTTCTCGATCAGGAGGAAGTCCTAGAAAATCATCTGGAAACACATCAGGGAACTCCCTAACAACAGGAATAGAATCAAGATATGGAATCTCCATAGTGGTATCTCGAACCATGGCAAGATACGCTGAACACCCTTTATCCATCATCCGCTTTGCCTTCAGGAAAGAAATAACATGCCCCATTGGTGGCAAATAAGAGCCCTGCCACACCACCGATGCTGAACAAGGAAGAGACAACTGAAGAGACTTGCCATGACAATCTAATGTGGCATGACACGACGCCAACCAATCCATGCCAATAATGCCATCAAAATCAACCATATCTAGGATTAGAAGATCTACCAGTGTCTCACGACCCCCAAATGATATGGTACAAGCTGGATAAACTCGGTCCACGATGATAATGTCTCCAATAGGAGTAGAAACACAGAATGGATCACGAAGACACATATAATCAACATGAAAACCTGAAGCAAAATAAGGAGATACATATGAATATGTAGATCCTGGATCCACCAAAGAATATGCATCTCGACCACAAACAGATAAAATACCTATAACAACAGTTGGTGATGCCTCGGCATCATGCCTGGCCGGCAGTGCATATAGCTGTCTCTGCGGCTGAGCTGAACTACCACCCTGAGATCCACCCCTGGAGGGACCACCTGAACCACGACCCCGACCTCTACCAGATAGTGGTGCACCTCTAGCTGGCTGAGACCCTAAAGGGGCGCCCTGAGGCTGCTGCTGCATAGGCGCTGGAGGGCAAGGGAAAGAACTGCTACTACCCTGCTGATAGAGATAAGGGCAATCTTTCTTATGATTCCCTAGCTCACGACAATGGAAACACCCTGGGCTATACTGGCGCTGCACAAACTGCTGATGAATACTAGGAGGAAACTGGGGATGACCCCGTCGAGGTCCTGGCGCGTCCTGAAAACCACGCGCTGGAAACTGAGCTGGTCTGACAGGAGGCCTACTCTGCTGCTGATAACATCTACCTCCATACGAGGTACTAGAATGCCCTGGACCACGAGATCTCTTACTCTCCCGCTCTAACTCCTCCATCTCCAATCTATGATAGGCCTCATACCTCCTGGCAATATCAACAGCGACATCATAGAGAGTACCAATCTCAATCTCACGAGCCATCTAGGACCGCAAATAAGGAGAAAGCCCATCAATAAAACGTCTGACCCTCTCAGAGGGCTCCTGCACAAGATCTGGAGCATAGCTGGACATCTCTGAAAATAAAAGCTTGAACTCTGTGACTGACAGGTTACCCTGTCCAATCCTCTCAAACTGTCTCCTCTTCTCATCCTGCTGACTGCGAGGGAAAAACTTCTCCATGAATCGATGAGAGAACTCACTCCAGGTCAGCTTAGGTAAGCCCTGCCTAGCTGATCGGAGTGTGGTCCACCAAGCTAAAGCTGGACCCTCAAGCTGGAAAGCAGTATAATCAGCTCCATACTGCTCAAGATATCCAAGGGCCTCTAAGATACGCTGACATTGATCAAGAAACTCACGAGGCTTAGGCTTATCTGATTTCTGGCCAGAGAACTTCGGAGGACTGAGTCGGGTAAAATAATGCAACCTTGCCGGATCATCAACCTGGCCTATTACCGGAACTGGCTGACCAGGCTGAACAACCGGAGGTACAACACCCGCTACCTCTGGAACATGACCACCTGGAACATGAACTGCTGGGGCTACCTGTGGAGCTGGAATGGGGGCTTCCTGAATCTGAGAACCAATATCTACCGCAGACTGAGAAACTTCCTAAGGGATAGGAGCATCTACAGCAGCCTGAGGAATAGGAGCATCCACAGCAGCCTGTGGAATAGGAGGTCCCTGGGGCATCTGCGTCGCTAAGAATCTCATAAAAGCGTCATGAAGTGCGGGGGGAACGAATAAGCCCTGCTCCCCATGCCCAGCAAAAGCTGGCACTACCAGAACCTCTGCAGCAGGATCAACATGATCCACCATCCTCACAGCCTGGGCAACTCTACCTCTGCCTCGACCACGACCTCTACCGCGGCCAACACCACCACCTCGCAGAGCAGCAGGCATAGGGGCGACCGCTGGCTCCTCCACCTCTCGCTGAATGTTCGCGCGCGTTCTCACCATTTACTGCGGAGAATAAAAATATTTAATTTCAGATAAGCAGACTCACGCACGACGAGGAATGAAAGAAAGGAACTGCCTAAATGCCGTCATAGCCTCTCGTAGATAGGTACGGACGTCTCCGTCCGATCAGCGAGACTCTATTAGACACCGTCACGATCTGAAAAGACTCTAAACCGGGCTCTGATACCAACTGACACGACCCGAATTCTCGGTTAGGCCGTGCGGGCACCCGACCACCTCCCCTAAACCTGTCGGGCGAACCCTATTGACTGAATCGATATAAATTGTGAAGAATTACCTTGAATGAAAATGAACCAAGCTTTAACAATATAAGATAAATCCCAAGGATAGACAAATATGCAAGCTGTCTGAACAATACGAATAACTACCAAGAAAACACAGTTTTAAAGGTTTCCAGATCAGACAACTAAGAAGGCCAAAAGATATACACACCTCCCGAAGGGAGCAAAAGTAAGGAAAACTGTAATATCTGAAGTTGGTGGCCGCAATGAACAGGATGGCTCACCGTAGACAGCTGAGAAAGTACTACTCCTCAATCACGGCGCGACTGGCTGGGTCCTGGAGCAGAATCTGCCGAACGAAAAGAAAACACAAGAACAAATAGTGGGTGAGTCATAAGGACTCAATAAGTGAGGACAAACTAGCAACCTCGAAAAATAGATACGCTAGTCAGGGAAACAGAAGCCATAGCAGTCAACCAGATAAATCATTCACAGATAATTAATGCAATAAATCTATACAGCTAAAAAAATGCATATAAAGATATGCAATGATGCATCATGATGCAATTGGGTCACATGTGCCCGAAACCTATCTCCGGCGCGGGACTTTCATCGTCTACCAGGAGATATATACAATAATGATCTTTCACCAGCGCGGGACTCGCATCGACTACCGGGAAGTATATGCAGTAATGACCCTTCACCGGCTCGGGACTCTCATCGATTACCGAGAAGTATATGCAGTAATGATAGCCAGAGTACAATGCTCAGATACTCAATGCAATACCAGCAACAGGACATAACATATAATATACAACGTAAATTCAAGGTTAAGGCGTAATGAGTACGCCTATCAGCAGCTACACACGTAAGAAACACGTGGTAGAAAATCCACGAGGCCAGGTGCCTCCAAAGAAATGGATATAATCACTTACCGTATTCCAAAGCTAGTCCTGTTACTCAACCACTGCTTTTTCCTTTGGATTAACTGCCAAACGATCTCTTTCTATTCACTAAGCAGAAAAATTATATCAAATAAAGCTAAAGGCTTCATTCCTTATGTTTTAGGGCAATCCAGTTAGGAACCTGATACTCTATTCGCATACGCAATATGCAGGTCAGGCCTAAGTACAGGGTTCAAAATCCCATAACCAAATCCTAAATAAATTATATTTATATGTCGCCCATAACTCACTGAGTACGAATATATAATCATTTCCATCAACAGGGTCCAATTGACCCTTTAAACTATCAATTTACGTCATTAGGGCGATGTCCAATATCCTTATTTTTACCGTAAAAATATATTCAAATACACGTAATAAACTAAGATAATGAGTTAACATCATTACCTGAAGATTTAGGGTAGAAATTCCACTATTTTTCCACTCCTTTTTCCCTTTTTTCCTCTCTCTTGTCTAATTTTTCCTTTCTCTGTGTTTTGTTGTAATGTTTCTGTTTCTATCTAATGTTGCTGCTTTGCTAAGGGATTTAATCCCTTAGCCTCCGACTGATCATTTTAATTTTTTTTAATAATAAATCCGCTACGACGATTAAAATTAAAATGGACCCTAGAGAGGTCGAAATGATCCCAAACTTTTCAAATAAGCTATACAAAATATATGTAACATACTCGCGAAGACGCAAATCAGACTCCCGAAACTCAAGATGCGAATTTAAAGGAAAAAGGTCAAATTATTTAACTTTCGGCATTTTAGCGGAAACTAGCCGAACAACATCGAAATTCACTTTCGAAAAATCACAAAGTCACAAATAATCATACAAACCTAACGACGCTTTCGGATTTCGAATCGGAGCTCATTCGCCAAAACCGAGCTCAAAATTACTTTTTAATATTTATCGACAATAAAAACTAAAACCTTCTTCCGATGCCTACCAAACGAGGTCTGATTTAGCTCAAATTTTACATATAGGTCCTAAAGGACCTTACGAATATTTTAAAATTATTGGCACGCCAATCAGAGTCCTAACTTCCGAAACGACTGACCGAGGTCGTTTCAACTTGTTTACATAAACATAACAACAACAAAAAATACAAAAACAAATATTATCAGTAGACTAAACTCTTGGAATTAGCCAACACTTTACAGTCATACCCGTAACAAGTTCAATTTAACTTAACCCAAAAATATTGTCAACAGCTAAGATTTCCTACCAAACCTATAAAAAAGATTTCTAACTCTCAGTGGATTTCTCTAACTCTTTTGCAGTACTAAAAGAATCATTTGGACTACTACAAGAAAGATCACATGCACCATCTTCTTGCGACGGAGATAACAAACGAAAATTTGAAAATTCATCAACTACATCACATATTTGCCTCTTCCTGCCACCTTTATCAGAAGATACTGGTTGACTTATAAAATCATCCACCGCGTCTATATGAACATTATATTGATCACAAGACTCAATATCCCTTACCTGCAAAATATGAAAAAACAACACTGACAACACATAACAACAAATAAATCAAACAATAAAGGAAACATCATATACAAACATACTTCTTTGCCACTCGGCACTTCAACATCTCCTGGCTGGGAAAAGATAATAATCTCTCCACTTTGCAGTTTTTAGCAATAATCTGAGAAGAAGTTTCTACAAAAACATCAGCACCTTCTCCTTGAGAGCCTTTTATACCAGCACCGGGTGCAACCAACTTTGCAGCTCCAGATTACTTTCATTGATTCCAATGCACCCAGAATCCCTTTTGTATACACCGTCTTAAAAACCTTTCTTAAACATAGCAACATGCTCCAAGACCGAGTCAACCTTGGAATCCAGACACGAAACAGGAATAAAATGAAGTCAAAAAATTAATATTCAAATGACACAATCAGAAAATTCATAGTATGAACAAAATAGAAAACATATATTACCGTCACACGTGCCACCAAATTAGAGAAGTCGTCATCTAATCGCTTGTTTAAAGTATCAATAACACACTGCACAACATTTACACAAAATTATAAAATACAATTAGAATTTAATAAACAATAAAAGCAACTATTACTTACATCAACAACCAGATTTACTAAACCCAAAGGAAATGTTGCAGAACTATCAGCACCAACGTCACATGGAAACTGCAACTAACAGGCAAATGTTTCCTCTCTTCATCAGTAGCAACAAGTGGCTCAATCTTAAACGAATCAGACACCTAATTCAATAAGACATAAAAACAAAAACAGTAAATTACATACATATCAAATATTAAAAAATGAATGATCAAAGCAAATACAAAGGAATAAGAAATTACAGAAAACACATGGAAATACTTCTCAACAAGAGTTGAGAACCGAGGTTGCTTCAAATTACACCAAGAAAGCATCCACGTAAATTTCTGAGGCTTAGCTTCTGCACATGCTCGAAATACAGGGAACACTTCCAACACCCACACATTGAATGCAAAGGGGAAACTGACTAAACAATACCAGCTCTCATTTTTCAAAGGCTCCGACTTAATTTGTTGAAGACAGTTTCTAAGAGAACCAACGAACCACTTGAAACCCAAAGTACCCCAAGGGTAACTATAACGAAGCTCATCATCATCAATCACTTTCATCAAGTGACTACTGATCTCACAATCCTCAGATCGACCCAATAAAACCCTCTCAACAATGTAAACTTCAGCAAGCTTAACAGCATCACCATTATTGTCCCAAAAAGGCTACAAACGACTGCATGCATCAATGCTAAGAAATCTCTTCAGATCAGACAATTTGATTGTGCGATAACTTGGGAAATAACGATTTAAAAGAAAATTTGGACGAGAAGATACAACACTAAAATCACTAGAAGGAACACCTAAATCAACAATCAAGTTAAAACCATCCAAGTCAAATACATATTGATGCCCACACTCATATCATCAGCACAATAAGTCTGTGAAAGCATCATGCAATGCACGACATTCCAAGAAAAATTCATATCACCCAACTCCATAAATTTGCCGAAAACTCCACCTTTCTGCAACGTCAACTGCCACTCTGTCAAAAATTTACTAACCAAACTAACATACTTCTCATCACTACCCCCAGAACCTTTGGCATCAAACCAGTGCTCAAACTTAAAAATTTGATCTCCTTCCTATGGCAATAAAAAATAAAATATGTATGTTTAACAACACTACTAGAAATATGATAACAAAACAGAAAACAACAGACAATGGATGATGTTTGGCATTTTATGCCTATAATTCTTTAATATTTCCTCACGTTTGGATACTTTATTCGCGCGTTTTCTAAGTGATGAATGTGATTTTGCACTGATTTTGTGTCGTATGATTGTAAGTTGTTATAAAGTGTAATTGGAGCTTTAAAGAGCATGATCGAGCAAGAAAAGGTTGGAATTTGATTGAGGATTGGATCGAGCACACGAAGGCATTACACGAAGCGAGCTGCGTAGCAAGGAAAAGTAGAATTTGCTTGGTGCGGTGAGTGGCGCGCCGCGCCCCTATGGTGCCCAGCTTTCTGGCACGTTTTTGGAGCGCGGAGCGGGGCTATTGCGTGCGAGATTCGACGGGTTTTTCCTAGTTGAGTGCGTTCCAAGGCTCTGGAGTGGGTTTTTAAGTCCTATTTCGTCTAGGCTTAGGCGTAACTTATTTCTAGGCTTTTGTAAACACTATAAATACTCTTTTACTTCGTTTTTGAAAGGAGTTCAGACTTTGGAGCAAATTGGAGAGCTCATAACATCTTGAACAACGGTTTTTCTTCCTTCCATTAATTTATTACATCATTATTTCATTATTTCATCAAATCATTGTCTTGTGATTATGAGTATGCGTGGCTAAATCTTTCGTTTTAGGGTTAGATTATTTCATGAAAGTTGATGTTTGAAGATTGAGTTCCATATATTGAATCCCATAACGGATTATTTATTCTTTCTTGATTTCACTTGTTTAATTATTAGGGCCTAATAATTATGCATTATCTATGGTTTTTAGATTGAACTCGAAAGAGGGAATTTATGAACACAATAAAAAAGAGTAGGGTTAGATTGTGAACCCGGGCATCGGGGAACCAATTTGTGAGTAGGATAGCTATATACTTGCTCGCCTAGCTTAACTAATTACAGAATTCGTTAATGGGTGCACGTGATTCAACCCATAGACATATAGGGATTGGAGTAGCTTGCATAGACCGTGAAGAATCGAAAGGTTTTCACGGGTACATTTAATCTGTTAGTTAGTAATCCGGGATTTGAGAAGTGGAATCAATTGAAAAACTCAACTGGATTGTTCGTAACTCTGACCCTGGACCGTCTCATTAATATTGTTTACAACCAAAGTTTGCTCCATTGTTTGAATTCACTTCTACCGTTTTAATTACTGTTCTTTAGTTAATAAAATCCTCACTATTGGAAAAAAATCCATGGATAGTTAGTTAGAAATTGTTTGTTAGGAGTCCAGTCTGAATAGTCCTCGTGGGAACGATACTCTACTTATCATTTTATTACTTGTCGACCACGTATACTTGCGTGTGCGTTTGGAGCAACAAGTTTTTGGTGCCGTTGCCGGGGACTAATAATTGACGGATTTCTTTTTGAACGGTTACTTATTATATATTCAGGTTTAATTTTTTTGTTTTGAGTTTTGTGTTGTTTCAGGTATTAGGTCCTGCTTGATCTTTATCTACAGGAATGGCAGAAGAACGCACCTTAGCTGTGCGAGATGTTGCTCTCCCCAGGGTATCGTCTAGCATAGTTAAGTCCGCTATCACCGGGCACTTTGAGATTAAGTCCGGCATGATTCAGTTGCTGCATGTGACTGGGCAATATAGTGGATTACTTCATGAAGATCCGCAGCAACACATTCAGAATTTCTTGGAGATCAGTGATACTTACACACCGACGGGAGTTCCTATTGATTATGTGTGCTTGACATTGTTCCTATTTTCACTTATTGGTGCAACAAAGAGGTAGTTAAAGGCTGAAAAGTCTGGATCTATCACTACTCGGGATGATTTGGCTAAGAAATTCTTAGCTATGTTTTATCCATCTGCCAAGACAGCCCGACTGAGGAGTGAAATTATGTCCTTCAGACAAATAGAAGGAGAGTCTTTGTATTAAGCCTGGGAGCGATTTAAAGCTTTACTGAGAGATTGTCCACACCATAACCAACCAAATGAGGTACTGGCACACACTTTTGCGGAGGGGTTGACTGCGCATACTAAGATCGTGGTAGATGCTGCTGCTGGAGGCGAAGTACTGGCCTTAAACTTTGACCAGATTTATGAGTTACTAGACAAGTTTTCGCAGAGCAATCCTGACTGGCAGGGAGATGGTAGAGCTACTACACAGAAATCTGCTGGGGTACTTCAGTTAGATGCAGTTTCAGAGCTGAGGGCGAAGATGGAGGCTATTTCCAATCATAGTAGCAAGCTAGCTCTGCCAAAGACTCAGCAACAAGTGGCTCCAGTGCAACAACTCCAGAGTTTTTGTGAGGTTTGTGGTCAAGATCATGCTACAGAGGTTTTCTCCTCTAATCCAGAGTCAGTTTATTACGTGGGTAATCAAAACAGGCTCCAGGGTCAAAATCAGTTTGGTAATGCTTATTATCAAGGCAATACGAGAGCCCCAAATAATTACCACCCACTTCCAGCTCTGCCACAGCAGGTTAGCAATTCAATTGAAGATATGCTAAAGCAGATAATGGCGGGCCAGCAGAGAATGATAGCTGACACTGCAGCCTATGCACAGGCCATACAAGATCTTGCCAATGCTCAAAAGAACCTGCAGCACCAGTTGGGGCAGTTGGTGGGAGAAATCAGTACTGTTAGAAAATAGCCTGAGCAATGTCTTGCAGTGACTTTAATTGAAGGTGGAGAGCTGATGGCCATGTCTGTGGAGAAAGCTAAAATAGAAAGAGTTGAAAAGGTAGAGAAGGTAAAGAAGAAAGAAGAGAAAAAGGAGGCACCTCTGCCGCCTCCACCATTCCCGCAGAGACTTACACCATCGCAGGATTTGGCCCAGTATCAAAAATTTGTGAGTATGTTGAAAGAGCTTCAAGTTAACATTTTTTAACTGATGTGTTTGAATTGATGCCATCCTTTGTGAAGTTCTTAAAAGAGATTTTAGTCAAGAAGAAAAAGCCTCAAGAGATAGATACAGTTGAGTTAGTTAAGGAGTGTAGCACAATCTTGAGCAAGTTACCTCCAAAACTTCAAGATCCTGGGAGGTTTACTATTTCTTGCACCATTGGAGGGCATAATATCACTGGTGCATTGTGTGATCTGGGTGCGAGCATAAATCTCATACCTCTATCTGTTTGCAAAAGGTTAGGGCTAGGAGCAATCAAGCCCTCTTCAGTTACTCTTAAGATGGCGGATGGATCACTCACTCACCCTGATGGTAAGTTGGAGGATGTGTTGCTTAGGTTTTGAAAGGAGTTCAGACTTTGGAGCAAATTGGAGAGCTCATAACATTTTGAATAAGGGTTTTTCTTCCTTCCATTAATTTATTACATCATTATTTCATTATTTCATCAAATCATTGTCTTGTGATTATGAGTATGCGTGGTTAAATCTTTCATTCTAGGGTTAGAGTGTCTCATGAAAGTTGATGTTTGAAGATTGAATTCCATAACGGATTATTTATTCTTTCTTGATTTCACTTGTTTAATTATTAGGGCCCAATAATTATGCATTATCTATGGTTTTTAGATTGAACTCGAAAGGGGAAATTTATGAATGCAATAAGAAAGAGCAGGGCTAGATTGTGAACCCGGGCATCGGGGAACCAATTTATAAGTAGGATAGACATATACTTACTCGCCTAGCATAACTAATTACAGAATTCGTTAATGCGTGCACTTGATTCAACCCATAGACATATAGGGATTGAAGTAGCTTGCATAGACCGTGAAGAATCGAAAGATTTTCACTGGTACATTTAATCTGTTAGTTAGCAATCCGGGATTTGAGAAGTGGAATCAATTGGAAAACTCAACTGGATTGTTCGTAACTTTGACCCTGGACCGTCTCATTAATATTGTTTACAACCAATGTTTGCTCCATTGTTTTAATTCACTTCTACCATTTTAATTATTGTTCTTTAGTTAATAAAATCCTCACTATTGGAAAAAGATTCCTAGATAGTTAGAAATTATTTACTAGGAGTCCAGTCTGAATAGTCCTCGTGGGAACGATACTCTACTTATCATTTTATAACTTGTCGACCACTTTTACTTGTGTGTACGTTGGGAGCAACAATGGAACATACATTATGACGTGCCATCATGAACTCACGATTAGTATGCAGAAAAATTCCTGTGACATCACAATAATTCATAGTCAACATGCCAAAAACAAACACAACTAAAAAACACAGGAACACCTACAGAAAAAAAAATTCACTACAACTACTGCCAATAGCCAACACTTTAAACTCTAGCAAAAAGGGCAAATTATACACATAGTCTCCACAAGTATTGCCTATAGCCAAGACTTTAATTTCTGATGCAAAGAGAAACTTACACTAAAAATATCTAAAAGTATTGACAATAGCCAAGACTATAGTTTCAGATGCAAAGCGAAACTTACACTAAAAATCTCTAAAAGTATTGGCAATAGCCAAGACTTTAAACTCTACTTGCCAATACTTTAAAGTCTACTGGAGTAGCACACTTCAAGAGAAAATTTATATTGCCAAGATTTTAAGTTCTGTTGCAAAGGGAATACATACACTGAAAATCTCTAAACATATTGGCAATAGCCAAGACTTTAAACTCTACTGCAATAACCAATTGAGAAAAGATTTATACAACTCCTGGCAATAGTCAAGACTTTAAGCTATATGAAATACAAAGCTTCAAATCACCGGAATCAAACAAACATAACCAAAAGAATCTACAAAAACCTCAAACATAAATCAAAATGGAAATAGCTAACAAATAAATATAAAACATCCATAATAATATACAAATAAAATTGCAGGTAAACAAATTTACAGATAAATGATTAGGCTTCGTAAAAATAACAATTTAAATAAAAAATAATACAACAAACACACGAAAATGAGAGAAAACGAACCCTAAATCTCTGGCACAAAATGAAGAAACAAGGAAAAGAGACCAGTAACCCCGAAAGAGAGAGAGAAACCCTTTCAAAGTGAATTAGGTTAGTCGGGGGGAAAAATAGTACTTTCACAGGGAGGTATGACGTGGAGGGCATTTACTTAGGCAATTAGGTAAGACTAACTCTTATTGAGGGCACAGGGTGAAATATTTTGTGAATTGTGCCACTTGGAAGGTCATGCCCTTTTATAAAAAGATATTCATGTTGAAAAAACTTCTCTTTAAATAGACGAGATTATTTATGAATATTTGTCTTTGTTGGTCTACAAATATAAGGAATGATACGAGGCTAGATATTGCAATAATTTCTATACTTTCGCCTCGTGTTTATGCTTCAATTTGTGATATTTGTTGGTAGTTTGAACGGAATTGCTCTTATTTGGTGTGTTTCATGTTGTAGGAATTATGTTGATGATATGAAGCGTTCGTGGTGCAAAGTTTAGTGAAAAAAAGGGTTTTGAAGTCTGAGTAGAAGCCGGAGGGTCGAGTGAACCAAGGCGTGGAGGAAAAACAAAATAAAGTTAGAGAAGCAGTAAATTAAGCCTGTTGGGCCACACTAGGTGTTGCACTGTGCGCCGCAACAGGGGCGATATTCAGAGAACATGAAATTTTGATATCCTGCAGAAATTGACCTACGGCACCGCATTATGCAATGCGCTGTTCGGCGCCGTAGGCTTAAAATCCTGACATTCTTATTCCGACTTTATTTTGGATTCCCGACTTGTGTGGGTCCATGGGGATGGTACAAAAGCCCTAAAACACGTCCCAAAATATATCTTTTGACCTGGGAAGGAGCAAAAGGAGGCTAGAGCTTTCGAGACTTCAAGAACACAAGAGTTTTTCCAAAATTCTTCCTTTCCTTTTGTAATTTATTCATTCATGAATTATCTTGACATGCTTATGGTGAACATGAGTGGCTAAGTTACCCATTCTAGGGTTGACTGATCAACTCCAATATTTATGTGTTATGAATTTGCTTTGATGAATGAAACTTGTTAACCTTCCTATCTAAGTGTTTATGATTTGTATGTTATTGATTGGTAGAGCTCCCAATTGATTGTGCCCTTTATTCTTGTGCATCTAGGGATAGATTCATGAGTTAGGGGTAAACACTTAGCAATATTTCAACCTAAAACAAAGACATTACTTAGGTTGTCAAAAAGGTGATTTGTGACCATTGACCCCAATTGTGAACCATACTTGTAGTCCTACATATCTTCATTAATTAATTGGAAAATTGGTTAGTGAAAGTTACAATTATTACACGGGAATAATTAGTTGTGAATTTGGAGCAAGTGTTCAATAGGAAGAAGCAAGTTGAATCCATTAATGCATTGTTTTAACACATGAGTAGGAGTTGGGTAGATCAATCCTAGGCTTCTAAATCCTTGAATTAATCTATTTTTTTACTACTTGCTAGTTACTTTATTGTTAATTAGTTGTTACATTCAAACCATCATAAAAATATAAACTTTTGAAGTTAATTGATTAGATAAGTTAGTTAGATTAGCAACTAGATTTCAAGTGTTCTCAGTGGGATTCGACCTCGGAACCTTAAGTACCGAACTATATTTGATGCGACCGCTTAGTCCTCATTATAGGGCGTAGTTGGGCGCGACCAAATTTTGGCCACCGATAATAATGAGGAAAAATCCATAGTCAGTTGGATTTGTACCATGAATTAAATGATATACTTTAAGCATCAAAATAAATATTGTTTTCCATAATGTAATAAGAATATTCAGCATACAAATGCTGGAAAACAAGTGGAACGGTTGATAAATGTTTTGTCAACCGTTTAAGATATTATCATTTTGCTAAATTAACTACACGCAAAAATTAGATACACAATGGAAAGTCTAGACTTTTTGGCGACATGCATATGTGAAAGATTTGCTTTCAATTTGTCATGACAATGCTATGTTGATCTTGCAAGAATCATTACAAGAAATGCAGTACAACAAATTCGTGAATGAATTGGGCTTAAAGCCTCGAACCGTATACAAGTAATTGGAACCCAACTTAAATTAATTACACTCTATCAATATAAATTCAATGGGCTACAAAGTTAGTTGTATTGTTTAAGTACCAATTTACTAGAAGTGGTTGACTTTATTCATAATGGAATTAGCGAATATCTATATTAACAAGATCGAGCATAGTGTACAAATTTCACATATATAAATATCGAAGTGGTGCCGCTTCAAACAAAATCTGAAGGGTTAAATATCCACAAAACATTTGAGAACATGGTCGTAAAACGTGCTAATAGCAAAATACTGTATTACGTAGCTACTAAATAATATCATGTGTGTGATATTTTCGAGTTTGAGACCAAAGAGTTTTAGTTCAAATCTTTAAAGATGCCAATAAGTTCGTCAAAATCGCAAAGTATTTAACTAATGTGGTTCAATCTATATAAGATACTTACTGATATGCATGATAGTATGAGATATATTACAAACTAGTAGGGGGTGGTTGAATTAGTTTCTAATATTTGAGGGTTGTTAAAGTTGAATCGACATATCTATTCATGGAAGAAAATCATTTAGAAAATGCACCTCCAAAGTACTATAAACATAAGAATCCCCTGAAGTAGTTGCTCTCGCCTAAAACTCGTCCGTGTAAATAAAAAATGTTCGCTTGCAAATATATTCGATTTGATCCCAAGTCGAATCCATAGAGAGTTTAAGTTAAATGTAACTAATGATCAATATGCTAAATAACTAGAATCATATTATTAATGATTAGCTAAAATAAGAATTGACTGAAAGCAAGTAAATAAAAGATAAGGTTGTGATTAATTAGTACCGATCCTATGATTATGATTCCCGCAATTTTCGAGATGAACTACAACTCCTATAATCTAACAGTTTTCTCCATTATTGAGTGCGTTATCTAGTTACAATAAGTATTTTCCGATTAAGTGCAATATCTTCCTAGAGTTATTCTTCTGAATTAATCCTCGATGATATTGAAATGACTCACAGTGACCATGACAAAATTTTGTTATTCCTAATCCCACTTCTTAATCCTCACAACTATTTTACGATTAATTATTTTGAAGCTTCTTTGTTCATCAACCACCTAATTACTCAGTGCTCTTTTCGAAGCATCACAAAGTACAAGGAAACAACTAGTTGAGGACCCTTTGGCTAACTATGGATATGGCTGACCAAATAGAATCATAGAGACCGGTTCAATATATAAAAAAACACTATCAACACGTTCAACCAACTATTGGTTCTATTGTAATCCAAGATGAATTATTTAGAACAATAGATAAAACGAGATACATGGGAGGCAAGTAGATTTTTTTTTTTTTTTGGTAAATGTAAGATACATTAGTTCACAAACTTAAAAGCCAATGCAAAGCCTGCAGCAACAACCAGCATGGCCAGAATCTTATAATCACCGAGAAAAACATACCCAAATTCTAGCATAATAGGTGGTATAGTGTTCTCCACAAACGATTTCCTATACATGAAATCAAAGAAATATTTAGTCTTATGAAAATAGGAAATAAAAGCTTAGTATAATCGACAAAAGGGCACCTTTCCTATACATAGCATCTCCAAAATCAGTGTGCTCTCCTGTGCAAATGGCTCATCTACCGAATCGACAGGCATACAAGTGGACATATAGAATCAATGTTGTTCCTGCGTTCAAATAAATCAGAAAATACAGAAAACAGAAGTATATATAATCAGTTAGTATGGGACGATCCCGAGCCCACAATTTACTTGTGTCTCCTTAAGAAATCTAACCCCTTCACAATGCCCAAGGTTCAAGGGTTAATTTCTCCCAGGATGGAAAGGGATAACAGTTCTACCGTAGCGGCACTTCAAACGGTAGAACACTGCGAACACAAAGGAACGAAGCAAATCACACGACTCACTTAATATGCAGAAAGAGAGGGGATGCAGTAAGATATGTTTTCTGTCAGTGTTTTTCTCTGCCCGAGTGTTTCTATCCTCTGTCCGAGGTTTTTGTCTATCTGTCCGAGTTTGAGTCTATCCTCTGTCCAAGGTTGAGTCTCTCTCTCTCAAGGACTGACGAATGACCAGTTTATATAGCCACCCAAGGGCAGACGAAGAGACACAGCTGCATTTAATGAGAAAACGTGGATGAATTAATTGACCACTAATGACTGACTTTAATGTGGAGGAATTAATCTACCACTAATGACTGATTTTAATGTGGAGGAATTAATCTACCACTAATGACTGACTTTAATGTGAAAACGTGGAGGGAAAACGTGGAGGAATTAATCTGCTGATGTCACTTCAGCTGCCCGGTACTGAACTCACTTCAGCTGCCCGTTACAAAAACAGATTAAACATTAATTAGTTTTTTTTTTGTCCAAAAAATTAAGTCAATCAATCATATCAATTGACCGAATTCGAGACGATCGACGACGACGGCGCTGAACTCACTTCAGCTGCCCGTTACAAAAACAGATTAAACATTAATTAGTTTTTTTTTGTCCAAAAAATTAAGTCAATCAATCATATCGATTGACCGAATTCGAGACGATCGACGACGACGGCGCGAGACATCCTTCTTCTCAACCCTTTTAAGAGCTAAGAGAAGTAAATCTCTATTTAAACCCAACAAAATCCTTTTCCTCTACCAATGTGGGAGAAAGTGCATTTCCCTATAAAAAGAAATCTTTTCACCTTTCACCCATTTCCCATTCACATTCTTCCACTAAACCCAACAATCAACTATTAAAGAGGAAACATACAGAAAAGCATTACGAATAGTTGATTCAACTGAAAAAGAAGAAATCTTACAATCATACCATTCGACTCATTAAAGACGCTAATGACTCTATTTTAGAGTGGTATTTTGTTTGATCTTTCCCTCCTTTCCCCCCTTCCGGCAGTTACATTGCTAAAGACTCCCCTACCAAATAACCAGACGGATCCCCACTTCTCTTCCTTCGTTCTTCAAACTTCCGGCACCAAAATACAAAGTGTAGCCATCTGCATATCCCATAAAAGAATCATTTTGAGCTATAAAATAACATGTAAAATGTACAAAAAGTTGGCATCGAGATCATAACTACTTTTGTGTCGCATCTATTTTTTTTTTTCCTTTCATTTTTCTCTCATTTAAATATACTGCAGTTACTCAGTTATTATCATATTAAGCTCAAATTTCAGTTACTTACATTGGCATCAAGATGCATACAATGAGTTCGGACATTATTGACATAAAAAAGGAAAAAAAACCTGGGTAACAAGAAGTGGTTTTCTACAAATAACTTAATTTAAAAACCCAATAGACTTTTTTTGTATAAACCTAACGATTACCTATCCAAGAGATGGAAAAACCTTTCCCTGTCGAGAAAATTGGACCTCTAGATAGCAAGTACAATAGAATTAAAAAGTTCTATTATCCATTCCAACCATATTGACTTTGTCGGATAAAATAAACTTTTTTCAACAAACTCAAGAGGCAAAATTTGATTATTAATTGAATAATAACCGAAAAATAGTTAAAATGATTTCAAAAGGGAAATGGAAAAGTAAAAGGATAAACACTCGAACTATAGAATAATCCTGCCTAATATTATAAACAGGAATGTCAGCTACCATAGCATCAGAGTATTACTTGAAATGGAGAAATGCTCGAAAGATGAAAGATGAAAGATGATCATGCTTTATTCAAAATACATGAAAGCGATCTCTCGGGGGATTTCTTTGTTAATAAAAATATTTTACCACATGATAGCTGTATGGCATGAATAATTTCTAAAATTTGTGATAATTAACCCATTCTTGGCCTTATCTCAATTCCTTCAACAATAAGGCCCCTCTTTGCAATTCCACCCTTCACCTCTTTCATCCTCATTTTTATGCAATCATCTTCATTTTCACTAAAAAACGCACCAAGTTCTACCTCAAACCAGCCATCATCTCTAAGTTTAGGAAGTTGTTTGTCAGCATGCATGTAAATAGGATCATCGAGCCAATTATATCGACCGAAGTCGATCTCTGCATCAGATGGCAGAGTATAAATATCATCATAAGGATCAGAGTTGTCATCTTGCTCCTGTTCACCATCCGGATGCAAATCAGCAAATCGGTTTTCCGATTCAACACCAGAAATTTCAGATGAAACCTCTGTGGGTCCATAATCAAATCCACCCTTCACTTCTTTCATGCTCATTCCTATGCAATCGTCTTCATTTTCACAAAAAAACTCGCCTAGTTCTACCTCAAACCTCCCATCATCTCTAACTTTAGCAAGTTGTTTATCAGCTTGCAGGATACTAGGATCATCCTGCCAATTATAACACTCGAACCCCTCGATCTTTGCATCAGAGGGCTGAGTATAAGGTCCAACATAAGGATTCCAGTTGTCATCTTTCTTCTGTTCACCATCCGGATGCGAAATATTAGGATCATCCTGCCAAATATAATGCTCGGACCCCTCGCTCTCTGCATCAGAGGAGGAAGTATAAGACCGCCTAGCGTAAGGATTCCAATCATCATCTTGTTTCCGCTCACCATCCGGATGCAAAAAGGCAAACTGGTTTTTGGATTCAACATCAGAAATTTCAACTGAAACCTCCGAGGCTACATAGTCAAACCCGAATGCATATTCATCTTTAAACTTGTAGACAAAGTAAGCTTTGTAAGATGTCCTTGGCGATAAAATCCCAGCTTTTATTGTGCCCCAAATTTCAAGCCACTCAACATATTTAAGCACAGCTACCTCTGGAAACCTACTTTGGCAATAGGGGAAAAACAATAAATGTGTATTTATATCTCAAGAAAAAGATGTATAGTCTCAAGTTAGAGAAATGGCAAACCTGGACTCTGGTATCGAAGTCCATTTCCAAATTTGCGGGTTCTCACGATGTGCAATATCAAGATCCCTTGCACCTAAAAAGTAGCATTTCTTTCCAGACCATTTATCCAGTGAGAAACTCTGTTGAACAACAAGCATATATAGTAACTAGGTATGCAGAACAAAAGAAAGAGAACAAACGCACAGAGCATCACTAGATTCGGAATTGCAGATAAACTCTAAATCGCCTTCTTTCTTTAAGGATGAATTGAAACAGTATTTTGTAAATATGTAACTATCTTGAATATATTAACCATTACAATTTGTAGCATGGTACTGCTAAAAACACTAAATTGTCACATTAATTGAGTCTTCCCCAAAAGTATAATGACAATGATTTTCTTAATGTATCAACAATTATAGGCAAAGCTGACTAATGATGTGAGCATTCAAAATTGAGAACTCACTATGGCAGATCATTTTAATCAATCTAAAAAAAGAGAAGAAAAAATAGCTCGTAGAAAGCAATCAAGGAAGCCAGAACATAAATATAAATATGATATGCTGTAATTTTTGTGCCCAAAAGAAAGAATCCTAATTGTAATCACCTTAACAGATGACTTCAAAGTGCAAAATCGATATTCTTTTATGCTCATATTGTTACTTTAAATATCATATTTATTTTTACCGTAACTTTCACTCTTATTGTATTATTAAATCCGTCATACATTAATGAGAAAAAGTATCATTTTGTATAATGGCCAATTTGATGTGATCACAAAAATATGTTTCGTCATTTATCCAACAATTATAGCAGAGCTAACAAATGAAGTGAGCATTCAAATTAATACTCAGTAAAGCAGATTTTAATCCATATTAAAAGTAAAACAAACAAAAAAAGTAGCATGAACATTGTTTAGAAACAGTATGAGGGCAAAATATACATATATTATATCAGGTGCTGTCTGTCACCTTTGTACAAAAATAATCACCCAATAATCACCCTAACTAGATTCACCTAAACAAATACCTTCGATTGCAAAGGGAAATTAACAAAATTGGACACTTTTGCACCACTCTCACGCTTCTGGCCCACCCCCACTCCCCCCCCCCCCCAAAAAAAAAACCGTTTAACTGTTAGTCTCAATCATCGAAGTCGCCAGAGCGTTTCGCCACGCCCGGCCAAGAACTCAGCACAAAAAGTTCCTGGTGGGTCTTAGCGCATTGCCAAGACCTACCTGGCCCGGCGATTGATAAGAAGTATCTTGCGGAGCTAAAGTAAACCGCTTTTTAAAG
This sequence comes from Petunia x hybrida, assembly GCA_037355625.1. Lineage (NCBI taxonomy): Eukaryota > Viridiplantae > Streptophyta > Magnoliopsida > Solanales > Solanaceae > Petunia > Petunia x hybrida. Next base: position 2,353,840 of record JBBBVM010000317.1, on the reverse strand, counting down.
AGATGCGCGCCACGGCAAACCCAAGTTTTAAATTGTTTTTTTTTTCTTTTGTATGAATGTGGTGTTCGAAATAGCTTGCAACACGATTCAATTATTATTGCAGAAAAGTAAGACAGGAAATGAATTACAGAAGTTGAAATATCGTTTTCTTTTGTTACCTTACGACCACCATCAATGAAGATGGGATGATGGGAGAGATAAATATAAAGATGTTTGTATAAACGGAAATCAGGGATAGGAGTCAGCGATCGGGCAATGATGGAGTGAACATCGGAAGGCATGAATTTTTCCCAAACAGAATCGTATTCAGCGGCGGATTTGACACATGTAGAGACTGTGGAAAGGCGGCAAACGTCTGGTGGACTTGTTAAGGCCAAGATCTCAGCGATACAACCCTCTGGTAGCATCCACAGACAAGTACCATTGTTTTCCATGGTTGTGTCCCAAGTGCAAGTGTATTTTGGGGAGAGACAAATGTGTCTGACAGATTGTTTACTCAATGAGATTACGTAAGTGGAATTATTATTAGCGATAACGACTTACAACCGACCAAAACTAATGATCTAAGACTAGGTTCTTGGGCCACGGAGCTTCGTTTTATGAATCGAATATTTCGATTGCTCCGTCATGTCAAATATGATTTGCTCCAAAAATTTAACGTCAATCAAGCGTAGTCTGGAGGATCTTTACTAATGGGGACTTCGTGGATAGTAGTACTAGTAGTAGTTCTGTTTGTAATATAGCGCTACGTGCGCCTAATATTCCCTGTAATAGCTCTTAAGTTTTAATATAAGTAGTTCCTTTCATGACCAAAAAAAAAAAAAAAAAAAAAAAAAGTCTGGAAGATCTTTTAGCAATCAAAATATGAAATTGTTGTGTTGTTTTGAGTAAATAGGCTTCGATTGGGCAAATAATCTATTTTGTTAGATTCGGGAGTAATTTTGTGACCTATGGGAGCAAATGTAAATAAATTTCGAGATCATTTGGACATTTTGGAGAGATTCAAATGGAGTAATATTTATTCTTTTGATTATGGTAATTCACTTGTTTAGTCAAACAGTTCTAATCATATGATATTTAAATGAGACAAATGCGTAACATGAAGAACAATTCAACCGATTTAATTGACTTGTATATAACAAGTATGAAACAAAGAAATATATTGATACTAGATTGACCTAAAGCCATTAAGAGTTGTCTTTTTTATGTTTCTTTTTTTTTTTTCAATATTTCATTGATTATATTTTTGTTACTTTCGTTAGGAGTAATGTAAATTTAATAATAAAATGTACTTACAAGGCATAATAGGTGATAAATTAGGAGTTGTCTTGAATTACTTTTATAAAAAATATTTAAAATAATTAAGATTATTTTAATAAATGGATAATCATTTTACAGTATGATGCAATAAAACCAAGCAATAAAGATACTATTATACCACAAATAGAGGTTAATATTTATACAAAACAATATATCATGAAAAGAAGGGTAATAGCCATTTAAGCAAGAGGAAAATGGATAGGGTTAGATACGCATGGCCAGCGGTGGAGACATGTATCCGAAAACTTTATTGTGTAACACGGTAAAAACCAAACCTTTTCTTTTTATTTTATACAAACCTTTGAATATTTGGGTAATTAAGATTTTATTAAATACATGTTCTTACTACAAATGCCACTAAATCGGTCTTCACGTATACGCATTAAATTCAAAATTATCCATCTATTTACTAATTGAGGAACATTAGGAAGTGATGTGGCATAGCTCTATGACCATCATTCACTTCAAAATGTAAAGAAACCAAAAGTTCAAAAGTCATTGCATTTCCCACTTTTTACCCTTCGGCTATCTACTTTCTTTTGCTGATTTTATAACATTTAATTAAGAAAAGTCTGTATCATAAAATTAGTTTTGCATTCCGTTTTTATAACATTTAATTTGAAACGTTTCAGCTATAAAATTAATTCTCATAATTTAGAGTTAATAATGTCATTTACTCTACATTCTTTCAGTTACAGGTGAATTTGAAACCTTATGCATAATGAAAGAATGTAAATGGTTTCTTACCCCATTAAATTTGGAACACCTATATAAACAGATACATCTGTCCATAAGCATTCACCATTTCCTTTTTTCATGAAAACAATCCAAAACTTGCTCATTGTGAGTAGATTATGTCATTTGTTTCTTCATTTCCCTTTTCTTCGCAGAGATTTCGTTGGATGTATGAACATAAGATGCAGTATATTGTGCAACCCCTTCAATGTGGAAGAAAAAGAAGATGATAAAGGAACGCAAGAAAAGAATTAATCCTTATTCAACAATGACAAGCCCAATTGTCTACCAAAAAATATGTAGAAAAATGTGAGGGCTACTGAACGACTGGCTAACTGATCTCCAAAAAATCAGAAAGGGAGAAAAGATAAGCCATTCACATAACATATCAAATAGAAGTCATGGACGATATCATGGGGAAACAAAAAAAAGAAAGGAAGTAGGGATTAGAAGCATTGTCAAAATTTTGGCCAAGCTGCAGCACTGTTGTATGAATGTAGTTTATTTGCTTTGTTCTGTCCTCTCTCTTTTTGCCATTGAATTCTTTGGACATATATGCAGAGAAAAAGTACATTGAATCTATAGGAGAAATAATAACTGTGTTAAGAGTAAAAACTCCAATTTTTACAGGATTTTGTATAAAATTATGAGATACTTTCCTTTCTGATTTTAAAGCCTTGAGGGAGGATTCTCAGTTATAAATTAGGGTTTAAAGTACTTTGAATGTATATGAGAAAATAATGAGAGTGTAAGAAAATTCTGCGATGTTTAGAGGATTTTGCATAAAATAAGAAAGATAATCAACTTCCAAATCCCCTTCTTCTATTTTACTTAAATACTACAGTAATGAAATGAAGTATATATGGGCTAACAGGAGTTGAGAGGAAAAAGGAAAATGAAGACAAACAAAGGGGAAACGGGACAAAGAAAAAATAAGGAAAAGAAAGTTTCCATATACAGAGTAATAAGGCCGAAATTTGGAGTTTAGTTTGCAAAGAAAATTCCAGTTCAAAATTGTTCCAGGTATAGGGTCGCCTGAAATGGAAACTTTCAGTTACTTTATTTGTGCTCTCTCTTTTCGTATCTCTCTATATTTTCGTTTTCATTTTAGTAATTCCAACTAATCTTACTTCAAGACCATAAACTCACTTAATATTACTACAAACACTATTTAAATTCTTCAATACATAACTCCCGTAAAATATAATAACGGAAGTAAGCGTTTTTGTTTTGAATTCTTTGAGGACATCTGAAAAGCATAAAATAAAACTAAGCCTTTAGCTAGCTCCTTTTTTATCTCATATAGGAGTATTAATCTGTGGAGTAACTCTTAACATTTCACCTTCCACTATAATTATTACTCCACTTACTAAGAGGTAAAGCATCCATTTATGTGCTCCTTTTTATGTTACAAACGTTTTTTTATTTTCCTATAGTAATTGTTCTTTAATACTACAACCAATTAATACATAGCCACATATTCTTAGTTAGCTGTTTTTACATTTTCATCTATTTCATTGCAACATATTCTTTGTTCATGGTATGATCATCACTTCTTTGGTGCTTTAGTGGAATCATTTGGGTGATTTTCTGGCTCCAATAAGGTACCATGTAGGTCAATTATATAGATAATTCATCAAAAAGGTTGATATGAGAATATACTATAAAAGAATGAGATTGATTAGGATTAAAAAATGAGTATGACAATATATAATTATGATGTATGACTTCTTTTTCTTTCACTTTGGGACATGAGAACTATAGGCAAGTGAGGTGACAGGCCTCTATGGCCAAAGATTCTACTTTTTGGACTCTTTTTCTCACTTTCTTCTATCTCTCTTGATATAAAAAGAAAGCAGCCTATTTGCCATTAGTGAAAAAGTCCAAATTGAATGCCGTATTCATGACTCCAACATTTTTTCTCTTTTATGTTCATAATAATAATGATAATTCCTAATAATTCCTAATTTGGCATTAATAATATTGTAATAACCACTGCATTAATATTGTAAAACCCTTCCACTACTCAAAATATCAAATGTATAAAGGTGGAAACTCATCCAACAAGCAGCATGATGATGCCAATGGTACGTTAATATTCCACAAGCACTACAGAGCAGATCAAGAAAGACTTGCACAACTATTCTTGCTTTCAGACTTGTGAATATTTGTAAAAGAGACATCATAAATGAAGAGAAATATTTCTGTGGAGAATGAAGAAATCTATCTGCGGTGTTTTTTTTATATCAACGTAAATCTTTATTTTCCTAACTGGTATTTCCTTTTATTTACCTCCACACTATTGTTAGTTTAATGGGCTTTTCGTGTTTGCTTTTTATATTTTTGTTTTATATATTTTCCTCCTTCCAATCAACAGTTATGTTGCTTTTGTTATTTATATGGTGTATATATCTTCGGTTGCAGATGGTTTCTTCATCATCTATACTAATCTTGCAGCTTTGTCTTGAGTTGAGAGCATATAAGATAGATGCATGAATTTCGAGATAAGATTACATTCTGGAAATGTCTCTTTGGCAACTTGCTGCATGGCTATCCCGAGGCCTTCACTTATGTTGTATCCTCTAATTTTCCTTTAAATTATATAATTAATTTATTGTTTATAAGTAAAGACTAGGGAATTAAAAGAAAAGAAGAGTATTATTTCCCATGTAATACTAGCACTTATTTGATTAGTAGGACTTGATTTCTTTTATTAAAATTATGATATTAATTATCCAAAAGTAGGTTTCATATTTTTTCCAAGAACCCCGCGATGCGCAAACAATGATCTCCATTTCTTCTAATTTTGTAGTTTAACCTACTTTTAAAAATCAGAAAGGTACATTGCTTAATGAATGAGGAAGACGTTTTGTCCTTACTTATATTACCAACTAAAAGTATACAATAATTTTTAATTTTCAACGCACTGTATCGAAGCTTGAGAGCCAGACATAATCCACTCATATTTCTAACTACCTTTGCTTTCCAATTTAAAACCTTTAATTTGAGGAATTAAACTTTCAGTTATAAAATTCTTTCTCACCTTTTAGAGTAAATGAGTCCTTCCTCTATATTCTTTCGGTTACAATCTTATACATGTAGCACTTAATTATAGAATTTGAAAAGATTGTTCATCATTAAAATATTAAATACTACTATATAAGCATATACACCTACATGTTGCTGAAAATTCATCCTAAAATTTAAATTCTCATATTTTAGCTCATGATTTACTACATATTCAAATAACAATAAACGTCTACAACTGATTTTGGCTGGCACATGTCTAATTCATTGACTACCGTTCTCACAAGATAATTGTTAATTGTAGTGCCATTATTCACTCATAGCAAATTGAAAAAACTCACAGACTATGAAATACAAAGCAAAAAAAGGTTATAAGTAAATAAGAGCGAATTTACGATAATTTAAATTATAAATTTTTTATAGTATCTTACTACCGCATTTCCCTAGTAGAATTATAGATCCAAGCAACATAAACTTCCCAAAGTCTTATTCCATAAGTTAATAGGCCTTTTAGATAACATGTACGCATTAAATTCAAAATTTATGTTATCCATTCCAACCAAATAGATGGTACAACAATATATATTTTCTTTATCCATTCCAACCAAATAGATGTACAGCAATATATATTTTCTTTAACAAACTAGGAACACAACACTAAATTAACAATTGAATAATAACTTTAAAATTATAAAATGACTTAAAAAGGGAAAGGAAATATGTTAAAGGCTACACACTCGGGACTTAGAGAGCATTCCTGCATCCTAAGGTACTGTATAAGCAAGAAAGCCATTTATCATAGCACCAAAACATACTTAAATGGAGGAATGCTGAAAGATGTTCTATTCGAAATACATTATAGCTATATGAATATTTTATGAAATTTATGATAATTAACTCATATTTGGCCTTATCTCAATTCCTTCAACTATAAGGCCTACCTTTTCGATTCCACCCTTCACCCGTTTCATGCTCATTTTCATGCAATCATCTTCATTTTCACTAAAAACTCACCTAGTTCTATCTCAAACCAGCCATCATCTCTAAGTTTAGGAAGTTGCTTATCAGCTTGCATGATGCATGGATCATGATGCCAATTATACTCTGAATTAAAAGGCGGAATATAAGGTTCCTCAGAGTCAGAAGGATCATCGTCCCTTTGACCCTCACCATCTGGATCCAAAAAAGCAAAACGAATTTCGGATTCAAACACCAGAAATTTCAACTGAAACCTCTACAGGTATATTGTCGAACCTGACGTACCCATATTCATCATCTAACTTGTAGACAAAGTAAGCTATGTAGGATGTCCTTGGTAAAAGAATCCCAGCTCTTATTGTGCCCCAAATTTCAAGCCACAAAACATATTCAAGCACAGCCACCTCCGAAAACCTACTTAGGCAGCAGTTCAAAAAAACAATTGTCATATATCTAGTAACTTTATGTGACACTTAGGCAAAGTTGAATGGCTTTTCTATTCCCAAAAAAAAAAAAAAAAATTGACTTTCTTGGGGCATTTGGCTCATTTGGCTCTTTGACCTCTCTCAAATCTTCAATAAAAAATAACCTCCAAATTTTAAAAATTGGGTACATGGTCTTCTTCTTTTTAATCATGATTAGGACTTAATTACACCAAAAAAATGCCTACACGTCCCAACGCCCGAAGTTCCAAATATTACACTTTGGCCCATTACCAAAAAAGGAAAATTTTCTCCCCCTCCAAAATTTGCCGCCCAATTCCCCCTTCCTCTCGTTCTAGCCGCCTCTATTGCCTTATTCTTCAGCTGAACCTCGTTCTAGGGCCCAAATCCAACCATTTTATTCCATAGCTATCAAAAATCCAATTCACATCTTCAGTTTGCTCTCATTTCGTGATTTATGGTTGTGAGAAGCTTTTAAAATTTTAATTATTGTAATTTTCAAAAGGTTATAACCCGTCTATCGTGGTGGGTGCAATTATTTCGAATTAAATTGGTATCAACTTCATCGTGTTATGCGAAGTGTTTTATTGAGCTGGTAAGCTGCTTTATCATCTCCGCCATTGTTTTTGTTCCATTAGAACTCTGTTTTAGTTCCATTAGAACTCTGTTTTTGTTCATCGACCTGTTTCAGTATATTATTGACTTTTTCATATATCAGTAAATAGAGCTGTTATGGGGTGTTGTGTAGTAGTGGGTGCTAATTACAATGGGCAATGGGTAGAGACGCCTAAGTGCTGATCTTGGCGTTCCAATACTAGTTCAACAGTACCTATTGCATTGAAATTGGAGGGTACATTTGACGAGTTGATTGACAGCGTCATTGAACGTGGACAATTAACTTGTGATCGGGGCGATGTATCCATTAGTTATATGCTTAGTATTGCGCCTACTAGAGGGAAAATAACTCATTCGTTCATTAGGGATGACAGTGATCTGCGCATATACCTCCGAGATGTAGATGGTAATAGTAGTAGGCCTATTATTTATATTTCGCGGGACGAGAGGTCCGTCGTAGCTTCAAATATTGTTGCAGTATCTCCCATAGCAACTGATGATCAAATGGTTGAGTCTAGCAATATTATTGGAGATGGTACAGGCAAATCACTCTTGTACAAGAATGTTGAGAAGACAACGAGCCACCATCCTCATGCTTTCGTGGGAGATAAAATAACCTGTATATGTAAGACATTTATCAAAAGGGGCAGGAAAAGAGTTAAGCACATTCCATCCATCGGGGTATCATTTACGTCCATGAAGAGAAGGAATAAATGTTCAAATTGTACGATCCGGCCATAAAAAATAACTTGCCCTCTGGCTCAAAATAGACAGTGACTTTATTATTTATTGACTTTTCCCTAATGAGTGTAATAATTTATCTTTTGAACATTTGTAATAACTTTTGAACTAAATAATTTTTGTATCTTTGCTTCCAATATACCAGTGTTTAGTCTTGTTGTTTATTAGAATTAGATATGTTGATAATAGATCCTTTTTTGATGCGCTTGAGGTTCTTGACTCTCAATTTTAACAAGTTGACAAAAAATCTTAACTAGCTTTATTGATATCTGTAGTAATTAATTTTGGTTGCAGACTTTTTGAACATAGACCAACTCAGCATAGACTGAAGACATCATTTCCAATAATTAGCATGCTAGTGGATTGTGTGGTTGATAATCGGCCAGTTGAAATGTGTGCCAGGTTCTTTAAAGGGTGCACTGCCCAAAATATGAACTATCCCATCGGATATAATGTCTCCAGTAACTCCTGTCTCTTGACCTTCTGCACCTATAGAGTATAAATAAGGCCATCATTTCCTAATTTTTTCAACACCCATCAACAACTTAATTTATCTACTTTTTACACTTCTTTGATCATCTCCCTTTCTCTAAAACATGCCAGATGCAAGTAACAACCATGTATGGCATTTTGGATGGTACATCCAAACAAGGAACTGTACATGCTTCACTATAACTGTAAACGAATATTCATGTATAAATGATGACCTAGTAAGTTTTGTACATCGTTCTTTAATATTTGGATTTGTTTACCTTAGTTATTTGATATTTAACACATTAAACGTTGTACTCTTTGATTATAGCTATTTCTGTGGAACATAACATATCTTTTACCCGACTATACAATGCAAGCTATTATCTACAGTGGTGACGTTAGGTTCTTCATGGAACTCCGTGTGACACCGAGTTGAAAATCGCTTCATCGAGGTTGGTTACGGTTTGTTAATGATCGTCATATAGTTCAAGGCCAATAACTCCACCTCCAAATAATGCGCCGACATCCTGAATATGGTGTTTGCATTCGTGTGCATATGATGGCACGAACAAGAGACTATAGTGTTCATTAATGTATTTATTAAAAATATTATCAATGGAAATGAGTGATATTTTGTCAGGGTATTAATTTTGGTGTTCCTATTGTTAAGTTTGTTATAAGTTCTTATTTTTAGGTGAGTAAACAGTATTTGATGATCTTCCAATTTACCTTTATTTACTGTCTCATTGTTCATATACTTAGCAAAGTTTATAATAAACTCCTTATGCGCTAGAAATTGGTATTTGTTGGCCATGTAAGAGTAGTTGACAATCGATCATGCGGTGGTTGACACTATACTTTAAATGGGTTTATTCATATCTGTAGTTGAAAACTTTTTCTAGACTAGGAATACAATAATGTGTAAACTACTGTACATGATCTTCACTAAATAAATGTTGGATTTATACTAAATTAAATATTTATTGTTCAAGTTGGCTATTCGATCATATACCAGAATTGCATAGACTAAAGACAAATACATAATTTCAAATAATGATAACTAGTTGTCGTATATTAATAGACAATAAACTTAATGAGTAAGCTAAGTATATTGATATGTAGATAATAGGTAAGTGGGAAATATGTCATGTTGTTTAAAGGAGTGCACTGCCCAAGTTTGTCATGTCCCGTCGGATTTAATAGAGTGGAAAAAGTCTCACCGGGAACAGGGTTTAATCATGAATGTTAGACCCCCCACCCCTATCTGTTCACCTTCTTCTTCTTCTTCTTCTTCTATAAATAGGACCATTGCATACACTTTCTTTCACACAATTCCAACTATAAAATCTTAACTTTTTCTAAATCTTTTTTCTGCACAACAATGTCGGTCCCACCCTCCCAAAATACACTGCTAATCCGTCAATCCCTAGACATCCTCATACGAAGAATTAATGAGGACAGGTGGCGCCAAGAGATGAACATTCGGTGCATTGGACGTATTCTTCGTACAATGTGCCGCCGCGTCGGTATCAACCCCGACGACCTTATCACCCCCCAAATTTCCCTTAATTTGTATGTTTTTTTAAGTATGTTCAATGTTTTAAGTTAGTTTAAGTATATATGCATTTTGTTTTTTTTTTTGTTATTTTGTAAAGAGGTTTATGATTAAAGAAAGCTCTTTAATATGTAATTATTAAAAAAATGTGAATGGAATTAGGGAATTTTGCTGCCGGTGTACTAATTTTGGTGTTGCTATTGAATTAATTCTTGTTTCTGCTTTATTTTCATCGAAGAAGATGACTAATCTATTTAACATAATAATAGACCAAGTGAAGTTGATAAACGACTTAACATGGAGACCAGAAAAAATTTATAACATGGATCTGATGAACTTGATAATAAACAAATTCAAGTTTATGAACAACTAACATAAAATCATGGAAAATGGTGAGTGGTTTTTAAAATGTCTGTACTGAGATAGAGATTTCCGCGTATAATCTGATAATACACGTCAAGTTTACAAACAACAAAAATAAATATTCAATGTGCCATAACATAGTACGGTACACTTCTTAAAATTACTGTGATTTCAATAAAAGTTGATAATCAAGTATTTAGGATTGACAATCATCACTGCTAAACTTGATTTAATATGATTGAGGGAACATATTTTTTAATAAAAACATTATAACATCATATTCATCCGGATTGCAGTTTGGGCTCTAGGTTTAAGGTAGATCATTTAGGCATTTATAGACTAAATTAATTGGAAGATACAAATCAACCTCAATTCGGTGTATTGTACACTTATTGAAAAGTTGAGCGTTGAAGTTTTATCGTTCAGGATATTAGCACGCGCGCGTTTGACATTTAGGGATTGTGATGTTTGGGATTTAGGGTCCACACGCTTGGGGTTTGGGGTTTGAGCTCTAGGGTTAAAGTAGATCATTTTGGCTTGTGGTGTATTAACAACGATCCAAAATTACTATTTTTTATTGTCAACATTCCTCAAGTTGATAATATACGCTCATGATTGGTTAAAATTATATAAAAATCCTATATTAAACACTAGTAAGGGGTTATTTAGTAATCTACGAACTAGATAACCACTCACATGACAATTTTGTTGCATAATGTACCTTAATGATGGTCAATAGCATTGATAAAGAGTGACATTGGATAACAAATATAACAGAATGCATATTAATGTTAAGGTTCTGAGGAAGCAAGACATCTTTCTCTAAGCATGTAAGAAGATCACATTGTTTGGGAAGAAGATCATAATGTCAGAAACAAACAATGTGAGTGGTACATGATCATAATCTGAGAAGCAAGCAATGTGATCTTTTTCCATGCTTAGAGAAAGATGTCTTGCTTATTAAGAACCTTAACATTAGTATACATAATGTTATATTTGTTATCCAATTTCACTCCTTATCAATGCTATTGACCATCACTAAGGTACATTATGCAACAAAATTGTCATGTGAGTGGTTTCCTAGTTCGTAGTTTACTAAATAACCCCTTACTAGTGTTTAATATAAAATTTTTATATTATTTTAAGCAAAATTATAAGCGTATATTATCAACCTGCACAATGTTGATAGTAAAAATAGTGTAGTTTTGGATCGTTGATAATATACCCACAAACCAAAATAATTTACCTTAACACTAGAGCCCAAACCCCAAACCCCAAGCGCGTTGACCCTAGACCCTAAACCCCAAACATCACAATCACTGAATGCCAAACACGCGCGTGATAATATCTTGAACGATAAAACTTCAACGCTCAACTTTTTAATAAGTGTATAGTAGACCAAATTGAGGTTGATTCGTATCTTCCAATTATTTTAGTCTGTAAATGCCTAAATGGGGATGGTCCGTCTAGTTAATTTTGTTAATGTGATAGCAATTTTCTCTAGCAGTTTAATTATTTTATTGGTTTGATTACCGTTAACTATCATAACTTTCATGTGTTTCCACAATTTATCTAATAGACTATACTTGGTAGACAATCAAAATTACAAAAGAGTTAAACTTTAACACAGAGATGAATAATATCAATAGAGCGCAGCGGTAGATAGTCAAAACATAACTGAAACTAATATTACCAACTGAAGCAACATTACATAATTAAAAGATCTAGACCATTAAAACATATAAACAACAAAAACAAGACCATTCAAACATAAACAACAAAAACAAGAAGACCACTAAAACATAAACAACAAATAACAAATGACTAGTTCAGTTCATTGGGTGAATTTGGTGGGGATTCTTCAATCATATCCCGTGGTCCATATGGTAAAGTTGGTGCATTTGGTGAATTTTGTGAGGATTCTTTAACCATATCCAGTGGTGCATTTGGTGAACCTGGTGGACTTGCGTCTTCCTCTATGACGTTTGCCTCTGGCGCTGGTGGTGCATTAATTGCATCAACTCTTGCGTTGATCGCTCTGACCTATTTCTCCGTTGCATGCACCTCTCCCCATATTTTTTCTTCAAGCCTCTTCAAATACTCCCACAATTAAGCAACCTCTATTTGCATAATGGATAACTCCCAGTAGATATTACGCTTCTTGGATGGTCCGGCCATTTTGGAAACTTCTTTTGATAGTTTAAATGCAGAAAAATTTGTATTGAAAATGGAGTGGAAAAAAACACACAATGTTGAGGGGTTTATATAGAAATAACCTTGAAGAGTTGCAAAGTGATCCACACTCAATCCATTCACTACTAAGGATGATGGGGCGGTCGTAAAAAGTAATAGTACCCAACAAGAGTCGGGGTCGATTCCACAGGGAGCTTAGTGAAGTAATCTATTAGAATTAGATTGAATAATAATGGGTTCTAAGCATTGTCCGTAAATTCCTAATGAATAAGGGTAAAAGTGTTTCAACTACAACTACAACTACCAACTAATGTTAAACAAACTAAATGCTTGCATTAAACTTCGACAAGGTTCTCTTAACTAAATGCTTGCATTAAACTTAAAAATCTCATGGGCAACACTAATGGTCGGACCTCTAATGTATTCCTCAAAATCCTCTTGGGATAGGGATGATTTACCTCATCAAGACCTATCGGGTCAATAATGAAGTGCTAGAAACACTAGTCCAAAGACCCGAGCGGGGATAACCATTTTAGGTCTTCCCCTTTAGATGGATAGATCGGAACCAATCGCTAGTCTCCATTAACCTACGCCTTCAACCCCTTTCGGGTGACAAAAGCAAAGTAAGGTTAGGTTCAAGTACGGGCGTGCCTGAAACCCTAGTTAAGAAAGTACGATGGAGAGCTAGATTTATGTTAACCCATTAATTTTATAAGATTAAGTACAAGATTTAAACTAAAATAATCATATTTTCATGAAATAACCCCTAGTATAAGTTTAGCTACTCATACTAGGGTCTAACACATACATAATGTAAGATGAAATGACAAGAATTATACAAGAATTTAGATTGAAGAATAAAATCCTTACAAAGATTCAAGTAGAAACCCTCCTTGTTCTCCAAGTATATTCAAAAAGCATAAAGTAATATTCTAAGCTGAAAAATGGTCTATTTTCTCAGAGGCATAACATCCTATTGATAGGCAGAGGTTTCAAAACAAATCTACAAGTTTTCCATTTTCCTTGTTTTTAAGCAAGGCCGCCGCTTGTTCGGCGAGCCGCCCGATTGGTTACTGGCTCGCCGCCTTCATGTTTTACTAATCATTCCTTTTCATTTGTGGTGCAGGTTCGGCGGGGTGCCCTTGTAACTGCGGCCGATTCCTGAGCTTTGCAGACTTCAAGATCTTTTTGTGAACAGCGGCGAGTGCGCCGGTTCTTCTGCGGAGTCACCTATGGCATTCAGCACTCTACCCGGCGTTCTGCCCTTCCTGTTACTGATTATCATTAGCTCTTTCCTTCTTCGGCGGATGGCTAACCTCTGGAGCCACAGATTCGGCAAGACGCCGATCCAAATGCAGCCTTGTCTTCATGTTCTTTAATTTGTAGCCAAAGTGCATTTGTTTTTGCTCTTTTTCATATTTTCTTCGGCTTTGTATATCAACTCTCTTAACAACCTGAAACATGAAAAATAACATAAGATTCATTCAAATAACATCACTAAAAAGGATAAAAGCTAGTCGGAATGAGTTGCAATTAAGCCCAAAAAATACAAACATATCAACTCCCCCAAACTTAAGCTTTTGCTTGTCCTCAAGCAACATTAAGAACTTAACTCATGTTTCATTTTCTTAGCATCGAGATTGAGTTCAACAAGGGAATGGAATAAAAGATGAGTTCACGACTTTGGTTGATATTAACACTTAATTTCACACATGAGAATCCAACCAATCAATCCACAAGAGCCATAGTCACAACTATATCTACTAAAGCTTCTAGTGGGGACTAGAGCATGTATAGCACTATTGCTTTCTCAACTCATGTTGAAGAATGAGTTTTGAAGATGACAAAGGACCTAGTGCTAAGTGGACCATGAAAAGGTTAGCCGTTGATTTGAGAAGACCAGTTGTTCAACGAGATGATCGAGTCAGAGTTGAAAAAGGAAAGAAGAGAACAGCTGGAGTCAAAGTTCCAATCCTACCGGAAGTAGAAGAAGCTAGAGGCAGTGCTGAGAAGGACGCGGTTCCTAAATGACGATGGATTGGAACATAAGGCAAATTAACTTAGGTTTTAAATAAGGAAATATGGGTAACCTTGTTTAAACTGATTTCAAAGAGGAAAAGGATTCCTAAACTTAGTTGGATCCGGCTAAGTCTAGTTCCTATATATACAAGTTAATTTGACCAGAATCAGTACGCACAAAAGACATCAATCCGAACTGATGACGGTATTTTGGAGTTAGCTCGCCCTAGCAGCGGAATTCATCAGAGCATATCAAGTACAATCGGATCGTGAGAAGCTTTGTGTGCAAGAACAAAGGCTGAGCAGCAGAACCTTCTGAAAAAGCAGTTTCATAGTTAAGTCTGTTGTTTTAGTTTCTTTGTTATAGGCTATTGAGTTGTAATCTATTTGCTTGTTTAGAAGTATATAGTAGAGATTACTTTTTGAGGTTAAGTAGAGGTAATCTTACCAGCTAACGTGTGGCTTGGAAGGTTCTAGGTACTAGAGGGTTCTAGTTCCTTGATTGCATTACGTTGTAGTCTAAAACTTGCTCGAGTTTCCTTTAGTGGAAGAGTTGAAATCCCAAGAGTTTGGGTCGTGGTTTTTTATCCCTTGAGCAAGGATTTTTCCACGTAAAAATCTCTGTGTTCTTTATGTTTCTGCAATTTGTTTAGGTTCAGAGATAGGTGAAACTTGAAAGGAACCTGGTTCTTTGTGAGTTAGGCGCAGAAAGTTAATAGCAAGTTTTAGGTTTTGAAAATCGGGTAGGACACTATTCACCCCCCCTCTAGTGTCTTACGAAGGTGCACCAAGTGCAATAAGCGGTATCAGAGCAGGTTCTCTCGAAGAAAGATTAACATCTTTAGAAGGATTTGAATATGAGTAAACCATCATTCATGCCCGAAGGATACTCTATCAACAAGCCTCCTCAGTTCTACGGTCAACACTACAAATTCTGGAAGTTTAGGATGGAAACCTTTCTACAGGCAGAAAATTATCAGCTATGGAGGATTACACAGAATGGTCCTTTGATTCCCACAAAGATTGATAAATCAGGGAACAAAGTCCAAAAGCCTGTAGAAGAACATAATGAAAAAGACTTTAAACTACTTCAGATGAATGCTGAAGCCATGAAGATTCTTCAGTGTGGACTAGGGCTTAATATATGTTCGCGTATTTCCAATTGCTCAACTGCAAAGGAAATATAGGATAAGCTAGACAGGTTATACAATGAAGAAACTACAAAGTCAGAAGAGAGCTCAATTGAGGTTATTCCTGTCAAGAATGACATTGTAAAGAATCTGAATTACTCAGGATACTTCAGGTGTGGCCAAAGAGACCATGTTATTAAACATTGCCCAACATGGGGACCTTCTAAAAGCGAAAGTGATGAAGAAGAAGAAGAAGACGAACCAGAAGATGACTCTCTATTGGTACTGATGGCGGATAATGAATCTTCGATTGATGATACACCTGAGGTAAGTCTTGATGAACTAAAACCTAGACTTCAAAATTGTTCTCCCATGGAATTAAATTTGCTTGCCCTGACTTTAATTGAAGAAATTGAAAATTTGAGGTCTGAGAAGGACCAAGCACTTTTTGAGAAGGACCAACTAATGTCAGTTGCGTCTGAGTTTTCAATGAGAAATAAAAACTTGGAAAAAGCTAAATCTGATCTTAAAAAGGAATTTATTGCTAGTGGAGCTCAAGTTTTGGAACTAAATCAGAAAGTCTCAGCCCTCGAATTGGAAACTCTTCAATTAAAGGAACAGGTGCTTTGTGAGAAGAAGCTAGGTTCTGCACTCGAACTTGATAATAAAAAATTGAAAGAAGTGTCTGGCAAGCAAGGAGTTAGTGAGGCTCAAATCAACCTTGAAACTGAGGTTGAAAAGAAAAAACAGGCTCGGCATCAGGAAAATGAGAAGAACCGGGTTCTTCAGGAAAATGTATAAAAAGCTAATTCTGAGCTCACCAGACTCACTAAATGGAACAAGTCTTCTGAAGCTTTGAATTGGTTGCATGAAAATCATAATAGAAGTAAAACTGGATTAGGACATAGGAAACCTTTACCTGCTTGGAACCCTAATAGTAAATATGTAAGACTTCCTTGCAAAAAACTCTGCTTCTTATGTGGTAGGACTGGACATATTAAGAATGAATGCAGTGTTACAAAATATGCAGTGAAAAAGAATAAAAAATCAGTTTTACCTTATTGGGCTAGAAAAGATTTGATTCATCCATTCGATAACAAAAGGAACCCAAGCTAGTCTGGGTTCCTGTTACTAACCCTTGATTTTCTTTTGAAGACTGGAGTGAGATGGAACAACCCAAGCTGGATTCTTGATGGTGGGTGTTCCAGGCACATGACAGGAGATAGAAGAAACTTTCTCTCACTCGCAGCGTTTCAAGGGGGTAGTGTGGCTTTTGGAGGAGGCAAGAGCAGTGAAATTGTTGGTATTGGAAAAGTTGGGAGATCCCTCAATCATGCTATTGACAATGTACTCTGTGTGGATGGATTGAGGCACAATCTTCTAAGTATCTCTCAACTATGTGATAGAGGAAACTCCGTGAGTTTCACGTTTGTAGGTTGCACTGTGAAGAACCTGGATACTGGTGAAGTGATAATGGCAGGGAAACGAGCTAATAATGTGTACAAGGCTACATTAGGTTCTCTTCCTGAAAATAATTTGACTTGTCTAACTGTGCTGGAGAATGATAGTCAGTTGTGGCACAAGAGACTAGGACATGCAAACTTGACTCAATTGAATTAGTTGGTGTCAAAGGACCTGGTTCACGGAATGCCAAGCAAGAGGTTCAGTGACATCAAGATTTGTGATGCTTGTGTGAAGGGGAAACATGTAAGATCTTCATTCAAGTCAAAGAAAGTGGTTAGTACTTCTAAACCACTTGAGTTGATTCACATGGATTTGTGTGGACCAATGAGGGTAAGGAGCAGAGGAGGTAAGAGATTCGTAATGGTAATAGTTGATGACTACTCCAGATACATATGGACCTTGTTCCTCAGATCTAAAGATGAAGCATATGATATGTTCAAGGACTGGGTAAGAGTCAATCAAAAGAAACTGGGGCTTCAACTTGTAAGTATAAGGTCCGACCATGGTACAGAATTTGAGAATGCTAAGTTTGTTGAATATTACAACAAACATGGTATGGATCACAACTTCTTTGCACCAAGGACCCCTCAGCAGAATGGTGTAATTGAAAAGAAGAACAGGTCCTTGGAGGACATGGCTAGAACAATGTTGTTGTCAAGCAGCTTATCAAAGAATTTTTGGGCTGAAGCAGTCAACACCACTTGCTACCTGCTGAATCAATGTTCTATCCGTCCTTTGCTAGAGAAAACTCTCTATGAGCTGATCAGAGGCAGGAAACCTAATATTGCACATCTCAGAGCTTTTGGGTGCATAACAATGAGAAAGAACCTCTAGGGAAGTGTGATGCTAGAAGTGATGAAGCCATCTTCTTAGGATATTCTTCACAAAGTAAAGCTTATAAAGTGTTCAACAAGAGGACCTTGACCGTAGAAGAAAGTGTGCATGTGGTATTTGATGAATCTGAAAGTGTTACAAACAGACAAGAAGATGACGATCAGGAGATTGGTCTTGCAAGAGATGAACTTGCTGAAGACCCTGAGAATCTGAATGGGATTAAAGGTAATCAAGATGATAAGGATCAAACTCAAGGGGAACTAGAAGGAAATCAGACAGGGGGAACTGAAGAGCAAGATGAAGAAGAGTTAGATGGTTTAGATCCTCCTGGAAACGACACTCAGCAGATTCAGCCTAAACCTTGGAGATATCAAAGTTCTCATCCACTGGAGAACATCATGTTTGATCTAAACAGTGGAATTGTTACCAGAAGAGCTTTGAAGAACTTCTGTGCATTCTTTACGTTTCTGTCCTCAATAGAACCAAAGAATGTACGTGAAGCACTTGAGGATCCAGACTGGGTAATTGCGATGCAAGAGGAACTTCATCAGTTTGAACGAAGTAAGGTATGGTACCTGGTCCCTCGACCAACAGATAGGTCCATCATTGGTACTAAATGGGTATTCAGAAACAAACTGGATGAACATGGTATAATGACAAGGAACAAGGAAAGACTGGTGGTTCAAGGTTATAGTCAAGAAGAAGGAATCGATTATGATGAAACCTTTGAACCTGTTTCTAGAATGGAGGCCATTAGTATGTTTATTGCTTTTGCAGCTTACATAGAGTTTGAGCTGTACCAGATGGATGTGAAGAGTGCACTCCTTAATGGATATTTGAATGAAGAGATGTATGTCGTTCAACCACCTGGCTTTGAAAGTACAGATTTTTTTGATCATCTCTACAAAATTGACAAGGCATTGTACAGATTGAAACAGGCTCCTATGGCTTGGTATGAAAGGTTGTCTGGGTTCTTATTGAAGAATGGGTTTACAAGAGGCAAAATAGACAACACTTTGTTCTTAAGGAAGAAAGCCAACGACCTATTAATTGTTCAAGTGTATGTAGACGACATCATCTTTGGTGCTACAAATGAGAACCTTTGCAAGGTGTTCGCCGACCTGATGGGAAGTGAATTTGAGATGAGTATGATGGGTGAGCTAAATTTCTTCTTAGGCTTACAAATCAAGCAATCTCAGGAAGGCACAATGATCCACCAGCAGAAGTACATCAAAGAGCTGTTAAGGAAGTATGATATGAAGTCTGCTAAGGATATGAACACACCCATTGCTCCTGGAATGAAGATAGATCTGGATGAAACTGGTGCTTCAATTGATGAAACTAAGTACAGAGGAATGATTGGTTCCTTGCTTTATTTAACTGCTAGTCATCCAGATATTGTTTATAGTGTGGAATTGTGCGCAAGGTTCCAATGAAAACCAAAGGAGTCACACTTAACTGCAATCAAGAGAATCTTGAGATATTTGAAAGGAACTCAAGATCTTGGCTTATGGTACCCAAAAGGTGGAAGTTTTGATCTAATTGGGTATGCAGATGTTGACTATGCTGGTCACTTGGTTGATAGGAAAAGTACATCTGGATGGTACACTTCCTAGGTTGTTGTTTAGTTTCATGGGCTAAAAAGAAACAAAATTCAGTGGCATTATCCACAGCTGAAGCTGAATATGTAGCAGCTGCTTTATGTTGTTCACAGTTATTATGGATCAAGCAGCAGCTGGAGGACTTTAGAATTGAGTGTGAACCAGTTCCAATCTTTTGTGACAGTACCAGTGCAGTTAATATTGCCAAGAACCCGGTCCAACACAAGAGAACAAAGCACATTGATATTAGGCATCACTTTCTAAGGGACAATGTTGAGAAAGGCCTAATTACTATGAACTTTTGCAGGACTGAGGACCAAATTGCTGATATCTTCACTAAGGCATTGAACAGGGTACAATTTGAAAAGAACAGGCTTGATCTAGGGATGACCAAGATACAATGAACGAATCAGCACCTGGTTCTCCCAATGATTGGCTAGTGAAGTTTCCTTGTTTTACTTAGCTTAACTTTGCCTAGTTGATTCTACTATGAAAACTTAATTGTTTTGCTTGCTAACCTGTTTGGAACCTGTTTTCATTAGATACTGGCGAATTTTTGAAATCTAGGATATAATTAAAGAAACTGGTGCATGAACATTCAGGTACACATTCTATATTACTTACTGAATATGATGTTGTCTTACGTGGCCTAATCTGTTACCAATCACCCTCACTTGGCACCGGATTAGTGTAAAACTTTTAAAATTCAAATTCTTTGAACCTTGATAGTGTCAGCTCCTATGCGTTATAAGTAGCAGCAGCAGCTTTTTCTAATCCCATCAACCCGTTCCCCTTCCCGATAAACCTAAACCCGTCTCTATTCCTCTACTTGATCAAAGAAACATTGTTTCTATCGGCAAAACAGAAAGAACTCTCTCAAAATATTCTCTCTCTAAAACACAATCCTCTGTAAAAACAATGTCGATCAGTTCCAAAGTAGATTCTCAACTCTCTTCTCCAAAACTCAAATTATCTAAACTAAATCAAAAGGCAAAGCAACTAGCCGCGAGTCGTTCTGTGGCTATGGCGAGGAAGTTTGCGAAATCGAGACAGAAGAAGTTGTCGGAGTAAGCAACTAGTAAGGGGGAAATTGTTCCAGAAACTGGTACGGAGGAAGGGATCATTGAAGCGACTGAAGAAATCGTCCAAGAAACAAAAAAGGTAAACCTTAGTTCTCCTACTAGTACTGTAGTTGTCGATACTAGTGTACCCTCTAAGCCTGTAGATTTAGAAGAAGAAGCTGAAAATGAAGTAGGAGATAAGGAGGAGGTAGTTGTAGAAAATCCTGAAAAAGTTGTCGAAACAGAGGTTGTTGTCGTGGTCGCTAATGCAACTGAGAACATAGTTGAGGAACCTGTTCCTGAGACAATTCCTATGGTAGAAAAGTCTGTTAGTAACAAGGGAGAAAGAAAATCTGCTGAACCTTCTAAGGAACCTGGTTCCTTCTCTGGTTCTATAGCAGGTGATGACGCAGATCTGAGAGATATTGATGATTATGTGGAAGAGAATGTAGAAGGTGTAGGTTTTACTGAACCTTTAGATGCTGTGTTGCCTGAGCCCAATCCCACTCCTTAAGCTAGTGAAGCTTCCTCCAGTGAGACAGATGTCGTGGTGGTGGAGGAACAGAGGAGATTGGGAAAGAGGCCTGTGGTTCAGGAAAAAAAACAAGCTATGAAGAAATGGACGTTAGTGAAGGGAGGAGAATTTGTAGGTAGTTCAAAAATGGGTAGTGCTGGAGATGCAGAGGGAATGGGAGAAAGTAGTATAAAAACAGGGAGCCATGTGAGAAGACCTGCAACTCGTGGCTCTGTGAGAGAGCAGCAGGAGAAGATTGTGGAGGAACCTGAGATTCGTAGGATAGGTTCCAAATCAAAGCTAGTGATTGGAGATGACAATGAAGATAAGAAGAGGATGGTGGCCTACTTTAGAGGTCTACCGATGGTGAAGGGTAAAATTCTAACTGACCTGGAGCTAGAGGATATGACTCAACTTGGTGCTAAGTTGACAGCTCAAGGTTGGTTGAACCTATTCAGTGATGGTGCTAGACGGTTGAGAGAGCAAGAGGTTCGAGAATTTTATACCAATTACACAGTGAGTGAAGGTATTGTGACAACCATAGTCAAGGGACTGGTAATTCCGTTTGATAGTATGGAACTGGGTGAGATTTTAGGTGTTCCCTCTCAGGGCTATAGCGAGTCTATGAGGAACTCGTGGCCGGCTAGAGGAGATGGTGTGTCTGCTTTGGAGGTAACTCGGAAATTTGCAGGGAGACCTAGACTGGCAAAGGCTACACAAGTTAAGAAGAAGGCAATGCAACCCTTCTACCAGTTGCTTTTTGAATTTGTGCTGAAGAACCTGTTACAGAGGTCATAGAGAAGGAGTGAGGCAAACTTTCTGGATATGACCTATATGGACCTGCTAGATCGAGAGGTTCGTATTAATCTGCCTGAATAGATGATCAAGCATATTGGTAGAGTAGCTGATATGGGGGTAGGCAAACATGCACTGGTCTATGGGTTTCTTCTGGGGAAGGTATTTGATTTCTTTGGGGTGCCAGCTGGTAAGTGAACTAAGCCGGACCATAATGACTTGTTTGGGAGGAAAATTCTAAAGTCCTATGACTATGTGTTGGATGGTGAACCTGCTGATGAACCAGAGCCTATGGAGGATGATGCTGAGGAAAGGAGGAATAACAGAATAGACAGGAGAATTGAGGGGTTCAGGAAGCAGCTTGAAAGGCAAAATGATGAGCTGACCTGGATGAATGCTGAAAACACAAGGCTGGATGCAGAGCTGGAGCATGAAAGAGAAGAAAACTCACCTCGCCTCGCCTTGTTGCTTGCTCACTTTAACATCCCTGATATTCCCCAATTCTGAACTAGTTCCATTCCTTAGTCCCCTCCTGGTTCTTTTATAGCCTGTTTTTAAGACAATCTTATATTTTGGTTTGTAATATTTGAATGATGCTTTGGATGTTTAAGCCGGTTTAGCACGTATGTTGATATAAATATCCTATCTGCTAGTATTTATAGTCTGAAACAGGTTCCTGATGTTTAAAGGTTGGCTTACTGCCTTTGGCACTAGAGTCAACTAGACTTAATTTAAGTTGAGTTGGTTCTGACAATTGTGAAACTTTTCGATGATGCCAAAATGGGGAAGTTAGTTGTATGTTAGTCCATTGTATGTTTGTGACCTATTTTCGCCAAACTGTTATTACCCCGGTTCGTGGTTAGTGTTTGATTTTTATAGGTTCTTGAGAGTATAAACCCTCGGTGAGACAACATGGTTTGTCATCATAAAAAAGGAGGAATTTGTTAAAGAATGAGTTTTGAAGGTGACAAAGAACCTGGTGCTAAGTGGACCATAAAAAGGTTCACCATTGATTTGAGAAGACCAGCTGTTCAATGAGTTGATCGAGTCAGAGCTGAAACAGGAAAGAAGAGAACGGCTGGAGTCAAAGTTCCAATCCTACCGGAAGTAGAAGAAGCTAGAGTCGGTGCTGAGAAGGACGCGGTTCCTAAACAACGATGGATTGGAACATAAGGCAAATTAACTTAGGTTTTAAATAAGGAAATATGGGTAACCTTGTTTAAACTGATTTCAAAGAGGAAAAGGATTCCTAAACTTAGTTGGATCCGGTTAAGTCTAGTTCCTATATATACAAGTTAATTTGACCAGAATCAGTACGCATAAAAGACATCTCAACAGAGCATATCAAGTACAATCGGATCGTGAGAAGCTTTGTGTGCAAGAACAAAGGCTGAGCAGCAGAACCTTCTGAAGAAGCAGTTTCATAGTTAAGTCTGTTGTTTTAGTTTCTTTGTTATAGGCTATTGAGTTGTAATCTATTCGCTTGTTTAGAAGCATATAGTAGAGATTACTTTTTGAGGTTAAGTAGAGGTAACCTTACCAGCTAACATGTGGCTTGGAAGGTTCTACGTACTAGGGTGTTCTAGTTCCTTGATTGCATTACGATGTAGTCTTAAACTTGCTCGGGTTTTCCTTTAGTGGAAGAGTTGAAATTCCAAGATTTTGGGTCGTGGTTTTTTATCCCTTGAGCAAGGATTTTTCCACGTAAAAATCTCTGTGTTCTTTACGTTTCCGCAATTTGTTTAGGTTCAGAGATAGGTGAAACTTGCAAGGAACCTGGTTCTTTGTGAGTTAGGCGCAGAAAGTTAAAAGCTCTTTTCCTCACATAAGCTTTAGGATCTTTTTTGGGAACACTAGCCTTTTCAATTACCTTTGGTTTGGTGGCCACATTCTCCTTCACCTCATCATCTTTCTTTTGCTTCTTCAATTCAGGACCTTCATTTCTTGCTTGTTCTGCTTCTTCTTTCCTTTGTCTCTTGATCTCTTGTTGCCTTTTGAGCTTTTCTTCTCTATGAGCTTGAAGCCTTGCCAGCACCTCTTCGGGAGTTTCTTTCACCTTTGTGGTAGTGCTTTCCTTTTCTGGTTCTTCTTCACTTCTAGCTTCTTCTTCTTCTTCTTCTTCTTCTTCATTTTCAACTTCTTCCTCTTCACTATCCATTTTTTCTTCATCACTTTCTATCTCTACCTAACTCTTTTGATTGCCTTACTTGGTGAAACTCTTTGAGTTTTTCTTTGATCAATATTCAATTGTTTAAGTGTTATTCTTGTTTTCAAATCTGATTTCTCTAGGTCTGCTGCTCTATCAGCTAACTCGGTCACCTTTGTGGTGTTGTCAGTCACAGGCTTGGTGAGTTCATTGATAGCAGTAACAATTGGTTTGAGAGCTCTTTCCAACTCCACAGATGGTCCTCTAAGAAGGCCAACCTTGGTATCTAAGCCCACAGTGTTGTCATTGATCTCCTTAAGTGATTTGGGAATTTTGAAGAGTCAAATTGCTTTGCTGAGACTGGCTCCATTGATGGATGAGGAGATGGAATTTTTCTAACTAGAGACTTATTTCCCCCTTGAGAAGTTGCAACTGCTATTTCTTCCTTGTCTATCTTGACTCATTTCTCTCTCTCCTTCACTTCATCATCTTAGATCCTTTTGAGATCCACCGTGCCCTTAGCCTCCTTTTTGTAATCCATGTCAACCAATAGGGGTACATGCCTCATGAGTATGGTGAGCAGACGGGAAAACCATAAACAGTTTCATTTTGATGAGCTTTGGTATCAATTCTGTCAAATATTACTTTCCTCACATCAATGTTGAAGTAGCTCATGATAGAGGTTATGAGGACTGCCTTCTTGTTTTTATTCTTGTGTCATTCAGTGAAGGAAGGAATCAGTTGCTAATCACTGTATTCAAACCTTTGGCAATCAAGCTCAAGTCTTTCTTCTTGATTTGGATTCCTGGTTTGGTCCAGGTTAGTATAATTCCAGGAGCAGCAATGATGGCTGCTAGCCAGGTTCTCAAGCTTCCCTCTTCGTCTGTTCCCCATATCTTGATTTTGCGCTCGTATTCCCATTGATCAAGTGATGGCAACCCATAGATCTTGTTAATTTCTTCATCACTGAAAAAGACTTCTACTGTTCTCACCTTCACCTTGAATGACTTCTCTTTTTCTTGTGAGAGATTAGAGTAGAATTCTTTCACCATTATTTTATTGTTTTCACCAGGGGGTTCTAACAAAAAGTGCCACTTTCTTCTATCAATCTCCTCCCAAAATTCATCACCATATTTCTTTGCCTATTCACTTTGTATCTGCTTTTCTAGGTTAATTGTTCTTGGTACAAGGTACATTGCTTCAGCAGCTTCATTCTTGTTGAACCTGTGATTGAAGATCTTTTGAGTTTTGTGCGGTTCTTTGTCAAACTCCAGCTTGATTTTCACTCCCTCTTCTCCCCAGTCTTCTACATCAGATGCAGCCTCTTCCACTGTGTTTGAGGGTCCTTGGCCAAGGGTAGACTTTGGTTTGGATGGTTTTGGCTCTATGATGTTCTTCCCCTTTTTCTGTGCTTTTGCTTCTTGATCAGCTCTTTCTCTGTTGGCCTCCATTTTCTTTTTCATTTCAGCCTCCTTTTTTTGTTCCTTGGTGGGTAGATTTCTTGCTCCATCTTTCTTAACTACTTGTTTCTTCATGATTGCCTGGACAACAATAGCTCAAAACATGTGTTAGTTTATGAATCACTACACTATCTTACTCCTAACTAAGCTAAGACTAACCTAAACTAACATATGAAATTCATGGAATAGGGTGAAACACTTGGAAAATTCAAACAATTCAACAGGTGCAAAAGAAAAGACGGGCAGCAGAACAAGAGGCCGGCTCGCAGACATGAAGAGGAGGCCCACTGAAGCAAGTGCTGAGAAGTACCGGCGGGTCGCCACATGAAGTGTGAGGCCCTCATCCAAGCCGCATAAAATTTCACTCTTCTGTGAGAGTCGGCGGCCCGCACGTGTAACTGAGGGGCCGACTGCTCATTCCGCCCTTTATGTTGTGAGGCGAACTTTAGGCTCGGTGACTTGCATAGCTTTTGATAAAATGGATTCCCAAGTCGCCTTTTAACCTGCAATGGGCAAGCCTCACTCACCTAATTTTTGAGCTCACTGGTGACACCGGCGGCCTAGCACTTGCTTTTGAAGAAACGCCGAGTGTCTTCCGCACTTCATTGTGCGGCATGATACCTCATTGGTGACTTGCCTAATCCTTGGTCAATTTTTCCTACAGTGCACAGATTCCAAGTTTTCCAATTCTCACTTCCCTTAACGCCCGCAAACACACTCCTATGTGGTCTTTATTGACACCTAATTTTGTCCCTCCTATTTCAGTAGCCATTATTCAGATAAGTTGCATTCATAACCACATAATTACCCTACACTCACTCCTATCCCAAGTCATTATCTCATGAACGTACACCAATTTGGCTATTCTAAAAGCATTTGCACGAACAATCGCATTTTAAGAAAACTTCCATATCTTGTCATAAATTTTCACAATTACTGTTGGTTTTTAACAAGGACACCTAAATCATTTTATAACCTAAAATAATAGATTTTCTTAATTATTTAGGTTTAGTAGTTATTTTTCTTATTTTTATAATTTTTATGAGCATTTTACATAATGTTCCACACATTTATCCACATTTTATACGCTTTTATACACTATTTATATACTATATATACGCGCGCGCGCGCACACACACACATTACACATCACACCTACACACATCAGTTCTATTTTACACCTGACCGCCCACGTGGCCTAATCCTAGCCGTCCACGAGTTCAATCAACCGGCTAGGAACTCACTTTCCTATTTTAATTACACAAACGACCCCCCAAACCCTATTTTCCCCTTTCATTTTCTCAACTCACCATGCAGCAAAACTTTATGCCACCACTGTCACGATGTTTTCCAGCCAATTAGGCCGGCCAAACTCAGAGAAAATGACATATTCGGGTTCCTCATTTCGCCCGCTACAAAACCCATACCCTTTCGACAATATTCGAACGAGGTCAATTCTTAACCCTCGTCGACGGGGTCACCTCCGTCGGAAAATGCCTCCGACGTGACCCAGGGATGTTCCAAATACTGCTATTACCTGAAAAGGGGTAAAAAACCCCTCATGCAAAATCAATTTAAGGCGGGTCAATTTGACCCGACTCCGGCGTAAACGGGTAATCCCTTTTCCCTTTTGGTTTGCTTCAATCTATGTGATACCTATGTGTTAACATGCTTAGTCGACTAATTATTGTGTGTTAAGTTCGTATGATCATTAATCCTCGGTTAGTTCACTAATTCAACTGGACATTGCTCTGAATTTTGCACGTTCGACTATCCTAGTTTATCTCTATTAGTTTTAAAAGAATCCATGTTGGTTTCTGAATTGATCATTATTATCCATGATTTACAGTATATTTGTTGCCTTGTTCTATCAAGATGCATGTTTCTAGTGATTATATGTATGAAACTGAAGTGAGGATTTGATGAGCATGATGTAGAGGGTCTTGACTGGGTTTAATTCGAATTGGTGATTGATATTTAGTTCTGGCATGATTAGGAGGATTTTGAATTAATTCAATGTGAATTCTCGATTGATGAATGGATTGGCAATCAGTTCTGTTAATGTGATTTCAATTGAGAATTATCAAGTTAATTGACTGATCTCCGAGCCTAAAATTAGCCTAAAACATATTTGTGAACCTAGACTTTATTTGGTTCTAAGGAGAGGGATCCTAGTTTTTTTAGGATTTGTTTTACCTTAATGTGTGGGGCTTGATTAATCTATATATGGAAGGGGGGCACTAGGCTGACTTTCTTAACTATGGGAAGCAATATTCCCTTGCCTTCTTTGGCTCTTTTACCCGTTAGAACTAAGGCTCTTCCTCACTCCTATATAAACTAGTCTCTTTTGGTTCAATAGAGAAGTTCAGACACAGTTGAACACAAATCAAAACACAGAAACATATACACAAACAGGAACTAAGATTCTCTCCCTGGAAAAGACATTGATGGCATAGAAGAACATCGACTGCTTGCTCTAGTTTTTGGGCTCTTTTCTGCATACGGAACACTGGTCCTAGGGGAATTTTCTTTACTACTACCTATTGGCTACTGTTTTGACAGGGTATTAATCATGACTCACATTGTTACTTGCCCTTATGTTTGAATTGTTATGCATATGTTCTTTTGTGTGTTTCCTGTTTGTTTTACCTTTGTCTATGCTACATATTTGGGGCCTTGCTTGGCCCTTACTAACTTCTTTATGCAGCATGTGTAAGGATAGTGTTAAAGGCTATACCAGTGTATAATTTACAGGTTGTTAGTGTGTTTAAAGGCCTGGGAAAAAGGCCTTCTCTTCTCTAATAAAACTAAGCCTAGGCACGCTACTCTCTAGTGCGTACATGGCACCCTCTTACCCCTGCTCTTCTCTGTACTATTCCCCCTTAGAAACTGTCCCCATCTTGTATATTTGATAGGGATTCTGCTTGTATCTGTGATTAAAACAGGGTCTGCCACCTTGAGTTTGTGTACTTGGCTACCTAGGGGCCATTTCTAACTTCCCTCTCCGACTTGCTGCATTAATCATCATGAAAGCATGACCTTATTGCCTAGAACTCACACGACAATGAAAATCTGTGTTAGAGTCTGAATATTGATTGCATGAACAGGTTTAAATGTTTTAAACCATAACATTAGAAGTTCTTTTTTCGTAAATCTAAAATTTTTGAACAGGGGTTAATTGTGCTATGACTGCTTAAAACCAGACTGTTTCTTTAAATTTAAAACTGCCCCTCTTTGCCTAAATGATCCAGGCCTGAAAATATTTTCAAATCTGGCCTTTGTATGTAAAAATAACTTTAAAACTTACTTCAACCTCTGTTTTCAAATCTGGCCTTTGTGTGTAAATTAATTTTAAAACTTACTTCAATCTCTTATACACTAATCTAATATTGTATAGGGGTATAAGTAGTGGGGCCGACTATACAACTATATAAATATTTTTTTAAGCATAATACTATTAATTACTCATGTATTTGCATGCCTATACCTATATCTATGTGCGACAACCCTTTGTTTGCATTTGTGTGCTTGGGTTTCAAACTTACCTATAGCAATTTCCAAAAACTGACCCCCACACCAAAATAGCCATTAAGGTTAGGGCTCGACACTTAATGTCGAGTCACACCAACCCTAAATGGCTAACATTTTATTTTAAAAATAACACCCATTTGGTTTTTGACAAAATCTAAAATTGTTTACAAAAGCTGCCTATTTTCGCAAAGCTGCCTATCTGTGCATAATTGATTAAAAGGCTGAAATTACACAAATAAGCTGAATTGCAATACCTTTTGCACATTTAATCTTATTTGCAATTAGGCATTTATACTAGAGGCCTTAAAATGCGATTAGGCATGAAATATAGGTCGAATGTGTTAAACTTAAAGCCCATTCGTGCATGTGTTATTTAATCTTGCATAGATAGATTTGATTTCATAAATTGATTACGAAATTGAACCTTCAAGTTTGTATTGCATATGATAGTTTTTACAACGTTGCAAAGACATCATAAAATGTAGACTCGGGCGGGAACCACCTTTTGTGGGACTTGGGGAAGTGCCTAACACCTTCTTCCCCGAGTCATTTGGACTTCTTACCCGTTGAATCTATGAAACCATATTGGTATGATAATTAACTCGATCTTAGACGCTTAGATGACCTAATACACTTTAGAAAACTCTATTAGGAGGGGACTCCAATTCTTGAATTCAAACGAGTTACCCAGTCAAATCCGAAACCCGACTCGCCCCGAGTTGAGTCGAAAATCGTATATGAGAGAATGAAGACTCCGCTGGAGATATTCAAAGTCCTAACCATAACGAGTCTTTAATTTTGGGATTTATTTTATTATTATCTTGCTATTTCGTATTACTATGATTTTACTAACTTGGTTTTTTTTTCTTTTTCCCCTTTTAT
Organism: Petunia x hybrida; assembly: GCA_037355625.1. NCBI lineage: Eukaryota > Viridiplantae > Streptophyta > Magnoliopsida > Solanales > Solanaceae > Petunia > Petunia x hybrida. Next base: position 2,323,959 of record JBBBVM010000317.1, on the reverse strand, counting down.
TTATTTATTTATTTGTATGAATTTGAATTTGATGTAACTTGGCATACTTCACTCATATTCCCCCACTCCTGGGAAACTATATTTTGAACACACACAGGCAATTACGTGGATCCCACGGTCGCTTCACCACAAAAAACCTTTTAGGAGGGACATTTTGGAATATAGCTGGTCCGTGGTACAACCAACAATTTCGAATGGTCCCACTCCTTGGCCGTCCGCCTTGAGGAACCGTGTCTAGAATTACACCACTCTTTGAATGTAATGAGCATGCATCATGCCATAGGAACGGCTCCTAGTGAGCCGACTAGTTTTCAGCATGTCCAAATTACTTGACGAAATTTTGACCCCGAAGGGACGTTTGGACATGCTTATGTGCATTTTAGAGAAAAGAAAAAAAAAAGAAAAAGAGTGAGAAAGAAAAGTGAGACGAGAATACAAATGCATTTTGATTTGCCTAATTATTCTCTAAAGGGAGGGGGTTTTAATCCTTTACTTTTTCTTTTTCTTTATAGGTCACAATGAGTCAAAAGTTTCATCGTTTTGAAATGACTAAGGGCACACCTCCTTTGTTAACTAGTTAGTGGAATAATTTGTCATTGGGTGCGCAAACCGAAGTACATCAACATTTGGGGCATTTGGTTTCCCTATTAGAAATGGAGCCGTGTAGAGAAATGATTGAAGCGCCGGTGTCGTATTGGGATGAGCAACTGAATGTGTTTAGATTTGGGGATGTTGAGTTAACACCTTTGTTGAAAGAAATAGGAGGGTTCGTGTCACACTTGGGGTTAGACAAACATCATTGGCAAGGGGGTCGCATGCTAGCACCTAGTGTCCCCACAGCTGAGGAGTTTCGTAAGAAATTAGGGATTGTAGCAAGTGTGAATTTAGAATTTTAACAACAAGAGAAAGTACCTTTTTCCTACTTCTATAACCGGTTTGGGTATTTGAGTGTATTTGACGACCGTGCGAAAGAGGTCAAGTCCTACACTGATTGGAGAGGAGCTAGACCACTTGCATTTACTATTTGTTTCTTATGAGTAATGGTATTCCCTGAATGCTCGAGTCACGACATATGTTTGAGACTTGTCATGGTTGCCGATGCAGTATTCAATAGAATTGATGGTTATCATTATACTATAGTTCCTATGATAGTGGCAGACATTTATCAGGCTTTAGGTTGTTGCAAGAGAGGACCAAATTATTCCCAAGGTTGCAATCTTCTATTACATGCATGGTTCAAAGAGCATTTGAGGAAAACGGGAGGTGTACAACAATTGTCTAAGCTAACTGGTTCCAACTACTTGGTTGGACAGTGATACGGGGTTCCAAAATTCAAGCAGCCAAGCAGCATAGAGAAATGGGTAAAGTTGTTTGAAAACATAACGGAGGACTCAATTCAGTAGATGTTCACTTGGTTTCCTTCATCAGACTTCATCATTAGCTCTGAGAAGGCACCTTTTGTGATACTTATGGGATTGAGAGGTCTCCAACCCTACCAACCATCGAGGGTGATGAGGCAAGCAGGGAGGAAGCAAATCATACCATTGATATCAGACACGAAGGACTATCAGTTTGACTATGCTGGAGATGTTTTTCCAAGAGTTAAGAGCATTAGAAAATCCTAGGTAGGAAGACAAGTTATGGGAGAAGAATCGTTAGCATTAGATAGATACAACGCTGGATGTGAACCAAACTACAAAAGCTGGTTACGCTCTAGCATAAAAGGAAATGTGGTAGTAGGGCCTAGTCGAGGGAATGACATAAGAGATCGTGAGGCGGAAGCTCAAATCTGATACCGAGAATTCATGCTGAAAGCTATTAAGATGGATAAAGAAAATAAAGACGAGATTGAAATAGGAAGAAAACGTACATTAGAGCTAGAGGAAAAGATAGAGTCGTTGGAGACGAAGCTGGAATAATGGAATTCGGAGTGTGCAGAGATAGACATTTTACACTTAGTGGAGGCTAAGGGATACTTAACCAAAGCTATGGAAGAAGTCAAGGAAATTACATGAGAAGGAAAGAGGGCCAGACTGGAGTAGGAGCGTTCTGCCTAGTCAAAGTGTCGTTTCCATTTTATTTCTAAAAAGTCATCATGCACTGAATTTCAAAATGGATTTGGGAATTTATGAGGATAGTTGGCAACAAAATGCGTATTTATTTTCTTTGCATCATGAAAAACTTAGGAAGGTTGTACGTCCTTGGCACATAATAGTCCATTAGTAAGCCCACGTCCAAATGTCGAAAAGGGTTCCTAACCCAAAAAAATGACTAAATTGCATCTTTGCATGGATTCAAAGAAACGTTTGCACAAGATATTGATCGTCTGCTTAAACATGATCAACACTATAAAAATGTTTTGGTCTTTACTCTTTTATTTTGTTTTCATACTATAGCTGCAAGAGGTGCACTTCAATTCGAGATCATTTCCGACCTCCTCACTTGATAATACTCTGTTGGGAAGATCTGGCTGTTGTTAGCAAGGCTCATGTTCAAAAGGTGTTGGGAGAGCTGGTGGCTCTCAAGGCCTACACTGCCATGCCTGGTTTGGTCGAAGCTGCTACACATTTCTGGGACTACAAGAGGGTCGTATTTCATTTCAACGGTTTGGAGTTGGCACCGATGTTGGAGGAATTTAGAGGACTAGCAGGGTTAGAGCCTGGACCCGAGACTATGGATTATCCCCGAGACATGGATCCTAAGGAGTTCATTGAACTGTTAGGCGCTCCTTATGATCCATATGTCGAGGGAGTTCATGATGGAAAAGTCACCTTGGAGTACTTGCATTCTAGATTTGGAGATCCAACACTTAGGCATGAGTGGACTGAGGCATGGGAAATTCAAGATTGGGAGTGGACTGAATCTAATGCTTTCATCATTGCTTTTCTGGGAAGCATGGTTTTTCCCGAGAAGGAGGGAAAGATTGACATAAGGTTGGGAAGAGTGGTAGAAGGATTACGCAAAGGCGCTCACAAGCATCAGGTAAGTTTTGTTCCGATGATTTAGGTAGAAGTTTATAGGGCTCGAACCAAATGCCGAAGAGGAGGAGACTTTTTTGAAGGGTGCAATCTTTTGCTGTAAATATGGTTGATAGATCATTTGCACAATGTCCTTATCAGCTCGGTCGCACCAAAACCGTCATGGAAAGGAGGGATCCGCTCACATAGTACTCGTATTGCTGGAACAGCGGTATGGGAAGACCCTGCAAACATGGAAGGATGGTATGCCAAACTTGAAGAGTTGCAAGAAGTGCAATGGGTAATCGAGAACTGTGCTGGTTTTATTGTTTCCATACAAGGTCAAGACATCACTTTCTTAACATTGATTGGATTCTGAGGAACTCACCACTATGTTCCTTTAAGAATCCTTCGACAAGTAGGAATGACACAACAAACTCCGCAGTTGACTGAAGGGAGAAGCTTTAACATTGACATGAAAGAAATTGAGCATCCAATGGTGGGGACTATATTGACAATGTGGGAAAAGAGACTTACTATGCAGTTTTGTCGTGGCCGAGACAGTAGGGTGAATCCCGCGACTACTCTAGCTTATCCTCAATGGCTTAGTGAAGATAGGGAGAGGTTTCGATCAAAGACTACTCTGAAGAGAAAATCCAAGGCTCCGAATGTCACTAAAAAATACTAGAAACTGCGACACGAGTTCGACCAAAGTAAGATAAGGAAATAGTACAAGGACAAGATCAAAGGGGATGAACTCAAGTATTGGACAAGCAAAGTCATGGCGGCAAGGCAAGCTGCTGGGAACCTACAAGATTTGCTCAAGGGATGGGGAGAGTATTTCAAGTCAGCACCATGAGAAGAGAAGGAAGCAATGGGGATAGGAATCTGTGAATTCTTCACAAAGGCTCTGGGTGACATGCAAGCTGGGAAGGATCTGATGGAGATGTTCGCCATTCCTCCTCCCATAAGCCTAGTTCACAAACCTAAGGAAGAAGTCAAAGGGAAGAAGGAGAAAAAAGATGCTGGAACTGATGCTTGATCCGAAACCTCTTTGCATGGCACATAGTCTGGTCGTCTTGAGTCGAGTCGTCTTTTCTTTCTGCCATTGTTTTCTGTTTAGTTGAGTCGTTGTCTTAAATTCGTGGTTGTATTAAAGCCAAGCAAATCAAATAAAATTTCGTTATTTTGGGTTTTTAGGCTTGTGTTGATTATGTTTATGCAAACGAAATGACATGTTTGATGCAAACGTTACACCTCTGGCACAAAAGAGGTCCCTTGCATGATAGGACGCAATTTCATTAAAACTAATATATACTCACATTCTTTTCTTTGTTTTTGATGTGTTAGTCCTCAAGTCCCCGAAACTTTGGTTTCTACATTCTGGCTGTGCCGCAATACTGGTTGAGATCCAGAGGATCAGTCACAAAACCTCCCCCTTTACTTACGAGGACAAGGACGAGACGTAATATCATGGTTGAGTTTGACAAAGTTGGAAATGGAACTCCTGAAAAGCAAGGTGTGGTCGCCTACGTAGACTATGCTAAGTTGGAACAAAGGTTGTTTGAGTTGGAGAATATGGTCCCTCTTACCCATGCTGATGAAATCATTGAACCAAACAAAACCACCTACCCTCACGGCAAAGATCCATTATTCCCTGAAAAATACATTCCTTACCCTACCTACACTGCACCATTAAAAGCACCGCAAAACAACTTACCCCTTTCACAGTTGAAACAAAAACCATTGCATCACCCATTAAAGATCATGATATATACGCATAGACCAAGGAAGACTCAGACAATACCAAGAAGCAAGTCTAATGGTTGGTAGAGAAGTTCAAGCAATTCCAAGGTACCAAAGGAACCGGAGGGTAGTGGTAACTCGATGGCTCATTTGAGGTCTTATTGTGACAAGTTGGTTGGGGTTGGACATGATGAAAAGATGCGCTGGTATGGTACTCAAAACAACAAACAAAGAAGTGGATGAGCTGGGAAGCAATGGCTGGGGACTTCGTTGATAATTTTGGGCATAACACTGATGCCATGCCTGATCGGTTCTATTTAGAGAAACTGAAGAAGAAGCCCACTGAGACCTTTAGAGAATTCGCAACTAGGTGAAGAGCTGAAGCCGCTAAAGTCCAACCTCCTATTGAAGATGCCAAGATAGTGGCAACCTTCATCCTCATATAAGAAGACGTCTACTTTGACAAGATGCTGAATCTGCAAGACAAAAAGTATGGAGACTTGATCAAGATAGGAGATATGGTTGAAGATGGATTGAAGACCGGTAGGATCGTTAGCTTGGCTGCACTACAAGCCACTAACAAAGCCCTACAAACTGGAAACACCACTACATTAAGAAAGAAGAAGGACGATGTCTCTTTCGTGGCTGCATCACTCGATCATTCCCCTAACCACAACCACTACTACCAAACACCTCCTCCATCATACCCATACGTTCCACCCACATCCACCTACCAGTCTACAATACTCAGCCCCTATTCTAAAACCCACCACCACAAAGACCACCATACCCACAAAGCCCTAACTACGGAAACACTAATGCCTATCCACCAAGGCCTCACGCCAACAAAAACCCAAGACCCAAAAGAAACTATACCCCATTGGCCGAATCTCGCACTTAATTATTTGAGAGACTCAAAGCAGTCGACCATATACAACCCGTGCCATTCAAAATGCCTAATAGGATGACACCCTACTTTGACCAACCTAAAACCCGTGCCTATCATTGTGGAGGACCTGGTCATGACACCGAGAAGTGCTATGCCCTGAGAGATAAGATACAAGACTTGATCGATCAAAAGGTGATACACTTGAAATGTGAAAAACAATCCCCTGCCTAACCACAGAGACAATAGGATGAATCTGATCGAGTTAGATGAAGAATGCAACCTGGAAGGAACCATTGTTAATGCAAAGGGAGATATACCAGCATTTGTTTCTGTTTCTCAAGCTGCTACAACACCAAAGCCAATCGAGGTAGAAGTGGCTCCAAAATTCTATGTTGATGTAGTTCCCCCATATAGTGACAAGGCGGGTACCATGGGACTATGAAATGGAGAAGAAGAACAAATCAACAGTTGAGAGTGTTACTGCACAAGGGATGACTAGGAGTAGGAGGATTTATACTCGCGAACATCTTGTTCAAGGTAGACGAGGCATCAGCGAGGAGGAGTCTGAAGAATTATGAAAGAAAGTACAAGCGAAAGAATACTCCGTGGTTGAACACTTGGGCAAGACTCCCGCACAAAATTCTGTCTTAGCTTTACTACTCAAATCAGAGAGCCACCGAAATGCTTTGATGAAAGTGTTGGATGAAGCACATGTTCCGGTGGATACCTCAATTGAAAACCTGGCTAGCATGGTCGGGCAAGTCATGGAGGCCAACTGAATTGCTTTTCATGAAGATGAGCTGCCACTTGAAGGATTAAGCCACTACAAGGCTTTGCACGTCACTATCAAATACAAAGACTAGTTCGTAGGAAGAGTTTTGATCGACGGAGGTTCTGGCTTGAACATATATCCATTCGTCACTCTGAAAAGAATGGGAATTGATCAAAGCAAGATAAGAGAAAGTGTCATGAAGGTGAAAGCATTCGATGGATCACAAAGGAGCACCATTGGAGAATTTGACCTAACCATTATTGTCGGTCCCGTGGAGTTCACTGCCGAGTTTCATTTTATGGACATCTCCGCTTCATACAACCTGTTGCTAGGAAGACCTTGGATTCACATGGCTGGAGAAGTGCCTTCCACGCTACATCAGACAGTAAAGTTCGAGTGTGACCACAAAGAGCTGGTGGTGTTCGGTCAAGGGAACAACTCCATTTACAATGAGAAAACCATACCAGTAATTGAAGGAATGCTCCTGAAGGGCAGACTTTCTATACTATAGAGCTCGTGGGAGCAGTGCAGGGTACTCGAGTGGGACGTCGCAAAAACTAAAACAAGGGTTGGAACATCACAGACGCGGTCCAAGGAGGTTATACCGCACACTTCGCTCCCAAGTTGGTCAACACACCTCCTGGGATTGAAGAAAGGAAGTGAAACTTTTATAGCGCCTACTAGGATGGCCGAGGCAAAGGCTATGAAGGGAGAAACTTAGTCTAGGAACCAGTCATATCTGATTGGGGTGTGCCCTTACGTGAATTTCGTGAGACCTTACTGTCTAAGATAGAGAAGCGGCCGATGTACTCACCTAATGCTCATCCCAATTGGAAGAGCATCTCTGAAGAAACGAAGGGAAAGCAAGTGTGGCTACCCAAAGCACCCGAACCTACGGAGGTGGTGATTGAAGAGCCATATGTACTCCCACAACCTGCAAAATAGCCTGGAGACTAGGTTGTAGGCATCATGATAAACAAGGCTACGGACGTGGGAAAGGATTGGGCAAGAACTTGGATGGCATGATCAAGCCAATTCAAATTGTAATGAGGCCCGACAATGAGAAAGTTGGCATAGGGTACATTGTGACTTATGAGAAGAGCATGGAAGAAGCATCGCTGGACTTCAAATTCTACAAGAAAAGCACCAAGACACTCTTATATATTTTTGTCTCGTGTGGATACCTGGATGGCCGAAAGGGGGAGGTATCTGCGGCACAAGGAGTGAAGCCAAAGATAGCTGATGCTGAAGAGGGCCTGTTGGCAGGAGTGCAAAATCTGTTCATATCTGATGAAGACTGCTGCGTAATCCTGGAAGAACATGTTGAACCTTCTGGGCTGACAAAAGCTGGATCTGGAGCTACATTGAACAATTGGATCAGCAACCGGGCCCGAGCTTACTGTGGACCTTGGTAGAGCTGGGGGATAGAACTTATTTCATATTTCCTAAAATAAAACCCGACCTTGAGTCATGGAATTTGTATTTTCTTTTCTGTTACACTTGTCTCCCTACAAACTTTTTTTTGCAAGGATTCATAAATAAAATATCGCACTATTTCCCTTTTAACTTTTTTTAAAATTTTTTAATTTTGCAATATTTTATTTTTTCAGCATTCAAATTAATAATCTCATTGTGTCCACAACCGCAACGTGTAATGAAACAATGGAGCTTAAGGACACTAAGTTTAATTATGACGATTTTGATGGAACCACACGCGAGGAAATTGAAAGATTTGAAAATAATCCTAAGACAAACCTAGAGGAAACTGAGGTGATAAATTTAGGAGATGAAGAAATGGTAAAAAAAAAAGGATTAGTGTGCACCTCACCACCGAAGATAAAAAGCGGCATACTATGTTTCTTAAGGAATATGAGGATGTATTTGCTTGGTCGTATGACGACATGATTGGCATAAGCACGGATGTGGTAGCTTATAAATTACCCATCAATCCGGGCTTTCCACCAGTCAAACAAAAAGCCCAAACTTTCAAGTCGTCGGTTCTGTTGAAGATTGGGGAGAAGGTAACCAAGCAACTCAATGCAGGAATCTTGAAAACAGTCAAATACCCAACTTGGTTAGCTAACATTGGCCCAATCCCGAAGAAAGATGGAAAACTCCAAGTTTGTGTGGATTACAGGGATCTGAACAGAGCAAGTCCAAAAGATGATTTTCCTCTGCCGAATATACACATCCTAATTGAAAATTGTGTGAAACACGAACTACAGTCTTTTGCGGATTGTTTCACCAGCTACCATCAAGTGCTCTTTAATGAGGAGGATGCCGATAAGATGGCTTTCACTACATCTTGAGGAACTTATCGCTACAAAGTTATGCCGTTTGGTTTGAAGAATGCTAGGGCAACTTACATGAGGACAATGATAACTATGTTTCATGACTTGATGCACAAGGAAATTGAAGTCTACGTGGATGATGTGATCATCAAATCAAAGAAGAGTTCAGAGCACCTTGACAACTTGCGCAAGTTTTTCAATCGCTTGCGAAAGTATAATTTGAAGCTAAATCCAGCAAAGTGTGCTTTTGGTGTTCCAGATAGGAAGCTTCTGGGTTTCATCGTCAGTAGAAGGGGTATCGAACCGTATCCATCCAAGATCAAAGCCATCAAAGAATTGCCGCCGCCAAAAAGTAAGAAACAGGTCATGAGCTTCCTTGGAAGGCTCAACTACATCAGCCGGTTCATAGCACAATCCACTATCATATGCAAGCCGATCATTAAACTACTGAAGAAAGACGCAACGATCAAGTAGACGGAGGCCTGTCAAAAAATATTTGATCGGATAAAGGAGTACTTGTCTTGCCCGCCAGTGCTGGTTCCATACGAGCCTGAGCAGCCTTTGATCTTATACCTGTCTGTGGTAGATTCGGCGTTTGGTTGTCTATTGGGGCAACATGATTCAACTGGAAGAAAGGAGTAAGCAATATACTATCTAAGCAAGAAGTTCACTCCTTACGACGCCAAGTACACATTACTGGAATGCACGTGTTGTGCGCTGACTTGGATAGCACAAAACTTAAGGCATTACTTGACATCCTACTCAACATTGCTGATATCAAGGATGGACCCTCTCAAGTATATCTTCCAAAAACCAATGCCTACTCGAAAACTGGCTAAATGGCAAATGCTGCTCAGTGAATTCGACATTACTTTTGTCACTCAAAAGGTAGTGAAAGCTCAGGCCCTGGCTGATCATATGGCCCAGAATCCAGTGGGAGATGACTTTGAGCCACTGCACACCTATTTCCCCGACGAAGAAGTCATGTTCGTAGGAGAAGATATCACCGAAGAGTATGATGGTTGGAGGCTATTCTTCGATGGAGCAGTAAAATTTCAAAGGAGTCGGTGTTGGGGCAGTATTAGTTTCGGAGACTGGCCAACATTATCCTATCACAGCCAAATTGAGGTTTCCTTGCACCAACAACATGGAAGAGTATGAAGCTTGCACCTTGGGTCTTAGAATGGCGGTAGACATGAACATACAAGAGTTGCTGGCAATCGGAGATTCTAACTTACTGATTCACTAAGTCCGAGGAGAATGGACAGCAAAGAACTCCAAAATATTGCCATACCTCGAGTGCATAAAAGAGTTGAAGTAGAGATTCGCCAAGATAGAGTTCTGGCATATACCCAGGTTTCAAAATGAGTTCGCGGATCCTTTGGCCACCATATTCTCTATGATCAAACATCCCGACAAGAACTACATTGACTCAATACCCGTAACACTGAGAAAGCAGCCAACAAGGTTCCTCAAAGACGACACTTACCCAAAGAATGCAACAAGTCTCCAAAAGAAGACGTTGAAGAGGTTAGAAAATGGTTTCTTTTTTAACGGAGAAGTTTTATACAAAAGGACACCTGATCTGAGATTGCTGAGATGTGTGGACGCTAAAGAAGCTGCTAAGTTGTTGGAAAAGATACACTCTGGGACGTGCTGCCCACATATGAACGGTTTCGTGCTTTCAAAGAATATTTTGAGGGCCGGCTATTTCTGGATGACAATGGAGCATGGTTGCATAAGGCACGCAAAAAAATGTCACCAATGCCAAGTCCATGGAGATATGATTCGAGAGCCTCCTAATGAGTTAAATATCATGGGATAACCTTGGCCTTTTGCTGCTTGGGGAATGGATGTCATAGGACCTATTGAGCCAGCCGCTTCCAACGGACATCGTTTCATATTGGTAGCCATTGATTATTTTACCAAATGGGTAGAAGCTGCATCATACAAGTCAGTGACAAAGAAAGTGGTATCTTGTCCGTGACAAAATGATCTGTCGATTTGGCATCTCCGAATCCATCATCACTGACAATGGGTCCAATCTCAATAGTGACCTAGTGAAAGTAACCTGCGAGGTTTTCAAGATTAAAGCACCACAATTCCACCGCATATAGACCCCAAATGAATGGTGCGGTCGAGGCAGCCAACAAGAATATCAAGAGGATATTGCGCAAAATGACAGACAATTCAAAGCAATGGCACGAGAACTTACCCTATGCTCTGTTAGGGTACCGCACCACAGTGAGAACATCAGCAGGGGCTACTCCTCACTTGCTAGTGTATGGCACCGAAGTAGTGATACCGGCTGAAGTTAAGATACGGTCCCTGAGGATCATCCAAGAGACACAGTTGAAAGATGCCGAATGGGTCAAAAGAAGAATGGAGCAATTGGCCTTCATCGACGGCAAAAGACTAAATGCAGTGTGCCATGGGCAATTATATCAGAGGAGAATGGCTAAAGCATTTAACAAGAAAGTTTGAGAGATATCCTTCGAACCTGGACAATTAGTACTGAAGAAGATATGTCCCAATCAAGAAGAAGCTAAGGGTAAATTTGCACCAAATTGGCAAGGGTCGTACATGGTTCTCCATGTTCTAAACGGAGGAGCACTGATACTGGCAGAAATTAGCGGAGAAGTTTGCCCTAAACTAATCAACTCAGACGCCGTCAAAATATACTATGTATAAGAGCTTGTACTAGTTAGTGATTTCGTCATTATGAAATACATCATGTAATCTAAACTGCGTTATAACCTGATTCCTTAAGTCGGATACGTAGACAACCTAGCCAAGGTTCGGTCGCATAAATATAAAAATTTCATTTTCCCATATAGAAAACACTGGGGTAAAATTCCTAGATGACAAACATAGTTTACACTGGGGCAGAAATTTTTGAGACCCTCTAAAAAATTTCAAACACAAACTGGGGTAGAATTTTGAGGTCGCACTCAAAATTCATTTGATGGAGTTTGGAACAGCATGAAGAGCGACAACTATGGCTTTACACAACGCGACTCGTGACTCAATGGGATAAAATATTTCACTTCATTTCTTTCTCATAAAAGTTTTTTAAAACACTTGCATTATTTACTACTCTATACATATCCCTATCAGCTTGGCTAAGGTCCTGAAACTCAGGGGAAGCAAGCGCGAAGCAAGCCCAAGAATGCACAAACCGAACTACACCGCACAACTCACCAATTTTTCTTTAGATGTAGGCTCAAAAAATACACAACTCGGAAACGCATGACAAACATGTTTCGAAGGTTATCCAATTCTTCTTACTACATTTAAATTAGCAGAGGGCACACAGCCCGAGGCGTCAACTGAGGGTACACAGCCTGATGTCGATTTGTCATTTAAATTAGATGAGGGTACGTATCCCGAGGCGTCGACTGAGGATACACAGCCCGACGTCGATTCGTCATTTAAATTAGCTGAGGGTACACAGTCTGAGGCGTCGACTGAGGATACACAGCCCGATGTCGAGTCGTCATTTAAATTAGCTGAAGGTACACAACCTGAAGCGTCGAATGAGGGTACATAGCCTGATGTTGATCTGTCATTTAAATTATCCGAGGGTACAAAGCCCGAAGCGTCGACAGAGGGTACACAGCCTGATGTCGATCTGTCATTTAAATTAGCCGAGGGTACACAGCCCGAAGCGTCGACTAAGGATACACAGCCCGATGTCGATTCGTTATTTAAATTAGCTGAGGGTACACAGCCCGAGGCGTCGACTTAGGTTACACAACCCGATATCGATTCATCATTTAAATTAGCTGAGGGTACACAGCCCGAAGCGTCGATTGAGGGTACACAGCCTGATGTCAGTTTGTCATTTAAATTAGCTGAGGGTACACAGTCCGAAGCGTCGATTGATGTTACACAACCTGATATCGATCAGTCATTTAAATAAGCCGAGGGTACACAACCCGAAGTGTCGACTGAAGGTACACAGCCCGATGTTGATTTGTCATTTAAATCAGCTAAGGGTACACAGCTCAAGGAATCGACTGAGGGTACACAGTCCGATGTCGATTATGTTATTTTTAATTCCTTGCAGAGGGTACACAGCCCAATGTATCGATTGAGAGTATACAACCCGATGTCGAATCTAACACTTGGCACAACAAAGGACACACAGTCAAGCATAGCAAGCACACCTGTGTATGGTAAAGAATCTTGAAAATATAATCCAGCTCGATGGGAAGGTAAGTGCTACATTCTCTTATACACACATTATTTTGCAGACTCATCTTTGATGCAGGATATACACTCAAACAATGCGAACATTACGACCTAACGCCTCGGAAATTCCCGTAAGTCATAGGCACTCCTCTAGAGTCATGACAAAATTAGTCGTTCTGTCAATGTGTTTGCCCGAAGACTCTTTCATTATCCCCGGGCAAAGAGGGGCAGCTGTTGACACATAATTTATCCCTCCTATTTCAGTAGCCATTATTCAGACAAATTGCATTGATAACCACATAATTACCCTACACTCCTATCCTGAGTCATTATCTCATGCACATATACCAATTAGACTATTTTAGAAGCATTTGCACGAACGATCGCATTTTTACAAAACTTGAATATCTTGTCATAATTTTTCACAATTACTGTTGGTTTTTAACAAGGACACCTAAATCATTTTAAAACCTAAAATAGTAGATTTACTAAATTATTTAGCTTTAGTAATTATTTTTCTTGTTTTTATAATTTTTTGTGAGCATTTTACATAATTTTTCACACATTTATACACATTTTATACGCTTTTATACACTATTTATATGCTATATATATATATATATATATATATATATATATATATATATATCACACCTACACACATCAGTTCCATTTTACATGTCACCGCCCACGTGGCGTAATCCTAGCCGTCCACGAGTTCAATCCAACGATGAGGAACTCACTTTCCTATTTTAATTACACAAACGACCCCCCAAACTCTATTTTCCCCTTTAATTTTCTCAACTCACCCAATCAACTCTCTCTCTCCCACGGTGAAACTTCATGCCACCACTGTCACGATATTTTTCGGCCAATTTGGCGGGCCAAACTCAGAGAAAATGACATATTCGGGTTCCTCGTTTCACCTGCTACAAAACCCATACCCTTTTAACAATATTCGAACGAGGTCAATTCTTAACCCTCGTCGACGGGGTCACCTCCGCCGGAAAATGCCTCCAACGTGGCCCAGGGATGTTCTAAATGATGCTATTACCTTAAAAGGGGTAAGAAACCCCTCGTGCAAAACCCATTCCCTTTTGGTTTGCTTCAATCCATGTGATACCTATGTGTTAACATGCTTAGTCGACTAATTATTGTGTATTAAGTTCGTATGATCATTAATCCTCGGTTAGTCCACTAATTCAACTGGACATTGCTCTGAATTTTGCACGTTCAACTATCCTAGTTTATCTCTATTAGTTTTAAAAGAATCCATGTTGGTTTCTGAATTGATCTTTATTATCCATGTTTTATAGTGTATTTGTTGCCTTGTTCTATCAAGATGGATGTTTCTAGTGATTATATGTATGAAACTGAAGTGAGGATTTGATAAGCATGATTTAGGGGATCTTGACTGGGTTTAATTCGAATTGGTGATTGATATCTAGTTCTGGCATGATTAGGAGGATTTTGAATTTATTCAATGTGAATTCTCGATTGATGAATGGATTGGCAATCAGTTCAGTTGTTAATGTGATTTCAATTGAGAATTATAAAATTAATTGACTGATCTCCGAGCCTAAAATTAGCCTAAAACATATTTGTGAACCTAGACTTTATTTGGTTCTAAGGACAGGGATCCTAGTTTGTTAAGGATTGTTTTACCTTAATTAGTGGGGCTTGATTAATCTATATATGGAAGGGGGCACTAGGCTGACTTTCTTAACTATGGGAAGCAATATTCCCTTGCCTTCTTTCGCTCTTTTACCCGTTAGAACTAAGGCTCTTCCTCACTCCTATATAAACTAGTCTCTTTTTGTTCACTAGAGAAGTTCAGACACAGTTGAACACAAATCAAAACACAGAAACATATACACACACAAGCACTAAGATTCTCTCTCTGGAAAAGACATTAAAGGCATAGAAGAACATTGACTGCTTGCTCTATTTTCTAGGCTATTTTCTGCATATTGAACACTGGTCCTAGGGGAACACTGCATATTTTCTTTACTACTCCCTGTTGGCTACTGTTTTGACAAGGTATAAATCATGACTCACATTGTTTGTTGCCCTTATGTTTGAACTGTTATGCACATGTTCTTTTGTGTGTTTCCTGTTTGTTTTACCTCAGTCTATGCTACATATTTGGGGCCTTGCTTGGCCTTTACTAACCTCTTTATGCAGCATGTGTAAGGATAGTCTTAAAGGCTATACCAGTGTATAATTTACAGGTTGTTAGTGTGTTTAAAAGCTTGAGAAAAAGGCCTTCTCTTCTCTAATAAAAACTGAGTCTAGGCAGGCTATTCTCCAGTGCATACAGGGAACCATCTTACCCCTGCTCTTCTCAGTTCTTTTCCCCTTTAGAAACTGTCCCCATCTTGTATATTTGATAGGGATCCTGCTTGTATCTATGATTAAAACAGGGTCTGCCACCTTGAGTTTGTGTACTTGGCTACCCAGGGGCCATTTCTAACTTCCCCCCTCCTACTTACTGCATTAATCATCATGAAAGCATGACCTTACTGCCTAGAACTCACACGAGAATGAAAATCTGTTTTTACTTAGAATTTGAATATTGAAAGCATGAACAATTTTTAATATTTTAAAACATAACATTAGAAGTTCTTTTTTCGTAAATCTAAAATTTTTTAACAGGGCCTAATTGTGCTATGATAGCTGAAAACCAGACTGTTTCTGTAAATTTAAAACTGCCACACTAAAACAATTAGTGACGAGTCACACCGACCCTCAATGGCTAATATTTTATTTTAAAAACAACACCCATTTGATTTTTGACAAAATCTAATTTTTTTTACTAAAGCTGCCTATTTTCGCAAAGCTACCTATATGTGCAAAATTGATTAAAAGGCTGAATTTACACAATAAGCTAAATAGCAATACCTTTTTCATATTTAACCTTATTTCCGATTAGGCATTTATATTAATGGCCTTAAAACGCGATTAGACGTGAAATATAGGTCGAATGTGTAAAACTTAAAGCCTATTTGTGTATGTTTTATTTAAACTTGCATAGATATATTTGATTTCAAAAATTGATTGCGAAATTGACCCTTCAAGTTAGTATTGCACATGATAGTTTTCACAACCTTTCAAAGGTATCCCAAAATGTAGACTCGGGCAGGAACCACCTTTCGTGGGACTTGGGGAAGTGCCTAACACCTTCTTCTCCGAGTCATTTATACTTCTTACCCGTTGAATCTCTAAGACAAGATTGGTATAATGATTAACTCGACCTTAGACGCTTAGGTGGCTTAATATACCTTAGAAAACTATATTAGGTAGTGACTCCAATTCTTGAACTCAAACGAGTTACCCAGTCAAATCCCAAACCCGACTCGCCTCGGCTTGAGTCTAAAATTGGGTATGACAGTCTTTTCAACTTCTCACTTCTCTCAAACTTTATCTCAAGAACGAGACCACGATTTCAACCAAAATTCATGTAAAGTTAACCAAGAATCATACAAAGTTCAAAACTTTTTCAAGATCTCAAGCAAAACAAGGTATGTTCATGGTGTCATCCAAGTTCAATTTTTTTTTGTTTTTTTTACTTTCACTCTCTTCTTCTTCTCATTTCTTCACTTAAGAACAAAGTATACCCAAAATCACACTTTTTTTTTTTGAAACAAAGAGTCAACTAGGCATTATACCTAGTGACCATTTTCATTAATAAGAAAACAAGAAAAATAAATTGTCTTTACAAGATGTGCACCTAAAAAGTGCAATACTAGGAGAATCCAACTAACTCTAACTAAGTTAGCACCTAGATTACCTATTACCCTCACATTCTTGGGTTGAGCACCATTCAGCACTAATACCACCAAGTAACATGAAGATAACACATAAACTTGGTACTTAGCAACAAATGAACTATGAGCTAGTAAACCATACACTATAATTAAGAATAATGCCCTAAAAATTCTTGTATTTCTCTTCTGCTTGCAGGGTCTGCAAATGACCAGTAGTCGACTAAAGCCAAATGATGAAGCATCAAAATTCCTCCAGTATTGGTCCAGCAGCAACAATATATTCCTATGTGTAGAAGCAGCTCCTTGACTATCAGTATGCACTGAAATGAGTTAAAGATCATGCGCCAAGAGAAATAAACTCAGCAACATCTTGAGTGTTGAAACAATCCAAAGAGCAGTTTAAAGCTTAATGAGAAAACTCATCAAATCAAGAGCATCTCTCCTAGCACAGACAATAATGAATTGAACGTCTGGCCTCAGAAGCAATGAGAACAACTGAAGCAGCAGCTCAAAGGATGAGCTAAGATTAGTACTTAAACTGAAAAGTAGAAGCATCATTTTCATGTATGTTGAAAGAAACAAAAAAATAGTTTCAAGCTGCATGAAAAATAGCATCAAATCAAGAGTACTCCCAGCTTGTATAACTGCATTTTTCCACATAAAATTCCAGCATTTCATGCTTATTTCTTTTGAAATTGTACCTACAAAAAAGAGAGATAGTTAGTGAAATAAAACCCTATGATCTCCACTATACAAGCTTGACCATAGGGGGCATTCTCCAGCTTCTTTACATCTCCAGATCCCCACAATTCCCCCTTACTTCTTGTCATCAAGCTCCTCTCCATGGCTTAGCTCTATACTCCACAAAATAATGTTTGTCAAATTAACAATCAACTTAGCTTTGGTAGGCAACTGAGCATATGATGAAAAGCTGACACTAGGGAACTCATAGGCAAGGTTAGCAAGACAGTCAACTAATTTGTTACCCTCACGCAGGGTGTGTTGAAATTGAAACTCCCCTAACTGCCTCAATCTATGAGTGTCATCAAAAATAGATGCTATAGACTATAGAGGTTGCCAATGGCCCTCTATCACCTCTTTAACCACCAAGGAGTCAGTTTCAATAATTATAGGGCTCAAAACATGCTTTACACAGTATTTCATAGCCTCTCTAATGGCCATAGCCTCAGCCACCATATTGTTATGCGCTCCAATCAGCTTAGCAAATGCATACACAAGATCACCTACACCATTCCTCACACAAAAGACAATAGAACTAGGGCCTGGATTGCCCTTAGAGGCACTATCAGTGTTAACTTTCAACACCCTAGGAATAGGAACCTTCCATCCCACTTTGATGTACCTAAACCTAGGCAAATAGTTCTCTAATGCATTCACTATTCTGGCCATGATTGACTCCCCACAGAAATGTAAGGAAATCTCAATTTAATGAAGTAGAAAATGTATCTAGTAATCTTATAAATCATCCTAGAGTATGAAGCAGTTTTTTCATGTCTGATAGCATTTCTCCTCTTCCATATAGACCAAACTATAAATGATGGCACAGTGTGAAAGCATTTTCAATCCATGGCTTGTGCCACTGTTTCCACCACTTAAAAAAAATCGGATGCAAGTTGCAATTGTCTAGCTAAATGCCAGTAGGTTGAGCAAAGAATTTCCACAAGCTTGTTGCCACAGGACTTGTCCAGAATAGATGCTCCATAGTTTCCACCTTAGGCATGACACAACACCAACATCTAGAGGGGAAATGATATCCCATTCTCTTCAATTCTTCATCAAGAGGAAGCTTGAACTACCACATTCTCCACATCATTAATGACACTTTAATAGGCATCCCTTTAACCTAAAGAAACTTAGCAATTGGTACCTTATGCTGCTTCACCCTCATGTAGTTCCATGCACTACTCACTGAAAACTTGCCATTTGAAGTCAAACACCACCAAGGCTTGTCCCTTCTCTGATCAGCACCTAGCAAAGATACATTTTGAACAATGTGATCTACTATATCATCTGGAAGCAGTTGAGTTAGCAACTCAACATTCCATTGGCCCTCCTCAATTAGCTCATTCACACTGTTGTACCATAAATCACACTCAAATGTGTATGGCACTATAAAGTAGAATGGACCTAAGCCTGTCCAGTTATCATACCATATGTGAGCTGAACCTTGCCTGACCTGCCAGTAAATCTCATGATCAATAGACTCTCTTGCTTGTATCATTTTCCTCCAGACACAAGAGCCTTCTTTGTATGGAACAATGGCTTTGTGTAGCTTCTTACAATACTTATTAGCCATGTAAGTTACCCATAATGAATCACTAGTTCTGAAATTCTACCAAAGCTTAGCAAACAATGCACTTGATACATCAAAGAGGGATTTGATCCCCATGCCACCTTCATCAACTGGCAAGCATAAGTTTTTCCAAGATGACCAGTGTCTGCTTGTTCCTTCTTGTGAATTACCCCAAAAGAACTTTGCAAAAAGCCTATGAAGTTGATTAATCACACTGTCCAAAGGGTTCGCTGCTGAAAGAAGATGAATTTGCATGCTTTGAAGGACATGCTTGATCAGTATTGCTCTCCCACCAAAAGACAAAATCTTTGCACTCCAACTATGCAACCTGGCAGTCACCTTCCCTATTAATTCACTACAAAAAAATTGTGCATTACTAACGGGATTTTACTAACCAACCATATCCGTTAGTAAATTAGTAACAAATTACCAGCGAATTAGCAACTAAAAAACTTTCAGGGATGTAGTAACAAATTACTAACCAAATTTTGCCAACTGATAAACTTGGTAAATATAGCGGGAAAAATATGGCGATAATTTAACAACTATTTATTAACGAATTACTAAGGAATTTTTTACCAACGGAAAATATTCATTGTTAAATTACCAACAGATCTGTTGGTAAATTGTTGACACGACCCAAAATCTGGTTAGGCCGTGCGGGCACCCGACATCCTTCACTATACCCGTCAGGCGAACCCTTATCAATTAAATTATGAAAATAAATATAATTCAATTTATAAATAAAAGCAAGACTTAGAAAATGTACAAACATAATGATACCTCTAAGTTGTAAAAAATTAAATTACAGCTGACTACCCACATACTAGGTTTAGGGCTATCCAGACTAGACATCTAAGAGTACAAAAGAAGACAGATACCTCCTGAAGGGAGCAAAATGCAGCTGAAATAATAAACAATAAACCGGTGGCCATCCGAAATAAAAGCTGGCTCACCCTGACAGCTGAAGTCGTCTTCGCTCCTGAACAACGTGGCGAACTCAATCTTGGAGCGAACCTGCCGAAACGAAATAAATAGAGAAGAACAAACAATAAACAAGGGTGAGTCAAAAGGACTCAATAAGTGGGACAGACTAGCCACCTCAAAGAATAGGATAGCTAGCCAGGGAGGAGAAACAAATAAACAAAATTCCTCTTATTTAAATTATAAAAAAGGCAGAGCCAGATAATAACTAGAAACACGTATGGGATGACAAACTCATCAACAACCAGGAACGTAAGTTAACCAAAACATATAGGTATCCCGAACACAACAACAATCAGAAATACATCCTGTTGCAGCGTGCAACCCGATCCATATATTCATCCCGTTGCGGCGTGTAACCCGATCCATATATTCATCCTGTTGCGGCGTGCAACCCGATCCATATATTTATAACGTTGCGGCATGAAATCTGATCCCCGCAACCCAGAATACGAGCCAGAAATATATAAGCAAATAAGCAATGCACGTAGAAGGAGAACAGTAGTTATGTACCACAAATCTACACAATGGTATGAAATGAAATGAAATGAGATGAAATGAAATATGACGCAAAGGGTCACATGTGCCCGTAATCACATCCCGAAGCGGAATACTCCTGCATTCGAGGGGAATCCAATCTGATAACCAACTGGAGCGGAATACTCCTGCTCCTGGGGAGGAATACTCTTGCACCCAATATAATATAAACCAGAGGAGGAATACTCCTGCACCCGATATTATGTAAAGCTGAGGAGGAATACTCCTGCACTCAATATCTAACATAAGAGCGGAATACTCCTGCTCCTGGGGCGGAATCCTCCTACCCTCAATATGATACAATGGAGCGGAATCCTCCTGCTCCTGGGGCGGAATACTCCTGCACCCAATATGATATGCAATGTAATGCATATGAATGACATATAATGCACATGAATGAAACGTGATGCAATAATAACCCTTCACCGGTGCGGGACTCTTATTGACAGCTGGTAATTAGATGCCAACTCACAACCAGAGTACAATGCTCAGATCCTCAATGCAATACCAACAACAGGACATAACATATACTATACAATGTAAATCCAAAGCTAAGGCGTAAGGAGTATGCCTATCGGCAGCTACACACGTAAGGGACGCGTGGTAGAAAATTCACAAGGCCAAGTGCCTCCAAAGAAATGGATATAAACACTTACCTTATTACAAAGTTAGTACAGCCACTCAATAACCGCTTTTTCCTTTGGATCTATTGACAAACGATCTCGCTGTGTTCAATAACCAGAAAAAAATATATCACATAAGGCTAAAGGCTTCATTCCCCACATCTTAGGGTAATCCGGTTAGGAACCTGATACCCACGCGACTGGACTGTGTGTCCAATGTCTAGCCTTTATGGGGGACTCCAAATCACACATAACATGATAACAATATAAGTATAAGCATGTATGAGGCATAACACATGTGGAAACAAATGGACTCAAAGGAATGAGAAGAAAACTCTGGATAGAATTATAGACACAACCTAGAACTCAGAATTTGACCAACTCTTTGAATTTCCATAAAATTTTCGGCAGAGCTTCCCCTGAAATTGGATGATCCGCAAAAACAGAACCAACACTATACTACACAGGGGAATGGATACCCGGAAAAACTGATAACATAAACATGTTAAACGGATAACAATATGAGATGACTGGATGACGTAACAAATCCGCTTTTAGAATGTCTGGCCAGCACCAGTGTCTTACATTTCGACCTAATTATCAGAGGGTAGATCAAAGTTAAAGACTTTATGGTATTCATGAAAGTTGTAGATATATGTCTTAGGATTCTGGAGATTCTTAAATCATCTAAATATAAATTTTGTACAAATATTTATGATCAATATACTAACAACTGTCCAAAGATCAAAATGATTTTCCAGATTTTGAAACGTTTTGTCTTGCTGATTCGGACGTCTTTCACCTTGGATTTTAGTACCAAATAAAGTATATACAAGGTTTCCTTGATACCATACCGTTTCTCACAAGAAACACTAAATTTACAACTAAGAAAAGCTTCAAAAGCTAAAAGATACATGACTTGCCAAAAGAAAGGTTTAGCCTTACATACCTTTGATGTTTCTTGCTTCTAAACCTTGTTTCCTTTGAATTCCACACCTTCTAAAGCATAAACAAGCTATAATAAAACATTTAGGTGCTTTACTTAACCATGAAGTAATTCTAAAACTCAAGCTATAGACGAAATTGAAGGTAACATAACGTTACCTTAATCGCGTAGAGCATTTTGACGCAATTTGTCTTCAATTTCGAGTTAGATTGACGTCCATCCTTTAAAATCATAAAATTTGCTCAAAACTTAATGAGAGAACTGTTTCTCTCTTTATATTTCTGGAAATGACGAGATATGAATGGAATTTTTCTTTTATATTTGAAACATTTCAGTTTTAGTCTTCTTTTACGCTTATATCCCTCTTTCTGGCCTGACTTCTGATGTTCATATCTTTTTATCTATACGTTGTATGAACAAACCGTCAAAAGTGTTGGAAACGACACTCCAAGACCTTCAATTTGGTATATGATATATCCCCAAAAGACATCATATAATACACGAAATTAATTATTGAAAAAGCTTCATTACAAGGCAATTCGTTAGTCAGTTTTTCCGCAACTTAAATCCGAGTTTTCCAAAACTTTACATTCAACATATAAACATCATATATGGTCATATTATGACTTTAAACTCACTTAAATCATTCCTAACACGTCTTTAGAATAGTATACGTCACTTTGGACATACGGGGTGTAATAATCTTCCCCCGTTAGGAACATTCGTCCTCGAATGTGAAATGAAGTACATAGAAGCATTAAGCAACGATCTGTTACATACTTGTAGTAGTGAAGAGAAGTGAAAGGTCAAATTATTACGAAAGCTAGCCAAACAACCCCGTAATTCACTTTCGAAAAAGCACAAAAGTCACAAATAATCATTCGAACCTATCGGCGCTTTCGAATTTTGAATCGCATCTCGCTCACCAAAACCGAGCTCGAAAATCTCTTTTTTATATTTTTCGACAATAACAACCGAAACCTTCTTCCGATGCCTACCAAACGAGGTCTGATTTAACTCAAATTTTAAAGACAAGTCCCAATAGACCTTACGAATATTTTAAAATTATCGGCACATCAATCGGAGTCCTATCTTCCGAAACGACTAACCGAGGTCGTTTCATTCTCCTCCACTTAAACTCTCGTTCGTCCTCGAACGAGCCCAAGTCTAAATAAAAATTCACACGGTTAACAAGAGAACTTGCACGACCTTCATAAACTACTCCACGAATATTATCTCATGATTCCAGAATAAGAATTATAACACGCACACCGAACTCTTGGAGTAAAATATATCTGGATAATATCATAATGCCATTGCCCAGTTTATTCTGACTAAGCTGATACTTCCTCGATCACGAGAAGAGAGCTCTACATTTTCGAAAACAAAGATACACGGAACTCTGGATAAATTAACATGATTCTGCCGGTGAATCACCTCGTGGATATACTTTTCGATATAGAACAAGACGATGAAACAAAGAATTAGCTTACGCTTCAGCAACGCCTTAGAGATTTAATATTATGATTCGGTATCAATTGGAGGAAGACTCCTCCACTTAGAGCATAAACTCATACAACTAATTTGAGTAGAAATAGTCATCCTCGCACAAATTGTTGGATTAAGGAAGACTTAGCTGACTAGAGAACGCGGCTCAGACCTGAGCTACCAAATTACCCTCTCGAGTTGCCAAACAGCTGGAAAATCGAGTTCACAATTCCATACCCTTGCCATAAGAACCAGCGCCTGGTAGATCAACTCAGGGGCCAAATGACGCCTCTCATTACCCTTAGTAGCCTTGAAAAACGACAATGTGCTTCCCTAGCTACCTTGGCACGCACTCTGGCTCAACGTAGGGAACATCACAATAGGTTATTCACCGCCTAAGTTCACCAGTGGCGGACGAAGAAGAAATGGAAACGAACTGAGGATAGAAATAATTAAAACTTCAGGAAGCCCATCTTCTTATTTCTTGGCTACTAGAGCTAGACTACTTCTGAGTCAGGCTAACTAAAGAATCGCAATTGAAAAAATAGACATTAAATGAGCTCTATGGAGCGATATCCATACCAATTTAACCTTCCAATAAGAAGGAAACTTTGACAATTTACTAGAAAACCCTTTTATAATCCAGATAAGCTCATGGGATAGCATGACATTACTAACATTTTGAACCAAGAGGAGATTCGTAGATCGAATATTACCTACTAATCACTTTGCACCGGAAGAAATGATAACACTTTCTAATGGTGACGATTAAGAATCCCACCATCCTATCAACACTGAATTCCAAAGAGAGATAGACTGACTTGACATAATAAGAGAAAGTGGTACAACAGGATGCCAAGTAGACAATACCGGCACTCTCTCTCTCAAATTTCTCACATTTAAACCAGATCAACTAAGAGGATCTCAAAAATGCCAGGAAAAAATCATACAAGAAGCTCACCACTCTACCGCAACCGATTAATAAAAATGACATCCAAGAAAACCATGAAAACATGATAAGACAATCATTTCCAAATCGATCGGAAGAATCAAAACTTACACGCATATAAGTAAGGAAGAAATACTTGGGTCTACTACATCAGATACCTCAACATCCTGCCGGACTGGTAGTTCTTAGAGTTACCTCTGCGGCTGAGCCTGAAATGACCTCGGTCAATCGTTTCGGAAGTTAGGACTCTGATTGGAGTGTCGATAATTTTAAAATATTTGTAATGTCCATTAGGACGTGTCTGTAAAATTTGAGCTGAATCGGACCTCATTTGGTAGGCAACGGAAGAAGGTTTCAGTTTTTATTGGCGATAAATATTAAAAAGAGATTTTCGAGCTCGATTTTTCCGAATGAGCTCCGATTCAAAATCCGAAAGCGCCGTTGGGTTCGTATAATTATTTATGACCTTTGTGAACTTTCGAAAGTGAATTTCGATGTTGTTCGGCTAGATTCCGCTAAAATGCCGAAAGTTAAATAATTTGACTTCTTTTCCATTTAAATTCGCATCTTGAGTTTCGGGAACCCGATTTGAGATCCGCCTTCGCGAGTATGTTACATATATTTTGTATAACTTTTATGCAAAAGTTGGAATTATTTCAAATATCGCAGCATACCGTTTTAATTTTTGTCACGAGAAGAAAATAAAAGAAAAAGAAAAAGGAGAAAAGGACAAAAAGGAAAGAAACAAACAAAATGTGGCGGTGGGTTGTGCTTAGCTTAAAGCTAAGGACAAGGTGTTAATTGTAGTACATAAAATCAGAAGCAACATGAGGAACGTCAACAGAAACATGAGCAAGGAACAAAACAGAGAAAATTATCAGAAAAATGCAAGAAAATGAGAAAAGAGCCGGGAAAATAGTAGAATTTTCACCCCGAAACATTCAGGTAATGATCTTAATATATTATTTGAGTTTATTACGTATGTTTGAATATATTTTTACGGTAAAAATAGGGATATTAGACATCGACTTAATGACGTAAATTGATAGTTTCAAGGGTCAAATGGACCCCGATAATGAAATTGATTATATATTCGTACTCAGGGAGTTATGGGCAACATATAAATGTACTTTATTTGGGGTTTGGTTATGTGACCATAAACCCTGTACATAGGCCTGGCCTGCGTATTGCGTATGCGAATAGGTATCAGGTTCCTACCTGGATTGCCCTAAGATGTGAGGAATGAAGCCTTTAGCCTAATGTGATATATTTTTCTGCTTATTGAACACAATGGGATCGTTTGGCAATGAACTCAAATAATAAAGCGGTTGTTGGGTAGCAGTGTTAACTTCGAAACGAGGTAAGTGTTTATATCCATTTCTTTGGAGGCACCTGGCCTCGTGGATTTTCTACCACGTGTTCCTTACGTGTGTAGCTGCCGATAGGCGTACTCATTACGCCTTAGCTTTGGATTTATATTCTATATTATATATTATGTCATGTTATTGGTATTGCATTGAGAATCTGAGTATTGTACTTTGGCTGTGAGTTGGCATCTACTTCCCGGCTGTCGATGAGAGTCCCGCGCCGGTGAAGGGTTATTATTGCATCACATTGCATTCATATGCATTATGTGTCATTCATATGCATTACATTGCATATCATATTGGGTGCAAGAGTATTCCGCCCCAGGAGCAGGAGTATTCCGCTCCATTGTATCATATTGAGGGTAGGAGTATTCCGCCCCATTGTATCATATTGAGGGTAGGAGGATTCCGCCCCAGGAGAGTGCAGGAGTATTTCGCCTCAGCTTTACATTATATCGGGTGCAGGAGTATTCCGCCCCAAGAGAGTGCAGGAGTATTCCGCCTCTGGTTTATATTATATCGGGTGAAGGGGTATTCCGCCCCAGGAGCAGGAGTATTCCGCTCCAGGTGGTTATCAGATTGGATTCCCCTCGAATGCAGTAGTATTCCGCTTCGGGATGGGATTACGGGCACATATGACCCTGTGCATTTCATTTCATATCATTTCATCTCATTTCATACCATTGTGTAGACTTACGATACATGACTACTGTCCTGCTTATATGTGCATTGCTTATTTGTTGATATGTTTCAGGCACGCACCCTTGGTTGAGTTTAGAAGTTTCTTACGTGTTTTCGGTTGTTATCTGGCTCTGTCTTTTATAATTTAAATAAAAGAAATTCGGTTTATCTGTTTCTTTTCTCCCTGGCTAGCTATCCTATTCTTTGAGGTGGCTAGTCTGCCCCACTTATTGAGTCCTTTTGACTCACCCTTGTTTGTTGTTTGTTTCTTGTCTATCTATTTTGTTTCGGCAGGTTCGCTCCAGGATTGAGTTCGCCATATTGTGAAGGAGCGAAGACGACTTTAGCTGTCAGGGTGAGCCAGCTTTTATTCCGGATGGCCACCAGTTTATTGGTTATTATTTCAGTTGCATTTTGATCCCTTCAGGAAGTATTTGTCTTCTTTTGTACTCTTAGATGTCTAGTCTGGAAAGCCCTAAACCTAGTAAGGTTGGTAGTCAGCTGTAATTTCTTTTGTACAGCTTAGAGGTATCAGTATGTCTATGTCACTTTTTTAAGTCTTGTCCTTATTTTTGAATTGTTATATTTATTTTCCTGATTTAATTGGTAAGGGTTCGCCCGACAGGTCTAGGGGAGGATGTCGGGTGCCCGCACGGCCTAACCGGATTCCGGGTCGTGTCAGTTGGTATGAGATCCCAGTTTAGAGTCTATCCAGACTAAGACAGTGTCTAGTAGAGTCTCGCTGATGGGTACGTAGACGTCCGTAATTATCTACAGAGGCTATGATGGCATTTAGGAAGTTTCACTTCCTTCATTTCTGATCGTACGTCGGTCTAGGATGCAAAAGTATTTTCGTTAATTCGTTCGATGTAATTGTGAACCCTCGTACGACAAATCAGGAAACGGAAGGAGTTCAAGACGAAGCAGTCTAGCCTGAGGCTAGCACTGACGAAGCCCCGAGAGTTTTGATCATGCTGACGATCTAGTTACTGAGGTCCCAGCTGTACGAACTCCCGATGGGCAAGGGAGCAGGGCCTTGTAGTTCCCTTGGCCCTCTACGACGCTTTCACGAGAATTTTGGCGATGCAGATACCGTAAGAACCTATTATTTGCTAGGAAGCTTATCAGGTTGTCGCAGATGCAGATGTTTAGTCTCAGGGAGCTTCTATTCCAATTCTTAATATTGCCGCAGTAAAGTATGTTCTGGAGGCAACATGTGTTGTGCCTCTAGTTATTCTGGCTGGTTAGCTAGCCCGAGTAATGGCTCGGTCCGAGTATCTGAAAAGGCTGCATTATTTTACCCAATTGAATCTTCCGATATTCTTAAGCCATGCATCAGATAATCCTTGTGTAAACTTTTTAAAATGAAATGATGTCAGCATAGCCTACAGGCTTTTGATTATATCCAGCGATATGGTGTTGATTATTTTGCTTTCTGATTTCAGAGTCCAGCCTTGAATTGGTGGGCCGCTCTTTTATTAACTAACTTGGTTCGATTTTTCTTCTAGATTCATGGAAAAGTACCTTTCGAGTGGCGAGCGAGATGAAAAGTGTTGCCAGTTTGAGTGGATTGGACAGGGTAGCCTATCGGATAACCTGGTGGTGTTTCAGAATATGAGATTGAATTCTATAGAATGGCTGAATACGCATTAGAACTAGTCCATGAGCCTTTCGAGAGATTCAAAGATTTATTAATGAACTTTCTTTTTCCTTGAGATCCTTGATGGCTCGAGAGATTGAGGTCGGGATTTCATTTGATATTGTTGTTGATATTGCTCGAAGGTACGAGGCATGCCATAAGTTAGAGCGGGAAAGCAAGAGATCTTACGGCCTAGTGGGTAACCATGGTACCTCATTTAGAGGTAAGAGTTCTGATTATTTTGGGAGGTCACCTTCCAGGTTATCTCAGCTTGTAGAGCGTGATTCTCAAAGTGCGCGAGTAGTTCATCAAGATTAGACTCGGTTTTCTCTTTGCAACTATCAACAATCTTTCCAGCTTCCACTTTTCAGCGAAAATGTGGTATCATTGTCATGAGTCTAGCTATCCTTTAAAGAATTTTCCATTACTCTGGCGAGTAGGCAGTTATCCTTTTGTCTCGTCAGGCACCTGTACAGTCGCAGGAATTTCATTTAAATTTTAATCAATCAGAGAAATGCCACCATCCAGTAGAGGTCGAGAGCGTGGTGGTAGTGGTTCTTCTAGAAGTAATTATCAGGGTAGTGGCTCGACTCAGCTGCAGAGGCAGTTCTATGAACTGCTACTCTGGCAGGATGCTGAGGTATCCAATGTAGTAGACCCGTGTGTTTCTTCTTCCCTTATCTATAAGTAAGATTTATCTTTCCGATCGATCTGGAAATGGTGTGTCTTATCATGTTTCGACGGTTTTCTTGGATATTGTCGTAATTAAGAATCGGTTGTGGTAGAGGGGCGAGCTTCTGGTATGATTTATTCCTGGCATTGATGAGACCCTACTAGTTGATTTGGTTTAAATGTGAGAAATTTGGGAGAGAGTGTCGGTATGGTCTGCTTGACATCTTTTTGTGCCACCTTCTATTATTATGTCAAATCAGTTTATTTCTCTCGTCGGAATTCAGTGTTGATAGGATAGTGGGATTCTTATTCGTCATCATCAGAAAGTGATATTATTTCTTCCGGTGCAAAGTGATTAGTAAGTAATATTCGATCTACATATCTCATCTTGGTTCGCTAGTAAAGTCATGTTATTCTATGACCTTCTCTCAGTTATAAAAGAGTCTACTGATAAATTGTTTGAGTTTTCTTCTTACGGGGAGGTTAAATTAGCATGTATGTTGTTCCATAAAGCTCATTTAATATTTATTTCTTCAATTGCGATTTTTGGGCTAATTTGACTCGCAAGTTGTCTAGCTTTGGTAGCCAAGCAAATAAGAAGATGAGCTTCCTGAAGCTCTAAGTATTTCTATCCTCAGTCCATTTCCATTTCTTCTTCGTCTGGCACTAGCGAACTTGGGCGGTTGGTAGCCGCTTGTGATGTTCCCTGGGTTGAGCCAGAGTACGTGTTATTGTAGCCGGGTATGCATATTATTTTATTTATTTATTATTATTTTTTTTAATATCAGTTTATCCGGGTATCCATTCCCATGTATTGTATAGTGTTGGTTCTGTTTTTGCGGATCATCCAGTTTCAGGGGAAACTCTGCCGAAATTTTTATATAAAAGTACCTTCCATCAGGCGGTGGTGTTTACGGCAAAGGTATGGAGTTGTGAACTTGAGAGTTGCAGCTGTTTGGCAACTCGAAAGAGTAGTTGGTAGCTTAGGTCTGCCTACGTTCAGCTTTTAGCTAAATCTTCTTTGGTCCAGCAGACTGTGCAAGGATGATTATTCCTATTCAAATGGCTGCATGAGTTTGTGCTTTAAGTGGAGGAGTCTTCCTCCAAATACTGAATGGTAAGATTAAATCTCTGAGGTGTTGATACCACTTTTCTCACGACCCAAAGCAAGGCCACGACAGAAATCTTCAATGAGTGTCGACCATTGCTAAACCCACTAATAATCTATTAATGAGATAGATAAGCTGGCAACCTGATCATATATGCGTACCTATCTGCTGAAAGTATAAAGTCTGGAAAGATGACACGACTTTAACTTGCTGGCAATTAGAACATTGAACCACAAATTCTGCTATGTCACACTTCATTCCATCCCACTAATAAACCTGCTTAAGATCATGGTACATCTTAGTCGAACCTGGATAAACAGTGTATATGAAATAATTTGCCTCTATCATAATCTGTCTGCGTAAATCTACAACATCAGGAACACAAAGTCTATCTTTATACATGAGAACACCGTCAGTAGTAACCCTGTATGGCTACTTCGATTTTCTTCTGGCTATCTGTCTGTATTCAACTAGAACTGGATCCTCATACTGACCCTGTTTTACTTCATGGAAATTTAGAGTTAAAGGTCTAGTGCAGCTTATCGTCCATCCATCATTGGCATATCTCTTTCACACCTTAACTCTTTGAGAAGGTACTTAGCATTATAAGTGCACATGTAATCAACTTTTTGCTGGTATTCTGCCTCAGCGCATGGTCCAACTACATGTCTCTTTTATATTTACTTCTTCAAGTCATAATATTTCTAATTCAAATACAATACCCTGAAGTAGATGTTCAGTCTGGAGATCATTCCTGGTCTGCATCATACTATCCAGTAGTAGTTGTGTGATCCTTATTCTTATACGATAGACCCTGTTTAGATGAACCTTCGACATACATTAGGATATGAGTAACTACATTCCCACAAGGAGCTTGCGGAACAACATTAAAATCAATTAAGATGTTGCATAGTGCATTCGTAAAAAATAATATAGCTTGCATCAAATCTTCTATAGTGTGCAGTGACAAGGTACTTCAAAAGCTCCCCCTATTGCATCAAGCATGAGCTAATTCTTAGTTCCATCGACCTGTTCTATATCGAAATGTATATAAAAGAGGTGATTATTCCCTGAATCATGTTAACCTATTCAAAGTTTCATGTATCTTTGTTTCGAAAATGTAGAATTCTCCTCTCGTGATCGAGGAAGGATCAGCTTAGTCAGACTAAGTTGGGCAACTGTGTAATGATATTTATCCAGATATGTTTTATTCCAAGAGTTCGGTGTTCGTGTTATAGTTTTAATTCTGTAATCATGAGAAAAATTCTATGGGATAGTTTATGAAGGTCGTGCAAATTCTTTTGTTATCAGTATGAATCTTGCTTTAGATTTAGGCTCGTTCGTCCTCGAACGAGAGTTTAAGTGGAGGAGAATGAACGACCTCGGTCAGTCGTTTCGGAAGTTAGGACTCCGATTGGTGTGTCGATAATTTTAAAATATTCGTAATGTCCATTAGGACGTGTCTGTAAAATTTGAGCTGAATCAGACCTCGTTTGGTAGGCATCGGAAGAAGGTTTCTGTTTTTATTGGCGATAAATATTAAAAAGAGATTTTCGAGCTCGATTTTGCCGAATGAGCTCCGATTCGAAATCCGAAAGCGCCATTGGGTTCGTATGATTATTTATGACCTTTTTGAACTTTCGAAAGTGAATTTCGATGTTGTTCAGCTAGTTTCCGCTAAAATGCCGAAAGTTAAATAATTTGACTTCTTTTCCATTTAAATTCGCATCTTGAGTTTCGGGAACCCGATTTGAGATCCGCCTTCGCGAGTATGTTACATATATTTTGTATAACTTGTATGCAAAAGTTGGAATTATTTCGAATATCGCAGCATACCGTTTTAATTTTTGTCGCGAGAAGAAAATAAAAGAAAAAGAAAAAGGAGAAAAGGATAAAAAGGAAAGAAACAAACAAAATGTGTCGGTGGGTTGTGCTTAGCTTAAAGCTAAGGACAAGGTGTTAATTGTAGTACATAAAATCAGAAGCAACATGAGGAACATCAACAGAAACATGAGCAAGGAACAAAACAGAGAAAATTATCAGAAAAATGCAAGAAAATGAGAAAAGAGCCGGGAAATAGTAGAATTTTCACCCCGAAACATTCAGGTAATGATCTTAATATATTATTTGATTTTATTACGCATGTTTGAATATATTTTTACGGTAAAAATAGGGATATTAGATATCGCCCTAATGACGAAAATTGATAGTTTGAAGGGTCAAATGGACCCCGATAATGAAATTGATTATATATTCGTACTCAGGGAGTTATGGGCAACATATAAATGTAATTTATTTGGGGTTTGGTTATGTGACCATAAACCCTGTACATAGGCCTGGCCTGCGTATTGCGTATGCGAATAGGGTATCAGGTTCCTACCTGGATTGCCCTAAGATGTGAGGAATGAAGCCTTTAGCCTAATGTGATATATTTTTCTGCTTATTGAACACAGTGGGATCGTTTGGCAATGAACTCAAAGAATAAAGCGGTTGTTGGGTAGCAGTGTTAACTTCGGAACGAGGTAAGTGTTTATATCCATTTCTTTGGAGGCACCTAGCCTCGTGGATTTTCTACCACGTGTTCCTTACGTGTGTAGCTGCCGATAGGCGTACTCATTACACCTTAGCTTTGGATTTATATTCTATAGTATATATTATGTCATGTTATTGGTATTGCATTGAGAATCTGAGTATTGTACTTTGGCTGTGAGTTGGCATCTACTTCCCGGCTGTCGATGAGACTCCCGCGCCGGTAAAGGGTTATTATTGCATCACATTGCATTCATATGCATTATGTGTCATTCATATGCATTACATTGCATATCATATTGGGTGCAGGAGTATTCTGCCACAGGAGCACGAGTATTCCGCTCCATTGTATCATATTGAGGGTAGGAGTATTCCGCCCCAGGAGCAGGAGTATTCTGCTCCATTGTATCATATTGAGGGTAGGAGGATTCCGCCCCAGGAGAGTGCAGGAGTATTTCGCCTCAGCTTTACATTATATCGGGTGCAGGAGTATTCCGCCTCTGGTTTATATTATATCGGGTGCAGGAGTATTCCGCCCCAGGAGTATTCCGCTCCAGTTGGTTATCAGATTGGATTCCCCTCGAATGAAGGAGTATTCCGCTTCGGGATGGGATTACGGGCACATGTGACCCTGTGCATTTCATTTCATATCATTTCATCTCATTTCATACCATAGTGTAGACTTACGATACATGACTACTGTCCTGCTTATATGTGCATTGCTTATTTGTTGATATGTTTCTGGAACGCACCCTTGGTTGAGTTTAGAAGTTTCTTACATGTTTTCGGTTGTTATTTGGCTCTGTCTTTTTATAATTTAAATAAAATAAATTCGGTTTATCTGTTTCTTTTCTCCCTGGCTAGCTATCCTATCCTTTGAGGTGGCTAGTCTGCCCTACTTATTGAGTCCTTTTGACTCACCCTTGTTTGTTGTTTGTTTCTTGTCTATCTATTTCGTTTCGGCAGGTTCGCTCCAGGATTGAGTTCGCCATGTTGTGAAGGAGCGAAGACGACTTCAGCTGTCAGGGTGAGCCAGCTTTTATTCCGGATGGCCACCAGTTTATTGGTTGTTATTTCAGTTGCATTTTGATCCCTTCAGGAAGTATTTGTCTTCTTTTGTACTCTTAGATGTCTAGTCTGGATAGCCCTAAACCTAGTATGTTGGGTAGTCAGCTGTAATTTCTTTTGTACAGCTTAGAGGTATCAGTATGTCTGTGTCACTTTTTTAAGTCTTGTCCTTATTTGTGAATTGTTATATTTATTTTCCTGATTTAATTGGTAAGGGTTCGCCCGACAGGTCTAGGGGAGGATGTCGGGTGCCCGCACGGCCTAACCGGATTCCGGGTCGTGTCAGAGCCGAGCCGCTTCCCTGATAATTACTTCTAGAAGGATCATTACCACTACGCTCCCGACCTCTATTGGATGGTGGCATTTCTCTTGCTGATTAAAATCTAAATGAAATTCCCTACGACTGTGCAGGTGCCTGATGACGAGAGAAAGGATGACTGCCTACTTGCCGGAGTAAGGAAAAACTCCTCAAAGGATAACCAGACGCATAAGGACACTCAAACTCTAGGATAGATTGTTAATAGCTACAAAGAGAAAACTGAGTCTAATCTTGATAAACTGCTTGCGCACTCTGAGAATCACGCTCTACAAGATGAGATAACTTGGCAGGTGACCTCCAAAATAATCAGAACTCTTAACCCTAAATGAGGTAGCATGGTGCCCACTAGGGCCGTAGGATCTCTTACTCTCCTGCTCTAACTTATGGTACGCCTAATACCTCTAAGCAATATTAACAACAACATAATGAAGTCCCGACCTCAATCCCTCGAGCCATCTGGGACCTCACGGGAATGAGAAAGGTCATCAATAAATCTTTGGACATTCTCGGAAGGTCCATGGACTAGTTCTAGTTCATATCAAGTCATCCTAAAGAATTTTAATCTCATATTCTGAACCCAAAAGGCTAACCGACAGACTACCCTGTCTAATCCACTCAAACTGGCGACTCTTTTCATCTCGCTCGCTGCGCGAAAGGAACTTTTCCACGAAGAAGAAAAATCGAACCAGGTTAGCTGATAAGAAGCGGTCTACCAATTCAAGGCTGGACCCCTCAAACTGGAAAGCAGAATAATCAACACCCTACCGCTCGATATAATCAAGAGTCCGAAGGATACACTGAAATTATTTTATTTAAAAAAAACTTACACAGGGATTATCTGATGTATGGCTTAGGAATATCAGAAGGTTCAGTTGAGTAGAATAATGCAACCTTTTCCGACACTCGAACCGAGCCATTACTCGGGCTAGCTAACCAGCCAGAATAACTGGAGGCACAACACACGCTGCCTCCGGAACATAATTTTACTGAGGCAATATCAGGAACTGGAACAGGATATCTCTGAGACCGAATGTCTGTATCTGCGGCAACCTGATAGGCTGCCTAGCAAATAATAGGTTTTTGCGGTATCTGCGTCGCCAAGATCCATGTAAAATCATTGTAGAGAGCCAAGGGAACCACAAGGCCCTGCTCCCTTGCCCATCGCGAGCACGTACAACTAGGACCTCTGTAACTCGATCGTCAGCACGATAAAAAACTCTCGGGGCTCCGTCAGTGCTAGCCCCAGGCTAGGCTGCTTCGTCTTGAACTCATACTGTTTGCTGATTTATCACACAAGGGTTCACAATTACCACGAAGGAATTAACGAAAATACTTTTGCATCCTAGATCGACGCACGATCAGAAAAGAAGAAAGTGATACTTCCTAAATGCCATCATAACCTCTCGTAGATAAGTACGGACGTCTACGTACTCATCAGCGAAACTCTACTAGACATTGTCTTAGTCTAGATAGACTCTTAAATGTGGGTCTGATACCAACTGACACAACCCAAAATATGGTTAGGCCGTGCGGGCACCCGACATCCTTCCCTAGACCCGTCGGGCGAACCCTTATCAATTAAATTATGAAAATAAATATAATTTAATTTATAAATAAAAGCAAGACTTAGAAAAAGTACAAACATAATGATACCTCTAAGCTGTAAAAAAAAAGAAATTACAGCTGACTACCCACATACTAGGTTTAGGGCTATCCAGACTAGACATCTAAGAGTACAAAAGAAGAAAGATACCTCCTGAAGGGAGCAAAATGCAGCTGAAATAATAAACAATAAACTAGTGGCCATCCGGAAACAAATAGATCGACAAGAAACAAACAACAAACAAGGGTGAATCAAAAAGACTCAATAAGTGGGGCAGACCAGCCACCTCAAAGAATAGGATAGCTAGCCAAGGAGGAGAAACAGATAAACAAAATTCCTCTGATTTAAATTATAAAAAGGCATAGCTAGATAATAACCGAAAAAACATATGAAACCATAAACTCAACCAGGAATATGAGCCAGAAACATGTTAACAAATAAGCAATGCACATATAAGAAGAACAGTAGTCATGTACCGCAAGTCTACACAATGGTATGAATTGAGATGCAATAAAATGAAGTGAGATGAAATGAAATGAAATGAAATATGATGCAAAGGGTCACATGTGCCCGCCATCCCATCTCGAAGTGGAATACTCCTGCATTCGAGGGGAATCCAATCTGATAATCAACTGGAGCGGAATATTCCTGCTCCTGGGGCGGAATACTCCTGCACCCGATATAATATGAACCAGAGGCGGAATACTCCTGCACTCTCTTGGGGCGGAATACTCCTGCACCTGATATAATATAAAGCTGAGGCGGATTACTCCTGCACTCTCCTAGGGCGGAATCCTCCTACCCTCAATATGATACAATGGAGCGGAATACTCCTGCTCATGGGGCGGAATACTCCTACCCTCAATATGATACAATGGAGCGGAATACTCCTGCTCCTGGGGCGGAATACCCCTACACCCAATATGATATGCAATGTAATGCATATGAATGACATATAATGCATATGAATGCAATGTGATGCAATAATAACTCTTCACCGGTGCGGGACTCTCATCGACAGCCGAGAAGTAGATGCTAACTCACAGCCAAAGTACCATGCTCAGATCCTCAATGCAATACCAATAACAGGACATAACATATAGTATACAATGTAAATCCAAAGATAAGGCGTAATGAGTACGCCTATCGGAAGCTACACACGTAAGGAATACGTAGTAGAAAATCCACGAGGCCAGGTGCCTCCAAAGAAACGGATATAAACACTTACCTCTTCCAAAAGTTAGCTCTGCTAATCAACAACCGCTTTGTCTTTTGGTTTCATTGCCAAACGATCCCACTTAATTCAATAAGCAGAAAAATATATCAAATTAGGCTAAAGGCTTCATTCCTCACATCTTAGGGCAATCCGGTTAGGAACATGATACCCTATTTGTATACGCAATATGCAGGCCAGGCCTATGTACAGGGTTTAAGGTCACATAACCAAACCCTAAATAATCTATTAAGATCATTACCTGAATATTTCAGGGTGAAAATTCTACTTTTTTCCGGCCCCTTTTCTCATTTTCTGGCATTTTTCTTCTTCCCCGTCATTTCATTTTTTCTCTACGTCTGAATCATTTTTAGTTACTGCTTCTGCTAAGACTTAGCATATATTCTAAGTGCATATATTCCCACCGCCTAACTTTTTAATTTTTTGTCTTTTTGTCTTTTTTTGTCTTTTTCTTTTAAAATTTGCTGTTACGGTAAAAATTAAAACGGTACCCTACGATATTCGAAATAATTCCAAATTATGTATAGACGTTAT
This sequence comes from Petunia x hybrida, assembly GCA_037355625.1. Lineage (NCBI taxonomy): Eukaryota > Viridiplantae > Streptophyta > Magnoliopsida > Solanales > Solanaceae > Petunia > Petunia x hybrida. The sequence goes on along the minus strand of JBBBVM010000317.1, from coordinate 2,286,747 downwards.
ACAAAATATAAGTAACATACTTGCGAAGATGGATTTCAAATCGGGTTCCCGAAACTCAAGATGCGAATTTAAATAGAAAAAGTCAAATTATTTAACTTTCGGCATTTTAGCGGAAACTAGCCGAACAACATCGAAATTCACTTTCAAAAGTTCACAAAAGTCACAAATAATCATACGAACCTAACGGCGTTTTCGGATTTCTAATGGAGCTCGTTCGCCAAAACCGAGCTCGAAAATCCCTTTTTAATATTTATTGACAATAAAAACTGAAACCTTCTTCCGATGCCTACCAAACGATGTCTGATTTAGCTCAAATTTTACAGATAAGTCCCAATAGATATTACGAATATTTTAAAATTATCGACACGCCAATCGGAGTCCTAACTTCCAAAACGACTAACCGAGGTCGTTTCAGGGACTCTCCTCGACAACCGGGAAGTAGATGCCAACTCACAGCTAGAGTACAATGCTCAGATCCTCAATGCAATACCAACAACAGGACATAACATATAATATACAATGTAAATCCAAAGTAAATGCGTAAGGAGTACGCCTATCGGCAGCTACACACGTAAGGGACACGTGGTAGAAAATCCACGAGTACACTTACCTTGTTACAAAGTTAGTACAGCCATTCAATAACCGCTTTGTCCTTTGGATCCATTGACAAACGATCTCGCTGTGTTCAATAACCAGAAAAAAATATATCACATAAGGCTAAAGGCTTCATTCCCCACATCTTAGGGTAATCCGGTTAGGAACCTGATACCCACGCGACCGGACTGTGTGTCCAATGTCCAACCTTTATGGGGGACTCCAAATCACACATAACATGATCATAATATAAGTATAAGAATGTATGAGGCATAACACATGTGGCAACAATAGATATGGACTCAAAGGAATGAGAAGAAAACTCTGGATAGAATTATAGACACAACCTAGAACTCAGAATTTGACCAACTCTTTGAATTTCCATAAAATTTTCGGCAGAGTTTTCCCTGAAACTGGATGATCCGCAAAAATAGAACCAACACTATACTACACAGGGGAATGGATACCCGGAAAAACTGATAACATAAACATGTTAAACGGATAACAATATGAGATGACTGGATGACGTAACAAATCCGCTGTTAGAATGTCTGGCCAGCACCAGTGTCTTACCTTTCGACCTAATTATCAGTGTGTAGATCAAAGTTATAGACTTTACGGTCTTCATGAAAGTTGTAGATATATGTCTTAGGATTCTGGAGATTCTTAAATCATCTAAATATAAATTTTGTACAAATAGTTATGATCAATATACTAACAACTGTCCAAAGATCAAAATGATTTTCCAGATTTTGAAACGTTTTGTCTTGCTGATTCGGACGTCTTTCACCTTGGATTTTCGTCCCAAATTAGGTATATACAAGGTTTCCTTGATACCATACCAGTTTCTCAAAAGAAACACTAAATTTAGAACTAAGAAAAGCTTCAAAAGCTAACAGATACATGCCTTGCCAAAAGAAAGGTTTAGCCTTACATACCTTTGATGTTTCTTGCTTCTAAACCTTGTTTCCTTTGAATTCCACACCTTATAAAGCTTAAAAAAGATATAATACAATATTTAGGTACTTTACTTAGCCATGAAATAATTCTAAAAGTCAAGCTATAGACGAAGTTGAAAGTAGCGTAACGTTACCTTAATCGCGTAGAGCATTTTGACGCAATTTGTCTTCAATTTCGAGTTAAGATTGACGTCCATCCTTCAAAATCATAACATTTGCTCAAAACATAATGAGAGAGAAATGTTTCTCTCTTTATATTTCTGAAAATGACGAGATATGAAAGGAAATTTTCTTTTATATTTGAAACATTTCAGTTTTAGTCTTCTTTTACGCTTATATCCCTCTTTCTGGCCTGATTTTTGATGCTCATATCTTTTTATCTATATGTTGTATGAACAAACCGTCAAAAGTGTTAGAAATTACACAGCAAGACCTTCAATTTGGTATATGATATGTCCCTAAAAGACTTCATATAACACACGAAATTAATTACTGAAAAAGCTTCGTTACAAGGCAATTCGTTAGTCAGTTTTTCCGCAACTTAAATCCGATTTTTCCAAAACTTTACATTCAACATATAAACATAATATATGGTCATATTATGACTTTAAACTCACTTAAATCATTCCTAACATGTCTTTAGAATGGTATACGTCACTTTGGACATACGGGGTATAACAATTGTGCGGGAAATTTTGTTGGATTATTTAGCAACATATTACTAACAGGTTGCCAACAAACTATTACCAACAAAATTGAATCGTTGGTAATTTACTAACCGATCGAAAGTTTGTTAGTAATTTACTAACTTATCGGAAATTCGTTAGTAATTTAGTAACTAAATTATTTTTCATTGCTAATTTTACCAACGATCATTTAATTCGTTGGTAAATTTCCAACAAATTCTTGTTTGTTGGTAAAATGTTGCCAACGGATGCTGAGTTCGTTGGTAAATTTGTTAGTAATTTACCAATAAAATATGTATTTGTAAGTAATCCTCCAACAAAATTGCTATGTATCGGTAAATTTACCAACAAATTTTTTATTAGCATTTTATTAACAAAATTGTGAATTTGCTAAAATAGCTAGCACATTTTTTTATAATGGTTAATATCGTAACATGTAGATTTAGAATTCATCAATAATATATTAGAGTAAATATAGGACGGATAAATACTAATGAATTATTCAGTTTCTATTGGTACAATTAACATATTTTGCTTGTTGATAAACTTGCATACATATTTTGTTTACACTTATTTTACATAAGTTAAAGTACAAAGGTATTTGTGTTTTATTTTGAGTTTATATGATTTAATTGTATATATAATTTTTCATCTTAATTGAAATGTAAAATATTCAAGATTCACCATAAATACTTTTCATTAAGTAGGCGCAACGAGGCGACTATACAATGGTATAAACCTCTGTTCGATGACGACCTTCTAAATTAGCCAAGTGTCTAACTATTTAAGTGAAGAGGTGCAACAACTCTCTGACGGAACAAAATAAGTGCTTGACTATAACCGAACGATTGATCTTTCATCAACCGTATATATAGATAAGATGAAATTTTTATTGCATCTCAATAATTCAACTAACATATATACTTATAATTCAATATATTTTAGTATAGAAGCTTATATTCAATTTTAATAAAATTACTAAATTTTGTCATTAACATATGTGTTATTAAAATTAAAAAACATACATCGAATAGAGCTATTAGATATATAGAAGACAATTAAGTTCTACCAATGCCCAGATCTGAAACAGAAATTCCATTACCATTGAGAATTGAATTGGCTTTTCGGAAAAGACTTGCTTCTTTTCTCGTTTAGGATTGGATATAGATGGGAGTTCTCTTCCAGTTCTCTCCCTCTATTTTAATTGTGCTACAACGCTCGAGTCGTATAGCCAAAGGCTACAACCAGACCCAAAATGATCTAGTCAGCCTGGTAACTGCTATAGATGACGATATATGCCTCATCCCGATCACAAGGAGAGGTTTACTATGATGGAGAGCACAACCGCGTGAGCAGAGCCAAGCCCAACCATTACAGTCAGGAGACACGTGGGCGTGACGTCCTGGAAAGTCATATATTTTGAGTTGTGGACACACAACTTAAAGGCTTAGTCTTGTGCCAGTTTCGCCCGCCCAGTCTAGTACCAAAGTATCCTGATTCAATACTCGGGAGTAAAAGAGAGAACTCCTTTTTCTCATAAATAGTCCCTCTCCTTCTCTACCACTGTAGCCTGCTTGACGTACGTCAGTGACGCCCGCGTCCATCCATTGATCACGTGAGTATTATATATACATATATATATCTTTCAATAAAAGTCGCATTGAGAGAAAAAAATTAATTTTATATTTTTGGATGAAATGTGAAATAGATACTTTTCGAATTTCAAGAGTCATACGGGCTCTCTTTTGCTATAATTTTTTTTTTATATGATTTTTAAATAACTTATAGTATTTATTATATAAATTTTAAATATATAAAATTTTATTTGAAAAATTAAAAATTTCATATGTCGCTATTCACAATTAAAATTAAATTATTTGACTCTCAGAATCTAAACTCTTTAAAATAAATTAGGACTGAAAAATATCGTTACATGACAATATGAACACAGTGGTCGTAAGGATATATTAATGTAATTATTTCAGATTTTTAATTACTTTCTAAAATACTTTCTATTTTAGTTTTTGTTACGTCCTTATTTGACTAGAAATTCTAGCTTATCAAGTGATATTAATCTAATGATATATTTTTGATCTATTAGTTTGTGGTAAATTTATTTTTTTATAGTTTTCTTTTAACTCATTCTATGTTAAGAAAATTAGAAGAGAAAATTCAGAAAAAAAAAAAATATATATATATATATATAGAAAAGAAAATATAAGAGTTAGAGGGAACAAAATAAAAAGAGAGGGAAATCAAAAAGTAACCCACATTCCTATTCCCATTCACACCCTTTCATTCTAAAAATTAAACCCTCCAATCTCTTATTTTACTGATCAGTCCCAAAAACAAAAACCCTCAAAAACAAAAGAAACCAACGTTGCCTCCTTGTGAAGAAGAGACAGAAGTTTTGATTGAATATCAAGTTTTCTACTCTTTCCTCCCTTTTCTTCATATTTTGTGTGTTTGGTGAGTATTGAATACATATTTTATGTTATAGGGTTGTTTATGATTCATTAGTTTATATTGATCAATACTGTTATATTGCTGACTTCGAAGAGATTGTCTCATGTTTTTTTGTACTTTTTGTAGGAGAGAAAAATCAACAGCTGTACTAAGTGGGGCATAGATAATTCAGAATCAGAACCTTTTTATCAAATAAATAGTTTTTGGCAACTTGCATATTGCCCTACAAGAGAAAAGTTTATGAAAATTTTACAAGATTAGAAAATAAAAAGTAAAATAAAATAATACTTTACTACTTAATTATAAAATAAAAAATCAGATATACTCCATGGCAGGCATTTATTTATCCAACTTTATGTTATTTTTCTCGTTTCTTTGACTTTCAAAATAGGTCCGTAAGAAAATGAGTTTAGATTGTCAATGGATGTACAAAAGGTTATGATATGGAAGAATCACCGAACCCTGAAGCACAAAAATTTTATGATATGATTGCTTCTGCAAATCAAGAATTGTGGTCTGGTTGTAAAACACACTCTCAATTATCAGATGTTGCGCGTTTGTTGAACATCAAGGCGGAACACCACTTGTCTGAAAGATGTTTTGATGATATTTGTCAATAAATGAATGAGATTATTCCACCTGATAATGTGATGACAAAAAATTTCTTTCAAACAAAGAAGTTAGTACGGGGAATGAATATGCCAATATAAAAAATTCACAGTTAGATCAATGCATGCATGCTTTATTGGGGAGAAGATAGTAAACTTATCCATTGCAAGTTTTGTAGTCATCCCAGGTATAAGCCTACTAGCCATAGAGCTACTTCAAAAAGGAAACCATTCAAGCAGATGAATTACTTTCCCCTTACTCCACGATTGCAACGCTTATATGCTTCCGAAGCGACTGCTGCCCACATGCGTTGGCACGCCGATCATGAAGTTGAGGAAGGTGTGATACATCACTATTCAGATGCACCTGCATGGAAACACTTTGATAAGATGCATCCATATTTTGCAGCTTAATGTCGTAATGTCAGATTGGGGCTGTGCACGGATGTTTTTCAACCATTTGGACAAACAGGACATCAATATTCTTCTTGGCCAGTAATTGTGACACCACGCAACTTGCCGCCTTGGATGTGTATGAAACAGTCCTGTATGTTTTTATCAGTTATAGTTCCTGGGCCAAAGAACCCGAAGCAAAAGTTGGATGTCTTCTTGCAACCATTGATTGCTGAACTAAAGAGTCTATGGGAAATAGGTGTGGACACATGTGATATCTCTAAGAAGCAAAATTTTACAATGCGAGCTGCTTTGATGTGGACAATCAGTGACTTTTCTACATATTCAATGTTGTCTGGGTGGAGTACTGCGGGTAGGCTAGCATGTCCATATTGCATGGAGAATACAGATGTTTTTACTTTGACAAAAGGTCGCAAACAGTCCTGGTTTAACATTTATCATAAGTTCCTTCCACTAGATCAACCATACAGAAAAATAAAAACTCATTTAGAAAGAACAAAGTAGTCTCATCGCATCCTCCCCCAGTACAATCAGGTGTTGACATTTTGAAAGAGATAGATGAATTGGGGCTAAAAAAGGTAGCAGAATTTGGGGCTGATATTGTTAATGGTAAAATTAGAAAGTTTTCTGGTTGGAAGAAAAGAAGCATATTTTGGGATTTGACATATTGGAGTACAAATCTCATTCGATATAATCTAAATGTGATGCACATTGAGAAAAACTTTATCGAAAATGTGTTCAACACAGTGCTGTAAGTAGATCTTAAAACAAAAGATAATGCTAAATCTAGAGAAGACTTGAAGGAGTTCTGCCGACGCCCTGAATTGCATGCTGTTGATGGTGAATACCCGAAAGCTTGTTACACAATACGCGATGAGGCAAAAAAAGTGTTTTGTGAATGGGTAAAAAATTTGAAATTTCCCGATAGATATGTCTCAAATATGGAAAAGTGTGTAGACATGAGTATACATAAGTTGTTTGGTATGAAAAGTCACGATTGTCATGTATTCATGCAAAGATTGGTCCATATTGCATTCCGTGAGTTATTACCACTAAAAGTGTGGAAAGCACTTACTGAGATGAGCCTTTTCTTTAGGGATCTCACTTCCACAGTAATTCGAGATGAGGATATGGTTAGACTTAACAAAGAAATATCAGAAATACTTTGCAAATTGGAGCGTATATGCCCTCCTAGCTTCTTTGATTCAATGTAACATCTCCCTGTGAACCTTGCTTATGAAGCAATGATACCAGGTCCAATGTAATACCGATGGATGTATCCATTTGAGAGGTAAGATTTCATTGAAAATATTAATTAAAGCATTTCATTTTCATCTTCATGAATGACTAACAACTTAATATTATTTTCTATTTCTAGGCATCTTCGGAGGTTGAAAAAAAATGTTAGGAATAAGACTCAAGTTGAAGGATCCATATGCAATGCATATTTAGTTGAGGAAGCTCCATCTTTTTGTTCACACTATTTTGAGCCTCATGTTTATACAAGAATATAGAAAAGTTCTGCTGAATGATGATGGTGGTATAGGTGAATATGATGAACATGATGGTAATCATTCCTTATTCACCTATCCGGGTCGAGCATTTGGGGAACAACCATCAAAATATTTATCAAAAGAAGAACTTGATGCAGCTCATATTACATTTTATTAAATTGCGAAGAAGTGCACCCATATATTGAGTGAGATTTCAAGCTTTTTTTCTTATTTATACATTAATATTATAAAAAACTAAATATATAATTTGCTGCCTTATGATTCAAAGGATGTTTGTCGATTCCCTTCGTTAAAATTTTCCCCAAATTACAGAGATGGAAGTGGATAAAAAACTTGATGAAGATTTTGCGTCATGGTTCAAAAGATATGTGAGTAATTGTACACCATTCTAATATTTGTTACTTAATTTATGAGAAACTCTAATTATTTTTTATTTAATAGGCGCGGGTGCACGTAAATAACAAATTCATCAAGGCCCTTGCAGAAGGAAGTTGCGAACAGCAAAGCCATACACGGGTTCTGTTGTCAACGGTTTTAAGTTTCACACTAAAACCCGTAGTTCTTCTCGAGCATCAGACAACAGTGGAGTATGCATAAAAGGAACCAACTATAGTACAGATGACAGTGACTACTACGGTGAGATAACTGAGATTCTTGAATTGGAGTTCCTGGGAAGTGAGCCAATTAAGAAAACTGTTTTATTCAAGTGTGAATGGTTTGATCCCACACCAAATGTAGGAATCAAGGTTCATCCACAGTATAAACTTGTGGATATCAATAATAAAAGAAGATTAAAAAAGTATGAACTATTTGTTTTGGCAAAGCAAGCTGCTCATGTTTACTGTGCAACTTATCCTAGCTCTAAATGTGATAAGAATGACTCGTGGGCTGTGTGCAAAATAAAAGCACGGGGTATTGTGGACATATCTCAATTTTCTTCACAATCACCTCTGGAAGATGTTGCTGAACCATTCCAGTTTGACGAAGGTGGCTTAACATTTGATGTGGTACCTGGGAATGAAACTATTCTCCTGAATGATCCAAACGGTGAATCCACAAACATGACAGCTGAGGATGATGATTTGGATGATGAGGCAGAACCTTCTATTGAATCTAAATCGAAGAAGATGAGGATAGGGATAGGGATGAGGATGATGATAATGATGATGATGATGATGATGATGATGAAGAGTCGTATTATGCAAGTGGCAGTGAATAGAGTTTTGGTGCTCCTATTTCTTTGAAAATAAGAACTAGATTGAAACATAGAATTATGTTTTTAGTACTATTAGATTTTATATATTTATGCTACAATCTGATATTATATATTTTAGCGACAAATTTCTTTTAGTCTAGATTTTATGGGTTTTACTTTTTCGGGTTAGCAGTTTAAGTAATTTTACTTTGAAGTGATGGAGTAAATATATTCCTAAAATTTATCTTTTCATCTGCCATGTCTGATAGATTACTTACTTATTCGTGTATCTAATTAGATCGGAACATGATTCATTAATTGTATTATTTGTTCAACTACACGTGTCTTAGGAATTGCAGATATGCCTAGGGGAGGTGGAGCAAGCAGATATGTTGGAAGAAGGAATGCAAATACGTTGAGATCTCCGAGCTTCACACCTGATCAAACACCAGTATCACCTGAATTGTCAACACCAGAAGCTCCACTATCGGATGCAACAATCAATGGGTCTGTACCATTTTCATCTTGTGGGTTTGATACACCTATTGATGAAATTGGGTCAAATAGTTCGTCAAACACAGTTGATGGCACTCGTATCCTAATTGAAATTAATGTTGGGGGGTAAGTGTACAGTATTATGCAATTTTTTTTTGAAGGTTAAAAAAGATTAGCAACAAAGGAAGACAACATGAGAAAGAACATTGTTGTGCATCTTTTTGGTTATCTGGAAAAAAGAAATCAAAAATAATTATGAAAATCTTATACAATATTTGTTCTTGTTTCATTTAATAAGAAGCCTTAAGGAACACATCTTACTTTTTTTTTCTAAAATTAATGCAGCATTTAGGCTAGATTGTATTTATTAGTTAATACCCAAAAGACAAGGAAGATAGATCAAGCCAAAACCTCTTAAAGCAGAAACTTTGAGATTTCCTGACACGAACCTTACTCTACCACATATGTAGTTATTGGATCCTCCCTTCTCATGTTGTTAATTAGGAGACCTAAAAGGTGTATCCACCTCTAGCTTCGCTTGGATGGTCTGCTAATATATCATCTAGCTCGTTTCCTTCACATAGATGCAAGGTATAGTTTTAAAGAAGCAAAAATATGTAGTTCATTCATTTATTTGGAGTATTGGAAGGAACTCGCAACATTGGGAGTCACTAGGAGAATTCATTCCAGAGAGATTTGAAGGGAAAGATATAGATGTCACAGCCTAACACTTTGCGCTATTGCCATTTGGTGCAGGTCGAAGAAAGTGCCCTGGATATAGTCTTCCATATGCCATAGATATGTAGTCTGCTTTAGCACTGTTACATGTGTCACAACCCTATCTAGGGCCGTGATCGGCGCTAGACAAGACTAAGCCTACCTAGCAAGCCTATCAAATTCGCGCAGAAAATTCGGCAGAGTTTCTCCTGTACCGGGAGCAAACCAAAATTTTTGTACCTGTCAACAACCAGCCAGAACCAGTCTAATAATTGACTGTCACATTAATATGTATATTTAAAGTCTAAAGGACGATCAACAACACTACATCCACGCTGTCCATGATAATAATTAAACCACAGAGTACTTCAGTATCAACTTAAACCAAAACGACATCCCAAGATTGACTAAGGAGAAAAACTAAAGATTCAAATGAATTAATGACTTAAACAAAATTAAAAAATAAATAATGGCCCTCGCGAAGCAGATGCGGGGCTTACTGGATCAACCCTCAGCTCTGTCACTCGCCTTGACTCAAAGTATTAGCCTCAACTATTTTATCTGTTAGTCGGGAAAGGAAAAGGGTTAGTCACACAGACTAAGCGAGGACAACATCAACCATAGCATTTTTATTCGGGACAAGCATATTTAAGAAAACATGCATAAATAAATAATACTGTAATGCCATTAAAAATAGTAATTTCAACCATAGTACCTGTGTCTTTATATATAATGGAAGGTTCCTGAGCCAGAATCAAATATTACGGTCTGACACCATGAGTTTATCATGGCCGTCTGACTACCCCGTCAGCTGGGTTCCCTTTTAGAGGGTGGACTAGTTCTTTCCTACTAGTGGAGGAGAAATACTGTACAAGGTACACAAGGGCCTAACAATCCCGACGTTAGATAACGGCGATCTGGCTAAGTTAATTCCCAAAATAATATTTACTTTTATAACATAATATATCATATTTGTACTTTCTTTCTGACAAGGTATAAAATCACAATATCTGTAGCAGTTCTCAAAATAAATAAAGGTTTAAAATATATCAATTTGTATCAACAACTTCAGTACCAAACTAACAGTTGGATATAACAATATAACAGTTATACTAGCGCTAGTCTCATGCAATAAAACAATTTAATAAAAATAGTACTGATGCAAGAAAGTGAGTTTCAAACATGCTATAGTTGAAAACAAACTACGGATAGATATTTCACTCACTGTACTTTTGTCGAACAATTCCCACTAGCTTCCAACTTATCGAGTCGCCAATATATCAAAAATCTAAAATCAAAGTGTAATATTTGGATATCAATTTTTTTGAATTTGTCAACCTCATGAACTCACTTTAAATTCTAAAATTCAACAGTGATTAGAAACCTAGGGAGCCAAGAAATTTATGCCAAAACTTCATAGGGAGCTATTATTAGTTCACAGGGATTTTGAATACAAAAATCTTGCTTACCAATTAATAAAGGGAGATACTACTCCTGTTGCCTCGCCCACAATTGCACCAGAAAGTGGCGTTGATGCCTTGATGCCTTGATTCCTTGAATAGCAGTAGACTACTTAGGTGTTTTTTTTTTCTTTTATTTAGTTACTTATTTTCTTTCATTCACTCTTTACTTTCTTTTTTTTTTTCTTTCTTTGTTTTATTTGCACTTTAGGCCAACACACTCTTTGAATATTGTAAATGGACTATTGAACTTTCTCTTTGACCTAACAATTTCTCCAATGTCTTGCTAATATTTATAAGTCCACTACATTAGTCTACTACCATTACCATTATTATTATTATTATTATTATTATTATTATTATTATTATTATTATTATTATTATTATTATTATTATTAAGGGATATTACATTCTTCCCCCTTAAGGAAATCCGGTCCCCGAATTTAAAACATATACATACCCGTGGTTTGGAATAAGAGAAGATACTTGGCTCGCATCTCCTCTTCATCCTCCCATGTTGCCTCATTTATGGTGTGATTCTTCCATGCAACCTTCACTATTGCAATTTTTTTTGGCCGCAACTTCCTCACTTGCCTATCAACAACAACAGGTTGCTCCTCATAAACTAAGTTCTCATCTAACTGGACATTCTGTGCCTCAAGCACGTGAGAAGAGTCGGGTATGTACTTCCGCAACATAGATACAGGGAATATTGAGTGAACAGAAGACAAATCAGGAGGGAGAGCTAGACGGTATGCTGCATTGCCAATTCCGTCAAGTATCTCATATGGTCTAATATACCTCGGACTCAATTTTTCCTTTTTCCGAAATCTCAAGACGCCTTTCATCGGAGAAACCCGTAAGAACACATGATCTCCTACCGAAAACTCTAACTCTCGATGTCTCTTATCCGCGTACGCCTTCTGCCTACTCTGAGCTGCAAGCAACCTCTACCTTATCAATTGAACTTTTTCAAGTGCTAATTGCACAAACCCTGGACCCAACATTTTAACTTCACCAGTCTCGAACCAGCCAATAGGAGACTGATATCGTCTTCCATACAAAGCCTCATATGGAGCCATCTGAATACTTGCTTGAAAACTGTTATTGTAAGCAAACTCAACCAATGGTAAGTACTTGTCCCAGCTACCACCAAAATCAAGGACACAAGACCTGAACATGTCTTCCAAGGTCTATATGGTCCGCTCGGACTGCCCATCAGTCTGCGGGTGGAACGTAGTACTCAGATCCACTCGTGTTCCCAACTCTCGCTGGAATTCCTTCAAAAAATGAGAGGTAAACTGGGACCCTCTATCAAAAATAATAGACATCGGGACTCCATGAAGCTTTACTATCTCATCTATATATAACTGTGCATAGCGTGCACCATTGTATGTTGTCTTGACTGGCAAGAAGTGTGATGACTTTGTTAGTCGATCCACAATCACCCATATAGAGTCGTAGCCCTTCGGCGTCCATGGAAACCCAGTCACGAAGTCCATAGTGATTCGTTCTCACTTTTATTCCGGAATTTCAAGTCGTTGCATCAGCCGTGCAGGTCGCTGGTGCTCTGCCTTCACTTGCTGGCAAGTCAGACAACGCATGACATAATCGGCAACATCCTTCTTCATACCTTCCCACCAGTATAACTGTCGAAGATCTTGATACATCTTTGTAGAACCAGGGTGAACTGAGTACTTGGAGCCATGTGCCTCCTCAAGCACAGTCTGCCTTAACCCATCGACATCTGGTACAGAGATGCGCTTACCAAGTCGTAATACCTCGTCATCATCAACAGTGAATTTCTTTCCCTTACCGGTACCCCTATCATCTTTGAGTTTGCACAATTTAGAATCTTGGTACTGCTTTGCTTTGATATTTTCATTCAAAGATGATTTGGCTTGCACACAAGCTAATAATGTACCTGTAGTTCCCATCTCAAAATGTACTCCACTTCCCTTCAACTTGTGGATTTCCCTCGCGATAGGCCTCCTCAGTAGTGCTATATGCGCCAAACTGCCAATGGATTTCCGACTTAACGTGTCTGCCACAACATTATCCTTGCCTGGGTGATACAAAATTTCACATTCATAGAATTTTAGTAGCTCCACCCATCTTCGTTGTCGTATGTTCAAATCCTTCTGCTAGAAGATATATTGAAGGCTTTTGTGGTCAGTATAAATCTCACATTTCTCACCATACAGATAATGACACCAAATCTTGAGTGCGAAGATAACCGTAGCCATCTCTAGATCATGGGTAGGATAGTTTTGCTCGTGCTTCTTCATCTGTCACGAAGCGTAAGCTATAACTCGTCTATTTTCATAAGCACACACCCAAGTCCTACTCGCGAGGCATCACAATAAACTGCAAACCACCAGTTTCAGATGGTAGAACTAAAACCGGAGCTATAGTCAAACATTCCTTCAGTTTCTGGAAGCTTTGCTCGCACGCATCTGACCATTGAAATTTTACATTCTTTTGAGTCAATTTAGTCAGAGGTGCAGCTATCTTCGAGAAATCCTGTACAAAACGCCTGTAATACCCTGGAAGACCCAAGAAACTTAGTATCTCAGACGCGGTAGTCGGCCTTTCCCATTATTGTACCACTTCCGCTTTCTTCGGATCAACCAAGATGCCTTCCTTAGATACAATGTGACCCAAGAAAGCAACTCTGTCCAACCAGAACTCGCACTTCGAGAACTTAGCATATAGCTTATGTTCCTTAAGTGTCTGCAAGACCATCCTCAAGTGTTGTTCATGATCTTCATAATTCTTGGAATACACAAGGATGTCATCAATGAAAACAATCACAAATCTGTCCAAATATAGCTTAAACACCCTATTCATCATATCCATGAAGGTTGCTGGTGCTTTTGTCAATCCCAAAGGCATTATCAAGAATTCATAGTGCCCATATCTGGTCCTGAAAGCTGTCTTGCATATGTCTTCCCCTTTAATGTGTAACTGATGGTATCCGGATCTTAAGTAAATCTTTGAGAATCTCTTAGCACCCTGTAGTTGATCGAACAAATCATCAAGACGCGGCAGTGGGTACTTGTTGCAAACTGTGACATTATTTAGTTGTGTGTAATCAGTCCATAGCCTCATGGACCCATCCTTCTTCTTTACGAATAAGACTGGTGCACCCCAAGGCGAAGTGTTAGGTCTTACGAAACCCTTATCCAACATATCTTGTAATTGTTCCTTCAGCTCTTTCAACTCTATTGGTGCCATACGATATGGAGGTACTGATATGGGTTGTGTGCCAGGTACTAGATCAATACCAAAATTAATTTCTCTAATAGGAGGCAACCCAGGTAAGTCTTGTGGAAACACATTTGGAAATTCATCAACTACTAGAACCGTCTCTAACTCTGGTACTATAGTCTTCGTGTCTTTGATGAATGCCAAAAATCCCTGGCAACCTTTGTTCAACATACGACTTGCAGCCATGAATGATATCAAGTTGTCCTGAGTCGAACCCCGTTCACCCTGTAAGACAAAGTCTGGTTCCCCCGGGATGTCAAATCGGACTGTCTTAGAATGACAATCCACAGTGGCGTGACATGAAGCTAGCCAATCCATTCCCATAAGCACATCAAAATCTACCATGTCTAACTCGATCATGCTAACGTGTCATTCCCTTCTACGCTAATTTGACAAGAGCGGTTCACACGGTCCACTAATAATGATTTCCCAACGGGTGTATAAACCTCAAAAGGATCCATTAACAATTCAGGGGGTCTACTAAACCTCAAGGCGAAATTTGGAGACATGTAGGAATAAGTGGATCCATGATCGATTAAAGCTATAGCGCCATATGAACATACTGAGAGTATACCTGTAATTTCTATGTTAACTTTCACATACATAAAGGGACACACATGAATAAATTAATTTAAGATCAAGTAAGGTAGTAGAATCAATTAAATTTATCATAAGGATACCTTTGACCACCGCATTCGATGCTTGAGCATCCTGCCTAGTAAGAGCAAATGTTCGGGATTGACCTCTACCAGCCACTCCTGAACCTTTAGTATTAGAACCCTTGTACCCAACGCCTCTGCCTGTTGTTCCTAAATTGTTCCTAGTATTCTGAGGTGTGGAAATTTTTGGTGTACAATTTGCTGGTGCTGAAGCTTGATTGTATACCCCCTTTCCGACGTGGGCAATCGTCCCTGAAATGCCCCATTTGACCACAACGAAGACAGGCTCCCATCTTTCCCCAGCATTCACCTGAATGGTTCTTGTGACAATAATTGAAAGTAGATGCAGGGGGTTTGGCTTGCTCGAATGATGGTGTTGAATTTTTATAACTTTGCTCAGGGGTAGGTGTACTGACAGATGAGTTAACAATAGATGTAGCCCCAGTATTTGCATTCCTGTGGTGGTTCTGTGATCCACTACCTTGGTTAGAACCAATATTTCCTCCATAGTACCATATAGTCTTGGTCCTCTTATTCTGTGCTCGAATTGCTCTCTCTTCAATCCCTGTAGCCTCTACTTCTCTGGCAACATCCACAGCTTGAGAGTAATTGATGTCGCAGTTAGTCAAGTGTGTAGCTAGTGGATTAAATAAATTCTTCTGTAAACCTCGTATGAACCTCTTAACCCGCATAGTCTCCTTTTCCACCAAGCTTGGTACATACCGGGATAACCGAGTGAACTCTCTATCATACTCATCAACACACATCCCTGCGGTCTGCCTTAACGCTTTAGATTGCATTGAAAAGGCATCTTTTTTTGCTCTGTGGCATAAATCGATCCATGGCATAAATCGATCCATGAATGCTTCAGAGAATTCGTCCCATGTCAAGGGAGGTGAACCAACAAGATGTCCCCTCTTAAAGGACTTAAACCAAGTATCAACAATATTTTCCAATTGACACGCAACCAGCTCATCAAATTTCGTGCTGGTACACTCAAGCGCATCCAAAGCCTTCGGAATTCCATCCAAGAAAAGTTGTGGATCTTCTGTGTCACTAACACCTGTGAACACGGGAGGTTTCAACTTCAGAAACTTTGGAAGCATGTTACCGAAAGTATCCCCTCCATGCAGTGTGTTAACCCCAGGTTGTGCTTGAACTTTTTCAACCAAGCTTTCAACAGCTTTATGCAACAGCGTAGCTACCATATCAGCAACATTAGCGGCAACTTGCGGCTGTGGGGGTGGTAGTGGTGTCTCACTCTCAACGGCAGTGTAGATATCCTGTATATCTGGTGTGTCACGACCTCTTCTCCTATGTTATTCACCTAAGTTCAGTAGAGCACGACTAGTTTCCTCTGATTCAGCTTATATCTCATCTTTATTTCTCGCATTGTTCCCAGCTCTGGCCCCACGTTTTGCCATCTATAATCATAACGAACGTATTAGTATTCTTACTTGGCTCTAGACCGCATACAAACAAAGTCAAGATAATGAAAGAAAATGAAACACACACATCCTATCCAATCGTTGCAGAGTCCCGATCGTGCATATGGTGCACAACATATACACAATTAAGCCTAACCGATGCTCCTTAGTCATACCCTAAACCTAGCTTTGATACCACTTTGTCACGACCCTATCCAGGGACGTGATCGGCGCTAGACAAGACTAAGCCTACCTAGCAAGCCTATCAAATTCGTGCAAAAAATTCGGCAGAGTTTCCCCTGTACCGGGAGCAAACCAAAATTTTTGTACCTGTCAACAACCAGCCAGAACCAGTCTAATAAATAACTATCACATTAATACGCATATTTAAAGTCTAAAGGATGATCAATAACACTAAATCCACGCTGTCCACGATAATAATTAAACCACAGAGTACTTCGGTACTAACTTAAACCAAAACGACATCCCAAGACTGACTAAGGAGCAAAACTCTAGATTCAAATGAATTAATGACTTAAATAAATTACAGAATAAATAATGGCTCTCGCGAAGCAGATGCGGGGCTTACTGGATCAACCCTCAGCTCTGTCACTCGCCTTGAGTCAAAGTATTAGCCTCAACTAGCTTATCTGTGAGTGGGAAAAGGAAAACGGTTAGTCACACAGACTAAGCGAGGACAACATCAACCATAGCATTTTTATTCGGGACAAGCATATATAAGAAAACATGCATAAATAAGTAATTTCGTAATGCCATTGAAAATAGTAATTTCAACCATAGTACTCGTGTCTTTATATATAATGGAAAGTTCCTGAGCCAGAATCAAATATTACGGTCTGGTACCATGAGGTTATCACGGCCGTCTGACTACCTCGTCAGCTGGGTTCCCTTCTAGAGGGTGGACTAGTTCTTTCATGCTAGCAGAGGAGAAATACTATACAAGGTGCACCAGGCCTAATAGATAACGGTGATCGGGCTAAGTTAATTTCCAAAATAATATTTACTTTTATAACACAATATCTCATATTTGTACTTTCTTTCTGACAAGATATCAAATCACAATATCTGCAGCAGTTCTCAAAATAAACAAAGGTTCAAAATATATCAATTTGTATCACCAACTTCAGTACCAAACTAACAGTTGGATATAACAGTTATACTAGCGCTTGTCCCATGCAATAAAACAATTTAATAAAAATAGTATTGATGCAAGAAAGTGAGTTTCAAACATGCTATAGTTGAAAACCAACTACGGATAGATATTTCACTCACTGTACTTTTGTCGAACAATTCCCACTAGCTTCCAACTGATCGAGTCACCAATATTTCAAAAATCTAAAATTAAAGTGTAATATTTGGATATCAATTTTTCTGAATTTGTAAACCTCATGAACTCACTTTAAATTCTAAAATTCAACAGTGACTAGAAACCTAGGGAGCTAAGGAATTTATTCCCAAACTTCATAGGAGCTATTACTAGTTCACAAGGATTTATATTGAATACAAAAATCTTGCTTACCAATTAATAAAGTAGCTCGAGCTATCACAAAAATTTCAAGGAGAAACTTGACCCCGAAGGACACAATTGGAAGTCAGTTACCCTAGAGATAAAGGAATTCTATTGGGAGGAGTTAAAGTAAATTTATGCTAATTATTCATTGAGAATTTATACATTTGTAGTTTCTATTGTATTAATATCACATATTATTTTTGTTTTGGTCTTTTTAAATAGAAACGGTTCTACTGGGATGCTGCAGTTGAAGCTTCTGTAAAGGATAAATTTTTAAGCAAATGTGCAGAAACGTTACAAGGGTTTGTTATCAGAAGCAAGAACTTCTAAGCAGAAGCGCAAAGATATCCCAACATCTATTTGGGATAGTTGGAAGCCTCACTTCAAGATTGAGGCTTTTAAGGCCAAGTCTGCACAATGTTCAAGAAATCAATTAAGTGAGAAATACGGTGAAGGATCTGGCCCTTCACGCCATACAGGAGGCTCCATCACTCACCGAGAACATGCAAGAAGACTGGTATAATCAGTTATTTTGTCAAATTATATTTCCTTTTAAGCTACTCGTGTTCAAATTGATAAATGTAATTTTAATTTTAGGCTAAAGATCTAGGACGACTAGCTTATCCACATGAGCTGCTAAAGAAAACACATATCAAGGCGGTGGACAAGGAGTTTGTGGACTAGAAGTCTACGAACACATATGTAAGTGATGTGTTCAAGATTTCTGTTGAGTTTTTGGCTTAAACCACAATGGATCTAAAATGATTTAAGTGATGGTTCTTACTTAGTATAAGTAGAAATGGTTAAAAATCTAATTCTTCTCGATCATGATTTGTTGAACGTGTACATGAACGAAAGTTTGAACATAATGGAGCTTCTAACCTAATATATATTGTTTACTGGTTGATACTGGCATCAAGAATCTGGATAATCAGATAGAAGGTCTTGCCAATATGCAGTTAATTGATACACAGGGATAACAAGAGAATTCATGGTGGAATTTGTCTAGAAATACGTAGGGATTGTCCAAGTATGATTTGCCCTACTAGAGTTACCATGAGTATATTATCTTTCATTCTTCTATGTGCTTTTTTGTATCCAATTAAGATGGAAATTGATAGGATTACTTGTAACTCTCTAAGAATTAACTCATTCGACTCTGTTAATGACTTTGTTAGCAGGGAAGTTACATTTTGAGATTCATTTGGGGCATTCATTTGATTATTTATTATTTGTGAAAGTGATGATAAATACCCCTACCCTCCTGATATTAGCATATTGTTCATCAAAAATATTACTTCTGACAAGTTCTCTGCTGTTTATTTGATTGCTACTTAGTGAAATGTATTTAGGTGATTCATTTCCTTTACTAGCCTCTCGAACTTTATCTTAATGGTTTGATTATCAAAAATTGTATTTGTAGTCGTCCTCCATTAATTCGTACATAAAAATATTAGTATAGCACTTATACCATATTTTATTATTTTCAGGATGTTGTAATGTCAAAGATTGCGTCTGTGTCTCAGCCTGAACAAGAATCCAGTGAGCCTCAACAAGTTGATTATTCACAAATATATTTGGAAGAAGTGAGCGGGGTTAAGAGAAGACACATTTATGGTCTCGGTTCTCAGGCACTTTTCTACGAGCATGTTGGTGCATCGTCCGCTTCGGCACCTAGTATTATAGATCTTGAGTTTGATGCCCGAGTGAAAAAAAGCACCGGACATCATTTACAAGAAATTAAAGAAGAAATAGATGCATGAGATGAGAGAAGCAATGAGAGAAGAACTAAGATAAGAATTGAGAGAAGAACTGAGACAAGAATTGCGTGAAGAAATAAGACATGAGATGCATCAAGAGGTACAAAAGCAAGTTGATCAAATACTCCAAGCCCGTTTGTCGGGCCTTGTAGCTGGCTTACCCAAACCACCTACTCGTATGCCATAGTATTTCGGATATGAGTCATATTAAACTTATTTTAGATTCTTTTATGTCAAACTTATTTGCATTGTTTTCGTCAACTTTATGATAGATATTATGATTATAAAATTACTATTGTTTTCAGTTTTGATTCAATGTTCTTTTAAATTTTTAAAAGCTAGAAATAAATATATAAAATGAATGTTTGCTATCGAATTACTAACCAACAGATTTAAATTAGTTAGTCAAACTTGGTGACGAAATTCTAACCACAAACTTTTCAGTTGCCGAAATTTCTAACCAGTTACTAACATAATTTTATAAGACTAAATAACCATACTTACCAACAAATTTGTAATGTGTTGGTAAATCACTAACCAAAACATTTCGTAATAAAAATTACTAACCGATAATACATAATCTATTAGTATTGTTGCTAACTGGATACCAAAGACATTTATTTTTGTTACGAAATTTACCAGCCATTTACCAACTGGATATTAACACTACAGAACCAAAGTTACTAACTCATTTTGTAATGATTAGTAATTATTCTAACGGAAGACCAACCAAAAATTGGTTAGTAAAAATACCAACAAAATCTTAGGGTCGAGTTTAAAAAATTACCAACAAATTTTTTTGGTGTTTACCAACCAATATTTAGTAAGTAATTTTACCAAAAAATTCTAATTAGTTGGTAAATATTACCAACGAGCCTTTTAGCAACCAATCATTATCCATTGGTAATCGGTTGGCAACTCAATTTTCCAACAATTTCATCAATTTACCAACCAATTTTTTGTTGGTAATCCATAGTTTTTTTTGTAGTGATTCTTCATAGTATATCTTCTTCCTCCTACTATAAAAGATAGGGCATCTCAGGTAAGTGAAAGGGAACTCCTTGCTATGTATGCCAGTGATCACCTCAACCTTGTCAACCTCATCACTACTCAGTGATCCATGGAGGTATATTACACTCTTGTCTTTATTTATCTTCTTACCTGAAACTGCCTCATAAGATTGAAGAACACCAGTAATCAGATGCAATGACTCTTCCTGAGAAGAGGTAAACAATATAGTATCATCAGCATATGTCAAGTGTTTGAGATATGGGCTCAACTTAAGCATAACATAAACCCTATAATAGCTGTGAGTGTTTAGGGAATTCAAGCTCCTAGAGAGTACTTCTGTTGTGAGGATAAAAAGAGTTGGTGACAAAGGATCACCTTGCTTCAACCCCCTGCCCCAGTGAAAGAAACCATAGCTTTGACTATTGAAGAGAATTGAGTACCAATTTGAGGATACAAGCTGGAAGATAACATCAATAAACTCTAGACAAAACCCCATCTTCCTAAGTACCATTGTCAAGAGAGGCCAAGACACCCTATCATATGCCTTCATCATGTCTAATTTAATCACAATATTAGCTTCATCAGCTTTTTTATTGATGTCATGGATAATTTCCTGTGCAAGTAGTACATTCTCTACTATACTTCTTCCCTTAACAAACCATGTCTGATTCTGAGAGATAAGAGAAGGAAGTACACCAACCAACCTATTATGCACCACCCTTGAAAGAACTTTGTTGATGAAGTTGCTAAGACTGATAGGCCTGAGGTCAGAAAATGTTGTCACATTTTGCTTCTTTGGAATCAGGACCAGATTAGTATGTGTGATATATCTTGGAATTTCCCTACCACTGAATAATGCTTGTACCACCTTTACAATTTCATTCTTGATTATATCCCAAGCAACATGAAAAAACCTGCCAGTGTAGCCATCAGGACCACTAGTACTGTCCCCATTAAGCCCAAAGACTGGCTACTTCACTTCATCTTCCCAAGGAACCTTAGTAAATTCCTCATT
Organism: Petunia x hybrida; assembly: GCA_037355625.1. Taxonomy (NCBI): domain Eukaryota; kingdom Viridiplantae; phylum Streptophyta; class Magnoliopsida; order Solanales; family Solanaceae; genus Petunia; species Petunia x hybrida. The sequence continues at coordinate 2,264,966 of JBBBVM010000317.1, read as the reverse complement.
CTGATCATCTGAGATCATAGCTAGAATATTCATCAATAGATTATAGTTATTTGACACCTCTTCAGTAGCGAACTGCTTCTCATAGAACCATAAAGCCTCATTTGGAATAGCTTCTTGAGAGTTGATCCAGTTGCCCTCCCTATTTTGTATCCTGCTGACATGTAGCTTCTTTCTTTTACCATTGACATGATAATGAAAGAATTTTGAGTTAGTATCACCCTCCTTAAACCACTGCATGCCTGCCTTTTGCTTCCAAAATTCAGCTTTCAAAGATAAGTATCTTTTCAGCTCAGCTTCAGCCTTTTTAAGGGCCTCTCCATTCTCAGGTGTAGGTGCAGTTTCAAGCTGAAACTCATATGCCAAGATGATGTCCTCCAATGTAGAAACCTGTTGAAAGATGTTCCCATAAAATGCTTTGCTCCAGGCTGACAGTTTCTTCTTCAATGCCTTCAGTTTTGTGTTCAAAACCACAAAAGGATCTCCAGTAACTTGTGAGTCCCAATGCTCCCTAACTAAGTTGAGAAAATCATCATGTGAAGTCCAGAAGTTAAGGAATTTAAATGGCTTCACAGTAGGGGTACGGTCTTATGAGAAGCTGACTAACAAAGGAGAGTGGTCTGATCTCACTCTAGCAAGGTGATCAATTTCAATCTTGGTGCACATATCCACGAGCTGCTGGTTACCCAAACATCTATCTAGTCTCATTAGAATAAAGTCCTCCTTAACTCTCCCATTCCACCAAGTAAAGATGCTCCCTGAATTGAAACCTAAGTCCATGACTTGACAATTTGCAAGAGTTGAAGCAAATTCCTCATACTTAAGCATGAAGACTAGCCTTCCCCCATACTTCTCATTCTCTTAAAGGATCACATTGAACTCCCCAGCAACAAGCCAAGGCCTCAGGTTATCACGGGCAAAGTATTGCAAAGCCTCCCACAAGAAGAACCTATCTCCAGGATTTGTCTTAGCATAAACAAATGTAATTACTACCTCTTCATCAAACTGTTGGTTCAGGAAGGAAAGTGTAAGTTGTTGCTCATCATTCATCACTTCATTCACTTCAAATCAGTTGTAGCTAACACCCATATCTTCCCATTATCATTATGAAAGCAATGTTCCATCCCAAGTCTTCTCCTTTAGCTATCTATTGTATGCACATCCTGAAATGGCTCCATCAACCCTATCACTTGAAAATGCTTCTTTTGATTCAATGTGATTAGCCTATCAAAAGCTTCTTGTGTATTCACTGACCTAATATTCCAAATAAGCAGCTTATCCATCTAATTTCTCTTTGTTGAAGTTGATCTCAAGGATTGAATTTTAGTAGGATCTTGGCTATAATTCTTCTTGATTCTCTTTTGTTGCTGCTTGGCTTGATCAGGTTTATCTAAAGGGGTTGGTAACACCAATTGCTTCTGAAACATTCACACTTCTTGGAGATAAATCAGCTTCACAAGATTCTTGTGCAGAATTATGTGCAGTCGAGTCCTCTTCTAGTTCCTCATGCGCAAGCCTGCCAGGGCTGAAAATCACGCTCTTAGGATCCCAATTTCATGAAAAAAAAATTAAGAACAAACCCTAAAATCAACCTAATAAAACCCAAATCGTAAACCCTAAACCCCACCCGCGCCTAGTTTTCTCTCTAGGAAGGCGATTTGTAGGCAATTTCTAGGCGACACACACACGACCTCCTCCCATGGCCACTCCGGCCACTGGACAGCCCTCCACTGGGGTTGTCCAGCCTCATACTAACCCTACACCACCTACTAACACCATAATACCACCATAATACCACCTACCAGTTCCATTCCACCACCATTATCGTATGCATCCACCTTGAAACCCACTGCTCGACCTTTTGTGATGCCTTCGATCCCTGAACCCATTATGGAACTTCACCATGGGGAACCCTCATTTATTTGGGATGAAAAGGATGTTGATAACATGGTTCTTCATGAAGAATTACAATTTGCAGTCGTGGGAAAATTTTCGTGTGGAATGCCTACCTTTCACGAGCTTAAAAAGCAATTGCCATTGCAATGTGATTTGAAAGGAGAGTGTTCCATAGGCTTCTTAGATCTTAGGCATGTTTTGATTAGGGTTTCATTATTGGAGGACTATGTTCACCTAGTATCTAGACCTGCATTCTATCTTAAGTTTGCAAATGTGTATCATCAAATGCGTGCCTTGAAATATGATGTTTGGTTTGATCCAAGGGAAGAAACATCTGTGGCAATTGCTTGGATCTCTTTTCCAGGCTTGCCACCAGTTTTCTTTGTTAAAGAAGTTGTGTTTGCATTAGCTAGTGCAATCGGTAAGCCATTGCAATTGGATACTGCTACAAAGGCTGGAACTAGGCCAAGTTGTGCTAAGGTTAAGGTAGAAGTTGATCTACTATCTCCAAGGCCTCAAAGAGTAAGGATAGGGATCAAGAACTCTACCACTGGAGATATCAAGTACAAATGGATCAAGGTTCAATATGATTATTTGCCAAAGTATTGCAATCATTGCAAATTGCAAGGACATGATGAAGAACAATGTTTTATATTGCATCCGGAGTTAGATGACAAGGTTATGACTAAGGGCGAGACTAATGTGAACAAGCAGCCTCTTAGGGTGCTTAAAAGTGGCAAGCTTGTGGGCAATTTGAATGATAAGTAAGAACCAGCTAAGGTTGATGCAATCAACAAAGGGACTGCAGTGCAAGATGCTCGACAAAGTAAGGCAAAGAAGATGCTGAATCATAATAGAAACCCTAATGCTTGGGTGAGAGTTGAGAATAAGAAGAATCAAAGTATAGAGGGTAACAAGGCTCAGGGAGATGGTGTTCAAATTAATAATTCTTTTACAGTTTAACAGGAGGAAGGAGATGATGTTATTGAAGTACAATTAGGAGAGGAGAAGGAATCAACCCCTAGGCAACTTGGTAGTCCTGGACAAGGTGAGAGACGACCTACAAATTCGACTCCAAAGAGGAGTTCAAATCCTAAAGCACATCTGATTAGTGCAAAAATTGATAATGGTGAAATAAATACTCGTCAGTGGGTTGAAGAAGTTTTTAAAAATAATTTGAAGGAGAAGGATTCGTGTGAAGCAGCTCAGGATGCTATGGTTGATGGTGTTCACGAGCTGGGAGTTTTGAATGGAGCTGAGGGTTCAGACAAAGATCGTGCTATGATTGCGATCCCACAAACTGAAAATTCAGTTCACGAGGTTGATTTGGTTGGTAAGCTCAGCATATTTAATGAATCTGCGTTAAATGAGCTGAGGGGTATTAACTCGGAAGCTTGGGAGTTAATGCAAAAAGCCCTAGGGTTGGTTAAATCCGGTACTGGGAGGGAAATTGCTTATATACCCCAGGTGCCTTCACTTCCACCAGTCGATGTGGGAGAGAACAATCTTTTAAATTGCAATTTAAACACGACTGCCTCTACTATTCCTAGTCAAGCTCAGGGTGAGGATCTTGCCCAGGGCTCATCTCTGATTCCTTCAGGTGCCACCTCTGATGATGATGAAGATGATCTCATTGCAAACATGCCATTGCAACCAATTGTCAAGGATGTGCATGCCCAGGAAGGCATAAAATTGATGGATGGTCCTTTGAGTCCAGGCAGGCTTGAGCATCAAGAACTTGATGAAGATTCCACTGCTCATAACTTTGAGCAAGTGGCTAGGGAAGCTGATTTATCTCCAAAGAGTGCTAGATCACAGAAGCAGTTGATTCCTCCAGCACCCTTGGAATATTTAAATCAATCCAAGCAAGCACAAAAGAGAAACAAGAAGAACTATAGTCAGGATCTTGACAAAATCAAAGCCTTGAGATCAACCTCTACCAAGCAGATTTAGATGGATAAGCTTCTCATTTGGAACATCAGGTCAGTAAATACTCAAGAAGCTTTTGATAGGCTTATCACATTACATCAAAGGAAGCACTTTCAAGTTATAGGATTGATGGAACCATTCTAGGATGTAAGTACTATTAATAGCTATAAATTGAGACTTGGGATGGAACAATGCTTTCACAATGTCAATAGGAAGGTGTGGGTGTTTGTTAATGCTGATTATGAAGTGCAAGAGGTGATGAATGATGAACAGCAGATTACACTTTCATTCAACAACCAACACTTTGATGAAGAAATTGTCATTACATTTGTGTATGCTAAAACAAATGCTGGTGATAGGTTCTTTCTTTGGGAAGCAATGCAGTACTTTGCTAGTGATAATGTGAGGCCATAGTTGGTTGCTGGGGACTTCAATGTCATTCTATCTGAGAATGAGAAGTATGGGGGATTACCAGTTTTCATGCCTGAGTATGAAGAATTTGCTTCTACTCTTGCTAACTGTCAGCTTATGGACCTTGGCTTTAACTCTGGGAGCATCTTCACTTGGTGGAATGGTAGGACTGAGGAAGACTTTATTCTAAAAAGGCTTGATAGATGCTTAGGCAATCAGCAATTGGTTGACATGTGTACTAAGATTGAAATTGATCATCTTGCTAGAGTGGGCTCAGATCATTCCCCTTTGTTGATCAATTTCTCACAGGATGATACTCCTACTATCAAGCCCTTTAAATTTCTCAATTTCTGGACTACACATGACTCATTCCTTGATTTAGTAAGAGAGCATTGGGACATTGATGCTGCAGGAGATCCCTTTTTCTCTTTGAACACAAAATTGAAAACATTGAAGAAGAAGTTGACTGCTTGGAGCAAGGCTACATATGGTAATATCTTTCAGCAGGTTTCCACCATGGAGGACATTATCTTGGCACATGAGTACCAGCTGGAACTAGCACCAACACCTGAGAATAGAGAAGCTTTGAAGAAAGCTGAGGCTGAGCTGAAGAGATACCTTGCTATTGAAGCTGAATTTTGGAAACAAAAGGCTGGCATGCAATGGTTCAAGGAAGGGGATGTGAACTCTAAATTCTTTCATTTTCATGTTAATGGAATAAGGAAGAAGCTACATGTGAGCAGAATTCAAAATAGAGATGGCAACTGGATTAATTCTCAAGAGGCAATGCCCAATGAAGCATTGTGGTTCTTTCAGAAACAATTTGCTACTGAGGAGGTATCTAACAACTATGATCTTTTGATGAATTTCCCCTCTATGATTAGTGATGAACAAAATGAGGCATTTACAAAAGTGCCTTGGGAGGAGGAGGTCAAACAAGCAGTGTTTGGGCTTAATGGAGATAGTGCTAGTGGCCCTGATGGTTATACTGGCAGGTTTTTTCATGTTGCTTGGGATATCATCAAGCATGGTATTGTTAGGGTGGTGCAGGCTTTGTTTAGTGGAAGACACATCCCTAGATATGTCACACACACTAATTTGGTTCTGATTCCTAAGAAGCCTTCAGTTGCAACCTTTTCTGATCTTAGACCTATAAGCTTAAGCAATTTCATTAACAAGGTCCTTTCCAGGGTGGTACACAATAGATTGGTAGAGGTTCTACCTACACTCATCTCACAGAATCAGGCAGGCTTTGTGCAAGGGAGAAGCATAGTAGAGAATGTCTTGCTTGCCCAGGAAATCATTCATGATATCAATGAAAGAGAAGAAGATGCAAATGTTGTGATAAAACTGGATATGATGAAGGCTTATGATAGAGTGTCCTGGCCTTTCTTAACAATGGTGCTGAGGAAGATGGGATTTTGTCATGAGTTTATTGATGTCATCTTCCAGCTTGTCTAATCAAATTGGTATTCAGTCTTGTTCAATGGCCAAAGCTATGGGTTTTTCCATTCAGGAAGAGGTCTAAAGCAAGGTGACCCTTTGTCACCTACTTTGTTCATTCTCACTGCTGAGGTTCTTTCCAGGACCTTGAACTCTCTCAACACTCACAACTTCTATAGGCCCTATGCAATGCCTAAGTGGAGCCCTCATCTCAATCATCTAGCATATGTTGATGATACTATCCTATATACCTCAGCTCATTAGGATTCTTTGCACCTGATCACTGGTGTTTTACAAGCATATGAAGCAGTGTCAGGTCAGAAGATAAACAAGGACAAGAGTGTTGTTTACCTGCATGCTTCAGTGGGTGAAGAGGAGGTACAAAAGGTAGAAGTGATTACTGGCATTCAGAGGAAGGACTTTCCCTTCACAGACCTAGGCTGTCCTATCTTCTATGGTAGGAGGAAGAAGATCTATTATGAAGAGCTGGTAGGGAAAGTAACTTCCAGGATCCATGGTTGGAGTGCTAAAATGCTTTCATTTGGAGGAAGGGCTATACTGATCAAGCATGTGTTGCAAAGTATGCCAATACATCTCCTATCTGCAGTCAATCCTATAGATAGTGTGCTTAATCAACTGCATAAGCTCTTTGCTAAGTTCTTTTGGGGAAACTCACAAGAAGGATCTAATAGACATTGGTCTTCCTGGAAGAATCTGTGTCTGCCAGTAGAGGAAGGAGGCATGGGGTTCAGGTCATTGTTTGATGTCTCAAGTGCATTGTTTGCTAAGCTTTGGTGGAACTTTAGAACTGGAGACTCTCTGTGGGTTACATACATGTCTAACAAGTACTGCAAGAAGCTACATAAGGCCATTGTTCCATTCAAGCAATGTTCTTATGTCTGGAAGAAAATGATACAAGCTAGGGAGGCCATTGATCATGAGATTCATTGGCAGATTAGACAAGGCTCAGCTCATCTTTGGTATGACAATTGGTCAGGGCTTGGACCATTGTACTTCATTGTACCCTATACATTTAACTGTGAGCTTTGGTACAACAATGTCAGAGAGTTGATTGAGGAGGGAACCTGGAATGTAGAGCTTTTGAATCTTCTACTACCTGAAGACATTGTTGAACACATTCTTCAGAATGTGCACTTGCTTGGGACTGACCAGAGAAGAGATAAGGCCTGGTGGGTTTGACATCAAATGGCAAATTCTCAGTTAGTAGTGCATGGAACTACATGAGAGTGAAGCAGCATAAGATTCATGTCTCCAAGTTTATGTGGGTGAAAGGGATGCCACTGAAGGTGTCATTTATGATGGGGAGGCTGTGGAAGTTTAAGCTACCAATTGATGATGCATTGAAGAGAATGGGATATCAATTTCCATCCAGGTGTTGGTGCTGCACCAATCCTAACATTGAGACTAGAGAACATCTTTTTAGAACAAGTCAAGTAGCCAACAGTGTGTGGAAGTACTTTGCTCAAGCTGCAGGTGTTCAGGTGAATGGGTGTAATCTTCATCAGGTTTGTTTTAAATGGTGGAAGCAATGGCCTAAACGCTAGATAAAAGATGTTTATCACACTATTCCTTCCTTTATTGTTTCGTCACTTTGGAAGAGAAGAAATGCTTTAAAACATGATAAAATTGTTTCCTACTCTAGGTTGCTTTATGAAGTTACTAGCAACCTCTTTTACTTTGTGAAACTGAGGTTTCCTTTTGTGCCTATAGTGAGACAGTCATGGCCTGATATTGTCAATGCTCTAGAGGCTTATTTGCCTAAATTTAGGTACATTAAAGTGGGGTGGCATATGCCAAAGACTGGAATCTTAAAGGTGAATACTGATGGTGCATCTAGGGGCAACCCTGGTCCTAGTTCAATGGCATTTTGTGTGAGAAATATGGAGGGTGATGTCCTATATGCCTTTGCTAAGCTGATTGGGGAACATAACAATATGTATACTGAGGCAATGGCTATTAGGGAAGCTATGAAGTACAGTGTGGAGAATGACTTAGGAGAGGTTGTAATTGAGACTGATTCCCTAGTTGTCAAGCAGGTGATTGAAGGGGCTTGGCAACCTATGTGGTCTATTGCCTCAATTGTGGATGATATCTTGAAGTTAAAGCAGCTAGGGAGCTTTCAGTTTCAACACACTTTGAGAGAGGGCAATAAGCTAGCTGATTGTCTTGCTAATCTAGCTTATGAGTTGCCCACTGTTAGATATACTTCCTTTGGTGAAATGCCTTCTAAAGCCAAGTTCATAGTCAACTTTGACAAGCATCATTGTGTGGAGTTTAGAGCTAAGAGATGGAGAGGATCATAGTGTTGACAATCAGAGGAGGAGTTGGATTAGAAGGGGCTGATTGGGGCTAGGACATTACCCCCTATGATCAAGACTTTATTGAGGAGATCATAGGGGTTTTTTTCACTAACATTAGCTTCTTTGCTTGCAGGTACAAGGTGGAGACATCTATACATGCTTGGGACTACATTGTTGCTATACTCTTTAGAAAAATGCTGAGGGACAATGGTGGAGCACCGGTGCTCTACAAGTGTTTTGCTAGTGGAGCACTGGTGCTTCACTGCCTTAGTCGACTCATTCAGTGCAAATGTGCTGGAACAACACTGAGAGCTAGAAGCTGGATTAAAATGAACTCTTTGACATATACACAAGCTGGGAGTGTTTCACAATGCATTTCATTCAGCTTATGTTTTTGCCTTGTTTTACATATTTCATGACATCTAATTTGATTCTTAGTTTGGGATGTGCTATGGTACATCTTCACTTATTTGAGCACCAAGTTGGAGTGCTCCTGATCACCCTTCTGATTACTCAAGGAACTTCACAATGCTTCATTCATCTAGGAGTTGCTATGTTGATGCATTTTCATCCAGTAGAGAGCCAAGATGGTAAGCTGCTTGTTACACTGATCATCCATTGCTATAGTCGACTGGCCAGGCTCAAGTACCACTTGATTTGCTGCTGGATACTACTACTTCTATTTGAGCTTCACTTCTTGGAGATATATACATCCTGCAAACAACAAGGAAGATCAAGACTAGTTAGTGAATATGCTACATTTTGTCTAGTTTGTACTCCTTGTTTTGATTGTTGTTTAGATCCTACTTCTCATGTTTATTGGCATCAAGATTATGAGTTATTTTCATACTACTTGGTGGTATTAATGCCCAATGGCATTCAACCCAAGGGAGGGAGGATAACATGTAAGATTGATGCTGAGTTAGGGAGAAGTAGGGTACATTTGTTTTTTGCACTTATTTTGTGCACACATTGTAAGACTTTGTATTTATTTTTGCTTATTAATAAAAATGGTCACTAGGTGCAATGTCTAGTTGACTCTTGATTAAAAAAAAAAAAAATCAACCTAATCATGGATAACAAGTTTAATAAATCTAATCATGGATAACAAGTTTAATCAACCAAACCCCACCCCCAACATGATGTTCTTAACTACCCCCACAAGTAAAACATGAAAATTTCAAAGCGATGCATATATCACAGAACTTCACTTCTTTGGTTGGGCAACCCTTTTGCTTCTGCACTTCAGTCAGCTGCCTTTTCCACCTTTCAACTTCTTTCAAATTCTTCTACTTTCCATCCTTGGCATTTTTCCTGCACCGACACCACTTCAACCAAGATCAAATGCATATATCACAGAACTTCACATGAAATTTTTACATTAACTACATTACTAAAACTTAAAATGCTAAACGTAAAACTTGGGTTGCCTTCCAAGAAGCGCTTGATTTAACATCGCGACACGACGGTGTTACCTCAACTTTCAAGGATCCAAGAAATAGATGCAAGTGACCTTCCTAGACTCGGCTTCACGTCCCAAGTAATGCTTCACTCTTTGACCATTCACTTGGAAAGTTTTAGAACTTCCCTTTTCTTGCAACTCGACCCATCCATATGGTGATATTTCCACCACTTTGAAAGGTCCACTCCACTTTGATTTCAACTTCCCGGGGAATAGATGCAATCTTGAATTGAACAATATCACCATGTCCCCCGCTTTGAATGTTCGATTCCATATCTTCTTGTCATGGATTATCTTCATCTTTTCCTTGTAGAGCTTTGCATTTCCTCAGGTTCATGTAGCTTCTCCACTCGGGACTTGGAAGCTTCTTCCTAATTCATGCTGAGATTTTTCAATTCCCAAAGAGCTTTATAATCCAACTCCACGGGGAGATGCTAAGCTTTTCCAAAGACTAACTGGAAAGGTGACATCCCAATAGGAGTCTTGTATGTCGTGTGATATGCTCATAAGGTGTCATCCAACTTTTTCGACCAATTCGTCTGGTTCACATTAACCGACTTGGCTAGAATTTGCTTGATCTCTCAATTTGATACTTCCACTTGGCCACTTGTTTGGGGATGATAAGGTGTAGCAACCTTGGGTCTTACCCCATATTTTTCCAACAAAGAGCTAAAAGCCTGATTGCAAATGTGGGTGCCCCTATCACTTATGATGGTGCGAGGGGTGCCAAATCTTGTGAAAATGCTTTTCTTGAGGAAGGCGGTGACACTTCTAGCTTCATTGTTCGGTAAGGCTATTGCTTCAACCCATTTTGACATATAATCAACTGCCACAATGATGTACTTCATACCATAAGTGCTTGGAAAAGGACCCATGAAATTGATTCCCCATACATCAAAGAGATCAACTTCCACAATGGGGTTTTGGGGCATTTCATGCCTTCTTCAGATTCCCCCCGTTCTTTGACATTGATCACAACTCTTTGTGTATTCATAAGTATCCTTGTACAAAGTAGGCCAAAAGAAACAGCATTCAAGTACCTTTGCCACCATTCTAACACCTCCATGATGTCCTCCGTAAGAAACGGAGTGACATCCTTCCAGAATAGCTCCTTGCTCGGCTTCGGCAACACACCTTCTTATCATTTCGTTGACATATACTTTGAAAAGAAAGGGATCATCCCAAAAGTATTGTCGTGCATCTTTGATCAACTTCTTCTTTTGATTGAATGAGAAATCCTCCAAGATCTCTCCACATGTAACATAATTGGCTAAATCCGCGTACAAAGGAGTTTTCTTCAAGATACCGCCAATAACCTCTCATCCGGGAAAGAATCATTGATCTCTAGGGTTTCTTTTGGGCGACCCTCCTCTTCCAAATGGGATAAGTGGTCCGACACTTGATTCTCGGTTCCCTTTATATCAAGTACCTCGAGATCAAATTCTTGTAACAAGAGTACTCATCTAATCAACCTTGCTTTTGAATCTTTCTTGGCCATCAAATATCAGATTGCGGAATGATAGGTATGCACAATGACCTTATATCCAATCAAGTAAGATTGAAAATTTTTCAAAGCCAAAGACAATGGCTAACAACTCCTTCTCCGTCACCATGTAATTTTGTTGAGCTCCATTCATGGTCTTGCTAGCATAATAGATAGGGTGAAACATCTTCTCAACCCTTTGGCCAAGCATGGCTTCCAATTCAACATCGCTAGCATCACACATAAGCTCAAATGGAAGTTCCCATTTTGGACTCACTATTATCGATGTGGTTGAGATTGTCAATCTTAATTTGACCTCTTCAAAGGCTTTCAAACATGCTTCATTGAATTCAAACTTAGCATCTTTTTCCAATAATTTTCACAATGGGTTGACAATTTGGAGAAATCTTTGATGAAGCGGCGATAAAATCCCGCATGTCCCAAGAAGTTTCTAACTCTTTTGACAGTTGTAGGAGGTGGAAGTTTGGAGATGACTTCAATCTTTGCATGATCTGCTTTAATTCCCTTCTTAGACACCTTGTGCTCTAGAACAATTCCTTCTTGAACAAGAAAGTGGCATTTCTCCCAGTTAAGCACTAGTTTTGTTTCTTCACACCTCTCTTTGACTTTCTCCAAATTAGATAAACAATCTTCAAAAGAATCACCCACGACGGAGAAATCATCCATGAAAACTTCTAAGAAATTTTCCACCATGTCATGGAAGAGTGCAAGCATGCACCTTTGAAAAGTAGTCGGGGCATTACAAAGTCCAAATGGCATTTTGTTGAATGCAAAATTACCATAAGGACATGTGAAGGTTGTCTTATCTTGATTATTTGCTTTGATTGAGATTTGATTGTACTCCGAATATCCATCAAGAAAACAATATAAAGCTCGGCCCGCCAAATGGTCAAGCATTTGGTCAATGAAAGGTAGGAGAAATGATCTTTCTTGTTGCATTGTTAAGCTTACGGTAGTCCATGCATACTCGTCAACCAGTCACGGTTTGAGTTGATATAGCTTCACCTTTTCCATTGTAATTACAGTCATCCCTCCTTTTTTGGGGGATACATTGAACAGGTGAGACCGATTCACTATCAGAGAGTGGAACAATCACCCCCGCATCCAACCATTTTATGATCTCCTTTTTGACAACTTCTTGTATTGGAGGATTCAACCTCCTTTGATGTTCCACCGTTGGTTTACATCCTTCCTCAAGAAGAATCTTGTGAGTGCATACTCCCGGGTTAATTCCTCTTATGTTCGCAAGAGTCCACCCAATTGCTTTAATTCTCCTTCTCACTACTCAAACTAATAGATCTTCTTGTTCTTTGGTTAAGTGGGAAGAGATGATTATGGGAAGAGTGGAGTTTTGGCCTAGGAAAGTATATCTCAAGTGGCTTGGGAGTACCTTGACTTCAACTTTCAGAGGTTCTTCAATTGAGGGCTTTGTGGAATGAGTGGTTCGTTTTTCAAGATCAAGGGAAAGCTTTTTAGGAACCGAGGGTTTAGTGCCAAGTCCTTCCAATACTTTCATACATTCGGCAACACTCTTTACTATCAATATCCACGTTCCAAATCACCACGGCCAATTCATCTGCTTGACTCACTAGAACACTCTATTTTTTTACAAGTGCATCCACAACCACATCCGCATAAGAACAAGTTGCTTCCTCCTTCATAGGTTGTTTCAATGTTTTGCATATATGAAACACTACCTTCTTACCATCGAAACGAAATGTAAGTTCTCCCTTTTCTACATCACAAAGTGCTCTTGCGGTAGCTAGAAATGAAGGTCCAAGAATAATGGGGACATCAAAGTCCACCGGACAATCAAGTATCACAAATTTTGCCGAGAATATAAATTTCTCCACCTTCAGTAGAACATTGGTGACAACTCCAATTAGTTACTTCATGGAGCGGTCGGCTATTTGCAAGTTCATATTTGTAGCTTTAGGAACTTCCTTGGTAGTCAAAGTCTTGTAAACCGCATATGGTATCAAATAGATTCTTGCTCCAAGATCACATAGAGCTTTAGGAAAATGTGCCCCCTCCAATTGTGCATGGAACAATAAGGCTCCGGGGTCCTCCATCTTTCTTGCCATATGCTTTGAGTCAATTGAACTACATTGATGAGTCATCTTGCTTGGCTCATAATCCTCCCAATTCTTCTTGGTCACAAGATCTTTCACAAGCTTTTCAACATTTGGCATTTGGCTCAATGTATCCACCAAAGAGAGATTGATGGATGTTGATGCTATCTTATCCCAAATTTTCTTAGCTTGAGATGTTTGTTTTTTGTTTCATACTCTTTTGTGGGAAAGGAAGCGGAACTTTGGGAATGGAGCTTGGGCTAGGAAGGCTTTATTTGGGTGGTGGAGTTTTCTTTGATTTGGCTTTTTGAGGGGTAGTGACTTCGGGGATTGGTTCTTGAGGGATTGCCTCATCATCAACTTCATGCCTTGAAATCTCTACTTCCACATCATTTGCTTCATCTTGGTGTAACTCCTCCTTCTTGTTTTGCTCTTCCCTTTGCATTTATACTTCATCCACATCTTCTTTTGGTTTAGGATATTCCCATGTTTTTCCACTCCTTGTCATAATTGCCATTACATGATCTTTCCCATTCCTCTTAGGATTCACTACCATGTCACTTGGTAATGCTCCTTGAGGTCTTTGATACACTTGGTGAGAAAGGGTCCTCATTTGAGATTCAAGAGCTTTGATGGAAGTACTATGAGCATTGACCATTTGCTTAATCTCCTTGATATCACCGGTATAACTTTCTTGATTCTTGAGGACTTCTCCCATCATTTTTTCCAATTTTGATTGACTTTTCCCTTCACTCTCACCTTGCTTGTAAGGAACTCTTGGTGCATAATTTTGAGAAGCACCAATTCCCCTTTCACCTTGATTGTTTTTCCAATTTTGTCTTCCTTGATCTTGCCTCCATTGGCCTTGTTAATAAGGACTTTGAGAACCACCTTGTTGATAAGCCACAGAGTTGGCTTCTTCTTCATTTTGGACATTGAAACATTGTTCCGGGAAATACTCATCTTGACCTCTTTGAAAAAGGGTTAGAGCTGGGCCTCCGGGGTTAACATACCCAATTGGGGCCACTTGATGGCTCGCATTTGTAACTTGAAGATTTTCTACCTTGCTCACTTTTTTCTCCTTTTCTTCTTTGGCACCTCTAAGAAGCACAATGTTGGTGATGATTTGAGTCATTTGTTCCGCTTGATCTTCAAATTTTTTCATCATCATTTGGTTCATTCCTCCTTCAGCACTTAGATTTTGGGCTCTTGATTGCCAATCTTGAGATTATTTGGCAACTTTGTTGAGAATTTCTCTGACCACTTGAAAAGTATGGTCCATGATAGCTCCTCCACATAAGTTGCTCGCGGCCGATTGGTTGTTCTTGTTGAGCCTTTGGTAGAAACATCGTAACAACATATCATCTTCAAAACCATGAGTTGGGCAATGTAGCAAAACCTCTTGGAAAGCTTCCCAAGCCTCATATAATGAATCAGTAGGATCTTGCCTGAACATATACACCTTATCTCTCATTGATGCTTGCTTGCTTTTGGGCAAGAATTGCTTCACAATTTCCTCCCAAGTGTAAATTGAATTCTTTGGTAGCTTGTTCAACTATGTCTTGGCCTTCCCCAATAGAGAATAAGGAAAGGCTCTTAGGCGTAAAGACTCTTCCGTACAATGTGTTGACTTGTAGAGATGACACATTTTCGTAAAATTCCTCAAATGTTCCGTTGAGTCATCATGCTTGCCTCCACTAAAAAGTCCATTTTGATCATATCCGTGAAGAATCACTTCTGGGGTATTGAAAGTCACATTCCCACGAATTGGTGGTGGCACAATGGCACTTGCAAAAGTGTCCAAATTTACTTCCTCCTCCGAATCTTCCAATTCTTGAACATGTTGATTATCATTTCGACCACCCTTTGCATTCCTTTGGTTCCGATTTTCATTGCGAACATTCACCCGATTGGAATTGGTTCTCCTATTAGCTTGAGCACCACGGCCTCCTCGGTTTGCACCTCGGCCTCCTCTATTAGCATTTTTGCCTCTTCGGTTTGCATTGCCCGCAACACTATCATTGTTACCGAACATGAACTCTCGCATTGGCTTGAGCATTGCCATGAGGAATTCCATCATTTGGGGCTGCATTTTCAACTTGAAGGTCTTCATTTTCTTCAAAGACACCATAAATTCCATAACTCTCCTCACTAAGAGAAGTGTCATCATAATCTTTCTCGGACTCTGCATAATAATCATTCAGAGCAATTAGAGCATTTGAAAATGGAACTCCCTCATTTGCACGATTGTAGAGGGGGTTCCTCATAGCTCTATCCAGATTCATTCTTATACTTGAATTCACCTACACATGGTAAAACAAAGCACGAGGTAAAATATAGGAACAACAAACAAGACTAGAACACGAAATATTCAACCTAAAAGACGTACCGTAGCTCCCCGGCAACGACGCCAAAATTTGATCCACGCTCAATCCATTCACCACTAAGGATGATGGGGCGGTCGTCAAAAGTAATAGTACCCAACAGGAGTCGGGGTCGATTGCACAGGGAGCTTAGCGAAGTAATCTATTAGACTTAGGTTGAATAATAATGGGTTCTAAGCATTGTCCGTAAATTCCTAATGAATAAGGGTAGAAGTGTTTTAGCTACAACTACAACTACCAACTAATGTAAAACAAATTAAATAATGACGAGGGATGTAAATAATGAGAATGAGCTAGGGGTTTATCCACTCCAACAAGGTTTTCTTAACTAAATGCTTGCATTAATCTTACAAATCTCATGGGTAATACTAATGGTCGGACCTCTAATGTATTCCTCAAAAACCCTCTCGGGATAGGGAGGATTTACCTCATCAAGCCCTATCGGGTCAATAATGAAGTGCTAGAAACCCTACTCCAAAGACCCGAGCGGGGATGACCTTTTTAGGTCTTCCCCTTTAGATGGGTAGGTCGCAACCAATGTAACCCAAATTCTCGCTAGTATCATTAACCTACACTTTCAAACCCTTTCGGGTGACAAAAGCAAAGTAGGGTTAGGTTCAAGTATGGTCGTGCCTTAAACCATAATTAAGAAAGTACGATGGAGAGCTAGATTTATGTTGACTCATTAATTTTATAAGATTAAGTACAATATTTAAGCTAAGATAATCATATTTTCATGAATAAACCCCTAGTATGAGTTTAGCGACTCATACAAAGGTCTAACATATATATATAATGTACAATGAAATGACAAGAATCATATAAGAATTTAGATTGAAGAATAAAATCCTTACAAAGATTCAAGTAGAAACCCTCCTTATTTTCCAAGAATATTCAAAAAGCATAAAGTAATATTCTAAGCTGAAAAAGACTCTATTTTAGCGGAGGCATAACAACCTATTTATAGGCATGGGTTTCAAAAGTAATCTAATATTTACAAGTTTTCCATTTTTCTTATTTTTACGCCAGGCCGCCGCTTGTTCGCAGAGCCGCCCAATTTGTTGCTGGCTCGCCGCCTTCATGTTTTGCTAATCATTCCTTTTCTTCTGCGGTGCAGGTTCGGCGGGGCGTCCTTATAACTGCGGTCGACTCCTGAGCTTTGCAGACTTCAAGATCTTTCTGTTAGCAGCGGCGAGTACGCTGCTTCTTCTGCAAAGTCGCCTATGGTATTCAACACTCTACTCGGCGATCCGCCCTTCCACTTGCTGATTGTCATGAACTCTTTCCTCCTTCAGCGGATGGCTAACCTCTTGAGCCACAGATTCGGCGAGGCACCGATCCTAATGCTGTCTTGTCTTCATGTTCTTCAATTTGTAGCCAAAGTGCACTTGTTTTTGCTCTTTTTCATATTTTCTTCAGCTTTGTATATCAATTCTCTTAACAACCTGAAACGTGAAGAATAACATAAGATTCATTCAAGTAACATCACTAAAAAGGATAAAAGCTAGTCGGAATGAGTTGCAATTAAGCACAAAATGCCAACATATCACAAAGGTTAGTAAAGAGATACAAATTAAATACAAGGGTCACATCTTAATTAATGAATACAAAGAAAATAGGTACCTTTAATCAAGTCTTTTAGTTTCAAAAAAAAATAAAGAAAAACGGCTCTGACTTGACAACACTTGCTTTTGGCAGTGCATTACCAACTACTATGCCATACTTCACATCGCTTATTATCTACCGCACAATCTACTTGCGCATTGGCTACGATACACGTCTTTAATATACGTCATTTATTTTTTGATTGTTTAAAATATTGCTTTGTCTTTAGTCTATGCACATTTGATCTATGCTCGAATAGCTTCCAACTTATAGTTTATTCCTAGTTGTCTAAAAAAATAAAATTGCCACTACAAATATTTATTTCCAAATCGATAATCGACCTATTACATTATGTAATCAGCAACTATAGTTCAGAATTTAATAAATTATTTAGTTATCAGCAATCATTCCTGTGCAAGCTTATTTTAAACAGTAGAAAAATGCATTGCCAACTCTTTAACACTCGAACAAGATTAAAAAAAATATTATCAACTTTATAACACTCAAACAAAATTTAAAAAATAATCCTCAACTACAATTGTTTAACACACAAATAAGATTAGAAAAAAATATTGTCAACTTTTTAACACTCGAACAAGATTTAAAAAATAATCTCAACTATAATTGTTTAACACTCAAAAAATATTTAAAAAATAATCCTCAACTACAATTGTTTAACACTCAAATAAGATTAGAAAAAATATTGTCAACTTTTTAACACTCGAACAAGATTTAAAAAATAATCTCAACTATAATTGTTTAACACTCAAACAAGATTAGAAAAAAAACAACAATCTTTTAAAGATTGACAAATCAATCTTTGTTCTCATCTTTTTTAATACACTCTTTGTCATGACCCTCCAATACACCGGACATAATTTCTTCGGGATTTTGACCAACTTCTCCATTCAAGTTCGATTCCGATTCGACATGGGATGCATCCTCCGCTTTATAAAACTATTCCTCAGCATCCTCGCCATTTTTCATCAGTAGTTCATTATCACTCACATTGGTGGCATCAACTACATTGGTATTGGCATTGACAATGGCATCAACATCAACTACCTTGGCATCAACTGCATTGGCATTGGTGGCATTGGCATCAACTGCATTGGTATGAGTGACATTGGCATCAACTGCATTGACATTGATGGCAGTAGCAACCACTTCATCTACGCTTCTTACTCAGAATTGTAGTGGTCTTTGCAGTGGTACCGCGGTCCATTGCCTTCCTCTTCCTATGCCTCATCAACCACGCAGAAGGACGGTACAAGCATTTTCATATTGTCCTCTTCGATTGTTCCGATAGCATCTTAGAAACATCAACCAATTTGTCCTCCATTTCTGTCAGCCTAGTGAGCATAACATCCAAAAAAGGACTTGCAGTACTGACATCACCACTTGAAGGACATGCACCTTCACCAAAAATTCATGTACAATCTCCACCAATATCTTCATCACCTCTTGCATCTTTTTCCCCATCTACATCCACATTACCTTCACCAGCAGGATTAAGAGCAATCTTCTTGATTGCTGTGGCCCCCTCAAGTTCAGCCCTAAGGGCATCCACCGACCCATCCTTAACTTCATCCTCATAGGGAACATATAAATCCTCCCACCCCGATCTCACTTCTTGATCAATAGGGAATAAGTAAGGGCGCACGATCTAGATAGAAGTCGAGCAAATTAGTTTCTTACAGTTTGAATAAAAATATTAAATGACATGAAAATAGCGCAATGTTACCTTAATTTTGTTTTCTCCTTCCAAAAATGGATCGTAGGATTTACGCACCCTTTTACTGTACTATTTGAGCATCCGAGGGTACGACATAGGAGACTGATCTGTCAGTGCAACTCTCCTTCTAATGGCATGAAATGCTTTATTGACCAAGGCTTAAGATAAAAGATTTAATCGGACTACGAAAAATGAAAACTTCACAATCAACTAAGTATTGGTTTATTGTAGACTTACCAAAAATGTCCAGGGGAAGCTAAAAAGAGCATATCCAGGTGGTTTTCCTTTCTCACTAAAGGTTTTTGTTGTTTTTTCAAGAGTCACCACTGAAGGACAAGTTCCTTCTACGTGTTTTCTACGTGTTCCTTTACTTGTAAATTATGGAATTAAGTTAAACATGAGTAAAAGAACACTGATTTTAGCTTGGAAAAATCCCTTGAACTTGGGATCAAAAAACCACGATCTACTTTCTCAAGTAGGATTTCAACTTCACTATTTGAAAGAGTTACTTGGTTACAAGACTTCTCTTTTACTAACCTAGGACTTACTCTAATCCTGTAGTGACCCCTTTCACAATCAGTGAAGTTCCTCCAAGTAACAAGACTTGAATGACCAGTACTATTACAGAACTTCTTATGAAAGCAAATAGTACAACTTGATATATCCTACTACAGATGAACTAAGACTGAACTCTGACAAGACTCAGTCTAAGGAACGGGTTCTTCACCTAGTTACCTGTAGCTTAATGACTGCGCAAATACAATTTCGACTCAACTATGCTAAAGCTCTTTTTCTTTCTGTATTTGTGCGTACTTCAACAACTGACGTACTCCTTGATTTATAGCCTCAAAATCTGAAGAGTCTTGAATGATTAGAGCTCCAAAACCTCCATGAATTTGAGTCCTAAAAGGACTCCTTGCTTATCTCCAACTCTTATCCTAAGCTTATGCAATCTTTTCTTATCACGTACGAATCTACATAAATACCAAGATAAACATTAGATAATAGGATAATAATTAATTCCCTGCTTAATTGATTTTGCAATATTATTTATTCTGCTGCCGTCGAATAAAGGAACAAGTCCTTCGATCTGTTCCTTCGTCATCAGTCAAAATTTCAAGCGTATTAAAGCTAACATTTTCCCTCTTTTTGATGAAGACAAACACGCAAATTGTGCTGCATGTCCTTAATGTCCTGATTCATAATTTTCAACTTAAAAGCCCAATTAGTAGAAATCAATTTCATCATTAAGGAGCAGGTTAATAAATGCCACAAGCAAAATCATCCTTATTCTTACCCCTTTTGGCATCATTGGAAAGATTGCATAAGTTAGAATAGTACATATCAAAAGAATCAGCAACACATAGCCGAAGTAGGCAACTCAAAATGCAAACATAATGTAACTAGAAGTACTGCATAAAGATGATATTAGCCATCCAAGATAATTCATTATCAGCAAAAATAATTAACACCAAGGGTACATTCAAATACGACTAAACTAACCAAAAACAAAAGAGTGCAAAGAGTAGCAGCTAAAACTAAGCTAAATCCTACAGGTTAAATGGATGGCTAATGGCTTTTTGGGAGGTCAGGTGTTAGAAGGACCAGCTCCTAAAGGAGTACCCTTCAGCATTTTAAACATCTACTTAAGCATCCCCTCATTCATCTCCTTTGCCTTAGCAGCTTCAGCCTTCCAGAAATCTCTTTCAGTTTCCAAACGAGCAATTTCAGCAGCTTGCAAGTTCACTTGTTGCCTTAAAGCCCTCACTTTGCTATTCAGAGGCTGCTTACTACCACCAGCTGTGGGAAGTTCAGCCTGAACAGGCCTATCACAACTAAGCAAAGTGGCCACTCCTAGTCTTTCTTTTTTAGTAGCCAATTTCACATCAACCAAGGGAATTCCAAGCTTAGCAAACAGGTCTGTGAGAAGAAAGCCAAAAGGCAGAGAATGTTTTTTTCTTGCCAGTAACCACTCTTGTTATCAGATGAATTATGAACCTAGGCCAGTTAATCAATTTTTCTGTGTCCAACAGCTCCATAAGGACCAGGTCCATGAAGCTAGCTATGCCTCTCTTTCTTGTCTAGGAAACAAGATTTCGTTCACAAATTCAAACAAGAGTTGGTGCTGTGGATGCATCTCACTTTTCTGCACAGCCCTAGACTTTTCTTCATTAGGATTTTTTGAAAACATCCTTGTTATTTCTAAATCAGTTGGGAGACCAGTTAGATCAGGCCAAACTAGCTTGATGTAATCACTATAGCCCTGTGAAGGGATACCAAGCAATTCACCAAGTTCCTTGGTGTCAAAACTGATGTCCTTGCCATTCACAGAGGTGGTGACCCTATCCTCACTAATATAACAGTTAAAGAAGAATTCTCTAACCATGGTCTTTGAACACTTTCCTGTGATCTGAAGGACCATGTCCTTCCACTCCTGAGCTTCTAGTTTCTGAACAAGCCAAACCATTCCTTCTTCTTCTAAGTCAGACAGTACTCTTCCCTTAACCACATACCTATCATAATGTCATCATGCACAATAGGTTGATCACCTGTTTCTACAACTCCTGCATAGTCACTCTCACTATCCTCCCCAGCAGATTTTTCAGAACAGATTCTGAGCTTTCATCAATCAAAGCTCTCCTGGAGGACTTGGTCCTTTTAGCAGACTGAACAGTCCTGGAAGCAACCACAGCTCTTTTGGGGGTTCTTTTCTGACAAATTTTTCTTTTCTTAGACAGAGGAGCACTAGTTTCCTCTTCAACAGGAGAGTCACTCTCCACAGCCACAATTTCCTTTTCCACAGTCACAGGTTCCACTATTTCATCAGAATCAACTACCTGTTTCCCTTTTCCCTTCCTACTTCTCTCCATTGCAGCATGCAACCTCTTATCAGCCATCCTAACACTTGCTCTAATGCTATGGTAGAAGGAACCAGTTCCTTCTTTTTACCAGAAGTTTCACCCTGTGTTTTCTTAAGTCTAGGTTTATAACTTTCACTAATTTTCTTCAATTTTGCATTGATATCAGCAGCCACTTTAGGATCACTTAACCGTCTCTTCTTCAACTTCCTTTTCATCTTTTTCAAATTCAGTAAGTTAATTATAGGAGTCTCATCCTCACTGTCACTTCTAAAGACATTCAGCATGTCATCATCAGCCATGGGGGCTCTAGGAGCAACCATGGGTGATCCAGCCTCCCCCATACTTACATCTTCCCCTTGTTTTTCAGACACCTTAACAATGTCTAAATTGGAGTCAGTATCATCCGGATCAACAACATTAATAGGTTCAGCATAATTTACCTTGAATTCATAAAAAATCATTGCACTAGATAAATCCTCCATTTTGTTCCAGTATGGATTCAACTGTAGGAACGCATCCTTCCCCCTAAGTTTGAGACTCAGATTATCTTTCAGTAATAGGAACTGATCCTTCCCCCTGAATTTGTGGTTCAGGCTCTGAATTCTTAGGATTTTCGGGGTTAACAGTGGTTTGCATGGGTGAAGACGAGGTGATATGAGTTTCAGAACTTTGGGGATTGAGAGTTTGCATGGGTGAAGAGGGTTGATCAGTAGTGGGGTTTGAATCAGTGTGGAGAGACATGGCTAATATCTGCTTAAGGAGAAAATTTATAATTCTTTCTGAAATTTTGAAAAACTGAATGGGAAAATATGGATGGGAATTATGGGTTTATATAAGAAAAGAATTTGTGGTTGAGAAGGAGTCTTGTTCTTTGTCGTTTGTGATCAGAAGGGAGTGTAGTTGTTCTAGGTATCTCGATCGTTTCAAATAATTTAGCCGTTATAATGATGAGTCCTAGTAGGAGTCTAATCGCGGGACGATTTCTTGATGGAATTGGTTTGCAGAAAATAGAGGTTGAGTGGGATTTAAGCTTATCTAGTTATATACACTTCACAAACTCTATAATTTTTGGAATAATAAAGGAGTACATACATGTAGCAATGGAACCGTTCCTTACACCCCAATGTATAATCAATTTTCATGATCTGAAATTCTAGGAACATAAGGGTAACATCATTTAAATTTAGCACATTCACCTGACATGGAGTATATATGTATATATTAGGAAAAAACTTATATATATGATCCATCGCAAATGGTGCAAGGTTTCTTAGCCACTAGCTTATTGGAGATTTTGGATCTACCTTTGATAAAAATATGACCTAATACATCTTTTTGGCTGATCCATTACTTAATTAGTACATCTACCTTTAACTAATTTAGAGTCAATATTGCACCACGTAAGTTGGGCAAACTTATGTATTTAGGGGTCGTTCGCTTGAAGGAGCTCTTTACACGGGTATTAATTATTAATATGGGTATTAGTGATATGTGTATAAATATATTGATAATGCAGGTATTAATTATGTGGGGTTTAGTAATGTAGGTATTAGTCATACATAAATTATAACGTAGGCATTATTTGTTGAATCACTGATATATTACAAATAATATTATGAATAAAATATTTATTTACTCTTTAAATAAAATTTTAAAATATCCTTATTGCTATGAGGGTCAATTTTATCATTTTAAATTTTAATACCTGCATTATTAATACTCACATTATTAATACCACCTTCTACCCCGCATAAAATAATACATAGATTCCCGCATTAATAATGCGGGCATTAATAATGCAGAATATACAAAACGCAATCAAAAATTGCACTAATTTTATGCGGGTATTAAAATTTCACAGAAACCAACCGAACACTGTGCTAGATTAACGTGGAGTTTTGTACGCGTATTAACCTCTTAGCCGAGCAACTGAACGACCCATAAGTGTACTTTAATTTTAAAATTCCAACCCAATGTGTAATATATTTATGTAATTTATAAAATATTTTGGATTAAATCATATAGTGTATTTAAAATATTTTGGACAAATTCATATGGTGTACACACGCTTTACCAAAAACTAGTCATCAAAATATGGACTTATCGTATCATTTTCAGTAAACATGATACTATTGGAAAGCTGTCGATTCTCTTGTATCTGTGAAGTCATTTGTGATGTATATACATAGACGAAATTGAATTCCAGTGTTTAGTTGAATTCTGAGATGTCTTTATTCCAGGAATATACTAGTTTGTTCATGCAATGGATGGGATCAACATATAAAGTGTTACAAGCACAAGAGAAGTCTAGACTAAATAGTTTTTAAAAGCTGGCTAAAACTTAATTGACGAGCTTAACATTGGATCTTTGTGCATTTGAATTGCCACTTGAAAAGTCGTGGGTTTTTTAGGAGGATGTTGACAAATAGCCAATTTTGGTCCTGCTAAACAATAAATATCTATTAATTCAAAATTAATTGAGAATTAGCCACTTTTTTGTCCGAAAATAACGTAATTACAAAAGAATATCCCTCCGCCTATGAGTCTTCTTCACTACCCCGATCCTCCATAGATTAGTAGAAGGGATAATTTTCGGTTCTGCCGTAATCTGTTGCACATAAATTGGAGAAGCTGAAGCTAGTGATTTCCAGATTTTTTTTCCATGGAGTTTGAAATTAGGAACTGCAACAATTTCAAACTTGGATGGCCTCCTTGATTGAGGAATCCAATGAAGAAGCTAAAAACAGGGATTGCATATCGAAAAGCTTTAGTCACAAACTCTAGGAAATAACTATAAATTCATTACAAACCGAAGGATTTTATCCTTGAATTTGTATTGATGATTGACATAGTGCAAAACTCCAAGGAAAAATTTATAAATTCCTTAAAATCTCCAAGTTTTAATCCTGAAATTTGCATTGAAATAGTGCAAAATTCCAGGTAAAAAATTATAAATCCCTTACACTTCAAAATTTTATACTGGAAATTTTATTGACATAGTGCAAAACTCCAAGAAAAAGTCCTGTAGCTTGAATTAAACTCCAGGAAAAAGTCCTGTAGCTTGAATTAAACTCCAGGAAAAAAATCTGGAGCTTAAAAGGAACTGCAAGAATTTTTTCTGGATTTTAATTGAACTTTTCCTTGAATTTTTACTTTCGCTTTTCAATGATTTCACATATGAACTAACTATAAGCTTCGAAATTAAATATATGAAGAAACGTGGTGCCTTGATCAGAAACTAAGCACGAGCAATTATTTTTGTAGACGAACATGTTGTGTAGGTCTGAGAAGTGTTATTGTAGGTGAAGCACCGAAAGAGATGAGGAGAGGGAAAAAATGTCTTTTCACATTATTTTAATGACAAGTGGCTATTTATTGACTACTTTTCAAGTAGTGGATATTTATTGACTACTTTTCAAGTCCGCGAAATGATGAATATCCACTACTTGAAAAGTAGTCAATAAATAGCCACTTGTCATTAAAATAACGTGAAAAGACATTTTTCCCTCTCCTCATCTCTTTCAGTGCTTCACCTACAATAACACTTCTCAGACCTACACAACATGTTCGTCTACAGAAATAATTGCTCGTGCTTAGTTTCTGATCAAGGCACCACGTTTCTTCATATATTTAATTTCGAAGCTTATAGTTAGTTCATATGTGAAATCATTGAAAAGTGAAAGTAAAAATTCAAGGAAAAGTTCAATTAAAATCCAGAAAAAATTCTTGCAGTTCCTTTTAAGCTCCAGATTTTTTTCCTGGAGTTTAATTCAAGCTACAGGACTTTTTCCTGGAGTTTAATTCAAGCTACAGGACTTTTTCCTGGAGTTTTGCACTATGTCAATAAAATTTCCAGTATAAAATTTTGAAGTGTAAGGGATTTATAATTTTTTACCTGGAGTTTTGCACTATTTCAATGCAAATTCCAGGATTAAAACTTGGAGATTTTAAGGAATTTATAAATTTTTCCTTGGAGTTTTGCACTATGTCAATCATCAATACAAATTCAAGGATAAAATCCTTCGGTTTGTAATGAATTTATAGTTATTTCCTAGAGTTTGTGACTAAAGCTTTTCGATATGCAATCCCTGTTTTTAGCTTCTTCATTGGATTCCTCAATCAAGGAGGCCATCCAAGTTTGAAATTGTTGCAGTTCCTAATTTCAAACTCCAGGGAAAAAAAATCTGGAAATCACTAGCTTCAGCTTCTCCAATTTATGTGCAACAGATTACGGCATAACCGAAAATTATCCCTTCTACTAATCTATGGAGGATCGGGGTAGTGAAGAAGACTCATAGGCGGAGGGATATTCTTTTGTTAATTACGTTATTTTCGGACAAAAAAGTGGCTAATTCTCAATTAATTTTGAATTAATAGATATTTATTGTTTAGCAGGACCAAAATTGGCTATTTGTCAACATCCTCCAAATGTAAAAATTTAGTCAGGCAGCCTGTTTTGACCGCGTTAAATGAATATTAGCCAGCGATGCAAAACTGTTTGAAGACTAGCCACCTCCGGACAAATCACAGTATTAATACTGGAGCTTTGAACAAGTTTTGTTCAAAGCCCCAGTACTTATACTGGGAAGCTGAAGTAAACTAATCCCAGTATAAAATACTGGGGCTTTGAACAAGTTTTGTTCAAGGCCCCAGCATTTTATTATGGAACTTTATATAAAGCTTCAGTCCCATAACAAAATGCTGGGGCTGTAAACAAAACTTGTTCAAAGCCCCAGCATTTTGTTATGGGGACTGAAGCTTAAATCCCATTATTTTGTTATGGGACTTCTTCATCCCATAACAAAATACTTGGGCTTTGAATATTTTGTTATAGGACTAGTCTGGAGTGTTTTTCCAACGCTAATGGAGCTTAAGTGTGCGCGCGAATTTTTGGCTATTTTTCAGTGAATTTCAAAACGGTGGATAGTTCCCAATGAGCGCGTCCAAAAATGGCTACTGATCAAAATTCCACATTAAAAATTTCGCTCAGATGCCAGTTTTGCCAATGGTCTTTGCTTTTAGGCCCTTTTTTGTTGGTTTTGCATGGGATGTCACTTTTTGGAACATCAATCCTTGTGGCTGAACTTCATACTACAATGGTTGAATTTCAACTTCATCTCATAAAGGTTGAAGTTTACGCATCTATGCCTAGAAGTTCAGCCCTTGCAGGTTGAAATTGAACTTTATACCTTAGGCATGAAGTTCAGCCCATAGAGATTTAACTTCAGCCTACAAGAATTGAATTTTCAAAAAGTAGCTTTTCATATAAAACCACTAAAAAAAAAAGTGGCACCCAAGACCACTGGTAAAACTGGCTATTCGTGCACTCTGTCCAAGATGCTATATCTAAAGACGACTCTTTAAATAGACTATTTATGAATAATTGTCTTTGTTGGTCCAAAAATATGGAGTAAGTGCACGAATAGCTTTTGCTAGTGGTCTTGTGTTTGATGCCATTTATTTAAGTGGTTTTACATGAGATGTCACTTTTTGGAACTTCAATTATTGTGGGCTGAAGTTCAAATTTTATGGGCTGAAGTTCAATCTCTGTGGACTGAACTTCATGCCTAAGATATAAAGTTAAATTTCAACCCCCAAGGACTAAACTTTTAGGCATAAGACGTAAACTTCAATCTTTGTGGACTGAAGTTGAACTTCAACCTCTGTGGTATGAAATTCAACCCACAAGGATTAAAGTTCTAAAAAGTGAGCGAAATTTTTACACAAATATTAGGAACCACCAATAATAAAGAGAAAAAAGTCCATAATAAGTTGGATTTGCACCATAAATTAAGGTGATATACTTTGAGCATCAAAATAAACATATTTTCCATAATGGAAAGAGAATATTCAGCAAACAAAATTATGGAAAAGAAGTGAAACAGCTGTTTCAGCTATTACAGTGTTGTAAATTAACTGTAGCCAATAATCACTTGAACTGTTATGCTATTTCATGAAATTGTGCCACGTGAAACGTTTTGATATTTTATGAAAAAGATAAGTATGTTGAAAGGAAACTTTTTAAGTAGATATGATGATTATTCATGAACAGTTGTCTTTGTTGGTGTACAAATATGAGAAACCACTTATAGGGCACTTCAATGCACAAAGTATTCTACGTTCACGACTTTAACCCGTGATCTTTTATGTATGTGTGTCTAGTGTGTATACCATATTTTTTTGTGTATATACATGTATTTATTGTTTATACGTATTTTATAACTGCAATTTCTCAAAAAAAAAAAATAATCAATGTATATATGTTTATTTTTGTGTATCTCATTTTTTAGATCAATAAAACAAAAAAAAAATCTGGCAGGTGGCCGGCAGCGGATGGCCGTGACTGGCTGGCGGTGCCAATGGGGTGGCAGCAGTGGGAGGGGGGCAGCAAGAAGGAGGAACAAACTTTAATTTGTTTGTTTTGTTGGTATTTGTATATAGTATATAAAAATAATGTTGGTATATTTTGTAAAATATATAGTATTGATATTTTTTCTAATATCTGTAGTTAAGGTGGTATATTTTTGTAAAATCCCAACATTTTATTTTATAATGGGAAATTTTGATCACTAGTCATTTTTGGACGCGCTCATTTGTTCAAAGCCCAAGTATTTTGTTATGAGACTTTATATATAAAGCTTCAGCCCCATAACAAAATGCTGGGGCTGTGAAAGTTTTGTTCACAGCCCCAGCATTTTGTTATGGGTTATGGGACTTTATATATAAAGCTCCAGTCTCATAACAAAATGCTGGGGCTTTGAACAAGTTTTGTTCACAGCCCCAGCATTTTGTTATGGGACTGAAGCTTTATACAAAGTCCAATAACAAAATGCTGGGGCCTTGAACAAAACTTGTTCAAAGCCCCAGTTTTTTATACTGGGGTTAGTTTACTGAAGCTTCCCAATATAAATACTGGGGCTTTGAACAAGTTTTGGTCAAGGCCCCAGTATTTATACTGGGATTTGTCCGGAGGTGGCTATTTCTCAGCGAATTTATTTTTGACGGCTACAAATCAATTAACGCACGCCAAACAGGCCCCTGCACGAAATTTTTACTTTTATAATGGGTTATGCAAGAAGAATATTGGGACAATTATATTGACAGACACCCCACTCATGAAAATTACCAAAAAAGACTCCTATTTTGCTACCTTATATGACATAGCACCCCCTCCCTTTTTTTAAATTTTTCTTTCACTCCATAGCACCCCTATTTAAAGAAAAAAAACCCTAGCCCCCATTTTTCCTCTCTTCTCCTTCTCTCCTTCACATTTTTCTCTCTTCTCTTCCCTATCAAACTTAACGCTGCCGCCACCCCTCTCCCCAACCCTTCCACCACTGCCCCGCCATCATCCCCTCTCCTCCAAGCCACTGACGTCGTGGTCACCACCACCACCACCGCTGTTGCTTCTTCTTCGTCTCTTTTTTTTTTTTTTTTTTTAACAATGTCGATTTTCATTGTATATCTCGGTTAAAACTCCCGTGAGTTTGTTTTAAAAAGTTGTTTATCATATTTCTTCTTCTTTTTTCACAATTTTTATAATTATCCTTTGAGATCTACTAGTTTTTTCTAAAAACTTTTTAGATCTAGTTTTTTCTTGTATAAAACTGTATAGATCTGGGATGTTTGTTAAGATTTTGTGTAAAAGCTGCCCGAAGCACTGTTTAAAGTCAGTTTTGCGAGTATATACAGTTTTATACATTTTTATACAAGTTTGTACAATTCTGTAAACGTGTATAAAAATGTATAAATCTGTATATATGCGTCTTGACAGTGTATAAACATATTCTATGCACTTTTATAAATTTGTATAAAGCTGTATATGCGTGTATGAACAATGAATAAAGTTGTATAAATTTAGATTTGTACACTATTTATGGATGTTTGTATAAATTTATGTTTTTTGTGTATATTTTTGTATTTTTCTTCTTGCATACACATTTTTCTATGTATTTACATGTATAAGTTATTATTTTGATAGATTTAGGTGTATAAATTTATCAAAAAATAATTATTTAAATAAATCCACAAATAAAATAAGCAAATTCGGTGAAATTTTCATTTTCCGTCCACCAGCCACCGCCGGCTGGCAGCTGACGGCGGTGGCAGCTCGGTTCTGGTGGGGGCGGTGGTGGAAGAGGGTGAGGGAGTGGCTCCTAGGATTTTTAGTTTAAATAGGTGCTATGTTATGTAATTTTGAAAATAAGGGGGTGTTATGCTGTGTAATATAAAAATAAAGGGGTGCTATGGATAAAATATGGTCTCTCATTTGTAATTTTGTGGTGTGGGCTGCCTAGTTTTGAAAATTCCCCAAGAATATTCGGCATAGAAATGCTGGAAAAGAAATGGAACGGTTGAAATGCTTTTATAACCGTTTTAGCTACTATAGTGTTGCTAAATTAACCGTAGCCCAATAATTAAATACGCAATGGATGGCCTAAACTTATTGGCGGCATGCATGTGTGAAAGATTTGCTTTCAAGTTGTCATGACAATGCTATATGTTGATCTTGCATGAATCATTACAAGAAATATTGATCTAATCGAGCACTAATATTTTAATTAATGATCGTATGATCAAGAAATATTTAGTTTTAGTTATAACTTACAAAGCATGACTCTCGTTTACCCAAAAAAAAGAGACATGACTCTCATTAGTATATCTCAATAATGATGAAAATCTAAAACACCAAATCAATGACTTTATCATATTAAAAAAAAAAATTAACAATAATTATAATGAACAGATATCAAATGTCATATATCGATATCAAATAATGTTCATAAAATATGTTCAAATTCTTAAATGTGAGATTGGGTCTAGGGCATAGCAATTATATCCCTAACATTACTTTCTATAAAACCAAAATCAGTATTTTCACGAGCGGAGGCATGAAATGATGCATTTTACCTTATATGGGGCGAGGCAAAAGCCCCACAGATCTTAATTTATTAATAATTTATAAATTAATATAATTAAAATAAATAGTTAATGAAAGGAGAAATCACTAAAAAAAGGTTAAATTATAAAGGAATTAAAGGAAATGTACATATAGAATTTCTTTATCTTAGCAAAATTGCTAAAATATGTCAATCATAATTATATATTAATTTTTAATTGGGAACAAAACGGATAATACAATCTTTAAGCAATCAACTAAGTAGTTTTTAGGAATTTCTACATAAATAACCCTTAATATACCATATTAACAAGTCACCCAGCACTAACATAATCTAGTCACAATATTTATATTTAAAATTAAATTTATAATTAAAATATGGCATATAAATAGATTGATATTCTTTATATATAGCTTCTATACACATACACACACACACATATATTTATTTTATATTTTTTAATTATTTATATCAGCAAATTATATCTAATAAATATGCTAGGAAAAGAAAGAAAAGACAAAATATGGTTTCAAAAAGTAGATAATGATAGAAAAATGGTTATGTGGGGTAATAATTTTTTTTGGCCTGTAATTAGAGATTTAAAAATGTCGAACCAACTCAAGAATAGATTCATGGAGAAAAACGTCAAATATCTACTGTAGAAGGAAAGAGACTCCTTCTTTTCGAAATATTATAGCAGTTAGGGCATAAAAGCAGATAATAAATGAATTTTTGATGCTCTATTTGAATAGCTGCGCTTTGGAAGGTAGTAAATAAGATTCTTTTGATTAATTTTATGTAGTTACTAGGTTAACTTTTGAAAATTAGAGACTTTATTTGTATTTTTTATTTTAATTTGAACAGTTTTCTAGGCTTACGTCCCCATACGACCGGAGTCGTCTCACGGTCAGGCTTACGCCCCAAACCACGGGGCTTACGACTTTTAGTACTTTTGCCCGGCGGGATCGCCCGGGGGCGCTTTTACTATGCCCTACCCCGAGGCTCACCCCACAAATGCCTTTTCAAACACTGACCAAAACCAGTTCTCTCGGAACAAACAAACTAAAAGTTCCAGGGGAACTACACTTGAGACACAAAAACAGAAATAGAATAAACCACTCA
Organism: Petunia x hybrida; assembly: GCA_037355625.1. NCBI lineage: Eukaryota > Viridiplantae > Streptophyta > Magnoliopsida > Solanales > Solanaceae > Petunia > Petunia x hybrida. The sequence goes on along the minus strand of JBBBVM010000317.1, from coordinate 2,233,324 downwards.
TTTTCTTGATCTAATATAAATACATGAATAACTAAGCATTGAATTCTTAAAGCAATAAAGACATCTTTAAAACATGACAAATCTGGACTCCCAAAGTAACAAAGAATCTAAAAGCAAAAAGAAGTTGAGGCATGCCAGTAGTACAAAATGGAGAGAGAGTCTCCAAATCAGGGTGTAGCGGTTGCTGCTTTGATCTTCTTAATGGTTGAAACACCAGTCTTGAATGATTTGGCAAGTACAACATCACTAATTCCACTATTAAAAATCGACGATGGTAATGCAACAGTCCCAGGACTTGCACTGTTAAGAGCAGCTACACCAACCGCTGTTTTCTGATGATCATAATTATACTGATAGTGCTGTAGTCCTTTGGGAAAAAGAAATATGTCCCCTGCCTTTAGTCTTTGAGTGTAAAGAACATTCTTTGTATCGACGAAACCAACCTCTAGAACACCTTCAAGAAGGAGAAAGAGTCCAGTTGCACGAGAGTGGTAGTGAGGTGGGTTCACGGAACCTGGAGGGAATTGAAGCACGGCTAGTGCCACTCCTTGTCCATTAAGAGCTGGAAACTCTGCCTTGGTAGCCTTTGTTGTAGTGCACATATCTACAGATTTGTGAAATATACTGCGCATACCTGTATAGGTGAAGTAATGGGCATCCACACGTGTTTGCTTTGCAGGGACACTGAAATCAGAAAGGATGTCGGGATCACCTCCCTCTGCTGTTCTTGATATTGCTATAGTGAAAAATAAAAGGAGTAGGAGAGAAGATTTACTGAAGTTCCAGGCCATGGTTGATCACCTGGTTTAGTGATCTAGAAATTTTACTTTGATATTTTCAATGGTTTACTTGTCTAATTTATACTGTCCTAAAGTTGCACATCTGAATTTTTTATATTATTGGCTGATTGAGATTTCTATGACTACTTCTGTCCGTTCCTGTCTTAACTAACTAATGATGGCCTAAAATATGTAAGAGCTTACAGCTTTTAACAGACTCATTCAACAATTCAACTAACATTGTTTCAAAGACCAGGCTTCACAATGAGTATCTTCTTCTATTGTATTCTCATTGTATTACATTGTATAGTCTCGAGACATATTTTTAATAAAAAGTTATCTGACAAGGCATGCCAAAGCTATTCAAAACCAAAATAGCCACCACTCCCACCATAAGGCAACAATAAAGTACTCGAGTTGAAACTGTTCTGAGGTTATCTTGAACAAGTTAGAATAACTTATTGGTAACTACTCCTACCATATATCACATTTTTTATAAGCATGCATGGATAACTATTTAGACCGGTACTGTTCTTTGTCTGATCCAATATACAGTTGAACTGAATTTTTTATATATACATATTTATAATACTAGGTTTAAAACTTATATCTACAAGGTCATAGTTAGTGGAGAAGAATGGGCCAAAAGACCCTCTCAAGTCTTTAATTAATTAAAGGGGACGTACGTGGAGCATCGTTAAACGCGCGCGTTTAACATTAAAGCATGGGCCAGATTAGACACAACAAAACTTGCGGGCCTTTATTAAAAACTTTTTGGACTGAATTAGCAATCCCAAAAACATGGGTTAATCAAAGGGTGGGAAAATGAACCGAACGGATTAAGTGTAATCATTTAAAACATCGAACCCCAAAATTTTCTCTTACACACTTCTCAAGTTCGTCTCTTCTACAGTCTTCTACGCTACTGTCTAAACATCATCGTCGCCGACAATATACATTTCTCCGGTAACATCTAAGGGTAAATTTTGAACAATATTGATGTTTTTCAAGTGAATCTGAGTTTATTTTTTGCTATTTTGCTATTTTGAAAAAACTATGATTTTTACGCCTTTTTACTGTACTGGAAGAAAGTTCTTGTGAAAATCTTTGTTTTTGTTGATTTTTTCGTCAAATAGTGCTATGTTCTTGTACAAATAGTGAAGTTTTTGCATGTTTATGTTATATTACCATGTTAAGATCATACTCCTTCGAAGAGTCAAACATCGTGAGACAGTGTTCTAGACGTGTGATAGGATGTTTGAAGTGTTGATGCATTTTAGATGATTTTTGTTAAAATAACTTAGGGTTTTATAAAATAAATATGCTAAAGGTTGAAAAAATGTTGTACAACTAGTGAAGTTTTTGCATGTTTATGTTATATTACCATGTTAAGAGCATACTCCTTCGCAGAGTCGAACATCGTGAGACAGTGTTCTAAACGTGTGATTGGATGTTTGAAGTTGGTGATGCATTTTAGATGATTCTTGTTAAAATAAATTAGGATTTTATAAAATAAATATGCTAAAGGTTGAAAAAATATTGCACATATAGTCAAGATTTTGCATGTTTATGTTTGTGCGTGCGTGTTTAAAGTTCTGGAACATTTGAGACAGTGCTCCGACCGTGCGAGAGGATGATAACGTTTAATGATGACTCTACTTGAATTAGGGTTTGATAAAACATATGTATATTATGTTTCACACACCCATATTGCATGTTTGCACATCTTTAATTGATGAATATACTTGTGATTTGCAGCTACTATGGCTTATACGCGGGGAATTAAGAGGAAGGAGACTACTCCTCCTAGTAAACAGCCTCCTTGGAAGAGGAGAATTATATTGGAGGACGAAGAGGAGGGGTCCCAAGACTGTAATGTAAATGTAGGGCCACAAGAAGCTGTGAGGGTGCCGGACGATGGTAATCTATCAGAAGAAATAGAAGCGCTGTTTGGTGATGATGACTGGGATGAAGATGGAAACAAAAAAGAGAGCCTTTTAAATATGGCAGAAGAAGAGGAGGTGGGAAGGCTGGTAAATAATCTTGCAGGAGAATTTGAAGGAGTTGCAAATGTTGATGATGTACAAGAAGTTATAGAGGGTGTAGATGTTCAAGCTGGTGAAGGAGGTAGGAATGGTAGGGAAGAAGAAGAGGGTGAGAGATGCGAAGGAGACGTGGGAGCTGATTCTGCAGAGCCACCTAGAGTGTTATAGTTGTTGTCTAGAACATACATAAAGTTGTTCTTCACTTTACAGTAGAATGTTCAATATTTTTTTATGTGATTTGAGAACACTCGCGTGCATGATCAGATCAACCTTAACTATGTTCAAAGTATTTTCTTGTAGTTCCTTGGAACATCTCAAGGGATGTTTCATGCATCTGATATTATGTTCTTACTACCGTGGTGATTCCTTAAACCAACAAATTTCAAAACATTGTGCAGCCTGAGTACGTTACCAGTGTCATTCCACCAATGGTGCTGAAAACTTACTTGGATGATCATGAGTATTTTCAATCCAAGATAACTGTCCGCTCGTCGCTTATTGGACGAATGCGTGAGTTCAGAATTGTGCTGCGTACAAGTGGTTTGTATGACAAGTTCAAAAACAGTATCTTTGGCCATTTATTGGACTTGCCGGAGGAGCCATCGTTTCCAACCAGGTTGGTGCACAATATTCTGCTAAGAAGAGTTTTGTGCAATAAAAAAAAATAAGCTTGGTTCAATTTCAATGGAGTGCCTGTTCGTTTTGGTCTCCAAGAGTTTGCTTTAATGACAAAGCTGAGACGCCAAGCCTATCCAAGTGTCCAATGGGAGGCTGCGATGAAAGAGAGGGGCAGGGAGATGTGGGAGTATATTTCAACAGCATAGGAGGATGGGAAAGCAAGGGCAGTTACTGCTTCCCGGTTGCTGAGTTTGATAGAAAATGAGGAAGTTCCTGAACGGTACAAGTTTGGGCTTGCCATGGCTTGGTTTGTTCACTCAATATTGTGCGCCAAGGACAAAAAAGCTGGTATTGAGGAATTACTGGTCTGCCTTGCATATCTTCCAAATGAATTTGCCAAGTATCCTTGGGGGCGGAAGACCTTCGAGCTGACCATTGAGTACCTGACGAAGCCCATGGCTGATCGTGCAGCTAGCAAGGATAAGGACGGGCCAAATTACAATCTTTATGGGTTTCCTTGGGCATTTGTGGGTTGGGTATTTGAAGCAATACCTGCGCTTCGTCCCAGGGATTTTCCCAAGGAGAGGACCATGCCAAGGATGCACAGGTGGATCACTGAAAAGAATGAAAGAGACTCCCGAAGGCTGTTTGAGAATGTTGCAAAGCCTGTAAGTACCTACAATTTTCTAAATGTTGGAACATCTGCAATGTCGTTATAATTATTTCTGTTAATGTTAAGAACGTCTTTTCAGATGTTCGATCACGACAGATATGATGTTTCATTTTTACTGGTGTTAAATGTCGAACAGTAATAATGATGTTCTGAACACTATTTGTGATGTTAAGGTTTATTTCTCTTATACATTGTATTCTTAACAAATATTTATGGTATGTAGGTGGTGCACCCTTTCATTGACCCTATCGATGTAGAGAGGGAAGATGATACCTTTCAGAATATTGAACCGTTTGTTGATGGGGGCGATGAGGTAATTGATCAGCTTGTTGTGATGTTGGAGGGGCTAGCTCGATCGTTGGTGGTGATCGAGTGACAGTTTTTAGGAATTGCCCCAGGACCCCTCCAAGAGAGGTAATTGATGAAGGAAAGGTTGGTGAAGAATTTGTTAGTGGAGGTGTTGGTAGATATGAAACACAAGTTGGTGATGAGATTGGTGGTAGGGATGGTCGTTTTACTGGTGGTCTTTTTAGTGGCAGGGGTTTGTTCGAAGTTGGAGAAATCTCTAGGAGGAGAGAACATGAGAATGTGCAGCCTAGTGTCTGTAGTTGCAAGTGTCACGACTGCCTTCAATGGCGACAGGGACTGGATCAGAAGCTTGATGCGATCCAGCTGTCCCTTGCTAATTTAGTAGCCTCGTCTTCAAAGAAGGAGAAGCAGCAACAACGACCAAAGAGGCATATTTTGTTGTCCAGGATGCTTCAGGCAAAGAAGAACAAAGGAAAGAAGAAAATGACTGCTGCCAGAATGGCAAGGTTAGTAAAATATCCAATTAGAATCGATGAACATAAAAGGGACGTTCTTCTATTAAATCTAGAGATTTTTTCAAACATTTTTTTTTTGGAAATTTAGAGAGAGAGTTCAAGTCAGGCTCCAAGATCTTGAGAGATTGCCAGTGACACTACAAGGCACTCGACATTCACAAGAAAGCTGCATTTGACGCTTTCTTGGAGGAGAAGAAGGAACAAAAGACTTCCTTCCTGTGTCACGGGTTTAATTACTTGGATTTTCTGGACTTCCTGGACGTGAAAGAGTGGATGTGGGATAGTGTAAGTGCATCTATTTACTTCTATTGTTGTGTTAGTGTTTGGTTTTTATCGAAGAATGACCATTTGTTTATCCATTCGGAACCTGATGGTCCTATGTTCGTTGAACATTCGACTGGCCGGTCCAAACATAAAATAGTATGTGTCGGGCATAGTTTTATCCACAACTTCTAATTTGTTTTATTCTGCAGTTTATGGATGAGTACTTGGCCTTGATGCGTGTGAGGCATAAGGCTTACCCCCAGCTCTGATCTTATCCTCGATCTTTCATTCCTGACCAACTTGTGCATACGATACGATGCGGCTGAAGAGGAAGCAAAGGGGTTTTATGTCGGCCTTGACAAATACCTAGCAGAATATAAGTTTGAGGATACATTCCTTGATTATGCCAGAGGTAAGTCTCCATATCCGGGTGGAAGGAAGTGGGATGGTGTGAAAAGACTCTTTGCCGTGTATAACATTGAAAGCACGCATTATGTTACATGCGTCTTTCATTTAGAGGAGGCAAGGATCGATGTCTACGACTGCAACATTGGGTTGTACAATGAAGACCGCATTGATTCAATAATGGGGCTGTTAGCTTGGATAAGCTTGGAGTTTTGACTGATGACTGAGGAACGGATTCAAAGGACCTGTTCCTTTGAATCACTGCATCAGAATAGATAATTCATGCAAAATCGTTTAAGTTGAGATATTATTAATTATCCTAATACTAATGTTTATCTTGGTAATTATGAGGTCTAAACGGATATGAAAAGATTGCATAAACTAAAGGATAAGGATAGAAGATCCGGATTCTAAAGAGTAGAATCCAATTAGGACTCAAACTCAAGGGAGCTTTGGAGTTCTAATTGCTCAAGACTTCTTGGCTGCTGGAGCTATAAAACGTAGAGCATATCAGCCATAGAAGTGTGCACAAATACAGAGAGCATCGAGCAAAAGCTTAGAAGAGTTATTAGCTTATTTGTGTAATCAGTTAACTACAGTAGAACTAAGTTAGAACCTGTTCCTTAGATTGAATCTTGTAAAAGTTCGAGTCTTAGTTCAATTGTAGTAAGCAAAAATCGAGTTGTAAACTTTCTGGTTCAAGTCGTGGACTTGACACAACTTCACTGATCGTGAGAAAGATCACTAAAGGATTAGAGTTAGTCCTAGGTTAATAAGAGTGAGTCTTGTAACCAAGTGGGTCTTTTTACATAGTGAAGTTGAAATCCTACTTGAGAAGTAGGTCGTGGTTTTTTGATCCCAAGTTAAGGGGTTTTTCCACGCTAATATCTGGTGTTCAATTGCTTACAATTTTAATTCCGCATATCGTAAAGTAAAGGAACACATTTTAAGGAACTGGTCCTTAAAACAGTAAAGTGATGTAATCGTGGGAAATATTAATTGGTATCAGAGCGGGTTATCCTTGAAAAGGCTAACACCTAGGATTAGATGAGTACATCACGAGAGAACGGTGAGGGTCAGCCAATGGTTAGAGCTCCTTATTTCAATGGGAGATACTATTCATGGTGGAAAGAGAGGATGCGTGATCACCTTCAAGCAGAGGACTATGAATTGTGGGATATAGTAACTGAAGGTCCCATGATCCCAATGAAGAAGGATGCTGAGGGAAACAATGTTCCCAAAACCAGGAAGGAATGCAATGCTGAAGACATAAAGCAATGGGAAAAGAATGCAAAAGCTAGGAAGTGGCTTGTTGGTGGAGTTATTCCTGACGAATGCATTAGAATCAGAGGGTATGCCACTGCAAAGGAGATTTGGGATGCTCTACAAGTTGCACACGAAGGAACAAGTCAGGTAAAAAGGTCTAGAGGTACACTTCTCTATGCTGAATATGAAAGTTTTAAAATGAAAGAAGAAGAGTCAATCTCTGAAATGTATACTAGATTTAATGCCATTGCTTCTGAACTGATCTCTTTGGGAAGGGTTTTAACTGTGGAAGATAGAGTAGAAAAGATTCTAACTAGGGTTCTTCCAGATTCTTGGGAGATCAAAGCTTGTGCTATCATAGAAAGCAAAGATTTAACCACTCTATCCTTAGATGAACTGATAGGCAATTTAAAGACTTATGAACTAAGGAAAAAGGTTTAAAACATAGGAGTTCCAGTTAAAACTGAGCCTAACCTAGCCTTGACTGCTGCTGATAAGATCATTGATGATAAGGACCTGGTCTTTATTGCTAAAAGTGTCCAGAAATATTTGATTAAGAAAAAGGCAATTAGTGGACAGGGTAGGTCTACTAACATGAAACAGGCTGGAGAATTCCATAAATGTGGTAGCTCGGAGCACTACATCAGCAAATGTCCAATTATGGAAGGAGAATGGAGGAAGAGATTCATTGAGGAAAGGAAGAAGGCTAGGGAACAAGTCCATAAGAAAAGTGGAAATCCCAAAGCAATGGTTGCAGGATGACAAGATAGTGAAGACGAAATAACTGATGATGATCTGGATGAGGATCTTGCTCTAATGGCTCTTGGAGATTCAGAAAATGAAGAAGATGTTGAGGCTAGAGTGAAGGAGATACACCACAAATGGTACATGGACAATGGTTGCTCAAGGCATATGACAGGGCATAAGGAACTGTTCCTTTCACTCTCAGCCTTCCAAGGAGGAAGTGTTTCCTTCGGTAATGGTAAGAAAGGAAAAATCATTAGAATTGGAAAGGTAGGTAGGTCTGATTCACACTGTATAGATAATGTATTTCTAGTAGATGGGCTGAAGCATTGCTTATTGAGCATATCTCAATTGTGTGACAAAGGTAATAATGTTAATTTCTCATCTACTGGATGCACTGTGGCTAACCAAACTTCTGGAGAGATTATTTTGCAGGGAAATAGGCATGGAAATATCTACAAAGTAGACTTGCTGACACTATCTGATGGAAGCTTGAGTTACTTAAGTATGGTGCAAAATGATCCCCTCCTATGGCACAAAAGACTAGGACATGCTAGTCTTTCACAATTGAACAAACTTGTGTCCAAGGACTTGGTGATAGGTCTTCCTAACATCAAGTTTAATGATGAAAAAATATGTGAAGCATGTGCCAGGGGGAAGCAGGTAAAATCCTCATTCAAACCGAAGAAACAGGTAAGTACCACTAAACCTTTGGAACTGGTCCATATGGATTTATGTGGTCCAATGAGAACAATGAGTCATGGAGGTAAGAAGTATGTTATGGTATTGGTGGATGATTACTCCAGATTTACATGGACTATATTTCTTGCATCTAAAGAAGAAGCATTTAATGCATTTTCAATTTTTGCTAAGAAAGCTCAAAGAACTCTGATAATCATATTGTTGCCATTAGGTCAGATCATGGAACTGAATTTGAAAATCATATATTTTTCAATTTTTGTAATGAAAATGGCATTAATCATAATTTTTCTTCACCTAGAACTCCACAACAAAATGGTGTAGTGGAAAAGAAAAATAGGACTCTAGAAGAAATGGCAAGGACGATGTTAATATCCAGAAATCTTCCACAGAACTTTTGGGCTGAGGCTATTAATACTGCATGCTACATAATAAATAGATGTATGACAAGGCCTTTAATAGAAAAGACCCCATATGAAGTGCTTAAAGGAAGAAAATCAAATATTTCTCATCTTAGGGCTTTTGGTTGCAAATGTTTTGATACATAACAATGGGAAAGATGCCTTAGGAAATTTTGATCCTAGAAGTGATGAAGGAATATTTGTTGGTTATTCTTTAAATAGTAAATCTTATAGGGTGTTTAACAAGAAAACATTGAAAATTGAAGAAAACATGCATGTTAAATTTGATGAAACTGAAAGTCTCACTCAAGAACAGGTACATGAGGATGAAGAAATTGGAATGCTGAAAGAGTTTGAACTTAATCCACAAATGCAGATTCTGGATATGAGAAGTGAACTGCAAGGAACTGTTCCTCAGGACAGAACTGAAAAGAGTGGCACAGAAATAGGGGAACACATGTTGGTTCCACCTCACAAACTGGTAGTGCTACCCCATCAGGAACTGTTCCTCAGCAGAGGACGTCTGACAATGAATTGACACCCAAGCCTTACAAGTATCAAGGGTCACATCCTGTGGATCAAATAATCTCAGATAAGACTGCTGGGTTCAAACTAGATCAGCAGTCAAGAATCACAATCTGTGTGCCTTTAGTGCTTTCTTATCTCTTGTTGAACCTAAAAATGTGAAAGAAGCACTGAAGGATGCAGATTGGATTAATTATATGCAGGAGGAATTGAATCAATTCCAAAAAAGTCAAGTTTGACATCTGGAACCAAAGCCAAGGAACAGGTCTATAATTGGAACAAAATGGGTTTTCATAAACAAACTTGATGAGGATGGCATGGTAACAAGAAATAAGGTCAGGCTAGTCGTTCAGGGATATAGTCAAGAGGAGGGCATCGACTATGATGAGACTTTTGCTCCAGTTGCAAGACTGGAAGCAATAAGACTTCTTATAGCCTTTGCTACATACATGGAATTTACTCTACATCAAATGGATGTTAAGAGTGCATTTCTGAATGGTTACTTGAAAGAAGAAGTGTATGTCAAGCAACCTCCAGGTTTTTGAAAGTGAACAGTTCCCTGAACATGTGTACAAGTTGGACAAGGCCTTTTATGGGCTCAAGCAGGCACCAAGAGCATGGTATGAAAGACTATCAAAATTTCTACTCCAGCATGGATACAAGAGAGGTAAAATTGATAGTACATTATTTTTAAAAGAAAAAGGTAAGCATCTCTTAATTGTTCAAATTTATGTAGATGATATAATCTTTGGTGCTACTTGTGAAAATTTAAGTAAGGAATTTGCAAACTTGATGGGGAGTGGATTTGAGATGAGCATGATTGGTGAACTCAATTTCTTTTTGGGTTTACAAATAAAGAAAACCTCAAATGGAACTATGATCCATAAACAAAAGTATGTTAAGGAATTACTTAAAAGATTTGATATGGATAATGCTAAGGAAATTGACACACCTATTGCCACTGCCACAAAATTGGATCTTGATGAACATGGAATATCAGTTGATCAAAAATTGTATAGGGGTATGATAGGTTCTCTACTTTATCTAACTGCTAGTAGACCTGATATTGTGTTCAGTGTTGGTTTGTGTGCTAGGTTCCAATCAGATCCTAAAGAATCTCATTTGAAAGCTGTTAAAAGAATATTGAGGTATCTGAAAGGAACAGGTCCCTTGGGACTTTGGTATCCAAAAGGTGGTAGTTTTAATCTTGTTGGATATACTGATGTTGACTATGCAGGTTTTCTTGTTGATAGAAAAAGTACCTCAGGTATGGCACATTTTCTTGGTGAGTGTTTGGTTTCTTCGGGAACCAAGAAACAAAATTCAGTGGCACTTTCCACTGCTGAGGCTGAATATATGGCAGCTGCTTCATGTTGTTCACAGTTGCTATGGATCAAACTACAATTACAGGATTTTGGCGTTGATGTAGGAACTGTTTCTATCTATTGTGATAACACTAGTGCTATTAATATGAAAAAGAATCCAGTGCATCACAAAAGGACTAAACACATTGACATAAGACATCATTTCCAAAGAGACAATTATGAAAAAGGTTTGATCACCATAGCATTTTGTCCCACTGAAAAGCAGATTGCTGACATTTTTACAAAAGCTCTAGGTAGAGATGATTTTGAAAGAAATAGGTTGGAATTAGGGATGATTAAATTCACATAAAATCATCAATGCTTTACTTCATAATTGGCTAGAAAATTGCTCTTAAAATGAATTTTACTCAAGTCAATATGAATGATTCTGTCCAACTTAATACTTAAATGTATACTCTTATGCCATATTTCTTATTTAGAGTTGCTAAAATTGAATGATGTTACCCTTATGCTCTTAGAATTTCAGATGATCAAAAATGTTGCAAATTGGAAGGACACTGAATTTTCGTGTTAAAATCAGGTATGTACTCGTTATTATTCAGTTAATTTAGAAGTACAAAGGCTATAGGTAACTTGTGATTAGGATAAATCCCTCTAAGTTTCCTAACCATATCCAAATTGCATAAGAGTCCCATCGGAGGAACAGTTCCCACTCTGAAAAGGTAACCTGGCAGCCCAACGGCTCTATTTCTCCGGGAGACTCCCAAGAGTCCATAATCGTTGCATGTTGTGTGCTGAGGTAAGTGTGATCGATTTCTACTCTAATTCTACTACCTAATTCACACTATAAATACACTCCTTCTCCCCTATTATTCTTTTACCTTGTTCATCAATTAAATTCTCAAAATTTCAGAAAGAATAGTCAATTATCTTTTAATTCGAATCGCAAGAATGTCTCTTTCTTCTGATAATTCTTCAACTGCACCCACTGCTGAACAACCACAAAATCTCAATCCTTCCTCACCCATGGATACCACTGACCTAAACCCTGAAATTCCTGAAACAATCCCAGAAATACCTGAACCTGAAATTCAGGGGGAAGGACCAGTTCCCACGGTTGAATCAATTGCTGAGCAGGTTGAGGATTTATCACGCGCTATGGTCTTGTATTAGTATCAGGTAAACTTCACTTGTCCTTTGAATGTTGTGATAGATGGGAAGAAAAGGGAGAGGAGTCTGAGGCTGCTCTTGAGGGGGAAACCAATTAAGAGGTTGGAAGCACCCATGCATGGGTCATCGGGGTCTCCAGAGGCTGCCTTTAGAGCACCCATGGAGGATGTGATAGATGTAGATGAAGCTATAAGTGATAGTGATAGGCCCTTGGTGGATTTGATCAATATTAGGAGTCTGAAAAGAAAATTAGCTAGAAAGGGACCCATTGATGACCATGTGACTGCTGAAATTGCTGCTAAGTTGAAGAAAATAGGTGATAGTTATAAGCCCGAAAATAAGAAGAAAGTTGAAAGTTCCTCCAAGGCAAAAGGACCTATTCCTTCTGCCTCAACCCCTGCTTCTGGGGTTAGGAGGACAAGAAGTGCTGCTAAAGCTGCTGATGAACAATTAGCTGCTGCTTTAGAAAAGAGCAGAAAAAGGAAAGGAAAACAGGTTATTGAAGAGGAAGAAGTGGAGGATGTTGAATTTGATGATTTTGGTGAAGATGATGAGATGGCAGATGCTGAGGAGGTTGTGCCTCAGTCAAAGGAAAGAAAAGTTGCTCAGAGAAGGGTAACAAGAAGTTCTGTTAAAGCTGTAGAAAAGTCTGCTAAGAGGACCAGGTCCTCCAAAAGAGTTGTTGTGTCTGAAAGTTCTGCTAGTGACAGTGATGAGTCTTTTGCTGGAGATGAGAGTGATAGTGAAGCTGAAGGTGATGAGTCTGTACACTGTGTTCATGATGACATGCTTACCAGGAAGGTGTTGAAGGGTAGAGTACTGTCGGATGTGCAAGAAGAAGGGATGTTATGGTTGCTGCAAAAACTGCATGCTCAGGGCTGGAGGGACATGGTCCTTAAGATTTCTGGCAGGTATGCAAAGGGGATGGTGCAAGAGTTCTATAAGAACTGCTCCATCAAAGAAGACAGGATTACTACCTCTGTTAATGAGAATGTGATTATGTTTGATACAAGGGAACTTGGTGAGCTGTTGGGGATTCCTTTTACTGGGTATGACAGCTATGTCAAGAAGATTTGGCCTGACTTGACAAACTTGCCTACTGATCTGGAGATCACTAGGAAGTTTGCTGAGAATGAAGGGGAAGAGAAACCCAGGGCTGTGCAGAAAAGTGAGATGCACCCACAGCACCAAGTGTTATTTGAGTTTGTGAACAAAATTGTGATGCCATGGTAGGAGAAAAGAGGAGTTGCCAGTTTCATGGACCTAGTCCTTATGGAACTGTTGGACACTAAAAAGCAGATCAATTGGCCCAGCTTTATGATCCACCTGATAAAAAGGGTGATTGCTGGGAAGAGAAAGCATTCCTTGCCGTTTGGCTTTATTTTAACTGATGTGTTTGCAAAACTGAAGATTCCCTTGGAAGGGGTAGTGAAGGCTACAAAGAAGGAAAAATTTGGCTGTGCCACATTGATAAGTTGTGATTTGCCAGTTCAGGCTGATCCTCCACACGCTGGTGTTGGGAGGCAGCCATTGAACAACAAAGTGAGGGCACTTAGGCAACAGGTTGCTATTCAGGCTGCTGAAATAGCAAGGTTGGAAGAGGAGAAGAATTACTGGAAGGCAGAGGCCTCAAAGGCAAAGGAGATCAATGAGGGAATGCTCAAGCAGATGTTTGAGTTGCTTAACAAGTCTCAGGGACATGGTCCTTCCACATCCTGACCACCTTAGCCTTTAGCCATCTTTTGTCTAGTGGGATTTAGCCTAGTCTAGTGCCTTAGCCTTTTTCTTCTTTAGTTTTTGGATAATTTTGTAGTACTTGCTTGTCTCCCCTGATTTCATCTTTTGATTTAATGAATTGTTTTTGATGGCTAATATCATTGTCTTGCAGTTGCTTTAATATGATTTATGTTTGCATTTTGAGTTGCCTCAATGGCCATGTGCTGATTAATTCTAACACTTGAGTTATATTTTTTATGCAACCTTTTCAATGATGCCAAAAGGGGTAAGAGTAAGTCTGATTTTGCATGAAGTTATACCTAATTAATAATCTGTTCCTTAATGATAAACTCGTCACTGATTGATTGTTTTTGAGCTTAAGTGGTGCTTCATGACATTAAGGTTATGCAGCTATGCGTATGAGTTTGTCATCATCAAAAAGGGGGAAATTGTTAGCTTGGATAAGCTTGGAGTTTTGACTGATGACTGAGGAACGGATTCAAAGGACCTGTTCCTTTGAATCACTGCAGCAGAATAGATAATTCATGCAAAATCGTTTAAGTTGAGATATTATTAATTATCCTAATACTAATGTTTATCTTGGTAATTATGCAGGTCTAAACGGATATGAAAAGATTGCATAAACTAAAGGATAAGGATAGAAGATCCGGATTCTAAAGAGTAGAATCCAATTAGGACTCAAACTCAAGGGAGCTTTGGAGTTCTAATTGCTCAAGACTTCTTGGCTGCTGGAGCTATAAAATGTGGAGCATATCAGCCATAGAAGTGTGCACAAATACAGAGAGCATCGAGCAAAAGCTTAGAAGAGTTATTAGCTTATTTGTGTAATCAGTTAACTACAGTAGAACTAAGTTAGAACCTGTTCCTTAGATTGAATCTTGTAAAAGTTCGAGTCTTAGTTCAACTGTAGTAAGCAAAAATCGAGTTGTAAACTTTCTGGTTCAAGTCGTGGACTTGACACAACTTCACTGATCGTGAGAAAGATCACTAAAGGATTAGAGTTAGTCCTAGGTTAATAGGAGTGAGTCTTGTAACCAAGTGGGTCTTTTTACATAGTGAAGTTGAAATCCTACTTGAGAAGTAGGTCGTGGTTTTTTGATCCCAAGTTAAGGGGTTTTTCCACGCTAATATCTGGTGTTCAATTGCTTACAATTTTAATTCCGCATATCGTAACGTAAAGGAACACATTTTAAGGAACTGGTCCTTAAAACAGTAAAGTGGTGTAATCGTGGGAAATATCAGGGGCCAATAATGTACATGTTCCCAATATACATCCGGCAGTCGGGAAAATTCAACCACATCCCTCCTGAAATCCTATCTATGGAAATGTGGCCGTATGAGCGCATCGGAGGCCTTCCAAGGAATTTGACTGGTACTGCATGTAGAGCGTATGCCATCATGTTCCTCGAACATTTGCTGACCAACACCCCGATGGAATTGCTGTGTGACAATGTGATAGAAGACTGTCTTGTTCAATTTGCTGTGGACATATTCCATGGCAAATTAGTCCCTTAGTATGGATTTTAAAATTTGGATAATTATGTTTTTGTTTTTGATGGGTTGTAATATATGGATGATTACCCATTTTGTGATGATATATATGGCAAATGATGACTACTGTTTTGCATTACACTGAACATCGAGTTTACATTATTAGAACATATGTATGGTGATAAGATTGACTTAAAAATATTAAAAATTATAGACTATTGGAACAGCATTAGTTATTATCGGAACATTGTGTTTTACGTTCAAATACTCTTTAACTTGATGGGTATTTGATGTTCAATAACTAGTAAATAGGGAAACAACAACAGATGCTCTGAACATTAAAGTTTATACATTGATAATCAAGAACCAGGCAAAAACATTCTTGATCATTGAAAGATTCGGCGCTTTACAAAAGTATGCTAATTATATTAGCATTTAAGACATTACTTAATAAACAGTCATATTAACATCCTGGTCAAAATATGCATTTTCACTTCAACGCGATGCAGTCCCTTCTTGTTTCAAGGTTGCTATCTGGAGCATGGTCTTTATCCTCTTTATTTCTTTCAACATCTTTTTGACATCCCTATTGTAGTATTCGAAGAATTCCTCAAATTTGAACTTCCAACCCCAAACTTCAGCGCGAAGTTGTTCCAAAATATCATTTGCACGTTCTTGTCGTTCTGCAGAAGTGTTTCGACTTTTTCTTCCTCCTCATAGCTTGGCTGATCCTCTTTCAGTTTTTCCTTCTTTTTGCTTGGCTGATCCTCTTCCCTTTCTTCTTTCTTTTTGCATGGCTGACCCTCTTCCCGTTTTTCCTTCGTTTTGCTTGGTTTCACTTCTTCCCGCTCTTCCTTCGTTTTGCTTTGCTGACCCTCTTCCCGTTCTTCCTTCTTTTTGCTTGGCTTCACCTCTTCCTTCTTGTTTCAAGGTTGCTCCCTTTGTCGTTTTTGCTACTCTTGACGTGGATGCTCTTGTATTGGTTGCTCCTGTTCTTGCAATAGTAGCAACTATTGTGCAGGAAGGTCGGCGAACCATTTTAATTTTTTTTTTGGCTGAAGATTATAGGTTGTAGTGGTATAGAGTTTTTTGAATGGTTTGATCGAGTATTTATAGGAGAAAAAGAGGTAACCGACTTAAGTGTGTTTTATTCAGACAATCCAACACTAGCCGTTATGATTTTTTAAAAATTTTTGAAGTGACGCATTCGTTGCTTTGCTTCATATTTGAATTGAAGGGGATAGCCGTTAAGTGTATAATAATGAGTAGTTTAAAAAATACTAATAGTCTACTGGACGGGTATAAATAAATTTCAAACATGAAGATCAATTTGAATTATAAACCCCAACCATTCAATGTGAATAGGCGCCTCTTTAAATCATCACATATGCAGACTAATGGAACGACTATATGATGATTCGTATCGCCATGAAGATGTTCTGACTTCCGCAGGAAGGATTAGGAACCCCTGGTCAAAATTAAAACACGTGTACTAACCCCAACCATTCAATGTGAATAGGCGCCTCTTTAAATCATCACATATGCAGACTAATGGAACGACTATATGATGATTCGTATCGCCATGAAGATGTTCTGACTTCCGCAGGAAGGATTAGGAACCCCTGGTCAAAATTAAAACACGTGTACTAACCCCAACCATTCAATGTGAATAGGCGCCTCTTTAAATCATCACATATGCAGACTAATGGAACGACTATATGATGATTCGTATCGCCATGAAGATGTTCTGACTTCCGCGGGAAGGCTAGATTAGGAACCCCTGGTCAAAATTAAAACACGTGTACTAACCCCAACCATTCAATGTGAATATGCGCCTCTTTAAATCATCACATATGCAGCCGAAAAGGCACCAAGCCTGGTTTCTATAAATGTTAAATGTCTGGACAACAACAACAAAAACAACAAGGCGAAACAAAAATAATGCCTCGCAGAGTAAGGCACCCAAGAGCACCAGAACATGATAGTTGAGTTCCAAGTACTAGTAGGTTCACTGAAATCAATCATGTCCGTGAATATATTGCAGATATGACCTCAGATGTTGATCAGTTTGCAGTATATATAGGAAATGTGGCGGATCAAGTGACGCGATTAAGAACTAGGTTCGATTAATTCCGTGAGGATATGAATCTTATTAAGCGTATGCTTCGTGGTATTCAAGCTGCACTCGAGATTGACCCCCAAAACTACCCTTCACCACCACGGCATCCAGCTGAACATATGTGAAATGAAGAACTAACCTTCTTGCAAGTCTAGTCATTTAAGAAGATTTTCTAATTGTCTTGAATGTCGTGTTTTGAAGTGTTGTCCTTTAATTTTTAGTACAATGTAGCATGTTTTGAATATTTATGAATTTTGTTTTGCACTATACTGAACATCCCGTTTGCAGTATTTGAACATCCGTATGATGATCAATTTAAATTATATACTACAAAAATAATATGAATTTGGAACGCCATCGATAAATGCTCGAAACATCAACTAAAACGTTCAAATTTATAGATCTTAGTAGTACTCGATGAACAATAATTGGTATCAAATAAACCTAGCTACAATGAAACCAAAAAAAACTGCCCAAGACAATAAGAAATACATCTTCCACCGTTGCAATTTAGCCTTTAACTTACTGATCTTCAATAAATTTGTAGTATTACAAGCCCCTAATTTGTCAACTTCCTTTGGCAAATTGGCCCTTTCTTCACAAACTTCATCAAGTGAAATTTTCAACTTGTTTAAAACCAATGTAGTAGGCTGGGGATACTCCTCGTCACACCATTCCCAAAATCCACAATTGCTAATACCCTTGTGGGGACACTTGCAAAATTTTCGTCCAGCATTCGACTGTGTGCCCGCCGTGAATTGTATTGCAGGTAAGCCACACCAACATCGGCGATTTTGAGAGGAGCTGCGAGAACAAGTTGATCCTTGAGACATAGTTGAGTTAAGAAGAAGACGAGGTAGAGAGGGTAGGGATAACTTATATTTAAATAATGGGATAAAAAGACCTAATTAATTGAATGGTTGGGGTATATTCCACGTGTTATAAGGTAATAATAGAATGGTTGGATTAATGTAAGTTGGGTGGAGCAGATCGCTCCACGTATTTAAAACGGGTTGCTCAACTTTTCTTAGCATTAGAAAACCACGATTGATGCAAAAACATCTAATTTACGTCACGAACATGGGTAAGTATGTTCAGTTCAAATAGGTGCCTATTTTAATATGTAGTGTTCCAACCTTTAATATGATTGTAATAAGAAACTATATAACATGAAAAGATTAATAAGTCTTTATATTTAAGGTTAAATCATCATTATATAGATTATCCATTAGTTAGAACAACATCTAATGAAATACTCACTAACTTAGTAAGTGTTTCATTTGATATAACTAAGTAATCGCCTTCAATAGATATAAATAAGTATACTCTAGTAGAACTTTTATGAGTAAACACTTCCAATAGACATACTATTGATGTAGTCACCTTAAATACACATAATATTGAGTATTACAATCAATACTTGTATGATTTGAAGTCTTAGTTGTTGTAGATAAACGAAGAATGTCTGTAATTGAGCTACACATAGATTGTAAGATCAACAAATAGATTACTAATGTGTCTATCTAGTGATATAACATCCAATCTATGCTACACTTCGTTATAATACGCTTCTTAATGTTTAAAATTGTTAATTGATCTAGAATCAACCCTACACTCCTTATCCAAACAACTTTGTGTTTACATTTTAGTATAATTAACGACATATATTTTGGTTTACTTACACATAGCATGTTTTGTAATCTTAATAAACTACTAAATCATTGTTTATGCATTTTAAATGATCCTTATATTAGTATTTATCAACTAATCCTCAACGGTGCAAAAACAACATCAGTATGAAGATCCAGAACAGACGTACGACGTTCGAGAACGTTCCCTACAAGGTTCAGAAAAGGAGATTGAATGTTCTCTAAGTGTTAAAAAATTTTGCAGTTAGGGTTAGGTTTTGGGGTTCAGGGTTAGGGTTAGGGTTCAAACATCATTTATTATGTTCTGAACATGAAAAAAGTACCTTTTATTTTTGAGCAACCGAGTTTTATTTTAAACGAACTACCTAATTGATTATTATGTTTGGCACGTCCAGAAGAACGTTCTAATATCTCAAAAAATAAATGTACCCCCTCCCCGGGCTCTATTTTATACAAATAAGGGACGCGCGTGGAATTCGGAACAAAAAAAAAGGTGGGGCCTTAATGGCAATTATGACAACCCCAAAAGTGAAGTTTTAATTAAAAATGCGGCTGATCAGTCTTATCAATTCCATCATTTCAAACATCGAACACTCGCCCCTTTCTTCTCTTACACACTTCTCAAGTCTTCTTCTCGAGTCTTCTATTTCGTCGCCGGCCATCTACATAATGTTCTCCGGTAACATCGAAAGGTAAATTTTGTACTATATTGATGTTTTCAAGTGAATCGGGGTTTATTTTTTTGCTAGTTGGCTATTTCGATAAAGCTAGGGGTTTTACGCCTTTTTACTGTACTGGAAGAAAGTTCTTGTGAAAATCTTTGTTTTTGTTGATTTTTTTCGTCAAATAGTGCTGTGTTGTTGTACAAATAGTGAGGCTTTTGCTTGTTTGTGTTAATAACGATTTTAAGGCCAAACTCCTTCTGCTATGTCAAATATCTTCATACAGTGCTCTGAACTTTTGTTAGGATGTTTCTACTTGCTGATGCATTTTAGATGGGTGTTGTTAAAATATATGCTAGCATGTTTACGTTAATAACGATGTCAAACATCTTCATACGATGCTTAGAACGTGTGTTAGAATGTTTCAAGTTGCTGATGAAGTTTAGGCGTTCACTTATGTAGTTGAAGTATTATCAACTTAAACACATAATCTAATAACTTTCATTCATACTTTAGGAAACAAAATACATATAGAAAAGTACTTGACATAATGCAAAAGTACTAGTACTAGATATAATGCTTAAATAAAAGTTCTAGTTGTCACCATCATTGGGAGAATTTGGAGGAGTCACAAACTGATCCGGATTCATCCCTTGTTGGATAAGGTGTCCCAGAAGCATTCTTTCAATATGCTCCGAGCGCTGAACTAACACTTGCCTTATGCTCCATACATCAGCAGATAAGCGGTCCACAGCATGGTTGATTGCAGTAATGTCAGTTTGAATACCGGCAATATCCCAGGCGATGTTTCCATAATATTCGTTATGGTCAGGTTCGGCTGGGGCATAGTGGCCATTAGCGACAACTTCGTTTTGGTTATTTTCCATTTGTGTTTGTTGTCTATGAAGAAATTTTGATAATTCAAGTAGGAGGATAATTGTGTATATGGAGGAACAAGGAAATGTATGTATTTATAGATTAATTTAACATAAAAAACACCAAAAGGCGTGATGTGAACATTGAAAAGACATTCACTACTCTCTAGTTGATGTATCTGGATTAATTAATGGCTTTTTTCGTATGCCCGCTTAGAGGGATGCTTTCACACCTTTTAATTGCACAAGGCAACCCTTCGCTTGAATCAACATGACTATTGCATTACACTGAACATCCCGTTTGCAGTATTAGAACATCTGTATGATGATTAGTTTGAATTATATACTACAAAAATAATAAGAATTTGGAACGCCATTGATAAATGCTCGAAACATTAAGTTAAACGTTCAAATATAAAAATATATACAATTGTCAAGATTAAAAATCAAAAAGAAACACTTTGAGTTTGGGAGGATTGTCCACTATCCACTCGTTTCGGGCAAGTAGTTCTTTTGTGGCCTGACCTTTTGCAGATGCTACATTTATTTCTCCTACTTGAAAATACTTCACCAACTGATGGTATCCGCTTTTTCCTTCGTCTGCCCTTACCCACGTCGATGAAAGGAGGCAATATTCGTCTCTCAAGTAGCTCAGGAGGAACATTCCAAAATTCTTCCGGTGGAACAGCATTGATCGGTTCTGCATAGGCAAGCATATATGACTCTAACTTGTAATATGCAAAAGTGAAGTCATAGATGCACGCTCCATAGTCTTCTGGACGCAGCATTCTGATAGCTGCCATAGCATGTTTACAGGGTATTAAGTCAATTTGATACTCTCTGCACGTACAAGTTCTGTTGAGTAAATAGACTTCTGCTCCCTGGCCTAGACTGATGATGGTGAAACCATATGTACCTTTTCGACTAATTGCGAGCTTACCCCCTTCCTCCAGGTTGAATCTTATTTTTCCTTCAATTGAAGGGACACATATGGTTGAAACCTCGAGGAACTCCGTAGCTCTCACATGGAATTTTTCGCCAAATGTACGATTGATGTGATTTAATAGGGCAACAATAGGATATTCTCTTTCATCCCTCAGCATTGCATTTGTGGACTCAGCAATGTTGGAGGTCATCACTGCAAATATGAAATTGTAACAAACAAACAAAGACCTTAATGCTAAATACGTCTAATCCAAGTGCGAACATTAAGCATGCGATCAGAACATCAATAATTACGTCATACACATCATTGGTACTATTTTGAACGTCAATTGGAATGTTCTTGGCTTAATCGCCATGTAAACATAGAACATTCCAACGCAACATTCAGAACATTTGGTAAGAATGTTCATAGTCGTGTACCTGTGCCCAGGGAAAAAGCATCTGCTCCATTTATGGAACCCCAGGTCATCTTGAAGATATCTGGCAACCCTTGGATCGTTGTCTTCGATTTGCTTAAAGTGCGTTCTGAAATCCTCCACACGATATGCATCTGCTGCCAAGTAATAGGACCCAGGTGGTCTCCAAATTGAAACTTTGTACGGATATTTTCAGCAAGGTGCCTCGTGCAAACTCCGTAGTGAGCTTGGGGAAACCACTTGGAAACTGATTTTGCTATGCTTTTATGTCTGTCTGAAATGACACTCAACTCATTATTGTACTGGGCTATGTCAACCAATTGTTCGAAAAAAAATCATAAGAAGAATAACATTCTTTGTCCACAACGCATAATGCAATAGGGAATATGTGCTTCTCTGCATCCTGGGCAACGGCAGACAACAACACACCGCCGTGCTTGCCTGACAAATGAGTCCCATCAATAGCAAGGACTTTCCTTATATACAGAAAATCCCTAATCCAATATCCGTAAGATATAAAAAAATACTTAAACCTCCCACAACTATCAAGCTTCAAAGCTGTCTTGCTTCCAATATTTTGGGACCTTACCATATAACTGTATGCCTCTGAAATTTCATAACTGTGTTCATGTGTCACTTTTGCTATTGCCTTTGCAATCTCACATCCCTTCAAACTTTTCCAATAACTAATGTTGCATCCCAATTCTCTGTTAAATGCAACTCTGATGTCTTTTGGTGTTATTCCTTTCCCCTCAATGTACCTATCTTTCATGTATTCACCAACAACATCAGATGTGGCATGTGTATGGTGGCTTTGCAGGTGCTGCACACCGCATGTGTGCTCGCCACTGTAGATTGTAATATAAAATGTATCACTACTATGATACCTCAATGCTCGAAGCCACCACTTGCAATTTGCATCAACACATCTGGCGTAAAACAACTTTTTTGTATTCTTCACAGCTTTGAAAGTAAAAGGCTTCCTCACTGCAGGAAGCCTCAACTTCACCACTAATTCTCGCTTGTTCTTGAAAGTCATACCCTTTACAAAACCTGTGCCGTCTTTTCCAAAAAAATCGTTGCGGCTGCTCTGTTATGGTGCTATTTCTGAAGGATTACCAACTACTTCTCCACCTTCTTCACCTTCTTCATCTGCCTCTCCACCTTCTTTTAATTCATCTTCATCCATCTCAACATGCATATCTTGTTCATTTAAACTTGAAATTCCTTCAGGCCTTGGAATCACACTAACCCTTAGTGTTGGCCTAGCCCTAGCTGGGTCTACATCAGCCACATAAAGCTGAACATCATCATCAGTCCTAACTTTAGATGGAGCAGTCTTTTGCTTTGCGGCAACACTCAGCATATATGAAATGCAAAGATCCCTAGGATCATCACTTAACCCCCAACTGCGTATGATTTTGTTGACAAGTTCATCATATGTAACATTCCTACTCACAAGAATAGGTCTTGTCTCTTTCACCTTAGGAATCCAAGCATAGCATTTCGAACGCTCAACCCATTCACCGAGAAAATCAACTCCTAGTAGTATGTTGTCCCCCATTACTTTAACGATATCTGGAACATCAAAAAATAGATCCGAACATGCCCAAGGATGTTTAAGAATACAAGCATACCGATGTGAAACATCGATACATCAGTTCCGACCATCTACAAAAATGTTCCAACATTATGAATAGCATTTACTGAACATGCTGTAAGATTATTCGGGCAACCAAAATTATGTTCCGTAGCTCTGACTAGCACAATAGGAACATCGAAAGGATTATCCTGAGCATCTAATACAATGTTCCATAATTGTGACTACGTTGTACGATTATTTGTAGAACAATCTTTATAATGTTGCGATCGTCACGGTAAGATGTTTCAAAACAACATCATACTGTTTAAAAGGGTTTTTACAAAAATTAGAATAGTAGAGATTAGCAAGACGGAGAATTACACTTACAGGAGATATGAGACTTGTCAAGCTTTGCAGTTTGAAGTAATGCCCAATGTTATTCAAACAATTTCAACGACAAGCTTTCCAATTTCAAGTAATGGCCAACAGGTAAACATTATTCAAAGCATTTCAACGTCAAGCAAACCAATTAAAAGTAATGCCAACCAGAAATTGTTATTCAAAGAATTGCAGCGCATTTTCCCCAAATTATTTTTTCAATTAGAGTCAATAATACCTAATTAACCGAAAAGGATTTAGATCTGACAATATTTTCCGTTTGAGAGAGTTGGAATGCAAGAATAATAGCGAAAACGAATGGAGATTGAAGAAAGCAAATGCGCAGCAGCTATGGTGTTTTCAGGTTGCGAGGGAGAAGAGAAGAGGAGAGAGAGAAAGAGAGAGAGAGAGGAGGGAATAAACGGAGGGAAAATTATTTCCCTAATTTGGCAAATTTTATTTTTTATATACGTGAGGACCAAAGTGTAAGAAATGAAATTTTAGGGTGAAGGGGAGTGGAGGAAAGTTATGTTTAAGAGCATTAATTAGATGTGTCCCTTCTACTACATTAATTAAGACTTTGTCCCTTTTACCTATTTTCACTCTTTAATGTCCCTTTTGACCAAATGTCCCTAGTTAGTGCAATGATACTTCTCAGACTTAAATCTTGAATTAAGTTGAACCTGTCTTTGTTAAAAGACAATTCACAATCCATCCTAACAGCCACATTTTGCAACTTTCGTACTTAACTATAGAGTGTTGCCATTCCCCTTTAGAAACCACCCTGTACTATCCACGTTCTACAACTTTGTATGTACACTCAATGCTATTTTAAAAGTTTCAAAAGTGGGAAGTCAAAAACAATTGGAACTTGGAAGATATACATGTTGAGGATGTAAAAGCACAAATCACTAAGGGTTGCCAATTTCTTGTTTTGTTTTTATCAGTCAATTGCTTCGTTCCTACCATAGTGATATTCATGTAAACTGTTGCATATAATTTATTGTTGTGGCTCCAACTAGAGGACTAGGACTTGCTGCCACAACACTCAGATAGAAGTTGTAACAAAACTGACTCTTTCTTCCTGGTGGTCATAACTGCTTCAATGATCTTGAAACAAATTAGAAAGGACAAGGCTAGGTAAAGCCAAAGGTATAAAGAAAGAATTAGTTTAAACCTGCTACATTATACTACTAATTGACCTGTTTTTTGGTTCATGTATAAATGTGTAAGTAGCACACCGAAAATTTTTACTCATATTCTTAACCGATTCCTTTGACTAGTTCTGTTTTTTCCTTCAGGGACCTAAGCTAAAATATGTAAGTGCTGATAGCTTCAAATGAATCATTGAGCAGTGTTTATTGAATGAGCATTGTTCTATATTTTCATCGTTATTTTACCCCAGGTCCGAGGGATTTCCCATCGGCAATGTTTTCTCATTCTTTTCTCCACTCTGCAGATGTCTGTTTGCCTCCCTAGCATCTCTGTTTTGTCTATTATGTATGAACTAGTTTCCTTGCAAAAGACAATTTTCCGTTGCATTGGAAGAATGGATCAAAATCCTCGTTTTGAGGTTGATTCAGTAAGATAAATACTAACAGATGTATTAGTAAAACAATTGTAGCAAACAATCAACCGAGAAGAAATTTAAAAAGGTATTGCTCAGAGATATTTCTCAAAATGTTACTCCCTCTTATCCACTTTATATGTCATAGTTCGAAGTACTAGGGTCAAAGTATTAATTTCGACAGTGAATTTGGACATTGACTCTTCATGTTTTTGAACATAAGATTTGTGTTTCCAGAAACTAACCAAATTGAATGAGTCTTTGAAGATGACCTTCTAACTAGAAAATCATTGCATGCCTTGACTTGGGAGCATGTAGCAGGGAATGCAACTGTGTAGACTTGGTAGCTAAATATTGGAGTAAATTGCTGTTACACTCTATGCACCTCCTGAAGACACTAGAGGGGTGGTTGAATAGTGTCTACCGATTTTCGTCACGAGAACCTGGTTCTTCTAACGTAGAACCTAGTTCTTATATTATCTTTTATGCTGCCTGGAACACTATAACTCACAACACCACACACAAGAGGAACACAAGGATTTTACGTGGAAAACTCCTTGCTCAAGGGAGAAAAACCACGACCCACACTCTGGGATTTTAGAACTGAATCCACTAACACAAGAGCAACGTTTCTGATTACAAACTCTGTAACCAAGGGGCTACACTCTAGACCCTAATCACTACTCAAAGCTAAACTCTAGCTTCTCAGTAATTACACAGAAGTTCACGTAATACATACGCTTCTGGATAAGCCAATAGGTAAAACTATGAAAGCTCGAATTAAAGACAACTTGCAATTTGACGAACCTAGACAAAATATCTAGACTCAATACCCTGCATGCACTCAAGTTGTCTTCTCCAGTTTTTCACGTAGAAAGATGCTAGATGGCCTTTTCGTGCTCTCAACTCTCCGTTTGTGAATAACTGCTTTTCGACTGCCTATACTACTTGGATTTATATGGGTCTTGAAACCCTAGTTGAGTTCTACGAGGAATCCTTTTAATTATGGCAAGTCAGGATTCCTAGTAACTCTTTTCTTTGTTGAAGTCCAACTCCTTTTCACACTTCGAAGACACAGCCTGGACACCGCCTCTTTTAGTCTGACTAGGATGCATATTCATTCACGCGCCACTACTCCTAGTTCCGCAAGGATTTGCAACCCGTAATCTTTTTCGATCAAGCGTGCCCTTTATTCCAAGGACTAGGTTCTCAGTGGGAACATCTGAGTCCTTCTTGTTTGTCATACTTCAAAACCAGCTCTCAACAAATTCCCCCTTTTTGATGATGACAAACAAATATTGCCCAAGAACCTGAGTAGACATAAATACCAACAGAAAATAAAAGGTAACAAGTTCAAGAAAAAACGAACAGATGAATTAGGTCACAAACACTCCAACATTTCCTTCTTCCCCCTTTTGGCATCATCGAAAAGATTCAAATACGTACACGAACTTGACAATGATATCCAGTCTAAAGCACAAGGCAACAAGTCAGTCATAAGAGCAAACACAAGCAATAATAAGAGCCCAATCAAGAACCAATTACTGAAGAAGGAAACATTCGTAAGCATAAGGAAATTTAAAACCATCATCCAGGTTGTGACATCAACCCCAGTATTAAGTACACAACTGAAAAGAACAAATTGTTTTAAACAACCAACATATGCAATCAGAAGAGAATAGGAGGGGGTAGACAACAGGTAGAATGAGGAGGACAGGACATGACAGGATAGGAGGACTCAAAGCTGAATGTTGAAGTGTTTGACAAGCGCCTCAAGTTGCTTCGTATTCTTGGCCCTTTCCATCACCAGCTCGGCCTCATACTTGTGGCAGTCTATCTTCAAACGATCAATTTCTTGATCCGTCAACTTCAGCTATCTGTGGAGCTCCGTGTTTTCTGCATTAACCTCAAGGACATGCGTCTCCCGCTCCTTCACAGCATCAATGGCCTCTTCAGGTCCATAGTCCTCACTTTCCTCTTCTTGCTCTTGCTTGGTCTGCATTGGTTTCTTTGAAGCTCTGCTTTCTTTGAAGAAGTCACAATTTTTAAGCACATTAATCCCAAACATTTGGTGAATGGTTGGCTTCTTCCCAGCTTCTAAAGGAACCCCAAAATGCTCAAGCACCTGCTGGAGGATGTAGGAATGCACAAGGGAATGTGGCTTCTGATCTGTGTCAGCAATCCTCTTTATGTGTCTAATTATCAGCCCATGCAAATTAATCTTTACCCCCTGTCCAGCAGATCCATGTATGTCAGGTCCAGAGCACTAGCCTCGCAGTTCCTCTCTCCTCTAGGTAGAAGGAACCTGTGCACAAATTCAAACAACAACTGATGTGCAGGTTCCATTTCCTTCTTGTCTACCTTTCTCTTCTTTCTCAACTTGGGTTTTCCTGAGAACTTTTTGACAACATCTAGAGGAGTGACTCCATCAGTCCTCTTTGGCCATTTTAGCTTTATATACCTGCAATAACCTTCAGCAGGTATGTCAAGAATCACTCCAAGCTCAGGTCTCCCAAACTCTATCTCTATTCCTCTCACTGTGGTGAACACTCACCTAGCATTAACTCTGCAATTTGTGTAGAACTCTCTGATCTCATCAACATACAGCTTTTTTTCCTTGTTGGCAAACAAACCCAACCAGCCCTGGTGACCAATCATTCTGAGCAGTGGCTTCATATGAAACTCCTTCTCATCATGCAGGATGCTGCCAGGCAACACCTGATGCTTAGAGAAGAAGGCCACCCTGTCAGCTTCATCCTCACTACCTCTCCTCCTTTTTCTGGTCTCAGCTTCACTGTCTGTATCAGAATCACTTGGCTCTGCATAACTCCCAGCATCATCACTTTCCTCCTGTGCTTCCTCAGCTCTTCTTTCTTCTTCTTCCTTCTTCTTTGCTTCTCTATCTCTTACATTTGTCACTGTTCTCTCCAACCTTCCAACTTTCTCCAGTTGTTGTTTTAATGTAGACCTGGTGCCAACCCTCCTGACCACAGGCTCATTTACAACCTTGTCATCACTTTCTCCACAAGCTTCATCAACCAGTCTTGTCTTCAGCACTGGCTTTCCCCCTTTTACTCCTTCTTTTCTCAGGCTCCACTATGTTTTCTTTCACAAACACAACTTCCTCTTCCTCTTCCTCTCCTGCTATTTTCTCATCTTCTTCACCAAACTTCCTTTTTCTTTTTGGTTCTTCAGCTATCTTGGCAATTTCTCTTGGTTCAGCCTTTTCTAAAACTGTCTCCTTATTCCCTTCTTCCTCAGAGTCTGTCCAATCTAAATCTGCATCATCAGCCTTAGTAGAATTTGGACAAGCAACAGGCTCTTGCACCAAATTCTCTGAGGCTTCAGCAGATCCAAGTCCTCCAACTGCTGGACTTTCTGGCACAGATTCTTTCTTATTTTTCTCAACACTATCATATTTTTTAAAATTTTCTTTTACTCTTTCTGCAATATTCAATTTCACACCGGACTCAACAACCACAGGCACCTGTAAGTCTTTTCTAAGTTCATCTTTTACACTGTCTCGCTCTGTCTCACATGAGTTCCCCCTACCTATTCGATCATCATGCTCAACACCTATTATTTTGTCTAGTCCTGTAACTAGGGTTTCAATTTCTGCAGTTCCAGGGCTGTTTATATCTACTGAAACGACAGGCGTAGATGAAATAGGATCAGAGATTACCTCATGCAGTGATTGTGATGAACTTTGTGCAATGGGTGTGGTAGGAGCTGCCCTTGACCTCATCTTCTTTACCAGTTTCTTGTCCCCTTTTTGAAGAAATTTTGTGCGAGCCCGCGCGATTCTTTGGGCAAGAGTGGAGGGCGGTCTTTCAGAAATTTTGAAGAATTTATGAATGATTTGTGAGATTTCTAGGGAATTTTCTATTTTTAGGGCTTGAGAGAAGATTTTAGGGATTAGAAGTGAGTGAATGAAGGGTGATTGTGTGGGTGTATTGACAGAGAGAAAGGGGTTTTGTGATTTGACAACGTCTAGGGAAGATAAAGCAGTAATGATGAAAAGAAGAGAAGCAGCTTTTTGAACTTTTTGATAACCAGGAAGAGTTAAGGTTTTGACGGTTATGGACTTATTTGATATATCCTTTTTAAGTAGTGGGGTCCAACACATCAATAGAATTATTTCCGAAAAAGGAATGTGTTCCTATAATTTAGGACAGTTATAAGAACATGGAGGATCTCCCTTGACACACGTATGATTGACAATTCAATTCAGTTATGACTTTTATCATACAGGGTAGTGTGAATGTACCTGGACATGATTCCTCATGCTTTGGTTGGTTCCTTCTTAGTACATAGTAGGTTCTTCATGGGATCACATTATTCTTACCTGGTGCTCAAAAACTGAACAAGTGTACTAATTCAAGTACCATGTTAGACTGGACATCAATGACAATTCAAATCTGGACAATCGAATACTTAACTAACCAGTCACAAAGGGATTACCTGCTGGGTCATCCGTGTATTTTGGTCAACCCTAATTCCAACCTGTTCCTCTCAAACTGTACCTTGTTCAATGCTTTGGTAAATATGTCAGCAATTTGATCTTCAGTCCTACATGAATTCATAGTAATCAGCCCCTTTTCCACATTATCTCTCAAGAAATGGTGTCTAATATCGATGTGCTTGGTTCTTTTGTGTTGGACTGGGTTCTTGGCAATGTTCACTGTACTAGTATTGTCACAGAAAATTGGCACTGCACCACACTTGATACCAAAGTCCTCCAATTATTGTTTGATCCATAGCAATTGTGAACAGCATAATGCAGCTGCCACATACTCGGCTTCAGCAGTTGATAAAGCAACTGAGTTTTGCTTCTTTGTGGCCCAAGAGATCAAACAAGGACCCAGAAAGTGTGCCATTCCTGAAGTGCTTTTCTTGTCCACCAAATGACCTGCATAATCTGCATCAGCAAAACCAATTAGTTCAAAAGTACCTCATCTTGGGTACCAGAGACAAAGGTTCTGAGTTCCTTTCAAGTATCTCAGGATCCTCTTCGCAGCTTTCAAATGTGACTCCTTGGGCTTGGACTGAAATCTAGCACACAGTCCTACACTGTATACTATGTCAGGTCGACTTGCTCTGAGATAAAGAAGTGATCCTATGATTCCTCTATATTTTGTCTCGTCTGTTGAAGGACCGAGTTCGTCCAAATCTAGCTTCGTCCCAGGTACAATGGGAGTAGTCATTTCTTTCGCTCCTTCCATGTCAAACTTCTTCAGTAGTTCCTTGACATACTTTTGCTGGTGAATCATAGTTCCTTCAGGCATTTGCTTTATCTGTAGTCCAAGGAAGAAATTTAGTTCTCCCATCATGCTCATTTCAAATTCGCTTCCCATCAGATCAACAAAGCCCTTGCATAGCCCCTCATCAGTGGCTCCAAAAATGATATCATCGACATACACTTGCACCATCAACAAATCTTTTCCTTTCTTTTTAAGATACAGTGTGTTGCCAATCTTTCCTCTTGAGAACCCATTCTTCAATAAAAATCCTGAGAGTCTTTCAGACCAGGCTCTAGGAGCTTGCTTCAATCCATAGAGAGCCTTCTCCAGTTTGTAAACGTGATCAGGGAATTCATTGTTTACAAAACCTGGTGGCTGTATTACATAGACTTCTTCATTCAGGTAGCCATTTAAGAACGCACTTTTCACATCCATATGATATAGAGTGAACTCCATGTATGTAGCAAAAGCAATTAGCATCCTGATGGCCTCCATCCTTGCCACTGGTGCAAAAGTCTCATCGTAGTCTATTCCTTCTTCCTGACTGTAACCTTGAACTACTAATCTTGCTTTATTTCTTGTCACTATACCATGCTCATCTAGTTTGTTCTGGAATACCCATTTTGTTCCAATTATTGATCTGCCCTTTGTCTTAGGAACTAGATGCCAC
This sequence comes from Petunia x hybrida, assembly GCA_037355625.1. Classification (NCBI taxonomy): domain Eukaryota; kingdom Viridiplantae; phylum Streptophyta; class Magnoliopsida; order Solanales; family Solanaceae; genus Petunia; species Petunia x hybrida. The sequence goes on along the minus strand of JBBBVM010000317.1, from coordinate 2,202,255 downwards.
ACCTTGCTTCTTTCGAATTGATGTAGTTCCTCCTGCATGGCTAGAATCCAATCTGGGTCTTCTAGGGCTTCTTTCACGTTCTTTGGTTCCAAAGATGAGAGGAAGGCAAAGAAAGCACAGAAGTTCTTCAAGGCGAACCTGGTCATGATTCATGTATCCAGTTTTGATAGAACATTTTCCAAGGGATGAGATCGTTGGTGTTTCCATGGCCTGAGTTTCATATGACTGGAAGAACTAGCATCATTATCCTGGGGAGTTTCTTCCTGACTTGCTGAATCATCAGCTTCATCAGCAGTTCCCCCTGTCAAGTTGACTCCTTGTTCCAATGTACTTGGATCTTCACTTGATGTCTCCTTGTGTTCTGAGCCTTCCAGTTCATTCACACCTTCTTCCCTGCTAAGGCCAATCACTTAATCATCTATCTCACCTTCCTCCAGTGCCTTGTCTGATTCATCAAAGGCAACATGCATACTTTCTTCCACTGTTTGTGTCCTTTTATTGAACACTTTGTATGCTTTGCTTTGAGTAGAGTAACCAAGAAATATTGCCTCATCACTCCTGGCATCAAACTTACCCAAGGGTTCCTTTCCATTATTGTGAACAAGCATCTACACCCGGAAGGTCTTAGGTGAGCAATATTTGGTTTTCTACCTCTGAGTAACTCATATGGGGTCTTGTCAAGAATTGCTCTGATTGAACATCTGTTCAGCAAGTAGCATGCAGTATTTATCGCTTCAGCCCAAAAGTTTCTTGCAAGTCCACTTGACAACAGCATAGTCCTGGCCATATCCTCCAGAGATCTGTTCTTCCTTTGATACAAGCTTATTCAGTTGTAAGAGACTTGTATGACCCATTCTTTTGTGCCACAGCTGAGACTCACTTTCTTGTACGTTCAAGCATGTTAGGTTGTTTTCAGGTAATGACTTCAGCGATGCTTTGTATACATTGTTTACCCTCTTTCCTTCCATTACAACTTCTCCACTCTGTAGGTTCTTCACAATGCATCCTACAGATGAGAACTTCACTTCATTTCCTCTATCACATAGTTGGGAGATGCTCAGCAGATTGTGTCTAAGGCCATCAACACAATAAACATTCTCAATAGCATGATCCAGAGTTCTCCCAATCTTTCCAATTCCTACTATTTGACCGCTCTTTCCTCCTCCGAAGGCCACACTGCCTCCTTGAAATGCTGCAAGTGAGAGAAAGTTTCTTCTATCTCTAGTCATGTGCCTCGAACACCCACTGTCAAAAATCCAGCTTGGGTTGTTCTTTCTCACTCCAGCCTACAAAACAAATCAGAGGTTAGCCTTAGGAACCCAGACAAGCTTGGGTCCTTTCTAATTAGAAAATGGGTAAATCAAGTCCTGTCTAGCCCATTTAGGTAAAATACTTCTTTTGTTCTTGGCCTTTGCCTTACTGACATGTATGCACTTTTGTTTGATATGACCTGTTTCACCACAAAAAGTACATAACATGTTGCAAGGTAATGCCACGTACTTGCTTTTAGGGTTATATGGAGGCAGTGGTTTCTTAAATCCTAATCCTTGTTTTCCTCTGTTTTGATTTTCAAAAACCTAGTTCATTGCCTCTGATGATTTATTCCACTTAGTTAATCTGGTAAGCTCAAATTTTGATTTTTCAACTTTTTGACTTAAGACCTTGTTTTTCTCAGTTTCCTGATACAGAATTTCGTTTGCTCTTTTCAATTCATTTTCCAAAAAGATTTGAACTTCACTTATTACTTACTTACCATTTGCACTTTCTTTTCACTGATTGCATTCCAGTTCTAGCTCAGTAATCTTAGAATTTGACACTAGAGTCTGTCCTTTCAAGGTGGCATTGACTTCTTCAAGTTCAATGTTCTGTTCTAGGAGACTCTTGTGCTTAGTTCTAAGACTACTTAGTTCTTCAGTTAGTTTATCTTTTTCAAGCTTCTCCTTTTCATAACCCTCGATCAAGGTAGCAGTAATTAAAATTAGGTTTTCAGAAGAGTATGTATGCAATGTTTCCTTCAGTTCAGATAGACATACCTCTGCTGAGTGAGCATCTTCAGTTCCATCAGTTGCCATAAGAGCTAAGTCCTTCTTTTGAACGTCATCTGAGTACACCTCCTTCAGCCTTTCCCAGACTTCCTTGGCCGACTTGCATTCAGTTATTTAGCAAGTACATCATAGGTAAGTCCTCTTTTCAGGTACCATTCAGCTTTGGAGTTTGCCTGTAACCAGTCTAGGTCTTGAGGATCCGTTGTTCTACCTTCTTTGGCACTAGGACACCATATTCAACTCTCTTTACAGGGACATGGGGTCCTCTCTTCACAATTAGCCATAGACTATAGTCTGCTACTTGCAAGAAGGTCTTCATCTGTTTCTTCCTGTTCCCGTAGTAAGTTCCATTGAACGCAGGAGGCTTAGATGGATCTCTTCCTCCTCCCAACTCTCAAAGGTCTTCTTCAGATGAACTATTGTCTGACATACCCATTAGTGCCTGCGGCGAATCATCTCCAGAATCCTTTTCTTGGTCGGATTCACTTTCAGTTGGTCCGCATGTAGCGTAGAATGCCTCCTTCTTCTTTCTCCTTTCTGCTCTGAAGTTTGGAGGTCGTCTCGACTTCTTCTTATCTTTATCAGCTTCCTTTGGTGTCTCCTTCTCCTTTTCTTTGGATGCTCTATTTTTCGTCCATTCTATTTCCCACATAGGACAGTCTACTACAACATGATCCTTTTTGAAGCATTTGAAGCACCCTGAATAATCAGGACTGTCAACTACGTTCTTCCTGCTAGAACTCTCCTTTCCACCTCTTTTGAATCCTTTGAACCTTCCCAGATTGAGCTTCTTCAGTTGCTTCAAGGGCAAGGGTCTTGTCCTTCTTTACAGCTGGTTTAGCTTTTGAGTCCTTCATCATCTCATGAGTTTTCAAACTCCCAACTAGTTCTTCAAGTTTGATGGATCTCAGAGGTTTGGATTCAATGATGACAGTCATCTTTGGTTCCCATGCTTCAGGCAGCACATTTAGGACTTTATCAACCATCTCTATTTCAGGCAATTCCATATCCAGAGATCTCATTTCACTTGTGATGATAGTCAACCTTGTCATCATGTCCTGAATTGATTCTTTCTCACCCACGGTGAAAAGTTCAAATTGTCTTTTCAGCATTCTCCTTTTGGAGTCCTTCACTTTTGTGGTTCCTTCATGCGCAACCTGCAAAGCATCCCATATTTCCTTGGCCGTCTTATAAGATGATACTCGATTGAACTCCTCAGGACCAAGACCACAAATGACCAGTCTTTTGGCTTTGTGATTCTTTTCAATCATCTTATAGTCCGTCTCATTAAACTCTTCTTTCGGTTTTGGTTCTTGCTTAGAAGTAGCTCCTTCACCTACTACTTTGGTGGGGATCAGATTTCCTTCAGAGACTATCAGCCAGAGTTGATAATCTTCAGCACATATGTAGTTCTCCATCCTGTTCTTCCACCATACATAGTATTGCCCATTGAACTGTGGGGGCCTCTGAACTGACTGTCCTTCAGTGATGGTAGGTGGTGCACTCATGTTGATCCTTCTCAAGGTGTTAACCTCTTACAAGAAGACCTGCTCTGATACCACTTGTTACACTCTATGCACCTCCTGAAGACACTAGAAGGGGGGGGGGATTGAATAGTGTCTACCGATTTTCGTCAAGAGAACCTGGTTCTTCTAACGTAGAACCTAGTTCTTATATTATCTTTTATGCTGCCTCGAACACTATAACTCACAACACCACACACACAAGGAACACAAGGATTTTACGTGGAAAACTCCTTGCTCAAGGGAGAAAAACCACGACCCACACTCTGGGATTTTAGAACTGAATCCACTAACACAAGAGCAACGTTTCTGATTACAAACTCTATAACCAAGGGGCTACACTCTAGACCCTAATCACTACTCAAAGCTAAACTTTAGCTTCTCAGTAATTACACAGAAGTTCACCTAATACATACGCTTCTGGATAAGCCAATAGGTAAAACTATGAAAGCTCGAATTAAAGACAACTTGCAATTTGACGAACCTAGACAGAATATCTAGACTCAATACCCCGCATGCACTCAAGTTGTCTTCTCTAGTGTTTCACGTAGAAAGATGCTAGATGGCCTTTTCGTGCTCTCAACTCTCCGTTTGTGAATAACTGCTTTTCGGCTGCCTATACTACTTGCATTTATATGGGTCTTGAAACCCTAGTTGTGTTCTACAAGGAATCCTTTTAATTATGGCAAGTCAGGATTCCTAGTAACTCTTTTCCTTGTTGAAGTCCAACTCCTTTTCACACTTTGAAGACACAGCCTGGACACCGCTTCTTTTAGTCTGACTAGGATGCATATTCATTCATGCGCCAATACTCCTAGTTCCGCAGGGATTTGCAACCCGTAATCCTTTTCGATCAAGCGTGCCCTTTATTCCAAGGACTAGGTTCTCAGTGGGAACCTCTGAATCCTTCTTGTTTGTCATACTTCAAAACCAGCTCTCAACAATTGCATATATCCAAGGAGTCATATCCAACAACTAAATAAAATATAACAATCTTTTTGCGCAAGCTGAATCGAGTAGGACGTGAAAACATGAAAATAAGCCAAGTGAAACTAACGTCTCCTCGAAGCCTCTCTTTTAATTTGACATAACTATCCACTTTGAGGATAAATATTAACTATGAACAAGATGCCCTCTCTTTCACTATGTTTTGTCCAAGGCAAGTTATTGCACACGTTGACTTAATGTATGAATATTAAATTAAGTTTGAAAACGTTCTCTGCAAGCTACATATTGGCAAACATAGAGCATATAACATCGTACTATCTGAAGGCCAAATTGCTACCAATCCAAGAATCAGTTTCTACAAAACCACTGTTTTATCTTTTTACATATTCCAACTGTTTACAAAATCAGAATGCCAAAGATCAGAATAAAGCTCGGAAAGAGCTATTCATCATTCTCCGCGAATGAAGTGCTGTCTAATGAAGGACTCTTGACTGAGATCCTTCTCCGTTTGCAGGTAAAATCACTCGTCCGATGCAAATGTGTCTCAAAACAATGGTACTTTCTAATAACTAGCACCCATTTCACCAAGCTCAGAATCCCCAGTTTCAACCCTGCTCGCAGCCTCTTCTTGCACCCCTCATCTCTCTTGATCAACCCTTTTCATGAATTTGTATCATTTCAGCCTTGAAAATCCAATTCCAGCACCATTCCACAAGCTACGTTTTGTAGAAGACCCTTCAGGAATTAGAATTCTGCATTCTTGCAATGGACTTTTGCTTTGCTGTAGTTTTCATGGTCACGAACCTAAAAGAAACTACTATATATACAACCCCACTACAGAACAATTTATCACACTTCTGAAACCAGGAGGAAAAAGACAAATTTCCAAGGTTGTTCTTGGGATGAAACTAGCATTTGATCCAGTGAAATCGCCACATTACAAAGTGGTTTGCATCCAAAGGTCTGAATTGGCTCCTGAGCACTATCAGATTGAGATTTACTCTTCTGAGGCTAAGAAATGGAGGATCTCTGGTCCACCTTTTCCTGCTCATCATGATATTGGTTTTACCTGTGGTGGAGTTTACTGGAACAGTTCAATTTACTAGCCGTGAGGTGACAACTCTCTATGTTTCAATGTTCAAAAAGAAAGGTTCGAAAAGTTTCCCATGCCTCTCATTGGTGGAAGTTGGGATGATGAGGAGAGTAGAGTTGCTTATTATGGGGAATCTTGTGGCCATTTGCATATAATCCAAGTGTTGTCAATATTGATGTATTTTAGAAGATACACTTGGCATTGTACAAAATATGGTATGGACATGTGTAAGTTATTTGATAGGTGGCAAAACTATTTGCTAAGTGACAATATACATGATGAGTCATGAACATATATTTGAGAAGTGGCAATTGAGTTGGCTTAGTGGCGAGCTAAATTGACAAGTGTGTGTACACTTGTCCATCTTCTACTCCTTCATCCTATCTATAAATACCAAGGTGATTGGCTATCCAAAAACCATCCAAAACAAAGCCTTAGCCGTTCAATACTCTCTTTAGCAATATAGCCTTTTCTTTAGCCACTATTTTCTTTTAGCCACTAATTAACAATTAGCCACCACATCAATATAAATAGCCACCTAAAATATAGCCTAATCAATTATTTATCTCCACCCTAGACTTGCTGGGTACATTATATAATTTTGCTGATTCCTGATCCCTCTATTAATATAGAGGAAGGCTCGTTTTATCCCGGGGAAACATTCCAGGCTTCTGGAATAGTTTCTTAGGACAGTGCCCAGCACGACTCAGAGCACCGTATATTTACACAGAGATAATATAACTATATCATTTTATTTTTATTGTATTCAACAATACTTTAGTTGTACATTATTATTATTATTATTATTATTATTATTATTATTATTATTATTATTATTATTATTGTTGTTGTTGTTGTTGTTGTTGTTGTTGTTGTTGTTGTTGTTGTTGTTGTTGTTGTTGTTGTTGTTGTTGTTGTTGTTGTTGTTGTTGTTGTTGTTGTTGTTGTTGTTGTTGTTGTTGTTGTTGTTATCAGTATTATTATTGTTTTTTTCCCCAATTGTTCCTACAATCTAAGAAACTATGGTAGGCAATAATACTGGAAAAAGTATTGCTAATATTATCAATATCGTTGCTGCCCCCACTACTCCTGGTGTGGTCGTTCCTCCATATGAGCGTAGTCATAATAGCGACAATACGAGGTATGTTAATAAGTCTCGAGGTTACAAGTCCAATAACCCCAATTTTAAGAAAGTGAAAGGCTATAATTCTAATTGCGATAGAATAGGTCATTATGTCCAGAAAAATATAAAGATGGCAAGAAATGACAAAGAAAATAGAAATCCTTCCAAAGCTAATTTAGCTAAAGGAGATGAAATTATTGCGGCTGTCATTTCTCAAGTGAACATTGTAGGCACTTTGAAAAAATGGATGGTAGACTCTGGGGCTACTCGGCACATATGTGCAAATCGAGAAGCATTTACCTCCTATACTAATATAGGGGAAGATAATGAAATAGTCTACTTTGGAGACTCAGGAACTACTAAAGTTCTGGGTAAGAGTAAAGTGCTCCTAAAACTCACTTCGGGAAAAACTTTATCCCTTGTGAATGTGCTACATGTTCCTGATATAAGGACAAACCTGATTTCTGTAGCCTTATTATTAAAAACTAGGGTTAAAGTGACATTTGAATCTGATAAGATTCTAATGACCAAAAATAATATTTTGGTTGGAAAGGGCTATTGTAACCAAGGACTCTTTGAACTTAATGTTTCTAACGTTATATATGAAAATACATATGCGTCTGCTTATATGGTTGAGTCTATTTCTTTGTGGCATGCTAGACTAGGACATGTTAATGTGTCATATATACAGAAAATGCAAGCAATGGGTTTAATATCTGGTTTAGACTCAAATAAGATTGATAAATGTGAAATATGTGCTGAAGCTAAAATTACTAGGAAATCTTGTTTCTCTGTTAATCGAGAAACTGAATTACTGTCTTTGATTCACACTGATTTAGGTGATTTAAAACAAACTATGACTAGAGGTGGAAAAAGATATTATGTGACCTTTATTGATGATTTTTCTAGATATACTAAGTTATATTTTCTTAGAAATAAAGATGATGCCTTTGATGCTTTTATTTCTTATAAATCTGAGGTTGAAAATCAACTTAGTAGAAAAATCAAAAGAATTAGATCTGATAGAGGAGGTGAATATTTGGCCTTAAATGATTTTTGTGAAAAAGAAGGAATTATTCATGAAATAACTCCTCCATATTCACCCGAGTCTAATGGAGTTGCTGAAAGAAAAAATAGAACACTGAAAGAAATGATGAACTCCATGTTAATTAGTTCTAATGCTTGTCACCTACAAAATAGAATACCTCATAAAAGAACTGGAAAAACTCCCTATGAATTGTGGAAAAGTTATAGAACTAATTTGAAATATTTAAAAGTGTGGGGGTGTCTTGCCAAAGTTCTGTAGCCTGAACCTAAAAAGAGAAAGATAGATTCTAAAACTGCTGATTGCATATTAATTGGATATGCTGAACATAGTGCTGCATATAGATTTCTTGTTTTAAAAAGTGATGTGCTTGATTGAAACACCATTATTGAGACAAAGAATGCTGAGTTCTTTGAACATATTTTTTCACTGTCTGATAAGGTTTCTCATGCACCTATTGAGAGAAATAAAGAGAGTACCTCAATTGAGGAACTGAGGAGGAGCAAAAGGCCTAGAAAAGAATATTTTTCTTATGGAAATGATTTTCAAACTTTTATTGTGAATAATGAACCATTAAATTATTTTGAAGCTATTTCTTCCTCTGAAGCTGAATTTTGGAAAGATGCAATTAAAGCTGAAATTGAGTCTATTATGAAAAATAATACATGAGTTTTAACATATTTACCTCCTGGTGCAAAGCCTATTGGTTGTAAATGGATTTTCAAAAAGAAGTTTAATCCTGATGGATCTATAAAAAAATATAAAGCTCGTTTAGTAGCAAAAAGGTTTTCTCAAAAACGAAATATTGACTATTTTGATACATTTGCACCAGCAACTAGAATTTCTTCTATTAGACTTTTAATTGCCTTAGCCTCAGTTTACAAGCTTTTTATTCATCAAATGGATGTCAAAACAGCATTTTTAAATGGTGACTTAGAAGAAGAAATTTATATGGTTCAGCCCGAGGGATGTGTTGTTCCTGGGCAAGAAAATAAAGTTTGTAAATTAATTAAATCTCTTTATGGCCTTAAGCAAGCTCCTAAACAGTGGCATGAGAAATTTGATCAAGTCTTATTGAGAGACGGATTTTCTTCTGTTGAAGTGGATAAATGTGTTTATACTAAAGTGTTAAATGGTGATTTTGTGATAATTTGTTTATATGTTGATGACATGCTTATATTTGGTACAAATTTAAATATTGTGCAGAGTACCAAACTGTTTTTGTCATCTAACTTTGATATGAAAGATCTGGGTGATGTGAGTATGATATTGGGAGTTAAAGTCATAAGAAGTGATGATGGTATTGTGTTGTCACAAGAACACTATGTTGAGAGACTTCTCAAGAAATTTGATTGTTTTGATGTGACACCTGTGGCCGCTCCTTATGACGCTAGCTCAATTGAAAATGAATAAAGGTGACCCAATTGCTCAGTCTAAATATGCTCAGATTATTGGGAGTCTGATGCATTTAATGAATTTTACAAGGTCTGATATAGCCTATGCTGTGTGTAGACTGAGTAGATATACTCATAATCCCAATCAAGAGCATTGGTCTGCATTAGTAAGACTGATGAAATATTTGAGAGGAACCATGAATTATGGTATCCTGTATAGTGGATTTCCCGCTGTATTAGAAGGATACAGTGATGCTAACTGGATCTCTGATTCAGATGTGACAAAATCCACTAGTGGCTATGTATTCACCATTGGTGGTGGTGCAATAGCATGGAGATCAGCCAAGCAAACTATAATTGCCAAATCTACTATGGAAGCAGAGTTTATAGCTCTAGAATTGGCTGGTTCTGAGGCTGAGTGGCTAAGAAACTTCTTAGCTGATATCCCTTTAACAAGGGTGTGTTGCCTCCTGTGTCTATCATTGTGATAGTAAAGCGGCAATTGATGTTGCCAAGAATAAATCCTATAATGGAAAACGCAGAAACATTCGTCTGAGACACAAAGTTGTCAAGCAGCTGCTGAGAGATGGAATAATTTCCATTGATTATGTAAAGTCAGAAGTGAATATGGCAGATCATCTGACTAAACCTTTGGGAAGAAAATTAATTCTTCAAACCTCAAAAGAGATGGGGTTAAGGCTAATATGATTGTCAATAAAGATGGTAACCCAACCTATATGATTGGAGATCCCATGAAGTAGGTTCATATGGGTAATAACAAGTCGATATTAATACTGAAGCACTTAAAAATGAGAGTGCTTAACTGCTACTAATGGAGAGGTTGAGTTTTAACTCCTAATGAATTCATAGTCCTTATGGATGGTGTATTAAAAGCAGTATACACTTGATGAATTCACTTATATGAGAGTAGGAGTGGAGCCGCTCCTATGAGATTCTAGCCAAGTCTCTAGAGCTCTCATGAATACCAGGCACGCGCACGGCCTATTCGCGCAAAACCGCGCTGAACAGCAAAATTGTGGGTCAAAATGTGACTGGTAGGACCTCTGGCTTACAAAAAGAATTATTGGTTCATAGAAATATTATATTTCACCAGTAATTCTGTAAGTCAAGTTTTATCAGTCTAAGTTTGGTTCATAGTCCCGAAGACACCAAACGTATTGCATTTAGACCGTATAAATCCAGCAAGTCTTAGCCTCCATACTTACCCCATTATTGTGTACCTCTTGATTCTTCAAATCTTTTAAAATATGTGGGGGAGTGTTGTCAATATTGATGTATTTTAAAAGATAAAATTGGCATTGTACAAAATATGGTATGTACATGTGTGAAGTTATTTGATAGGTGGCAAAACTATTTGCTAAGTGGCAATATACATGATGAGTCATGAACATATATTTGAGAAGTGACAATTGAGTTGGCTTAGTGGCAAGCTAAACTGACAAGTGTGTGTACACTTGTCCATCTTATACTCCTTCATCCTATCTATAAATACCAAGGTGATTGGCTATCCAAAAACCATCCAAAACAAAGCCTTAGCCGTTCAATACTCTCTTTAGCAATATAGCCTTTTCTTTAGCCACTATTTTCTTTTAGCCACTAATTAACAATTAGCCACCACTTCAATATAAATAGCCACCTAAAATATAGCCTAATCAATTATTTATCTCCACCCTAGACTTGCTGGGTACATTATATAATTTTGCTGATTCCTGATCCCTCTATTAATATAGAGGAAGACTCGTTTTATCCTGGGGAAACATTCCAGGCTGCTGGAATAGTTTCTTAGGACAGTGCCCAGCACGACTCAGAGCACCGTATATTTACACAGAGATAATATAACTATATCCTTTTCTTTTTATTGTATTCAACAATACTTTAGTTGTACATTATTATTATTATTATTGTTGTTGTTGTTGTTATTATCAGTATTATTGTTGTTGTTTTCCCCAATTGTTCCTACAATGTGCATAGTCGCCAAAAGCTCACTTTCTACAGTATTTATGAGATGAAAAGTGATGGCATAGAGTGGTTCTTGAAATACCAGGTGAATACTGAAGATGTTATTGCTGCATTTCCTAGCATGATTCGTCGTTATCTTCAGCCAACAGATTGGCATTACTATGCCATAGCTGTGCTATGTGTTTTCAGAGGAGAGAAAGAGGAGGATGCTTTCATGATTTTGCATATTCCTGGAATCATCATACGTTAGTAACTTGATGGATAGCACATTTTACAAGCTATGTGAATCTGGCAATAGTACAGGTGACAATCGATTTGAGGATGAAGATGAGTACTATGATATCCCTATATCCCTGGAATTTTATAGTTGGTGCACTTTCCAATATACTGAATATGAGTTTTGTCTGATTCAACTGTTTCTGTGGGATGATCAAGTTGACTTCTTTAAGTATAACACCAAGCTTCTCATATTCTGTCCTTTTCTCTCAAGACTAACTGATGATGATCTGAACTATGTGACTTGTGACAGCTTCAAAAGAATCATTCATTGAGCAGTGTCTACCGAATGATGTGTAGTTATAAACTTTAGATTCAATGTAAAATATTTAGCTCTATGATGAAATCTCAGTTTTTGGAGAGCACTATTCTGATTGGAACCTCTTGTTTATGATACTGGTTGTTCCCAAGCCCCTTATCAAAGTCAGCACTGATTTATATGAAATTAGTCAGCAATATTCTTTTTGTTTTTCCAAAACAAAAATCTCTTTTTTCTGTAAAACCGAAGCCACTTCTTTCAGAACAAATCACCAATTAATTCTCCGCAAACTAACACTCACAAAAGCAGAACTAAAATAAACCAAATCATTTTCTTGAGCTTAACATCTTGAATACATGACTAATTAAATGTTGAATTCTTGAGGCAATAAAGATATCTTTGATACGCGACAGAATTACATCTGGATTTCTTAAATAGCAAAGAATATAGAAAGCTACAAAGTTATTCAGCTAGCATGACAATTAGCAATCTTACATGACCTGGCAAGTACCACATCAGGGTGTTAAGATTGCAGATTTTATTTTCTTAATGGTGGAAACATTAGTCTTAAGTGACTTGGCAAGTACCACATCACTAGTTCCAGCATCAAAAATTGAGGGCGGCAATGTAACAGTCCCAGGACTTGCACTGCCAAGGACAGCTACACCAACAGCTATTCTTTTATGATCATTATTATACTGATAGTACTATAGTCCTTTAGGTAAAAGAAATATGTCCCCTGCCTCATTGTATTACATTGTATGGTCAAAATATTTTATAATAGAAAGTTTCTTAGGAAACAGACCAAAGCTATTCAAAACCAAAATAACCACCAATCCTATCACAATGGCAACAATAAATTACTCGAGTTGAAACTGTTATGAGGTTTACTTTGAACAATATTTATCAAATAATTTATTGAGAACTACTCCTAACATATATATATATATATATATCACATTATTTAAAAGCATGCATGGATAACTATTTAGGCCGGTAGTATTCTTTGTCTGATCCAATATACGGTTGAACTGATCTTTTAAATTTAAACCTTATATCTACAAGGTCGTAGTTGCTGCCATGACACTTCACACTGACTTAAATCTTTAATTAAGTTGAACCACTTCTGTTAAAAGACACTATACACGATCCACACTAACATCCACATTTTATAACTTTCGTATTGAACCTATGGAGGGTTGCCATTACGGATACCCCTGAACTACAAGTTCCGCATCTAAAACTGCCATGTACTATCCACATGAACCATAGAACTGGTCAATTTGTAGTAGTATTAACCAATTCAATTTGTAGCACACTGAAAATTTTAGATTCTTAACCAATTCCTATGACTAGGTCTGTCTTTAACTTCAGGATTAACTGATGATGACTAAACTAAAATATGTAGTGCTGACAGCTTCAAATGAATAATTCAATTGAGCATTGTTCTATAATTTCGTCATTATTTTACCCCAGGTCCAAGGGATCTCCCGTTAGCAATGTTTTGCTCATTCTTTTCTCCACTCTGCAGATGTACTGTTTGCCTCCCTAGGATCTCTGTTTTCTCTATTATGAACCAGTTTCACTGCAAAAGACAATTTTCCCTTGCAATAAAAGAATGAACCAAAATCTTGTTTAGTTCTCCATCTATTCAATAAATAATGACACAATTTCTTTATCCGTTTAAAGAAAAATAACGATTAGTATAAATTTGGAAACAATTTTATTCAATTTTTTTTTTCAATCTACCCTTAATGAGATTGATTTAAATACAATTTCTGAAAGTCTTTTTTAAAAAAAAAAAAAAAAAATGTTATACCAAAGTAAAACTACGACTTATAAAGTGGATCAGAGTGAGAATTTACCTAGCATAATGTAGAAAACCATTGCATGCCTTTGACTTGAGACCATGTAACAGGGAATGCAACTGTAGAGACTTGGTAGCTAAATACTATTGGAGTAACATCCAACAACCAAAAAAAAATAAAATATAACAAACTTTCTCCGCAAGCTGAATCCTATGGGAAGCAAAAACATGAAAATAAAGCAAATAACTCAAACGTTTCCTGTAAGCCTCTTCTAATTTGACACTTTCTACTTTCACGATGTTCTGTCCAAGACAAGTTATTGCACACGTTGACTTATTGGATGAATATTAAATTAAGTTTGAAAACGTTCTCTGCAAGCTACATATTGGCAATCATAGAGCATATAACATGGTACTATGTGAAGACCAAATTGCTACCCATCCAAGAAACAGTTTCTACAAAACCACTGTTTTATCTTTCCATATTCCAACTCTATACAAAATTAGAATGTCAAAGATCAGAAAGAGCCTTTCATCATCATCATCATCATCTGCAAATGAAGTGTTGTCTAATGAAGGACTCTCGACGGATATCCTTCTACGTTTGCCAGTAAAATCACTCATCCGATGCAAATGTGTCTCAAAACAATGGCATTCTCTTATCACTAGCCCCCATTTCACCAGGCTCAGAATCCCCTGTTTCAACCCTGCTCGCGGCCTCTTCTTGCACCGGTCTTCTTTCTTGATCAACCCTTTTTATGAATTCGTTTCACTCACCCTTGAAAACCCAATTCCAGCACCATTCCACAAGCTATGTTTTGTAGATGACCCTTCTGGAATTAGAATTCTGCAATCTTGCAATGGACTTTTGCTGTGCTGCAGCTTTCGTGCTCACGAACCTAACAGGAACTACTATATATACAACCCGACTACACAACAATTTATCACACTTTTTAAACCAGCTGGAGGGAAAAGACAAATTTCCAAGGTTGTTCTTGGAATGAAACTAGCATTTGATCCATTGAAATCGCCTCATTACAAAGTGGTATGCATCCGAACGTCAGAATTGGCTCCTGAGCACTATCAGATTGAGATTTATTCATCTGAGACTAAGAAATGGAGCGTCTCTGGTCCACCTTTTCCTGCTCGTCATGATATTGCTTTCACTTATGGTGGAGTTTACTGGAATGGTGCCATGTACTGGCCATGTGGTGACAACTCTTTACGTTTCAATGTTGAAGAAGAAAAGCTTGAAAAGTTTCCTATGCCTAACATTGGTCGAAGTTGGGATGATGAGGAGAGCAGAGTTGCTCATTACGAAGAGTCTTGTGGCCATTTGCATTTAGTCCAAGTGCATAGTCGCCAAAAGCTCACTTTCTACAACATTTATGAGATGAAAAGTGATGGCACAGAGTGGTTTATGAAATACCAGGTGAATGTTGAAGATGTTGTTGCTGCATTTCCTAGTATGGTTCGTCATTATCTTCAGCCAACGGATTGGCATTACATAGCCATGGCTGTGCTTTCAATTGTTAGAGGGGAGAAAGAGGAGGATGCCTTCATGGTATTGCACATTCCCGGAATGGTCATACGCTATAACTTGATGGATAACACATTTTACAAGCTATGTGAATTTGGCAATGGTACAAGTGACAATGGATTTTAGGATGAAGATGAGTACTATGATGTCCCTATATCCCTGGAATTTAATAGGTGGAGCGCTTTCCAATATATTGAATCTGAGTTTGTCTGTGATTCAACTGTTTCTGTGGATGATCAAGTTGACTTCTTAAAGTAGAAGACCAAACATTTTATATTCTGTCCTTTCTTCTCCGGACTAACTGATGATGACGAAATCTTAGTTTTTGAAGAGCACTATTCTGATTGGAACCTCTTGTTTATGATAGTGGTTGTTTCCAAGCCCCTTATCAAAGTCAGCACTGATTCATTTGTAATTCAGTCAGCAAATCTCATTTTGTTTTGCCAAAACAACCATTTCTTTTTTCTGTAAAACCAAAACCACTTCTTTCAGAACAAACCACAAATTAGTTCTCCGGAAACTAACACTCACAAAAGCAGAACTAAAATAAACCAAATCTTCTTGAGCTTAACATCTTGAATACATGACAAATTAAGTGTTGAATTCTTAAAGCAATAAAGATATCTTTGAAACATGACAGTATTACATCTGATTCTTTTAATAGCAAAGAACTTAAGAAGCTACGGAGTTATTCAGCGACCATGACAATTATACAATCTTACATGACCTGGCAAGTACCACATCAGGGTGTTGAGATTGCTAATTTGATTTTCTTAATGGTGGAAACATTAGTCTTAAATGACTTGGCAAGTACCACATCACTAATTCCAGTTTCAAAAATTGAGGTTGGCAATGACATAGTTCCAGGACTTGCACTGCCAAGAGCAGCTACACCAACAGCTCTTCCTTTATAATCATAATTATACTGATAGTGCTGAAGTCTTTTAGAAAAAAGAAAAATGTCCCTTGCCTTTAATCTTTGAGTATATAGTACATCCTTCGTATCAACAAAACCAACCTCTAAAACACCTTCAAGAAGGAGAAAGAGTCCAGTTGCGCGAGAGTGGTAGTGAGGCGGGTTTACAGAACCTGGAGGGAATTGAAGCACAGCCAGTGACACCCCTTGGCGATTGAGAGCTGGAAACTCTGCCTTAGTAGCTTTTGTCGTAGTATAAGTACCTACAGATTTATGAAATACACCGCGCATGCCAGTGTAGTGAAGTAACTGGCATCCACGGAGCCTTGATTTGCTGGGACAAAGAAATTTGAAAGAATGTCCGGATTGTTGCGATCGAAATAACATGGTGCAGGCGGAAACTAACACATCACATATTGATGACAATAAATCAAACATCACTAAAGTTTAAAATGATATTTATTTATTGTGGTTTGGTCATGAATTGACCTACATCATATATGAGGATATTAGAAACTACTAAAATAAAAATATTAAAATATAAAGTCTCCCCCTAAACATTGTTCTACCCTAGAGGACTACATTGTGGAGTTTGGTGGTGTTGTTGTGAGAATAAAATCATTTATTTATAGTTTTCTATTACGTTCTCATTTAAGTAAAAGATATGTATAAAAGGAGATTTATTTTATGTAGAACTCTTTTTTATCCTTTTCAAAAAAAGAGTTCTAATGGAATAGAAGTTCAGGGAAAAAGCCTACCAATTCTCCCTTGGCTTGAATTTTCTGACAAATGAATCTTGATCTTCCTTGTTCATATGATCTTTAGACTGCTGCTTGTCATGTTTAAAATTTTGTATTGGTTGAAAGGAGCTCATGAATAGGTTGAAAGAGCCCAAATATGGATTAAAAGGAGCTCATGCATTAAGAATAAACATGAGTTAAAACTGACATTGATTAAAAGTAGTCCAAACATGGGTTAAAAGAGTGTTTTGTTTTAAATATGTAGAAACATGTATTTTTGAAAGTATGGTTGATATTTTATCTCCACTTGTATCATCGTAGTCAAAATCTTAAGAAAAACTTCACTATCAATTGGTTGCAGCTAACCTGAACCCGCCTTGAACATGTCTTCAATCTCATCAACCTAGCTCATCGAACCATTGGTTGAACCTGGCTCTGATACCACTTGTTGGGATTGAAATAACATGGTGCAGGCGGAAACTAACATATCAGACATTGATAACAATAAATCAGACATCACTAGGGTTTAAAAAGATATTTATTTATTGTGGTTTGGTCATGAATTGATCTACATCATATAGGAGTAGATTAGAGACTACTAAAATAAAAATATTAAAATATAAAGTCTCCCTCTAAGCATTGTTTTACCCTAGAGGACTACATTGTAGAATTTGGTGGTGTTGTTGTGAGAAGAAAATATTCTATTTGTAGTTGTTTATTACTTCTCCTCTAAGTAAAAAATATGTATAAAAGGAAATTTATTCTATTTAGAACTTTTTTTTATCCTTTTAAAAAAAAAAAGTTTTAATAGGTTAAAAATTCAGGATAAAAATCCTAACACGGATCACCTGCTAGTGCTGTTCTTGATATTGCTATAGTAAAAAGTGAAAGGAGCAAGAGGGAAGATTTTCTAAAGTTCAAGGCCATGGTTGATATTGGATCAGCTAGTTTTAGTGATCAAGACGTGTTACTTTGACATTTTTAATGGTTTATATGTCAAATTTATAATGTGCTTTAAGTAGCACACCAAAAATTTTATATTCTTGGCCGATTGAGATCCTAAGACTACTTCTGTCCTTTCCACCCTGGACTAACTGATGATGACTCGTTCAGAATTCAATTAGCTAATGTTTCAAAGTCAATGTTTCATGATTCCATCGACATTGTACAAAGGCCACCCACCATCTTGTCTATGTCAAATATCACGCGATGCAACTATTGCCATCGCAATGTTTGGTCTATGTTTCAAGTTGGCAAGCAAGTGCTTGTGTAACAGATAAGAGCTATGAATAGGCATATTTTGCTCAAATGGTTGCAGATGTAATAGACTTTTTTTTTATTGATATACTAACTTAGTCGCACTTGGTGTGTGTATAAAATCAAGTAATTTAACCTTAAGAGTTACAAAGTAAAGTGAAAATATATATTAATCAACTATGACTAAGTGATAAAAGTTCATCCATAAGCAAATAGCATGCATTTATTTGTTTTGTTGCAAATGTTAAGCAAGATAAATTTTTCTCACATATCCAAGACACATCATTATTGAGAGGGCTCTTTCAAACAAAAGAAAGTTTATACTCCCCTTCATTCCATTTTAAATATCACTTTTAGCTTGTGCATACCTTTTAAGAAATATAGCAAATATAGATATTTACATTTAATAAATGGATAATTTGACTACATTGTCCTTTACCACTCTTCTATTTTCTGTAAGCTGAAATAAATGTTGTTGGGAAGAGCAAGGGTAAGTTGGAAAACAATTACTGAAGACACTTATTTTGAACTATTTTAAGAAGCTGATGTATGGCTAAAATTGTGTGGGCAAAAAGACGCCGCCTAAGATTACGAGGATATGAGTCCAGCTGGCGAGACAAGACTTATCCTACAGGTCACCGGGCACAGAGGATACATGTCTGTTCTACGAGTTATGACCGTTCAGACGGTACTAGCGTATGACGCAAGGCATTCATCCTGCAGCCTTAGATTTACAGTCTCCTAGTTAGGATTTCGCATATACCACTGCCTTGAGTTTATAGGCCCATAGCGTTTATTAATCTTTGTATTCAAACATAATTAGGACTGAGTAATCTCAACTACAAATACACCTCCTTACATTGTATTGTAGATTAAGTAATTCACACTGAATCCACTATATTTACTTGCGTTTTCATCGTATTTTACTGTATTACTTGTGACCTTTTCATAAATTTAATTGTTTGACCTAGACGTACAATATTACACATAAACAGTTTGGCGATCATCGTGGGGCCCAAAGAACACTACCGACACAGTAGACGAGTCTGTACAGGATGCTAGCAATCCCAGAGTACATCCAAAGGATCCTACCAAGGAGCCAGTCCATGTATCCAGCAACGGCAAAGGCGATCAATTGCGCGAAGGTAATTCTGAGTTTAGAGGTTTCTTTGTTAATCTCCTCAAAACCTTGTCAGAACAGGCAGAGCAGAACTCGATCAACATGGTCGAGGGCATATCTCAAAAGTTAGGAGCAATGTTCGCTAGATCCTCTCAGAGGCCAGCATTCCCGCGACGACCAGCGCCCGCGAACGATTCACCAGTATCTGTTCGTTATCACAGACTCAACATGGATGCTGGTTCTGGAGGCTCAACAACAATTAATAATCAAGACCTTCAAAGGAACACCAGTCATTCAGGACATCCTAAAGCAGATAAAGGTTATCCACGAACGGATCGGTAACATGCCGGGTGCACTACCCCAGGTTACCACAGTAAATGAGCAAAAGTTTTATAAATATGCATACAAAGCAAGTGTTGCACTGATCCATGTACCAAAGCACTTCCACCTACCGGATAACATAAAGTACGATGGGATGACGGACCCAAACGAGCATATTTCTACATACTATACAACCGTTAAAAGAATGAAATCTCAGAGGAAGAAATCCAATCTGCTCTTATGTAGAGGTTTGGCTCGACCTTGGCTTAGGGCGCCCTTGCTTGGTACACTCATCTATCAATAGGCTCCGTCGAGTCATTCACCCAGATGTAAGATTTGTACAAGAAAGCGCATTCTAGCGCCCATAAGTGGGAGAAGCGTATGGAGAACATCTTCAAGGTTAGGCAGCGCAACGACGAGCATTTAAAAGACTATCTTGAAAGGTTCCAGAGGGAGCGCGTGGAGATTCCTCCAATTCTCGACAATATTGATGTGGTAGCTTTTAGCAAGAGCTTGAATTCCAAAGGGTTACTAGCTACTAGGAAGTTGCAGTGGAGTCTAACTCAACACCCTATGTCAACATAAAGTGCCCTACATCAAAGGTACACTGAAGAAATCCGCCTAGAGCCAGAGCACTCTCAGAACCCCGAAGATGAACGAAGAAAACGAGCAAGAAGTCCATCCCTGGAGGGAGATAGAGATGGAAGAAGACTAAAAGGGAAGACACAGAGTCAAGCGAGAACGAGAAAGCAGTGCAGTACCCGAGTGTCCGGGTCCCAGGAGAAATGAACTGAGCCCCATAGTTTCTGAGATTTTGGTTTACGAGTCAACATCGTTGATCTGGTTGTCAATCAGTTTGGTAAACTAGGGCCAAAATTACGGTAGCCGCCTCCCGTAAAAGGAGCAACTGGAGGAATTCAACAGCCTACTGTGACTTCTATCATAGCAATAGCCATGCCACAGTCGACTGCAAGGGCCCAATGTTAGAAATTGAGTATCAATTAAAGGAGGGACACCTTGAGGACCAGACTCTGGTGATAAGTGAAGCATCTACACAATCTTCGCAACCTCGATACCTCTCACAGCTTGGGTCGTTCGCTAGCCCTATTACGTTCATCCTGGAAAATGAAGGAAAGCATCAAAATGCTCTCACCGTGCCAAAAAAGGTGTCCAACTTTTAGATCAAGCAAGCTTTCGTGAACCCAGGAAATTATGTAAATATTATCCAATGAGAGGTATTACAGAAGTTAGGCCAGCACCATCAGATGATTTCAAGCCACCGCAGGATACCAGTTTCAATGGCCTTCGCGAGGAGCCTGTTGGAGAACTAGCTCTACCGGTTCATATCCCGGGCTTGACGAGCACAACCTTTTTCCAGGTACTCATATGTAATCTGTCATATGATGCCATCCTAGGACGACCCTGAATTCATAGTGTAAAGGGAGTACCCTCAACACTCCATCAAGTCTTCAGGTACCTTACCTAGCACGGGGTCAACGATTTACGGAGTGAGCGGCCTTTGCCTGGAGATTATTCTACGTTGGACAAAGGGCTGATAGCCGAGGTAAATATGGTCGACGAGGAATCTATCTGATATGAGACCACGGAGCATAAGGCTAGGATAGAGATCGGCTAGTTAAGAGAGTGGCTGTTAGAAATGAGTCATCTAGTTCCTAGGGCAGCAGAATTATAGTATCGGCTCTCCGAGGTGCTGGTAAAACAATAAAGACCCTGGTGGCTGATACATTGTAGCTTGGTATTGGCCCAAGTAAAGGTGCAACTCTTGCAGCTTCTGACAATAACCGAACCAGTCCAGGGGGAGCACCTGTTGCTGTATGTCTCGATCTAGAAGTGGCATGGAATATAGTGCTCACACGAGAAGAAGATGGGAGACAGTGTCGCTCCAAACGCACATGCAAGTATACGCGGTCGATTAAGTAATAAAGTGATAAGAAAGTATCGTTCCCACGAGGACTATTGATTAACTATTAACTAGACAAACTTCAATTCAAGTATTGTTCAAGAGAGTTTAACCAGATTTCAAGTTGTGTTTAATTAACTAATTAACTAAAAGTAATTGAAGTAAATGGAATGCAAGACAATTCAAGAGTTCTAGATATCAGTGAAAGGAAATATTCTAGGATTATGGGACGATCACCAATCCAGTTGCACTCATCCGCTAATTGAACTAACTTTATTTATCTGAGTTGTTAATCACAGGGTTAATTATACTCACAGAGCTCTTTCGATACTCTGCTCGCCTATTCAAGCCAACCTAACACCTATATGTCTATGGAATTAGAATTTACAAGAATGCATGTGCTTTTCCTGTAAACTGATTAAGCGTGACTGTTAGGTACATTTCTATTCTAACAGCGAAACCATTCCCCGATGCCCCGGTTCAAGAACACGTTTTATTTAATTCTATTGCAACCTACGGTTCCCACTTTCGAGTTCAACCTTAGGTTCATGGGTAATACTTAACAACTGGCCAGGAAATTAAATAATTCAGAGCAGAATTAAATAAACAACTCAATATGATAAATTTAATAGAATTCAACCAACTTCAGAGTACAACTTTCATGGTTAACCCATAAGCCTAGAATAATAGAGTTTAGCTACTCATAGACAAGTTAGCTTTCTCACAAAATAATCTAGAATTCATGAAGCAATAAAGAGGGAAGAAGAATTACAACTCAGTTGATGAATCTTGGTTCTCTAGCCTCTACTATGGTTCTTGCCTCCAAAAAGTACGTAATAATCTAAGAATAAACATTACAAGGGTTTAATAATAGGAAATTAGTACATGGCCCACGTTTTTAGCTAGTCCTGGCAGCTCTAGGACTAGTTTACGGCGCATACACCGGAGCATGCCAAGCATCCGTGGCTGTATGCGCTCCTTTTCTCAATTTCTTCAATATTTGCACTCTTCTCAGTCCATACAGCCTAGCATGCCAAGCATCCAACGTTGTACCCATTGCTTCTTCCTTGTTCTTGTATGAATCAAGCTCCACTTTCCTTCAATTCGCTCCTAAAATATTCAAACACCTCAAGTTAGCATTTTACTCTAAATGTCGCATTTTTGGGCACATAATACACTAAGAATAACTCAAAAGCTATAAGAAATCAATGCCGAGACATAAGATATACGTCCAACATCAACACCCCACACTTAAACTTTGTTCGTCCCCGAACAAACAAATCCAACACACTCAAACCCAAGAACTTCAAGGAAGTGCACCTATGAAATAGGTTGATACCAACAATTAGCCACTAGACATACAAGCACACAACTTCCCATATTACCACACCACACATTTAGAAAACATGGATTATCAAGCAGTCAAGTAGAAACAACCAAGCCTCAAGAAACGACTCTTCACACCAACTTACTCACGACATGTCCACTCGCTCAAGATTAGGGCCTAATAAAAGCTCCAACCTCTCATAATCCATGTGCTCTCACCAATCAAAGTCTAGTTCCAATCACAAAAATATATCAAATGAATTATAAGGGACTTTCAAGATAGGAAGAATTCTCTCACACTAAAAAAGAATCTCAAGTGCCACACAATGGTACCATAGGCTTGCCCGTAGTGTAGGACTTCACTAATGTAGGCTCGCTCCTATTCAGGATTAACTAGGACTTTAAGGGTTGTAATGTAGGCCAAAAGACGGGTAATGGTTAAATGACTACCTCCCTAAGCACTTTAATACATCACTTCCACTTTTTATAGCTCAACTCTTCGCAAAAAAAAAAAAAAAAAAAAAAAAAAACAACCGAGCAACCATCCGAACATCAACTCAAACACTTTCTTCCCTTTAAGTATTTTTTATCAATGTGCACAACACTAGCAAGGATTGAGAATTTTTCTCTTTTGCTTTCTTTTTATTTATTTTTTTCACTTTTGATGTTTTTTCTTTTTTTTTTTCAACATTTGTCAATCTTTCCTCAACCTTGCCAATGTACTTTTTTCTCAAAAATACCATCAAAAATTTATTCTTATTGACTCCACTCAAAAGCCATCAATTTCCACCAACCACAACTCCACTAACAACAATCTTTTCAATTAAAGTGCTCTAAGGAGTACGGGTTCAAAAAGAAGGTAATTAAGAACAAAGGGAATAGGCTTGTAATGTGGGTGTCAACAAAAAAAAACTAATAAGCTCAAAAAGGATTACAAGGGATATATATGAACGGGTAGGCTAATCAAGGCTGCAAAAGAAAGGGTTTATCAAAGAAGGCCTGTATCATCTCACAACTAGAGCAAACCTAGGATTTCGCTTTGAACACACGCGGGGCAAGTTCTAGACCAATAATGCAAGCACGAGAATAAAGAGAAGCACCTCACCACTCATGGCACATGAACTACTCAAGGCGGAATAATTCCAACACCTAACAAAAACAAGCGAGACAAGTCATACTATTCAGTCAGCACTCAGAGTCAGAAACCTGAGCCGAGGAGTCACTAACAAGACTGACTATCAATCCAACATACAACTCACACAAAAAATCTTTAGGGAAGTTCAACTCGCATGTAAAGGACTAAATATGTCAGTATCAAACAATTCACAGAGAAGGCACAGGTCCTTACCACTTAGCTACTCCTATTTCCTAATTTTTTTTGTATTGTAAATATCTATTTTTTTCCGTTTTTATCTTAAAACACCCGGTTCAAAACAAAAGGCATCCTCGGGAAAGAACCGTGGCTTGAAGAAAACCCAAGGATTATGCCACTAATCTAAAAAAAATTTAAATGCAGTAAAAATATACAAGTACAAATCATGATACCCCACCCCACACTTAAAATAATGCATGGTCCCCACTGCACAGGTACAAAAATAATAACAAGAGTGGGTATCAAGAAAGCTCCCTCAAACCGAAGAGTCTGGAGGTGCTGCAGACCGGTCAGAACCCGCGGTCTGAGCAGTGGAAAGATCCAACAAGGTAGTGCCAGCTGCATCCATCGCATCAATCAGCGACCCCTCCATAGTAGTGGCAGTAGCCGGAGCTGGCACTACCTTGTTGTCACTTACTGACGCAAATGAAGTGCTCCTCAGTGCACACACCCGTATTTTAAAGACACTAGCCTAGAAAGGCATACAAAACATAGTGCGTTAAACTACACAAGTACACATAAAAGTATTAATGAACGCCTGTTTCATTAATAACAAACAGCCGGTAGGCTTATAATATATAATTATGTTCTTTTGAATACAACATTTTTTAGTACAGGTATTCAAAAACACTAAAAAAGGCAAAACTACAAACTTCTCAAAATCTGCACGGCTGAAGATTTTTCAACTGGATTGTAGCTACAAGCCACTAAGCAGTTTAAAGTTCTCCCGGCATCAAGGGATATGTCAGCCCGATCAACCTTCGGCGTATAACCACTGAAGTGAACAAAACCCGGATACCCTGATCAAAGCAAGGGTCCTCGAAAGCGTCTGAACATATATGCAGCCTTCCTCCATCTCGTCCGCTGAACTCAAAGAGAAACTAGAAGATCTGCTTCGACCCTTGTTGGTCAAACGGGAGTACACTGCCCCGCACATCCTCAAGCACAATTGGGAGCTCATCGAAAACTGGGAGGCTTGAGCTGGAAACCTACCACAAGGTAAGCTTTTCCCCTTGGATATCCCACAGCCAACGGCCGATGAGGCGTTGCTACAACAGTACGGCCGAACCATCCAAACCAAGAGACAACCTTGAACCACAAGCAGAGTTAGAGCTTGGTGACTTATTAATCCACCAATGGCTCGAAGTTATATCCTCTTGTCTGCCATAAAACATAGGCAGGCACATGGGCTTCAACCATTCACCATCAAAGGAGCTACCCGAACGCCAGAAACATCCTGGCGGAGAAGTGATCATGCCCAACTACGCCCTATACAAGGGACTAAGCGGTCGCGGCAAATATAGCTCGGTATTTAAAGCCTCGAGGACGAATCCCATATAGAACACTTCAAATCTAATTGCTAACCTAACTAACTTATCTAATCAATTAACTTCGAAAATTTATATTTATATGATGGTTTCAATGTAACAACTAATTGACGATAAAGTAAATAGAAAAGTAATAAGAAATAGATTAATTCAAGGTTTTAGAAGCCTAAAATTGAACTACCCAACTCCTACTCATGTGTTAGAACAATGTATTAATAGATTCAACTTGCTTCTTCCTATTAAACACTTACACCAAGTTCACAACTATTCACTCTCGTATAATAATTACAACTTTCACTAACAAATTTCTCAATTAATTAATAAAGATACATATGACTACAAATATGGTTCACAATCGGGGTCAATGGTCACAAATCACCTTTTTGACAACCTAAGTAATGCCTTTTTTTAAGGTTGAAATATTGCTAAGTGTTTAAACCTAACTCATGAATCTATCCCTAGATGCACAAGAATAAAGGGCACAATCAATTGGGAGCTCTACCAATCGATAGCATACAAATCATAAACACTTAGATAGGAAGGTTAACAAGGTTCATTCATTAAAGCAATAATTCATAATACATAAGTATTAGAGTGGTTCAATAAACCATAGAATAAGTAACTTTACTACTCATGGTTACCATAATCATGTTAAGATAATTCATGAATGAATAAATTAAAAAAATAAATGAAGAATTTAAGAAAAATATTGTGTTCTTGAAGTCTCCAAAGCTCTAGCCTCAGTTTCCTCATTCCCAGGTTAAAAGATATATTTTTGGATGTGTTTTAGGACTTTTATATCGTCCCCATAGACCCACACAAGTCGGGAATCCAAAATAAAGTTGGAATTAATACGTCAAGATTTTAAACCTACGGCGCCGCGCTATGCATCGCGGTAGGCCAAAATCTACAGGTTTTCGAAATTCCGATCTCTCTGGATCTCGCCCCTGTTGCGTCGCGCAGCGCAACGCCCAATGCGGCGCGACATGCATATTTTACTGCTTGTTCACTTTTTATCATTTTTCGTCCACGCCTTCGCTCACTCGACCCTCGGGCTTCTACTCAGAGTTCAAAACCCTTGTTTTCACTAAACTTTTTCCATGAACGCCTCATATCATCAACATAATTCATACAACATAAAACACACTAAATAAGAGCAATTTTGTTCAAAGTAGTAACAAATATCACAAGTCAAAGCATCAACATGAGGCAAATGTATATGAAATATAGCAATATCTAGCCTCGTATCAACCCCCACACTTAAACCTGTGCTAGTCCTCGAGCAACTTATTCCTTGAAATCAAGAAACACCAAAATAACTCACACAATGACTTGGGTTTATATAGGCACTTAACAAGTTGTATATGCACTAATCATGCTTTATTCTCACGAAATCTATGCCAAGAATATTTAAAAACAACCAAGTGCATCAAATCAACCTCCCAATTCCACATCAACTTCAGACTCACTCACTAAGTCATGCAAGTACTCACTCTATCCAAGAGACTAATAAAAGAGCTCGCTTCTTATAAATCATATGCCCTCACAATTAAATAAAATATTAATGAAGAAATTCACATAAGAGAATGATCATGAACAAACAGTTCACATATAGATGAATCACTCACTCTCAGAAAAAAAAAAACTCACATGCAACACAAGACATACCACAAGCTTGCCTTTAGTGTAAGACTCGACTAATGCCCATCTCCTCGGCCAAGATCAATTAAAACTTCTTTTGGTTGTAATGTAGGCAATGGGATGGGTAGGATATATTTAGGTAATAATGACTAACCTCCCAAGTAATTTAATACACCACAGTTATTTCAAACATTTTCCTCCAATCCAATCTTTCTTTTACCATCACAGAGTCAACTTTCACCGACCTTTTTCTTTAAGCAAAGGTAGGAGCTAATGATAGGGACTACTTTTTTTCTTTCTTCTATCTTTCAAACACAATATTTTTTTTCATATTTCAATTATCGCACAATATTCCAAGTTTTTTTAAAGTAAATTCCTCCAATAGCATCATTTTAAGCACCTTTTTTCTTCCTCCAACAACTACAAGTTTCCCACTTTATTAACTAGCCTTTTAGGCTCATAACACTACAAGTAAAACTCACAGATATTCAGCACAAGAAATAGGAATCCCAATAGCTATCAAAGAAAACACTACAGGCTTAAAAAGCTTAGCTAAGGTCAAAGTTTCACCGGCAAATATCTAATTCTGAAGCTTCAAATAAATTGGCTATGAAAGGAATGATATCATTTCCTAACTGAGCAAATTTCTCATTTTGCTTTGCACATACATGGGCAAGTTCTAGACATCAGGTGTTAAACATGGAAAAAATAAAATACTCACTCACACATGACACATAACCTACTCAAAACGAATCAATTCGCGCTCTTAAACAAAGCAAACACAGGCAAACTCTCAAGCAAATCTAGAGTCAACATCATGATCATAGGCTTCAAACAACGCACTCAATGTTCTCAAGGCAAAGTGGATTATGATAGAATATATGCATGAAGTTCATATACCCCTATTTATATAAAACTGGTCAAAGTGGAGCCAAGACTCTCCCATCCATTTACTACACTCTAATCCTAAAAAAATCTACCTATACCCGATTCAAACTAGCTCATTTGGAAAAGAACCGATGTACAAAGAAAAACCAAAGAGAATTATTAATATAAATAAGAAGACTTCCACCCCACACTTAAAATCATGCATTGCCCTCAATGCATTAAAATAAATCTAAGGGTGATAGAGAAACTCCGTGGAGCTCTAAGTCTGAAAAACATTATTTTCAGCTTCCTTAGGGCGAGGTACTCAGACTTCCCTCAAGCAGGACATCCTCAACCACTTGTACGAGGTTGCAAGCACCCCATACTAGGACTTCAAACCAGTCAAAACATGCAAAACAAAGAAACTCACCAAGTAATATCCTTTAAAAGATAATTTTTTTTTCATTTTTTTTACTTGTATAAAATTACAATGATGGGTTGCCTCCCGAGAAGCGCCTTAGTTATAGTCGTGGCAGGCTCGCATGTATGCATACACGAATAATTCACATTATCACAATGTCCCTTCAGCATTTTGTCAATGTCAACAACTATTTCTTCATCATACAACTTCAAGGTCATCTTCATCTTATCGACATCAATCACTGCTCTACCAGTAGCCAAGAATGGACGACCTAAGATAATTGGAACATCTTTATCAGTGGTTCAGTCAAGAACCACAAAATCTACTGGAAACATGAAACTACCCACATGCACAAGTACATCCTCTACTATTCCAACAAGGTGCTTTTGCCTCCTATCTGCTAGCTGGATTCGCATTAAAGTCTCTCTTATACCAATCAGACCCATCTTGTTGTATACTTCTAGCGACATCAAATTAATACTTGCATCAGAATCACATAATGTCTTACCAATTGTGAGATCACCAATAGAGCACAGGATTGTAAAACTACCAGGATCTTGCTTCTTTTTAGCTACAGGCTTTGAGATGACAACACTACACACCTTAGTCAACTCGACTATCTCTACCTCATTAAAGTCAACCTTCTTAGACAAAAGATCTTTTAACAATTTAGCATATCCAGGTACCTCTCGCATAACCTCCATGAAATACATATTAAGCTTTATTTGTTTCAACAAATCAAAAAGCTCATTAAACTTCCAACCTTTTTGTTGCTTTGCCAATCTTTGAGGGAAAGGAGACGGTGGTGTTTTTGCCTTAGAGTTCTGCTCCCTTGACACTTTACCTTATGCAACCACCTTCTCGGCTTCTTTAACAGGTTCTTTGGTAATTACCTTCTCAGTACCAGGAACAGGTTTTGGAGTGGTCTCTTTATCAGCATGATCACTGCCAGCCAGTTTGGTAGAGTCATCAGTAGGCTCAATGTTTCGCATAGTGGGTAGTGCTCATTTTGCTCCTTATCCAAGTCTCTGCCATTCCTCAAATTGACTGCCACTAATTGATAAGGATTTGGATCTTTAGGATTCACTAGAGTGTCGCCCGGTAAAACACCTTGAGGTCTATTATGTAAGGCATGAGACAGATGTCCCAACTTGGTCTCTATACCCTTTATTGCAGCGTCATGTTCTGTCACTTGCCCTTCTAACTTCATCCTCAGTGTATGTTTGAAATAGCTTCAAATGGTGCTCCATTGTTAACACAAGTCCATTCTTTAACAAACCAGGAATTGCTTGCACTCTTTGTCCACCAGTTTGTCCCAATAGCTGATGATAATAGGATACCATGATCTGTGCAATTTTACTTGAGTCATTTTTCATCTCCCGATTCTCATTTCTAAGCTGGGTAATGGCTTGTTGCATTTTCTTTTTTTTCAACATTGAGAAAAAATATCTAGTGTTATTATCCCCTAGCCTGATCCAGGTGGCTTTTCTTCTTTGTTGCAGAAATATTTCAGCCAAATAGGATGAATGCCTAAATTTCTGAGCTCTCTACCTTTCTTCTGCTTGCAAGTTTTGATTCAGTGGATCTTGTTGCAGTTGCTTTTGAACTCTGAATAAGGCTTCTCTATCATCATCTGCTTCTGTGGTTAAATTCCTAAAGTTTTGTGAGTTCAGCTCCTTTAATGTATGTTTTAGCATCTTCAATCTCTTCACAATGCTAAACATTTTATATCCCTCTATGTGATTTTCCCAAACTGCAGCCACCTTTTAGAGAAATACGGGGTGCAATGTCTATTTATTACATAAATGAAAAGGCCTAGCTCCTGTTGTGTTCTCTTCAAGCTGGGCTATTTTGATAGGACAATGGTCACTCGCCCCTTCAGGGAGACAAGTTGCTTTATAAAGTGGCATTTTAGAGAGCCACTCACTATTCAAAAAGGCCCAGTATATCTTAAATAACACTTTGTTCCCTTCTTGTTTATCGCTCCAGGTATATCTACTGCTAAGTTAGGGTACTTCTAGCAAAGCACTCATCTCCACACATTCCTGAAAATCGGCTATCTCAGCTACTGACATTGGATTTCCTCCTATCCTGTCATCTATATTCAGCCTAGAGTTGAAGTCATTGATGACTAGCTGTTAGACCCTTGATTTAGTGGGATTCGGCCTTAGCACGAGTTTGGGCATGTTGGGTCGGCCATGGGCAAAAACGGGTGGCAAACAATATGATTGACGAATGTTTGGACAAGTGTGGGCTAAATGTGACTTGGTAGGATCAAGGCATGTGTGTAGGCTGATTGATAAACGTATTGGTGGCACGACGGCTAGGCAGCCTAGTGTCTTCTGTGTGTCTAAGTGTGGGCAATGATGGCTTAACGTCGCTTGTTGGGTGGCAAATGAACGAGGCAACGAGCAAACGACTTTGTGGGACAAAGGGTGTCATAACGTGGTGTTGTGATGCTAAGGAAAGCATTGGCTTGGCTAAGTGTGGTGCATGACACTTGGCCAAAGTTGGGGGCGGATGAGCTGAACGACTTGGCAAAGTCGGATGTGTGAAGGTGCAGAGTTGGGCGCACAAGCAGACAGCACTGGGCGCATGTGCCGTGCGCCTGACAAGGAAGTTGGGCACTGAAACATGGCTTAACACATGGCTGAGGTGGCCGAGATCGTGGACAAGTGGGCTGCCAAGTGTAATTTCATCCCCTATCCATTTGTAAAGCCTTGTGGCTGACCCTTTTTGTATATTTAAGTCATTTATTCATTGTAAATAGACTTAGACAGAAAATGTAGCATAGGCAACACAAATAAAACATCCTCCTTAGGAAGGAGACGTTTGGCCAAGGCTGACCATTCCTTTGT
This sequence comes from Petunia x hybrida, assembly GCA_037355625.1. Classification (NCBI taxonomy): domain Eukaryota; kingdom Viridiplantae; phylum Streptophyta; class Magnoliopsida; order Solanales; family Solanaceae; genus Petunia; species Petunia x hybrida. The sequence goes on along the minus strand of JBBBVM010000317.1, from coordinate 2,171,134 downwards.
ATTTACGTGGTAATATAAAGGTTGGGAATTGGTTTCCCGTATGTTGTTGTGTTCCGTTTACATTTATCTTGCTTCCATAACTTGTTCCTAAGTGCTAAACAATTTCAAACAACCCTATTTAATTAACAAAGCATTGGGAAGGTTGGGCCTTGCAAGGATGCGTGGCCGCCGCACGGGGCAAACCTCGACAGGTGTTGGTTGTCAAAAACCATCCCTGTGACAACTGGTATCAGAGCGAGCAGGTTCATTTGGTGGGTGTGACGGGCTGATAAAAATATCAAGACACGGGTTTGGATGGCTTTAATTCAAGGGGAGGTCGTCTAGTACTTGGCAGTGGCAAAACAAGTAAGTAAACGTGATTTTTCTGTCGGTTGTGGGCTGATTTCGGGAAAAATCAGCATGCTTGCTCAACTTTTGGGCATGGCTATGTGTTGGTCTTGCAAAAATGAAGGAGACAAGATAACAAATGGGGGGAAAATGTGTTGGACTCGTGGTGTTAGTCGACGGGCTGCATTTGGAGCAAGACGAACACAAGACTCAATGTTGTTAGGCTTGTGATTCTTTGCAAGTGGTGGACAAAAGGAGCGGGCTGTTTGTGGTGAACGGATTGGAGGGCTTTCAATGGCGCTACAACAACATAAAAACGTGCAAGGCAAACGGGCAAAGGCAAGCAAAACGCTGCACTTGAGGGCAAGTGTAGAAACGGGATGTTTTGGCTTAAAATTGTATTTTTCTTTGGCATTTAGGGGGTGTTGCTGAATTTGTTCGATGAGGGCGTCGAATTCAAGAGGTGCGGGTAGTTTGTTAGACCCTTGATTTAGTGGAATTCGGCCTTAACACGAGTTTGGGCATGTTTGCTCGGCCATGGGCAAAAACGGGTGGCAAACAACATGATTGACGAACGTTTGGACAAGTGCGAGATAAATGTGACTTGGTAGGATCAAGGCATGTGTGTGGGATGATTGTCAAAATTATTGGTGGCACGACGGTTAGGCAGCCTAGTGTCTTGTGTGTGTCTAAGTGTGGGCAATGATGGCTTAACGTCACTTGTTGGGTGGCAAGTGAACGAGGCAGCAAGCAAACGACTTTGAGGGACAAAGGGTGTCATAACGTGGTGTTGTGATGCCAAGGCAAGCATTGGCTTGGCTAAGTGTGGTGCATGACACTTGGCCAAAGTTGGGGGCGGATGAGCTGAACGACTTGGCAAAGTCGGCTGTGTGAAGGTGCAGAGTTGGGCGCACAAGCAAGCAGCGCTGGGCGCATGTGCTGTGCGCATGACAAGGAAGTTGGGCATTGAAACATGTCCTAAAACGTGTCTGATGTGGCCGAGATAGTGGGCAAGTGACTGTCAAGTGTAATTTCGTCCCCTATCCATTTGTAAATCCTTGTGGCTGATCCCCTTTGTATATTTAAGTATTTTATTCATTGTAAATAGACTTAGATAGAAAATGTAGCATAGGAAACATAAATAAAATGTCCTCCTTAGGAAGGAGACGTTTGGCCAAGGCTGTCCATTTCTTTGTATTTACGTGATAATATAAAGGTTGAGAATTGGTTTCCCGTATGTCATTGTGTTCCTTCTACGTTTATCTTGCTTCCATAACTTGTTCCTAAGTGCTAAACAATTTCAAACGACCTTATTTAATTAACAAAGTGTTGGGAAGGCTGGGCCTTGCAATGGTACATGGCCGCCGCATGGGGCAAACCTCGGCAGGTTTTGGTTGTCAAAAACCACCCCTATGACACTAACCACGGTGATACACATCACCTGCTAAAGTTCATCAACTCACCCAAAAATTTCTTCTTTCTTCCCTTGTGATAAAAGCATATACACAGGCCAGGAATAAATTTTTTTGGATTTCCACAGCAAGCACCTTACATGTGATTGGTTGACAAGATTCACTTACAACATCCACACTATAGTAATCAGGCCTCCATGTGAGCCAAATTCTACCATTATAACGCTCCTCCAAGTTTGTGATGTACTTCCAACCACCAAACATTTTATTTTCTATTTCAAAAATTCTATTACTCTTTATTTTTAGTTCAAGAAGACCAACTAATCCTACATTCTGAGAGCTGCAAAGGAGTTTTACCTCCTTTTTCTTATTGGGGCCGTTAACACCCCTTGTGTTCCAACTGAGAAGACTAACCATGGCCTGATGGGGGTATTGAAGGTCCTTCCCCATGCTTGACTTGATTACTTTGAGACATACTACTAGTACCAGTATCATCCTGAGCCAATTGGTTGAAAGAATTAGCTACACTGATTCCCTGCTACTTTGGACTCACACTTTTGTATACTTGGATTAGACTATATAGAGCTTGCCCCCCGAGCTTGGCTTGGTTTGAGATACCATAGCACCTACATTAGCTGGCTTAATTAAAGCCTCTTTCCCTTCTCGCTGAATAGGCTTTGCACTTCAATGACTTCTTTCTACACGATGACTTCATTCTCAGTCTTTTGAATGGTGTTATTTCCCACGATTACACCACTTTACTGTTTTAAGGACCAGTTCTTTAAAATGTGTTCCTTTACTCAACGATATGCGGAATTAAAACTGTAAGTAATTGAACACCAGATATTAGCGTGGAAAAACCCCTTGACTCGGGATCAAAAAACCACGACCTACTTCTCAAGTAGGATTTCAACTTCACTATGTAAAAAGACCCACTTGGTTATAAGACTCACTCTTACTAACCTAGGACTAACTCTAATCCTTTAGTGATCTTTCTCACGATCAGTGAAGTTGTGTCAAGTCCACGACTTGAACCAGAAAATTTACAACTCGATATTTGCTTACTACAATTGAACTAAGACTTGAACTTTTACAAGATTCAATCTAAGGAACAGGTTCTAACTTAGTTCTACTGTAGCTAACTGATTACACAAATAAGCTAATAACTCTTCTCAGCTTTTGCTCGATGCTCTCTGTATTTGTGCATACTTCTATGGCTGATAGTCTCCACGTTTTATAGCTTCCAGCAGCCAAGAAGTCTCGATGAATTAGAACTCCAAAGATCCCTTGACTTTGAGTCCTAATTGGATTCTTCCTTCTAGAATCCGAATCCTTTATCCCTTAGTTATGCAATCTTTTCGTATCCGATTAGGCCTGCATAATTATCAAGATATACGTCAGTTTTAGGATAAATAATAATATCTCAATTAAACGATTTTGCATGAATTATCTATTCAGCTGCAGTGATCCAAAGGAACAGGTCCTTTGAATCCGTTCCTCAGTCATTAGTCAAAACTCCAAGCTTATCCAAGCTAACAATTTCCCCCTTTTTGATGATGACAAATTCATACTCATAGCTTCATCTCCTTAATGTCCTGAAGTACAACTTAAGCTCAAAAAGACAATTAATCAGTGGAGAATTAATTTATCATTAAGGAACAGATTTTCAATTAGGTATAACTTCATGCAAAAATCAGACTTACTCTTCCCCCTTTTGGCATCATTGAAAAGGTTGCATAAAAATATAACTCAAGTGTTAGAATTAATCAGCACATGGCCATTGAGGCAACTCAAAATGCAAACATAAATCAATTTAAAGCAACTGCAAAACAATGATATTAGCGATCGAAGACACTTCATTTAATCAAATATTAAAATCAGGGGATACAAGCAAGTACTACATGATTATCCAACGACTAAAGAAGAAAAAAGGCTAAGGCACTAGGCTAGGCTAGACCCCACTAGACAAAAGATGGCTAAAGGCTAAGGCTAAGGTGGTCAGGATGTGGAAGGACCAGGTCCCTGAGACTTGTTAAGCAACTCAAACATCTGCTTGAGCATTCCCTCATTGGTCTCCTTTGCTTTTGAGGCCTCTGCCTTCCAGTAATTCTTCTCCTCTTCCAACCTTGCTATCTCAGCAGCCTGAATAGCAACCTGTTGCCTAAGTGCCCTCACTTTGTTGTTCAATGGCTGCCTCCCAACACCAGCCTGTGGAGGATCAGCCTGAACTGGCAAATCACAGCTTATTAATGTGGCACAGCCAAACTTTTCCTTCTTTGTAGCCTTTACCACCCCTTCCAAGGGAATCTTCAACTTTGCAAACACATCAGTCAGAATAAAACCAAACGGCAAGGAGTGCTTTCTCTTCCCAGCAATCACCCTTTTTATCAGGTGGACCATAAAGCTGGGCCAGTTGATCTGCTTTTCAGTGTCCAACAGTTCCATAAGGACCAGGTCCATGAAACTGGCAACTCCTCTTTTCTCCTGCCTTGGCAGCACAATTTTGTTCACAACCTCAAATAACACTTGGTGATGTGGGTGCATCTCACTATTCTGCACAGCCCTGGGTTTCTCTTCTCCATAATTCTCAGCAAACTTCCTAGTGATCTCCAGATCAGTAGGCAATTTTGTCTTGTCAAGTCAAGCCAAACCTTCTTGACATAACTGTCATACCCAGTAAAAGAAATCCCCAGCAGCTCACAAAGTTCCCTTGTATCAAACAAAATCACATTGTCATTCACAGAGGTAGTAATCCTGTCTTCTTTGATGGAGCAGTTCTTGTAGAACTCTTGCACCATCCCCTTTGCACACCTGCCAGAGATCTTAAGGACCATGTCCCTCCAACCCTGAGCATGCAGTTTTTGCAACAGCCACAACATTCCTTCTTCCTGCACATCAGACATTACCCGACCTTTCAAAACCTTCCTGGTCAACATGTCATCATGAACACAGTGAACAGACTCATCACCTTCAGCATCACTATCACTCTCATCTCCAGCAACGGACTCATCACTGTCACTAGCAGAGCTTTCAGAAACAACAACTCTCTTGGAGGACCTGGTCCTCTTAGCAGCTTTCTCTGCAGCTTTAACCGAGCTTATTGTTACCCTTCTCTCAGTAACTTTTCTTTTCTTGGACTGAGGCACAACCTCCTCAGCATCTACCATCTCATCATCCTCAGAAAAATCAGCAAGATCAATATCATCCACTTCTTCCTCTTCCACCACCTGTTTTCCCTTCCCTTTTCTGCTCCTTTCCAAGGCAGCAGCTAGTTGTTTATCAGCAGCTTTTGCAGCACTTCTTGTCCTCCTAACCCCAGAAGCAGGGGTTGAGGCAGAAGGAACAGGTCCTTTTGCCTTTGAGGAACTTTCAACTTTCTTCTTATTTCCGGGCTTATAACTATCACCTATTTTCTTCAACTTAGCAGCAATTTCAGTAGTTACATGAGCATCGATAGGTCCCTTTCTTGCCAATTTTCTTTGCAGACTCCTAATTTTAATCAAATCTACCAAGGGCCTATCACTATCACTGATAGCCTCATCAACATCGATCACATCCTCCATGGGTACTCTAGGAGCAGCCTCTGGAGACCCCGATGACCCATGCATGGGTGCTTCCAAACTCCTAATAGGTTCCCCTTCAAGAGCAGCCCCAGACCCCTCTCCCTTTTCTTCCTCGTCTACAACAACATTCAAAGGGTAGGTGAAGTTTACCTGATACTGATACAACACCATAGCATGTGATAAATCCTCAACCTGCTCAGCAATTGATTTAGCCGTGGGAACTGGTCCTTCCCCCTGAATATCAGGTTCAGGTATTTCTGGAATTGGTTCAGGGACTTCAGGGTTTAGGTCAGTGGTTTCCATGGGTGAGGGAGGATTAAGATTTTGTGGTTGTTCATCAATAGGTGCAGTTCAAGAATTATCAGAAGCAAGAGACATTTTTGCAATTCGAATTAACAAATAATTTACTACTCTTTCTGAAATTGTGATAGTTTTAATTGATGAACAATGTAAAAGAATAATGAGGAAGAAGAAGTGTATTTATAGAGTGAATTAGGTAGTGGAGTTAGAGTGAAAAACGATCAACTTACCTCAGCACAACATGCAACGGTTAAGGACTCTTGGGAGTCTCCCGGAGAAAAAGAGCCGTTAGGCTGCAGGTTACCTTTTCAGAGTAGGAACTGTTCCTCCGATGGGACTCTTTTACAATTTGGATATGGGTAGGAAACTTACTGGGATTTATCCTAATCACAAGTTACCTATAGCCTTTATACTTCTAAATTAACTGAATAATAACGAGTACATACCTGTTTTTAACACAAAAATTCAGTGTCCTTCCAATTTGCAACATTTTGATCATCTGAAATTCTAAGAGCATAAGGGTAACATCATTCAATTTTAGCAACTCTAAATAAGAAGTATGGCATAAGAGTATACATTTAAGTATTTAAACTGGACTGAATTATTCATAGTGACTTGAATAAAATTCATTTTAAGAGCAATTTTCTAGCCAATTATGAAGTAAAGCATTGATGATTTTATGTGAATTTAATCATCCCTAACTCCAATCTATTTCTTTCAAAATCATCTCTACCTAGAGCTTTAGTAAAAATATCAGCTATTTGCTTTTCAGTAGGACAAAATGCTATGGTAATCAAACCTTTTTCATAATTGTCTCTTAGGAAATGATGTCTTATGTCAATGTGTTTAGTCCTTTTGTGATGCACTGGATTCTTTGTCATATTAATAGCACTAGTGTTATCACAATATATAGGAACAGTTCCTACATCAACACCAAAATCCTGTAACTGTTGTTTGATCCACAACAACTGTGAGCAACATGAAGCAGCTGCCACATATTCAGCCTCGGCAGTGGAAAGTGCCACTGAATTTTGTTTCTTAGTTCCCCAAGAAACCAAACACTCACCAAGAAAATGTGCCATACCTGAGGTACTTTTTCTATCAACAAGGAAACCTGCATAGTCAGCATCAGTATATCCAACAAGATTAAAACTACCACCTTTGGGATACCAAAGTCCCAAGGGACCTGTTCCTTTCAGATACCTCAATATTCTTTTAACAGCTTTCAAATGAGATTCCTTAGGATCTGATTGAAACCTAGCACACAAACCAACACTGAACACAATATCAGGTCTACTCGCAGTTAGATAAAGTAAAGAACCTATCATACCCCTATACAATTTTTGATCAACTGATATTCCATGTTCATCAAGATCCAATTTTGTGGCAGTGGCAATAGGTGTGTCAATTTCCTTAGCTTTATCCATATCAAATCTTTTAAGTAATTCCTTAACATACTTTTGTTGATGGATCATAGTTCCATTTGAGGTTTGCTTAATTTGTAAACCCAAAAAGAAATTGAGTTCACCCATCATGCTCATCTCAAATTCACTCCCCATCAAGTTTGCAAATTCCTTACTTAAATTTTCACAAGTAGCACCAAAGATTATATCATCTACATAAATTTGAACAATTAAGAGATGTTTACCTTTTTCTTTTAAAAACAATGTACTATCAATTTTACCTCTCTTGTATCCATGCTGGAGTAGAATTTTGATAGTCTTTCATACCATGCTCTTGGTGCCTGCTTGAGCCCATACAAGGCTTTGTCCAACTTGTACACATGTTCAGGGAACTGTTCACTTTCAAAACCTGGAGGTTGCTTGACCTACACTTCTTCTTTCAAGCAACCATTTAGAAATGCACTCTTGATATCCATTTGATGTAGAGTAAATTCCTTGTATGTAGCAAAGGCTATAAGAAGTCTTATTGCTTCCAGTCTTGCAACTGGAGCAAAAGTCTCATCATAGTCGATGCCCTCCTCTTGACTATTATCCCTGAACGACTAGCCTGGCCTTGTTTCTTGTTACCATGCCGTCCTCATCAAGTTTGTTTCTGAAAACCCATTTTGTTCCAATTATGGACCTGTTCCTTGGCTTGGGTTCCAGATGACAAACTTGACTCCTTTGGAATTGATTCAGTTCCTCCTGCATAGCATTGATCCAATCTGCATCCTTCAGTACCTGTTCTTGAGTGAGACTGTCAGTTTCATCAAACTTAACATGCATGCTTCTTCAATTTTCAATGTTTTTTGTAAAACACCCTATAAGATTTACTATTTAAATAATAACCAACAAATATTCCCTCATCACTTCTAGGATCAAATTTTCCTAAGGCATCTTTCCCATTGTTGTGTATGAAATATTTGCAACCAAAAGCCCTAAGATGAGAAATATTTGATTTTCTTCCTTTGAGCAATTCATATGGGATCTTTTCTATTAAAGGTCTTGTCATACATCTATTTATTATGTAGCATGCAGTATTAATAGCCTCAGCCCAAAAGTTCTGTGGAAGATTTCTAGATATTAACATAGTCCTTGCCATTTCTTCTAGAGTCCTATTTTTCCTTTCCACTACACCATTTTGTTGTGGAGTTCTAGGTGAAGAAAAATTATGATTAATGCCATTTTCATTACAAAATTGAAAAACATATGATTTTCAAATTCAGTTCCATGATCTGACCTAATGGCAACAGTATGATTATCTAGAGTTCTTTGAGCTTTCTTAGCAAAAATTGAAAATGCATTAAATGCTTCTTCTTTAGATGCAAGAAATATAGTCCATGTAAATCTGGAATAATCATCCACCAATACCATAACATACTTCTTACCTCCACGACTCATTGTTCTCATTGGACCACATAAATCCATATGGACCAGTTCCAAAGGTTTAGTGGTACTTACATGTTTCTTCGATTTGAAGGAGGATTTTACCTGCTTCCCCCTGGCACATGCTTCACATACTTTTTCATCATTAAACCTGATGTTAGGAAGACCTATCACCAAGTCCTTTGACACACAATTGTGAAAGACTAGCATGTCCTAGTCTTTTGTGCCATAGGAGGGAATCATTTTACACCACACTTAAGCAGCTTAGGCTTCCATCAGATAATGTCAGCAAGTCTACTTTGTAGATGTTTCCATGCCTGTTTCCCTACAAAATAATCTCTCCAGAAGTTTGGTTAGTCACAGTGCATCCAATAGATGAGAAATTAACATTATTACCTTTGTCACACAGTTGAGATATGCTCAATAAGAAATGCTTCAGCCCATCTACTAGAAATACATTATCTATACAGTGTGAATCAGACCTACCTGCCTTTCCAATTCCAATGATTTCCCCTTTCTTACCATTACCGAAGGAAACACTTCCTCCTTGGAAGGCTGAGAGTGAAAGGAACAGTTCCTTATGCCCTGTCATATGTCTTGAGCAACCACTGTCCATGTAACATTTGTGGTTCATCTCCTTCACTCTAGCCTGCAAAAGAAAACTAGGGGTTAATTTTAAGAACCCAAACTAGTTTGGGTTCCTTTCCTTTTGAAAAATGATGAATCAGATCTCTCCTAGCCCAGAATGGTAATGGTTTCTTTGTGTGAACATTTTCCCTTTTTACAGAATTTTGAACAGGTTTATACGACCTATTCTTCTGTTTCACAGGATTTTGAACAGGTTTATAGGACCTGTTCCTCTAGGCAGCCCTTTTTAAAGATTGACAATTTTCTTTTCGGTGACCAGCGTTCCCACGGTGAGTGCATAGCCAGTTTTCAGGAAATGATAAGTACTTACTCTTTGGATTCCATTTGGATGAACTCTGTGCTTTCATGAATCCAATACCTTTCCTGTTACTACTATGATATTCCTGTAACCATTCTAGTGCTTCAGAAGACTTGTTCCATTCTACAGTTTTTCTCAATTCCATTTTTGTTTTAACCAAGTCTTCTTCTAAAGATCTTATCTTTTCATCTTTTTTACACAGTTCATCAACTGTGACTTTCAGTTTCTCTTCAGCAATGATCTGATGAGAATTAGCAATACCTTTACCTTTTTCAACTGTTTTAACATTTTCTAATTCCTGAGCAGTTGTTTCAAGTGTGAGGACCTGTTCCTCAACCATGCTAATCTTCCTTTCCAGAAAATCATTTTTAACAATTTCTTCTTTGCATTCTGTTTCTAAACAATCAATTTTATCATGCATTTGATGATTGCTATCCCTTAGAGATTTAAATTCATTTAGCACAATATGAAATAATTTAACCAATTTTTCTCTAGGCATGCTTTTTACATCATCTTTGAGTTTAGAAACAAATACCTCAGCATCTTCTTCATTTTCTGAATCTCCAAGTGCCATTAGAGCAAGATCCTCATCCAGATCATCATCAGTTATTTCGTCTTCACTGTCTTGCCATCCTGCAACCAGCGCTTTGGGATTTTCACTTTTCTAATGGACCTGTTCCCTAGCCTTCTTCCTTTCATCAATGAATCTCTTCCTCCATTCTCCTTCCATAATTGGACATTTGCTGATGTAGTGCTCCGAGCTTCCACATTTGTGGCATTCTCCAGTCTGTTTCATGTTAGTAGACCTACCCTGTCAACTAATTTCCCTTTTCTTATTCAAATATTTCTGAACACTTTTAGCGATAAGAACCAGTTCCTTATCATCAATGATTTTATCACCAGCAGTCAAGGCTAGGTTAGGTTCAGTTTTAACTGGTGCTCCTATGTTTTTAACCTTTTTCCTCAGTTCATAAGTCTTTAGATTGCCTATAAGCTCATCTAAGGATAAAATGGTTAAATCTTTACTTTCAATGATAGCACAAGCTTTGATCTCCCAAGAATCTGGAAGAACCCTAGTTAAAATCTTTTCTACTCTATCTTCCACAGTTAAAACCCTACCCAAAGAGATAAGTTCAGAAGCAATGGCATTAAATCTAGTATACATTTCAGAGATTGACTCTTCTTCTTTCATTTTAAAGCTTTCATATTCAGCATAAAGAAGTGTACCTATGGAACTTTTCACCTGACTTGTTCCTTCGTGTGCAACTTGTAGAGCATCCCAAATTTCCTTTGCAGTGGCATACCCTCTGATTCTAGTGCATTCGTCAGGACTAAGTCCACCAACCAGCCACATCCTTGCCTTTGCATTCTTTTCCCATTGCTTTATGTCCTCAGCATTGCATTCCTTCCTGGTTTTGGGAACATCTTTTCCCTCAGCATCCTTCTTCATAGGGATCATGGGACCTTCGGTTACTATATCCTACAATTCATAGTCCTCTGCTTGAAGGTGATCACGCATCCTTTCTTTCCACCATGAATAGTATTTCCCATTGAAATAAGGAGCTCTGACCATTGACTGACCCTCACTGTTCTCTCGTGATGTACTCATCTAATCCCAGGTGTTAGCCTTTTAAGGATAACCCGCTCTGATACCAATTGTTATTTCCCACGATTACACCACTTTACTGTTTTAAGGACCAGTTCCTTAAAATGTGTTCCTTTACTCAACGATATGCGGAATTAAAACTGTAAGTAATTGAACACCAGATATTAGCGCGGAAAAACCCCTCGACTCGGGATCAAAAAACCACGACCTACTTCTCAAGTAGGATTTCAACTTCACTATGTAAAAAGACCCACTTGGTTACAAGACTCACTCTTACTAACCTAGGACTAACTCTAATCCTTTAGTGATCTTTCTCACGATCAGTGAAGTTGTGTCAAGTCCACGACTTGAACCAGAAAGTTTACAACTCGATTTTTGCTTACTACAATTGAACTAAGACTTGAACTTTTACAAGATTCAATCTAAGGAACAGGTTCTAACTTAGTTCTACTGTAGCTAACTGATTACACAAATAAGCTAATAACTCTTCTCAGCTTTTGCTCGATGCTCTCTGTATTTGTGCATACTTCTATGGCTGATAGTCTCCACGTTTTATAGCTTCCAGCAGCCAAGAAGTCTCGATGAATTAGAACTCCAAAGATCCCTTGACTTTGAGTCCTAATTGGATTCTTCCTTCTAGAATCCGAATCCTTTATCCCTTAGTTATGCAATCTTTTCGTATCCGATTAGGCCTGCATAATTATCAAGATATACATCAGTTTTAGGATAAATAATAATATCTCAATTAAACGATTTTGCATGAATTATCTATTCAGCTGCAGTGATCCAAAGGAACAGGTCCTTTGAGTCCGTTCCTCAGTCATCAGTCAAAACTCCAAGCTTATCCAAGCTAACAAATGGCTTGTTCTTTTTTTTCAACAGCTGGTTATTTCTTCTTCTTGCACTCCTTCTCTAAGTGCCCATATTTTCCACAGTAGTCACATAGTGTTGGTTTCCAGTCATACAACACCTTCTGCTCAATCGCTATCCCTCTTTCATTCCTAAATAGAACAGTGTCAGGTAGCTCAGCCCCCATCTCCACTTCAACTAACAACCTCACAAAATTCGGTCCCCTTTTCTTCTCAGTATTTTGATCCACCATTAAAGGTCTCCAAACTAGACTTCCTATTTTTCTTAGCCCCATAGCATTCCAGTACTTGAAGTCTAATCTGGGAAACTTAATCCAAATTGGCACTATATACAGCTCCTCCCTAGTGAATTCCATATCTGGCGACCATGCTTTAACAATAAATGTCTTATTATCAAAATTATAGATTCTCCCATCTATGGCATCATGCTTTCCTATTTCAGTCTCAAAACTAACTAGCACTATCCCATTTTTTAGCATTACAACTTTATTTATCCCATGTTTATTCCATAATCTTTGTTTATATCCATTCAGTAAACTAAATGGTGGGTGAGCACCTAATACATAGCATACTACTGTATTTTTCCAGTATTCAATTTTACTACAAATATCATCCAATAGATTGCTCACCACCAATTATAGGTTTCACATATTCTAGTTTGAATACAGCATTAGATACCTTTGCAATGCAAAAATCGTTCCAGATCGAGCTAGGAGGAGCTGATTTGGTCACTTCCTATTTTTCAATTTGTTCAACTTCATCTGCCCGGGACTGTTTGCTGCAACTTTACTTGCTACAGCTCTGTGAAGCTTCAATCATTTTTTCCCATTCCTGTACTGTCGAATTGCTCTGTTTTGTTGAGGTTCCTTCCCTTTCATCGCTTCCTTAAGTGATGGTGAAGTACCCAGTCCAATTTGAGTTGTGTTTAAATCCTCGCGTACCTTGTTTGTGTGATTGTTCTTCCTTCCTCGACCTACTGTTGATTCCTAGGCCATTAGTGCCTTCTGAGAGGGAATTCGAACTCTCTTTCCCACGGATAGCGAGTAATGTGTGCCAAAAGAGAAAAGAAGTCCTCGTATCTTTAAAATTTAAAACATGAAAAATCTGGGCTGCTTAAGTAATAAAGAATTTAAAAGCAAAAGGAAATTAAGGCATACCAGTAGTACAAAATAGAGAGAGAGTCTCCAAATCAGGGTGTAGCGGTTGCTGCTTTGATCTTCTTAATGGTTGAAACACCAGTCTTAATTGATTTGGCAAGTACAACATCACTAATTCAACTATTAAAAATTGACGATGGTACTGGAACAGTCCCTGGACTTGCACTGTTAAGAGCAGCTATACTAACCGCTGTTTTTTCTGATGATCAATTATACTGATAGTGATGTAGTCCTTTGGGAAAAAGAAATATGTCCCCTGCCTTTAGTCTTTGAGTGTACAGAACATCTTTTTTATCGATGAAACCAGCCTCTAGAACACCTTCAAGAAGGAGAAAGAGTCCAGTTGCGCGAGAGTGGTAGTGAGGTAGGTTCACAGAACCTAAAGGGAATTGAAGCACAGCTAGTGACACTCCTTGTCCATTAAGAGCTGAAAACTCTACCTTGGTAGCCTTTGTTGTAGTATACACATCAACATTTTTTGTGCGATATACCGCGCATACCTGTATAGGTGAAGTAATTAGCATCAACACGTGTTAGCTTTGCAGGGACAATGAAATCAGAAAGAATGCCGGGATCACCTCCCTCTGCTGTTCTTGATATTCCTATAGTGAAAATCAAAAGGAGTAAGAGAGAAGCTTTACTGAAGTTCCAGGCCATGGTTGATATTGGATCGCCTTGTTTTAGTGATCAAGAAATGTTACTTTGAGATTTTCAATGGTTTATTTGTCTAATTTATACTGTCCTAAAGTTCTGCACCTGAATTTTATATTATTGGTTGATTGGGATTTCTATGACCACTTCTGCCTTTTCCTGTCTAACTAATGATGGCCTAAATATGTTGAGCATACAGCTTTTCACAGGCTCATTAAACAATTCAATTAAACATTGTTTCAAAGACCAGGCTCCATAATGAGCATCTTATCCTCCTTGTATTACATTGTATGATAAAAAAATCATAGAAAGTTGTCTCACGAAACAGACCAAAAAATCATAGAATGTGGGTTTTGTACATGTGCACCTTCTGTGGCAAAACTGGGCATTACAGACAAAGGTTCATGGATGCAAGCAAGGCAAACACAAAAAATAAGAGGATTACTTTACCTGAATGGGCTAAGAAAGATTTGATTTATCCATTTTCTCATAAGAAGGGACCCAAGCTTGTCTGGGTTCCTAAAACTAACACTCGATTTGTTTTGCAGGCTGGAGTGAGAGTGAATAACCCAAGCTGGATTCTTAACAGTGGTTGTTCAAGGCACATGACTGGAGACAGAAGGAACTTTCTCTCACTCGCAGCATTTCAAGGAGGTAGTGTAGCCTTCGGTGGAGGAAAAAGTGGTCAGATTGTGGAAAATTGGAAAAGTTGGGAGATCCTTAGATCATGCAATTGAAAATGTATATTGTATTGATGGTCTCAGACACAATTTGCTGAGTATATCTCAACCGTGCGATAGAGAAAATAAAGTTATCTTCTCATCTGTAGGATGTACTGTGAAGAACCTACAGAGTGGAGAGATCGTCATGGAAGGAAAAAGGCTGAATAATGTGTACAAAGCATCATTGAAATCACTGCCTGAAAATAATTTAACATGCTTGAATGTCCAAGAGAGTGATTCTCAGCTGTGGCACAAAAGGATGGGACATGCTAGTTTGTCACAACTCAACAAGTTAGCGTCGAAGGAACTTGTTCGTGGATTTCCAAACAGGAAATTTGAAAACATCAAGATGTGTGATGCTTATGCTAAAGGGAAACATGTGAGATCATCCTTTAAATCCAAAAAGGTGGTAAGTACGTCAAAGCCACTGGAGTTGATACATATGGATCTATGTGGACCCATGAGAGTCAGAAGCAGAGGAGGAAAGAGGTTCGTATTCGTGATAGTTGATGATTACTCAAGGTATACATGGACCTTGTTCCTAGCATCTAAAGATGAAGCTTTTGATAGCTTCAATGATTGAGCCAGAATTGTGCAGAAATGGTTGAGTCTGGAACTGGTCAGTATCATATCTGACCACGACACAGAGTTCGAAAACATAAAATTCTCTGAGTATTGTACAAAACACAGGATTGATCATAATTTCTCTGCACCAAGAACTCCACAGCAAAATGGAGTAGTTGAAAGGAAGAACATGTCTTTGGAGGATATGTCAAAAATCATGCTGCTATCAAGTGGCCTTGCAAGAAATTATTGGGCTGAAGCTATAAACACTTCATGTTACTTGCTGAATAAGTGTTCCATAAGGGCCATTTTATACAAGACCCCATATGAATTTCTCAGGGAAAGGAAACCAAATATTGCACATATGAGGCCTTTTGGGTGTAAATGCTTTGTCCACAACAACGGCAAGGAACTATTGGAAAAATTTGATGCAAGAAGTGATGAGACAATATTTCTTAGGTACTCTACCCAAAGCAAGGCTTAAAAAGTGTTCAACAAAAGAATACAAACGGTGGAGGAGAGCATGCATGTGGTATTTGATGAATCATACAAGGAAATTGCTGAAAAGGAAGTGGATGATCAGGCTATTGGTCTTGCTCGAGAAGATTGTACAGGTAACACTGAGACCTCAGAGAAAAAGTAGGAATTCTGTAAAAGAAAATGGAAATCTAACTCAAAGGGAACAAGAAGTCAACATGTCGGGGTAACAGCTGATAAAAATGATGAATCAAATGATCAGGAAGAACCCGCTCAAGATGTTACTGAAGGTTCTTATCATCACATACAACCTCGGCCATGAAAACATCAAAGTTCTCATCCTCTAGAGAATGTGTTATCTGAGTTAGATACTGGAATAATGACTAGATCTGCCTTGAAGAAATTTTGTGCATTCTTTGCTTTCCTATCATCTATGGAGCCAAAAAACGTAAATGAAGCCTTGGAAGATCCAGATTGGGTCTTAGCCATGCAGGATGAACTTCATCAGCTTGAAAGAAGCAAAGTATGACATCTGGTTCCTAAGCCAAAAGACATATCAATTATTGGAACAAAATGGGTGTTCAGGAATAAACTTGATGAACATGGTATAGTGACAAGAAAAAATGCTAGACCGGTAGTCCATGGATACAGTCAAGAGGAAGGAATTGACTATGATGAGACCTTTGTACCAGTAGCCAGGATGGAAGCTATAAGAATGTTGATTGCCTTTGGTACATACATGGAATTTACATTATATCAGATGGATGTGAAGAGTGCTTTCTTGAATGGATATCTGAATGAAGAAGTTTACGTGGTACAGCCTCCAGGCTTCTTGAACAGTGAATTTCCTGATTATGTTTACATACTTGATAAGGCACTCTATGGGATGAAACAAGCACCTAGTGACACGACCCGGAATCCGGTTAGGCCGTGCGGGCACCCGACATCCTCCCCAGACCCGTCGGGCGAACCCTTACCAATTAAACTAGGAAAATAATTATAATAATTCATAAATAAGGACAAGACTTCGGAAAAAAAAAATACAGAGATACTGCTACCTCTAAGCTGTATAAAAGAAATTACAGCTGACTACCCAACATACAAGGTTTAGGGCTATCCAGACTAGACATCTAAGAGTACAAAAGAAGACAGATACCTCCTGAAGGGAGCCAAATGCAACTGGAATAATGAAAAATAAACTGGTGGCCATCCGGAATAAAAGTTGGCTCACCCTGACAGCTGAAGTCGTCTCCGCTCCTTCACAACGTGGCGAACTCAATCCTGGAGCGAACCTGCCGAAACGAAATAGATAGAAAAAGAAACAAACAACAAACAAGGGTGAGTCAAAAGGACTCAATAAGTGGGGCAGACTAGCCACCTCAAAGAATAGGATAGCTAGCCAGGGAGAAGAAACAGATAAACCAAATTTCTTTTATTTAAATTATAAAAAGGTAGAGCCAGATAACAACCGAAAACACGTAAGAAACTTATAAACTCAACCAAGGATGCGTGCCAGAAACATAACAACAAATAAGAAATGCACATATAAGCAGGACAATAGTTATGTACCACAAGCTTACACAATGGTATGAAATAAAATGAAATAAAATGAAGTGAGATGAAATGAGACGAAATATGATGCGAAGGGTCACATGTGCCCGTAATCCCATCCCGAAGCGGAATACTCCTGCATTCGAGGGGAATCCAATCTGATAACCAACTGGAGCGGAATACTCCTGCTCCTGGGGCGGAATACTCCTGCACCCGATATAATATAAACCAGAGGCGGAATACTCCTGCACTCTCCTGGGGCGGAATACTCCTGCACCCGATATAATGTAAAGCTGAGGCGAAATACTCCTGCACTCAATATCTGACATAAGAGCGGAATACTCCTGCTCTTGGGGCGGAATCCTCCTGCCCTCAATGTGATACAATGGAGCGGAATACTCCTGCTCCTGGGGCGGAATACTCCTGCCCTCAATATGATACAATGGAGCGGAATCCTCCTGCTCCTGGGGGCGGAATACTCCTGCCCTCAATATGATATGCAATGTAATGCATATGAATGCAATGTGATGCAATAACCCTTCACCGGCGCGGGACTCTCATCGACAACCGGGAAGTAGATGCCAACTCGCAGCCAGGGTACAATGCTCAAATCCTCAATACAATACCAACAATAGGACATAACATATAATATATAATATAAATCCAAAGCTAAGGCGTAATGAGTACGCCTATCGGCAGCTACACACGTAAGGAATACGTGGTAGAAAATCCACGAGGCCAGGTGCCTCCAAAGAAATGGATATAAACACTTACCTCTCTCAAAAGTTAGCATTGCGACCAACAACCGCGTTATTTTTTGAATTCATTGCCAAACGATCCCACTGTGATCAATAAGCAGAAAAATATATCACATTAGGCTAAAGGCTTCATTCCTCACATCTTAGGGCAATCCAGGTAGGAACCTGATACCCTATTGGCATACGCAATACGCAGGCCAGGCCTATGTACAGGGTTCAAAGCCATATAACCAAACCCCAAATAAATTACATCTATATGTTGCCCATAACTCATTGAGTACGAATATATAATCAATTCCATTATCGGGGTCCATTTGACCCTTTAAACTATCAATTTACGCCAATAGGGTGATGTATAATATCCTTATTTTTACCGTAAAAATATATTCAAACACACGTAATAAGCTAAGATAATGAGTTAGCATCATTACCTGAAGATTTGGCGTAGAAATTCCACTATTTTTCTACTCCTTTTTCCCTTTTTTCCTCCCTCTTTTCTAATATTTCCTCACTGAGCGTTTTTGGTAATGTTTCTGATATGCATCGATCTGATTGTGCTAGGGGATTAAATCCCCTAGGCCACCGACATTTGTTCCAATTTTTGTTTTTTTACTCTTTTTCCTTTTTTCATTTTCTTTTTTTTTCTTTTCTTTTCGCGACGAAAATTAAAACGGAATCCTACGATATTCGAAATAATCCCAACTTTTGCATACAAGTTATATAAAATATATATAACATACTCGCGAAGGCGGATCTCAAATTGGACTCCCGAAACTCAAGATGCAAATTTAAATAGAAAAGAAGTCAAATTATTTAACTTTCGGCATTTTAGCGGAAACTAGCCGAACAACATCGAAATTCACTTTCGAAAGTTTACAAAAATCACAAATAATCATACGAACCTAACGGCGCTTTCGGATTTCGAATCGGAGCTCATTCGGCAAAAACCGAGCTCGAAAATCTCTTTTTAATATTTATCGCCAATAAAAACTGAAACCTTCTTCCGATGCCTACCAAACGAGGTCTGATTTAGATCAAATTTTACAGACAGGTTCCAATAGACATTACAAATATTTTAAAGTTATCGGCACGCCAATCGGAACCCTAACTTTCGAAACGACTGACCGAGGTCGTTTCATTCTCCTCCACTTAAACTCTCGTTCGTCCTCGAACGAGCCTAAATCTAAAGAAAAATTCGCACAGATAACAAAAGAACTTGCACGACCTTCGTAAGCTACTCCACAGACCTTATCTCTTGAGTACAGGATCAGAATTATAACACGCATATTGAACTTTTAAAATAAAATATATCTGGATAATATGATAACACCATTGCCCGGATTATTCTGACTAAGATGATCCTTCCTCGATCACGAGAGGAGAGTTCTACATTTTCGAAGCAAAGATACACGGAACTTTGAATGGGTTAACATGATTCAGCCGATAATCACCTCTTCGATATACCTTTCAATTTAGAACAGGTCGATGGAACTAAGAATTAGCTCACGCTTGATGCAATAGGGGAAGCTTTTGAAGTATCTTGTCATTACACACTATAAAAGATATGATGCAAGCTATATTATATTTTTACGAACGCACTATGCAACATCTCAGCTGATGTTAGTGTTGTTCCGCAAGCTCCTTGTGGAAAGGTAGTTACTCATATCCCAATGTATGTCGAAGGTTCATCTGAACAGGGTCTATCGTATAAGAATAAGGATCACACAACTACTACTGGATAGTATGATGTAGACCAAGAATGATCTTCAGACTGAACATCTATCTCAGGGTATTGTCTTTGAATTGGAATTATTATGACTTGAAAAAGTAAATATAAAAGAGACATGTAGTTGGACCTTCAGCTGAGGCAGAATACCGACAACAAAGTTGATTACGCTAAAGTAACTTCCCAAAAAGTTGAGGTGTAAAGGAGATATGCCAATGATAGATGGACGACAAGCTGCACTAGACCTTTAACTCTAAATTTTTTGAAGTAAAACAGTGTCAGTATGAGGATCCAGTTTTATTTGAATACGGACAGATAGCCCAAAGAAAGCCGGAGTCACCATACAGGGTTACTACTGACGGTGTTCTCATGCATAAAGATAGACTTTATGTTCCTGATGTTGCATATTTACGTGGACAAATTATGATAGAGGCACATTATTCTAAATATACTATTCATCCAGGTTCGATTAAGATGTACCATGATCTTAAGCAGATTTATTAGAGGGATGGAATGAAGTGTGACATAGCAGAATTTGTGGCTTAGTGTTCTAATTGCCAGCCAGTTAAAGTCGTGTCATCTTTCCAGACTTTATGCTTTCAGCAGATAGGTACGTATATATGATCAGGTTGCCAGCTTATCCCTAGCATTAATAGATTATTAGCTGGTTTAGCAATGATCGACACTCATTGCAGATTTCTACCGTGGCCTTACTTTGGGTCATGAGAAAAGTGGTATCAACACCTCAGAGATTTAATATTACCATTCAGTATTTGGAGGAAGACTCCACCACTTAAAGCACAAACTCATGCAGCCATTTGAATAGGAATAACCATCCTCGCACAGTCTGCTGGACCAAAGAAGATTTAGCTAAAAGTTGAATGTAGGCAGACCTAAGCTACCAACCACCCTTTTGAGTTGCCAAACAGCTGCAACTCTCAAGTTCACAACTCCATACCTTTGCCGTAAACACCACCGCCGGGTGGATGGTACTTCGATATAAAAATTTCGGCAGAGTTTCCCCTGAAACTGGATGATCCGCAAAAAC
This sequence comes from Petunia x hybrida, assembly GCA_037355625.1. NCBI lineage: Eukaryota > Viridiplantae > Streptophyta > Magnoliopsida > Solanales > Solanaceae > Petunia > Petunia x hybrida. Next base: position 2,150,629 of record JBBBVM010000317.1, on the reverse strand, counting down.
AGAACCAGCACTATACTATCCATGGGAATGGATACCCGGATAAACTGATAACATAAACATGTTAAACGGATAACAAGATGAGACAACTGGACCCAAACAATAATATTCTTCCAAAACAATAATATGCTTACCCGGCCATAATAACACGTACCTTGGCTCAACACAGGGAACGTCACAAGCAGCTACCAACCGCCCAAGCTCACTGGTGCCGGACGAAGAAGAAATGGAAATGGACCGAGGATAGAAATAATTAGAGCTTCAGGAAGCTCATCTTCTTATTTTATTAGCTACCAGAGCTAGACTACTTACGAGTCAGGCTAACCGAAGAATCGCAATTGAAGAAATGGACATTAAATGAGCTTTATGGAACAACTTCTATGCCAATTTAATCTCCAAATAAAAAGAAACTCTGACAATTTACCAGAAACCCTTTTTATAACTAAGGCAAGCTCATAGAATAACATGACTTACTAACATTTCGAACCAAGAGGAGACACATAGATCGAGTATTAATTACTAACCACTTTACACCGGAAGAAACAATGACACTTTCTGATGGTGACAAATAAGAATCCCATCATCCTAGCGACACTGAGTTCCAAAGAGAGGTAGACTGACTTGACATTATAACAGAATGAGGCATAACAAAATGCCAAACAAACAATACCGATACTCACTCACACATCTCTCGCATTTAAACCACATAAACTAGTAGGGTCATCATAAATGCCGGGAACACATCATACAAGAAGCTCACCCCTCTACCGCAGCCGATTCTTAACAGAAACAATATCCAAGGGAACCATGGAACATGATATGACAGACCATCTCCAGGTCGATCGGAAGGATCAAATCTTAAGGAAAGAAGAAATACATGGGTCTACTACATCGGATGCCTCAGCATCCTGCCAGACTAGCAGTTCATAGAACTGCCTCTACAGCTGAGCTGAGCCACTATCCTGACAAGCACTTTCTGGAGAACCACTGCCACCAAAATCTCAACCGCTACCGGATGGTAGCATTTCTTTTGTTGATTGAGATCTAAATGAAATCCCCTGCGACTGCGTATGCCTGATGACGAGAGAAAAGACGATTGCTAACATGTCGGAGTAAGGGAAAACTCCTCAAAAGATAACCAGACTCATGACAGTGATAACAGATTTTCATTGACAATGGAAGCTGGACATATTGTCGATAGCTATAAAGAGAAGAACTGGATCTAATCTTGATGAACTACTCGCGCACTCTGAGAATCACGCTCTACAAGCTGAGATAACCCGGAAGGTGACTTCCAAAAATAATCAGAACTTTTACCTCCAAATGAGGTACCATGGTTACCCACTAGGGCCACAGGATCTCTTGCTCTCCCTCTCTAACTCTTCCCACTCTAACTTATGGTATGCCTCGTACTTCCGAGCAATATCAACAACGACATCAAATAAAGTCCCAACCTCAATTTTCCGAGCCATCTGGGATCTCAAGAAAGGAGAAAAATCATCAATAAATCTCTGAATCTCTCGAAAGGCTCATGAACTAGTTCTGATGCATATCCAGCCATTCTATAGAATTCAATCTCATATTTTGGAACACCAACAGGCTAACCGACAGGTTACCCTGTCCAATCCACTCAAACTGGCAACACTCTCCATTTCGCTCGCTGCACGAAAGGAACTTTTTCCACGAACCTAGAAGAAAAACCGAATCAAGTTAGCTAATAAGAGAGCAGCCCACCAATTCAGGGCTGGACCCCTGAAACTGGAAAGAAGAATGATCAACAATATATTGCTCGAGATAACCAACAGCCTGAAGGATATGCTGACATCATTTTTTTTTTTTAAAAAAAAAATTCACGGGGTTTATCTGATACATTTCTTAAGAATATCGGAAGGTTCAACCGCGTCAAATAATATAATCTCTTCGGACACTCGGACCGAGCTGTTACCTCGGCTGGCTAACCAGCCAGAATAAAGAGAGGTACAACACATGCTACCTCCGGAATATAATTCACTGCAGCAATATCAAGAACTGGAATAGAAGCTCCCCGAGACTGAACATCTGCATCTGTATCTGAGACAACCTGATAAGCTGCCTAGCGAACAATAGGTTCTTGCGGTATCTGCGTCGCCAAGATTCTCGTAAAATCATCGTAGATAGCCAAGGGAACCACAAGGCCCTGCTCCCATGCCCATCGCGAGCTCGTACAATTGGGACCTCCGTAACTAGATCGTCAGCACAATCAAAATACTCGGGGCTTCGTCAGTACTAACCCCAGGCCAGACTGCTTCGTCTTGAACTCATACCGTTTGCTGATTTGTTGCACGAGGGTTTCACAATTACCACGAAGGAATTAACAAAAATACTTTTTCATCCCAGACCGACGCACGATCAGAAAAGAAGGAAGTGAAACTTCCTAAATGCCATCATAGCCTCTCGTAGATAAGTACGGACGTCTACGTACCCATCACCGAGACTCTACTAGACACTGTCTTAGTCTGGATAGACTCTAAACTGGGCTCTGATACCAACTGACACGACCCGGAATCCGGTTAGGCCGTGCGGGCACCCGACATCCTCCCCAGACCCGTCGGGCGAACCCTTACCAATTAAACTAGGAAAATAATTATAATAATTCATAAATAAGGACAAGACTTCGAAAAAAAAATACAGAGATACTGCTACCTCTAAGCTGTATAAAAGAAATTACAGCTGACTACCCAACATACAAGGTTTAGGGCTATCCAGACTAGACATCTAAGAGTACAAAAGAAGACAGATACCTCCTGAAGGGAGCCTAATGCAACTGGAATAATGAAAAATAAACTGGTGGCCATCCGGAATAAAAGTTGGCTCACCCTGACAGCTGAAGTCGTCTCCGCTCCTTCACAACGTGGCGAACTCAATCCTGGAGCGAACCTGCCGAAACGAAATAGATAGAAAAAGAAACAAACAACAAACAAGGGTGAGTCAAAAGGACTCAATAAGTGGGGCAGACTAGCCACCTCAAAGAATAGGATAGCTAGCCAGGGAGAAGAAACAGATAAACCAAATTTCTTTTATTTAAATTATAAAAAGGTAGAGCCAGATAACAACTGAAAACACGTAAGAAACTTATAAACTCAACCAAGGATGCGTGCCAGAAACATAACAACAAATAAGAAATGCACATATAAGCAGGACAATAGTTATGTACCACAAGCTTACACAATGGTATGAAATAAAATGAAATAAAATGAAGTGAGATGAAATGAGACGAAATATGATGCGAAGGGTCACATGTGCCCGTAATCCCATCCCGAAGCGGAATACTCCTGCATTCGAGGGGAATCCAATCTGATAACCAACTGGAGCGGAATACTCCTGCTCCTGGGGCGGAATACTCCTGCACCCGATATAATATAAACCAGAGGCGGAATACTCCTGCACTCTCCTGGGGCGGAATACTCCTGCACCCGATATAATGTAAAGCTGAGGCGGAATACTCCTGCACTCAATATCTGACATAACAGCGGAATACTCCTGCTCTTGGGGCGGAATCCTCCTGCCCTCAATGTGATACAATGGAGCGGAATACTCCTGCTCCTTGGGCGGAATACTCCTGCCCTCAATATGATACAATGGAGCGGAATCCTCCTGCTCCTGGGGCGGAATACTCCTGCCCACAATATGATATGCAATGTAATGCATATGAATGCAATGTGATGCAATAATCCTTCACCGGCGCGGGACTCTCATCGACAACCGGGAAGTAGATGCCAACTCGCAGCCAGGGTACAATGCTCAAATCCTCAATACAATACCAACAATAGGACATAACATATAATATATAATATAAATCCAAAGCTAAGGCGTAATGAGTACGCCTATCGGCAGCTACACACGTAAGGAATACGTGGTAGAAAATCCACGAGGCCAGGTGCCTCCAAAGAAATGGATATAAACACTTACCTCTCTCAAAAGTTAGCATTGCGACCAACAACCGCGTTATTTTTTGAATTCATTGCCAAACGATCCCACTGTGATCAATAAGCAGAAAAATATATCACATTAGGCTAAAGGCTTCATTCCTCACATCTTAGGGCAATCCAGGTAGGAACCTGATACCCTATTGGCATACGCAATACGCAGGTCAGGCCTATGTACAGGGTTCAAAGCCATATAACCAAACCCCAAATAAATTACATCTATATGTTGCCCATAACTCATTGAGTACGAATATATAATCAATTCCATTATCGGGGTCCATTTGACCCTTTAAACTATCAATTTACGCCAATAGGGTGATGTATAATATCCTTATTTTTACCGTAAAAATATATTCAAACACACGTAATAAGCTAAGATAATGAGTTAGCATCATTACCTGAAGATTTGGGGTAGAAATTCCACTATTTTTCTACTCATTTTTCCCTTTTTTCCTCCCTCTTTTCTAATTTTTCCTCACTGAGCGTTTTTGGTAATGTTTCTGATATGCATCGATCTGATTGTGCTAGGGGATTAAATCCCCTAGGCCACCGACATTTGTTCCAATTTTTGTTTTTTTACTCTTTTTCCTTTTTTCATTTTCTTTTATTTTCTTTTCTTTTCGCGACGAAAATTAAAACGAAATCCTACGATATTCGAAATAATCCCAACTTTTGCATACAAGTTATATAAAATATATATAACATACTCGCGAAGGCGGATCTCAAATTGAACTCCCGAAACTCAAGATGCAAATTTAAATAGAAAAGAAGTCAAATTATTTAACTTTCGGCATTTTAGCGGAAACTAGCCGAACAACATCGAAATTCACTTTCGAAAGTTTACAAAAATCACAAATAATCATACGAACCTAACGGCGCTTTCGGATTTCGAATCGGAGCTCATTCGGCAAAAACCGAGCTCGAAAATCTCTTTTTAATATTTATCGCCAATAAAAACTGAAACCTTCTTCCGATGCCTACCAAACGAGGTCTGATTTAGATCAAATTTTACAGACAGGTTCCAATAGACATTACAAATATTTTAAAGTTATCGGCACGCCAATCGGAACCCTAACTTCCGAAACGACTGACCGAGGTCGTTTCACCTAGAGCTTGGTATGAGAGTTTATCAGGGTTCTTGCTTAAAAATGGATTTTCAAGAGGAAGAATTTACAACACATTGTTCCTAAAGAAGAAATGAAAGGATTTATTGGTGGTTCAAGTATATGTTGATGACATAATATTTGGAGCTACTGATGAGGAGTTATGCAAGGGATTTGCTGAGTTGATGGGCAGTGAGTTCGAAATGAGTATGATGGGAGAACTCAATTTCTTCCTAGGATTGCAGATTAAACAAACCCCTGAAGTGACTATGATTCATCAACAGAAGTATGTCAAGGAGCTTCTAAAGAAGTTCGACATAGAATGAGCAAAATAAATGTCTACACCTATTGCCCATGGAACAAAGCTGGATATGGATGAACTAGGTCATTCTACAAATGAGACAAAATATAGAGGAATTATAGGTTCACTCCTCTATCTCACAACTAGTCGACCTGATATTGTGTACAGTATGGGACTGTGTGCCAGATTTCAGTCCAAGCCAAAGGAGTCTCATCTGGCAGCTGTGAAGAGAATTTTGAGATACTTGAAAGGAACTCAGGATTTATGTCATTGGTACCCTAGGGGTGGTACTTTTGAATTGATTAGTTTTGCTGATGCTGATTAAGCAGGTCATCTGGTGGATAGGAAAAGCACTTCAGGGATGACACATTTCCTTAGACCTTGCTTAGTTTCTTGGGCTACAAAGAAGCAGAATTCAGTAGCCTTGTCCATTGCAGAAGCTGAGTATGTAGCTGCTACATCATGCTGCTCTCAACTTCTATGGATCAAACAACAGTTGGAATACTTTGAAATTAAATGTGGAGATGTGCCTATTTTCTGTGATAACACAAATGCTGTGAATATTACAAAGAACCCAGTCCTACATAAAAGAACCAAGAACATTGATATTACACACCACTTTCTTAGAGATAATGTAGAAAAAGGTCTAATCACCATGAATTCTTGCAGGACTGAGGACCAAATTGCTGACATCTTTACCAAAGCACTGAACAAAGTTCAATTTGAGAGGAACAGGTTGGAGTTAGGGATGATCAAAATACATGGATGTCCCAGCACTTGTTCTGCAAGGTTTGGCTAATTAAGTGTTCATTATTCTGCTTGTAAATATAGTTGCTATTGTCCAGTCTAATTTTGTACTTTGTTAAGTATACTTGTTCAACTAAGTACCACTTGAGTGTTCTGGTGAGTTCCCATGGAAGAACCAACTGAGTACGTAGAAGGAACCATGACAAGCATGAGGAACCATGTCCAGGTACATCTATACAGCTATTTATGTTAATTACTATAACTAGAATTGATTGACTTGTGAACGTGCATCAAGAAACCTTTCCATGTTTGTGTAACCGCCAAAATCATAGGAAAATTCCTTTTGTGGTTACATGTTTTAAATTTCAACCTACCCCACTTACTCTAGAAGTCTTAATGAGCTTTTCAAATAACCGTCAAATCCTAAGCTTTCCCAATTTCCCAAAACTCTAAAAAGATGCTCTACTTTACAGTACCATCAATACCGCCTATTCCCTAGATTCGCTTAAACACACTGTTACCCTCTTGTCTTCCATTATTCATCTGATAGAGTGAATAAAGGTTGAGAGTGGAGAGTGATGGTGTTGAAGAAAAGGTGGAGACTGATGAGAATAGGGATTATGTTGATCTAAGTGATTCTGACACTGATAGTGAAGTGGAAGCCAAGAAGAAAAATAAAGAAGGTGATGAAGAGGTTGACAGGGCAGCTTTCTTTGCTAGCACCAAGTACTGGTTGGGAGCATATTGATTGACCTGGAAGAGCATAACATGAGGCCCTTGTTGAGGAAAGTAGAGGATCAAGGTTGGCTGAACCTTTTTTGCAAAGGAGAACAGATGCCTATATGCTGAAGAGGTAAGAGAGTTCTACATATATTGCAGAGTAGCTGCAAGAAAGGTGTTCTCTGTGCTGAAAGGGGTGGAGCTAGAGTTTGGAAGAAAGGAGCTAGGAGTCATTCTTGATGTTCCTGCTGAAGGATATTGCAGGTACATTAAGCTGAAATGGCCTAAGAGAACTGATGGTGTTACTTTTCTGAGTGTTGTGAAGAAATTCTAAGGTAAAACTAGACTCATAAAGGAAAGAAAGGTTGAGAAGAAGAAGATGGAACCTACACATCAGTTACTCTATGAGTTTGTCCATATATTTCTGCTACCTAGAGGGGAGAGAAATAATGAGGCCTGTGCTCTTGACTTAACATTCATGGATCTGCTTGATAAAGGAACACATATCAATTTGCCTAGTCTGATTATCAGACACATCAAAAGGATTGCAGATACTGACCAAAAGTCACACTCCTTAGTGCATTCCTACATCCTGCAACAGGTCTTTGAGAATTTTGGGGTGCCCTTGGAAGGTGGAAAGAAGCCAACTCTGCATCAGATGTTTGGTCAAAACTTGCTGAAGAACTGTGATTTCTTCAAGGAGAAGAGGACATCCAAGAGGCCAATGCCAGTTAAGCAAGAGCAGCCTGAGGAAAGTGAAGATTTTGGACCTGATGAAGCCATTGCAGCTGTGAAGGAACTGGAGCAGCATGTGTTAGAAGTAGATAAAGAAAATGTTGAACTGAAGAGGCAGCTACAGGTGAAAGATCAAGAAATTGATCGCTTGAAGATTGAGTGTCACAAGCATGAGGCCGAGTTGGTAGTAGAAAAGGCTAAAAATTCAAAGAATATTGAGGCACTTGTCAAGCACTTCAACCTAAAGACCTGAGTCCTGCCCATTTCCTTCTGTGTCCTTGTCCAAATCCTTGCTTTCCCTTCCCTGTCCTCCTTTGATGCATGTATTTAAGACAATTGATTTTTGGTTCTGTACTTATTGGGCTGTGTGTTTGCCATGCCCTAGATGATTGGTTTTAAATTTCTTTTGTTTGATATTTGGGTCCTTTTATGATATATCTGGTTCTGGTTGAGCCTTTAGTTTTAATCATATGTATTTGGTTGACTTGATTGTCTTTTGCTCTAGACTGGACTATACTAACTTGTTCTTGCAGGATTTGAATCTTTTCGATGATGCCAAAAAGGGGAAGAAGGGATGTTGGGGTATTTGTGACCTAACTCATCTGTTTTTAATTTTTCAAACGTGTTTTTGCTTCCGTGTCTTTGGTTTTTTTGTCTGTATAGGTTCCTTAGCAACATATGTTTGTCATCATCAAAAAGGGAGAATTTGTTGAGCTGAATGTTTTGAAGTATAACAAACGAAGGACCTAGTAGTTCTGGAGGAGAACTTGGTCCTTATGAAGAAGGGCACGACTGATCAAAAATATTATTCAATGTAAATCCATACAGAACTAGGAATAGTGGTACGTTAACTATTGTTCATCCTAGTCAGCTAAAAGAAGTTGTGTCGTGGCTGTGTCTTTGAAGTATGAATAAGAGTTGGAACTAAACAAGGAAAGGTTCGCATGAAATCTTGACTTGCCATATTTGCAAGGTTTCCAAATACAGTTATTGACCACGAGAGTCGAGAGAAATCAAAAGGCAATCCAATAACTTTCAAAGTGACTTAACTGCTGAGGAAAACTGGTGAAAAATAAAGAGTTCAACTTAGATATTCTGTCTAGGTTCTTTATAAGAGTTGTCGTTGTTTTGTGCTAAATCTGTTTTACCTATATGCTTAGTTTAGAAGCAATTGTAATAGGTGAATCTTGAGTGATTACTTTGTAAAAGCTAGAGTTTAGCTTTATTGAGTGATTAGGGTCTAGAGTGTAGCCCCTTGGTTACTGAGTTTTGTAATCTAAAATATGCTCTTTGTGTTAGTGGATTGATTCTAAACTCCCAGAGTGTGGGTCGTGGTTTTTCTCCCTTGAGCAAGCAGTTTTCCACATAAAAACACCATGTTCTTTAAGTTTGCAGTTTGGGTATGTTGCTGTGTTTTGTGTGAAAACAGTTGTGACAAGAACAAGGTTCTATATGTTAAGGATCTGGTTCTTCGACGAAAATCGAAGGACACTATTCAACCCCCCTTCTAGTGTCTATAGGAGGTGCTTAAAATATAACACAATGATACTTAAATATTGAATTAAGTTGAACCGTCTTCGTCAAAAGACACTATGCACAATCCACCATAACATCCACCGTTTAAAAGTTTCGTATTTAAACTATGCACTGTTGCTATTACCCCTGAACTACAATATCCTTATGCAAAACCACCATGTACTATCCATTTTTTACAACTTCCATAATTAAACTTATGGGTACAATCGATGCTAATTTGACAGTTTCAAAAATGGGAGTCAAAAAAAAACTGGAACTTGGAAGATAATGACAGTGATTGTTATACATGTTGAGGATATAAAGTACAAATCACGAAGGTTACAGAAAACAAATATCACTTTTTCGTTATTATCAGCCATTTGCTTTGTTTCTATCATAGCGATATTCACGTATAAGTGTTGGATATTATAATTTATGGTTGTGGCTCCAACAAGAGGACTAGGAAATGCTGCCACAATTCTCAAATAAAGTTGTGACAAAACAACTCATTCTTCCTGGTCGTAATAACTCATAACCGCTTCAATGATTTTGAAACAAATTAGGACGCACAAGCTTTGGTGAAGCCAAAGGTATAAAGAAATCATAAGTTTAGACCTGCTGCATAATACTATTAATTGACCTATTCTGTGGTTCACTTATGAAATATACAAATGTGCAGTTAGTAGCACTCGGAAAAATTTTACTATATTCTTAACCGATTCCTATGACTAGTTCTGTTTTTTTTCCTTCAGGGCTAACTGTTGATGACCTAAACTCAACATGTACGTGCTGATAACAATTGAACAGTGTTTATTGAATATTCTATATTTTCGTCGTTATTGTACCCCAGGTCCAAGGGATCTCCCATCGGCAATGTTTGCTCTTTCTTTTCTCCACTCTGCAGATGTACTATTTGCCTCCCTTGCATCTCTGTTTTGACTATTATGTCAGCCAATTTTACTGCAAAAGACAATGTTCCATTGCATTAAAAGAATGAATCAAAACCCGTTTGGAGGTTGATTCTGTAAGGTAAATACTAACAGAACTACAGAAGTATAAAACAATTGTAGCAAACAATTGATCGAATATCAAGTCAAAAACATATTGCTCCAAGAAATTTGTCAAAATTTTACTTCCTTTATTCCACTTTCTTATAATCTGAACACCTCCTAAGGACACTAGAAGGGGGGTTGAATAGTGTTCACCGATTTTTCTTTCCAAGAACTAGAGTCTTCTAAGTCAAGAACCATGTTCTCGACTTAATCAGTTTGTACTTCGACACCACTACACACACAATCACCAGGCACAAGGAACACGATGTTTTTACATGGAAAAATCCTTGCTCAAGGGAAAAAAACCACGACCCACATTCTGAGATTTTCGAACCAATCCACTAACACAAAGAACAAGTTTCTGATTACAAGACTCTGTAACCAAGGTGCTACACTCTAGACCCTAATCACTCAACAAAGCTAACCTCCAACTTTACAAAGTAATCTCTCAAAATTTCGCCTAATACAATCGCTTCTAAGATAAGAAGATAGGTAATGACAATGATAGCATCAAACAAGACAACTTACAAACTAAGAACCTAGACAGAATATGTAGACTCCACCTACTTAACTCCACCAGTTTTCTTCTTCAGTTATCTCACGTTGAAAATTGCTGAATCGCCGTTGTATGCTCTCAACTCTCTTTTTGTGAATAACTAATTTGCGGCTGCATCAACTACTTGTATTTATATAAGGATCAGAACCCTAGTCAAGTTCCACAAGGAAACCTTGTAATTATGGTAAGACAAAATTCCATGTGACTCTTTCCTTGTTCAAGTCCAACTCGTATTCGTACTTCGAAGACACAGCCACAACACAACTTCTTTTAGGCTGAGTAGGATGCATACTCGTACACGCACCATTACTCCTAGTTCCGCAGGGATTTGCAACCCTCAATCTTTTTGATCAGTCGTGCCCTTCTATATAATGACCACATTTTCCTCCAGAACAACTGGGTCCTTCTCGTTTCGCATTGTTCAAAACATCTCCTCAACAAATTCTCCCTTTTCGATGATGACAAACAAATATTGCCAAACAACCTGCATAGACAAAATTCTCAACAAAAAAAAAACACAAAAACAAAATTATAGTTTGAAAAATTTAAAACAGATGATGACTTAGGTCACAAACACCCCAACATTTCCTTCTTCTCCTTTTTGGCATCATCGAAAAGGTTCAAAATCCTGCAGGAACAAGTTAGTATTATCTAGTCTGGAGCACAAGGCAATCAGGTCAACCGAAAATAAACACATAGGAATAAGGCTAAGGGCCCAAGCAAAACCAAATATATTATAGATCAGACTCAATTCAAGCAAAAGAAATTTAAAACCATTCATATAGGGCGTGACAACAACACAGACCTATTAAGTACACAACAGTTATAAGATTGTCTTAAAGTCACACATCAAGGAAGGACAGGGAGAGATAAGGAAGGATTTTATCAGGGGTAGGGAGGAAGAAAAAGAGGACTCAGGTCTTTAAGTTGAAGTGCTTAACAAGTGCTTCAAGGTTCTTTGTATTCTTGGCCCTTTCCATCACTAGCTCGGCCTCATACTTGTGGAACTCAATTTTCAAGCAATCAATTTCTTGATCCTTCAACTCCAGCTTCTTCTGCAACTCAGCATTTTCTGCATTCACTTCAACAACATGCTGCTCCAGCTCTTTTGCTGCTGCAATTGCCTCCTCTGGTCCATAGTCCTCACTTTATTCAGACTGCTCCTGCTTGACCTGTACTTGCCTCTTGGAAGCTCTCTTCTCTTTGAAGAAATCACAATTTTTCAACACATTCAGCCCAAACATTTGATGAATGGTTGGCTTTTTCTCTGCTTCAAAGGAACCCAAAAGTGCTCAAGAACCTACTGTAGGATGTAGGAATGCACCAAGGAATGTGGTTTCTAATCAGTATCTGTAATTCTTTTAATGTGTCTGATTATCAAACCAGGTAGATTGATCCTCACTCCTCTATCTAGCAGGTCCGTGCAGGTCAAGTCAAGGGCACTAGCCTCACTGTTCCTTTCTCCCCTTGGCAGTAGAAACCTATGAACAAACTCAAAAAGTAACTTTATGAGCCGGCTCCATCTCCTTCTCGTCAACTTTCCTCTCTTTCCTGAGTAAGGTTTTCCCTGAGATTTTTTTCACAATACTCAGAGGAGTCACTCCATCAGTTCTTTTTGGCCACTTCAACTTAATATACCTGCAATAACCCTCAGCAGGAACATCAAGTATCAATCCCAACTATGTCCTCCCAAATTCAATCTATATTCCCTTCACAACAGAAAACACTCTTCTGGCAGCAACTCTGCAATTTGTATAGAACTACCTGATTTCATCAGAATACAGCAACATGTCTTTCTTAGCAAAGAGGTCTAACCAGCCTTGATCCTCTACCTTCCTGAGTAGAGATTTCATATTGTGCTCCTGCAGATCACCCAGGATGCTCCCAGCCAATACCTGGTGTTTTGCAAACAAGGTTGTTTTCTCAACCTCTTCTTCAGAGTCTTTTCTCTTCTTCTTGATTTCCAACTCACTGTCTGTATCTGAGTCACTAGGTTCCACAAAGCTTCCTGCTTCATCACTTTCTTCCTTGGCCTCAACAACTTTTCTTTCATTCTTCTTCTCCTCTTGTTTTCCAGCACTCACTTTCTTGACTTCCTTTTCCAGCTTCCCCACCTTCTCTAACTGCTGCTTCAGGGCTGACCTGGTTGCCACCCTTCTTGGTGCTGGCTGAGCAGCAATTTTTTCATCACTTTCAGTCCTCTCCTCCTGAGAGTTCTCACTGATTTCATCCACCAGCCTGCTTTTGGGCACAAACTTTCCCCCTTTCAACAGTCTCCTTCTGTTATCAACTTCAATTTTTGTCTCACTTACAAACACAACTTCCTCTTCTTAACCCTCTTCCAACAACTTCTCATCTTCCACCCCAAACTTTATTTTTACACTCTTCTTTTTCTTTCCTTCAACTTTTTCTATGACTTTCTCACTTTTACCATTTCCTTCTTGGATTTCCTCGTCAGACTCAATCCAATTTAGTTCTTCATCATCAGCCACAATAGGAGCTGAGCGAGAACCAGGTTCTTCACTTAAGTCCTTTGCAGCCTCAACATAACTGGGTCCTCCAACTACAGGACCCTCTACCACAGACAACCCATGAACTTTTTCAAGAGGAACAGCCTCCAAACTAGGTTCGTTGATATGTTCCTTTTGAGATTCAGCAGAATCCTCTTCTCTCAATTTTTCCAACCGTTTTCAACTGCATTAACCTCCATCGTTTCCTCAGTCACTAAGGGCACATGAAAACTAGACTTAGGCATAGGTTCCTCCTGAACAACCTTCAAGTTCTCCTCAACTACATTCTCCTTATCAGACATTCCACTAGGCTCTATCTTTTCTAAAATTTCATCTAGTCCCTAAACCAATGTTTTGGTACTCAACTTTCCAGGACTTTTTACAGACTCTAAAGCAGTAGAATCAGATAGAGTTGAGTCATGTTTTACCTCAACTGGTTTTTCAGAGGACACTGGTTCTGCCGGCATAGGAGACGATGATCTGACAACAGTCTTTTTGAACCCTTTCTTTCCTGCCCTTTTGAGGAATTTTACCCTAGCTTTGACAATTCTCTCCACGAGAGTAGAGGGAGGGGGGTTTTGGAGTAGATTTTTTGGACAATACTCAGAGGAGTCACTCCATCAGTTCTTTTTGGCCACTTCAACTTAATATACCTGCAATAACCCTCAGCAGGAACATCAAGTATCAATCCCAACTATGTCCTCCCAAATTCAATCTATATTCCCTTCACAACAGAAAACACTCTTCTGGCAGCAACTCTGCAATTTGTATAGAACTCCCTGATTTCATCAGAATACAGCAACATGTCTTTCTTAGCAAAGAGGTCTAACCAGCCTTGATCCTCTACCTTCCTGAGTAGAGATTTCATATTGTGCTCCTGCAGATCACCCAGGATGCTCCCAGCCAATACCTGGTGTTTTGCAAACAAGGTTGTTTTCTCAACCTCTTCTTCAGAGTCTTTTCTCTTCTTCTTGATTTCCAACTCACTGTCTGTATCTGAGTCACTAGGTTCCACAAAGCTTCCTGCTTCATCACTTTCTTCCTTGGCCTCAACAACTTTTCTTTCATTCTTCTTCTCCTCTTGTTTTCCAGCACTCACTTTCTTGACTTCCTTTTCCAGCTTCCCCACCTTCTCTAACTGCTGCTTCAGGGCTGACCTGGTTGCCACCCTTCTTGGTGCTGGCTGAGCAGCAATTTTTTCATCACTTTCAGTCCTCTCCTCCTGAGAGTTCTCACTGATTTCATCTACCAGCCTGCTTTTGGGCACAAACTTTCCCCCTTTCTACAGTCTCCTTCTTTTATCAACTTCAATTTTTGTCTCACTTACAAACACAACTTCCTCTTCTTCACCCTCTTCCAACAACTTCTCATCTTCCACCCCAAACTTTATTTTTACACTCTTCTTTTTCTTTCCTTCAACTTTTTCTATGACTTTCTCACTTTCACCATTTCCTTCTTGGATTTCCTCGTCAGACTCAATCCAATTTAGTTCTTCATCATCAGCCACAATAGGAGCTGAGCGAGAACCAGGTTCTTCACTTAAGTCCTTTGCAGCCTCAACATAACTGGGTCCTCCAACTACAGGACCCTCTACCACAGACAACCCATGAAGGAACAGCCTCCAAACTAGGTTCGTTGATATGTTCCTTTTGAGATTCAGCAGAATCCTCTTCTCTCAATTTTTCCAACCGTTTTCAACTGCATTAACCTCCATCGTTTCCTCAGTCACTAAGGGCACATGAAAACTAGACTTAGGCATAGGTTCCTCCTGAACAACCTTCAAGTTCTCCTCAACTACATTCTCCTTATCAGACATTCCACTAGGCTCTATCTTTTCTAAAATTTCATCTAGTCCTTAAACCAATGTTTTGGTACTCAACTTTCCAGGACTTTTTACAGACTCTAAAGCAGTAGAATCAGATAGAGTTGAGTCATGTTTTACCTCAACTGGTTTTTCAGAGGACACTGGTTCTGCCGGCATAGGAGACGATGATCTGACAACAGTCTTTTTGAACCCTTTCTTTCCTGCCCTTTTGAGGAATTTTACCCTAGCTTTGACAATTCTCTCCACGAGAGTAGAGGGAGGGGGGTTTTGGAGTAGACTTTTTGGACGTTTGGGTCTCTGAGGTTTTAGTAGGAGAAGTTGAAGAGGATTGTGCTTGAGACATGGCGAATTTTGATTAGGGTTTTTTTGGGAGAGAATGAAGGCAATTGTTTTTCGATTATAGAGAGAGAAAGAGGGCGGAGTAAGGACAGATTTTGCAAGCGTTTATTTCTCTTCCTGTCAATTTTGTAATGAGAAGAAGCAAAGGGGTCAGGGGTTTTCTCTAGGGAAAAGGTGCTAATACTGACTAAAAGGCAAAAAGCAGCTTTTTGAAGTTTTGAAAACCGGGAAAGTAAGAGATGTGACAGTTACATAGACTTACACATATAAGGCCTTTTTAAACTAGTGGGTCCAGTTAAGTCTAGAAGAGGTTTAGCCAAAAAAAGAATTATTCCTATAATCAAGGACGGTTTCTTGAACATGGAGTGCCTTCCTTGACACACGTATAATTGAAAATCAATTTCAGTTATGACACTTAGCATAAATAGCTATGGAGCTATACCTGGACATGGTTCCTCATGCTTGCCTTGGTTCCTTCTACGTACTCTGTAGGTTCTTTCATGGGAACACATTAGCCCAACCTGGTGCTACTCAGCTGAACAAGTATAGTAAATAAAGTATAAAATTTAGACTGGACAATAACAACAATAGTTACAAACAGGTTGCTGAACACTTAACTAACCAATCATTGGGGAACAAATACTGAGTTATTCGTGTATTTTGGCCATCCCTAACTCCAACCTGTTCCTCCCAAACTGAACTTTGTTCAGTGCTTTAGTAAAAATGCCAGCAATTTGATCTTCAGTCCTGCAAGAATTCATAGTAATCAGACCATTTTCTACATTATCTATAGGAGAAAATGGTGTCAAATATCAATGTGTTTTGTTCTTTTATGTTGGACTGGGTTCTTAGCAATGTTCACTGCACTTGTGTTATCACAGAAAATGGGCACAGCTCCACATTTAATTCCAAAGTCCTCCAACTGTTGTTTGATCCATAGCAATTGTGAGCAGCATGATGCAGCTGCTACATACTCAGTTTCTGCAGTAGATAAGGCTACCGAGTTCTGCTTCTTTGTTGCCCAAGAAACTAAGCAGGGACCAAGAAAATATGTCATTCCTGAAGTGCTCTTCCTGTCCACCAAGTGACATGCATAATCTGCATCAGCAAAACCAATTAGTTCAAAAGTACCTCCCCTTGGGTACTATAAACATAGATCCTGAGTTCCCTTCAAGTATCTCAAGATCCTCTTCACAGTTTTCAAATGTGATTCCTTAGGAATTGGACTGAAATCTAGCACACAGTCCCACACTGTATACAATATCAAGTCGACTGGCTGTGAGATAAAAGAGTGAACCTATAATTCCTCCATATTTTGTCTCATTTGTAGAAGGACCTAGTTCATCCATATCAAGCTTGGTTCCAGGAGCAATAGGAGTAGTCATTTCTTTTGCTCCTTACATGTAAAATTTCTTCAGAAGTTCCTTGACATATGTTTGTTGATGAATCATGGTTCCTTCGGGTGTCTATTTTATCTGCAATCCTAGGAAGAAATTGAGTTCTCCCATCATGCTCATTTTAAATTTACTGCCCATTAATTCAGCAAATCCATTGCATAACTCCTCATCAGTGGCTCCAAAAATGATATCATCAACATATACCTGAACCACTAATAGATCTTTTCCTTTATTCTTTAAGAATAGTGTGTTATCAATCTTCCCTCTTGTAAAATTATTCTTCAGTAAGAACCCTGATAGTCTTTCATACCAGGCTCTTGGATCTTGCTTCAATACATAGAGTGCCTTCTCAAGTTTGTAAACGTGATCAGGAAATTCACTGTTCACGGAACTTGGTGGCTGTATTACATAGACTTCTTCATTAAGGTAACCATTCAAGAAGGAACTCTTCACATCCATCCGATACAGTGTAAACTCCATGTATGCAGCAAAGGCAATCAACATTCTAATGGCTTCCATCCTGGCTACTGGTGAAAAAGTTTTATCATAGTCAATTTCTTCCTCCTGACTGTATCCTTAAACTACTAATTTGGCCTTGTTTCTTGTTACTATACCATGCTCATCCAGTTTGTTTTAAACACCCACTTTGTTGCAATTATTGATCTGTCCTTTGGCTTAGGAACCAGGTGCCACACTTTGCTTCTTTCAAACTGATGTAATTCATCCTGCATGGATAGAACCTAATCTGGATCTTCTAAGGCTTCTTTTACATTCTTTGGTTCCAGAGATGATAGGAAAGCACAGAATGAACAAAAGTTCTTCAAGGCCGACCTGGTCATAATTCCAGTATCCAATTCAGATAATACATTCTCCAAAGGATGAGAACTTTGGTGCTTCCATGGCCTGGGTTGAATATGACGAGAATGACCTTCAACACCACTTTGGGTAGGTTCTTCATGATTTGATGTGTTATCAACTTCATCTGTTGTTCCCCCTGTCATATTGACTCCTTGTTCTCGTGAAGTTGAATCCTCATATGATTCCTCCTTCTCTTCTGGATCTTCAGAGTTAGCTGCACTATCTTCTCGAGTAAGGCCAATATCTTGATCATCTACTTTATTTTCATCAATTTCCTTATCAGATTCATCAAATACCACATGCATACTTTCCTCCACAGTTTGTGTTCTTTTATTAAACACTTTGTATGCTTTGCTTTGAATAGAATACCCAAGGAGTATTGCCTCATCACTTCTTGCATCAAACTTCCCCAAGGGTTCCTTACCGTTGTTGTGCATAAAAAATTTACAACCAAAGGGTCTGAGATGTGCAATATTCGGTTTTTTTCCTCTGAGAAGCTCATATGGGGTCTTGTCAAGAATGGCTCTTATAGAGCATCTGTTCAGCAAATAGCATGCAGTGTTTATTACTTCAGCCCAGAAGTTTCTTGTAAGACCACTTGACAGCAGCATAGTCCTTGCCATATCTTCAAGAGACATGTTCTTCCTTTCAACTACTCCATTTTGCTGTGGAGTTCTTGGTGCAGAGAAATTATGATCATTGCTGTATTTTGCACAATACTCAAAAAATTTTGAGTTTTCAAACTCTGTTCCATGGTCAGATCTAATGCTGACAAGTTCCAGGCTCAACCTTTTCTGCACAACACCAGCCCAGTCTTTGAAGCTATCAAATGCTTCATCTTTGGATGCCAAGAATAGGGTCCATGTATACCTTGAGTAGTCATCAACAATTACGAACACGAACCTCTTTCCTCCTCTGCTCCTGACTCTCATAGGTCCACACAGATCCATGTGTATCAATTTCAGTGGTTTTGATGTGCTCACCACCTTTTTTGATTTAAAGGATGATTTCACATGTTTTCCTTTAACACAAGCATCACACATTTTTATGTTTCAAATCTCTTACTAGGCAGTCCACGAACCAGCTCCTTTGATACTAGCTTGTTAAGCTGTGAGAGACTAGCATGACCCATTCTTTTGTACCACAATTGAAAATCACTTTCTTGCATATTCAGGCATGTTAAGTTTTTTTCTGGCAGTGATTTCAGATGCTTTGTATACATTGTTCACCCTTTTTCCTTCCATTACAATTTCTCCACTCTGTAGGTTCTTCACAATACACCCTACAGAGCAGAAACTCACTTCATTTCCTCTATCACACAGTTGAGAGATACTCAGTAAGTTGTGTCTGAGACCATCGACAGAATATACATTTTCAATGGCATGATCCAGGGTTCTCCCAACTTTTCCAACCTCTGAAGGCTACACTGCCTCCTTGAAATGCTGCGAGTGAGAGAAAGTTTCTTCTATCTCCTGTCATGTGCCTTGAACAACCACTGTCAAGAATCCAGCTTGAGTTGTTCTTCCTCACTCCAGCCTGCAAAATAGATTACGGGTTAGCTTTAGGAACTCAGACAAGCTTGGGTCCCTTCTTATGAGAAAATGAGTAAATCAAATCATTCCTAGCCCATTTAGGTAGAACACTTCTTTTATTTTTTGTCTTTGTCTTGCTTGCATTCATGCACCTTTGTCTGTAATGCCCAGTTTCACCACAAAAGGTATACAACATGTTGCTAGGTAAACCCACATATTTGCTTTTAGGATTATATGGAGGCAGTGGTTTTTTGAATCCTAGCCCTTGTTTTCCTTTGTTCTGATTTTCATCGACCCAATTCATTGCCTCAGAGGACTTATTCTATTTTGTTAACCTGGTAAGCTCATAGTCAGATTTTTCAACCTTCTGATTCAGAATCCTATTTTTCTCAGTTTCCTGGAACAGGATCTCATTTGTTCTTTTAAGTTCAATTTCAAGAAATGTTTGAACTTTACTTATCACTTGCTTACCATTAACACTCTCCTTTAACTGATTTAATTCTAATTCCAGTTCTGTGATCTTAGAGTTTGACACAAGAGTCTGCCCTTTCAAAATGGCATTGATTTCTTCCAGCTCAATGTTTTGTTCTTGAAGACTCTTGTGTTAGTTCTAAGATCACTTATATCTTCAGCTAATTTGTCTTTCTCAATTTTTTCTTTTTCGTAACCCTCAATTAAAGTGTCAGTAATTAAATCAGATTTTCAGTAGAATATGTGTGCAGATTTTCTTTAAGCTCAAAGAGACTTACCTCTACTGAATGAGCAGCTTATTCTCCATCAGTTGCCATAAGGGCTGAGTCCTTCTTTTTGTTATCTTCTGTGTACATCTCTTTCAGCTTCTCCCAAACTTCTTTGGCAAACTTGTATTCAAGTACCCTTGCCAACACATCAGTAGTCAGCCCTTTTCTCAAGTACAATTCAGCTTTGGCATTTGCATGCTACCAGTCTAGGTCTTAAGGATTGAGTTCTTCTACCAACTTTGGAACTAGAACCCCGTTTGCTGCTCTCTTGACAGGAACATGAGGTCCTCTTTTCACGATCAGCCATAGACTGTAATCCATTGCTTGAAGGAAGTTTTTCATCTGTTTCTTCTAACACCTGTAGTTTGTTCCATTAAACACAAGTGACTTTGAAGGGTCTCTTCCTCCTCCGAACTCTCGAGGATCCTCCTCGTCTGAACTAACATTCGACAACCCCATTAGTGCAAGTGGAGAATCATCTTCAGATTCCTTTTTTTTATCAGGTTCACTGTCAGTAGGTCCCCATGTAGCATAAAAAGCTTTCTTTTTTTTTTCTTCTTTCTGCTCTAAAGTTTGGAGGTCGTCTCGCCTTCTTCTTGTCTTTGTCATTTTCTTTTGATGCTTCCTTTTCCTTTTCTTTTATTGCTCTATTCTTCATCCATTCAACTTCCCACATTGGACAATCCATAACAGCATGGTCCTTCTTGAAACACTTGAAGCATCCAGAGTAATCTGGACTGTCAACTATATTCTTCCTTCCAGAACTCTCCTTATTATTTATTTTGAATCCTTTGAACTTTCCCAAGTTGAGCTTTTGTCTCAGAGTGCTAACCATTGCAGCTTCAACTGATTGCAAATCAACATAATCCTCAGTTTCATCAGTTGCTTCAAGTGCAAGGGTCTTGTCCTTCTTGAGTGCTGGTTTAGTTTTCGAATCCCTCATCATCTCATGTGTTTTCAAACTTCCGACCATTTCCTTAAGTTTGATGGATCTGAGAGGTTTGGACTCAATAATAGCAGTCATCTTGGGTTCCCAAGCCTCAGGTAGTACATTCAGAACCTTGTCCACCATCTCTACTTTAGGTAACTCCATATCCAGGGATCTCATTTCATTAGTGATAATGGTCAACCTGGTCATCATATCCTGGATTGATTCCTTCTCACCCATGGTGAACAACTCAAATTGTCTTTTCAGCATTCTCCTCTTAGAGTCCTTCACTTCAGTGGTTCCTTCATGTGCAACTTCCAGGGCATCCCAGATTTCCTTAGCAGTCTTATGAGATGATACTCTATTAAACTCCTCAGGGCCAAGACCACAAATTACCAGACGTTTGGCTTTGTGGTTCTTTTCGATCATGTTATAGTCAGCTTCATTGAACTCCTCTTTTGATTTAGGCTCTTGTCGAGCAGCAGCTCCTTCTTCAACTATTTTGGTAGGGATTAAATTCCATTCAGATACTATAAGCCAGAGTTGGTAATCCTCAGCACAAATGTAATTCTCCATTTTGTTCTTCCACCAAGCATAGTACTGCCCATTGAACTGTGGGAGCCTTAGAACAGACTGTCCTTTAGTGATGGTAGGTGGTGCACTCATGATTCTGATCCTTCTCAAGGTGTTAATCTAGCACGAGAAGACCCGCTCTGATACCACTTGTTATAATCTGAGCACCTCCTAAGGACACTAGAAGGGGGGTTGAATAGTGTCCACCAATTTTTCTTTCCAAGAACTAGTCTTCTAAGTCAAGAACCATGTTCTCGACTTAATCACCACAACACACACAATCAATAGGCACAAGGAACACGATGTTTTTACGTGGAAAACTCCTTGCTCAAGGGAGAAAAACCACGACCCACACTCTAGAATTTTCGAACCAATCCACTAACACAAAGAGCAAGTTTCTGATTACAAGACTCTATAACCAATGGGCTACACTCTAGACCCTAATCACTCAACAAAGCTAACCTCTAGCTTTACAAAGTAATCTCTCAAAAGTTCACCTAATACAATCACTTTTAAGATAAGCAGATAGGTAATGACAATGATAGCATAAAACAAGACAACTTACAAACCAAGAACCTAGACAGAATATCTAGACTCTACCTACTTAACTCCACCAATTATCTTCTTCAGTTATCTCACGTGGAAAGTTGCTGAATTGCTTTTGTATGCTCTCAACTCTGTTTTTGTGAATAACTGATTTGCAGCTGCATCAACTGCTTGTATTTATATAAGGATCAGAACCCTAGTCGAGTTCCACAAGGAAACCTTGTAATTATGGTAAGACAAGATTCCCTGTGACTCTTTCCTTGTTCAAGTCCAACTCGTATTCGTACTTCGAAGACACAGCCACGACACAACTTCTTTTAGGCTGACTAGAATGCATACTCGTACACGCGCCATTACTCCTAGTTCCGTAGGAATTTGCAACCCTCAATCTTTTCGATCAGTCGTGTCCTTCTATATAAGGACCAAGTTTTCCTTCAGAACAACTGGGTCCTTCTCGTTTGTCATTCTTCAAAACATCTCCTCAGTACACTTTATATGTCATAATTTGGAGTACGAGGGTCAAAGTAATAATTTTGACAGTGAAGCTGGATATTAACTCTTCATGTTTTTGGAGATAAAATTTGAGCTTTCAAAAACTTTTGAGAAGCCTGCTTACAGGTTGAATGTGTCTTTGATGACTTCTAACTAGAAAACCACTGCATGCCTTGATTTGGGACCATGTAGTGTATACTTGGTAGCTAATTAAGTCACATCCAACAACCACAGAAAATATAACAATGTATTTCCGCAAGCTTAATCCAATGAGACTCAAAAACATAAAAGAATAAGCCAAATAACTCAAACGTCTCCTCTAAGCCTCTTTAAGGATAAGCATCACTTAATTGTCAACAAGATGCCCTCTCCTTTCACAATGTTTTGTCCAAGACAAGTTAATGCACTGAATATTTAATTAAGTTAGAAAACGTTCTGTGCAAGCTACATTTTGGCAATTATCGTGCATATAACATCGTACAAGCCGAAGACCAAATAGCTACTCATTCAAGAAACTGTTTCTACAGAACCACTATTTTATCCTTCCATATTCCAACTCTACACAAAATCAGAATGTCAAAGATCAGAAAGATCCCTTCATCATCGCCTGCAGATGAAGTGTTGTCTAATGAAGGACTCTCGACGGATATCCTTCTCCGTTTGCCAGTAAAATCACTCGTCCGATGCAAATGTGTCTCAAAACAATGGCACTCTCTGATCACTAACCCCCAGTTCACCCGACTAAGAATCCCCTGTTTCAACCCTGCTCGCGGCCTCTTCTTGCACCGGTCTTCCCTCTTGATCAACCCTTTCCATGAATTCGTTTCATTCAGCCTTGAAAATCCCATTCCAGCACCATTCCATAAGCTATGTTTTGTAGATGACCCTTCTGGAATTAGGATTCTGCAATCTTGCATTGGTCTTTTGCTTTGTTGTAGTTTTCGTGCTCACGAACCTAGCGGAAACTACTATATACAACCCGACTACACAACAATTTGTCACACTTTTGAAACCAAATGGAGGGAAAAGACAAATTTTCAAAGTTGTTCTAGGGATGAAACTAGCATTTGATCCAGTGAAATCGCCTCACTACAAAGTGGTTTGCATCCGAATGTCTGAATTGGCTCCTGAGCACTATCAGGTTGAGATTTACTCATCTGAGACCAGGAAATGGAAAGTTTCTGGTCCACATTTTCCTGCTCGTCATGATATTGCCTTCACGTATGGTGGAGTTTACTGGAATGGTGCAATTTATTGGCCATGCGGTGACAACTCTTTATGTTTCAATGTTGAAGAAGAAAAGTTTGAAAAGTTTCCCATGCCTATCATTGGTCGAAGCTGGGATGATGAGGAGAGGAGAGTTGCTTATTACGGAGAGTCTTGTGGCCATTTGCATTTAGTCCAAGTGCGTAGTCGCCAAAATCTCACTTTCTACAACATTTACGAGATGAAAAAGGATGCCACAGAGTGGTTTTTGAAATACCACGTTAATGTTCATGATGTTGTTGCCGCATTTCCTTTTATGGTTCGTCATTATCTTCAGCCAACGGATTGGCATTACTTAGCCATGGCTGTGCTTTGTGTTGTTTGTGGGGGAGAAAGAGGAGGATGCCTTCATGGTATTGCACATTCCCCGAATGATCATACGTTATAACTTGACGGATTACACATTGTACAAGCTATGCGAATTTGGAAGTAGTACTGACGATGACAATCAATTGGAGGAGGAAGATGAGCATTATGTTGTCCCCGTATTCCTGGAATTTGATGGGTCGAGTGCTTTCCAATATATTGAATCTGCATTTGTTTGTAACTCAACTGTTTATATGGAGATGGTCAAGATGACTTCTTTGGACTATAGTTCTATGATTTTTTCTATCACAAATGATTCAACTGAGCATGTTCTATGCATGACTGAATGATTCATAGAGCCCATGTGGAATTGCTATTTGCAGTGATAGGAGTATATCATCTGACAATATTTTCTGCAAGAGAAGGTGTAATATTTATCATCTACAAGATCTTTCACATATGTGTCCTAATGATTTACAAGAGTTATCACATATGATCATGCCACAATTCTCACAAAGAATTGATGAAACGACTCTTTCATCCTCGCCATCACAACTCTTCAATAATCTTGAAAAAATAAGAAAACCCAAAGGTTAGGTAAACCCAATGGTATCAAAGCGAGCAATCTTTCAACCTGTTATGTAACTACTTATTGACCTATTCTATGGTTCACTTGTCAAATTTATTCTGCGCTTTAAGTATTACCAAAAAATTTATATTCTGTCCTTTCCTCTCAGGACTAACCGATGATGGCCTAAACTATGTAAGTGCTAACAGCTAAAAAAAGAATGATTCAAATTGAGCAGAGCTTAATGCTTACCGAATGCTGTGTAGTAATGAACTTCATATTGAATGTACTCCCTCCGTCCATTTTACTTGACGCTTTAGGCTTCTGCACGTCCATTAAAAAATCAATAAATAGGGCATGTCTTTTACTATTTTATCCCTAATAAATGAACTGGATTGACTTTTTCTAGAAAATACTCCTTTATTAAATATGGGCATAGTTGGAAAGAATTGGTAAAAAATGTCTTGAAATGCTAAAGCGACAACTAATTTGGGACAAATGAAACTTGCTAAAACGACAACTAAAATGGGACGGAGGGAGTATATTATTAAGCTCTAATGATAAAATCTCAGTTTTTGAAGAGCAATTTTGATTGGAACCTCTTGTTTATGATATTGATTGCTGCCAAGCCCCAAATCAAACTCAGGAATGTTTTATCAAAACAAGCATGTTTTCTGTTAAACTAAAGCCAGTTCTCTCAGAATAAACCGCCGAAAGTTTCTCCAGAAACTAAGCTCCCATTTGGACATAGTTTTTGTAGAGATTTTTTGAAATTTTTTGGGCCAAAAAGTATTTGTTTATGCTTTTTGAACAAAAATTGTCCCAAAAACTGGCCTTGAGCTGTTTTTGGGCCAAAAACTAACATTTACACATCAAATTTCATTTTTCATAAGAGCTCAAGAGCCAAAAAATTTGTTCCCAAAAAGTATGTCCAAACATTTTTTCATTTTCATATCAAACTTCACCCAAAAAGTGTTTCCCAAAAAATATTTGGGAATCTATGTCGAACTAAAATAAAATCAAATAACTAATCAGAACTAAAATAAAACCAAATCATTTTCTTGAGGTAACATTGAATACATGACTAATTAAGCATTGAATTCATAAATCAATAAAGATATCTTTGATACGTGACAGTATTACATCTGGACCTAAATAGAAAATAATTTAGAAGCTACGAAGGCATTCAGTGAGCATGACAGTTATACAATCTAAAAGAATCAGGGTGTTGTGATTGCAGATTTGATCTTCTTAATGGTGGAAACATTAGTCTTAAATGACTTGGCAAGTACCACATCACTAATTCCAGTATCAAAGATAGAGGAAGGCAATGTAACAGTCCCAGGACTTGCACTGCCAAGGGCAGCTACACCAACAGCTATTCTTTTATGATCATAATTATACTGATAGTGTTGAAGTCCTTTAGGGAAAAGAAATATGTCCCCTGCCTTTAGTCTTTGAGTGTAAAGAACATCCTTCGTATCGACAAAACCAACCTCTAAAACACCTTCAAGAAGGAGAAAGAGTCCAGTTGCACGAGAGTGGTAGTGAGGCGGGTTTACAGAACCTGGAGGGAATTGAAGCACAGCTAGTGACACCCCTTGGCCATTGAGAGCTGGAAACTCTGCCTTAGTAGCCTTTGTCGTAGTATAGGCATCTATAGATTTGTGAAATACACCGCGCATACCAGT
The DNA here is from genome assembly GCA_037355625.1 of Petunia x hybrida. NCBI lineage: Eukaryota > Viridiplantae > Streptophyta > Magnoliopsida > Solanales > Solanaceae > Petunia > Petunia x hybrida. Next base: position 2,124,367 of record JBBBVM010000317.1, on the reverse strand, counting down.
GTAAGTGAAGTAATTGGCATCTACGGAGGCTTGATTTTCTGGGACAATGAAGTCTGAAAGGATGTCAGGATCACCTGCTAGTGTTGTTCTTGATATTGCTATGGTAAAAAGTGAAAGGAGAAGGAAAGATTTTCTAAAGTTCAAGGCCATGGTTGATATTGGATAACCTTGTTTTAGTGATCAAGATATGTTACTTTGACATTTTAATTGTGCATTTGCGCAATTTATAATGTGCTGTTAATAGCACACCAAAAATTTTATATTCTTGGCCGATTGAGATTCCTAAGATTACTTCTGTCCTTTCCTCCCTGGACTAACTGATGATGACTCGTTCATAATTCAATTAACTAATGTTTCAAAGACAATGTTTCGTGATTCCATCGGCATTGTACAAAGGCCACCCACCATCTTGTCTATGTCAAATATAATGCGATGCAACTATTGCCATCGCAACATTTGGTCAGAAAGTTTCAAGTTGTGCATGCAAGTGCTTCTGTATCAGATAAGAGTTATGAATAGGCATATTTTGTTCAAGTGGTTGCAGATGTAATAGACTTTTTTTTTTATTGATATACTAACTTATTCGCACCTGGTCTGTAAAAAAATTAATTAAGTTAACCTATAGAGTTATAAATTAACGTGAAAATATACATTAATCAACTATGATTGAGTGATAGAAGTTCATTCATAAGACACAGAGTATTTGATTGTTGCAAATGTTAAGTAAGATAAATGTTTTCTCACATATCCAGGATACATCATTACTGAGAGGACTCTTTCAAACAAAAGAAAGTTTAAACCTACTACATAGAACTAATTGACTTGAGTTAAATCTATTTTTCTTTTCTTTTCCAAGACCGGCCAACAGAAATTTATGGATTTTTTTAACCTCTTCCCCTTTTATTTTTTTTTGTTTGCATTGTCCCGTTAGAGATATTCACGCAAAGACATGTAAATCATGTTTATACCTTATACATGTGTTAGTGTTAGTATTGATTATGCACGTGGAATCACAATTTCAATATATAAGTTGACAGCTTATATTAAAGAGATAAAACTTCCCCAGTTTTGTCCATCTTCCAACTTCCCTATTTTCATACACAGCACTGACCTGAACCCCAGATTCACAATTCACAAACCTTAATCTTTAAAGCAAAAAAGCCAGAGGGATTGGAAAAAAATTTGGACCATTTGACGATTTGTGCTTGTCATCCTTTGCGTAGGGGCATGCTAATCTTCTCTGTATTGTTCCAATTTTATCAAACTGTTCCATTCTTGTTCGGTATATAAAGAGTTTGCTAGTTTCTTCTTGAGGCGGTGTGGGAACTGAGGGATATAGTTGGATCCCGACTGGACTCTGGTTTGTAAATTGCACTCCCTCTGGTCCGTTTTATTTGATAGATTTCATTTTTCGAAAGTCAAGTTGACCAATTTTCGGAGTTAAATTTAATTAGATTTAGTCAATATTTTAAAATTATAGTTTACATATTAAAAAACTACACAAAAAATACTACAAATTGCAATTCTTGTCATATTAATATGGTGAAGAAATATATCTCAAAATGTTGGTCAAAGTTTACATTGTTTGACTTTTAAAACAGGAAAGTGATCAAATAAGATAGACAGGAGGGAGTAATGAACAAGATGGGCCCGGCCCTTTCCCTTACTGCTTTCACGTCTTCTACTTACCGTAAAATTTTCGCGTAGGTGCCAGTTTTGACACAGGTCTTTGATTTGAGACCACTATTTTCTGTGGTCTTACACTAGAGGCCACTTTTGGCTCTTTACTACATAAGGTTATTAAACACGCCTAAGTTGAAAAGACAAAATTACCCCTCAGTTTGTCCGAATTTACAGGGTTTTTTCAAAACCGTTTCTTACAGTTTATACTTTGAATTCATGCAACGGTTATCATTAATTTTTCACTATACATTCATGCCAAAAACTGCCATTTACATCGGTTTTTCATATTCCTCTTCGATTTTTGTCCCGTTTCTTTGTATACCCAGTGTTTTTTGCTCGTGTTAACTGTACTACGTAAATCGAATAACATATTTTGATTGTACAAGCAGTCTGAAATTTGTATAACCAGTTATGACTTTTTTCGTATTTTTTTAAAACATATGTGTTAAATTTGTGCGTATTAAGTTACTTAACGTTATTTTAAGTTTAAATTTGTATGTTTTTGTGTATTTGTATGTTTGATAGTTAGTATCTTCATATTTTGTATGTTTGCGATTGGGGTAAAATTTAGACTGTTACTGGAATGAAGTTTTGATTGGGGTGTATTAAAGTTGAGTACGATTACTGAAATGAAGTTTTGAAATGCTACTGATTGAAGTTTAAATCACATTGACTGAAGTTCTATCTACATGGATTGAACTTCTTTACCCTCATGGACTGAAGTTCTATCCACGTGGATTGAACATTTTTACCCTCATGGACTAAACTTCTTTACCCTTATGGACTGAAGTTCTATCCTCATTGACTTAACTTCTTTACCCTATATGTGTGTGTGTATCTGTGTGTACGAATGAATATGTGTGGGAGTCTGGGGTATATTAAAGTGCAGTCCAATTACTGGACTGAAGTTCTGAAATTGTACTGATTGATGTTCTACCATAAGGATTGAACTTCCCTACCCTTATGTACTGAAGTTCTATCCCCAACGGTTGAACTCCCCTACCCTTATGTACTGAAGTTCTATCCACAAGGATTGAACTTTCCTATCTCTCTTATCTGAAGTTCTATCCACAAGGGATTGAACCCCCCAACCCTATGTACTGAAGTTAAGTTTTATACTTAGTCATATTATTTTATTCAATTTGTGTGTGGCTTTATACTTTATTTTGTATACTCAATTTGAGGTTTTGGTTTGAAGTTTGTTACATTTGTTTATTTTGTATGTGCGACTGATAGTTTGTTTTTATTGTTAGCTTTTTGCAATATGGATATTGGAACGGCAGAGAATCTAGTGTATCCATTTGAAAACTGGTTCAACTTGAATCCATATTGGCAGCGCAGGACAACTTGGATGAATTAATTTCAAGGATCAGTGTAGCACAGTTTAAGAAGCTTTTAGAGGGTGTGTTTGGAAGCTTTGTGAAGTTGCAGTCGTACACAACTTCTATGAGGTTACTGCATTGTTTATTATTGTCTCGTATTGTGAGCAGTGATCCAAACAGATTAAGCTTCAATGTTTTTGGTCATGCAATTCATTTTGGTCCTAAGAATATTATCTTTACACTGGTTTGAGATTTTCTCCAAATCGTGGGTATTTGTTTGATAGGCCTTCTATGAATATGGATAGGAAGCTTCTGAAGGAGTACTTTGGTGGTAAAAGCAATCTTCAGTTGTCGGATGTTCATGCATTTTTGGTATCAAGGAGCGCGTCATCTCTGGTCAACGAAGATGTAGCAGTAAAGATTGCAGAGTTTTATGTTCTCCGGTCAATTATTTTGTGTTGTAAGAAAAAAATAGTTTGGTGGAAGTTCATTATTTGAGTATCATTGACAACGAGGATCTTTGTGCAACTTATCCGTGGGGGAGTCTGGATTTTGAAACACTTGTTAAGTCTGTGACGACACCCCTTAAAAGTGTTGCAAGTTTAGGAAAAGATGCATACTATACTGTGCTTGGATTCCCCTTGGTGTCGTGCGCCTGGTTCATTGAATTATTTCTAAAAGTTGGTTCTAAGTTCTGTACGTGTAACAGTGATGGCTTTCCAAGGATGTTGAGGTTTATTAAGTTCAATAATCCTCAGTATAACAGTTTGGTTGAGAAATATTTTCATAATATTAATGTAAGTTTCTATATATGTAAGTCAATAAGGATTTGAACTTTAATCTATATAGTCTTGAAGTTCTATCCATAATGTTGTTAAAGTGCTGTACATATGGATTGAAGTTCTGTTTATATAATACTTAACTTCTATACATAAGCATTGAACTTCTATCTATATGGTCTTGAACTTTTTTATCCTTAAGCCTGTTGAAATTCTCCTACTATTGACAGAACTTATGTCTATAATAATTGAACTTTTATTTATATAGCCCTGAAGTACTATCCATAGAGGTCTCCCCTTATGGATTAAAGTTTATTCATAAGGATTGAACTTGTATTTTTATGGCCATGAACTTCTATCCATAAAAGCTCTCCCCTTATGGATTGAAGTTCTATGCATAAGCATTGAACTTCCATTTTCTATTTACTGAACTTTCTACCTCTGCACACCCTATGTTCTAAACTTCTATCCATAAAGTTGTCCCTTATGGATTGAAGTTCCATGCTTAAGGATTGAACTTTTATCTTTATGGCCCTGAACTTCTATCTCTGCACATCCCATTTACTGAGCTTTATGGATTGAAGTTCTATTCACAAAGATTTAACTTCCATTTCCTATTTATTGAACTGCTATCTCTGCACATCCTTTGTTTCTGAAGGCCTATCCATAAGGATTGAACTTCTATCCTTATTGCCCTGAAACTTCTATCCATAAAGTTGTCCCCTTATGGATTGAAGTTCCATTCCATGCATAAGGATTGAACTTCTATCTTTATGGCCCTGAACTTCTGTCTGCACATCCTATTTACTGAGCTTTATGGATTGAAGTTCTATGCAAAAAGATTTAACTTCCATTTCCTATTTACTGAACTTTTATTTCTGTACATTCTATGTTTCTAAAGTTATGTTCATAAGGATTGAACTTCTATCTTTATTGCCATGAAACTTCTATCTATAAAGCTCCCCCCCCCCCTCCTTTATGGATTGAAGTTCTATGCATAAGGATCTCTGCATATAGAATTTTTATTCTTATTTTACTGAAGTGCTAATATATTTTTCATGGTTCTTTTTTTAATAGAGGTTTGACAAATTTGAAATAGTTCCAATTGTACTTTCTGAGGAAGAAAAAAGGTCGATGAATTGAATGTGACAGAAGCGGCTCATATTGTTGCATTTAAACAAAGAAAAGGAAAAGAAGTTGCCGAGCATGTTGAAGAGAGTGGGGATAGTGGTGCTAAGAGTGAGGATAGTGGTGCTGAGAGTGAGGATAATGGTCATGAGGGTCAGGATACTGGTGATGAGAGGCAGGATACTTCTCACGGTGTGCAGCTTAACCAAGATTTAGTTGATGCAATTGTTAAAGTGAGTTTTGAAGTATCATGTACATTCATCTTTTTGTTTTTTTGTTTTAATTGAATATTTTTATGAGTTTTATTAGTTTATTTTTGCAGAAGGTGAATATGAAAGTTCGAAAGAGGTTACGTAGTCACCGATGCCGCATAAGGGGGTATGTTGGTGGTCTAGAGAACAAGGTTGACTGTGTTCTTGGTTTTATGAAGAAGTTGGATAAAAAGAAACTCGAGGAACAGGAGGAAAATGGGAGGAAAAGTGGAAGTGTAAGAAGGTGCAAGGAACAATCTAGCAGCTATAGCCATTCCTTAAACTTGTATTCACATGGAGGCAATGCTAGTATTGGAAGGAGGGATATCTGTGTCTATAGTGGCGTGGATGTTAATGCTGGAGTTGGTGATAGTCAATTGGGAAAGAGAAAGTCTCTTTCTTTCAGAAAATCAAAAAAAAAAAATCTCCATCATATGTTAGACAAGAAGAAGGCAGTGATGGCAGTTTAGTTAGGAAATCGAAATCTCATTCAGATGTAAGAAAAGAAGCCAGTGATGGCCGCGTAGGTCGGAAACCAGCTACATAATTGCATGGAGAATCACAAGGAGAGTTAGCGAGCAAAACACCTGCACAATTGCATGCAGAAGGTGAATTGGACATGTATGGTGAGTTGACTGCGGCACAAAAGGAAGTGATTGAAATTTCCTTGCAACTTGTTAGCGGAGACCTTGATCTGGAAGCAGTTAGTGTCAGTCCTGAGGTTATGAGTGTGAGGAAAGGAGGTGCAACTTCTATGTCTATTGTTGACGTGTCGACTCGTCCTGCTATTCAGTTGTCATCAAATGTAGTTGCTACACCTGTCCAAGCAAAAGCATATCAAAGGAAAAAGAAGAAATTGAAGAAACAACGTTTCAATGATAGGCCTACATTTAATATACTGCCATCGAGTCAAGAAAGTGGTAGTGAATGTTTATGTGATGCTGAAGATACACCAAGGGCTTAAGGAATTCAGCAAGATATGTCAAAGAATCAGTAGCAGGGTATTGAGAATGAACTGGGGAAAAAACAAGGCATATCTCAGGAATAGGAGAGGACTCATGACATTGTAATGGAGAATGTTGAGGCGAGTTATCAAGCAAGAAGAGAAGAGGAGTTGAGTGAACAAGGACAGGCTCTTGAAATTCTCTTGGACAAAGGGCAGTCAATCGACCACATAGGCAAAGAAGAATTGATGACGCAGCAAAAGGAGAGGTCTCTTGATATTGTTATGGAGAATGTTGGGGCAAGTAAGCAAGCAGAAAGAGAAGGGGACATGACTGAAGAACAACAAGCTCTTGGAAGTCTTGTAGGCAAAGGTCAATCAATTTATCAAACGGGCAAAGAAGAAGTGATGACACAGGAACATGAGAGGTCTCTTCAGATTGTTATGGAGAATGCCAAGGCAAGTGAGCAAGTAGGAAGAGAAGATGATTTGACTGAACAACAACAGACTTTTGAAAGTCTTGTGGACAAACGGCAGTCAGTCAACGAAGCGGGCAAAGTAGAAGTAATGACACATGAACAGGAGAGGCATGTTCAGATTGTTATGGAGAGTGTCGAGGCAAGTAAGCAAGCAGAAAGAGAAGGGGACCTGACTGAAGAACAACAGGCTCTTGAAAGTCTTGTGGGCAAAGGTCAGTCAGTCAACGAAGTGGGCAAAGAAAAGGTGATGACACAGAAACAGGAGAGGCCTCTTCAGATTGTTATGGAGAATGTCGAGGCAAGTAAGCAAGCAAGCAGGAAGAGAAAAGACTAAACAAGAACAAGCTCTTGAAAGTAATAAGGTAAATGCTGAGGTAAGTCATCCAGCAGGGATACAATAGTTGATTCAAGGCGAGAAGCACTCGGAGCAGCATCATGTTCAAGGAAAAAGGGACCGAAAGCCCAGTTAGTGGTTGCTATCTCCATATTTTGCTGGAAAGACTAAAAAATAGATAACTGACTGGAAGGATAATTATAGACGTAGTTGTCCATTCCACTACTTGAAGATTGATCCAGCAGTGTTGGTAGAGTTTGCAAATTGGTTGCTATTTCAAAGAAATGACACTGAACTTGAACATCAAGTCTATTTGTAGTTTTATGATTTCTTGTCTGTAATTTTTTAAGTTCAGTGCATAGAGGATGAATTTAAAAACTTATACTTCAATCCCCTATGGACTGAACTTCTTAGCCTATGAGTTATGCCCCTATGGATTGAAGTTCTATGCAGATGGACTTAAGTTCTATCTATAAGAATTGAAGTTCAATCACAATGGCCTTGGACTTGTGTCCACAAGGATATGGAAAGTTCTGTCCCTATAGGATTGAAGTTCTGTGCATATTGACTTAACTTCCATCTATATGGACTGAACTTCAATCATATGGCCGTGAACTTCTATCTTTATTGATTGAAGTCCTGTGCATATGGACTTAAGTTCTATCTATAAAAATTGAACTTCAATCAAATGGCCATGGACTTCTGTCCACTGTGGAAAGTTCTGTCCCTATAGAATTGAAGTTCTGTGCATATTGACTTAAGTTCAATGTATAAGTACTTAATTTCAATCCTCAGGATGTTGAACTTAATATCTTATGAGTTTCTTAAGTTCCTTCCCCTATGTACTGAACTTCAGTCCATATATAGGGGAGAAAAAATGTTTGAAAGTTCAGTCCAATGGGGATGAACTTCAAAGTTTCCAAAAGCGATGAAGTTCAATTCCAATATACTGAATTTCATTGCCTATGATATTCTTAAGGTCATTCCTTATGGAAAAGTAACATGTTTTTGTATCATGTATCTTTTTAATTAGGAACAACCATGCTGCTTATATACCCGATAATGTTTACGACAGTGATCCATATCAGTTGAAAACTATCAAGCCAGACAAGCAGTGGTTTTTGGAGTTCGTAAATGTTTTCTACCCTATGACTAATAATGTTAGTGCATATTCTGTTTTTGGTTTGTTCTGTGTTCGTTATTACTTTTCTGTGTGTTGGCTAAACAAGTTCTTTTTTTTTTAAGCATGTCGATATTGCTATGTATTATCTCAGAAAGAGGGCATGCTACCATTTTGTTCCAGTTTCCTCATAAACTTTCAATTACTGATATAGATTTTGATAGTTATATGTGCTCTGCTTATCAGTTAAATTTCAAAGGCAAAAAGAAAAGACCAGGTAATGAAATCTGGCTTGATGGTTTTGGATTATGTATGTGCAATTATATTTATGGCTTGGAACGGAGGTGTTCAATTTTATGGAGTGGAATTGATAAAGTCTATTTTCTATGCCGAATACAAGCAGCACCTGGTGAAACGGTGACACATTACTTTTGGCAGTCTTGGATATGCACGAGAAGAAAATATGTGTATATGATTCGATTGTCACCACAAAGAAGCCATCAGAGAAAAAATTTGACCACATGAAGGGTTATGTTTTCGTGCTCCCACATCTTTTCAAGTATGCCAAGTTTGGTGAGCTACATGATTCGTTTAAAGACAAAAAGTTCAATAGGGCCTTTAGAACTGAGTGGGTACTATCACCAAATCAACTAGATGGGTAAGTCTTGTCATTTTTGTGCAAGTTCTAGTGCAAATTAGATATAATTGACTGAAGTTATAACCCCCTGCCTACTTATATGTCTTACTCTTTATTTTGGTTTATTTTATAGGACTAGTTGTGGCATTTTTACAATATGGTATGTTGATCTACTGACCAGGGGTAAAGATGTTCAAGATATTCAACCAGATCAGATTCATAATTACAGGGCACGGTTTGGTTGTCAGCTTTGGGTTCATGGTCGTGCAAAGGCTAGGAATGGATTTGAAACTCTACCAGAATTTTTTAACCATGATTATGGACAACATAATGAAGATGTGTGTCAGTTATAGATATTTTTGTTTTTATCTGCAGAATTCCTAGTAGTATTGTGTAAAGTTTTTACGTAATATATGGTGAAACAGATATTATGCACAGATGAACAGATTATTATGCATAGATTTATGTAAATGCCATGTTGTTGCAGTGATATTTTTTAGCATAAATGTATTTTATCCATAAGGACTGACTTTAGTCAATGAGTATTGAACTTCAATCCATATGGACTGAAGTTCCATCCATAAGGATTGTGAACCTCTGCTCATATGGATTGAAGTTTCTGTGCATATCCAAATAATTTAATAATGATTAAAAAAAATTTCCTGTATATCGAGGGTTGAATTTTATATATTATGAGTTTGAACTTCTACCCACAAGGATTAAACTTCTGTATTTAAGTATGGAAGTTTTTATAAGTTATGAGATTGAACTTCTACACAGAAGGATTGAACTTCTGTCTTTTAAGGATGGAATATGAGTTTGAACTTCTACCTACAATATTGAACTTTTGTCTCTAAAATTATGAGAGGAAGTTTATAAATTATGAGCTCGAACTTCTTCCCGCAGGGGATTGAACTTCTGTCTTTTAAGGATGAAAGTTTTTTATAACTAACTTCCCTGCATGGATTGAATTTTCGGTGCATATCGACTGAGTGTAATGGACTGAAATTACTTAACAGTATAATTTTGAGTTTGCTTAGAGATAAAGTGAGAATCGCTTAACAGTTCTAATGGATGTAGACAAATCCAGTCCTAACTTGTGGTAATGTGCAAAAATCATATATCAGTCTCCAAGCACTGAAGTTTTTATAGGATAAAATTAACTTCTATGCTCAAGGATTAAAGTTTTTATATGCCAATATTAACTTCTATGCTCAAGGATTGAAGTTTAACTTTAACTTCAATCCTTGAGGACAGAAGTTAATGTATTAACTTCTCTTTTAATCTGAGTCATCCAACACAACAACAACATACCCAGTTTAATCTGAGCCATCTAATTTTATTAAATCAGACTGGGTTCCACTATGAACTCCTTTTTTAACCTTAAAGATTACCTTTAAATTTTATTTTTTTAGCCGCATCCATAACATGTGTCTATTCCTCTTCCTTATATTAGTCTGTCTATTATTTTTCCACCATAAAAACCAAAAAATGATGGGGATGAAAAATATGATCCTTTTCTATATTTCAAACGGCATCCCAACTTTTGAAATTACTCTGACTGATTCATACACTCTAAGAGGCGATTTTGTAGTTAACCCGGCCCTTTGAAATTTTATATTTTCTTTAGAGTAAATTTTTACATAATTGTCATTTTAATGTATACTTTATTTTTTCGCAGATTCTTCCACTGGATATCTATGGATATCTTCCTCCTGAGGCGCAAACTGCCACTCTAGAGTGTAATGGAAACGAATGGTCTATGAAGTTTTTGAGTGGAAAAAATGGTCGCCGAAGGTTGAACAAGGGGTGGGCAGAATTTGTAACAGCAAACGATCTGAAGACGGGCGATTATGTGATCTTTAAACTTGTTGAAAGTACTGTCGAGTATGTGAAGTTTTTCGTTACAGTTTTTGACACCCCGGCCCCAAAGATGATTGTGATTCTAAATGTGAAATTTATCGTTACAATGAAGGAAGGCCCAACAAAGGCGAATCTGATGATGATTCGATAAATGGTGCAGGAACTGCTAGTGATCCTATCATGATTGATTAATGGAGCAGATGAAGTATTAGTTGTAGGAGTTTAAATCCCATGTTGGTCTATATTAGGAGTTTAAATATCTGTCTGTACTAGGAGTTTAAATATTTGTTTGTATTAGGTATTTAAATATATGTAGTAGGGGAGTTTAAATGCTTAATTTTAGTATTTTGTTGGTCTGTATATGATCCTATGTTTTTAAGTAATTATATCTTTGTATTTTGGAAATAATATTTTCTAAGTAATGGAATGTATATTCATATTTGCATTTCCTTTATTCTGGTTATTGTATTATGTGATTAATTTGAACCATAAGGATTAATTTGAAAGGATTGAACTTATATTTTTAATAATTGGAATGTAAATGCCCTGAAGTTGTATCCCTATTTACTGAATTTCAAAAAAACACAACTTCAGTCTTTAAGGGTTGAATGTCTGTCCATAAGGATTGAAGTTTTTTAAAAATATCAAAAATGTAACATCAACCTTCAAGGGTTGAAGTTCTATCCCTATATAATGAACTTTAAAACTCATAAGTTATGAAGTTCAATCCCTATAGACTGAACTTCATTGCCTCTGAGTGCCTTAAGTTCATTCCCCTATGGATTGAACTTCATTTCATGTGGAATGAACTTTAAAACTCATAAGGTAGGAAGTTCAATTCCTATGGACTAAACTTCATCGGCATTGATTTTCTTAAGTTCATTCCCCTATGGATTGAACTTTAGTCCATACACAGGGAATGAACTTTAAAAATCATAAGGTATGCAGTTCAATCCCTATGGACTGAAGGGTTGAACTTCTCTCCATAAAGATTGAAGTTTAATTAAAAGGTTAACAAAATGCAACTTCAGTCTTTTAAGGGTTGAAGTTTTTCATATGCTCATATTGAATTTCTATCCATAAGGATTGAAGTTATAAAAATGTCAAAAAATGCTTTAGTCTTTAAGGGTTGAAGTTCTTTTATAATCAAATGATGAATTTCTCTCAACAAAGATTGAAGTTTATTTAAAAAGTGCAACTTCAGTCTTTAGTGTGAAGTTCCATTTATAAAGATTGAGATTCAGTTTTGATGGAGTGAATTTACTACAAATTCAATCTTAAATAGACTAAAACTACTTCAAATTCAATCTTGTTCAACTAAATTTACTTCAAAGTCAGTCTTGTTTGACTGAATTTACTTCAAACTTAATTTCTAATTGACTGAAAGTACTTCAACTACAAGTTGTTTATGTCAAATACTAGTATTAAACTTATTAAAAAATAGTTAAATAACATGAAAAACATCCAAACAAATTATAATAAACTGCAATCAAAGTTTTGAGTTCATATCTTGAATGTTGACAAGAAATTATCAACAATTTTTTATTTGTCTTCATTTATTTCTGCACCATCATTCACCACAAAGCAGTTTCATGCAAAAAAAGAAGTGAAGAAATCAAATTAGTAGGAGGGAAATATTTAGTAAAAAATAGTTTATGGATAATGAAGGAAGTAGCAGTACCTATATATCCTTGAGTAGGGTCGGAGTACTGGAGTATTTGTACATGAGGTTCTATCATGTCCTCTGATTTTGCATCGGCTACATTTGGTTGATTTGACTCGTACAGACTCAGCAATCGAGATGTATCTCTTTGTTTTCCTTCTCCCTCGTTGTATTTTGACATTAGGAGTTTCTATCCTTTGATTTTTCACGGTATCTGGTACATTCCAAGAGCTTTTGTGCCCTATCATATTCACCTCACCTTGATATGCGTTTAACCAAAAGTCTCGTGAATACCATTTTGAGCAGAACTTAGATTTCACCAGGTGTCTTTTCTCAATGCATGCAGTTGCATGTACACATGGGAGTTCATCAGTCTGGAATTCAAGACCGTCACATGTCCTTTTCTTTAAGTCGACATTGAAGCTTTTTCCTTCATCTTGCACATTGAATGTTGTTATACCTGTTGGGAATAACTATTTGAAATGAAAATTAATAACTTTTGTAAGTCAGCACAAATGGTATTTAAATCGGCTATTACTAATTCAGAGCAAGAGTTCATGAGTACAGTTCTAATGGACTTATTAAAGTTCAAATCATATAGACTGAACAAGGATTGAACTTCCCTACTTGAACTTCCTTATTGTTATGGACTGAAGTTCTATTAACAAGTATTGAACTCCCCCCTGGTGCCTTATGTACTAAAGTTCTATCCACAGTGATTGAACTCCCCTACCCCCTATGATCTGAAGTTCTATCTACAGGGATTGAACTCTCCTCCTACCTCCTTATGATCTGAAGTTCTCTATCCACATGGATTGAACTCCTCCACCCATACGATCTGCAGTTCTATCCACAAACATAAATAGGATATATAAGTAATGTGAGGGGAAGAACAAGTCCTGAATTTCAGCCTACGTGGACTGATCTTCACCCTTCCTTGTCTATATTTTTAGACATTATTAGAATTGCATATTTCAGTCTACTTACAGTCAATTTTTCAGTGAATTTGGTACGAGTCTAGTGCTCTACACTTACATTTATTGTGAAGGCCAGCTGAATCTTCTTGTCCATTTCATTTTCTGCCCACCTTGATAAGCTATGAAAAGTCTCTTGAGCGGTAGTTCTTCTTTCATAAAATCATTTCTGCTTCTTAACTATGATTAAATCCAAAAGGCTTAAAATGGAAAATCTCTTGCTTCAAGTAATGCAGTTATCGACTCAACCATATTTATTATGAGCATATCATATCGTCGCCTCGGTGAGTAAGATCTAGCCCATCTTTGCGGTGGTTCTTCCGTTATGTAGTTGAATATGTTTCTATCCATTCCCTCTAATTATGACATGAACATATGAAAGTCTTCGCGCTTATAAGCTCTTGCAGGTGTTTGAAACAGACTTATCACTGTGGTTCTCACATTCTTTTGGTTTAGGTTCTTTTCAAAGTGGTAGATGCATATACCATGGTGGCTATCAGGATAAACTTATGCGATTCCATGCACAATTGATTTGTTTTTGTCTGACAAAAACACCAGTTCAGCACGAGTACCCATTGTCTTTCGCAACTCGGTGAAGAACCAAGTGTAAGCTTCATTATTTTCAGAGTCTGCAATCCTATAAACTAGAGGGAACAATTTATTATTTGCATCTTTTTCTATAGCAATGATGAGAACACCTAGATGTTTCGCCTTCAGAAATGTTGCGTCTATTGCTATGACTGGTCGACAATGCCTCCAACCATCTATTGGTGGCTTGAAAGCAACAAACATATACATAAACCTGAAACGTTTTAACGTAGGACAAAGTTAATTCTTAGAAAGTTTTGAATTTCATATAGGCATCGAATTCTTTTTTGAGAAATTCTTACCGATTAAGACTGTCTATCTTTATGTTAGTATGCGCGCCTGGATTTCTCTGTTTCAGCACATGCAACTATGAAGGGAGGAGATGATAACGCTCATCAGGTCGTCCCCTAATCAATGTGTTTGCTGCTTGAATTGAACGCCATGCTTGTGATATCCTCTTTCAACCCCATGTTTTCTTTTCATTTCGTTGACAATAAATGTTGGTCTAACTTCAGTTCTGTTGTCTCGGATGTTTTCGAGAAAGTATTCACTTATCAATGTTGATGTGGCGTGTTTATTATCAGCTTTCTTAATGTCAATGGAGCATTTATGTATATTCTGAAACTTAATTACCTTAATAGTGAGGAATCTTTTATCCTTCTTGCACGAATTTTCTAATGACAGGTTGGATCGATGCGTTTCAGTTCATATCTCGTTCTATTTGATCTAATAACCTTGAACTCAAAATGTTCCTTGATTTCCATCATGACAAAACACTTCATCATGGTTTCCTTGTTGTCAAATGTTGAGTATGTTGCTACTTCTTTCGATGATACATCTCATGTTAATATCATTGTTGGAGATCATTTCTGTTTTACCCTGGACCTTTTCCTTTTTCTCTTGGCAGATGACGTGCTGTGAGGGCGTTCAATTGTTGGCGTTGGTGACTGATATTGAGTATTATTATTATTTTTTTTTTTTGCAGTATATCAACAATGTCAGGTGTTCCAATTGCTAGATTGCAGTCGATCTACATTATCAAGTCCCCCTCTTCGTGTGGAAGCTCTGTGCATGGAGTCTGATTCTCTTTAATTGCTTGATTGCAGTCAATCTGTATTATCAAGTTCCCCTCTTCGTGTGGAACCTCTGTGTATGGAGTTTGATTCTATAGCTTGTCAATTACAAAATGGCTATTCTTGAAAGACGGATCATTCTTCAACAAGTGCATACATGTCCTGAGTTCTTCTTCTGTAGTTACAAGCATTCATTTGCTCGAATCCATTCTAATATCAAACCATATATTCACAGCTTCAGAGAAATGTGTTGCTTCGTAAATCTTGTCCAAAAAAGTTCTGAATTCGATCATTTCGTTAACAAGTCGAAGTTTTGTTTCATGATCCAAGTACTTGTAATCTTTTGTTTAATTCCCATTGAAAGCAATAACCAAACAAACTATAGCCATTCTGTATTGAATGAGTAAACCAAAATAAAGTAATGTGTTAGTATAGAAATTTTTCATATGGACTTAAGTTCTATCTATGCAGTCCTGAAGCTAAATATATTAAGGCTGAAGTTCTGTCTATATGGCCCTGAACTTATATCCATAAGGCTCCCCCACTATGGATTTGAAGTTCAGTCTTAATGGACTTAAGTTCTATCCATAAGGATTGAACTGAGTTCTATCTATATGGCGCTGAACTTCTATACATATGGACTTAAGTTTTATGCATAAGGATTAAACTAAGTTCTATCCATAAGTCCGTTGAAAGCTCCACCCCCGTGGATTAACGTCCAGGTCATATGGACTTAAGCTTTATCCATAAGGATTGAACTAAGTTCTATCTATATGGCCATGTGTTGAAAGCTCTCTCCCTAAATTCAATTTATAAATGAACTTTTCAGGACTTAAGCAATGAAATTCAATCTTAATAAATTAAATTTAGTTCAACTTCAGTTCGATACATCACGTGACAATGGCGATGAGTAATCGCAAAGTCTTGAGGTTGCTTTTTTCAATTTATAAATGAACTTTCAGTCCTTAAGCACTGAAGTTCAGTATTAATGGAGTTATGTTCTATCCATTATGATTGAACTAAGTTCTATCTATATGGCACTGAACTTCTATCCGTAAGGCTATTTGAATGCTCTCCCCCTATGGATTTGAAGTTCAGTCCCTATGGACTTAAGTTGTATGCATAAGAATTGAACTAAGTTCTATCCATAAGGCCGTTGAAAGCTCCACCCCCTGTGGATTGAAGTTCAGTTCATATGGACTTAAGTTCTATCCATAAGGATGGAACTAAGTTCTATCTATATGGCCTTGTGTTGAAAGCTTTCTCCCTAAATTCAGTTTATAAATGAACTTTTCAGGACTTAAGCAATGACGTTCCGTCTTAATTAGCTGAATTTAGTTCAACTTCTTTCGATACTTCACGTGACAGTGGCGATAAGTAATCGTCAAGTCCTGAGGTTGCTTTTTTCAGTTTATAAATGAACTTTCAGTCCTTAAGTATTGAATTTTCAGTCTTAATGAACTGAATTTAGTTCAACTTCAGTGCTAGTGTGCTGATACTTCACACGACAATGGCGATAATCGCCAAGTCCTGAGGTTGCTATTTCAGTTTATAAATGAACTTTCATGATTTAAGCACTGAAGTTCAGCCATCAACATCTCATCGAGGTATTAAAACTACTAAAATTTAATCGAATTTCTCTGAAATTCAGTCTCGATCTATTGCATTTAGTTCCTCAGCTAGTTTTTCACTTTATATTTGAATATACACGCCTTAAAAACCGAAGTTCAGGCGTCGACATCTCATCATGGTATTAAAACTACTTAATTTAAAACGAATTTCTCTGAAATTCAGTTCACGTGGATTGAACTTAGTTCAAATTCAGTCCTAACAGCATAACGTGAAATTGAAACGTAGAATACTCACAATTTTTAAGTGAAACTGGTGAAGAAAATTGAAAAGCGAAAATGGTGAAGAGAATTCAGCAGAAGCAGCAGGGGAACAGAGAAGTGAGAGATAAAGGGAAATAACGAACTGTGTTGTTTATATATGAACTGGGGGTAATTTAGTCTTTTTTCTTTCTTCGTTTATGGTGGGTGTAATGTAAGTTCCCACCAAGTAAATGTTTTGGTATTAGTAGCCTTTGCCCAAAGACCAGTGCCAAAAGTGGCCTTTTGTGCACTCCGCCCCTACTTAGCTGACAATCTTAACATCACTAGTACTCGTATGTTACATGTTAAGTAACGTTATTTATATAGTAGTCCGTCCTAAAACTATGACATTTCCAAAATTGAAAGTAATTTAACTTTAAACTTTTAGTTTTGTCATTAATGGCTTGTTGTATATAAGCTAAATGTCATGACATATTTTTAAGACCACACTTTTTAAAAGTCCGTTTTCCATTTAGTCTAAAATCCCCTAACCAAGATTTAATGAGTCTTTGCATATGAACGACTTCTATATATATGTATACACGATTCATTCGATCATATTCAACTAATTATGAGAATGATTAGCTATAAATTTTAAATTCAATGTATATTAAGCTCTAGTTATGAAATTCACAAACAACGTTAAACTCTCTATCTGCGCTTTGCAAAATATGATTGGACCTAGCTAAACCCGGATGAAGCAAGTAAAATGAAATTCATACATAAAATGAAATTCATACATAAGTAACAGACAAAAAGAAGCTGATAACAGACTGTTCTCTAAATATTGCTCCATTGAATGATTCATTTGAAGCAGTCTGCAATTACATATTTTAGATTAGGTCATCATCAGTTAGTACTGGAGGAAAAACAAAAAGAAAAAGAAAAAACAGGAGTCATAGGAATCTCAATCAGCCAGGAATCAGAACTTTTGGTGTACTGCGTACTTACAAAACGTGTATAAAATTGACAAGTGAATTGTAAATTTTTTTAGTTACATTTTATAATCACTAAACTAAGGTGATCCAATATCAACCACGAGGAATTTCAGATATTCTTCCCTCTTGTTCCTTTCACTTTTACCATTGCCATTTCAAGAACAGCAGCAGCAGGTGAGCCTAATATCCTTTCAGACTTCAGGTTCTGTAAACCCGCGCCAGTACCACTCTCGTGCAACTGGACTCTTTCTCCTCCTGGAAGGTTTTTCACAAGTTTTGTCGATACGAAGAATGTTCTTTACACTCAAAAGACTAAAGGCAGGGACATTTTTCTGTTCCCTAAATATAATTATGATCATCAGAAAACAGCAGTTGGCGTAGCTGCTCTTGGCAGCGCTAGTCCTAGTACTGTTTCATTGCATCCTCAACTTTTAATAGTGGAATTAGTGATGTGGTACTTTCCAAGTCATTGAAGACTTATGTTTTCACCATTAAGAAGATAAAAGCAGAAACCGCAACACATTGTACTAGAGTATTCAACATGTTCGCTCACGAAAAATATTTGTTTTTCTGTTTAAATTTTTTTTTTTTTTTTACGAGATACCTTGCTTTAATTTGTTTCTTTTATGTTATTGTTGCAGGTGAAACTTGTATCAGAAGGGACTTTGCTCCTCCTATATGAATTCGTAGGATAAAGAAAGCATCTTGGTAATGGCTAAACTCAGAACATGGAAAGCCATAAGACAGCTGATAACGAACCTGATTATAAGGAGTGCAAATAGTGTTATAGATCTCAAATGTTCAAAATATCCACATGTTGAAATAGTATTGTATTGGGTTAAATCTATCGTCACCAAAGTTGATGACTCGGCATCCACGTAGGACGGCGCACGGACGACACGTGGCTGCGAATGGACACAAAGGCAATGGATAAGATCGAGGATAAACAGTTACAACGGACAGATAAACAGTCGCCACGGCCAGAAGAGTCGCGGCCCATCAATCAAGGCAGTTCGAAATAGGAATCTTATCCACAAACAACGCAACTGCTCGACTAAGGAGTTACAACTGCTTGTGAACGGACACATAGCTACCTATATATTGTAATCTAAGTCACAAGCATGAGGGCTAATGCTTCTCTGAATCTATACTTGTATTCAAACTATTTACTAGCATTCAATTCTTTATCTCCAGCGAATATTTATTACTATTGCTGATCGAAAGATCTCCTTTATTGTCTCGTTAACTGAATATCATAAAGAGTACGAGGAAGGGAATTTAATCAAGTCTGAACGGCCTGAGCACGGTTCCTTTTTCGTTCGATTATTCATTTATTATAGCGCATTAATTGCCTCTTTACTCTTTCGCATTTATTACTGTCATTTATATTTACTTCATTAAGAGCGTTTTAATCTCGATTATTGACCGTGACTCCGCTCTACAAATTTAATTGTAAATTAACCTAACAAAATGAAACTACGGTTAAACAATTTGGCGACCACAGTGGGAGCCGGTCAATAACTTCCGTAGGTTAAATCGCTCGTCGTATTTTATTATCTATTCATTTTTCCTTCGATCGCTGGTTCTCCCCGTTTTCTTTTTGTTGAAATGGCAGATAACAACTCGCACAACAACGTTCCTATTGAAGAGCAGCAAGACCTCAACGCTGCGGAGCAGATAAACCAGAATCTGGCCGGAGACGAGCAGCAAGATGTTCCCCTTGCAGACGACGACGTGATCCCCATTGCAGAGGACGAGAATGTGCTCCCAGCGGAACAGGAGAACGAGCACAGCCAGCAAGGTAGCAGAAATAGCCGCAATCCTAGCCGAGGGAATGTCGACCAGGGGGCTGGAGGATCTAGAAGACCCAATGGCCCAAGGAATTCGAGGAACTCTCAAGACGCTATCCTCGAATTCATACGGCAGCAGGCTGAGATCAACAGGCAAATACGGGAAGCTATCGACAGCCTGCGAGGACAGAACCTGCCAAACACGGGAAATCCACCCATGGGACGTCCAAGGGATGCTTCACCATCTCATGCCTCGAGGCGAGCTGAAAATCAGAATGCGGGATCGGCGGTGCCAACTGAGATGAGCGAAGTCATGGAGGCCCTCACCAAGCAGTTCAAAGAGAGTCAAGAGGCTCTGCAGCGCTCTCTTCATGAGAGGATCGACCAGATCCCTGGCGCACCACCCACTTTGAAGAAAGTTGACGTTCAACGGTACACTCAAAGGCCTTGGAAGAAAGAAGCAGCACCAAAGACCATCCCCAAAACATTCAAAATGCCAAACATACCAAGATACTGGGGAACAACTGACCCCAATGATCACTTGATGATGTTTAGCAATTTCATAAAGGCAAGCGATCTCACCGACGAGGAGATCGAATCAGTGCAATTGAAGAAGTTCGTGGAAACCTTAGCAGACGGCGCTCTACGGTGGTATTCAATGCTGCCACCAAATTCAATAGGATCTTTTGCCGAGATGGCGGAGTTATTTGTCAAAGCACACACAGGCGCTCAGAAGACAGAAACAAGAGTTGAGGATATCTTTGAAATCAAGCAGCTGCCTGGGGAGTCTCTCCGGAAGTACGTGGATCGCTTTCAGCGTGAGCGTATGTTGCTACCCAAGGTTCCAGATCGATGGGCGGCTATTGCATTCACCAACAGCTTGGACGTCAAGAGTTCTGAGGCGACCAGGCGACTGTACGAATCCCTGCGAGAATATCCTGCGGCGAGCTGGTCGGACGTCTACAACCGTTACAATTCCAAGGTACGTATAGACGAAGATAAATTAATTGGCACAGGTACCCGAGGACGGAGCCAAACTCGCACCAATGGCGCTGGGGGAAAGATCGAGACGGATAGGCCAGATGCACGGCATGAGCCATACCCCAGCCGGTCACGCAACAACTCAAACGGACGCGGTCGCAACAACAAAGGCCTGGCGAGGAGCAATGATTCTGCCTCAACTTCTAGTGGAATCCCAACCCTGCCCGTCTTCAACATCGGAGCGGTCGAGCTTGTAGCAGTGCTCGAGGAGATGAGCGAAAAGGTCAAATGGCCCAAGGATATGAAGGGCGACCCCAGCAAACGCAACAAGAACTTATGGTGCGAATTCCATCGCGATCACGGCCACACAACGGATGACTGCAAGGCTCTAAGGTATGAAGTTGCTAATTTGTTGAAACAGGGCTATCTCAAGGAATACTTGACAGAAAAAGGGAAGCAGACTCACGCGAAGGCCCAGCAAAACAAATCAGGACCTCCCCGAGTATCTTCTCCAAAAATGACGGTCAACGTCATCTCTGGCGGAATTGAGGTTGACGCAGTCACATACACAGCAAAGAAGTATGCCAAAGTCTCTATTACGAAGACCAAACGACCGCGACTTGAGGATACGATGACTTTTGAAAAAGCAGATGCAGATGGCCTGCAGTTTCCTCACATGGACGCTTTAGTGATCACGCTGCGAGTGGAGGAGTTCGACGTCAAGAGAGTGCTCGTTGATCCAGGCAGCTCAGCAAACATCATATTATCTCGGGTCGTGCAGCAGTTGAAGCTATACGATGGGATTGTACCAATTTCTCGCGTTCTCTCAGGATTTAACAATTCCAGCGAGAAAACGTTGGGAGAAATTACACTGACGACCCTGGTCGAAGGCGTCATGAGACGGACAACGTTTCATGTCATTGATGGGGACATGGCCTACAACATAATCCTTGGGAGGCCATGGATACACGACATGCAGGCAGTCCCGTCAACCTATCACCAGGTGATGAAATTCCCTTCAGAGTGGGGAATACGAGAAGTTCGGGGAGAGCAGCGTTGCGCTAGAGATTGCTACTCAGTCGCAGTCAAGCTCCCCGAGGAAACAAAATAGCATTAAAGAACCCGGGAGCAGAATCAAGCAACGGAGCATCAAACTACCAAATCCCGGAATTCATCTCAAAATTGGATGCACGAGAAGAGTACGCGCCAACCATTGAAGCTCTGGAACCAGAAGAACTTTTCAACAACATGCTTGAAAGTAAGGTATATTTGGGAGCAGAGCTGAACAAAGACTTACGGAAAGACATCTTGCACTTCCTCAAGGAGCGGCACACCACCTTTGCGTGGTCACATGAGGACATGACGGGAATCTCCCCGAAGATTATATCTCATAAGTTGAATGTGGATCCATACTTCCGCACAGTGAAGCAAAAGAAACGCCAGCAAGGAGCATTCAGGAACCAGATCATAAACGACGAAGTTGACCGCTTGCTCAAGATTGGTTCTGTCCGAGAAGTCAAATATCCAGATTGGTTGGCCAACGTGGTCGTAGTGGCGAAGAAAAACGGCAAGTGGAGGGTCTGCATTGACTTCACTGATCTGAACAAAGCCTGTCCGAAAGATTCTTATCCACTACCTCAAATTGACCAACTAATCGACGCAACGGCCGGGCACGAGGTGCTTACATTCCTTGATGCATATTAAGGCTACAACCAAATCTTGATGAATCCCGACGACCAGGAGAAGACCTCTTTCATTACTTGCCGAGGTACGTATTGCTACAAAGTAATGCCTTTTGGACTTAAAAATGCAGGTGCAACCTACCAACGGTTAGTCAACCGGATGTTTCACGATCACATTGGCAAAATCATGGAGGTTTACATCGACGACATACTGATCAAGTCCAAGCGGGCAGAGGACCACTTGGCTCATTTGGAGGAAGCCTTTCGAATCCTTGATCAATACAACATGAAGCTCAACCCGGAGAAATGCGCATTTGGAGTGGGTTCAGGGAAGTTCCTTGGTTTCATTGTCTCCCAGCGAGGGATCGAGGTGAACCCCGCCCAGATAAAAGCAATAGAAGCCATCCCCGACGTACTTCACAACAGAAAAGATGTAATGCGGCTAACCGGAAGAGTAGCGGCGC
Source organism: Petunia x hybrida (assembly GCA_037355625.1). Lineage (NCBI taxonomy): Eukaryota > Viridiplantae > Streptophyta > Magnoliopsida > Solanales > Solanaceae > Petunia > Petunia x hybrida. Next base: position 2,101,804 of record JBBBVM010000317.1, on the reverse strand, counting down.
TGAGGAGATTCATCTCCCGCTCGTCTGATCGGTGCAAAAGCTTCTTCGACGTGCTGAAACAAAACAAGGAGTTCGAATGGACCCCTGAATGTCAGCAAGCTCTTAAGGACTTGAAGCGGTACTTGTCAAGCCCGCCTTTACTTTCAACGCCACAACCAGGTGAACAACTATTACTCTACCTGGCCGTATCTGAGTCAGCGGTAAGTGCAGTTTTGGTTCGAGAAGACAAAGGTAAGCAACTACCAATTTATTACATTAGTAAATCTCTATTAGATGCTGAAACACGCTATCAACCTTTGGAGAAACTGGCACTAGCATTGGTAATCGCTGCCCGCAAATTAAGACCTTACTTCCAAAGTCATTCAATAGCTGTAGTTACTACCTTCCCCTTACGTAGTATCTTGCACAAACCTGAATTTTCGGGCAGACTAGTAAAGTGGGCAGTAGAATTAAGTGAATTTGATATATCTTACCAACCCCGGGTAGCAATAAAGTCTCAAGCTCTAGCAGATTTTATCGCAGATTTTAGCGCCACTATGTACCCTGATGCTCAGCGTGAGGCGGTTCTTTTCGCCGGATCTGAGCCGGGGACTTGGACCTTGCACACCGATGGATCCTCGAGCGTGAAAGGGTCAGGGCTAGGCTTAGTCCTCACCACTCCCTCGGGTGAGACCATTAGACAGGCCATAAAATGTCCTTTTATTACTAACAATGAGGCCGAATATGAGGCCGTAATTGCAGGATTGAAACTAGCTCGAGATTATGGAGCAGATAGGATTCATCTCAAGAGTGATTCCGCCCTGGTCGTCAACCAGATAACTGGAGGTTTCGTTGCAAGGGAGTCTCGTATGCAGAAGTATCTTGCCCGAGTTACTGGTTTGCTGGCACAATTCAACAATTGGGAAGCCACACAGATCCCGCGAGAGGAGAATCATGAAGCCGATGCCTTGGCCAATTTGGGTTCAGTCACAGAAATTGGAGCAGCAGGTTCAATGGCCGTAGCTCATCTCTTGTGCACAACAATCGATAAAGACGCAATGGAGGTCAACACGACCAATCTAACTTGGGATTGGAGGAATGAGATAATCAATTACATACTGCATGGAACCTTGCCATCAGACGTTAAGGCTGCTCGAAAATTGAGGATAAAGGCTGCTAGATATACAATTATAGATGGCACCCTCTATCGAAAGACTTTCGCAGGTCCACTCGCCAAATATCTAGGCCCCAGCCAAACAGAGTATGTGATGAGAGAAGTTCATGAGGGGTGCTGTGGAAATCATTTGGGAGGAAAGGCGCTTGCGCGAAAACTCATACGAGCAGGTTATTATTGGGACAAGATGGAGAAAGATACTAACGAGTTTGTCAAAAAATGCGATAAGTGCCAAAGGTTTGCGCATCTCCTCCATCAACCGGCGGAGCCCTTTCATTCAATCATCTCCCCGTGGCCGTTTATGAAGTGGGGGATGGACATCGTTGGGCCACTACCCACTGCGCCTAGGGGGTGCGTTTCTTGTTAATGATTACTGATTATTTTACAAAGTGGGTTGAGGCCGCAGCATATTCGAAGATACGTCAAACGGAAGTAATTGATTTCCTGTGGCGTTATGTCATTTGTCGATTCGGAGCACCCAAAGAAATTGTCATGGATAACGGTCCCCAATTTGTGGGTCAGAAGGTCACAAAATTCCTTGAAGATCTGCATATTAAAAGGATTACTTCCTCCCCGTATCACCCAGTGGCAAACGGGCAGGCGGAATCGACCAACAAAATAATAGTGGATTCACTCAAGAAGCGCCTCGAGCAGGCCAAAGGGTGTTGGGTGGAAGAACTCCCCGGGGTTCTTTGGGCATATAGAACAACCACGAAAATGAGCACCGGGGAGACGCCCTACTCTTTAGTATATGGTTCCGATGCATTGATCCCAGTCGAAATTGGCGAGCCAAGTCTGCGATATGCCCATGCAACCGTAGAATCTAATTCAGTCAACCTCTCCGAGGAATTGGATTTTCTGGAAGAACGCAAGGAGTTAGCACTAATACGAGCAGTGGCTCAGAAAGAAAGGGTAGAGCAATATTACAATCGGGGACTGAGGCTACGTAACTTCGAAGTCGGGGACTTTGTATTGCGTAGAGTCTCCCAGAGTACGCAAGAGGCGAACGTCGGCAAACTTGATCCAAACTGGGAGGGTCCATACAAGGTGGTTGCATCAGCTGGTAAAGGTTCATACCGATTGGCACGACCAGATGGATCGCTTCTACCCAGCAGTTGGAACGTGACTCACTTGAAGAGGTACTACTTCTAAGTGGTACAGGGGTTAGTGTTTCTATCCATTTTTACGTTGCTTACATGCCTACGCTCTCTTTTAAGTTGCTCTGTTTTCTTATCTTTGTCTAAATGGTACTAACGGTCTTCAAAAGGCCAGATCCGTTTAGCTCAACTGGTAGAGCTCGAAGTCCTCGTGCTTCGCGGCTGTGGGTTCAAATCCCGCAACGGACACACTCCTCTTTTGGTTATATGTGTTCTCAGATTCAGCGCTTTACCCATTGTCTTTTCATGTCTGAAATTACGAAATTTCGACATGAAAACAGGGGGTGGCGAGGGCCCCAGTAGGCCAAAATCCCGGCTAACACAGGTGATCTTCGAGCAGAGCAAGGTCATTTGTTAAGAGCACGGCTAAGCAAAATCAAGTAAGTTCAATAGAACTATTTTACTTGTGCTATATTATCTCCTACATCTTTGCGGCCAGCATCCGCTCAAGTCCCACGACTTAACGACCAGACAATCTAGTGTTCTGATTTACGACCAAACAATCCTACGTTCTGGTCATTGGGTTACTTGTCCTTTTCAATAGAAATAACTGGGCAGTTTTAACCAAACCAAACCAAATTTTTCCGTTTCTCTGCAAAAACTTTCAACTGTCAAATATGATAAGCAAAGTTTATCGCAAAACCGTCTTACACGGTCAAATTTCGGTCGGCCTGAACGACCTGATTTCGTTCAGCCCAGAGGGCCTGACTTCAGTCATCCTAACTAAGGGTAACTTAACCTGGTTACGATCAGATTTTATTTCAAAACATCTGCGCAGATTAAACCAAAAAGGGAACTCAGACACTAAGATTTGAAACATAATCTTGACCTCTGAAAACTCCACTAAGCAACAATCAGCATTCATATGAATAAGACTTGAAAGACTAAAGATGGTCGTCAAGCCTCAACCAGCCAGACAAAAGAGGAAAACAGCCAAAAACATACATTCATAAAGTTAACAAATATTCGAAGTTAACAACATCCAACAAATTTAACAGAAGGACTAGACAAGGCATCAGTCATCATGTTGACCAGGGTCCCGACCTGATGCACTAGCCCCATCAGTCGGATCCCCGCCCAAATCTTCATCTTCCTCATCTTCATTGTCCTCGCTGCCTTCATCGTCCCCTTCGACTTCATCATCATCAGCTCCCACTTCCATGCCCAGGACTTGCTTGACGCTGATGATGGCTGCTATGGTCTGATCGAGGACTAAGTCGACATTGATCTGGCCGCGCTGCATTTGGATAAGCAATTTCTTTTTGGCCTCAAGAGCTTCTAACTTGGATTCGATCGTATAACGATCCCGCAAGTTTGCCAACTCCTTCGTCAGCAGCTCTTGAACCTTTGCAGATTCCGCAACCCGATTTCTGGCCTTTTGTAGTTCTCCTCGAGCAGCTTGAGATTCAGCCTCAGCTTTGTTCATGTTCCTCAACATCAGGTCGGAAGCATCGCGGATACTCGCCAGAGTAATTTCCTTCATATTGAGCTCATGGGCAAGTTGGGAGATCTGACGGCCTTGCTCGTCCATCTTCGCTTTTAGGTCTTCAAAAGACAACACAAACCTGTCCTTCTCATCTAGAAGACGGTCCTCTCCTCGAGGAGTGCGCTTATCTTGTCGTTAGCTTCAGCGTTGGATTGCTCCAACCTATCTATCTTATCTTCAAAAAAGTCGCGTCTCCCCTCCAGGACCCGCTTCTCCCCGATCAGAACCTTTTTCTCCTCTTCTAAGGCCTGATTTGCCTGGAGAACCTCCAAAAGGTCTTTCTTCAGGCCAAGGACTTGATCTTGGTTGTTCAGCCTGGAGCGAAGCATGAGCTCGGTAGCCATCATACTCGCCTGGCAACAAGTAGGAAATACACAGATAGTTAGAACTAAGGTTTTTGACAAAAATAAAGAAAGTAAAGAAAGAAACATTACCCGAGCAGTGTCCTCAGCAATCGCATAAGCCAACTGCTCATCGTTCATGCTGCGCATGTTCCACTCTTCACGAGGGCCGATCAGGTTGGACGTCACCTTGACTAAGTGGCCAGGCTTCGTAAGAAAATTTGTGTCTGGGGGGATGATGAAGTCACACTCCCTCATGCACGGCCCGGGCTCTCTCGCCTGCTCCGAAGGATAGTTGGGGCCAAATTTGTGGCGAATACCTTTAACGGAGTACGCCCCAATCGTGCCTCCTAAAGATACTCGCCTGTTAAGCCTAGTGCGAGAGACCTCGACCTCACCTGTCTCGTCGAGGCCCAGGGTGTCGCATTCCTGCAAATAAACTGGCGCCACCCCGTCGGCAGCCAAGTTCATCATGTCCTTATAATAGAAGACCTGGGGTTCAGCCTCCCCCCCAGCCTTCTTCCGATCGTCAACCTCCTCACCCTTCTCCTCACCCTTCTCCCCGTCATCCTCTCTCATTGGCTCCTTGCCTGGGCGCCTGTGGCTGGCCTGCTCAGGCTCACTTTGTTGGCTTCCAGCCCGCTCAGGCTCGTTTGGCTCTGAGGCCTCAGGAAAGAATGCAAAACTTTCGTGCATCCTTTCCTCCCCCACTTCCTTAGCTCCTTCTTCTTCCCCATCACCAACTTGGGGACTCTCCTCGAAAGCATAAGAGGAAGTCTCCACGGCTCTCCTCTTATCACTCCGTAGATATGCCCTCCTCCTCTGAGTCAAGCTCACGTTAGGAGCCTCTGAATCTGATAGGACAACTACTACAGGCTCAGCTGATTCAGGGGCAGCCGTCGAGCTTTTGACACTCTCCTGCCCAGACTTAGGGGTTTCAGCAGCAGCTACAGTGGCCTCAACTGTTTTCTCAGAAGACTGGGGGGTCTTACGAGCTGTCCTTTTCTTCTTTCTGGGCTTACTCTTTTCAGAGTCAGCTTGTTTTCTCTTCAGGCTCGCAAGAACCTCCTCGCCACCTTCCCTAGCTTTGATAGCTGCTGCAGTCTGAAGAATAGTAGCCGCCTCCTCGTTGACCTCAGCCACAGGGTCGACAACCACCTCATCAGGAGGAGGAGCAGGAAAGTAACTACCACCAGTACCTAGGCCTGAAAATAGAAGCGTATCAATACCGTAATAAGCTCTGCATAAGTTAGTAAGAAATTCAAGTAAACATCTTACCGTGGGTGCTGGGGTTCGACAAATGCTTCAAGGAAGCATAGTGAGGCCATTGCCTCTGCTCGTGGGTGAACTCTGTCAGAATTGGTTCAACCCAAGCAGACAACTCCTCCTCAGTAATCAGGCCATCATAGGGAATCTTGTCAGCTAACCAACAAAGAATGGAGATTAGAAAGTGCAGATACATAATCCAGAGAATGCTTAATAACAAAGGCTCGGGGACTTACGAGTTTTGTTCCACGCCTCGCGGAGATTAGTTTTGTCGCTGCATGTAAGGAGTCTGGACTGCACATAAACATACCGGTGCATCCAGCCCCTATCCCCTGAGTCTTCGGATTTGTTCACTAGAGCTTTTCTCCCCCTCATACGGGCATTGATATACCCATCCCTAGCGACCTGAAGACTATACAAAGCAATAAAATGCTTGAACTTAAAATCCTGCTCAGTCTCATCGGCGAACCACTGCAGCAGGGTAACAATCCTATAAACGCTTGGACATAACTGCCCCGGGCAGATCAGATAGTATTTACAGATATCTTCTATGACAGGGTGCAACGGGAACGTATGGCCTATCGTGAATGGATATGTAGATATAGCCGTCCATCCAGGCCTCGCCGAAGTGATATTTTCCGTTGGGAGGGGGCAAGAAACCATAACATCATCATCCCACCCGCAGTCTGTCCTAACCTTAGGCAAAAGGTCAGGAGTGATTGAACTCTTAAAGCGGCTTGAAGGCCACAACCTTATATTGCCGTAATGACTGGACGAGCTGATTGAACAGTCATTTTCAAGATTTCCCTAAATTTTTGGGATCACATCGGCGACTGAGGTTGGAGAACTCGTGGGTTGACCAGCCGCTGCCGAAGAAGTACTAGCTGCAGCTTCCATATTCAAACTCCTCTTAGCTTTTGGAGACATTTTGATTGAAAGATTAAGAGAATTCGTCGCGTTTCAAATTTTTGCTGGAAAGATTGTTTGGAGCTCTGAAGATTAGTACGAAATTTGGAATGAAGTAAAAAGATTTTCAGCTGGTGGAAATCATATTTATAGAATTCGCAAAACCCACACGTGGCAGACATCCACGCAAAAGATGAATTAATCCAGCCGTTGGAGAAAATAATGAAATAAAAATCGGAATGACGGTTTTTCGTCTTGAGACGTGCAAGACGTGAGTAGGCGCAGTTCAATCATCACGCCTGCAGTCTCGGAACACGCAACAGTCACTTCTTCAGTAAAAAGTGGAGCGGAATCGACAGCTTGCACGTTTTGTCTTTAACAGAGCATTTAATGCACACACTAAAAGGACGCCAATCAGTCAAAAGCTCTTGAGAAAACATTTAATACTCATACTGATAGGGTAACGATCAGTCCAACGAGCAATGTCTTGTATGTGAGGAGGGATCAAAAGAGTTCATTCCCACTCGCAATTCGTTTTCCACTCCTCGACCAGATCCTCTGCCCGAGAAGTGCGGGGACTATCTGTATTGGGTTAAATCTATCGTCACCAAAGTTGATGACTCGGCATCCACGTAGGACGGCACACGGACGACACGTGGCTGCGAATGGACACAAAGGCAATGGATAAGATCGAGGATAAACAGTTACAACGGACAGATAAACAGTCGCCACGGCCAGAAGAGTCGCGGCCCATCAATCAAGGCAGTTCGAAATAGGAATCTTATCCACAAACAACGCAACTGCTCGACTAAGGAGTTACAACTGCTTGTGAACGGACACATAGCTACCTATATATTGTAATCTAAGTCACAAGCATGAGGGCTAATGCTTCTCTGAATCTATACTTGTATTCAAACTATTTACTAGCATTCAATTCTTTATCTCCAGCGAATATTTATTACTATTGCTGATCGAAAGATCTCCTTTATTGTCTCGTTAACTGAATATCATAAAGAGTACGAGGAAGGGAATTTAATCAAGTCTGAACGGCCTGAGCACGGTTCCTTTTTCGTTCGATTATTCATTTATTATAGCGCATTAATTGCCTCTTTACTCTTTCGCATTTATTACTGTCATTTATATTTACTTCATTAAGAGCGTTTTAATCTCGATTATTGACCGTGACTCCACTCTACAAATTTAATTGTAAATTAACCTAACAAAACGAAACTACGGTTAAACAAGTATGTCACCATTGATAAGAAAAAGGAAAAAATAAATGCTCAAATATAGAGGAGCCCAAAGGAATATGATACACTCATCTTATAGCTTCATAGTTGATGTTTTCCTATCACTACATATAACTAGCAATGTATTAACTCAAGAGGCATTCACCAAAATGTTTTGCATCATTTCTGATAGAACGAACCATAGAGCGGGAGGACAAGAAAGAACAAAACTACAAGGTACAAACAAAACTATAGTCTAGATAAGTCATCTTGATCTCCACATAAACAGCTGGATTGCGGACAGAGCTCAGATTCAATATACTGGAAAGCTCGCAAAAAATTAAATTCCAGGGTTGCAGGTACAACATCATACTCCTCATACTCAAGTTAATCGTCATCAGTACTACTGCCAAATCCACAGAACTTGTAAAATGTGTTATCCCTCAAGTTATAACGTATGACCATTCGGGGAATTTCCAACACCATGAAGGCTTCTTCCTCTTTCTCCCCTCGGACGATACAAAGCACAGCCACAGAAAAGAAATCCCGAGTCCTTAGCTGAAGATAATGATGCCTCATAGTAGGAAATGCAGCAACTACATCTTCAACATTCACTTGGTATTTCAAGAACCACTCAGTGCCATCGCTTTTCATCTCGTAAATGTTGCATATAGTGAGCTTTTGGCCACCATGCACTTGGACCAGATGCAAATGGCCACAAGACTCTCCATATTAAGCAACTTTGGTCTCCTTATCATCCCAACTTCGACCAATGCAAGGCATAGGAAACTTTTCGAGCTTTTCTTCTTCAATATTGAAACGTAAAAAGTTGTCACCACACAGCCAATAAATTGCACAATTCCAGTAAACTCCACCAAGTGCAAAAGCTATCTCATGACAAGCAGGAAAAGGTGGACCAGAGACTCCATTTCTTAGTCTCAGATCAGATGAGTAAATCTGAACCTGATGCTCATGAGCCAATTCAAAACTTCGAATAAGTAATGAGATGATCTCCATGGATCAAACGCTAGTTTAATCTCAAGAACATCCTTATAAATTTCACTCTCACTGTCAACTGGTTTCGGAAGTGTGATAAATTGTTGAGTAGTTCGGTTGTATATATAGTATTTTTCATGAAGTTCTACGGCACAAACGCTATAGCAACGTAATAGTCCATTGCAAGATTGCAGAATATAAAGTTGAAAAGGGCCATCTACAAAGCATAGCTCCTCAAATGGTGGTGGAGTTGGATTTTCCAGGCTGAAGGATACAAACTTGTAAGAATGTTCATTCCGGGGAGAAGAGCCCAGCAAGAAAAGGCCACGGGCAGGGTTAAAACAGGGGATTCGGAGGCGGGTGAAATGAGGACTAGTGATTAGAGAATGCCATTGTTTCAAGACACATTTGAATCGGACGAGTGATTTTACTGGCAAGCGGAGAAGGATATCCATCATGAGTCCTTCATTGAAAGCGACTCTATCCGCAGCAGATGGTGATGAAGGGCTACTTGTGATCTTTGGCATTCTGATTCAGTATTGAGTTGGATACAGCGTGAAAACAGTGATTTAGTTTGTAAAAACTGTTTCTTGAATGAATTACATCATTTTGGAATTTTCTTAGTGCTATATATACACACATTTTCCTGGTACTAAGCGAAAGCCAATTGAATACCATGTGGAACTGGAAGAGACGTGATACATGGCATGGGTCCTGGATATTAATGACCAGTCAAGCCATTAGAAGCTTAAAACCAAGAAGTCGTTCCATATACCCTCCCATAACAAACCTCAAGTTTTTAGGAGCACTATTTTATAGATACCCCTTCCTACTCGGCAGTTGTTCCCAAGGTGCTTTGATACCCTCTTTTTCTTTTATAGTGCGACTACTGTGACTCTTACACATTGGTTTCAAGTCAAATTGTAGTCCACTTACATTGGCTACATGTTGACATGTTTGAATTCCCAGCAAATAGAAATAGAGAAGAAGAGCGCAATACTTTGATGGCATTCTTAATGGAACATATGAGAAAGAGGTACAATTATATATTTGGAACAGTGGGAAAATAACACACAAATCCTTCTTTTATTCCTGTTTAAAGGGCCTCTATTATTCAATGAATAAGCAAGCATTGGGTATGAATTATTAAGAAGTCTAAACACGAAGGCCTGTCCGCCAAAAATGTTTCCTTACAATTGAGAAAACAGTTTCATTATTATCACACAAAGGCATGTGCGCTAAAGATGTTGAACATGTGACGTGCGCCTAACCTGAGCTCTTACCACAAGACAAAAGTCTGGGGATAAGAGTAGGCACTACTTATCTGGCTGATCACATTACACATCTAGTAACCAGATACACTTTGTTAAATTCAAATCCTGTTAACAGGCTGTAGCTTATTGCTTGAATTTAAGGTAGAAAAAAGAAGGATTTGGAAATAGAGCTAGTGCTTTCAAGCAATAAGCTAACAGCTCACCTTGTTAAATTCACCTGTTCTCTTGGTTTAACTAGCATCAGTTGCAATTGCGACTATCAAAAATGATATGGCTTGGGACAGACGTGACATCTGATTTCATTCTGCTACCATATCAGATTTCTTCACCTGCACTGGCGTCCACTCTTCTAACAAGAGGATGAAAGAAATAATTGCAACAATCACACAACTCTGATTCAATTTTATTTAAAAGGTACACAAAACAGATATATTGATCACTGAAAGAGCAGGGAGTGCTGTATATTACCAAAGATGTATCAAAAGTACAGTTTCTTGGCCTACACTTAATGAAAAGAACTTAGGAACTTGAGAAATGCGTCTACATTCATTCCAGTCCAAAGGCTAATATTTACAAACATTTATATTGAAACATGTCTTAGAGTTTCTTTCTTTCAAAACATCTGCTGCTGCAAATGACCCACATGATGCAAGCAGGAGAGTGCGTATTAACAACTTCATATCGTTTTTGCACCTGCTTCCCATTCAGCTCCTAGTGCTGCTTTTTAATGACGCGAGGCACATTGGAATTTAACGCTGAAGAGCCGAAAAACTGGCGTCAAAGCTGTGCTCATAGTTAGTCCACTTGAGCTGGATTTGTTAAGGCATCAAAATTGAGGTTATTCCAAGTTCACGTTAGTTCTAAGTTCTCCCAGAAACAGGAATAAATCTTCGTCTGCTGCCTTGAGCAGTACAAACCTAGTCGTGTCACTGTTTCTACCTTTGTTTTTGTTATAGACATAAGCTAAGGATCTCAAGAACGTCCAAGGCATTCGGCTAGGAGAAGCCCATGCATTTCCCATCATCTTTGCTTCTCCCTTGAGGTCAATATATAGACTCGATCTAATCATTATCATTATGATGAACATGATATTATCTATTTAAACTTGATAAAATAGAGGACATATCACCAACCAGTAGGAAGACACAAATTTGATAGTGATGAGCAAGAGGATGTGTTCTATATGTTCAAACAAGGAACACATATTCTAGATGTATTAATAGTTACTGCATGATACCAGGTAATAATTTGAAAGACTCACTAACTTACATGAAACTACAAAGCAAATACAGAATTAGATATTGATAGTGTCAGTGAAATGGTGCTAGGTAACTTACTGTTCTGTCTGAGAACGATGACAGCCTATGGTCAGCAGTGGCGTACGTAGGAGTTTTTGTTAGTGGTGTCAAAATTTAACTTTAAAAAAAATTAAAACAAGGCTATGTCACTAGTGAAATTCGAACTCTAGCTACCAAGTTAAACTATTCAGTGTTTAAACCAACTCACATACTATTGCTTTTGTTTTAGTAGTGTCATTCTTTATTTTTATGGGTAATTTTCTGTTTTTGCTTATAATTATATATATATATATATATATATATTTAACAAAAAAATTTGATCCAGTGGTGTCGGACGACACCGGTAACATAAGAGTAAATCCGCCTCTGACCATAGTAAATCCGCCCCTGATGGTCAGAGGCTCGGCTGGCAGCTTCCTCCTTAACAACAGGCCACACCAAACACACAAAGGAAAAAGAATCCTCAAACATTGAAAACAAAAATTAGCACTCAAATACTACATGAAATGACCAGGCCTGCAAGAAAAACCAGAACTGGAGCACCATATCAAGATTAGGTCTCATCCATAACAAAATGAGGATGGCCGAGCAACAAATTCAGCAGCATACTCCACAGAGCTTCTGTCGAAGTCTTATCCTGTCACAACAGAGAAAAATAGGATACTAAATGTCTCTGGTATTACTAAATCATACTTTCCACAACTTCTTGGGTTCATGCAATGTTCTAGCAGAAAAAGGATTAAATGTACTATGAGGACTCGTATCACTTGAAACTAACTTCCAAAAATAAGAAACAAACTGCACAACAACTAGTTTTGGAAACAGAATACCAATCATTTCCTTAGCTTTGTTTATTTACATGTAAACCTCCATGACCTATTCAACTAAGCCATCCATAAGTACACCCATTTAGCTCATAGCAGTAACTGAAACTATCATCTAAACTCCTATTCACTAAGTAATACCCTAAATCAACTGTCAGCTAGAAACAATAAACTTTACAAGTTGGAACATCGACTCCATGAAACTATACTATTTACAGATATTCCTACACTTCATGTCTACATGGGAAAGTTGAAATTCTGATATCCTCCTTGACTCTGAAGATTGTTTTGAGGAGGCACTGTGTTCGTCTCCACAGCAGTGGTAATGTCATGAATGCTCGACCTTTTCCTTTCTTTCTTCATTGATTGCTGTCTGAGGTAATATTTCTGAGCATGACTGGCCACTTGTGTCGGTGTCCTTGTCACCACCACATTTCTTGAAATGCTTCTCCAGTCACCCTTCCCGTATTTGTCCAGCCCAATAAGGAATAACCTGTGATAAGAAAGCATAGTATTCTAAGTCAGCATTACACCCATGAAATAGCAATCCCAACTATCCCATGAAGTCAACATATACCTCAAATAATATTTTAGATCTATTAGTAATATATCAGTGATGTGTGACAAATGCCATCTAACAAGAATTCAACAGACTTTTACATAAAAGTTCATTATTTTCAGCAACATATTAGTTATGGTAGTCTGAAAAACGACCTCCCAACTTCATTCAAAGACGAATAATAAAAAATTGTCAACTTCCCTAGGTTTATCATAAATACTCACTTAATTTATTCATTAGGAAGCTAATGTCTCAATCTGTTAAAGAAGGTCCTCAACCAAATCCAAATCCCCTGTTCTGCTGGATGGCACTCAATTGGAAGTCGTTTAAAGAACACAAAACTACAGGACACAAAAATGGATAAGACAACAACAATAACTGTTCCTCAAAACTAGTTGGATCAAAATCCTCTATCCATCTTGTTCCATTTGGACCCGTTCACAAAGAAAGATTAGACAACTCAAAACACAAGAACAACAAGAAGAACAATAAAACAATAATTATGACTCAATCAAAGCTACTTCAGGTCGGCATAGGATAATCATGATCCAAGGTTATAGCTAGTTGGTTTCCATTTTTTTCATAACCAAGAAATCCTCGATGGCCAAATAGTGAACCCACTTTTCTACCCTTTTCCACTTCAATATCAGGCTTTTTAAAGTGGCGGGATTCCAACCTTAACAAAGATAAATAACACAACAACAAAATCTCTAGCTCCTCGGGCTTTGGTCTAATGGTAATAGCCAGCTCATGCCACAGGTTTAAACCATGTCTCAGACAAAAGCCTAATATTTAAATCAAGAAAGGTACAGGTACAAGCTCATTATTCATCGAGTTTTGAACCATAAGCCACTGTCTCTCCGAAATTTCTCGATTATCAAACAAAAACCATATATCTAGAAACCTCAAAATAACCCAGGAATAATTCAAAATTAATTCCAATCTCATAATTTTGTAAATCCTTAAAAGCCCTTTTTAAATCCCAATAAAAATCCCACAAAACAAATTTTAAAAATTAAAAAATATATATAATATATATATTGGAAACAAACCTGTGTTCTTCTTCAGTCCAAGGAGTACCTTTTTTTCTTTCAACATCATGAGATTTCTTATTTGATCCAAAACTAATCTGTTTATTACAATCCTGTGATGATTCTTCCCATAATTCAAATGAATTATCATCAGGATAACTCGGTGGATCAACCCGACCCGAATCAATTTCAAACACATCATGAACAAGTGCATCATAATGAGCCATAACATCTTCTCTTGTTTTTCCAGGTACATGTCTTGCTATTTTTGACCACCTTTCTATATCATTTTCAGGATACATAACTAGTGCTTGTTCAAATAACTTGTCTTCCAATCTTGTCCATGTTGAATTGTTGTTCAGTATCCACCGATGATGATTGTTTGTTGTGTACATCATTGTTTTGTTTGGTTGTTTTGAGGTGGTTGTTTGTTAAATAAATGAAAAGGGGTTTGTGAGAGAGGAATTTAAGAAGGTTTTTTGATGACTCGGTTGATTGTTTATGAAAAATAGATAACCGGGGGTATATATAGGGAATCATAGAAACTTTTTTTTGTCCTTTTTTTTTTTTTTTTTTTTTTTTTTTTTTTGCTTTTTACTTACTCCCTCCGGTCCTTTTTAGTTTGTAAGGTTTCATTTATAGATGATCCAAAATATTTGTCAATTTAAAATATCAAGATAAATTTTCCAACTTTTTCGCACAATACCCCTAATATTAATTGTTCCTGAAAAATATATGGGTAAATTAGTAAAATAATATGTTTATTTATAGTTTCTTATAGGATGTGCAAAATCAAACCTCACAATTATAAAGAACCGGACGGATTATGCTTTTAGGTATCTTGATTTTAGGAATATTAGTATTCCAGTATGTGATGTATGAATTAGTTGCATATCAATGTTGAAATTTTAAGGTTGACAAAAGTCTGTTATCTGAATGAAGAGAAATTTTATACTATTGGTCATGTGAAATTTTTTGTTTATAATGAAACAAGTTATTAGCTTTCAAAATTTTGGTCTAATAATAAGAATTTAGTTTGCAGTGTGAATTAGTCCACGTCATAATTTTAAATCTTTCCACAAATAAAAACCTGCTATTTAGTGAAAGAATGATAAATAGACAAGTCCATTATCTACCGTACTTCGACTAAATCCAAGATTCTTGAGGATTTTTCGATTATTAAAAGAGGTTTGGATATTACAAGTATTAGCAGTAGGGGATTGTTTTGGTATTGCTGGGGCAAAATGAGATTTTAACATTAGAAGTAGTTTGGTAGCATAAAATTATAGAGCTACATTTGTATTGTTAATCTCGTATAGCTTATTTACGACCAAATGACCCCTTATTCGGAGGACAGAGAGAGGAAGGTGCAGAAGAAGTTTATTGAGTGTACAATTTTGTCACGTTTTTATCTTTATTTAGGATTTTCTTTTGGAAGGAAAGTTAACTGCATTAGATCACACTTTATTTAGGGCGGCTACGCCCCTTCACTAAAAAAATTATTCCTTTCATTTCATTTTATGTGTAGTAATCGGTATGAAATTTAAAAAAATAAAAAAAAAAGATTTTTTAAATTTTATAGTCTAAAATAAGATATAGTTGTTTATGTGCTTGTAAATAATTTCATTAATAGAAAAACTATAATTTTAAAATTAAATTATTACCAAATTTAGAATGTTATTATTCTTTCTAGAACAAACTAATAAAGAAATATTGCTACATTAATTGAAACAGAAGGAGTATGAACTACTTAATTAACAAGGTGATTATCTTCAAAGCTCATATTTGTAATGTTAATCGTGACAAACCAAATAAAGGCGAACAATATAAGTCTTTCGCCATTCAAAGGAGAATGAATTAACCTGAGTAATAAAACCGTTATGCACTTTTGGATTCAAACACTATTTCGTTCTTAAAAAAAACTCTATCTTAAAGGTTTTTTTTAACTCAAAAAGAAAATGTCAGCGTACTGAATTTAAAAGAAATTATTCGATAATTGGAAGCATGTGTAGCAGACAAATGCTTCTTCTCAAGGAATTTCAAAATAATCAAGGTCGAACCCGTGTTCTGAAAGGGAGACGAATACTCTTAAGTTACATATATTTTCACTGTATCAGAGGTTGAATAAAACTATTCATGATTTTAGAGAAACATGAGTTAAGATGTTGGTCTGGTCAATAAGAATGACTTTTTTCTAAAGAACCCATCTAAAAGCCACTATGATTTTTCATATTTTCTTTCTTCTTCTTTTTAAATTTCAAATGGATTGTCTCGTACTAGAAGCCTTTAGATCAAGAGTTGGTGATCCAATAATGAGTTCTCTTCCTTATTTCTCCCAAGTCTAACTAGCAAAAGTATTTAAGAAGCATCATTAGTTAATTGACCTTATGCTTATTTAAAGGTCCATTTTAGCATAAAAAGAATATTTGACTTGAAATATTATTAAAAGATTCTGAGATTTGAAGTTTGAAATGTAAGTGTCCTTGTTTATTTGTAATTGCTTGCTTGTATAAATTGTGAACTATAGCCAAACTCCGCAATAATTGAACATAAATATTAAGCAAATAATTAGTGACAGAGAAAACACATTTTCAAATGAATAGCTAAGTGTTGAACTAATGACGGCTTAGGAATAAAGAGAAGACAATTAAAGAGACAATAGACACTCTCCAATTCAAATGAAGTTTCGAGCAGCCTCTTTCATAAAGTATACCTAAATACTGTATTACTCAAGAAAGGAAGGCTGTCGTACTATACTAGTACAGTGATTTTGTCAAGTGCATTGATTGGGGTATATATTTACGTATATATATTATTTTTATTCTATCTAATATTTTGTTTTAAATTTGACAATTTTATTAGATTATGATGAGTTCAAGTTAAACATTATTTTTATTCTATCTAATATTTTGTTTTAAATTTGACAATTTTATTAGATTATGATGAGTTCAAGTTAAACAATAAAAAAGAAATATTCAGTGTATAATCTTATAATTAGATCTGAGGAGATTGAAATGTACGCAGACTTTAACTCTATCTTGTGTGAGGTAGAGATGTAGTTTTTGTTTTTTATCCGTCTCTCGGCTTAAACGAAAAAAAAAATTCTTTAAAAAACTAGGATGAAAATATTAAAGAAAGAAAAATATTGACAACAAATAGTAACAATAACAAAAGTAAAGGAAAAACAATAGAAATATAGAAGTAGAGGAATAAGAAAATACTAGGATAGTATATTGCCTTTATCACTAGACTATCTATAAGCCTCCCACCCTAAAACAATATGAGAATAATACTATTGTTAATGGGTAAGCAATCACTCGCCCACCTTCTAACCTTCTACCTTAATTTTCGATCTCCACGCTTTTTTATCTAGGGTCATGTCCTTGGTGATATAAAGATGGGTCGTATTATGTCCTGTCTAATCACCTATCCCAAATTCTTTCTCGACCAACCTCTACCTCCTTGTAGACCCAGCACTGGCAACCGCTCGCACCTCCTCACCGAGACATCAGTGCTCATCATTTTCGCATGTCCAAATCATCTAATTCTCGCTTCTCACATCTTATCTACCATCGAGGTCGCTCTCACCTTGTCTCGTATGACCTCGTTTCTAATATTATCCTTCCTAGTATGCTCACATATCAATCAAAGCATTCTCATCTCCGCTACATTTATCTTCTGAATATGTGTATTCTTGACTGGCCAATAGTCTGCCCCATAAAATATATCTGGTCTAACAACCACTCTATCGAACTTGCCTTTAAGTTTCGGTGGCAAACTCTTATCGCATAGGACATCAAATATGAGCCTATATTTCATCCAACCCCTTAAGACGATGCGTGACTTCATCATCGATCTATCTATTTCTTTGGATTGTAGACCCATGATACTTAAAGTTTCCCATCTTGGGGAACTTGTGTATCATCTTCATTTCCCTATTCGACTCTTGTGATGCATCATTGAACTTGCATTCCATGTATTCTGTCTTGTCCTGCTCAATCTAAAACCTTTTAACTCTATAGTCTACATCCAAACCTCTACCATATTGTAACTCTATCACGCTTTCGTCTACCAGCACTGCTATGTCATCTGCAAATAACATACACTATGGTACCTCTTTTTGAATATGTCGTGTCAATTCGTCACCACAACAGCAGATAAAAATGGGCTAAGAATTGATCACTGGTGCAACCTCGACATGGATTTAAGTTGAACAACAATGAGTATTTATATAGCTGGCCTGTTTGTTTGTAATTAAACGTATAGTTACTGATATTGTTGTATTGATTTGGATACTACGATCTTAAAGATTAAGTAATACATAATTCTGTCTTTTTATGGAATCCATGGCAAAGTTTAATTTATTTTAATTATATACAAGGAGATACAAGAAGGATTTCAATCAGAGAGGTTAATTTCACCGGTGGTCATCCAACTTCTGATTCATTATTTTAAAATCATTTACCTTTATTTTATTACCCAAAAGTTACTCAACTTTAATCCGACTATCACCAAAGTCACTTTCGCCAGAAACTATAAGAAACTTACTGAAAAATTCACTAATCAACTCCTAAATAACTAAACAATCTAGTAGGTTTTTTTAAGTTAATCCCCGAAGGTTTAATGCAACATTAAGAGATACATGACAAGGAATCTAGTAATTGAAATGCAAAATATCCATAATATTTGATAAATATTTTTTTAATATTGCCTTTGCAACTTCTTGATCGGGTACATGGATTGCTTCCAATGATATATATTTATCTGGTGAATTCAATATGATAATTAAGTTAATTCCTGAAAATTCAACAAGCACATGACATCTTATCTATACATAGAGCAAAATTACTTGTTCCTTATTGGTACTCTATTTTCTTACGTTATTATCCTTTAAAATTTTAATAATTTTGAAAAATATAATTAACTTCGCATCAACTAAATCATGACGAGGTTGACTTTGAGTTTTATGTTGATTGATAATTGGTTATTAGGATTAATTACTATGTCTCCATCGAAAGTTACTTTGGTGATAATCGGAGCAAAGTAGAGTAACTTTTAGATAACAAAATAAAAAGTAAGTAACTGTTACGTAATAAACCAAAAGTTGAATGACCACCAAAATTTACTCTCATCGGGGTGGAAGTTTATGATATCCGCCTATACTAGAGCAATTCCTGGATTTTCGCGGCAAGTTTTTATTTTTTTTCTTTGGGTTAAAGCAAGTTTTTATTCAAGCCATTAGAAATTGATATTTTCTCCTTCTTTTCAAAAGAAGTTTTCAACACATTGTTTAGTTATTGATTGGTATGATTCTTTGGCCAGTATTTGAAGAAAGAGTTTTTCAAGTTCGAAAAGTGAAAGTTTATATTATGTCACAAAACTGTAAGTTTTTTCCACATGAAATGCATATTCAAACAAAACTTTCACTACCAAATATTTTTTTTCCACTTCAAAAACTCTTTTTTTAAATATTAACCCAATCAATGTCCAAACACCTACTAATACTTGTAACAAAGTATCCATCCCTTATCTCATAAAAAATCCATAAACTTGTAATTTCAACATAGGTAAGCTTAGACAGATATATATATTATTAAAAGGAATGTAGTAGCCATTAATAATTAGCCAAGTGGAAGCCTAATTTTATGACATGTGTCCCTTTTAGGACAAAATTTAGTTATTAGTTACATTAGTTATTAAATTTTAAATTTTGAAATTTAAATGGTTTAAAAGTGACACACTGTGGTTAAATAAACGAAACTACCTTTGTAAAGCTTAAGCACGGTGTGGTAAATTGGCATTTGAAATAAGTCTCATTTTTTCCGTTTTTATCATTAAGAAAATAAAAAAATAAAAGAAGTTACTGCATACAATCAGTTCCCACGGTTAAATAGTAGTAGGATGAATCAGTTTTCCTCTAGACTTCTATTCACTTTCTATAATTTGACGAATTCTTCTCCATAAGCCATAACAAAAAATGAAACTTAACCTCCTCTTCTTTGATTTACTTCATACACAGAATTAAAAATACTTAGTTCGTCAGTCCGTAGATTACGTTTCCAAGAAATGCAAAATTTGTTGGTAGAGTTTGTGATTATGGGTTGTGAATTATTTTAGATGTCAAAGCAAAAGGCGATGATGAAGTATATATGCAATTAGGTTCTTCATAAACAAGTTTGTCTTCTTCTTTTTAAATAGTTCCTTTGTGTATTTGGAAGTTTACTATCCGTCATAATCTGCTTTTATCATGAAAATATGTTTAGGGGCATGTCTGTTAATGTATAGATTGTTGATAGTAAAAAAATATTTATGCTTATCTTTTCGACTCCTTGCAAGTATAAACCAAGGAGAAGCACTAAAATAAACTTCCATTCCTATATGCATTACAATTCTAAGAAGAAAATGTAACTTTTGTAGTGGATGGTTTACATCTCTGTGAATTGTCTTCCAACTTCCCATAAATATTTATTTCTTCTAAGTACATGACTATATTTCCTTTTTTCATTCTTTTTAAGATGCGGTGTACGTTTCATTTCCTAATTATTGTTTAAAACATTGACCATGTATTCATGAAATTTAGAAACCGTCTGTTGGTACATATTTATATATTTTTCGTATTTCTATAAAAAAGTACAAATTTTATCATGATTGAGCATGACAAATATTTATTTCAGAATATTGTGTGTTTCTGTAGGTTCATACATGTGTATCAAATTGAGTTTGTTCCAGAAAATATAATATTTTCCGCTCGATGCAACCTATTTCACAATTTTATATCCAATGACAACTCATTGAGTGTGAGAATCTACTCGATGTGTTTTATGTGAAGCACACATGTGGTGTTTCTGAAAAAGAAGCATCGTTTGATATCTAGATTTTTGTCTTGTGAAAATTCTAAGTCCAATCTGACTATATATTCACGATCATATTTATGAAAATAGGAATTCACCAGATTGACTAGCCGATGATTTCGAACCTTATTTATAGTCGGTTCTGGGAACTTGCCTGGACGATGAGGTATGTCAATCATAACAGTTGGTTTCCTTTGGAAATTTGTTTATCTACTTTGAATATAAGAATTGGATATGGGAGGATCATCTAAAGAATCTATCTTCTTGCTATGCATGTCAAGAAATGCTTTAATTCTTTAGTACGTAATTACCTGTCTTAGTATGTGCTTAACTTGCATTCATTTTTTAGAATGAGAGGTTAAAATTGAGGGTCCCTTTTGTTTGCATTATATTGAGAGATAGGGACCCTTTTTTTTGGTGAGAGCATTAAGAGACTTGAGACTTGAAGGTACAATCAAGAAAGCGTTAGGTGAGTTGTTGCACTTGGTGCACCTTCGTAAGACACTAGGGGAGTGAATAGTGTCTTTAACCGATTTTCAAAACCTAAAATTTACATATAGAATCTTAACTGGTACATGGCAAATACTTCCTAAATTTGTCTTTTTGAGACCGTAAATTAAACATACTGGCCATGGTATTACTTGGCTTTGAAAGCAGTACTATCTGAAGATTGCTACTGAGATTGCTACTGTTTGTGTTATATTTCAAAGATGGAATGACATAAGCCAATACTTGGCCAAACTGTATTTTGTTTTTCTTATGTACTAGATGATATCTATCTTGATGATTATTAAAAAACTTATTATAGAAGGAGATTTATGTTATTTTTCCATCTTCATCAGTATCTTTAGCATTATGAATTATATTGATGGCCCATTTGATGGCGGAGTGCAGCTATGGTAGTCATTTGTCAAATAAATTTTGAAATGTGTAATTGTATTTTCTCCAGGAAAAAATATTTCCCTCTCAATACAACCTATTTCACAATTTTATGTCCTGTAAACAACTCCTTTCCTGAAGCAATCTACTTGATATTTTTTGGGTGAGTTACATAGTCGATGCATTTGATAGTTGTTATGTGAGTTGAATTCGACTTTATATGAATGACCATTTCATAACATCTAGAATTCACAAATTTGAGTAGCCAATGCTTAGGGAACTTTTATTCACTACCAGGATCTTGCCTTGATGATGGCGTATTTTAATTATAATGTACTCCAGGCATTGATTTTGTATGGTTGGCTGCATTGCGAAGTTTCTTTATCTATTTAATTTAAATTGAAACTTGATATTGTTATTGCTTTTTATAAGGTATTCCATGTACACAATGTCGAATGACATGAATAAGGTATTTGAAAATGCGTGACTTATTATGGAGATGGAAAGAGTTTTCAAGAGATTGAAAGATAAGTAAATCCAACAACGCAACTTACTTACTATGGTTGATGGATATGGAAAGGAGATGCCAACAACTTGTATGATCTGAAGCATGAAAGTAGATGATGTCTGCCTTAATGGTAGGAAGCATAGTACAAAGCTTCTTCATTTCAACTAAGATTTTTTTGAAGTAAGCCCCCTATCAATTTCTTTCTCCTGAATGCTTGCGTAATATGATGATTGTTTAAATGATCTTATTGGAATTTCTCTATAGATCTAGGTCTTTTTAGGATTTACTTTGATTAGCTATAAAAATATATTGCAAGTTTTAGTTGCATTGGAAGTTAATAGAAGTGGTCTGGTGGAGATGAGAACTATGATTTTTTTAATTCAAGTACTGAAGTGCCAAACATTGAACGAATTGTGTTAGTCCTTGGAATGAACTATTTGAGTGTTTACTCAGTAAAGTATCGGTGTTTGAATTGATTTACCAAACAATTAAGGCCTTGATGTTTAACATTAGTTCTCTGGAATTACATCCAAGATGCCTAACTTTAGGTTTTATTTATTTTTAATGTACAGGTTCTAGGAAGAGTGAGTTTTGGAGCTTATTGGAGTTTCCTGTAGTTTTGTGATAACTATTTGTGTTCCAGGTTGAGATATTAGCTAGCAAGGAAGATATAGGAAAACCAGAAAACCGTTTTGGTTTTAAATTGACAATCTCCTATCTAATACAAGAGGTAAGTTTAAAAGAAAATGTGTTCTAAACCAATTCAACTTCGATGATATGATTTTAGCATTATCTCAAATTCCAGTTTGTTTCAAACACTCTTAGTTCATAAATTTTCCTTACTGCCATTTTACAAATATAATAGCTTACATTAATCCGTTATTTTTTAGACTAGCTTTTGGAGTTTCTCATTTTGAGTCTCATTTGTAGATATTCGACGAATAACTTCTATTGTAGCGAACCAGAATTTGAAGATTCATAAAAATTGGAGGTGAGTTTTGGGGGTAATACATCACATATGGTTTCATAAGTCTATATTTGATGTCAAGAAAAATTTAATACTACACAATCTTTCTTTTGATAACTAAATCCAGATATTATCTTCCGCGTGAGGTTTTTGTTTTATGATTATAAGAAAAGATATAAATAATTATGAACAAATTAAATACTTTAACTCATTTAGTGGTGAGAAGGTTTGATATCATGAAGAATAATATATGATATTTTGATGAATTGGCTTTTTTGAATTAATTATAATAACTTTATGTTAATTTGTATGTGGTGAGAAATTTTACAGTTAAGAAACTTTTTGGTGAACTAGCATGAAGGTTAGAAGGAGTTCATCGCACAATATCTTTGTATAACTAACCCTCTTAAACAAATGTAAATTGGATCTTCATATTACTAACCCTCTTAAGCAAATGTAAATTGGCTATGTACCCGCTTAGTGTTGAATAATGCATTAACCCCATTTATCTTATTGAGAATGTTGAGGCTGTTATTTTCCATTTCTCTTTCTGTTGGATTAGGTAATTAAGGCTCCCAAACAGTTTGATGCCTTGGTTGTTGCTCTTCATTTACCAAATGAGGGTGAATATTGAAAAGAATTACTATAGAACTCCAGGCTGAGAATGATGCAGTTGGCCAAGAACTTCAAAAACAACCGGTAGCTACAGAAAATGAGCTAAAACAGGTCCAGAGTTGATCAACTAAGGCGACAGACAACTGCCCGAACGTAAAGAATCCATGATGAAATAAGGTAGTACATTATATCAGTTTGATTGATCTAATCAGACAGTATTTGTTTGAGAAGGCAGCTGATATGCCCGATGAACCATAAATTGTTTGCTTTAGCTTCTTTTGCAAACTGATTATATATGAAATAAGTTCAGTTTGACATATCCGTATGGAGTTCTGGCCACTACTGTAGTGATGACCTATGTTATATTAAATGTATCGTATAGTCTATAAGATCAGTTCTACATGTATGTTTACATTTCATATGAAAATTGAAAGTTGATCAAGTTGTTTAATATTACATATACATAACGCTAGCCTATTGTCATTTGAGAAGTTGATATTGTTACTATAACATTTCTTTATAATGTGTTCACAAATTCGTTCATATTTGTCTATTGACCAACAAAATTCTAATGTTATAAATATATGTTATTGCTTCTGCTTAGTGTTTAAATGGTCAAATTAAAAAGTGCCTAATAGAGTAGCTAGGCAGAGAGACGGAAAAGGGTGAACGAAGAAGAAGCTTTTTCAACAATATTGACCAATATACATACAAACCAGAGGACATGAACAACCAGTGCTAACATAAATTGAAAATCTTCTATTAAGTAACGGATGCATAAATAATTACAGTAGCAATTATCAAGGTATGTGTAACTCAAGTCATTTCAAAAGAAACTATGTTTCTGGTCCTGTTTTCTCTTTGCCAGGAGGTAGGGCCAATTTGGTAGATTTTTATTTTAAATACATTTACTAGATATTGTTAACTATATTTTTTACATTTCATAACTTTATTATTTGCAAAAATAAATTCTACGATTGTTTAAAGGAAATAACTTGCGATGATTCCATGTTATGTTCGGCTAAAGTTCACAGTGGGATGAATTTATGGTTTCATAACTCTAGCTTGCTGTTATATTGGATATGAGGATCCAACAAGATTTATATTGGAGGAGGCTCCTTCATTAGTTATTACATGGTATGTGTTATCTATCTCCTCTGAGTATAATATTGCTTTTGACTGTTGGAAATTATCAACTTCATAGTCTTCCTTAACCAAGCTTTTTGGATTAAACCTTTCAATTGATGAACTGCAGTTCACTTTATGCTTAAAAGTCTTGAAGTTTTGGAATTCTGAACTAAATTTGACAATTTGATAGTGTTGTCTCCTTTCTTTAGGGAGGGGAGAGGGATTGGCACGAGAATTTTGTGTATCTTATTTTTCGCTTGATTTGCAATTTTACAATGAGTTTTGGAGAATGTGAACATGATAATGAAATTTGATGTTTGAATCGTTAAATTTAAGTGGTAATGTATGTAATTGGTAAATTCACAAAATTTTCCATTCGTAATGCTTTAGTAATTTAGCGATGTCGATTGAGCAATATTTCAATTATGATTTCACTTAAAAATCATGTTCAACTTTTCTCTTTTAACGGCTTTGATACTATTATTTGTATTTTGAATGTCAATTAGCTTTTTCAATAATACAACAACAATTTTCATGGATGTTCTTGCACAAGAAGCCCTTCAAGAATCTTTATTGAATTAAGGCATATTCAACCGCTAATAAGCACAAAAATATTACTCCTTGCCAATCTAAGGTGTATTTCAAAATTAGTTATGTGGCATCTCGATGAAAAATTTTGGTGTTTTTATGCTTTTTATATTGGTAATGTAAAATGTAGAAAAGTAATGACATCATAAATTAATATACCATTATTTTTGTCATTCAATATATTAAAATGCCGATGAAGTCATCAGCAATTAGACTTAGTTTAAGTTTCTTTTATAAATTGGATTATATTGCTTTGGATTGAAAATTATGAATAAATTTGTACTTTTTCTATTAAAACTAGCCGGTGCTATTTTAGGATGGATTAGAATGGATGGGAATAATGTAGATTCTTTTATTGTAGTTCAGGGTATGCTCTATGGTGTTTAACTCCTTTGTTGATCTTTGATCTCAGAAATTGTTCAGTTCAATTTACTAAGCTGCTGTTAGGGTGTGCATGGATATTTTGGAATGAAATGATTTTTAACAGAGTGAAAATGTACAGGAATAATCGTGTGAATGATTTTGTATTTGAGATTGATTTTGGTTATGTTTTTGTCTCTTTTTTATACATATTTAGTCTTAAGTAAGTATTGCGATGTTAAAGATTCAATAACATACAACAAATAGTTACACAAATAAAGCTGAGTATAAAGAACATTGTAGGTGAGATACATTAATGAATTTAATAATTATTAGTCAAGTTTTAGAAATTCTTTCCCTTTTGGATATTTGAAAAATTCAGGATATATGTAGTGGGTTAAAATTTTATTAAATGAAAAAAAAAATATTTATATTCATAAATGAATTTATAAATGAACTTGACATTACATTAATTTCAAAACTTTTACTGACTAATGTAACATTTTCACTCTGTGCAATGAATCCCAAAAATGTCAATTTATATTGATTATTCTGAACCTACCAGTATGACCTTAATTAATATGTGGTTAAATTTGACATTGCGTAATTAAAATTATTAACCTACCAGTATGGCCTCAATTTCATCAAATTTGTATATTTTGAAGAGAAGAATGATAACAATTGCGATTAAGTTGGAGCTATCAGACGTAAATATTTAAACAAGCAACACTCACAACTTAATTGATATAAATAATTTGATGCGCGGATACTCTACTAATTTTAAACTAAAATGGAGAAATTGCTATCGCTTCAAGGAATAGTTTAGTCTATAATTGGTACAGGTTGACCTAAACTCGTTAACTAATGTTGTTCCAATGATTTTATACTTCTATTGATTGATCATGAGTCATGACAGTTGGTTTGAGTACTAAAATTTCAATAGGACAAATTAAATTTAACAAAAAATTGGAAATACATGAGCTGTCATGTATTTGATGTAGCGAAATCTAATGCTGCATCATATATTGGTAACTCTCTTATTTTAATCGATTTGTTTTTGGTATCCCCTCTAAGGCTCTAACTTATCTCGTTTGTTTAGCTATACACTTTTTAACTTTGTAGTACGTAGTAATATTAATATCGTGAAGCAAGTTCTAAGGAGCATGAAATGAGTACTATTGGGATAATCACAAATATATACAACCCTAACACCAAAATTACAAAAAATAACAATATTATTTCAATTTATATAAAATACCAATATTTTTTTACCCATTATATACAAAACCAACAAAATTAACAAATTAGGGTTCCTCTTTCATCCTACTGCCCCCCCAACTGCCACCACCCCAGGCGGCGCCGCCGCCTAGTCACCGCCGGCCACCCACCGGATTTTTTTTTTTTTTTTTTTTTTTGTATCTAAAATATGAAATACACATATAAACATTGATGGCAGAATAGGCAAATAGACACTTATACTTGCACAGTTTTCTATTCCCGGCCCTCAAACTCTACGAGTTTTCATTCGGACACCTGAACATGTCCAGAACCCCTATTTTGAACACCTCTGACCGTTGACTGTGCTGATGTGGCATTTTTATGCTTGAATCAGATAAATACCGTGTAAACCACGCATATGAGGAGCGTGAGTTGCTGGTTTTTTATTTAAAAAAAGAAAAACTAAATCAAAATTCGAAAAAAAAAAGAAAAAGGAAAAACAGCACATTTTCCCATCCCGACATCAACACCTCTACCGCTGCCTTTCTTCCACCACCACCTCCCTACTTCCTCCTTCCGATCCACCATACTTCCATAACCAAAACCCTTGAGACCAAATACTAAATCTCATTTTCTCCATCATTATAGAGAATACATTCGGAAATTCCTATACCATACATCAGTTTCCTTTACCTTCAACATCAATCCATGGACACCACCTTGAAATCAACCAAAAATTAAGTCATATCACCAAACTCACCAGAGATCGAGAGGTGATTCAGAATTCGTGAGCATTGTAATAGAGGATAAACTGGTCAATCATTCGGATATGGAGGCGAATTTATCATATTTTTTGCCACCTCTACCCTACTTATCATTTTTCGGGTTTGGTGAATTTTTGATGGAATTGTGGACTGGGGTGATGGGGATTACACATAAGCAACTTCTTCAATTTCCCACTAACAAATTTCAGATCTTAAAGATCTTTAGAAATCATTGGAGGTGTTACAAGAATATGGTAGAATTGAAAATTGGTGGGTCTTCCATTAGTTAGAGGCGTGAATTCCCTTTTTGATTTTTTTCAATGAAGAAGATGATGTGCAGAAAATAGAAAAAGAAAATAATGATGTTGAGGTGGAGTTATTCATCTGACGTGGAAATGATGTGTCTTCCACGTCAGGGCAAGTGAGAATCACCTGATGCTGGAGGTGTTTAAAACATATATTTTGGTTGAGTTGAGGTGCTTGGATGAAAACTCGTGAAGTTTGGGGGCCGGGAATAGAAACTTATTAAAGTATGAGTGCCAATTTGCCTATTCTGCCAAACATTGATTTCTCTTTGAAAATACACTTGCAACATACATATAAACAAAAAATACATGTAAATACACAAAAAAAATATTTTACATACACTAGACACACACATATATACAAGGATCTACGGATCTACAAATTACACATACAAATTTATGTATGTCACACATACACTCGACATACACACAAAAACAAACACAAAACATACAATAGATGCTCAGATATACATGTTCATACAGTAACATACACGTTTATACACTTGTGTGCTGAAAAACATTACATGTATATACACGAACATACAAATACATACATCTGCTTCTGAATATCTGAATATGTATATTCAAAATCAAAAAAAAGAAGGAGGAGAAGCAGATCTGAAGAATATATAAAAAATACATATATATATATATACATAAAATATACACATATACCCATACAAAATGAAACAAAAGAAAGGAAAAAGAAGAGAAGATAGAGAAACAGGAGGCTCTAGTCTCGCCGGAGGTACTGTAGCAGCGGCAGCGACGGAAAACTGAGGGTGGGGAACGACGGGAGGTGGGTGGGTGGGAGAGAGGGTGGGTGGAGGAGTGGGGAACGACGGGAGGTGGGTGGGTGGGAGAGAGGGTGGGTGGAGGAGAGGAGAGAAAGAGAGAGGGAGAAGTTAGGGCTTTAGATTAGAGAGAGAAAGGAAAATGATAAAATGGTATGTTTTGTAAAATTCATACAAATGTCGTTATGTTGTGTAATTTCTTAATAATGTCGTTATTTTTTGTAATTTCACTGTTTAATGCGTCAATTAGTGTAAAAATATCTATTATATTGGGGTTCAGATTCTCATAATGGGGTGGTAGAAGCACACTGTGCTTTAAAATGGTGTCACATGAAATGCTCAAATATTGTGTTAGTACTAAGAAATTCATTAAATGTACAAAAATAGTAAATTATTATAAATCCATGTATAATGTGGATGACCACTACTCATTATTTACTCAATTGTTACATATGGTTTACTACCCCCACTTTCTCCTACTTAATTCCTCCTCACTTTCTCCTACTTAATTCCTCATTTAGTCACCTCTTAATTCTTGTAACTTTTGGGATGACTTGTAACTTCCTATGTATTGGTGTCCTATAAATAGAGGAAACTTTGTCTATGGAAGACACACTTGAAATACTTTAAGAATAATACATATTTTTCCTTCTCCTCTCATATATTTTATCTTGTTCTTTCACTACTTTACTATTAGTTTTACAACACGTTATCAGCATGAATCTCTAACCATACTTTCAAATTCAATTTTCATCTTTATCTTGTCGCACTGTATCCTTTGATCTTATTGTTGGAATGAAGGAATCCGCTTATGGTCATCCAACAAGTGAAGGAAAAAGACCCAAGTGAGTTTTGTAATCTACATTCTACTTTTTGCTTTTGCGTCGAGGTAAGCCAACACTCTTTATATGTCTTTTATTCACTGTCAACTTCTCATATATCTTGGCAAAAGAAAATATGCATTAAAGATAAGTTTCTTTAAATATGCTATAATTGGAATGTTGTAACAGTAATACATGTGACATAGCTAAAAAAAATAATTATGTGATCTATGATGTTAAGTGGTAAAAGTCATATATAGTGACAAGTGTTAGAATGAGTAAGAAATTGGTGAATATTTTTGCTAAAATAAAGTAAGAAGGATTCAAGAAATTTTAATTACATATTATATTAATTTCAAAGTTCATTGTCTCAACCCATTATATTTAATATTTTTCTTGTCCAAGTCTTTTGTGGTATAATTTATTAAGTTGCAGATATTGAACTCGCAGAACTTTGTTGGCAAGGTGCTAGTAAAGGTCAGTAAAGCTTGTATGATTTTTGATTAATAAATCTAAAGTACTAACAATTTGACGCAATGGGGAGGAACGACTTTCATACCTATAAGGCTAAACCATCAAAAGCAGAAATATCTTTTTAGCCTTATTATGAGCAAATTTATTTATGTCTATAATTAACCACTACAATGGTATTACTTTTAAAGAATTACTATTATTAGTGATGACGACATTTTAGAGAAATTATTCTCTGTATCATCATGGCTTGAATTTATCTCTGAAGAAAAAGTATTTTGAAAAGGACAAAGATTATATGAAACATTAAGAAATTGATTTTATGACTATGGCTCTGGGTCTAATATGCCATTGTTAAGGGCAAGACATCATATTTGAGTCCTGGTGCACTATGATGGTTAAGACATTAGGTTGAGGTCCCAGTGCACCATATTGATGACTGAGAATAATAATATGATTTTAATAAAAATCATGAAGCTCGTCCATTGGATATGCTCCATTCCTAACGTGAATGTGGGAGCAACATATGCACCATTCTCTTAGGTGAATGTGGGAGCGGGACATGCTCCATTACCTGAGCTGAATGTAGTAGCAATACATAATATGCCTGAAAGAAGGCAAATTATCATTATGTCTGAAAGAAGTCACAACATAATATGCCTGAAAGAAGGCAAAATATCATTATGTCTGAAAGAAGACACAATATTTTATGTCTGAAAGAAGGCAAATAATTTTATGTCTAAAAGATGATAAAATAATTACCATGATAGAGACCATGGACGTGGACGTGGCAAGGGATGAAAAAAATAGTTATCATTGTGAAATAAGTAAGAGAACAATAAGGGTTCTCAAAAAGTAACCGTTCAAACGATAAATATAATAATGCCTTCAATATATCATATGAGCATGAGGCAAGTCCGGATGATTATGGTCCATTCCTTGCAGTGAATGAGACGATTCATAAAAAAAATTATGAATAGACCCATTCACCGAAGTGAATGTGGCAATATGTGATAAAATATCAAAACTCGCCTCCAGAAGAGGTTCGAGAAAGATGAATATGGACGTGCCCATGTGTGGTTGATAAAGTACCACAACTCACCTCCAAAAAGGGTTCGACTATAATAATTTTATTATTTATTGTGGCATAAATGGTCATTGCTCTCGTACAGAATGTACGCCATAATTACGTATTATTATGAATTACATAAGAGCAAGTGAAGCAAGAAATTGATCTTACCTATAATGATTTTACCATGAGAAAAATAATATGATTTTCTCCTTGAAAGGAGATATTCACCATATGGTTGGTGTAATAAAATATATGGTAGTACAAAGCTATTTGAGTGCTCCGGAAGAGCCAAAATATTACTACCTGGAGGAATGAGATTGATGAAATATTAATTGTTGTATGTCTCGAAAGAAACTTGTTAAGTTTCAAATACATTTGCCAAAATGGCTAAGAGACTAAATTTGATGGAAAGATATGAATATCTTTATATTACTACAAGAATGTCGGGTGAGATATATGTGCTTGAAAAGCTCCCCCCCTCTTCCTCGAGTATGTACTACTCAAAATATAAGTGTGGTAAAATCATATGTGTATGCCACAATGAACTTTTAGTTTATTGTTACAAAACCCTATGCTATAGTAAACAAGAAGTTTACTAAATGAATAAATTTATGAGTTGGCATGACCAGATTGACCATCCCGGTCAAATATGATGCACAAAATGTTGATGATCATGTTCAATATGACCAGCAGGTTGATGATATTTTTTATGCTCCAGTTGATAATAATGTGGTTGGCCAGCAACCAATCACTGTTGATGCTCCAGAGAGTTCACTCAGAAGATCTTCTAGAGTGAGTGTACCTTCATCTCGGTATCCTCCCGGTGAGTGGGTACTATTGACTGAAGGGGGAGAACCTGAATGCTTTGAAAAGGCCATGGAAAGTGGAGAAAAAGAAAAGTAGTTAGATGCCATGCAAGATGAGATGAATTCCTTGCATGATAATCATACCTTTGATTTGGTTAAGCTTCTTAAAAACATAAAAGCTTTAAAAAACAGGTGGGTTTTCTGGGTGAAACATGAAGATGGTAACCCAGTTCCACGGTACAAGGCTAGACTGGTCGTCAAGGGCTTTAAACAAAAAAAGGGAGTTGATTTTAGTGAGATATTTTCTCCTGTTGTGAAAATGTCTTCCGTTCGTGTTGTTCTAGGCTTAGCTGCAAGTCTAGATTTAGAAATTGAGCAAATGGATGTGAAAACTGCTTTTTTTCCATGGTGATTTAGATGAAGAAATTTATATGGAGCAGCCTGAAGGCTTTGAAGTCAAGGGAAAAGAGAATTATGTTTGCAGATTGAAGATCTTGTATGACTTGAAACAAGCTTCCAAACAGTGGTACAGGAAGTTTCGGTCTTTTATGCAGCAGCAGAGTTCAAGAAGACTTCTTCAGACCATTGTGTTTTTGTGCAGAAATTCTTTGATAATAACTTTATTATTTTATTGCTTTATGTTGATGACATGATTGTTGTTGGTCATAATGCTTGCAGGATTCAGAAGTTGAAGGAAGAGTTGAACAAGTCTTTTGCCATGAAAGACTTAGGACCAGCGAAGCAGATTCTTGGCATTCAGATTGTCCGTGACAGAGAGGCCAAGAAGTTGTGGTTATCACAGGAGAAGTACATTCAGAAGGTACTTCACAGATTCAGCATGGATAAGGCTAAGGCTGTCAGTACACCTTTGGCTATGCACTTCAAGTTGAAAAGAAAGTAGTGTCCTTCTAGTGTTGCTGAGAAGGAAGATATGAAGAAAGTTCCTTATGCTTCAGCCGTTGGCAGTTTGATGTATGCAATGATTTGCACGAGACTTGATATTGCTCATGTTGTTGGTATTGTCAGCCGTTATCTTTCTAATTCAGGAAGAGAGCATTGGAATGCAGTGCAGTGGATTATGAGATATCTTTGTGGCACTACTAGTCAGAGTTTGTGTTTTGGTACAAGGAAACCTGTTCTTTGTGGTTACACTGATTCAAACATGGCTGATGATGTTGATACTCGTAAGTCTACTTCTGGCTACTTGATTACTTATGCAGAGGGAGCTGTGTCTTGGCAATCTAGGTTGCAGAAATGTGTTGCTCTATCTACTGCAAAAGCTGAGCTTATTGCTGCTGTTGAAGGCTGTAAAGAGTTGCTTTGGATGAAGCGATTTTGGAAGGAAATTGGCTTTGCTCAGAAGAAATATGTGCTTTATTGTGACAGTCAGAGTGCTATTCATCTTGGCAAGAATTCTACATTTCATGGTAGGTCGAAATATATTGATGTGAGGTACCATTAGATTCGAGATGTGTTGGATGCTAAACTCCTTTCACTTGAGAAGATCCACAGTAATGACAATGGTTCAGACATGCTTACTAAACCTTTGCCAAGAGGAAAGTTTGAAGAATATTGTTTGATCACCGGGATGGCGGTCTCCTCCACATAGTCGGGAAGGGGAGAATTGTTGAGGGTTTTTGGGCATATTTCCCTTCCTATGTGGATAAATAAAAGCCCACTATTGGACCAGCCCACTATAAGCCCTAAGTCTACTAATATAAAGACCAATTTAGGTCTGATTTTAGATATACAAGAGAGAGATAGCAGCCATAGAAAGTGAGAGAAAGTGAGTATAGTGCAGATTTTCGCACAACAAAAACAACATAATGTAGCTGACTTTGAAAGGCGATTCCCGCTTTATTTCTACTCCGATTAAGCTGATTTTTGGACAGCATGTTCCTTTCAACTTGATCTTTGATTGAGAACTGGAATGGGTCGATTTGGAGCTCGTAGCATTAGATTTTAGCTCGTGAACAGTAGCTGCATTTTTGGTGATTTTACTCCTTTCTTCTCTAGTTTTGGTGCTCTTGGTATATGTATTATTGCTCCGTGTTTGGCACTTTTTGTGTAGCCATTTTGGAGAACATTTGTACTCTTGTTGATTGATTAGTGGAGCTTTAGTGGACTTTGGTCCCGTGGTTTTTTACCTCTTCACATTGAAGGGGGTTTTCACGTAAAATCCGGTGTCTCGTATTCTTGATTACTTTGCTTGCTATAATTGTTGCTTGGTGGCTGCCCTATATCCATTTGTGCTTCAAATTAGTTTATTCCTCTTATTCAAATAGTGTGGGAAGTTTTGACTTGGATATTCTTCTATATTTACCTCGTCGTGCAATTATTGTTATTGCTTGATTTCTTCCCAAAAACACATGTAGGATGATTCGAAAAGTATGTTGTTAATGAATAGATACAAGACTTAGGTGTAATATTTTAGCATGTTTAAATTCTCCATGTTTTCTGGTTCTGCCGTTGGTTCGAACAAATCCATCCAATCTTCCCGTTGATACTCTAATTATTAACTTAGGCAAGATTATGTGCTAAAAGTGGACTAAACCTAAGCTAGATTCATAAACAAAAGTTGTCAGCCGGTTGCAATTCTGTTTTATTTTATTCTTTTGTTCCTCGTAGATATGATACGAAAATCTACTGTACTAGATTTTATGAGATATCAAATATTGCCTTCGTCCCAAATTCGGTACTCCTTTTATTGATTTGTAAGTATGTCATGATATTTAACTACTTTTTCCTAGATGGAATGTCTGAACCTACTTTATATTTCACGAGCAATCATTTTTGTTTGTTTTCCTATGCTTAGAGTTTGTTGGGCCAAGCTTAAAAGCCAAAAGTGTTTATTTTTTTTCAAAAGTATTTATTTTAAAATTTTGAGGTGTTTGGCCAAATTTTTAGAAAAAAATAAGTGCTTTTGAGTGGCAGCAGAAACTGTTTTTCTGCTCTGGAGAAGAAGCTGAAAAAAGTAGATTCTTGAAAAAATAAGTATTTTGGATTATTTGGGACAAGAATACCCATTTCAAACTTTCATATTTAATCAAATTATATTATTATATATCCATTTTCGTAATTTGTTCAAATATTGGTCAAACACAAATTAATAGCAAAAGCATTTTTCTAAAATTTGGCCAAACACAAACTGCTTATCTCGTAAAGCACTTCTTTGAAAAACACCTCTCAAAATAAACTGATTTTGGCAGCTTGGCCAAACAGGCTTAGTGTACGTAAACTTATCAATTAATAAAGTTTAAATAAAGGTATCCGTACATACCAAGTTCAAGTAATAGTACAAAGATTATTTAGATTACTTTGAAACTTCTAACTTGAAAAAAATTTGCTCACATTATCATAGTTTATTATGTTAAATGCAAAACTAAAACAAAAAATTGATAACTAAATAATAGAGTACAACTATATGTAGAAGTCATATCATATATTTATTGGATGGGTTAGATGTCGAATGTACATAATTTTTCTCCAAAGCACGTTTGCTAAATACTTATTTTTATAGTTTAATTTTCTGCTATTTGCAGTACACTAATTCGATTACTCTAAAATTTGCACTACGACCAATTAAAATAAAATGCTTACACTAAACTTTATCGAAAGTTGAAATCCGGTTATACTTATTCATGGCCCGTTGGCTTGGCTTTTTGCAAAAGCAAATGGATAATTCTTTTCATAGGATTCTCAACAATTAACAATACCAAAGTCGGCAGAAGAAAATAAAAGTGAATCCTTTTAAGTTTTCACGTTAAATAAGAAAAAAAGTGAAAACTTTTGCCACCAGATTCTTATCCATTTTTGCATGCACCATATAAGAACTTTTAGAAGCCTTTTCTATTGGGGCCCACAGAGATACTAATATTGTCATATCCAATATGTAATTAAGCTTTTAACCTTGGAAACCACTATGAAGCACTACAAGAACCAGATATTCTTGCTTTCTCCTGTAGCTTTGTTTTCCCTTGTTGCGGACCTTGGATTTGACACAGAGTGCTGTCTATTTAGATGGAGTATAAAACGAGTGACTTTTAAGTTTTAACCAGCATCGACAGCAGAAATAGTAAACACTATCAAGCATCCCAGAACTAATGCAGATGAAATTATAAATATTACTATTTTTCAACCAGCATTTGTTATTATTTGATTCACCGCATATATATAAATCAATCAAAAATGTCTCCATCCAAAATGAGCAAAGATAAGTTGTATGATCATATATTTTTAGTTGTCTTATCTAAACTTGAGACTAGTACTAGTTAATATTTTTGTGAATCTTACCGAGTTTGTCTTTCATATTACACGTTCTATTAATTTCAAGAGTCACTCATAAAATCAAAGATAGCGATTGTTATTAACCTCAATATGATTGGTTAGAATCTATCATACGATTTGTATAGATATGATTCTAACCTCTTTTAACCGTCTGAAGGGGAAAAAAAGAAAGAAACCAGAAACAAAAAATCACGAGTAAGAGGCAATTCCCTTTATAAAACTTTTTAAAACAGTGCATTGGATTTGGAAAAGGAAATGGAGTAACAGTGAGTGGATATCTTTTGACAACGAACCTCAACTGTTGTGGATAGCTGACTTTACAATTCCCACTAGCACAATGTGAACAAAATAAACAAAAAGAGTTACTCCCTTCATTCTATTTGATGTGAAGGCATTTACCTATACGAGAGTTTAGAAATCAAATACGATAAGATTTGTTATTCATACGTCTCCTTATTTAGTATCTATATTATTATATCCATTTAATTAACTTGTGCTAAATTATTTAAGACTTTTCATTTCGTACGTCTCCTTTTTAAAGAAGGAATTTTTATGCTATAATTGAATAACAATAATTTCCAAAGTATTATAATACTCTTATTCTTCTTAAAATAAAATTTCAAGTCAACAATGATTTTATACAAATTTTGTCCACATTGAGTTTGAAGATGTAGCGATGTTGACTAGGTACCATGAATGTCTTATGTCGGCAACCGCTTTGTGAGAGTTGTATTTGTCGTGTTGTACACATGATTTGGTGAAACTCCCTGTCACTTCACTAAAAAAGGTTTTTACTAATCTAAGGTTGCTACTTTAAAATAAAATTAAGTTTCACCAAACACGACTCTATTATTACTCCCTCCGTCCCAATTTATGTGGCACTTTTCGCTTTTCGAAAGTCAATTTGACTAAATTTTGAAGCTAAATTGGATTAGATTAACTCAATATTTTAATATTAAAATTTATATTTTTGAAAATTACTTGAAACATACTTTAAGTTACAACTTTTCTCATATTATTTTGGTGAAAAAATACGTCTTGAAATGTTGGTCAAAGTTCATGCAGTTTGAATCTCGAAAAGCGAAAAGTGCCACATAAATTGGGACAGAGGGAGTAATTTTCAAACGATATAAAAAATACTTACCACCTAGTAACTATCTAACATTCGGTGATATAATAAAAGAAAAATGGAAAAAGCTGCCTTAACCAATCTCCGGTCCACCAATCTCCTGCTTTCCCTCCTTTTCTCTGGAGAACACGTCACAAAAGTTGGAATTTTTGTATCTTCTAATAGTATATACGTGGGTGTTCCAGCTCACGCCACGTGTAGGGCAAATGGCTTCAGCAGCCTCAAAACAAAAAGTTTTGGATAAGAAGATCTTTGACACATCATTTTTTTGTGTTTTGAATTGTAGTGCTGGTGGTTGTTTCAGGTGCTAAGAAGGTACTTAATTTGCTTAATCCGTGTGGACCATAAACTATGCCAGTTATATAAATTATTTAATTAGTATTCAAATATTTAATGTGGATAGGGTTTTGACCGAGTTCACGTTTGTTTCCTGGAAGGGTAGTCAGCTAGAATTGTGGAGTTACTAGAAATGAGATCTTAGTAAATTAGCATGTCACAACAACAAAATTACACCTTAGTTTCGAATAACTTAAGATAATTATACAGATTTTCAGCGCTTTATAATGCTTTATATAAGCTCATCTGAATCAAAATTTAAAAGATTAATTATACTAACACTAAAAGCTCGTTACATTTCAATCTGGCGCCACTTTCAACAAGCAAGTGTTCCCGTTTAGCAAACTTCTGAACAAGAGACCTTTGTCAATCCGACTAAATTTGATGCTATTTTAGACATGTTTGCAGCAAATTTTTAATGTATAAAAATTATACTGCAATCAAGAAACAGATATAAAAAATATATATATCATTAATCAATATTTTCTAATACAATTCTTTGTATCCCTTGATTCTCCTCTAAAAAAATTTCTACGTGATTCAAGGACTTTAATAGCGTGTTTCTCCAACATAGGATGGTGTGGACTCTTTTTATGTGCTTGAATCACCAGAAAAGTCGAGGCACACTTCAGACTCCAGATTGATCACGAAACTCTTTTAATGTACTTGAATCGCCAGGAAAGTCGAGGCACACTTCAGTCTCCAAATTGATCTCGTGAATCGTCGGGAAAGTTGAGCAGTACTTTAGGACTCCGGATTGATCTCGTGAATCGCAAAGAAAGTCGGGTAGCATTTCATGGCCCCAGATTAAATCTTGAGGAAGAACGTATGTTGATCAATTCTACATTGCTGAAGAGTTAAGTAGTTGACACTTTGATCTCCAATGATGGTTGGATGTTTTCACCAACTTTTGAATGGCCAAAACAATTATGTAACCTTTTTTATTTCTAGTTGTAGATGAAGACAATCCAGTTCTATATAAATTGTTTTGTTTGATTCTAATTGGCTCATTTATGTCATCAAATATATCACAAAAACAGTATATAAGAATGAAATCAAGACATGTCATTTGAGACAAATGGTATCTTTTGACTGGTCATTGTTTTTACTCGTGATGACACCTCATTTGAATACGTATCATTATACTACTGGGATGCCATATCGGCATGAACTTGGGCCTCCAACTAAAGCGATTTTTGGACTTGAACTTAACAAAATGAACTTATGTAATTTGTAAAGTTCAAATTAATGATTCAACCCATATTCTAAAATGAGAAAATTACATGGCATCGACATCCACAAGGGTCATCAACAAAAAATAAACACATTCTTTGTTTATTATGATTTATATATATTTACCCATATGTCTACTGCTCCCTCCATTTAAAAAAGGATAAACCTATTTCCTTTTTAGTCTGTTTAAAAAAGAATGACATCTTTCTAAATTTAGAAAGAAATTTTCACTTTTACTCATCCCTAGATGATTTGTAGCCACACAAATATCTATAACTTATTTTAGACCACAAGTTTCAAAAGTCTTCCCTTCTTTATTAAACTCCGTGCAAAATCAAATGGGTTCATCTAAAGTGGAACGGAGGGAGTACTTTTTATAGTCATTCAGTTTGATAAAACACCCACTATCTTAAATGCCTATTTTTGGAGAGATGATGGATCTGATTTTATGGAGTTTATCTTTCTAATTAATTTGAATATATCATAAATATCTTAAATTAATATTTAATTACATAAAGGTAAACTTAATCTTAACTTAAAAAAGTATTGATGGATCGCATGAAACACCATTTTTGTATAAATTCTTGTGTCAATGTTGTGTGTATGTACCTGTGTGCAACATGTCAACCTAGTCTTTGCGACATATTCTTCTCTCTCTTTATCTTCAATCTCTATCAAATGATAATTTATGCTTTATAAGATGCAGTGATGTATTCTATCCCTCATTTCGGGGTTGTAAATACTGTCTTATGAAACTGCATCACATATGTAAATGAAGGACTGCGTATATTACACGCAGCACATCTAAAAACTTGAGGACTAGCTCTTGTACTTTGTATAAAGAAGCTGCTACCTTGTGCCTACTTTTCCAACACTTACTTTGTTCAAGTATCTATACTCTCCTTCAGTTACTCCGATATGTTCTAACTGAGTATTAGTGATACTTTGCGTATATCTATGCAATATTATTAAAATATTCAAATAGTCACAATGATTTTTCTAGTCATTCAAAGGAGATAGCACCAAAGTTGAAAAATAAAACGAAATGATTAAGGTGCAGGGAACAAAGAGAAATAGTCTTTTTAAAATGGTATATCAAATATTGTTGTAAGAACTCCGATTAGTTTTTTTCTTCTTAAATATAATTTGTGCATATTGTTTTAATATTTTGCCGATATTAAATGCATATTTTATGTTATATTTCGTGCATATTTATCGTATATTATTGGCTTATATGTATTTACTAATTTATCTTTTTGATATATTTTGAATAAACCAATAATGTGTATCATAGATATTTGGTATATATATGAATATATGCAATTTTATTGAAATATTCGGATAGTCCCGACAAATTTTTCTGATGAGTGATGATTAAAAAAGAATTGTACAAAATAAAAAGTAAAACATAATAAATTAAGTGGGCAAGAACCAAAATGGGGTATCAACTATTAGAGTCGAAAATTTACAAAATAAAATACTAAAGCTGAAAAGAAACTCATGGCGTTTGTTCAAAGACTAGCAAAAGTTAAGGCCTATTAGTAGATAATTATAGTTCCCAGTAACATAATAAGATTATGGTCCCGTGGTTCTAGCAAATTATTGAGGTTAAAAAGGATTACTAAGATTATGGTCCCATGCATAGCACCGACCCCTAAAATTACAAATTTTAGCACTCCTTCATAAAAAATACCCTAAAAATCAAATCTCCCCCTCCCTAGCCACTAAGTCGCCGGTAGACACCCTCTCCCACCAGTGGTGTCGTTACTTTTTTGTATTTTACTGTATTTATATTATTTATTGCGTTTAAATCATTGCTTTGGACAAATTTATACACACAAATCTCCTCCCAAAAAATAAATTATACATGAATATACATAGAAAAATACGTAGCAATGAGAGAAATACAAAAATATACACAAAAAAAGTAAAAATTTATATAAACATCCTTAATATACAGATTTATTCACTCACATATACACACTTATACAAATTTATACAATTTTAAACATTGTATAAATTTGTATAAAATTGTATAAACTTGTATAAACTTGCGGCGACTGCTATCTCGGGAAAAGGGTGACAGCTCGGGTAAGATTCGAAAATATGGGCCATTTTTGGTAATTTTCGTCTTTTGCTTGTCTTTTAGTTAATTATCCCTTAAATTTTGGCTAGCCTTTGTGCATATTGCCCAACGACCATTTTAATGTAGGGCCTCTATGCTAAATGGCTAGATATGTTAGTTACTCTTAATTTCCAAAATTTATATGGACTAAGTTCAAGAATTTTAATAAGTCCACAATACATATTATTCTAACGGGACAACATATAAACAGAAGCACATAATCAGCCTATTTGTACAAATTTTCCTCGTGCATTTCCTCAGGGAATTATGACGCGCAACCACTTTTACCGGGGTTTTTACATAAATAATTAGATTTTTAAACTTAACTACAAAGTTATAGCACCCTTTTAAATTCCCAAAAGAATAGCAGAAACTTAAGAATCATGCGTCCATGATATAGTGGAATTCCGAAATTATTGTAGCACTTTCAAAGGAGTTATAGATCTCTTTGCTTTCACACCAAACTTAATTCCTTTAACAAAAGACTAAATTAAGAACTATTCTATTAGAAATAGATATGGTATATAATTCTTCATTGTGTTTTTAAATGTATATACGTCTTAATATAGTATATATACAATAAAAATGTATTGTTAATTTATGTGTATTCAATGATGAATTATACTAGGAATATACATAGTATATAAAGTTATATGAATTATATCTTACACACACATTGTATAATGTATTTGTACATGGTATAATTATTTTGTCTATTTATGTGAATATTCATATATGCAATATACATGGTATAAAAGTGGTAATTTGTATAATTATTGTTGTGTATTTATGTGCATATTCATACACACGAATTATATACATAGTATAAAAGTGGTATTTTATATAATTTTTTTTTGTATTTAAGGGCATATTCAAATACACATGGTATATTTTAAGACTTTGTTATATACCTGATATGTTCAAGGTATATAATTGTTATATTTATAGTATCTAAACTGTTGGAAGAATTTTTTTTATGACTTTTGTAATAATATACCTGGTATATTTAAGGTATATAATTTTATTTTGATAGTATTTAAAATGTTGGAGGGAATTTGTACATATACACATGGTATATTTGAAGTATGTTTGGATGTGTTTGCTATTAATACTTTTATAATTGGTATTCTGTATAATGACACTTTTGGGATACACTTAAAAACTTGTAATAGACAATAATATACTTGATATATCCCATATATTTATATGTTGTATAATTCTTCTCTTTAATTGTTATATGCTATTAAAAATAATATAGAGATATTTTCACCCAATAAACAACTATTCATCTTGTGATTTCATATAGTTTTGAAAGACCAGAGAAAAGACATATAGGGAGACGAGGAAGTAATTTCTTTCTGATGGAAGTTATGCTATTTCGGTTAATTGTTTGCTTATTTTTAGGAGTTATAGACTATTTAATATTCCTATTTTATTGGGATGTATTGTTTAATGACTAAAATTTCTTGTTCCAATGGATGGGTGATCGAAGTGTTTTGGGAAGAAAGATGGGGAGAATTAAGGAAAATATTAAATGATAAAAAAAATCCCTTAATTAGTGGGATTTTAAATTCATACCTGCTATTTTAGTAAAAAATCTGTTGTTTTTGAAATTATTTACCAACCATGCTATTAATGTAAATAGGATCCTTTCAAGTGCTCTATAGTGTAATTTATCGATAAGGGTAATTTCTAAAACTATGACACTATAGACAGTGGTTTGTCTTATTGATGCAGGGCAAATTGGAGCCAAAGCGCCAACCATCAAGAGCCAAGCGTGAGAGCACAAGGGGTCCAAGACAAAGGCACCGAAGGAGTGTTCGAGAGTGATTTGGAGTTATGGACTTGAGCGCCAACGAGGGAGGATCGACTACGGACCAAGGAGGAACACTTAGAGTCTACTTTGAGCCGTTTCCAAGCCTCCCAGGAAAGGGGCGGGCCTCCCAGGAAAAGGGCGGACCGCCCATTGGATTAGGCGGACCGCCTAGTGACTTGCACACTCTCTGGACTTTGGACCGCCCATAAAAGGGGCGGACCGCCTACTTTGGAGGGTGGTGCGCCTACTCTGCTATTTGGGGCGCCTGTTTTGCCTAGTTTTGGACGGAATTTTGACATGTAATCCCTATTTTGACCCTACAAGGCTTGTATTGAGGGCTTTTTAGACATTATATTAGGAGTGTGGAACACCTATAAATACCACACTTAGTCATTTTATTTGATTAGCTAGATTTTGAGATTGAAGATTAGACTTTAGAAGAGATTAGGTCCTTCTTGTTGAAGCATTGGCTTCATGTATCTCTTACTTGGAATCCATGGTGGATCACCGCTAGCGTGACCCCGTTTAATGGTTCAAGTCTCTTCTCCCTTTTGAATCAATCTATTTGTTAGTTTGATTCGTTCTTTCTTCTATTTCTGTTCTTCCCCATCCCTTATTTCTTCGATCTCGTGTTTACTTTATTGCTTCTGTTACTTGTTATTTGCTTCCGTGATTTGACCCGTATCATCTTGGTATCAGAGCATGGGTCGGGTGTTGTTCCTACAAACCCTCGATCCTTGTTCATCCTATCTTTAGTTTAGTTTATTGTTATTATTGTTCTTGTTCTTGAAGAAAAGAAGAAAAAAAAAATTGAAAAGGTGAAAAATATAAAAAAAATTCATGTTATGGATTGGATTCGATTACCCATTGATTGTCTGATATCGGGGATCGATCTATGATGTTTACCCATTGATTTGGTACCCTTGTTATATGATTTGGTGTTGAGAATCAAAAGTTGAAAAATCAAAAACCCCAGAATTGAAAAACCCTAGAACTTGATTGAAAATTCTTGATTTGGATTTGTTATGGATTGGGTGTTGATATAAATCATTGGGGATTGATTGTAGTAGTTGAAAACACATTGGGGTACTTTGGATTGGAAAAATA
The DNA here is from genome assembly GCA_037355625.1 of Petunia x hybrida. Lineage (NCBI taxonomy): Eukaryota > Viridiplantae > Streptophyta > Magnoliopsida > Solanales > Solanaceae > Petunia > Petunia x hybrida. The sequence continues at coordinate 2,058,104 of JBBBVM010000317.1, read as the reverse complement.
CCTTGAAAATATTGGAGATTTGGGTGCAAAAGAACCAAAAACACGAAGTGAAAGGCTGTAGGAAATTGCAGTGGGCGGACCGCCTATTTACAGAGGCGGACCGCCTCTTTTGTTGCATACTCTCTGGACTTCAAGTAGGCTGACCGCCTACTCTCCACTGTGAAAAAGTGGGCTGACCGCCTATTATCAGAGGCGGGGGGCCTCTTTTACTGAAAGTTGTCCGGGTAGATTTTTCGTAGGATTTCGTGTTTCCTTTGCTTCCGAACTTCTTGGTTAGTGTTTCTAGGGTATTTGTCCTACTTTATTAACACTAATCGTTGATCCTTTAGGGTGTTGTGTGTCTTGAAGTCTTTACTTAAAGTCATAGGATTTTCTTGCTTCAAGTGCGCATTAAATTAGCTTCCGTACATCGAGTCACTTAAACTCCATTCCGAACCATTACTTGGGTGCATTAGTTGATTGATCTTGTCATTGTGATTACTAAGACACAAGAAGGTCTTGAGTGGAAAAAGGCTTGAGTAGTGAGAACAATAGAGTGTGGTCACAAAAGTCAACGACTTTGAGTGTATACACGAGTGGAAAGAAAATTGAGTGACATCTTTTGAGTGATACACGTGAGGGAGTGAATTTGTGAGGTCCTTTACTCTTTTGTTGCAACTATGGCATCGGCTGACGATTGTGGAGGATATGACTCATGCGGAGACGATAGAGACTATGGTTCCTATGGTGATGATGATAGGTATTGCTATGACGATTCGGGGAACCAAGGCTCATATGATGAAGAAGCGGGTCACTATGTTGATTATGAAGATGAAGAAGACTATGGGACTTGCGAAAACGAATGTGGAGAATCTTATGCTCCAAGTCTAGAATATGAAGATGGTGACGCTTCAAGGTATGGTGATCCTACTTACTCTTCTTGTGGTGAATTTGAATATAATGATAGTGACATAGAGAGAATGGATGATGAGGTTGATTGTGAGAATTCTTCATTTTCATCTTCTCTTGGTGTTGCTAATGGTGTGCAAGGGAGTAGTAGAGGTCCTTCCATTAGCATGAGAGGAGCAGGTGGTTGTTCCATGGGAAGGGAGAAGCTTGCCTATCCTACTTATGCTAAATGGCTAGATGCTTCCAACTCCCATGTGAAGGGTGGAATGAGAAATGTTGCTCTTACCGTGGTGGGAGTACATTGCTCTAGTAGTGGTGGTAGGAGTGGTGCTATGGGCTATGGAACCAAGGCGAGAGGCAATTATGGGTTCCATAATGGTACTCCTTCCTCGACTTTCAACAATACTTCTAATGTTGGAATAGTGACGGGAAGTGGAAGTTATTCTAGTGGTGTTGCCACTAGTGGAGGGATAAGGAGAACCCAACTTGGGGGTGATGGTTTTTTTGGGCTTGATCCTATACAAGACATGTGTGAATGTAGGTTCATTTTTGAGGTGAATGCTAGTGGAGGATGCTTGCTCCAAATTAGTGAAATCTACACTAATTTTGTTAACGACTTTTGGGTTGATAGACTAAAGATACCATGCTACAAATTGAAACATCCTTATGAGTATCAAGGTGTTTGGGTTACTAGTGAAGCTCGGGTACTCATATCTTATGGGAGTTACAAGGAATATGTTTGGTGTGATGTGTGCCCCATGGAGTATTATGGTGTTTGGCTAGGAACACCATGGGTTGCAAGGTACGAGGGTGTGGTATGATCTCGTGAAGGATGTGTACAAAGTGAGCAAGGGGCAAAGAACTTATGACTTTGAACCTTGCCGGGCAAAGTTTAAGTTCTATCCTAGTACATATTCTAGGCCTATGTAAGAAGAAAAGGAGCAAGAACCTCATCCTAGGGTTAAAAGAGTGCAAACAAGAAGTCCTACAATCACAAGCAATGGTGGGACTAGTGCAAGAAGAGAGTTGACAATTGTCAATAAGGTGAACCCCAAACCACAAGCTCCAAAGCCAAGTAATTCACCAACAAAGAAGAAAGAGACCTCAAGTGATGAGTCTCTTAGTCCTAGATTCCGGGTTGATGTTAAAAGTCCACCTACTCCGGCTATGAGTATTTTTGGGCCTCGTCCCAATTGGCCCGAATTTGAGAGACAAATGATTGAGAGGAGTAAGGGAGTGACCAGTGACATTCCTCGAGTTGAAAAAGGAGAGGATGTGTTGAGTGATGTGAGTAGGATGTCACCACCCGAATCTACACCAAACCTTGGAAAGAATATGAGCGAAAAGAAAGAGGGAAAAAGAATCATTGAGAGTGAGGACACCCCTTATTCTAACCTTAACCCTTTATCTTTTTCTTCTACTTGTGTTAGCTCTTGTGTAGGTACTCTTGGAGGCAAACCAATGGAGCCTCAATCATGCCCCAAGAAGGATGGACAAGGTGAAGAAAATCTTCAATGTGAGCTTCAAGGTGAAGAAATAATTCAAGATATTTCAAGTGCATTGAGTGAGCAAGATGGCCACTCAAAGGTATGTGAAAGTTCTTCCCCTGAACATGTTACTTCCTTGTCATGTGTTAGTATTTGTGAAGGTTCTATACTAGTTGATGAGTTATGTGACTATAATGTGTTTGCAACTAGTGTAGAGTCGGTTGGTCAACTTGTGTGTGATTGTGAACCACTAGTTGAGAGGGATGATAAGCCGCATCATAATGTTAGCTCGATTTTTATTGAACCTCTCATTAGTGAAGAATGTGAAGTTGACCTTGCTTGTGAACCTTGTTATGATACCCCACCTATATTTGATAAAGGGGAAGATGAGTTGAATGTATACCCTACTCTTTCCCTTGATGAGTTGCTTGGTAATGGTGAACCTATGTGTCGCAGTGAGAATAGTCGTGACCTTGAGGAGACTCTAGAGTGTGAGATGGATTGATTTGTTTTCGATGACTCCTCGGGTGTGGGTAAAGAACCTAGTCTTGATACCATGCTTTCATGTGACCATGGATTTGAGGTGCATGCTTTTACATTTCCATTATGTGAAGATAATCTCATTTGTGGTAGCGAATTGTATCGGACTAGGAATGGTAGTAAAATAGAACCTCTATGGTATGTAAAGATAGACTCTAAGGATGATCCATTGTTTGGAACTCCAAGTGGGATGAGTGGTCTTGATATTGGTTGTGTTGAACCATCTTCTAGTAGTCCTAGCCTTCATTGTGTGGACTATAATGATGAAGGGCCGATTTTGGAGACCTTCCTTTGGAGTTTGCCTAGTGAGGGAGATTGTCTTAGAGATGGATTTGGAGGTGAGAAAGTCACTCTTGGTGTGTGTAAGAGTGCTTCCAAGAAGGGGAGTGGAGTATTTGATGTTAGTTGCCAATTGAACTATTTTGTTTATTCCACCCATATGTTGATCACACCTTAGGTGTTGAGCATGGCAAAGCCAATGTATCACATTGTGATAATATTAGTTTGAAGGCTTGGTGTGTTAGTCATAAGCTTAGGAGTCATAGGGAATTGGATTGCTATATCTTGCATGTTCCATATCCTATTGATCTCTTTGCTTGTTCTTGTGTTGGGTGCACTTTCCTTTGGAGTCAAGTACTTGTTGTTTCCTTTGGAGACATAATCTTTTTACTTGTTATTGATGCTTGACTCTATCACAAGAGTGTATTTTCCCACACTTTTGGCACTAACCTACTCTTGTAGTGGGAAGCTTTGTTTGTGCTTGCTTTGAATGTAGGCATGATGGTTTTATTTGGAGGACGAAATCCTTTCAAGAAGGGGAGGATGATGCGGGCAAATTGGAGCCAAAGCGCCAACCATCAAGAACCAAGCGTGAGAGCACAAGGGGTCCAAGACAAAGAAACCGGAGGAGGTTTCGAGAGTGATTTGGAATCATGGACTTGAGCGCCAACGAGGGAGGATCGACTACGGACCAAGGAGGAACACTTAGAGTCCATTTTGAGCCGTTTCCAAGCCTCCCAGGAAAGGGGCGGACCGCCCATTGGATTAGGCAGACCGCCTGTTGAACCCTCCCAAAAAATGCACACAAGTATGCATCGGGATTTGATTTAAACAAAATGGGACTCCAAAGGGCTTCTTTAGAGTCGCCACCTAATTAAGGATTATAAGGAACCTAAGTTAACGAAAGAGTGCAATTTTATTCTTTATTTAAAAGAAATTAAATTCAGATATTCTAGGTAAGTGGTTGTATTAAATTCGAAAGAAGATCCCTAACGGGAGCACTTTCGAAAATCCGCTAAAAGTGGTTAATCCGGTGATTTTTACGAATTTTACTTAGAGAAAATTAATTTAGGATAAATTTTAAATAAAGATATATAGATAATGAATAATATAAATAAGATAAGATTTGATTATGCCAATACTTAAATAAATAAACAACAAAACTTGAGATTAATCAAATGAATAATGAAATTATGGTTGGTTGATTAATTAGTTAATTAAATAAATGAGGGGCTAAATAAAATTTAATAAATAAAATAAATGATTAGATAAATAATAATAATTGATTAAATAAATAAATAAATGATTATAATTGATTAAACAAATAAATAAATAATTAAAATTAAATAATTAAATAAATGAATAAATAAATAAATTAATTTATTATAAATAAATACCACTTAAATAATTTAATTAATGAGTAAATAAATAATTCATTATATATAAATAATAAATAAATGAACACAATTTTAATTTTGATCCTTTTGCTCTCGATAGTTAATCAAAGATTCCTACTATCTTAAACTAATTTGCGAGTCCCAAAGAAACGAGATAAGTAATTTATAATCAATCCTAAACATGCAATAAGATAACAATTTGATAAAGCGGCTATCCTACTAAGTTTCTAATCATGCAAAGTCCTAACTCGGTTTACGGGGATCCCAAAACATGCTTTCTAAAGGGGACGGGAGAGAAGGAGTTTAGAAGGTAGAACCCGGATAGCAAGCTCAACACAAGCCCTGTATTTTCACAAGGTTTTCATTCATCCATTTTTAGGATACTTGAGCTCGAAATGCAAAAGCGAGGCCCGGACAATTCCAATTCCAGTTAGGCAATCCCAATTTGAGTTTTAACCAACTCGTCCCAAGATTCATGCAAAATAGACAAGAGATAAGGAAAAAGCAATTAGTATCCATATAATAATATTCAGAAAGTAAGTAAAGGAAATGACATATAAGCAAGTTTATGCTATTCAATTCTCTTATTCTACTGAACAGACTACAGTTTTTCATTTTCAGTTTGAAATTCTCAAAAAGACCATAGTAGCCAATAGCATTTACATCTCGGCCATGACACTAACAGAATGAGCCAAGCAATGCTTGAGCAAGAAATTTGGGACAATATAAATAGTCACACTGAAGCTGCTGCAGACAAAAGAACTTGGAAACTGGAAAAGAAACTAGAGGAGGACATATACCTACGAGGAAACTGAGAAAGAAGTGGAAATAGGAAGAAAAGATAGCTTTTACATGGCAGAACCAAAGCCTCTCCTACACTTCTCAACCTTCTATACATACGCTGACACTAGCAGACCTCTAACACCACCCTAAAGCCACTAAAACACCCTCCAAGCACCCACTGAAAACAACTCTACCCCTACATTTCAACACCTGCATAATACAGAACTAATCAGGACATCAAGAATGCTGCAAACTTACCAATTGCAGCACCCTGATTCCATTTCATACACACTTGCAAACCCCCTAAACACCCTCAGGGTTTAAGCTTCCCACACATACACACACACTGCTTCTTGAACAGCAAAATCATCACAGATCCCTCTAGAGCTTGGAAACAAAATCAGGGCACTCACACCTTATAACAGCCTGCACATATACACTCCTAATTTCTGCTAACACAGACATACTCACCACCCTTTCAGAGACAGACACAAGCCTGAACTACATCTCCTTTATCTTGAACAGACCAGAAACAACTAAAAACAGGCCCTGAACCATCCTGCACACCACCAAGAGCAACCTCAGAACCACCAGAATTTCTAAAGACAACCCTCACACTGCAGACAAACTTAATCCAAACAACACCTACTACACTCACAGACCCCTCCAGCTCACTACACAAACCAACAGACCTCTCTAAGCACCCCTGCATGCATAACAGAGTCAAAGACCTCATCTACTACCACTCTCAACAACCAAGCTCCCAGGAAACTGCCCGACATACCTCCAGGAATCTAGAACAAACCTAGAAACATCCTACAGACCCACTCATTTATCCCTCGCACAACAAACCAACTGAGCTTTAGCACCTTCAACTAACTATGCTCCTGCCTGCTATTACTCTATCACTATCCTTCAAGACTTGCAGCCTTTGGCAACCTACACATACGCAAGTCTCAGACCAAGCATCAAGACTCCATCACAAACAAATCAGGTCCCTTTTCCCTCATGAAACCAACCTATGCACATCCGCACACACTTCTACGACCAACAGAACACCCTAAGACATTCCCTAACCTTCACAGATCCTACACTTTCCCAAACAGACCCCTACTCCACCAGAAATGCCACCCTAAACCTGAACACACTCACAACAAAAAAACCAGCATCAGATAGCCCAAAAACCTGCATACACACTCTCCTACCAACAAGCAGACGCTCTCTGAACTCCCATCACACACATAAACATCTCTGAAAAACTTGGACCAAATACAAACACTTACACCCCTGATTCCACTACTACCAGACCTCTTCACTGCCTACTCCATCCACTGACCAAGACTTACTCTAAACAGAAGCCAGATACTGCAGCTTCCTCTTAACTCCCTCAAACACCTGAACTACTAAATACTCCAAGAACCTCCAAACAACTTTACAAACCACCTTTCAAAATCAGACTGCAAGACTACACTTATTTCAACTAATTTAAGCACATACAGACTTGAAGAAATTATAAACAAGAAAGAGACTTTCTATTTGCCTAGCAGAATATTCAATTTTATACTCTAAAATATGCAAAGACTCAAACTTTCAGTAAGAACAACCCTATCAGAGATTTTCCTATGCTTGTTCTATCATTTTAAACTAATAGGACACCAGTTTTAAGCCAACAATCTTCAAGTTCACATAAGTTATTAACCTCAGCTCGAAACAACTTTGTTACAACTTACCTATGAACTGAGGTTTCTAAAACAGTTTCATATCAATACACAAACGAGAAAAGACATTACTTTAATCAAAGATTCAAGCTTTACGCAAAGAAATATCAACTTAAAACAATTTCATACTTATAGCATCAACAAAGTATCACATTTATGCAGAAAAAGAAGTTAAAGCGAGATTGTTACCTGCTGCGGTGCAATGCACTAGGGCGAGAAATCTGTAAAATATAAGCTTGAACAAGAGCGATGCGACGACTCGAACAATAAAGCGACAAACGAATCCGAAACAAAAATCAAACCAGCAAAACAGTAACACTAAATGTGTTTTTTAACTTAAAACTGAGCGAAATTTGTATATGCATATGCTGCTGTTTTCATCTCATATTTTCCCTATAGGAACTCTCTATTTCCTATTGCCACCTTCCCCAAAAAATTGAACCCCTCAAAATGAACAGAAAATGATCTTAAATACCTGAAAATTTAGGGCTTCCGCTTCTCCAAATTTCCCAAACGACCCCTTACTTGTTTGGTCACTTTTCTTGTGGGATAAGGGTGAGAAGGGTCAAAATCCCACCATTCTCGTCCTTATCTTCAAGAAAAATAACGTTATAGCGATCAAAGGCTCGGATCGAAACCAATTCAAAATGAACGGATGTGATTAGGAATAACGGCTCTTGTACTGAAAAAGTGGAAAGGGTAATTAGGGGGGGGGGACCAGGGCCCACTGATTTTGGCGTGATTCGATAAAATTTTTGGGGGGAAATCGTGAAATTTTGAGAGAAAAATGACGGGGTGGCTGACGGGTCTTGAATGGGAATCAGGTTCTCAAAATGGGGATTCTGATTAGGGGAGTTTAATTAAAATGAGAGATTTACACGGGTAGGCTGACATTAGGCTGCGTCTTGCAATTTTGGCCTATTTTCTTTTAAAATTATGAACTTACCTTTATTTTAAAAATTAACTTTATTCTAAAAATAATTAAATATCAACTAAAAATTCTGGGACAAAATTGGGTGTCAACAGCTGCCCCTCTTTACCCAGGAAAGGATGAAAGAGTTTTTAGGGTAAAGAAGTTGACGAGAAACCAATTTTGTCACGACAAAGCCAAGTACTTCGATTTCAAGGACCAAAATGCGAGGCTTATGGACCTGGTCGAACTCCGATTTCTGAGTTGCCTACATATCTCAGGCTGAAAGAGAATCAGACCATATGTAGTTCAACAACACTTAGATACGAAACTCGCACGATTGACAGAAAAGGAGGCACGAATAGGAAAGAATTCAAACTGACGTCCTAATCTGAAACAAAAGATTAGGATAAACTTTGCTTGTTCGAGTGTGATTCTTCAGATCCTCGTTGACGAGTCTAGTTCATATCAACGATTGCCCCAGCTCACTGCTAAGAAAAAGTTCCACGTTATGCTCCAAATGCTGCTGCGATGCTGCTAAAATTCTGTAAAGACTTAACAAACGGTAAGCGAACAACTGCTAATAAACTATAATAATCAGAAAAAAGAATAAAATAAAGCGATTACATAAAACTGTAAATGCGAGTTGCGATAGCATCGATAAGTTCTTCCTTCAATCAGCTGATGAGGCGCTCTGCTCGGGGAACCACTAGGCTGATTATTATTCTGAAACAGTAAAGCAAGACAATAAGTAAAGCGGGTACGAATTCGAGAATACAAGTCTATTACAAAATAAGTCGACTAACGAGACATAATATCTCAAGTTGACTTGTCCAATCTATAGTCTATGCAGGTAACATAACATTCATTTATAAGGCGAACGAGCCCAAAACATTCAATTATAAGGCGAACGAGCCTAAAACGTTCAATTATAAGGCGAACGAGCCAAAACCATAAGGCAAGCAAAAGACACAAAACTCATTAAGCATGTACTTCTTCAGACTTAGCAGTATCTGCAAATCACAAAATGAAATTTTAGTAAACGTTCTCATAAAGAAAAATAATGATGAAATGGATATGTTTAACAATTTGCAAGAACTATAGGAAATAGAAATGCCGCAATTCGATAATACCATGACAAAGCATAATGCTTTAAATCATGAAGAGGTAGTTTGCAATGCAATCTTGGAATGTGCTCCATTCAATTGATAAAACAATGAGGCGTCGGGTCATGAAGCATCCAACGTCCTAGCGCAACTTGAAAAAACCTGCATATCCCTTTTACGGGTGGAAGAACCCGAATTGTTCATTTATAAGGTGAACAAGACTAAAACGTTCAATTATAAAGCGAACGAGCCTATAACGTTCATTTATAAGGCGAACGAGCCTAAAACGTTCAATTATAAGGCGAACGAGCCCAAAAGTGCGTAAGATAAAGCGAAAACGCAAAACTCATTAAAGTGGGTACTTCTTCAAACTTAGCAATATCTGCAAATCACCAAATGAAATTTTAGTAAGTGTTCTTATAGTGGGATAGAAATGAAACTGATATTTTAGAAATTTGCAAGAATTATAGGATATAGAAATGCCGCCTTTTGGCAATAAACTATGATAAAGCATAACGCTTTAATGATCTAGTGGCAGTTTGCGATTTAATCTTGAATCGTGCTTCAATCACTTGACAAAGCAAATGAGACGTCCAGTCTTGAAGCATCCAATGTTCCAAAGCGACTTGAAGTAAATCTGCATATCCGATTTATGGGTGGATGGACCCAGATCATTCATTTATAAGGCAAACAGGTCTAAAACATTCTATTATAAGGCGAATGAGCCCAAAACGTCCAATTATAAGGCGAACGAGCCTAAGACGTTCATTTATAAGGCGAACGAGCCTAAAATGTTCAATTATAAGGCGGACGGGCCTAAAACATTCATTTATAAGGCGAACGAACCTACATTTGATAGTAACCTGCAAAAATAAAGTTGCAAATTGGATTAATTAAGATAATGCAAAATAAATGAGCAAAGCTACGTCGTGTTGGTTGTATTGATAGAGCTGCAAAGCGTTGAATGCTGCCTTTGGTCCATATTGAAATCGATGTTCAATTCCTGCAAAATTTAGAATAAATGCGTTGGAAAACGAGTGAATAATAAAACAAAGACTATAATGGAAAAGAAAGAAAAAGATTTGCTCTACATATGCGGCAAGGCGAATAATCTTTGAGAAATTGATGGTTGCTAGTTCTCCTCATTCTACTGCTTTTGAAATTCCTGCATCCAAAGAAAAATCGTGAGTTCTGGAAGATAGGCCCAAAAGCCTCAACATTTTGTTTTGCTCATTCTATCTTTATGCTGAACTTTGCAGTAGCACCAAAACGAATTTGCCCCTGTTTTCAAAGAAAAACTGTCAGTTTTTGAAAAAATAGTGGATGGCTTGATTGAACACCTAATGCAGCTTCAAATCTGCATCTTTTTGTATGGATATCAGATGTATTGCTGCTGTGAAAGTCTGATGTTCTTGAAATTCTTCTTTTGTATAAAAGATATCATCTAAAATTGATTTGGCTTGGCTTATTTGGAAAAATAGATTTTCATTGATTTCGGGATTAAGAACCCAATAAAGGGTACAAGATAGTTCATTACATAAACTTCAAAAGAGTATTTAAACATAAGATAGTCGGGCAATAATGTCATTTCAACAAATAAAGTATTGTCATATGATCTTCTTGCTAAGCTTCACGCTTCCTTTTCAAATGCCTTGGTGCCAATTTTGATGAATCACCTCTGATGATAATTGCATTTGCTGCTGGAGGATCATAATTGCTTGTTTGCCCTTGCTTCACACTTATCTTGCCCGTTTCAATCATATTCTGGATTTTTTGCTTTAGTGCCAAGCATTTTTCTGTGTCATGCCCTTGAATATTTGAGTGATACGCGCACCTCTTTGATAAATCAAATCCTTGAGGCGGATTTTCTGGGATCCATCCCTTCCTTTCTTGCAATAGTCCTTCTACTTTCAATCTCTCGAATATGACTGACAATGATTCATATAGAGGAGTGAAAGTACGAGGTCTTAGCTTCTCCGTGCTTTGATGACCAGATGGTGCCCGATAAGATCGATGCTGACGACTTGAATTCTGCATATCATGATTGTAGTGCACTTGCGAAGGCTGGGAGTCTTGAACATTTTCAGGTGCATCAGAACAATGGAAAACTGGCACTGTAGTGTCATAGCCAATCAACTCTCCGGTTTGAAAATTTCTTCCAAAGTCTTTGTATTCCGGATTAAACTGGGAAAATCCTTTAAATTGGCAAAAAGTAGCTTTTTATAAAATAGGTCTTCTTGAAGGTCAATGAAAGTCGCTATCAGCTCATCTTCAGGCAATGGAGGATGCATCTTAGAAGCCTCTAGCCTCCATCTCACAGCAAATTCTGCAACAGACTCATGCGACATCTTCCTGATTTTACACATATCAATTAGATAAGGATCTCTTACTATGTTGAACTTGTATTGTTCCACAAAGTCTCGAGCCATGTCTTCCCGTGTGTGCCATTTAGTAAAATCCTGCTTAGTATACCATGCAAGTTCCATTCCTGATAAACTCTGAATAAACAATCTCATACGTAAAGCTTCATCCTTGCCAATTCCAATTAATCTGCTGCAATAATCTTTCAGATGTGCATAGGGGTCTCCTTTCCCATTGAAAGTGTTAAATTTTGGTATTTTGTACCCACATGGAGGCTCAATGTCAGGGTGAATGCATAAGTCTTCATAGCATAAGCTCTGAATATTCCTAAAGCGCAATTCTTTTCCCATGATCTTTCTCACAATTTGTTCATCCATATTGTGAGGATAAGTTGTCTCAACTTCTTTCTCAGGCAATTCTGGTGAACGCACTATCAATTGATTTGATTGACTCCCCACAACAGGCATAGTGATAAAAGGTGGTTGGTATAAAGTTGCAGCGACCAAGCATTTGGATTGGAAATATATTCTTGTGGGATTTGTGGATATATAGTATGTATAGGCATTGGGTAATTAGGCATTGTTAAGTAAGGTGGATTGGAGGTAAAGCTTGTATTTGGAAAAGGTTTGCTAGTGTTGACAAAGTTGATAATCCTATTCCTTTGGACCACATGTTCTTCAATATCATCATTCTGCACTTGCAAGATACCCATACCAGAACTGGTTGGTTGAAGCTGCTTTGCCATGTTGTTTTGTCTTTGATGCAGATTCTCAGCCATTTCAGTGTTCAATGCTAGCCAACCTTCAACAAATTAATTCTATACATTGAGCAAAAGCAAGTTAATACGTAAAATGATAATGCATGCATAACATTTCAAGTGTAAAATAGGCCATTAGGCCGAATGGATGGGAACAAATTCCCGACTCAAGAAAGGGGTAAAATATTTGAGAGTGCTAAACTTAATGACTGGCAAAATTTGATTTTCAAGATGCGAGTTGAGGAAACAACTCTGAAAGTTTTTACTTAATCAGTATGCGTGCTAGACCATTTGGCGCAAATTGCTAAATGGTCGGCTTATTTTGAACATTGCTCGACTATTGATTCTTCCTTGCAAAACAACAATCTGCACCAATTCATAGAAAAACCGCTTTTGATAACTATGAAACAACATCAATGTCTTCAATTTGTCTTTGCACAATTTTGCCCCAGTTATGACTTCAACATCTCAACTTGCTTTGCAAAACTGCCCCAGTTATGACTTTCAACACTTTAAATGGTTTTGCAAAAGCTGCCCCAGTTGCAATCTCTCACGTCTTCTACTTGCTTTGCAAAATTTGCCCCAGTTTCTATCTTTGGGAAAATTAAAATTTAAATACTAAAGAATCGAGCCCGATGGAGGAGCCTACATATTCCTCCTTGGGAATCAGACCGTGCGTAGTTCTGCTTACATAGAAGATATTTTCCAAATGCTGGTGTAACCGAAACTCGATATGAGTTGCCTACGCTTCCCGCCTTGGGAAACCGGTTACCGTAGTTTGCTTACATAGAAATAGAGTCAAATATTCCTAATTTGATAATTTTTTATTCAACCAAACTACCAAAAGAGAATTACAATAGTTACTTCCTAATAATACAAATAAACTAGCTTCTGCTTCTACAATTCTACTACTTTTCTGGAACTTAATAGGTGCCTAAATGCCTTTCTTCGAAGGATCTCCCTTTGCATATGCAATGATTGCGACAAAAGGTTTGTCAGTGCCGTTTGTTGGTAGAACCTTGACCTGGCCAGAGTTAATCAAGCTTTCAACTTTCTCCTTAAAGGTAATGCATTCCCCAATATAATGGCCATGCATTCCTGAATGGTAAATGCAGAATTTTCCAAAGTTCTCAGGCTTAAGTGACCGACATGGTTTTGGTTCTATAGGATGTACCAAATTGAACTCCTTGAGCCTTTCAAATAGTCGTGCGTAAGATTCTGGGAGCCGTGTGAATGCGAAAGCAGTTCTTTTGCCATGGTTTGACTGTGAACTTGGATTGACAATTACTTGATCGATGGAACTGGGTTCTCCTGTTATGGCTAGCAAAGGTTTTGACATGACAACTTTTCCTTTATCTTTGGACTGTGCCTCAACCAATTCACATTTTCTCTTGTCAGAAATTATTGCAGCCGGCTCTTCTTGAAGCTCTACAGATTTTCTTTTCAGTAGATTGCCCTTTGCAAAGGTCAGGCTTAGGAGTTCGTACTGCTTGACAAAGTTATGAGCTAAGTCATCCCATGTGAATCGCTTTCCAAGATCCTGTATTGCAAACCACGTTTAAAGCCGGGCCCGCGAGCGTCTTAACAAATAACCTCAGCTTGATTTCATTGCTTTTTCCAAATATTGCCACCCAATCAACAAATGCTTTCAAATGATCATGAGAATCTCCTATCCCATCATACACTGGTGGATCAACCACGTTAAGAAAATTCACATTTTCCTTTTCTACTTCACCTAAACCTGCTTGAGATGGTAGAGCCCTCCCATCTGCCATTATTCCATTGCTCTCTTTAGCATTGGGAAGCCCTTCCCCATTGCTTTTTTCATTACTTGTTTTTTTATGAGAAGCCACCAAGTTCCTTTTCCAACAAGAATGCATGCAAATTAGGGAACTGCTGAGCATCACACTCAAATGCTAGAGCTACTTGCATTGTAGGAGGTGCAACAGTATAAATAGGAGCAACAGGAGCACTTGGTCATGGGCTTGGCACATTACGCACTGGGTTGCGAGCATCCATGAGCGTGACAACCAATTCAGTAAGGCTATCAAGTCTCTTTTCCAAACTTGCTACGGTCGCTTCAAGCTTGTTAACCTTGTCTTGGTGGGATCCATCATTTCCAATCAAGTCAATCACAGCAATTTGACGAGCCATAGGTCCTGATTTTGATGTTCAACTAATTAACCCTATAGCAACGCATACCAAATTTAATAAAATTTATTAAAGATGACACTGGCGGGTCAACTTATTCCAAAATGGAGAAATTGAGACCGTACTGAAAAGACCCAAAATTTAGAGCAAGACACTTATTTTGTTAAATCAAACCAGACGCGGAAACGCTTGTTTAACTCTGAAATTAATTTCAAAATGAAAACATACTTGCGAATACTTTAAAATATGACGCTAAACAATATTTTGCAAAATGACAAGACTGGGGTTAGGATAAACAAAATAACATTTGAAAGACATTTTAAATAACGGTATGCATGAATTCAGATGATAGGTGAATAAACAACTTTATAAAACGGTTAACATTTACAGAAGATAGGTTGAAGTAACATAATGTTAAGCTTACCATACCGCCGAACAAATTCAATCACAGCGCAATCAATGCCAACAAATTTCGGGCAAGCAACACATATTTAGCAAGTAATCGCATATTGGACAGATAATTTGACATGTGGCAAGCACAAGTAATTGAGTGTAAATAAAATGCAAACGCGTCCTACCCTATAAGGTGCCTCTTTTATGCCAGAGGTAGGCCTAATCGTCAAGTTGCACACCAATGCGGTGGTAATAGATTGATCCAAACTATTGCCAATGTAAATTTGGGAGATAACGGTACAATAAACAATAAAAATTTAAAAGCCCGTTTTTTATTAAAAATGTCTCCAATAATACAATGCCTTGAACAGAAATCCGACAACAAACCACTACAACGTGGTAATACACTTTTTTTGAAAACAAAATAAATAATAAAATACTAACTCAGTCCCAAAAGACTAAAACAACAACTGTTTGCTCCTTGCCGGATCAGATCTGTTAACTGCTAATTTTCAACTATATTGAACGCATTGGCAAACAGCTGTGAACATTACCTTATGAACAAATGGCTATCTCCCTGCAAACAAAAGGAACCGTGAGATAAACTCCCAAATTTGGCAAAGGCAAACCGGCATGGATCCGTCTATGGCCACCACATACTAAATAAAATGAAACATCGTTGGATTACAAGTACCCGTCGACAAAAGGCGGTTTCTTAATTCCTGGAAACGGTACCAAGGACCGGGTCCAAACTAAGGTGTGTATATGCATGCATGTCCTAAAATCACCTTCTAAGAGTGGGCTAACGGTTAAGGCTGACTCGACCTATGCAGGATAAACCTGGCCTCATAAACCAGTAAAATCGGCCATGACAAACCAGACAAACCATACCTCAACTAACTTTGGTGACACGAAAGAAATTCAAAGAGTTAGGAAGGACAATGCCCTTCCTGTATAATTGCCCATCAAGCGGGCCCCCCGTGATGAATCGAGGAGATGAAAGAGAATTGACAAGCTCCATGAGGGAGGAAATATGAACGGAATGCGGACTATGCACAAATAAATATAGCTCCATTCATTCACAATAATTAATTCTACGCATGCAAACAAACAAAGAGTTAAGCTACGCATACATACAATCATCATATATAAATAATGCACATTCGTAAAAATATCTTGGTTAGAACCATTTGCGTTCTCCCAGCGGAGTCGCCACGCTGTTGAACCCTCTCAAAAAATGCACACAAGTATGCATCAGAATTTGATTTCAACAAAATAGGACTCCAAAGGGCTTCTTTGGACTCACCACCTAATTTAAGGATTATTAGGAACCTAAGTTAACTAAAGAATGCAATTTTATTCATTATTTAAAAGAAATTAAATTCAGAGATTCTAGGTAAGTGGTTCTATTAAATTTGAAAGAAGGTCCCTAACGGGAGCACTTTCGAAAATCCGCTAAAAGCGGCTAATCCGACGATTTTCACGAATTTTACTTAAAGAAAATTAATTTAAGATAAATTTTAAATAAAGATAAATAGATAATGAATAATATAAATAAGATAAGATTTGATTATGCCAATACTTAGATAAATAAACAATAAAACTTGAGATTAATTAAATGAATAATGAAATTATGGTTGGTTGATTAATTAGTTAATTAAATAAACGAGGGGCTAAATAAAATTAAATAAATAAAATAAATGATTAGATAAATAATAATAATTTATTAATTAAATAAATAAATATATGATTACAATTGATTAAAAAAATAAATAAATAATTAAAATTAAATTAAATTAATTAATTAATTATTATAAATAAATAAATAAATACCACTTAAATAATTTAATTATGAGTAAATAAATGAATAAATAAATAATTCACTTAAATATAAATAATAAATAAATGAATACAATTTTAATTTTGATCCTTTTGCACTCGATAGTTAATCAAAGATTCCTATTATCTTAAACTAATTGGCGAGTCCCAAAGAAACGGGATAAGTAATTTATAATCAATCCTAAACATGCAATAAGATAACAATTTGATAAAGCGGCTAACCTACCAAGTTTCTAATCATGCAAAGTCCTAACCCGGTATACGGGGATCCCAAAACATGCTTTCTAAAGGGGACGGGAAAGAAGGAGTTTAGAAGGTGGAACCCGGATAGCAAGCTCAACACAAGCGTTGTATTTTCACAAGGTTTTCATTCATCCATTTTTAGGATACTTGAGCTCGAAATGCAAAAGCGAGGCCCGGACAATTCCAATTCCGGTTAGGCAATCCCAATTTGAGTTTTAACCAACTCGTCCCAAGATTCATGCAAAATAGACAATAGATAAGGAAAAAGCAATTAGTATCCATATAATAAGATTCAGAAAGTAAGTAAAGGAAATGACATATAAGCAAGTTTATGCTATTCAATTCTCTTATTCTACTGAACAGACTACAGTTTTTCATTTTCAGTTTGAAATTCTCAAAATGACCATAGTAGCCAATAGCATTTACATCTCGGCCATGACACTAACAGAATGAGCCAAGCAATGCTTGAGCAAGAAATTTGGGACAATATAAATAGTCACACTGAAGCTGCTGCAGACAAAAGAACTTAGAAACTGGAAAAGAAACTAGAGGAGGACATATACCTACGAGGAAACTGAGAAAGAAGTGGAAATAGGAAGAAAAGATAGCTTTTACATGGCAGAACCAAAGCCTCTCCTACACTTCTCCACCTTCTATACATACGCTGACACTAGCAGACCTCTAACACCACCCTAAAGCCACTAAAACACCCTCCAAGCACCAACTGAAAACAACTCTACCCCTACATTTCAACACCTGCATAATACAGAACTAATCAGGACATCAAGAATGCTGCAAACTTACCAATTGAAGCACCCTGATTCCATTTCATACACACTTGCAAACCCCCTAAACACCCTCAGGGTTTAAGCTTCCCACACATACACACACACTGCTTCTTGAACAGCAAAATCATCACAGATCCCTCTAGAGCTTGGAAACAAAATCAGGGCACTCACACCTTATAACAGCCTGCACATATACACTCCTAATTTCTGCTAACACAGACATACTCACCACCCTCTCAGAGACAGACACAAGCCTGAACTACATCTCCTTTATCTTGAACAGACCAGAAACAACTAAAAACAGGCCCTGAACCATCCTGCACACCACCAAGAGCAACCTCAGAACCACCAGAACTTCTAAAGACAGCCCTCACACTGCTGCCCCATAAACTTAACCCAAACAACACCTACTACACTCACAGACCCCTCCATCTCACTACACAAACCAACAAACCTCTCTAAGCACCCCTGCATGCATAACAGAGTCAAAGACCTCATCTACTCCCACTCTCAACAACCAAGCTACCAGGAAACTGCCCTACAAACCTCCAAGAAGCTCTCCAAATTTCCCAAACGACCCCTTACTTGTTTGGTCACTTTTCTTGTGGGATAAGGGTGAGAAGGGTCAAAATCCCACCCTTCTCGTCCTTATCTTCAAGAAAAATAACGTTATAGCGATCAAAGGCTCGGATCGAAACCAATTCAAAATGAACGGCTGGGATTAGGAATAACGGCTCTTGTATTGAAAAAGTGGAAAGGGTAACGGGGGGGGGGGGGGGGGACCAGGAACCACTGATTTTGGCGTGATTCAATCAAAATTTATGGGGGAAATTGTGAAATTTTGAGAGAAAAATGACGGGGTGCCTGACGGGTCTTGAATGGGAATCGGGTTCTCAAAATGGGGATTCTGATTAGGGGAGTTTAATTAAAATGAGAGATTTACACGGGTAGGCTGACATTAGGCTGTGTCTTGCAATTTTGGCCTATTTTCTTTTAAAATTATGAACTTACCTTTATTTGAAAAATTAACCTTATTCTAAAAATAATTAAACATCAACTAAAAATTTCGGGACAAAATTGGGTGTCAACACCGCCTAGTGACTTGCACACTCTCTGAACTTTGGACCGCCCATAAAAGGGGCGGACCGCCTACTTTTTGGGTGGACCGCCTGCTTTGGAGGGTGGGGCGCCTTCTCTGGGCACCTACTCTGCAGGGTGGGGCGCCTATTCTGCTATTTGGGGCGCCTGTTTTGCCTAGTTTTGGTCGGAATTTTAACATGTAATCCCTATTTTGACCCTACGAGGCTTGTAATGTTTTTATATCATTTGAGGGCTTTTTAGACATTACATTAGGAGTGTGGAACACCTATAAATACCACATTTAGTCATTTGATTTGATTAGCTAGATTTTGAGATTGAAGATTAGGCTTTAGAAGAGACTAGGTCCTTCTTGTTGAAGCATTTGCTTCATGTATCTCTTACTTGGAATCCATGGTGGATCACCGCTAGCGTGACCCCGTTTAATGATTCAAGTCTCTTCTCCCTTTTGAATCAATTTATTTGTTAGTTTGATTCGTTCTTTCTTCTATTTTTGTTCTTCCCCATCCCTTATTTCTTCGATCTCGTGTTTACTTTATTGCTTCTGTTACTTGTTATTTGCTTCCCTTATTTGACCCGTATCACTTATTGAGACCGTTTAAAGTGGTTGTAAAAATGAACTCCGCTAACTTTAATGAACAAATACCGGATGCAAATATCCTTACACAATGTTATGATGACATCCGCATTTCGCTCTCCCTTTCTCGTAAGTGTTGCCTCTTAGACAACACTTGCCCATTTATATCTTCCCACATTCTATCAAATAATTTGAAGTATTGCTCCGTCCTCCCTTTCTCGAAAGTGATGCTTCCTTTCTCGTAAGTGTTATCTCTTAGGCAGTACTTCACTAACACTTGACTTTGACCCTCTCTTGCATAGGCAACACTTGCCCTTTTATCTCTTCTCTCATTCTCCCAGATAACTTGAAGTGTTGTCGAAGAGGCAACACTTATCGATTTATAACTTGAAGTGTTGCCTCTAAGACCATTTTACTAAACTATTTTTAAGCGGAGATAAAAAGTCAAAACTAATGATATGCGGATACACCCAATAAAATTTTATATATCGATGAACAACAAGAATTTGAAATCATAATGGTTCAAACTTTAGGAAAATTTCTGCTCTTTGAACTCCGGAAAATTAAAGTTTGAGCAGATATAAATATACTTCTAAACCATTGTGAGCGCCGACTTTCCATAGGCAAGGACGGTAGAAATTAGGCTACCCAGCCTATATTTCCACATGTCGTCTCTTTGGTGGCCCAGTTAAAGATGTCCTGAAGTGGTTGCTTAAATCCATAGAAAGTTGAAATTGATTAGTGGTTTGCCTTTTTACCCATCATAAAGTAGTTTAAGCAAAAATGATATCCGTTTAGTTTAATAAAATAAATTTCGAATGAAAATATCTCAATAAATTTTATAATTACGCTTGTATTCCTACCCTTACTTTCTCCGTAAGTACTGTTTAAGAGGCAAAACTTGTCTTTGACCCCTCTTTACTAGGCAACATATGCCTTTGAATCTCACATTCTCACAGATAAAATATTGTCTGGGAAGCACTTGCCCCTTTAATTACTTGCGGCATTCTTTCAGATAATTTGATGTGTTGCCTAGGCAACACTTGTCACTTGACCTCTTCGTAAAAGACAGCACTTGTCGAGATAACTTAAAGTGCGGAGGCAATAATGCTAAAATTATGTGCTGTTGGTCATATTTTTTATATTTTCGATGTTAATCGGTACTCTCTTTTACTTGACTTTGATATTAATTATGCCCAATAATACTTAATTAATGATATTGCACTGACTTGATGTGTTTGTGATGACGTAGGAATAAATGGAGGAATTTTGTCATGTGGAGTAGCTGATGCAAGGCTCAAGAAAGAGTTGGTTTTTCACATAAGTAGGAGGAAGATTTTAAGCTACAATTGGCTATTAGCAATGATAGTTAAGTTCCAAATACTAATGTTACTGTAGCAAGTTTGAGGCAAGGAAGTCACTAATTTTATTTAACTTAAAGCTTTGTTACGTGTTTTATGAAGTCCAAATTCAATTACATTTAGGATTTGTACAATTCTCCACAAGTCATTATTTTATTTTAGAATATATAAGGGAGCTCTTACATATTATTGAGGGATTATTCATGTTGGAACAAAAGGGACGCAGCACACTGCTGGTGTTCTTCAACCGAATTCCCTTTCCTTTTTCCTTGCCTTTCCTAGTTTGTTAGTTCTAGGATTGCGAAATTTCCATGATTGTTGATATTGAGATATTAATTTAATTTTATTAATTTATTTTATTGGGTTATTTATTTATATCTTGTGCATTTGATTGCTTGATCACCAATTGAATACTATCTACGAACTTATAGTTGAACTCGAAAGTTGGAACCGTAGGTTGCAATAGAATTGAATAGAGTGTGTTTTTGAATCTGGGCATCGAGTAATGGTTTCACGGTTAGGATATAATATACCTAACAATCATACTTAGTCATTATACATGAAAAATAAATGCGTTCTTGTTAACTCTAATTCCATAGACATATAGACGTTAAATTGGCTTGAATAGGCAAACAGGGTATCGAAAGAGTCTTATGAGTAATATTACACCCCGTGATTAATAATCTAGATTAGTTGATTTAGTCAGATTAACGGAAGAATTGAACATGAATGGCAGACATCCCATAACCCTACTCTATTATCACCTCTTGAATGTAAACTCGTATGTACTTGTTAATTATTTTCTTAATTTTATTAGTTAATTTAGTTAGATAAATTCTCGAATCTTGAATCCGTCTTGCGGATAATTAAAAATTATTTGATTTTGTTAGCAGTTAATCAATAGCCCGTGTGGGAATTATACTTTACTAATCACTTTATTATTTGATCATCCACGTATACTTGTGTGTGCGTTTGGAGCGACACCATATTAAACATAGACAAACACTCACGACCAGTCAATTTTGGGGACACCTGGCGATTTTTTTTTTTTTGGATTGGATGCACTCTAGGCTCCATCCATTTCAAACATATTGATGTGAAGTCCAATCCTTTAAGTATCTACAAACAAAGATAATTAAATATAAAAATGTATCATTCTTTTACAAATCGATTAAAATGAAAAAGTGTCATACAAATTGGGATAGAGAGGGTAGTTTTTTTGTTTTAGACTTTAATTTTGTATTTGAATTTTAATTTGTTTTACATATTTTTGAATATTTAAAGTCTGGTTTTGATTTGAGAATGTGATAATATAATGGAAAAATTACACAAAAGTACAAGTTGAGATATTTTTTATAAAATATAGAGATATTACGTAGTAAATATAAGATATACAGGAAATGGGTACTTAATTATAAAATCTAACAAACAAATAAATATCGTAGACATAGAACATAGCAAAGCTTTAGCCTCATTCTCTCACTTTTTCGTTCTTCACCCCCCCCCTCTCTCCCCCTCCCCCCCAAATCCATCGCTGCTTGCCATAGCTTCGACAATCTCGTCCCTCAATTATTTCTTCTCCGGTGTCGCCTCCCCACCCACTATGCTGCGCTGCTACCCCTTTTTCTCCGACGACTCCTTCTTGCTACTTTTTTTGGTGACTGCTCTACCGTTTTTGGTTCTTAATTCTTCATCTCAAGTTTTGAAGCTTATTCTTAAGTGTATTTAATGAGTTTCATATTTGGTATTTTGTTCATATTTTCTTTTTCTTTTATAAAATATTTACTGATCAAATTTGATATTTTGGCTAGATATGATTTTTTCATATCACATCTAGTGTTTTTCCATTCAAATATATTATTTTTTTATCTTTTTATTTTATTGTATCTCATTTGTATTGCATTGTATCTCACTGTATTTGCACTATTTGTAGTGTATTTACACTATTTTTTAGTATTTCTATATTAATTTTGCTTGTATCTATAGTATTTGATAGCGTTTATGTTGTTTCTACACTGTTTTAACTTGTATCTTATATTATTTCTAGTTTTTAATTATTTCTTCATTATTTTTACTTGTATTTGCATTATTTCTAGTGTTTTTGATTTTTCTTGTGGTTCTACATTGTTTCTACTTGTATCTACACCATTTATAGTGTTTATGTTGTTTATACATTGTTTTCTACTCGTATCTATATTGTTTTTAGTGTATGTTTGTACTTTTTGATTTTTTTTTTGTTTGTGTAGCTCTCGTTTTTAATCTTTTGTTATTTTTTTGGTATATTTTGTAACATGTAAAAATCCGATGATTTTTCCCGACCGGCGACGACAGACTTGTTGTGGCGGTTGCAATAGGCGGTAGGGAAAGTAGGGGGGTTGTAATAGGAAAGGATGAGAAATTGAGGCTAGGGTTTGATGCAATACAACTCAGGTTTTATACCAAGGTGATGCAACGAACAAGCACACAAAAGTAAATCGGAAAGTAAAGATAAAATCAAGACACAAACGTAACTTGTTCGAACAATATCAAGAAACTAGTCTTGATACCTTTTGAATCTATGTGAATAGACACCTATACTAAGCAACGATCCTAAGAATACAATGACTCTTGCAAACCGAATATCAAATAGGAAAGAGTTCAATTGGAATCTACCAAATGACATATGTTCCATTAACAGTTCCTACTCGGAGTTTCTCAAGACGAAGACAAAAGCTCAAAGGTTGTTTTCAATATTCAAAGTCTAGTTGTCTAAAAATTGAAATGCTAGAGGGATTATATAGGAAGCCCCAGGGTTAAAGTAGTAAATACAACCGCAGACGGTCTATCAAATAGGCCATGCAGGACCGAACTAAGTATTATGGCTCAGGCGCTCTTCTGCCTCGGGCACAAGTGTAGCCCATCGTTCGCTTCACAGCTCGGCGCCAGTCTTCAGTGTTCGGGCACTTTCAGCCTCGGGCTCGACCTGGAATGCATAGCTTCCACATTTGGTACCCGACCACTCTTTCTCTGAGTCGTTGCTTCCTTCCGTCAACGCTAGATGAACATGCACATGGTGTAGTATCCTGACTTGGCTTTATGTGACCGTTCTTGATGGCACGTACACAATTTGATCAGCACGGACACGGGCTGCATCATCCTCCTCGTCTTGAGAAGATGTCATCCCCGAAATCGCGTCTTCTTCAACCTCCGGTGCTCGTCCTGCGACGCAGGGAGCCAAGTCAATAACATTAAATGTGTTGGACACATTATACTCAACTGGGAGGCCGATCACATAAGCATTGTCGTTGATCTTGTTCAGCACTTGGAACCGACCATCCCCTCTTGGAGCCAACTTTTATTTACTTTGGGTCGGGAACCTCTACTTTCGGAAGTGTACCCAAACCTAGTCTCTCTTATTTAATTCCAACTTCTTACGCCCCTTGTTCTTCTTTTTTGCTACTTTGGCATAGGCTTCCTCAAGATTTTTTCTTACTTTAGCATGGAGCTCGAGCAAAACAGTAGCTCGGCGTATACCTTCAAAATCAACAACAACATCTCAAGGAAATAGAGTTAAATCAAGTGGAATTAAAGGGTTAAAACCATATACACACTTAAACGGAGTCATTCCAAACATTCTATGCACGGTACGGTTGTATGCAAATTCCATCATGGGCAAATGACCATCCCAATTCCCGGCCTTACTTTTGGTCATCGCTCGAAGTAGATCTCCCAAGGTTCGGTTGATTACTTCGGTCTATCCATCAAACTTAGGATGGTGAGACGTCGAGAATGGTAAATACTTCCAAAAATGACTCAAGAACTGAGAGTCCCGGTCGCTCATAATAGTACAGGCACACCATGCAACATTAACACATGAGAAATAAACAAAGTAGCAACATGTTGTGCATCATCACATTTCTGGTACGGGATAAAGTGAGCCATTTTGGAAAAATGATCGACCACAAAAAAGATGCTATCATGCCTGTCCCTCGACCGTAGTAACCCAATCACAAAGTCAATGGATATATCAACCCACTGGCTAGTATGAATAGGTAATGGAGTGTTCAAGCCATGAGGGTTAGACCTCGACTTAGCTCTCTTGCAATCTATGAGGGTTAGACCTCAACTTAGCTCTCTTGCAATCTAAACAAGCATTGCAAAGCTTCTCCACATCTCGTCGCATGTTCGGCCAATGGAATTGCTCGGACAAGATTCGTATAAATTTATCCACTTTAAAGTGACCCATTAAGCCGCCAGAGTGAGCTTCTCGGACCAAGAGCTTTCTCTAAGATGATACAGGCACACAAACTCTCCCTTTTTTGAAGTGATATCCATCGTGCCACTGATAATTTTCCACCCTCCGACCATTCACTATAGCATCACGAACACTCTTAAGCTTAGGGTCATGCTTGTACATCGATTTGATGCTCTCGAAACCCATTAGCCTCGAAGCGAGAGTGGTCATTAAGGCAAACTTTCTTGACAGCACATCGGCCATAATATTGTCTTTTCCGTTCTTGTATTGAATTACATAGGGAAATCGCTCGATAAATTCCACCCACTTGGCGTGTCATCGGTTCAGCTTCTCTTGGCCTCGGAGATGCTTTAAAGATTCATGATCACTTTTAATCACTAACTATGTCAGCAATAGATAATGTTGCCAATGAGTTAGTGCTCTCAGAGGGCATACAACTCATTGTCATACGTTAAGTACTTCAAGGTTTCACCCTTAAACTTTTCGCTAAAGTAAGTGATCGGCTTCCCATCTTGCATTAGCACTACTTTGATCCCGATCCCGGACGCATCACATTCGACTTCGAACGGTTTTTCTAAAGTCGGAGAGTTGCAATAACGGGGCAGAACTAAGCCTCTGTTTCAACTCTTGGAAGGACTTCTCTTAGGACTCTCCCCACATAAATGATTGGTCCTTTTTTACCAACTCAGTTAAAAGAGCCACAACGGTGCTAAAGTCATGGATAAATCTCCTATAAAAGCTACTAACCCGTGGATACTATGGACTTAAGACACCGAAGTTGGGGTCGGCCAATCTTTAATAGCCTCGACTTTTGATTCATCAACTTAAACACCACTAGCACTCACAATAAAACCATGGAAGAAAACACGTTCAGTACAAAAGGCACACAATTTAAAATTAGCATAAAGTCTTTTATTTCTCAAAACATCAATCACAAGACTTAAGTGTTCTACATGTTCATTAATAGATTTACTATAAACAAGTATGTCATTGAAATACACAACAACAAACTTATTTATAAACGGTTTAAGTACATGGTTCATCAATATCATGAATGTGCTCGGTGCATTAGAGATGCCAAATGACTCACTAACCATTCATACAGACCGAATTTGGTGTTGAATGCAGTTTTCCACTCATCACCCGATTTTATTCAAATTTGGTGGAAACCAGACCTGAGATCAATCTTTGAAAAGCAACTTGAACTACTCAATTCATCTAGCATGTCATTTAATCGAGGTATTGGATGACGATATTTTACCGTTTATCGACTGCCCGATAATCAACACACTTTCGCCACGTTCCATCTTTCTTTGCCACAAGTATAACCAGAACGACGCATGGTCTCAAGCTCTCTCGAATCAGTCCTTTGTTCAGCAATTCATCCACCTGTTATTGGAGCTCTTTGGTGTCTTCGGGATTACACCTGTAGGCTGGCTTGTTTGGAATTTGAGACCCCAGGATGAAGTCAATCTAGTGGTCGATTCCTCGTAACGGAGGCAATCCATCTGGCATTTCTTCAAGAAACATGTCTCCGAAGTCCTGCAAAATACTTTGAATAGCACTAGGCAAAGGGTTATCGTTAGTGAAATATTCGTTAAAGTTCATAAGGATACCCTTGTGTACGAGACAAATCATCAGCTTGCTTTTTTCATTTCCTCGTAAGCACTCTCCCAGTTGCACGATTACATAAATATTACTTGACACAGGCAGTGTTTCAACATTGTCATCAGCCACAATTTGTGACCCCCACAGGAGACTTATCTTTGGCCACTTCTTTCAACTCCCTCATTCATTTAAAGTCCTCACTGACTTGTTTTGGAAACAAAGGCTTGAGTATGAAACTCTTACCTTCGAGCTTAGCAGTGTAAGTGTTGGATCATCCGTTATGGACAACAGACCTATCATACTTCCACAATTTCCCAAGTAGCAAATGCCAAGCTTGCATCGGGACCACATCAAATATCAACTCATCTTAATGAGCTCCCACGCTGAATTTGATCAACACTTGGTTAGCTACTCTCAGTTCTCCACATTTATTTAACCATTGTAATCTGTAGGGTTAGGAATGTTTCATTGTAGGCAGTCCAATTTGTGAAACTAAAGTTTGGCTCACCACATTAGAACAACTGCTTGAGTCAACAATCATCGAACACACCTTCTCCTCACTCGGCACCTCACATGGAAGAGATTTTCTCTTTGAACATCTTTCTCATCCTCCATGTTCATAATGCTTAAGTTTCTATTGACCACAAAAAAATATTTCTCGACGGTCAGCTTCGGTTGCTTCATAACAGTCTTCATCATGATAAGCTTGATCAGATTCATGTCTGTTTTCCTCCTCAGAGTCACTCGCTTGTTCACGAATGGTTCAATCTGCGAGCAACATAATAGCTCGGTGAGTTGGACACTCTTTAGCCATGTGACCATAACCCATGCACTTATGGCATTAAATATTTGAAGCGCTAGGAGTATTGAGTTGAGTTTTACCTCCCAATTCCATGGAGTTATTCCCGGTCACTCCCCTCTCAAAGGGTTTCTTCTGATCTCGGCTAGCATTGGCATTGGTAGGATTCAGACTCTTTTACTATTTGCCCCGGTTCAAATGAGTAGTAGTAGTGTTCCCTCGATACCGATTTGCTCTATCATCCGTCACCTATTTTTTAGCATCGATCACTGCATCGAAAGCTTCATCCAAAGTATGGAACACATGCAGTCTCAATTGAGATGATATTTCTCGATTCAGTCCATTTTTTAACTGAATGATGGCTTGCTCTTAATCTTCTTCCATATCAAGATTTAAACGAATCTTTTCAAACTCATCAAAGTACTCTTCGACTAGCTAAGACCGTGTTTCGAATCATAGAGCTTCTGATGCTTCTTTTGACGATGTTTAGCGGTCACATACTTAACATCCATCACTCTTTTCAATTGTACCTAAGTAAGATGCTCGGGTAAAACATGTCTTCTCCTCATTCTCTTTTCGGAATCCCACCAAGTAGAAGCATATGCCTCAAACGAAGCAATAACATAGGCAGCTTTTCTCTTATCGGTCATTTCATTTTTTTCAAAGATTCATTCCAATCGAACCTTCCAACCAAGATATTGATCTGGATCATTTGTTCCTCTGAATTGTTGAATAATGATCTTGGCACTGTGCAAGTTTGTATCTCTACCAACTCGGTCTTGCTTCGGATAATTATCATACAATTCATTAGACTCATGTCCACGATTTTGGTCAACATAATCTCCTCATCCTCGACCTCGAAGGTTCCCACGGTCTCTTTGAGCCTGACCTCGGGGAAAATACAGAGGCTCAAATTCAACGTCAGCCTCGGGATACTCTCCATCTCAAATATCACCTTCTTCATCAACCACTACTAAGTTTCTTTGGGGCCTTTGAAGTGGTGTTAAATCAGCTCGGGAAATGCCCAAGTTTTGCTCACGAGCTGCTCCAACCCTTAGTTTTTGTGGTCGAGCCAACTTAAAAAATTGCGTCGGTCGTATAGGAGTAGAATTGCTTGTTCCTACCCCAGACCCTGGTAATGCCTCAGAGGCTCGCTCCTGCTCAGGATTGGCAACACGAGCACCCACTCCTCTCAGCTCCTGATGCCTTGTATTGTGGACATAAGATTAGCCAATGACACCTCGAGTGCATTGATACAAGGCTAGATATTGAAATAATTTCTATATTTTTGCCTCGTGTTCATACCTTGAGATATTTGTTGGTATTTTGAACGGAATTGCTCTTATTTGGTGTATTTTATTTTGTAGGAATTGAACATAGTGAATTGAGCAAGAAAGTGCTAGATTTGGAGCTAAAAGTGAAGATGTTGAAGAATTCAAGTGATCCGTGTGCCACGCGAGTGACACGGGAAGAAATAGAGTCTTTGCTGAGGAATGGAGAAAAAATTTCAGCGCATTTAGGACAAATACGCGAGCACCATGGGAGCTGAATTGCCTGCAGAAATTTAGTCCGCGTGGCATGAAAGTACAAGGCTGATGGGCGAAAAAATAAGGGTGTTTTTGTACTTTTGCTTAGTTTCCTACAGGGTATAAAAGCTTCTTTTGCCTCCATTATGACGGATACACTAGAAAAGAGGCAAAAAATAGGCTAGAGCTTTGGAGACTTCAAGAACACAAGTTTTACTAAATTCTTCCCTACTTTTTGTAATTTATTTATTCATGAATTATTTTGATATGACTATCATGAACATGAGTGGCTAATTTACCCATTCTAGGGTTGATTGAACCACTCCAATACTTATGTGTTATGAATATTTATTTCAATAATTGAAACTTGTGAATCCTTCCTATCTAAGTGTTATGTTTTGATTTCTATTAATTGGAAGAGCTCCCAATTGATTGTTCCCATTATTCTTGTGTGTCTAGAGATAGATTCATAGGTTTGGGTTAAACACTTAGCAATATTTCAATCTAAAATCAAGGTATTACTTAGTTTGTCAATAAGGTGATTTGTAACCATTGATCCTGATTGTGAACTAAACTTGTAGTCCTAGTTATCTTCATTAATTAATTGGAAAATTGGTTAGTGAAAGTTACTACTATTACATGAAAGTGAATAGTTGTATAATTGGAGCAACTGTTCAATAGGAAGAAAATCAAATTGAAATTTGTTAAAAGAATTACTCTAACACATAGGTAGGAGTTGGATAAATCAGTCCTAGGTTTCTAAATCCTTGATCAATTTATTTCTTGATACTTTGTAATTTACTTTTGTTACATTGAAACCATTATACAATTACAAAACCTCGAAGTTAATTGGTTAGATAAATTAGTTTGATTAGCAACTAGATTTCGAGTGTTCCTGTGGGATTCGACCTCGGGACTTTAAGTACCGAGCTATATTTGCTGCGACCGCTTAGTCCCTTTTATAAGGCGCAGTTGGGCGTGATCAAATTTTGGCGCAGTGCCGGGGACACAGTGTTATTTAGTTGTTAAGATATCTAATTTATTTTTCTATTAACTTCACTCTTGTAATCTTGATCTCGTTTCTTTGGTGTTCATAATTGAAAGTTCAGATCCCGAAGAATTCAGGATGGCTCAAGATTTAGCTCTTAATACGTTCACGCAACCTGTGGTTGGGAATCTGGCGTCTGCTATTCAGCTTCCTACGTTTGACGCAGAAAATTTTTACATTGCCCAGACGATGGTGGTTTTGCTTGCTAATACTGGTTTATTTGCAGGTAGAACTACTGATGATCCTCAAAAGCACTTGAAAAGTTCGTAAGGATTTGTGAAACTCAAAAACAGGCTCGGGTGCCAGCAGAGGTTGTGAAATTGATGTTGTTCCCGTTTTTGCTAACAGAAGATGCCAGTGATTGGTTTGACTCGTTGCCAGTTAATTATATTACGTCATGGGATGACTTGGTGATAATGTTCATGAAGAAGTTCTTTCCTCCTAATAAGACTTCCAGATTAGTTGATGAGATACTTATATTCAGGCAGACCCCGCTAGAGTCTTTGCCAGAAGCTTGGGAGCGATTTAAAAGTTATTTGAGAAAGTGTCCTCATCATGGTATTCCTGACCAAATGTTGGGGCAAAGGATCTACATGGGTATGGGAGATCAAACTAAGGGCACTTTGGATGCAGTAGCTGGTGGAGCATTTTTGAGTAAAACATTTGCTGAAGCGAAGGCCCTGCTTGATGTGATAGCTCAAAACTCGGGTTGGCTTAGAAGAGATATATCTGCTAGCCTAGGTACGGGGCTTTAGCTATTAGTACTACTTTTGAAATGGAAGAACAGATGTCAAAGTTGCAGACTACACTTGATGTTGTGTGAAAACAACTAAACGAGAAGATGTTGAAACCTGTTAACCAAGTGGACTCACGGGCTCAGACTCAAGTCCTCGATATTGGTAATTTTTTTGATGCTGATTTGCTTGCTGATACTGAAGATGTGAACTTCGTGAATTATGGGCAATGCCAGCAATACAATCAACAGGGTCAATTTAGGCCAGTGCAACAACAAGAAACTTTACCCCTGCAGTAGGCGGATGATATAGCTGAGATTAAGACTATGGTGCAGGCTATGATGGGATTTAATAAGAATCTTCAAGATCAAGTTGCAGCACATGACACTGCTATAAAGTTTATAGAGATGAAGTTGGGACAATTATCCCATGCTTTACATAATAGACCTCAAGGTGCTTTGCCGGGCAACACTCTAGTGAATCCTAAGGATCCAAATTCTTATCAAGTGATGGCAGTCACTTTGAGGAATGGCAGAGACTTAGACAAGGAGCAAGAATTAGCTAAAGGAGCACTACCTACCACGCCAAATATTGAGCATGCTGATGACTCTACCAAACTGGTTGTCAATGATCATGCTGAAAAAGAGATCACTCCAAAACCTGTCCCTGGTACTGAGAAGGTAATTGCTAAAGAACCTAATATAGACTCTGATAGGGTGGTTGAACAAGGTAAAGTGTCAAGGGAGATGAACTCCAAGGCAAAAACACCACCACCTCCTTTTCCTCAAAGGTTGGCAAAGCAACAAAAAGGTTTGAAATTTAATAAGCTTTTTGATTTGTTGAAACAATTAAAGCTTACTATGCCTTTCATGGAAGTTATGCGAGAGGTCCCTGGATATGCTAAATTATTAAAAGACCTTTTGTCTAAGAAGGTTGACTTTAATGAGGTAGAAATGGTCGAGTTGAATAAGGTGTGTAGTGTTGTCATTACAAAGCCTCTTGCTAAAAAGAACGAAGATCCTTGTAGTTTTACAGTCCAGTGCTCGATTGGTGATCTCACAATTGGTAAGGCCTTGTGTGATTCTGGTGCAAGCATTAATCTAATGCCGCTGGAAGTATACAATAAGTTGGGTTTGACTGGAATGAGAGATACTTCAATGCGAATCCAGCTGGCAGATAGAAGACAAAAGCACCCGTTGGAATAGTTGAGGATGTACTTGTGCATGTGGGTAGTTTCACGTTTCCAGTAGATTTTGTGGTTCTTGACTGCCCCATTGATAAAGATGTTCCAATTATCTTAGGCCGCCCATTCTTGGCTACTGGAAGAGCAGTGATTGATGTTGATAAGGAAAAGATGACCTTGAAGCTGTATGATGAAGAAATAGCTGTTGACATTGGCAAAATGATGAAGGGACATGGTGATGATGTGAATTGTTCGTGTATTCATACATGTGAGCCTGGATGAGCCATGGATTGAGTTGATTGAAGTCGTG
This sequence comes from Petunia x hybrida, assembly GCA_037355625.1. Lineage (NCBI taxonomy): Eukaryota > Viridiplantae > Streptophyta > Magnoliopsida > Solanales > Solanaceae > Petunia > Petunia x hybrida. Next base: position 2,025,986 of record JBBBVM010000317.1, on the reverse strand, counting down.
CCACGACTATAACTAAGGCGCTTCTCGGGAGGCAACCCGTAATTGTATACAAAAAAAAAAAAAAACAAAAAAAAAATGAAAAAAAACATATACCAAAAAAAAAATGTTATTTTTGAAGGATATTACTTGGTGAGTTTCTTTGTTTTGCAGGTTTTGACTGGTTTGAAGTCCTAGTGTGGGATGCTTGCAACCTCGTACAATTGGTTGAGGATATCCTGCTTGAGGGAATTCTGAGTACCTCGTGCCCTAAGGAAGCTCACAATGATGTTCTTCGGGCTTAGAGCCCCAGGGAGTTTCTCTATTACCCTTAGTTTTATTTTTATGCATAATTTTAAGTGTGGGGTGGGAGTCTTCTTATTTTTATTAATAATCCCCTTTGGTTTTTCTTTGTGCATCGGTTCTTTTCCAAAGGAAGTAGTTTGAACCGGGTATAGGTAGATTTTTTTTAGAATTAGAGTGTAGTAACTGATGAGATAGTCTTGGCTCCACTTTGACTAATTTTATATAGATACTTAATTTGGGGTATGTAAACTTCATGCATATATTCTATCATAATCCACTTGTCTTGAGAAACATTGAGTGTATTATTTGAAGCCTATGATCATGATGTTGACTCTAGATTTGCTTGTGTTTGCTTTATTTAAGAGCGTGAATCGAACCGTTTTGAGTAGGTTATGTGCCATGTGTGAGTGAGGATTTTTTTTCTCCGTGTTTAATACTTGATGTCTAGAACTTGCCCGGTGTGTGTGCAAAGTGAAATGAGAAGTTTGCTCGGTTGCGAAGTGATATAGGCTTTCCTTTCATAGCCAATTTATTTGAAGCCTCAGAGTTAGATGTTTACCAATGAAATTTGACCTTAGCTAATCCTTTTGAGCCTCTAGCCTTTTCTTTGATAGCCATTGGGATTCCTGTTTATTCTGAAAAATATCTGTGAGTTTTACTTGTGATGTTATGAGCCTTAAAGGCTAGTTAATGAAGTGGAAAAATTGTGGTTGTTGGAGGAAGACAAAAGGTGCTTAGGAGGATGCTCTTTGGAGGGATTTACTAGAAAAAAAAGGAAAAAAAAAAAGAAAGCGAAATCTTCTGATATTGTGCAATTATTGAAATATGAAAAAAAAAACCAATTTGAAAAAAAAGTAGTCCCTTTTATTAGCTTCTTCCTTTCCTTAAAGAAAAAGTTGGTGAAAGTTGACTCTGTGATGGTAAAAGAAAGACTGACTGGGAGGAAAATGCTTGAATTAATTGTGGTGTATTAAATTGCTTGGGGTGGTTAGTCACTATTATCTAAATATATCATACCCGTCCCATTGCCTACATTACAACCTAAAGAAGTCCTAATTGATCTTAGCCGAGTAGATGGACATTAGTCGAGTCCTACACTAAGGGCAAGTTTATGGTACATCTTGTGTTGCATGTGAGTTCTTTTCTGAGAGTGAGTGTTTCATCTATATGTGAACTTTTTGTTCATGACCATCCTCTTGTATGAATTCCTTCTCTAATATTTTGTTTGATTGTGAGGGCACATGATTTACAAGAAGCGAGCTCTTTTATTAGTCTCTTGAATAGAGTGAGTACTTGCATGACTTATTGAGTGAGTTTGGAGTTGATATGGGATTGGGAGGTTGATTTGGTGCACTTGATGGTTTTTAAATATTCTTGGCATGGATTTCGTGTGAATAAAGCATAATGAGTGCGTATGCAACTTGTTAAGTGCCTATATAAACCCAAGTCATTGTGCGAGTAGTTTTGATGTGTCTTGAGTTCAAGTTATAAGTTGCTCGAGGACGAGCAAAGATTTAAGTGTGGGATGTTGATACGAGGCTAGATATTGCAATAATTTCTATATTTTTGCCTCGTGTTCATACTTCGACTTGTGATATTTGTTGGTATTTTGAACGGAATTGCTCTTATTTGGTTATTTTATTTTGTCGGAATTGAACATGGTGAATTGAGCAAGAAAGTGCTAGATTTGGAGCTAAAAGTGAAGATGTTGAAGAATTCAAGTGATCCGCGTGCCACGCGAGTGACATGGGAAGAAATAGAGTCTTTGCTGAGGAATGGAGAAAAAATTTCAGCGCATTTAGGACAAATACGAGCACCACGGGAGCTGAATTGCCTGCAGAAATTTAGTCCGCGTGGCATGAAAGTACAAGGCTGATGGGCGAAAAAATAAGGGTGTTTTTGTACTTTTGCTTAGTTTCCTACAGGGTATAAAAGCTTCTTTTGCCTCCATTATGATGGATACACTAGAAAAGAGGCAAAAAGGAGGCTACAACTTTGGAGACTTCAAGAACACGAGTTTTGCTAAATTCTTCCCTACTTTTTGTAATTTATTCATTCATGAATTATTTTGATATGATTATCATGAACATGAGTAGCTAATTTACCCATTCTAGGGTTGATTGAACCACTCCAATACTTATGTGTTATGAATATTTATTTCAATAATTGAAACTTGTGAATCCTTCCTATCTAAGTGTTATGTTTTGATTGCTATTAATTGGAAGAGCTCCCAATTGATTGTTCCCATTATTTTTGTATGTCTAGGGATAGATTCATAGGTTTGGGTTAAACACTTAGCAATATTTCAACCTAAAACCAAGGTATTACTTAGTTTGTCAATAAGGTGATTTGTGACCATTGATCCTGATTGTGAACTAAACTTGTAGTCCTAGTTATCTTCATTAATTAATTGGAAAATTGGTTAGTGAAAGTTACTACTATTACATGAAAGTGAATAGTTGTATAATTGGAGCAAGTGTTCAATAGGAAGAAAATCAAATTGAAATTTGTTAAAAGAATTACTCTAACACATAGGTAGGAGTTGGATAAATCAGTCCTAGGTTTCTAAATCCTTGATCAATTTATTTCTTAATACTTTGTAATTTACTTTTGTTACATTGAAATCATTATACAATTACAAAACCTCGAAGTTAATTGGTTAGATAAATTAGTTTGATTAGCAACTAGATTTCAAGTGTTCCTGTAGGATTCAACCTCGGGACTTTAAGTACCGAGATATATTTGCTGCGACTGCTTTCCCTTTTATAGGGCGTAGTTGGGCGTGATCATGCATCCACACCTTTCTCTCTGTTTCAAGCCATTTACCTGCAAAATCAAAGACTAAGAAAATACTAGGTTAGAAATCACCTCACACACTCCCTTACTTTTGTTTGGTGGCGCTCGGGTCCACATAATTTTCTTAGTTTGGTCGCTCAAGAACTTGTCATAAATGGCTTCATCAAATTGATCGGTTTCCTCAAGATCTTCTGAGTTCGACAAGATTCACAGTCTTCTTCAGGAAGAATGAATTGATATCGACTCGATGGAATATACATTATTTAACAGCGCATGGGGGGTTAAGGAGTTAACTACGAAATTTGGACTTCGACTCCTTATGCACGAGTTTCTAAAAGCTCAAACGATTATTAGAATCTAGAGTAGGAAAAGTACTCATCGATCTACCCACTGTTTCCCTTCTTGGAAACCTCAGATACTCTACTCCTGTACGGAAATGGAAGTGGTTCGTCCTTATCCACTTTACAGTTTCTCCTTTTTCTACTTTCCTTTTTTCAAATTTCTCCTGGGTTTTAGCAACAGTGCTTAAACCCTTTTTTCTTCAATGGAAAAGTGAACCTTCCCTTTCTGTCGTACGGAAAGATTCAAACTCGTTCACAGTCCAGCAACAAAGGTAAAATTCAGGCCGTCCTCCATTAGTCTTAACCACGAACGGAACAGCTTGAGCTCCAAGCAAAGGCAATACAGGTTCGCGTCTATACATTGTGTCAAGAATTTAACAAGTTTTTGACATACATACGGTGTTTAACAGTGGAGCTTCAAATTTTTAAACAAGCATATGACCCAAAATCAAACACCAAAATGACCAAATCAACCAGACTCAAAACACCAACGTGTGACAGTTCAAACCACGTCGAAACCCTCTTCGTCAAACGACGTATGACCAACTGTTTTCAGACTCAACTATTACTGATAACAATGAATGCAAGGTTGTTTAACAACCAACAATAAAAAAAAATTCAGTTTTCTTTTCTTTTTTGTTGTAAGAAAAAAAAAACAACAACACGAACAAGAAGACGAAATAAAACAGACAAAAGCATAAAAGATAACAAAGAACATGATTGGGTTTGTAAGAACAAAATTCAAATCGTGCTCTGATACCAAGATGATGCAATACAACTTGGGTTTGATACCGAGGTGATGCAACAAACACACACGCGGAAGTATAATGGAAAGTAAAGATAAAATCAAGACACAAACTCAACTTTTCCGAACAATATCAAGGAACTAGTCTTGATACCTTTCGAATCTATAGGAATAGGCATGATATACTAAGAAACGATCCTGAAAAATTACAATGACTCTTGCAAACCGAATGATCAAAGAGGAAAGAGTTCAATTGGAATCCGCCAAATGACATAAGTTTCGTTAACGGTTCTCGCTCGGGGTTTCTCATGACAGAGACAAAAGTTCAAAGGCTGTTTTCAATATTCAAAGTCTAGGTGTCTAACAAATGAAATACTAATGGGATTATATAGGAAGCCCTAGGGTTAAAGTAGTAAATACGGCCACAGTCGGCCTATCAAACAACGCCACGTAGAGCCAAACTAAGTATTATGGATAGGGAACTCTTCTTCCTCGGGCGCAAGTGTAGCCCTTCGGTCGCTTCATAGCTCGGCACCAGTCTTCAGTATTTGGGCATTTTCAGCCTTAGGCTCGAGCTGGAATGCATAGCTTCCACATCTGGCAGCCGACCACTGTTTCTTTGAGTCGCTGCTTCCTCCCGGCCAGGCTAGATGAACATGTACATCGTGTAGTGTCTTGGCTAGGTTTTGTGTGATCGGTCTTAATAGAACGAACTCAATTTGATTAGCATGGACATGGGCTGCATCAACTTTTCCTTTTTTACCTTATGAAAAAATATAATCATGTTTTGTAATATTAATTTTTTTGTTACTTTTGTATCGTAAATGCTTTAGTTTTGTATATATGTGTGTGGGCAAAAATACACCACCTATTAGTACGGGAATACGAGTCCAGCTGGCGAGACTAGACTAGACTAGACTTATCATACAAGTCACCGGTACACTGGATATACACCTGTTTTACGAGTTACTACCGTTCAGGCGGTACAAGCGTAGAACGCAAGGAATACATCCTGCCACCTTAGGGTTATAGTCTCTTAGTTAGGGTTTCGCATATACCACTGCCTTGAGTTTATTGACCCAGGAGCCTCATTAGTCTTTGTATTTTACCATAATTAGGATTGAGTATCCACTACTATAAATACCCCTCCTTACATTATATTATACATCAAGCGATTCACCATTGAATCCGACTATTCTCAAGGAATAAAGACTCTTTACTTTCTTTTCTATTATTTTCCTCTCTATTTACTTAATTTTCATTGTATCTTACTATATTTCTTGTGACCCAATCAAAAATTTAAGTGTTTAACTGAGACGTTCAAATTTAGGCATAAACAGTTTGGCGCCCACCATTGGGCCCAGACAATTCTAGGTATTATATGTAGAAAACGTGCAGTCATGCCAAACGAGAACACCCCAAAGAACACTGCCGATGATATAGACGAATCTGTACAGGAACCTGGTGATCCCAGCATGCAGCAGAACGATCCTTCCAAGGAGCCAGTCTATGTGCCCAGCGACGGTGAAGGTTATCAGTCATGCGAAGGTAATTCTAATCTCAGAGATACTCTTACTGATCTCCTCACAACCCTGTCAGCACGGGCAGAACAGGATTCGATCAACATGGTCGAGGGTATATCTTAGAAATTAGAAACTATGTTTGCTGGATCGTCTCAGAGGCCAGTATTCCTGCGAGGACCAGCACCCATGAACGATACTCCAGCATCCGCTCCTAATCGCAGGCTCAACATGGACGCCGCTTCTGGAGGTTCAACGACAGTCAAAATCAAGATCTCAAAGGAGCACCTGTCATTCAAGACATCCTGAAGGAGATGAAGGCCATCCATGATCACATTGGTAACGTATCGAGTGCACCACCTCAGGTTACCACCATAGATGAGAAAAAGTTTTATAAGCATGCATACAAAGCAAGTGCTGCACCGATTCGCATACCAAAGCACTTCTGCCTGTCGGATAACTTGAAGCATGACGGAACAACGGATCCTGATGAGCATATTACTGTGTATTACGCAGCTGTCAAGAGCAACGAAATCTCAGAGGAAGAAATCCAGTGTCCTCTGGTGAAAAAGTTCGGCTCAACCCTGACCAAGGGTGCCCTCGCTTGGTACACTCAGTTGCTGATGGGCTCTATCGAGTCATTCACCCAGATGCAAGATCTTTTCAAGAAAGTGCACTCTAGAACCCGTAAATGGGAGAAGCGCATGGAGGACATCTTTTAGATTCGGCTGTGCGGCGATGAGCTATTAAAAGACTATCTTGAAAGGTTTCAGAAGGAACGCGTGGAGCTTTCTCCAGTCTCCAAAAATATGGTTGTAGTAGCCTTTGGCAAGAGCCTAAATTCCAAAGGGTCACTGGCTAGTAGAGAGTTACAATGGAGTTTGATACAACACCCTATAACAATATTGAATGCTTTGGATCAAAGATACAATGAGAAGTTGCGCTTGGAGATCGAGCCATCGTCAGCCCCTGTCATGGAAACTCGCCTAATCGTCAAAGATATTCCTCGTCAAGGATATATATAGGGATATGCAGAAGAATCAAGAGTTAGAGACAAGGGAAAGCGGAGCACGAGAGATTACAAGCAGGACTTCCCAAAGCTCGTTGAAAAGCGAGATGATAGTAGAAAAGCTTTGACACCACCTCAGAAGAGATCACTCAGCATAGATTGGGTGCCAGATAGTTTCGAGGAGTTGGGATTGCACATTAATGTAGTGGATTTCATGCAGAATCACATGAAGGACGCCCAAGTACGGTGGCTCAGAAATATGAGGGTTGAACCTAGTAGTTGAAACGAAAATCTGTATTTCGAGTTTCATAGGGATCATGGACATAAGATTGCCACTTGCAGGGCCTTGATATTGGAAGTGAATAACCTGCTGGATAAAGGTTACTTGAAGGACCTACTAACTGAAAGAGGAAAGAAAACCTATGCTAAGAGCGTAGTCTCAGATGGATCCCCGGACCTGCCACAACCTATAAGGTCCATCAACATAATAGTCGGCGGGCCGACATTTCTTGGAGACCCGAAGAATCGTAAGGCAATACACGAAGAGGACAACGACATTGAAGAGATGATCTTATTTAGTGACAAGAAAAGCACTAGTTGTAACACTCCTCACCACGACGCTTTGGTTATAATGCTCCGAGTAGAGGATACGGATGGCAAACGCATCCTAGCCAGCGCCGACAGTCCTGTGACCTCATTAAATCGGACACCTTGCCGGCAATGGGAGTTCAAGACAAAATAGTTCGAAGTGTTTACACGCGGCAGGTTTTAACAACTTATGTGAAAAGTCTGCGCGGGGAAATCAGCCTCGCTACACACATTCCAGGGGAAAATTATGTTTCTTCTTTTCAGGTTATAAAAGGAGGCATTCCGTATAATACAATCATAGGATGACCGTGCGTTCACTAGGTCAAGGCAGTGCCTTCTACTTGGCATCAAAAACTCGAATACTCCACCAAGTGGGGGATACAAGAAATTAAGAATGATTAAGAGGCAGCAAGGGAATGCTACACCGCATCGGTCGTAGGAGCATCTAACCTCGAAGAGGCACCGAAGACTGGCTTTCTTGAAATTGACGAAGACCTCGGAACCCTAATCAATCAAGGTTACAATTACGATCGTTTAGTTGACTTATGTGTATTCGAGGGGGAGGGGAGATGGAGTAGGGCATCATGAAGTATATTTCTCTTTAGCACTTACTTTTATTTAGCTCCTAGTACTTTTTAAATTTTGATCACAGTATTTTCATACTTATCAGTCATGTTACGAGTTTTCATCCACAATAGCTCAGGTCAGGCGCCCCTATTTATTAATGAAACTACTATTTTAATTACTCAGTTTTACAATTTCAATTCAGATCCATCTACGATACAACTATTCATAGGACGGCCAAACTCAAGTCGAAGTAATACACTCACTTTTCATGACAAAAGCAGGGTAAACTACTCGCTTGGAGTTAGACCACGTCTAACTCATCCCCCAGGCATTATTTGTAAATTAAACTCGTCAATTCAACAAATTTCGCACCTATATACTAGTGGGGATGCCTTCTGCATAGTGCCAGAAAATCTTAAAATACTCGAGTAAACAAGCAAAGATGTTCTGTATTTTTATGCGCACATTTCCACACGGGCTAAAGTCGTCCCATTGTGCGCGCGAAGCAGCCGTCTATCTTGGATGCAACGTAAGCCACAAAATACTAGTGCATTCAAAGGATATAGTTGTCCAAGCAGGCTCATTGACAAACGTTATAGACATCAAAATAAACAGGACGTCCGAAAGCCAGTTAACCTCGAAGCGCACACGCTCATGAGGAGTCAATTTAACAAAGACATCACTTAACTGTTTAAGGCGAAAACTATAATCACCACAAATAAGTTAATAAGTAATTCAAGTGAAAAGCCTCAAAATCGTATCATTACCCCCGTAAAACATGGGCAATTTTTCAAAACAAAGATATATTAAAAATCTTAAGCATCAGGAGGGGATTTCTATTCTTCTCTCGGTGGACTCCCTTCGATGGTAACACTCCATGAAGGTCCTGCCTCACTAGCTGAAGGTTTTCCAGCAAACGCTTCATCTCTTTTCTCGCCACTAGCCTCTTCAAAACCTTCTTCAAGGTCAGACCCCATCTGAGCATCTGCTTGGGCCACAAGCTCGGTCAATGAAGCAATCTCAGCCTTAAGGTCCACACTAGAGTCATCACGAACCTGGAGAAAGGTGGCGAGGGCAACTGCGGTGTTAAAATGATCCACTTCAGCTATGCTACGAGCATTCAAAGAATTCATTTGTTCGTCCATAAGATGAGCATCATTACAAAGCTAATCACAGGTTCTATCCAGGGACACGACTTTGCTTTTAGCATATCGTTCTTATCTTGAAGGAATTTGGAAAGGCCCCTGGCGTCATGGACACTCTTTTCAGCAGCTTCGATCCTCTCATCCACCTTAGATAACTTTTGTCGAAAGGCCTGCATAGCTGCTTCCAGGCGAGCCACGCTCTTACGCTGAATCTATTCGGAAAGTTTGGCCTCCATAAGAGAAGACTGGAGGGTCTTCATAGTCTGTTTTATCTTGCAGATTTCATTGCTCAAGGCTTCATGAAGATTCTTGCCTCTCAGGGATTCCTACTGATAAGCTCCCTGTGTAGTGTAAAGTTCCCCTCTTAATCATTCAGCCTCATTCATAAAAGGTAGTAGGCTAGCAACTTGCCGCAGTAGGGCCTCATTCTCCTCCCCCAGGTTCTCATCTGAGCCTCCTCAGTGGAGTATCTCATGGTAAACCATCAACCCATAGACAAATGTCGAAACAGGTACTTAGCGGATGGAGAATAAGGACTCGACTCGCAAGATGCATAAAAATTGAAAAAGAGAGTTTACCGGAAGAGAGAAACCAACGGCGACCTCAAGCAGGTTCTAACGGCTATATGCAACGAGGTATCTTTATTCATTAAGGCCGATCAGCTCGGCAGTGTGGTCTATCACAACCCTCAGTATCTTGAATAGGTTATTCCTGCAGTAATGGGGATAAAAACCTCACAGGCATCACCACGGGTTCAGCCGCAGCATCAGCATCCATTGCCACCTCCTTACAAAGACGACGTTGAAAGGAATCAGTCGGCTCAGGGGTCGGAGTCGGACCAGTAGGCTCTACATATGCAAAAGGGAATATTAGCTTATGAGGAGCGAGAGAAATTCTGCTGGACAAGCATGAAAAAAAAAAAACCTGATTGAGGCTCAAGGTGAATGGTGGGAAGCACCACTTCATCTTCCATGATGGCTTCCTCAATCGCATTGAGAGATTCATCTATCATATGCCTACGTTTTCGAGTATATGGATCAGATTCAACAGCAGCATAAGAAGGGATCTCAACAGCCTCAGGCTCATGCACTCAGGGGACTTCACCCTCGCCATCTGAAATCAACAAGGGCTTACTAGTAGTCACTAAATTATCGGGCTTGAAAGATCTTTTCCTCTTTGAAGAGCAGGAATGGCTTGCCCTCTCGACAATTCTCCCTCCAAACGCCCACACATCAGGCAAGGGAGCAATATACGGAGCGACAATCTTTATTTCCTTCAGAGGGGCATAGCACGATAGGAGAACCCTAAAAAGAAGAGATAATGGAGACCATCAGAGCCAAAGACTAAAGGAGGAATCCAAGAGAGATCAACTTACCATGGTCCTTTGCGCGCCAACTGTTTGTGTTGGCCAACAATGTAAAGGTCAATTGATCAAGGGGGTTTCTCGTAAAGATGACATAATCCACATGGTTAATCATTGGTTAATTATATACCAGTCACAGAATTCACTGAGGAAGACATATAGTCAGTTCAGAAAAGTAACAGACGTGAAATGCATGAAATAAGAGCGGGGGAACTTACATCTCCTATCGAAGACCTGTGGAAAGAGAAGATATGAAACAATATTTGGCGTCCTACCATTACATACCGGTAGACCCAGCCACGATCTTTGGAATCTTCATAGTTTGAAACCACATCTTTCTTTCCTTGTTTGATGAACATCAGCATACCCGCCTTGTGGAGACGAGGAGAATAGAAAGCAAGAGGATGACATAAGGAAAACTTTACCCTGGCATGGTTCGCCAAGTGATCTAGCACAACCATTAATCGCCATACAGAGGGGCCAACCTGGCCTAAGCAGATATCGTATTAGCGGCAGGTTTCTTTAATAATCGAATGAACGTGCTTGTTGAGATGCAGAGTGAAGGGATATCTATGGACCATCGAGTAACCAGCACGATGGGAAGAAAATCTCTCTTCAGTAGAAGGCACTTCAGGCCACTTAAATCAAGCCTGATATGGGTTAACGGTTAAATCCTCCTTCACAACTGCAGACGGATAGCATTCGAAGCAAAGGTTGCTATTTTCGCCTTCCTGCTTGGGTGTTTGACCCTGCATTCGACCATCACCTTCGAAGATGAAAGTGGCAGGAAGACAATCTAGGGCTCTGAAGTGTGTAGGGAGGAAATTTGGTCCTTGTGCCATAATTAAAAGGATAGAATTATTGCTGGGTTGAAGGATTGAGTATCTTTTGTAAGGAAGTTCTTGAAACTCTTTAGAGATCGATGAAGAAGCCTCAACATTCAAAGCGTATATAGATGCCTGTAAAGGATTCTTGAAAGAGAAGCTGAATGATCATGGTCATGTGGAATCGTAATTATGATTACTGTGGTTTATGTGATGTGTATTCCCATAATTACGGAATATGAACAGAGCAGTGGCAGTATTGGGAAGATACGCGAAAAGCTCCTCCAATCGCAATAGCAAATTTTAAGAAAAATCGCACTGATAACCATGCAATTTGCCATATCATCTTACTCGTATCAACTTCCGTTCAAAATCCTCTCCGCACAAGCACGCCAATTAGGCCATTTTTAAAGACACTGGCACAAACTACGATTATTTACAAAATTTTCACATTTAGTTACGAATTTTTACAATTACCCTTATTTTAAAAAATTGCCCAATATTATTTTAAAATCCCTAATAATATTTTCTACATCTCTTCAATCACTTCAGAATTTTTAAATCAATTTTTGCAATTTTATACACATTTCATACACTTTTATACACATTATATACACTTTCATACCTATACACGTACACACTTGACACCTCGCAACCCCAGCTCCACGTTAGCACACATGGCTTCATCCTGGCAATCCAAACGATCGATCCAATGACCATAAACAAATTTTCCTTTTGTAATTACACTTATACCCCCCAAACCCTAACACCCAAATTCATTTTCATCCCTTGTCCATTCAGAAAACACGCCGCGCTCACCACTTCTCTCTCCCTCGATCGAAAACCTAATGACGTCACTGCCAAGGCCATTTCTGGCCAATTTCGTCGGCAAAATGACAAACAAATTACATTTTATTATTCCTCAAATCCTCCGCAACGAAACACCCATAACAATTTTCTCAAATGACGAAGTCAAAAACCCAACCCTTCGTCGACCCTATCGCTGTCACCGGAAAAACCAAGGCACTGGTTGAGATACATTAAGACGGGGACTCTCACACATTTTAAATGGAAGAACTAAGTTTGAAATGGAAATCTCTGGCAGAAACATGTTGAATCAGGCTCGACCTAATAAAGAAACGGGTAATCCTTTCCTTTTTATTACTCTTGAAATACTATGTGATGCCTATGACTGATTTGATTAATTTTACTAGTTAATTACAAATTTGCATGCTTAGCTGAGCAAATTTTATATGTCAATTAATTAGGGCAAAGTCCATATGATTACTGATTCTTGTTTAACTCACTGTCAAGATGAGCATTGTTCGAACCTTTGAATGCCTGAATTTTAATACATACACAGCCTATGCTCTGTATCTTATTGATCAAATTTTAATCCCTAGAATCCATGACAGCTTGAAATTAACTATGATTATTCCATATATTTTGCAATGTATCTGGTCACTTATTCTGTTGAAGTATACAATTTCCATGCGAACATGATTTGCTTAGATTGAAACTTGAATGGTAATTTGATTTGCATGATTAGTGGAATACCAATTTGAAACCTGTAATTAGCTTAGATTGATACATGAAGGAAAACAATTTTGAATGATTAGAAAAGTATCAATTTAGGATTGAATGGAATGTTGTTAAGACAATTAAGGGATTTCAGATCCTAAATTAGGCAAGGGTATTCCCGTGCACTGATTTTTGAACCTAGACCTTATTACTGTTAAAGGGTGGGAAGCATACTTGTCCAGAATCTTGTTTATATGATTTACCCTAATTTTAGGACCCTGATTGATTTATATTTGGAAAATGTACCAAGGGCATCCTTTTTAATTCTGGAAAATAATATTACCTTGCCATATTTACTTCCACCCGTTTGAAATTAAACCCATACCCTCACACCTATATAAGCCTGTTTATTTTCACTCTTAAGAATACAACACACGGCTGGAAAAATACTCCCTCCTCTCTCTTGATCATTCATGAAACTTCACTACTCTTTAGTTTTACTGTGAAAAGAAGAAGATCTTTACATCACTTGTAAAAGCTTTTTAACTTGCTGCACTCTCATTGGCTTTTTTCTGCTTGTTTATCTAAAGTCAGCACTAAGGTAGTAATTCAGAAAACTTATTCCTTCTCTGAAACTTGACCTTCTTCTGTAAACTGCATGGTATTTGTGCTTGTTTAGGCCTTTTAGGCCACCCTTGCTAACCCCTTTTGTGCAGCTTATTCTGGATAGCTTGCCAAGCTATACCATGTCCTTTTGTAAATGTGTTTGTGGCTATTTGAGAGGGACTAGTTGTGGTTTTCTTTTAATAAGTGTTAAGCAGGGCCAACCCTATATTAAGTGCTCACATGGCACTTTCCTTTGTCTCCTCTTAACCCCTAGTTTCTCCTTTTATGTTGTATTTGTTAGGGCTCCCTGTTTGTAATCCACAGTACATTGAAACAGTTTTTGTGACAATTTCATAGCAGTGAGCTATATGGCCATCCAGGGGCCTTCTCTAACCTTTACACTCTTGTGTGCTTGCATCGTCTTACTAAAAACTGGGTTTGGCATATTAAGTCAAGAAAGTTTAACTCGTTTGTGTTAATGTATAATAGCTCTGGTAAAATGCCTGATAGTTTACTCGCATATGTTCTGGAATCTGGTGACTTTGTTAAAGCAGGGGCCATTTGTGCAATGACTATCTGAACTGAATTATTTTCTACAAATTCAAAACTACCCCTTTGCATTTATGATACGAGCCCAATCCTTGTTTTATAACCTGGCCCCGTCTATGTGTTAAACATATTTTCTAAAAAAGTTTTCTCCCATACACTAACTATAGGGGTCGATTATACAATATGTATATGCTTTTTAAAACTAAGTTATATCGCCAAAATGATTATTGCATGCTTATATTATTATATGTGTCACGCCCTAAAAATTATTTAATTAATTACCGAGTTTGCGTTTATTATTTAAAGGCTCGTGACTGGTGTTCAAAAGGTACAAAAAATTTTTAGAGAAGCTCGGAGTCGCCACTTGACATAGTTTAAGGTGTGCCAAGTCACCAAAAGGTACCTTGGAACACCTCTGACTCGTCTAATGCTCTGCATTAGAGATTCGGGTAAGGTTCTCAGTTGACTCTTGGGAAGGTATTAGGCACCCTCGAGTCCTGTGCTAAGCACAGTTGCTTTATTGTTGCAATTTTAATTTATTAAATATGGTTGTTATCTTTTGCCGTTGATTACAATTTGATTCAGAAAAGTTAAAAGCGTTTATTCTTAACCAACCTTACAGAAGACTGGTCTTATATTATAATCCAGGAAACTAAAATGTATCATTCTTTTCCAACCTTACGAAGGACTGGACGAATTTACACTTCGATTTATAATAAATAAAACGTATTGCATATTTCAACCTCACAAAGGAAACTGTCACATTTTTAAAAGAATCTAATTAACTTCAAAAATTTAGAATTAATTTAAATCAATTTAGTTTTTTCTTTTAGCCCAATAAGTAGATTACAAATCATACTTAATATTGCCTAATTATGTAAGTTTTTTTGGTCCTATTAATTTGCCTAATCGCATATTCAACAATAAATAAGTATTGGTTTAAAGGCTTAATGAACAAGAACTAATTTGCCTAATCGCATTTCATTAAAACATAACCGTTAACAACAAATTGGGACTCCCAAAATTTACCCTTATTAAAATATGGATTACTAAAGTATATACATATAATGGGCCATTTGTCAAATTGAATAGCTTTATGAGTTGTTTTTTCTTAAAAAAAAAAGAAACGTATTTAGCAATGATATGGGCCGAAGGTTTTTTTGCGAAAATGAGCAGTTTTAAAGTCTGTTTTGCACAATTGACCATATTTCTGTTCTTATTTCAAATGGTGGCCATATAAAATAATATGTGGTCAGATTTAAGTGGTCAGATTTAAAGAAAACGTCCTAATTTTGAGCCTACTCGTTCCAGAAATCAGTGTTGATTCACTTTGCACTTATGTCCTATTTTTGCCTACTTATATCAATCTCAAACCATTTTTACACAAGTGGCTCACGATTTCAAATATATATATGGTTAAAACACAAATGAGTCACCAAAATATACTTGCTTAGTAAATCATATGCAAACTAACTAATGAAACTCAACGTGGTCAAACAAACATGTATTGGGCCTAAATTAAACCATTCTAGATTCTTATCATTTCTTATGACAAATAGTTAAAAGAATTGCTAAAACGTGAACATAAGCAAAATGGGATAACTCTTATCAAGCTTGTTTCCATGCATAGATCAAATCTTTAAACATGACAAATATATACAAAGTCAAAGTATAATGCAAGAGTTGGAATATTTACCTAGTGAGTAAACTTCTTGGCACAAGCAAGTAACAAGATCTAACGAGCTTTTAGCCAAACCAAATCAAACAAAAATAGCAGCAAACGCCTCAAAAAATCAGCACCGAAACAGCCCTTTAAACTCCTATTTAAACCCGCTAAACTTAAAGATTTATGCTCCAAAAGGCCTATGAAATAAAGGCTTTTTGGTTCTAAATCTCAAACTTTAAGCTCACTCTTTTTCTCTCTATGTTTTGCTCTCAATTTAATGCTATTTCAGCTTGGTTGTTGTGTCAAATTAGGGTATTAAATGGCCCTATTTATGCTGAAAATTGAAGCCAAAAGGTGGAGCTAAAAGGTGGGGTGTGGACTTGTACAAAAGTACAAACCCACACCCCTATACTTGAGTGCTTTTAGTCTCATTTTCAGCCAAAGTACAGCAGCTATAAGGCACTATTTCAGCCACTAAAGCAGCCCCAAAAAGCTGAAAAATGTACAAGTAGGGTCCTCTAAAAGGACACCCATTACTCATTATAGCAACTAGAAGGTCTAGGACCAACTATACATACTAAATCCCCCAAACTAACTAAATTATACCAAAGGGTAACCAAATCTTAAATTTCTCTAACAAAGTCCCAAAAACTCAATCTTTAACCATTCTAATAACTGAAAAGAGCAGATCAGCCCCAAACTAAATAGAACTAAGCAAGACACCAATGCCCCCTAAACAAGCTTAAAACTAAACTAACAAGCACAATTTGAGCTTAACATCTCAGGCCATGTACTGATGGCTTTTTTTTTGACAAATGAACAGAGACCTTTCATACATCAATTCGGGATAATGAGAACTTGACCAGAACCCAACATAACTTAAACGATGGAGTGAAAAAAAAAACACTTAAGGCAGGAAATATGAGCACTAGCAGATAGCTTTAACTTGAATCAATGGTGCATGACAACAAGTGATTTTCAACACCTGAACAGAATGATCAGCTTAAATATCATGAATAAATAAGAAGTGCGTATTATTATTCGGGTGCTAATAACAGCATATACACAGATTTACATACTACACACTTGACAATAAGCTAGTTACAGACAGTCAATTTTCATGTCAAACCAAAAACTTGAAACTTTATCTAAAATTAGACAAGTACAAAACAAGAGGAAATCAGGAATAAAACAAGGAAGAGCATGGATTAAAGCTATTTCTAACCCGTCTAAAAGCCACACACCTAAGCCACAGAGCCGCTGCCCGAGCTGCGTAGCCGCTGCCTCGCTTCGACTGTTTTCTGCATTATTACCTCCACCACGACTCGTACACTGCCTCATCAACATAGCTGCCCATTTAAAACTGAATCAGCATCACTACCTCGTCACCTCCACAACCTAGTTAAAAGAGAAACATCACAGCCTCTCGTAAAGAAAAATCACAAGCAAACAGTAGCATCCACTCCGCCTCATCACCACCACTGCCTCAACGGATTGAAAACAAACTTCTCCAAACAAAACCTCCACAAGACTCTCAAACAACAACATCAACAGAAACAAAAAACAAATAAGAAGGAGAAGAAAAGAAAAGAAGAAAAGAAACGGGAAAAAGAAACAAAAAGGAAACGGGTAAATGGGATTGGGGTTTTTGGGAGATGGGGTACAAGGGGTGACGGGGAAGGGTAAGGGGAAGGGAAAGAAGTAGAGAAAAACTAAAAAAACTCACCGGAGTTAAAGTTTGACCGAACTTTGAAGCCCGATCTACAAAAATTGGTATGGATTTTGAAGAAACGGAGTTGAGAAATGGAATGAGGAGGCCGAAAGGAGTTCGGGGATATATTCTTTGTATTTTTCCGGCCACCGGAGGTGGTGGCCGGTGGCGGAGCAACGGCGGAGCCGCGGCGGCTGGCGATTTCCGGCGGCTGGGGAAATTTTGGCAAGGACTCGGCCAGCTTTGAAGCTAAAGGGGGTGTAAAAATGAGAAATGAGGGGTTTTTTTTGTATATATAGTTTGGGTGTGGGCTTGGGTTGTGACATGGGCTGACGGGCTTGTGTTTTGGGCTACACATTTTTTTACAACTGGCCACTTAAAAAGAACTACACACAAAATTAACCAACATAAGATCACATAATCTACACTAAATATCAGAATTAAACATTGATTACAATTAGACACATAACAAGCAATTTTCGGCAATTTTCATATTTTCTATCCTAATTAAAGACAAATTTAGCTAAGAATAAATACTAGAAGTCCAGAAAAATTTGACGAGACGTCCTAAGAATCTAATACGACTATTTTGGGCAATTTTATCAGTATTCGTGCCAAAATTAGGTGATTACAATATGTATTATGTGTGGAAAACCCTTATTTGCATCTATGTGTTTTGTGTCCTCGATTTCAAAACGAAGACCCGAACTGTTCCTCTGTATATATACTTTGAAACTTGACCCCAAAAATAAAAGGCTATTAGGGCTAGTATTTGACAGTTAATGTCAAAACACCTCAACCCAAAATGACTAATATTTCCTCAACATATTAACCACAAGTTGATTTTTGTGTTATTTGATAAACTGTTTTCAAAACCTACCTATTTTTGCAACTGGTCCAGCTATTGAATTTGAACAATTAGATTGTCTCTAAGTATTTTTTGCGATTTTAGCCTTATCCAATCGAGTGCAATTAGGCAATGGGCTTAGGCCGTAATTGCAAATATGAGAACGGCCCATATCTGTTAAATGTATAACATTCCCTATTTTGCATAAATATCCCTTTTGACTACCTAGTTTGAACCTTTTAGCCTCTGATTTAGAAAATTGACCTTAGATTTAAAATTGTGCATTTATGCTTAAAGTTAGTCACCTCTTACCTTGTTATCTTTTAATTCAATATCCCAAAATTAAAACTCGGGCGAGAACCACCTTTCGTGGGACTCAAAAAGTGTCTAACATCTTCTTCCCGAGTTACTAGGACTTCTTACCCATAGAAACTCTACTAGCATGACCTTCCGTTGTTCATTTAAACAATTAGACATCCTAGATGACCTAATACGCCTTAGACAAACTTATTAGGTGGCAACTCCAAAATCGATTCAACCGAGTTACCTAATCAAACCCAACTTTTAACTCACTCCGAGTTATGAAAATAGGGGTGCGATAGGGACAATGTCATTATACCAAGGGATTTGAATTAAAACAACGCATGCGAAGAGGCAGGAGACGAGCATCGATACAGTCACACCTTTATATCTTCTACCACACTTATTTCACTTCCTGACCGCTTGCGTCTGTACTCCGCAAGTGGGGGGACTGACTGTGTAGGAAAAAATACGCCACCTATTGTTATAGGGATACGAGTCCAGCTGGCGAGACTAGACTTATCCTACAAGTCACCGGGAACACTGGGTACACGCTTGTTCTACGAGTTACGACCGTTCAGGCGATACGGGCGTAGAACGCAATGCATACATCATGACGCCTTAGGATTACAGTCTCCTAGTTAGGGTTTCACATATACTACCTACTTGAGTTTATAGGCCCATGAGCCTCATTAGTCTTTACCTTTTAGGATTGGGTATCCACTTACATTATATTGTACATCAAGCGATTCGCCATTGAATCCGCCTGCTCTCAAGGAAGAAAGACTCTTTACTTGTCTATTATTTTCCTCTTTATTTACTTACTTTTCGTCGTATTTTACTGTATTGCTTGTGACCCCATCATAAATTTAAATGTTTAACCTAGACGTACAAATTTAAGCATAAACAAAATGTATAATCTTTTATTTTTTTTAAACATCATCCCCTCCCATCTCTTGAAGCAAAATAATGACCCTTTCACTTTTGTTCATACTGTGACTCGAATTCACAACCTTTTATTATAAGTGGAGAGTATTTACCATCTAATCAATCAAAAAAACAATGAATTGGATATATCGCTTTTATTTAATAAGTTGAGGATGGAAACGCGAGTGATGGCAGAAATGAACCAAATATTTTTACCGGGTGCCTTCCATAAAGAGTTATTTTACAAGTTTGCCATGTTTAACAATATTTTAGCAAAACATCTTTATGTTGGTATAGGGTCAAGACTTCAAGAAATAAATTTAAAAGTGTTGGCTTTTAGGCAAGAGGTTGAGGGCAAGTATTGTCGTGCGAACACTTCAATTTATATGGAGAGAATGCAGGAAGATATTGGAAAGAGCAAGTGTTGCCTTTTCCCGTCACTTACGACCAAGTGCTGAGAGAGTGTGAGATTCAAGGGGCTTCGATAGGCAAGTGTTGGCAAATAGAGAGGGGTTCAAGGGGCAAGTCTTGGCTCCGTGTCAAGAGATTGACAGGGGGAAATACTTTCCTTGAGAGAATGTGAGATTCAAGGGACTTCACGGGAAAGTCTTGACAAATATAGAGGGTAAAAAGCAAGTCTTGGCCCCGTGCCAAGAGATTAACAGTGGTGTTTCCGCACAGAATCTTTTCATTAAACTTAAAGGGGCAAATTTTGCAAAATCATGTTAAGCGCAACCATAAAGGCAAACCACTGCTTATGGTGTCATATTTCTGCAAAAAGGCCAAAATGAATGGCAAGAGTCGAGACCAAAATCACTGAGAGTAAAGTACACAAAAATCACTTTTGGGTGTACCATTACAGTTTTAGCTACTTGGGGGCGAACTTTTACAGAGACTGGTCACTTTGCCTATCTTCAGATTATTGGGGTTAAAGTTCAACTCAAACTTAGCTAACTCCACATGACAATGGTCTGAAGTTGAAATTTATTATTTTTTTTCGGCTAAACTTCAAATCAAAGGTTTGAATCAATTCCACACTTTTGGTTTGAATTTGACTTATTTTCATACTGAAATTTTTTAGCTGATTGAACTTCAAACCATGAGCATATAACTTCCATCCCTGATGGTTAAAGGGAGATTATACTTGCAAATGAATATTAGATGTGGCTAAAAACTAAATGAGAAGGATAATTAGGATGCGCAGTAAAATTTTGACAAGAATTAGCCCATTGGTGGAAAGGGATAATTTCATAACTACTTACTATAGAAGAGTTATTTACATGGCTACCACATTAATACAAAAAAAAAAATCACTACATGTACTCCCTTATCTGTGGTTATGGTTTTTTGTCCCCACTTAAGAATGGTTTAGCAAAATGGCCTCGGCGGCGGCAGCAATTCAAGTTATAAATTGACAAGTGCTACCACGGGTGAAACACTTCAAGATATAAACTGACTTTTCGAAAAATATAAAGGCACTTCAAGTTATCTGGGAGAATGAAAGAGATAAAAGGTCAAATACTACCACGAGGACATCACTTAGTTAAAAGAGATTGACAAGTGTTGCAAGTGCTGCCTGCAAGATAACACTTCAAGTTATCTGGGGAGAATGTTGAAAAAGATAAAAGGTCAAGTGCTACTACAGGGACAACACTTACTTAAAAGGGACGGCGGGATGTGGGCGTCAATATAAGATTTTTGTCAGGGGTAATTTCGTCCGCGGGTAGCACTTCAAGTTATAAAAAGTCAAGTGTTGTCCCGTATAATTACTTACTTACAGTTAGTGGAGGCCATTCTTGCAAACCATTTTAAGCAATGTCATTTAGGCAAATCATTGCCTAAGGTGCCATAGTTGTGTAATTCTGATACCATAAATAAAATTATAAATATACCAATATTCTACTAATCTTATTCATGTAAATATCTAGTAATCCCTATTCATCAGGATATACTAAAGCTATGGGATTATACCTAAGTATGTCTTTCTAATCCTAAGGAGCCTAACAGTATGCCCAATCCTTGAAGCTTATTTCTCCCACATTCACTTATTCCATTTTCATTTATGTAGCAACATAAATAAGTATACCATTTTGGTATACTATATATTAGTATAATAATGGATAATGTATATAGTATATAAATAATATACATATAACATTTATTTCACTATAAATATATAATACTATTTTATAGGTAAATCGAAAGGACATGCTATATATTGGTATATTGTATATAATATATTGTATATTAGTATATAATTAGAGTATTATAGAATACATGATACTTATATGGTATATATTCTATCATATTTAGCATAATACTGGAAAACAAATGTATCAAGGTAAGAAAATGCTTAGGAGGGGATTATGAAAGCTAGATGAGAGAGATGGGAGAAGGGTTTCAAAATTAGAGGCAGATCCAGAATTTGAAATTTATGGGTCCAATTTTTTCGGATAATAATCTCAAGTGCAACTAACTGGGTTTTCGACTTGATTTCTGTACATAGTTAATAATTTTTTTTAACAAAAATAACTGTCTACACTAAACTTATTGGATTCCGCCGAACCCGTAGGTTTCTCTCTAAATTTGCCACTGTTCAAAACCTAGTAGGGGAGGGAGAAAGTATGTGTTAGAAAAGGGAGAAAGTGTGACTATTTTGAATTTAATATACTGATGTTTTAATTGGTACAATTCTTACTTTTAGGAGATAAAGATTTACCATAACTACTTTCTTTTAGTAGAGTTATTTAGTATATCTAGATTAAATTTAGGAGAATATGTGTAAGTGGTACTACTGAAATTAATGTATTAAAATATAATATAAAATTTTAAAATTGGGTAAAAAGAGATGGTAAATCTTTATAGCTGATGTTTGATATTAATTTCCCTGAGGAGCATCTCAAAGTATGGGACAAAGGATGTTGCGTTGGTGAAATTATTTTGGGATAAATTACGCCCAATGCCATTATCGGGATATTTTTTTAAAATATAGCAATATTTTACTACTTTACAAAACGTAGCAATACTTTCTAAAATGCTACCAAACACAGCATAATTAGCCAAATCCTAAATTTTTTTCTCCCTCTTCCCTCTCTCTTCCCTCTCCCTTCCCCTCTCTCACTGCTCGTTGGCGCCGCTGCCCGCCACCCCATTCCCCTGTCGCCAGAACTTCCCCAACTATCCACATCATCACGGCATCCCCTCCCCTATCCCGTTCGTCCCCGCTCTGGTTTTGGCGTTGGTGCACTCTGCAGCGGTGTGGATCTGCTTCAATTTTTTTTCTTTTTTAGTTTTTCTGGTGACTACAACGGTCTGGACGGTGGTTATGGGGGCTGATTACTAGATCTGAAATATGTGTATATGAATTGTATGGTGGCTAGTTCCAGATCTAAAAATTGTGTATAGGGATTGTATGGTTAGTGTATGTCATGTGTATTCACATTATATGACTGGTGTATGTCCTATGTATCTTCGTATATACATCACACATACAAGAGACATAGAATATATATACACTTGACATAATCATGGTATTGTATGTGTTTGTTTATATTTAAATGCATGTCTTATATATAGATACAATAGACATACAAATTATATACAAATGTCATACAATAATTGTATTATGTATGTTTAGTGTTTTTCTATTATTTGCACAATGTATAATATGTTTATACAATGAAACTACACTACGCATACAATTAAAAAAAATAATTGGCGACCATCGGCCGGAGGCTGCGGGCAGCTTTGGGAAGGGGCTGGGTAGGAGGGAGTTCTAGGGTTTCTCCTACCCTTTTATATGTATTTGAAAAAAAAAATATTGTTATGTTTTGAAAATAAAATAATATTGATATTTTTGTGCAGAAAATAATTTTTGTTTGTATAGTTATGTAAATTGCCAATTATTAGAGGCCTAATCTAATGGCGGAAGTGCAGAAATGGCCACCTTTTGGTTCGCCCTTACAATAAATTCACTTTTTAAAAATTATTTAGTTTTTAGCCATTTTTTGAACTTCAGACCTTGTGGGTTGTTCAGGTCTGAAGTTCACACCTATAAGTCTTAACTTTAGGCCTTCTTTGCCTAAACTTCAAACCGTGTGTTTGAACTTCAAACCTTTAGGTATGAAGTTCAGCCTCCAAGGGCGAAGTTCGAAAAAATAGTTAAAAACTAAATAGTTTTTAAAAAATAGCTAAAAATAAAATTGCATGGGAAAAAGTGGCTCCCTGGCGAAATTTTTA
Organism: Petunia x hybrida; assembly: GCA_037355625.1. NCBI lineage: Eukaryota > Viridiplantae > Streptophyta > Magnoliopsida > Solanales > Solanaceae > Petunia > Petunia x hybrida. The sequence goes on along the minus strand of JBBBVM010000317.1, from coordinate 2,002,440 downwards.
CTAATCTAATCCACAGATTTTCGGCTGATTTGCAAAAATATGACACGGGAAGCAATGATTTGCATTTTTACCCACGCTAACAGATAGTTTGAAAAAATGCCCCCTCTAAGATTTAATGAAAAAAATCTGGGGTCAAGACTTGCCTTTATGTTTTTCCACTTTTCAACACTTATCCCTTCAAGTATTGGCAATATGCAATACTTGCCGCATTTGGCCAAAAGTCTTGACAAAAAGGCAAGACTTGCCATTGACCCCTGCTCGATTTGTCAACACTTGAACGATAAGTGTTGGCAAAAGGCAACACTTACCGCACTTCGTCGTAAGTCTTGAAAATTGTCAAGACTTGCCCCTTCCAGTTTTTCCTTCATTCTCGTCATATAACTTGAAGTATTGGCAAAACAACACTTGCCTTTGAAGTATAGCCAATTGCCAAGACTTACAAAAATTTTACCTTGAAGTCTTGGCTCCAGACTAAATAAGGGCATTTTGCTAAAACATTCCATAGCGCGGGAAATTTTGTAATACCATTCATTATAGAGGGCATGTGGTGAAATTTTTTGCAGATTTTCATCTAAAGCCCAATAAAATAATAAAGCCAGTTTTTGCACCCTATAGATACTTCTGTCATTGTAATCTCACTTTTAGCATCTATAAGAAATCGTTATATGTTTTAGCCCCTAGACCTAGGGAATTTTTTGACACGCACCAGACTTTAGCTTAAAGATTCCTGGCTATCGCCAAGACCCCGCCAGAGATTTATGCACCGCACTCTAGCAATGGGGCAAAAATATAAAGAGCTCGCTGATGGGACAAAAATATGAGAGTGGTTTCAGAGTGTCCTAATTCTGTAAATTTCCTGCTAAAGTAGCCCTCTCCATCGGGAATTAATATGCTAAAGAAACCCCTCTTCAGTTAGTTGCTCGGAACAATGAGAACAAATCAACCATAAGTACTCGCATGGAACCACCAGGGATGTCGTCAAAGGATGAAATACCTTCATCCTTAATTAGAGATTTCAATCCAAGCCTTAAGAAAGGAAAAAATTTTCGTAGGAGCTTAGTCTTAAAAGGGCAATGGAAACCAAAATTAATAGCAGGAATAGTAAGTTCCATAGTTCAACAAATAAAATTACCTGTACGAAACAAGCAGAAGGATATTAGATGATTAAATTGAAGACACTACTATTCTTAACCATTCAAATTTTAAAATATTGAATAATATGTACTTCCAGTTACCAACTGAATGCATCCATAAAATCGTTTATCTTTACACTTCTTACTTGAGATAAAAATCAAGTTAAAAGATTAGTATGTTCGTATGATTGAAAGCGAAAAAGACCTCTGGTATGATTCACTTTATATTTGGTTAATATAAACATTTCAGTTAAGATTGGATACTAACTTATGCTTGTGAATGAAAGAATACGCGTGGACATCGGTTTTATATGTGAGTTACTAAAATGTTCTTTTAATTATTTGATCATTTTATAAATGATTAATAATATAGTATAAAACATATTGGTAATAAAACATAGAAAATGTAGGATCACTACTTTCATTCAAATTGTACTAGTCATAACATATTTCTCTGGATGGAAAGCTAAAGTTTTGACTTCAATAGGACAGAAGAAAATGACACTATCTCTAGACAAATGCCTTAGAGGATGATTCTAGACCTCTTAATCGCAATTTAATTATCAATTGAGAGGATGGACCACAATTAGAAGCATTTTCAACCTAGAAAGGACCACAATAGGGTATTTTAACTCAAAGAGTAGAAACCGGACCATCACAGAATGAATGAATCTAATTATAGGATAAAGTATAAGACTAGAACAAGGGATATAGTCAAAGAAAAAAGAGAAAATGATGATTTTCTTTTTGTTTTCCAGTTTCCTACTCAATGATGAGGATCTATTGGTGGAGGCATTAAAAAATATTTTGGAGTTTCCAGATAACTATATGCCTTTGAGCTTGAAGTTGACGAAAAAAACAACCATTGGATTTTTCAATGTACGAGAAAAAAGAAGGAGAAGTGGGGTCGGAAAAAGAAAGTTGGAAAAGGCTTTTTTCTCACTTCTGAAAAGTCGTTTAGCTTTTTGAAGGGCTGAAAAGCACAAACTCAGCTGCGCATAAAGCCATCAACCATCGAGGAACATGGTTAGGATGATTGTGATTCATTATTCAATTTTAATTAAAAAAATCGACTTCGAGATTTGAGTATTGAGAGTTTGTATGGTTGTTAACTTTGCATCATTAATTCTACGAACGAGGTGCGACACTGAATCAGAAAACTTCACTATGCAATATGAAATTAGAGAAAAAATGGGAATATGTGTTGATTAGTACTCTCTTCGTTTTACAATGGATGCCTTAGTTTGATTCGGATTGGAATTTAAAAAAATGAAAGACGATTTTTGAACCTGTAGTCTAAAATAAGACATAGATAATTGTGTGGCTATAAACCATCTTATTAAAGGCAAAATAGTAAGTTTAAAGTAAATTGTTTTCAAATATAAAATTGTGTCTCTTTTTTAACAGACTAATAAGGAAATTGTATCATCTTTGTGTAACGGAGGGGGTACTTATTAAGATTAAGGAGCACAATCCCAGAGAACTATTGATAGTTGTGGTCACACAATAAGACTTGTAAGCCGTGTGATGGTTGTGTGAACTCGAAATTGAATCATGTTATGTTTTCATCTTAGAGGCTTGTTAGACTTGCAAGTTTGGAAAACTTGATAGAAAGTGGGATAACCCACCGTATAGGTACTTCTCGGGATTATAATCTCATTTTTTGGAATATCCCACTTTACTCCTCCAACCAAATATGGAAAGAATTAATCCAAAAATTATAGTTTCTCATCCATCCTGCCAAATGCATGATGTTAAAAGGGGACTGAAATGAAAATCTATTGTACTGCTTTCAGTGGAAACCTCTCTTTGTTCTTTCTCAAAAACATAAGCTTCACCATTATCATTATTGTATGACTGTGTGCTAATTCAACCCACTATATATGAAACGAGCCATTATCCCTGTATGGGCCTAAATCAGTTTAGGTATACAAATAGAATTTGGATTCGGATACAAGTAATTCTTCGTATCAAAGTTGGAATAATACGTGAAAAAGATGTAAAAATGAGAGAATAAACTATATTGCAATATACGAATGTAATTACAAATTTGGGCAACGTTTCAGTACAAATTTCTGGATGCCTACAATACAAAATGATCTAATATTTATAGGCGTGTAGTCCCTGCCCACGTTCTCCATTAGCAGCTGGATTGTCTCCCACGATCTGGGCATTAAATGGAGGAGTTAGTGGGGTAAAGTAGTGGTGCTTGAACCGAGGGGATCCACCGAGGTGCGAATGAATGACCTCGGTGGCTTGGCCTTGTCGCTTGACCGAGGTGGCTTGTCACCGAAGCTTAGCTTACGGCTTGCCTTCGGTGACAGCCTCAGCGATTCATTGATTCGCTTCGGTCTCTGGCTCGCAGGCATGAGTTCAGATGTTAAGATTTGCATGACCGGGGCGAATCGTCGCGAGTCGATTTTTACCCAATACAGATAGTCCCCCCACTCCTCGGTTACCTACCGAGGTAACCGAAGAGTGGAATGAAGTTTCGCGGGAGAACGACGTGGCTTGATCTTATCCAAGTGTTTAAAAATTTGTCAACGGTCCGCGTCTCATCAGGTCACTTCCTTTGGACACGTGGCGTCCATTCGTTGGTTGCCCGAATGGTCACGCCGCAATTTTTGTTTCTCCCAACGTCTCAATGATGACGTCTTGGCTCCTCCATACCTATAAATACTTTCTACCAAATTCTTCTCTTCACTTTTCACCTTCTGCCATTAACAGTGCTTAGAGAAAAAACTCAAACTTCCATATTTTCTAAATTCTCATCTTCGCAAGAACTCCCAACTTACACTTCAACCATGTCTGCCACTCATTCACGACAAGACTCAAGCGATTCCGGCGAGAGGGTACGAGTTCCACCCTTGGCCGTGGCTGTCGCTAGTGGTGACGTTGCCGCCGCTACGCCGGTGGAGGAAGGCGGAGAAGTTTCATCGGGCGCTGGTGGCGCAGTGCGTCGCAAGGCCAGAGCTATGCGCCAATTGGCGGCGGAGGAGGAGGTCGACGCAGGGGAAGATGACGTCGTGCTTGACGACGTCATGCTGAGCAACTTTAGTGACGCCCTCCTTCGAGGTGATGATGATGGAGGTGATGGCGAGGATGGCAGCGCCGAGGGCGGAGATGCCGAGGGTAGTAATGCCGCCGAGGGGGGATCCTCGGGACCGTCAATTCCCCTAGAGCAAGAACTCGAACCTCATCAAATCATCCCCTCCCACTTCAACAACAGCAAAGATTTGAAACTGCAAGCACAAACGGTTGATCAAGAAGGGAAAAATAGGAATATCCCTATGAACACCACCCCGACCCGCATAACTCAGGCTCACATTGAGCGGGTCCGGAGGGAATGTCGATTCGAGCCCGAGGTGAAAGTCATCATCCCCGATCCAACGAGTCGGGTGTGTCACAACATCGAGGGGATGTCCTTCGCTTACACTTATCCTTTCACCCTCGGCTTCTCCCTCCCAGTCCACAAAGTTATCGATGATTTCTGCCGGGCCTACAACTTGTGTCTGGCCCAACTTGGCCCCGGCGTCTGGAGGGTCGTCCTGCATGGATTGGCTGAGCACGAAGGCAGGGATTGATTTCACTCTTCAACACCTCATTTCTCTTTACTACCCCTACTTTCACAAAGCCGGGGTGGTGGCGCTAAACAACCGAGGCAAGTTTTCCCTCCTCCACAAGAGTGAGGACCACGGGGACCGAGGTTGGAGTGAGCGGTACATCTTGCTGGAGAGAAAGGTTTTATCCACCGAGCCCAATTTCCCCGAACGGTGGAATAATACGCGTAAGTATCTTTCTTCTTGTTCCTTACTCCTCAGCGGCTTATCCGTTTTAATTGACTTCGTTTCTTTGTCGCTTCTTCAGCCAACAAGGTAGACATCGTGCCCCCGGCGGGTCTAACTGCTTGGGTCAAAGCAATGACCGGGGCTCTTGTACGTCCCGAGAGGACGTGGATGAAAATGGCTGCCAAATTCGGTTGGCAGTGCAAGAGGCATGGTAAGTTCTTGTGATGTTTGGGTAGGTATGCTGTTTTGATATTTTGATTGACTTCTTTGTTTTTCTTTCGGCGTCAGGTTTTCCAAACCGTGCCATGAACACCAAGAAGAGTAAGAAGAAGAAAGAAGACAAAAAGAAAAATGATGGGGAAGATACCGAGTCGGATGACGATCTGGCTGCGGTGGCTGGAGAGTACAAGGGGTTGAAGGCTTCCAAGTCTTCAAAAATTTCTAAGGTAGCCCCTGATCAGGGGACCTCCAAAGGTAACATTCCTCCTCGGTTGATATCACCAAACGTCGTTCTTTATTTGTCTTCCTGCTTTAATTTCTCTCCTCGTTGCAGGCGTGAAGAGGAAAAGGGCCACCTCGAAGAAATCTTCTCGCTCGGTTGTTCCTCGAACCGAGGTAGTGGTTTCTTCCCGACCCGAGGCAGAAGTGGAAGGGCGCCGAGGATTGATTGACGAGCCCGATGATGCAGCTGCCGAGGTGGTGGCTCGTAGGGATGTTGATGTTATTGACCTCGAGGGTCAAGAGCTTGAAGCAGAAGTTGCCACGGCAAGGGCTAAGGGCAAAGCTAAGGTTGGGGAAGTTGGCGCTACTGTGCTTGAGGAAGGAGCTGGCGCCGGTGCGGTCAAGGCGCATTCCGAACCCGCGAGGATTTCATCCTCGGTGGGGTCCTATCGGAGACTCGAGGTGCCAGTTGCCTCAAACTTGTTGGCATGTGGCCGAGAGGAGTTGCTAAGCCTTACGCCTTTGCTGGGCCAACCGAGGACAAGGTTGTGCAAGAGTTCACTTCTGGCCAACTATACAGCACAATGGCTTCCAACGCCGTAAGGGTAAGTTTTATCATACTTAAACCAAAGATTTTCAATGTTTACCTCCGGTTCGTAGCTGATCTTGATTCTTCAATCTTTGCTCAGAGCTTCATCCTTTCGCTAAAGGCCATCGAGGTCGAATCCGCGAGGACCGCCGAGGTTCGGCGCGTGTCTCGTTTATGGGATCAGCAAAGGGACAAGTTTAACGCCCAAATAGCTTCGCTGAAAGCTGAGTTGGCCAAGTCTCAGTCCGATCTGCGCGAAGCTGAGGCGAACTCCGAGGCCAAAATCAAACTCCTCGGTGAGGATTATCAGGCTGAGCGCTCGAGGCTGGAGAGTGAAGTTGCGAGGCTGGATAGTGAATTGTCTCGAACGAAGGCCGAGGCTGTGAACATGGCCAAAAAGCACCATGAGTAGCTGAAGGATCATTTGCTCCATATTAAGAAGCTAGAGGGCGAAACTTCCAAGCTTTCAGCTAAAGATGCTCAGATTGTGGCCCTGCAAGATGAGATCGCCGATCGAAAGGATAGGGCTGCACTCAAGGTGAAAAGGGCCGAGCTGGACAAGCGATGGGCCATTATCAAGTCTCGGCTAAGGCTGCTCAAGCGATGCCGCGCTGGGGAGATTGATCTAGATGAGGAGATTGCTAAAGCCGAAGTAAAATCGGCGGAGGCCCAAGCGATCATTGATGAACTCCCATCAAGTGAAGCTTCGTGTGGCGGTGAAGATGAAGAAGAGGATGAAGATGCCGAGGGGGGCTCCGAGGATGGAGGTGATTCTCCCGAGGCATAGATCTTTTGTAGTGTTGTTTTGTAAGCCTTCGGGCTCTTATGCTTCTGTTTTGGACCTTCGGGTAATTTTTTTTGGATGTAAATAATCCCAGCCTTCGGGCTTTTAATGAAAGACTGTTTGTGTCTTTGCTTTGTGGGTTTCGTGTGTTGGCTTTTCAAATATACCGAACACTTTGAAAATAGATGATATGCTTGCAAGGCTTGACTAAATTCAATCGATGCAAACTTAGGACGACGTCTCGCCCTCGAGTCGATGCATTGTGCAGCTTCGGTGTGCAAGGTTTATATAGATAAAATGAATGAAACCAAAGTCACTTTATATGTATGGAAACAAAGTCATTTTATTGATATCCACGAGCCCGAAAAAGGCTGTTTACATGAAACCAAGTCGAAACGGACCTCGGTAGAAAAAACAAAAACAAACTTTCCATAAAAGCAAATTGATCGCACGCCGCTATCGGGCTAAATACAATGTACTAAATCTAATCCTCGGGCGTGAGTCCCCGGTTGTCGGATAGATAAGCTTCGGTTGGGAGGGTCGATGTCGACCTCGTTATCAACCCTTCTCTCTCCCCCCAGTGTTCGGTTCTGAATCTTGGTGAAGATCCGAGCACTGGAAACGGTTCGGTTCGCTTCCTGAAAAGGTCAAGCAAAAAGATGGAACGAGGAGCAAGTTAGTACATTTCTTTTGAATGCCATGGGAGCGTCATTCGGCTCGGGGCTGTTTGATTGAGAAAGAATTGAAAGATATTTACCTCGGCTAAAAGTAGTATCGCTTCAGATGGGAGATGTTCTAATTCAGAGGTTCGGGTTCTCCTTTAAGAGACTCGATTTGATAAGAGCCTTTTCCAACGATTGCTTTGACCCTGTAGGGTCCTTCCCAATTTGCAATAAGCTTTCCTCTGTTATCCTCCTTTGTTGATTGGTTCACAGTTTTCAACACATAATCTCCAATCTTGAAGTCTCTAAATTTAGCTTTCCTGTTGAGGTAAGCCTCGATCTGCCTTTTTTGGGCAACAAGCCGAACTAAAGCTAATTCCCTCTTCTCTTCGAACAAGTCTAGCTCAATGCGCATTGCCTCTTGGTTAGCGTCTTCGGCTGTGTGAGCGTACCGAATACTTGGTTCGCCCACTTCTACGGGGATGAGAGAGTCCATGCCATAGGCTAGTGAGAAAGGAGTCTCACCGGTGCTGTTCTTCTCCGTTGTTCGCATGGCCCACAGCACCCCGGGCAACTCCTCGGGCCATGGACCTTTCTTCTCATCGAGTCGCTTCTTCAAATTTTCAATTATGATACTGTTTGAAGACTCAGCTTGGCCATTGGCACTTGGATGATAGGGAGTCGAGGCAATTCTTTTGATCCCCCATTGCTTGAAAAAATCAGTGATGGCTGCCCCCATGAATTGTTTACCGTTGTCACAAGCAATTTCTCTTGGGACGCCGAACCTATAGATGATATTCTTTCTGATGAAGTCGATCACTTGCTTTTGCTTTACTTCGGTGAGAGCCGCCGCTTCCACCCACTTTGTAAAGTAATCGGTCAACACTAAGATGAAACGAACACCACCTTTTCCTTTGGGTAATGGTCCCACGACATCCATTCCCCATTTCATGAAGGGCCACGGTGATACCACCGAATGAAGAGGTTCAGCCTGTTGGTGGATCATCCGCCCATGGCGTTGGCGTTTATCACATTTTTGCACGAAGGCTTTCACATCGGCGCTTATTGTGGGCCAATAATATCCAGCTCTTAACAACTTATGCACTAGAGATTTCCCCCCGAGTGGTTGCCACATTCGCCCTCGTGCACTTCAGCCATCACGTACCTTGCCTCCCCGGGGCCCAAGCACTTGGCCATCGGGCCGCAGTACAACCTTTTGTACAAATTGCCCTCGATCAAGTGATACGAGGCTGCTTGAGTCCTCAGCTTCCTTGCTTCTTTTCTATCTTGGGGAACAGTCCCCGAGTCGAAGTAGGAGATGAATTTACTTCGCCAATCCCAACGGTTATCCACGGAGTTAACTTGTAATTTCATCTCTCTCATTTGTGCTGATAGCAATCGAACCACTGAGTCAGTCCCCGAGTGTGTTTCATCGATCGCCGAACCAAGATTTGCCAAGGCGTCAGCCTCGGTATTCTCCTCCCGAGGCACTTGTTTAATTTTCCATTCTTGGAAATGTGCTAAGATCCTTTGTGCTCGATCCAAGTATAGCTGCATTCTGGGCTCTCGAGCCGTATAATCACCGAGGATTTGGTTGACCACCAATTGTGAATCACACCTTAGTTCGATTCTTTCAACTCCCATTTCTTTAGCTAACTCCAAACCTGCTAGAGCTGCTTCATATTCCGCTTCGTTGTTGGTCACCTTTTTTAACCGAACCGAATGCCTGACCTTTTCCCGGTGGGTGCCCTCAATACAATGCCTAACCCCGAACCTTTGGAGTTTGTTGTCCCATCGGTGTATAGTACCCATAGTCCCGAAGGGGATCCCTTTGCCATGGAGTTTTTCTTTTCCGCCTCGGGCAAAATTCCGATGCTAAAATCAGCCACGAAGTCTGCCAAGACTTGGGACTTAATGGCAGTTCGAGGTTGATAAGTAACCCACTTAGCTCAACCGCCCATTTGGATAACCTCCCCGACAACTCTGGTTTGTGCAATATATTTCTCAGGGGGAAAGTTGAAACTACTGCTATTGGGTGACATTGAAAATAGGGCCGTAGTTTCCGAGCAGTAATGAGTAAAGCAAGCGCTAATTTTTCCAAGTGTGGGTACCTGGTTTCAGCATCGAGGAGTGTCTTGCTCACATAATAGATGGGCTGCTGTTTGCCATCTTCCTCCCGAACCAGCACTGCACTGACTGACACCTCGGACACCGCCAAATATACCAGCAATGTCTCTCCTTCCTTTGGCTTGGCAAGCAACGGTGCGTTAGCCAAATATTGTTTCAAATCTTTCAACACCTGTTTACACTCCGGTGTCCACTCGAAGTGATTGTTTTTTTCAAAACGGAGAAGAACTTGTGGCATCGCTCCGAGGACCTTGAGATAAAGCGACTCAAGGCAGCGACTCGGCCAGTCAAGCGTTGAACTTCCTTTACCCCGGTTAGCTCCTCGGGGATTTCTTCAATAGCTCTGATTTTATCTGGGTTGGCTTCGATTCCTCGTTCGGAGACAATAAAACCCAAGAACTTGCCTGATCCTACGCCGAAGGCGCACTTCTCAGGGTTCAATTTCATACCATATTTCCTCAATACAGCAAAAGCTTCCCTCAGATGATTCAAATGATCCTCCATTTGGATCGATTTGATGAGCATATCGTCTATGTAGACTTCCATAGACTTCCGAATGTACTCTTTAAACATGCGACACACTAGCCTTTGGTATGTCGCCCCGGCGTTCTTCAGACCGAAGGGCATCACTTTGTAACAGAAGGTACCTCGGTCTGTGATGAACGAGGTCTTCTCTTCATCCTTCGGGTCCATGAGAATTTGGTTATACCCCGAATATGCATCTAGGAAAGTTAATAGTTTATGTCCAGCCGTGGAGTCTATTAACCTATCAATTTGTGGTAGTGGATATGAATCTTTGGGGCAAGCTTTGTTTAGGTCAGTGTAATCTACACACATTCTCCACTTGCCATTCTTCTTCGGTACAACCACAACATTGGCCAGCCACTCGGGATATTTCACTACTCTGATGAAGCCATTCTCTTGCAATTTGGCGGTCTCGTCCTCGATCGCCTTCTTTTTGACCCCGGCATGAGGTCTTTTCTTCTGCTTCACTGGGATAAATTTTGGGTCTACATTCAGTTTGTGGGTCATGATCTCCGGATCGTTACCCGTCATATCTGAATGTGACGAGGCAAAACAATCATGGTTGGACTTCAAAACTTCTATGATTGCCTTTTTCGACTCCGGGTCCAACTCCGAGCCGACAAACACTTTCCTATCGGGGAAATCTTTCAATAGAGTGAAAGATTCCAACTCTTCAATAGTTGAGTCCTCGGCCTTTTGCTTCCGAGGCTCTTGAATACAAGCCAGAATCTTTTCGACTTCTCCTCGGGCGTCCTCCCCGCTTGACCCCGAATCCAGTCGTTGCTATTGTTTTGGCCCAACCGGGGCGACTCCACTTTTTAGCGCAATTGAATAGCACTCCCTTGCTACTCGTTGCTCCCCCTTGATTGATCGAACCCCCCAAGGTGTAGGGAATTTAATCACTTGATGTAGAGTGGAAGGGACAGCCTCCATGGAGTGGATCCATGGTCTTCCGAGGATCACATTGTAAGCTAGATCCTCGGGCATAACTTGGAACAGTATTTCTTTGGTAATCCCCTCAGCAAATGTTTTGAGTGTGATCTCACCCAATGTTTTCTCCATTGAGTTGTTGAAGCCAGCTAACACTGTTGACTTGGGAACAACTTCACCCTTCAGCCACATCTTCTTAACAGCCCCGTAGCTAATTATGTTAACTGAGCTACCAGGGTCGATCAAGACTCTTTTGATGTCAGAGTCATTGATCCTCAACATGATAACTAGAGCGTCGTGATGAGGGAACATCATCCCATCACAGTCATCGTCGTCGAAGACAATATCATTGCCCGAGCCTCCAACTCGGGTCCTTTTCTCCATGGTGATGGAGAGCTTAGCAAACTTTTTGGCTGCGGCGAAGTTCGCGCCGTTCACTTCTGACCCCCCCGGTTATAACATTCACTACTCTCTCCGGGAGTGGAGCTCGAGGTGGTTGTCCATCACCTCGGTTCTTGGAAAAGTTGTCTTTCCCTTTATCAGTGAGGAAGTCGGCCAAGACTCCCTTCTTCAGTAGGTGGGCTACCTCGAGGCTCAAAGCTTTGCAGTCCTCGGTTCTGTGGCCATAATCTGCGTGGAACACACAATGCAGATTGTGGTCTCTCTTGTCTGCCGGGGTCCTCATATCTTTGGGAACCCTTACCCCGGCTGTCCCCTTGACAACATTGACCAGCTCCGAGGTCGATATGTTGAAGTTATAATCTTGGATCCGAGGAAGATCCTTTCTAGGGACCGAAGCGGAGCTCGAGGGGTTTCTTTGGTTCATGTTGGGTTGAACCTTCTCCCCGAGCCTTTGGCTTATATGAGAGGCTGGGTATGAATTACCGAGGGTGTTTCCCAACCTCTGGCTAACATGCTGCCTCGTCGAAGTGTAAGGTTCGTACCTCCCCTTCGAATTATTTTGTGGCGCCTCGGCGCGATTTGAAGATTCACCTCGGTTAAGTTGTTTATAACCTCGGTTCTTGAACTCAGCTTCCTCCAATCTGATTTTGGAGTAAGTGCATCTATGCAGATCCTCCCACGTCAGGACCTGATATTGTTGTAATTCTTTACGCAATTCAGCGGCAGAGCCAGAATTGCGACTGTTGATACCCTTTTCAAATGCCATGATGGCCAAGGTATCATCCATCCGGGGCAATTCCATGTGTTCAGCGTGGAATCGCTCAAGAAACTCTTTAAGTGGCTCACCGGGCCGCTGCTTCACCTCACATATATCCTCCTTCCTCTGGAGGATCTTTTGCGCCCCGGTGTGAGCCTTGACAAAGGCGCTGGACATTTCCTTAAACGAGGAGATTGACCCCGCTGGCAAACACAAATACCACCGAAGGGCTCCCTTTTCCAACGACCAACCAAACTTCTTTAAGAACATCGACTCGAGCTGAGTAGCCGTCAAGTCGTTGCTCTTTACCATGGCCATATATTCCCTTATGTGCTCCTTGGGATCAATTGTCCCATCATATTTCTTCAGGAACGTAAGTTTGAAGCCCGGGGGAGTTTGGGATGGAGCCGTTTCGGGCTTGTAAGGTTGCTCCCTGTATTGATCGATGTCGAGGTCATCCTCATCCTTCGTTATCCCTGGCAGGCCTTCGAGGCGCTTTTCCACACGCGCCTCAATGCGAGCCTCGATTTCTCTACTCATTCTTTCAACGTCGACCGAGGACGTTGTTTCTGCCACGGTAGGGAACGTCCCGATGTGTGGCGTGGTGGTTGGGTTGTTCCCCGAGCCCCCAGACGTGGCCCCATTGTTAGGTCCCCTTGTTATCGCGCCCGGAGGAACGAAGGGCGGGATGCCTCCACCAGGGGCCGAAGGCTGGGCACTGTTAGGGGTAGCGCTATTTCTCACTTCCAATGAAGCGCGGAATTCAGCATTGATGCTAGCTTGCTCATCCTGTTTACTTTGGAGAGCTCTTAGTGTGGTGACAAAGTACATCTGGAATTCTTCAGTTGTCATTGGGGCGAAGGGTTGTTGGTTCAACGGAACGTCAACCCGATCGTTATTATTACCACCGTTACTGTTATCAGCCAATGTTGAATCGCAAACTTTTGACAAAGAGCGGATTTGGAACTTTGGAACAAAGCGTTACTGCTTATATCCCCACAGACGGCGCCAATTTGTATGCGCCTAAATCAGTTTAGGTACACAAATAGAATTTGGATTCGGATACAAGCAATTCTTCGTATCAAAGTTGGAATAATACGTGAAAAAGATGTAAAAACGAGAGAATAAACTGTATTGCAATATACGAATGTGATTACAAATTTGGGCACCGTTTCAGTACAAATTTCTGGATGCCTACAATACAAAATGATCTAATATTTATAGGCGTGTAGTCCCTGCCCACGTTCTCCATTAGCAGCTGAATTGTCTCCCACGATCTGGGCATTAAATGGAGGAGTTAGTGGGGTAAAGTAGTGGGCTGCAGAGCCGCTTGAACCGAGGGGATCCACCGAGGCGCGAATGAATGACCTCGGTGGCTTGGCCCTGTCGCTTGCCTTCGGTGACAGCCTCGGCGCTTGGCTTCGGCGATTCATTGATTCGCTTCGGTCTCTGGCTCGCAGGCATGAGTTCAGATGTTAAGATTTGCATGACCGGGACGAATCATCGCGAGTCGATTTTTACCCAATACAATCCCCTTTCAGATTTAATAAGTGCGAATTCAAAATAACCGATCAGTAAAATTACACTGATAACTAAGTAAACGGAAAGGGATAATTTCATAACTAACCAAGTATCTTACATAGCCTTACTAGATAATAGACATATTAACATATATCAATGGCTAGCCAAAATTGATGCTAAATAATAGGTACATGAATATCCTAACTTCTAAGAGATCTGCGTGAATATCTCCTAAATACTAGCGCCAATTCAGTTAACTAAAAAAGAAGCGAAAAAAATGGGATGGAAAAACGTTTTTAGATTCCTATAATTATGGAATCCCACTAATCTGTGGCAAGTATATATCCCAGTAAAGCAGTTTTTTTAGGTTATTAAGTCATAAATATTCACCAAATACAAATCAGATTACATCTTCTCTTTTTCCATACAAGAACAAAAATAAGATCAGAAGGCATCTTACTAATTAATATTAATCATTGTTTACCTTAAATATCAGCAAGTGAATACCCACTGTGTATCACGTTAAAGGAGAAAATACAAGGGAAATAGTATCTTTGCATATGAATATCATCAAAATATGACACCAACGCAAATATGCAACAAATATGTACAAAAAATATGCAGTGAATACCAAATATGGAATAAATACTTACAGTGAATACCAAATATGCGATGAATTATAAAATGCCAAATATGCATCAGATATGTACAAAATATGCCGTGAATACCAAATATGCAACAAGTAATTACAAAAACACCAACTACCGAAAAAATGGGAAAATTGTTACTGATATTTTCGTTAGGCGTGGGTTAAAAGTTGAGAAGCGGGAAAAAGAAATAAATGCTAACTTAATGCATATCCGAATTCCCATAAATATAGGCATAGTAAAAGGAAGATAGAAAGTTTTTAAAAGTGTCTATTAAATGTAAAGTAAATTGGTATAAATGTCTATTTTGAATAATTAAGGCAAAATGTATCTATATTTTGATAAACACCCTGCCAATGTCTATATTGTGTAAAAATTCCAAACGGAAAAAGGAGACATGCAGTGTTAAGATATTCCTATTTCAACATACCTGTGTGAATCAGATGATATATGTACAAAAGTATTTCATACAAATTCTTTGAAAGACTCAACAAATTTACGAAAAGTAACACACATCCATACTTGATATTAGGCACACTCGTACCAATATCTATTGACAGTCAAGTTCCTGTAACATGGCTAAGGCAAAGAGACATAGGTCAAACACAATTTCTAAACAATAGTACCAAGTACAAATTTAACTTATATTATTAATCATACTTCACTCTTGGCAAACCCCATCCATTTTGTTGTGTAGTTTGACTGGGTGACATATGTCTGCGTCAAACAAATAATCAAATTGTTTTAAGACCTATTCTGTAAGTGATGAACAACTGGCATTTCTTGCAAATCCCAGAATTAAAGCATTCGTTTGGCAAATGTATAATCTTATCTTGGGTTCGTAAATATCTTTGTTAATGCTTTGTAATGCTGCCCCATGTGACATCCATTAATCAGAATTGACAGACAATGTTACCTTCTAATCTTTTTTCTCTCACTTGAGATATTTATTAAATTTGGGACTAGTTCGATTTCGTTTGAGTAACGAGAAGAAAACAACCAACCGGCACACATCTTAATTCTTAGTCATTCAAATTTTCATTGATGGTGAAAGACAGGTTTGGCTACCATTTGAGTAACTTTTTAGGTAAGAGTTTGAGTTGATACCTGATTCTTTTCAGCAATAAAAGAAAAGATATGAATTTTCTAATCAGTAAGACCTTCCTACCATCAAAGCAGCGTAAACAAATGATATAAGGTACTTCATTTTACTTAAGGTCTTAAAATAAAGTCCTCCTTAATAGGAACTAAAACTCCCCAAGCAGGTTTCTGCTATGAACCAGGAGGTTCGTGGCCTAGCCTTGAAAACTGAGTACTCATTGCCTATTCGTAGGGACCGGTAGCACATCCCTTGGGAGGTTTTACTGCGTGAATGTAGAGGCCTTATATTCAAGTCCGGGAACAAAAGTTATTTTCGATAGGAAATACATGCTGGATTTAAGAGTTCACTCATAAAAGGTGCTCTTAAAGCATATTCAGTTAAAAGATAAGTTACCTACTAGAGTCTTATAAGAGTACAAATACTATGTGTACTACAATAAAACATTAAGAGAAAAGACACATAGTTTTCCATTCTCTGTACCATGTTTAGACCGTGGAAAAGAGGTTGTTCCATCAAGAGCGTTACAACCACTGGCGCCTAGTAATTCCAGCAGTGGTCAAGATCAGTCACTTCCACTAACGAGAATAATAAATAAGTTCTTATGTTACAATTATGTCTTATCTATTTAATATAGATTTTTGTAATTATAATCCTTCACCTATCATAGTGGGCTTTCTATTGCAGTAGTTAAACTAGTGGATTACGGGCAGGATGCATAAGAAAAGCTTAATTACTTAGTTTAGACCTGAGTGAATCAGTTTATTTAGTAAACTAAAAGCAATAACATCAATCCACCATACGTGTTAAGTCAGAGTCGTAAACTAGTTTAATTTGGATTCCTTTAACGTCATTATACATATCCAATCTTGCAAATTGCAAAGACCCAATTTAAGTTGATTGTATCAGACCAAAATCAAGAATCAAACCTACCTCATTCTCTTCAGTTTCCCTTACTACTGCTAATTAATATCTTACTCCTTAGTTGTAAAACCAAGGTTTTCATTGTTATGCTGATACACATCGGTTACGAGCATTATTTGTACTAGTATTAATATATTATTATGAGACCTTCACGTGATGCGCATTAACTTTTCCAATGGATAAACATTTCATCATCGTTTAACTTTGAATGTTTAATTTTGAATATTTTGTTATAACTTTCTTTCTTTTTTCATTTCAATATTATAAACATTATGAAGAACACAAATGAGTGATATTAAGTTATGAATAAGATATGATTTAATATGACATTAGAATAAACATATGCCATACTAGCGTTAATTAATTTCAAGTGTCACTATCATTTGTAAAATGACAATCTATCTCATTCCTTTCAATTAGAAGGGACAACGACACTTGAGAGAAAACCAATAATCTTAGGTTGAGCAATATCTCCATAAGCAACTTCGGATGCTTACGGAGATATGGCTTTGTTAAAGGTCTTGTTAACTAGTGTGTGCTTTCTTCATAGTTGGTGTACTAGGGGCTAGGGCAAGGCGAATCTCAACCCCTTCGTAAACTAGCTTTTACAATTTATATTAGAACATCAAGTACTTCCTCACCAGATATTATGAAGTGTTAATTGGCACAAACCTAAAAAACACAATTAGGTCTAAGCTAGCGTTTGGACATAAATTTTCAAATATTTTTTGAAAAATATTTTTTGAGTGAAGTTTGATGTGAAAATGAAGTATTTAGACATACTTTTTGAAAATAAATTTTACTTTTAGTTTGAAGTTGATATAAAATGCAACAGTCACTTTTAGACCCAAATTAAGCCTTAAAAGCTCTTTTTGGGTTTTTGAATCTTAAATTTGGGCAAGCAGTATAAACAAACATTTTTTTCCAAAAAAACTCCCAAAAAGTCACCCCAAAGTTTGAATTGAACTCTCAATATTATGTCAACTCTCGTTTGGTTGGTGGGATTGAGATTATAATCCCAACATAAAAAATAATATTCAATTTATCCCGTATTTGGTTACCGATATAAGGTAAAGTGGACTTAACCCACGTTTATGAGATTATAGGTGGGATAAATTATCTCATATGGAATGTGGGATAAGTTATCTCACACTTTATCTCAATTTTAATCTCATGATATAATATATCCCAAAATCATGGAACATCCCATTTTCGTTAATCCCTCCAACCAAACGACCCTTGGGTTCAAAAAAGAAGAAAATGTTAACATTTAATTATTAAATGAAGACAAAACTAAGCTGCTGTTTGGACATAGATTTGGTTGAAACTTGAAAAGATAGTTTTGAGGTTGAGTTGAAAAAAAAAATAAAATATATATATATATATATATATATATATATATATATATATTTTAGAAATTAACGTTGTGTTTGAACATAGATTTTACTTAAAAAAGAGTTGAAATTTTGTGAATGAGAAAAAGTTTTTTTTTTTAAAAAAACTAAAACTAATCTCAATCAGTTTTTCAGAAATTTGAAGATTTGATTTATAATATTTATATAAATTCTACAACAAATAAAGATTTGAAATATTATTTGAAAAAAAAGCTCTCAAGTTGGTCGTAAATGAAGCATGAAAAATGTAAGGGTAAATGTTTAGAAGGGAAAGACTTTCCAAAAGAAGTGGAAGGAGAAGATATAAGCATGGGCCATGACTAAAGGGCATTGGCCATTGGGGAACCTAAAAGGACAGTGACACAAACTCTTTTTTGAGTTTCTCTAGATTTTAGGTTGGAACAGGACCAGATCTTTCAATTTCCACCAAAAACAGTAGGAAAGAAAAAAAAAATTGAATGCAAAAGATTGATTGGTTATGGAACTGCAAAAAAGAAAAAATGATGATCTCATTGCCCATACTGCCACTTGCCACTAGCTTTAAGCTTCCCCAAGCCTCCATTTGTGCCAGTGTAAATTGCTGTAGTACTGCAAGAAGCACAGTGAGGCAGACTCTGCAACCTTTAAGCAGTATGATGAATAAGGGTTGGTTGATATATATGACAGCACATATGCTTATCCACTTTCAATTAACAAAGGATGGTCAATATGTGACATGGATTGGAATTGTACAGGGACAAGGACAATCCCCCATGTATTTGGATAATAACTTACCACGGGGGTTACCCATGGACTTATCATCTTATTGCTTTTCGGCCTTCACCCATAAAATATCTTTCATCAGTTCTTCTTTTTTGATTTTCTTTTTTATAAACCTTTGTAAAGTGTCCAGTAAAGGAGTGTTCGTTGCCTGCATAAGGATAGCTAATATCTCACGATATTCCTCACGACAAATATGCCGTGTTTGTTTCAATTAATCCATCATCACATCCAACATAGTAAATACAGTATATGTTACTTGGTTGCAATTTTGTTCTCTTTCCATCAATTATATATGCACAAGTAATTCGGGAAGGTATATATTATTTTATGCAAATACAACAACAACAACATATTCAATTGTTGTAATTTGTGTAAAAAATAAATGCATATATTTCCGAATAATTTGTGTATTGGCCTAATTTGATTAGGTCAATCAATCAAACTTGTAACGTAGTTTACAAGAAATATGTCATATCAAAGTTATTATATAAACTGAGAAAATGAATAACAAGAACGTAAGATGAACAATAGCAGATAAGTAGTGTTTTCATATGTATTTCTGGATCGATTATAAGGAAAGCTAAGTGTTATTTATAGCCTATTGAATACAAAGGTAATTAATGCATTAATTGTCACTTTCCCATGTCTTGATCATGGGCTTCCCATGATTTTTGTGTGAGCAAAAATACGACACCTGTTGTTACGGGTATACGAGTCCAGCTGGTGAGACTAGACTTATCCTACAAGTAACGGGACACGCTGGATACATGCCCGTTCTACGAGTTACGACGACGGTACGGGGCGCAGAATGCAAGGCATACATCTTGCTGCCTTACGGTTATAGTCTCCTAGTTAGGATTTCGAATATACCACCGCCTTGAGTTTATAGGCCCACGAGTCTTATTAGTCTTTGTATTTTACCTTAACTAGGACTGGATATCCACTACTATAAATGCCCTTCCTTATATTGTATTGCACATCAAGTGATTTAATATTGAATCCGACTATTCTCAAGGAATAAAAGCTCTTTACTTTCTTGTCTATTATTGTTCTCTTCATTTACTTATTTTTCATTGTATTTTACCGTATTGCTTGTGACCCTTCATAAATTTAAGTGTTTAACCTAGACGTACAAATTTAGGCATAAACAATTGCCTCATTAAATGCTGAATTAATAGATGACTGTTATGAGGCTGTTTATCTGCTTAAGCGTAACCGCTTCCCCGAGGCTCGAGCTTCCTGCCTCGATGAGACGAGTCTTCCATTCGTCGAGGTAAGTTTCTTTCGAGGCCTGTGTTGGACTTTGACCTCGAGGTCTTGCCTTGAGGGTTAAGTGCCTCGAGATTACTTCATTAAACCACCATTGAAACATGCCTCGAGCTACATACCCGAAGTTCCACGTATGCAAGTAATTTTTCACTCAATACAGATAGTCCCCCACTCCTCGGACAACTGACAGAGTTCCCGAGGAGTGAAATGAATTTAGGCGGGAAATCAACATGGCGACACGTGCGCCTAGCAATTTGAAAAGGCAGTAGTTAGATCGAATTCCCATCTGTTACATGTGGCGACCATTGAACGGTCGAGATTTTTCGTTCCTCCTTCCTAATATAAATGCAATAATGATCCTTCCTCTATACGTACTCCAACTTGTCCACCTTCTTCCTCACTTTCAAATTTCTAAACAAAAGTAAATCTTCTTCAGAGCAAGAATAATTTCAAGCTTCTTCTTCTTCAAACAGCAGATTTAAGTCAAAAAATCTTCATCAAATCCCTAAACAAAAATGTCTGCCACCAATTCTATGAAAAATTCCTCTGGTCCATCTGATTAAAGACACCTGTTACCGCCACTATTATAAGCGGCGGTGAATTGGTTATTATTTCTGAACCTTTGAATATTATCCCGCCGACTGTCGATGACACTGAAGCAAGTCCCAATTGGGCGATTTAAACCCAAGGTGGCGCAAGGCTGCCGCTGGCCGTGACAAACTTGAGGAGGTGATCGATGAAGAGAAGGATGTCGGCATGGCTGATGAGGTGGACGATGGAGAAGCCGATGCTAGTGTGGCTGGTGAAGCTGTGGCGGAATCTTCAAAGCCAAAGAAAATTCCCAGTGTTAAGGAGCTCGAGCCTAATCAAGTTATCCCCTCAAACTTCGATATTGATAAAGACTTCAAGCTACAAGATCAATCAGTAGCCCAACAAGAAAAGAATAGAAATGTGTCGGTCCAAGCCACACCGAGCCTGTTACTCAAGCCCATGTGGCTTTGGTTCGGAAAGATTATAATTGAGGCCCCGAGGTCAAAGTGGGTGTTCCTGCCCCGAATAGTAGCAGCTCAGATCGCGTGGTCGGGCATTCCTTCGTTTACACCTATCCCTTCACGATATGATTTTCTTTCCCCATGCATCGGGTAATTGACACCTTTTTGCGGAAAATACAACTTGTGTTTGGCCCAACTAGGCCCGGGCTCTGGAGGGTTGTACAATGCCTCAATTTCTTAAATCGAAAGGTTGGGGGTACCTTTCACTTTTCAACACCTGATCTCTCTTTTCTATTACACTCTTCACAAATGTGGGGTTGTTCAGCTCAGTAAACGAGGAAAATACTCGTTAATAATAAAAAGTGTAGACACCGAAGACCACAGTTGGAGCGATCGTTTCTTCTCCCATCCAGACCGCTGTCCCTTGAGCCTGGATTCTCCGAAGTGTGGAATGATGCACGTAAGTATCATTCTATGTGATTTTCTTATCCTTCATTCATAACCTCGAACTCATTTTCCAATTGTTGCCTCGAATTCCTAAGCGGACAAGGTTCTAGTTGTACCCCCAGCCAATTTGGTTAGCTGGGTTCAAGCAATCATCGACATTCTAAAGCGGCCCCTGAGAACATGGAAGAGTATAGCTGCATTGAAAGAAAACAAATGGGTGTGCAAACGGCACGGTAAGTTTTTGGTACAATTTAATTTCCTTGGATCTGCCCGAGGTTTCTTTCTTGCTAAATCTACCCTTTCCTTCGTAGATTTTCTCAACAAGACGGCTAGCACCAAGCCAAAAGGGAAAGAGGTCAACCAAAGTAAAGCGGCTTCAGGTCCCGAGGCCATTGTCGAGCCGTAATACAGCCTGAGGGATGAGCCAAGCAACGTGGACATCAAGGATTTCAAAGAAGTTGAAATAGTAGACCTCGAGGGGTCTAACCACGTTACTGCCAAGGCCAAAGTCAAGGCCAAAGTTGGCGAGGTTGAAACTCCTCCCACGGCTGAGGGGAAAGCTGTTGAGACCCCCTCGTCTGTTGAAGAAAAAGTTGCATTGAGCCCCGCACGAGCCAACTCAGAACCTCCCCACGCTTTGGCATCTTAAAAGGACCTGAGAAGGATTGAAGTTCCTTCGGACTTGTGTCTTTTTTATGATACCATCCCCATGGGTCTTAGAGGATTGCTCAGAACAAAAGAACGAGATCTTGCCAAAGACACGGTCCATGAGGATCTGTTGGCCAACTCTACCAAGCACGCTATTCAATTTGCTTTCGCTGTTTATGATTCTCCCCTTTCAACTATCTTATTTTACCTTGGCCTTCATATAAATCTTTTGCAGAGCTACTTGTGTGCGATCAAGGCTGTGGAAATGGAGGTCCACCGATCAGCTTCTATTCAGCAGATAGGGGACGTTTGGGAGCGCCAAAAGTCGGGGCTTTTGGCCCAAGTTTTTAAGTTGCAAGCCCAATTGGCTAAATCCAACCTCGAGCTAGATCAAGCTCGCTAGGGTGCTGTCAAGTCTGACCTCGAGCTGAATCAAGCTCACGAAACTGCTGTTGCCCTCGAGGCTCAAATGAAAGCGCAAGAAGAGAGTCACCGAGCAGAAAGCTAAAAATTGAAAGAGGACGTTGAACGAACCAACGCTAAGTTTTGTGAAAGTTGCTACGGATTATCACAACAAACTGAAAGCGAAGATGCTCTAGATGAATCAATTGGACGGTCGGACGTTGACACTCGAGGCTGAGGTTGAGACTCTTCGGGGAAAAGAAGCCTCCATGGGTGCGAAGCTCCAGGCAAAAGCCACAAGGAATCAACTATATAAAAGTTGGGCTATTATCCAAACCAAGTTGAAGGCCCTCGAACAATGCAAAACTGGGGCGATAGATTTCGATAAGGAAATTGACAAGGCCAACAGCGACACAGCTAAGGCTCAGCTGATCAGGGATAAACTTTCCTCAAGTTACAGCTCGAGCGAAGATGAGGCTGAAGAAGATGAAGAGGACATCGAGGACTCTAAAGATGGGACTTCAACAGATGGGGAAGATGACCCCGAAGCCTAGTTAGCATTTTCCCTTTTTTTTTTGCCATGGCCCTCGAGCCATGTGATGTAAATAGTTTTTGAAGCCTCCAGGCCTTTATTAATGAAACTTAGCTTTTCTATAAGTGTTAGGCTTTACTTTGTTTGCAAAATGCGACAAGTCTCTTAGAATATTGTTTGCTTGTAAGACTTAAATAATTCATAACAAATCAATGCTAGCTTGGAACGACGTCTTGTACCCGAGCAGTGGCATAAAGAGACAATCCTGCTTGAGTAACATAACTTTGGGAATGACATATTTAAACAAAAGATTGTCGAATCAAGTTTGTTTCATTGATAAACCATAACTGGCGTTTACATAATCCTAGTCAAAGCTAGACTTAGGTAAATTTATGAAAACAAACAGCTGTTACTGGGCGATAAAATCGATACTAGGCTAATCTTCGAGAGACAGTCCTCGGTTGTGGATAGCTAGTCTTCGGGTCCGCTTGCAGTCCCCGGTATTAGAGGCTTCGAGTCAATCTTGAGTGCACACCATGCCCTATATCCCCCCAGTGTTTGAGTGTGAATTAATGAGGACCCGAATACTGTAAATCAATCCCTCCGCTTCCTGAAAAGGTTAAGCAAAGAAAAATGATAGGTTAGTTGGAATTATTTCGACCTAAGCATTGAAGCGTTGACGACTCGACACCGTAGGTGAAAATTTGCTGACAAAAGGTAACATACCTCAGCATCAAAAATAATAACGCTCCAAATTAGACACATTCCAATTTAAGGCCTCTAATTTTCCTTTTAATTCCTCCAACTAATAAAATCCATTTCCAACTATTGCCTTGACTCGGTAAGGCCCTTCCCAATTCACGGCGAGTTTGTTAGCATTCTTCTCGTTGGTAGTCCGGTTCGAGGCCATTAGCACATAATCTCCAACTTTGAAGGCTCTGAGTTTAGCCTTCCTATTTAGGTAAGCCTTGATTTGCCTATATTGAGCCGTTAATCGAACCAAAGCCATTTTCCTCCATCCTTCAAGCAAATCCAACCTCACACGTATCGCTTGCTAATTTGATTCTTCAGTTGCATGAGCATACCGAAGGCTGGGTTCGCCAACTTCCACAGGAATCAAAGAATCAATCTCATAGGCGAGGGAAAATGGTGTTTCACCCGTGCTGTTCTTCTCAGCGGTACACATTGCCTATAACACCACGGGAAACTTATCGAACCACGGTCTTTTTGCTTCATCGGGACTCTTCTAGATGTTTTAACTATTATTCTATTCGAGGTTTCAGCCTGCCCATTAGCACTTGGATGATAAGGGGTCGAGGCTATCCTTTTTATCCCCCATTTTGTAAGAAAAGTAGTGACATCTGAACCCATGAATTGCGGGCCATTGTCACAAGTTATTTCCATTAGGACTCCGAACCTACAGATGATATTCTTCCAGATGAAGCTGATGACTTCCTTCTGCCTAACCTTAGCAAAAAACCCCTCTTCCACCCACTTGGGGAAATAATCAGTGAGCACGCGTATAAACCGAACGCCCCTTTTAGCTCTGGGGAGTGGCCCAACGATATCCATCCTCTATTTCATGAAGGGGCATGGTGATACAACTGAGTGCATGGGTTCAGCTTGTTGATGAATCACCAGTGCATGTCGCTGGCACTTATCGCATTTTCTAGCAAAAGATTTAGCATCCTTGCTCATGTCCTGCCAATAATACCCTGATGGAAGGAGCTTTTGAACTAAGGCCTTTCCACCTGAATGATTGCCACATTCGCCTTCATGTATTTCTCTCATTACGTACTGCATTTCTCCTTGACCTAGACACTTGACCATCGAGCCGCAATACAACTTTTTGTACAATTGCCCTCGAATCATTGAGTAAGGGACCACTTGCGCCCTAAGCTTCTTAAACTCCCTCTTATCTATTGGAAGAACTACGAAATCCAAATAAGAAATGAACTTGGTATACCAATCCCAAGTTCTATTTACTGAATTCACTTCTAGCTTGATTTTTCCTACCGTAGATGTGAGCAACCGAACCTTCGAATTAGTCGTCGAGTTCTCCTCTTCGATAGCTGAACATAAGTTGGCCAAGGCGTCTGCCTCGGCATTCTCTATTCAAGAGATTTGCTTGACTTTCCATTCTTGGAAATTAACCAAAACTTGTTGTGCTGGAGCCAACAGTTGTTGTATTCTAGGCTCTCGAGCTGAGTAATTACTGAGCACTTGATTCGCTACCAACTGCGAATCACATCTCAATTCCACTTTATCTGTTCTCATTTCTTTGGCCAGCTTCAACCTTGCTATGGTAGCCTCGTACTCAGCTTCGTTGTTGGTCACTTTTTGAATTCTCATGGAATTCCTCAATCTTTCCCCCTATGGGAGCCACCAAAACTATACCGTGCCCTGAGCCTTTCGAATTAGTGGCCCATCAATGTAGAGTATCCAAACCCCAGGGGTTGGTCCTCTAGACATCAAATTCTACTTTTCCACCTCATGAAGTATTTTAGCTTTAAAGTTAGCCACAAAATTCGCCAACACTTGGGATTTTATGGCTGTTCCAGGCTGGTAAATAATTTCATACTCACTTAGCTCGATTGCCTATTTATACAGCCTCCCTGATAGCTCAGGCTTATGTAATATACTTCTTAAAGGGAATGTAGTAACTACAGCTATGGGGTGGCATTGAAAGTATGGACGAAGCTTACGAGCAGCGACGACAATAGCAAGTGCTAGTTTTTCTAAATGAGGATACCTTGTTTCAGCATCTGTTTATGCGTCAATCTTTATGTCTAGGTTAAACAATTAATTATGAATGAGGTCACAAGCAATACGGTAAATTACGACTGAAAAGTAAATAAACACGATAAAAATAAAGACAAGTAAATAAGCAAGAAATACTGAAGAAAGCAAAGTAAATCTTATTCCTTGAAAGTAGCCGGAGTTGATGGCAAATCGTATGTTGCGTACAATACAGTATAAGGAGGGGTATTTATAGTAGTAATACTCAGTCCTAAATAAGGTAAAATACAAGTACTAATAGAGCCATGGGCCTACAACTCAAGGCGGTGGTATACTAAACCCTAACTAGAAGATTGTAAACCCTAGGTGATGGGATGTCTGCCCTGCGCCCTGTGTCCAAACCACCTAAACGGTCCTTGGCTCTAGGAGCTGGCGTATATCCTTAGTGCCCGGTGACTTGTAGGATAAGTCTAGTCTTGTCAGTTGGATTCGTATTCCCGTAGCAATAGGTGACATATTTTTGTCCACACTGTCAGTCCTCTCACTTGATGAGTGCTGACACAAGCAGTCAGGAAATGAAAGCGGCGTGATGTGAAAAGATATCTCACTGAGTCCTTGAGACTCGTAGTCTCCTTGACCAAGAATTATATTGAACTCTTTGAGAACTTCGTATGCTTCCTTCTGATTGGCTGATACCGATCTCATACACCTTTTCAGGAACTACCATTAACTGCTCTAAATCATTTCATATCTCTAGCCAAAATGACGCGTGACCATTTCGTGCCTCATACTTATCACTTTCTACCTAAAAATAGTGACTTCATAATAGTGGGAAAATCACAACTCTTCTTCAGAAAATAATTCGCTTCTTCCGCAATTTCTTAAAATAGTGAGAAGCTTTTCTTCTCTTAAAAATGTTTGCCTTTGATCCTGGTTTGATATTCCCAGAAAATATTCTTTGTTCCAAATTGATGTTGCATAAAGGATGAAACTCATCTGCAGTTATCTTCTCTTTTCTCTTCATCTATGAGGGAATAAATGAAGTCCCCCGAGTCATGAAGTTTGATCGGGATTCTAATGATGTCCCTCGGAATGTTTTCATTATTTTACATACACTGGTTACTGTGCGCTCATCTTCTAACACAATGCTTGATGTAATATTCTTCTTGTCATACGGGGTCAGGATGCTTAGTCCTTTCAGCTGTCATAAGGCTTCTCTGCATGATTTCTCTGGTGTTTAGGTTGCCTCTTTGAAGGAGTAGGGTTGAAGCCGACTTGTCTGACACCGTTTCATAGCAGGCAAGAAGATGGAGCTCTAGGTCGTGAGCGGATAAATGAATCACCAAGTTCTAACTCCGCCTGCGATCCTAGGCTGTCTCTTGGTTCTGCTGGTACAGTCTTGTCGGCGTTGCAAGGCCTCGTCGGCCATTGGCTGTGGGATACCCATGGGAAAATGCTCTCCTGTGGTAGGTTCCCAGCTCAAGCCTTTCTGCTCTCAGCGAACTCCTATTTACGCTTGAAGATCTGTGGGGCTGTGCACTCTGGTTTGGCCAGTTGAGGTTGAAGCGGATGGTCAAGCTTCGCTGCTAGCCTTTTAATTTCTCTTCAAGTTCAACGGACAAGATGGGGGAAGGTCATGCATGTACTCAGGTGCTTCGGGGATACCTTGCTTTGATCAAGCAGATTGGCTTTGACTGCACCAGCGGCCGTATACCTTGAAAGAATGATGGGGCCGACATATCTCAGGCTGTCAGAAGAAAAGAAGAACTCTGAATTGTTTACGGCGTATAGCTACAATCCAGATGAATGATTTTTCAGCCATGTTAATCCTGAGGAGCTCTTTGTTTTTAGTCTTCCCTTCCATTTTTTTCTATAATTGTTATAAACAAATGTTGTATTCAAGAAGAACTAAATGTATATTATGAGCCTATGAGCTGTTTGTTATTAATGAAATGAATGGTCATCAATATTTCATACGTGCTTGTGTTATTACGCGTTGCGTAATGTGTAACCAAGTAGTATGTTTGTGCACCTAAATATTAGATGGCTTCCAATCGTCCTGACTATTCTAGTCGTATAAGAATGTGTGTCAGTGTGCCTTCCATGAGCAATTACATCCGTTGTGCACTGATAGACGGCGGCTAGGTTGCATCCGCAGTAAATGGTTGTTTGCGCCCACAATGGGACGACTTTAGCCCGTGTGGAAACTATCTTTTTTTGTTTTGAGACAAAATATCTCTGCTTAGTTAATCGAAAACTTCAACAAATAGCCAAATTGATATTTCAACCAAGTAACGCCTTCAATTTACCCAATACTTGATAATTCAAAACTTCACAAAATACTCAAATATAATTTTGATAGCAACTCCAATTAAAACTTGATAAAGTAGCCAAATTGTAAAATTTTAACAAATATCCAAACTAGTAAATTAGCAATATTATAGAGAATTTGAGAGAATTAGATAGAATTGGATGATTTGTGTGAAAATATGATGAAATAATGAGGTATTTATAGGAAAAAAAATAGTTGGGGTGGTTATGGGGTGGTAGAGGCGCTAAAATGGCTGTTTTTTGGTCGTTGGACAACGGCTAGGGCATCAAAAGAGCTGTTGCCAATGGCTAGTTAACGGCTGAAAAATCAGGTTTTATTTTCTTATTATTTTTTTGACCGGTTCTGTTCAATTTTATTACTGGTTTATCCACTCGAAAATGGGGCAACCGTATCTGAGCCAAGGCTGGGGAGGGGTTAAATCTAGCGGTCCGGTTTTGAATGGTCCAAGCCGATTTTCGGTCCGGATCCGGTCTAGTTTGGTCAAAACCGGACTGCTGGAGACCCTTATTCAACACCAACAACAACACGAGTAGCGACAACAACACTACTATATCTCAATGAAAATATCTAATCTAAGTAATAAATCACCAAACACACTATGAGAATCTTCATATCTAGAATATTGGAGCAAATTTTGGAAAAGATTTTGAATGCCAGAGTAGATGTACAATGTTGGAGAAGAAGCATGAGTGAGCAACACCACTTTCTTACAATAGGCCGGAGAAGAGGAAGGGGAGAATCAACATTGGAGGACGAGGACTTCATCTGTGAATATGAAATCGAACAAAAAATGTGGACGAAAAACGGTGAAGGAAGAAGAAGTTGGTGGATCGTCGGCCGGAGTTGGTGAAAGTTGTCGAATAGTTCTCGCTGGAGAAATGTTTTTGATGGATAGAACTGTGGAGGGGCAGAAAGAAGGGGGATTTGGGAAGATGGAGGAGAGGATGGGGGAATGTGGAAGGAGGAGGTTAGGGATTCTTCCTTACGTAGGTATCGTTTGGCTGGTGAGATTGGATAATAACTCAAGTATTAAATTTAGTATAATATTTATCTCATGTTTGTTTAGTGATATTAACTAAATTGGGATAACTTTTATACTAAATTCATGGTATTATTCTAACCCATATAGGAGGTAGAATTATTGATTCCGAGATAATTGTTATCCCAAATTTATGGGATATCCCACATTTAGTCCCGCTAATTAAACGACCCCTTAGGGTTTTATCTTGTCTAGGAAATTTTTACTATGTTTTATAAATAAGTTTTCCTTTTCGATGTATTTTATAATTAACTAACAATGTCTCTATATCATGTTTAAAAAAAGTATCTAACTTGAATGTTTGTGTAACTAATCCTATATTTGTATAGTGTTCACATTAAAATTAAAATACATATTTTGAATTTAAAGAATTTAGCTTCAGATCACTGATGACTTGATCATAGATAGAGAGTCATGAAGGTCGAGAATTAGGGAAAAAAGTTAGAAAGTTGTTGATTGTTTTCTCTAATTTTTGTGGGAGAATATTATTTTTGTATGGGGTTCTAGAGAACCAATTATGATATTTCTCCGTTCTTACCTTATTTTTTGTTATTGGTTGTTGCTCCCAAACGCACACGCAAGTATACGTGGTCGACAAGTAATAAAGTGATAAAATCGAGTATCGTTCCCACGAGGACTGTGCAGACTAATACCTAACGAAAAATTTCTAACAAACTATCCAGAGATCTTTTTCTTTGATGGTGAGAGTTTTAGTAACTAAAAAGCAGTAATTGAAGTGCTAGAAGTGTAGTCAAGCAATGGTGCAATACTTTGGTTGTTAACAATATTAAGAGGAAGGTCCAGGGTCAGAGTTACGAACAATCCAGTTGATGTATCCAATTGATTCCACTTCTTAAATCCCGGGTTACTAACTGACAGAGTAAATGTAACTGTGAAAACCTTTCAGTTCTTCACAGTCTATGCAAGCTACTTCAATCCCTATATGTCTATGGGTTAAATCACATGCACGCATTAACGAATTCTGTAATGAGTTAAACTAGGCAAGAAAGTATATGTCTATCCTACTCGCAAATTGGTTCCCCGATGCCCGGGTTCACAAACTAGTTCTATTCTTTCTTATTATGTAATTAAATTCTCTCTTTCGAGTTCAATCTAAAAACCATAGATAATGTATAATTATCGAGCTCTAACAATTACACAAGTGAAATCAAGAAAGAATAAGTAACCCGTTATGGGATTCAATTAATGAGAATCAATCTTCAAACAATCAACTTTCATGTAATACTCTAACCCTAGAACGTAATGTTTAGCTACACATATTCATAATCACAAGGCAAAGATTTGGTGTAATAATGAAGTAAATGATGTAATAGATGAAAGATTAGGAATAAACCCTTGTTCAATGAAGTATGGTGCTCTCAATATTTCTCCAAAGTAAGAACTCCCTTCAAAAACTAAGTAAAGTACTATTTATAAGGTTTACAAACACCTAGTAATAAGTTAGACCCAAGCCTAGACGAAATAGGAAGTAAAAATCCGCACAAGGGGCGCTATAACGGGCGCCCCGCGCCTCGTAACGCGCTACAACAACCAGAAGACGCCAAACTTTGGGTGCTTTAGCCACGCACCGCGTGGGAAATCGCGCTGGGGCACTGGGCGCTATAGCTGGCGCGCCACGTGCCCCAAAGCGCTCAGCCAAAAATGCTTGTTCCTTGTTCCGAAATCTCGCTCGTGTCGTGCCCTCGTGTGCTCAATCCAATCCTCAATCAACTTCCAATCAATTCTTGCTAAATCAAGCTCCTAAAAGCTCCAAATGCACTGCGTAACAACCTACACACGCACGACATCAAATTAGTGTAAATCCACATTCACAAACTATAAAACGAGTGAATAACAAGCTCAAACATGCGGAAATATTAAGGAAACATTAGCATAAAATGCCAAACATCACCACCCCACACTTGAACCTTTGCTCGCCCTCGAGCAAGTCACATCTCACTTCCCAACCTAGGTAAAATAGGTCTGCCTATGACTATGGTTGATACCGACCATTGAACCAATGCACACATGACTACCATGGATCCACAACATGCCAACAATTTACCAAAACAAAAAATATGAGAACAACCACCCCAAAATAGCTCAAATGCACAAACTCAACTTATTGCAACCATGCTCCCACAAAATCACACCTATCTACTCAACCAAGAACCATCAACTTCACCTATTTCATGCAAACCACGTGCCCTCACCAATATGAAGCAAAAGAGTGCACCCCCAAAAATCACACACAACAACAAATATCATGAATAGAACGGGGGCAATAACAAATGAATTCACTTACTCTCATGAAATTCTCACACGTCACACACAATGTACCATAGGCTTGCCCGTAGTGTAGGACTCCACTAATGTAAGCTCACTCCAATCGGATTAACTAGGACTTTAAAGGTCGTAATGTAGGCTAAGGGGCGGGTAGGATACATATGGTAATAGTGACTACCTCCCTAAGCACTTTAATACATCACAAATATTTCATCACAATTCTCAACAAGTCACCCAATCAATACATCCATACATACACCTCCTCAACAAGTAGCAATTTTCTTTTAAGCACACACTAGCAAGGAATGGATATTCTTTTCTCTTTTTATTTCTTTTTCCACAATTTTTTTTCTTTCTTTTCAACTTTGCTCTTTATTTTTTTCTTTTCATTTCATTATTTTCCAACCTTGCCAATGCTTTTCACTACTTCACAATTTTAACAATTATTCCCCTTCATTAGCTCCACTCAAAAACCTCCCAATATCCAACCTAACTCCAAAATAACAACACAATATCAACTAAAGTGCTTAAGGAGTAAAGGGCCAAAAGAGACAATTTAGAACAAATGGGTAGGCTCGGGGTGTGGGTGCCAACAAAAAGGGTCAAAGAAATCACCACAACAATTTTTTTTTTCTCTCTCAAGGTGTATATGTAAGGGTAGGCAAATCAAAAGAAGGCCTTGTATCATTTCCCGACTAGAGCAAACCTAGTATTTCGCTTTGCACACACACGGGGCAAGGTCTAGACATTAATATGCAACATGGAGTAAACAAGAACATGACTCACACACACATCGCACATGATCCACACAAAAAGGTTCCATCAACAACTCTCAATCAAGCATCTAGAATGCAACTTGTGGAAATTTAAGCACCAATGCACAAAGGTTCACAATAAAGTCAAGCAAGTGGACTCAAGCATCTCAAGGGGGTCGTTCCAATTCTTTTTTTCTAGGCATGCATCACAATTAAACCCAAGGACACCTCAAATAGCACATGCAATCAATTCAAGTCCACCGGTATCAAACAAATCAAAGGCACCTAGCATTCTACCTATCTCCTTCGTCTAGGGTCACCTATACTAACTATCCTAATCCTAAAAATAAAAAAAAAAGGTCTCCCCGTTGAAAAGAACCGTGGCCATAAGAAAAACCACGGGGCGGATGACATGTATTACTAATAAAACCAAAAGGAAAATCTTTTTGGAATTTTTCATTAGTTTTCTATTTTTTTCATATATTAAAGCAAGAAATAAATCAAAATAAAGTCAATTGACAAAAGAAAATCCTACGGTACATGCATCCTAACCTCAAAAATAGAAAAGGGCAGTACCTCACCCCACACTTAAACTAAGCAATGTCCTCAGTGCGACAAAGAAGTAAGTGCAAAAGTAAAAGAAAATTGCCCTGATATCCGGGTGGTGCGCAGGAGTGTGGACCTAGTCCTCCTCCTCATCAGAGCCACCGCCCTCAGCATCAGTCGCCTCAACCTCACTGTCCGGATCCTGAGCAACAATATCCGAATCAGTGTTCTCATCCTCCTCCGGAGGCATCTTTACTGCTCGAGTCATGCCTAGCAGGCGCTTCGAGGTCCCCAGTAGAGGCACAGTGCGATCAATAGCTGTCATATCCACGCCCGACCGCCGGGCCATCTGCTCCATCATCAAATACTGACGCGCAGACAAGTTGGCGTCTGTTTCCCGCCACTCGTCAGCCGTCAGTCTCACCGGTGCAGTAGTGGTCACACCCTTAACCGAGGCAATATCAAATGGCTTCCCTATGTCAGGGACAATACGATCCTCAATCTCATCCACAGGGACGCCAGCCTGCTCTAAATACCGGGTCAGGATGTTCCCAAAGTACAAGCGGTTACATGAATCTAGCTTTCGTTGCTCCTTCATCACTCGCAACATGTAGTAGCCTATATTGACCGGCCTCCCAGTCATAAAGAAATATACCATGCACGCCCGAGTCTTGGTGACCTCGGAATAATGAGAAGATGGTAATATGCATGCATTTATAAACCGCATCCACACACGAGCCGGTTTGAGAAACTGCGAGAAGTACATATACTTGTGTCTTCCAGACGAACTGCGCTCCCACTTATGAGTGGAGCTCTCGCCACAAAGTGTGTCTCGCAGAGCCTTGTAGTCAGGCTTTTTAATGAACTCCTTCAGATCATCATAATCCGAGTCCTCGACCCCCAGAAAGGCATTCAATGCCGTGTGGTCTAGCTTCACTCTCACCCCCCTCACCGTGACCATGTCATCCTCCTTCCATGCGTCATCTGGCTCCCAGTTTGCATAAAGCTCTTGCACTAAATCAAGGTTGGCATGCCCCGGACTCTCAAATACCGAGTCCCAATTTAAAGCAACTATCGCATCGGCCACCCCTCAAAATTTCTGCATAACCCTCCTTTTGTCAATTGCTTGCTCGGGGATGTACCGCGCAAGCCTCACATTTTTACACCACGTTTGGCATTCACCTCTCTTCACAAAGGTGATGCCATATCGTGTCTTTCCTCCAGGTCGTGGTATCGGCACCGCGTCCTTAGGTATCTTGGCCTTGGCCTTTTGCTTTGTAGAAGAAGGCCCGGCTTGGAGTGCTCTCCTCGGGCCCGAGGCGGATGAAGAACTCTTGCTTGGTAGAGGTGTGGTCACCATGGTACCTACACAACAATAGATCAACGTGAGATGGACAACTAAGAACCAAAAATACAATTTAAGCTCAATTGGTAGGGTACCACCCCACACTTATCACACACTCTATGTATCAATCAACTTAACTCAATGGCACAAGCAACCCCACACTTAAACAAAACTAGCTTCGGACAAATTATGCCACGTTTTTAGTTTTTCAAGATCAAGCTAGTGTGGGTGCATCATGATCAATTCTTATGTGTGTGCGACACTTAATGTCCGTAATAAGCCTAAGGAATGCATTGCTACTCAAGAATTCACAATGTCATACAATTTTTATCATTGAGGCTTTTTCACAAACACTTGGTGTGCACACTTTGAAACTATCAAGTTCAATGAATTTTGGAATGTGCCAACCCTCCCAAATTGTTGGGAGATCTCTTTTTACAAGTCACAAGCTATCTATCTAGCACAATGAACAATTCAAGCACAACAAGAGTAAAATTTATGCATAAACTTGTGACTAGCTAAGAAACCTTCCATGAAAAAGAATTAGTTCAACTTACAAGTGATTGAGAGAGAAAAGTAGGAATTTACTTACTTGAAGGTGTTAGAGTGGATTGCAACAAGATTGGGAATGATTCCAAGTGTTAAAGGTGAATTGGAGAGTGTTTAGAGAGTAATTAGAGTGAAACTAGTGAAGAATTTACGATAGAAATCGGGTATAAGGGGTTGGGGGAAACCGGGTCGTGGGTCAAGACCCGTTTGACCCGAAAAATTAAAAAAAATTTGGCCGGGCGCCTTAAGCTCCGCACCGCGGCTCAAACGCGGCCAACTTTTTGCACATTCTGCCTGGCTAGGCGCGTTGGGAGGCGCGGGGCGCTCCCAAACGCGCTAGGCCAATTTTTTCAGCTTCCACTTTCGTGCGTTGGGAGGCGCGGGGCACTCCCGAATGCGCCCGAGCACGTTTTTTTCGCACCAATTTTTGATTCCAAGTGCGAACCCAAGCGCGGGACATGTCTCGAGGCATCCCATACCCCTCAATACATTAATTTTACCTTGTTTAGCTCACCCGATTCCTACAAAAACGACACACAAAAACAACAAACTACGTGATACTATAAAACAAAAAAATACTAAACTATTACAAGTACAAGCTCGGGTTGCCTCCTGAGAAGCGCCTTATTTAACATCGCGGCACGACGGGTATTTATCAAGGGTCCTTCAACGTAATGGAAGTGCGGTGATTCACCGAACCTCTCCAATAACGCTTCACCCTTTGACCATTAACCAAGAATGTGTTCTCAGAGTCCGGGGCTTTCAATTCAACCGCTTCATGTGCGGTAACACGAACAACTTCAAAAGACCCCGACCATCTAGACTCCAACTTGCCCGGGAATAATTTCAACCTCGAGTTGAACAACGATACCAGCTGCCCGGGCCCAAACGGACGACGCTCAATGTGCTTATCATGCCATTTCTTTGTCCGTTCCTTAGATAATTTCGCATTTTCATACGCATGGAACCGGAACTCTTCAAGCTCATGCAACTGAAGCATCCTCTTTTCACCCGCTAAGGCCATATCAAGGTTGAGCTTTTGAATTGCCCAATACGCCTTATGCTCTAGTTCAACAGGCAAGTGACAGGCCTTACCATAAACAAGCCTATATGGAGAGGTTCCAATAGGTGTTTTAAATGCAGTTCGATAGGCCCAGAGAGCATCATCTAACTTCATAGCCCAGTCCTTCCTCGAGGCATTCACAGTCTTCTCAAGGATTTGCTTGATCTCTCTATTAGACACTTCCACTTGGCCACTAGTTTGGCGATGATAAGCAGTAGCCACCTTGTGGCGAACCCCATACTTAGCCAACAATTTATTGAACAACCGGTTACAAAAATGCGTACCTTCATCACTGATTATAGCCCACGGTGTCCCAAAACGAGTGAAAATATTCTTCTTCACGAACTTCACCACCACACTCGCATCATTTGTTGGAAGTGCAATAGCCTCCACCCATTTAAACACATAATCAACTGCTACGAGGATGTATTTATGGCCCATAGAAGGTGGGAATGGACCCATAAAATCAATCCCCCAACAATCAAATAGCTCAATCTCCAAGATATTGTTCAAAGGCATCTCGTGACGCCTAGAAATAGTACCCGTTCTTTGGCAACGATCACATTGCTTCACTAATGCATGAGCATCTTTAAATAAAGTAGGCCAAAAGAAACCAGACTGAAGTACCTTTGCAGCTGTTCGATCTCCACCAAGGTGGCCACCATAAGGAGAGGAATGGCAGCTCTGTAGAATCGGCTCTACTTCTTCCCTTGGAATGCATCTCCTAGCTAGTTGATCAACGCCTATCTTGTACAAATAGGGCTCATCCCACACATAAAATCTGCTCTCTTGAAGGAGTTTACGCTTCTGCTCAGCAGTAGCCCCAGGGGGATATACATTACTCACAAGTAAGTTCACCATATCAGCATACCATGGCACCTCAGCTGCATCTAGAGCAAAAAGTTGCTCATCAGGGAATACCTCTTTAATCTCAGGCCCTTCATCTACATGATCTCTATTCTCCAGCCTTGACAAATGATCAGCTACTTGATTCTCAGTCCCCTTGCGATCTCGAATTTCAACATCAAACTCTTGTAATAGGAGAACCCATCTAATGAGTCTAGGCTTGGAGTCCTTCTTTTCAAACAAATACCGGATTGCGGCATGATCAGTGTAGACAACAACACGAGTGCCAACCAAATAAGATCTGAATTTATCAAAAGCATAAACTACGGCTAGCAACTCCTTCTCAGTGGTGGTATAATTAGACTGGGCTGCATCAAGCGTCTTGCTTGCATAATAGATGGAGTGAAAGATTCTTCCAATTCTTTGGCCTAGAACAGCCCCAATAGCATTATCACTCGCATCGCACATCAATTCAAATGGCAAAGACCAGTTAGGAGCAATGATGATTGGTGCGGTCACCAACCTTTTCTTCAACTCTTCAAATGCCTTGAGACAAGCATCATTGAACATAAATTTCACATCCTTCTCTAACAATTTGCACAAGGGAGTGGAAATTTTGGAGAAGACCTTTATGAAACGTCTATAGAACCCTGCATGTCCCAAGAAACTACGCACCCCCTTAACAGAGATAGGTGGTGGTAATTTCTCAATAGCCTCAATCTTCGCTTTGTCAACCTCAATCCCTTGCTTTGACACCTTGTGCCCAAGTACTATGCCTTCTTGAACCATAAAGTGATATTTTTCCCAATTCAGCACCAGATTTGTTTCTTCACAACGGCTCAGCACAGCATCAAGATTTTTCAAACATTCATCAAAAGAGTCACCAACCACTGAGAAATCATCCATAAATACCCCCCACAAAATTTTCCACCATGTCAGTGAAAATAGCCATCACGCACCGCTGAAAAGTCCCCGGGGGGCATTACACAATCCAAATGGCATCCTTCTAAATGCATAGGTGCCATATGGACAAGTAAAAGTAGTCTTCTCTTGGTCTTCAGGGGCAATCACAATTTGATTGTAGCCCGAATACCCATCCAAGAAACAGTAATACTCGTGCCCTGCAAGACTATCCAGCATCTGATCAATAAAAGGGAGTGGGAAGTGATCTTTCCTGGTGGCCTTGTTCAGCTTCCTGTTGCTCCCAAACGCACACGCTAGTATACGTGGTCGACAAGTAATAAAGTGATAAATCGAGTATCGTTCCCACGAGGACTATTCAGACTGAATTCTAACAAATAATTTATATAAACTATTCAGGGATCTTTTTCCAATATTGAGGATTTTGTTAACTAAGGAACAGTAATTAAATGGTAAAAGTGAATTCAAGCAATGGAGCAAAATTTGGTTGTTATCAGTAATAAGGAGACGGTCCAGGGTCAGAGTTACGAACAATCCAGTTGAGTTTTCCAATTGATTCCACTTCTTAAATCCCGGGTTACTAACTAACAGATTAAATGTACCCGTGAAAACCTTTCAGTTCTTCACGGTCTATGCAGGCTACTCCAATCCCTATATGTCTATGGGTTGAATCACGTGCACGCATTAACGAATTCTGTAATTAGTTAAACTAGGCGAGCAAGTATATGTCTATCCTACTCACAAATTGGTTCCCCGATGCCCGGGTTCACAAACTAGTCCTATTCTCTCTTATTACGTAATTAAATTCCCTCTTTCGAGTTCAATCTAAAAACCATAGATAATGCGTAATAATCGGGCCCTGACAATTACACAAGTGAAATCAAGAAAGAATAAGTAACCCGTAATGGGATTCAATTAATGGGAATCAATCTTCAAACATCAACCTTCATGAAATACTCTAACCCTAGAACGATCTGATTAGCTACGCATAATCATAATAACAACACAAGGAATTGATGTAATAATGAAATAATGATGTAATAGATTAATGGAAGGAAGAAAAACCCTTGTTCAAGATGTTATGAGCTCTCAAATTGCTCCAAAGTCTGAACTCCTATGAAAAACTAAGTAAAAGAGTATTTATAGTGTTTACAAACACCTAGTAATAAGTTAGACCCAAGTCTAGACGAAATAGGACATAAAAACGCGCACAAGGGGCGCTATAACGGGCGCCCCGCGCCCACGATCGCGTGAGGATGGACAGAGGACGTCGAAAGTTGGCCGCCTTGGGCATGCGGCGCGCTGAAAAACGCGCAGGGGTACTGGCCGCGGTGGGGGGCGCGGGGCGTGCCCTACACCGCCCGGCCAATTTTCGTGTTTTCTCGCTCCTTTGCTCGCTCGTGTCGTGCCTTCGTGTGCTCGATCCAATCCTCAATCAAAATCCAATCTTTTCTTGCTCAATCATGCTCTTAAAAGCTCCAATTACACTGCATAACAACCTACATACACACGGCATAAAATCAGTGTAAAACCACAGTCACAAGCTATAAAACGAGCGAATAAGGTACTAAAACGTGAGGAAATATTAAGGAAATATTGGCATAAAATGCCAAACATCACTTCCTATAATCAATGCAAATTCTCCACCCTGTAACTGTTCTTGTAGGAATCAACTCATTATGCTCATTCTTCACCACTGTCATGCCCCCCTTCTTAGGAACACATTGCACTGGACTCACCCTCTTGCTGTCAGAGATAGGAAAAATAATACCAGCATCCAGCCACTTGATAACTTCTTTCTTTACCACCTCTTTCATAATTGGATTTAGCCTCCTCTGCTGCTCTATAGATGGCTTATGGTCTTCCTCCAAGAGAATTTTATGCATGCAGAAGAAGGGCTAATCCCTCTAATATCAGCAATAGTCCATCCAATAGCTCTCTTGCGCTCTCGCAATACTCGCAACACCTTCTCAACCTGCACATCAGACAACAAAGAAGAAAGGATAACGGGCAAAGTATTACCTTCACCCAAATAAGCATAACGTAAATGCGCGGGTAAAGGTTTGAGCTCAAGAGTGGGAGCTCTCTCAATAGACGGTTTAGCAGGAGTTAAGGTCAACGGTCTATCAAGCTCCTCAAATTTCTTCCACCCTGGGATGAATCTACTCTGCATATTAAGAATCTCCAAATATTCTTCAATATCATCATCCTTCAGGATATCATCATCATCATCACATAAGAGTGCTCTTTCTAAAGAATCAACATTGGAAGCCAAGAATGACCTCTCATCAGCAGTCAGCTCATCATCTACCACTTTTACCATGGACAACTCTTCATAATGAGAAGGAAGCTGGGTAGCTCTGAACACATTAAACACAGCTTCTTCCCCATTTACCTTCATGATCATCTTTCCAGCTCTGACTCTAATAACAGCATCAGCAGTAGCCAAAAATCCTCTTCCCAAGATGAGAGGAACCTCAGGATCAGCTTCATAATCAAGAATAATAAAATCCACAGGTAATATAAACTGACCCACTTGTACAAGCACATCCTCAATAATCCCCTCGGGGCATGTCAAAGATCTATCAGCCAGCTGCAGAGTCACAGTAGTTGGTCGTGGCTCACCCAGGCCTAGCTTCCTGAAAACTGACGAAGGCATTAAATTCACACTAGTACCTAAATCACACAAAGCTCGACCAACCTCATGTTCCCCAATTTTCAAGGGAATAGTAAAACTGCCAGGATCCTTCAATTTCTGAGGAAGTTTGCTTCTAACTCTGGAACTACACTCCTCAGTGAGTGCAACTGTCTCAAACTCAGTCAGTCTTCTCTTGTTAGCAACAATAACCTTGATGTATTTAGCATATTTGGGAACATCCCGCAAAAGCTCCACCAAAGGAATATTTACCTGAATCTGACTCAATATCTCCAAGAATTTCTTGCATGCTGCATCAACTTTCTGCTTCTGAAGTCTCTGAGGGAAAGGTGGTGGTGGTCTCACAATAGCAGACTCTGTCTGCTTTTCGATCACTTTCTCAGCTTCTTTCTCCTCTTCCCTATCAGCATTTGGCTCTAACTCACCAACAGGCTTCTTTGGCATTGGGGGAACTTCTT
This sequence comes from Petunia x hybrida, assembly GCA_037355625.1. Taxonomy (NCBI): domain Eukaryota; kingdom Viridiplantae; phylum Streptophyta; class Magnoliopsida; order Solanales; family Solanaceae; genus Petunia; species Petunia x hybrida. The sequence goes on along the minus strand of JBBBVM010000317.1, from coordinate 1,962,130 downwards.
CTAGAGCTCTTCCATTCCTCAAAGTAACTGCTTGCACAAATTCTTTAGGATTTTTCTCTGTATCACTCGGTAAAGCACCCCGAGGTCTATTATTTTGTGCTCCAGCTAGCTGCCCCAATTGTCTCTCGAGATCTTTCTGCGCACTGCTCAAATCTTTAATTGTTTGTGCCTGAGATGCTGAATCATCCATGAGCTTTTGCTGCCCTGCAAGAAGTTTCCTAAGCATATCCTCCACTGCATTAGACTGTTGTGGCTGAGTCTGCGCCTGTGACCCCTGCTGCGGTGCATTGCCTTGATTATTTTGGGGTCTCTCATTGCCCTGAAGATGCTCACGGTTATCCCTCCAAGAAAAATTTGGGTGATTACGCCAACCCGTGTTATAGCTGTTACCATATTGATTGCGATTCTGACCCTGTGATCTGTTCTGATTACCCACATAATACACTGACTCTGGGTTAGATGGACAGACTTTAGTAATATGATCCTCTCCACAAACCTCACAAAAGGTTTGAAGTTGTTGCACTGGAGCTAATGGTGGTTTTGCTTGAAGAGTCAGCTTGCTGATCTAATTAGAAATATCATCCATTTTTGCCCTTAGCTCTGAAACTGCATCCAATTGAAGTATCCCAGCAGCTTTCTGCATAGTAGCCCTGCCAACACCCTCAAATTATGTCGTAGCTCTGCCGTCACCCTGCCAATCAGGGTTGCTCTGTGAAAACTTGTCAAGTAAATCATAAATCTGATCAAAATTTAAGGCCAGTACTTGGCCTCCAGCAGCAGCATCAACCATGATCTTAGTGTGTTGGTTCAACCCCTCAACAAAGGTGTGTGCAATAACCTCATTAGATTGGTTATGGTGTGGACAATCTCTCAATAGAGCTTTGAATCGCTCCCAGGCTGAATACACGGATTCTCCTTCTAACTGTCTGAAGGACATAATTTCGCTCCTCAGCCGGGCTGTCTTGGCAGACGGATAAAATTTAGCCAAGAATTTCTTAGCCAAATCCTCCCAAGTAGTGATAGACCCAGGCTTTTCAGCCTTTAACCACTTCCTTGCTGTTCCTATCAGTGAAAATGGGAACAAAGTCAAACGAACATAATCAGTAGGCACACCCGATGGTGTATAAGTATAACTGATCTCCAGAAAGATCTGAATGTGTTGCTGCGGATCCTCATGAAGTAATCCAGCATATTGCCCCGTCACATGCAGCAACTGAATCATGCCGGGCTTGATCTCAAAGTGCCCGGTAATAGCGGGCTTCACAATACTTGACGCTACTCCTCCCAGGCTAGGAAGAGCAACATCTTGCACTGCTACTGCTTGTTCTTCTGCCATTTAAATGGGTAGAGAAGCGAGTACGATTGCTAGTGCTTCTCGATCTCTCGCTTCTCTTCGTAACCTTCTCAAGGTTCTTTCAGGCTCAGGATCAAAAGGTGCGAGTGGTTCGTCCTTTCTATTCCTTTGCATGCAAAAACCTGTTGCCTGAAACAGCACAAGAAACTCAACAAAAAATTAAACCTGAATAGAAATTAAGTAATCGTTCAAACAGTAATTAGTCCGTAATTAGTCCCCGGCAACGGCGCCAAAAACTTGTTGCTCCCAAATGCACACGCAAGTATACGTGGTCGAAAAGTAATAAAGTGATACAATCGAGTATAGTTCCCACGAGGACTGTGCAGACTAATACCTAACGAACAATTTCTAACAAACTATCCAGGGATATTTTTCTTTGATGGTGAGAGTTTTAGTAACTAAAAAGCAGTAATTGAAGTGCTAGAAGTGTAGTCAAGCAATGGTACAATACTTTGGTTGTTAACAATATTAAGAGGACGGTCCAGGGTCAGAGTTACGAACAATCCAGTTGATGTATCCAATTGATTCTACTTCTTAAATCTCGGGTTACTAACTGACAGAGTAAATGTAACTGTGAAAACCTTTCAGTTCTTCACAGTCTATGCAAGCTACTTCAATCCCTATATGTCTATGGGTTAAATCACATGCACGCATTAACGAATTCTGTAATGAGTTAAACTAGGCAAGCAAGTATATGTCTATCCTACTCGCAAATTGGTTCCCCGATGCCCGGGTTCACAAACTAGTTCTATTCTTTCTTATTACGTAATTAAATTCCCTCTTTCGAGTTCAATCTAAAAACCATAGATAATGTATAATTATCGAGCTCTAACAATTACACAAGTGAAATCAAGAAAGAATAAGTAACTCGTTATGGGATTCAATTAATGAGAATCAATCTTCAAACAATCAACTTTCATGTAATACTCTAACCCTAGAACGTAATGTTTAGCTACACATATTCATAATCACAAGGCAAAGATTTGGTGTAATAATGAAGTAAATGATGTAATAGATGAAAGATTAGGAATAAACCCTTGTTCAATGAAGTATGGTGCTCTCAATATTGCTCCAAAGTAAGAACTCCCTTCAAAAACTAAGTAAAGTACTATTTATAGGGTTTACAAACACCTAGTAATAAGTTGGACCCAAGCCTAGACGAAATAGGAAGTAAAAATCCGCACAAGGGGCGCCATAACGGGCGCCCCACGTGCCCCAAAGCGCCCAGCCAAAAATGCTTGTTCCTTGGTCCGAAATCTCGCTCGTGTCGTGCCCTCGTGTGCTCAATCCAATCCTCAATCAACTTCCAATCAATTCTTGCTAAATCAAGCTCCTAAAAGCTCCAAATGCACTGCGTAACAACCTACACACGCACGACATCAAATTAGTGTAAAACCACATTCACAAACTATAAAACGAGTGAATAACAAGCTCAAACATGCGGAAATATTAAGGAAACATTGGCATAAAATGCCAAACATCATTGGTACTGTTGATTCATTTACCATGCTTAATTTTAATAATGTGTTGCCATTGCTTTTTTTAACTTGTTTTTTCTTATCTTTGCATGTTATTCTTGTACTCTTCCATTGCTTTTCCACAGTCGTTTTCAAAATAATTTTTTCTTGAGCTGAGGGTCTATCCATAGTCTTTCTTACTCACTCAAGGTAAGAGTAAGATTTACGTACACATCATTCTCTTCAGACTCTACTTGTAAGATCATACTGGATATGTTCTTCTTCTTCTTCTTTGTTGTTGTTGTTGTTGTTGTTGTTGTTGTTGTTGTTGTTGTAAGAATGTAGATTGCAAAAAGAAATTTATGATCTTAATAAAGTTTAAAAAAGGAAATAAATATACAATTATATTTGAAGAGTGAAAGGTGACCTCAAATTTCAAAAAATATTAGCATCTTTTAGATGGAAAATTGAGGAGGAGGATCCTCCTTTTGGAAATGTCAAATCAAGGAGGAGGATCCTCCCTTTCACCTCCTTGGTCAGACGACATAGTTATGGTCTCAAGTACTTCGTTATTTGGTTACTTTTTTATATAGGTTAATTCATTTGCCCCATTTTAATTCAATCATTAAATTTTTATTGTGTTGATGCAATAACCATCTACATTTTGTGACCTACATTTTTTTAGGCTAAAATTGCTTTCTTACGCCACAGTATATGGCAACAAATACCAAGCCATTTTTGATTGAAGTAGGAATATTTTCAGTACTCCTTCCACTATTTTAGAATCTTCAAAACTTCACTTTTTTGTAATAAAAAGTGTTCCTCGTTGATTGTGTAAGCATTTTTGAAGGGGTATATAAAGTCTTGAGCCACTACATCCATTGTCTTATTTGGACTGACTGCTAAGATCCTTTCAAATGGTATCAGAGCCAAACTTTGATTTGACAAGTTTTTGTGCACAAGCGATCTCTCATATTCTATTTCTCTAGGCCCCTCTCTCTCTCTACCAAATGAGCCATGTAACTTCTTTTGGTGTCTCTCTCTCTCACAGCAACCCATCGAGCCACCAGGTCAACTCATTAGCCTGTTGATCCTAATATATCTCTTTTTATTTAAAATCCTTTACTGATGAGCCTCCTCTACTCCCTCTCAAAAAGCCTACACTTGTTGGACCTCCTCCCCTATCTCTACTTCACAGGAAAAAAAATTGAGTTATAAGTTTTGAGGGTATTACAATACAAGGTGTCACTTATCGACTATGTAAGAATTTTCTAAGAAATTTTTAAAGTCGTGATCTACTCCACCCAAGTATAAATTAAGCTTGTTACAGTACTAGTAGATTGAGGGGATACAGTGGGGAGTTTATTCCTAATACCAAGGCATGCTATGCCACCTACCTTCTTTGAAGGGTTAGTAAAAGGATAATTTGGTCTAACACTTTCTATTAATTGATATTAGTATTCATATTATGGAGTTGTAACTATGTGATACATGAAAGTATGAACGATTGGTCTTCTTTCTCACTATGCTCTGAATATACACTCAATCTTTTTTATAAAAGTCATTCGTTATAACATCATTTCATATAACAGTCTTAATATTTTCTCCAAAAACTAACTTTTTATGTTATATTTTACCTCTTTATAACTATATTATACCTATAACAACAATGACCCTCATTCTAATGGTACATTTTCTATAAAATTTTCTCTCTGTAACAACCATATCAAATATTATTATATTTTATTTTTACTATAATGATGCTAATTCTGATTAATTTTACTAATTTTGTAATATTCGTTGTTAGTCATTTATTTTTATGATTAAAACATTATTAGCTACAACTTTAGTTTCACATAATTAGATATAAAAATAACATGGCTAAGATATTGGAGTAATACTTTGTAAGAAATATTTTATGTATAACAAAAATATTAAAATATCTATGGAGCTATGAATTTATTAATAATGCATTGGTTCTTTAAATTTCAATTAATAAAATGTAAATATTTATTGAGATTAATCTAGTAGGTATTTTAGTGAAACAAGATACATAAAAACATAAGTTAATCTTGGAAGGTTTAATGCAACATTGAGAGATTATTTGATAAGAAAACTAGTAATTGAAATGCGAAATCTCTATAATGTTTGATAAATATTTTCTTAATATTATTGTTTCACCGGGCATAGCGAGTGCTTCCAATGATATGCATTTATTTCATAAATTCGATATAATAATTAAGTTGATACCTGAAAATTCAACACGCACCGTTGTGACATTTTATTATAAATAAAGTAAAATTTCTTATTCCTTATTAGTACTCTTTTTGCTTACGATATTTTCCTTTAAAATTTTAATAGTTTTGGAACAATACAATTGACTTTGGACCAACCAAATCATGACGAGGTAGACTTTGAGTTTTTATGCAATGTGAAATGTTATACTCTTCAAATAAATATTTATGTTGATTGATAATTGGTTAATTAGGATTAAATCATGTGTTTATGTTTATTGATAATTAGTTATTTAGGATTAATTAGTGTGTTTCCGCCGAGAGTGACTTTGGTGATAATCGGAGCAAAGTTGAGTGACTTTTGAGTAACAAAATAAAAGTACGTGACTCTTGCGTAACGAACCAAAAGTTGGATGACGCATCAGCGATGGTCGAACAGGATCATTGAGGTGTTCATGACACCATTTTGTTGCACGTTGCACTTCACACTTTTTTTTCCATCTAGTATTCGATATTTGATGATCGCTAATTTAAATTTGTGCCGCATTTAGAGACACTCTCTGATCTTTTTATTCTAAAATTTAAATCTAAAATCTCATTAATGGTAGACGAAGCTTATCTATTTCACCGCATCCTCCATGTTATACTTTGCACTTAATTCCGCATTTATCATTCGATCTCTCCAACTAAAAGCAAAGCGAAAGATCATAATCTCACTTTTGTCTCACACGTGTTACCACCACAAAGTTGGGCCCCCTACTACTATTGCAATGCCGTTAATGTTATGGTTTCTTCTGCCTGTTAGTCGTTCCCTTCTTTCGAATGTTTTCTTTCTCTTCTCAAGAACCACCCAAAATGATCTGGCCGAATTAGGTCTCATTCCATTCTTCTTACTAAGAGAGGGGAATTTAGTTTGATTTGTAACTGGTTAAAACACTAAAACAAAACTGATTTCAATATCGGACTATGTCATGGTGTTAAGTGTTAATGAACGGAACTAGGTAGAGTAATATTTAGCGACCGAATTAGGTAATTTAGCCAAATGTCTAGTTAGTTTCGGTAGAGGATAGGTCGCCTTCATGTTCCTTTTTTCCCCCTACTTTACATATTATTTGTAGCAATAATCACATATTTAAAAGATGCTACTGCAGTATTTTAATTTAACTTGGAAAATAGAATCTCAGAGAAACAGAAAACTTAGCCAGTGCACTTGTTTTTATTTGATCCTTGCCCACTTGAATATTTAACTCTAAGAAGAGTAATTTTAGAACTTCAAATATTCTGGGTATTTTGATAAAATAGAGTCTCTCGTCACGCGAGGAACGTGTGAATCTCGTGTCTAAGTTAAAGTTGGTAAAAACTTACCCGTACCGGGTGTTTACACCCAATATTATTAAGTTAACCATGAAAGATAAATTAAAATATTAATAATTAAATAAGAAATTGAAAAAGAAATAAAGGTCAATAACATAACTTAGGATTGCGTAACCATTTTCCCAAACTCTGTTTCTCTCATAAATCAGTACTTTCTTTCATACTTCTTCTAGCATTCTTGTTTAATTCCAATTTTTTTGTGTAATGTAGAGACAAGTTTTCTAAAATTATCAATGAATATTTTTTTTTTATTGCTACTCTAAGAAAAAAGATGTTGACACGTCACTGATAATATTTTTTCAAGACATTTGGAAAACGTTTGCAAATATTGAGAAAGCAGGAAAGGAACTCTCAACTTCAGTTTAGTAGGCAAATCCACCAAGCTTCTTTAAGAAAATAACAAGATGTTTGATGTTAAAATGTTGTTATTGTTAAGTTAATTATAGCAGCTTCTCGTAATGTCCTTGCATTTGGATATGCAGTGGACTACGAAAGCAAGGTAAATTAATTTGACGAGTTAACGGAGATATCAGGGAGTTACAAAAAGCGCACATTATTAAGTATTTTAATTAATATTTATGTCATGTGCAAAATATATATGGTGTTAACTATGGTTAAATATTAATAATTATAGTTAGATAAGTAGACAAGTGTTATTTATTTATTGGCCGGATGTAAACACCCGGTGCGGATAAGTTTTTACCGTTAAAGTTACCATCAATAATGTCCGTTCTATAAAGCGAAGTCTAGATATATCTCAAAGTAGATCAATGAACCATTTAGTTTTGTTAAACAAGATAGTAAGTTTAAGTCATTTACTCTCTGTCTTCCAATATTTATGACTAGTGATACCCAACCATTTCCAAAAAAGCGAACTTCAGTATATATAATTGTAATAGTTGAGTTTAACCTATCGGCTAGAACTTGCTAATGCGATTTGTTGAGCTGCATTGAAAAATAAATGTAACAATAACATCAGAGAAACTAAATAATATCAAGTAATGCCACAACAATACTTCTTAAGTAATTAACAAGACCATTTTGTCTATTTGCTTTTCTCTTTTCAATACCTTTGCCATATATATTTTTTAGAAAAGATACTTAAAAGTCCTAGCCGACCTTTTCTTTCACTTATAATTAAAATCTTGATTAGCCACTGATTTATACGAAATGTTGTTGATTAAGATTTTAAATGCAGAAAACAAGTAATTTGTTAGCAAAGTGATATGTAACGTACGTGACTTTAAGAGGATAGCAACAAATCTAGCACTTTGGTGCTTTATATATTTTGTGTGTCTGTTGTCTCTTATGTTAGTTTTGTTTCTTCCTCTTTTGCGTGCTTGGTGCCCATATAACTTTTAAATCTGTTCTTGCTGGTTTCACTATAATTTCCATGTAAGCATGTTCTTGTCTCTTTGTATCCCTTTTGCTTTTATTGATTGCCATGTCTTAATCCTGTAAAGCTTTTAATTTGTCTTAAATGATATACTACGTACCTCTTCAAGTTTTTAAACATCAACCAAAAAAGTTGTTGGTGTCTTGAGCACTCCTCTCCATTACCTCTAAAAGGTTTTTAAAAGAGAGATTAAAAAAAACCAATATGTAATCAAGTCAAGATTTATTTGTTTTCTTATATATAAAATATCGTTTGTATATACTCGTGAATCTAATAATATGGAAAGTAGCTCAAAAAGAAAAATCCAGAAAAGAGCATTATAATTTAATCTCATACAATGCCAAAGAAGATTCAGTACTCTATTTATATAAACATTTTAGGTATATCTACTGGCTTATATAGCTTGACTAAGTATATTGCCGGTGTAATAACTTATTTTTGCATTATCACCGTTAGGCGTATAAAGCTTAAGTTGAGATTAAGATTTACTCAAACATATATTAATCTCTTCCAATAGTGAAAGCAAAACATTATCTCAATGTAAACAAGCCCAAAAAAGTATAGAGCTTGAAAATGAGATGTAATTTCACGAATGGTATTAACTTTTATGTTATTGTATCAAAGTCAGTCACTAAACTTCTATTGTAACAAAAAAGTTACCCAAACTATATCTATATATCATAAAAAAGTTACTTTATTATTTAACTTTGGCTGAGTATCACAAAAAGTGGCTAAACAGTTTTCTTTTTTGTAATTAAAAATTCGTTCGACTTTGTCCAAGTATCATACGGTACTTAAATTTTCCTCTTAATGACTTATATGATACTACGGCAAAGTTGAGCACTATTTTGATTGCATAAAATAGTTTAGTGACTTTTCTGATAATTACAAAAAGTTGAAGTTAGGTGATTATCTATGAAATTATCTCCAAAAATGAGGTGTTTTCCTTTTCTTTGACCTTTGCTTGGAAAAATAAAATAGTCTTTTGCTATATCTACAGATGAGGAAGAACTTAAACAGATCGAAGTTCAGAGTCCAAAGGTAAGACAACCAAAGCTTGTCAAGACTAATGACTTTTGCGGGCTTTTCTCCTCGGCAATTCTGTGGAATTTTCTGCCTTTCTGTTGAATCATTCATTACTTGCAGTTGTTGGTTGTTTCATGAAGGAAACGTCTCGGACTAGCCTAATAAAAAGTTTGTCTCACACAATAAATAAGTTGCTCCTTTCATTTCCTTTATAGGTAATTATTTTAAGGATGCCAAATAACTTAATTTGTAAATTTTATTAATAACAACGGTGTTGTTCAAGTGAGCTCACACACAACCTCAGTTATTTTAACAAATATTTTTTAGCTTCTACTAGTAATTCCGAGTAATTTCATCCGCCAAATGTTAAAGGAAAAGGTAAAAATCACCTAACATCTTGTCTCTACTGAATTTAAACCACCCACCTACGACCATTATATCCATAGTTCGAGTCACGCTGAAAGCGAAGTATTGAAAACTATAGATCATCCAAACTTGGCAGGAAAACAAAAAACATGATCTCCCATTATCTGCCTTTATCTTGGCAAGCTACGATGAGTTTATCCAAGAATTTACAAAAACAAGACGTGTCTGTTACACTTTTTTTACAGGACCATCCATAACAGATTAATAGTAATAAAGTCTCTTAATAATCAGATCCCGTTTATGTATAGCTCTGGACTAATGCATTTGCTGATTTTGTTTAGTCAAAATTAGCTAGTTTAAGCTACAAAGGAAGTGTGAACATGTGAATTATTTATTAGGGTTCCCTCTTTGGCGTTTGGCCAATTGACCATTATGCATTTTGTTGTCTTATTGTGAACTTCTATCACTTCTCTTGCAACATCTTAATCATATTAGCTTTACATTTGTCTTATGTATTCATTTAAAATATTATTTATTAGATATCTAGTAAACGTTCATTAGAATCATCTGTACTTTAAGAATTAATTGACTCTATGGTCACTCAACTTTAGATAATAGGCCACTATGATCACTTATCTTTGTTTTGTCTTTCTATGATCATTCACCTTTGGTAATAGGCCATCATGGTCATTTATCTTTGTTTTGTCTTTATATAGTCACTCAACTTTACCCATTTAACTATCATGGTCATTCAACACAAAACTCTACAAACTTCCGTTAAGTATATACTGACGTGGCAACTTAATTTTTTTATGCAAATTACAGAAAATGAAAAAAACTACACCAACCCACTTTAGACCACACCCAGCCCGAAACCGACCCAAGAATCGTATTTAGCAGAACTTCCTTACTGCAAAACAACTTGCTTTTTTTTTTTTCTTTTAGTATTTCAATATTTCACCCTACCAATTATATGTAACAGTTATCGTACCATTACGAGGTGAAATGAATAAAATAAAGCATCAAACAAAAAGATCATATATTATCCAAAGCAAAATAAAGACATCAAACCATTGTAAAATTATTTAAATTCTTCCATAGAAAACATAACCATTTTAACCATATAATTAACTTCCTTGTAACATATCCAATCAAACTGCTATCTATGACTTCTTTCTTCCAAGGGAGCATAACCATTTTAACCAGCAACATGATATGTTATAGTCAGTTCATTTAACATCAACTTGAAGCTATTATCATATCTGCCAAATTGATATCAATATCAACTATCAAAAACCTGTATATAAATAAAAGCAGTACTACTTAAACAAACTGTGAAATATCTTTATAATTAATAAAAAATCTACGCCACTTAAATAAAAATTTCTGCTTATAAAATGCATGAATGCAGCTAACTCGTCAAGATCAGACGACCAAGTTTAACTCGGTTTGGGGTTGGGTGGGGTCTAAAGTGGGTTGGTGTAGTTTTTTTTTTTTAATTTTCTGTAATTTGCATAAAAAATAAAGTTGTCACATCAGCATATACTTAACGGAAGTTTGTAGAGTTTGTGTTGGATGACCATGAGAGTTAACTAGGTAAAGTTGAGTGACCATAGAAAGACAAAACAAAGATAAGTGACCAAGGTTACCTATTACCCAAAGCTGAGTGACCATATAAAGACAAAACAAAGGTAAGTGACCGTGGTGGCCTATTACCCAAAATTGAGTGACCATAGAGGCAATCAACTCATACTTAAACGGATCGTTCTTAAATAATATTTGTTTTAATTTTTCAAATCTATGAGGCTAATTTTTATGTTTTTTTTTTTTTTTTGATAGCTATAAGGCACATATTGGCTCAACCAATCCGGATCAACACAAAGGCTTATTTAATGGATGTTATTTATTAGAAATTTTCCGTTATCGTGCCCAATTTCCTTACCAATGTTATCTAATGAAGTTTTGCTCAATTTGTAGTTTTGTGCAGAGAATAACTCCACATCACTTTAATAGAAAGAAAGAATGCAATCCTTGGTATTTATATAATGCAAGGGGGCTAATTATATATTTTTCAAACTTAAAGGGCCACTGTGAAGGAAAAGGCGAGTGTCGCATTAAGAATTGATTAATACACATCTCAATGGAATCATCAATCTAAATTAAGTATGTATCATGTCGATTGTTATTCTTATTATCCGAAATATTCTTACATTGATTTAGAAACTAAAATTTATAGCTATTTTGAAAATTAAAACATCAATTCCTACATTACAACACAGTTAGGAGATCATTAAAACCCGAACTCGTACATTATAACACAATTATGGAATTAACAAAATTTGAACTCCTATATTACAATTCGAGTTGTTTATGTTAATTGCTAAATTTGGATCGAGAAAAAAAAAAGTACCCCTAATTGGTTAAAAATTTATAGGTATACAATGTTGAAATTAAACCAATAAATTCTAAGACATTAATCATCGTACACATATTTGTCCATTAACATGGTTAATTGATAGTATTACATATTTTAAACTAAGACTTTAATTCATTAAGATTAAATTATCTGATTTGATATAAATACGGATAAATATTTTACAAATTAATTTGCTTCTCACTTAAAGTAAGTGGATGTTAGTTTCTTGATCCAATAGGTATCTATATATCAGCCAATATTCTGCACTATTTAACTGCAGAACTCTTTATATACACAATGATCCACTCTTCAATTTCCTCCATCTCAAAATAAGAGAGAGTTGTGGTCCAAGAAAATGGAGACCCATAGCTCCTCTTTCTCTAACATAAAATCCTACCTCCGAGCACTTTCCGATACCCCAAATCGGTTAGTTCGCCGGGCTGGTTCAGTCTCGACTTGTTTCGAAGAAACAAGCCGAGTTCGAGCCCGGTCTGGTGGTGATATGAAACGGAGTCTCAGGTGGTACGACCTTGTTGGATTTGGCGTTGGTGGTATGGTTGGTGCCGGTGTCTTTGTTACTTCTGGTCGTGCTAGTAGTCATTGTGCTGGCCCTGCTGTTGTTCTTTCTTATGCCATTGCTGGATTTTGTGCACTTCTCTCTGCTTTTTGTTACACTGAGTTTGCTGTTGATATGCCTGTTGCTGGTGGTGCTTTCAGCTATATCCGCATCACTTTTGGTCAGTTTCACATTCTATATCGGCTTCTTATTAAAATGAGGCTTTAGACCACTAATTTAATCGAGTCTGATAAACACAGTGTATATAACTTAAACTCGTTGTTTTTTAACAGAAGGATTAACTTGATCAATGTGATGACGTAAGCAGGTGAATTTCTAGCGTTTTTGACTGGTGCTAATCTAATCATTGACTACGTATTATCAAATGCGGCTGTGGCAAGAAGTTTCACTGGATATCTATGTACAGCACTCGGCATAGAAAGCAAATTGAGAATCACTGTTAATGGATTACCCGATGGATTCAATGAGATTGATGTTGTCGCTGTGTTAGTCGTTTTAGCACTCACCGTTATCATCTGTTACAGGTGCGCCAAAATTAATTAATTTATATACACTATCAGTATAAAGAAATTATATCCGTTTATAACTTATTCATTGATTTTTTTTTTTTTTTGCAGTACGAGGGAGAGTTCGGTGTTGAATATGGTGTTAACTGTGTTACATATAGTGTTCATAGTATTTGTGATAGTAATTGGATTTACAAGAGGAGACACGAAGAATTTTACAAAGGCAGGGGATAGTAATCATGCGAGTGGATTTTTTCCATTTGGTGCATCAGGGGTGTTTAATGGAGCAGCAATGGTGTATTTGAGTTATATAGGATACGATGCCGTTTCAACAATGGCTGAAGAAGTCAAAAATCCAGTTAAGGATATACCTGTTGGTGTCTCGGGTTCCGTTATACTCGTGACAGTTCTTTACTGCCTTATGGCTGCTTCTATGTCCATGCTTCTCCCTTATGATATGGTAAAATAATCCACCCCCTCCTTTTTCTCCTTATCAGTTTTTTTTCTCTTTATCACAATATATACGATCTCTTATAATGTGCTTGTGCTAATGTACATTTTTGCCCTTGGTATAATTTATCGCTCTTTATTCCATTTTATGTTTGATTGACCGCTAGATTTAAAAAAGAAATACAGTAAGATTTTTGAAACCTATAAGTTTAAATAGGTCATAATATCTTGTGACTGTATAATATTTTAAAGTAATGCCAAACATGATATAATGTTTTGTAAATATAAAGAAGACTATTAAATTGTCTTTTTGTTGTTTTGCCGAAGTTTGGTACTTGTTTTGAGGCTCAACTAACTTGGATTCTAGCTGGATAGTTTTACTTTGAAACACTCCTTACCTAATTTCTTTCTCCGTGCTCGAATTTAAGACAATTTGCAGTATTGAAATTGTTTTCATTCGAAACTTGTCAATTTTTTTTTTTTTAATAAACTAATAAAATGAAATGGAAAGAGTAAAAAAGTCCTTCCGGCAGATAAGGTAATTTTAGAAAAATTTGGTGTGTGCATGGGTTAATATAAATGGTTAATGTGAGTAATTGAATTTGGTTGATTGGTGAACAGATTGATCCAGATGCGCCATTTTCTGGGGCATTTATGGGATCAGACGGCTGGAGATGGGTGTCAAATGTGATAGGTGTAGGAGCTGGTTTTGGCATTCTAACATCTTTATTGGTGGCGATGTTGGGGCAAGCTCGATACATGTGCGTGATCGGACGGTCTAGCGTGGTCCCTGCTTGGTTTGCTAAGGTCCATCCTAAGACATCAACGCCTGTTAATGCTTCAGCTTTCCTTGGTACGTGTTATTCTAGTACTAGTGAAGAATGTTACACTACTGGTATAATATAGTGCTAATTGCTCTATTTTCCAAGTTATTATAATGAGTCTATTAGCGTCACATGACAATGTTATTTGACGGCGTACTACATGTGCATAACTTAAACTCATTATTCAATCTCATTTAAATATAAAATTATCTTACATATACAAATATACTATTAGGCAGATAATTTTTCAATTACTATTCAAAATAAATTTAGTGATATGCTGTACATGTAAAATTATACTGATATCGTGTAAAATTTTATCAAATAGAGAGTATAACTTCTTTATCATTATAGTACGTAAATTTAAAGAATTTAATCCTTTAACATTGGGTATGGTATTTGTTGTATTACCTATTTTTGTGTGCTTTCTTTTAATAATAAATTGCGTGTGAATGTGCTCCTTGTTTATTAGCTTTGCCGTTGGAGAGTAGGAGGGGTCCACGAAAGAACCGTTTCGGTTAAGGAGATTGCGTTACATTTTAGGGAATGCTCATAAGTTTATCATGGGACTCATCATATTCTGTTAACTATTTTCTGGGTTTTGTGGGTCCTATGTTTTCATGTCAAGATGATGAGTAAGAGTCCCTCACATTCACACAAAGATTTGACAGAAATTTTAGTGAATGGGGCTTTGACTGATTGCTATGTAGGTCCATATAGGATAAACGTTGGCTCATATCTCAACGTCTGTCATAAACTTGGCTTCATATTCTTATTTTTTCATTTATTTAGTTACATTTGTTGCCACTATACCAACTAAAGAGTTTCAAACTAACGAAGTAATTGTACTTCCATATGAATATGGTTAAGCATGCATTACGAGTTTAAATAGTGTCATTAAATTATGTATATTTACATGGAGAACGAGAAAGAATGTGTTCATTATCCACCAACTTTTAGATTTTATATTTGTTTGCTCTCAAAATTTCTCGAGAAAAACGAAAATTCAGTCTTTGTGGTCATGACTCATGAGAGTCAAAATGGTGGTGACAATTACCACCCAAGGGAAAGATTTGTCATGAGACACGTGATGTTTTAGAATTTAGTACCTCACCCTACCATAGAACCAAATCCTCTTTTTTTATATTTTACTTTAGTCTATGAATTAATTCGTGATATAACACATTCATTGAATGCACCTTAATGCAATATATAATACATAAGGTTCCCTGCCAATTAGAGAAGCCTAAGAAAGATTTAACTGCAATTATTGGTGCAAACAAATATATAATTAGTAAGGTTCCTTCTATCATTATGTAAAACGAATGTTCTCCCCATACTTTGATTCACTATTGAGTCACGTTTCTGAGTTCAGCAAAGGTATAAACTTTTTAAGCTTGCTGACCAATCTTGAATTCTTATTCTTTGTAAAGGGCTATTGTGACTTGCATCATTAGTGGAACAAGAATTTAGTAAATGGGAATGTTAGATGACTTTGAAAACAGAGTTGAAAATGGCTATATCTGGAATCCTTGTTCATATGAAGGGACCCTTTTCAAGATCTGGTCATGTGCTTTTCTCAGAACCTAAATCTTGTCACAAAGTTGTACAGGCCGCAATTATTGACTGAAATGACACATTCTTTACTAATTGCAGAATGGCCATTGATGAATTCTTGTTTGATCTTTTCAGGAATATGCACAGCAGCAATTGCCCTTTTCACTGATTTACAAATACTACTGAACTTGGTATCAATTGGTACACTATTTGTGTTTTACATGGTAGCAAATGCTGTTATCTACAAGCGTTACGTTTCAGTTGGAGTAACAAATCCATGGCCTACACTGTCATACCTTTTTTGCTTCTCATTGACTTCCATCTTATTCACATTGTTATGGCAATTTGCACCACCGGGCAAGCCTAAAGCCTTCATGCTTGGTGCCTGCACTGCTATTGCAATTGGTGTGTTACAACTATTCCATTATATGGTACCACAAGCGCGAAAACCCGAGTTTTGGGGTGTACCATTAATGCCATGGATTCCTTCCATATCCATCTTTCTCAACATATTCTTGTTGGGGTCTCTTGATAAGCCATCCTATGTTCGTTTTGGATTCTTCTCAGCCCTTGCTGTACTTGTGTATGTTCTCTACAGTGTTCATGCCAGTTTTGATGCTGAGGAAGACGGGACTCTTAGTCAAAAGAACATTGAACTAGTGAAGGAATCTATTGAAAACCAGGACCATACTCTCAAAGTGTAAAAATGTTCTCTTTTTAGCTGACCTTTTTTCTTTAGTTATGACTTTTAATTTTTAACTTTTTGGGAGGGGCTTACTTTGATGGATAATTTAGAGCATAGAAATGGGAGAGGATATATAGGATGGAATGAATAGGCTGCAGATTTTGCAGTACGCAAGTTGTATAGTTTTTGTTTCCATTAGTGGGTTCAAGTTGTGACTTGTGATTCCCCTGTATAAATTTGATTAAGTCAACTCTTGATGCTTCACAAGTTCACGTGCAACAAGCACATAGAAATCTATAAAGATGAACAACATGAAAGGTCAAGAGAACCTGTTCACACCCAATTGGAGTGTTGTAGTATATTAGCTAGTGGCTATTACTTGATATTTAACCCTAAATACTCTTCATCACTTGATTACGAATACGATTGGACAATATTTGAGTTAAAGTAAAAAGGTGTATTCTCAATTTAAGTTTAATCAAAATTGCGAAAGTTTTGAAGCTGATATTTGAAATGAGCTTCACTTAGAAAGAAAGCCTTGCAAATTTAAGTTTATCTTTTTCATCAAACTCATTTTCTAAATTTCGCACTTTCGTGGAAACAAAAGATCTCTGCTAGATTCCAAATAACATGAAAGTCTATCTATCCTTCGTTGAAATGAAAAGAAAATATAGAATATACATCCTGTTAAAGGTTCTTTCCTTAGGAGAATAAGGAGGAAAGAATAGGAAAAGAGAAGAAGAGATAAAGGATTTAAAGATGAGGATGGAACAAAAAAGTAAGATGGATAGAGACTGATAAGCTTCTTTTAACTATCTTACAAGAGATAAATATGAGGATGTGGGAAAAAGAAAGCATGGGCCACTAGGCCAGAGCCTGGCTGTATGTTGCTATCATCCAATGCGGCGTTTCGCTTTTCCTCTATCGTAATTGTATCCTTTTTGGTCGATTTTCAAGTCTACTCGAACCCCCACCCCACCCCTCAACTTGATTGAAAAATATATTCGCACCTAATATTTACATCAATTTATAACTAGATAGCTGATAATGGCACAACAGAAATTTTATTAGATATTTTCAGGAACATTGTAGATTTAATATACTTGTATCTAAAAAAAAAAAATCAGCCGATCAGTATAAAAATAGTTTTGCTTAATTTGGTGATAAATAAATCTTCTGTAAAGACTCTTTGCCATTTTAAAAGACAGTGTTACTTCTTGAAAACTGTAAAACCGAACACGTCAAGAAACCGAACACACTCACACAAGTGGAATAAGATTTGGGTGAAATTTCTTGCTTTCATTGATGAAGGGAGTCCCCTATTTATACAAGAGAAAACCTAGAGAAAACCTAAACCTAATTTAGGAACCAAGTAAACTTAACGGGCTTGGCCCAATATACAATTTACATAACTAACTATTTACATATCTAATCTATTCACAATATAACCTTCATTATCCCCCCACCCCCAAGTTGGAGCGTGTGGGTTCCGTATGCCCAACTTGTTAAGAAAGTATTCGAACCGGGCCCGTCCCAGCGCCTTCGTAAAAATATCAGCAAGTTGTGTGGTCGTAGGCACATAGCTGGGACGAATGATTCCTCCGATAATTTCATTCCGAACAAAGTGACAGTCGACTTCGATGTGTTTAGTGCATTCGTGAAAGACAGGATTTCGAACAATATGTAACGCTGCTTGACTGTCACACTTCAAATTCATCGGAGAGGTGTGATCGATTCCAAGGTTCCATAATATCCCTTTCAACCATTTCAATTCACACACATTCATCGCCATCGATCGATACTCTGCCTCGGCGGAGGACCTCGACACGATCTGTTGCTTCTTCGTTCGCCAAGATATCGGTGAGTCCCCTAACGATACATACCACCCTGTTAACGATCGACGCGTCAACGGACAACCTGCCCAATCGGAGTCACACCACCTGTGCAACCTCATATCACACTGAGAATTAAATACGATGCCATGTCCCGGACAGCCTTTCAAATATCAAACAACCCTAAGTGCCGCTTCCATATGCTCAACACGGGGACTTTGCATGAATTGCGACAACACATGCACACTATAGGACAAATTCGGTCGCGTAAAACACAAGTAAATCAATCTTCCAACCAGTCGCCGATAGCGTTCAGGATCTTTGACAAAACGACCAGTCGCAAGTGCCAAGCGATGGTTTTGTTCTATCGGTGTACCAACCGGTTTTGCTCCTAACAAGCCTGCTTCCGATATGATATCCAATGCATACTTCCTCTGACACAAGAAGATTCCCTTCGGAGTCCTGGCCACTTCAACTCCCAAGAAGTATTTCAAGGCACCTAAATCCTTCATATGGAAACATGTCGAAAGATACAAAAATTCGAATTGCCTTCGAATCATTACCAGATATGATTAGATCATCAACATAAACGAGCACATTCAAATGCACATTTCCCTTCTTCATCGTAAATAATAAGTAATCCGAATATGATTTTCGAAACCCATATTGCTTAAGAGCAGCAGACAACTTCGCAAACCAACACCTGGGAGCTTGTTTTAAACCATGCAATGATTTTCGAAGGCGACACATAGTTCCTCTCCCAGTCATGCGATGTCCCGGTGGCAATTTCATATACACTTCTTCGTGAAGATCACCATGCAAAAATGCATTGTGCACATCTATCTGATGCAATTCCCAATTTTTGGCAGCTGCTACGGCCAGAAAAACTCGGGCAGTCACCATCTTTGCAACCGGTGCAAATGTCTCCGTGTAATCAACTCCTTCGATTTGATGATTCCAAAAAATCACTAGTCTTGCTTTGTACCTTTCAATAGTTCCATCCGAGTTGTAATTTATCTTATATACCCATCGGCATCTGAGGGCCTTCTTCCCCGTAGGTAAGCGAACTATCTTCCAAGTTCTGTTCGCTTGCAATGCCTTCAATTCTTCCCCCATGGCTGTTCTCCATTTTTCTTTTTTCATTTTTCACCGCCTCCGAATAGGAGGTAGGCTCATGTCCTTGCGTTATAGCTGCAAGAAAGCTCACATGTTTCGAAGAGAAATTATCACAATTGAGATAATGTGCTAGAGGATAGGGCTTACCAGAGGGTTGTTGAGAAACAGATGAACAATCAGACTTTCGAACGCAGGACGATACCCGGTGACTCATCTTTTGGACCGTGTTAGTAACAAAGTCTCTCAGCAAGATATTCTCTTTCTTAGTTCGTTTTCCACGACCCATCTCTTCGGGTTCAACTTCGGGAACAACTTCAGGTTTAGCTTCCAGAGTCATTACTTCGGGTTCAATTTCCGGAGTTATGACTTCGGGTTCAACACCCCCCCTTCATCGCACACTCTCCTCTTCCTCCTCAAATGCTACGGTGACAGGAACCATATCTTGTCTCCGTTTTCGTCCTCAGTCTCCTTGGATGCGAACGGAAATTCCTTTTCGTAAAACACCACATCCCTTGAGAACACAAACTCCTTTGCCTCCAAATCATACACTTTCCACGCTTTCTTCCCATTTGGATAACCCAAAAACATGCATCGAAGACTCCTACTTTCGAACTTGTCACTTGTTCGTCCTTGATTGCGAGCATAACATAAGCAACCGAACACCCTCAAATGATCATAATTCGGTGTCACACCCATCAAGATATCGTAAGGTGTCTTCCCATTCAACAACTTAGTGGGTGTCCGGTTAATCAAATAACACGCCGTCATCACACATTCTCCCCAAAAGTCGATTGGTAAATTGGCTTGAAAACGTAGCGCCCGTGCCACGTTTAAGATATGTCTATGTTTCCGTTCAACTCTACCATTTTGCTGGGGTGTCCCTACACAAGAAGTTTGGAACAAAATCCCTTGTTCGAGAAAATACCTTTTCAGACTTACAAATTCGGTTCCATTATCACTCCGAACGCACTTAACCCATTTATTGAATTGTCTTTCTACCATTACAAAGAAACCTTTCAATTTTTGTCCGACCTCTCTCTTATCAACTAACAAGAACACCCATACTCCTCGTGAATAATCATCAACAACAGTTAAAAAGTATGATGCACCACACGAAGACTCAGTTCTATAAGGACCCCACAAGTCACAATGAACTAAATCAAAAGGTTCAACAGCTTTAGTATTACTCGAAGGAAATACATTTTTAGTTTGCTTTGCCCTAAGGCATACATCACATGATTTTTCTTCTAAGCTACCTTTCCCACTATCTTCTAAAACTGAAAGAGATTTTGTTACTTACATCGAAGGATGTCCCAACCTTTGATGCCACAAATCTACCACATCGACCTTCACAGCTTTCACCACGGGTATCGATCGAAAGTAGTAGAGTCCGTTCTTTTGTTCACCCACTCCAATCAACTTCCCCGTAGCCCAGTCCTGCATAACACACAAATCATTAGTGAAATTTACATTGCAACCAATTTGATCAATTAATTGAGACACAGAAATCTAACTGCAAGTCATTTCGGGCACATATAACACTCCGTGAAGAACCATGTCTTCGTTAAATCTGATGGATCCTTCCTGAGTCGCCATCGTAATGCTTCCATTCGGTAAACCTACCGGACACTTTGGTATTGTTCGTAAATTCTCCAAAGTACTTATCTGACCAGTCATGTGATTTGACGCCCCCATGTCAATAATCCATGAAAGATGAATTTTCTTACCGATCGATGGTTCACTTGTGCTTGCCTTCTCCTTTTTCAGCAAATCGAACAGCATCTGCAACTGATCACCTGTTATTCCGGACAAGTTAATTTGTCCGGGAACACTCATGTGTCCGTTTTTTCCATTCTCGAGCTCAGCTTGAGCAGCATTTGCTCGATTATTGCCACGTCCTCGACCAGCATTCGAACCAAACTGTTGATGTCCACGACCTCTTCCACCTCTGTTACCTTCAGCTCTTCCTCTGCCACGTCCTCTATTCGAAGAACTTTGCTTCGGATAATGCACCCACCCCTTCGGATAACCAATAACTTCATAGCAGCATTCCAGAGGATGTCCTCCTCGATCACACAAGTGACACTCCTTATAGCCTGTCTTCGGTGGCTGTGATTGTTGTGCAGCAAACGCTGTCACCTCCCCTCGTTCTTCCTGAGTTCGTGCCATCCCTTTGACCCGTTCATCTTGGATTACCTTTTGGTAGACTTGATTCATCGATGGCAGCGGATCCTGAGCCAAGAGATTGGAACAGACATTTCCATAAAGACTTTTATCCAGACCCATAAGAAATAAGTGAACCCTATCATCTTCCCTTTTCTTCTCCAGTGCAACCGTTAGATTGCAAGTGCATTTTCCACATGAACAAGTTGGAAACTTATCACAATTTCCTAGTTCTTCCCACAACATAGCCAGTTTTCCATAGTAAGCAGCAATAGTTAGTCCCTTTTGCTTACAACCGGCCAAAGCTGCTTTTAATTCCTGAATCCGAGGTCCGTTTCCCACGGAGAAACATTCTCGAATACTCTCCCACAGATCTTTCGCCACTTCCATGTGCGATATGGTGGTCCGAAGAGTAGGCTCGATCGAATTCCTAATCCACGACACCAGAAGAGAATTGATAGTCCATCAGTCCTCATAATCGATTGACTTTTCATCGGGCATCTTGATCGATCCGTCAACAAAACAAAACTTCTTCCTTGCACGCAATGACGTTCTAATTGACCGCGCCCATTCCTCATAGTTTTCACTGGTCAACTGGACCTGTGTGATAATCAAACCAGGATTATCATTCGAGGTGATATCGTACGGAGAGATTGTCTTACGTACGACTGCAGCATCACCTTTTAGAGCCTCAATTACTTTTCTACTTGAAGAGTTTCACGATGGCTCTGATACCATGTAAAACCGAACACGCCAAGAAACCGAACACGCTCACACAAAAGGAATAAGATTTGGGTGAAAACTCTTGCTTTCATTGATGAAGGGAGTCCCCTATTTATACAAGAGAAAACCTAGAGAAAACCTAAACCTAACTTAGGAACCAAGTAAACTTAACGGGCTTGGCCCAATATACAATTTACATAACTAACTATTTACATATCTAATCTATTCACAATATAACCTTCATTAAAAATGGAAGTTATGAAATATGTCAAACGTATATGTTTGTCTGTAAACAATATACTTGAGTTTGGATTGAAGAATAATCATTGTTAAATTTTATCGTGACTTTTGTAGATATCGAAAGAACATCTTCTCTTTAAAGTATTGCTCCACTTATAGCAAATTTAGAAGATGTAGCTGAAGACGTGCAACTAGTTGATATTAGTAGTTGATTAGTTAGTTAATGCAGTGGTTAATTATTATAATTAGTTAAGTCGGTTAGGATGATTAGCTAGGAGTTAGTTAGATCGGTTAAGTGTAGTGTCTATATACCTCCTCATTTGTCACGACCCTAAATGCCGAACTGGTCATGAGGGCACTCGAATCTACTCCGTCGGGCGAACCCACTTGAATATTAAATAATTAATAATATTATAAAAATATAAATAGGCTGATGTCTCGAATAATATCCATAGATAGAATAAATATATGATAATATCTCCTTAACATAACAGTCTAGGTCCTCAATAAAAGCCATAGACATCTAAGTAAGAGAATACTGAATACATACATATATATATATATATATATATATATATATATATATATGTACTAGAAACGACATTGATAATGAAAACTGAAAGGTGCGCCACCATGAAGCAAGGATGGCTGGCTCATTGCTGGACTCTCGAAAAGACGTCTAACTCAGCCATGAAACTCGCTAGAATACGGATCCGGACCTGCCCGAATAAAGTAAATAAAAGAACAAACATAAACATAAACAACGTAAGTCAAAAGGACTAGTAGGTGGATAGACGAGCTTCTAAACAATAAGAAACAAGTTTAGCAAAAAATGATAGAAGGAAATGAGAGAAAAGAAGTGTGTATTTAACTCAATTCTCAACTAACTCACTAAGTAATATCACAAACACCAATAAGCAAACCAAAAGAAATCAACGTAAGTAAATATCACATTAAATAGACCAACTCCGAATTATATACAAAATAGACTAACTCCGAATATATAGTAATGGACCAACTCCGAATACATATATCAAGTATCAACACGCCATAAATTACAAGGACTAACAACTCAAAGAGTATGATGTAACAAACCAATTACGATTACATGCTAACCGTTCAGGAAAAATTACTACAATATCATACCTAGATCAAGCATGATGAATAGGTATACGAATTATACTTAGGACAGTGCACATACAAAGAACATATGTACATTATCCCAAGTGAAATAATTTCACCAAAAAAAAGGGATGAAACCACCTACCTCGGGGTCCGATGCACACTAGCTAATCAACAATAGCCTTGCCTCGCTTAATTTCCTACAAACAGTTCCGTTCTATGCAAAATAATATATAATAAAATCAATATCCAAGCTAAAGGTTGAACATTCCGAACCTTAAGCTAAAAGGGTTAAGAAATCAACTTAAAAGTCAATCCCGGACCCTGTGGTCAAATTTCGAAATTAACTTCACAATCGTGTTATCCATAACCATACGAATCAAAACCTATGATCACGTTCCAACCTTAATACAAATTGATGGATCAAATCTCAATTTACTAAATATATAAATTGGAGTTAAATAACGTTTCTACATCCCAAGTACCATACTAGTGAAACATATATTCTACAGATTTAATACTCAATTACATGGATCTAATTTATATATAGAGTTCTAGTTCGTTAAGATAATAATCAAAAGGAGAAAATAAGTTCCTAAGCAATAGTTAGGAACAAAACCGAATCACAGTCCAAGTAGCAGACGAACAGCAGTAGGATAAAACACCAAGGTTCCTTAACTTAAATGTCAACCCACTAGATTTGATCACTATGTCATTGTCACATTCCATTTACCCAACTAATACATGCTAAACTATCAATAAATGGAAAGGAAAATTGAAAACTTTAGCTACTGCTAGTGCACCGAAATAGTAACTAAACTTAGTACCTTGGAGATCTCTTTTTAAAATCACCAATCATAAGTAAACATAATGTTTCATCTAATTAAATAATTATGAAGAATTTTAAGGTTGATGAGAAATACCTTAGCTATTTAATATAATTTAATGGTGGAGTTTGTTTTTCCCAATTCTCATGTCTTGAATCATCATAGTAGCTTCCATTTCTAGGAACTCTTAGTCATTTTTTTTTTGTTCTCTACACTAAAGACCAAAATATGATGTTATATATACCCTAAAAGTGTGGGCTAACAACTAAAATGTGTGCCTAGTCCACTACTCTACTCTTAAATATATTGTCAAGATCTGTTAAAGCCCAATCAAATATGAAGTGTTCATTCTGCTTAATAACCATCTAATAGTATATTATTTTTAGCCCTTCTTCCACATCTCAAATTTAAATACGAGTAGAAATATTGAGATGTTACATCATTGTATCTTCTTCATTTCAGTTTAATAGAATAAAAAATTCTCCAACTCTTTTCTCTCAATATTTCTCTCTCTAAAACTTATTAAGGTATCAGAGCTTTGAGTCCTTCATCAACTCATCTCTCTCGATCCTCAAGCATCTTTGATTATAAAGTTTCTAGAAGTTTTCTCTAAGCTCAAGTTGTAGCAATGGCGAGTACAGTGCTTGCACAGGAGAAGCAAAAATCAGGAAACCTTAACTTCAGGCAACAATCATCTGCTGTATCTTCATCCTTTCGATACACGGGGATCCATTTTGACCTCAGTTCAACTCACCGGTGCAGAAAATTACTCAGCTTGGAACAGATCGATGTTGATTAATCTTCAAGCTAAGAGCAAGCTAGGGTTTGTTTTAGGCACTCACAAAAGGAGTTATTTTGAAGCAGATCAAGGAGAACAATGGGAGAAGTGCAAGGCATTTTTTGTGTTGGCTTGGATCATGAATACAGTGTCCAAGGAGTTGCTAAGTGGAATTGTCTATGCTGAAAATGCAGCTGTTTTTTGGGAAGATCTTAAGAAAAGTTTTGATAAAGTTGATGGAGCAAGGATATATCAGATTCATAGAGAAATTTGCACTACTCATCAAGGTACCTCATCCATTTCATCATATTACTCAAAACTGCGAGTTTTTTGGGGTGAATTCTATGCTTTAGTTCCACTACCTTCCTGTGATTATGAAAAGTCCAAACTGTATGTTAATCATATGCAATATCAACGGTTATTTGCATTTCTGATGGGACTCAATAAGTCTTATAGTCAAGCTAGAGGTCAGATACTAATGATGAACTCTTTGCCCACTGTGAATAAGGCCTACTCTATGGTGTTATCTGATGAGAGTCAAAAGGTTACAACAGGTACATACTTAGCTAGCACCACCCCTAATAGTACAAAGTCTGCCCTGTATGCTGGTCGTGGTAATTTTAGAGTATGATTTAACTCTAGGAAAAGAAGAAACAATCTCTGGTGTGATAACTGTCAAGTAAAGAGGCACACTAAAGATAGATGATGGAAGATAATAGGATATCCTCCTAATCATCCTATTCACACTAAAGGGAAATATAAGACAGATGGTCTTGAATCAAGTGTCTAGAGAAGATCCACTTGCCCCTATAGCCTACAGAGATGGTGGTCAACACATGACATATGACAGTTATAACCAGGGTAGTTATCACATGGCTAATCAGGCCCAACCTATTTTCACTCCTGAGCAGTGCAACCAGATTCTCAGGATGCTCAGTAAAGAGTTTTCACATGATGTAACAGCTAATATGACAGGTGTTGCTAATGTACCTGATTCATTTTTTGTTCATGATGCAAGATATCAAAGGATAATAGACGTAGGGGCATCCACACACATGACCTCTCACTTAGAATTGCTTGAGAACATTAAGCCATTAAGTACAACTGACAAAAGAGTATCTGCCAAATGGAAAAAATACTAGTATTACACACATAGGAAGTTGTCATATCACTGAAAAATACAAGCTCTCAAATATGCTGGTAGTTCCTGATTTTATGTTTGACTTGCTATCAGTGTCTCAGATTAGAAGACAATTTTAGTGCTCAGTGACCTTTTTTCTTGAGTTTTGTTTCTTCCAGGATATGTCAACTGGTAGGTGAAGATGACTGCTAGGGAGAGAGGAGGTCTTTACTATTTACCACAACAAACATCTACAAAGAAACTTAACAACATTGCAGGTTTAATGACAACTCAAGTGAAACATGTTGATGAATTGGTATGGCATAGAAGGATGGGTCACCCTTCAGTGAGAGTCTTGAAGTAGCTATCTTTAGCAAGGAAGAATAATGTAGATTATTTTGTTTTGAATAAGTGTACAGTTTGTCCTTTGGCTAAGCATGCTAGGTTACCTTTTCTTGTGAGTACTAGTAGAAGTTCTACAATCTTTGATCTTGTATATATGGATGTGTGGGGTCCATATAGGCATGCTACTCATAATGGTTTTAGATTTTTCTTGACTCTTGTTGATGATCATTCAAGAATGACTTGGGTGTACTTGATAAAATTGAAAACTGATGTGTTTATAGTGTTAAGAATTTTTTTGTCATGGTGAAAACTTAATTTCATTATTGTGTTAAAGTGGTGAGATCAGATAATGGAGGTGAGTTCTTCAGCAGAGAATGTAAATGCTTGTCTGAATCATTAGGAATTGTGCATCAAAGCAGCTGCCCTCACACTCCACAACAAAATGGAGTTATGGAGATGAAGCATCGGCACATCTTGGAGGTAGCAAGGGCACTCACATTTTAGGAAAATGTTCCCATCAGGTTCTGGGGTGAATGCATCTTGACAGCTATTGTTACTTCCCACGATTACACCACTTTACTGTTTTAAGGACCAGTTCCTTAAAATGTGTTCCTTTACTCTACGATATGCGGAATTAAAACTGTGAGTAATTGAACACCAGATATTAGCGTGGAAAAACCCCTTGACTCGGGATAAAAAAACCACGACCTACTTCTCAAGTAGGATTTCAACTTCACTATGTAAAAAGACCCGCTTGGTTACAAGACTCACTCTTACTAACCTAGGACTAACTCTAATCCTTTAGTGATCTTTCTCACGATCAGTGAAGTTGTGTCAAGTCCACGACTTGAACCAGAAAATTTACAACTCGATTTTTGCTTACTACAATTGAACTAAGACTTGAAATTTTACAAGATTCAATTTAAGGAACAGGTTCTAACTTAGTTCTACTGTAGCTAACTGATTACACAAATAAGCTAATAACTCTTCTCAGCTTTTGCTCGATGCTCTCTGTATTTGTGTACACTTCTATGGCTGATATGCTCCACGTTTTATAGCTCCAGCAGCCAAGAAGTCTTGAGCAATTAGAACTCCAAAGCTTCCATGACTTTGAGTCCTAATTGGATTCTACTTTCCAAAATCCGAATCTTCTATCCTTTATCTCTTAGTTATGCAATCTTTTCGTATCCGTTTAGACCTGCATAATTATCAAGATATACGTCAGTTTTAGCATAAATAATAATTTCTCAATTAAATGATTTTGCATGAATTATCTATTCTGCTGCAGTGATTCAAAGGAACAGGTCCTTTGAATCCGTTCCTCAGTCATCAGTCAAAACTCCAAGCTTATCCAAGCTAACAATTTCCCCCTTTTTGATGATGAAAAATTCATAAGCATAGCTGCATATCCTTAATGTCCTGAAGTACAACTTAGGCTTAAAAAGACAATCAATCAGTGGAGAATTAATTTATCATTAAGGAACAAATTTTTATTAGGTATAAAATCATGCAAAATCAGACTTACTCTTCTCCCTTTTGGCATCATTGAAAAGGTTGCATAAAAAATATAACTCAAGTGTTAGAATTAATCAGCTCATGGCCATTGAGGCAACTCAAAATGCAAACATAAATCAAATTAAAGCAACTGCAAAACAATGATATTAGCCATCAAAGACAATTCATTTAATCAAATATTGACCAGGGGATAGAAGCACATACTACAGAATTATCCAAAAAAACTAAAGAAGAAAAGGCTAAGGCACTAGGCTAGGCTAGATCCCACTAGACAAAAGATGGCTAAAGGCTAAGGCTAAGGCTAAGGCTAAGGTGGTCAGGATGTGGACTGACCAGGTCCCTGAGACTTGTTAAGCAACTCAAACATCTGCTTGAGCATTCCTTCATTAGTCTCCTTTGCCTTTAAGGCCTCTGCCTTCCAGTAATTCTTCTCCTCTTCCAACCTTGCTATCTCAGCAGCCTGAATAGCAACCTGTTGCCTAAGTGCCCTCACTTTGTTGTTCAATGGCTGCCTCCCAACACCAGCCTGTGGAGGATCAGCCTGAACTGGAAAATCACAGCTTATCAATGTGGCACAGCCAAACTTTTCTTTCTTTGTAGCCTTCACTACCCCTTCCAAGGGAATCTTCAACTTTGCAAACACATCAGTCAGGATGAAACCAAACGGCAAGGAGTGCTTTCTCTTCCCAGCAATCACCCTTTTTATCAGGTGGATCATAAAGATGGGCCAGTTGATCTGCTTTTCAGTGTCCAACAGTTCCATAAGGACCAGGTCCATGAAACTGGCAACTCCTCTTTTCTCCTGCCTTGGCATCACAATTTTGTTCACAAATTCAAATAATACTTGGTGCTGTGGGTGCATCTCACTCTTCTGCACAGCTCTGGGTTTCTCTTCCCCATCATTCTCAACAAACTTCCTAGTGATCTCCAGATCAGTAGGCAAGTCTGTCAAGTCAGGCCAAACCTTCTTGACATAGCTAGCATACCCAGTAGCAGGAATCCCCAGTAGCTCACCAATTTCCCTTGTATCCAACATAATCACATTGTCATTGACAGAGGTAGTAATCCTATCTTCTTTGATGGAGCAGTTTTTGTAGAACTCTTGCACCATTCCCTTTGCACACCTACCAGAGATCTTACGGACCATGTCCCTCCAACCCTGTGCATGCAATTTTTGCAACAGCCATAACATTCCTTCTTCTTGCACATCAGACATTACCCGACCTTTCAACACCTTCCTGGTCAGCATGTCATCATGAACACAGTGCACAGACTCATCACCTTCAGCTTCACTATCACTCTCTTCTCCAGCAAAGGACTCATCACTATCACTGGCAGAGCTTTCAGAAACAACAACTCTCTTAGAGGACCTGGTCCTCCTAGCAGACTTCTCTGCAGCTTTAACCGAACTTCTTGTTACCCTTCTCTCAGCAACTTTTCTTTTCTTGGACTGAGGCACAACCTCCTCAGCATCTACCATCTCATCATCCTCAGAAAAATCAGCAAGATCAATATCATCCACTTCTTCCTCTTCAACCACCTGTTTTTCTTTCCCTTTTCTGCTCCTTTCCAAGGCAGCAGCTAGTTGTTCATCAGCAGCTTTAGCAGCACTTCTTGTCCTCCTAACCCCAGAAGCAGGGGTTGAGGCAGAAGGAACAGGTCTTTTTGCCTTAGAGGAACTTTCAACTTTCTTCTTATTTCCAGGCTTGTAACTGTCACCTATTTTCTTCAACTTAGCAGCAATTTCAGCAGTCACATGGTCATCAATGGGTCCCTTTCTAGCCAATTTTCTTCTCAGACTCCTAAGGTTGATCAAATCCACCAGGGGCCTGTCACTATCACTTATAGCCTCCTCAACATCTATCACATTCTCCATGGGTGCTCTAAAAGCAGCCTCTGGAGACCCCGATGACCCATGCATGGGTGCTTCCAACCTCTTAATAGGTTCCCCCTCAAGAGCAGCCTCAGACCCCTCACCCTTTTCTTCCTCGTCTATCACAATATTTAAAAGGTAGGTGAAGTTTACCTGATACTGATACAACACCATAGCACGTGATAAATCCTCAACCTGCTCAGCAATTGATTCAGCCGTGGGAACTGGTCCTTCCCCCTGAATTTCAGGTTCAGGTATTTCTGGGATTGGTGCAGGAATTTCAGGATTTAGGTCAGTGGTTTCCATGGGTGAAGGAGGATTGAGATTTTGTAGTTGTTCAGCAATAGGTGCAGTTGAAGAATTATCAGAAGAAAGAGACATTCTTGCAATTCGAATTAACAAATAATTGACTATTCTTTCTGAAATTGTGATAATTTTAGTTGATGAACAAGGTAAAAGATTAATGGGGGAGAAGAAGTGTATTTATAGAGTGAATTAGGTAGTGGAGTTAGAGTGGAAAATGATCAACTTACCTCAGCACAACATGCAACGGTTAAGGACTCTTGGGAGTCTCCCCGAGAAAAAGAGGCGTTAGGCTGCAGGTTACCTTTTCAGAGTAGGAACTGTTCCTCCGATGGGACTCTTTTACTCTTTGGATATGGATAGTAAACTTAGTAGGATTTATCCTAATCTCAAGTTACCTATGGCCTTTATACTTCTAAATTAACTGAATAATAACGAGTATATACCTGTTTTTAACACAAAAATTCAGTGTCCTTCCAATTTGCAACATTTTGATCATCTGAAATTCTAAGAGCATAAGGGTAACATCATTAAATTTTAGCAACTCTAAATAAGATATATGGCATAAGAGTATACATTTAAGTATTAAACTGAACTGAATTATTCATAATGATAAAATTCATTTTAAGAGCAATTTTCTAGCCAATTATGAAGTAAAGCATTGATGATTTTATGTGAATTTAATCATCCCCAATTCCAATCTATTTCTTTCAAAATCATCTCTACCTAGAGCTTTTGTAAAAATGTCAGCAATTTGCTTTTCAGTGGGACAAAATGCTATGGTGATCAAACCTTTTTCATAATTGTCTCTTAGGAAATGATGTCTTATATCAATGCGTTTAGTCCTTTTGTGATCACTGGATTCTTTGTCATATTAATAGTACTAGTGTTATCACAATAAATAGGAACAGTTCCTACATCAACACCAAAATCCTGTAATTGTAACTGTGAACAACATGAAGCAGCTGCCACATATTCAGCCTCAGCAGTGGAAAGTGCCACTGAATTTTGTTTCTTAGTTCCCTAAGAAACCAAACACTCACCAAGAAAATGTGCCATACCTGAGGTACTTTTTCTATCAACAAGGAAACCTGCATAGTCAGCATTAGTATATCCAACAAGATTAAAACTACCACCTTTTGGATACCAAAGTCCCAAGGGAACTGTTCCTTTCAGATACCTCAATATTCTTTTAACAGCTTTCAAATGAGATTCCTTAGGATCTGATTGGAACCTAGCACACAAACCAACACTAAACACAATATCAGGTCTACTAGCAGTTAGGTAAAGTAGAGAACCTATCATACCCCTATACAATTTTTGATCAACTGATATTCCATGTTCATCAAGATCCAATTTTGTGGCAGTAGCAATAGGTGTGTCAATTTTCTTAGCATTATCCATATCAAATCTTTTAAGTAATTCCTTAACATACTTTTGTTGATGGATTATAGTTCCATTTGAGGTTTGCTTAATTTGTAAACCCAAAAAGAAATTGAGTTCACCCATTATGCTCATCTCAAATTCACTCCCCATCAAGTTTGCAAATTCCTTACTTAAATTTTCACAAGTAGCACCAAAGATTATATCATCTACATAGATTTGAACAATTAAGAGATCCTTACCTTTTTCTTTTAAGAACAATGTACTATCAATTTTACCTCTCTTGTATCCATGCTGGAGTAGAAATTTTGAGTCTTTCATACCATGCTCTTGGTGCCTGCTTGAGCCCATACAAGGCCTTGTCCAACTTGTACACATGTTCAGGGAACTGTTCACTTTCAAAACCTGGAGGTTGCTTGACATACACTTCTTCTTTCAAGTAACCATTCAAAAATGCACTCTTGACATCCATTTGATGTAGAGTAAATTCCATGTATGTAGCAAAGGCTATAAGGAGTCTTATTGCTTCCAGTCTTGCAACTGGAGCAAAAGTCTCATCATAGTCGATGCCCTCCTCTTGACTATATCCCTGAACGACTAGCCTGGTCTTGTTTCTTGTTACCATGCCATCCTCATCAAGTTTGTTTCTGAAAACCCATTTTGTTCCAATTATGGACCTGTTCCTTGGCTTGGGTTCCAGATGCCAAACTTGACTCCTTTGGAATTGATTCAGTTCCTCTTGCATGACATTAATCCAATCTGCATCCTTCAGTGCTTCTTTCATATTTTTAGGTTCAACAAGAGATAAGAAAGCACTAAAGGCACACAAATTGTGATTCTTGACTGCTGATCTAGTTTGAACTCCGGCGGTCTTATCTGAGATTATCTGATCCACAGGATGTGACCCTTGATACTTGAAAGGCTTGGGTGTCAATCCATTGTCAGAAGTCCTCTGCTGAGGAACAGTTCCTGATAGAGTAGCGTTTCCAGTTTGTGAGGTGGAACCAACATTTGTTCCCCCTGTTTCAGTGCTACTCTTCTCAGTTCTATCCTGAGGAACTGTTCCTTGCAGTTCACTTCTCATATCCAGAATCTGCATTTGTGGATTAAGTTCAAACTCTTTCAGCATTCCAACTTCTTCATCCTCCTGTACCTGTTCTTGACTGAGACTGTCAGTTTCATCAAATTTAACATGCATGCTTTCTTTAATTTTCAATGTTTTCTTGTTAAACACCCTATAAGATTTACTACTTAAAGAATAACCAACAAATATTCCCTCATCACTTCTAGGATCAAATTTTCCTAAGACATCTTTCTCATTGATGTGTATGAAACATTTACAACCAAAGGCCCTAAGATGAGAAATATTTGGTTTTCTTCCTTTAAGCAATTCTTATGGGGTCTTTTCTATTAAAGACCTTGTCATACATCTATTTATTATGTAGCATGCAGTATTAATAGCCTCAGCCCAAAAGTTCTGTGGGAGATTTCCAGATATTAACATAGTCCTTGCCATTTCTTCTAGAGTCCTATTTTTCCTTTCCACTACACCATTTTGTTGTGGAGTTCTAGGTGAAGAAAAATTATGATTAATGCCATTGTTCATTACAAAAATTGAAAAACATATGATTTTCAAATTCAGTTCCATGATCTGACTTAATGGCAACAATATGATTATCTAGAGTTCTTTGAGCTTTCTTAGCAAAAATTGAAAATGCATTAAATGCTTCTTCTTTAGATGCAAGAAATATAGTCCATGTAAATCTGGAGTAATCATCCACCAATACCATAACATACTTCTTACCTCCACGACTCATTGTTCTCATAGGACCACATAAATCCATATGGATCAGTTCCAAAGGTTTAGTGGTACTTACCTGTTTCTTCGATTTGAAGGAGGATTTTACCTGCTTCCCCCTGGCACATGCTTCACATACTTTTTCATCATTAAACCTGATGTTAGGAAGACCTATCACCAAGTCCTTTGACACAAGTTTGTTCAATTGTGAAAGACTAGCATGTCCTAGTCTTTTGTGCCATAGGAGGGGATCATTTTGCACCACACTTAAGCAGCTCAGGCTTCCATCAGATAATGTCAGCAAGTCTACTTTGTAGATGTTTCCATGCCTGTTTCCCTGCAAAATAATCTCTCCAGAAGTTTGGTTAGTCACAGTGCATCCAGAAGATGAGAAATTAACATTATTACCTTTGTCACACAATTGAGATATGCTCAATAAGCAATGCTTCAGCCCATCTACTAGAAATACATTATCTATACAGTGTGAATCAGGCCTACCTACCTTTCCAATTCCAATGATTTCCCCTTTCTTACCATTACCGAAGGAAACACTTTCTCCTTGGAAGGCTGAGAGTGAAAGGAACAGTTCCTTATGCCCTGTCATATGCCTTGAGAAACCACTGTCCATGTACCATTTGTGGTTTATCTCCTTCACTTTAGCCTGCAAAAGAAAACTAGGGGTTAATTTTAAGAACCCAAACTAGTTTGGGTTCCTTTCCTTTTGAAAAAGGATGAATCAGATCTCTCCTAGCCCAGAATGGTAATGGTTTCTTTGCGTGAACATTTTCCCTTTTTACAGAATTTTGAATAGGCTTATAGGACCTATTCTTCTGTTTCACAGGATTTTGAACAGGTTTATAGGACCTGTTCCTCTGGGCAGCCCTTTTTAAAGATTGACAATTTTCTTTCCGGTGACCAGTGTTCCCACAATGAGTGCATAGCCAGTTTTCAGGAAATGATAAGTACTTACTCTTTGGATTCCATTTTGAAGAACTTTGAGCTTTCATGAATCCAATACCTTTCCTGTTACTACTATGATTTTCTTGTAACCATTCTAGTGCTTCAGAAGACTTGTTCCATTCTACAGTTTTTCTTAGTTCCATTTTTGTTTTAACCAAGTCTTCTTCTAAAGATCTTATCTTTTCATCCTTTTTACACAGTTCATCAACTGTGACTTTCAGTTTCTCTTCAGCAATGATCTGATGAGAATTAGCAATACCTTTACCTTTTACAACTGTTTTAACATTTTCTAATTCCTGAGCAGTTGTTTCAAGTGTGAGGACCTGTTCCTCAAGCATGCTAATCTTCCTTTCCAGAAAATCATTTTTAACTATTTCTTCTTTGCATTCTGTTTCTAAACAATCAATTTTATCATGCATTTGATGATTGCTATCCCTTAGAGATTTAAATTCATTTAGCACAATATGGAATACTTTAACCAGTTTTTCTCTAGGCATGCTTTTTACATCATCTTTGAGTTTACAAACAAATACCTCAACATCATCTTCATTTTCTGAATCTCCAAGTGCCATTAGAGCAAGATCCTCATCCAGATAATCATCAGTTATTTCGTCTTCACTATCTTGCCATCCTGCAACCAGTGCTTTAGGATTTCCACTTTTCTTATGGACCTGTTCCCTAGCCTTCTTCCTTTCATCAATGAATCTCTTCCTCCATTCTCCTTCCATAATTGGACATTTGCTGATGTAGTTCTCCGAGCTTCCACATTTGTGGCATTCTCCAGCCTGTTTCATGTTAGTAGACCTACCCTGTCCACTAATTACCCTTTTATTAATCAAATATTTTTGAACACTTTTAGCGATAAGGACCAGTTCCTTATCATCGATGATTTTATCACTAGCAGTCAAGGCTAGGTTAGGTTCAGTTTTAACTGGTGCTCCTATATTTTTAACCTTTTTCCTCAGTTCATAAGTCTTTAAATTGCCTATAAGCTCATCTAGGGATATAGTGGTTAAATCTTTGCTTTCTATGATAGCACAAGCTTTGATCTCCCAAGAATCTGGAAGAACCCTAGT
The DNA here is from genome assembly GCA_037355625.1 of Petunia x hybrida. NCBI lineage: Eukaryota > Viridiplantae > Streptophyta > Magnoliopsida > Solanales > Solanaceae > Petunia > Petunia x hybrida. Next base: position 1,926,734 of record JBBBVM010000317.1, on the reverse strand, counting down.
TAAAATCTTTTCTACTCTATCTTCCACAGTTAAAACCCTTCCCAAAGAGATAAGTTCAGAAGCAATGGCATTAAATCTAGTATATATTTCAGAGATTGACTCTTCTTCTTTCATTTTAAAGCTTTCATATTCAGCATAAAGAAGTGTACCTCTGGACCTTTTTACCTGACTTGTTCCTTTGTGTGCAACTTGTAGAGCATCCCAAATCTCCTTTGCAGTAGCATACCCTCTGATTCTAGTGTATTCGTCAGGACTAAGTCCACCAACCAGTCACTTCCTTGCCTTTGCATTCTTTTCCCATTGCTTTATGTCTTCAGCATTGCATTCCTTCCTGGTTTTGGGAACATCTTTTCCCTCAGCATCCTTCTTCATTGGGATCATGGGACCTTCAGTTACTATATCCCACAATTCATAGTCTTCTGCTTGAAGGTGATCACGCATCCTCTCTTTCCACCATGAATAGTATTTCCCATTGAAATAAGGTGCTCTAACCATTGATTGGCCCTCACTGTTCTCTCGTGATGTACTCATCTAATCCTAGGTGTTAGCCTTTTCAAGGATAACCCGCTCTGATACCAATTGTTATTTCCCACGATTACACCACTTTACTGTTTTAAGGACCAGTTCCTTAAAATGTGTTCCTTTACTCTACGATATGCGGAATTAAAACTGTGAGTAATTGAACACCAGATATTAGCGTGGAAAAACCCCTTGACTCGGGATCAAAAAACCACGACCTACTTCTCAAGTAGGATTTCAACTTCACTATGTAAAAAGACCCACTTGGTTACAAGACTCACTCTTACTAACCTAGGACTAACTCTAATTCTTTAGTGATCTTTCTCACGATCAGTGAAGTTGTGTCAAGTCCACGACTTGAACCAGAAAGTTTACAACTCGATTTTTGCTTACTACAATTGAACTAAGACTTGAACTTTTACAAGATTCAATTTAAGGAACAGGTTCTAACTTAGTTCTACTGTAGCTAACTGATTACACAAATAAGCTAATAACTCTTCTCAGCTTTTGTTCGATGCTCTCTGTATTTGTGTACACTTCTATGGCTGATATGCTCCACGTTTTATAGCTCCAGCAGCCAAGAAGTCTTGAGCAATTAGAACTCCAAAGCTTCCATGACTTTGAGTCCTAATTAGATTCTACTTTTCAAAATCCGAATCTTCTATCCTTTATCTCTTAGTTATGCAATCTTTTCGTATCCGTTTAGACCTGCATAATTATCAAGATATACGTCAGTTTTAGGATAAATAATAATATCTCAATTAAACGATTTTGCATGAATTATCTATTCTGCTGCAGTGATTCAAAGGAACAGGTCCTTTGAATCCGTTCCTCAGTCATCAGTCAAAACTCCAAGCTTATCCAAGCTAACAGCTATGTATTTGATAAAGAGGCTACCTACAGTCATTTTGAAGGCAAATCACCACATGAAGTTTTTCATAAGCACAAAACTAAGCTGGATCATCTGAGGTCAATAGGTTGTTTATGCACGCTACTAAGGTAAACAGGCAGGATAAGTTTTCTAGTCATGCCAGTCCATATATGTTGTTGGGATATTCGACAAGTCAGAAAGGGTATCGTCTGTATGATTTGACTAAGAAAAGGTTGATTGTGAGTAGAGATGTGACTTTTAGGGAGACAGTATTTCTATTTAAGGCTATCAAGGAAGGGAATGTCCCCTTGTTCATAGATCATTGTGTTGCTGGTGATCCTGTTAATCTTGATCTCTATGATGATCCATGTATCCAGTTAGTATTTGAGTTAACACCAGAAGCTGTAGAGGATATACAAGGAGCTGAAAAAGATGTTGCAAACAGCCAGGTTGTCATAGAAGAGGATGAGAACAGCCCAGATAACAGTGCAGATGCAGAAGAACTGCATAAATCACTATATATGATCATGATTATGATTATCCTAAAGAGCATAATTCTCCTGATCTTAGTGGAGAAGTATATGTGCAGCACTTACCAATAGTACCACCAGCTATTACTCATAAGAGACCTTCAAGGGCCAATAACCCACATGTTTGGCTAAAAGATTATGTAGTCATACTTCCAAAAAGGGAACAGTCAGCACCATATTTTTTGGCCAAAATGAAAATTTATCATCAAAATACCAGGCTTATCTTAGAAAGTTTGCAGTAGAAACTGAACCTAGGAGCTATGAAGAAGCCAAAAAAGACCCAAGATGGGTGGAAGCTATGAACCAGAAGATCAAAGCACTTGAAGATAACAAGACATGGAAGTTAGTTGATTTACCCAAAGGCAAGAAGGCAATAGGTTACAAGTGGGTTTTTAAGATTAAATACAAATCTGAAGGTAGGGTAGAAAGGTTTAAAACAAGGCTTGTGGCAAAAGGATACAGTCAAACTAAAGAATAAATTATCAAGAGACATTTTCACCAGTGGTGAAAAGGGTAATTGTCATAAAGTTATAGCTCTAGCAGCATAAGAAAACTGGAATATTTTTTAAATGGATGTGTTCAATGCCTTCTTGCAAGGTGACTTGATGGAAGTGTATATGGAGCTGCCTAAGAGAGTCACTAGCAAGGGGGAGCACACTGTTGGCAAGCTTGTTAAAGCATCAAGACAGTGGAACTCCAAGTTAACTGAAGTATTGTTGCAGTCATGATATAATCAAAGTCATCTAGACTACTCTTTATTTACTAAGAGGAGAAATGATGGTTTGGTCATTATATTGGTGTATGTGGATGACTTGCTCATCACTGGCAATAATGTTGAGCTAATTGAGGAGACAAAATGAGTGCTGCATCACAACTTCAAGATCCTAAATTTTAGTTCAGTAGGACTAATTCAGGCATCTTGATAAACCAGAGGAAGTATGCAATGAAGCTGATCTCTGAAGTAGGCTTGGTTGGTGCAAGACCAACAATAACACTATTTGAGTGCAACATGATAGGAATTAAACTACAAAATAAAAATAAAAAGAAAATTAAAGGAAATTAAAGCAAGACCCACTTTGATTAGTTTGGATTAAAGAAGCAAATTAGGAGGTGAGGCCTAATCACCCCCCTTAAAACAACACTCAAAGAGAACCCTAACTATTTTATCCTCAATTACATTAGTATTCAATTGCAAATCAAGGAAATAAGATGCTTAAGCAACAAGCTTTAGCTAATGTTTACACTCATCAATATTCATCAAGTCTAAACCTAGCAAATGAGACTAAAAGAGCTTTATAGTAGTTTCTAAATATGGCATAAAAATGCCTTAATTGCCCCTAAAGTGGGCTGAAACAAAGTCATTAAACTCAAAATAGGATTCTGGTTGTCGCCTCAGCGTTACACGCTAACATCTGCGCGATCGTGTTGTAGTAGAAAACAGAGCTTCGCGATCGCGGCCTCAGCTCCCTGCACGATCGCGTCTGAAGCCTCACGATCGTGCTGAACACTGCCTGGCTCTTGCGCGATCGCGTCATGTCCTTCGCGATCACGATGAGTGATTTTTGACTATGAGGCAGTGAGCTTGCAAAAAGGTCCTGAAGCCTCCAGAATTTGCCCCAACAGTTCCAGCTTTGAGAACGTGGCCTGCAATTCTTGCAACTCCTTAGCTTGGCTCCTTGTAAAGAGCCTATTCACGAGCCGAGTTGCATCACAGCATTAAGCTGACCACTGCTGAATATGATAAGTATGGGGGAGCTACTGTGATAGAGGATGTGATATTGAGAGATGTTACTAAATATCAAATGTTGATTGGAAAGCTGTTTTATCTTACAATAACCAGGCCTGACATAGCCTTCACAATTCAAACACTCATTCAGTTTTTTCAGACCCCAAAGATGTCTCATTGGAATGCAGCACTCAGGTTGGTCATGTATATTAAGAAAGAAGCAGGTCTGAGAATCTTAATATCATTAGATAAGGAAAGGAAGCTCACATGATATTGTGATGCAGACTGGGCTGCTTGCCCAAACACTAGGAAATCTGTGACTGGATATTTGTTGAAACTGATAATTTCCTGATCTCTTAGAGGTCAAAGAGCAATATATTGTCTCAAGGAGCTCTGCTGAAGCAGAGAACAGAAGTTTAGCACCAATAACCTGTGAAGTAATATAGTTTATGAACTTACTCAGAGAGTTAAGTGTGAAACAAGAGGAAGTTGTTGTAGTTTATTGTGACAGTAAAGCAATCATTCAGATAGCTACAAATTCAGTTTACAATGAAAGGACCAATCACATCAAAATATATTGTCATTTTATTCGAGAAAAGGTGCAAAAAGGCCTGATTAAGGCTGCCTACATCAACACTAAAGATCAGTTGGCAGGACTAAGGCACTAGGAAGAACACAACATGAGTTTCTATAGTTCAAGCTTGGAGTATTGAACATTTTCAATATCTCCAGCTTGAGGGGGAGTATTACAAAGATGTAGAAGATGTAGCAGATGACATAGTAGTTAGTTGATATTAGTAGTTGGTTAGTTAGTTAATGGAGTGGTTAATTGTTACAATTAGTTAAATCGGTTAGGATGATTAGTTAAGAGTTAGTTAGGTCGATTAAGTGCAGTCTATATATACTTCCTCATTATATCTTCTTTATTTTTTTTGGGTTAAAAAACGATAATATATTAATACTAGTTAAGGCGGATTACATAGAGAGTTCATACGGATCCCCAAAGGATCAATTACATGATTGGTAGATCGAAATTTAAACAAAGGAATGGCATGAAGCGCATTCAAATTTCCTAGAGATGCTAGATGACGACATGTACTATCCGAAGAGATGATCGCAAAACTTGTACCCTCCTTATCTCCTGTGAAGGTTTTGTAGACTAAGTAAGGTGGTACTGCATAGTGTTGGATGGTGTTTGGATTGGACATTGAGGGAGCCCCTTTTGCCATCTGATGGGCGACCTTGTTACCTTGCCTGAAATTATGTCGAATTTACGGCATTTGGAGCTTGGACATCATTGACCTACAAGATTGAGTAATAGCAATATAAGAAGGAGTAGGATTTTCTAGTAAGGTAATTATTTCGATTGAGTCAGTCTCGATTTCAAGAGGGTAGAGTTTTTGCTCAAGTGCTATTTTCTCAAACCTTGATGTAGACTAAGTAATTCAACGTGTGTGTGATTTAAACCATGGACTTGTTTATGGAACCCTAATATCCAATCACCCTTGGAGTTTCGAAAAACACCACCAATACTAGCTTTGGGACCATTAGGGCTGAAAGCACCGTCTATATTGAGTTTGATGATACTATGTGGAGGTGGTAGCCATTTTACTTTAATGGATTGGCGGATTATCCTACGTGGTTCTTTTAATGTCAATAACTTATATTCTAGAGTATGATTATGAACTGTATTAACCATCAGCGCATTCTCCATGTTATTCACATTATTATTGTTACGATTCAACCACAGGTTCTATAGTGCAAAAGACAAGAACTCTACCCACGAATAATACCTATTATAAGGAGTGTTAGGCAGATCTCTTAATCTAATTAGCCAATTATGAGCACCTATGGAAGTGACATTTATAGACGCATCTGCCCAGAATTTAATAGCAATAGGGCACCCTACAAAGATATGGTATTGGTCCTCAATTTCGTTTTTACATTTAGGACACATAGGGTCAACATGAATACGAATCCTACTAAGATAATTTTTAGTGGGTAGTCGATTATGAAGACACCGCCAGAGAAAAATTTTAATTTTATTAAGAGTATCAATGTCCCAAATCCATTTAAAATCAATGATATTATCAGCGTACTGATTCATTAAATCATATGTGGAGTGGGTTGAGAAAATACCATTAGCGCAAGGAGCCTAAATGGGGTGATCAATAGTGTTATTAGTTGTAGTAAGGCTTGCATTATAGAACAGGGCTTTAATGTTATCAGGTAGTTCAAAAGAAAGTGTAGAAAAAACCCAATTGTTGTCACGATATAAGTCAGACACATTTAAACTAAGATCTACTAAGGTGAGAGGTCCTTGAATTTGACTTCGCAAGCTTAGCCTATTAGGAAGCCATCTATGCACCCACAATGAGACATTTTGACCATTGCCTATGATCCAATGGGTATTGTTGAGACAAAAGGTGAGACCCTTTTTAATGCTCTTCCAAGTTAAAGAACTAGACTTAGTGAGGTGCTTAAATATGTATCTATTACTAATGATTTTGGACCGTAAAGCATTTGGATTTGTAAGTAATCTCCAAGTAAGGCTGGTGATCATTGCTAGGTTTTTATTGGCAGCCTTGGTAATGCTAAGACCCCCAAGATGCTTAGGCTTAGTGACAGTATCCCATTATATTAAGTGAAGTTTCTTCCTATGCTCCATTGTACCCCATAGAAAATTCCTTTGGATTCTATCAATAGCATTTATAGTTTTGGTTGGTAAGTGATGAAATTGCATGATGTGATTAGGAATAGAATTTAGGGTTGACTTAATCAGGGTTGTACGACCTGCTATGTTGAGGAAATTTAATTTCCAGCCAGCTAACCTAAAGTTAAGGTTGTCAATAATGAATCAGAGTGTCTAGGTTTATGATTAAAAATGGGAAATCCTAAGTACTTGCCAAAGAAATTGCCAATGAGAATATCAAGGGTGTTATTAATGAGAGATGCTACATGATGCTTGATATTAGAGGAGAATATAATATTAGATTTGAGGGTATTGACCTTTTTTCCGGACATTTCACAAAATAACTCAATAGTATCCTTTATAGCTTTAGCAGATTTATGACTAGCTTTAGCAAATAGAGTAAGATCATCAGCAAAAAACACATGTGAGAGCTCAGGTCTTAAAGTAGAAAATTTGAGAGGTTCCCAGAGATTCGCTTCCACCCTACTATCTATGTAAATGGAAAGTAATTCCAAACATAGAATGAAAATGTATGTTGACATAGGGTCACATTGTCTAATTCCTCTTGAAGAGGAAAAATAAGGAGACTTAGCACCATTCACCAAAACTGATACAATAGGAGATGTAATGCAAGACAAGATAAGCTTGGAAATTTTGACAGGGAATTTAAAGAATGCTAACATGGTGCGAATAAAATCCCATTCAAGTCTATCAAAGGCCTTCTCTAGGTCTATCTTTATAATCATATCTGCCTTAGTACCTTTATAGTGTTAAATTTATTCAAGACCTCCTGGATGATAATGGCATTGTCAGATGCCCTTCTATTCTTAATAAAACTACCCTGTATGGGATGAATTAGAGTATCTAAATGAGGTCTAATACGATTTGCTATAATCTTAGTTATAATCTCATAAATTGTGTTACATAGGCCTATAGGTCTGAAGTTCTTAAAACTGATTGCATTGTTGACCTTAGGGATAAGACACAGATAAGTAGTATTAGCATGATCAGGCATAATGCATGTTGAGAAAACATCATGACAAAATTTTTTAACTGAGTCACCCTCAATATTCCAATATTTTTGGTAGAAAACTGGGTGTAGTCCATCAGGGCCTGGTGCCTTGTATGGTTTAAAGGAGAATAATGCATTTGTAATTTCTATGTCAAGGAGAGGTCTATCTAGATGAGAAAGGTCTTGGCCCTTGTACCAATTTGCATTATTATTTAGAGGCAATAGATTACTAGAAGCATGACTTGATGTATATGAGTTTTCAAAGAAATTTTTCACATGCGACATAACCTTAGTTGGATAAAAAATTAAGTTACCTTCCTCGTCTTGGAAGTGAGTAATTTGATTACGTCTCCTACGATTTAAGGTTGTAACATGGACAAATTTCGTGTTAGTATCTCCAAAATTTATCCAATTAATTCTGGACTTTAATCGCCAAAACTCTTCCTCCTGCTTTAAAATTGTGTCATAATCTATTAAAAGTTGTTTTTCTAATACTTAAAGAAAATTACTCGTAGCATAGTGGTGAGAGTTTTGAATGCCCTGCAATCGTGCTAGGGTTTTAGATTTCCTTTTAAAAATGTTGCCAAACACATGCCTATTCCAAATTTTAACTTCCTTCTCAAAAACCTCAGTGGCATCATGAAGGTTTCGATTATTCCAAGCATTAGTTACAACATGAGCAAATTGTGGATGAGATAACCACATTGTTTCTAACCTAAAAGGCTTAACTATAGATGAGCATAATTTCCTATCTAAACCGACAAGCATTGGGTGATGATTCGAAAAAGTCTTAGGTAAATGGACGATCGATGCATTTTTGAATAAGGTGATCCAGTCCTCATTAGCTAGGCATCTATCAAGTCTCTCAAGAATCAGACTACCCCTTTTCCTCCTATGGTTAGACCATGTAAACTTAGGACCCTTAAATTCTAGATCAATAAGTTTACAATGATCTATACATTTTTTGAAGTTTCCAGCATTAAGATAATTGATATGTCGACCACCACATTTTTCATTTTGGGATAATACCTGGTTAAAATCCCCACCTAGCATCCAGGGACCCTTATAATTGTGAAAGATATTCGATCAGTTATGCCATAGCAATTTTCTATCATTACTGTTGGTGCTAGCATAAATTAAAGAAAAGAGCCAAGAAAAATTAAGAGTGGGAAGACTGACCTTAATCATTGCATGAAGCTCATTACCTCTAATCTGGATGTCTGTAACACTAACCAAATCATTTTTCCAAAGCAAAACTATACCACCTGAACGCCCTTCAGCTGGAATTTCAGTATAGTCAGTGAGATCAAACCTAGCTCTATGATCATGGTGATCGTCCAATTTTATTTCAAGGAGAACTACAACCACAGGACTATAAGTATCTAAAATAGCTCCAAAGTGCCTACGAAAGTCAGGATTACTAGCACCTCTAACATTCCAGATTATGATATTAGTTTCTCTATTCATGACAACATTAGGGTTAGGGTTTACCACATTGTCCATTTCAACATCAGTTGTCAGAGTAGGGTTTAGTACCACAATATGTTTCCCCACAGTCCTGTTGGCTGGAGGCCTCACATCCAGGGAGCACTTGTAGAGTGTTGGGTGACAAGTCAAGATGCACTTCCTGTCTAGCCTTTCTTTGTAAAGGAGAATTGTTATGTCTTTTAGGTTTGCAAATTCTGTGTGACACTCCCTCGCTCTTAAGACGATTTGTTCTGGCAGCCTTCTCCTATTTTCCTCTTGTTCTGGTGGATTGGGATGATTCCTTGGGGCGGGTGAAGGAGGAGGTGGTGGTGGCATGTTCATATGCATGAAAGGTGGGGGAATCACTTGAACATTCAAAGGGTTCACATTCTGGTAAGCTCCTTCAAGTTCATTGGTGGCTGGAATGGCCTGTTCATAGCTAGGTCCCAAGGTATGAAGATTGGATTCTGAGGTAGTAGCACCCTTGGTGGGAAGAAGGGAAGATCCATGAGTTGTTGTTCCTATGGGAGCATAAATTGGGGCCACATATTGTTGATGTAGTTCTGCATGGTCAAATGCATGCCCTCGCTGACTATGAGAGCTAGATATTGAGGGTGCCTGGATGATAGCCTGGGCTTGTTGGCCGTTGACCATTACTGGAATCATTAGTGCATGTCCCCATAATGTTGACTCGATCCATGATTATGGAATCCTGTTTGGTAGTGGTGGTAATGCAAAAACTATAGGATTGTTTTGCATCATTTGTGGAGGAGCATGAATGTTGTTGTTTGTGACTTGTTTGTTTTGATTCATATTTTTGTTTTTGTTTTTCAATTTGTGTTGTAGTAGTAGAAGCTTTACGTGCAGATGAGATGTTTTCCTTGTGTGAATGAGAGTTAGCTTGCCCATGTAGATTTATAGAATCAGTGTTAATGTGGCTAGGCTTTGTAGCGAAAAATATAAAAGGAATAGATGGTTCTTGCATGGCTGATTGCGTGTTTGATATTGCAACTTTGTCAGGAATTAGTTGCATGTCATGATGTTCTGTCGCGAAGCTTGTGTGAGATGAATTGGGCGGTGCATAGATTTGGTTAGATTGAGTAGGAGGGAGAAATGTAACGTTATGGGGAATTGTGGAGGAAAAATCAGGTATGGCCAAGTAGGATAGAGGTGGTGAATGTGAATTTGGGTTATGTGGCCTTAAAGATTGAGTTTGGAAATCCATCGTGTCTTCCACCTTGGCAGCCACGTCATTATGTAAAGGAATTTCACACCTAGGTTGTAACGAATTTTGCATGGATTTAGGTGATGTGGTGCAGGACAAGTTTGACTGAGACATAGTTGGTAAATTAGCATTACAATCGTCATTAGCCAAAGAAATAAATCTATTATTTGTCTGAAATTGGTTAAGAGTTGAGTTTTGATTATTAATTTTAGAAATAGGCTTATACATTAAAGACTTAGTAGACTTACTTGGTAATTTACCTTGATTGCTGGTGCTAGTACTAGGTTTATGTGAATTAGCATTTTGATTGCTCGTAGGGACCTGCAAAATAGAAATTGAATTATGAAAATATTTTTTCCCATTTTTTCTTGAGAAGGAGATAGTTCTCCACTCTTGCTCTCCTTCTTTACTTTTAAGTTTTGGTTGGATCATAGCTGGAGAAATAGGTGCAGGAAGATTTAATGGTGTAACCACGTAGCAACACCAATCTTGGAGGTGACTAAGCCTTCCACATGCTTTACACAATAAATTTTTACCTTCATAGACTACATCATGTTTATGATAGTCGATGTGTATGTAGTGTTTGACAGGAATAGCAATTGGAACCTCAATACACAAACGCGCATATCTGGCTCTTAGTGCATTGGAGGTTTTAAAATCGACCTTTAAAAGTTTACCAAGCTTGTTACCAATCTTTTTCAATATGCCTTCATCAAAGAATTCAGTAGGCAAATTTGGTAAGCGTATCCAAATTGCAGTGGTTTGTATTTTAACTTCAGTAGCAACAAAATTTGGCTCCCAACATCTTGTAGTTAGGAAAAAGCCATTAACGAACCAAGGACCTTCCAGTAATACTCTTTGAAGGCTTTCATTATGTAGAAATTTTGCAATAAAGAAATCCTCGCCTAGGTCGATGAGCGGAAAATCTTCTGATAGTTTCCATAGACCTTTGAGTTTGTCATAGAGGTATTGATGATGTAGTCTTTTTCCATGCAATTTTATAATTACCGAATTCAACCAAGGTGAGTAAATGCGCAGTTTTTCATCTTGTGATAAAGCAATGTGGTCAGCTGAGTCCCCTCCATCGATTGGTGAAGGCTGCATGGTTGGTTGGGCTGAGGAAAAAGGAAGAGTATGCAAAGGTAGTTCTAGGTGAGTAGTAGGACATTTTAATAGTTTATCATGGTAGGATTCTTTAGTGATGTCTGGTGATATAGTATCTTGAAATATCTTCTTTATTTCAGTTTAATAGAATCAGAAATTTTCCAACACATTTCTCTCAATATTACTCTCTCTAAAACTTGTTACCACTCAGTTTTTATGTCTTTTTAGTGATGGTAAAAAAGATCAAAATTGATGTTTAATACAATAGGCTAATTAATAATGCTTATAAAACTGATACAATGAAGAGAAAGAACTTAAAACGATTAATCTCTCAAATATATTACTATGGCATCAGCTATGGGATTTAAACAAATTTGCGATTGTAGGATCAGATCAATTGTAGACTTTCTTATTGCTATTAACCATCCTATTTTATACTGTACTTGTCCAAAAACTGTGTCCAATTTTTATTTTCTGAAGTCCTTACTATCCAAAAAGTAAGACTAATTAAGCTGATCATGTTTATGCTAAAAGGAGAAAAGAATTTTTGAAAATTCAGTTTATGTACACTTTCCATCCTTTTCATTGGAGTATAAAGTATAATCGAACATTAACTTTTACCTTAATAATCTTTTTCAAACAAAACCGGTCAACAAAATTGAGAAATAGATACTGTTTTTCTACTTTCAGTTTGCCCTTATATGGTTGAGAACCAAACATCTTATTAATTCAATGAAAAGGTATATGCCAAGGTAACTGTGCAGTTGATGTTCGTCTATCCAATTGGTTAGATTCCATTAGGAAAGTCAGAAGTGATAAGAAGTAACCTCCCCAATTGATTTTGACATGAAATTAAAGTTCATACTGGGATGCTTTATATATCCGCATATATTGAGAAGAGAAGAAATGGGAATTTCTTCATGCCCTCCATTACTCGATACAATCGTACAATTATGCTAAATTTTTTCTACTTTTGGATGAAATGGTGGAAATCTGCTATACTAGGAGGATGATCCTCATATCATAATGATTATCATAATGATATGATAATGAGGATTCAAAACCCACTGTCTCACTACTTTGGATCGCGTACTGAGGGGTGCATGGATCGAAGCAATTGCACCGAAGAATTGACCTGGAATGAAGCACTTTATTTATAGATATTATAGAGATGATATAATATGAGCCTAGTTGTTCTTCTCAAATTGCTCCAGTACGATGAACGGGTATAATTCTACTAAGGAAATAAAATTGATCGGTGGTGACGAAACTAGAGTTTTATTAACGGTGTCTAAGATTTAATAATATAGAGATTTTACATTGTCTAGCTAGGTCACCTAAATAAAAAGATACTAGTCATTTTGGTAATTAGAACCACAATTTATTTAAACTTCTCTTCAAAAAAAAAAAAAAAAAAATATATATATATATATATATATATATATATATATATATATATATATATATATATATATATATATATATATATATAAAACTAAAAGTATTTACCCAACCTACGTGGTGTATTTTTTTTTTTTGGAGAATTCACTTGATGAAGTGTGGTTCACTAGCACTGGTAAGAAGGATAGATTCCCATTAGAATGTTCTTTTTAGTATATTTTTTTGCCATTCTACTGGTCCTGCTTGTTTTTATTTTTTCTCTTATAAGAGGTAAATTGTTGTGTTGGAGACTTGAACTTGCAGAGCACCGACCAAATTTTGAATACCTTTTGCCACTAGGCCACCGCTTTTTGTTGTGTATAGATTTTCAAATTTAATACTAAATCACTAGATAAAGGATATTTGATCGATACGCACAATATAATTTTTTTGATGAAGCTTGTTCTCAACCACAGTTGGAAATTCGAGACACTATAGATCCGTTCTGACAGTGGTATCCGCTTAAAGTCCTGGATCCACTTCTGATTACATTCTCTTGGACGAAAAGCAAGGCGCTAAAATGGATGTAGAGCCAGTAGAGGGATATCGTAATTGTTTATAAAAGAACAAAGTTTGAGGAGCAAAAAAGTGCGTAGGACACAATCACACAACGAACAAGATGCAAATGACTGTTAAATGCTTTTTAATTATTCTTCAAAGCAAAGCCTTTATAGGGGCTGAAAATGTCACAAGAACACCAAAAACTTTCCATAGGATAAGCTAACAATATCATGTTTTCCAATATATAGAAAGTTATAAAAAATCTATCTATAAGGATTAAGAGTTAAGTCATACCTAAAGACTAGGTGAAATCAACATATGGTAAAGCAGTTAGACAGATTAAAAGAGAACTACCAATAATAACAGGTAAAGGAAGTTCCTTTTTCTTTTGGTATGAAAGTGAGGATGGGGAAAGTTTGAGTGACTGGTTTCATAACAAATAGATTTAAAATTAAGGAAAATTTAATGTATCATTAGTGATGTCAATGGGATCAGAATAAAAGGTAAAAGTGCTTGAATATGGCAACTTGCAAATTAACAAAAGTAGCCACGAGGTTTTCATGCACTTGTCCACTAAAAATTTATGGGTGGTGGAAAATATTCTACCATTTCCATCTTTAATGATGTTATCATAAATTCATAATGCTGCGAAGTTTTTAGTGAATTGTAGAACTTACTTACATTGTAATCATGATGTTAATACCCCACGTCCGTTACTTTCTTAGTTTCTTCTCCTTTCTTTCCTTTTTGCTATCCCAATCAAGGATTCAAAGCCACAATATATAAGAAAAGTTGCTGCAATATGATTACATGAATACCATATCATTCTTTACATGTGCTACAATAGTTAATAGTATCAACATTTCTACTTGTATAATACGTTTTGAACATATATATATATAGCCTTAGCAGAGCTTTTAACAAAAGTACTTCTATACTTCTCTTCCGAAAAGATTGTAAATGGGCAAGTGACTGTTTCGAACAAACCATAAGGTACTTTCGAACTTCATTTATTTACTCTAGCTGATAGTTATTCGTTATACTTCTATTCCGAAAAGAAAGTAGATGGGCAAGTGTGTTTTAAAAAACAAGAAACTCTAACTAGTTCGAACAAACCATAAGGTACTTTCGATCTTCACAACATTTTTGGTCTAATATAAAACCAATTTTGGCCAACTTCTAAATATAATACGAGAAAAATGCAAAATGAGCCAAATCTTTCAGTGTCACAATTATAGAAACTATCTACTGGAGTCCAATGCTAAGAATATATTGGTCGATTTATGTTCGATCACGAAGAGGACGTGTTCGATTATGTGGTAAAGCTATAACTGATTTAAATACGTATCTGGTGAGATCGACACGAAGCAGCTTCGTTTGACAGTGTGATCGATTATGTTGTGTTGAGATCGGAACGTTTCGAAGACAGCTGCTCTAGCAGATAACTTTGGCTGATCTTATCCCAGTTTTATCGGAACAAATCAAGCGGATTCGGCGGAAGTTGTTGAAAGTGGGCAACTGCTGTTGCGAGACTTAAGAGAGACGTGAGAAAGTGGAGTTCTTCTAGGGTTGAGAACTTCACCACTTCAACCTATAAATAAACCCTTATTTCCCCATTCGTGGACTTACGTTCATCAGAACAAAAATACACTATTATATTCATCAGCTATATCGCTACCCATTATATCATTATTGCTGTAAAAGTCTCTTATTGTCATTACAAGCGCAACCACTGTATTAAACACTGATCGTGGCTTGTTCGAACTTGGAGGAGGATTCATCTCTTTCATCAAAACACCAACCTCCGATTCTTCAATACAATAAGCTTTACTGCTTTATTCATTGGTTTATTATTGATTACTTCGTTGTTTGCACGCTATTCCCATTGTTTGATACATTAATTCGTTGTTGTCGATTCCATTAATCTGTTGTCATTGCATTGATCGTATAACTGATTCGTAGTTCAATCTGCTTATTAATACTGATCACATCAAGTAAATCGTCATTATTGCATTCCGGTCGTAGTGTTAATTTGATAAAGTATATTTCATCAATCGCATTCTTATCAGTTTATCCGAATTTGTCATCGAATCTAATCAGTACCGAACGAAACTAGCGTTTAACTCATCTTCGGTGAAGTAACAATCATGCATATTATCCATAACTTGTCTAAAACTAAACAAGAATTAATCAGCGTAGAGTGTGAATTCGTTGTTTGCCTTCGAATCGAATTCATCATATTACACCATCGGATTTGCCATTTTATTCCTTCGAAATTAATACTTGCATTGTGTTCGGATTCAGGCCCTGAGAATTGATTATCTGTCAATGTAAATTGTCTATCAATCAATCAAATTGAGATAAAAACGATTGCCTTAGACTCAACTGAATACAAATTTAATTGTGAAACCTGAAATATATTTTTAGAAAATACAAAGAAGTAGCGTGTTTTTTTTTTAAATAAAAAAGGAAATATCTCAATTCTGCATATGGTGAGGCAATGTAGGGTAAATTGTGAAGTTGTCGTTTTAAATTGTGAAGTTGTCTTTTCTTTCTCTTTTTCATTGTATAGGTTAATGTAGGATGTGGGAGACAATGACCGACCTTAGTGGTCTCATGACTCTCCACTCATCACTAAATATCAAAATTTACATGTAAATTTGTCTCTCTGAACAACTTTATGGATACTCTGACTTATGAATTGGTGGCTGCTTATCGACCAGATAAGGACGCTTTGCTGGTGTGAAATTCATGAGTGGAAAACCAAGTTTTTTTTTCTATCACTGTCTTACTAATCCTAGTCAAAGATATGGTAATGATACTTGTATGTTGTATGTGATTGATTTTAGGACTATTTGTGATAAGAATTAGATGATAGACAATGGAGGGGCCAATTTTATCTACTTGATCGACCTTTAACTTTTATGCTCCCGTGCTTCTTTTTTTAATCCTTTTGCATGATGGGATTTTTTACTTTTTCTCCTTAATTCTCCAAAGTCAATTGGTTTCTAGTGAGACAAGAATCGTGGTGGCTTTTTAAGAGAAAACAACGTTACAATTACAAACTATAAAAAGATGGGTAATTGGTTCATTTTTAGTTTGAACCACTTGTGAAGTGTAACTCTCATGTGCTGAGTTAGCACTAAGAATGTGACCTAACGATAAAAAAAATGAGCGAAACAAAAAAATTATAGAGAAAAATGTTCAAATCAATTGAGGTAAAAGATTAATGTTGCAATTTTTTTCTTGATGAATGTACCACTAGCGTAAGGTAAATACTTAAAATACTTGCAGAACACCATCAATATTTCTATATTCTTCTTGAAGAGTCTTTTTCTTGTGAAAGCAACGCTTGTGTTGCTGAATGTAGCACCTCATATTTGCATATAACAATGAAGCAAAGCAAACCACCTGTCGTTATTAAGTGCATTTGTGGGATTACGGAAGGAATATGATAGGCAAATTTCTTCTTTTCTATTGATATTATACATCCTCTTTTTTCTCTTTTCATATTCACATCTTGCATTTAAAGTGACATATTAACTAATATGAAGATCTCGCAACAAAAAGCTCAAACCACACACTATAAGACTTAGAGAGCCGTAAGTTATCCATACTAGAAGGATATCTCATCTATTTGAATAGGTTTATATAACTTTTTTTTAGTACTAGGTTTGTATAACTTGTGTATTGGGTGAAAACTGTCACCTTCGGTCAACACCTCGGGATGGTAGACCGAAGGGAAAACGAGCTGATGCTCCGAAGAGGAATAACCGATCTCGTGATTGAATCACCGAAGTCAGTTTTCAACAACGCGATCGAAGACAAGTTAGACTTCGGGATTCAATGACGTGCCATCCTACCCGAACAGTAAGGTCAGATGACCGAAGCCTTGAGACAAGACATCGGACATCACCTCGGTTCCAACGGCTTTGCAGCCCACTACTTCATCCCACTAACTTCTCCATGCTGCTGTTCAGATCGTGGGGGATGCACTTGCCGATGATGGAGAACGTGGGCATGGCCCTTAGGCCTATAAATAGAAGCTCATTTTGTATTATAGGCATCCAGAAATTTGTACTGAAACACTGCCGAAATTTGTAATCACATTCATATATTGAAATACAGTTATTTCTTCGCATTTACATCTCTTCCGCATATTATTTAGACTTTGATACGAAGAATTGCTTGTATCCGAATCCAAATTCGATTTGTACACCTAAAGTGATTTAGGCCCATACAAATTGGCGCCGTCTGTGGGGATATAAGCAGTAACGCTTTGTTCCAAAGTTCCAAATCTGTTCTTTGTCAAAAGTTTGCGATTCAACGTTATGGCTGATAACGATAACAACGGTAACAACGATCGGGTTGACATTCTGTTGAACCAACAACCCCTCGCCCCAATGACAACTGAAGAATTTCAAATGTATGTTGTCACCACACTAAGAGCTCTCCAAAGTAAACAGGATGAGCAGGCTAGTATCAACGCCGAGTTCCGCGCTTCATTGGAAGTGAGAAATAGCGCTGCCCCAAACAGTGCCCAGCCTTCGGCTCCTGGTGGAGGCATCCCGCCCTTCGTTCCTCCGGGCGCGACAACAGGGGGACCTCACAATGGAGCCACGTCTGGGGGCTCGGGGAACAACCCAACTGCCACGCCACACTTCAGGACGTTTTCCACCGTGGCAGAAATAACGTCCTCGGTCGACGTTGAAAGAATGAGTAGAGAAATTGAGGCTCGCATTGAGGCGCGCGTAGAAAAGCGCCTCGAAGGCTTGCCGGGGATAAGTAAGGAGGAAGACGACCTCGACATCGAGCAATACAGGGAGCAGCACTATAAGCCCGAAGCAGCTCCAGCCCCAACTCCCCCGGGCTTCAAACTCACATTCCTTAAAAAGTATGATGGGACGACTGATCCCAAGGAGCATATAAGGGACAACATGTCTATGGTAAAGAGCAACGACTTAACATTTACGCAGCTCGAGTCGATGTTCTTAAAGAAGTTTCGTCAGTCGTTAGAAAAAGGGGCTCTTCGGTGGTATTTATGCTTACCAGCGGGGTCAATCTCCTCGTTTAAAGAATTATCCAGCGCCTTTGTCAAGGCTCACATCGGGGCGCAAAAGATCCTCCAGAGGAAGGAGGATATATGTGAAGTGAAGCAACGACCCGGTGAGCCACTTAAAGAGTTTCTTGAGCGGTTCCACACTGAACGCATGGAATTGCCTCGGATGGATGATACCCTGGCCATCATGGCATTTGAAAAGGGTATCAATAGTCGCAATTCTGGCGCTGCAGCTGAATTGCGTAAAGAGTTACAACAATATCAGGTCCTGACGTGGGAGGATCTGCATAGATGCACTTACTCCAAAATCATATTGGAGGAAGCTGAGTTCAAGAACCGAGGTTATAAACAACATAACTGAGGTGAATCTTCAAAGCGCGCCGAGGCGCCACAAAATAATTCGAAGGGGAGGTACGAACCTTACACTTCGACGAGGCAGCATGTTAGCCAGAGGTTGGGAAACACCCTCGGTAATTCATACCCAGCCTCTCATATAAGCCAAAGGCTCGGGGGGAAGGTTCAACCCAATATGAACCAAAGAAATCCCTCGAGCTCCGCTTCAGTCCCTAGAAAGGATCTTCCTCGGATCCAAGATTATAACTTCAACATATCAACCTCGGAGCTGGTCGACGTTGTCAAGGGGACAGCCGGGGTAAGGGTTCCCAAAGATATGAGGACCCCGGCAGACAAAAGAGACCACAATCTGCATTGTGAGTTTCACGCAGATTATGGCCACAGAACCGAGGACTGCAAAGCCTTGCGCCTCGAGGTAGCCCACCTACTGAAGAAGGGAGTCTTGGCCGATTTCCTCACTGATAAAGGGAAAGATAACTTTTCCAAGAACCGAGGTGATGGACAACCACCTCGAGCTCCACCCCCTGAAAGAGTGGTGAATGTTATAACCGGGGGGTCAGAAGTGAACGGCGTGAACTTTGCCGCTGCCAAAAAGTTCGCTAAGCTCTCCATCACTATGGAGAAAAGGACTCGGGTTGGAGGCTCGGGCAAAGATATCGTCTTCGACGACGATGACTGTGATGGGATGATGTTCCCCCATCACGACGCTCTAGTCATCATGTTGAGGATCAATGACTCTGACATCAAAAGAGTCTTGATCGACCCCGGTAGCTCAGTTAACATAATTAGCTACGGGGCTGTTAAGAAGATGTGGTTGAAGGGTGAGTTGTTCCCAAGTCAACAGTGTTAGCTGGCTTCAACAACTCCACGGAGAAGACATTGGGTGAGATCACACTCAAAACATTCGCCGAGGGGATTACCAAAGAAACACTGTTCCAAGTTATGCCCGAGGATCTAGCTTACAATGTGATCCTCGGAAGACCATGGATCCACTCCATGGAGGCTGTCCCTTCCACTCTACATCAAGTGATCAAATTCCCTACACCTTGGGGAGTTAGATCAATCAAAGGGGAGCAGCGAGTAGCAAGGGAGTGCTATTCAGTTGCGCTAAAAAGTGGAGTCGCCTCGGTTGGGCCAAAACAATAGCAACGACAGGATTCGGGGTCAAGCGGGGAGGACGCCCGAGGAGAAGTCGAAAAGATTCTAGCCTGTGTTCAAGAGCCTCGGAAGCAAAAGGCCGTGGACTCAACTATTGAAGAGTTGGAATCTTTCACTCTATTGAAAGATTTTCCCAATAGGAAAGTGTTTGTCGGCTCGGAGTTGGACCCGGAGTCGAAAAAAGCAATCATAGAAGTTTTGAAGTCCAACCATGATTGTTTTGCCTGGTCGCATTCAGACATGACGGGTATCGATCCGGAGATCATGACCCAAAAACTGAATGTAGACCCAAAATTTACCCCGGTGAAGCAGAAGAAAAGACCTCACGTCGGGGTCAAAAAGAAGGCGATCGAGGACGAGACCGCCAAATTGCAAGAAAATGGCTTCATCAGAGAAGTGAAGTACCCCGAGTGGTTGGCCAATGTTGTGGTTGTGCCGAAGAAGAATGGCAAGTGGAGAATGTGCGTAGACTACACTGACCTGAACAAAGCTTGCCCCAAAGATTCATACCCACTACCACAAATTGACAGGTTAATAGACTCCACTGCTGGACATAAACTATTAATTTTCCTAGACGCATACTCGGGGTACAACCAAATTCTCATGGACCCGAAGGACGAAGAGAAGACCTCGTTCATCACAGACCGAGGTACCTTCTGTTACAAAGTGATGCCCTTCGGTCTAAAGAACGCCGGGGCGACATACCAAAGGCTAGTGTGTCGTATGTTTAAAGAGTACATCGGGAAGTCTATGGAGGTCTACATAGACGACATGCTCATCAAATCGATCCAAATGGAGGATCATTTGAATCATCTGAGGGAAGCTTTTGCTGTATTGAGACAATATGGTATGAAATTGAACCCTGAGAAGTGCGCCTTCGGCGTAGGATCAGGCAAGTTTTTAGGTTTTATTGTCTCCGAACGAGGAATCGAACCCAACCCAGATAAAATCAGAGCCATTGAAGAAATCCCCGAGGAGCTAACAAAGGTAAAGGAAGTTCAACGCTTAACTGGCCGAGTCGCTGCCTTGAGTCGCTTTATCTCAAGGTCCTCGGAGCAATGCCACAAATTCTTCTCCGTTTTGAGAAAGAACAATCACTTCGAGTGGACACCAGAGTGTAAACAGGCGTTGAAAGATCTGAAGCAATACTTGGCTAACGCACCGTTGCTTGCCAAGCCAAAGGAAGGAGAGACATTGCTGGTATATTTGGCAGTGTCAGTCAGTGCAGTGCTGGTTCGGGAGGAAGATGGCAAACAACAGCCAATCTATTATGTGAGCAAGACACTCCTCGATGCTGAAACTAGGTACCCACACTTGGAAAAATTAGCACTTGCTTTACTCATTACTGCTCGGAAACTACGGCCCTATTTTCAATGTCACCCAATAGCAGTAGTTTCAACTTTCCCCTTGAGAAATATATTGCACAAACCAGAGTTGTCGGGGAGGTTATCCAAATGGGCGGTTGAGCTAAGTGAGTATGACATCACTTATCAACCTCGAACTGCCATTAAGTCCCAAGTCTTGGCAGACTTCGTGGCTAATTTTAGCATTGGAATTTTGCCCGAGGCGGAAAAGGAAAACTCCGTGGCAAATGGATCCCCTTCGGGACTATGGGTACTGTACACCGATGGGGCAACAAATTCCAAAGGTTCGGGGTTAGGCATTGTATTGAGGGCACCCACCGGGGAAAAGATCAGGCATTCGGTTCGATTCAAAAAAGTTACCAACAACGAAGCGGAATACAAAGCGGCTCTAGCAGGCTTGGAGCTAGCTAAAGAAATGGGGGTCGAAAGAATCGAACTAAGGTGTGATTCACAATTGGTGGTCAACCAGATCCTCGGTGATTATACGGCTCGAGAGCACAGAATGCAGCTATACTTGGATCGAGCACAAAGGATCTTAACACAATTCCAAGAATGGCAAATTAAGCAAGTACCTCGGGAGGAGAACACCGAGGCTGACGCCTTGGCGAATCTTGGTTCGGCGATCGATGAAACCCACTCGGGGACTGACTCGGTGGTTCGATTGCTGTCAGCGCAAATGAGAGAGATGAAACTACAAGTTAATTCCGTGGATAACCGTTGGGATTGGAGAAGTAAATTCATCTCCTACTTTGACTCGGGGACTGTCCCCCAAGATAGAAAAGAAGCAAGGAAGCTGAGGACTGAAGCGGCCTCGTATCACTTGATCGAAGGCAATTTATACAAAAGGTTGTATTGCGGCCCGATGGCCAAATGCTTGGGCCCCGACGAGGCAAGATATGTGATGGCTGAAGTACACGAAGGCGAATGTGGCAACCACTCGGGGGGAAAATCACTAGTGCGTAAGCTGTTAAGAGCTGGGTATTATTGGCCCACAATAAGTGCCGATGTGAAAGCTTTCGTGCAAAAATGTGATAAATGCCAACGCCATGGGCGGATGATCCACCAACAGGCTGAGCCTCTTCATTCGGTGGTGTCACCATGGCCCTTCATGAAATGGGGAATGTATGTCGTAGGACCATTACCCAAAGGGAAGGGTGGTGTTCGTTTCATCTTAGTGTTGACCGATTATTTTACAAAATGGGTGGAAGCGGCGGCTCTCACCGAAGTGAAGCAAAAGCAAGTGATCGACTTCATTAAAAAGAATATCATCTATAGGTTCGGCGTCCCAAGAGAAATCGCTTGTGACAACGGTAAACAATTCATGGGGGCAGCCATCACCGATTTCTTCAAGCAATGGGAGATCAAAAGAATTGCCTCGACTCCTTATCATCCAAGTGCCAATGGCCAAGATGAATCTTCAAACAGGATCATAATTGAAAATTTGAAGAAGCGACTCGATGAGAAGAAAGGTCCATGGCCCGAGGAGTTCCCGGGGTGCTGTGGGCCATGCGAACAACAGAGAAGAACAGCACCGGTGAAACCCCTTTCTCACTAGCCTATGGCATGGACTCTCTCATCCCTGTAGAAGTGGGCGAACCAAGTCTTCGGTATGCTCACACAGCCGAAGACGCTAATCAAGAGGCGATGCGCATTGAGCTAGACTTGCTCGAAGAGAAGAGAGAATTAGCTTTGGTTCGGCTTGTTGCCCAAAAGAGGCAGATCGAGGCTTACCTCAACAGGAAAGCTAAATTTAGGGACTTCAAGATCGGAGATTATGTGTTGAAAACGGTGAACCAATCAACAAAGGAGGACAACGGAGGAAAGCTTATTGCAAACTGGGAAGGACCCTAAAGGGTCAAAGCAATCGTTGGAAAAGGCTCTTACCAAATCAAGTCTCTCCAAGGAGAACCCGAACCTCTAAATTGGAATATCTCCCATCTGAAGCGATACTATTTTTAGCCGATGTAAATATCTTTTCAACTCTTTTTCAATTAAACAGCCCCGAGCCGAATGACGCTCCCATGGCTTTCAAAAGAAATGTAATAACTTGCTCCTCGTTCCATCTTTTTGCTTAACCTCTTCAGGAAGCGAACCGAACCGTTTCCAGTGCTCGGATCTTCACCAAGATTCAGAACCGAACACTGGGGAAGAGATAATGGTTGATAGCGAGGTCGACATCGAGCTTCCCAACCAAAGCTTATCTATCCGACAATCGGGGAATCATGCCCGAGGATTAGATTCAGTACATTGTAATTAGCCCGATAGCGGCGTATGATCAATCTGCTTTTATTGAAAGTTTGTTTTTACTTTTTCTACCCGAGGTCCGTTTCGACTTGGTTTCATGTAAACAGCCTTTTCGGGCTAATGGATATCAATAAAATGACTTTGTTTCCATTCATATAAGGTGACTTTGGTCTCATTCATTTTATCTATATAAATCTTGCACACCGAAGCTGCACAATGCATCGACTCGAGGGCGAGACGTCGTCCTAAGTTTGCATCGATTGAATTTAGTCCAAGTCTTGCAAGCATATCAGTTATTTCCAAAAGTGTTCGGTACATATGAAAAATCAACACACGAAATTCACAAAGCAATCTTTCATTAAAAGCCCGAAGGCTAAGATTATTTACATCCAAAATATGACCCGAAGGTCCAAAATATAAACATGAAAGCCCGAAGGCTAATATCCAAAAAAGGCACGAAGGCCCCCAAAACTAAGGGAAAACGTCAAAGTTTTGCAAAGTATGAAGACTACGCCCCATCGGCATCCCCACTGCACTCTTCGGCGCTATCACCTTCATCATCTGACCCTTCACTCGAAGGGAGTTCATCCACAATCCTCTGAGCCTCGGCAGCTGCTTCCCTCGCTTTGACAATTTCGTCCTCGAGCACGATCTCCCCGGCCTGGACTTGCTCGAGCGCGCTAAGCCTGGTTTTGACAATGGCCCATGTTTCTTCAAACTTTGCCCTTGTTGCCCTAACCTCGGCTCGCTCATTGAGGTAAGAGATCCTGCCTTCGAACCTGGATACTTTGCCCCGAAGGGCTGGCACTTCATCCACCTGGCTTTGCAGCTCAACAAGTTTAGCATTATACTCCCCAAGCTTGCTACGATATTTCTCCCCCGCTTCCAGCACCTCGGTCTTGGCCTTGAACAGCTCGGCATCAAGGCGGGCATTTTCAAGGCTCAACCTCGAGCGCTCAGCAGTAAATTCTCTTGTCGCAGCTTGGACACGAGCTTCGGCAGACTCCTCAGCTACGCGAAGGTCAGCCTCAACTTTCGCCGAGGCCTCATTAGCGCGTTCTAGCTCATTGTTCAAAATCGCAAATCGAGTCTCTAACTCGGCAACCTGCCCCTTGAGAACTTTCTTTTGATCATCCCAAGCGGCGGCAGCTGCTTGGAGCTCTTTAGCTCGGTCGCGCTTAAGGTGAACAGCCTGCAGCGCGAGGACCAAACTCTGCGTTCGAAACACGATGTCAGAACTTGCACAATAATGAGGTCAACCATATGAAATACAGACTTAAACTTACCCGAA
This sequence comes from Petunia x hybrida, assembly GCA_037355625.1. NCBI lineage: Eukaryota > Viridiplantae > Streptophyta > Magnoliopsida > Solanales > Solanaceae > Petunia > Petunia x hybrida. The sequence goes on along the minus strand of JBBBVM010000317.1, from coordinate 1,902,177 downwards.
GAGCTGAAGCGGCGGAGACGCCCATCAAACTCATAGGGCTGAGGTTCCGAAGAGCATGAGCCTCGACGGGGCCAAGCAAGCCATCAAGGGACATGATATCCTCTTTCGTGGCATCTAGCAAGTTAGCATCAGGATATATCTCCAAAGCCCGAGCTGCAATGTTGGTAGGCTTCGGCGAGGCACGAGAAGCTTTAACCGTGCTTTTGATCAGGCCTTCACCCAATTTAGCCTTGCCTTTTCGCTTTGCTGCTTCTTGGTCAGATTCATCCACATGTATGACCTCGGTCGTCCCACCTACTTCAACCCTCACTTCGGGAACGGGCTCGGAGGCTAGATCTGGCCTCTCTTCGGGAGCCAGAGGGGGGAGCTCTTCATCGCTGGGTACGTCGACAAGCCCCCGGCGCTTTGTGGTCATCGCTTCGGCAGCAAGAGCAACAACCTCTTCTACCCGAGGACCTTTCGCTTTGGTCGCCCGCTTCGAGGTGACCCTCTTCCTTTTAGCACCTGGGGAAGGAAGGGAAGCAACTTGTTTAACATAAGTGTGTGTAGTGGTAGAAATGCAAGAAAACCGACCCAAGAAAATTTCTTCACCTTGTGAGGTCCCCGGGCTAGATAAACCCTTAGCTTTGTCATCGATGAGCTGTTTCGCCAAGGTCGCCATTTGGGCAACGCCCTCAGCAATGTTGAGCACAGTTCTCTCTTTCTTTTTCTTCTCCCTCTTGCCTCTTTCCTCCTCTCCCCCCTCGACATCCATCTCTGCTTCTTCTTCTTCGTCGGCATCCCTCATAGCCTTGCTTGGAAGGCCTGCACGAATACATCAAACCAAGAGAAATTAGAACCCAATAGCCCGAAGCGAGCCCTAGAAACCGAAGTCATCAACGACTCACCATGCCTCTTGCACGCCCATCGGTTCTCTTCCAAACCGGCCAACACCATCCATTGCCGTTCGAGACGCGTTTTCATTTGCATCGTCTCGGTGACCCACTCGAGCAAATTCCTCGACGGGTTAACTTGGACTTTTTCAGCTACAAACCAAAGATGAAGAGATAAGCAACAATTATGACAATACAAAACCGAGGGGAGAGCGGAAGCGGGCACTTACGTTGGGCATTCCATACTTCGGGAAAGCCAGGTTCGGTTGACAACAACCTCGTGGGGATGAGCACGTATCGATCGTTCCAACCTCGATCCCCGTGGTCTTCACTCTTACTCAAAATAGCGTAAGAGCCCCGAGGCAGAAGGGCAACTACCCCGGCCTTGTGAAAATAGGGATAATAAAGTGAGATTAAGTGCTGAAAAGTGAAAGGCAGACCAGCCTTATTACTCAAGTATTCGAGGGCTTGGACGACCCTCCAGACCCCGGGCCCAAGTTGGGCTAAGCAAAGGTTGTAAGACCTGCAAAATACATCGATGATGGGATGTACTGGCAGGTTGAACCCTATGGTGAAAGGGTAGGTGAAAACCGAAGAATAACCCTCCACATGCGTTGACACCGCCGAGCCAGGCGCGGGGATCCTAATTTCAACCTCGGGCCCCCAGCGACAATCAGCCTGAACCGATTCAAGTCGCTCTTCGGTTATGATACTTTGTGTGATGTGGACGGGAATATTCCTCTTTTTCCCCTTTTGGGCGTCTGATTGAGCGTGAACCTTCAGATCCTTGTCATTGTTGAAGCTGGAAGGAATCACTAAACGAGGGTCGATCTCGACCTCGAGGGGAATTTTCCTCTTCGATTTCTTTGATGGCCCCACCTCGGTTTCACCTTTGGGGTCACTAGTCCCACTCGCCTCGGTGACGCCTACCGAGCCGCCCACCTCCTTGGCACTGGTGACGTCATCGACTCCGACGTCACCTCCATCTCCCTCGCGATCGTCATCGCCTATGTCATGTTCTTCATGTAGACTCATTTCGGCCCTATCACGGCCAGCCCTCTCCTTCCGCCTCTGGGGAGCGGAGGCAACAGACGTGGCCTTACCACCACCGCTCGCCTCAACCACCTGCAATGGTGGCACTGACACTATAGCTTCATCGTTCATGGCCATGGCAGCGAAACGCTCGGCCCTCTCGCCGGAATCGCTTGAGCCATGGCCAGAGTTGGTGGCAGAAACAGTAGCAGACATGATGGAAGTCAGAAAGTAAAAGCTAGAGACAGGATTTAAATGCAGTGAATGGTTGATGCAATGGCGGCTTTAAAAGTTCTCTGTTTCTTTTCTTCTAATGCAAAGTTTCGAGTGGAGAAGAAAGACAAAAGTGAGGTATTTATAGAGTTTGCACACGTGCAAGTGGGAAAGCTAATGATGACTGAAACGTTGGAGAAAACAAAAAGACGGCGTGACCGTTCGGAGACCTATCAAAAGCCGCCACTTAATGCGGAACGGCGACCCGATAGATGTGCGACTTTTGAAATTCGTGGATAAGGTTTTGCCACGTCGATTTCCCGCTTAAACTCATTCCACTCCTCGACGACTTCGACGTCTACCGAGGAGTGGGGGGACTATCTGCATTGGGTGAAAATTGTCGCCTTCGGTCAACACCTCGGGATGGTAGACCGAAGGGAAAACGAGCTGATGCTCCGAAGAGGAATAACCGATCTCGTGATTGAATCACCGAAGTCAGTTTTCAACAACGCGACCGAAGACAAGTTAGACTTCGGGATTCAATGACGTGCCATCCTACCCGAACAGTAAGGTCAGACGACCGAAGCCTTGAGACAAGACTTCGGACATCACCTCGGTTCCAACGGCTTTGCAGCCCACTACTTCATCCCACTAACTTCTCCATGCTGCTGTTCAGATCGTGGGGGATGCACTTGCCGATGTTGGAGAACGTGGGCATGGCCCTTAGGCCTATAAATAGAAGCTCATTTTATATTATAGGCATCCAGAAATTTGTACTGAAACGCTGCCCAAATTTGTAATCACATTCATATATTGAAATACAGTTATTTCTTCGCATTTACATCTCTTCCGCATATTATTTAGACTTTGATACGAAGAATTGCTTGTATCCAAATCCAAATTCGATTTGTACACCTAAACTGATTTAGGCCCATACAACTTGTTACTATGGTTTTATGAGTTTTATTGAATATCTCTCCCGCGATTGGCCTGGTATGTATGTCTAGCACGTAGCAACTAACATATATGTAATCTCACTGTTTCTTTAAATGTTTTTTTTCTCATAGGTTATTAATTAATTAGTATTTGATTACTTATATTGATCCTCAAATTTCAGCTACATTATTTTCAGAACCTCATATATGTCTAAACGAACACTTGAACCCTTAAACAAAGGAAGACATATAAGAAAACAAAAATCTTGAATAAACAATAAATGAATATAGTCACTTCTTTACGACTCATATTGCTTGTTTAGGGCTACTGTATACTAGCTACCATATATGGAAAGCACAAATGTCTTTCAGAAGTCAACCTCCATTTTAGTGGTCTACAAATGTTTAAGTTCACGAACAGTAATAAGCACTTGGTTAATTTTCCCATTTTGGTATAACTTTAGATTGTCAAATACAACTAATTATAGTGTTCGACCTTTAGAAGATGTACATGTCTATCCATAAAACAAAATCTTTGTGGATTCTTACATTTCAAATGTTAGGATATGTATAAGTTCTCCCGATTTGAGGCGGATCCAGGATGATCTTGCGCATTCAAACAATTTAAATTTTCAGAATACCAGATCCGAGTCAACTAGCAATAATCTAAGCACTTCTTTTTTAGTCTATTTCGGAAATCTAAAACTATATGTAAAATACCTGATTTCCAATCGTAGCAGGGATTCATTATTTTTAAATAGGATTACATAGGCATACTTATTTTACTTTCGCATTAACTCACCATTTGGTGATTTGGTTCGTAACAACCAAGTTATGAAAAAAAAATCATATTATTATAAAAGCAACAATCCCTAAAGTAAAATGTGAAAGACCAAAATGCCCTTGAAAAATTAATTTATATATTTATCCTCTATTATATAATATTCTCTTTTATTATTGTTGTACAAGTAATTAAATAAACCAAACATCTCTATGTTGCTTTAATCTGTTAGAACTTGAAGAGTTGGAGATGAATATATATTTCAAAGAGATCAAATTCATTGGAACAATTAACTCCAATGCAACACTAGATCATCATCTAAAACACTTTTTCGTTTGCTAATGACCATTCCCCAATTCATTTATTGCTCTTCTCTTATCCTGATGTGATAATCTTTCATATTTCCTCATACTGAATCTATAGATCCACAAATTCACCATTTTAGGTTGTTGATCTCAAACTTTTATTCTAAGTATCATATTAATATAAAAGTGAAAACCTCTAAAGTAAAAGTTGAAATACTAAAATACTCCTATAAAATTGCATGCTACCATTTTTGCCCTTCAAATTAAAATTTATTTCAAATATTTGTACAAATTTTTCGAATTACATTTTAAGAAAGATTAACAAAAAGAGAATTATCTTTTTATTCATGCATCGCACAGCAAATACACTATGACGTAATTTAGCAATCTCTAATCGCTCAAGCCTTTTCCACTACCCTAATTAACTAATTTAAATGACTACTTAATGTATTCAAACCAAATACATAGAACGATTTTCTTTGGGATATCCCACGATAGAAATACTATCGGTAATGTTTGAGTAGTACTTTATAACTCAGTGTGATGGTCTGGCTTCTCTGTTTATGTTTTCAAAGTGACCTTTACATATCCCATAGTTCTTATCTTTTATATATAGTTTTGTGTATATTTTTTCTTTTGAACTTTTTGTATTGTGGAATGTAGAATGTAGAATGTAGAGAAAATATCCCTACAATTTTGTCAACATTTCAAGCCAACGGTGATAGAGGGCTATAGCTGGAGTTAGATAATGAAAGACATTCGTAAACAAGCTAAGGTCGTCTGCGGAAACCAACAATTAATAAATATATGATATACACATGATGGATCAACTTCATCGCACATCTCAATTTTGACAGTCTGGTGCTCATTTATGCGTCCTTAGCTACTTTGATGATCAATGGATGTATGGTTTGTTGGGTATGACGGAACAGTTATTCATGAGTTCTATCTAGAAATTGGCATTCAAAATTATAACGAGGCAAAGCTTAACATACTGCAATCTGAGGGCTTTATCATACACTAGAGAATAGATTATTGCCAATCTATTAGGCGTAGTTTCTATTTACACATGTAGTTGAAAGACATGTATTGTCATCTAATTAACACTAGCTAAATCTTGGAATATTTTATCCATCGTAGGACCAATCATATCATATATTTCAAAGGTATTAAGTTCCTGTCTGGGCCTACTCGAACTTGATTAATGAGGTTTAATTACTCTTTTTGTCATTCGCTCATGATATGAGCTCGATTGGAGGCATTGAACAACTCAGGTAGAGTTTAATATATATCAAATTCATATTTGAATTGCATTGTATAGTATTTCAATTGCGAGCAATTTGATTTTTTATTCTTTTTGAATTCGGTGTTTGCCTTTTCTGACCAAATGAAAAATAAAGTTCTGAGTATCCTATTTGTAGTCCTAGGTTGATTCTTATGCTACCAGTACTCGCTTCTTGCAAGTGACATTTTTTTAGATCTTTGATTTATTTTTGACATGTATATTTCATCAATTATGGATCATTTTTTGTTACTGCTTTAGTAAGGAGAGCATATTTAATATTTTGTAGAATTGTGAGCATATATTTTCATGTAGCTTCTAGCTATAAGCCTGCAAGTCAATTGCTAAAAATATGGCATTATACCCATTTTGTTAAATTTAATAGAGGTGGGCATGTTAGGGCATTTGAGAATTATACATTATGATCAAACAATCTAATTTTAGAAAATACTGACAAATTGTTTTTAGAATCTATCATTTAATTTTTCTATATCTAATTATAATTAATTCCAAAAGAATGAAATCTAATAACAATTGCATTTTATGTTTCAGTTTCATTGATAGGGTATACGCGCGAAGCGCGTACCAAGAACTAGTATTATATATAAATCGCATTCATTCTAAACGTATGACTTTAAATTGTAAAAAATTAAGTTGAATAGCCACTTTATAGGCGGATAAAAGAGGAACAGTTAATGCTTACGAAGTTTTAGAAGAATAGTCAACTTTTTATAAACACCGTTGATTTTTATGTGTAGTCGCTCAGACTCTAGGAAAATTTTGTGTAAGTTATCCAAAAGTTCTACGAAAATTTCATGGGGCTGCAAAATACTTCATAAAGGTCCTAGAAAATATAGTGAACTTTAATTTAAACTAAATTCTAGAAAATCTTCATGGAGGTTAGTTCAAAATTTGAGGATTTTTCCTTGGACGGCAACTCATGAGGTCCAGAAAAATTCATGAAACATTATATTAAGTTTCAGAGTTCTTCAGAAAAATTTCTCAAGGTTAGTTAAAAGTTTTAGAAATTTTTCATAAAGTTCAGTGTTCTATTCCTTTAAAGTTTTGAAGTTTTTCATGAAGCTTAATATTCTTCTTCTTTAAAGTTCATAATTTTTCATGATGCTCAGTTATTTTCCTTCAAAATCCAAAATTTTTCATAAGGTTCAGAACTTTTTTTAAGTCAAAGTCCAGAATTTATCTTTTGCAATCATCTACTAGACAAGTGAGAATTGTTCAGCTGCTAAGCGTCCTCCAGATTCAAATTACAGTAGAAATAAAAAGTTGAAGGACCGTTATTTATTTTCGAGAAAGGGGTAAAAGAAATGCAGCAAAGCAATTCATTCAACAGAGTTAAGAAGTTTTGCATTAGATTGATACTTTGAGCATTCGTGCTGCAATTTAATCCTTATAAGAAAAATATCACAGAAATGATCTTTTCTGACGATCAACATATCTTCCTATTAGAAAAGATATGGCGACAGCCATACAAAGATTTGACAATCTTTGTTAATAAAAGTGTATTGGGTAAAATTCGGCTCGCGATGATTCGCTCCGGTCACATAACCCGACAAGCAATCGAGCACTTAACGACAAGCCAAAGACCGAAGCTACTAAGAGGATCACCGAAGTCACATATCGAGGATCTCACCGAAGGCGAGCCGTAAGCTGAGCTTCGGTGACGTCTACCTCGATCGAGCAGCAAGGCCTCACCACCGAGGTCACATATATGCACCTCGGTGAATAGCCTCGGTTCCAGCAGTTTTGCAGCCCACTACGTCAGCCCACTAACTCCTTCCTTTAATGCCAAGATCGTATTTCAAAGCACAAACTGATAGTGGATAACGTGGGCAAGGCTCCTAGGCCTATAAATAGTACTTCATTTTGTATCATAGGCATCTAGAAATACATACTGAAACTCTGTCCAAATTTGTACTCACTACAATATATTGAAATCAAGTTATTCTTTTGTATTTACGCCTATTTCTCGCATTTATTTAGCTTTGATACGAAGTTTTGCTTATATTCAAACCCAAATTCGATTTGTGATCCTAAAACTGGTTTAGGCCCATACAAATTGGCACCGTCTGTGGGGATATAAGCAGAAACGCTTTGTTCCAAAGTTCTACGTTCTTTTTTGTTAAAGCCTACAGTTCAACGACGCTATGGCTGACAACAGTGATAATCTTAATGAACGGGCTGGCGTTCCGTCGAACCAACAGTCCACATCACCAATGACAATCGAAGCGTTCCAAGCTTACGTTGTCAATGCACTAAGAGCTCTCCAAGATCGATAGGATGAGCAAGTCAATATCAATACTGAATTTTGTGCCTCGTTGGAAGCGAGGAATAGCGCGGCACCGAATAGTAACCAGCCTTCGGCTCCAAATGGAGGCATCCCGACTTTCGTTCCTACGGGCGCGATAATAGGGGGACCTCTCAATGGAGCCACATCTGGGGGTTCGGGAAACGTACCAGTTGCAACGCCACACTTCGGGACGATTCCCACCATGGCTGAAACACAACGTCCTCGGTCGACGTCGAAAGATTGACCAGGGAGATTGAGGCACGCGTCGAGGCTCGCGTTGAGGCACGCGTGGAAAAACGCCTCGAGAGCGTGCCGGGGCTGACAAAAGTTGAAGATGATCTTGATATAGATCAATACAGGGAGCTACCCTTCAAGCCCGAAGCGGCTCCAGCCCCAACTCCCAAGAACTTGAAACTCATGTTTTTGAAGAAGTATGATGGGACCACCGATCCCAGAGCGCATGTAAGGGAGTACATGGCAATGGTAAAAAGCAACGACCTAACAGCGATAGAGCTCGTGTCGATGTTCTTAAAAAAGTTTGGCGAGTCCTTGGAGAAATGAGCTCTGCGTTGGTACATGTGCTTACCAGCGGGGTCGATTTCTACCTTCAAGAAAATGTCCAACGCCTTCGTTAAGGCACACACCGAGGCCCAAAAAATCCTCCAGAGGAAGGAGGACATATGTGAGGTTAAGCAACGGCCCGGTGAGCCACTCAAGGAGTTCCTCGAGCGCTTTCACGCCGAGCGCATGGAGCTGTCTCGGATGGATGATACCCTGGCCATTATGGCATTTGAAAAGGGTATCAATGTTCGCAATTCTGACGCTGCTGCTGAATTGCGAAAGGAGCTCCAACAATACCATGTTCTGACATGGGAGGATCTACACAAGCGGACTTACTCCAAAATCAGATTGGAGGAAGCTGAGTTCAAAAGCCGAGGTTACAATTACAAAAACCGAGGCGAATCCTCGCACCGCGCCGAGGCGTCGCGAGGAAATCCGAAGGGGAGGTACGAACCATACAACTCAACAAGGCAGCCTGTTAGCCAAAGGCTGGGAAATTCCTTCAAAAATTCATACACAAGTCCGCACATAAGCCAACGGCTCGGAGAGAAGGTTCAACCCAACACGAACCAAAGAAATTCCTCAGGCCCAGCTTCGGCCCCGAGAAGGATCTGCCTCGGATCTCTGACTACAATTTTAACATGTCGACCTCGGAGCTGGTCAATGTAGTCAAGGGGACTGCCGGGGTGAGAGAGTGACCAAAGACATGAGGACTCCAGCAGATAAGAGAGACCATAATTTGTACTGCGAGTTCCATGCGGATTATGGCCACCAAACCGAGGATTGCAAAGCTTTGCGCCTCGAGGTGGCTCACTTGTTGAAAAAAGGAGTATTGGCTGATTTCCTTACTGACAAGGGAAAGGACAATTTCTCCAAGAACCGAGGTGATGAGTAACCACCTCGGGCTCCACCCCCGGAGAGAGTTGTGAATGTCATCACTGGAGGATCAGAGGTGAACGGTGTGAATTTCGCAACAGCCAAAAAATCCGCCAAATTATCGATCCCCGTGGAGAAGAGAACCCGAATTGGCGGCTCGGGTAAAGAGATCGTGTTTGACGATGATGACTGTGATGGGATGATGTTCCCTCATCACGATGCCTTGGTCATCATGCTAAGAATCAACGACTCCGACATCAAGCGAGTCTTGATCGACCCCGGTAGCTCGGTCAACATAATCAGCTACGGGGCTGTTAAGAAAATGTGGCTCAAAGGGGAAGTTGTCCCCAAAGCAACAGTGCTAATTGGCTTCAACAACTCCACACAAAAAAATTTGGGTGAAATCACACTCAAAACATTTGCTGAAGGAGTAAGCAAAGAAACGTTGTTCCAAGTATTGCCCGACGACTTAGCATTCAATGTGATCCTCGGTAGGCCATGGATCCATTCTATGGAAGCTGTTCCCTCCACACTGCATCAAGTGATTAAATTCCCTACGCCTTGGGGAGTTTGATCAATTAAAGGAGAGCAGCGAGTAGCAAGGGAGTGCTACTCGGTTGTATTGAAAAGTGGATTCGCCCCGACCGGGCTAAAACAATAGCAACTACAGCAACCGGGGTCGAGCGAGGAGGACCTCCGAGGAGAAATTGAGAAGATCCCGGTTTGCATTCAAGAGCCTCGGAAACAAAAGGCTGAGGACTCTACCATTGAGGAATTGGAATCTTTCATCCTATTGAAAGATTTTCCCGAAAGAAAAGTATTTGTCGGCTCGGAGTTGGACCCAGAGTCGAAAAAAGCGATTATTGAAGTTTTAAAATCCAACAACGATTGCTTTGCTTGGTCTCATTCAGACATGATTGGTATCGATCCGGAGATCATGACCCATAAGTTGAATGTGGACCCAAAATTCACTCCGATGTAGCAAAAGAAGAGACCTCACGCCGGGGTAAAAAAGAAGGCGATCGAAGATGAAACTACAAATTTGCAAGAAAATGGTTTCATAAGAGAGGTAAAATACCCCGAATGGCTGGCTAATGTGGTCATCATACCGAAGAAGAATGGCAAGTGGAGAATGTGTGTAGATTACATCGATTTGAACAAAGCTTGCCCCAAAGACTCCTACTCATTGCCACAAATAGACAGGTTAATAGACTCCACGGCTGGACATAAACTATTAACTTTCTTGAATGCTTATTCGGGGTACAACCAGATCCTCATGGACCCGAAGGACGAAGAAAAGACCTCGTTCATCACTGGCCGAAGTACTTTCTGCTATAAAGTAATGCCCTTCGGTCTGAAAAAATGCTGGGGCGACGTATCAAAGGTTGGTGTGCCGCATGTTCAAAGAGTATATTGGAAAATCTATGGAGGTATACATAGACGATATGCTCATCAAATCGATTCGAATGGAGGATCATCTGAACCACCTAAGGGAAGCTTTCGTCGTTCTAAGGCAATATGGCATGAAATTGAACCCAGAGAAGTGTGCCTTCGGTGTTGGTTCGGGAAAATTATTGGGATTCATCGTCTCCGAAAGAGGCATCGAAGCAAACCCTGACAAAATTAAAGCTATCGAAGAAATCCCCGAAGAGCTAACCGGGGTGAAAGAAGTTCAACGCTTAACTGGACGAATTGCTGCCTTGAGCCGTTTCATCTCAAGGTCCTCAGAGCGATGCCATAAATTCTTCTCTGTTTTGAGAAAGAACAACCACTTCAAATGTACACCGAAGTGTAAAAAAGCGCTGAGAGACTTGAAATGTTATTTAGCTAACACGTCGTTGCTCGCCAAGCCTAAGGAGGGTGAAACATTGCTAGTTTACTTGGCTGTGTCCGAGGTATCAGTTAGCACGGTCCTAGTTCGGGAGGAGGATGGCAAGCAACAACCCATCTACTATGCGAGCAAGACACTCCTCGATGCCGAAACAAGGTACCCACATTTGGAAAAACTAGCACTTGCTTTAATTGTCACCGCTCGAAAACTACGATCCTATTTTCAATGACACCGCTGGCAAATTTGGGTTCGGCGGTTGATGAAGCCCACTCGGGGACTAATTCAGTGGTTCGGCTATTGTCCGCGCAAATAAGAGAGATGAAGTTGCAAGTCAACTCGGTGGACAACAGATGGGATTGGCGGAGGAAGTTCATCTCTTACTTCGACTCGGGGACTGTTCCCCAAGACAAGAACGAGGCCAAAAAGTTGAGGACCCAAGATGCTTCATATCACTTGATCGAGGGAAATTTGTACAAGAAGTTATATTGCGGCCCGATAGCCAAGTGTTTGGGCCCCGATGAGGCTAGATATGTGATGGCCGAGGTGCACGAAGGCGAGTGTGGAAATCACTCGGGGGGAAAATCCTTGGTACGCAAACTACTAAGAGCTGGGTATTATTGGCCCACCATCAGTGCAGATGCAAAGGCCTTCATGCCGAAATGTGACAAGTGCCAACGCCATGGACGGATGATCCACCAACAGGCTGAACCTCTACATTCGATGGTATCACCATGGCCTTTCATGAAGTAGGGGATGGATGTTGTTGGACCCTGGTATTCACTTCATCCTTGTGCTAACAGATTACTTCACTAAATGGGTGGAAGCAGAAGCTCTTACCGAAGTCAAACAAAAGCAGGTAATCGATTTCATCAAGAAAAACATCATCTACAGGTTCGGTGTTCCAAGGGAAATTGCCTGCGACAATGGTAAACAGTTCATGGGGGCAGCCATCACTGACTTCTTCAAACAATGGGGAATCAAAAGAATCGCTTCGACCCCCTATCATCCAAGTGCCAATGGCCAGGCCGAATCTTCAAATAGAATTATAATCGAGAATCTCAAGAAGAGGCTTGATGAGAAAAAGGGTCCTTGGCCCGAAGAGTTGCCAGGTGTGTTGTGGGCCATGCAGACAACGGAGAAGAATAGCACCGGTAAGACTCCTTTTTCACTTGCTTATGGTATGGACTCTCTCATCCCCGTGGAAGTGGGCGAACCAAGTCTTTGGTACGCCCACACCATCGAGGACACAAAACAACAGGCTATGCGCATAGAATTGGATCTGCTCGAGGAGAAAAGAGAACTAGCTTTGGTTCGGCTAGTCGCCCAAAAAAAGCAGATCAAAGCGTACCTCAATGTGAAACCCAAACTTATAGATTTTAAAGTGGGCGACTATGTGCTAAAGGCCACAAATCAGTCAACGAAGGAAGAAAATGAGGGAAAGCTTATCGCAAATTGGGAAGGACCTTACAGAGTCAAAGCTATCATTGGGAAAGGATCTTATCAAATTGAAGATCTACAAGGTGTGCCCGAACCCTTAAATTAGAACATCTCCAATTTAAAGCGGTACTACTTCTAACCGAGGTAAATACCCCTCACTCATTTTTAGATTCTTACCCACAGCCCTGAGCCGAACAATGCTCCTAAAGGCTTCGGTCGAAATGTACTAAATTGCTCCTCGTTTCATTTTGCTTGACCTTCTCAGGAAGCAGATTAAACGATCTCCAGTGCCTGGGTCTTCATCAAGACTCACACCCGAACACTGGGGGGGGGGGAGTAAGGGACGAGTTGCAACCGAGGCAAAATGCGCCTCCCAATCGAAGACCATCTATTCGACAACCGGGGACTGATACCCGACGAATAGATTTAGTACATTGTAATTCCGCCCGGTAGTGGCACATTATTAATTTGTGTGTTCATGTTTTTGCCCAAGGTCCGCTTCGACTTGGTTTCTTGTAAAAGCCAATTTCGGTTTAGTAATATTATCAATGAAATGAGCTTCATTCCATGACTTTGTCTCTATAAATCTGCACTCCGAAGTTGCACTTTAAATGCATCGACTCGAGGACGAGACGTCGTTCTAAGTTTGCATCGATTAAATTCAATCAAGTTTTGCAAGCAAATTATTTATTCTAAGGTGTTCAATACATGCAAAACCAACACTTAAGATAAAGATACATAAGCCATTTCATTAAAAAGCCCGAAGGTTAAAAGTATTTAAATCCAAAGGACCCGAAGGTCAAAAATATAAGCATAAAAGCCTGAAGGCTTACAAAAAACAACGCTACCAGAAGTCTAAGCCTCGGGATAATCACCTCCATCCTCGGAGCCCCCTCGGCATCTTCTTCATCCTCTTCATCGTCCTCATCGCTTGAGGCTTCGCTTGAGGCTTCACTTGATGGGAGTTCATCAATAATAGCCTGGGCCTTTGCTGCTTTCGCCTCGACTTTTACAATCTCCTCCTCCAAGTTGAGCTCGCCGGTGCGACATCGCTTGAGCAATTTCAATCAAGAGCTGATAATGGCCCACTGTTTATCCAGCTCAGCCCTCTTGACCTTGATCTTAGCTCTATTTTTACGGTCGGCGATTTCGTCTCGTAGAGCTTCGATCTCGGCCTCCTTAGCTGAAAGTTTGGAGGTCTCACCCTCCAACTTTTGGATGTGAAGCACATGCTTCCTCAGTTGATCTTGATGTTTTTGGGCCATCTCCTCGGCCCTGCCCTTTGCTTGAGTCAGCTCGGCACGTAAACTCGCAGCCTCAGCTTCTAGCCTCGAGCGCTCAGCTTGGAACTCAGCATCGAGGGCTTGAATCCTTGCCTCGGAGGAAGTTTCAACCTCAAGCAAAGCGGATTAGGACTTAGCTAGATCAGCCTTCAATCCAGCTATTTGCGCCCTGAGGTTGTCCTTCTGCTTGTCCCAAGATCCAGCCACGTGCTGAAACTCCTCGGCCCTCGCGGTCTTGAGCTCGATGGCTCTCAACGACAAAACGAATCCCTGGGAGAAAATTCATCAAAAATCAGCATGAAGAAACATCCCCAGAAAAGAAGTGAACTTAAAAGATCGAGGCTTACTCTGAGAGCGTTGGCCGAGAGGGTGGTGAATAGCTTGGCTGGGGAGAATGGTTGCACCACTTTATCCTCTTCGGGGCCAAGGAGGGGCATCAGGCTCAGTATGTTGCCTCGGGTGCCGGACAGCAAATTTGAAGAGGTAGATACCTCCAGCTTGCGAAAAGATCCAACCGAGGATGAAATCCTCGTGGGTTCAAATTGTGCTCGAATCGCACCAGCTTCAGTCCTCCCCTCGGCGGCAGCTGCCCCAACCTCTCCAACTTTGGCCTTGCCCTTGGCTTTAGCAGCCATAGCCCCGGTATCCTGCTCCTGATCCTCCAGATCTACAACTTCAACTGCTCGTCGGGCTGCAGAATCCTCGGGAGCAACCTCGTCGGGCTCATCAATTAGCCTTCGGCGCCCTTCCACCGTTGCCTCGGGCCGGGGAGAAATTTCCACCTCGGTGCGAGGAACCACCGAACGAGATGGCTTCTTTGAAACTGCCCTCTTCCTCTTCACACCTACGAAAAGTAACATAGAGGAGTTGAAACAAGGAAGCAAAGAAGAATGATAACCGACGAGTTGATCAAGGATGGTGGTTACCTTTAGAGGACCCTTGACCGGGGGCCCCCTTTGAAACTTTTGAAGACTTTTGCAGCCTTCAACTCCTTCAAATCACCCACCACCGAAGCCAGGTTGTCGTCTGACTTGGTCTCCTCTCCATCTTTCTTCTTCTTCTTCTTCTTCTTCTTCTTCTTCTTCTTCTTCTTTCTTCTTCTTCTTCTTCTTCTTCTTCTTGCTTTCTTTGGATTGACGACACGGTTTGGAAACCTAATTCCGAAGGGAAAGAAGTTAACAAAACGAAGCCAAAACCCCAAAACGACATACCAAATAAAACATCGCAAAAGAACCTACCATGTCGTTTGCACTGCCAACCAAATTCGGCAGCCATCTTCATCCACGTTCTTTCGAGGCGCGTACGAGCCCCGATCAATTCTCTTACCCATCCAGTTAATCCCTCGGGGGGTATGATATCGACCTTGTTGGCTAAGAAGTAATAGCCAGGGATACTTACGTATGTTGTTCCACTGCTCGGGAAAATCAGGCTCGGCGGATAAAATGTTGGTCTCCTGCGGGACGTAACGGTCGCTCCAGCCTCGGTCCCCATCGTTCTCACCTCTTATGAAGGAGCGCGAACTTACCTCGGTTGTTTAAGGCCACCCGGCCTTATGAAAGTAAGGGTAGTAGAGTGAAATGAGATGCTGAAATGTGAAGTCCACCCCGGCTTTCTTGCTCAACCAATCCATGCATTGGACGACCCTCCAAACGCCGGGGCCTAGTTGGGCCAAACACAAGTTGTAGGCTCAGCAGAAGTCATCAATAACTTTGTGTACTGGAAGGGAGACGCCGAGGGTGAAAGGGTAGGTATAAACGAAAGAGAGCCCCTCGACGTGGTGACAAACTCTGCTCGTTGGGTCGGGGATAACCACCTTCACCTCGGGCCCAAACTTGCACTCCCTCTGGACCCGTTCAATCTGGGCTTGTGTTGTACGGGTCGGTGTCGTGTTTACCGGTATATTCCTATTCTTTTCTTCTTGATCGGCAGATTGGACCTGCAGCTTAAGATCCTTGCCGTTGTCGAAATGGGAGGGAATGATTTGGTGAGGCTCGAGCTCTTGCTCAAGAGGAATCATTGGGACCGAGGACCCCACCTCGGCGGTATTTCCACCTTCAACTTCGCCCACGACATCATCGCCCTCGGAATTATCGTCTCTATGCGTGGTGTCGTCAGCACCAGCCGTTTCCATGAGGTCACCATCCACGACGTCATCATCTTCTTCTAGGCTGACGTCCTCGCTCACAGCAGCGACGTCATGCCTAGCCCTCACCTTTCGACGTTTGGAGCCACCAGCACTAGAAGTCACCTCTCCGCCTCCCTCCGCCTCTATCACTTGTAGCGCCGGCACGGTGGTGATAAACTCGCCGCTGGAAATAATGGCGGCGTATTACGCGATCTTTGCCTTTTCGCCGGAGTCACTCGAATCCTGTCTTGAGTGAGTGGCAGACATGATTAAAGCCTGAAATTGAGAATTTTCGTAAAGATGGAAGTCTGTCAAGAAAAGTATGGAAGTTATTTCTTTTTCTCTCTTAGCACTGTTGATTGCAGAATGTGAAAGTGAGAAGAAGAGTTAGATGAAGAAGTACTTATAGGTATGGAAGAGCCAGGTAGAAAGGCATCATCATTGTAACGTTGGGAGAAACAAGAAATACGGCGTGACCATTCAAGGAGCCAACGGATAGGTGACACGTGTCAATGAGAAGTGACCTGATGAGACGCGAACTGTTGACAAAATTTGAAACACTTGGATAAGATTAAGCCACGTCGCTTTCCCGTCGAATTTCAGTCCACTCCTCGGTAACTTCGGTAAGTGACCGAAGAGTGGGGGGGACTATCTGTATTGGATAAAAATCGGCTCCCGATGATTCGCCCCGGTCACATAACCCGACAAGCAACCGAGCACTTAACGACAAACCAAAGACTGAAGCTACTAAGAGGATCGCCGAAGTCACATATCGAGGATCTTACCGAAGGCGAGCCGTAAGCTGAGCTTCGGTAACGTCTACCTCGATCGAGCAGCAAGGCCTCACCACTGAGGTCACATATATGCACCTCGGTGAATAGCCTCGGTTCCAGCGGCTTTGCATCCCACTACTTCAGCCCATTAACTCCTTCATTTAATGCCAAGATCGTGGGTCAAAGCACAAACTGATAGTGGAGAACGTGAGCAAGGCTCCTAGGCCTATAAATAGTACTTTATTTTGTGTCATAGGCATCTAGAAATACATACTGAAACTCTGCTCAAATTTGTACTCACTACAATATATTGAAATCAAGTTATTCTTTTGTATTTACGCCTATTTCTCGCATTTATTTAGCTTTGATACGAAGTTTTTTTTATATTCAAACCCAAATTCGATTTGTGATCCTAAAACTGGTTTAGGCCCATACAAAATGAATCGCCAGATTAAGTTATTTTTGTAAAAAACTTCCTTTAAGATACCATGCGGGAGTCAGAAAGTGTTACATTATTGTAAATCTCCTCAAAGTTAGGTGCTGAAAGATGGCCTTTTTGCAGAAATATGACATCATAAGCAATAGTTTTCTTTTTGCCCACGCTTAATAGAGTTTTGTAAAAATGCCTCCATTAAGTCTAATAAAAAAAATTTAGACGGAAATATCCTTGTCAATCTCTTGGCACAGGGCCAAGTTTTACCCTTTGATCCCTCTTTATTTGCCAACACTTACCTCTGAAATGTTGGCAAAAGACTATATTTGCCACCATTTTGTCGCAAGTGTTGGCAAAAGGCAACAGTTGCCTCTTCTAATCTCTTATTGCATTCTCTCTCATATAACTTGAAGTGTTGGCAAGACAGCACTTGCCCTTGACCTCTTGCCTAAAAGCCAACACTTGTAAACTTTGTGTCTTGAAATCTTGGCCCCGTGCCAACATAAGGGTATTTTGCTAAAATATTGTTAAACGGGGAAAATCTGCAAAGTCACTTCTTATGTAGGACACCCGGTGAAAATTTTTGCAAAAGATGCTGGACGAAGAAACCGTGTAATTTTGATGACTAGCCAGTTTTCGCACCACTTAGAAAGAAACGGCCACAGTTACAAGCTTTTAGAACAGTAGCCAAATTTTAAAAAAAACACACATTTTTTAAGACTAGCCACAATACAAACATCTGAGAAATTGAATAAAGCTCTAGTAAAATAATCTGGAGTTTAGTTCAAAGTTTCAAAAATTTTCGCGGAGCTTCATATTTAAAGTCCTAGTATTTTTTACTGAGAATTTTGAACTAACATGTTAAAATCCCAATATTTTTACTAAGATTTCATATTTAAGTGATTTCAGTATAAAATAATAAAATTTTGAAAATTTAGTTTAAAAATCTCAGCATTAATAGAGAAAATTACACTACATAAACACTTATAAGACTATTAAACAATAAATAAACACATTTTATGTTTATTTTGAATTATAAACATTTACTAGATGTACTACACAATTTCTAGCCACACAATATGGGGCATAATAATGCACTTTACATGCCTTAAATATAGGATAAAATTTTGATACTCACGTTATCACTTGGTTGTCAAAATTCGTCCAATTGCCTTAAATATAGGGAGAAATATACAATGTAGGTAATTTTATTAAATTTAAGTTTTAAAACTCATTAATGAAGTAGAAGTCAGACTCTTTTCTCTTCATTTAGGGTTTGTTTCTATATGCAAAGATCGTTACCCAAATTTATATTTAATGTATATTTATATAATCTATAGATATATTTAATGCATATCATGTATTTTTTAAACATTTGAAGTGATGCATATTTGAGGTTTTTTATATATATATATATATATATATATATATATATATCATGTGTGTATGTGTGTGTGTGTGTCTTACACATATTAGATGCATATTAATATGTAATACGTATATCAAATTTGTACACTTGATGTTTCTGTAGTGTATGTGCGACACATTTTTAATAGTGTCAATATATTCATTGTATATATAATGATTATTTTTTATAATAGGTATGATAAAAGATGCATATAGTATGAATAGAAAATAAATGGAGTTTGAACTCCTTCTATGAGTTTAAATGCGTACATATTAGATATTAGGATTGGATTTGTCTTGTTCCTATGGCAAAACTTGCAATACTAAGAAATATCCAGCCTTTGAAAAGGAATTTTTAATGTTTCTAATTTTGTATCATAGTTATAATGCATGGACTTTATTGGGTGCTTTATTTTTTGTAAAGATATTAGCAAAAAATTAGGAAGTCAGTTACATGTAGCTAGACTCAGCCGAGATTTTTATTTTGGTCCATTTATTTTTGGAAAAAAGAAAAAGAATTTCATTGCTGTTGGGATTCCTTAATTAAGGCTCAATCAGTTTAATTTGTTACATTTTACTTCCAATTTTTAAGGAAAAAAATATGTGTAAACCTATTATACAGGATAATTTTTGGCTAGCCTTTGTGTAAAATTCTTCGGGCTATTTGAATGTAGGACCTAGCTTGATTTTGGCTAGATACGTTATTTTCTAATAATACTGAGATTTTTTTCGTATTTCTCGGATCTGGCTAGTTCTCTAAAAGTTTTTAAATATTGGTTAGTTTTCATTTATCGCGGTGCAAACAGGCTACGAGGCCAAATTTTTACAGAAACAATGGGCTAAGGCTTTTGTTCGCTTCATTGGAAATTGGCCCAATCTTAATGCAATAGAATAAATCAGGATAAATTACACAAATAAGCTAAAAGGACCATGATCTTAATAAGTTGAACTATTTTTTTGTGGTGTTAAAGAATTGAGCACTTTAAATTAAATAAAGCTGAAAGTATAAAAATACTCTTATTAATATAGAACTTCTTGTAATTATAAAAATGTCACCGCACCTTTTTGAAGTCATAACTATATAAAGGTCACCGCACTCTTTTAAATTCGAAATTACAAAAATTTCCACTGCTTCCTACCAAGCATAAAACAATGCCAATTCAGTTGTGTTTCACGTCCATTTTATAAATAAATAAGGTCAAATCAGTATCGTTTTCCTCATATACAAGGCAGTCAATCCGTCTATGATTCACGTCTATTTTGTGAACAAATAAATCCGAATCGTCATTGTTTCGCTCATATACAAAAATCGAAGCAAAACATAACATAAGACCAATCCAACATCATTTCTTCATACAATGAGCGAAAAATCATGTTCATTTTGTAACTAAATGATGCCAAATCAGCCTTACTTTATTCATTCGTAGAAAATACCTTCAAGTGCTTATATATTTTGAAATAACGACAATTCGTCTTCCGTTTATGCATATAATTATGTCTGTTTTATTGAAGAAATAAGACCAAACCGGCCTCACTTCATACATCCACCAAAAAAACCTTCAAGTGCATATATTTAGAAATAGCGACAATCGGTCTGTGTTTATGTATATAATTATGTCTGTTTTGCGAAGAAATGAGACCAAATCGGTATTTCTTTACACATCCACAAAAAAGACCTTCAAGTACTTATATATATTTAGAAATAACGACAATCCATCTGTGTTTATGCATATATTAAACTAAAAATTACATTCTGTTTTGCAAACAAATAAGTCCAAATCGTTTTCACTTCATTCATCCATCAAAATGCATATGAAAATACAAAATTCAACAAAAATTCAAAGAAAAATATAACTACCATCCGCCATCATTTACTCATAATGTGAGACAAATATTAAGTATATCTCGCAAACAAATAAGTCCAAATCGTCTTCACTTCATTCATCCATAAAAAATACATATGAAAATATAAAATAAGGACAATTTGGTCGTATTTATTCATAACTAAATGATGCAATCGAAACTACGAAAGCGATAAAAGATAAGAAACGAGACGAAGACTCACACGATTGTTCAAGTAGCAACGAAGAACAATGTTTCGTTACACCCCGAACGATGGAAAGATTCACCTACGCTATGCAACTATCCTCAAGAGACACCCGGCTCGAGCAAATAGAATGATCAAATAGGATTGAAGAGCAACATAGATTCATCCAATTGATTTCAAGCCAAAATACTTACAAGAGTCTTGGAGCAATGCTCATTAATGTTTTGTGTTCAAAGTAAGCTAAAAAAAAATAAATGATGAAGGGGTGTATTTATAGCACCCCCTTTACAAGGTGTGTTCTGATTCTGGTCCGCTGCTCTTCAAGTGTTCATTGCGATCGCGCAAAAGGAATAGCGATCGCGAAGAACACTAAACTTAAAAGCCTAGCAATCGCGCTATAGAGAATGCTAGCGCGCAGTGCAACGAGTTCCTCTTCGCGATCGCGCAGGCAGTGTCGCGATCGCGAAGAACAGTTTTCCTTCAACAGGCAATAAGCTCACAAGGAGCTGCCCTGTTTTTCCCTGTTTTGTGCTGCCCTGTTTCCTCTTTGATCGAGCTCCATTGCATGGTCTTCAAGTCATCCCCCGAGCTCGTATCATCCATGCCTTTCCAAACCAAGTGTAAGTGAGTGTCTTGTATCTCCTTGGCTTGACTTCGAGTGAATGGCCTCGTCGATGCAATTTGAGTTGCATCATCCTCCCCTTCTTGAGAAGATTTCGTCCTCGAAATTAAGGCCTCCTCCTCCAAGGCATCATCACCTACATCAAAAGAAGTCAAGTCACTAAAATTGAAAGTAGTCGACACATTATACTCACCGTGCAAATCTATCACATAGGCATTGTTGTTGATCTTGGATAACACTTGGAATGGGCCATCTCCTCTTGGTGCCAACTTCCCCTTCCTATGGTTTGAAAATCTTTCCTTGCGGAAGTGCACCCACACCCAATCTCCCTTCTTGAAATCCACCTTCTTTCTTCCTTTCTTTTTCTTGGTTGCTATCTTCTCATAGGCCTCCTCCAAAGTCTTCTTCACCTTGGCATGAAGTTCAAGCAATACCTTCACCCGAGCTTTACCTTCAAAATCAACAACCACATCCCTTGGCAAAGGGGTAAGATCAAGAGGAATCAAAGGGTTAAAACCATAAACACACTCAAATGGAGTCATGCAATCATACGATGCAAAGTACGGTTATATGCAAACTCCATGACTGGTAGCTTATCAATCCAAGTCCCGGCCTTACCTTTGGTCATAGCTCTAAGTAGAGCTCCCAAGGTCCGATTCACCACCTCGATTTGCCCATCGGTTTGAGGGTGGTGGGACGTAGAGAATAGCAATTTGGTGCCAAGAGCACCCCACAAACACTTCTAAAAATGGCTAAGGAACTTGGAGTCCCTATCACTAACAATGGGTCGAGGCACCCCATGCAAATTTAAGATATTATCAATAAACAAAGAAGCTACATGTTGTGCATCATTAGTCTTTTTGCACGGAATAAAGTGAGCCATTTTGGAGAAACGATCAACGACAACATAAATGCTATCGTATCCTCCTCTAGTCTAGGGCAAAGCCATAACAAAATCTATAGAAATATCAACCCACGGATTAGTAGGTCCAGGCAAATGAGTGTATAAGCCATGGTTGTTGGACCTAGACTTGGCCTTCTTGCAATCCAAGCAAGCATTGCAAAAACGTTTCACAAGAGGCCTCATTTTTGGCCAATGGAATTGTTCTCTAAGTATGGCCATTTTCTTGTCCACCCCAAAGTGACGCATCAAGCCCCCACAATGTGCTTCTTGCACTAGCACATCTCTCCAAGAGGACTCGGGGACACACACTCTCCCATTCTTGAAAATGTAGCCATCTACCCATTGGTATTTCTCCACCCTCTCCCCACTCACTAGAGCATCATGAATGCTCTTGAGCTTTGGGTCATGTGTATACATCAACTTTATACTTTCAAAAACCATAAGCCTAGAAGAAAGAGTGGTAGCAAGGGCGAACTTCCTAGAAAGTGCATCGGCTACAACATTGTCCTTTCCCTTTTTGTAATGAATTACATAAGGGAAGGACTCAATGAACTCTACCTACTTGGCATGTCTCTTGTTTAACTTCTCTTGGCCTCTTAGATGCTTGAGTGACTCATGGTCACTCTTGATCACAAATTTCCGAGGCCATAGATAGTGTTGCCAATAAGCTAGAGCTCTCACAAGGGCATACAACTCCTTGTCATGCGTGGAGTAATTCAAGGTTGCACCCTTCAACTTTTCGCTAAAGTAGGCAACGGGTTTCCCTTCTTGCATGAGAACACCCCCAATTCCTACCCCCGAGGCATCACATTCAACCTCAAAAGCCTTCCCGAAGTCGGGCAATTGTAACAACGGGGCGTTACTCAACCTACATTTCAATTCTTGAAAAGCCTTCTCTTGAGGCTCTCCCCCACACAAAGGGTTTGTCTTTCTTCACCAACTCGGTAAGTGGTGCGAATATGGTGCTAAAGTCCCTAACAAAGCGCCTATAGAAACTAGCAAGGCCATGGAAACTCCTCACATGAGAGATGGTGGTAGGAGTAGGCCAATCTCTAATGGCTTCAACTTTGGACTCATCAACCTCTACACCATTGGCACTAACAACAAAGCCCAAAAAGACAATCTTTTCAACACAAAAGGCACACTTCTTAAAATTGGCATAGAGCTTTCGGCTCGTAGCACTTCAAGGACTTGACTCAAGTGGCCAACATGATCGTCTATTGATTTGCTATATATCAAGATATCATCAAAATAGACCACCACAAATTTGTTGATAAACGGTTTCAAGACGTGGTTCATTAGTCTCATGAAAGTGCTAGGTGCATTGGAGAGGCCAAAAGGCATCACCAACCATTCATTGAGACCAAATTTGGTCTTGAATGCGGTTTTCTACTCGTCACCCGGTTTCATCCGGATTTGGTGGTATCCGGACCTAAGATCTATCTTAGAAAAGATACTAGAACCACTCAACTCATCAAGCATGTCATCAAGTCTAGAAATAGGATGACGATACTTTACCGTTATCTTGTTGACCGCACGGCAATCAACACACAGTCTCCATGTCTCGTCCTTCTTTGGCACAAGAATGACCGGTACGGCACACGGGCTCAAGCTTTCACGAACCAAGCCTTTGTTGAGAAACTCATCCACTTGCCTTTGCAATTCCTTTGTATCTTCCGGGCTGCTCCTATAGGCCAGCTTGTTCGGGATTTGGGACCCCGGGACAAAATCAATTTGGTACTCAATCCCCCTCAACGGAGGAAGACCACTTGGCATCTCTTCCGGGAACATGTCCTCAAATACCTTCAAGACATTTTCAATGGCACTAGGCAAAGGGTTAGGGTTAGACAAATAATCACTTTCGGAATTTAAAACCATACCTTTGAGCACTAGGCATATGAGCATCTTGGTGCCATCATTACCTTTTAAGTACTCACCTGGTTGCATCATGGCACAAATACGACCGGTGGAAGATGGTAGAGCCTCGGCTAAAGGCTTGGCCACAACCGGGGACTTGGCCTTAGCCGCTTCCTTCAACTCTCTCATGCGCCGATAGTCATCACTTACTTGCTTTGGGGTCAAGGGTGTGAGCACATACTTCTTCCCCTCATGTCTAACCGTGTAAGTGTTGGCTCGGCCATCATGAACCACTTGTTTGTCGTATTGCCAAGGCCTACCGAACAAAAGGTGGCAAGCTTGCTTAATCAAGACTTGCTTCACTACCTTCAACTCCCCACACTCGCTCAACCATTGCAAACGGTAGGGGCTAGGATGTTTTAGGGTAGGCAATTTCAATTGTGAGACCAAAGATTGGCTCACCACATTCGCACAACTACCCGAGTCAATGATCATAGAGCACACTTGTCCCCTCACTCTACACCTAGCGTGGAAAAAGTTCTCCCTTTGTTCATCCTCCCTCTCTTCACTCACCATGGTACTCAAACTACGTAGCACCACTAGGAACATATTAGGATCATCCCCCTCTTCCGCTCTCTCTTCACCCTCAACTACCTCACTCTCCTCCTCAACGTCACCCTTGGACTCACTTTTCCCCTCATATACCAACCCATCATCCATCACAATCATTGTTTTCCGGGTAGGGAATTCTTTGGCAAAGTGGCCATAACCCCACTTGTGACATTGGAAAGAAGAAGAAGAAGAAGAAGAAGAAGAAGAAGAAGAAGAAGAAGAAGAAGAAGAAGAAGAAGAAGAAGAAGAAGAAGGAAGAGTTTTAAAGTAGTTTTAGAATTACCTCCAACTTCTTTGAAGTCGCTTCTAGGAGTAGCCTTTTCAAAAGGCTTCTTCACATCACGACTCCCACTTGCAACACTTGTGCTTGGGTTCTTCCATTCTTTGGTTCGGGTTGTTGGAGTAGAAGTAGTACCTCTAAAGCGAGAAGCTTTCTCTTCCTTGAGCCATTTCTCGGCTTCAACCGCGGCATCACAAACATCTTGTAGAGAGTGGAAGATGTGTAGTCTCAATTGAGAAGCAATCTCCCGGCTCAAGCCATTCTTGAAGCGGATGATAGCTTGCTCCTCATCCTCCGTTCCATATCAAGGGCCATTCAATTTTTCTCAGAGTCGTTGAAATACTCATCAACAGACTTGTAGCCTTGTTTCAATTCATAGAGCCTCTTGAGTTGTTCTTATCGATACTTGGGAGTCACATATTTTGTGCTCATTACATCTTTCAATTCTCCCCAAGTGATGTTCATTTGCAACCCAATTCGTTTCTTTGACCGCTTGACGGATTCCCACCATGTGGAAGCATAGGACTCAAATGAAGCTATGGCATAAGTGGCTTTCTTCTCCTTGGACATATCATTCGTGACAAAAACCCGCTCCAATTGGACCTTCCATTCTAAGAATGCTTCCGGATCACTAGTCCCTTTGAAAGGTGGAATAGTGATCTTTACACTATTGAGATTAGTGTCACAACCCCCACGACGTGGTCCCGGTTGACCCCCGTAGTAGTCTTCAACCTCATCATACTCACGTCTCAAGTCCCTCCCCACAAAAGCCCTTGGAGGCCCTCGACCTCGCCCACGACCTCTATTCATTACCCTCCTATTTGGATAGGGAGCATCATATTCATCATCAAGTCAGGGAACCTCCCCTTCTTGAGCTTCATCAACTTGCTCAAGGGGTGCTATGTTTCTTTGGGGCCTTAGGAGTGGAACATCTCCTTAGGAATTGCCCAAGGGTTAGGGATTGCCCAACAATCTTTCTCTAGCAAAAGCCTCATCCCTCAACCATTGTCGACAAACTAGCTCCGCATATTGATGTTTCATGATTGAATCATCACTTGTGCCTTCACCGGTATCCTTTGGGACACTCGGGGTCCTCTCCTTTTCAAAAACATCCATCTTGAGGCTTAAGGCCTTCACCTCGGCTAATAAGCTAGCCAAGACGTCGGTTGGAACCTCAATGGTACTCTTTGCCTTCTCCTCCGCCATGTATCTACAACAATCAAAAACAAGAAAAGAGATTAGAGTAAAAGTCCTCCCTCACTCCCTCACTTTTGCTTGTCGCTCGGGTTCACTCAAGTTGGGGTTAGGTTCACACAAGCTTGAGATCAATGGCCTCCTCGTAGTTGCGCAACCTCCTCAATAATCAATTCAAGTCACAAGAACCAAATACTCTTCGGAAAGAGTGGATTCGTTGGGACTCGATGAACGCTAAGCTATTTAGTGCGCACTTGAAGCAAACAATTAACTACGAATCTTCTTTGAGGTCTATCGTCCTCTAGGCACGAGTACCCCTATTCGCTTAATGGATTAGTACTAATTAGGTAGGAGTGTTACCCTCAAAGTACTAACCGAAAGTGACGCGATCAAATGTTCACGGATCGAATCGTCACTAAAGAGATTCGGAATTGGATGAAATTTTGTTTGTGATCTAGAAACTCACCATATTTGATGATACAATTGGAGTTTTGATGATTGGAAACTGTTAAGAAGCCGTTGCGAACATTCTGTCCCAAAACAGGATTTTCTGGAAATTGAATTTCTTCGCTGTTGCGTGCAACGGGGCGCGATCGCGAAGGGTAAAAGTTGCCCTTAGCGCGATTGCGTCAGATCCTGCGCGATCGCGCAGGTTTGCTGTAGCAGAACCAGAATCCGACTGTAAACTTCAATTTTTACACACAAACCACCCCAATTCAACTTGTTTTTCAGTTCTCAAGTTTCCAAGAGGTGTTTTCAACTGTAGTAAACAATTCCCAGTGGTTTAATCCATCAAACAACCAACAATCAACTTGTTTCAAGAATTTGGGGCAAGTTCTTCAAAAAATTTCAAAACCTTCAAGATTCAAAATTTTGATTTTCATTCCGCTACTCCAAATGATGTTATGGGGTATCAAAACGACGGGATAACTATAAGGAATAATCCCCGATACCAAACAACAAAGAAATCATAACATCAATCAAGTTCTAGCAAATGTTGTGAAATTTCAACTTTTGGGATTTGATTTTCCAAATTTTGATTCACAACCCAGAAATGTGTTTTGTTGGTACCCAATCGACGAGAATACGTATACAAACAATCCCCGATAACTAACACCAACAACCAACGATTTCTAACAATTTTTTTGGGATTTTCTAATTTTTGAATTTTTTTTCTTCTTTTTCAAATAACAAGAACAAGAACACGGAAATAAACAAGAAACAAAGATGACAAGCACGAAGAGTAGGACGAGGGTTCGTAAAACGTAACCCTAGCCTTGCTCTGATACCAACTGATGCAATCGAAACTACGAAAGCGATAAAATATAAGAAACGAGACGAAGACTCACACGATTGTTCAAGTAGCAACGAAGAACAATATTTCGTTACACCCCGAACGATGGCAAGATTCACCTGCGCTATGCAACTATCCTCAAGAGACACCCGGCTCGAGCAAATAGAATGATCAAATAGGATTGAAGATCAACTTGGATTCATCCAATTGATTTCAAGCCAAAATAGTTACAAGAGTCTTGGAGCAATGCTCATTAATGTTTTGTATTCAAAGTAAGCTAAAACAACAATAAATGATGAAGGGGTGTATTTATAGCACCCCTTTATAAGGTGTGTTCTGATTCTGGTCCACTGCTCTTCAAGTGTTCATCGTGATCGTGAAAAAGGAATAGCGATCGCAAAGAACACTAAACTTCACAGCCTCGCGATCGCGCTACAGAGAATGCTATCCCGCAGTGCAACGAGTTCCTCTTCGCGATCGCGCAGGCAGTGTCGCAATCGCGCAGGCAGTGTCGCGAAGAACAGTTTTCCTTCAGCAGGCAGTAAGCTCACAAGGTGCTGCCGTTTTTTGTGCTGCCCTGTTTCCTCTTTGATCGAGCTCCATTGCATGGTCTTCAAGTCATCCCCCGAGCTCGTATCATCCATGCATTTCCAAACCAAGTGTAAGTGAATGTCTTGTATCTCCTTAGCTTGACTTCGAGTGAATGGCCTCGTCGATGCAATTTGGGTTGCATCACTATACAAACTACCATGTCTATTTAAGCAAATGACACCAAATCGCATCACTTTGTCATATACAAAAATTCGAAGTAAAAATAAAACAAGGCCAATGCGGCATCATTTACTTATAAGTGAGTCAAACTACTAAGTCTATTCTACAAACAAATGACACCAAATCGTAATCACTTTGCCCAAATAAAAAATTCAAATTAAAAATAAAACAATGGCAGTTTGGCATCATTTATTTATAAAATAAGCGAAATATTACATACATTTTGTAAAGAATTGAAGACATATTTTCACCACTTTCCATAATTAAGTCATAAACACCAAAATTCGGCATTGTTTTACTAATTAAGAATTATATCCATATTCTATTGCTCAGCTTTGCGTCTCTGGGAGGTTCTTGGGAATGCTTACTAGTAGTATAGAGGATGATTGCTTGTCTACTTGGACTAGTAGCATGATATCTACCATCAAACTAGAACCAGAAACAAATGCTTTAGTCTCACCACTTTATTTGATTGGTCTTCTAAAGTTACTTCGTCATGGTTACGTTATAAGAAGGAATTCAAAGCATCATTCTTCATAAAAATGGTAAATTTCTCCGTCTATATTCTCATCAGGTGCTTCAATCATTAATGGTGTCCCAACTGTAAGAAGGTGAAACTCTTTGCGTGAATTGTTCTACCATTAAAAGAGAAAATATAATGAATATAATAAGTAGAATCATTACTTGTAAACCAGTGGAGAAGCGATTAACATGAGAGTTAAAATATAGAGATTTGGAATGAACTAACAGTAAAAGATGGAGCCAAAATACCACACAACTCCGGTAGTTCAAAAGATCATAGCTTAGAATTCGCCGAAAAATTTACCCGTATTTTCAAAATCAGATCTACACTAATTTAGTGTGATTTTTGAAAAATCAATGGTATAAATGAAAAGAAGAGGTCAAGACGAATCTGGGATGTAATTTTGCAACATTCTGGCAGCAGCCATTGGTGGCCTGATGCGGGTCAACGGTGGTCAACTAAAGAGAATAAGGAGATAGATTTTTTAAAAAGAGAAAGTGTGAATGCCAAATAATTCTAAAAAAAATACTTAAGAGGTAGAAGTGGAAACATCTTTAAAATGCTCAAAAATTCAAGACTATGAAAAAAATGCTCAAAAGATCAAGATCATATCCAAAAGTGCTCAATTCACATAAAAAATAATAAGTTACCAAGTTTAATAATGTACCGGCTCAATTCCATGGCCTTGCAGTGTTGTGGGCGAAAGTTACAGACTGTTTAAGTTTTAGAACTTATCGCTAAAACACAGAAAAAAATTATTACTACACTAGTTTTTGGAAGGAAAAAATTGGAACTGCATTCTTAAAGAATACTTGCCGACTCGCTTTTTTGTGTTTTGGTTATTAGGGCTCAAAGTTCTTGCGATGAAAACTAAAACTTAAAAGTTTTTTAATGGAGGCAAGAAATGCAACGGAGGAACAAAACTGTTCTAGATCTGTTAATCCCTCAAAAATAAATAGCCCAACAAATTTTATGGCATTCGTGTAGCCGAGTTTTCCATTTTCACCTACATAGCCAATTTTTTCACGACAATACTTACACTACTTTATACATTATTATAAAATTATGTACGTGTGTTTTTCCAAATATCTTTTTCTTTACAATGCTTATACATTGTTATACACCAATATACATAACGTATCTTTTATGTATAAAATTGTATAAAAGTGTATAGCATATTGCTAGCTACAAAAGATGAACTTTTTCTACAATTTTCAATTACAATTATTATTCAAAATTAGTACAAAACTACAAATCTCCACTAGATAACTTCACATTTTGTAGACAATCTCCTTACTATTTCTAAGAAATCTAAACAACAACTGCCCCAAATTTCCCAAAAAAAAAATTCTAAATTCAAAGTCACTTTTTGAAGAATAAACATTCACCATCCAAAACTTGCAACGCAACAACAAATGAATTGGCAACTAACAGTCAATGACTCATAATTTTTTAATTCAAATTTAAAGATGAACTAAATAGTTTTACTAGTGGTGATCTTGAACTTGTATGTGCTACAACTATACTTTAGACAATACTGCTTGATTTTACATATAAGCGGGTCAAAAGCAAGCAGTTTTATCAAGTTAACCTTGGTTCCTATAAGTTACTTAATTCTAAGAGTATAACTAAACAGATATCTTATTAGAGTAGGATATTAAAATAAACAAGCAGTAAATGGAAACAAGTAAGAGCTAAATGAGTGTTAAAAAGATTTTATAGAAGTTTCCAACCAGGGTAAAGCAGAGCTTCCTTTCCCAAAATTTTCGTTTACACAGAGAATATTTAGTTAAGAATGTAATGTAAAATTATATTTAATAATGTATTATGTTACAACAATAATTACAAGGGTATTTATATTGCTCGATAACACTAGAAATTTCCTGTACACATCTAGCCACGTACCCCTTTCCATGATAAGATTTAAAAATCGTGGATGTTGGTGTCACTGTACTACCAAATAACATTCTTCATACCAGTGCAGTTGGCCCAACTTCCATCTTCTTGTTTTCGGTTTTATGGAATCTAATGTTTGTTCGGTTCATTTTTGGAATCTATTATGTCCGGTCTCTGTAAAATCTCATGCTGGCTTTTAGCTCATTCCCAGTTTGTCATATTCAGATGTTGATGTGTTAAATCTTGCTTTGGTATTATTAATCTCTGTCTGCCATTTGACTGAGACTTCGTTCTACGTCATCTTCA
This sequence comes from Petunia x hybrida, assembly GCA_037355625.1. Classification (NCBI taxonomy): domain Eukaryota; kingdom Viridiplantae; phylum Streptophyta; class Magnoliopsida; order Solanales; family Solanaceae; genus Petunia; species Petunia x hybrida. Next base: position 1,871,417 of record JBBBVM010000317.1, on the reverse strand, counting down.
AGCTACTTTTTTCTAACACAAAGTGGATGATTATACTGCATATGTGGACAAGGTGAATATTATCCAATACATAACTTTCTCCTCATGATCCAAATTTGTATTCAAAGTAAAAAAATAGTGGTGGTGGGATGTCACATTAAACCAAATAGAAAATTAATTGGTGAAGTGTGAGTGGTGGCAATTGTTTATTGGATTCCTAAAACCTTATTAATTGATGCAATTTTTTTCCTCAAAATACATTAGATATGGGTCAAACAAGGTAAGGTCGGAAATATATGCATATTACTTATAAATTGGATTTTTTTTTTCAAAAATAACACCTCAAAGTAATGAATTTACAAATGAAGAGCCATATATTTTTCTTACATGGCATAGCCTCTCCCCCTCCCTCTCCCCCTCTTTAAACTCTCCCTCAAAATAAAAATTTTAGGTGCCACCCTCCCCACTGACCTGTCGGCAGCCACCCTACCGTCGGCGGTGGCCGAAAAACTGAAAATTACCGAATTCTCGTCAGGATTGATTATTTTATATCACCGGAGTTTTATTATTGCTAGTTTTATTTAAATTATTTTTTTTTGATAATTTAATACACACCAATCTATCAAAAATAATAAATTATACATATATATACATAAAAAATGCATATGCAAGAAAAAAAATACAAAAATATACACAAAAAAACTTAAACTTTATATAAACAACCATAATAGTTCACGAATTTGAAAATTTATACAACTTTATTCATTGTTCATACACACGTATACAAATTTATACAGTTTTATATACATTTAAAAAAATGTATAAACTTATGTTTATTTATTGTATATACACACATATACAGATTTATACAACTTTATACACGTTTACAAACTTGTATAAACATGTTTTAAATTGTATAAACTCGTAAAAAAATTTTACAGTATTTTAGACAATTTTTACACAAAACCTTAATAAAAAGACCAAATTTATACCGGATCTAAGCAGAACAAAAAGTTTTAACAAAGAAATTAGTAGATCTCACCGGATTTTTACGAAAAAGTGAAAAAAGAAGAAGAAACATGATAAACGAATCCTCACCGGATCTTTGACTGGAATTTACAACGGAAAATCGATATTGTTCTTAAAAAAAAATAAGAAGAAGAAAAAATAGTGGCGATAGTAACACGGGCGATGGTGTAATTGATAGTGATGGCGGCAGGCGGTTGTGGCTTGGAGAAGAGGTGATGAAGGTGAGTCTGTGGTGCAAGGGTAGGGAGGCGGCAACAGTAGTGGAAGGAGGGAAGGAGAAAAGAGGGAAAATAGGGGCTATGGTTTTTAGTTTCTTTAAAAAGGGGATGCTATGAATGATAGAAAAGATTTTTTTTTTTAAAAAAAGAAGGGTGACAGGTGGGGTAAAAAGGGAAAATAATCCATTTTGATAATTTTCATGGGTTAGATGTCTATCCATGTAAAAATTTCTTATAAATTTTGGCCAAGTGATTCTCTGGTGTAAGAGTTCCAATTCAAAAAGACCACGAAAAAGGTCAGTGTTGATGAGCAAAAGCCGCGGAAAGTTGAAACGACCTTAACTAGTCGTTTTAGGAGTTAGGATTTCGATTGGTGTGCCGACAGCCTTAAAAGCTCCATAAGGTCCATTAGGACATGTGTGTAAAATTTGTGCTGATTCGGGCCTTGTTTGGTATGATTTTTGAGATAGTTTTCATTTCAGTTGTCAGTAAATGGTATAAGATGGTTTCGAGCTCGATTTGAGCAAAATGAGCTCTGATTCGATATCCAAAAATTTCAATAAGTTCGTATGGTCATTTTTTACCTATGGGAACTTTCGAAAGTGAATTCTGAGGTCGTTCGGATAATTTCGCAAAAATCTCGAAAGTTAAGAAATAAACCTCTTTCCGTGGGAGCCATATCTTGAGTTCTGGAGATCCGATTTGAATTCCGTCTTCGCAAGCATGTCATACAAGGCTTGAATGGCTTTTGTACCAAATTGGAGTTATTCATATCCTTTTAAGGTCCCGTTTAGACCCAAATTGAAAACCTGCCGCTGCTGGTGCAAAAATCTACAGTGTAAGCAGCTTCACAGGCAGGTTAATGGGTCATGTTGCGATGCCGTTTTCTTCTAATATAATAAGAGTTAATGGGAGGTCTTCATATGGAATTAAATTCCCATGTGTCTAGTTTCTAATATCGTAAATCGTTCGTCAATACAACTTTGGAGTATGGAGATACAAGTGTCAGCGTCGGACAGCTCAAGCTGCCAAGCTGCCAGCTTACCCACCTGCTTAGTGATTGAGACTCTGGAACTTCCTAGTGTATATATTACTCATTTTAGATTTAATTTTTTATTCTTCTGTTATTCAAAACAGTACCAAATACCCTCTAAGTGTACCCCTCCTAATTGAATATCTACGAGGTTATAACGTGAATCGATCCTCGAAAAGTGTGTAAAGATCGAATGATTCATATCTTTCATCTTGTTGTTGAATTTGAGGGTTCTTCAAGGTGAAGTAAGCTTGGATTTGGATTTTCTTTGTTGTTTTGAGGTAATATATTCCATCTCTTTTATGTATCTAAGCTTATAGGAGTTATGACAAGCTCGTGTGATTGAAAACCCGTAAGATAAAGATCGGAAATCGTAGTTTTGTTGAACTGATTATGAATCTCCTTATGCCATTGTAGATTAAGTTCAGTTGTTTGAAGAGTTGCTTCGAAGGTATTAAGTAATCAACATGGTAAAGGTAAGTGGTTTATTCCAATCCTTTGACGACCTTCGGCTTTGTGGAACTTTTACCCACGTGTTCTTGCGTGTATAGCTGTCGTTAGGCGTACTTACTACGCCATAACTTGTTTATTTCTTGATTGTATTGTTTAGATATAGTATCTACTTAAGTACTAAATTATTCTGAGGTTATCGTAAACATCCATTGTTAAGCTTAAGGCTTGATCATGTAGATGATAGAAGTTCTAATGCAATACTGGAAATGAAACTTGGGGAAATAAGAGTATTCAATTAAGTTATGAATTTTTGTAGGATTGTAGAATGTGTTTACTACTCTAGGGCTTGGATAATATTGCATTGCATCCTACATTTCATGATTGAGCTTGGTAACATATTGGGAGCGGGAGTATTCCACTCAAAGGGACAGGAGTATTCTGCTCGGATTGTATATTATACCGTCGGATTCGATGGGTGTCCCGAACCGGGGCAGGATAATGTTGAGTTATATATCTCATGGTGCCGATGAGAGTTCCACATGAGGGTTATCAGTCATTCGAGCACATGTGATCTCATTGCTTCATAATGCATTCATCTCATCTATGTTGCACAGATTGTTGAACATTATGTGACTGGTTGATCTATGTTTTGTGCTTTTAATATATGTTTCTGGTTGCTATCTGCTCCTCTCTTCTCCTTATCTAGTTTATCCGTTCTTGGAGGTGGCTAGCCAGCCCCACTTACTGAGTCCTTTCGACTCACTCTTTTGTTGTTCCTTGTCTATTTATTTTGTTTCGGCAGGTTTCTCTCCAGGACCGAGTTCAGAGCGTGATTGAGGAGCGGAGGCGTGTTCAGCTGTCAAGGTGAGCCAAGTTTTTTCCGTGATGGCCACCAAATTTAGTTTTTTCATATTATCCATATTTTGCTCCATTCCAGAGATGTATATATTTCTTGTACTCATAGATGTCTGGTCTGGATAGCTCTAAACTTAATATATCGGGTTTTTTTCAGTAGTTATTTCTGTACAGCTTAGATTTGTATTTAAGTATATTTATGTTTTATAAGCCTTGTCTCTTCTCATTGAGTTATTTTTTTGTTCAATTCGTTATTTCGACTAAAAAAGGTTCGCCCGATGGGTTTATGGGAGGTTGCCTGGTACCCGCACGACCTAGCCAGAAATCAGGTCGTGTCAGAAGTGTACAAATAGCCTATTTTTAGAGTTCTACTCAGAGTGTATTCACCTTTGACAACATTATTTGCAAGCCCACTGCCCCCCTCCCCACCATACTCCTCTTCCCCCACTTTCTCAAATTCAGTCCCAGTGCAAGCCTAGCTTCGATTCCTAGGAGTTAAAGTTTGAAGTCTAGAGTTTTTCTTTCGTTCTCTGTTTGAGTTAGACTTCAACTACAGATTTATGTTGTTGCAAACTTCAGTCACCAGGATATAATTCTACTCAATCTTAATTCTTTTAAGCAAAGTTGGACTTAAATTTTGGCTCTGAATGCTGAAGATGAATGGCTACGGTTTCAAAAATTTTAAAAAGTTGTTACGACTATATGACACTGGAAAAACACGTCGTTGGGTGAAATTTTTATGCAAAAGCGTGCATATATTTCTCTGGTAGACTTATTAGACGACCCATTATAAACATAACCAATATAAGCTTCGAATTTAATTCTCATAATATTACTTACCAGTCCTTAAGAAACCAGCACATTATATTTTAATAGGCCAGGGAGATTAACCTAGTAACTCATATGAAATTGATTATAATGCGATGAATGAAAGTTTAGAGTGTTGAAAAGTATAGTTATTGCACCGAAACTATGTCTTTGAACAAGCAAATTTAACTGTTTTTCATTGTAAAGAATGCCAACGTACTGAAAGTTTATATTTTTAGTTAATATGGACAATAGCCAATTTAATAAAGCCAATAATAAATACCAATGATTTGTGTTAGACACTTGCTTTTCCTTTCCCTTCGTCATTGCCATAATTGCCCCAATACCACTTTCATTCGAGATATGTCGCCATAGTCGTCTAGGGTGGTGGTGTTCTAGCAAAGGTTATCTAGAAGTATATGACAAACATCAAGTGCTGAAAATGTTTAAACTGATTTTATATATTTAAATAGGAGTGTTGGCATGTTGGTGAAAGGTTCACCACTTTTTCTGTTAATATGACTAGGGTTCCTCAAAGATACTTATAAAAATTAAATTCAAGAGAATTGTACATGAATGATGTTCATGGCGGCAATGGATTCGGAGAAATGATGGAGAAGTCTCTCTTTTGGAGTTTGCAAAAGCATTTGAGCTAGTGATAACAAATTCGACTTTTCAAAAGAAGGATGAGCACTTGGTCACCTTTGGTGGTGAGGTGGGTAAGACTCATATTGATTTCCTACTTATTAGGAAGAGAGATAGAGGAGAATGTGTGGATTGTAAGGTTATTCCAAGCGAGAATCTTATATCCCGGCATAAGCTTTTGGTTATGGATTTGAAGATACAAGGGAGGAAGAAGAAAAGGGTTGTCAACGATCGCCCTAAAATTAGGGGGGCCTTGACCACTGCAAAGATTCAGAAGTTGGAGGAGAATCTGGTAGCTATGAGGGTGTTGACACCCAATTTTGTCCCTCCTTTTTTCATAAAATTGACAATGTTTAACTTAAGGGTGCAGTTTGATTATTTGTGCATAATTTTGCATTAGAAGCCATGCACATACGTGTGTTATCCTTTACTTATATATTACATACTTAAATGTAGTTATATTACGTACTTTTGCATTATTTAGGCTATTTGTCAAGGAGTGACTGTTTGTGTAATTTTGTGCATCTATAGCATTTGATAAATTATTTGTGACTATTTACACTTGATTAATCTTTCTATACTTAATTAATCCAATTTTCCTTTATGTGTGCATTTTGTTTCATTTGTCTTATTTTGTTTCATACATATATATATATATATATATATATATATATATATATATATATATATATATATATATATATATATATATGTGTGTGTGTGTGTGTGTGTGTGTGTGTCTGTATGTATGTATGTATGTATGTATGTATGTATGTATGTATGTATGTATGTATGTATGTATGTATGTATGTATAATTATTTTGCACCTATTAATCCAATTTTATTTATATATTACCAATTTCATTTCATAATTTAAAGTTTTAAGACTTCTTTTGAACCTAGACTAAATACCAATCCACTTTATTACATTCACTTTGAACCTAGACATAACACCTAACCAAATACATCCCTCCATGTCCCATATCTCATTTCTCAACCTTCTTCAACATTGAATTCCCCCAAATCACTCTATAATCCCTAAAATTACTCCCTCCCTCCAACGACTATTAAATGGATTTTCGCCTATATACTGGTGAATGGAACGAGATCATTACATTACATACAGACAAACAAAAACGGACAAAAAATAGGGGAGGCATATACATTACCCCACATCCGACGGACCCCTTTTGGGGTCTTCTTCTTCAACACATATACATACAAAAACCAAGCTTCTCACCTTTTTCCACAGACGGGGGAGATACACACCCCAACACACAGACACAAAAACACCACCAGAAATAGAGATACATCCACCACCAAAAGCATATCTGAAACGCCATTAAAAGAAAGAAAACAGTGTAACAGCAACGATCACCCCCACTGCCGGAAAACTTGACGTCGTTTGAGACTTAACTCCTTTGTTTGTTACCAGATCTGAATTGAAATATGTGGGGTTGTAGTGACGCTGCTACTCACTGGTGTCGCTCCTCTTTTTCAATTTAATAGTGGCGCCGTGAGACCCGCTGGAGTTCTGCCGGAAAACCTCACCGGCGACACTCGTTATGGCCTAGTCTTAACTAATTAGTTGCTCGTTCTATTCTGATCATAATTTATTCTTCTTACTGTTTGTCAAGTTTAGCAGATTTATTGATGGTTGTTGGCTCCCCCTGGTCACTTTGGTCACTGGGAACTTCTTGTTGTTTCGCTGTGGATCCGTTCTTTTGTTTCTATTTTTTACTATGTATATATTTGATTGAGTTGACCTCATTTACACTTGATCTTTGGTGTTCGTTTAATTTTGCAGATCGTGAGATTTTAGTTCGATGTTGTTATTTGACTGTACCATCGACCATTTGTTTATTGAATTGGTCCATTCGGTGTTATGGATATTTACTGGTTGGGAGCTGTATTACACTAAAATTTCATGGACAAGGAAAATAATTGAGTAATTAATTTGAGGCCTGGGGAAGGATTTGAACACGATACTACACTTAGGCCAATGACGTTTGGAGGCCTAAACAAGCCTCATCTCGTATTTACCGTCCCTTACGTGTCCCAAAAACAAATAAAAAAAAGGCGATGATGATGAGTATACACTTTGCAAAATGAGCACAGAGTGTGTATGACTGGTACCTGGCATGGAAACTCGGTCGGCCACCGTTATTGCAGTTGTATCGATGTCCTTAAACCTCTATCCGATACGACGAAATCTGAGCCTAAAACCTTTAAAAATCTAGTTTTCCTTTTTATTATTATTATTATTATTATTATTATTATTATTATTATTATTATTATTATTATTATTATTATTTCAATTATTACTTTTATTTATTATTATTCTACTTTTAATTTTTCTTCGTTTCATTAATTATAATACTAATTCATTTTTCATATTTTTTGCGAGGTACATCATGGCAATAAAAGGATGACGCTTTTGGAAGAAGGCTAAAAATACTTTAAATTACTACTTTTAATTTATTTTATCATTTCTGATTAATTTTATTCGCAATTTTCACTAACTTGTTTGTTCTATTTGTGAAGTACTTTAGATGGAATCTTTCCAAAAGAAGTCATCGTATAAGTTGAATAATTTATATTTCATATGAATTGTATCTAAATTGTATTGCATAAAGTTTGTGATTATCAGTTTAACTGCTTAAATGATTTTAATTATTTAGTTTAAATCCCAATTATTTAGTCCGGTCGGGAACCACTCTTTGTGGAATCTGAGAGGTACCTAACATCTTCCTCTTGGGTTAATCTGAACCCTTACCCAGAATTTCTGGTTCGTAGATCAAATTTCGGAGTTAAATTTAAAATTGGCTAGAAACAAAGTAGGTACCCTAATACGCCTAGTTAAAAAATATGTTAGGTGGCGACTCCAGGTCTTTACCTGCGAGTCCCAATAAGTCAAGCTCTATTTTCTAACTCTTAACCAGTTCGGGGCAAAAAGGATGTCGACAGAATGGCGACTCCGCTGAGGATATCAAGGTTCTAACCACAACGGATTTTTGATTGGGATTCTTATTTTATTTTCTTGTCATTATTTTTCGACACTAACTTATCTTCTTTTCCTATTTGAACGATTGAGGTTCATCTTTAGATTTTCAAGTTTTGGCCTTTTTTTCTTTAAATTTTTCGGTTATACTCACTTTGTAACAGTTTATTCCATTTGCACTTCCTCCACTCCTGGAATATTTATACTTGCACACACCACGAACGATTGCGTGGACCCCACAGTCGTTCCACTTTTAAAGCACCCTTTAGGGAAAGTACACAAAATTAGCCAACTAGCGAAGCTATTGGTAGTTTGCGCACTTTCAACTTTCAACTTTCAACTTTCAAGTCGTCCGCTTAGGAGAAACCTTGTCTAGAAACCTACTCCTAGATACTATTAAGAGCATATATCATTTTTCATCATATCCGCCACTTTTGGCAAGGTTTACTCGTGTTCTATATCTGAAAGACGGTTGCATCGGTTTGACGGTCGTTCTTACTCCTAAACATACCTTTGAAAAGTTTTGGAATAAGTCGAGTATGGTACAACCGACGGTTCCAAATTTTTTCACTTTCAAACAGTCCATTTGGGAGAACCTTGTCTGAGCCTCACTCTTAGAAAACTCCATTATGAGCATTCATCGCATTCCATATTCTAAATTCTTTTTCACATCATCATTTTAAATTATCTTGCCTGATTATCTCATTTTCGGAACAAACTTGTTTCTTTTTGTTTTCCATTTTTCCTTCCCTTTTATTAAAACTTATTTTATTTTAAACTAATTTTATTTCAACTTATGTATTTTGCTCATACTCCCGCCACTCCTGGCGACTTCAAAAACGTGCGTTGAAAATGCGGTGGTTGCAACGCCTCTTTCCTCACAAAAATTCCTTTTAGGGGGAACGACTTTGAATCTAGTTGGTCCGAGACATTCCCACCCCCGAATTGTCTGCTTGGGAGGATAATAAAACTTGGTCTAAGTCAACCTAGTACTTAGTGGTGACTCTAGGACCATGCATCATGAGATATCATTAGTCGACTTGTTCTCAAGTCTAATAAGCCAACATGTTCAAACAATCTGAACGGGCTTTTGACTCCCAAAAAGCGTTAAACATGATTTATCGGCATATACTTAAAGGATTGAACGTGCAAATGTGGACCGTTTATTGGAATTATTCTGCATTCAATTCAAAGACACAAATGGTAATCGAAGCGGCATCAAAGCCCAAATTGAATCGGAAACGTTTGTTTATTTCTAAACGGTTGGAATCATTCTGTATTCAATATCATTCAAAGGCACAAATGGTAACCGAAGCGGCATCAGAGCCTAAATTGAATAAAAGACGACCGTTTATTCCTAAGCGGTTAAAATTATTCTGTGCTCAATGTCATTCAAAGGCGCCAAAGGTAACCGAAGAAGCATCAAAGCCCAAATTGAATCAGAAATGACTGTTTATTCCTAAGCGGTTGGAATCATTATATATTCAATGCTATTCAAATGCGGAAAAGGTAATCGAAAAGGCATTAAAGGCTCAATTTAAAGCAGAAATGACCGCTTAATAGACGGGATGATACATAATGCACATTTATCCTTTAGGCATTATATAAAGACTTGTCATCCGTGGTTGGTCAAAAGTCCATTAGCAACTTTCGTCTAAAGTGTCTAAAGGGTTCTCAACCCACAACAATACATCTCTTCATATTCTCTGTTGCATTGTTTTCAAAAGCTTATGCCACATGTTGATTATTTTGCTCGTAATAAAGCAAATCTTAGGCATTTTTCTCCTCCCTTTCCCTATTGTCCTTCATCTTTTTCAAAAGATCATGGCCAATAAAAAATTTGACATGGTTGCTGAAATCCCTCAGTTACTCAAAGATTGGTGGGAAAACCTAAGTATAGATCAACAAGAACGAGTTAAAGTAGTGTTGGGGAACCTGATTTCACTAATGGAGCACACGACAATGAAAGGGATAGTAGAAATAGCAGTACACTATTGGGATGCAGACCGAGCATTTTTTCACTTTGGGAGTATAGAGTTGACATCATTACTGGAAGAAATAGGTGGGTTGACTCAGTTACTATTTGAAAGTGAAGAAGTTTTGATGCCTAAGAACATTACACCCGAAGTTTTAGGGTACTTTCTTTTGTCACCAGCTTTTTAGGGACTGCCGTGTTTCCACAACACAAACAAAGAGTTGATGTTTGCATGGTTTCAATTGTTAATGCCCTACTCGAAGACATTAACAAGAAATACATATTGATACATATGATGAAATGACCTTAGGTAGTCGTTTCGGGAATTAGGACACCGATGGGCGTGCCAATAATTTAAAAATCTTCGTAAGGTCTATTAGGACATGTCTGTAAAATTTGAGCAAAATCAGACCTCGTTTGGTACGTATCGGAAGAAGATTTTAGTTTTTATTGTCAATAAATATTAAAAAGAGATTTTCGAGCTCGATTTTGGTGAATGAACTCCGATTCAAAATTTGAAAGCACTGTTAGGTTTGTATGAGTATTTATGACTTTTGTGAATTTTCGGAAGTGAATTTTGAGGTCGTTCGGATAGTTTCCGCTAAAATGCCGAAAGTTAAAGAATTTGATCTTTTCCGTTTTAATTTGCATCTTGAGTTTCGGGAGTCCGATTTGAGTTCTTCCTTAGCGAGTATGTTACATATATTTTATATAACTTTCTTGAGAAATTTAGAACTATTTCGAGTATTTTAGGGTACCGTTTTAAATTTTGTCGCGAAAAGAAAAGAAAAGAAAATAAAATAAAATAAAAGAGAAAAGTAAAGGAAAGATAAGTTGAAGGCGGGGGAGCTAAGGACTTATCCCTTAGCCTTACAGTATAATGAAATAGAAAATGGAAACAAAGAATGTATAGAGAAAATGACGCCTGAAAAATGAGAAAAGAAAAGGAAAAGAGCCGGAGAAAGATAGAATTTTCACCCCGAAACATTCAGGTAATGATCTTAATGCATTATTTTAGTTTATTACGTGTGTTTGAATATATTTTGACGGTAAAAATTGGGATATTAGAAATCGTTTTAATTAGTTCAATTAATAGTTTAAAGGGTTAATTGGACCCTGATAATGGAATTGAGTATATATTCGTACTCAGTGAGTTATAGACAACATATAAATGCAATTTATTTAGGGTTTGGTTATGTAACCTTAAACCACGTACATAGGCCTGGTCTGCGTATCGCGTATTCGAATAGAGTATCAGGTTCCTAACCGGATTGCCCTAAAATGTAGGGAATGAAGCCTTTAACCTAATTTGATATATTTTCTGCTTATTGAATAGGCAAGATTGTTTGGGCATTGAATCCAAAGGATAAAGCGGGTGTTGAGTACTACTTTGAAATAAGGTAAGTGTTTATATCCATTTCTTTTGGGGCCCTTGGCCTTGTGGATATTCTACCACGTGTTCTTTACGTGTGTACCTGCCGATAGGCGTACTCATTACGCCTTAGCTTTGAATTTACATTGTGTATTATATGTTATGCTCTGTTGTTGGTCTTGCATTGAGCATATGAGCATTGTACTCTAGTTTTGAGCATTGCATATACTTCCCCGTAATCGATGAGAGTCCCGAGCCGATGAAGAATCATTATTGCATATACCTCCTGGTTGGCGATGAGAGTCCCGCGCGGGTGAAGGGTCATCATTGCATATACTTCCCGGTAATCGATGAGAGTCCCGAGCCGGTGAAGGGTCATTATTGCATATATCTTCTGGTAGACGATGAGAGTCCCGCGTCGGAGATAGGTATTAGGCATATGTGACTTCATTGCACTGTAGCGCATTCATCCCATCTCATTGCACCGCATACTGACTATTGTGTGTATTGGGTTGTGTTTTAAGTATGCGGTATGTATACCATGTTGTGGACATATCTCCGTTTGCCTATATATTTCTGGCTCGTATCCTGGGTTGCACGTCGCAACAGTATAAATATATGGATCGGGTTGCACGCTGCAACAGTATAAATATATGAATCGGGTTGCACGCCACAACAGTATAAATATATGGATCGGGTTGCACGCCGAAACAGTATAAATATATGGATCGAGTTGCACGCCACAACAGTATAAATATATGGATCGGGTTGCACGCTGCAACAATATAAATATATGGATCGGGTTGCACGCCACAACAGTATGAATATATGGATCGGGTTGCATGTCGCAACAGTATGAATATCTGGATCGGGTTGCATGCTGCTACAGTATGAATATATGGAATGGGTTGCACGCCGCAACAGGATGTATTTCTGACTGTTGATATGTTCGGGATACTTAAAAACCTATATGTTCTGTCTATCTTATGTCCCTGGTTGTTTATGAGTTTATGATCCCATACGTGTTTCCTGTTATTATCTGGCTTTGTCTTTTTATAATGTAAATAAGAGGAGTTTGGTTTATCTATTTTTCTTTTCCCTGGCTAGCAATCATATTCTTTGAGGTGGCTAGTCCGCCCCACTTATTGAGTCCTTTTTACTCACCCTTGTTGGATTTTTGTCCTTGTCTATCTATTTCATTTCGGCAGGTTCGCTCCAGGATTGAGTTCGCCATGTTGTGAAGGAGCGAAGACGACTTCAGCTGTCAGGGTGAGCCAACTTTTATTCAGGATGGCAACAGTTTCATGTTTATTATTTCAGTTGTAATTTGCTCCCTTCAGGAGGTATCTTTCTTCTTTCGTACTCTTAGATGTCTAATCTAGATAGCCCTAAACCTACTATGTTGGGTAGTCAGCTGTAATTTCTTTTGTACAGCTTGGAGGTATCAGTATGTCTGTGCCTTTTCCTAAGTCTTATTCTTATTTATGAGTGGAATTTATATTCATTTACCAAATTCAGTTGATAAGGGTTTGCCCGACGAGTTTAGGGGAGGTTGTCGGGTTCCGGCACGGTCTAGTCGAAATCTGGGTCGTGTCAGTTGGTATCGGAGCCCAATTTAGAGTTTATCCAGACTAAGACAATGTCTAGTAGAGTCTCGCTGATGGGTACGTAGACGTCCGTACTTATTTACGAGGGGCTATGATGGCATTTAGGAAGTTTCACTTCCTTCTTTTTTGATTGTGCGTCGGTCTAGGATGCAAAAGTATTTTCGTCAATTCGTTAGTGGTAATTGTGAACCCTCGTGCGACAAATTAGCAAACGGTAGGAGTTCAGGACGAAGTAGTCTAGCCTGGGGCTAGAGCTACTCAAGCCCCGAGAGTTGTGGATCGTGGTGACGATCCAGTCGCGCATGCCCCATCTGTACGAGCTTGCGATGGGCAGGGGAGCAGGGCCTTGTGGTTCCTTTGGCTCTCTACGATGCTTTTACGAGAATTTTGGTGACGCAGATACCGCAAGAACCTATTATTCGCTAGGCAACTTATCAGGTCGCCGAATATGCAGATGTTCAGACTTAGAGAGGTCTTGTTCTAGTTCCTGATGTTGCCTTAGTAAATTATTTTCCAAAGGCAGCATGTGTTGCGCCACCAATTGTTCCGGCTGGTTAGCAAGCTGAGGTAACAATTCGGTCCGAGCGCCCAAAGAGGTTGCATTATTTTACACAGTTGAACCTTCTGATATTATTAGGCAATGAATCAGATAAACCTCGTGATTCTTTTTAAAATAAAATGACGTCAGCGTATCCTTCAGGCTCTTGATTTTATCGAGCAGTATGGTGTTGATTATTCTGCTTTCCTGTTTCAGGGGTCCAGCCTTGAATTGGGGGAGCCACTCTCTTATTAATTAACTTGGTTCGATTTTTCTTCTAGTTTCGTGGAAAAGTTCCTTTCGAGTAGCGAGCGAGATGAAGAGTATCACCAGTTTGAGTAGATTAGACAGGGTAGCCTGTTGGTTTCATAATGAGATTGAATTCTCTAGAATGGTTAGGTATGCACTAGAACTAGTCCATGAACCTTTCTTAGAATGTTCAAAGATTTATTGGAGACATTTCTCCTTCCTTGAGATCCCAGATGGCTCGAGAAATTGAGGTTGGGACTTCATATGATATCGTTGTTGATATTGCTCAGAGGTATTAGGCATACCATAAGTTAGAGATGGAAGAGTTAGAGTAGGAGAGCAAAAGATCCCACGGCCCTGGTTGGCACCATGGTACCTGCTTTAGATGTATGAGTTTTGATTATTTTAGGAGGTTACTTGCCAGATTATCTCAGCTTGTAGAGCGTGATTCTCAGAGTGCGCGATTAGTTCATCAAGATAGACTCTGTTTTCTCTTTGTAGGTATCAATAATCGGTCCAGTTTCCATTTTTAGCGAAGGGTGTTATCACTGTCATGAGTCTGGTTATCCTTTATGGAGTTTTTCCTTACTCCGGCAAGTAGGCAGTCGTCCTTTCTCTCATCATTAGGCACCTGACAATTGCAGGGGATTTTATTTAGATCTCAATCATCCAGAGAAATTCCACCATCCCGTAGAGGTCGACAACGTGGTGGCAGTGGTTCTTCAGAAGGTGATTATCAGGGTAGTGGCTCAGCTCAGTTGCAGAATAACTGTCAGCCTGGCAGGATGCTGAGGTATCCAATGTAGTACACCTATTTATTTCTTCTTCCATTATATGTGAGTAAGATTTGATTCTTCTGATCGGTCTGGACCTCGTTTATCTTACCATGGTTTCATTGGATGTTGTTTCAATTAAGAATCGGTTGCAATAGAGGGGTGATTTTCTGGTATGATTTATTCCTGGCATTTGTGAGACCCTACTAATTTATCTGGTCTAAATATGAGAGATTTGGCAGTGAGTGTCTCTATTGTCTGCATGGTATCTTGTCATGCCACCTTCTATTATTATGTTAAATTAGTTTACCTCTCTTCTCGGAATTCCGTGTTGGTTGAATGGTGGGATTCTAGTTCATCACCATTAGAGAGTGTCATTGTTTCTTCCGGTGTAAAGTGGTTAGTAAGTAATATTCGATCTACGTATCACCTCTTGGTTCAAAATGCTAGTAAAGTCATGTTATCTCATGAGCTTATCTGGGTTATAAAAGGGTTTTCTGGTAAATTATCAGAGTTTCCTTCTTATTGGGAGGTTAAATTGGCATGGATGTTGTTCCATAAAGCTGAACTAATATCTATTTCTTATTCTTTGGCTAGCTTGACTCGAAAGTAGTCTAGCTCTGGTAGCCAAGCAAATAAGAAGATGAGCTTTCTAAAGCTCTAATTATTCCTATCCTCAGTTCATTTCCATCAACTCTTCTTCCGGCACTAGTGAGATTGGGCGGTTAGTAGCCGCTTGTAATGTTCCTTGTGTTGAGACAGTGCGTGTCAAGGTAGCTGGATAAGCACATTATTGTGTTTCAAGGCTACTGAGGGTAATGGAGAGTATCGTCCGACCAATGAATTGAGCTATCGAGCAGTGGTGCTTATGGCAAAGGTATGGAGTTGTGAACTCGAGAGTTGTAGCTGTTTGGCAACTCGAGAAGGTAATTTGGTAGCTCAGATCTGAGCCGCATTCTATTTTTAGCTATATCTTCCTTAGTCTGGTAGACTGTGCGATGATGACTATTTCTATTCAAGTTAGCTGTATGAGCTTATGCTCTAAGTGGAGAAGTCTTCCTCTTATACTGAATGTTAAAATTAAAATCTCTAAGGCGTTGTTGAAGCGTGAGCTAATTCTTAGTTCCATCGACTTGTTCTATATCGAAAAGTATACGACGAGGTGATTCGCTGGCGGAATCATGTTAACCCATTCAAAGTTCTGTGTATCGAAGGGTCAGCTGAGTCAGAATAAGCTGGGCAACGATGTGAGGATATTATTAAGATATGTTTTATTCAAAGAGTTCGGTGCACGTGTTATAATTCTGATCATGTAATCATGAAATAATGTCCGAGGAATACTTTATGAAGGTCGTTCAAGTTCTTTTTATATCTGTGTAAATTTTTCTTTAAACTTGAGCTCATTTGAGAACGAACGAGAGTATAAGTGGAGGAGAATGAAACGACCTTAGGTAGTCGTTTTGGGAATTACGACCCCGATGGGCGTGCCGATAATTTGAAAATCTTCGTAAGGTCTATTAGGACCTGTCTGTAAAATTTGAGCTAAATCATACCTCGTTTGGTACGTATCGGAAGACGATTTCAGTTTTTATTGTCAATAAATATTCAAAAGAGATTTTCGAGTTCGATTTTGGCAAATGAACTCCGATTCAAAATTCGAAAGTGACGTTAGGTTCATATGAGTATTTGTGACTTTTATAAATTTTTGGAAGTGAATTTCGAGGTCGTTCGGATAGTTTCCGCTAAAATGCCGAAAGTTAAATTATTTGATCTTTTCCGTTTTAATTCGCATCTTGAGTTTCGGGAGTCCGATTTGAGTTCCGCCTTAGCGAGTATGTTACATATATTTTATATGCTTGAGAAATTTGGAACTATTTCGAGTATCGTAGTATACCGTTTTAATTTTTGTCGCAGAAAGAATAGAAAAAAATAAAATAAAAGAAAAGAGAAAAGATAAGGAAAGATAAGTTGAAGGCGGTGGAGCTGAGGACTTATCCCTTAGCCTTACAGTATAATGAAACAGAAAACGGAAACAGAGAATGTATAGAGAAAATGACGCTAGAAAAATGAGAAAAGAAAGGAAAAGAGCCGGAGAAAGATAGAATTTTCACCCAGAAACATTCAGGTAATGAAGTTAATGCATTATTTTAGTTTATTACACGTGTTTGAATATATTTTGACAGTAAAAATTGAGATATTAGACATCGTTTTAATAAGTTCAATTAATAGTTTAAAGGGTTAATTGGACCCTGATAATGGAATTGAGTATATATTCGTACTCTGTGAGTTATGGGCATATATAAATGTAATTTATTTAAGGTTTGGTTATGTAACCTTAAACCCTGTACATAGGCCTGGCCTGCATATCGCGTATGCGAATAGGGTATCAGGTTCTTAACCGAATTCCCTGAAGATGTAAGGAATGAAGCCTTTAACCTAATTTAATATATTTTCGGCTTATTGAATAGGCAAGATTGTTTGGGCATTGAATCCAAAGGATAAAGCGGGTGTTGAGTACTACTTTGAAATAAGGTAAGTGTTTATATCCATTTCTTTTGGGGCCCTTGGCCTTGTGGATATTCTACCACGTGTTCTTTACGTGTGTACCTGCCGATAGGCGTACTCATTACGCCTTAGCTTTGAATTTACATTGTGTATTATATGTTATGCTCTGTTGTTGGTCTTGCATTGAGCATATGAGCATTGTACTCTAGTTTTGAGCATTGCATATACTTCCCCGTAATCGATGAGAGTCCCGAGCCGATGAAGAATCATTATTGCATATACCTCCTGGTTGGCGATGAGAGTCCCGCGCGGGTGAAGGGTCATCATTGCATATACTTCCCGGTAATCGATGAGAGTCCCGAGCCGGTGAAGGGTCATTATTGCATATATCTTCTGGTAGACGATGAGAGTCCCGCGTCGGAGATAGGTATTAGGCATATGTGACTTCATTGCACTGTAGCGCATTCATCCCATCTCATTGCACCGCATACTGACTATTGTGTGTATTGGGTTGTGTTTTAAGTATGCGGTATGTATACCATGTTGTGGACATATCTCCGTTTGCCTATATATTTATTGCTCGTATCGTGGGTTGCACGCCGCAACAGTATAAATATATGGATCGGGTTGCACGTCGCAACAGTATAAATATATGGATCGGGTTGCACGCCGCAACATATGGATCGGGTTGCACGCCGCAACATATGGATCGGGTTGCACGCCGCAACATATGGATCGGGTTGCACGCCGCAACAGTATAAATATATGGATTGGGTTGCACGCCGCAACAGTATAAATATATGGATCGGGTTGCACGCTGCGACAGTATGAATATATGGATCGGGTTGCACGCCGCGACAGTATCAATATATGGATTGGGTTGCACGCCGCAACAGGATGTATTTCTGACTGTTGATATGT
The DNA here is from genome assembly GCA_037355625.1 of Petunia x hybrida. Lineage (NCBI taxonomy): Eukaryota > Viridiplantae > Streptophyta > Magnoliopsida > Solanales > Solanaceae > Petunia > Petunia x hybrida. The sequence continues at coordinate 1,853,457 of JBBBVM010000317.1, read as the reverse complement.
TCGGGATACTTAAAAAACCCATATGTTCTGTCTATCTTATGTCGCTGGTTGCTTATGAGTTTATGATCCAATGCGTGTTTCCTGTTATTATCTGGCTCTGCTTTTTTATAATTTAAATATGAGGAGTTTGGTTTATCTGTTTTTCTTTTCCCTGGCTAGCTATCCTATTCTTTGAGATGGCTAGTTTGGCCCACTTATTGAGTCCTTTTGACTCACTCTTGTTTGTTGTTTGTCCTCGTCTATCTATTTCGTTTCAGCAGGTTCACTCCAGAATTGAGTTCGCCACGTTGTGAAAGAGCGAAGACGACTTCACCTGTCAGGGTGTGCCAGCTATTATTCAGGATGGCCACAGTTTCATGTTTATTATTTCAGTTGTATTTTGCTTCCTTCAGGAGGTATCTGTCTTTTTCGTACTCTTAGATGTCTAATCTGGATAGCCCTAAACCTAGTATGTTGGGTAGTCAGCTGTAATTTTTTTTGTACAACTTAGAGGTATCAATATGTTTGTGCCTTTTTCTATGTTTCTTCTTATTTATGAGTGGAATTTATATTCATTTACCGAATTCAGTTGATAAGGGTTTGCCCGACGGGTATAGGGGAGGTGGTCGGGTTTCCGCATGGCCTAGTCAAAATCCAGGCCGTGTCAATTGATCATCGAAGAAATGAACCGTGCTTTAGAAAGATGCAAGAAGGGCACTGGTTTCTTCGAGGGTTGCAATTTGCTTTTACAAATCTGGCTGATGGAGCATTTGCAAAAGATGGATAGCACAGAGTAAGCTTTCATTCCATACCAAAAGAAAACTACATCTTGGCTCATACCGCCTACATAGACAACGCTCTTGGGAAGTGGGACCGGCCGACAACTGCAATTGGTTGGCACCACATTTTGTCAGTTGACATCTGAAAGTATACAATGGATGTTTGATTACTTTCCCAGTACTACAGTGATCACACGGTCGAAAAAGGACTCATTTCTCATTTTAGTAGGCTTTAGAAGAGTTTACCCATACACTCTTTTAAGGGCACTCAGACAAGCAGGGAGAAAGCAGGCTGCACCCCAAATTGCAGACATCAGAAGTTTCAAAGCAGATATCTTCGGATGAGTGATACCATTCAAAGACAAGATATTAGAACTTTGGAAAGAAAGGCGACAAATAGGATGTGAGACTATTGGACGAGACAGGTTTGATGTAGGCTATGATGAAGATTATCCAGACTGGTTAAGGAAAGACATAGTCAAGGCAGTTCAACCAAGAGCAACAAGAAAAAGGAAAAGAAATGTTGATGAATTAGAATTGGAGTGCAAGAGGCTACACAAACAACTGGCAAAGGCACGAGTGAAAATAGTGAAAAAGCAAAGTTTTGTCAAAGCAAAGAACAAAGTAAAAGACAAATAGAGCAATAAGGCAGAACTCTTGACAAAACGCATAGAGTCTATCGGTGTATGGACTCACGAAGGAATGGACTATGTGGCTGACAAAAGAATAGATGAGAAAAGAAGGAAGGCTTGGGAAATGTTGAAAAACTTCACATTCGACATATCCCGGCTCTTAACTGACGCTGTTGAACCCTCCTAAAAAATGTACACAAGTACGCATCGGGATTTGATTTCAATAAAATGGAGACTCCAAAGGGTTTTCTTTGGAGTCGCCACCTCATTTAAGGATTATTAGGAACCTAACATTAATTAAAGAGTGCAATTATTTCCTTTACTTAAAAGGAATTTATTAAAATCAGAGATTCTGAGTAAATGGTTCTATTAGATTCGAAGGAAGGTCCCTTGCGGGAGCACTTTCAAAAATCCGCTAAATGCGGTTAGTCCGGCGGTTTTCACGAATTTGTTAAGGATAATAAGTATAAAGTTAATTTTAAAAAAAGATAATAGAAATAAGATAAGATTTTAGTTATGCCGATACTTAGATAAATAATTACCAAATTTAAGATTAATTAAATAAATAATAAAAAAACGGTTGATTGATTAGTTAATTAAATAAATAAGGGCTAAATAAAATTAAGTAAACAAATAAAGTAAATGATTAGATAAATAACAATAATTTGATTAATTAAATGAATCGATAGATGAATAATAAAATAGATAATAACTTAGTTAAATAAATAAATACTTATATGAATTCAATTAGATAAGGAATAAATGAATAATAATTGATTAATTAATGAACTAAATAATTATAATTGATTAAAAAATAAATGATTAGTTAAAATTAAATAACTAAATTGATTAATTAAAAAAATAATAAATACCACTTAATTAATCTAATTAATGAATAAATAAATAAGTAAATAATAAATGATAGATGGATAAATAATTAATTTAAATATAAATAATAAATGAAGATTTTATAATTGTAAGTAAATTTTAATTCTTTGCACTAAATAATTGACGAGAGGTTTCTATCGCCTTAAATTAATTGGCGCGCCCCAAAGAAACGGGATGAGCGATTATTTAAACAGGTCTAAACATGCGATAAAATAATAATTTAATAAAGTGGCTATCCTACCAAGCTTCTAACATGCAAAGTCCTAGTCCGGTTTTCAAGGCTTCCTATAACATGCTTTTCTAAAGGGGACGGGAAAGAGGGAATTTAGAAGGTAGAACCCGGATTTAGCAAACTCAATCATTGAGCCTTGAATTTATAAGTTTTCAGTTTTCTTTTTGCATTTTTCGGGGATCTCAAGTCCCGAAAATGCGGAGCGGATCAAATAACTTCCAAATGCATGCCATCCCAGCTTGTGAGTTTTAACCGACTCGTTCCCAAGAGTTTTTCCATGCTAACAAAAACAAAGGAAAAGGATGAGTAAATATGCTAATGAATAACTTTTACAAATTAAGCTAACAAAAAGAAAGTTAAATCAAGTAGCTTATGTTAATTGAGTGAACTTTGTATCGATACTATGATGAAATAGAAATTTATCTTCATATTACAATTATTATAAATGAATGTGGGTGCCCGAGGAAATGGAGATTGTTGAACATGAACCAATGCAACAAGGAGAAGGCAAAGCTTATCACTTTTAAAGCCAAAGGAAAATGTGACAGAGATAATAGAGCAACCATATGTATTTACATTATTCAGCTTCCATAAACTGATCTTGATTACTGAAACCATTCCTTACTCAGCTTTGAATCTTCTACCAGGATCTTTTAATATCAGAGTACCAATCAGCATTAGAAGGGGATTTAATTTTACTAATGGACAGACCTGCTATCATGGAATTAACTTAAAGAAGATAAGCACACTGGAATAAGCAGTCAACTTAGAGAGGTATTTAATGGAAAAAGAGACAGAGATGAATAGAGAACCAAACACCTGAAAATCCCTAGACAAATAATTAGCCCTTGCAAAATATCCACATCTAATGACCAGAAACAACTTCACTTTTTCTACAGACAACTTGGCTAACCAGGGCCTAACAGAGGCCAACCTGACTAAACAAGAACAACACTTCCGGACTAATAGCACCTCTCTACTTCACTCCTTCACAGCATCTGAATACATACACACAGATCCTGAAGCAACCCTTAAATTGAACTATAAGCAATCACAGAATCGAGACAATCCTCACAAACCCCTGAACTGCAGCACCTTTACACTTTGCGCTCACACAGCTCCAAGGAAATCTGCAGCTTCAACTATACTCTCTTCTCACTTCACAGACCATCCACCACAAGCCTGCTTTACCACCTCCATGAAACCTCAGCAATCACCCCTGCAACTATTCTGACTCGCAAACACATTCATTCCAGCTAAAAATAGAATACGCACACACACACCCCCCTACTCTACCTGGAAACCAAACCAGAACCCATAAAGAAACTCTTGAAGTCAAACACCCTGCAACTGCCCAATCTGACCCCTGAACACCCTCACAACCACCAGAAACCCCCTAATTGCCGGAACCACCACCTACTACTCCTACCAAACTGCAGCACTCACTACATACTCCCTCGGCTCACCCTCAACTCATAGACCCACTACAAACAAAATGCACACCTACAGACTCCTTCCTTCCATTCACCAGAAACACAGCAAGCTCCGAACAACAACAATCGCAGCCTTGAACAAAAGCCAACACACAGCCAATAAATTCTACTTCTAATACCTGCAACAACTAAAACACAGCCAGCACCTCCTCCTTCTGCAGAATCAAACAGACAAAAATAGACTGAGAAAATAGGAAACTTGACTAAAAATCCACAATGAAGCTGACGGGATCAAAGGAAAAGGTCTGGATAAAGTGGAATACTTGTTGCTGATACACACAAGAAAAGAAAGCTAGGACAGGGCAACCATGAAAATTGAAACCTTGAGACTAAACCAAACTGAATTCTAAAGGAGAAACTAGGAAATAGGAATCATGCAAGCATGGATCATACTCATTTGCAACAACTTCAAGATTGAATCCAAAAGTATTACAAAGCCTAAAGCATAACTATGAGGATGAAGGACTTAGAAAATTCATTTGACAGGGAAAACTATGCCCAAAAGACCAAAAAAGGAAATTGATTTCTTTTAGCAAAAACTGGTTGCCTTCTCATTTTAGAAATTGAGCATTTCAGTCTACTCAAGGTCCATCACCTTTCAGATTCAAGCCACCTAAGTTAAAAATAAGTTTTGACATGTTTTTGGATTCATATAACAATCAGACAACTGCAGCACCATAAACAAACCTCCAGACAACTACAGACTAAATCCTATACCTGCAGCACTTCCTCACACTTCTCCTCACAGCTTAGCAGACCCCTTTACATCCCTGAAACACCTCTTGAATAGCCAAGAAACAAACACAGGACAATTATTTCATTTTTAGGGCCAAAAAATCTTACACAGCCACGCTCCTAATTTCGTATAAATGCATAAGAACAGAAAGGTTGAAACGTTATCACAATCGCTGAATAACAACACTATTTACATCGATGAATATCATCATTTTGATTCAAGACCTTCAAACATAAGCCAGAGACTAGAACGCTCCCGTCCTTAAGTAAACTAAACTAAGTTCACACAGAAATCATGTCAAGAAGTTAATATATCATTATTGAAAAATATAAAGGGAGAGAGTATTACCTTTCTTGGAGCAGTGAACGAGGCGTAGGATCCGAAGCAAACGCAACTCGACTAAGCGATGCGAGCAAGGTCGATGACTAGTATAACGAAGCGACGACATGAGCAACAAGTGATACTTGAATCCAAAACAAGAACAAAAATACCAGAAAAGCGCAGTGATACTGTCTATTTTTTTTTTTTTTTTTTTTTTTTACATAAAACTGAGGGGGAAAACTTTTGTATAGCTGCTGCCGTTTTTCTAATAACCAAAAACTTAGTCCCCTGAAAAAAATGAGAGAATAAGGTTAAATACCTCTAGGGCTAGGGTTTCGGATCCCTTTGAATATCCCAAATAATCCTTGCTCATTTTCTTTTCCCTTTTGAAACCAGGGTTAAAATCGTATAATCCTTCGGATCGTACTGGTTTAACTCTGATTTCAAAGAAAAATATGGATGTTATGATATCTCACGGATCGGATTGATTCTCGCTTTTGAAATGGACGATAGTGATTCATGCTTCGTACTGGAGAGAGGGTAAAAGGGGACCCGGGACCACTGATTTTGGCGTATTATAGGGTTTATGAAGAGATTGGAGGGAAAACTTTGGGTGAAACTAGGAAAGGGATCGGGTTTAGAGATTTTGGCTCGCGGGTTGAAATTGGGGAATCGGGTTGGAGTTTCTGATTTTAGGGGATTATAGGTTGGTATATAAGGGGTCTGCATGGGTGGGTCACAATTGAGGCTGCACATTTCGTTTTTAGCCCTTTTCTATCGAAATTCAATTATTTTTCTTTTTACTTTCAATTTTATCCTTAATTACAACCCTTCCCACAGTAAATTATTAATTTGAATAACTCCGGGACAAAATTGGGTGTCAACAGATACAGACAATCTTATCTTCCAAGTAGACTCGTCAGGAGCAAGTTCGTCTAACGAAGATTAGTCCGAAGAGGAAGAAAATGAATTTTCTGAGGATGGATCAACATGAAGAATGCTCGCTCAGGCCATGATATGATTTTCTAGAGATGTTTAGTCCTTTCGTTCTCTTACGTTGTTTAAATATCAACCATTGTAATAAAGACCACTGTTCAATAAATGCGATATTCTCTTTTAGACTCCGCATTTTGTAGCCAATGAAATGATAAATATGGCACAAAATGCTTTTTAAATCATCATGCATAAAGCGGTCATAGTATACATTTTAATTTGCTAGGTGTGCATTACGTTAATTTGCTTGATTGCTCTAGGTCTCTTTCTACCTAAGTCAATCCCTTCCTAAATCCAATATCCTACCAAGGCACCTCATCCCTCTACTTTATGCCCAAATCCTGATATCAGAAATTTTTCGCATGCCTTGATAATTCCCTATCCCTTACGAACCCAAAAACCTATTATCCAAAAGGTTGGCTTAAGTTGAATATCAAGGAAGAAGATTTGGTTAAGCAAAGTGCACTTATCAGGGATCTTTCAAAACAAGAAGAGTTTGTTACAAGATGCACTATACAGGGCAAGAGATATGTTGGTCAAACTCAAGGTCACACATGGCTAACCACAGTACCTTTTGACACAATGTCAGGGGATCATTTTTTTGCTCCAGTCCACATTGTAATATATCGAAAGCAATCCAAAATATTTTCAAAATTGCACCTATTCATGGTCAAAAAAGCGTTCAAAGGGTTATCAGAAGGCAATAAAGAAGTGAGAAACAAGGGGGACCTGCTTGATGTTACAAAGGTTTATACATAATAAGCAGAATTAGCAGGCTGATTGAACTTGGAAAAGATTGAAAAGACGTAGTGACAAATATTTCATTACATGATGGGACCTAAAGCTCCATGAGTATTTAGAAGCATATTTTGACCGACTAAACTAAGACAAGACGATGTACTCAAGATGAAGCTATATGAGACACTTACAAGACCAAGCATTGATTTGATACAAAAAACACAGGCAAATAGACTTCTTGGAGCGATTTTGGTCAAAAGCTTTATTGGACTGACATGAATTCTCATGACTAAACAAAAAAAAAAATACAATATGAGGTCTTGATCGAAGGAGAAATCTAAGAATATACATGATACATAGGCAACCTATACCGAGTTCAGTCTCTTGGCAATAAAATCCTTACCAAACAAGGAAAATTGGTGCAAAAATTGAATTACAGCAGTTAGTTGGAAAGTATGAAAAACATTGAGTATCTCCTTTCAAGGATGCACAGATGCGACATTCCTAACTCGCAAGGAAAGATAACAGGTGCACTTAAGGTGTTGGTGTTCGACAAAAGCCAACCTCCTATCTGTCAACACAACCTATTCTTTACACAACATCTTTACCACCTTTCATTGACATTCAACTTCTCATCTTCTACTTAAACGAGCATCGGTCATTCGACCAAAATCTTTGTCTTGACTGCTACATAAAGCACTCGAGCAATCTTTTAACCTCTATACAATTTGTCACAATCTGTAAATTCAAGTGCTAATCTATCATCCGCGGTCTAGGCATTCTCTTAAGCTATATGTGTTGTTTTTGATCAAATCTTTGCTAAATATCCTAACACAGTTTTGCGCATTTTATCACTCTATTATGGTTGCTTTGCATCTGGACACTGAAATTGGTCAAGAATCTGCACTCAGAAAAGTCGGAATGGAAAGCCAAGCTGAAAATATTTACCTTGGGACAAAGTCTTTTAAACCACTAACATATAACACCGAGAGAACCCAGACAATCCAAATTCCACTACCGTACAACTTGTCATGTGGGCAACCAAAATCAGCCAATATTTTACCCACACATGAGTCTCAAGAAAGAAATCTAATCACTATACAACCGAAACTGACAAAACTCACAACCTCACACCTTTATTCCCTTAACTCTATCAAAAGATATTACAACCGATGAACAAACTATTCCCTAAATACCCATTCCAAAATTCGATCCAACAAAGATCTACACTCGGCACTCGAACATTCAATACCATTACACCAGAAATACCCAGCACCGAAATACAAAATTCGGAGTCTGATTGACCAAAGCAAGACAGTGGTACAATAAGAACTGATAAATAGAAACCGCAACTCTTAAACTACAAATATATTTCCTATATAGACCAATCCATCAAAGTTAGCTCCATTACTTTTCGAAAAGAAAAGCACGAAACATGAAGACACCCTGTCACAACCCAAGACAAATACAATTTTGGACAGCCTCAAAATCCGACAAATCTAACCTCAGTCTTAGAATGCAAGTATCCACATAATCAAAGTCATTGAGATGCCCAAACGTCACACTAAAAGACGAATGCAGATTCAAGCCAATACTTCGGTGTTTAGTGCAATGCAATCACTTTGTTTCGACTGACCAATCTTTCTTTGACAGCAGATCTTTCAGCACAAACACAAGATTCACAGGCAATCACCACAGACATGATAGAACTTTAGCCACGTCAGGTTTATAATACGACGACTAGCCACGTCAAGCTTAAAATATGACGACTAGCCACATCAGGCTTAAAATATGATGATTAGCCTCGTCAGGCTTAAAATATGATGACCAGCCTAATCAGGCTTAGAATATGACGATTAGCCATGTCAAGTTTACAATATGACGATCAGTCCTGTCCGGCTTAAAATAGGACGAACTCATATATTTTGCAGGACCACTACAATAGGCTTGTCCTCCTTAGAATTGGACATACACACATATTTTATGTTTGTTTTATAGGCACTACTATAATATGATGATCTATCAAAGGCAAAAATTTTTTAGGAGATCCTCAAAAATTCTACAAAATATGCAAGCTGACACTGGGGCAGAAATTTTTGAGATTCCCTAAAAAATTTCAAGAGAGACGAAGTACAAAATTGGGAATTCACCGAATAAAGCTTGACCAAGGCCCAACATTCATGAAAGAAGGCACGACAGGAGGAAGGCGCGGAACAGATGAAGAATGCACAAATCAAACCTTCCCCCCTCCCCCCCGCAACTCACAAAATTTTTCTTTGAGTACAGGCATTACGAAAATTGAAACACAACGACCTTCTTAGCAATATTGCAGACATGATAATGTCCTTTTATTTTTAGCACTTTACTTTACTTTTTGCTCGCAGGGTATACAGCCCGACGTGACATGCACTTTACCTTTTGTTCGCAGGGTACACAGCCCGACGCCACAGACACTTTACTTTTTGTTCGTAAGGGTACACAGCCTGACACGAGCAGACAAAATATCTCCTGACGAGAGGCACCTAGTAGCTTATGACGAGCAGGCAAGTAGATCTAGACGAGTGGACAAATATCTCCTGACGAGAGGCACCTAGAAGCTCCTGACGAGCAGGCAAATAGCTCCCGACGAGCAGACAAATATCTTCTGACGAGAGGCACTTAGTAGCTCACGACGAGCAGACAAATAGCTCCTGACGAGCAGACAAATATCTCCTGACAAGAGGCACTTAGTAGCTCCTAGCGAGCAGGCAAATTGCTCCCGAGGAGCAGGTAAATATCTCCTGATGAGAGGCACTAAGCAGCTCCTGACGAGCAGAAAAATATATCCCGACGAGAGACACTTAACAGCTCCTGCCGAGCCGACAAATATCTCCTGACGAGAGTCACTTATGATTCCTGACAAATAGGCAAACATCTCATGACAAGAAACATGAACAATTGACAGTTGGCAATCCAGCGACAACCCGGTGCGACAAGAAATTATTCCCTGACAAGAAGCACATAGTATCTACGGACGAGCAAATAAATATCCCCAAAGAAGAGGCATATAGTTCCTTAGCACTGGACGCACTCGACTACGTGACAGACAACTACTCAGCTCAATAAGGAAGATTACTTTATATTTATCTTTATTTCTCTTTGCATTTATCTTCATTTTGTTGCAGGGCACTCCCCGATCTCTCGACAAACCCTTGAGCCAATTCCTATGCTTTCATACTTGCCCCCGAAAATCACTACCCCACACGAAATTGTGCAACTGCAAAACCTCAAATACATACAGAGCATTGTCCCAAAACCCAATTCAAAAAGCCTGACCCTACGAACAATGCTTTTGCTACACCCGCTAACTATCTATTCTACAGAGTTCCAAAGAGCTCAAAGCTACAGTTCTATAATCACACCATCGATCTACCGATTGGGTCAAAGTTCTGTATTCCTTCCTATTCAAGCCCATATGTGTCAATCGGGCGTGTTCTTGTGCCTAATCATACTTATCTATTTTAATCATACGTGTTTATCATGCTTTACTCCTCAATGTTCCCCAGCTCATTCAAGACAATGTTGGAGGCAAGACAACTCATTTATCGAGTTATAGTGAAAACTATGCCCACGTAAACTCCTCTTTATGGGTGTGTCGTGCACAACATTTTCATAAATAGGGTGATTACAAGCCTCTTTTCCGGTACTCGATCTATCGATATTACCTCGTCTTCGACAATGCCTTTGTCGTACTTGCAAACTACCTATTCTGTCTAATTACGACACGCCCAAAGTCAATCATCTCATGCTCCCATAAATAATCTGCCTAATCTTCCAATACAAATTAGGATGTCATTTTGCATTTTTCTTCCAACTAACACCTACTTTGTCTATTCAAGCCTATGTTTGTGAATCGTGCGTATTTTCGTGCTTAATCTAGCCCGCCTATTTGACTCGTGCGCATTTATAAAACTCGGTCCGCAAATTTTTTTTCCAGTCAGCCAAGGCAATATTGAAGGCGAGATTACTCTTTTATCGAGGTGAAGTGGAAATTATGTACATATAAACTCCTCTTTATGAGTGTGTAGCGTGCCACATTTTCATAACTCTGATGATTATAAGCATCTTTTCCCACGCTCGATCTATTGATGTTATCTCGTCTTCGATAGTACCTCCGCTTCATTCTTCATTTATCATGACGAAAGGCAAAGTATACACGAACCTAAACTTTACATAATTGGATAGGTTTAGTCTTTACATCCAAAATTGTGCGTCATAAACATCTCACACAGGAAACATGTCATTCTAGAACTATACATGACCTGATTCTCGTGAAACCCGAGATATGTAGGCAACTCAGAGACCCGGTTCGGCCAAAAACACCCCAAACCCCCCCCCCCCATTTTCCCTTTCCGATCATTTTGCCTACCACTCATGACAAAATTGGCTACTCCATCAACTATCTTTGCCCGAAGATTCTTTTCATAATCCCCGAGGAAAAAAGGGGCAGCTGTTGACACCCAATTTTGTCCCTCTTTTTTTCATAAAATTAGCTATAAATTAAGGGTGCAATTTGATTATTTGTGCATAATTTTGCATTAGAAGTCATGCACATACGTGTGTTATCCTTTACTTATATATTATATGCTTTAATGTGGCTATATAACATAATTTTGCATCATTTAGCCTATTTGTCAAGGAGTGGTTGTTTGTGCAATTTTGTGCATCTATAGCATTTGATAAATTATTTGTGACTATTTATACTTGATTAATTCATTTATACTTAATTAATCCAATTTTCTTTTATGTGTGCATTTTGTTTCATTTGTCTTATATATATATATATATATATATATATATATATAAAAATTATTTTTCACCTATTAATTTAATATTGGTCCAATTTTATTTATACATTATCAATTTCATTTCATAATTTAAAGTTTTAAGACTTCTTTTGAACCTAGACTAAATACCAATTCACTTTACTACATTCATTTTAAACCTAGACATAACACCTAACCAAATACATCCCTCCATATCCCATATCTCATTTCTCAACCTTCTCCAACATTGAATTCCCCTAAATTACTCTTTAATCCCTACAATTACTCCCTCCCTCCAACTGCTATTATTGGATTTTCGCCTATATACTGGTGAATGGAACAAGATCATTACATTACATACACAAACAAAAACGGGAAAGAATAAGGGAGGCATATACATTATCCCACATCCGACGGACCCCTTTTGGGGTCTTCTTCTTCAACACATATACATACAAAAACCAAGCTTCTCACCTTTTTTCACAGACGGGGCAGACACACACCCCAACACAGAGACACAAAAACACCACCAGAAATAAAGATACACCCACCACCAAAAGCAGATCTGAAATGCCATTAACAGAAAGAAAACAATGCAACGGTAACGATCACCTCCAATGCCGGAAAACTCGACGTCGTTTGAGACTTAACTCCTTCATTTGTTACCAGATCTGAATTGAAATATGTGGGGTTGTAGTGACGCTGCTACTCGCTGCTGTCGCTCCTCCTTTTCAATTTAACAGTGATGCCGTGAGACCCACTGGAGTTCTGCCGGAAAACCTCGCCGGCGACACTCGTTATGGCCTAGTCTTAACTAATTAGTTGCTCGTTCTATTCTAATCATGATTTATCCTTCTTACTGTTTGTCGAGTCTAGCAGATTTATTGATGGTTGTTGGCTCCCACTTGTCACTTTGGTCACTGTGAACTTCTTGTTTTTTCGCTGTGGATCCGTTCCTTTGTTTCTATTTTTTACTATGTATATATTTGATTGAGTTGACCTCATTTACACTTGATCTTTGGTGTTCGTTTAATTTTGCAGATCGTGAGATTTTAGTTCGATGTTGTTATTTGATTGTACCATCGACCATTTGTTTATTGAATTGGTCCATTCAGTGTTATGGATATTTACTGGTTGGGAGCTGTATTACACTAAAATTGCATGACCAAGGAAAATAATTAAGTAATTAATTTGAGGCCTGGGGAAGGATTAGAACACGATACTACACTTAGGCCAATGACGTTTGGAGGCCTAAACAAGCCTCGTGATCGTATTTACCGTCCCTTACATGTCCCAGAAACAAATTAAAAAAGGCGATGATGATGAATATACACTTTGCAAAATGAGCATAGAGTATGTAGGATCGGTACCTGGCATGGCAACACGGCCGGCCGCCGTTGTTTGCAGCCGTATCGACGTCCTTAAACCTCTACCTGATACGACGAAATCTGAGCCTAAAACCTTTAAAAATCTATTTTTTCTTTTTTTTAATTATTATTATTATTACTATTTTATATATTATTATTATTATTATCATTATTTCTATTATTACTTTTATTATTATTATTATTCTACTTTTAATTTTTCTTCGTTTCATTGATTATAATACTAATTCATTTTTCATATTTTTTGCGAGATTAGGTACGTCATGGCAATAAAAGGATGACGCTTTTGGAAGATGACTAAAAATACTTTAAATTATTATATTTAATTTATTTTATCATTTCTGATTAATTTTATTCGCAATTTTCACTAACTTTTTTGTTCTATTTGTGAAGTACTTTAGATGGAAGCTTGCCAAAAGAAGTCGTCATATAAGTTGAATGATTTATATTTAATATGTATCTAAATTGCATTGCATAAAGTTTGTGATTATCAGTTTAACTGCTTAAATGCTTTTAATTATTTAGTTTAAATCCTAGTTATTTAGTCTGGTCGGAAACCACACTTTGTGGAATCTGAGAGTTGCCTAAAACCTTCCTTTTGGGTTAATCTGAACCCTTACTCAGAATTTCTAGTTCATAGATCATATTTCGGAGTTAACATTAAAATTGGCTAGAAACAAGTAGGTGCCCTAATACGCCTAGTTAAAAAATATGTTAGGTGGTGACTCCAAGTCTTTACTCGTGAGTCCCAATAAGTCGAGTCCTGTTTTCGAAATCTTAACCGGTTCGAGGCAAAAAGGGTGTCGACAGAGGGCTTGGAGAGTAGGGGATATGCGAACAGTATGTGGACTATGACTGTTGATTGTATAAAGAGAGCGGCCAAAGAGGTGTTAGGGGTCTCGAGGATAACATTAACAGACATATATGAGATTGGTGGTGGAACGAAGAGGTCCAAGGAAAAGTGGAGGCCAAGAAGGTTGCTTACATAAAGTGGTAGAAAGCAAGGACGAGGAAGAAAAGAGGTCGAATAGGGTTAAATATAATATTACGAAGAAGGAAGCGAAGTTGGCGGTTACGATGCTAAAATGACAGCTTTTGAATATTTGTATAAAGAATTAGCGGGCAGAGGGGGAGAAAATAAGCTGTATAGGCTTCCCAAGGCAAGGGAGAGGCGGTCTCGTGACATAGACCAAGTGAAGTGCATTAAAGATGAGGATGACATGGTATTGGTTGAAGAAGCTCATATTAAGCGGAGATGGCAAGCGTACTTCCATAAACTCTTAAATGAAGAGGGGGACATGGATATTGTGCTCGGTCATTTAGAGCACTCTGAGAGTTCGTGATTTTAGATATTTCAGGTCTATAGAATTTGAGGAGGTTAAGGAGGCACTCCACAAGATGAAAGGGGAAAGAGAAACCGGTCCTGACGAGATCCCAGTAGAATTTATGAAGACAACAGGTAGAGTAGGTATGGAGTAGCTGACGGGGTTGTTCGAGGTCATTCTTAGGACGACTAAAATGCCCGATGAGTGGAGATGGAGTACCATGATCCCATTGTGCAAAAACAAGGTTGACATTCAGCATTGCAACAACTATATAGGTATCAAACTTTTAGGTCGTACTATGAAGGTCTGGGAGATGGTGGTCGAGAAGAGGATGAGGAGAGATATAACTATCTCCGAGAACCAATTCGGGTTTATGCCTGGGCGATCGACTACAGAAGCCATCCATCTGATGAGGAGGTTGGTTGAGCAGTACAGGGATAAGAAAAGGGACTTTCATATTGTGTTCATTGACCTTAAGAAGACTTATAACAAAGTCCCGAGGGAGGTATTTTAGAGATGCTTGGAAGCTAAAGGTGTACCTGTGGCATACAACAGTGTGGTTAAAGACATGCACGATGGAGCCAAGACCCAAGTTAAAACAACAGGAGGAGACTCGGATCACTTCCAATTGAAGATGGGGCTGCATCAGGGGCCAACGCTTAGTCCGTTTTTGTTTTCTCTTTTGATGGATGAATTAACAAGGAGTATTTAAAGGGAGGTTCCATGGTGTATGTTATTGGCAGATGACATTATTTTGTTTGATGAGACTCGCGGTGGAGTTAATACTAAGTTGGAGGTTTGGAGGCAAACCCTAGAGTCTAAAGTGTTCAGGCTAAGCAGGACGAAAATAGAGTACATGGAGTGTAAGTTCAGTGAGACATCTCATGAGTCCAAGGTGGAACTGATGCTTGATACACAAGTCTGTAAGTTCAGTGAGACATCTCATGAGTCCAAGGTGGAAGTGATGCTTGATACACAAGTCATTCCTAAGAAGGGAAGTTTCAAGTATCTTGGCTCAATCATCCAAGGTAATGGAGAAATTGATGATGATGTAGCACATCGTATAGGGGTAGGATGAATGAAGCGGAGGCTCGCTTCCGGGGTTCTATGCGATAAGAAATTGTCACCTAAACTTAAAGGTAAATTTTATAGAGTGGTTGTTAGACCAGCTTTGTTGTATGGGGCGGAGTGTTAGCCAGTCAAGAAGGCACACATTCAAAAGATGAGCATTGCAGAAATGAGGATGCTGAGGTGGATGTGTGGGCATACTCAGATGGATAAGATTAGGAACAAGGTCATTTGTGACAAGATGGGAGTGGAATCAGTGGTGGACAAGATGCGTGAAGCGAGGCTGCAATGGTTCGGTCATGTGAAGAGAAGAAGCACAGATGCCCAGTGAGGAGGTGCGATGGGTTGGTAGTGTTGGGTATTCGGAGTGGTAGAGGTAGACCAAAGAAGAATTGGGGCGAGGTAATAGACAGGATATGGCTCACCTCCAGATAAC
This sequence comes from Petunia x hybrida, assembly GCA_037355625.1. Taxonomy (NCBI): domain Eukaryota; kingdom Viridiplantae; phylum Streptophyta; class Magnoliopsida; order Solanales; family Solanaceae; genus Petunia; species Petunia x hybrida. The sequence goes on along the minus strand of JBBBVM010000317.1, from coordinate 1,837,647 downwards.
CGAGGCCATGACCTTAGATAGGAAGGCATGGAGGTCGAGGATTAGGGTAGAAGGTTAATTAGTAGTCGAGAGATTTTTGTCATATTGGCATTAGCACGATTCGTTCATATTTTCTATTCCTATCTTATCCTTATATCATATTGCTTTGGTACTTTCTGTTCACCTGAGTTTTCTTTAGTTTTTATGTCAGTATTTGCTTTACCATTGTGTTTTCATCTTGTTTTTGCTTTATAAACATACTCTTAAATATTTTTGTTTCGCCGAGGTCTATCCGAAACAGCTTCTCCACTTTGGTGGAGGTACGGACTGCATACATCTCACCCTCCCAGACCCCACATGTGGAATAGCACTGGGTATGTTGTTGTTGTTGTAGAATTGTACATGAAAATAACAAAACAGGCCCAATGACAAAAAGAGGGAGCGGAGGATTTTGCTTTGAGAATGATATATCCTGAATTATACATTTACAACTAAACTACAACTTCATTCGTTTCAATATATGTGGACCTGTTTAACTTTGCATAAAGTTTAATAAAGTAAGAAAGACTTTTGCGTGGTCTAAAATAAGTCATTGGTATTTGTATAGCTGAAAATCATCTCATTAATGGCACAATGGTAAATTCAAACAAAAAGATGTTTATACCAAAATATCATAAGTTGTAGGTGAATATATTATACTTTATGCTTGATTTTGACTGATAAACACATTATTGATAAATACTTTTAATATCTGTAAGCCGCACAAATAAGTTAAAAAGTGCTTATACTGTAAAGTCGATAACACCATATTACATTGTTTGGTTTCCCCTTTGTTGGTTGCACAAAATTCAGTATTACCATGTTTGGTTGGTCTTTTTCCTTTTCCACATAAAACATAGCATTGCTAATACAATGTTTGGTTCGCAATTTCCTTTTCTATATAGCTAATAGTTGCATAAGTTATGCGGGAATTTGTGTATTATGTTATGCGGGGTAGAAGGTGGAATAAGTAATGTGGGTATTAGCAATGCACGTATTAAAATTTAAAATGACTAAACTAACCATCATAATAATAAGAATATTTTTTAATTTGTTTAAGGAGTAAAAAATATTTAAAATTATAACATTGTATATTAATGACTCAAGAAATAATTCCTATATTTTAATACATGTATAGCTAATACCTGTATTATAACACTAATACATGCATAACTAAAAGCTCGTTTGGATTAGCTGATTTAACGTAACTGATAAGCATCAAGTGCTGAAAAGCAATTTTAGCTGCTGAAGCTGATTTTATTGATAAGCAGTTATGTGTTTAGGTATAAGTGCTGAAACTAGTAATAAACAATTGTGTGTTTGGTAAAAAGTGATGATAAGTACATCTTTTATTAAAATGACTAAAATGTCCTTTAAGTTTTTAACGAAAAAAATATATTTAAAAATATTTTTACATTAAAAATGACAAACGACGAATATAGAATGGGGATGAGGTTGAAAATTTTATTTTAGAAATGATATTTCAACAATAACAACATACCCGATATTTCCCACAAGTGAGGTCTTGTGGGATAAAATAGTAAATTACTTGGTCAAACTAAAAGTGCTTATAAGCTCAAAAAAATAAGTTAGGAATGACCAACTTATGCCTTATGGCTGATTTTGGCTTATAAGCACTTGACTTATAAGTACTTTTGATACTTATCAAACACGTTAATAAGCCAAAAAGTGCTTATAAGCTAATAATCAGCTTATAAGTTTAGCCAAACACCCTCTAATATATATATTGTTAATATCTACATAATTAATTGCATTGTTAATACATATATATAACTAATATCTGCATAACTTGTTCCGTTCCTATAAGTTTTAAGTTTAGGCAAACAATGTAATAATCCCTTGTTATGAGTTGAACATTTTGAACTCCACCTATGCTTTGAACACTGTTTTATGAAATGAAAGCTTTACAAAGATGCAAAATTTGCAGTCCATATTTACACGCCCACTTTCGCTACTCATCCTCAGTTGCAAATGCTACACTTCACAAATCAGCCGAAGAAGAAGAATTCAACTACATTTTCGAACACGCAAATGACTCAAATCATCTACTACCATACATACACCGTATAATACAAGAATGCGCAAAAGAAAAAGATTTTAAAAATGGAAAAACAATACATACCCACATCTTTAAATCTGGATACGAACACGATATACTTACAACAAACATGCTGATCAACATGTATGCAAAATGCAGCCTGGTTGATCACGCGCGCAACGTGTTCGATGAAATGTCTGAAAGAAGTCTCGTTTCTTGGAACACTTTAATGGGTTGTTATATTCAGAATAAAGATTATGAAGAAGCTCTAAGGCTGTTTGTTAAAATGCAAAGGGAAGGGAGTCAGTTTAGTGGGTTTACGGTATCAGGTGTTCTTTGTGCTTGTGCTGCAAAATTTGCTGTTTTTGAATGCAAACAGTTGCATGGTTTTTCTGTTAAAGTGTCGTTGGGATCGAATGTGTATGTGTCAACTGCTTTGCTTGATGTTTATGCGAAATGTGGGTTGATGAAGGATGCTTTTCGCATTTTTAGCTCGATGCCTGAGAGGAATGATGTTACTTGGAGTTCAATGGTTGCTGGTTATGTTCAAAATGAGTTGTATGAGGAGGCTATAGTGTTTTTTCATAGATTACGAAAATCTGGGGTCGAGCATAACCAGTTTACGCTTTCTTCTGTTGTATCGGCTTGTGCTGCATTGGCTGCTTTGTTAGAAGGGAACCAAATGCATGGACTAGTCTGGAAAACTGGTTTTGGTGCCAATGTTTATGTGGCTTCGTCGCTTGTAGACTTGTATGCAAGATGTGGAAGTATTGATGAAGCCTATATTGTTTTTTCAAATGCTGAGGTGAAGAATGCTGTAATATGGAATTCGATGATTTCTGGCTTTGCTAGAAATGCGCGGCCTTTAGAGGCTATGACGTTATTTGAGAAAATGCAGTTAGCGGGATTTTCCCCAACTGAAGTTACTTATGTCTCTGTTCTATCTGCTTGTGGCCATATGGGTTTGGTTGACAAGGGGCGGATGTATTTTGACAAGATGAAGAAAGAACATAATTTATCTCCCAATGTATATCATTATTCATGTATGGTTGACATTCTTGGTAGAAAAGGCCTGGTTGAGGAAGCTAAGGATTTAATAGAGAGTATGCCCTTTGATGCGACTTCTTCCATGTGGGGTTCTGTCTTGGCCTCTTGCAGGGTCCATGGAAATGTTGAGGTGGCTGAAATTGCTGCTAAACATCTGTTTGAGCTTGAGCCTAATAATGCTGGGAACCATGTCTTGCTTTCAAACATATATGCTTCCAAGAGAAGGTGGGGTGATGTTGCATCAACAAGAAAGCTTCTTAAAGACAGTGAAGCTAAGAAAGAAAGAGGCAAGAGTTGGATACAGATAAAAGACAAGGTTCACACATTCATGGTTGGGGAGAGAACTCATCCTAGCATCAGGGAGGTTTATGCAAGATTGGATGAGTTGCTGGTAGGTATTGAGAAGTTAGGCTACAAAGGTGAAACAGAATATGACTTGCACGATGTAGAAGAGAGCAGAAAACATCAGCTTCTGAGGCATCATAGCGAGAAGCTTGCTTTTACTTTCGGGTTGATGTATTTACCTTCAAGTGCTCCTATAAGAATTATGAAGAACCTCAGGATCTGTGGGGACTGTCATTCTTTTATGAAGTTCGCTTCAACATTAATAAGGAGGGAGATAATTGTCAGAGATGTTAATCGTTTTCATCATTTTTCTAATGGATCATGTTCATGTGGAGAATTTTGGTAAAGGATGTAACCGCTTAGGATTTCAGGTTTCTTCACTGACCTGTTTGGTTCGGAATGGTGGAAGGAGTAAAAAATGTGCTTATTTTAGACCTCAACATGTCTTGAGTAATCAAAGGCATTGAACCGCAGAGAAGTGTATTGTCTGTCATCTCAAGATAATGGCTTCAAGAAGCTGGTGAAATTCCATTTTTCCTCTGAGCATTTGATGATCATAAACTGTGTAAACTAGCCGGTCTGTGAGCAATGACAGGCACTGCATACTCTTTTTGCCAACAAAGAGGTGCGGTGAGTGATCTTTTTCTTCTTAGTTCTTACAGGATATGATTCTCTACTTTTTTTCTTCTTTGACAGCACTCATTCTTAGATTCTCGGATTCTAAAGTTGGCTGACACCTTTTTCCTTTTTCTTTCCAAATAACGTAGCAAGTACCTGAGCTGTTTTGTCTTAGCACAACCTCTATGTTAGTAAGAGCACTTTCTTGCAATTCTTTTTTGTAAATGGGGAAAAGAACAGAACCTATCACCAACTCATTAAGGAGGAGAGCATGTTAGATTTTATTAGCTCAATTAGATAGTGGATTTTTGTATACAGGGCATTGCCCCTCTTTTTACGTGTAGGGGACTCAAGAAACAGCAGTAACTGAGACTTGGTTTTTCTTGTCGCCTTTATTTAATTTATCAAAAACTTTAATGTACCTTATTAAGATATCTGTGTTTTCACAAAAGCAGCATCAGTTTTGCATTAGTTGTTGTATTAGTGCGTAGGAAAGAAGAACTGGTCGGTCCAATGTTTAAGACTCCTGTATTATATGGCCTGGTAAAACCATCTAATGATTTAGGGGGTTAGACAGGCATAACCGACACTTACTTTCTGCACTTATCTGTTTGTTGCATAACTTGGTAAAATCAAATGAACTTTTCTTTCTCAAGATGCTTCCTTTTCTTAGGTTAAGTCAAATCTCATAAAAATTGTTAACTTCTCACTAAACTGTGTGTAGTGAGATAGAATGTAAATTGGCGTCTTCTTGAAAAGGGCATTAATTCTTCCTGTGTGAGCAGTGCGTTGTAGGTAAAAGTATTTGTAGTACCTGTTAGCAGCCTGTGGCAGAGAAATCCAAAGAAATTGGGAATGATGACCTTAGTGTGGGGCAGGAAAGGTTTTTTCTGGAACCTTAACTTTAAAGCAAGCCAATCTATGAACTTATGAAGAGAAGAATGATGCCATAGTATTTGAATTTGGTTTTCTTGTGACTGTATGTCTATTAAGCCCTAGGCGCAATTTCTAAGGTGATTCACTAGGAGGACTTTCTCCTTAGTCAGTTCCTAGTATAGAAATAGGCTTTACTACCTCACTTGTTTTGCTAAAATTAAATGTGAAGTAGTCAAGCGAGAGCAAAATGATCTCAATAGGTGTTCTTCTTCCTTTTTTTTTTTTTTTTTTTACAGAAAGCTATAGACTTGGAAGTTTCATCTTGACTGGGGAACTTGGAAGCCTAACTAACCAACACACTCCAGTTTATTAAGTTTTTCCTAAGCAAGGCTATCCTACTTGATTATAAATATCTCCATTTGTAAAGTGTATTTAATTAAATAAGTGGAACAAATATCTCTAGTTAGTAGTATTAAAGCCTCTCCAATGCCGAGGATTGATGGAGAGGCAGAACCGTGTTTTTTCCTTGCATGCATGAACTTTACATTTAGGTATATGTCCCTTTTATCAAGAGTTCTTTTCTTTTTCTTTTTCGTTTTCCTAATTTAAACATTAGAAACTAGTTAGTCAATAAAGTTAGGTGCTTTTAGTGCTCTAGTATATACTGAAGGTACTCATTTGCCTGTTTTACAGAGTCAGTGGTGGCAAGTCACTGTCAACAAGGAAAAGTAATCCAGGCAGATGATCAATAGATGAATCGCGGAGTTTGTGAAAAACAAGGAACAGTTGTGGAACCTGCCCCCAGGAAAAGTTTCTTGGCTGTGCAAATGCTGATTTTTGAACTTTTCAGGTGAAAATCCTCACCTCTCGACCTAATGGCCTTCTCACCTAGCAGGAGGGATGATCATAGTCACTTTTGATGCTTTTCTGATCGAACAAGAACAAATAGCCTGCCAGCACTTAGTATGGTGGTGGCCTGGTTGGTGAACGTGAAGACATATAACTGGCTGGAAGAGTTCCAAGAACGGCTTCCAATCCCTGGTATAAAGAATAGTAGCTTGCGAAGCTGGCATAGCTCATTTACCTCCTGAGTTTTGGAAATTTCATTTGCAAGGGAGCTACATTAGTTAAAATCATCATCAAATCATTAGCAAATGGCAAGTGGGAGGAAAGGATATGATGGAGATTGTAGCTCTTCTAACTGACATTTTTGCACTTAGAAGCTATACAACTCCTCAGTCCTCAATGTGAATAGAGACAGTAATAAGGTAAGCCCATTGCTTTCTGATGAGTTGAGGGACTTCCCTTGCTGGATTTTCTCTTTACCTTGGTTTACTCGATGTAACAAGTACTCGAGAGGAAAAAAGAAGTCCAACTGCTAAACATTTTTACACATATAAAAGAAAAAAGGACAGTCCTTTATGCTTTTATTAGAGCTTTTGTAAGTATTCAGTTTTCTGTTTACTTAGTTGAAAAACTATAATTACTGTAAATACAATTATAGAGTTCATTAAAAACCTTGAATCTGCAAATACAATTGTAGAGTTTACCCTCTACAATAGTCCATTTGGTTAATCCATATTCAGAATATTCTTGGAAACATATGGATTTATAATTTGCATCCAATTTGAAATTACTAGAATTCATCTGAAAGATTACCAGTGGAGACACAACAATTTATTTGTTTGGAATAACCCGTTGAAACCGTCTTTCAACAAAGCAAATGATTGGTGAAAGCAACACACGTGTAATGAAAACAAAGATGCAAACCGTCCACATATTGGAAACTTGAAATGTAATAGAAGAACGAAGTGTATTTCAAGCGCCCGAGGCTCCATAATCTCCTGCAGAAAGGAAGAAAATTAGTAAATGATGAAACAGGGAAACAAAGAGAGACAGACCGTATATGTCATTTTTTTTCCCATTAGAGTAAATGAATGGTACTATTTTCTATTCTGAATCATGGTTGATCCATTTGTATAAGTAAAAGCATAGTGCATTCAGAATCTAAGGGGGACTAGTTTCATGAATTGTTGTATTGGATAAAAGCTGACAGCAATTGAAAAGGTGACACGTGTCCACCACGTGGCACGAGCAGAAGTTTCAATGAACAGACATCTAATAGACAGACATTTATCACGAGCAGACCCAAAGTAGTCATATGAAAACACTTAATCAGTCAACACGGTCTAAGTAAGCAGTTATTAACATGATCATTCACGATCATTCAATTAATGGTCATTAAGGCAATCATTACAACCCAGCGGTTATACATCCAACGGATACGTGCCCAGCAGTTACATATCCAAACGGATCAATACCCAGCGGTTACGAATCCCAACGGGTGCCTATCAGACTTATAAATAGCATTTGCTCTAAACCATTGTAACACAACTTTACTTCCTGTCTACAATATCAATAAGAATACTCTCTCACTCTTGCTCAGATATTCCTTTTGCTCATATTTGCCTATTATTTTAGTTCTTTGATCCTCTAAGTACGACTGGTATCTAAGAGCTCTCTCCGGGGATAAGCGAGACGACACGGTTACTTCTCCTTATTTCTGTCTATGCTTTATCTTTATCAGTTAATATATATATCTCGTTCTCGTATTGATCACAAATCTACCACCGTTTTGGTCAATCGTTCAAACTCTTAATCTTAACTATTGATCGTGACTCCGCAAATATAAATTTAATTGTTAATTGGCCTAAAATCGGATCTAGGTTAAACAATTTGGCGACCACAGTGGGAGCCGGTCAATAGCCTTCGTAGGTTAATAGTTTATCTTTTCTGATATTACACCTCTTTTCGTCAGTCTTTTTGTTCTGTAACTAACATGGCAGAAAGCAATTCCCAACGAGCTATCGTCGGCGGAAGTCAGGGAAATACCCGCGCAGCGAATATTTTCGAAATAAAGCAAAAGCCTGGTGAGTCTCTCCGCCAATACGTGGATCGCTTCCAAAGAGAGCCAGTAGTACTTCCCGAGGTGCCGGACAGATGGGTGGTAATCGCGTTTACCTACAGTCTGGATATTAGATGCTCAGTGGCTACGCGCAGATTATACGAATCTCTTCGCGAGTCCCCGACAGTCAGCTGGTCGGACGTTTGCAATCGCTACGCCTCAAGGGTAAATATCGACGAATTCGAGCGAGAAGACTTTTGGTGAGATTACTCTGACAACTCTCGCCGAAAGGGTAGCGAAGGAAATAACTTTTCATGTTGTTGATGCGGATCTAGCCTACAACATCATTTTGGGAAGACCTTGGATCCACGACATGCAACCTGTTCCTTCAACTTATCATCAAGTATTGAAGTTCCAATCCGAATGGGGATTACGTGAGGTCCGAGGAGAGCAACGCTCTGCCTGAGATTGCTATTCGGTGGCTCTCAAACTACCCGAAGAGAACAAATAGCAATTACAGCGACCGGGGCCAGATATGCCACATGAAGAAGCTAAGTACGAGGTCCCGGAATTCATCACGAAGATGGATGAAAGAGAAAACCACATGCCGACCGTGGAAGCTTTGGAACCCGAAGAATTGTTCGCCGATAAGCCGGAGCGGAAGGTTTACTTAGGGACTGAACTGAGCGAACACCTACGGGGAGATATTCTCCAGTTCCTCAAGGAGTGGCATGCAACATTCGCCTGGTCCCACGCAGATATGACAGGTATTTCTCCCGATATCATTACTCACAGGTTGAACGTCGATCCATATCACCGCCCGGTGAAACAGAAGACGCACCAGCAAGGAGCCTTTCGGAACCATGTCATCAACGACGAGGTCGATCGGCTGTTAAAAATCGGGTCAGAACGTGAAGTCAAATATCTAGACTGGCTAGCCAACGTGGTTGTTGTACCTAAAAAGAATGGTAAATGGCGAGTCTGCATTGACTTCACGGATCTAAACAAAACCTGCCCGAAGGATTCATACCCCCTTCCCAGGATAGATCAACTGATCGACGCAACAGCCGGACACGAGGTGCTCACCTTCCTCGACGCATATTCCGGATATAACCAAATATTGATGGACCCTGAAGATCAGGAGAAAATGGCGTTCATAACCTGTCGAGGTACGTATTGTTATAAAGTTATGCCATTTGGACTAAAAAATGCAGGTGCAACATATCAGCGTCTAGTCAATCGAATGTTCCATGACCATATAGGAAAGACTACGGAAGTGTACATCGATGATATGTTGATCAAATCCAAACGAGCAGAGGACCATCTGGCACATTTGAAAGAAGCTTTCCGAATCTTGGATCAGTACAACATGAAGCTGAATCCGGAGAAGTGTGCATTCGGAGTCGGGTCGGGTAAGTTCCTGGGATTCATCATTTCTCAGCCTGGAATTGAAGTCAATCCCGCTCAAATTAAAGCCATTGAATCAATCACAGATGTACTTCTCAACAGGAAAGACGTCATGAAACTGACGGGGAGAGTGGCGGCCCTACGAAGATTCATTTCCCGATCATCTGACCGATGCAAGAGTTTCTTCGATGTCTTAAAACAAAGCAAGGAGTTCGAATGGACCCCTGAATGCCAACAAGCATTGAAGTATCTGAAAAAGTATCTATTCGATCCACCACTGCTCTCCACACCTCAGTAGGGTGAGCAGCTGCTGATTTATTTGGCAGTCTCAGAATCATCGGTAAGCGTTGTTCTAGTTCGGGAAGAAAAAGGTAAACAACTTCCTATCTATTACATTAGCAAAGCTCTAATTGACGCAGAAACACCCTATCAACCCTTAGAAAAATTGGCCTTGGCACTGGTAACTGCTGCTCGTAAATTACGCCCTTGCTTTCAAAGTCATTCGATAGCTGTGGTTACAACCTTTCCTTTACGAAATGTTCTGCACAAACCTGAATTTTCAGGAAGGTTAGTAAAGTGGGCTATAGAATTATCTGAATTTGATATCACCTTCCAACCTAGGGTAGCAATAAAGTCACAAGTTTTAGCAGACTTCGTGGCAGATTTCAGCACTAATATATGCCCTGAGGCAGAAAGAGAAGCTATTCTTTATGCAGGGCAGGCTCCTGGCACGTGGACCCTTCACACAGACGGCTCCTCGAGCGTCAAAAGATCCGGGCTTGGATTGGTTCTCGTCGCTCCATCTGGTGAGACGGATTAGAACTAGCCCGAAATTATGGAGCAACCATCGTCAAACTAAAACGCGACTCTCAGCTGGTGGTCAATCAGATAAATGGAGGCTTCATTGCACAAGAATCCAGGATGCAAGTGTATCTCGCCCGAGTGAAAGAACTCCTAGCACAGTTTGACGAGTGGGAAGCATTTCAGATTCCACGGGAAGAGAACCATGAAGTTGATGCTCTCGCAGATATGGGATCAGTGGCAGAGATAGGGGCAGCCAGCTCTTCAGCTGTTGTTCAACTTCTGTACACGACCATGGACAGAAAGTTCGAAGTCAACACCATCAACGTTACTTGGGACTGGCGGAATGAGATAACAAGCTATCTTATCCATGGAACTCTACCCGTAGATACAAAAGCTGCTCGCAAACTCCGAATAAAAGCTGCTCGGTATACAATTCTCAACGGCGAACTCTACCGTAAAATGTTTGCAGGACCTCTCGCAAAATGTCTCGGACCGAGTCAAATCAATTATGTGATGAGAGAAGTCCATGAAGGTTGTTGTGGAAATCATTCCGGGGGCAAGGCGTTAACCCGGAAGCTGATTCGCACAGGTTATTATTGGGACAAAATGGAGAAAGATACGAACGAATTTGTCAAAAAATGTGACAAATGCCAGAGGTTTGCTCATCTTCTCCATCAGCCAGCAGAACCACTCCATTCAATCATCTCTCCATGGCCCTTCATGAAATGGGGGATGGATATAGTCGGTCCTCTTCCCACAGCACCGAGAGGGATGCGTTTCTTATTGATCATCACTGATTACTTCACAAAGTGGGTCGAAGCGGCAGCATACACAAGGATACGACAAACGGAGGTTGTCGACTTCCTCTGGCGTTTTGTTGTATGTCGCTTTGGAGCACCTAAGGAAATAGTCATGGACAACGGCCCGCAATTTATCGGCCAGAAAGTGACTAGGTTCCTCGACGATATGCACATCAAGAGGATCACTTTCTCTCCGTATCATCCTGTTGCCAATGGACAGGCAGAATCTACCAATAAAATCATCGTTGAATCCCTTAAAAAACGCCTCGAACATGCAAAGGGATGCTGGGTAGAAGAGTTACTTGGAGTACTATGGGCTTACCGCGCAATAATAAAAATGAGTACTGGAGAAACTCCTTACTCATTGGTATATAGTGCAGATGCTCTAATCCCAGTTGAAATAGGAGAGCCCAGCCTGCGATACGCGCATGCCGCTGAAGAATCAAACTCAGTCAATCTCTCTGAAGAATTGGACCTCCTCGAAGAACGAAGAGAGTTAGCTCTTGTACGAGTAGTCGCTCAGAAAGAACGGATCGAACAATATTACAATCGGGGACTGCGCGTACGAAGTTTCCAGGTTGGAGATTTTGAACTCAGAAAAGTCTCCCAGAGCACACAAGAAACGAATTCAGGGAAGCTTGGCCCTAACTGGGAAGGCCCCTACAAAGTAATTGCTTTAGTCGGCAAGGGATCTTATCGCTTGGCACGACCAGACGGCTCCACTGTCCCGAACAGTTGGAATGTGGTTCACCTCAAAAGGTATCACTTTTAAGTGGTAAAATGGTTAGTTATCTTAAACTTACCTTTTATTTTCACGAAAGTTCTTACCTTTATTATATTTTCTCTCTAAATGGTACTAACGACCTAAACAAGGTAATATCTGTTTAGCTCAACTGGTAGAGCTCGAAGTTCTTCAACTTCGCGGCTGTGGGTTCGAATCCCACAACGAACACACTCCTCGTTTGGTTATATGTGTTCTATATGCAGCTCACCGCAACTCTTTTCATGTTATCACTTCACGTGCTCCAACATAAAAATAAAGGGGTGGTGAGAGGCCCCTGTAGGCCAGGTAAGACCTTCATAAAGGCAAAAGACCTTGCCAAAAGGCAAATTTTTAAAGTTTTTCAAAAACTTTTACGTGACTAGACTTCCACGAAAATAAGAGAAGTCGTTCACAAGGCCAGCGACTCGGCCAGAGCCAATCTACAAAGCCGTGCAACAACTTTTGATTTTCAAAATGATAAGCAAGGTTATGCGCACAGAGCAACGATTCGGCCAAAAAACTAACGACCACGATTCGGTCAGATTACTTACAACTTACGACATCTTCTTAATGAAAGGCTAAGTTAAAAACATTCGGGCAAACTTTTGGAGACCAGAACTTAATAAAGTTCAAACTTCAAAAAATTTCCAAACATAAGGCACGAAAGCCACAACACATGCAAACGAAAGATCAAAAATTTCAGGCTAAATATAGTCATTGAATGGATCTAAAAGTATATATACATTATCCTGTAAAACGATAGGATGCCGAAAACGGCTGACAGAAGTTTACAGAGTGATCAAAGGCCAAATGAAACCGGCCATACAAGAGACCAGAGAGTCTTTACTAGAATCCTGTCCACAAACAACCAAATCTGGCTTTCGCCAGACAATAAAAAAAATCAATCAAAGATTGGGAAAGGGCATCAACATTTGGGGCTACGATCAGAACCCGACGCACCAGCTCCATCGGTTCTGCCATCGTCCCCTGAATTCTCGCCATCGCCTTCGTCCTCATCTTCATCTTCACCTTCAGACTCCTCAGGAGAGAGATTCAGTGCTTGTCTTAATCTATGAACAGCGCTTTTTGTCATCTGCAGCATCTCCTCAACATTAACTTGTTTAGCTTGAATCTGCACGAGCAATAAACGTTTAGCCTCAAGCACAGCAAACTTGGCCTTAATCTCAGACTGATCGCGTAGGTTTGCCAAGTCTTTGGTCAATGCGGCCTGAGCACTCATCGATTGGGCAACCTGATCCTTGGCATCCTGGAGCTCAGCTCTGGCCTTAATGGATTCTTCGTTGGCCCTTTGCAGATTCATCTCAAGGGATGCACGATCATCAATAGCACTGTTTAAAGAAGCTGTACATTCTTCAAGTAATCTCTCTAGAACCTGAGCAGAGCGTGCGAACCCTTCTTTTTCTTGAAGAAGAAGGTCCTTCTCCTTGGTGAGTGCGTTAATCTGCTCGACACGTTCATTGTTAACATCAGTTAGCCGATTAACCTCACTCCCTAGGAGACCACACTGCTCTGTCAAGATCTTGTTCTCCTTCAGAGCATCCAACAACTCTTTCTTTACCTCGAGTACTTGATCGACGTTGTTAATCCTGGAGCGAAACATGAGCTCGGCAGCCAGCATACTTGACGGATAAAGCAAAATAAGTCAAGGTTAGAAGTCCGAGGCTAAAGTTATTCCCAACAGAAAGCGGGAAACACTTACCCGGGCAGAGTCAGCAGCAATCTGAAAGGCCAACTCCTCATCACTTAGCTCCCTCAGCACCCATTCTTCACGGGGACAGCACTTGAAAAGGTGACACGTGTCCATCACGTGGCACGAGCAGTAGTTCCAATGAACAGACATCTAACGGACAAACATTTATCACAAGCAGACCCAAAGGAGTTATGAAACACTTCATCACTCAACACGGTCTAAGTAAGCAGTTATTAACATGATCATTCACGAGCATTCAATTAATGGTCATTAAGGCAATCATTACAACCCAGCGGTTATGCATCCAACGGATACGTGCCCAGCAGTTACATATCCAAACGGATCAATTCCCAGCGGTTACGAATCCCAACGGGTGCCTATCAGACTTATAAATAGCATTTGCTCTAAACCATTGTAACACAACTTTACTTCATGTGTACAATATCAATAAGAATACTCTCTCACTCTTGCTCAGATATTCCTTTTGCTCATATTTGCCTACTATTTTAGTTCTTTGATCCTCTAAGTACGACTGGTATCTAAGAGCTCTCTCCGGGGATAAGCGAGACGACACGGTTACTTCTCCTTATTTCTGTCTATGCTTTATCTTTATCAGTTAATATATATATCTCGTTCTTGTATTGATCACAAATCTACCACCGTTTTGGTCCATCGTTCAAACTCTTAATCTTAACTATTGATCATGACTCCGCAGATATAAATTTAACTGTTAATTGGCCTAAAATTGGATCTAGGTTAAACAATTGCTATATTAGAAAAATGAAATAATTACACGACATTCTACTAAATGAGATACATAAAAAGAGAGATGCAGTCACATTTGACAAGAATATACTCGTGCAAACATAAACTTAGCAAAAGAATATACTCCCTCTGTTTCAGAATGGATGAAGCTTTTCGCTTTTCGAGAGTCAAACTGAATGAACTTTGACCAACAATTTAAGATGATTTTTTCCATCATATTGATATGCGAAGAGTTGCATGTTATAGTACTTTTCGTATAGTTTTTAAATATGCAAATTTTTATTTGAAAATATTAATTTAATATAGTCTAATTTAGGTTCAAAGATTAGTCAAATTGACTTTCAAAAAATAAAAAGGTTCATCCTTTTTGAAACGGAAGGAGTAATAGAGATTCAACCATTTCAATACAAATGAATTGGACTGACCTTTCAACTTTCACTGTGTAGCCTAGGATTCAGTTTCAGGAGGGAATATGGTGAGCTTGAATTTGATGCTTTTAGACGTCTTGCTTTTCATTACTATTTCTTTTGCAGAATTGATTGCTTTGCTTGTGTTCTCCAGCCTCATCTCTTGAAGGTTAGGTATGTCAGCCAGCTCAAGTGGCACAGCGTTGAGCTCACCACAGTTGATAAGAACGAGGTGCCTAAGTATTGGGAAGTTAAGATTGGAAGCTTCCCAAGACTCTTTTTCTGCCCTATCGATCCAAAAGACCTGGAGTTGGCTAAAACCTCCTATCTCTAGTTTCCAAGACTTGCCTATGAATGCATTTTCTTTCAACTTTAGGACCTCCAGGGATTCCAACTCCGCCAATTTGTCTGCCTCACTCCAATCAAACCTTGTGTTTTCCAAAGTTAGCTTCCTCAAAGTGCGTACAAGGCTGAAAAAGGATGGGCTCTGATGTACTTGTATTAATTATAAGAGTTTGTAAATTCTAGAATTTGCCAAACCCCTGAGGAAGGGCCTTGAAATCACCTGAGATAGCGATATACCTCAAATGAAATAACTGGTTAAAATCTTTGGAGAAAACAAATTTAAGGGATTCAGCTTCGAAGACCCTGATTAGTGGAAATGCTTTGCGGACTAGTTTGATGTGATTAGGAGACAACTCGATTTGTTTTTTGTTTTGAGGAAAAACAATAGAAAGATCTAACATGTTCTGCTAAATGTATTCCCAAAATTCTTTCAAAATAGAGGGTTGAATACACAATCGACGATAAGTATATGGTACAAGCAAACCCGAAGGAAATGCTAAACACGAACGTGGAAGACAAATAACAAGAAAAGTAAAGATAGAAGCAAGACAAATCTTGCTTCGATTCAAAAGAACAGTGAGGAACATGTCTCAAAGCTCGATTGAAAGGAAATCAAGACGCACCTATACTATACAAAAATCCTCAAGAAAGACCCGCTTCTTGCAAATTGAATGATCAAGAAGAAATTGTTCAAACGACTAACACCGGTTGACACAAGTTCTTTAAAAGCCCACATCGGGGTTCGGCTCCATCGGAGACTCACAATAGCACTTGCTATGTTTTTCATATACTAAAAACTGGATATCCTTGCAATGAAATGGAAATGAACTATTTATAGGCTATAGTAAGGATAAGGTAGTAAATAGTCACAAGTGACTAATAAAAACAAGCCACGCAGGGCTGAACTAAAATGTGTGTTCGGCAGCCTTGACTTTGGTACGTGGTCGCTTGCTCGAACTCATTGTCCTCGGATGCTCACTTGTCTTCGAGCTCATTGTCCTCGGTCACTTTGCCTTCGGGCTCAAATCTAAAGATAATGCCTTCGGTTCTTGAGCCCGACCACTCAGCTTCGGAGCAATTGCTTTCCTTCGGCCAGGCTAAGTGAATGTGCACATCGTGCAGCAGCTTGGCTTAGCTTCATGTCATTGGTCTCCTCGGTGGATCGGACACTTGATCAGCACGCGTTCGGGCTGCATCATCTTCCCTTTCTTGAGAAGATTTCGTCCTCGAAATCAAGCCCCCCTCATCCTCCGAAGTTTGACCTACAACACAAGGAACTAAGTCAGCAACATTAAAGGTGTTGGATACATTATACTCACCAGGGAGGTCGATCACGTAAGCATTGTTGTTGATCTTGGTCAACACTTGAAATGGACCATCCCCTCGAGGAGCCAACTTTCCTTTCCTTTGGTTCGGGAAGCGTTCCTTTCGGAAGTGAACCCAAACCCAATCCCCCTTCTTTAATTCCAACTTTTTACGCCTCTTGTTTTTCTTCAAGGCAACCTTTGCATAAGCTTCCTCGAGGTTCTTCTTCACCTTTGCGTGCAATTCGATCAAAGGAGCTGCTCGTTGAGTACCTTTAAAAATCAAGAACAGATTCTCGAGGCAATGGGGTTAAATCAAGTGGAATCAAAGGGTTAAAACCATACACACATTCAAACGGGGTCATATTGATCATTCTATGCACCGTTCGATTGTATGCAAACTCCATCATGGGCAGACGATCAACCCAGTTCTCAACCTTGCCTTCGGTCATTGCTCGAAGCAAAGATCCCAAGGTTCGGTTAACTACCTCGGTCTGTCCATCAGTCTGAGGATGGTGAGACGTCGAGAATAGTAGCTTGGTGCCGAGGGCACCCTACAAACACTTCCAAAAATGACTCAAGAATTTTGAGTCTCGATCACTCACAATAGTACGAGGTACACCATGCAATTTCAACACATTAGAAACAAACAATGTAGCTACATGCTGCGCATCATCACACTTTTTGCAAGGAATAAAGTGAGCCATTTTTGAAAAACGGTCAACCACAATGAAGATGCTATCATGTCCTCCCCCCGACCTCGGTAACCCTAGCACAAAGTCCATGGATATATTAACCCAAGGTCGATCAGGCACAGGCAATGGGGTATACAAACCATGAGGGTTGGACTTCGATTTAGCTTTCTTGCAAACGAGACAAGCGTTGCAAAGCTTTTCCACATCTCGTCGCATTTTGGGCCAATGGAACTGCTCGGTCAAGATACCAAGAGTTTTGTCGACACCGAAGTGTCCCATCAGACCACCGGAGTGAGCTTCTCGAACTAAGAGCTCTCTCCATGATGACACTGGCACACAAACCCTCCCATTCTTGAAGAGGTAGCCATCTTGCCATTGATAATTCTCAACCCTTCGGCCACTCAAGATCGCGTCACGAACGCATTTCAGCTTGGGATCGTCTTCGTACATCGACTTGATGCTTTCAAATCCCATGAGCCTAGAGGCGAGAGTGGTCGCTAAGGCAAATTTTCTTGATAGCGCATCGGCCACGACATTGTCTTTACCCTTTTTGTAATGAATTACATACGGAAAGCTCTCAATGAATTCAACCCACTTGGCATGTCTTTAGTTTAATTTCTCCTGTCCTCGGAGATGCTTCAAGGACTCATGATCACTTTTGATCACAAACTCTCGAGGCCACAAATAATGCTGCCAATGGGCGAGTGCTCGAACGAGGGCATACAACTCCTTGTCATACGTTGAGTAGTTCAAGGTTGCACCCTTAAGCTTTTCTCTAAAGTAGGCGATCTGCTTCGATTCTTGCATCAGCACTCCTCCGATCCCAACTCCAGATGCATCACACTCGACTTCGAATGCTTTGCCGAAGTCAGGGAGTTGCAACAACGGGGCAGAGCAAAGCCTCCGTTTCAACTCCTGGAAAGCCCTCTCTTGGGACTCTCCCCACACAAATGGATGGTCTTTCTTAACCAGCTCAGTCAAAGGAGCTGCCACGGTGCTAAAGTCACGGACAAACCTTCGGTAAAAGCTAGCTAAGCCATGGAAGCTACGAACTTGTGATACCGAGGTTGGAGTTGGCCAATCCTTGATGGCTTCGACTTTTGACTCGTCGACTTCAACACCATTAGCACTGACAACGAATCCAAGAAAGACTACACGCTCGACACAAAAGGCACATTTCTTGAAGTTAGCATATAACTTCTCTTCTCTAAGTTTATCAAGCACTAGCCTTAGGTGTTCAACATGTTCATCCACTGATTTACTATAAACAAGTATGTCATCGAAGTAAACGACAACAAACTTATTTATGAACGGTTTGAGCACATGGTTCATCAGTCCCATGAATGTGCTCGGTGCATTGGATAAGCCAAAAGGCATCACCAACCATTCATAGAGACCGAATTTGGTCTTGAATGCGGTTTTCCACTCGTCTCCGGGTTTCATTCGGATTTGGTGGTAACCGGACCTGAGGTCTATCTTCGTAAAGCATGAAGAACCACTTAACTCATCTAGCATGTCATCTAATCGAGGGATGGGATGACGATACTTTACCATTATTTTGTTGACTGCTCGGCAATCAACACCAATTCGCCATGTTCCATCTTTCTTTGGGACAAGTATAACAGGAACGGCGCAAGGACTCAAGCTCTCTCGAACAAGGCCCTTGTTCAACAACTCATCAACCT
The DNA here is from genome assembly GCA_037355625.1 of Petunia x hybrida. NCBI lineage: Eukaryota > Viridiplantae > Streptophyta > Magnoliopsida > Solanales > Solanaceae > Petunia > Petunia x hybrida. The sequence goes on along the minus strand of JBBBVM010000317.1, from coordinate 1,819,093 downwards.
GCCTTTGGAGCTCTTTGATGTCTTCGGGATTACACCGGTATGCAGGTTTATTGGGGATTTGGGACCCCGGTACGAAGTCAATTTGGTGCTCGATTCCTCTCAATGGAGGTAATCCACCAGGCATTTCTTCAGGGAACATGTCTCCGAAGTCCTGCAAAACACTTTGTACAGCACTAGGCAAAGGGTTATCGTTAGAAGAATCATCATTAGAGTTTAGAAAGATACCCTTGTGCACGAGGCAAATCATCATCTGGCCGTTATCGTTGCCTCGTAGAAACTCACCCGGTTGCATTATTGCACAGATTCCTTTTACTTCGGGCAATTAGTTTGTCTCTTCAGCCCCCACTTTTGCTCCCATCGGAAGCTTAGCTTTGGCCGCTTCTTTCAATTCTTTCATCCGTTTATAGTTCTCGGTGACTTGTTTTGGAGACAAGGGTTTGAGTATGAAACTCTTCCCATCGAGCCTTACAGTGTAAGTGTTGGATCTGCCATTGTGAACAGCTGTTCGGTCATATTGCCATGGTCGACCCAATAGCAAATGACAAACTTGCATCGACACCACATCGAATATCATTTCATCTTGATATTCGCCAATTCTAAACTTGATTCATACTTGTTTGACAACCCTCAATTCTCCACACTTATTCAGCCATTGTAATTTGTTAGGGTGGGGGTGTTTCAAAGTAGTTAGTCCCATTTGTGAAACCAAGGTTTGGCTCACCACATTTGCACAACTACCAAAATCAATGATCATCGAACATACCTTTCCCCTCACTCGACATCGGGCGTGAAAGAGGTTTTCTCTTTGGTTGTCCTCTTCTTCAAGAGTCATGCAGCTCAAATTCCTTCGAACTACAAGAAACATTTCCGGATGATCAGCTTCGGTAGCTTCTCGATCATCAACACCTTCAACTCGGTCAATCTCCTCGATAAATTCCTCCTCGATGTCACTCGCTTGCTCATGGACGGTTCCATCTTCGAGCAGGAGCATAACCTTGCGAGTTGGGCACTCCTTTGCCATGTGACCATAACCCTTGCATATTGGAAGCAGTAGGAGAGTTGAGTTGAACTTTACCTCCCACTTCTCTTGATTGGTTAACGGTCACACCCCTCTCGAAGGGTCTCTTCGAATCTCGAACAGTGTTGGCACTTGTTTGGTTTGGACTCTTCCAATCTTTACCTCGGTTCAAAGGAGTAGAAGTAGTGACTCCCCGATACCGGTTTGCCTTATCGTCCCTCACCAATTTTTCAGCTTCGGTGGCAGCATCGAACAAATCTTCCAACGTGTGATACACGTGTAGCCTCAATTGAGATGACACATCCCGAGCCAAGCTATTTTTGAATCGGATAATGGCTTGTTCTTCATCTTCTACCAGATCAAGATTCAATCGAACCTTTTCAAACTCATCATGGTACTCTTGGACTGACTTGGACCCTTGCTTTAGCTCATAGAGCTTTTGCATTTGAGTTTGCCTGTACTTGGCACTCAAATACTTAGCATCCATTGCTCTCATCAACTGCGGCCAAGTATTGACTACGGGATAGGCATTCCTTCGTCTATGCCTTTTATCAGATTCCCACCATGTTGATGCATAAGCTTCGAACGAAGCGATATCATGGGCAGCTTTTCTCTCCTCGATCATCTCATTGGTTTCAAAGATGCGCTCCATTCTAAGCTTCCATTCATGATATTCATCTGGATCACTAGTTCCTTTAAATGGTGGAATAGTGATCTTGACACTGTTCAAATTTGAGTCTCGAACACCACGAACCTATTCGGGATACTCATCATCACGATCATTAACCTCACGCTCAATATTTCTTTCAACATTTGCGCCTCGGCCTCGACCTCGGAAATTTCCACAACCTCGGTGAGTTTGCCTTCGGTGAGTGAATGGCGGCTCATTCTCATACTCGTCCTCGGGAAATTCCTCGTCATCAACCTCTTCGACAACGGCTCCAAGATCTCTTCGGGCCTTTGGAAGTGGTATCCTCTCTCCTCGGGGAATGCCCAAGTTTTGATAGCCAGCTTGGGGATTGCCCAAGTTTTGTTGCGCTTGGGGATTGCCCAAGTTTAGTTCTCTCCGAATTACTTCACTTGTCAACTGATGTTATCGAACAAGCTCAGCATACAGCTCAGGTTTCATTGGAGTAGAGTTGCTAGTTCCAGCGTCGGACCCATTTATGGTCATGAACGCACTTCCTTGCTCGAGTTGAGCTACTCGAGCAGTCACTCCTCTTACTTCGGCACTGACGCCTTGTATCGCAGCCATGAGATCGGCTAACGACACTTCGGGCTTCTCAATGCCTTTGCCATCGCCTCCATTCCCAGCCATGGTACCTGCACAAGTCAAAGACCAACAAATGTTAAGGTTAGAAATCACCTCACACACTCCCTCACCTTTGATGGGTGGCACTCGGGTCCACTCAATTTATGGGTTCGGTTTTGGTCACTCAAGAACTTGTAGCCAATGGCTTCCTCGGTTGATCAACCTCTCTCAATTCCTTCGAATTGGACAATCTACGATGTCTTACTTCGGGAAGAGTGAGTTGATTTGACTTAATGGAACGGACAGCTATTTACTCTTGTGCTTCGGGAAGTCAAAGAAATTTCTATGAAGTTGGACTTCGGTCACCCACGCACGAGTTCCTATCAGCTCAAATGAGTTAGTACGACCTCGAGTAGGACAATTACTCAAAAGATCCACTAACTAGAATTTCGGACAGAAGAAAGTGAAAACCTAGGAGAATCTACCCTTTGATTCCCTTTTGGAATCTTTTTCAAACACACCAACTCTTGTCCGTACAAGAGTGGTCCCTCCTTGGTACGGATAGGGTTTTATCTTATCCACTTTCCCTTTTCAGCTGACAAATTTTCACCTGGGGTTTTGATGTTTACACTTTACCCCTTTCTTCTTCAATGGAATAGTGAAACTTTGCTCCGGCGTACAGACAAATTAGCTTCGGTTCACTGACCACGATTTCTAACAGAATCTGGGTTGCTTCTTCAACTCCGGTTCCAACAACAACGGAGGAAGTTCAGTCGAAGTTCTTGAGCTAAGATTTCAGCTCCTTCGTGTCGTACACTGTTACAATCTTGTAACAATTTTCCGGCATACGGACAACAATTCAAACTCAGAACTTCGAACTTTCAAGCACAAAACAAACCCAATTCACTCAAGAACCACCAATCTTCATCGGTTTCAACTAAACACGATGGGGTTCGAGTTCCAGTCACCATTAAAGCTCGAAACAGTCCAAAATTTTGCCAAGAAACCCTAGTCACGAAAATGGTACGTCGGGTACTCGTTGGAATCAGGGAACAATGGTGAACAAGAATCAATGGTTGTTTAATCCCAACAACCAACAATCAAACACAATTTTTGAATTTTTGTTTTTCTACTTTTTTTTTTTTATAAACGCTCAGCAACAACAATCAAACACACGGAAGAAAGCTGAAACTGAAGATAAAAGCACGATTTAAGTGAACAGGATTTGAGGTTGTAAGAACAAACTCAAACCTTGCTCTGATACCAAGATGGTGCAAGCAAACCCGAAGGAAATGCTAAATACGAACGCGGAAGACAAATAACAAGAAAAGTAAAGATAGAAGCAAGACAAATCTTGCGTCGATTCAAAAGAACAGTGAGGAACCTGTCCCAAAGCTTGATTGAAAGGAAATCAAGACGCACCTATACTATGCAACAATCCTCAAGAAAGACCCGCTTCTTGCAAATTGAATGATCAAGAAGAAATTGTTCAAACGACTAACACCGGTTGACACAAGTTCTTTAAAAGCCCACATCGAGGTTCGGCTCCATCAGAGACTCACAATAGCAGTTGCTATGTTTTTCATATACTAAAAACTGGATATCCTTGCAATGAAATGGAAATGGACTATTTATAGGCTATACTAAGGATAAGGTAGTAAATAGTCACAAGTGACTAATAAAAACAAGCCACACAGGGCTGAACTAAAATGTGTGTTCGGCAGCCTTGACTTCGGTACGTGGTCGCTTGCTCGAACTCATTGTCCTCGGACGCTCACTTGTCTTCGAGCTCAATGTCCTCGGTCACTTTGCCTTCGGGCACAAATCTGAAGATAATGCCTTCGGTTCTTGAGCCCGACCACTCAGCTTTGGAGCAATTGCTTTCCTTCGGCCAGGCTAAGTGAATGTGCACATCGTGCAGCAGCTTGGCTTGGCTTTGTGTCATTGGTCTCCTCGGTGGATCGGACACTTGATCAGCACGCGTTCAGGCTGCATCAGTATATGTTGAGTTGAATGTTTTGAATTATGACAAACGAAGGACCTAGTAGTTCTGGAGGAGAACTTGGTCCTTACAGAGAAGGGCATGACTGATCGAAAAGATTATGGAATGAAAATCTATGCAGAACTAGGAGTAGTGGTGCGTGAACTATTGCGCATCCTAGTCAGCTAAAAGAAGTTGTGTCGTGGCTGTGTCTTTGAAGTATGAATAAGAGTTGGAGCTAAACAAGGGAAGGTTTGCAGGAAATCTTGACTTGCCATATCTGCATGGTTTTCTAGTGGAATACTACTAGGGTTATGAAGCCCTTATAAAAGCTAGTAATTGAGGCAGCCGCAAACAGTTATTCACCACGAGAGTTGAGAGCAATCATAAGGCGATCCAATAACTTTCAAAGTGAATTAACTGCTGAGGGCAACCGTTGAAGAATAAAGAGTTTAACTTAGATATTCTGTCTAGGTTCTTTATGAGAGTTGTCATTGTTTTGTGCTAAAACAGTTTTTACCTACATGCTTAGTTTAGAAGCAATGGTAATAGGTGAATCTTGAGTGATTACTTTGTAAAGCTAGAGTTTAGCTTTGTTGAGTGATTAGGGTCTAGAGTGTACTGTAGCCCCCAGGTTACAGAGTTTTGTAATTTAAAACTTGCTCTTTGTATTAGTGGATTGATTCTAAAATCCCAAAGTGCGGGTCTTGGTTTTTCTCCCTTGATCAAAGAGTTTTCCACGTAAAAGTCCCGTGTTCTTTAAGTTTGCAGTGTGTGTGTTGCAGTATTTGTCGTGAAAGCAGTTGTGACAAGAACAAGGTTCTAAACATTAAGAATCTGGTTCTTCGACGAAAATCGGAGGAGACTATTCAACCCCCCTTCCCCTTCTAGTCCATAGGAGGTGCTTAGAGTATAACAAGTGGTGTCAGGGCGGGTCTTCTTGTTCTAGGTTAACATATTGAGAAGGATCTAATCATGAGTGTACCACCTACTATCACTGAAGGACAGTCGGCTCTGAGGCCCCCACAATTTAATAGGCAATACAACGCTTGGTGGAAGAACATAATGGAAAACTATATTTGTGCGAAAGATTATCAACTCTAGTTGATTGTTTTTTAAGGACATCTGATACCAACCAAAGTTGTTGGCGAAGGAGCTGCTGCACGAGAAGAACCCAAAAAAAAAAAAAAGAGGAGTTCAATGAGGCTGAATACAAGATGGTTGAAAAGAACCACAAAGCCAAACGATTGGTAATCTGTGGGCTTGGTCCTGAAGAGTTCAATAGAGTCTCATCCTATAAGACGGCAAAAGAAATTTGGGATGCCCTGGAAGTCGCGCATGAAGGAACGACTGAAGTTAAGGACTCCAAGAGAAGAATGTTGAAAAGACAATTTGAGTTGTTCACCATGGGAGAGAAGGAGTCAATATAAGACATGATGACAAGGCTGACTATCATCACAAATGAGATGAGGTCTCTAGATATAGAGTTGCCGAAAGTTGAAATGGTGGACAAGGTTCTGAATGTACTTCCTGACGTCTGGGAACCAAAAATGACTGTTATTATTGAGTCCAAACTTCTTAGATCTATCAAGCTTGAAGAACTGGTTGGAAGCTTGAAAACACATGAAATGATGAAGGAATCAAAGAGTAAGCCATTGCCCAAGAAGGACAAGACTCTTGCACTTGAAGCAACTCAGGAATCTGAGGAGTACGTTGACTTGCAATCAGTTGAAGCTGCTACGGTTAGTTCCTTGAGGCAGAAGTTTAATCTTGGAAAGTTCAAGGGCTTCAAAAGGAACAACAAAGAAAACACTGGTAGAAAGAACATAGTAGACAGTCCAGACTACTCAAGGTGTTTTAACTGTTTCAAGAAGAACCATGCAGTTATGGATTGTCCAATGTGGGAAATTGAGTGGATGAAGAATAGAGCCACAAAGGAGAAGGAAAAGGAGGCATCAAAAGATAATGATAAAGACAAGAAGAAATTCAGACGACCTCCAAACTTCAGAGCAGAAAGAAGGAAGAAAAAGGAGGCATTCTATGCTACATGGGGACCAACTGACAGTGAGTCTGATGAAGAAAATAAATTCGAGGGTGAGTCTCCACTAGCATTGATGGGATTGTCTGGTGAGAACTTAGATGGAGAAGATCCACGGGAGTTCAGAGGAGGAAGAGATCCTTTTAAGCCACCTGTGTTTAATGGAACAAGCTATAAATGGTGGAAGAAACAAATGAAAGTCTTCCTTCAAGCGATAGATTACAACTTCTGGTTGATTGTGAAACGAGGACCTCATGTACATGTGAAGAAAGTAGCAAATGGATCTTTGGTTCCAAAGCTGGTAGAAGAACTCGATCCTCAAGATTTGGATTGGCTGCAAGCAAATGCTAAAGCTGTGTTGTACTTGAGAAAAGGGATGGCGACTGATGTACTAGCAAAGGTGTTAGAGTACAAGTCCGCAAAAGAAATTTGGGAGAAGTTGAAAGAGATTTACACTGAAGATGACCAGAAGAAGGAATCAGCTCTCATGGCAACAGATGGAGAAGAAGCTGCTCATTCAGCTGAGGTATGTCTTTCTGAACTAAAAGAAAATTTGCACACATACTCAACTGAAAAATCTGATTCTAATAACAGCCACCTTGATTGAAGGTTATGAAAAGGTAAAACCTGAGAAAGACAAACTAACTGATGATATAAGTGATCTAAGAGCAACATGCAAGGGCTTTCAAGAGCAAAATATTGAACTTGAAGAAATTAATGCACTCCTAAGAGGGCAGGCTCTTGTGTCAAACTCTAAGATCTCAGAACTTGAAATTGAATTAAATCAGTTAAAGGAAAATGTAAATGGTAAGCAAGTAATCAGTGAAGTTCAAATTTTTCTTGAAGATGAGCTCAAGAGAACAAATGAGATCCTGTATCAGGAAACTGAGAAAAATAGAGTTCTCAAACAAAAGTTTGAAAAAGCTGGCTATGAGCTTACCAGATTAACAAAATAGAACAAATCCTCTGAGGCAATGAACTGGGTTCTTGAAACCAGAACAAAGGGAAACAAGGGCTAGGATTCAAGAAACATTTGCCTTCATATAATCCCAAGAGTAAGTATGTGGGTTTGCCTTGTAACATGTTGTGCACCTTCTGTGGCAAAACTGGGCACTACAGACAAAGGTGCATGGCTGCAAGTAAGGCAAAGGCCAAAAGTAAGACGACTACTTTACCTGTATTGGCTAAGAAAGATTTGATTCATCCATTTTCTCATAAGAAGTGACCCAAGCTTGTCTGGGTTCCTAAAACTAACCATTGATTTGTTTTGCAGGCTGGAGTGAGAGTGAACAACCCAAGCTGGATTCTTGACAGTAGTTGTTCAAGAAACATGACTGGAGACAGAAGGAACTTTCTCTCACTCGCAACATTTCAAGGAGGCAGTGTAGCCTTCGGTGAAGGAAAGAGTGGTCAGATTGTAGGAATTGGAAGACTTGGTAGATCCTTAGATCAAGAAATTGAAAATGTATATTGTGTTGATGGTCTCAGACAGAATTTCCTGAGTATCTCTCAACTATGTGACAGAGGAAATGAAGTTAGCTTCTAATCTGTAGGATGTACGGTGAAGAACCTACAGAGTGGAGAAATTGTCATGAACGGAAAAATGGTGAATAATGTGTACAAAGCATCACTGGGATCACTTCCTGAGAATAATCTGACAGGCTTGAATGTTCAAGAGAGTGATTCCCAGTTGTGTCAAAAAATGATGGGACATGCTAGTCTGTCACATCTCAACAAGTTGGTGTCGAAGGAGCTTGTTCGTGGGCTGCCAAACAAGAAATTTGAAGACATCAAGATGTGTGATGCTTGTGTTAAAAGAAAACATGTGAGATCATCCTTTAAGTGAGCACTTCAAAGCCACTGGAGTTGATTCATATGGATCAATGTGGACCAATGAGAGTCAGAAGTAGAGGAGGAAAGAGGTTTGTGTTCGTGATTGTTGATGATTACTCAAGGTATACTTGGACCTTTTTCCTCGCATCCAAAATGAAACTTTCGATAGCTTCAAGGACTGGGCTGGAGTTGTACAGAAAAGGTTGAGTCTAGAATTGATCAGTATCAGATCTGACCACGGCACAGCACGAAATTCGAAAATGCTAAATCTCTGAGTACTGTACGAAACATAATATTGATCATAATTTCTCTGCACCCAGAACTCCATAGCAAAATGGAGTAGTTGAAAGGAAGAATATGTCTCTGGAGGATATGGCAAGAACCATGCTGCTATCAAGTGGTCTTGCAAGAAACTTCTGGGCTGAAGCTATAAACACTGCATGTTACTTGCTGAACAGGTGTTCCATAAGGGCCATTCTTAACAAAACCCCTTATGAACTTCTAAGAGGAAGGAAACCGAATATTGCACATCTGAGGCCTTTTGGGTGTAAATGTTTTGTCCACAACAACGGCAAGGAACCGTTGGAAAAATTTGATGCAAGAAGTGATGAGGCAATATTTCTTGAGTATTCTACCTGTAATCACCTAATTTTGGCACCTAAAATACAAAAATGCATAAAATATGTGTGTTAATTGTTACTCCCTCTGTTTCAGAATGGATGAACTTTTTCGCTTTTCGAGAGTCAAACTGGATGAACTTTGACCAATAATTTAAGATGATTTTTTTCATCATATTGATATGCGAAGAGTTGCATGTTATAGTACTTTTCGTATAATTTTTGAATATGCAAATTTTTATTTGAAAATCTTAATTTAATATAATCTAATTTAAGTTCAAAGATTAGTCAAATTGACTTTCAAAAAGTAAAAAGGTTCATCCTTTTTGAAACGGAGGGAGTATGTGATTTTACCTTTTCTTTGACTATTTTTAATTAATTAATTAGGAGAAAAATGCTAGAAAAATAAACAAAAATAGGATTATTTATGAGTATGTTTTGCCTACGTTCTTGTGTTAATTAAAATATTGCATGTGCTATTTGTGGATGTTGTAAATTATTTAATTTTAGTTAATTAGGATAATTGTTAGTTTAAGTGTGTAAGATTTTGCAAGTATTAGATGGCTAAATTGGGCCACTTAAATTCAGAAAAAAAAAAAGCAAACAAACAAGCAGCCCACAACAAACCGACTTGGCCCAATTCTAATCCTGACCCGACCAATATCGTTCAGCTTAAAGGCTAAAAATTGCCATTTTGGTAAAATTTTCCCAAAAAATAATCAGATCCAAAAGGGAACCCCTACCCCTTTTCGACCCATCGCCGTAAACTTCCGTGCTCCGGCGACCTCCACACTTTCCGACCAAATATTTACATCCCTCGGCTCGCCGTGGCCCTCTCTCTCCGAATGTGGTGTCGATTTCTGCAATTTCTCAAACATTTGGTGTAAATCGAGGTTGGAAGATCGGCCAAAATCATGACCCCGGCGACGTCAATTCTTTCAGAGAATTCATACATTACCAGGTTCTTCTCACTCGTCCCTATACATTTGTAAGCTTAGTTTCACCGAATCCCTCCACCCCCAATTTTGTCCTCTTTCCCGTTCCCATTTTGCTCCGAGGTTAGTGGTGTTTCAACTGTGGTGAAGCGACGGCTTTGGGGGTCTGTTTATGGTGGTAATATAGTCTTGAAAGGGGAAGCGGGTGTCTTAAATGGCGTTGTTGATACGGCTGTTATGGTGATGGATGGTGGAGATGACAGGGTTGGGGTTTTGTGTTTTGTGTGTGGGTGATGATGGGTTTTATTTCGATGGCTAGGCAAATGTGGTATCGTGTTTTCATTCACGGATGGAGGCAGCAAGGGTGATGCTGCTTTGGCGCTGTGAGGCTGCTCGTCGAGGCAGCGCCAGAGACGTTGAAACAATGATGTTGATGCTTTGTTAAGGGCAGTGGTCGTAGTGGAAATTTGCCGCAGCGAGGTGTTTGTTTGCTTTGGCTTCGTGGAAGCTATAAGGCTGTGGTACAATGATGCCAGTGGCGACAACGGGAAGCTGATCAAGGGTAGTGCTGGTGATGTTTTGGCTTTCACGGGTTACAAGTAAATCCCATTTGCTTTGTTTCATCTCCTTTTGTTCACAGTTTGTTTTAGTTTAGAGTGTTGTTTATGTTGGTTTATATAATAAGGAACATAGTGTAGGTGCAGGCATTTTTTTGACTAAGTCATAATTGTATTGGAAAAATGTTTGACAATTTGTTAGATGGGTGAGTTGTTTATGCCTCGACCAAGGCTTTGTTATTTTTCACTGTTAAGCCATGAATTACCTAGTCCTTTGATGAATCCAAGCATAAAGTTGTATCCAAGTCATTGTTTGATTCAGTTTAAGCCTGGAATGCTTGCCTAATTATGCTTGTTACTTGTTTAGATCTTTTATCTGCATACTCTGTCGTGTGCATGGTTGAAAGAATATGAATGCTTGTGTGAGTTTCGTCTATGGCTCGTGTATTTTTTGTCCAGGCATCAAATGTTGCGTGGAGTGTGATTAGTTTGTGTTAGTGTTCAAGCATGACCTGTCTAGTCTCAGATTTGGTATTTGTTGTTAGGGTGATATAGCTGAGTTTGGGAAGTGAAGTTAGTTACTTTCTGGTTGTTTAAGCCTGCTTAGGCGTGCGCTTGGCTATGCTTGTTTGTCATCAATTGTTTAAAGTCTTCGGGTAGGAATTAAACTGGTTAAGTATGTTGCAGTGGGCTGTTTGGTTTAGTTGTCTGATGGGCTGGGGAGTTTTTCTTTCGGGTCAAGAAGCTGAAGCCCATGGAATTTAAATTTTCATTTAGATATTTTGTCTGAAAAGAAAGAGAGTTGGAAGAGTCAAATAGTGAGACAAAACTAGTACCGAAGGGATATGTTTCAGCACCCTTTAGGAGAGGTGAGAGGCTTAGCATAAAAGAGGCAATTGGCACTTTAAAGAGTCACATGTTGTGTAGTACTTTCTTCTGATAAAGCAAATGGTCACATGTGAGCCTTTGTCTTTTACACTTCCCTCACACTCCACCCCCTCTTACCTATTTAAGACCCTTTTGTCTTTCATTATAGGGGGATACACACGAAAATCAGAGAAACACTTCTCTTTGAACAGATCTGGAACATCTGAAAATACTCAAAAAAATTGAGAGTAGATCTGAGGAAAAAAAAGACACAAAAGAAATTTAGAGTCAAAAAAGGGAAGATTGAGCGAAACACAGTAGTCTATGTTTAAGGCAAGATAGAGGCATGGTTGAATGCTGGTGTTCTTTTGTTATGCTGTTGAGCTTGGTTGGATGGGCATCTCTTTGGAAGCTTTGGCATTTTCTTCAGTAGGTATTCTTCTTAAACTCTTTCATGTATTATGTATGAATTTAGCCTATTCAGGGCCATAATGTGTAAAATGGCCTACCCAAGGCCCCTGGAGTGTAGAATCAGCCTCAAAGGGCTTTTGTATCTTTACTTTGCGTTTCACATACTGCTGTCTATGTAAAGAGGGGGCTAAAAAATCAGGAAAAGGTAAAATCTTACAAGCCACTTCATGTTTTATAAAGAGTTGTATGATAAATTAAGTTGTACACATTTTATAACCCTTTTTTTTTAAAACAAAAAAGGGGCAGCCAGTTTCCAAGATAAATCACATATGAATATGTATTTTAATTTGTTAAGATTTGAGGTTTAGGCAATAATGTAGGATTGAAATTGATGCAAATTATGTGTGGAGGCCGAATCAGGAAATAAGCAGGTGAATTAGGACATGAATACAAAATGCTTAAGAGATGTAAAGCTGAGACAAACTCGTCCAGTACGCAAGGCATCGTTGTAGGCTTGTTTAAGAGCAGCGGTCAATCTAAAGCGAGAAAAGAAAAATAACTAAAAAAAAGCATAACACCCATGGTTAATAAATCCTAATAAATTGCATGTTCAGGCGGTTAGTCTTTGGCCAAAGAAAGTTTAATCAAATGTCATTTTGTTCACTCGAAACTCATTTAAATCAGGAGATTTTGTTCGGGTGAAGTGCCTGCACAATTTAACTAATTTAAGTCGGAAGATTTTGTTCGGGTGAAGTGCCTGCGCAATTATATCTCGATTCGAGTTTCTGCTTGAACGAAAAATTAGTATCAAATCAAAGCGTAACAAACAAAGGCAAATATTACAAACAAATTCAAAGAGTCGAAAAATGCGTCAATAAAAGCAATTGTGCTTGGCACAGGACTCGAGGGTGCCTAACACCTTCCCAAGAGTCAACCGAGATCCTTACCCGGAACTCTGACGCAGACAATTTACGAGTCATAGGTGTTCTAGGTACACCACCTTGGTGACTTGGCACACCTTTAACTTGTCAAGTGGCGACTCCGAAAATCTCTTAATAATTTGTGTACCTATTAAACACCTAGTCACAACCTTTAAACTTAATTATAATTTCTCTTTTAAGTTAAAAAAGGGGTCGTGACAGCTTGGCGACTTCGCTGGGGAAGAAAGTGAAAACTGAGAGTCTCAGGCTTTAAAATTTGTCGTTTTTCAGCTTTTGAATATTGTTTGTATAAGTTGCCTTGAATGTTACTGCTTTGATATGTTTGAACTGTATATACACAATTGTTTTCTCTCATAAACCTCTGAGTCTTCTGGAACACTGTACACATGCACGCCAGTTTCGCTTCGGCGTCTAAAATTTCTGTCGTGTCTCAGGACACCAAAAGTTAACCCTTCTTAAGAGGAGGTGCGTTGAGTTAGGCCGTTAGACGTTGTCGACCGGTACCCCGAGGCACTTCCAAATTGCCAGAAATTATAGAACATGAACCCATTGAGTCACCTAGAGTTGAACCTGTGCTTTTATCTAGGCCGATTTTTTTGCATGTCATTAGACTTAGTGAGGTGCGGTACACCGGTACCGCACTTGTCTAGGCTGACTCCCTCGTGTCATAATGGGGCCCACGTCCCCACAAGATGCATCATGAGCATATAATGTGTTGCATTTGTTCTAGTCTAAGGGTTGTTATGTTGACCGATCACTGAGGGGCGAGAGCCAAATTTTGAAGGAAAAAAAAAAGAGGGAAAATGATAGAAAAATTGGGTTTAGTCACGTGTCTCGAAATATCTTTTGTTTTTATGCCGTTAAAATGACAAATTTTTTCAAGAATTTTTGAGTTTCATCTTGTGTCCGGGTTTGGTCCCAAATATTAGAAAATAATTTTTCATAGTTTTGCGCTGTTATGATAGCGAAATTTTGAGATCCTTTTATGTTTGAATCTGTGTCCATTTCTAGTCCGTATTTTTTAAAAGTAATTTATCGGGGTTTTACGATGTCATAATGACCAATTTTAGTAACCAATTTTGCGTCTAATTTGTGTAATATTTTGTGTCGTTGTGTCGTCCTAATTGCCAGATTTTGTAATACTCTAAGATTCTTTCTCGAATTAGATCGAAGAGTTTTGTTTCTTAAAAAAAAGATAAAAAAGAAATCGTTTTCGTCTTTGTATTGCCGTAATGTCCGATTTTGGAGTCACCTTTCGGATAAGAAAAATAGTTTGTTTCATAATTTGTTTCATAATTCGTTCTTAAGTTCCGTTTCGAATCTCCGATTGAGTCTTAATTTTTCATTAAAAAAATATTGTTTTAGGGTCCCGCGTTGCTTTGTTTTGTTTAAGGTCAAGTCAGGGTACAGACGATAAATTGTAATTAGCTAAGTTGTATTTTGTGTCGATCCTTGTGGAATAATCTGACTCCGCTATAATTCCGAGTCTCATTATTTTCACAGTTCGGGTGTACCAGCCCAATGTGTCAGTTTATGTATATCTTTGACTCGTGCATCATGTCAAGCATTTTATTTTGAGTTCGTCTCGTGTCGTTTGTCTAAATTACGTTTGCTGAGTCAGAAAAATAGGAAAGAAAAAAATAATAATAATCATCCAAGTTCGTCCTTGTGCTGATTACGTATCAGCTAAAAAAAATTTCTAATTTTGATCAAGGCACATAAGCAATCTTTCGGGGATACGATCAGTACACTCGGCTTACGTTGTTAACCGTTTTGGGATGACTTATAACAACCTTAGGCTGCAATTTGTACTTCTTTTGTGCTAACCTGTTTGGTTAACTAGCTTGAGCAACGGTCATGCTGGCCCCACATTTCTACTCCACCAGAATCAAGGGACCACTGCCTGTACTAGAAGTGGTTGAAGCACCTCTTCAGGAAAGCACTCAAACAATGATGACTGAGGAAATTGAGAACACTGAACTGGTTCGCTTAGCTGAGCAACAAGCCAAGATGGTCGAGGACTTTGCAGCCATGAAAGAATTGATGACGCTGCTAACTCGTAACTTGGCAGCAGTTCAGGCACCTCCTGTTCCGCCAGGTGCTGCTGGTTTCATGGCAAATACTCAGCCACCAGGACAAGGGCAATCTACAGTGGCAGGAGACCCCCGTTACCCTCCGGGATTTGGTCTACATCCGGCAACTGACAATGCAGTCGGACCCTCTACTACACAACCTGGGGCACAATTCCCACAACAAGGACAACATGGCCAACCCCAGGTTCCTTCCGCAACATTCACCGTTCCTGCAGGACACTTTGCAAAGATCGAACAGTGACCCACAGTTAAGGGCCCATGATCAACAATTTGAGCAAGCTCAGGGTAATGTCTTCTGCCAAACCGAGTCGTATGATCAGGGATACCACCCAGAATCACATGCTGATATCGAGAGGTTGGGAAAAACAGAAGAGAATGATTTTGCTCGAAAATTGAAAAACTTGGAGCAAACTGTGAAAAACATACAAGGGCAAGGGGGTAAAACCAATATTTCATACAAAGACCTGTGTTTGTTCCCTCATGTGCCATTGCCTGAAGGTTTTGTTGTGTCCACATTTGATCTGTACATTGGACAAAGTGATCTAAGGATCCACATGAAGATCTACCTTAACGAAATGAGGGGCATTGAGAAGGATGAATTGTTGATGGCATACTTTGCTGACAGTTTGGGAGGACCGGCAACAGAATGGTTTGTGCAACAAGATGTTTTGAAGTGGGTCACCTTTGATGATATGGCCAGCGCTTTCCTAAACCATTATGGTTACAAAATGGAGGCTGCTCCTGATCGTTCTTCCTTGAAGACGATCATAAAGAAACCAAATGAAAGTTTCAAGGAGTATGCCTATAGATGGCGCGAGCAGGCAGCGTGTGTGAGCCCTTTGATACCCGATGATAAAATGGTCGAAGAGTTCATTGAGGTGCTGGATGAAACCTACTACCAAGCAATGGCCTCCGCCATAAGGAAACAATTCAGTGAAGCAGTGAGAATTAGAGAGATGATTGAGAGAGGAATCAAGGCAGGCAAGATTGTCAGTCAAACAGCTTTGCGAGCCCAGGCAGGAGCCTTCGGGAAGAAGAATCAAGATGATGTAGCCATGGTGGGTTCGAGTTAATAAAGTGGAGCGAGAAAAGATACAATCAAACCCACTCATACCAAGCTCCACAAATACGTCCTCCACAACCCTACTATCCTCCACAAAATCCATGATACTTCACTCTCCCACCACAATACTCAGTCCATCTAGCACAACCATATGCTCCAGCACCTTTCTATCTGCAATGGCGTGCTCCTGCCCCACAGCCTACATATCCCACTCACCAAGCTCCACATAATCATTTTCAAGCTCCATCAAATCTTTCTTACCGGCCAAAGGGGCCTCCTATTTCCCGCCCAAGTGCTTATCATCAGAAGCTGCGTAAGGAAGAAAGGAACAGGTTCACACCAATTGGAGAATCTTACTCCAGCCTTTTCCAAAAGCTGAAGAACTTGAATATGCTGAAGCTAATTGCTGAAAATGTCCTCCCAATAACGAAGGTGGACCATACTCGTCAATGTGCTTACCACTCAGACATGCCAGGGCACGACACAGATGATTGTCGTAGTCTCAAGAAGGTGATCCAAGCTCTGATATATAATGGTCAGATCCAAGTCGAGGGCTCAGATGCACCAGATATCAACCAGAACTCATTGCCCGTCCATGATGATTTGCATTTGGTGGGAATGGTATGTGGAGAAGATTTGAGAGCTGAATCTGCAATGCCGATAGTACCTGTTGGTGGTGTGTCCATTAGGGCTAACCAAATACTTGTGACAGTGAACTGTGTTCCTGAAATTGTGCCAGGAGTGGCAGACAGAGTAAGGGTTGAAGAAATGAAGAAGATGAACATGTCTCTCGAGAAGCCAATTTCATATCTTACCCGGTCATTCATCAGTCCCAAAGAAGTGAAGTCTATCCCAATGGGACTTGGAGAAAATAAGGAAAAGAAGAAGATGTTGCCAGATTCAGGAAATTTCTTTGGTATCAGCATGGTGCATCCCTGTGACGGGCTCAACCACGCATGAAAAGCAGGAAACTGGCCCTGACTTGCAATTGAGTGGCTGTGAAATATTGTAGCTTGTTTTGCTAATTTTTTTGTGTACTTGGTTATTCAAGGGTTGTAATCCAAGTGCATTATTTTGCTTGTTTTGTTTGTTCAAACCCTTATTTCTTCAATTCAATGAAAGAGAGATCCATCTCGTCGTAATATTCGGTCTTTAATGTTTCCTGGTCTTACCTCATTAGTTTTCTATTTTATGTTTTGTCGACCTTAATAACATGACATGCGTGCGGAATTTACGTCTTGATCTAAACATGCGCTCTGGCGTTGTGAGCTATCTGAGCAGTAAAGAGGGATAAAAGAGGGAGCGAAATAAGTTGGGAATTAATCTGTAGTCATCCGATAAGGGAGATCAGTGAGAAGTTCAAAATCGTGCACAGTCGCTTCGACCGAATATGAAATACCAGTTTTTTAGGACCATCAGTGAAGCAGAAGTTGATGACACGCGTGGATCAGTCTAGGTCAATTCTTTGAATCATTATTTGTGCGAGGCATTCTAGGGTCGGGATGACGAACGGCTTTCATTTCTGCTACCCAATCACTATACCAATTTTCTAGCCCTTTGAGCCTTGCGTATTTTTCTTTGGCTACCCTCCTTTGGAATCAATGTGATTGAAATTAGAAAAAATAAAAAAAATAAAAAAAAATTGAAAAAAAGAAACAACAAAATCTACCTCAGTGATAGAGCTACGTCTGACCTGATTCCTCTCAAAAGGATACGTAGGCAACCATTCGGGTGCGGTCATAACAGGGGAAAGTTCATTTTTCCCCTATTCCTCGTTGACATAAAAGCTTGCCTCCAAGTTTGCGGCCAATGTCAAAAGAAATTCAAATCCCCAATGTATGCTAAACTGGGGCAGAAGTTTGTTTTTATTTTATTTTAAAAAAATAAAATAAAAACAAACTTCTATGTTGTTGTACCATCTATTCATATGTTTCATGAGGTATCAGTCTCGAAATCGAGGGAGAAACTCAAAGCGCCCCAGTTTACAGAAGTTTAGTTTTTTTAAAAGAAAAGGATAAAGTCAATTCCTTTTGCTTTCTTTGTGTTATCTCGGGAAAAAATCTCAATATCATCTATGTTTGCATATCAAAAAATTTGAAAGATAATTCCTCGATTTTTCAATAAATTGGGGCCTCAGTTAGTTATTATTTTAAAAGAAATTATTCCAAGGGTTGTAATCTTTTACCAAGTCGTTTCATGAGATGCTTTCATACCGCTCTTCAAACCAAAGAAAAAAAAGAGAAGAAAACAAAGAAATCCCCAATTTGACTAAACTGGGGAAAAAGTTTGGTTTATTTTTCAAAAGCGGTGACTTCAAATCTTGTAATGCTCATTCTAGTCGTCTCATGAGATGCTTTTGAGCTTTTATGTTGAATTATTTTCTTTATAGCCTAACCAAATCCAATATTACAGTCCAAATAAAGACCCTTCTGACCGATCATTGTGAATGTCGCCGAGTAGGGTATCAAGGGATAAGTTCCATGCTGTAAAGTCGCATTCTTATAAGCCGACAATCGTATTTAGGAGCTGGGAGCACCAAGGTCATTAAAGGAGAAATTCTCTGGAGAATCAAGATAAATGCCGAAATTGAAGAAAGAAAGAAAATACGGGGTCGAGCTGGAAAGAGAGATGGGAGGTCGATTGGGAAAGAACGAAAAAAAATGAGAAAAAAAATAAAGTCTTGTCAGTGAAAACTTGAAAGGGCACCGCAAAACAGCGGTGAGGTAAAAGAACAAAGAGAGAGGCTAGTCAGTGAAAACCCTGAGGGGCACTATTAGTCGAATGAGGGTTGCGGAAGTCGTCATCGAGTTCGGGTCAAGCAAGATTGGAAGAATGGAAGCAAAATTAGGGATAGATCTTGTGAACGGATGAAGAGTGGATTCCAAAATGCATGTCATTTTTAATAAGGTCGTTATTTCACCTTCGGATAAGTTCTTCTTTTTCTGGAGACATCTTTCATTCAATGTCTCCTCTTGAAATTCTTCCCTTCACCTTTTATCGTATTTTCTAATTTCTTTTCGAGCAACAGAAAGCTTCGCAAAGCTCATTTACAAGTTTCATAGTCGTGCTAGAGCAAGTCAGGACCAACCTAGATAATTGGAGCCCAATGTTTCACATCGGCACAAGGTATGCCACACCAAGAAGTGTACCATGAAGAAGATCATCAAAGGATATGCAGATTTCAAGATGCAGTTAAATTTCAAATCAAAGCCTGCCAAGCAGCAATTTCAAGCTTTCAACAGTCAAAGCCCGCCCGAGCGGCAATTTCAGCATTAAAGTCAAAGCCCGTCAAAGCGGCATTTTCAACTTTCAAGTCAAAAGCAAACTTTATAAAGCAATTAAGTTTTTAAAAGTCGAGGCACCCACCTGGAGAATGAGGGAGTAGTTTTGAGAACGTCGAGGCACCCACCTGGAGAATGAGGGAGTAGTTTTGGAAAGTCGAGGCACCCACCTGGAGGAATGAGGGAGAAGTTTGAGAAAAGTCGAGGCACCCACCTGAAGAACGAGGGAATACATTTGAAGAAGTCTAGGCGCCCACCTGAAGAACGAGGGAGTACATTTGAAGAAGTCTAGGCGCCCACCTGAAGAACGAGGGAGTACATTTGAAGAAGTCAAGGCGCCACCTGAAGAACGAGGGAATACATTTCTGTAAAGAAGGAAGACCCACCTGAACCAAGATCGGTGGTTTTTATGTTCTGCAAGAGAAGAACGAGGGAATACATTTCTGTAAAGAGAGAAGACCCACCTGAACCAAGATCGGTGGTTTTTATTTTCTGCAAGACCAAGACCCACCTGAACCAAGAGCGGTGGTTTAATGTTCAACAAATGAGGGGAGCAAGAACCAAGAAGCTTATCTCGGGAAGCATGAAGAAGTTAGTTTAGAAATTGTTTTACTTTTCAATGTTGCATTTTCATTTTTCTTTGTAAAGCAATGACCACCAGCCAGCTAGCCAGCAACTAGCAACAAGGAATCAGCAGCAACAGTCCCAAGTATGTTTAGCAGTATTGTGTGTCAGTCCTAGTGTATTAGAAGCGTCTAGTGTGAGCCGTAGCGTGTCTAGTAGCGTCTAGAGTAAGTCCTAGTGTGTCTAGAAGAGTCTAGTGTCTGTTTGAATGCGGTAGTACCAACTACCACACGTGAGGAACTACACTAACTTGATTCCTT
Source organism: Petunia x hybrida (assembly GCA_037355625.1). Taxonomy (NCBI): domain Eukaryota; kingdom Viridiplantae; phylum Streptophyta; class Magnoliopsida; order Solanales; family Solanaceae; genus Petunia; species Petunia x hybrida. The sequence continues at coordinate 1,799,322 of JBBBVM010000317.1, read as the reverse complement.
TGTCCGGGATATGTAGGCAGCCTTGTTCTTGGTTAGAACCAAACCGGCAAGGTACAGTCACAATTTTGCAAGCGTGTTCTCGGCTAGAACCGAAAAAGCCAAAATTAGCTTCTGATCACGTCTTTGTCCGAAAACTCTTCATGTTCCCGAACAAAGAGGGGCAGCTGTAATCACCTAATTATGGCACCTAAAATACAAAAATGCATAAAATATGTGTGTTAATTGTTATGTGATTTTACCTTTTCTTTGACTGTCTTTAATTAATTAATTAATTAGGAGAAAAATGCTAGAAAAATTAACAAAAATAGGATTATTTGTGAGTATGTTTTGCCTACGTTCTTGTGTTAATTAAAATATTTCATGTGTTATTTGTGGATGTTGTAAATTATTTAATTTTAGTTAATTAGGGTAATTGTTAGTTTAAGTGTGTAAGATTTTGCAAGTATTAGATGGCTAAATTGGGCCACTTAAATTCAGAAAAAAAACAAACAAACAGGCAGCCCACAACAAACCGACTTGGCCCAATTCTAATCCTGACCCGGCCATATCGTTCAGCTTAAAGTCTTAAAATTGCCATTTTGGTAAAATTTTCCCAAAAAATAATCAGATCCAAAAGGGAACCCCTACCCCTTTTCGACCCGTCGCCGTAAACTTCCGTGCTCCGGCGACCTCCACACTCTCCGGCCAAATATTTACATCCCTCGGCTCGCCGTGACCCCCTCTCTCCGAATGTGGTGTCGATTTCTGCAATTTCTCAAACATTTGGTGTAAATCGAGGTTGAAAGATCGGCCAAAATCATGACCCCGGCGACGTCAATTCTTTCAGAGAATTCATACATTACCAGGTTCTTCTCACTCGTCTCTATACATTTGTAAGCTTAGTTTCACCGAAATCCATCCACCCCCAATTTTCTCCTCTTTCTCGTTCCCATTTTGCTCCGAGGTTAGTGGTGTTTCAACTGTGGTGAAGCGACGGCTTTAGGGGTCTGTTTATGGTGGTAATATAGCCTTGAAAGGGGAAGTGGGTGTCTCAAATGGCGTTGTTGATGCGGCTGTTATGGTGATGGATGGTGGAGATGATAGGGTTGGGGTTTTGTGTTTTGTGTGTGGGTGATGATGGGTTTTGTTTCGATGGCTAGGCGGATGTGGTATCGTGTTTTCATTCACGAATGGAGGCAGCGAGGGTGAGGCTTTTTTGGTGTTGTGAGGCTGCTCGTCGAGGCAGCAGCGGAGACGTTGAAACAATGATGTTGATGCTTTGTTAAGGGCAGTGGTCGTAGTGGAAATTTGCCGCAACGAGGTGTTTGTTTGCTTTGGCTTCGTGGAAGCTATAAGGCTGTGGTACAGTGATGCCAGTGGCGACAACGGGAAGCTGATCAAGGGCAATGCTGGTGATGTTTTGGCTTTCACGGGTTACAAGTAAATCCCATTTGCTTTGTTTCATCTCCTTTTGTTCACAGTTTGTTTTAGTTTAGAGTGTTGTTTGTGTTAGTTTATATAATAAGGAACATAGTGTAGGAGCAGGCATTTTTTTTTACTAAGTCATAATTGTTTTGGAAAATTGGTTTGACACTTTGTTAGATGGGAGAGCTGTTTATGCCTCGACCAAGGTTTTGTTATTTTTCACTATTAAGCCATGAATTACCTGGTCCTTTGATGAATCCAAGCATAAAGTTGTATCCAAGTCATTGTTTGATTCAGTTTAAGCCTGGAATGCTTGCCTAATTATGCTTGTTACTTGTTTAGATCTTTTATCCGCATACTCTGTCATGTGCATGGTTGAAAGTATATGAATTCTTATGTGAGTTTCGTCTATGGCTCGTGTATTTTTTGTCCAGGCATCAAATATTGCGTGGAGTGTGATTAGTTTGTGTTAGTGTTCAAGCATGATTTGTCTAGTCTCAGATTTGGTATTTGTTGTGAGGGTGATATAGCTGAGTTTGGGAAGTGAAGTTAGTTACTTTCTGGTTGTGTAAGCATGCTTAGGCGTGCGCTTGGCTATGCTTGTTTGTCATCAATTGTTTAAAGTCTTCGGGTAGGCATTAAACTGGTTAAGTGTGTTGCAGTGGGCTGTTTGGTTTAGTTGTCTGATGGGCTGGGGAGTTTTTCTTTCGGGTCAAGAAGCTGAAGCCCATGGAATTTAAATTTTCATTTAGATATTTTGTGTGAAAAGAAAGAGAGTTGGAAGAGTCAAATAGTGAGACAAAACTAGTACCAAAGGGGTATGTTTCAGCACTCTTTAGGGGAGGTGAGAGGCTTAGCATAAAAGAGGCAATTGGCACTTTAAAGAGTCACATGTTGTGTAGTACTTTCTTCTGATAAAGCAAATGGTCACTTGTGAGCCTTTGTCTTTTACACTTCCCTCACACTCCACCCCCTCTTACCTATTTAAGACCCTTTTGTCTTTCATTATAGGGGGATACACACGAAAATCAGAGAAACACTTCTCTTTGAACAGATCTGGAACATCTGAAAATACTCAAAAAATTTGAGAGTAGATCTGAGGAAAAAAAAGACACAAAAGAAATGTAGAGTCAAAAAAGGAAGATTGAGTGAAACACAGTAGTCTATGTTTAAGTCAAGATAGAGGTCTGGTTGAATGCTGGTGTTCTTTTGTTATGTTGTTGAGCTTGGTTGGATAGGTATCTCTTTGTAAGCTTTGGCATTTTCTTCAATAGGTATTCTTCTTAAACTCTTTCTTGTATTATCTATGAATTTAGCCTATCTAGGGCCATGAATGTGTAGAATGGCCTACCAAAGGCCCCTGGAGTGTAGAATCAGCCTCAAAGGGCTTTTGTATCCTTACTTTGCGTTTATATGTTCACATACTGCTGTCTGTGTAAAGAGGAGGCTAAAAAATCAGGAAAAGGTAAAATCTTACAAGCCACTTCATGTTTTATAAAGAGTTGTATGATAAATTAAGTTGTACACATTTTATATCCCTTTTTTAAAAAAACAAAAAAAGGGCAACCAGTGATGTTTGGCATTTTATGCCTATATTTTCTTAATATTTCCGCATGTTTGAGCTTGTTTTGCACTCGTTTGATAGTTTGTGAATCTGGTTTTACACTGATTTTATGTCGTGCGTGTGTAGGCTGTTACGCAGTACATTTGGAGCTTTTTGGGGCTTGATGGAGCAAGAATTGATTGGATGTTGATTGAAGATTGGATTGAGCACACGAGGGCACGACACGAGCGAGGATTCGGACCAAGGATGAAGCAGTTTGGCTTGGCGCTTTAGTCCACGCGCCACTCTGCCTATCGCGCGCACTGGCTAGCGCGGTTCTCCACGCGGCGCAGCCCTAAAGCGTGGAGAATGTGGCGTCCACTGGTTGTTGTCACGCTTTCCGAGGCACGGGGCGCCCGTTATAGCGCCCCTTGTGCGCGTTTTTACTTCCTATTCCTTCTAGCATCGGGTCTAATTTATTACTAAGGGTTTGGAAACATTATAAATAGTTTATTACTTAGTTTTTGTAAGGACTTACTTGACTTTGGAGCAATATTGAGAGCTACACACTTCATTGAACAAGGGTTATTCCCAATCTTTCATCTATTACATCAATTATTTCATTATTACATCAAATCTTTGCCTTGTGATTATGAATATGTGTGGCTAATTTCCTAACGTTCTAGGGTTAGAGTTTTACATGAAAGTTGATTGTTGAAGATTGATTCCCATTGATTGAATCCCATAATGGGTTACTTATTCTTTCTTGATTTCACATGTGTAGTTGTTAGAGCTCGATAATTATACATCATCTATGGTTTTTGGGTTGAACTCGGAAGAGAGAATCTAATTACGTAATAAGAAAGAATAGAACTAGTTTGTGAACCCGAGCATCGGGGAATCAATTCACGGGTAGGATAGACATATACTTGCTTGCCTAGTTTAACTCATTACATGAATCTTAATGCGTGCATGTGATTTAACCCATAGACATATAGGGATTGAAGTAGCTTGCATAGACTGTGAAGAACTGAAAGGTTTTCACAGTTACATTTACTCTGTTAGTTAGTAACTCGGGATTTAAGAAGTGGAATCAATTGGATACATCAACTGGATTGTTCGTAACTCTGACCCTGGACCGTCCTCTTAATATTGTTAACAACCAAGTATTGCTCATTTCTTGACTACACTTCTAGCACTTTACTTACTGCGTTTTAGTTATAAAAACTCTTACAACCATTGAAAAAAGACCCTGGATAGTTGTTCAGGAATTTTTTATTAAGCACTAGTCTGCATAGTCCTCGTGGGAATGATACTCGACTTTGTCACTTTATTACTTGGCGACCGCGTATACTTGCGTGTGCGTTTGGGAGCAACAACCAGTTTCAAAGATAAACCACATATGAATATGTATTTTAATTTGTTATGATTTGAGGTTTAGGCAATAATGTAGGATTGAAATTGATGCAAATTATGTGTGAAGGCCGAATCAGGAAATACGCAGGTGAATTAGGACATGAATGCAAAACGCTTAAGAGATGTAAAGCTGAGACAAATTCGTCCAGTACGCAAGGCATCGTTGTAGGCTTGCTTAAGAGCAGCGCTCAATCTAAAGCGAGAAAGAAAAATAACTAAAGAAAGCATAACACCCATGGTTAATAAATCCTAATAAATTGCATGTTCAGACGGTTAGGCAACTTTTGGCCAAAGAAAGTTTAATCAAATGTCATTTTGTTCACTCGAAACTCATTTAAATCAGGAGATTTTGTTCGGGTGAAGTGCCTGCACAATTTAACTAATTTAAGTCGAAAGATTTTATTCGGATGAAGTGCCTGCGAAATTATATCTCGATTCGAGTTTCTACTTGAACGAAAAATTAATATCAAATCAAAGCGTAACAAACAAATGCAAATATAACAAATAAATTCAAAGAGTCAAAAAATGCGTCAATAAAAGCAATTGTGCTTGGCACAGGACTCGAGGGTGCCTAACACCTTCCCGAAAGTCAACCGAGATCCTTACCTGGAACTCTGACGCTGACCATTTACGAGTCATAGGTGTTCTAGGCACACCACTTTGGTGACTTGGCACACCTTTAACTTGTCAAGTGGCGACTCCGAAAATCTCTTAATAATTCGTGTACTTATTAAACACCTAGTCACAGCCTTTAAACTTAATTATAATTTCTCTTTTAAGTTAAAAAAGGGGTTGTGACACTACCTAAACAAGGCTTATAAAGTTTTCAACAAAAGGACACAAACAGTGGAGGAGAGCATGCATATGGTGTTTGATGAGTCAGACAAGGAAATTGCTGAAAAGGAAGTGGATGATCAGGCTATTGGTCTTGCTTGAGAAGATTGTACAGGTAACACTGAGATCTCAGAGGGAAATGAGGAACCGTGTGAAGAAGATGGAAATCTGATCACGCCCAACTATGCCTATAAAAGGGACTAAGCAGTCGCGGCAAATATAGCTCGGTATTTAAAGCCCAGAGGTCGAATCCCATAGAGAACACTCGTAATTCAGTCGTTAATCTAACTAATTTATCTAATCAACCAACTTCCAGAGTTTATATTTTAATGATGGTTTTAAAATAGAAACTAAATAACAATAAGGTAAATAGCAAAATAATAAAAAGTAATCAAGCAAGGATATTAAAAGCCTAGAATTGATTTACACCGACTCCTACCTATGTGATTGACTAATGAATCAACGAATTCAACTTGGTTCTTCCTATTGAACACTTGCTCCAAATTCACAACTAACCACTTCCGTGCACTAGCTATGACTTTCACTAACTAATCTTCCAATTTAATTAATGAAGATGATTAGAACTACAAGTATGGTTCACAATCGGGCTCGGTGGTCACAACTCACCCTATTGACAACCTAAGTAATTCCTTGGTTTTAGGTTGAAATATTGCTAAGCATTTAATCCTAACTCGTGAATTTATTCCTAAACGCACAAGGATAAAGGGAGCAATCAATTGGGGGCCCTTCCAATCAATTAGCAAACAAAACGTAAATACTTAGATAGGAAGAATAATCAAATTTCATTCATCAAAATCAATTAATCAATTCACATAGTATTGGAGTGGTTCAATCAACCCTAGAATGGGTAATTTAGCCACTCATGTTCATGATAGTCATATCAAAATAAATCAAGAATGAATAAATCACAAAAAGTAAGGAAGAATTTAGAAAAACTCGTGTTCTTGAAGTCTCCAAAGCTCTAGCCTCCTTTTTTGCTTCTTCTCCAGTCTATTCTCCATAATGGAGGCAAAAGAAGCTTTTATACCCTGTAATAAACTGAGAAAAAGTACTAAAATAGCCTTATTTTTTCGCCCATCAGCCTTGTACTGCGCGTGGCACGCCCAAATTTCTGCAGGCAATTCAGCTCGCGTGGTGCTCGCGTATTTGGCCTAAATGCGCTGAAATTTTTAATCAATTCTTAAGCAAAGACTTTATTTCTTCCCGTGTCACTCGCGTGGCACACGGATTACTTGAACTCTTCAATATCTTCATTTGTAACTCCAAAAATAGCACTTTTTCCGCTCAATTCACCATGTTCAAGTCCTACGACACCAAACAACTCAATTAGCACCAAATATTAACAATTTTTCTTATAACATCTTAGACATACTATCATAACATGGTGAAAATACCCTAAAAATATAAGTGAAATAGCCAAATATCACAACCCCACACTTAGACTTTTGCTCGTCCTCGAGCAAAGAAGAAGAACACGCAGAAAGCGGGCCAGACATCAAGATTAGATAAGGAATCGCGACAACAGCTTAGCAAAACTCACCTATAAAATTCAAACACCTTTTCTTTTGGTCATAGTCAAGTATTGAAAGTAGAAACCTATAGACCATTCAAGTTCCAATGTACCTCACAGAAAGAAGATGCCACCAAACACACAACATATGATTTCCAGAGACATTGTGGCATATCAAAAATATCAAATACTCTCACACTCAGAAAGAAATTTCTCATGTCCCACAGAAAGGTGCCATAGGCTTGCCCATTTTGTCATTATCCACTAATGTAAGAGTCTCAATCAAAAGTCAAGTAGGGCTTTTCATAGCTTGTAATGTTGGCTTGGGATAAGGTGTGGTACACTTTTGGATATATAGTGACTAATCCTTCCCCTCAACACTTTAAACATCACTCACTACTAATTTTCCCTTTCTCCTTGTTTATTCATCAACTCATTCTCTTCATTTTTTTTTAATTTTCACAACACTTGGATGATTGGGGCCCTAAGAGTTCAATGAGATACATCATCCTCCCAAGGGTGCCTTTGGCGTGTTCATACTCGAGGCTTTTATCACCCTTAACCGAGCATAGGAACATTGCTCCCATCCTTCATTTTTTTTTCTTTTCTTTTTTCTTTTTTTTTATACGAAGAGAATATCAAGTATTTTATTCCTTCATTCTTTTGCAACTTTCCTCCCAGATACACAACAACTCTTGTTAATAACCTACAATCTTTCCAAACACACAACCTAAAGTAGTTAAGGGGAAGATGGGTAACAAGAGAGGTAAATAGAAAATAGATAAGGCTTGTAATTCAAGTTGCCAAAGAAAAGGTCAATAGGCTCAAATTGGGGACTCAACGGAATATATTCATTAGGTAGGCTAATTTGGGAACTGGCAGGCCAAAGAAGGCCTACTTTCATTCTTAAGATCAAGACTACCTAGGATTTCGCCTCAAACAACAAGCAGGGCAAGTTCTAGACTTAACATGAAACAATGAGAAGTATATAAAAATAACCTCACCACACACTGTACATGGAACTCAAAGATCAATTCAGTTTCACCTCGCAATACCTCATTATGAACTCAAAAAGAAAGTTAAAAAAATACATAGGTAGTTCTAACTAAAGGCTGCCTTTCGACTCCCTCACTTCTCTCATTTCTGCCTACTCTCCATTTTTCCTCCTTCTGAGCTCCTAGGCATTTTCTTTTTTTAAATTATTATCTAACCTACAGACTGCCTGGTTCAGCATAAATAACTTAATGGGAAAGAACCAAGGCTAAGTAAACGTAAAGAGATTATTGATAAACTAAGAACTAACTAAACTAAAAATTTACTTTAATATTAATGAACTACTACATATGTATAATACTATTCTATTACAGGCCATGAATATATAGGATATTACAGACCCAACAAAACTAGAAAGCAAGAAATAAATCAAAAATTGTCAAGTGACAAGAAAATATGAAACATACTAGAATAAACAGATACCAACAAAATAAACTCACACCCCACACTTAATATCATGCATTACCCTCAATGCATTAAAAATAAAAACTAAGGGTGATAGAGAAACTTCCGGAGGCTCTAAGCCCGAAGAATATCCTTGTAAGTTTCCTTAGGGCGCGAGGTACTCAGACTTCCCCCATAGCAGGAATTCATCTTCAAGCATGGTGGGTATGCAGACACCCCACACTTAGACTTCAACCCAGTTGAAACCTGCAATACAAAGAAACTCACCAAGTAACATCCTTCAAAAGATAACATAATTTAAATTTTTTTTTTTTTGTACTTTTGATTTTTTTTTTTTTTTACTTGTATACAATTACAATCACGGGTTGCCTCCTGAGAAGCGCCTTATTTAAAGTCGTGGCACGACTTCAATCAACTCAACCCATGGCTCATCCAGGCTCGCATGTATGCACACACGAACAATTCACATTATCACAATGTCCCTTCAGCATTTTGCCAATGTCAACAGCTATTTCTTCATCATACAGCTTCAAGGTCATCTTTCCCTTATCAACATCAATCACTGCTCTACCAGTAGCCAAGAATGGACGGCCTAAGATAATTGGAACATCTTTATCAACGGTGCAGTCAAGAACCACAAAATCTACTGGAAACATGAAACTACCTACATGCACAAGTACATCCTCAACTATTCCAACTGGGTGCTTTTGTCTTCTATCTGCCAGCTGGATTCGCATTGAAGTCTCTCTCATACCAGTCAAACCCAACTTATTGTATACTTCCAGCGGCATCAGATTAATGCTTGTACCAGAATCACACAAAGCCTTACTAATTGTGAGATCACCAATCGAGCACTGGACTGTAAAACTACCAGGATCTTGCTGCTTTTTAGCAACAGGCTTTGTGATGACAACACTACACACCTTATTCAACTCGACCATCTCTACCTCATTAAATTCAACCTTCTTAGACAAAATGTCTTTTGACAATTTAGCGTATCCAGGGACCTCTCGCATAACTTCCATAAAAGGCATAGTAAGCTTCAATTGTTTCAACAAATCAAAAAGCTTATTAAATTTCAAACCTTTTTGTTGCTTTGCCAACCTTTGAGGAAAAGGAGGTGGTGGTATTTTTGCCTTGGATTTCTGCTCCCTTGACACTTTACCTTGTTCAACCACCCTATCAGATTCTATATTAGGTTCTTTAGCAATTACCTTCTCAGTACCAGGGAAAGATTTTGGAATGATCTCTTTCTCAGCATGATCATTGCCAGCCAGTTTGGCAGAGTCATCAGCAGGCTCAATGTTTGGCATGGTAGGTAGTGCTCCTTTAGCTAATTCTTGCTTCTTGTCCAAGTCTCTGCCATTCCTCAAAGTGACTGCCATCAATTGATAAGGATTTGGATCCTTAGGATTTACCACTGTGTCTCCTGGCAAGGTACCCTGCGGTCTATTGTTCAGAGCAATGACTAGCTGTCCCAACTGCGTCTCTATCCCCTTAATGGCAGTGTCATGGGCTGCAACTTGATCTTGCAACTTCTTGTGTACTCCCACCATGGACTGCACCATACTCTTAATGTCAGCTATGTCATTAGCTTGCTGTGTAGGTAATCCTACCTGCTGGTTATTATAAGCTGCTTGTCTCTGGTAAGGAACTTGTTGTCCCTGCTGTCTGGCAGTGTTGTATGGAGCTGGTTGTTGTGCCTGCCTAACTGGAGCTTGCTGATTGTATTGCTGCCTCTGCCCATAGTTCAGAAAATTGGCATCTTCAGTATAACCCAATAAATCAGAGTCAGCAAAATTACCAGGATCAGGTGTGTCCACTTGGTTAACGGGTTTCAGCATGTTTTCATTAAATTGTTTCAAAGCCACATCCAGTGTAGTCTGCAGCCTTGACATTTGCTCTTCAACCCCATTGTCAATTCCAGCAGCCAAAACCTTTGGGCCTGAACCATCAGATGCATCTCTAGTCAACCAGCCTGAATTTTGAGCCATGGTATCGAGGAGAGCTTTTGCTTCAATAAATGTTTTACTCAAGAATGCTCCTCCAGCAGCTGCATCTAAATTGCCCTTGATTTGATCACTCATGCCCATGTAAATTCTTCGTCCCAACATCTGATCAGGAATTCCATGATGGGGACACTTTCGCAAGCAGCTCTTGAACCTCTCCCAAGCTTCTGGCAGAGTCTCGAGCGGGGTCTGCCTGAACATGAGTATTTCATCAACCAACTTCGCAGTTTTGTTTGGTGGGAAAAATTTCATCATGAACTTGATCACCAACTCATCCCACGAAGTGATAGAATTGACTGGCAAAGAATCAAACCAGTCACTAGCATCATCCGTCAAAGAAAACGAAAATAGCATCAGCCGCACGACCTCAGCCGGAACTCGGGCATGCTTCTGAGTTTCACACACCCTCATGAACTTTTTCAAATGCTTTTGAGGATCATCAGTCAATTTACCCGCAAAAAGTCCAGCATTGGACAACAGACTGACCATAGTTTGGGTGATGTAAAAACTTTCAGCTTCAAATTCCGGAAGCCGAATAGCAAAAGCCAAGTTTCCAGCCACAGGCTGAGCAAAAGCATTAAGTGCCAAATCTTCAGCCATCTCAATATCTTTGGTTTCTGATTTTCTAAGTGTATTGCCAACAGTATTCGCCCTTTTTAAGGCATGGAATGTCCTCTCAATCTCTGGGTCAAACGGTTTCAACTCTGCAGATTGAGATCTTGTTTTACGCATACACCTGAAACACACAAATTCAAAAGAGTTAACTCAAGATGACAACAGTGAAGTCAATTGAGAAATAAAACTAGTTATTTTAACAACTAAAATAACACCGTGTTCCCCGGCTACGGCGCCAAAATTTGATCACGCCCAACTACGTCCTATAAAAGGGACTAAGCGGTCGCGGCAAATATAGCTCGGTATTTAAAGCCCCGAGGTCGAATCCCATAGAGAACACTCGTAATTCAGTCGTTAATCTAACTAATTTATCTAATCAACCAACTTCAAGAGTTTATATTTTAATGATGGTTATAAAATAGAAACTAAATAACAATAAGGTAAATAGCAAAATAATAAAAAGTAATCAAGCAAGGATATTAAAAGCCTAGAATTGATTTACACCGACTCCTACCTATGTGATTGACTAATGAATCAACGAATTCAACTTGGTTCTTCCTATTGAACACTTGCTCCAAATTCACAACTAACCACTTCCGTGCACTAGCTATGACTTTCACTAACTAATCTTCTAATTTAATTAATGAAGATGATTAGAACTACAAGTATGGTTCACAATCGGGCTCGGTGGTCACAACTCACCCTATTGACAACCTAAGTAATTCCTTGGTTTTAGGTTGAAATATTGCTAAGCATTTAACCCTAACTCGTGAATTTATTCCTAAACGCACAAGGATAAAGGGAGCAATCAATTGGGGGCCCTTCCAATATATTAGCAAACAAAACGTAATACTTAGATAGGAAGAATAATCAAATTTCATTCATCAAAATCAATTAATCAATTCACATAGTATTGGAGTGGTTCAATCAACCCTAGAATGGGTAATTTAGCCACTCATGTTCATGATAGTCATATCAAAATAAATCATGAATGAATAAATCACAAAAAGTAAGAAAGAATTTAGAAAAACTCGTGTTCTTGAAGTCTCCAAAGCTCTAGCCTCCTTTTTTGCTTCTTCTCCAGTCTATTCTCCATAATGGAGGCAAAAGAAGCTTTTATACCCTATAATAAACTGAGCAAAAGTACTAAAATAGCCTTATTTTTTCGCCCATCAGCCTTGTACTGCGCGTGGCACACCCAAATTTCTGCAGGCAATTCAGCTCGCGTGGTGCTCGCGTATTTGGCCTAAATGCGCTGAAATTTTTAATCAATTCTTAAGCAAAGACTCTATTTCTTCCCGTGTCACTCGCGTGGCACACGGATTACTTGAACTCTTCAATATCTTCATTTGTAACTCCAAAAATAGCACTTTTTCCGCTCAATTCACCATGTTCAAGTCCTAAGACACCAAACAACTCAATTAGCACCAAATATTAACAATTTTGCTTATAAAATCTTAGACATACTATCATAACATGGTGAAAATACCCTAAAAATATAAGTGAAATAGCCAAATATCAAAATCTAACTCAAAGGGAATAAGGAGTCAAAATGTCAGGGGGAACAGGTGATAAGGACGATAAATCAAATGATCAGGGTGAACCTACTCAAGCTGTCGTTGAAGGTTCTTCTCATCACATACAACCTCGACCATGGAAACATCAAAGCTCTCATCCTCTGGAGTATGTGCTATCTGAGTTAGATACTGGGATACTGACTAGATCTGCCCTGAAAAACTTCTGTGCATTCTTTGCCTTTCTATCATCTATGCAACCAAAGAATGTAAAGGAAGCCTTGGAAGATCCAGATTGGGTCTTAGCTATGCAGGATGAACTTCATCAGTTTGAGAGAAGCAACGTTTGGCATATGGTTCCTAAGCCAAAGGACAGATCAATCATTGGAACTAAATAGGTGTTCAGGAATAAACTGGATGAACATGGTATAGTGACAAGAAACAAAACTAGACTGGTAGTCTAAGGATAAAGTCAAGAGGACAGAATTGATTATGATGAGACCTTTTCACCAGTAGCTAGGATGGAAGTCATAAGAATGTTGACTGCCTTTGCTACATACATGGAGTTTACATTATATCAGATGGATGTGAAGAGTGCATTTTTGAATAGATGTCTGAATGAAGAAGTTTACATGGTGCAGCCTCCAAGTTTCTTGAAACAACAGTGAAATTCCTGATCATGTATACAAACTTGATAAGGCTCTCTATAGGTTGAAACAAGCACCTAGAGCTTGGTATGAGAGGTTATCAGGGTTCTTGCTTAAAAATATATTTTCAAGAGGAAGAAGTGACAACACGCTGTTCTTGAAGAAGGAAGAAAAGGATTTATTGGTAATTTAGGTATATGTTGATGACATTATATTTGGAGCCACTGATGAGGAGTTATGCAAGGGATTTGCTAAGTTGATGGGCAGTGAGTTCAAAATGAGTATGATGGGAGAACTCAATTTCTTTCTAGGATTGCAGATTAAACAAACCCCTGAAGGAACTATGATTCACCAACAGAAGTATGTCAAGGAGCTTTTGATGAAGTTCGACATGGAAGGAGCAAAAGAAATGTCTACACCTATTTTTCCTTGAACAAAGCTAGATATGGATGAACTAGGTCCTTCGACAAATGAGACAAAATATAAAGGAATTATAGGTTCACTCCTCTATCTCATATCTATTCGACCTGATATTATATATAGTGTGGGACTGTGTGCTAGATTTCAGTCCAAGCCAAAGAAGTCTCATTTGATAGCTGAGAAGAGAAATTTGAGATACTTGAAGGGAACTCAGGATCTATGTCTATGGTATCATAGAGGTGGTACTTTTGAATTGATTGGTTTTGTTGATGCTGATTATGTAGGTCATCTGGTAGACAGGAAAAGCACTTTAGGGATGGCACATTTCCTTGGTCCTTGCTTAGTTTCTTGGGCTACAAAAAAGCAGAATTAAGCAGCCTTGTCTACTGCAGAAGCTGAGTATGTAGTTGCTGCATCATGTCGCTCTCAATTGCTATGGATCAAACAACAGTTGGAGGACTTTGGAATTAAGTGCAGAGTTGTGACTATTTTATGTGACAACACAAGTGTTGTGAATATTGCAAAGAACCCAGTCCAACATAAAAGAACCAAGCACATTGATATTAGACACCATTTTCTTAGAGATAATATAGAAAAGGGTCTAATCACCATGAATTCTTGTAGGACTGAGGACTAAATTGCTGACATCTTCACCAAAGCACTGAACAAAGTTCAATTTGAGAGGAACATGTTGGAGTTAGGAATGACCAAAATACATGGATGATCCAGCACCTGCTTCCCAATGTTTATTATTCTGCCTGTAAATATAGTTCCTATAGTCAAGTCTAACTTTGTACTTTGTTAAGTATACTTGTTCAATTAAAAACTGCTTGAGTGTTATAATGAGTTCCCAGGGAAGAACCAACTGAGTATGTAGAAGGAACCATGACAAGCATAAGGAACCGCGTCCAGGTACACTCATACAGCTATACATGGTAGGTACTGTATCTAAAATTGATTGTTTTCAAACGTGCATCAAGAAACCTTCCATGTTTGTGTAACCGCCCAAGTTTATAGGAAAATTTTCCTTTTTCAGTTGCGCTTTCAAATTTTTAAAATTTGTCCCACCTACTTTAGGTGTCTTAATTATAACTTTCCTGGTTTTCCAAGAACTCTAAAAGGTGTTCCGCTTTTAAGTGTCATCATTATCCCCTACTCCCTAGATTGAGTCTCCTACATCATCTCTCTCACATTACCATCTGTAACAAAGGGAACCTTTCTACACACTTTCATTCTTTCTCTAAAACTGCAAAGACAAGAAAACTTCTCTTCTCTCAAAGCCATCTCTAGAAATAAATTCTCAATATGTCTCAAGCACAATCATCATCTGCGTCACCGACGAAAACCTCAAAAACCCACACCTCCAAAGATTCCTCTCTTAAACCCTCCACCTCTACTCTTGCTGAAAGAATTGCCAAGGCAAGGTTGAAATTTCACAAAAATGTGGGAAATAAAGTTCCCAAGAAAGCCATTGTAAAACCTTCTGCTCCAATGTCGGCATCACCAGTTTCCGATGAAAAATTAGTTGAGGTAAGACCTTATTCGACCCAAGCTAGTTCTAATGCTTTATATTTTGTTGTAAGCCCTGGAAAATTGAGCATTCAAAATTTAGTTAAAGGGTTAGATGAACTTGTAGAAATAGTAGATCCTAGTTGCACAACTGATAGGGGGAAAGTTGTTGAGGGGAATGTGCAAGTTGAGTTAGAGAATTTTGTACCTGGGATTGGTTTTCATGTGCCTAAGGTAACTGACAAGGTGGTGGAGGTTGACGTGGTCTGGAGGGTCGTTCAATGCCTGGATTGGCTGAGTACAGAAGCCGGGGTAAGTTTCACCTTGCAGCACCTCATTTCTCTTTATTATCCTTACTTCCATAAAGCCGGGGTTGTGGCTCTAAACAACCGAGGCAAATATGCGCTCCTCCATAAGAGCGAAGATCATGGGGACCGAGGATGGAGTGATCGTTATGTTCTTTTGGAGACCAGCGTCCTATCCACCGAGCCTAACTTCCCAGAGAGGTGGAATAATACACGTAAGTGTTCCTTCGTCCATGGCTTCTCTTTTTGCTTCCTCTCTTGTTTGCTGATTTCAGATGTTTTTTGTTCCCCAGCCAACAAAGTTGCTATCGTTCCCCCAGAAGGTTTGACCGAATGGGTCAAGGCTGTGACCTAGGCCTGCAAACGTCCCGTTCGGTCATGGATGGTGATGGCTACCGACTTCGGTTGGCAATGCAAAAGGCACGGTAAGTCATCAATAATTTACTGCATAAGTTATTATCCCAACACTTCTTGATTTTATCACTGACCTCTTTCTCCTCGGTACTAGGTTTTTCAAACCGTGCCATGAACAAAAAGAAAGACAAAAAGAAGAAGAAGAAGAAGAAGAAGAAAGACGAAGAAGATACCGAGTCGGATGATGATCTGGCTTCGGTGACAGGTCTAGCAGGTGACCTGAAGGAGTTGAAGGCTTCAAAGACTTCAAAAATTTCAAAAGGGGCCTCCGGTCAGGGGTCCTCCAAAGGTAAACATCATCCTCGGTCAGCTTATTGGTTCTTGCTCCTCTTCATTCTCTTGCTTAAAATTCTTTTATGTTGCCCTTTGCAGGCGTGAAAAGGAAGAGGGCGGTTTCTAAGAAACCCTCTCGTTCTGTGGCTCCTCGCACCGAGGTGGAGACTTCCCCTCATCCCGAAGTAATGGCGGAACAACGCCTAACACCGATAGATGAGCCTGATGATGTAGCTGCCGAGGGTTTAGAGGTTGGCACTGTTGTTGCCGAAGAGGGGGCTGGCACCGGCGCGGTCAGGGCGCAATCCGAGCCCGCGAGAATTTCTTCCTTGGTTGGGTCTTTTCGAAAGCTGGAAGTGCCATCTTCTTCGAACCTTTTGGCGAGCGATCGAGGTGATATCTTGAACCTTATGCCCCTGCTTTGCCCTGTGGAAGACAAAGTTGTGCAGACTTTCTCTCGAGTCCAGGTACACCACACCATCGCCGCCAATGCTCTCAGAGTAAGTTTTGCTTGTTTTTTATTTTTGTACCTCTGTCTTCGGTCGGTTGCTGATAATGATTTCTTTGGTTGATTTCCATTTAGGGCTTCGTTCTGTCATTGAGGGACCTCGAGGTCGAGACAATAAGAGATGAAGAGGTCCGGTGTGTTGCCCGCTCATGGGACAGGCAAAGGGATAGCTTCAACGCGCCGATAGCGGAATTGAAGGCTAAATTGTCCAAGTCCCAGTTCGATTTTCATGATGCTGAGTCGGCTGCCGAGGCGAAGATTAAAGCCCTCGGTGATGGCTTCCAGGTTAAGCGCTCGAGGCTGGAGGCTGAAGTTGCAAGACTAAATGCCGAGTTGATTCAGGGGAGGGGCAAGTCTGAGGAGATGGCCAAGAAACACCACGAGCAACTGAGAAAATATGTACTTCATATTCAGAAGTTGGAGGGTGAGACCTCCAAACTTTCAGCTCGTGAGGTCGAGGTTGAAGCTCTTCGGGACGAAATCACCGATCGCAAAGACAGAGCTAAGATAAAGGCCAAGAGGGCGGAGCTCGATAAGCAATGGACCGTTATCAAGTCTCGGCTGAAGCTGCTCAAGCAGTGCCGCGCTGGCGAGCTCAACTTGGAAGAAGAAATTGCTAAGGCCGAAGAGAAGGCAGCAAAGGCTCAAGCTATCATTGATGAACTCCCATCAAGTGAAGCCTCGAGCGATGATGAAGATGAAGAAGATGCCGAGGGGGATTCCGAAGAGGGAGATGATTCCCCCGAGGCTTAGACTTCTGTTTACATTTTCTACTTTCATGTAAGCCTTCGGGCTCTTTTATTCATACTTTGGGCTTGTGGGACCTTTTGATGTGTAAATTTGCGGCCTTCAGGCCTAATGGAATGAATTCGTACTTTTTATATTACATGTTAGTTTTTGCATGAACCGAACATGTAAAATCGATAATTTGCAAGACTTAACTAAATCAAACCGATGCAAACTTAGAACGACGTCTCGTTCTCGAGTCGAGGCACTTAAAGTGCAACTTCAAAGTGCAAGATTGTGGAAACAAAGAGATATAGAGTCAAATTCATTTCATTGATATGATCAACGAGCCAAAATCGGCTATTTACATAAAGCCAAGTCGAAGTAGACCTTGGGCGTAAAAACAAATTGATAACATGCCACTATCGGGCGTAATTACAATGTACTGAGCTATTCTTCGGGTGTCAGTCCTCGGTTATCGAATAGACAGGCTCCGGTTGGGAGGATAAGTGTCGACCTCGGTTGCAAACCGCCTCTCACCCCTCCCCCCAGTGTTTGGGTGTGAATCTTGATGAAGATTCGAGCACTAGAAGTCATTTTATCCGCTTCCCTAAAAGGTCAAGCAAAATGAAACGAGGTGCGAGTTAGTACATTTCGAACGAAGCCGTAGGAGCGTTGTTCGGCTCGAGGCTGTGGGTAAATTTAAAAAGATTAAGGAATATTTACCTCGATTAGAAGCAGTACCGCTTTAAATTGGAAATATTCCAATTTAAGGGTTCGGGCACACCTTGCAGATCTTCAATTTGATAAGATCCTTTCCCAACAATTGCTTTGACTCTGTAAGGTCCTTCCCAATTTGCGACAAGCTTTCCCTGTTTTCTTCCTTCGTTGACTGGTTTGTAGCCTTCAGCACATAATCGCCAACTTTAAAATCTTTAAGTTTGGCCTTCCATTGAGATATGCTTCGATCTGCCTCTTTGAGCAACTATCCGAACCAAAGCCAGCTCTCTTTTCTCCTCGAGCAAGCCCAATTCTATGTGCATGGCTTGTTGATTCGCATCCTCAGTGGTGTGAGCGTACCGAAGACTTGGTTCGCCTACCTCCACGGGGATAAGGGAGTCCATACCATAAGCAAGTGAAAAAGGGGTTTCGTCGGTGCTGTTCTTCTCTGTTGTCCGCATGGCCTACAACACGCCCGGCAACTCCTCGGGCCAAGGACCTTTTTTCTCATCGAGCCTTTTCTTGAGATTTTCAATTATAATCCTATTTGAAGACTCCGCTTGGCCATTGGCACTTGGATGATAGGGGGTCGAAGCAATTCTTTTAATCCCCCATTGTTTGAAGAAATCAGTAATGGCTGCTCTCATGAATTGTTTACCATTGTCGCAAGTAATTTCCCTTGGGATACCGAACCTATAGATAATGTTCTTCTTGATGAAATTGATTACTTATTTTTGTTTAACTTCGGTGAGAGCTCCTGCTTCCACCCATTTAGTAAAGTAATCAGTTAATACGAGGATGAACCGAACACCACCTTTTCCCTTCGGTAAGGGTCCAACAATATCCATTCCCTACTTCATGAAAGGTCATGGTGATACGACCGAATGCAGAGGTTCGGCCTGTTGATGGATCATCTGGGCGTGGCGCTGGCACTTATCACATTTTTGCACGAAGGCCTTTGCATCTGTGCTGATGGTGGGCCAATAATACCCAGCTCTTAGTAATTTGCACACCAAAGACTTTCCCCCTGAGTGATTGCCACACTCGCCTTCGTGCACCTCGGCCATCACATATCTAGCCTCATCTGGACCCACATACTTGGCCATCGGGCCGCAATACACCCTCTTATACAAATTACCCTCGATCATATGGTATGAAGCCGCTTGAGTCCTTAACTCTTTGGCCTCTTTTCTATCTTGGGGACAGTCCCCGAGTCGAAGTAAGAGATAGACTTACTCCGCCAATCCCATTTGTGGTCCACCGAGTTTACCTGCAATTTCATCTCTCTCATCTGTGCAGATAGCAACCGAACCACTAAATCACTCCCCGAGTGGGCTTCATCGACCGCCGAACCCAAGTTTGCCAGGGCATCAGCCTCGGTATTTTCCTCCCGAGGCATTTGTTTAATTTGCCATTCTTGGAATTGGGCCAAAATCCTCTGTGCTCGGTCCAAGAATATCTGCATTCTAGGCTCTCGAGCCGTGTATTCACCGAGCACTTGATTTAATACCATATGTGAGTCGCATCTCAACTCAATTCTTTCCACCCCCATTTATTTAGCTAACTCCAAGCCTGCTAAAGCTGCTTCGTATTCGGCCTCATTGTTGGTCTCTTTTTTTAACCGAACCGAGTGCCTCATTTTCTCCCCGGTGGGTGCTTTCAGCACTATGCCTAATCCCGAACCCCTGGAATTAGTTTCCCCATCGGTGTGAAGTATCCACAGCCCTGAAGTTGTTCCTTTCAATATTGAGTTCTCCTTTTCAGCTTCGGGCAGAATCCCAACACTAAAATCAGCTACGAAGTCAGCCAAGACTTGGGATTATATGGCTGCTCGGGGTTGATAAGTGATGTCATATTCGCTTAATTCTACCGCCCATTTTGATAACCTCCCCGATAACTCAGGTTTATGCAATATACTTCTCGAGAGGAAGGTTGAAACTACCGCTATTAGGTGACATTGGAAATAAGGTCGTAGTTTCCGGGCAGTAACAATTAAAGCAAGTGCCAGTTTTTCCAAGTGTGGCTACCTGGTCTCAGCATCGAGGAGTGTCTTGCTCAAATAGAAGATGCGTTGTTGCTTGCCATCTTCCTCCCGAACCAGCACCGCGCTGACTGACACCTCGGACACAGCCAAGTAAACTAGTAATGTTTCACCATCCTTTGGCTTGGCGAGCAACGGCGCGTTAGCCAGGTAGCGTTTCAAATATTTCAGCACTTCTTTACACTTCGGTGTCCATTAGAAGTGATTATTCATCCTCAAAACAGAGAAGAATTTGTGGCATCGCTCCGAGGACCTTGAGATGAATCGACTCAAGGCAGCGATTTCGCTAGTTAAGCGCTGAACTTCTTTTACCCCGGTCAACTCTTCGGGGATTCCCTCGATGGCTTTGATCTTATCTTGGTTTGCTTCGATCCCCCGTCTAGAGACAATGAATCCCAAGAATTTTCCTGACCCTACGCCGAAAGCACACTTCTCAGGGTTAAATTTCATGTCATATTGCCTTAGAACGGCAAAAGCTTCCCTCAAATGATTCAGATGATCCTCCATTCGAATTGACTTGATGAGCATATCATCTATGTAGACTTCCATAGATTTTCCAATATATTCCTTGAACATGCGACATACCAACCACTGGTACGTTGCTCCAGCGTTTTTCAAACCGAAGGGCATCACCTTATAGCAGAAGGTACCTCGGTCAGTGATGAACGAGGTTTCTTCTTCGTCCTTCTGATCCATGAGGATCTGGTTGTAGCTCGAATAAGCATCCAAGAAGGTTAATAGTTTGTGTCCAGCCGTGGAGTCTATTAACCTGTCTATTTGTGGCAATAGGTAGGAGTCTTTGGGGCAAGCCTTGTTCAAATTAGTGTAATCTATGCACATCCTCCACTTGCCATTTTTTTGGGTACGACGGCCACATTAGCCAGCCATTCGGGGTATTTTATCTCCCTTATGAAACAATTTTTTTGCAACTTTGTGGTTTCCTCTTCGATCGCTTTCTTTTTAACTCCGGCGTGAGGCCTTTTCTTTTGCTTCACCGGAGTGAATTTTGGGTCTACATTCAGCTTGTGGGTCATGATCTCCGGATCGATACCGGTCATGTCTGAGTGAGACCAAGCAAAGTAATTGTTGTTGGATTTTAAAACTTCAATGATGGCTTTCTTCAACTCCGGGTCCAACTCCGAGCCGACAAATGCCTTTCTTTCAGGAAAATCTTTCAATAAAGTGAAAGATTTCAGCTCCTCAATAGTTGAGTCCTCGGTTTTTTATTTCCGAGGCTCTTGAATGAAAATCGGGATCCTTTCAACTTCTCCTCGGAGGTCCTCCTCGCTTGACCCCGGTTCCATTAGTTGCTATTGTTTTGGCCCGGTCGGGGCGACTCCAGTTCTCAACGCAACCGAATAGCACTCTCTTGCTACTCGTTGCTCTCCCTTTATTGACCGAACCCCCCAAGGCGTAGGGAATTTGATCACTTGATGTAGCGTGGAGGGAACAACCTCCATGAAATGGATCCATGGTATACCGAGGATCACATTGTATGCTATGTCGTCGGGCAACACTTGAAACAATGTTTCCTTGCTAACTCCTTCAACAAATGTTTTGAGCGTAATCTCACCTAAAGTTTTCTCCGTAGAGTTGTTGAAGCCAGTCAACACTGTTGCCTTGGGGATGACTTCCCCTTTGAGCCACATCTTCTTAATGGCCCCGTAGCTGATTATGTTGACCAAGTTACCGGGGTCAATCAAGACTCGTTTGATGTCTGAGTCATTGATTCTCAGCATGATGACCAAGGCATCATGATGAGGGAACATCATCCCATCACAATCGTCATCATCGAATACAATCTCTTTACCCGAGCCTCCCACTCGAGTTCTCTTTTCCATCGTGATTGACAGCTTGGCGAATTTCTTTGCAGCTGCGAAATTCATCCCGTTCACCTCTGACCCCTCCGGTGATAACATTTACAACTCTCTCAGGGGGTGGAGCCTGAGGTGGCTGTCCATCACCTCGGTTCTTGGAGTAGTTGTCCTTTCCTTTGTCGGTAAGGAATTCGGCCAACACACCTTTCTTCAACAAATGAGCCACCTCGAGGCGCAATGCTTTGCAGTCCTCGGTTCGATGGGCATAATCTGCATGGAACTCACAGTGCAAATTCTGGTCTCTTTTATTCGCTGGAGTTCTCATGTCTTTGGGTACCCTTACCCCGGCAGTCCCCTTGACTACGTTGACCAGCTCCAAGGTCGATATACTACAATTGTAATCAGGGATCCGAGGTAGTTCTTTCTGTGAAGCCGAAGCTAGGCCCCAGGAATTTCTTTGGTTCGTGTTGGAGTGAACCTTTCCTCCGAGCCGTTGGCTTATATGTGGGGTTGGAAATGGGTTTCCGAAGGAATTTCCCAACCTTTTGCTGACAGGCAGCCTTGTGGAGGTATATGGTTCGTACCTCTCCTTCTAATTTCCTCGCGACGCCTCGGTGCGATACGAGGATTCGCCTCGGTTTTTGTAATTATAACCTCGGCTTTTAAACTCAGTCTCCTCCAACCTGATCTTGGTGTAAGCTCGCTTGCGTAGATCTTCCCATGTCAAAACTTGGTATTGTTGAAGCTCTTTTCGCAATTCAGCAGCAGCGTCAGAATTGCAAACATTGATACCCTTTTCAAATGCCATGATGGCCAGAGTATCATCCATCCGAGGTAGCTCCATGCGCTCAGCATGAAAGCGCTCAAGGAACTCCTTAAGTGGCTCACCGGGTCGTTGCTTGACCTTGCATATATCCTCCATCCTCTGGAGAATTTTTTGAGCACTGGTATGGGCCTTAACGAAGGCATTGGTCATTTCCTTGAAGGTGGAAATTGACCCCGCTGGTAGGCACATGTACCAGCGCAGCGCTCCTTTCTCCAAGGATTCGCCAAACTTTTTTAAGAACATTGACTCGATCTCTATTGCCGTTAAGTCATTGTTCTTTACCATCGCCATGTACTCCCTTACATGCTCTTTGGGATCGGTGGTCCCATTATACTTTATTAAGAACATGAGCTTGAAGTTTTTAGGAGTTGGAGCTGGTGCCGCTTCGGGCTTAAATGGCAACTCCCTGTATTGGTCTATGTCAAGCTCATCTTCAGTATTTGTTATCCCCGGCTCGATGCGAGCTTCAACGCGAGCCTCGACGCGTGCCTCAATTTCTCTGGTCAACCTCTTAACGTCGACCAAAGATGTAGTTTCAGCGACGGTGGGAATCACCCCGAAGTGTGGCATTGCACTCGGTATGTTTCCCGAACCCCCAGACGTGGCCCCATTGGGAGGTCCCTCTATTATCGCGCCCGTAGGAACGAAGGGCGGAATGCCTCCATTTGGGGCCGAAGGCTGGGTGCCGTTCGGTGCTGCGCTATTCCTCGCCTCTAACGAGGTGTGGAATTCGGCGTTGATGTTAACTTGCTCGTCCTGTCGCTCTTGGAGAGCCTTTAGCGTGTTGACAATGAAGGCTTGAAATGCTTCGGTTGTCATTGGAAGCGTATACTGTTGGTTTGACGGAACGTCAGTCCATTCGTTAAGATTTCCACTGCTGTCAGCCATATCGTTTGTCGAAAAATTACGGGCTTTAACGAAAAAGTACGTTGAACTTTGGAACAAAGCGTTTCTACTTATATTCCCACAGACGGCGCTAATTTGTATAGGCCTAAATCGGTTTTAGGATCACAAATCGAATTTGGGTTAGAATATAAGCAAATCTTCGTATCAAAAACAGGAAAATGCAAGAAATAAGCGTAAAACACGAGAAAGTAACTTGATTTCAATATATCATAATGAGTACAAAATTTGGCAGAGTTTCTGTATGTATTTCTCAATATGTACAATACAAAATGAAGCGTTATTTATAGACTCAAGGACCTAGCCCATGTTTCCAATGTCTGGTAGTGCTCAAACCCACGTTCTGAGCACTCATTAATGGAGATAGTGGGCTGAAGTTGTAGGCTGCAAAGTCGCTCGAACTGAGGCGATTCACTGAGGTACAAGTGTGTGACCTCGGTGGTAGGGCCTTGCTGTTCGACCCAAGTGAACGTTACCGAAGCTCAGCTTACGGCTCGCCTTCGGTGACGACCTTGGTGTCTGATTCCGGTAATCAACTGAGTTGCTTCGTTACTGGTTTGTCATCACGTGCTCGGCGGTTATCAGATTGTCTTGCTGAGGCGACTCATAGCGAGCCAATTTTTACCCAATACAGGAATGAAGATAAATCAGCCTGGTCTGGTTATCAAACATATCAAAAAGATTGCAGACACTGACCAAAAGCCACATTCTTCAGTGCATTCCTACATCCTGCAGCAGGTCTTTGAGCATTTTGGGGTGCCTTTGGAAGATGGAAAGAAGTCAACTCTACATCAGATGTTTGGTCAAAACTTGCTGAAGAACTATGATTTCTTCAAGGAGAAGAGGACATCCAAGAGACCAATGCCAGTTAAGCAAGAGCAGCCTGAGCAAAGTGAAGATTTGGACCTAATGAAGCCATTGCGGCTGTGAAGGAACTGGAGCAGCATGTGTTGGAAATAGATGAAGAAAATGTTGAACTGAAGAGGCAGTTACATGTGAAGGATCAAAAAATTGATCACTTGAAGATTGAAAGCCACAACCATGAGGCCGAGTTGGTAGTAGAAAGGCCCAAAAGTTCAAAGAATATTGAGGCATTTGTCAAGCACTTCAACCTGAAGAACTGAGTCCTTCCCATTTCCTTTTGTGTCCCTGTCCAAACCATTTGCCTTCCCTTCCCTCCTATCCTCCTTTGATGCATGTTTTTAAGACAATTGATTTTTGGTTCTGTACTTATTGGGTTGTGTGTTTGCCACGCCCTGGATGGTTGGGTTTAAATTTCTTTTTTTTTTAATATTTGGGTCCTTTTATGATATATCTGGTTCTGATTGGGCCCTTAATTTCATTCATGTGTATTTGGTTGACTTGTTGCCTTGTGCTCTAGACTGGACTGTACTAACTTGTTCTTGCAGGATTTGAATCTTTTTTATGATGTCAAAAGGGGAAGAATGAATGTTGGGGGTGTTTGTGACCTAACTCATATGTTTTAAAATTTTCAAATGTATTTTTGCTTTTGTGTCTTTGGTGTGTTTTGTCTGTACAGGTTCTTTGGCAATTTTTATTTATCATCATCAAAAAGAGGGAATTTGTTGAGTTGAATATTTGGAAGTATGACAAAAGAAGGACCTACTAGTTCTGGAGGAGAACTTGGTCCTTACGGAGAAGGGTATGACTGATCGAAAAGATTATGGAATGCAAATCCATGCAGAACTAGTGAGTAGCGGCGCGTGAACTATTGCGCATCCTAGTCAGCTAAAAGAAGTTGTGTCATGGCTGTGTCTTTAAAGTATGAATAAGAGTTGGAGCTAAACAAGGGAAGGTTCGCATGAAATTTTGACTTGCCATAGCTGCAAGGTTTCCTAGTGGAATACTACTAGGGTTATGAAGCCCTTATAAAAGCTAGTAACTGAGGCAGCCGCAAACAGTATTCACCACGAGAGTTGAGAGCAATCACAAGGCGATCCAATAACTTTCAAAGTGATTTAACTGCTGAGAGCAACTGTTGAAGAATAAAGAGTTTAACTTAGATATTCTATCTAGGTTCTTTATGAGAGTTGTCGTTGATTTGTACTAAAACAGTTTTTACCTATATACTTAGTTTAAAAGAAATTATAATAGGTGAATCTTGAGTGATTACTTTGTAAAGCTAGAGTTTAGCTTTGTTGAGTGATTAGGGTCGAGAGTGTAGCCCCTTAATTACAGAGTTTTGTAATCTAAAATTTGTTCTTTGTGTTAGTGGATTGATTCTAAAATCCCAGAGTTTGGGTCGTGGTTTTTCTCCCTTGAGCAAGGAGTTTTCCATGTAAAAGTCTCGTGTTCTTTAAGTTTGCAGTTTGTGTGTGTTGCAGTGTTTGTCGTGAAAGCAGTTGTGACAAGAACAAGGTTCTAGACATTAAGAATCTGGTTCTTCGATGAAAATTGGAGACACTATTCAAGCCCCCACCTCCCCCCCCCCCCCCCTTCTAGTGTCCATAGGAGGTACTTAGAGTATGACAGTATCTTTGTCTTGTGTCTTGTATAGAGGGAATAGTTTCATCAGATGTTAGACATATTTCTTGAAACATACATTTTTTATAGCCTCCTTTCTGCAAAACTCATGCAACATATCGTGAAGACGATATATTTTTATTTGACCATCAGACCTCTTTTGCATCAGTATCACTAAGTTTTTATTGACAAGATAGTTCAAATAAAGCTCTGCAATCTTCTCAAGAGTGTATGTTTATTATGGCTTTATTAACCCCTCCACTATCGATATCCGAATCACTACTTTCCAAGCAGGTATATCAAAGCCTCGAGGAAAGACGCCATAATACAAGAAGCACGTTTGCACTTCTTGGGGCAAACGATTGTAACTCATTCCAACAAATTTCAAGCAACTCTCATGATCATCCTTTTTACAAAGATAACACATTTTTCTCAACTCTTAACCAATCATTTTTGGGACGACCTCTTAATGCTCCTGCAATTACCACCACTGCAAGTGGTACTACAGCACAACTTTCTACAATTTTTTCTCCATGTCCTACTAACTTATCAGGACATTTTCCGCCCTTGCCAAAAACACTCTTTACAACCAATTTAAAACTTTCTGCTTCAGTCAAAAAATTCAAGTCATGAGGATCTGGATTGGCATAAGTAGCCAGACATTTGTCACGCGTGGTCATCATGATTCGATGTCCCTTTTCGTTTTGTGGGAAAACCTTCTTTATATGATCAATGACTTCTGCTACCCACACATCATCTAAAACAATGAGGCATCTACCCCCTTTCTCATAAAATCACATATTACCTTAGCTAACGCATCCACATCCTCACTGTGATATTCGTCGGTCCGTTTTGTGAAGACTTTGAGTATACTAAGAAAAATATTCTTTATTTTGTAAGATTGACCGACATAAACCCAAGTGACAGTGAAAAATTCATATGAAACCTTAGGATCATTGTAGATTTTTCTTGCTAGTGTAGTCTTTCCAAGTCCGGACATACCCACAACTGGGACAGTACCTAGATTTGTTGGTCCTTTAACAAGTCGATTGGTGACTTTGTTAGCTTCCTCATCGAAGCCAACCACTTCATCATCCTCTAAAGCAGGACCCTTTTTTTAAAAAAAATGTTGCATCATAAAACAAAGTAGATAATCTTCTTATGTTTGCAATTATAAATACGGAGTATTATACTGGTTATCTATTGGTACATTGCATGTATTTTCTTTTGTTGTTTGTTCTTTTCTTGTTGGATTTAAGTTATACAACCCTATAGTGTATGTATATCACTATAATGTATAAAATCTTTACCTTCTTATGGTTTGGAGTTACCAGCAATTACATAATATCTTCATGAATTGAATTGTGTAGGAGCTGTGGCTCCTTTCTAGTTAATAATTCCTCCATTTTCCCCAATCCTACCCTAGATGGCTAATTACACGTGCACCTTCAAATAATACTTGGGTTTCATGCATACCAGAGCTTCCTGGGAGGCACCTTTTTTGGGCAGCTCAAGAACAGGGCGAGGCTGAAAAGCTTGTTGATTGTTTTGTCGAAGTTTCTTCACCTCCTCATGGATGTGTTTGATCTCAGTTGCAACTTTCTTGAGCATACGGATATGGCTTACATCAAAAATATTTTCCATTTCACTTTTATCTTGGTGCAGCTTCGCCTGAACCAGGAACTTATCAATAGCATCCTCAGCGCTATGTACCATTCTCTGAATATCAAGGACCAACTAATTGACTGCTGTCACTGTGATATTTTGCAGCATCGTCGAGGAAGGCTTTTAGTTGTTTAACTTCTTCAAGCAGATGTTGAAACTTGCATCTACTCCTTTAATCAGTCCCACTTTTTCACTTAATAGCTGGAACAGATTCTCCAACTGAAAGTTTAGTTCACCACTGTATCTGCCATCTTTCTCTCTTTCCATGTGCTATGGTAACCAAGAACTAACAGAATACAGAGAGGATATTAATCTTTTTTAGCTTCACTTTACTGCTGCAACAGTATATAATAAATACGCTTCTTGCATATATTTTCCACTGTTTAGTATGCCAAGGAGTAAAACTTGGACCCCACCAACAGCTAATGGTGAAAATTGTCATTTTATTAGGTAATGACCGACTGGTGTGATCGCGATATTACTTTTTCTTTTTCCTTCTCAATACTTTATCCTTTTTTTTTTTATAAAACTTTGCTGCGTATTCTACTTTTTTTTTTTTTGCAATATTGTAAGCTTATTTCTTCGATTGCTAATGATATTTTAAAATATAATTTATCTAAACATTGTGCTCACAAAATAATACACTATAGTATAACACAATACGAGACTATATTGTAAAACGATATGTTTCAAACATCCGATTGAGCTGTAAGTAAAGATTAATAAGAATGTGACAAAAGAGTAAAGCTATAAGAATACGACAATATACTATGGCTTGATATACATTATTGTATCTTTATAGAATGTCCCGCAAATAGGCCTAGGAATCGAACGAGCGAGCCGAACCGAGCCCGAATCGAGCCTAACCGAGCCCGAATTGAACGGAGCTTTATACATACCGAGCCCGAGCTGAGCTCAATCGAGCTTTGGTAAAGTTTGACCGAGCCCATGCCCGAGCCCGAGCCGAGCCTGAGCCACTTTTTTTCTTGCGTTCCCATGCTTAATAATATAAAAATAATATTTAAATCTTCATTTTGATCATAATCATAGATAAGGATAAAAGTACTATATTATCAATTGTTAACTATTGCATTAAAATATTAAATATCACGCGTAGACTTTCTATTTTTTTTTTTTTTTTTTGTAATTAAGCCTAATAAATGGAAGCTATAGTTTGAAGAAAAAATTACACGATTAATCAAGCTAATCGAGTCGAGCCGAGCTTTGACCGAGCCGAGCTTGATACCGAGCCGAGCCGAGCTGAGCCAAACTTTAAATAAGACTGAGCCGAACTAAAAGACAATCGAACCGAGCCGAGTTCTGAGCCGGCTCAGCTCTATGCCTACAAAGGAGTAATCCTTTTCACTAAGAAAATATAGATACCGCCTCTAAGGCCACAACTCAACTCACACTTGGATACTTCGTGCTACTAAAAAGGCCATTGATTGCGCTGTGTTGATCACACTTGTATCTTTTGGCAGCCGCCCTGGCCCTTCAAAACTCTATGGAACATTCCAAGAAAAAAAGGACATGGTATTGTGGAGTTTTGGATTTTTATTAAATATCAGAGGTTGTAGCAGGTATCCAATTTAAACGATTAAGAAGATTGTATGCTAAAAAATGAAATTGTAAGTACATCTAACTTTAAAAGAGAAACTAGAATCAATAAAATTTAGATGTCGTTTAAGTATATGATGTAAAATACCTTGCACAACTTAACTTTACTTGCCATCATAAAATTGTTCGAAAATTAAATTATTTTCACATTTTAACTTTAGGTGCAATTATGCATTTTTCCTGTATATAACAACTCCCAAGAATATGGCGTGAGCATTGCTGAAGCAAATCAAAATCCATGAAAATTTTAGCTCTTCTTCAAGGCCTTACAATTGCCTCACAAAAAAAAAATAAAAAATTCTTCTGCTGGTTGTTAAACCGATTGTAAGGAACTGTCTAATATGTGTGCACATGTTTTATCAAGAATATTTTGCATAAACCACTGTATGAAACAAAAGTTACAGTTAAACTCAAATAAACGCAAATCAAAGGGCCGTTTAATTTGCAGTAGTGTATGGTTTTTGTCTCTGCTATATCTTTTTTTGGTTTCCGATCCGGTGTCTGGTATTTTATTGGAGCCTCGACTAATTCGAATTCGCACCGCCTAGGGTCGCATTTGGGGGAAGCGCTCCCTTCTACGGATTTTTCCATATCCACTGCACCACATCACTTGTCTCTGCTATATCATGAATCGGCATTGTATATAAATCATATTTTTGTTAACCTTAAAAAATAAGATGTCGCAACTTTTATAGTCTTTTTCAAAACGAAGTAAGATCGCCAAGAGTATAGAGAATGTAATATATTTGTTTGTGTAAGGGTTACCAAGGAGTTAATAAGTCATGTGTCACACTACCTATTGCCTTAAGATTTTGGTTGGATGGTTGTATCACAATCAAACTTTCTCGAGCCCGTGCACACAACACCATCATTATCTCGTATTCTGATTGTTTGGGCTTCTTTATCAGTCCATATAATTTCCATGATTTCTCGGGGAGAGTGCATGAGAGGCCACTTTTGCCAGTGGTCTTTGATTTGAGGCCATTTTTTTATTGATTTTGCATGAGATGCCACTTTTTGGAACTTCAATCCTTTTGGGTTGAACTTCACACAAGTTCAGCCCACAAGGGTTGAAGTTTAACTTCAGCTCACCACAAGGATTGAAGTTCAAATTCGGCCCACAAGGGTTGAAGTTTACGGCATCTATGCCTAAAAGTTCAACCCTTATGGATTGAAGTTGAACTTCATAACTTAAGCATGAAGTTCAACCCACAGGGTTTGAACTTCAGCCCACAAAGATTGAAGTTCCAAAAAGTGGCCTCTCATGTAAAACCAATTAAAAAAAAGTGGCTTCAAACTAAATACCAGTGGCAAAAGTGGCATCTGGGCGAAATTTTTACTGATTTCTCTCTCACAAGTCTACAATTAACTTAAGCGCCACAGATCGAATCTCTTTTACTTGATATTTTGCTAGTGTTATATAGATTTGGTTTAAACTTGAAAAAATAAATTTTTGAAGCTGAATTAAAAAATAGCTTTTGGAACTTGAGTTGTGTTTGGATTACATTTCAGTTAAAAAAAAATTGAAATTTTTTGAGTGAGAAAAGTTATTTTCTCAAAAACTCCCAAAAACTAATCTCAACCAGTTTTTTGAAAATTTGAAGATGAAGTTCAAACTTTGGACAAACCCTATATACAAACAAAGATTTGAAATACTATTTAAAAAAATACTCCCAAATTTTATAAACAAACGGAAGCATATATCTCAGAGGAGCATTTAGCGCTGCATTGCTACACTCTGTGACTAGAGACTAATAAGGTAGCTCATTGTTTCTTTCCTATCACGAATACATGTTATGAATTTTAAGTGTCTTATCATAATACTTAAAAATTATTTTTTAAAATATTTTATGAATTCACTATGCTTAAGCTTTTGTATGAAGAAAAAAAGAAGAAGAAGGAGAAGAACCTAAAAGGGCCAAATTTGGCCCTGAATTTTGAGAAAAAATCATTTTTATAAATACACTATGCTTAAGCTACTGTATGGAGAAAAAAAGGAGAAGAAGAAGAACGTAAAAGGGTCAAATTTGTCCTTGAATTTTGTGAATATGTCTATTTTATAAGTTCATTATGCTTAACCTACAATTAAAAAGAGAGAGAGAGAGAGAGAGAGAAGAAGAAGAAGAAGAAGAAGAAGAAGAAGAAGAAAAAGAACGTAAAATGGTCAAATTTGCTCCTAAATTTTGTAAAAATGTCTAAATATACCCTCCATTTAAAGTTTAGCCTAACAATGCCCTTGTCGTCATGCTTTTTGGCCAAATATGTCCTTCTGCACTAACTTCACAAGGCTTATGGCTAATTGGGTCTAATGAGCACTAGTAGCAGCTACATGCCCCTTTTTAACCTCATCCCTTTATGACCAATGTCCATCCCATTCAAACCTAGACCCAAAATCTTTAGGGGCATATATGACCCACTACAATCTAAGGGCATATATGAACCCCACGCACAATTTAAAAGCATATATTATCCACACACATAGTTAATTAATCGATCATATATTAACTTTTATTGTTCTTGTTAGTTTCACTTTTATTATCTTCTATTGGGATATCTTTTATGCTTGTTATCAGTGTTTTCAACTGCGGAGACATGAGGCGAGGCGTAAGCCCAATGGATCTTTAATATTATGAATTTCTAAAATCTTAAAATAGTGTCAATTAGATATATATTACATAAATACATTAAAATCATAAATCTTAAAATTAAATAAAGTAGAAAAATATTTAAAATAAGTTATAACATAACTATGAATAACACCAACGTACATAAGATATCATGAAACATAAATTACACATAATGACTCAACAACCTAAAAATAAAAAATAGAAATATATTATTCTCGATAAAAACTTGTTATGTGGATCTCCTAATGAATAAAGAATAGTTTTACGCTATAATAAAAAATTATTTCTTTAATAAAAAGTCTTTTTACAAGTGAAATTTTCCTTTGACAAAGAACAAAATTTTAGATAAATAAAGAAATAATCATTTATTTTACAAGAACTACTGACAGTCTCACAATGAAACTCTAGCATAGTTTGTTTTTAACAAATTAAAAGTTTGACTAAAGAGCTCAACATAATGAATCATTGATAACAAAATAGTAATATATGAATCTAGTTATACGTATATAGATAGTTACTCGATATTACTTAACTGTTAAGTTGATAAGTTTAAACGTCATAAACACAAAAAGAAGAATTATTGAGAAAATTGAGATTAAAAAAAGAAAAAATGAAAAATTAAATAATGAAGACCTAAAAATAGTTAGTACATGAATAGTTTTTAGATAAAAGGTTCTATCATAATTCAA
Organism: Petunia x hybrida; assembly: GCA_037355625.1. NCBI lineage: Eukaryota > Viridiplantae > Streptophyta > Magnoliopsida > Solanales > Solanaceae > Petunia > Petunia x hybrida. Next base: position 1,766,807 of record JBBBVM010000317.1, on the reverse strand, counting down.
TATAATATCATTTCATTCTTAGTGGTAATCTGCAATATAATCAAAAGTATATTTATGAGTTTCAATATTATTAATTTTTAAAATATGATTTAGTGAAGAGTACGTGTGAAGAGTAAATGATTAATACAACGATTTTGGAGGTTTTACAAATCTAACTAGACATAATTGGATGGAGAACTGTAAGGCGAACCCCATCTCTTAGGCGAGCGGTGCGTTTGGGGCGTAAGCTCGAGTGCTTAAGGCGTACGCCTCACAAGACAAGAGCCCCCACCGTAAGCCGAAGGGAGTTTTACGAGTGCCCCGGGGCGATCCCCCACATGTCCCAATTCTACCTTTTAAAATATAGCTCATTACCTTCCTATGGATAAATAGATTTTGTGCTTATTTTTTATAACTGAGTTTGTGTGCTTCTTCCAGGAAGACACGACAAAATTCATATTCATTAACTCTTTTATCTATACAACCAGGGGAACCAAGAGGTGCTTAGTACCCTACTTCAATATTATTTTTACCTCTAGAGAGACAAGTTCACTATCAATACGGAGGATCCTGCTATTAGAGAAAATATATTAGTGTGGTCAGCGAAGGATATTAGTGGAGAGTACTTATTGGCGCTAAAAGGACATGATAAATTAATAAAATTTGATCACGTTCAAAACTCTTCCTCGAAATAATAAGCGGTCACTGCAATTATAATCTGGTTTTTAAGTCCGGAGTCAAACCCAAAAGGAGACGTTCTTTAATTACTTTTGTACCACTAAATCAATAACTTCAACAATTTTTAGTGGTAACAATATTAATTTAAGATTGAACTAAATAAAAAATATTACGATTAAATAAAGAGTGCAAGTAACATAACTAGATAAGAATTCAATAAGAAATAGGGTCTAGGATATAGATTTACCCAAATTATCAGATGAACTACTGACAAACGTCCTACAATCTAACCGTTTCCTTCCCATTGATCATGAGCTCTTTAACTACCGTAAACATCTTACGATCAAGAACGGCAATATCTTAAATTATTCTCTCGAACTAACATAGGTGATTATTTAGCCCGCTCACTAAGATAACAATAAAGCTTCGTTATTCCTAACCCCACTTTTTAAATTCTCACAATTATTTTACAGCCTCTTTCTTAGAAGTACCGTTATTCAACAACTACCTAGACCTATATTATTTTCCAAGAAACATAAGACAGAAAAGGCACGATTAACTAATGGTCATTTAACTAATTACATGAAACACGTAGTTGAACAAATAGGAAGAACAACAACTTGATTATAGAAAGATATTGTCAATAATATCCTAGAATAGAAGTTTAGCTACACATATTTTTGATGAACACATGAGCTAATATTAAAGCAAACTCCATGATAATAGAAAATAAGAGAAGTTTTAGAGAAACTCTACAAATCTCCAGTAGGATGGACCTCTTCCAAGCACCTCCAATAATAGTGTTTCTTGCTCTTCCAAGCCAAGATTGGGGCTGAAAATAGGTTATAAAACCTTTTATACCTCGTGTGAAACCCGTGGACAAGATTTTCCCTCGCCACTTTTCGCCAGAAATTTACCTCATGGCTGGATCATGGCCTTACGATGGCTGGGCAGTGAGCTTTGGAAATTCAACTACATGGCCTTACGATGGCTGGGCCTTGACCTCGTGTCTTCATATTCCTTTCACAACTAATCCACGGCCTTGGCACCTAACTCTGTTGTTCCTTGTCGGTTGATTTCTCTATAAATTCACTTTATTTTGTTCCAAAATCGTCATCCTTTAACTATTTTTCATGTTACTTGAGTCTTACATATTCAAATACCCAATATAAGCACAAAATGCTAATATTCATGCCAAAGCCATCCACAAAAGCACCAAAACATGAAGTATATAATACCCCAATATACATTTTATGGTCAAATATCAGTGAACAATATTTTCTCTTATTGAAGCTTTAGCAAAAGCCTGATATATATATATATATATATATATATATATATATATATATGCATTTATTATCTCTTTTTCGATAAACTCAAAGTTCTCTTCATTTTTCCTTGATCTCATTGAGAAACTTGAACTCCTCAACTTTATTCATTGTTTTCTTACTTTTGGAAGAATTTGTAAATTATAATCATTGAACAGGTAAGTATTACTTGTATGCAATGATGCCTTTTTCTATACTTTATTGGACCTCATGGATGTTCATGCATAAATATGGAACACAGATTAATTTTGTCTCATTTATGGTGGTTATCAGCGAATGACGATCAATTCAAGTTTATACGAGCATCTTGATACCCTCGATAGGTTGGAAGGGCATCTCATCTAGCAGCCTCACAAAAAGTATGACAATGATATGTTGGCGAAAAAGTTGCTTATAGAGTCAAGAAGTGTGGGTCCCACATGCCCTTAAACAATGCGTGTGGGTCATATATACCACTAAAGGGATGGGGTATAAAGGGGACATATGGCGGTCGGTGGTGCTAATCCGACCCTATTAGTCATAAGCATTTTGTCATTAGTACGAAAGGACATATTTGGCACAAAAGCTTCACCACAGGGCATTGATGTCCCAAACTTTAAACATAGGGTATATCTAAAAAAAATTTGCAATGTACAAGGGCAAATTTGTCCTTTTTTGGAAGAAAAATGATACACTCAAACCTCTCTATAGTGAGATGTTGTTATACATGTATACTGGCATCTGGCGTTCAGATCTCATTTAGCTGTTATAGTAAAAAAGTTTGCAAAAAATATATGTTAAATTTAAAATCACAACAAATTTTCATATTCCATTAAACAAAAATTGAAAAGGTTAAAATATTATTAATAAATCTATCTAGTTGTACGTTACCAATAAAAAATTAGAATATAAGGAACATATGCATTTAAAATTAATTGAAACTATAAAAAAATCAAGTTTGACGTAAGAATTTTACAATTGTAGGTTATTTCATCAATTGCAGTCTCTTAGAAATAATATAACGCTTGAAATGGGCTATAAGTGATGATACACTACAAACTGATAACTCCAATTTTGATGATTACAATATGGTTAAATTTCATGAGCAGCTAACTTAACAACTGTTGCATTTCATGACAGGAACAAAAAGGATTCAGTCGACTAAATTTGGAAGGATCTTGGAGTCGCTGACTTTCAGGCCTCTGTGATTGAAGTGAATTTCACATATCACGTGATTAGAGAAAAAATCAGGATCTTTTATGGCTCTTATCTTATTTCCAGAAAGGATCAATCATTACCTTTCTGGGGATCAAATCCCTTGGGTCAAGATTCTCTTCTATTAAGGAAAATATCTCCATCATATCAATCAAGGATCCTCAAGACATTCCCTGTGTTCACATGAAGATATCCCTGATACTATATATATCCAAAGCTGCAGGCAGTCTAAGTACGCAACCTTAAGCTTTCTAACATTCTCTTTTGAAATCTTGAAAACATTGTAATCTTTAGAGTTTACTACTGTCCAAGAAAAAGAAAAGAGAGTTCAGAGGGAAAGTAAGGTTAGTGTCGAGTGAGTTGGTTGAGTGAGTAACCAACTGAGCATCGTTTGTGGTGAGCGAAGGAACAAAACCATACTGTGTATCGTTGTTGGTGAACGAAGAAAAACCATTATTCTGTACTTTGAAAGATCTTAAAGAGCTGAAGAGAAAACTCCCTTGTGACCCAAGGGGACTGGACTAGGAACCATTTTTGGTTCTGAACCAGTATAAAAATCTGCTGTGTTCTTACTTTTCTGCATTTACATTACTCTGTTATCACTGGTTGAAATCTAGTCGACTCACTAAGTCGACTGAATCTGGGAAAGAATTAAAAAATATAATTCACCCCCCCCCTACATCTTCAATTGGTATCAGAGCAGGTCTCACATATCTCTTATTTTTGCTTTGCAGCAAGTGAGAAAAGATCATGTCTGGGCATATTGTTACAGGAGCACTACTTCAAGAAGGAACCTCTATTGCTCGTCCTCCATATTTCAATGGACAACACTTTAGTCATTGGAAAGTGAGAATGGAAGCATTTGTCAAGTCCATTGACTTTAAAGTTTGGCGAGTAATTACCAAGGGTCCCTACGACATTCCTCCAGACAAAAACAAGAAACCAGAGGGAGAAGCTACTAAAATTCCCCTCGATATTGATGACTACAATGATGAGCAAAGAGAAGTCATACAACTGAACTCAAAGGCTCAAAACCTCTTATACAATGCTATAAGTGGAGAGGAATATGAGAAGATCTCTAGCTGTGAAACAGCCAAAGAGATGTGGGACAAACTTGTTGTCACTTATGAAGGTACAAACAAAGTTAAGGAAACTAGAATTAACCTTCTAGTTCATGAGTACGAACTGTTTCAAATGAAAGATGGAGAAACCATTGAAGACATGTTTGCTAGATTCAGTAAGGTCATAGGAGAACTAAAATCCCTTGGGAAAGTCTACACCAATGAAGAACAGGTCAGGAAAATTCTTCGTAGCTTACCTGTCATATGGCAACCCAAAGTGATCAATATTGAAGGAGGAGATTTGAATTCTCTATCCTATGATGAGCTTCGTGGTGACTCATTGCCTTTGAAAAGACTCATCTTCAAAGAAGTTCTCAAATCTCTGAAAAGAAGAAAGAAGTCGCTTTCAATGCTGAAAATACAGACCCTCCAAGCGACAATGATGATCTTGCAGAAGAATGGGCCTTAATGTCAAAGAACTTTGGAAATCTGCTGAGAAGAAACAGACAAAAAGAAAGAACCAGATTTAATTCTAGAAGAAACTCTTCCGGCAATGATCAAGACAAGAACGATGGACGATGTTTCGAGTGTGGCAAATATGGTCATATTGCAGCCAACTGTAATGAGGCAAAGAAGAAGCAATTCAAAAACAAAAAGAAGGCCCTATCTGCATGGAGCGACGAAGAAGGATCTGAAAAATGAAGAAGAAGCCAATATATGTTTCATGGCTGATGCAGAATCCAGCAAGGTACGTAATTACAACTGTGAAAATTGCAATCTTCTTCAAGAAGATTTAGACTCCGCTCTAGAAGAAATGGAAAATATTCTAAGAGAACTTTCTAAAATAAAAAGGGATGGTGAAATCTGGAAAACCAAATTTGAAGTATGTGAATTAGAACGTGATTTCTTTGAACAAGAAGTTCAGGATCTAAAATTTCAACTGAATAGTATAAATAAATCCACAAGTCAAAGTTCTATCAGATCCAACATAACCCCCTTATCCCCAGCCTCCATTGAGGCTATTCCTGGAAGCTTGCGATTTACCAGTAGTGAGTCGACTAAAACTGCTTCTACAACTAAACCTCCTATTACTTGTTACTACTGTGGAAATCTCGGACACAAAAATGCCAGATGTAGATTCAGAAAAGCTGACACTAGGAAATGGAAATGGATTCCTAAAATTTCATTAAAGACCTATGTTACTAACCATGAAGGACCCAAGACAGTTTGGGTACCAAAACATCAGTAGCACTGTTTATTTGCAGGAACACCTACCCAAAGGAGCGTGCAAAGGTAAGTGGATTCTAGATAGCGGGCCTTCCAGACACATGACAGGTGACAAATGCTGGTTCAAATCAGTCACAAGCATAGACGGTGGACTGGTTAAGTTTGGTGATAATGGGAAAGGTATTGTCATCGGCATTGGGAGAGTCTTTTTAAACCAATCTTGCTACATGAATGAGGTACTGCTGGTAAGTGGTCTAAAGCATAATCTTCTCAGTATTAGTCAACTATGTGACTCTGGATATCAAGTTAAGTTTGAAGCAGCTAAGTGCATTATATCTGATTCATTAGGTAATGAAATTCTCACAGGATCCAGAGATAACAATATATATAAACTAGACAATGTCTCATCCTCTCATGAATATATCTGTTTAACCTCTGTTGCCTCTGATTCATGGCTATGGCATAGAAAACTGGGACATGCTAGTATGCATCTTATTCTAAAACTATCTCAAAAGGAACTAGTCATTGGTCTTCCTAAATTAAAATTCTTAAAGGACCATGTATGTGATGCATGTCAACTAGGAAAGCAAACTAGGTCATCTTTTAAAGTTAAAGACATTGTTAATACTACCATGCCACTTCAATTACTGCACATGGATTTGTTTGGTCCCACTAAAACTGCTAGCATTGGTGGAAAAAGGTACGCTTTTGTTATTGTTGATGATTACTCACGTTTTACTTGGGTTATTTTTCTGTCTCATAAAGATGAAGCTCAAAAGAATTTTGAGTAGTTTTGTAAAAAGGTTCAGAGAGAAAAGGGTTACTTCATTTCTTCTATCAGAAGCGACCATGGTGGAGAATTTGAAAGCAAAGCTTTTGAATCTTTCTGCAATGAACAAGGTATCTCGCATAGTTTTTCTTCTCCCAGGACTCCTCAGCAAAATGGTGTCGTGGAGCGTAAGAACAGGACTTTACAAGATATGGCTAGAACAATGCTTTTGGATCAATCTCTACCCAACAAGTTTTGGGCAGAAGCAGTTAGCACAACTTGTCACATTCTCAACAGATGTCTTATCCGTCCCATTCTTAAGAAAACACCATATGAACTCTGGAAAGGTAAACGTCCTAACATTAGCTACTTTCATCCGTTTGGTTGTAAATGCTTTATCCATAATAATGGAAAGGACAATCTTGGTAAGTTCGATCCCAGAAGCGATGAAGGTATTTTTCTTGGCTATTCTAATTCCAGTCGTTCATACAGAGTTTTCAATAAACGCACTTTATCTGTAGAAGAATCCATGCATGTCGTATTTGTTGACACTAATCAGATTCTTTTGAGAAAGATGAAAATGCAGATATAGAATTATTAAGTGCAGGAAGTTCATCCTCAGCCGCTGAAATCAAGTCGACTAACGAAGTATCTAAGTTAGCCTCAGAAACTCAGATTGAGTCAACTGATAATCTCTCTTCAGTGGTTCCAAATGAGTGGAAAGGCGAACCTGGATATCCTCATAAATTTATTGTAGGAAATCCACTTGAGGGAATGAAAACTAGAGGTTCTTCCAAACAGAATGCAGACGTTGCTCTCATTTCTCAAATTGAACCTAAGAAGATCGATGAAGCTCTCAATTATGAATGCTGGGTAAAAGCAATGAAGGAGGAATTGACTCAATTCGACAAGAATCAGGTATAGACTCTTGTTCCTAAACCCCAAAATGCATCTATCATAGGTACAAAGTGGGTCTTCAGAAATAAGCTTAATGAGGATGGAGAAGTCACCAGAAACAAGGCTCGACTTGTGGCTCAAGGCTACTCGCAACAAGAAGGTATAGACTATGATGAAACATTCGCTCCTGTTGCAAGGTTAGAATCTATCTGCATGCTACTTGCTTATGCATCATTCAAAGGTTTTAAACTATTTCAAATGGATGTCAAAAGTGCATTTTTAAATGGTTTTATCAAAGAAGAGGTATATGTTAAACAACCTCCCGGGTTTGAAAACTTGAAATTTCCCTCGCATGTTTTTAAGTTGACCAAAGCTCTATACGGCTTGAAGCAAGCTCCAAGAGCATGGTATGATCGGTTAAGCACTTTTCTTTTAAATCATGGTTTTAGTCGAGGAAAAATTGATACTACTTTATTCATTAAGAGATCATCTGTTGGAAATCTTCTTATTCAAATTTATGTCGACGATATTATATTTGGTAGTACTAATCCCTCCTTGTGCAAGGAATTTGCTGAGACAATGCAGAATGAGTTTGAAATGAGTCTCACGTGAGAACTCGCCTTCTTTCTTGGACTTCAAATCAAACAATACGATAAAGGAATCTTCATTAATCAATCTAAGTACACCAAGGAATTACTTGCAAAATTTGGTATGCATAATGCCAAGATCATGAAAACTCCTATGAGTCCCTCAACAAATCTTGATAAAGACTGCAAAAGTAAAAATATAGATCAGACCACCTATCGAGGTATGATTGGTTCACTACTCTATCTGACTGCTAGTCGACCAGACATAATGTTTAGTGTATGCAAATGTGCTAGATATCAATCTGAACCTAAGGAATCACATCTAACTGCAGTTAAACGTATTATGCGATATCTCTCTGGCACTATTTCCTATGGGCTTTGGTATCCACGTACTATTAATTTTCATCTTCAAGGATACTCAGATGCTGATTTTGCAGGTGATAAAGATGATCGTAAAAGCACTAGTGGGACTTGTCAATTTTTGGGACAATCCCTCATCTCTTGGCATAGCAAAAAGCAAGGCTCAGTATCCTTATCTACTACTGAGGCAGAATACATTGCCATTGGACATTGCTGCACTCAACTTCTTTGGATGTCTTATCAACTCAATGATTATGATATTAATTCTACTCCTATGTCCATTTTTTGTGATAATTTTAGTGCTATTTGTCTCTCTAAAAATCCAGTGCATCATTCTAGAGCTAAACATATAGAAATTAAGCATCACTTTATTAGAGATCATGTTCTATGTGGTAACATTAAAATCTCTTTTGTGACTACTGAAAATCAGCTTGCTGATATCTTTACTAAACCTTTGCATGAGGAACATTTCTGTGAACTTCGTGAAAGATTAGGAGTAGTAGAGGATCCTACATCTCTAAATTAATTATGTCTCACTCTTGCATATATGAACATCTTTAAAAGGCATTTATTTAATTGATGCATATCCCTAAACTTCTCTAATTATTACTGCTCGTTTTGCGTGTGTAAAAGTGTCGCCTCGATTCACTCGCAGACAGCCCTCGTCCTTTCACCTTTTCAGTCACGTCTTTCCTCCTCCACATCTCCATAAAAACCCCACTTGCTCACTCCATCTTCTCTCTCTCCGTGCAACTACTTGTCTGCCTCTTCCTCTCTTCAATGGGTAAAACTCAAAAGCCTATAATCCCTTCTATGAGGAAAAGTTCTCAAAACCGCTCCAAAAACTGTTCTCCTGGGTCTCCCATTAATCTTGAAAACTCCGACTCTGCCACCATATCTCAGCACAGCGAATCTGCCTACTTCGTATCCACCGGTTCTGGCAAAAAGCGTGGAAAACGACCCATGGTTGATACTCCTCAAAAATCCTCTCCAAAGAAACTCAAAGTTACCAAACCCTGCATCTCTCTTGACTGTGATCAGAATTTTTGGGATAATGGCAGAGAAAAGTTTGAAGAACTCAAAAATCGTCGCATTGCCTCTGGCCGCATTGTTGACCTTGATTCTATGGAAAATCTTGATTGCCATATCAAAGCTCTTTTCGACTTCCAAGGTTGGTCAAATCTCTTCTCTATCAACCCTCCTGTCATTTACCCTGATTTGGTTCGAATGTTCTATGCAAATCTTCGCACTTGTGGAACTGATGGTATTGAATCATTGGTTTTGGGTCAACGCATTTTCTTGACCTGTAAAGTCCTAGAAAAACTTTTAAAGATTAAATCCTCTGGTTTCTCTGATTGCTTCAAAAATTCTTGGCCCTCCGACTTTGAAGTCTCTTTTGACCAGGCCAAAGCTTGTATTACTGGTTTGGGTCCTCATGCAATCCCTGATGGACAGCTTGGTCCTCATCTTCTGTGTTTTGAAAATCGTGTCCTTGCTCATATTACTGCTACTACCCTGCTTCCTCGCACAGGCTCATTCAGTTCCCTTTCCCAAAGGGACACCTTTATTGTCTATTGTCTTGTTGCTAAACAAAAGGTCAAACTCTCTTGGTGGATCCTTAACTACATGCACGAATGTGCTGTGGATACTAAGGAATCTGGCTGTCTTCCATATGGGATGCTTATCTCCCATATACTGGAACTTCTGCATGTCCCCATTTCTGGTCACTCTGCCATCACTGTATCTCAATGTTATAACTCTCGTGCATTTACCAGTATGGGATATGTGCATCTTGATCACACTTGGGTTAAAAAGCCTGACCTGGATCTACCTCCCTCTATGCCTGCTCCTGCCCCTGCTCTTGACAACTCCAATGTGCTCAGTCGCCTTTCTGTAGTTGAAGAACAGCTCATTACTCTGCGTGGTCTTTGCCTTTCTTCTCAATACAATCTTGAGAAAGCCAGGGATGACACCAAAACCACCAAGGCTGATGTTGCACACCTCAGGCTTTCCATTGACACTGTGGCCAAAGATGTTCGCAGAAGTCTCTCTACCTTGCACTCTCGTATTGACACTCTGGGAACAAACATCATCAATACCTTGAAATACTTTCTGGGAAGGAGATAGCTGTCTGTGACTGTTTAGATGGCTAAAACTGTATTTTGTGACTCCCCTGTTTTTTGTTGATGACAAAGGGGGAGAAAAACTTGTTTAAAACTGGCTCTGTATATGCATGAATGCTGGATGCTCTGGACAAATGTTGAATGTGCTATGTGAATATTGTTGTTGTCTGTGCTATGAGAATACTGTCTGAATTTAACCTGAAATTTAACCTGTTAAGTCGACTAACTAACTTCTTCTTTGAGTCGACTACATATCTATTCTAGAAAATTAGAAATGCAGGTACTCAAATTTTCAGGGGGAGCATATACTCAGGGGGAGCTGTCAACACATCCTTAGAACAGGGAAGTATCATAAGTCTCAAGAATTGTCATCATAAAAAAGGGGGAGATTGATAACTCCAATTTTGATGATTACAATATGGTTAAATTTCATGAGCAGCTAACTTATCAACTGTTGCATTTCATGACAGGAACAAAAAGGATTCAGTCGGCTAAATTTGGAAGGATCTTGGAGTCGCTGACTTTCAGGCCTCTGTGATTGAAGTGAATTTCACATATCACGTGATTAGAGAAAAATCAGGATCTTTTATGGCTCTTACCTTATTTCCAGAAAGGATCAATCATTACCTTTCTGGGGATCAAATCCCTTGGGTCAAGATTCTCTTCTGTTAAGGAAAATATCTCCATCATATCAATCAAGGATCCTCAAGACATTCCCTGTGTTCACATGAAGATATCCCTGATACTATATATATCCAAAGCTGCAGGCAGTCTAAGTACGCAACCTTAAGCTTTCTAACATTCTCTTTTGAAATCTTGAAAACATTATAATCTTTAGAGTTTACTACTGTCCAAGAAAAAGAAAAGAGAGTTCAGAGGGAAAGTAAGGTTAGTGTCGAGTGAGTTGGTTAAGTGAGTAACCAACTGAGCATCGTTTGTGGTGAGCGGAGGAACAAAACCATACTGTGTATCGTTGTTGGTGAACGAAGAAAAACCATCATTCTGTACTTTGAAAGATCTTAAAGAGCTGAAGAGAAAACTCCCTTGTGACCCAAGGGGACTGGACTAGGAACCATTTTTTGTTCTGAACCAGTATAAAAATCTGCTGTGTTCTTACTTTTCTGCATTTACATTACTCTGTTATCACTGGTTGAAATCTAGTCGACTCATTAAGTCGACTGAATCTGGGAAAGAATTAAAAAATATAATTCACCCCCCCCCCCCCTCTTACATCTTCACAAACATCCTCAACAAGTTCTAAATTTTTGTTATTAATATTTGAGTTATCATCTGTAGGTAGAATGATGGAATTTTTCCAACAATGGAGAATGATATAGGTATTGACATCATTACATGCTTCTACAAGAGTGTTGATTTCATGTTACAAATGATTATCATAAATATATATTATTTTATTTATTACATAATATATCTCTTACAAAATATTATTACATAATATTTGATTATGACTATTATAAAGAGGTAATTTTATAAAAGGTATACCGCTATAATGACCATTATTGCTGTTATAGGTAGAATGTTGTTATAGAGAAGTATAATATAACATGAAAAATCAGTTATGGAGAAAATTATGATGTTATAATGAAATGTTGTTATAATGAGGTTGTGATAGAGAGGTTTGACTAGACATATATATATTTATTGTTTGATGCACCAGGAGCATGATAAGAACACTTATATATTTTCTTTGCACATACACTATACTTAGAGGTGATGTGTCATTTTAACCATGATTATGTGATGAATTATTAGAGGCGAATCTTGAATTTCAAGATAATAGATTCACCACTGCTATAGTGAAACTACAATGTCCTTGGGATGATTGACGTGCAACATTCGTCAAAAAATTATATTGTGTATCTATATCAAATATTACTTTTATAAGACGGTATAATAAGTTTTTAATAGCTATATACAATTGATAGTAGTATCCTAGTGGCCAAGGGTGTTCAATTTTTGCTCCAATCTAACGTAAGTAAAAGAAAGAAAAAAGATTCTTAAGGAGCCTTTAAGTGGGAATCGATTCCTGATGTTTGGCATTTTATGCCTATATTTCCTTAATATTTCCTCACGTTTTAGTACCTTATTCGCTCGTTTTATAGCTTGTGACTGTGGTTTTACACTGATTTTATGTCGTGCGTATGTAGGTTGTTGTGCAGTGTGATTGGAGCTTTTAAGAGCATGATTGAGCAAGAAAAGATTGGATTTTGATTGAGGATTGGATCGAGCACACGAAGGCACGACACGAGCGAGCAAAAGAGCGAACGAAACAGGAATTTGGCTGGGCGCTGTGGGGCATGCCCCGCGCCCCCCAAAGCGCCAGCCACCCCAGCGCGTTTTTCAATGCGGCGCAGGCCCAAAGCGGGATGATTTCGACGTCCTCTGTCCAAGCTCACGCGTTCCGAGGCGCGGGGCGCCCGTTATAGCGCCCCTTGTGCGCGTTTTTACTTCCTATTTCGTCTAGGATTGGGTCTAACTTATTACTAGGTGTGTGTAAACTCTATAAATACTCTTTTACTTCGTTTTTCATGGGAGTGGAGACTTTGGAGCAAGTTTTGGAGGAGAGGGAAGGAGCCCTAGATGTCTTCTACACAAGTTCTTTCTCTCTTTCTCTTATTCTTCTCTTTAATTCTATAGTTTGTTCGTTCTAGGGTTAGAGTAAATACATGAAGGTTGATGTTTGAAAGTTGATTTCTTCCTATTGATTTACCATTACGGATTGTTTATTCTTTCTTGATCATAATTGTTTGATTATAACGGCCGTATAATTGAACACTATCTACGGTTCTTAGATTGAACTCGACAGAGGGAATTTATGAACGCAAATAAGAAAGAATAGAACTAGTTTGTGAACCCGGGCATCGGGGAACCAATTCGCGGGTAGGATAGACATATACTTGCTTGCCTAGTTTAACTCATTACAGGATCGTTAATGCGTGCACGTGATTCAACCCATAGACATATAGGGATTGGAGTAGCCTGCATAGACCGTGAAGAATCGAAAGGTTTTCACGGGTACAATTAACCTGTTAGTTAGCAATCTAGGAAATCAAGAAGTAGAATCAACTGGAAAACTCAACTGGACTGTTTGCAACTCTGACCCTGGACCGTTTCTCCATTATTGATAACAACCCATAAATTGCTCTCAAATACTTGATCTCAATTACTTGTTTTAATTATTGCAATTAGTTAGTAAAATCTCAACCATTGGAAAAGATCCCTGAATAGTTTATATAAATTGTTTGATAGGATTCAGTCTGAATAGTCCTCGTGGGAACGATACTCGATTTATCACTTTATTACTTGTCGACCACGTATACTTGCGTGTGCGTTTGGGAGCAACAAGTTTTTGGCGCCGTTGCCGGGGACTAAATTGACTGATTTCTTTTTGAACAATTTATTATTTTCTATTCAGGTTTAATTTTTTTTTATTTTATTTTTAGTTTATTATTGTATTATTAGTTTACATGGCATCTTTTAATGAAAGTGGGTTGAATGTTGATTCTTGTCTACTTTGTGGAGGACATCACTTTTGGGAAAATTGTCAAACTCTTTCAACCCTGCGAGATTGGTTATGTGAATTTTCTACCACCTTTGATTGGAATTTTTGTAAATTGTGTGGTGGTCGGTGGAATGATTGTCCTAAGTGTCATGCTCCTTCCCCCAATAATTTTTGTGATGATTCTAATGATGTTTGTGAGCTTGACAGGAGCGATAAAGTGCAGGTTGTTAGCGAAACTTGGCTAATGGAGCAAGCCAAACTCTTAGAAGCTTATGGGGATTTCAGGAGTGAACTTACAAATATGACGAGGCAATTTATGGAAGAAAGGGTTGTGCTCGGGCAAGAGATCGACGAGTTTGGCTTGACTATTCACGACTTGGAGGAGAATTTGAGTGATATGGTTGAGGTGTCTGAAGCTCAATTATCAGTTGTCGTGCTTAGTAGATTTGAGATAGAAGAGCTTAGAAGCCAATTTGAGGAGCAAAAAGTAGAATTCCTACCACTCGACCAAATATTAGTTGATGATGCCAAGGTTGAAAAAATTACATTAGAGTCAAGTGAGGAAATAGAAAACATCATATTTGAGGACTCTATTGTTTGTGCAAGTGAGGATGTCGAAAGTAATGCAACTTTAGAATTGAAGCGCATTGGACCTCATTCCAATCATTTTTCAACATTGTGTTTGGATGGTGACATGAAGATTGAGCCACCCGAGCCTATGAAGAAACCAAGGGAGGAGGAACAATGTGCCTATATTTTAGAGTTTGTGATGCAAAGGAGACAAAACGACATCCCTCATTTAAAGGCCAAGAAGTGCAAAATGCGACAATGGTTACTTGGTCCTGTTGTATTTTTGCCACCACCCCAATACCATAGTTGTAAACTTGAGGCAAAGTTGGTGATTCAATTCATTAGTTCAAGGTGGAGACAAAAGTGATGAAGTTGTCTTCGTCGTGCCACGACGTTAACTAAGGCGCTTCTTGGGAGGCAACCCAATTTGCTTGCTTTACTTTTATTTATTTTTATTAGTATTTTTTATAGTTGTATATTACTTTGGGTGATTCTTTGGATTGCAGGTTCATGTAATGGCGAGTCTAAGTGTGGGGTGTCCTCACCCTTGCCTAATATTGATGACCTGATGAGGGAAGTCTGAGTACCTCATACGATATGGAAGCTTGGAGGATGCTAGCACCAAGGACTAGAATCTTCAGGGAAGTTTTCTTTACCTTGCATTTTCTTATTTTTAGCACTGAGGACAGTGCCTAGTTTAAGTGTGGGGTGGGGAACTACCATTTATCTATTTTTGAGGTTAGGATGCATGTACCGTAGGATTTTTCTTTTGTCACTTGACTTTATTTTTATTTGTTTCTTGCTTTAATATATGAAAAAAAATTAGAAAACCAATAAAAAATTCCAAAAAGATTTTCCTTTTAGTTTTATTAGTGGTACATGTCATCCACCCTGTAGTTTTTCTTATGGCCTCGGTTCTTTTCCACGGGGAGGCCTTTGAACCGGGTAGTTTTTATTTTTTAGGATTAGAGTAGTTAGTATAGGTGACCCTAGACGAAAGGAATAGGTGGAATGCTAGGTGCCTTTGATTTGTTTGATACCGGTGGACTTGGACTTGATTGCATGTGCTATTTGTGGTGTCCTTGGGTTTTAAATTGAGATGCATGCCTAGAAAAAGAAAAAAATTGGAACAACCCCCTTGAGATGCTTGAATCTGCTTGCTTGACTTGATTGCTATCCTTTGTGCATTAGTGCTTAAATTTCCACAAGTTGCATTCTAGATGCTTGATTGGGAGTTGTTGATGGAGCCATTTTGTGTGGACCATGTGCTATGTGTGTGTGAGGCATATTCTTGTTTACTCCATGTTGCATGTTAATGTCTAGAACTTGCCCCGTGTGTGTGCAAAGCGAAATCCTAGGTTCGCTCTAGTCGGGAAATGATACAAGGCCTTCTTTTACTAGCCTACCCTTACATATATACCTTGGAAAAATTGTTGTTGTGATTTCTTTGATCCTTTCTATTGGTACCCACACCCCGAGCCTACCCATTTGTTCTTAATTGACTCTTTTGGCCCTTTACTCCTTAAGCACTTTATTGATATTGTGTAGATGATTGGAGTTGTGGTTGGATTTTGGGGGGTTCTTGAGTGGAGCTAATGAAGGGGAATAAATGTGAAAATTGTGAAGTAGTGGAAAGCATTGGCAAGGTTGGGAGTTAATGAAATTGAGAAAAAAATTGAAAAGAAAAAAAAAATAGCAAAGTTGAAAAGAAAGAAAAACTTGTGGAAAAGAAATAAAAAGAGAAAAGATATCTATTCCTTGCTAGTGTGTGCTTAATAGAAAAATGCTACTTGTGAGAAGGCGTATGTGTAAAAGTGTTGGTTGGGTGGCTTGATGAGATTTGTGCTTAATTAATTGTGATGTATTAAAGTGCTTAGGGAGGTAGTCACTATTCCCATATGTATCCTACCCGCCCCTTAGCCTACATTACGACCTTTCTAAAGTCCTAGTTAATCCCGATTGGAGTGAGCCTACATTAGTGGAGTCCTACACTACGGGCAAGCCTATGGTACGTTGTGTGTGACATGTGAGCTTTTCATGAGAGTGAGTGAATTCATTTGTTATTGCCCTCGTTCTATTCATGATACTTGTTTTTGTGTGTGATCTTTGGGGGGCACTCTCTTTCATATTGGTGAGGGCACATGGTTTGCATCAACTAGGTAAAGTTGATGGCTTTTGGTTGAGTAGATAGGTGTGATTTTGTGGGAGCATGGTTGCAATAAGTTGAGTTTGTGCATTTGAGCTATTTTGGGGTGGTTGTTCTCATATTTTTTGGTTTTGGTAAATTGTTGGCATGTTGTGGAACCATGGTAGTCATGTGCGCATTGGTTCAATGGTCGGTATCAACCATAGTCATAGGCAGACCTGTTTTACCTAGGTTGGGAAGTGAGATGTGACTTGCTCGAGGGCGAGCAAAGGTTCAAGTGTGGGGTGGTGATGTTTGGCATTTTATGCCTATATTTCCTTAATATTTCCTCACGTTTTAGTACCTTATTCGCTCGTTTTATAGCTTGTGACTGTGGTTTTACACTGATTTTATGTCGTGCGTATGTAGGTTGTTGTGCAGTGTGATTGGAGCTTTTAAGAGCATGATTGAGCAAGAAAAGATTGGATTTTGATTGAGGATTGGATCGAGCACACGAAGGCACGACACGAGCGAGCAAAAGAGCGAACGAAACAGGAATTTGGCTGGGCGCTGTGGGGCATGCCCCGCGCCCCCCAAAGCGCCAGCCACCCCAGCGCGTTTTTCAATGCGGCGCAGGCCCAAAGCGGGATGATTTCGACGTCCTCTGTCCAAGCTCACGCGTTCCGAGGCGCGGGGCGCCCGTTATAGCGCCCCTTGTGCGCGTTTTTACTTCCTATTTCGTCTAGGATTGGGTCTAACTTATTACTAGGTGTGTGTAAACTCTATAAATACTCTTTTACTTCGTTTTTCATGGGAGTGGAGACTTTGGAGCAAGTTTTGGAGGAGAGGGAAGGAGCCCTAGATGTCTTCTACACAAGTTCTTTCTCTCTTTCTCTTATTCTTCTCTTTAATTCTATAGTTTGTTCGTTCTAAGGTTAGAGTAAATACATGAAGGTTGATGTTTGAAAGTTGATTTCTTCCTATTGATTTACCATTACGGATTGTTTATTCTTTCTTGATCATAATTGTTTGATTATAACGGCCGTATAATTGAACACTATCTACGGTTCTTAGATTGAACTCGACAGATGGAATTTATGAACGCAAATAAGAAAGAATAGAACTAGTTTGTGAACCCGGGCATCGGGGAACCAATTCGCGGGTAGGATAGACATATACTTGCTTGCCTAGTTTAACTCATTACAGGATCGTTAATGCGTGCACGTGATTCAACCCATAGACATATAGGGATTGGAGTAGCCTGCATAGACCGTGAAGAATCGAAAGGTTTTCACGGGTACAATTAACCTGTTAGTTAGCAATCTAGGAAATCAAGAAGTAGAATCAACTGGAAAACTGAACTGGACTGTTTGCAACTCTGACCCTGGACCGTTTCTCCATTATTGATAACAACCCATAAATTTCTCTCAAATACTTGATCTCAATTACTTGTTTTAATTATTGCAATTAGTTAGTAAAATCTCAACCATTGGAAAAGATCCCTGAATAGTTTATATAAATTGTTTGATAGGATTCAGTCTGAATAGTCCTCGTGGGAACGATACTCGATTTATCACTTTATTACTTGTTGACCACGTATACTTGCGTGTGCGTTTGGGAGCAACAATTTCCGCTATTGAGTGTAAGTGAACCAACATATAAACTATTAAAACTTTTAGAGCACAAATTCTCGAATATTATATTAGACATATTTTGACAAATATACACATTTATAGGCGGAATAGGTTACTTCCCCCTGAACTTGTCTCATTTTACCATTTTCACACCTAACCTTACGGGCATCCGTTTAACGCCATTTACGGGCAAAATATTACATTAAAATTAAATATTTTCAAGTCCTCATATAGGAGAATCCATTTGGGATTTCAATAATTTTAGTCTGACAGACAACCGTGTAAACCACAAATAGTTTGACGATATATAATCAATGTATACAATATATTATAGATTAATTATATACTAATTATATACATATTTATCACACATGGTAGGCTATTTTTTTGTTTAGCCGGCTGTCTGGCCGGCTATTTGGGGTTAATTTCTCAATCCATATATGAAAGTGTTTTGAATATTAACAGCCCAAAAACAATAGGCCCAAAAGGTAAAAGCCCAGCCCATGTTCCCCAAGTGAAACTCAAAACCTTAACCCCCTTTTAACTCTTGTCTCTTATACTCCCTCTGTTCCAAAAAAGATGGCATGTTTCGGATTTCGAGAGTCAAACGAGTTTATTTTGACCGTGAATTTGAACGTACAATCTTTAAGTATTTTGGAACGATATTTATATATTTAGAAACTACATAAAAAATACTATAAGTCACAATAATTAATAATTCAAAATATTTAAAAGACGTATGAAAATATTATGATCAAAGATAAACTCGTTTGACTCTCGAAATCTAAACATGTCATCCATTGTAGACAGGATGGAGTATTCTCTTCCACTGTGACCAAAACATTTCTCAGTTGCCGCACTCCAATCCTCCTCTGCTCCTAATCTTCAAAGTACGTTTCTTTACTTAAATCTTATCATTTGATCATATTGTTGAATGCTTAATAATTTATACTATTCTGTTTACTTGTTACATGATTCTTTGGTCCCGTTTAAGCTTTTAAAGATCTGTTTGTTCATAGTATTCTATCAGCTTTTAAGATTTAGTAGTATAACAATGTACCCAATATAATCTCACAAGTGGGGTTTGAGAAAGGTGAGATGTAGGCAGACCCTACCTTGAGTAAGATGGAGAGGATGTTCCTGATAGACCCTCGGCTCAACAAACAGTTTTTTCTTAACTACTAAACAAGTTTTCGATGTGATACATTCCACTCACCTTATAGAAGGGGGTTAATTGATTAGCTAGTGACTTTAACAATTTAGTATTGAGGTTGGTAAAATGATGATTGTAGTATTAAACGACGGAAAGTTTAAACTGGTTAATTCAACTGGTCTTTGTGATGCAATTGGGGGTGGAGTGTATCTGTATTCAGAATCTGTTGGAGCAGTCGTCGGTATAGTAAAAGAAGACAAACTCTGTCGTTTGGAGTTAATGCACTGGATCTTGTAAATTAATATGATTTGTTTGCACTTGAAAGTTTTAATTAGATATGAGCACAATAGGTAAGTTCAATGTTGTTAGAATGCAGACTTAAAGATGTCGTGTCTCATAAATCAGAGTTCTCCTTTGAATCTATTTAACTGTGAACTCTTTCAGGAATTCAATGAATTTATGCATGATAGGAAGTAAGATGTATCTCTTTAATTATTGCTCCTTATTCTTACATTGTGCTAGTTTGCAAACCTCATTGCTATGGTAACTGCAGAATTGCGAATTACACCTAGTTTTAAAAGTATCTGAGATAATATATTTTAACGCCTCCTTCTGATGGAATGATGAACAAGTATTTGTGGTGTGTCTCATCATTTATTTAATTTTTAATAGGAGGCAAAGTTATATCAACGAGATATCTTTCAGTCATCATTTTTTCAGAATGACGATTCGATTGTTGCTCGTCTACATGTTCTTTTTACCCATTTTCTTTGATTGGAATTCTCCTTATGATTTTATGTTATAAATTTTATGTCAGTTTCTCGTTTTAATTGGTTTTTATGAGTAAACCGTCCATGATGATAGTTTTTTTAATATATGCTTCACTAATTAGATTAGATTGACTAAATAACTGATATGCTTTAAGGTCATCACTACCGGCAATATATGCTTCACAAGTTTCATAAGTAGTATTTGGAGTGATTTAAATCCTAATAGTGCATGTAGTTACAGGATTTATTTAGTCAACCCGAATGTTGTTAGTTGGTTGAGGTGTAGTAGCTTTATTGATTGATGTGCTTGACTGGTCTTATTTGCTATGTTGTGATTATTTGATTCACAATGATCTCATACAACAATTATGTTATTGGGAAGAACTGTGTTTCAGCAGATATTCCTATTTCATATACTTGGCAGGGTTCTCACTAGGAAGTCTCTGCAAGGATGGGTCATGTATGCACCAAGACCGTCAATAAGTCATCCAGACAGGTAATTGAGAGGTACTACTCAAAGATGACCTTGGACTTCCGCACCAACAAGAAGATCTTAGAGGAAGTTGCCATTATTCCTTCAAAGCGTCTCCACAACAAGATTGTTGGGTTCTCCACCCACCTTATGAAGCGAATTCAAAAGGGACATGTTAGAGGCATCTCCCTGAAATTGCAAGAGGAGGAGCGTGAGAGACGTATGTACTTTGTCCTTGATGAGTCCGCCATCAAGAGAGATTTAACTGAGGTTGACAAGGAGACCCTTGACATGCTTACAGCCCTTGGCATGTCTGACCTTCCCGGTGTTGTCAAGCCGGCAGCAGAACCATAAGCAGTGGCACCTCTCCCAACCTTTGGTGGTCGTGGTGCTGGTGGTTTTACCAGGAAATATTAAGAATAGATTATAAGATGTTGTGAACAAATTTAAGCTGAAAGTTTTTGGTAGAATTACATGTTTTTAATCTCCCTAATTTTGTTCAAGGATTGTGTGGGAAGCCAAGTTCATTTTGTTTAGTTTTAAGAGATTATGTTGAACAACTGCTCTTGAATCTTGCTTCTAAATGCATGTGATTTATTTTCTTAATTACATTTTCTGCTAGAGAGTGTTACATGGTGCATGGTCATGCTTATATTTTAGTCATCCACTAATTTATCACGGTTATTCATTTTCTGTATAATTTTGACTTGCAACTGGAAAACCGAAAGCTTAGACTATATACTGGGAGCATATAGTTACCAACATCCACCTTAGGAATTTGGAATTGAACCAAATTTGGATACCTATTTTTGAATTTTACGGCATGGGGCGGTCATGGAATGTGAAAGTTTAACATACATATAGTTCTCATGTGTGTTTCAGTGTTTCTTCGTTGTTTGAAAAGATATCTTTGAAGAACTGAAGAAGCTGGCGACTTCGAGTATACTAGTAGATATTTACCTCCAGTTTTATACAATCACGATATGATGGCTGAAATTTTGAGTTACTGTTTCCACAAGTTTCTCTGTTAATCTATCAATTGGAGTTTTTCAGGATCAGTGTTATAGATTTTCTGTTTAGTCATACCTTATTTTGGTAATAAAAAAGATAATGTCCCAATCTAGTGATGGCTCATGCTCTAAGCCAAGCTATCCTAATACTGAAAGAGGTTTAATTATTGTGGTAGCAAAGGCAGCCTAACATCTTTGCTACATGCCATATTGCCGGTAAACATCTCATTCAGAAATCAGATGAAAAGTTTTGTTTAAATTTATGGGATTATCAAAATGAACGAACAAGAAAATAAATAAAAGCTCTATCTAAGATTACAACCCCATTATAGGTGTATCAAAATCAGACACAAAAACATGACCGTCGCAAGTTTGCATGTTAAAGACTCACCCGTTTATCAACTCTGCTCAATTTACGTTATATAAAAGTTGAGCTGATTCTAATATGTTGAATTATTACATTACCTGAATAATGATTAGGTTGCTTAAAAAAAAGAATCATAATTTGTATATTACATAGATATTTTATGTATAACATATGTATAATCATGTATCCTGATCAGAGTGACTATTCTCTAAACTTCCCTGACGTAAGTTGACCCATGATAAAACAATCAATATAGAGAGGTCTTCATAAAAGATACTCTAGCTTTATAAAGAGGTATGATCGTACAACGATATTCTATATTACTATAAAAAAGGAAGAAAGAAGAACATTAAGGACACATAACATACCTTAAAGTGGAAAAATGTACCATTATTTGTCGAGTTTCGATCGATGCATTATTACCCTCGAGATTGATCGGTTATAAAAAAGTAAATCACCAAACAACCCCTAAAGCACCAAAGATCATGGGGACTAGTCAAAATGATACTTACAACTTGTTTGGATGATTGTCATCTATTGTATTGTATTTTTGTATTGTTATTTTAAATATAATGTATGTTTTGATGGTTACTTTAAATTTTATTTCATTGTATTGCCTTGTTAAATCTATCGTTATATGATGATTAAAAATATCTTTTTATATAACAATCGATTTAGTGTGATCGCATCGTAATCTTATTTTTTTCTCATCCCGCTTATATTATTTATGAATTCGTATTTTAGCTTTAACCTACTAACTCTATTCTGGAACCTATTTTAATTTTACAATATTATAAGTTCATTCTTTAAATTGTTCGTGGCAATCTATCCGAATGTAAGATACTATATTGAATATAATGTTGTATGATACTTTATGAACCGATATTGTTACTAACCATCCAAACAAGCTGCGTAGGAGGGTTGCACTATTTTAAGTTGAACAATAATATGAACTCCCAACAGTGTTTACTCCCCCAGTGGAGTTGATAGATGATGATAATGGATAGTACCATCATCTTCTCCCTTTCCTCCACCACACACTATTCCCCTACTCCCCCACCCTTCTCCACCTCCATTCTCACCCCTAAACACCTTCATTTCACCACCATTTTATCCCTCAAATCCTCCTCCTCTGACCCACCCCCTAGCAAACCCCCCACCCCCTCCACCAGCCTCCGCCGCCCCACCACCACCACCACCACCACCACCACCAACAACAACAACAACAGCCCCCTTAACACCCCTCTTCCTCAAACTCTTGAATTTAACAAAAACCCCCTCAAATCTCTCCTTAATACCAATTCACCCCCACCAAGTATCACTAACAAACTTTGGTTATCCAAGAAACTCTCCCCTCCACCCCCACCCCCCTCCACCCCATGTAGAAAATGAGAGCGATTTAGATAATTTTGACACTTCAGATACTGAGGAAATGGAAAAAAGTAGTGAATTTAGGGAAAAAGGTAAAATCTTTATAGGTAATTTACCAATATGGGTTAAAAAAAGGGAACTTTATGACTTCTTTAGACAGTTTGGGCCAATCAAGAATGTTATTTTAATAAAGGGTCATCATGAAACTGAAATGAATAAAGGTTTTGGTTTTGTAATATATGGAGGACCTACCGGAGAAAAGGCGGCAATGAAGGCTGTGGAGTTTGATGGGATTGAGTTTCATGGAAGAGTGTTGACTGTTAAGTTGGATGATGGGAGACGAATGAAGGCGAAAACCGAGGAACGGAGGAGGTGGGTTGAAGGGGAAGATGATGTGGAGTATAGGTCTAAATGGCATGAGGAGAGGGAAGGGTCAAGGAAAGAGTTCAGGAAGGTTCTAGATACCGAGCCGGAGAATTGGCAAGCCGTTATCCAAGCTTTCGAGAGAATCAAGAAGGTATCGTGCTTAATGAGATGCTCTAAGTTTACTTTTCCCTGCATTGCTTTTAGCCCCTTGTTGTGTAATTGTAGTTGGTGAGTACATATTGTTATTACACAAGTAATGAGGTTCGGCTAAACCCGGTAGCTTTGTTCAGACCTCGTATGTGTAAGAAATCTACTAAGCATGTACAAATATTAAACTTCAAACCCAACAACTCAAATGGTCAGTTGGTTCAGTGGTATCCGGAATCCATAAAGTTCAAATTCAGGATCCATCGATGATGATATGGTTCTTAAGAAAAAGTGAAGGAAGATCAGGGAGTAGAATTCTGATTATATGGTATTGGCTGAGTTCTTGTAACAACACTTTTGGAGCGTAATATGTGTATGCTAATGAGTTGTGCATATGAGTAAGTGATAGTCTAGGTCCTATTACCAAAGCTATAAACTTTTAGGTACTGTGGAAGTAGCAGAGATTGTGAACGTGTTTTTTCTGAAATGGGAATTAGCTTGGCTCTTTTTCTTGCAACTAACAGAGTTTATTGACGGACTCTTTTCTTGTACTCGAAGGACTAGGAATATGGGAAGAATACCATTTTGATGCTTGTGACATGCTAATGATACTACCATTATTAGGCTAGAAGACAAAACGGATAAGTTTTCTTTTAGCTGAATGTTTGTGACAGAAAAGAATGTCTATGCATTTTGGCTTTTAGTGCTGTGGGAAGTTCCCTTCATATATTTTTACCGCACTTTTTTTGTCCCCTGATACGCTTTCAAGGTTGACAGCTCAAGAGATTGTAGCTTGCATTTTTACAGTTAAGACTAGTTGGTAAAAGTAGAGGGGTTAAGTTTGATTATGGAGACTGGTTTACGTGAAACCTTATTAAAAGCCTGAGGTTAGATTAGAGCTATCATAGTTGATGGATTCCTTCATTATTAAGATTTATATAGTGGTAGTAACATTCAGACACCTCTATGGATTTTCAGTTGATATTTCTGTAAATTCTGTAGCTCGTCCATCAAAATGATATTCACTCCATCCCATTTTGTGCAAATGAGATTGAATTCTCAAACTTTTGGAAGTTGTATAGAAAGATATTATAAGTAGAATGGTGTCTGACATTCTGGACTTCATAGCAGAAAAAACTATTGTATAAATTATGATAGGAGGAGTAATATTCTGTGCATATGATAACTTTTGTGATTATATCGACTTGATCTCTTTATTGCTGATTAAGCATCTTGAACGTGACTATCTAATGACAAAAAGGTCACCTTTATTCTCGCTGTATTCTTGTTTGGCTCTCATGTTTAAGCTACTCCTATATGAAAACACTCGATTGTACATTTTTTGACAGGTAATTAGCTAGTATGTTCATGAAGTGGGTAGAGTACAATATGCTTTTGCAGAGCTCTTGATGATTTTCTTTCAGAAAAGTTATACCTTCATTTTGTAGCCTTCCAGGAAAGAGTTTGGTTTAATGGTGAACTATTATGGAAGGCGTGGTGACATGCATCGCGCACGTGAAACCTTTGAAAAGATGCGTGCTCGAGGTATAGAGCCAACAGTTCATGTATATACCAAGTAAGTTCCCCTGCTAAACTTTTACATCAGTTTAATTCAGTCCTTCATTGAGCAGCTTTTAACAGAAAACAACTTAACAACACTTATGGACAGATATATGGAAAGCCAATGAATTTTGCCCCATTGAGTTTTGACATTTCTCTTCGTGAAGTGAAGGAATAACTAGTGTTGCTCTGCACTGATGTAGGACAAGTGACCCCTGACCATGATATTTGATCCTTCTGGAATGACTAACAATTGGTAGCTAGTTTTAGTTTTTCTGTTTTTAGGTGTTTTTTTTTTTTTTTCTAATGCTTCATATTTTATTTGGAATCATGCCTTAGAATAGAAGTCCTACCTTAAGTAAGAGTCTTGCCTAGGTTGGGAGTTTAGGTGTAAGGTTATAAATAATCGTATATACACTTCTTTCATTGTTCTCAATCATCATTTGTTATCATTATTGAGTATTACTGTTCTTTTGAGATTGTCTTTTCCCCCAAGATTTAAGGCTTTCTGCAATTCCTTTATCATTTCATAGCTTCTGCTCCGTCATTTATCTTCTTCTCTATGATTCCCAGAAGCAAATGTTTCTTCAAAGTTCAATGTATAGATCTGAAGTATTCAAA
The DNA here is from genome assembly GCA_037355625.1 of Petunia x hybrida. Classification (NCBI taxonomy): domain Eukaryota; kingdom Viridiplantae; phylum Streptophyta; class Magnoliopsida; order Solanales; family Solanaceae; genus Petunia; species Petunia x hybrida. The sequence goes on along the minus strand of JBBBVM010000317.1, from coordinate 1,740,915 downwards.
TCTTTTGTGCTTATTTTCTTAGGATGATTAAGCATGTAATCACGTTTAACTGAGAACTGTTATATCTTTTATCTTCTGACAATCTTTTAAACTTAATTTATTGGGTTTCAAATTTGTTGCTCCAAAAGTATCAATTTACTATTTTTTCTGTATTGCAGCCTCATCCATGCTTATGCTGTAGCTAGAGACATGGAAGAAGCACTATCTTGTGTGAGGAGAATGAGAGATGAAGGAGTTGAAATGAGTCTCGTGACTTACAGTATCCTTGTTGATGGATTTGCTAAAGTGGGCAATATAGAGTGAGCAATTCACCCACCTTTAATTATTGTTGTTCATTTATCTCTGCTGTTAAGGCTTTTGTTTATGTTAATAATTTGATTTCGTTTTTCCATTGAGTTTTATAAAGTTGTGTTGGTTGAAAGAGTGATGTCCTCTCTTTTCATCCTTGTTTAGTACATAACCTCAGAAATTAAAGACTAAAAACTGAATACAGAAGTTAAATGTTTTCACCTTATGTCGTTGAACAGTTATTAGTGGTTGAATTATAAGTATGGTAATATTAGGTGTGCACGATTGTGCTGCTGAGTTTACAATTACGTTATTATCTTTTATATTGCTGTGATGCAGTAATACTAAACTTATTGGTAGGTTTTATGTACTGTGTGTTCTATTAATAGGTCTGCCCGAAACATTGTAGTATATTACACCAAAGACATCTCCACATAATTTCTCTAAATAGGCAAATAATTCTCAACAATAAGTTTAAATGTTTTCAATCACGAAATTATAGATAATATTGAAGTATTTGAAAGAGTACCACATGACTTTTCGCTACCACTTAATTTTGATGATATGCTGAAATAATGTATCTCATTTGAGGTCCATTCATGGTACCTAACTATGCATTTGATACTATATAGAAAAGGTCTCCATTGACGGTGCTTTTGAATTAGTATCTTCATACTCTTTAATGCATAAAAGAACTTTTAATTATGTTTTTGTATTCACACTAAAGCGGTTTTGTGCAATAAAGTTATTTTAGTAAAAAGTTCTCTCAACTTCTATCTGGGTACTCGGCAAGAGTCCTTTTATTGGGTACTTGGCAAGAGTCCTTATTCCTAATCTGTCATTTGTCTTTCGAATTTGTGGAAGAGCTGCAGAACGATGGTTTAAGGAGGCTAAAGAGAGGCATCCAACTTTAAATGCTATTATATATGGAAGCATCATCTTTGCTTATTGGTAGGTTTCCTCTGGATTGCAGATTTTCCGCTTTTCAATTTTAAGTAGAAGTTCTTTATGGTGTTATAATAAGTATGCAATTTCAGACTTGCAAACAATTTTGCTCATTCCTCACTGTTTCCTGATATTTCATGCACGTTTTTAGATATCAGTACGAGTTAATGTCATCTGTATTGGTTTTTAAATGAACTGACAGCCAAACTTGCAATTTGGACCGAGCTGAAGAGTTGGTTAGGGAGATGGAAGAAGAGGGTATTGATGCTCCAATCGATATATATCATATAATGATGGACGGTTATACTTCAATAGGAAACGAGGATAAATGCCTCATTGTATTTGATAGACTTAAGGTAAGATTATTCCTTATAACTGCGTAGTTTATTTCTGTTACCTTCTCCCCCCTCCCAACCCCCCCCCCCCCCCCCCCCCCCCCAAAAAAAAAGAACCAAAGGAAAGTAAAAATAAAAATATAGCTGCATACTTTATTAACACTTGTGACTCGGTCAAACTTCAATTGTCAATGTACATACTGAATACATTTTGTCATGTGTTTAATATGGTTTCTCCCAATATTATATGTCATTATGAGTCTACTGTAGTTTCTTTATTGAGGAAGTGAAGTGAGAATTATATGAAGCTTTCAGTAAGAGAAGAATACTCTTCATACAGAAGGAGAAAAGAGAAAAAGAAAGCCTTCTTAACCAATTAAAAAAAACAAAAACTTTTATAATAACTCCCCCCCCCCCCCCCCCCCCCCCCCCCCCCAAAAAAAAGTGTCTTTCTAAACAATGCTTTTTAAAGGAGAGAAAATAGAAAAGCTTCCCGAATATGGAATTTAGACTTTTGGTCTTGCAGTGCTTAGGATCTTTATTTTGCACCACTGACTTATCTAATATGGTGTTGTAAATTCTTTCGCAGGAGTGTGGATTTACTCCTTCAGTTGTCACTTATGGATGTTTAATGAATCTCTATATCAAGGTGGCTTATTCTCATCAATGTTATTGTGTTTTTGTAACTTTTGCTGCTTAGCGCAGTAATTTTTGTTGTTACTTTTGCATGTTACTATTGGTCCAATACCTGTAGCAGAGGTCATGTAAATAGTTGCAATGGGCAAAAAAGGATTACTTAGTCGAACTGACACTATGTCCTCTCACTTGAGACCCTAGCTACCTTCTCAAAGATCAACTGTTTCAACAATAGGCAACTTAGTCTTGGAAAATTTTCCAATAAATTCTAGCTATTTTGAACCATCAAGTCCCCATGGTGCTGCACACTACTGTCTTGTGTATATCAAGTCAGAGTTGGGTTACTTAGATTGGATTGCTTGGTCATATAGCTGTGTTGGTTTTCCCATATCGGTGGGATGAGGATTCATTTGCCTCTTTATATGGTCTTGGGGAGTCCAAACCTCTTGAGCTAGCTTTTGGGGTTGAGTTTGGCATGAGGTCCATTTTCTTATCATGGTATAGAGCTACTGTAGTCACCGTGCAATTACCGGTTACATACAGGGAAAGAAACTTTCTGCAGAGCAGTATTCTGGCACTGTCTCAAGGTTCCACCACTTTCCAAGGGCACTGTGCATATGCCAGTGTTACCAATGGAGCCGGAATCCTCGTGTGACCCTACCCAATAAATTCCGCTGCGATAGGTTCCTTCATGTGCTCTCACGCGTTCGAGATATTCGGCGTCATGCACCTCACGTGCCGGCGCATCTAGAACTTTCCGACAACCTTCCAGTAAACTTCTTTCTTCCGTGAGCGTCACCTCCTCAGTCCGACCTACCCATCCAGGTACCATTACATTCTGACCACTTTCAGACCACACAATGAACTTTCATGCGAGTCTTCTCACTTTTCTCTAATTCAAGCATGTTCTCTATCAATTTCTCTTCTGCGTAACATGGTATCAGAGCCCATCCCAATTCTTTATTTACCCGATGTTGGGCCCCCATTTTATATTTTGTCCATGCTCCAAATGTCTAGTCCTCGGCGTGCGAGGGGGTATGGGTTTCCCACATCGGTGGGATGAGGATTCTTTTGCCTTTTTATATGGTCTAGGGCAATTCTCACATCTTGAGCTAGCTTTTGGGACAGAGTTAGGTCCTCTGTCCATTTTCTTATCAAGCTTTATGTGCCCCTTTTTTATTTCATTATTGCAAATCAAAAAGTATGTCTTCACTTTTCAGCACTGTCTTGCACGTACATATATTTTATGGTATCTAGATATTCTCAATTATGAAGTTAATGCAGTCTCTCTGGCTTTTACAACTTTCTTTTTCTTTTTGGGGGATTGATAATTGGGAAACCCCCAAGGGCCTATCCAGTCTTAAATTATCTGCCCGTTTTCATTAGTTCGTTGGTATTGATGCTTAATAAATACCAGTCTTCTGTCTGCGGTTGGATTCGATCCTGTGACGTACGCTTAACCCACACATCACGCACTGCTCCTCATCGTAGACCTAAGCCTTGGGGCAGCTTCCTGGTTTTTAACTCTTAAATAAGGAAGGGCAACGTCTGGCCTAAGTGTTATTAGTTATCAATCCTACATCAAATTGGTATTTAAATCATTTTTTAGGTGCAGTTATCTGTAGAGAACTCGTTTATCATTTCTATGTACTGAAGCTACGGTAGTCTTGAAACATGATAACTTTAGGCCATGTGAGCCTATACTTCTATTAGATATTAATTATAATGTATTTACGAGTTATTTGACAACTCCTTAGTTCACTTGAATTTGTAATTTGATTCAAAACCTTTGCAGGTTGGTAAAGTTTCCAAAGCCTTTGAAGTCAGTGAAATGATGAAGCTGGCCGGCATAAAGCATAACATGAAAACATATTCCATGTTGATCAATGGATTCATTAATTTGAAAGATTGGGCAAATGCTTTTGCAATTTTTGAGGATGTAATAAGAGATGGTTTGAAGCCGGATGTGATTCTTTATAATAACATTATCAGAGCATTTTGTGGCATGGGTAACATGGATCGTGCCGTACGTATGGTTGAAGAAATGAAAAAGGAGAGGCATAGACCTACATCACGAACTTTTATGCCGATTATACATGCCTTTGCTAAAGCTGGAGATACAAGAAGAGCACTTGAGGTTTTCGATATGATGAGAAGGAGCGGATGCATCCCAACAGTTCAGACTTACAATGCTTTAATTCTTGGCCTTGTTGAGAAACGTCAGGTAAATTTAAGTGCCAGAACCTACATTCCATGTAGACAAAAATAAAAGGACCATATCAATGTCTGGCACATAACCTGTACCTTGCTACAAGGGGCACTGCGCATGGCACGTGTGCTGATTGACATGTCCATACAATTTATTTAAGTAGGTGAAATTTCTTGAAACCTACCTGAGAGACGAACTGTGAACCGCCAAACGTAGTTTGTTGATTCTACATGAAAAGTACATTCTTGTGGTCAACTTGCATAACCTCTGTCTATACCACCGAAAGCTAGAGAAGAACAGATTTCTCACATTATCCATTCGGATTGGTGACCCAGAAGTATACTAAGAAGGAATTGAACCAATCAAATGAAGTAAATTGATTTATAGCTGGGGTCAGTGCAGTTAGAATAAGATCTGAAAGACGAATTCAACCAAATGCAAAATACATACCTAATTGTTTTTGTACATGAAAATGCACTCTTGTCATCAACTTGCATTGTTGCTTCCACATATCAGAAAATCTTTTCATTTTACAACCTCACTCAAAAGAACAGAAGGCATGGGATGGGGGAAAGAGAAAACAGTAACCTTCACTCATTATCTGTATCAATGATAACTAAGTGATTTATAGCTGGGGTAAACATAGCAAACTGTTGATGTTAGTGTTTTATGTATATTAACAACTTGTGTACTATATGACTAAGAATACTGAATGTAATGGATTTATAGGATCACGATTTTCTTCAGTTAGACCATCCCTGTTGTTCTCTTTCTTTTGGAGGGCCAGGAAAGGCTTAAAACGGGTATTGCATTGGCATTGCAGTAAACTGTTCGCATAGTCTTGTCTTGTGATTGCATTCCTTTACCTACGGGTTCACTTCTTGTACTGGCCCTTGTAATTCCATGTTTTGTAATTTTCAAGCTTTTTGAATTGCACTCTGTCGACCCTTTTCATTTGTTTGCTTTATATTTAACTTGATGCAGATGGAGACGGCCGTGGAAGTTTTAGATGAGATGTTGCTTGCTGGCATTAGACCAAATGAGCGTACATATACAACAATTATGGATGGCTATGCATCTCTTGGTGATACAGGAAAAGCTTTTGAATATTTTTCAAAAATTAGAGATGAGGGTTTGGAGCTTGACATATATACATATGAGGCTTTACTCAAGGCTTGTTGTAAATCAGGCAGGATGCAAAGTGCTTTGGCAGTGACGAAAGATATGAGTGCCAAAAAAATTCCCAGGAATACCTTTGTGTACAACATATTAATTGACGGGTATGGCTTTTTTTATATTTTATGTGTATCTGCTTTCAAACTATTTTTGAGCATCACAGCGTACAACTGAGTTTGGACTTGGGGTGTTTGGTGGGTGGGAGTGGGGGGCAATTGGCTTTACATTACTTTAAACTTCAATAGTAGAAACCCCTCTATTTTGTTTGCAAAACCTTTCCTTTCTTCCATATTTTTATCTTAGCTTTTACTATTTCATTTTCCAAACTGGTTTTCAACCACAAAAAAAAAAAGGTGCTTTTCTTAAGCCTAGGGTCTTTCGGAAACAGCCTCTCTACCTCTCACAAGGTAGGGGGGTTCGCGTACACTCACCCTCCCCAGAGACCTCACTTGTGGGACCTTATTGAGTATGTTGTTGCGTAAACACCCCTCTATATGATGGTTTTTTCCCGTCTGTATGACTCTAATTCCCGTCATATGCTCCAAATTTTCTTCTCTATGCAGATGGGCTCGAAGAGGTGATGTTTGGGAGGCTGCTGACCTGATGCAACAAATGAGGCAAGAAGGGGTTCAACCAGACATCCATACCTATACTTCTTTTGTAAATGCTTGTTGTAAAGCTGGAGACATGCAGGTACGTATATGATGATATATTTGGCTGCATTTATACTGTCAATATCTTACTGCAAGCCTGGCCAATGGATATGTTGATGTCATTGGTTGCTTTGTATACCATATGGAAATTGAGGTGATTCCTATTGGCATTTAAAGATGATCATCAGTAGCAATGTGCATTATATTCCTCGGCTTTGCAAGCATTTTTAAGTTTCTTTAGTACCATCTGAAATGTAGTTCAGCCATGTAGCATTAGGTTACCTACTCTGTGGTTCTTATAATGCTTGATGTGCTTGATATGATTGCATACTAGTGGACTATTATTTTACTTGCTTTATGTGAGCGTAATGGTAGATTTTCTTGGGAACCAAAATGTTTTTTTTTTACTTCTCTATAAGCTTAAAGTATTCAATCAATGTACGTTTGGTTACAGAGAGCGATGAAAACAATCCAAGAGATGCGAAGGGTAGGGGTCAAACCTAATGTTAAAACCTACACCACTCTCATACATGGTTGGGCAAGGGCTTCTCTTCCAGAAAAAGCTCTAAAATGCTTCGAAGAAATGAAGCAATCTGGTTTGGAGCCAGACAAAGCCGTATATCATTGTTTAATGACATCACTGTTGTCAAGGGCCACAGTTGCTGAAGATTACATTATAGCGGGGATCCACCGTGTTTGTGAAGAGATGGTGGAGTCTGGATTGACTGTTGATATGGGAACTGCAGTTCATTGGTCCAGATGCTTGCGGAAGATAGAGAGAACTGGCGGTGATATAACAGAAGCACTTCAGAAGACCTTCCCTCCTGATTGGAGTTCCCACAGAACTCTTAATGCAGCTTCAGACGATATTGGGAATAATGAGGGGTTAGACACTGGTGATATGGATGATGGTCCTTCATATGAGATTGACAGTGACAGTGACAATGACGACGATACAAATGCTCCTGCGATGTAATTAGAAGGTAGCTCGATGAAATTCAGTAGCACTCTCTCAATCCCTGTAGATGTATTAAGTTGAGCTAGTATAGCCCCCAAGACTTTGTTCTAGTGGTAAGAGGCAGTTTGTGATGTGTGGATTAGGCGCCGGGTCGAATCCTAAAAAGACAAAGCTTAGTATTTAAGTGGAGAAGGGTAGAGATGCGAGTTCATTATCCATTGAGCAAATCGACCCTTGCGCCATTGGCCCTTGGGGATTTCTCTGTTATCAAAACTATTTGTTGAAAAACAAGAAAAATGGTCTTAGATGTAGATGAAATTTTGACACTAGCTGGGTCTTCATGATGCCTGATCAGGACCGGACAGTTCGTTCTGTTCTTGTTTTGGCACAATTAATTGTATATGTCTTTTAGATATGCCCGAGACAACATAACCAACATAGTTCATTCGTATGTGACCTGAATTGTATATTCTGCCATTTATTAGTAGCTAAATGCACTTGTATCTTTTTTACATTTAAGTTGTGATATATTTCATCATATTTTTTCCTATCCCTTGTATTCGGGCCAGCTTGCGCGTTCCTTGAAATACCTCCCACCAGCCCAGGAAGTAACTCTGTCCACCAGTTTAGAGCCTTAAACAGACTAGAAGAAATCATCTATCGTTTGTTTGACTTTGTTGGGGTTTTCACTCTAGTTGGGTGGGAGATAATTATAGTTATCAATTCTTCCTTTCAACTACAGTGCGGGTACATACAGTTTCTGCATTGATCCTTCAGCTTCTTAGCTTTTCCGGACAACTGGTCTGTAGCTTTTTAACTGTCCTATGGATCACAGTAAGTATATTCTAACTTGCAATACTCCAAATTGAAAAGGTTATCTGCCAAAACAGTAATAAGAAACCATCAAAATATGGCACCAAACAAGCTTTATCTGAGGGATGTTTTTACTTTTCATGTGCATTTATACTGTCCGAATCTTCCTGTTGAAGGTGTCCGAACCAAAGACCAAATGTCTTTTATTCAGCAGTACTATATTGTTTACTAGATGGCCACCTTTTGGGTTTATGGTTTCAGATTGGAATACTAGATATTTGAATATTCCTCTTGGATTTACCAAGTCTGGAAGAGATTCCTTTGCCTCAGATGCTGGAATTCTTTATTTCAGTCTTCTAACAACTACCTTCTAGTAGTCGGCTATATAAATCCTCACGAATTGTATTTCCTTATTTATTTCTTTCTAAAACTAAGAAAATTTCTTTTTGTACTATATTTATATTATTATGGTGCGGGTAAAAGGTAAATGAAAATGGGTGAGAATACAAATCTTTCTGAAGGAAGACTACGTTTTTTAAATGAAATAATACAGCCAACAAAAATAGGTGTCGTTTTAGCCAATAAGTTCGTTTAAAAATACGTGTTGCTTTAAACAACCAAGAAGGTTTTAGTTTTCCAAATTTACTATTCGGGTTCATGTCTAGGCGATCGACTACGGAAGCCTTTCATCTTCTGATGAGATTGGCTGACTAAAGGGACAATAAAATGGACTTACATATGGTGTTCATTGACCTAGAAAAGACTTATGACAAAGTACCAAGAGAAGTTTTGTGGAGATGCTTGAAATCTAAAGGTATACTTGTGGCATACATCAGAACGATTAAGGACGTGTATGATGGAGTCAAAACCCGAGTGAGGACAATAGGAGAGGACTCAAGACACTTCCCAGTTGAGATAGGATTGCATCAAGGTTCAACACTTAGCTCGTTTTTATTTTCTCTGGTGTATGTTATTTGCAGATGATATAGTTTTGGTGGACGGGACAAGGGGTGGAAGTCAATGCTAATTTGGAAGTTTGGAGACAAACTCTAGAGTGTAAAGGTTTCAGGCGGAGCAGGACGAAAACAACGTACATGCAGTGCAATTTTAGTGGTGTATCTCATTTGTCAAAGGTGGAACTGACACTTGGTACACAAGTCATCCATATGAAAGGAAGCTTCAACTATCTTGGCTCAAACATCCAAGGTGATAGAGAAATTGATGATAATGCCACTGATCATATATGGGCAAGGTGGATGAAGTGGAGGCTCATCTCCTGTGTCATGTGCGATAAGAAAGTTTCTCCTAAACTTAAAGGTAAGTTTTATAGAATGATCATTAGACCAGCCCTGTTATATGGGTTAGAGTGTTGGTTGTCAAGAATACAGACAATCAAAAGATGAGCGTACCATAAATGAGAATGCTACGGGTGGACGTGTGCGCATACTAGAACGGATATGATTAGGAACGAGGTCATACACGGCAAGGTAGGAGTTACCTCAGTGGCGGACAAGATGCGAGAAGCGAGGTTTGCGATGGTTCGGACATGTGAAGAGTAGGAGCACATATGCTCCAGTGAGGAGGTGTAAAGAGTTGGCAGTGCTGAGTGTACAGAGAGCCAGTGGTAGATCGAAGAAGAATTGAGATGAAGTGATTAGACATGACATGGCTCACCTTCTGATCACCGAGGACATGACCCTAGGATTGGAGGTCGAGGATTAGCGTAGAAAGTTAGAAAGTAGTCAAGCATTCTTGTCATATTGGCATTAGTATTATTCGTAGATATACTATTTCTATCTTAATCTTCGACTTTATTGATATTATCTTCGACTTTATTGATATTGTTGTTTTCTATTTACCCGGTTATCTTTAGTTTTATGTCATTATTTTCTTGATCGTAGTATTTTCATCTTGTTTTCTCTTTTCAAATATGTTCTTGAAAATATTTTTTCTTAGCCGAGGGTCTATCAAAAATAGCCTTTCCACCTTGGTACGTGCAAGGTCTGCATTATCTTACCCTTTCCAGATGTCACTTGTGGGATAACACTGGATATGTTGTCCTCCAGCAAATGATGTAAAAGAATGAGGAGAGATGGGTAATTTGAGGAAATATAAAGTGTAAGCCAATAACACTAATGATTATGCTACTTTTCTTATTGGGTTAGCGAAATCTTAGATGATAATTATTTTTTTACCGGAGGGAGTAAATTATACATGAATTTTTTTCTCCAAAGTTTCTCTACTACTCTACCGTCGTGATACAAGTTTCTCCAAAGTATACCAGAAAAACTTTAAAAAAGGTTTTGTTGTTTTCTGAATATGCTCAAGTACGAAAGGAAATATAAATTGAATTTTGTACATGGCCTTTTATCATTCAAACAGTAGTAGCGCTGAGAGGTCACTTTTGCATGCTTTTTTAAAAGTTGGGGCGTTGATTTGCACAACTCAGAAAATTAACACAAAAGATGCATCACCTCTATATTTTAGGTACTAAAAGTACAATTTGTTCTATTATGAGATAATGAACAACTAACAAACTTTTTTGTCTTTCCGAACCTTATTTGAATATCTCACGCTATATAAAGAAGAAACACTTCACTTATTGAGAGTTAAATTCGTTAGAATTTATGAACTTCCCCCACCCCCCCCCCCCCCCCCCCCCAGTTAAATGCATGGGAAAGCCTTCTAAAAATGATACTTTATGTGTTGATACCTTAATAATTTCTATTCCAAATAAGTAAACAAGGTCTAATTATCAGTAGAGTTATGGTATCCAAATTAACGGGTGAATTTGTTAAATGGCCTCCTACAAAAACTAATAGAAGTCTATGACAAATAAAATTAAGGCTTTTAGTTGATGACCCTCTGGGCCCCACTAACTTAAAAGAAGATGACATGTCATGTGTATTAGGGAAATTAAGAAGAAATGAAGGGGTAGTTTTACAAAATTCAAAAGTTGTAATCTTTTATACTCGCTGGCTTCTCATTCACGTTGGCTGCTACAGGACGTGCTTTCTTGTTTTTCCTTTTATTCCGTTTTCCACTATTCACATATTCTTGTAAGCCTGTAAGTATCGACTCAATCTGTTCCACATGTTTACGTTAATAAGCTTATATTCTGCTGTTCCAATATCATCTCTGCTGCAGTAAGAAAAGCTTATATTATGAATGTCTGCCATGGTTGATCACTTATGGAGAAGATAATAAAATCAATCAGATTGTACTGTTTTTTTTTTTTTTTTTTATAGAAATGGTGAACTTAGTGGGCTATTGATTATCCTAAATAAAAACATACAAGCTATAAGTTGATTTTGTTAACTATTACGTATCATTTTTTTAGCCGATTTCCATTGGTAAAAACGGAGTAAATGCGTTCTGATCTTCGAAAACCTAGCCTAGTGGTTACGTAATTTTTTCTTCGGTTGCTTGTTTATTAATATTTACCAAGATCACCCAAATTGTATTTTTATAAAGTGGGAGATCCTGATAAAATCACAGGTCGCCTTTGTATTATTAATGATCGCTCGTGTATTATTGCTCATGATCGCCTAAATTTATTTATCGTAAAATAAGCAGCTTAAATATCTTTTAATTTATTTTCATTTCCTCTACAGGCCTACGATAATGGTGGATAAATTTATATGCATGGAAGTTGAAACCAAAAGTTCATCCGCTGAGTTAATATTAAAGGTGATTGGTGTTAGGGATGGAATAACATATGAGGAGTTCGTGCATGAAATTTGTAAACGTTGTGATGTGAACTGCAATCCGTATAAATTGAAGCTACAGTACAAGCCAAGGGTAATTGATAGAGCAGTAGATGATGTACCATATTTTCCACTGAGAGATGATTACGATTTGGGTATGTATTTTGGAGTTTTTGATGAGCGGGGAGCAGGGCCTATATTAAGAGTATTCTTGGATCATAATAGTGATGTGGTAGAAAAAGATAGCTCTCTTGATCCGTTGCTCTATGTCGAGAGTAACAACTTTGGAATAGTTAACGGTCAGAGTAATGATGATTTTAATGAACGAGTTGTTATGGTTGATGATACACATTTTGAGGACGACTTGGATGCTGCAGATGTTGGTGAAAAAGGTGTTGATGAAGAGTCTGTTGAAAGTGGGGAGGCTGCAGAAGTTGGTGTTTTGGAGTTGGATAAACTTCAGGCACAACTACTGGCATTAGATAATTTAGACGACGAGGTAATAAATGAAGGTGACAATGAAGCCAATGATGATGAAGTGCTTAAATTTAATGATGATTCAGATTTGTGCATTGGTAAAATATTTGATGGCAAGGAGGAAGTGGTAAAGTACTTGAAATTGATCGCAATGAAGGCTAAATTTCAATTCAAGACAAAGAAGTCTAATCCTTCATTAGTAGCAGTAGCTTGTGTGGTTGAGGGGTGTACTTGGCGGGTTCGACTAACGAAGATGGGCACATCCAACCACTTTGAAGTTAGAACTTATGTTGGTGAGCATACTTGCGGACTTAAAAGTGCATCCAAGGGACATAGACAAGCTTCATACGACGTAATTGCTGAATTGTGTATGTCAAGATTCGATTGTGGCAAAGGCGCTTCACCAAAAGAGATCCAAGCATTCGTCCAAAAAGAGCTTGGCTGTGATGTTAGTTATTGGAGGGCATGGAAAGCAAGACAAGCAGCAATGGCAAAGGCGAGAGGTAGTCCGGAGCTTGGGTATGCCGTCTTACCAGGATATTTTGAAGCACTTAAGAGAAGAAATCCTGGAACTGTGACAGCTTATGAACTTGAGAAAGATCGATTCAAGTATTGTTTTATTGCTTATGGTGCAGCGTTGCATGGATTCCAATTCTTGAGGAAAGTGATTTGTGTTGATGGTACCTTCTTGTCTGCAAAGTACGGAGGTGTATTGCTTTGTGCAAGCGCAGAGGATGGTAATGGACATATTTATCCCCTTGCGGTTGGAGTGGTTGATTCTGAAAATCATAAGTCTTGGAAGTGGTTCATGGAGAAACTAAAAGAATGCATCCCAGACAACGATGAGCTTTGTTTTATTTCAGATCGACATCGTAGCATAATAAAAGCTATTGCTGAAGTGTATATTGCAGCACATCATGGTTGTTGTACATTTCACTTGTGGAAAAACTTGACTCACAATTTCAAATGCTACGAGCTTCAAAACACCTTTGAGCGAGCATCAAGAGCTTATACGATTACAGAGTTTGACACTTACTTTGATATAATCAAAAGTGCCAATAAGAAAGTTTGGGAGTACCTAGCAGTTGATGTCGGTGTGCAGAGGTGGGCAAGAGAGCACTTTCCTGGAAGCAGGCACAATTTATTGACAACTAATATTGCTGAATCCTTGAACAGTGAGTTGAAAGTTGAAAGGCAATGGCCCATATTTGCATTGTTGAGAGCTATCCAGGTCAAGTTGTCAAAAGGGTTTCATACTCGTCGTACGAATTCTTCAAAAAACACTAAGCATGTGACACCACGATGTGAAAAAGATGTTTGGGAGCGCTATAAGAAATCCACATGTATGGTTGTTGATCCATTGAATGACTATGAGTTTAATGTTCGTGGAATCGGATTTGAGCATCTTGTTAATTTAGAGCTAAAGGAATGCTCATGTAAGGTATTTGATATAGACCGAATGCCATGTGAGCATGCTATAGCAGCGTTGAATAAGGTTCCTGGTGCGGATATGACGGAGCAAATCCATGGGTTATGTCATCGTTACTACTCTAATGAGAATTGGAGGAAAGCATACGAGATGACTATCTACCCTGTTCCACAAATCACAGAATGGATGACGACGGAAGAAATAGCTGCAATCAAAGTATTGCCACCTGATGTTAAAGTTTCCAAAGGGAGGAAGAAAGTTAAGCGGATCCCATCACAGGGAGAAAGTTCCCGCAGAGCAAAACAAAGAAAAAGGTGTTCGATTTGTCGCCAAACAGGTCACTACCAGAAGCGTTGTCCACATAGAGTTCCGGATGAGTTTGCTCCAACTGTTTAACTGTAGATTTTTGTCTCTTTTTTCTGATGTTTGATGAATACTTTAATAAGCTTATTTGGGTGGATTAATACATTGTCTTTGTTCATTAGGAGATTTCACTTATACAATAGGCGATTTCGGAGATGGCATAGGCGATTATTCTTAAAGGCGATCTCTATTTTATCCTTTGGCGATTCTAGATATAGCATAGGCGATTCCAGATATAGCATAGGCGATTGTACTATTCCTAAAGGCGATCTTTATTTTATACTTTGGTGATTTCAATTATATAATAGGCGATTTCAATTATACAATAGGCGATTTCAATTATACAATAGGCGATTTCTGACATAACATAGGCAATTGTATTATTCTTAAAGGCGGTCTTTATTTTATCCTTTGGTGATTCAATTATACAACAGGCAATTCCAGATATAGCATAGGCGATTGTACTATTCCTAAAGGCGATCTTTATTTTATACTTTGGTGATTTCATTTATACAGTAGGCAATTTTAATTATATAATAGGCGATTGCAATTATGTAATAGGAGATTTCAATTAAACAATAGGCGATTTTAGACATAATATAGGCGAGTGTATTAATTCTTAAAGGCGATCTTTATTTTATCTTACCAGACTTATTTTGAAATACTTACTCATTTCCATGTTCATAATTAAGTTATAAACATAAATTAAAACAAAAATAGTTATTTTAGCAATTGTAAGATCGTTCTATCGTATAAAAAAAGTAGGCGACTTAAGATGTATAATAGGAGATTTCAGATATATAATAGGCGATTTCAAATATATAGTAGGCGATTTACCAATTCTTAAAGGTGACACTTAAAATTTATATATTTTAGACATTTGGAAATATGAACTCACTTCCCCGTATATAATATAGTTAAAATCTTGCATTTCAACAACAAATTATTATTCGTGAAGATTATATCATACCAAAAGATTATACTACACTAATTGGATGAACATTATATACTTTAGCGTTAAAGACATTCCAAACTAAATGAGTAACCCTATAGTATAACCTTATTGTTTGTGCTTCAAAACGTACGAATTCTTTGATAAACTCATATTTTGATTTTCTAAGTTATTTTAGCATGTTGAAATCACATTTTTTTAACAAAAAACAAAAACACTTCTCCTTTCTAAGATCGTTCTATCGTATAAAAAAAGTAGGCGACTTAAGATGTATAATAGGAGATTTCAAATATATAATAGGCGATTTCAAATATATAGTAGGCGATTTATCAATTCTTAAAGGTGACTCTTAAAATTTATATATTTTAGACATTTGGAAATATGTACTAATTTCCCCGTATATAATATAGTTAGAATCTTGCACTTCTCCATTCTAGGATCGTTCTATCGTATAAAAAAATAGGCGACTTAAGATGTATAATAAGAGATTTAAAATATATAATAGGCGATTTCAAATATATAGGAGGCGATTTACCATTTCTTAAGAGTGGCTCTTAAAATTTATGTGTTATAGACATTTAGAAATATGTACTCATTTCACCGTATATAATATAGTTCAATCTTGCATTTCAACAAAAAATTATTATTCGTGGAGATTATATCACAATCTTAAATATTTTTATATTTCTCCATTCTGATGAACGTTCATCGTATAAAATAACCTAGGTGATTTCATATACATAATAGGCGATTAGAAATACAACATAAGCGATCAATCAAAATGTAACATTTGACAAAGTATAACATAGGAGATCATCAAAAAATTCGCATCGGCGATCATAATAATTATTGGGCGTTTTCATATTAAAAAGCTAATTGTATCCACCAAATAACAATTGCATTTAAATAAGAAATTGTTAAGTATAGAAAAGCGATCCTTAAAATATTACATAGGCGACCTCTAAAATACAACATAGGCGATAATTCAAAATATAACATAGTCGTCCTAAAATATACAACATACGCGATCACTCTAAATATAGCACAGGCGACCTAAAATATACAACATACGCAATCACTCTTAATAGGCGACCTCAACTATACAATATACGCGATTACTCAAAATATAATACAGGCGACCTCAAAAGCACAACTTACGCGATCACTCAAAATATAACATTGACCAGACGATCCTCAAATACAACTTAACGGATAATAGAGATCGTCAAAATTTTAACATAGGTGATCATTAAAATAGTTAAGTAGGCGACAAGGTGATCCTCAAATATAACTCAAGGGATAGAAGATTGTCAGAAGCATAGGCGATCATCAAACAACTTTAAGAAATAAGTTTAAAAAAAAAAACAAGTTTAATTCTAAACAAAAATTGAATTTTTTATCCTCTAACAAATAGATTAGCAACTCCTTAGCTTTTTTGCAATATCAAGGGGTTGAGCCTTTGGTGCTTTCCTCTTCTTCGTCCCATCTAGAGTCCATGATGAGCTATTCCTCCACATTGACATCCTTCTAAGTCGAGGTTGTTTCAAGTTTTGCATCTTAACCAAGCAGTCTATCTTTTTGTCCATTTTTACCAATATGTCTTTCATCTTTACTACTCGTCGCTCCAACTTATTAAATCGCTCTGAAAAATTGAAATTGACGTTACCCTGTTCTTCATTGTTTAATTCATGTAGTTCATTGCTTGGTTCTTGCTCCTCACTATTCTGTCCATGCTTGTCCATCTCCACGTGACCAATAATGCCATCGCAAGGACGTAGAAGCTCTACATTCTCCAACTCATTCTTGAGTTTATCAATGGCTATGTCCGGTTCATCCTCCAACTCTTCAAAATTTTCCATCCATTTACTATTTTTTTCTTCGTCTGAAGGCCTCAAAATTGGGAAGAAATATACCTGAAAAAATATATAGTCACCACTGCAAATCAAGTATAAAAATAAAAAAGACAATTAAAAGACCAATTTTAAAGATTGCAACTGTATAGGAAATATATTTACTATTGTGAAACCTTGCTAAAAATAGAACAAGATTGTAGCACTATCCATGCTTTAGAGGAAAACAGAACTAGATTGAACTGAATATATAAATACAAGATTGTAGCACTATCTACATTTGAGATATGAACCTAGTATACAAATTAAATAGAACACACAAGGGAGAGGGGTAGGGGGTCAAAGACACAAAAGATAGACAGAAGCTAAAACGCAACTCTTCAGCTACAATTTTTTGCATGTCAACTTGTTTCCTCTGCAACCGTCTCCCAAACATTTTCCATCTTGTTTAACTCAAAAAGTAATAAGCAACTACCACACCAATCTTGTGCAAAATAAAGCAAAGTTGTATGGCAGTTAGTATACTTCTGGATCACTTCTCATATCACGAAAATTTAACCAAAGTTAATAAGAAAAATTATTACCTCGTTTTCTAAAATACAATTGTTGTACCAATCTTGTGGCTTCGCCTTAACCAATTCATCTCGATGCCATCTCAAAATTCTTGGAATGGCATTTGGAAGCTCGATTGATCTTGCACCGAGCTTCTTCCCATATATATCAATCGCCTCGTATGCCCATACCTTCATCCAAAAAGACCTCATGTAATAACCAAAATAATTAGTACTAAAATTAAATGAGCGAAAAGAACGAGCTACACACCACAAATGCAGCAGATAAGCCAGCTATGGTATATTTTACTGGCGTTTTCTCTGGTTTGTCTCCCTTGGAAATCTTTGCTGCTCTCTCAATTGCTTTGCCTCGTAAATCCCTTTTCAGATTTTGAAATGTCCACTTGTAAGCCTCTCGACCCCAAGGATATGAATAAAAGAAATCTGGTGAAGCAGTGAAAGCGAGGAAATCCTCTCGCACCTGCTTCTTTTCTTGGTCCGCTGCTAATATGATGGAGTGAAGAAGATACATAGTGGCACATCGACTCCTTTCCTCTACAGAAAAAGGCTTTTTTTCCCTCAAATTTACAATGTTTATAAGATCCTGGGCATACAAGCTTGATTTGTCTAAAAAATTTAATACTTTATTAACAAATTCTTTCCCGTCCTCGAATGCCTTTCTTATAGACTCCTCACTTGGGTATGGGCCACAGTTTAATCCTGTAACTAAGCAAAATTCATTCAATCCAAAACGAATCGGCTTATTCCCCACCAAAAACCAAAGCTCATTCTTCTTTTTTGTTTCAATTTGTCTTAGTAACAGGTAATGACATAAACCCCCACGAGAGTAGCCAGACCTCCAAAATTTATCCTCTAACTCTAGAAAGTGTTGAAAACCAGCTTTCTTAATCATATAAACTAGATTGTCATTTTTATTTGTAACATCCTTGAAATCTTCCAACAAATTGCCCATCCGACATCTAATTGTCACCCTACCAGGCATATTACCAGTATCACCAATCACAGTACGAAAGTTGTAATTCAACAAAATAGGAAGGTTTCCATTGTGTAAAATAGTTTCCTGTTGATAAAAACGTAGACGCACTTAAGTAAAGCCAACAAATTGCTTATATAATTAAAGATCGCCCTTACTAAATTGAGATCACTCAAACTAAACACAATCACTTACCTCTTCTTCGACTCTTCCAGCCTCGTACCCCTCAGCATCTTGTACTCCTTGGTGCTCAAAGCTAGGTGGCTCCGTCGGACTGCTTGGGTTGAACTACATTTTCATTTTTATCATCAAAATTTTATAAATACTAGGTATGGAAAAAGGATTAAACACTTATTATCAAAAGCTCACATACCTCTATATTATTGTCGTCGTTGTTATTGTTCGTAGATGAGATCTCCAGTTCTTCGGTTTCTCCGTCGCCAGCAGCTTCATAACCAATTTTGGCTATTTCATCGAATCTCGTTGATGCTTGGCTGCCTTCGTCCGTTTCTGCCATTTCAACTTCCTATCAACGGAAAACAAATAGACAGTAAGAATGAAGTATAAATAATGAGTAATAAAATAGTTCTATACTAGTTTGTACTAAATCTTAAAAACATGATGATGGATAGTTTTTTTTATAAAGAACATCAAGAGGTGAAAAGTCTTGATGTATCTGCCTAGCAGCGAACATGAATGAAGCTGACGCTATGACTAAAGGACAAGCGCTTTGACCATCCCTGATGGCTTATTAAAGAATTACTAATCATGTTCACACACATAAACCCTCAACTAAGATGTCGTACCCATTCTGCACATTTGGAACCTTCTCCAGACTTGGTACACATAAAATATAGTTATAATAAAGCCGATTTCAACACCAAATTAGTCGAGTTATGACTGCTATGGGAATCTTTTATACCTTAAACTAATTACATGTTATTTACACAAGATTGAAGTTTTTGTTGTGAAACATAATTGTCGCCATAAAGGAGAGGCAAAGAGTTGAAAAAGAAATTAGCTGGAGACGGAAAAATCGTGAGTGAATACTAATATACATTGAATTGTACACGACTGGTTTCTTCAACAAACAAAATCAAGCCAAAATCAAAATTTATGGATAAAACTCCAAACAAAAATGGTGTAAAAATCTAAAGAAATTTATCCAAAAAGAGTTGAATGCAAAGAATCAAGTAGAACTGAACTAACCAGAAAGAGTTTCTTGACCGGAAGAAAATCAAAGGCGGGATGTGTCTGTTGAAAGCTCGGGAAGTTAATCGGTCTCCCTTAGTCTCTAGGAAGAACAAGTAACCAGGGTTGTGAGACTTTAATATTTGAAGTGCTCTTATTTTTCTTATTTGCAGCTTAGTCCTTCATTAGACACATCACTCTGCCACCTGAGCAAATAAGTAATAAAATAATTGAAAAAGAAAATAGAGGGTCATAAACCTCTATTAAATTTGTAGGGAGCCTTTTTAACCAATTTTCTCCCAAATTAACATATGTTCTTTTCAAATCTTCCATCACTGGAAAGGGAGTACCACCATCTCTTAGATGAATCTGCTTCTATATTATTATTTTTAAAATTCCTTGATGTTTCAACGTAATAGATCTCGAGAAAATAATGATTTTTATCTAAATTAGAGTTTGTTCCAGCAAGATTAACATTGTTGTATTAAAAAAACACCCCGTCCTTCTGTATGATTGTAATCACTTAATTTTGGCACGACAATTTAAAAAATAGCTTGAAATAGTTTGAAATAGCCGAACTAGCTTTCCAGATTTTTTCCAAATTTTAGTCTTTTATTTTAGTTAAAATTTGCCATTTAAATGATAACAATAAAAAAAAATTAACAAAAATACTTGTTATGTGTTTTATGATTTTTAATTATAGTAATGTTGTAATTTGTGTAGCTTTAATTTTTAGTTTATTGTTCAATGCTTTAATTTGTTTGGAACTCTAGCTGGCTATTTTGTGAATAAAAACCAAGCAATCAGCCCATTCGTGCAACCCAATCCCCTTTGTAACCCGGCCCAATCCCGGGGTATATAAACTCCATTTTAGCTATTTTAGGTAAACTTTTTTTACACACATAAAACTCTGCTCAAATCCCACACCACCACCGGAAATCGCCACTGCCGATGGCTCCACCGTCCTCCGCCGCCGGAAAACACAAAAAAATACATTGCCAGGCGCGCCTCGACCCCCTCATTCACGATCTAAGATTAGTTTCTCCAAATTCTCATCGTTTCGTCGTAGATCGTGAATTCAAAATGAGACAAAACCTAGCTCCGGTGAGTTTTCCGTCCAAGTCTTACGCCGATGACTCTGTCTCGCCCTCCTCTTTCGTCCTATGCTCTAATTGGCCCGGGAACATCTTTTCTCGGCCAAACCCGAAATGAGTTGGACTCGAATCCTATTTTTTGTGCTTGCGTGTTGCCCTCTTCCATTTCTCTCCTGTTCTAGTTGAGACGACCCAAAATGAAGTCGTTTCTATTAGAACGAGAAAGGATGGTTGATTTTTTTTTTTTTGTTGTTTTGATTCCGCCGTGAAGATAGCTTTAGTGACGATGAGGTGTAGCGGCTGATTGGCGAGATAAGATGACTTAGAGGCTGGTGATGATTTGTTTAGGTAGTGCCCAAGTTAGTGTCTATGGTGATTGTGTTGCGGTGTCGATACAACGATTAGTGGGATAGTGCTCGGGTGAGCGATGAGGGCGACGTCGAAGCAGTTTGTGAATGTATGCAGCCATGTCTGGGCAGTGTTAGTGATGCAGCCACAGTGACGATAGCTTTGCGATGACTGTTCAGAGCGGAGATATAACAGCGACACAGTGGATGCGGCTTTAACTAGGCGTGATGGTGATACGTGGAATTTTCGGAAACATATTGATTGATATATTACTTTGTCTTAACGGTTTCATCCTTACCCCTCGCTTTTATCTGTTTGATTAGATTTTGTTAAATGCTAAATGTTATCTAGTTTAAAGTTGGCATGTAGAAGTAGTCCATTTGTACATTGGCATTAGTTGGAAACATGATTAGTTTAAACATTGGAAGCTTGTAAACTCGATATTTGTCCAACGTTCAATTGAATTAGCGTGTTTGAAGTATGTTCCTGTTTACGAGTCAGCGTTCAAGCATTGAGCATTCTGTTTCTGTTGTTTAATCTGCTCAAGGCATGTTCATGTGATGTTGTATGTGTATGTATGCAGCCTGTCTAGATTATTATGTTCAAGTTGTTCAGTTCCATACAAAGTGAAGTTAGATAGTTGCTTGGTTTGTTGGCAGTTAGTTCTGTTCAAGTACAAAGGTGTTGTTAGGTGTACTTTTGGTGAGTGAATGTTAAGCAATGCCAGATTGTGCATGAGTATCAAATCTGTATGTTTAGTTCTGTTTTGCTTTAGTTACTTAAGTGTGTAAATGGCTTTGTTTGTTCCCTGTTAGAATCAAATGCATATTGGTAAATCTGTTTGTTCTTGTGTTAATGAATCTGTACCAACGTTGGCTTGAAGCCCATATAGAACAAATAGATAGTTGAATCCTGGATGTGATGTTAGTCCAGAAGCATAAATTTAGTTTGGTTCCTTTTTGCTTCATTAACTAAGCCTAGAAAGCTGAATGTTAAGACTTGAAAAAGGGAGTCAAGGTCAAAGTAAAAGTAAAGTCAGGTGGCAGGGGTGGCAGCACTTCACCCCTGCCACACTCCACCTCCTCCTCACTTTGCATTTATTGCCCAGCATGCTTGGCTAGTTGAAGGGGGACAAGAACTGAATTTTTTTGGGAGTTGGAGAGGAGAGAAGGCTGATTTATTTCAGCTATAAAAGAGATACATAGAACACATTAACTACACACACATTAACTCCTCTCAACTACCTCAAAAAGAACAACATTTTCAGATCTGAAAAATATAGTAAGGAATAGAAAAACTTTGAAAAAAAAAAATAGCAAGAAAAGGAAGGGATAGTGAGTCTCGGGTTTGAATTGAGGTTTGAAGGTCTGTTGTTTTGTTTGCTGTCCCCTGGGAGTCTTGCTGGACTTATTGTTGGCTTTTAGTTGCTGGCTTTAGTTGCTGGATTTTGGTAGACTTGCTGGTGTTTGGTCTGGGTGTTGCTGTGAGTTGGAATCTAGTTCGCTCCTGGTATTTGTCTTTCACAGGCTGCGCGCTCGATAGCTTTTGGTCATAGGTAAATTTTCATACCAAATTCCTTCTTGTATGTATCTTACCATGTTTAAAAGTCTAAAAATATGCAAGAAATGGTTTGGAATCAGCCCATAGAACTTTGCTTCAGGTTTTATGTTATATTTTGCTTGCTATGGATGTGTAAACTGGATTAGTAAACGAATGCCTTTTGTCTGTTTCTTTTCACATCTTTGCTTGGAAGTTTAACACATATTGATGACCTTGGTGGATAAGTAATTTCAAGCTTCCTAGAAAATTGCGGAATCGGTCAATAGTAAAACTTGATTAATCACGAACCTTTGGTGCTTTAAAAGGGGATAGTGCAGTTGTTATATTTGCAAAAGTCAGACCTGTAATAGTTAATAAGAATCTGAA
The DNA here is from genome assembly GCA_037355625.1 of Petunia x hybrida. Lineage (NCBI taxonomy): Eukaryota > Viridiplantae > Streptophyta > Magnoliopsida > Solanales > Solanaceae > Petunia > Petunia x hybrida. The sequence continues at coordinate 1,718,020 of JBBBVM010000317.1, read as the reverse complement.
TGTTTGTTATGGACAGTGAATTGACCTTGAAATCTGGTAATAAAGGGGGTAAAGCAGACAATCAAGTGGCACAACCACTTTTGCCATTACACAATTAATATAAGACAATAAATGATTACATGAGGAAAATGTTAAATTTGGTAAAGAAGATTAGGCGAATGGCAGTACTTAGCAAAAGTGGAGGAGTCTGTACTCCTACGTGAATGAGTTTAAAACTAAATTTGAATTCCAACCAAATGATAACAATGATAAAAAAAAAATGAGTAGTTTGTTAGCCAGAGTATTGAAAGGAACGTGCGACTAGGCAAAAATCATTAGGCCGAGAGTGATTCTTTAAAATATAAACAAGTTGCCTATTGTTTATATGGAACTCATTTATATTGATAATTCGAATGGACATCGTGTTCGGGGTTGATTATCAATAGAGTATCCATCAATAAACGGGCAATATTAAAGTTAAATAACGTAACAAATGCCGATGTATTCACTTGAAACTCAATCAAGTTGGAAAATAAAAGTGCAACAAAGTCCGGGGTTTACACAAAACTCATTTACATCAAGATTCGAATGGACAACGCGTCCACGGTTAATCTCTGGTAGAGCTTTCGTCAATGAACGAGTGACTTTTATCCAAATCAAAACGTAACAAATAATAAAGTGGTAAATACAACAAATATAATTCACAAAAAGCCGGAAAGCGTCAATAAAGAAACTGTGCTTGCACAGGACTCGAGGGTGCCTAACACCTTCCCGAGAGTCAATCGAGATCCTTACCCGGAACTCTGACGCAGACCATTGCGAGTCGTAGGTGTTCCAAGGTACCTTTTTGGTGACTTGGCACACCTTTGAACTATGTCAAGTGGCGACTCCGTAATCTCAATAATTAATGTACCTCAAAACACCTAAGTCACAACCTTTATTTTTTATTATTCTATTTATTTTAGTAAAATTTTAGGACGTGACAGCTTGGCGACTCCGTTGGGGAATACTTGGAATCTCAGGCTTTAATCATTGTCGCTTTTAGGCTTGTGAGTATTTGTTTGTTTGCCATGTTTTGAATGTTACTGCTTTAATATTTATCTGAACTGTATATAAAACTGTCTCCTCTCGCGCAACCCCTCTGAGTCTCTGATATATATATACCAGTATTGCTTTCAGCATCTGGGAAACCTTCTTACACAAATTGCCCATGATTTAGGAGGACGGTGTGTCGGGGTTAAGTCGGAGACACTGTTGCCGAACAACCTCGATGCGCTTTCCACCCGGTTTGTCCACCGGGTTCTGAGCCAGTCTAGACACCGAGTCAATTTTGTCACCTAGAGTTAAGCCTTTAGGTCCGATTTATCTGCATTTCATCTGATGACTTAGTGAGGTGCGGTACACCGGTACTGCACTTGTCTAGGCTGACCTCCTTCGTGTCAAGACGGGACCCACGTCCTAGAAAGACACATTTAGGGCATTTTCTGTGTTGCATATGTTCGGAGGGTCGTTATGCTGACCGTTATCGGTTTGGGGGTCGGGATACACTGAAATGGATGCAAAAAAAACATAGAATTTTGGATCAAAAAAATAAAAAAATAAATATTTTACGCCGTTATAATGGCGAATTTTTTTAGGGTCATCGTGTCAAATCCATGAGAAATGTTTTATTTTTTCTTCAACTTTCTGTCGTTATAATGCCGAATTTTCTTTAGGTTATTTATGTCCAGTCTAAAGTTCGAAAAAAAAAAAATAATAATAATAAATATTTTTGCGCCATTATAATGGCAAATTTTCTTTAGGATCATTGTGTCAAATCCATAAGAAATATTTTTATTTTTTTGTTCAAACTTTCCGTCGTTATAATGCCGATTTTTTTAGGCCATTTGTGTTTAAATAGTCTATTCTAAAAAAAATTGAAAATAATTTATTGCGCCGTTATAATGGCGAATTTTCTTTTTTGAAGTTCGTGTCCAAATGTGTGTCAAAGGTTCCCCAATTTCGTCCTTTTTGCATCGTTGCGATGACTGCCACAGTCTGGGGTCTTGTTATAAGATGTCAAAATAAAACTGTCGTTTTAATGCCGTCGTAATGACGAATTTTTTCTGTATGTTTCTGTCAATTTTATGCCTAGTCGTTGCAAAAAAACAAAAAGACAAAAAAAAAAAAAGAAAAAAAAAATGAAATGAAGGAAAGAAAAAAAATGAAAATTGAGTCCTACTAAGTGTCGAGTCTTGTTTGCTTTATTTTCGTTTAAGTCGTCCAAATTGTGCATTAATCCTAACCCATATTTTTACTAGGTACTATGGCTGCATCGTCCTCAAGGTTCGGGAAAAGAAACACCCAGAAGGTGCTAGACCACCCGCTATTATGATGATTGATGGCCCGCCTAAAGAGTTAAAGGATTGGTGGAAATCTATGCCACCTATGCAAAAAAAGCTTGTCACCAGTAGGATTGGTCTCTTGACTGATCTTTTGCTTGACGATCCTGTTTTGATCCCACGCCGTGATCTAATTAATGCACTTATCTCCCACTTGGACCCTACCAAGAACACCTTCCAGTTCAATGGGTTTGAGATGACCCCCACACTAGAAGAGTTAGCTGGGTTGGTCAAAATGGACCTTACAAAGAAAAGAATGTTAGCTCCTAGGTCTGTCAGTAAGCAAGAGTTTTTCAAGAACCTAGAGATGCCGGTGGATAATACGTTGGGTGGGGTGAACAATGGTTGGATCTCATTTGGGTACCTCTACAAACGTTTTGGGATGTCAGACGGTTATCAAGAACATCGTTCTGAGTTCTTTCAAACTGTGACCTATGACGATTGGTCCCGACATAGGGCAAAGGTATTTGTGTTTGCCTTTCTGGGTTTGATGGTTTTCCCGATGAAGTGCAGACATATACCCATTTCGGTGAGTTGGGTGATGAAAGCTCTGTTTGATAAGGTAAAGACTTCACTGTCATGCCGATGATCTTAAGCAGCATTTATGGCGCTCTGGGTCGGTGTAAGAACGATCCGAAAGAAAACTTCTTCCATGGCTGTAACTTACTCCTTCAAGTTTGGTTTATGGAACATATATGCAGTTGTCCACCTCCTGAAATGGTTGAGTGTTTTTCCATGAGCTACTTGAGTTATCACCCAAAACATGTCAAAAACACTCGCTTTCCGGGCAGTGAGGAGGGTTGGAAAGTATTTCTGAATGCCCTAACCTTTCATAATATTTTGTGGTATTGTAAGTGGTTCGTGAAAAGTGAAATTGCCATTAGAAGCCGGGACCGCCCTTTCTTTGTGTTGATGGGATTAGAGGGGACGCAGCCATATGCCCCTGTCAGGGTACTCAGGCAGTTTGGCCACATCCAGGAAGTTCCCATAGTTGAAAATATGAGTGCTTATATCGCCAAGCTTGAGTCTAGTCAGTGCAAAGAGAAGGCAGAGTTTTGGAGTTTGTGGGATAACAGAGTGTTCTTGGATGATCGCACACTGGCACGTGAGAAGCTTAAGGGAGAAGTCACTCCCGAGTACGAGGCATGGTTTCGCCGCCAGCCCCCACTCGAGGTCATGCCTGAGAGACCCAGGAGGGGTATTGTTGATATCGAGGAGAGGATGGAATTGCGGTTAGCTGATATGACGCGCCGTCTTGAGGAGAGGCATCGTCTGGATATGGAGCGCATCGTTGCTGAGAGAGATGCCGCCAGAGCAGCCTTGATTGATAGTCAGAGCAGAGAGGATCATTATCGCCATGAGGCTGCAGTGTTGCGGGTCCGACTTGACAGAGCATTGGGAGATGGAGTGAGGGTCAGAGAGCTAGCATTGGGCCGACTTCATGGTTTACAGGCTGCAGATCAGGTCATTAGGACGGCACATCAGCAGGTGTATGACACTGCCGTGTATGTCGCACAGATGTGTGTCGATTACAGGAGGCGGCCCGTCGAGGAGTTAGTTCAGCAGTTGCTGCCATTTGTCACCAGGGTTACAGCTGATTTGACAGGATTACGCCAGACTCTGGCAGGGGACCCACCGGCGGATCAGCAAGAACCTCAAGAGGACATGTAGCCGTACCAGACTTGGGATTAGAATGTTGTTTTCATTTATGCACTTTTGGACATGTTATACCTTTTTGTTTTATGTTTCAAACTCTTTTATCGTCTAGTATTTTATTCTCCAGTCTATGTCGGGATGTCTTCCCAAGTTACAATTTATGTCTTATTTTGTGGGATTGGTCATTGTACCATTGATGTATTTTGAGAGCTTAAATGAAATGGAACTAGGCTTGGTCTCAAACTGTGATACTATTTTGTCTCGCATTCTAATTTTTCTTTTCTTTTTTTTTTTTTTTAAAAAGGGGCTAACGGGAATTATGAAAAAAAAATGATAATAATAGGAAAGTAGAAAGAAAATGATGATGCAAAGAAATACACTGAACATGCAAGTCTTTGGGTACACATTTGAAATGTGCCACAAACCAATTCGGGATGACGCATAACGACCTTAGGCATTGTTTAGGCCGACGAGCAAATTCATGCTCCATACTATCTTGTTGCACTAACGTGTTTTGATTTGCTAGAGCTTGAGCAACTGCCGTGCTGGCCCCACATTCCTATTCCACCAGAATCAAGGGACCACTGCCTGTTCCAGAAGTGGTTGAAGCACCTCTTCAAGAAAACACTCCAGCAACGATGGCCGAAGAAACTGAGAACACTGAGCTGGTTCGCTTGGCTGAACAACAGGCTAAGATGGCCGAGGATTTCACGGCCATGAAAGAAATGATGATGCAACTGGTCCATAACTTGTCAGCAGTTCAGGCACCTCCTGCTCCGCCAGGTGCTGCTGGTTTCACGGCGAATGCTCAGCCACCAGGGCAAGGGCAATCTACAATGGTAGAAGACCCCCGTTATCCTCCAGGGTTCGGTCCACATCCAGAAACTGAAAACGTAGCTGGACCTTCTACTGTACAACCTGGGGCACAATTCCCACAGCATGGACAACATGGCCAAGCCCAAGTTCCTGCCACAGCATTCACTGTTCCTGCAGGACACACTTTGCAAAGGTCAAACAGTGACCCACAGTTGAGGGCTCGTGATCAACAATTCGACCAAACTCGGGGTAATGTACTCCGCCCCACTGAGTCGTATGATCATGGGCACCACCCAGAATCACATGCCGATGTCGAAAGATTGGGGAAAACAGAAGAGGCTGACTTTGCTCGGAAATTGAAAAGCTTGGAGCAAACTGTGAAAAGCATACAAGGGCAAGGGGGTAAAACCAATATCTCGTACAAAGACATGTGCTTGTTCCCTCATGTGCCGCTGCCTGAAGGTTTTGTTGTGCCCAAATTTGATCTGTACACCGGACAAAGTGATCCAAGGATCCATGTGAAGATATACCTTAACAAAATGAGGGGTATCGAGAAGGATGAATTATTGATGGCGTACTTTGGGGACAGTTTGGGAGGACCGGCAACAGAATGGTTTGTGCAACAAGATGTTTCAAAGTGGGTCACCTTTGACGACATGGCCAGCGCTTTCCTGAATCATTATGGCTACAAAATGGAGGCTGCTCCTGATCGTTCTTCTTTGAAGACGATCACAAAGAAACCAGGCGAAAGCTTCAGAGAGTATGCTTATAGGTGGCGCGAACAGGCGGCGCGTGTGAGCCCTTTGATCTCAGACGATAAAATGGTTGAAGAATTCATCGAAGTGCTTGACGAAACATACTACCAGGCGATGGCCTCTGCCCTTGGGAAGCAATTCAGTGAAGCAGTAAAAATTGGGGAGATGATCGAGAGAGGAATCAAAGCAGGCAAGATTGTTAGCCAAACAGCTTTGAGAGCCACGACCCAAGCATTGCAATCAGGGTCAAGTGCTTTTGGGAAGAAGAAAGAAAAGAAAGATGAAGTGGCAATGGTTGGTCCTGGACCGAGAAGAAATGATGGAAGATACAATGACCGTCAAGGGTACATTCAGGCACCTCTGCCGCAACAATTCTATCCAACTCATGGCCAACAATTTGCCATGCCACAGTTCTCATTCCCTGTAAATGCAACATCTTATGCTCAGCCGCTATCTGGTCCACAATGGCGTGCACCCCCTGCTCCACCCGAATATAACAATCAACAGGCACATGCTCAATTCCCGGCTCATCAGGAGATGCCTTATCGACCACGAGGTCCGCAGGGTTTTCGTCCAAACATGCAACAGAGAAACATGCAACAAGAGAAAAGGCAGTTCACCCCACTGGGGGAAACTTACACTAATTTGTTTGAAAAGTTGCAACAAGCCAATCTGTTGAAGCCAATCCCGGGGAAAGTGAACCCCAATGGAAGAGTTGATCATTCACGCCATTGTGCGTTTCATTTTGGAGCACCTGGACATGACACAGAATCCTGCTGGGAACTCAAAAGGGCAATCCATATAATGATAGACAACAACCAGATAAAAGTCGTGGGGGATGAAACACAAAATGTAAATCAAAATCCTTTACCAGCTCATGATGTTCAAAACAACGTACACATGGTAGGGATGGTATGCATAGAAGAGGACATGAGAGGGAAAGCCGCCAAGCAGATTGTGGCAGTTGGTCCCTCCCTAGACATCAAAGGCCCTGAGCCATTTATTGTTGTAATCAGGGGAAAGTCTAGTGCGTCTGTTGTCAACAAAGCAAAGCAAGATACTGCTGTTGAGCCAAGTTTCACAATTCCGGCTGCAAAGCAGGAAAAGGTTCATGACAGTGCACCAGTATTTATTGTGCAAGGGGCATCATGCCAGAAAGCTCCGGTCTTCGAGGTTAAGGCAAAGAAGTGTGAACCGGTTATCATCACTCAAGCAGCGCAACTCCCTGTCAAAAGTACAAAGGCCGTTCCTTGGAACTACAACAAAACAATTGTGTCTTACAACGGGAAAGAAATCATGGAGGTTGTTGCAGACATAAATGATCTAACTCGGTCCGGGAGATATTTTACCCCAGAAGAATTGAGAAAGGCAAAGCCAGGTCGAGACGACCAAGGACCCATCAAAGAGCCGGTGTTTGAGAAAGAAGCTGAAGAATTTTTGAAGAAAATGAGATCGACGGATTATTCTATCGTCGAGCAACTGAGAAAGACTCCAGCTCATATATCACTTTTGTCTCTGCTTATGAACTCTGAAGCACATCGCAATGCACTGTTGAAGATATTGAATGAGGCCTACATTCCTGAACAAACTACTGTGGCCAATCTGGAAGCACTTGCTGGCAGAGTATTTGAGACTAATCGTGTGATGTTCACCGATGAGGAGCTGCCAGCAGAAAGAACCGGTCATAATCGAGCGCTTCATGTCTCAGTTAAGTGTGAAGACTCCTATGTCACACGTGTTCTAATAGATGGTGGCGCGGGATTGAACATTTGCCCTCTGTCTACATTGAAGAGTCTAAAGGTGGATATGAGCAAAATCAGGGCAAGTTCCTCTGCTGTTCGTGCTTTTGATGGTGGAGTTCGAGAATCTTTGGGCATCATCAATCTTGAGTTAACCATTGGGCCCGCTACCTTCAGCATTGAGTTTCAAGTCATGGAGACGGATGCATCATACAATCTGTTACTAGGCCGACCATGGATTCACATGGCTTGTGCTGTACCCTCCACAGTTCATCAGGTGGTCAAGTTTACTTGGGATAATCAAGCTGTCGTGGTTTATGGAGAGGATGACTCGCAGTTCAACAACAGCCTGGACGTACCAGCCCTTGAAGCCGTCACTACACGCCCGACCATCATGTATCAAACCTCCGATGTTGTGTATGTGGAAAAGGTAACAGAAGGGAAGCCTATACCCATCCCAAGAGTGTCTGAGACATCTATAATGATGGCATCTGAAATGTTAAAGCATGGTTTCCAGTTTGGAAAGGGCTTGGGAGCATCACTACAAGGCAGGGTAAATCCAGTTTATCCAAATGGCGTGCAAGGCACGTGGGGACTAGGGTTCAAGCCAAAAGCAGCTGATCGCAAGCAAGCAAAGAAAAAGAAGTCGGAAGTTTGGTCTCTCCCAAAGCCAATTCCGTGTCTCGCTCAGTCTTTTGTGGGTTATGTTATGAAACCAAAGGTTGTCGCTACAAATGTCAACACAGTGGAAGACAATCAGGATGCGCCATTTGATCTGGGTGGCATCTTTGAAATCTGCATGGTACAGCCGGGTGAAGGCTCCAGTAATACTTCAATACAGTACATTGGCCCGGACGTGCACCTGACTAACTGGAATGCAACTCCCTTCCCCATCAGGAAGGGGTCTTGGTAGACTGTTGTTTTACAGTTTTCTTTTGAATACACTTGGATATTCTAAGGGTTGTATGCCAAGTGTATTATTTTGCTCATCTTTCCCTTTGTAATTCAAACCCTTTTTCATTAATGAAAGGCCAAGAGCCAAGCTTTCTTTCAATCTCTGTTCATATTCCTAATTTTATTCTATTTTGTTTATCTGTAGTGATATATCTGCTGGTCCTGATATCATGACATGTTCAAGGAACTTATCGTCCATCCAGGGACCGCAATCTGATTTTGGCTCCGTAAGCATAGTTGAGGTTGAAAGTGATGAAGAAAACATTGAGGAATTTGTTAATGAGATCGAATATGATGGGGAACAGGCGGATTTTGAAATAGGCCTGGAAGTTGAACGCCATGAGGGCAAGCCTAAACCCAATTTGGCTGATACAGAGGATGTTAATCTTGGGAGCCCTGATGATGTGAGGGAAACCAAGATAAGCATGTATGCCCTACCTGAAGTGAAGAACGATATTCGGAAGGTGCTTTTTGAATATCGAGATGTTTTTGCATGGTCATATGATGAGATGCCGGGTTTGAGCTCCGAATTGATAGTCCACGAATTGCCAATTCAACCTGGTTTCCCCCCAGTGAGACAAATGCAACGGAAGTTCAAAACTGATATGATCAAGAAAATCCATGATGAAATAATGAAACAGTTGGATGCAAAACTAATTCAATCGGTTCAGTACACTACTTGAGTTGCAAATGTTGTTCCGGTTCCTAAGAAAGATGGAAAAACAAGGATATGTGTTGACTATCGAGATTTGAACAAGGCAAGTCCCAAAGATAATTTCCCGTTGCCTAACATTCACACTCTCGTAGACAATTGTGCCAAACATGAGATACAGTCCTTTGTTAATTGCTATGCTGGATATCACCAAATCCAGATGGATGAAGATGATGCGTACAAAACGGCATTCACTACACCTTGGGGAACCTATTGCTATAGAGTGATGCCGTTTGGTTTGAAAAATGCTGGGGCAACCTACGTGAGGGCCATGACTGCCATTTTCCATGATATGATGCATAAAGAAATAGAAGTGTGCGTGGATGACGTGATCATCAAGTCTAGAACTGCTGAAGACCACGTGAGAGATCTCAGAAAGTTCTTTGAGAGGCTCCGTAGGTACAACCTGAAGCTGAATCCAGCCAAGTGTGCATTTGGTGTGCCTGCTGGAAAATTGCTAGGTTTCATTGTTAGTAGGCGAGGTATTGAACTGGATCCCGCAAAGATCAAAGCAATACAAGAACTACCTCCGCCTCGAACCAAGAAGGATGTTAAAAGCTTTCTAGGCAGGTTGAATTACATCAGTAGGTTCGTTGCTCAACTTACCACAATATGTGAGCCGATCCTCAAGTTGTTGAAAAAGAATGCATCAATTGCATGGACCGAGGAGTGCCAAGAAGCCTTCGACAAATCAAGCAATACTTGTCAAATCCTCCTGTTTTGGTTCCGCCTGAGCCTGGTCGACCATTGTTTTTGTACTTGTCAGTCAATGAAAACTCCTTTGGTTGTGTACTGGGGCAACATGATGCTTCGGGAAAGAAAGAACAGGCCATTTATTATCTGAGCAAGAAGTTCACAGATTGTGAGGCCAAATACACTTTGTTGGAAAGGACGTGTTGTGCCCTAACTTGGGTTGCACAAAAGTTGAAACATTATCTTTTGTCCTATACCACTTATCTGATTTCCCGGATGGATCCACTGAAGTACATATTTCAAAAGCCGATGCCAACGGGCAAACTTGCAAAATGGCAGATCTTGCTCACGGAATTTGACATAGTTTATGTCACCAGAACTGCAATGAAAGCTCAAGCTTTAGCTGATCATTTGGCTGAAAATCCGGTGGATGGTGATTATGAGCCATTGAAGACTTACTTCCCTGACGAGGAGGTAGATGTGCTCGAAGAATTGATTAATGAAGAAGAGCACCTGTGGAAAATGTACTTTGATGGTGCTTCTAATTTAAAAGGCCATGGCATCGGAGCAGTCCTCATCTCCCCCACGGGACATTACTATCCGGCAGCTGCCCAACTCCGCTTCAGTTGCACTAACAACACATCTGAGTATGAAGCATGCATAATGGGCTTGCGTATGGCTCTAGACATGGACATCAAAGAATTGCTGGTGATCGGAGATTCAGATCTTTTGATACGCCAAATGAAGGGTGAATGGGAAACTCGAGACCTTAAGTTGATCATGTACAAGCAGTGTATGGACGATCTTCGGCAAAAGTTCGATGTTCTAAAGTTTAGACATGTCCTTAGAATACATAATGAGCTGGCTGACGCATTGGCTACATTAGCCTCAATGCTTGTCCATCCTGATAAAGCCCATATTGATCCGTTGGAGATTCAAGTCCAAAGCCAACATGCATACTGCAATGTGATTGAAGAAGAAATTGACGGTCAACCGTGGTACTTTGATGTCAAGAATTTCCTTCAAGATGGGACGTATCCTCCATTGGCGGAAAACAATCAAAAGAGAACCCTTCGACGATTGGCAAGTGGTTTCTTTTTGAGTGGCGGAGTGGTGTACAAAAGGACACCTGATCTGGGACTGTTAAGATGCATGGATGCAACTGAAGCCACGAAATTTCTCAATGACATGCATTCGGGGATCTGTGGACCCCACATGAGCGGGCACGTGCTAGCTAAGAAAGTACTCAGAGCAGGATACTTCTGGCTCACCATGGAGCATGATTGCATTACTTTTGTGCGAAAGTGTCATCAATGCCAAGTACACGGTGATTTGATACATTCACCTCCTTTAGAGTTGCACACAATGTCAGCCCCTTGGCCTTTTACGGCATGGGGGATGGATGTTATCGGGCCTATTGAACCAAAAGCATCAAATGGACACAGATTTATTCTGGTTGCAATAGATTACTTCACCAAATGGGTTGAGGCTGTGACTCTCAAGTCCGTGACCAAGAAAGCTGTGGTGGATTTCGTTCATTCTAATATTATTTGTCGCTTTAGTATCCCAAGTACCATCATCACTGATAATGCGGCAAATCTGAACAGTCATTTAATAAATGACGTGTGTGAAAGATTCAAGATCATGCACCGGAGTTCCACACCTTACCGACCAAAGGCAAACGGCGCGGTTGAAGCAGCCAATAAGAATATCAAGAAGATCCTTAGGAAAATGATACAAGGATCTCGTGATTGGCATGAGAAGTTGTCTTTCGCTCTCCTTGGTTACCGCACAACTGTGCGCACTTCCATAGGTGCAACCCCGTATTCATTGGTATACGGAACTGAAGCAGTCATACCCGCTGAAGTGGAAATACCGTCTCTCAGAATCATCGTGGAAGCAGAGATTGAGGACACAGAGTGGGTCAAGACCCGATTGGAACAATTGTCATTTATTGATGAAAAGAGGCTCAATGCAGTTTGTCACGGTCAATTGTATCAGCAAAGAATGGCCCGAGCCTACAACAAGAAAGTGCGCCTCCGCGACTTGAAAGAAGGGCAATTAGTCTTGAAAAGAATCTTTCCTCATCAGGAAGAAGCTAAAGGAAAATTTGCTCCAAATTGGCAAGGGCCGTACCTGGTAAAGAAGGTATTGCCAAATGGCGTCTTGTACCTTACAGATCCAGAAGGCAGGACAACTGAAATACCCGTCAATGCAGACGCGGTCAAGAGGTACTACATTTGATTTCAAGATGGCTCTCAAATCAGGATGAATGCAAGGCTTTTGTTCTATTTTGCTATTCCAAATTGTATCCCTTATTAGCATTTTGAACATTGTACTCTTGAGACATGTTCTCAGTTGAAATTAATGTAATTGTACCAAAATGAAATGAAACTGAAAAGCATCAAAAAGAAACTTAGACGTTTGCCTAGAGCTACGTCCGACCTGATTCCTCTTAAAAGGATACGTAGGCAACCATTTCGGTGCGGTCACAACAAGAGAAAATTCCTCTTTCCCTGTTTTCTTTTATTGACGCAACACTTGCCTCCAAGTTTGCGGCCAACGTCAAAAGAGATTTAGATCCCCATTTTATGCTAAACTGGGGCAGAAGTTTGTTTTTATTTTATTTCATAAATAAAATAAAATAAAAAACAAACTTCTATCATTGTGGTATCATCTATTCACATGTCTCAAGAGATCTTTAAAAAAAAAAAAAAAAAAAAAGAAAAGAAAAGAAAAGAAAAGAAAGAAGTCTTGTCGGTGAAAACCTGAGAAGGCGCCGCTAGATAAACAGTGAGGAAAAAGATTAAAGAGAGAGGCTAGTTGGCGAAAACCCGAAAGGGCGCTACTAGTCGACTTGAGAGTCACCTCAACTTGGTTATGGTTTGACATCTTTCGTGGATCAACTCTCAACAAACAAGTGGTACTGGTCGGACGAGGTTATCCAAGATACATGTCATGATCATCAAGGCCGCCAGTATATTGCCAGATGAGTTTTCCTTTTCAGAAAGACGTTCCCTGTCCAAACGACTTTCGCCCTTAAACTTTTTTTATTATTGTTTGTACATCTTGCCTCACCATTAATTCCTCGCCTTTTCGGCGCTAACCTCACATGAGCAACAAAAGAAAATTGCAAAACTCTGTCTTTCAGGATTCAGGTTTAACTCCAGCAAGCAGCGCACACCCTCGGCAATGGAAAAGTTTCAGCGAGGCATGACCAACCTTGATAATGGGAGCCCAGCACCGCACATCAGGCCGGAGGAACGACATACCAAAATCGCATCATGAAGGGTGGACATGTTTGAGATGAGTTTTAAGCATTTGTTCATCCCACACTACTGTGAAGAATAGAACAAGAGTCGCCAAGCTTATTTGCAAGATCAGAAACAGAGTGTGTCCATGATACGGAAAGTCGGTATGATGTTTGCTATATTGCCAAGAAAGATACAGGACCACTTGAATTGGGATAGTTGCGCTAGATGTCAGGTGGAACTCCATTTCCTTTTCGAGCCAGTCTCGCTCAAAGACAGCGATCATTTCCTTTTCGAGTCAGTTTCGCTCAAAGATAGCGATCATTTCCTTTTTCGAGTCAATTCGCTCAAAGATAGCGTCATTTCTTTTTTCATGTCAGGATCTGCTAAAAGATAGCGATCATTTCTTTTTCGAGTCAGTTCGCTCAAAGATAGCGTCATTTGTTTTCCACGACAAAGATCTGCTGAAAGATAGCGATCATTTCCGCTTTTCGAGTCAATTTCGCTCAAAGATAGCGATCATTTCCTTTTTCGAGTCAGTTTCGCTCAAAGATAGCGATCATTTCCTTTTTTCGAGTCAGTTCGCTCAAAGATAGCATCATTTATTTTTCACGTCAAGATCTGCTAAAAGATAGCGATCATTTCCCTTTAGAGTCAGTCTCGCTCAAAGATAGCGTCATTTCCTTTCCATGTCAAGATCTGCTAAAAGATAGCGATTTTATTTTTCGAGTCAGTTTCGCTCAAAGATAGCAATCATTTCCTTCCCGAGTCAATCCCGCTAAAAGATAGCGTCATTTTCTTTCCATGTCAAGATCTGCTAAAAGATAGTGATCATTTTCTTTTCGAGTCAGTTTTGCTAGAAAATAGCACTCACATTCAGTTCAAGTCATTTGCGCTCCAAGATAGCAACCATTTACTCTTCAAGTTGATCCCGCTAAAAGATAGCAACCATCCCCAGCTTCAAGTTAAAGCCCGCCCGAACGGCAATTTCAAGCTTCAGCAATTTTAACATTCAAGGCAAAGCCCGTCAAAACAGCATTTCAACATTCAAGTCAAGCCCGTCAGAGCGGCAATTTCAAGTTTTCAAAACCCACTTGATTAGTGGAAGCTTCAGACCAGTACGTCAGCTTGGGAAGCATGAAGAGTAGTCTAGAAATTGTAACTTTTACAATTTTTAATGTTGTAATTCCATTTTTCCTTGTAAAGCAACAACCACCAGCAAGCGACCAGTAACCAGCAGCAACAGCCTTTGTGTGCCTAAGAGTTTGTCTAGTATCAGCCCCAAGCGTGTCTAGAAGAGTCTCTAGTTTTGTCTGAGTGGTCTAGAGTGTATAGGTTTGTCTTAGTGAGTCTAGAAGAATCTAGTGTCTGTTTGAATGCGGTAGTCCCAGCTGCCGCACGTGAGGAACTACACTGACCTGATTCCTTAGTCCGGGAATATGTAGGTAGTCTTGATCTGGTTCAAACCGAAATTCAAGGTACGGTCACCATTTTGCATGCTCTTGGCTAGAACCAAAAAGCCAAAATTAGTTGTGATTATATCTTTGTCCGAGAACTCTTCGATGTTCTCGAACAAAGAGGGGCAGCTGTAATCACTTAATTTTGGCACGACAATTTAAAAAATAGCTTGAAATAGTTTGAAATAGCCGAACTAACTTTTCAGGATTTTTTCCAAATTTTAGTCTTTTATTTTAGTTAAAATTTGCCATTTAAATGATAACAATAAAAAAAAATTAACAAAAATACTTGTTATGTGTTTTATGATTTTTAATTATAGTAATGTTGTAATTTGTGTAGCTTTAATTTTTAGTTTATTGTTCAATGCTTTAATTTGTTTGGAACTCTAGCTGGCTATTTTGTGAATAAAAACCAAGCAATCAGCCCATTCGTGCAACCCAATCCCCCTTGTAACCCGGCCCAATCCCGGGTTATATAAACTCCATTTTAGCTATTTTAGGTAAACTTTTTTTATACACATAAAACTCTGCTCAAATCCCACACCACCACCGGAAATCGCCACTGCCGGTGGCTCCACCGTCCTCCGCCGCCGGAAAACACAAAAAAATACATTGCCAGGCGCGCCTCGACCCCCTCATTCACGATCTAAGATTAGTTTCTCCAAATTCTCATCGTTTTGTCGTAGATCGTGAATTCAAAATGAGACAAAACCTAGCTCCGGTGAGTTTTCCGTCCAAGTCTTACGCCGATGACTCTGTCTCGCCCTCCTCTTTCGTCCTATAATCTAATTGGCCCGGGAACATCTTTTCTCGGCCAAACCCGAAATGAGTTGGACTCGAATCCTATTTTTTGTGCTTGCGTGTTGCCCTCTTCCATTTCTCTCCTGTTCTAGTTGAGACGACCCCAAATGAAGTCGTTTCAATTAGAACGAGAAAGGATGGTTGATTTTTTTTTGTTGTTTTGATTCTGCCGTGAAGATAGCTTTAGTTGGCATGTAGAAGTAGCCCATTTGTACATTGGCATGTAGAAGTAGCCCATTTGTACATTGGCATTAGTTGGAAACATGATTAGTTTAAACATTGGAAGCTTGTAAACTCGATATTTGTCCAGCGTTCAATTGAATTAGCGTGTTTGAAGTATGTTCCTGTTTACGAGTCAGCGTTCAAGCATTGAGCATTCTGTTTCTGTTGTTTAATCTGCTCAAGGCATGTTCATGTGATGTTGTATGTGTATATATGCAGCCTGTCTAGATTATTATGTTCAAGTTGTTCAGTTCCATACAAAGTGAAGTTAGATAGTTGCTTGGTTTGTTGGCAGTTAGTTCTGTTCAAGTACAAAGGTGTTGTTAGGTGCACTTTTGGTGAGTGAATGTTAAGCAATGCCAGATTGTGCATGAGTATCAAATCTGTATGTTTAGTTCTGTTTTGCTTTAGTTACTTAAGTGTGTAAATGGCTTTGTTTGTTCCCTGTTAGAATCAAATGCATATTGGTAAATCTGTTTGTTCTTGTGTTAATGAATGTGTACCAACGTTGGCTTGAAGCCCATATAGAACAAATAGATAGTTGAATCCTGGATGTGATGTTAGTCCAGAAGCATAAATTTAGTTTGGTTCCTTTTTGCTTCATTAACTAAGCCTAGAAAGCTGAATGTTAAGACTTGAAAAAGGGAGTCAAGGTCAAAGTAAAAGTAAAGTCAGGTGGCAGGGGTGGCAACACTTCACCCCTGCCACACTCCACCTCCTCCTCACTTTGCATTTATTGCCCAGCATGCTTGGCTAGTTGAAGGGGGACAAGAACTGAATTTTTTTGGGAGTTGGAGAGGAGAGAAGGCTGATTTATTTCAGCTATAAAAGAGATACATAGAACACATTAACTACACACACATTAACTCCTCTCAACTACCTCAAAAAGAACAACATTTTCAGATCTGAAAAATATAATAAGGAATAGAAAAACTTTGAAAAAAAAAATAGCAAGAAAAGGAAGGGATAGTGAGTCTCGGGTTTGAATTGAGGTTTGAAGGTCTGTTGTTTTGTTTGCTGTCCCCTGGGAGTCTTGCTGGACTTATTGTTGGCTTTTAGTTGCTGGCTTTAGTTGCTGGATTTTGGTAGACTTGCTGGTGTTTGGTCTGGGTGTTGCTGTGAGTTGGAATCTAGTTCGCTCCTGGTATTTGTCTTTCACAGGCTGCGCGCTCGATAGCTTTTGGTCATAGGTAAATTTTCATACCAAATTCCTTCTTGTATGTATCTTACCATGTTTAAAAGTCTAAAAATATGCAAGAAATGGTTTGGAATCAGCCCATAGAACTTTGCTTCAGGTTTTATGTTATATTTTGCTTGCTATGGATGTGTAAACTGGATTAGTAAACGAATGCCTTTTGTCTGTTTCTTTTCACATCTTTGCTTGGAAGTTTAACACATATTGATGACCTTGGTGGATAAGTAATTTCAAGCTTCCTAGAAAATTGCGGAATCGGTCAATAGTAAAACTTGATTAATCACGAACCTTTGGTGCTTTAAAAGGGGATAGTGCAGTTGTTATATTTGCAAAAGTCAGACCTGTAATAGTTAATAAGAATCTGAATGTTTGTTATGGACAGTGAATTGACCTTGAAATCTGGTAATAAAGGGGGTAAAGCAGACAATCAAGTGGCACAACCACTTTTGCCATTACACAATTAATATAAGACAATAAATGATTACATGAGAAAAATGTTAAATTTGGTAAAGAAGATTAGGCGAATGGCAGTACTTAGCAAAAGTGGAGGAGTCTGTACTCCTACGTGAATGAGTTTAAAACTAAATTTGAATTCCAACCAAATGATAACAATGATAAAAAAAAAATGAGTAGTTTGTTAGCCAGAGTATTGAAAGGAACGTGCGACTAGGCAAAAATCATTAGGCCGAGAGTGATTCTTTAAAATATAAACAAGTTGCCTATTGTTTATATGGAACTCATTTATATTGATAATTCGAATGGACATCGTGTTCGGAGTTGATTATCAATAGAGTATCCATCAATAAACGGGCAATATTAAAATTAAATAACGTAACAAATGCCGATGTATTCACTTGAAACTCAATCAAGTTGGAAAATAAAAGTGCAACAAAGTCCGGGGTTTACACAAAACTCATTTACATCAAGATTCGAATGGACAACGCGTCCACGGTTAATCTCTGGTAGAGCTTTCGTCAATGAACGAGTGACTTTTATCCAAATCAAAACGTAACAAATAATAAAGTGGTAAATACAACAAATATAATTCACAAAAAGCCGGAAAGCGTCAATAAAGCAACTGTGCTTGCACAGGACTCGAGGGTGCCTAACACCTTCCCGAGAGTCAATCGAGATCCTTACCCGGAACTCTGACGCAGACCATTGCGAGTCGTAGGTGTTCCAAGGTACCTTTTTGGTGACTTGGCACACCTTTGAACTATGTCAAGTGGCGACTCCGTAATCTCAATAATTAATGTACCTCAAAACACCTAAGTCACAACCTTTATTTTTTATTATTCTATTTATTTTAGTAAAATTTTAGGACGTGACAATGATAAGATAATATCTGTCATATATGATGTGGGGTGTTGTTTCTTGTTTGTGCATACGTTAACATTCAGTTTTTTTGTGGCTTTATATAATACAAATAATCTAATATTATCGATATACCAAACTAAATGGAGTATATGCCATAAAACCCATATTTCAACGGGGTAGCTTATAAACGTTACGATCCTTGGGTACCACATTTCTAATAGATGAAATTTGCCTATTGAAACAAATGTAAGATAATTACTTACCTATTGAAACAACTAGTCAATAAGCATGCGAACCCCCTTCTACCCAAGCACTTGCTCCTTTACAGGGGCCGCCTAAAGTTGGCCAATTCTAGGGGGGAAATTCAAATTTGTCGAATAGTGAGAACTCTTGATACGAATGTTTAAGACAGACTACATGAGTAGGCCGACATTTTTTTTTTCCTCATTTTAACACATTTTTTTTTAGCATTTTCCTATTTTAGTACTCCCTCTGTCCCAATTTATGTGTCACACTTTCCTTTTTGGTTTGTCCCAAAAAGAATGTCACATTTCCTTATTTGTCAGCTATTTAATGCACTATCTCTATTTTACCCCTATTGGGCCCTACTTACTTTAAAAGCTACCAACAACTTTTTGATTACTCCAATCTTCTCTCTTTTACTTTTTCAAGGGTAAATTTGAACATTTACAAAGTCAACTTCTATTTCTTAAACTCCGTGCCAAGTCAAACACCGCCACATAAATTGAGACGGAGGTAGTACTTAAAACTGCCTATAGTGCATCATTTTAAGCACATCATCTATATCCTAGTGTTTCCACCACGCTAGTGTTTTTATATCCTAAATTAATTCGGACCGTCGAACCCACAAAGTGGACTTATTCTGGCTCATTTATTCCTAATTACTACCTCCAGTCCATATATCATATAAGGTTTTGTATATACTTAAAAAAAAGACATTTAATAACTTGAATTTCCAAAATGTTTCTCTAAACTATGTTCGTACTATTTATCTCTTTCAAACATCCTGCTTCATAAACATTCTTCTCTTTGATTCAGTAATTGTTAATTTGGAAAAAGTTACTATAGAATATTTTTGTTCATGTCAAATATTTTCGAATAAAATAAGCTTGTCAAGTCACAAAAGAATTGGGACCAAATAAAAAGCTACTAGTAACAAACTGCCATAAGAGTTTTTGGACAAAACAAGCTAACATGGACCTGAAATAGTCAAGATTAATCATACTAATAATTACGTTGCAGAAGTTGGGTGCCCTTAATATAATCAACAACTGTCTCATGATTACCAGATTCCTAAAGCATGCTAAGTAAGACATCAGATTTATAAATTAGACATCCTTTATCTCACATTCACAACCCCCTAATTGACTTCAATCATTAATATAGTACGGAACATATCTGTCTCAACTCTCAAACCCTTCAATAATTATCTGAATTTGGTCATGCACGTCTTTATAAGGGGACATTATGAATGGTGGTTATCTTTCGAAATCTTTTTAATTAATTGAAAGTTATGAGAATTAGCTATAAAATATGCATTAAACTTCAATAATAAGAATGTCAAAGTGGCATGTGCCCCACCCACTGTCAATTATACACTTGTACTAGTCATGAGAAGTGGTAGAAAGGGAACAAAACAGTTCATATACATACATTTTGGTCCCTTGAGGAAAAAAAAATCAGAACTATGAAGATAAGAATCTCAAATATTCTAGCATAAAATCTTCTAATCACACGAGGGAAGGATCAGATGAAATTTCTTGCCAATTGAAAAATAATTTAGACTACAATAAATAGATGTCTTGTTGGAACTTTGCACTTAGATATATAATCCTTGAACTTGTAGTTCAAAGGGTTACGCTGACAAACTAGCGTGTATTATTTTGCTATAATCTGATGAATTATTTCTTGGTATATTAATATAGCTCCACACCAAGATTGAGAAAAGGAAGATCAAATAGAATATAGAGAACCAAATATTGTACTAGTTGAGAGAATATGGATTAGAAACGTGTCAAACGTTAAATAATACGTGTGCATGCTTATTGCATTTATTTATTTATTTTTCGTTTTCTCCTGATGCTTCCAAGAAGCAATGATTTCAACAAGCTATCATGCTTAATGGTTTTCCCTTTTAATTTTAGTAATTACTTCCATTAAGGGCCTACGTTCTGTAGCTAGTCTCTAGGTAGACATACATTACTACATGTATATATTAGCTTTTGATTAAGAAAGAAAAATAAAACCAGCCTCTTAATAAATTAGTACTACATAATTAAAGATGATCTTATTTCGAGACTTTCCAGTTGAAAAGTTGTAACAAGATAGCTAGCGGTGGCATAGAAACGGTTAAGATAGTTACTGGTATCTTTAGTTTGTTTAAAACAAAAGAGGGAATTAAACTAAATATTACCATGAAAATTTGTATGATGAAAACCAATATAAGAGTGATCATAGTACAAATTAATTCAGTGAAGATAAAATACTAGTACATAGTACATACAGTAGATAATTTATTTCATCTGGTTAAGACTTAATATTGGTGTAATGTGCTAAGAATGGAGGATTCTGATGAACCCTAGATTGAACAGAATGATGTGAGGAAGAAGGAGGAGCAGGGGAGAGTAACTGATTGTTTCATTATTGAAAGAAGTAACTGAATAAGAGTACATAATCAGCTATATATAGCTGAGATCAACTAAAAACTAATTAGGGAAAAACTTAACTAACTAGTAACAGACTTTTAAACAATAACCGTAATTAGGACTAGCTGAAATGACTATTATGCCCCTGCATCCTAACTGTTTTAACTGCCTATTCTTTAACACTCCCCCTCAAACTAGGAGGGGAGAAGATGTTCACAACTCCTAGTTTGGAGCACAAATAGGCATGTTGAACACGATTGAGTCCTTTAGTTAGGATATCAGCTGGTTGCTCCTTTGTGGGAATGTATAGAGTCTTGATCAACCCAACTTGGATCTTCTCTCTAATGAAGTGGCAGTTGATCTCTATGTGCTTAGTTCTTTCATGATACACTGGGTTAGCTGCCATTTGGATTGCTGATTTACTGTCAGTAAAAACTTTGACAGGAAACTCAATTTGCAGATCAAGTTCCTTGACCAAACCAACTAGCCAGGTTAATTCTGCAGCCAGTGTTGCTAAGCTTCTGTACTCAGATTCTGCAGAACTTCTAGATACTGTAGTTTGTTTCTTTGATTTCCAGGATACTAGAGAGTATCCTAGTTTGACTATGTACCCAGTCACAGATTTTCTAGAGAATGGACAAGCAGCCCAATCAGCATCACAACAGGCTTTGATTGACTGGATATTGCTGGAAGATAGTAGCACTCCTTGACCTGGCTGGTTCTTCACATATTTCACAATCCTTAGAGCTGCCTCCATATGTGACACCTTTGGTGGTTGTAAAAACTGGCTAAGAGTTTGAACACTATAGGCTATATCAGGCCTTGTAATTGTGAGATAGAGCAATTTTCCAATCAATCTTTGATAAGAAGAGCGGTCAGACAGTAGTTTATCAGTGGTCTTAAGCTTCAGCTTCTTGTTGACATAGTCATCATATTCTTTGGTGGTTAGTTTGACTTTCAGTTCCATATGTGTATTGGCTGGTTTTGCAGCACTCAGTCCAGTCTCAGAAATGAGTTCAAGAGTATACTTCCTCTGATGCATTATTAATCCGTTGCCTGATCTAGCAAACTCCAGACCTAAGAAATACTTCAGCTCACCTAAATCCTTCATTTTGAAGGCCTTCTGCAGTGCTGTTTTAGTTTCTGTTATTAGGTCCAGGCTATCACTAGTTATCAGCATATCATCCACATAAACTAAGATAATCACCATGCCTCTGCTGGTTCTTTTTGTGAGCAAGGAGTGATCTAACTTGTTTTGCACAAACTGAAGCCTTTTTAATGCCTCGGTCAGTTTTGCATTCCATTGTCTAGGTGCATGTTTCAGCCCATACAGAGATTTTATGAGCCTACACACTCTCTCTCCCTGGCTCTTAAATCCCTGGGGCAGCTCCATATAGATTTCATCATACAGATCTCCTTGTAAGAAGGCATTATACACATCCATTTGATGTATATGCCACTGTTTTGCTGCAGCTACAGACAATACAGTTCTCACTGTTACCATTTTCACTACAGGAGAGAAAGTCTCCTGGTAATCAATGCCTTCCTTCTGGCTGTAGCCTTTGGCTACCAGCCTTGCTTTGAATCTTTCCACTTCACCAGATGCCTTATATTTGATTTTGTACACCCACTTGCAGCCTATTGTTCTTTTCCCTTTAGGTAGACTTACTATCTTCCAAGTGTTATTTGCTTCTAAGGCCTGTATTTCAGCTTTCATAGCCTCCACCCATCTTAGGTCAGCTGCAGCTTCTGCATAGGACTTAGGTTCAGCAGCAGATGAAATGGCTGCAACATAGGCTTGATACTTTGGAGTGATAGTGTCATAAGATAGGAACTGATCCATAGAATAAGGTATGTCTTCATGAATTCCTAGGGAAATGAAGTCTTTCATCCATATTGGAGGATTCTTGCCTCTTCTAGGTCTGTCTGTGTGAAGATGTTCCTGAGAAGGTGGTATTACAGGTTGTGCAGGAACTGGTGCACTAGATTGTATTGTAGGTGGTATACTGGGATCTGGATCATTATGTGGTATTGAGGATAGGTCAGTAGATGGAGTATTAGAATTGACTGTTGGTGTAGTATCAGCAGGATTGGAAATGCCAACTGGTGTGTCTTCATGTAGAAGGTCAGTGTTTAAGAAAATAGGAGGTGAGGTTTCTTCTTGAAGAAATGGAAAGGTATCTTCCCTGAATATCACATCCATGTTGACAAAGAAGGACTTAGTTGTCATGTCATATAACACATAGCCCTTTTGTACCTCTGAATAGCCCATATGAACTGTTGGCCTAGTTCTTGACTGCAACTTATCAGATTCATTTACTAGCTTAGCATAACACAGGCAGCCTATGACTTTGATATGAGACAATGATGGTTTCTTACCATACAGCATTTCATATGGTGCACTATTGTTTAAGACTGAGGATGACATCCTATTTATTAGATATACTGCAGCTAGTATGCAGTGACCCCAGAACTTTATAGGAATGTGAGCTTGGCATCTGAGTGCCCTGGTTACTTCCAGGATGTGCCTGTGCTTCCTCTCAACTACTCTATTCTGCTGAGGGGTATATGCACAGGTTCTTTGATGAACCATGCCTAACTGATTAAACATAGAAGTACATACATTATTAAGAAAATATGCACCATTGTCTGTCCTTATCACTTTGACAGTTTTGTCAAATTGAGTTTTGACATAGTTGAATTTTTTTTTTAAGGCAGCACAACCATCAGACTTCAGTTTGAGCAAAAACACCCAAGTCATTCTGGTGTAATCACCAACAACAGTCAGAAAAAATCTATTTCCATCAAAAGTAGCCTGTTTGTATGGTCCCCACATGTCTACATGAAATAGGTCAAAACAATGTACACTTTTGATACTACTAGGTGGAAAGGGCAGCCTGGTTTACTTTGCACAGGGGAAAACCTCACACTTATTTAAAACTGAACTAGTAACTCCAGACTCTACTCCAAGTAATTTGCCTAACACTTTTGATGAGATGTGACCTAGCCTCTTGTGCCATACTCTGATGTCCTCAGCAGTGTGTGTTGCAGCTAAACTTACTCATTCATCTGTCTTGGCTTGACTCCTCAGAACATATAGCCCATTGACCTCTTTACCAATCATCCTCACCTTCCCATTGGAGAGATCCTGAAATACACACAGGTGAGGAAAGAAGGTGACTGAGCAGTTTAACTCCTTGGTCAGCTTGGACACAGACAATAGATTGTATTTAAATTGAGGCAGATGAAACGCATTCTCTATTGTGTTTCTTCCTGGCAATTAACTTGAACCAGTATGTGTGACTAAGGCTACTTCACCATTAGGTAGGTACACCTTCTTAGAGTGACTATTATCAAGCAGTTTTGACTGATCAAGCATTGTAAATATCTGACACCATATGATTGGTGGCTCCTGTATCAATTATCCAATCTTGAACAAGATTAGAAGCTAACATTGCAGTGCTCATACCTGCTGCATTTGCAGAAGCTGATGCTGAAGAGCTGTAGTTGTTGCCTAACAGTTTTAGGATTTCTTGATACTGTTCTTTGGTAAAAGTGGTTGAACCTTGACTCATCTGGCTGGGTCCTGCTCCCTGTGCCTGATATGCATCTAGATCACTATAATCATCAAATTCTCCTACAGCATTATAGGCTGCATTGTTGGGCTTTCTTCTCTTGTAGTCTGCAGGGTATCCCTTGATCTTGTAACAATCTTCAGTATTGTGATTTCTCATCTTACCTTTCTCACAGTACAGATTTTTAGGATATGGCCTCTTGTACTTCTGGTTACCACCAGTCTTAGTGTACAATGCAGTGGAATCTGCCACTGGTGGTGCAGCACCCAGAAGTCCTGTTGCATTTGTCACCCCTTTCTGACTTTCATCACTCATAATCATAGCATATGCTTGATTAACAGTAGGTAGAGGGGACATCAATAAAATCTGACTTCTAGCTTGCAAATATGACTCATTAAGCCCCATAAAAAACTGATACAGTTTCTGCCTCTGCAAGTAATCCTTGAAGTCTTTAGACTTGTCACAGCTACAATCAGGGGGTGGCACTAATGCCTCAAATTCATCCCACAAGTCTTTCAGTTATGTAAAATAACAAGCTACAGAGGTAGTTCCTTGAACCAAGGTTGCTATTTCTTTATGAATGTTGAAAGTTCTTGAGTCATTTACCTTGTTAAATCTTTCACACAAATCTTCCCAGACTACTTGTGCATTAGATGCATATACAATTCCCCCTAATAGACTGTTCGATACAGAATTCATTAACCAAGAGAGTACAATTGCATTGCATCTTTCCCATTGTGTCTATAAATCTTCAGTATACAGTTCTTTTGTACAAGTACCATCAACTAGACCTAGCTTATTTCTCCCTAGTAGGGCAATTCTCATAGATCTACTCCATAATGAATAGTTTTCAACACCAGTTAATTGAACTGAGACTAAAGAAATCCCACTTACATCATTGGAGTGCAGACAGAGGGGATGGTTGTGATCCAGTGCCTGAGACACAGTTCCATTGTTCTGAATGTTTGCCATGTTCTTTATCAGATTCTTGAACTTTCTTGAAACTCTAGAAATGAGATGAACAGATCTTGAATACAACTAGAAGGTAGTTTCTGAATTTACAGAATCGATTACTCAATCAGACTTGTTGATCGACTTACTCTGATACCATGCTAAGAATGGAGGATTCTGATGAACCCTAGATTGAACAGAATGATGTGAGGAAGAAGGAGGAGCTGAGGAGAGTAACTGATTGTTTCATTATTGAAAGAAGTAACTGAATAAGAGTACATAATCAGCTATATATAGCTGAGATCAACTAGAAACTAATTAGGAAAAAACTTAACTAACTAGTAACAGACTTTTAAACAATAACCGTAATTAAGACTAGCTGAAATGACTACTATGCCCCTGCATCCTAACTGTTTTAACTGCCTATTCTTTAACATAATGTAGCAAATATTTAATGAAACTCATATTGATGTAATATCACAAATACCTAATGAAATAGTCAAACTTACGTGATAAAATTATAAGAAAGAGAATTTTCATATGATGTCAAAGAGAGAGGTTGGGGTAGGTTAGAGATGTAGAAGTGGGGATGCAGGGCACATGTGTGTTTTGTCCACAAGTTAAAAGAAATACCCTGTATGTTTTAGGTTGCAACAGAGTTGTTGATTCACCATTACTAGGCTAGACTCCAATATTTCCAATGATGCAACCTTTTATCAACTGGGGCTGGTTTTCTTCTGAGTTCAATAATTAATCATCCTGCATGCATGGATATCTGATGATCATGACTTCCATATATAATGCTCTCATGACCCCATTTTTCTTGTCTTTCTTAAGCTATATTTCTAAGTTTTAACACAAAAAAAGATATTGAATGTCATAAATAGAGGGAATTATTGCACATGACACTGTGTGACAAACATTCGTTTAAAGATATTATTTCTCTTTATAAGCTCTTTTTATCTTTTGTCAGTTGTATGCATTGCGAAATGTTCAAATGCCTTTCTGATGATAGTCGAGCTATAATTTAATCAGTTCATAAGAAACAGTCCAGTGAATAGGAAGATGACGAATAATTTGTCAGCATTACTGTACCTTTCTAAATAGTGTTTCATGGGACAAAATTTTAATTTGATAGTGATCTGTCCTAAAAAAGGCACACATGATTAAATTGTTTTTCATGGTTTGATTTTTTCCCAATTTTAATCCGTCGACGGTCATTGTGAAACCAAAGAGGGGCGGGGTGTGGGATCCTGGGAGGAGGGGGAGGATGGAGAAATCTTGTGTGTGTTTGGTTATGATCTTCTTAGATAACTGTGTAATACACTCCTAATATTTTAACGAGTTATGTTAAAGGGCTCAAGTATTGTACATTCACTGTCAAGGTAAATACTTACACATAGGCCTAGGCATTGAGCAAGCGAGCGAATTGAGTACGAGCCGAACTGAATCGAGCTTTATACCATATCAAGCTGAGCCGAGTTCAGTCGAGTTTTGCTAGAGTTTGACTGAACCCTAGCCGATTTTTTTTTTTTTTTTTTTGGTGTCCTCATACTTAATAATATAAAAAATAATATTTTAATTTACTTTTGATTATACGCATAGATAAGGATAAATGTACTAGTTTATCAATTGTTAACTATTACATTAAAATATTAAATATCATGTACACTTCTAATTTATTTGGTAATTGAGCCTAATAAATAATTTTTTTTTTTTTCAAAAAAGTTACACGATAAATCAAGCTAATCGAGCCGAGTCGAGTCTGATCGAGCTTAACCGAACCGAGTCGAACCGAACCGAGCTAAAAAACAATCGAGTCGAGCTCCGAACCAGCTCAGCTCTATGCCAAAGCCTATTTACATGTAAATTTTCATCATAAGGATTTATTAATAATCTATAAAGATGAAAAACGAACATATATACTATTACAAGTTAAACTAACGTTACAGTTTAAAAAGTAATTTATTATGCTATCATAGTACTACTATATAACTTCTTTGTGGCAGTCCTCGATTTTTATTTCAAACTCATTACAAGTTACTTTAGTTTAGGAATTTTTAAATAAAAGTACAAATTTTAGGAGTTATTTATAAAAACATAGCAATATTTTAGCAAAATTATCCAATATAGAGGAAAGGAAAAGTTAATTATAAACATAGCAAAAACATAAAAATATTTTCCCATAACATAGCAAACTCTTTTCTTCCTCCTCCTACTTCCCCCAATTTCACTTTTCCTCCCACCATTCCCCCCAATTTCACTTGTATCCTCCAATTTCCCCCCAATTTCACTTGTAATCCTCCCATATCCCCCAATTTTACTTTTCCTCCCACAATTTTCCCCAATTTCACTCTCCCTCCTCCCAATTTCAGACTGTTTTAGCGTCGTATCTCGCTATTTCAGCACTGTATCTACCCTGTTTCAGGTTCTATTAGCACTGTATCTAACGGTTTCAGCATTGTTTTAGATTATTTTGCACCGTATCTAACTATTTTTATACTAAATCTAACTGTTTCTAGACTGTTTTAACATTGTTTCATCCCGTTTGTGTGTTGTTTCTCACTATTTCTAAGCTATTTCACCTCTTTTGTGTTGTTTCAACATCGTTTCAGACTGTATTGGACTGTTTCAATAGCTTTTTCAGATTGTTTCAACAATATTTCAGACTGTATCATAGTGTTTCAATGATGTTTCAGATTGTATCAGGCTGTTTCAATACCGTTTCAGACAGTACCAACTCCGTTTCAGACTGTATCATAGTGTTTCAATACCGTTTCAGACTGTTTCAAACTCTATCATAGTGTTTCAATGCAGTCTCGTTGAGACTGTTTCAACTTCGTTTCAGACTATATCATATTGTTTCAACACCGTTTCATACTGTTTCAACAGCACTATTTCAACACTATTTTTGTATCTCATTGTATCTACACTATTTTTGCTTCGTATCTAACTATATCTCGCTGTATTTGTGCTATTTCAAAATGTTTTAGCAGTGTTTCAGCGCCATTTCAGCACTATTTAAATTGTTTCAGAGTGTTTCAGTGTTGCATCTCGACGCATCTGCACTATTTTTGCTCCGTATCTAAGTGTATCTATGCTGTTTCAGCGCCGTTTCAAGACTGTTTCAGCAGTGTTTAAGCTATTTCAGACTGTTCCAGCAGTGTTTCAATGAAACAGAGGCGGAGTAGCATCAAAACAAAGTATATTAATCAGACATAGCTTTATGGGCGTTGAACTGGAGTTCAGTTTCTAGACCCAAATATAAGATAATAAGCAACAAAGTGTCAGCAACAAGCCAATTACACATTGTAACAATATCATCATCCCAAAAACCTCAAAAATCCTCAGTAAAAAGTTACAATCCCTTAATCAAACATATATTTTTAATAAACAACAATAGATTCATCAGATAAAAAAAAGGAAGCAAAAATCAATCTCATCAACAGATCGACAATACAAGCAAAGTTTTCTCTCATACTAGTTCCTTGCCCCGTATCAAGAAAATTGCTAGAACTATACCGCAATTATGAAGAAGCCACATAATATATTGATCGATGCCGTGAAAAAATGTTCCTGTTACTTGTTTCCTCAAAATAGTTTGTTACTCTTCAACGCATCAAACTCCAACAGTCATATAAAAAAATCGTTAAGATCAGAGATCTCATCGTCAGAAAATCATTAATCCACCGCCATGCACCAACAACGAACAATTAACCCTTCCTTTGCCACTGCAACCGCCGGCGCCGACGAGACGACAGCCAATTTTTTCGGCTCGCGAAGACTGTTGGTCGGAAGCAGCGACTCATACTCTGATCGAATTGTGGGGGTCCCACTACGGCAAAAACACTGGTAGAAGGTGGCTGACGCCGTGGGAGCAATGACACTGAGGGTGGGGGTGGGGGTGATGGCGGCGTGGGGGCTGCATCTACACTATGGGAGGAAGAGAGAGTAAATTGAGACATGTTGTAATTTGGGAAAATGAAAGTATTATTGTGAAATATGCTAGGAAAAATAATATTATGTATTGTAATTTGAAAAATATTATTAAACCGCTTTAATTTGTGCGACCTAACTTTGAACTAAAGGCAGACATATAAGTAGCTAGTCTTTAATTTCTATACATATGAAATATGAGAATAAAAAGAACAAGAGAAAAATACTACTATAATATATATATATATATATATATATACATGGTACTTAGCTTCTACTACATTATGGTTATTCTTTCATCCTTAACTAGAATTTTAGATTAGAGCCTAACACTCCATTTGGATGGTTGTTACCCATCGTTTCATAATGTGTTGTATTGTATTGTATCATATGGTACTGTCTCGTATTGTGTTGTATAACGTTTAGATAGACTGTATTGTTTACTGTGGTTTAATAATTGAAAATAAGGTAAAGGGTAAAATAGGAATGTTAAATAATAAGGGAGGGCATGATGGGTAAGAAAAATAGGTAACGACGCGATCCCACCAAATCGGTTGTTACATAAAGTGACAATTTTCATAGTTACATAACCATGGATTTAACGATACCAGACAATATTAATTAGAGAAACAATCAAAACAAACGTCTTAACCATGGTAACAATACAATATCATACTATTGTTGTGAAAATTATATGATAACAATAAGATTGTATCTCAAAAGAAATAAAAGATACAAATCTTCTTTGACCAAATTCATTATTCAGTCAATACCCGTTGGCCACTATACCGTTGTCCTCTTCAATACAACAATACATCAGCCATTTAAAATTTTAACGTTGGCCATTAAAGTTGATATCTTTTTACCGTTTGGCTGTATCAGCAATACTATAGGAACGTTGGGCTACTAAGCCTATATATAGATGAAGGTTCTGCCTAATCCTGATGAGTAAAAAACAACAAACAGACAAAACCAATTATCAAATAATTATATTCCTTTCTTCCATTATTTTTACTGGGTTTCTTTTTCACTTGAGATTCTTTGTTGTTCCTGCTCCTAGTTTTTTTTAAACTAGAAGAGCTTGTTGAATCCTGAGGGATACACCAATATTGGTGAAATATCCTTAAGGACGGTGTCTTTGACACGCCTCAAGCTATTTAAATTTTCGTGTTTCAACCATTATTTTCAACAATCTTAAGGATATTTTTTTAATTCTTCTATCATGGAACACGGAAATGAACGTGACAATGTTGTTCCTCAAAATACTGAAGCTATTGTTACAAATGTTGATGGTGTTACTACGGGTGTTCCAATTGCACATACACCTACTTTTGCCAAACCATTTCCCGATGTGTCAAAAGTTGAAGTATTTGGTGGAGAAAATTTTAGGAGATGGCAAGAACGGATTTTTTCTGTTCTTGACATGCACTCTGTTGCTTTTGCTCTCACAGATCCAAAACCCGATGAATCATCTTCTAAGAAATTGGAATTATGGGTTCACGCAAATAAGGTATGTAGACATACTATTTTAAGTACTTTATCTAACGAATTGTTCGATGTTTATTGTTCTTACAAGGAGGCGAAGGAAATTTGGGATTCGTTGGTTGCTAAGTATACCGCTGAAGATGCTAGCAAACAAAAATTTGTTATTGGCAACTTTTACAAGTGGGAGATGGACGAGAACAAAGATATTAAGGCTCAAATCAACGAGTCTCACAAATTAGTTGAAGATCTCAAGGCGGAGAAAATTAACTTACCGGAGCAATTTGTGGCCGGCATATTAATTGAAAAACTACCCCAATCTTGGAGTGACTACAAACAAAATTTGAAGCACAAACACAAATTGTTGTCACTTGCTGATTTGGTCAAACACATCATCATAGAAGATACCAACCGGAAGCAATCAAGTCTTACCAAAGGGAAGGAAATTGCTACAAAAGCCAATCTTGTGGAGGACAATAAGTCTCGCAACAAAAATAACAGGTACGAAAAGAAACCTGGTTACAAACCCAAAGTCAACAATAAAACCTTCAAGAAAAAAGGCAATTGCTTTGTGTGTGGCAAACCAGGCCATCATGCACCTCAGTGTAGGGACAGAAAAGTTGGGAAAAATGACAATCCTGCTAAAACCAAAGCAAATTTGGTTGAAGCAGATGATGTTATTGCTGCGGTCATATCCCAAGTAAATCTTGTGTCCAGTGTGAAAAATTGGGTGTTAGATAGTGGTGCCACTAGGCATATTTGTGCAAATAAAAATGAATTTGCATCCTACACCCAAATTGAGGAAGGAGAAGAAGTTGTTTATCTTGGTGATTCCAGAACTACTCCAGTTCTAGGAAAAGGAAAAGTTCTCCTCAAACTCACATCTGGAAAAACTCTGGCCCTAAATGAGGTATTACATGTTCCTAATATCCGAACCAATTTGGTTTCCGTGGGATTGTTAGGAAAATTTGGGGTGAAGGTTTCATTTGAATCTGATAAGGTTGTATTAACCAAAAATAATGTTTTTGTTGGCAAAGGGTATTGTAACCATGGTCTATTTGTACTCAATGTTATGAATGAAAATGCTAGTACTTCTGCTTACTTGATTGACTCTTTTGATTTATGGCATGCCAGACTTGGACACGTTAGTTTATCTTATATTAAGAAAATGCAATCTGAAGGTCTTATTTCTAATGTTGATTATTCTAGTCTAGATAAATGTGAAATTTGTGCTGAAGCCAAGCAAACTAAGAGATCACATATTTCAGTTTATTCTAGAGAAACTAATTTGCTAGACTTAATTCACTCGGATCTAGGAGACTTAAAACAAACAATGACTAGGGGTGGCAAAAGATATTATGTTACATTTATAGATGATTATTCTAGATATACAAAAGTATATTTGTTGAGAAATAAAGATGATGCTTTTGATGCCTTTCTAGTATACAAAACTGAAGTAGAAAATCAATTGAGTAGGAAGATCAAAAGAGTTAGATCTGATAGAGGTGGGGAGTATATTTTGCTTAACGATTATTGTGAAAAGGAAGGCATAATTCATGAAATTACTCCTCCGTACTCACCTGAGTCTAATGGAGTAGCAGAAAGGAAAAATAGGACTTTGAAAGAAATGATGAATTGTATGCTTGTTAGTTCTTGTGCGCCTGATAATCTTTGGGGTGAAGCTATCTTGTCTGCTTGTCATTTACAAAATAGAATACCTTATAAGAAAACTGGTAAGACACCTTATGAATTGTGGAAAGGCTATCCACCTAACTTGAAATATTTAAAAGTGTGGGGGTGTCTTGCTAAGGTTATGCTACCTGAACCTAAGAAAAGAAAAATTGGGTCGAAAACCTCTGATTGTATGTTTATTGGTTATGCTGAAAATAGTTCTGCATATAGATTTCTTGTGATTAAAAGTGATGTGATTGAACGCAACACTATAGTTGAAACTAAAGATGCTGAATTTTTTGAAAATATTTTTCCTTTAAAGAGTAATAATATTTCTCATACCCCTATTACTCAAACTGAAAATGTTTTGCATAATCCTATGGTTCAAAATGATTTTGAAAATGAGGATTTGAGGAGAAGTAAAAGAACAAGAGTTGAAAAATCTTTTGGTAACGATTTTTACACTTATCTTGTTGAAAATGATCCTAGAACATTTTCTGAAGCAATATCTTCTCCAGATGCAATTTTTTGGAAAGAAGCTATTGATTCTGAAATAAATTCTATTTTACAAAATAATACTTGGGAACTAG
This sequence comes from Petunia x hybrida, assembly GCA_037355625.1. NCBI lineage: Eukaryota > Viridiplantae > Streptophyta > Magnoliopsida > Solanales > Solanaceae > Petunia > Petunia x hybrida. The sequence continues at coordinate 1,685,221 of JBBBVM010000317.1, read as the reverse complement.
TTGATTTACCTCCGGGAGCTAAACCCATTGGTTGCAAATGGATTTTTAGAAAGAAATACCATCCTGATGGTTCTATTGATAAATATAAAGCAAGACTTGTTGCTAAAGGTTTTACTCAAAAGCAAAATGTTGATTATTTTGATACTTATGCTCCTGTAGCTAGAATTTCCTCTATTCGTATTTTAATTGCTTTGGCATCCATACATAAATTATTTATTCACCAAATGGATGTTAAAACTGCCTTTTTAAATGGTGATTTGGAAGAGGAAATTTATATGGAGCAACCTGAGGGTTGTGTAGTGGCGGGGCAAGAAAATAAAGTTTGCAAATTAATAAAGTCACTATATGGTTTAAAACAAGCTCCCAAGCAATGGCATGAGAAATTTGATGAAGTTTTATTAAATAATGGTTTTACATCTCTTGAAGATGATAAATGTGTTTATACAAAACTTGTTAATGGTGTTTGTGTGATTATATGCCTTTATGTGGATGATATGCTTATATTTGGTTCTCAACTTGATGTAGTACGTGAAACCAAAAGCTTATTGTCTTCTAATTTTGATATGAAAGACATGGGAGAAGCTAGTGTCATTTTAGGAATGAAAATTATTAAAGATAGTGATGGTTTAATTTTAACTCAAGGACATTATGTAGAGAAAATTCTTAAGAAATTTGACTATTTTGATATGGTACCTGTGAGCACTCCTTTTGATGCTAATTGTCGATTAAAGAAGAATCGTGGAGAAGCTGTTGCGCAAAAGAGGTATGCTCAAATTATTGGTAGCCTAATGCATTTGATGAATTTTACTAGACCTGATATAGCTTATGCTATGTGTAGATTGAGTAGATATACTCATAATCCTAATAGTGATCATTGGAATGCATTGACAAGACTTATGAAATATTTGAGAGGTACCATAGAATATGGTATTAAATTTAGTGGATTTCCCTCTGTATTAGAGGGATACTGTGATGCCAATTGGATCTCTGATTCAGATGATGTAAAATCCACTAGTGGCTATGTGTTCACCTTGGTGGGGGTGCAATAACATGGAAGTCAGCCAAGCAAGGCTTACTTACTAAATCAACGTTAGAATCTGAGTTTGTGGCTTTGGAATTGGCTGCTAATGAGGCTGAGTGGTTGAGAAACTTCTTAGCGAGTATTCCAATTGGAATAAAACCAACACCTTCTGTGTCTATGCACTGTGATTGCCGATCAGCTATTGATTTAGCAAAGAATAAATCTTATAATGGCAAAAATAGACACATTCGGAGAAGACATAAAGTGATAAAGCATATGCTAAGAGATGGAATTATTTCCATAGATTATGTGAAATCAGAGTTGAATTTGGCCGATCCTCTGACTAAACCTTTGCAAAGGAAAGTGATTTTGGAAACATCGAGGGGAATGGGACTTACAAATGTCAACTAGAGAAATGTCAACAATGATAGTAACCCAACCTATGTGATTGGAGATCCCATGAAGTAGGTTCATATGGGTAATAACAAGTCATTAGTTGACACACTATGCACTATCAATTTTATGTCCCTTCCTATGATGTGTGAAAAATAGTGCAACTCTGCAAGGCAAAGTGAGGCTGAGTTTAAAACTCTTAATCCAATTCATATCCTTTATAGGTGGTGTATTGCTCTGCAGAATACACTTGATGATTGGACCTATATGAGTGTGGAGTGGGGCCGCTCCTATGAAATTCTGACAAAATTTCTAGAGCACTCATGAATACCGGGCGCTGCGCATGGCCTATTAGCGCAAAACCGCGACGAACAACAAAGTGGGTGTATAATGTGATAGATAAGACCCTGCTCTTACAAAAGAATTATTGGTTCATAGAAGTTTTAAACTTCACCAATTATTCTGTAAGTTTAATCTTATTTAATCTAGTTCTGGTTCATAGTCTACGGACACCAGAAACGATGCATTATACGCATTCTTGGAAACCCAGTAAAACCTCTCATTTTTGTTCTTCTCTTATTTCTTTTGAGATATGTGGGGGACTGTTGTGAAAATTATATGATAACAATAAGATTGTATCTCAAAAGAAATAAAAGATACAAATCTTCTTTGACCAAATTCATTATTCAGTCAATACCCGTTGGCCACTATACCGTTGTCCTCTTCAATACAACAATACATCAGCCATTTAAAATTTTAACGTTGGCCATTAAAGTTGATATCTTTTTACCGTTTGGCTGTATCAGCAATACTATAGGAACGTTGGCTACTAAGCCTATATATAGATGAAGGTTCTGCCTAATCCTGATGAGTAAAAACAACAAACAGACAAAACCAATTATCAAATAATTATATTCCTTTCTTCCATTATTTTTACTGGGTTTCTTTTTCACTTGAGATTCTTTGTTGTTCCTGCTCCTAGTTTTTTTTTAAACTAGAAGAGCTTGTTGAATCCTGGGGATACACCAATATTGGTGAAATATCCTTAAGGACGGTGTCTTTGACACGCCTCAAGCTATTTAAATTTTCGTGTTTCAACCATTATTTTCAACAACTATAAGTTACAATCATCCAAACAAGCGGTAAGAAATTCTTCGATAAAGAGCTCTTAGACCAATAAACTTTGATGTCTGAATGATTATAAAAAAAATTAACAGACCTTCAATGTCATTTGTTTCTCCACCCAGCCATCCGCCTACCTTACCTTTTCTTCCCCGGAAGGCAGTACGGGAGAGAAAACAAAAATTGTATATATCGTTATTTTTGTTTGTATGAATATCCGATTCTTCTAATCTAAACATTCAATTAATTTTGATTTATGATGCATAGGAACATTAAAGGAGGAAGCATTCCCTATCATAAGTTTTTCTTTCACGGGGTTCAAATCCATGCTCTCTGAACTCTGAATATATATTATCCTATAAATTGTCGAATTGTTACGTCATCATTTGGTGAAGTACCGCAGTTTATTTAATGGATGTACATGTTGACCACATTGTGTTTTGGAAGAGAACTGCAACATAAATTAAAAGCGGCGGTGAATTATGGCCATTGGGTTAAATGTCTGAAGTAGTGCCAATAAAATTTAAAAAACAGTGAAATATCTGTGATAAGGGATAAGAGGAGCCTAATAAATGGAAATAATAAATGAACTCATTGCAAAAAGGGGAAAGGGAAAAAATAGAAGCAAAGTATACTATACCACTTTGTCCAAAATTTTGAATGTCAGTAGCCCTTTAATTTTATGTACCTTACAGACAGTTCACAAACGAATCTGTGTTTGTGTTTGGGTGTTTGGGTGAAAGATTGATTTCCAAATAAATTTCTCACATGATGTCCGCCTATCCTCAAGTTTATTAAATAAGAAAAACTATCACGTCCTTTTGTTTTACTACCTTAGCCTAGATATACTCCATGAATTATGACATAAGTATATCTTTAAGTTACATATATAAATTATTTTTTTTACTTTGACTATGAAAGTTAATTTTTATAGCCGGTTATGTTTAGTAATATGATAGTAGAAATATTTTCTTTGCACCGTCAAATTATGACCCGTTTTCTAGAAGGTGAAAAAAGTACACAGGAATCTATATATTGAAACATTTCCTATACTGTCATGGCTTTTCTTCATCTTTTTATACGTTGAATACTGTTTGATTCCTTTTGCACGTCTGTGTAGACATGTAGCTTATAACTCAGCTTAATCAAAGTGCATTTCTCTTGAGAAAATCACTATGTTTAGTACAATTAAATCGATAGTTTCTACTATAAAATGTCTTGGTTAAACAGAGATTATGCATCATAAAAGTTAAAATGACCCTAAAGGTATGATATCGAAAAAATGAGTTAAGCAAATGTTGGTTCTTCGAAACCACAAACGACCAGAAAGAAATTAGAAAAAAGAAAAGCAAGAAAATCTATTCGAATTATCACATAAGATGTAGCTGCATGAACGTATATTCCATGAAATTCTCTAGCTAACATAATTATGCAAGAACTTGTCCATTATTAGATTAGGACATTAAATTATTAGGTAGCTGCATTTTGTTGGCTAAGCAGAATTGATTATAGAAATTCTTTAAAGAAATGCAAATAAGAATTCTGTAACTTCAGTTGCAGTAAGTGTATTGCCATGAACACTTGTGTGGCATCGCAGATGAAATCTCTTCACTCTTAATTTGTAGCATTCTGTTCGAGCATGATAAAACGCCTTTTACTTAATGGACCTACAAACAGGGGCGGACCTAGCTTATGCTAAGGGGTATCAATTGATACCTCTAATACCCCTCTTCGCCAAAAAATTACACTATATAGGTAGGTATTTTTTTTTATATGTGTATATACTATATGTTGAGTCACCTTAATTTTTTAGTGTATTTAATTATTTATATTTTGATACTTCTTAATAAAAATTATGGTTCTTCCACTGCCTACAAAGCACTAATTTGGATTAGTCGAATAGTTGATATACTCGATTGTACTGCTACTTCCTCCGGTCTACTTTATTTCATTTTTTAGCCTTTTTTCTTTGGTCTAATCTAGGTGATCTGTTCAAAGTCAAGAAGCTATTAAATAATTCCTCCCAAATTATCCATGTCAATAAATAATCTAAACAGAGTTTTAAAAAGACCTTACAAATTTCGATAAGTAAAGATGAATGAGATAAATGTTACAAATACCAATGAAGATTAAATAAGAGTAAAATAGTCAATAATTTCTCTTAATTAATGATTTCTTAAGGGGCGTGTAAACGTGAAGAGGACAAATAATTTAAAAAGGAGGGAGTACTAATAATTTCTTATTATATGTGAAAACAAAAAAAAAAATCAAATAACTGAACCCGGAGGGGGTATGTTCATTTCTTCGTGATACTGCATTAAATTATACCATTAAATTCTTCAAACATAAGTATTTAATACACTCATGAATTGGACCTACCACCCCCATTTTCTGTCCACCTTCCTCTTACCTCTTCTTTATATCTCCATCTCCCTTGCTATTCCTTTTGATCACCATTAATACCAATATCCTCACAAACCAAAAAATTATCACTAGTCCAAAAACCTAACCAAAAAGTCATATTCTTGAGCAGTATAACAGGGTACTAACGTTATTATTATGGGCAAGAAAATGAGTCTTGGTTCATGGCAATGGCCTTCTTGTACACATTCCAAAACTCTATCTTTTAGAGCAAATGATCACAACATTTTCAAGACTATAAATTCAGTTTTCTTTGACCCTTGTGAAGTTGAAACAACTCCTGAATCTTGGTTCACAAATTCCTCAGAATCAGCTAGCTTTTCAACAGAGTCTGAAGAGTTCTTAGGAACCACAGAGGAACCATTATTGGAAATGATCATTAAAGGAGTTCGTTCAGAGAGATTGTTTTTTGAGCCAAAATATACTAGCTCTATCTTGAAGGAAAAGGCTCCATGTACTGAAATTCAAGAACAAGAGAAACAAGACAATGAAGACTTAGAGTTACATGAAGAAGAGTTGCCATTTAAAGAAAGTGTAGCATTGGCTTTAGAATCAGAGGATCCATATTTGGATTTCAAGAAATCAATGCAAGAAATGGTGGAGACACATGGGATAAAAGATTGGGAAAATTTACAAGAGTTATTGGGATGGTACTTGAAGATGAATGGTGAAATAAATCATGGATTTATTGTGGCTGCTTTTGTAGATTTGCTTATTCAGTTTTCTATCATTCCTCCTCCTACTATTACTACTACTACTACTAGTACTACTACTTGTATTTCTGATTCAATTACTACTTGTTATTCTTCTGCTGCTTCTTCTTTCTCTTCTTCCCCTTCTTCTCTTGTGTCTTTAGTAGGACATAAGGAGATTGAAGAGCAAGAAAACAGGAGTAGTAGTTGTAGCTCCTTGGGATAATTACTATCCAAATGTCATTGTGTGTACATTATTAATTGCTTAGGTCAAAGCGAAAAAATTGCACATATTGCAACATTGAGACTTGTCAAATTTTCTCCTTTTTAACCCCCATTCCCTTCACTAAATGTGAATGAGATTTGACCACCATGACAATTTTTGGCGCCATGTTAGAGATTTGACCACCATAAAAAAAAATTATAAAAATGAGGTTCCTGGCAATTGCTATATCTTTCTATTAGCAAGGACCTAGAGATCGCCAGGAGCTCCTTTCTAGCGATTGCTAGCAACTTTTTCTGATGAGGGTCATTTTCGTAAGATTTTTCTTACGAGGTCAAAACTGTAGCAGCAGCGCCAAAAGTGTCTATTTCGCATAAAAACATCATGTTATACGGCGGAGTAATTTAAATTAGGTTTTCTAATTCTAAAATGAGGTCTTGCTGCCACATTTACTTAAGTTCGACTACTTGAGCCGGTCTTAGAAAGACCAGAGCTGGATAAATCCTATTTTAATTTTTATGACATGAAATAGAATCTACTAAAATTTTAATAGATATTGAATTCTCAACTAAAATTTTCAAAGTATAAGAGTTTAGTGTTAAGAATTTTAAAAATTGAATTCATCAATATGGATGTGGATACCTTAGAAGTGCAGGGATATCACCAACCTAACCCATGAACCTGCGCTGGAGTGATTTTGCATGTTTCTACACATACATGTGGCTTATTGAGTTTTAGATGCCTACAAGCACTAACTTTTCTGTCTTGTCATGAGTTAAGAAACTGTTTGGTAACATTAAATGTAGCACAATAGTTAGACAATCAAGATTAAGGTATACTATATAGTACTTGACAGGAATTTGTGCCAAAAACCTCTTATGGCATTAAAAGGGCGGTTAGAAGAGCGATCATGATGTGACCATGTGGTTTTGAATGAGAATAGTGTTTATGAAATTCAGTTAAAAATAGCTTTCTATAGGGGGTTGGGGCAGATACAGCCTGGATAACGAGGATTATTAAGTTAGGACCATCTTGAAACATCGAGTCTATCACCATTGCGCAACTTACAAAATGTCAAGTCTCAACTATATGCCCACCATTGTTTGGACCATTGTCTCTTGACTTTAAAAGTTATACATGCATTTTACATGAGATCCAAAAGGAGATGTTGAAATTGTGTGTAAAATGTAACATGAGTTGAGACGGTTTTGTATCCTTAAATATCGGCTGTTACAAAATATGAATTTAGATAGTCGTGAGATATGTTAATTTTATCGTACGGATATAGTTGCAATAGTAATCAAAACATTGTATGAGAAGAATCATTGATTTGCACAATTGATCATTGCTCTTGATTGAAAAGGAGTGATGCATTATGAAAGCATGAACTATGATACTTTTTAATTATTGAAGCTATAATTTTTTTTAGTTTGAGGTATGAATTTCCGAACTTACATATCGAAACAGGAGATAATAGAAGTCAAAAGATGAACCTAAGTTTTCTTTCCCAAGAAAAGACATGACCAATCAATAGTCCTTTCTTGGCTCTTTTAGGCCACGTACTTTGTGGGATCCTAATTTTGGCCCTTATACTCGCATCACCCTTAGGCTTCAATTACAGTACTATATAATTTAAATATACACTAGCCAATCTGATTATGGAACCAATAGCACAACTATCTGGCATAAATTTTCTTCAAACCTTAATTCTCTTCCTACCCCTCCCTCTAAGCGCCATCTAATTTTTCCCTCCACCATGTAATGGAGGTGGTACTCCTAGAAATTGCACCTTAGGTGGTTAGAGGAAAATGAAGACAATGAGTAGCGAAGATAACAATAGGAAAGAGCCTAACGAACTATACTTGAGCTATCATAACTTATATTTCATCATCTGACTACTCCTAGCACCACTACGACTTAGCATAATTTTAGTACCAGCTGGAGCCCGAAACAGTAAAAAGATACTCCTATAAAATTGCCAAACCTAAAAGATCATAAACCTACGCTAAGCAAATTTAACAGCTTATAAATATATATAGAGGGGGCGGGTCGGGGGTTTATTTTTGCGCTTTTGCATAGTGTAATTTTTCGATAAAAGAGATTCATTTGAACACCCTTCACAACAAGTGATTATGCACCATGTTTAATACTAATGATGTCTCACATAGAATATGTATGAGTTGATCAATTCTCAATATCATCATTTTCCCATCCTTATAGAGGGGGACCATGTTTACACATTCCATCAGAATTGGAGGTTAAATTAACTCAGCATGTAAAAGTTGGGATTCAAATCATCACTAACAATACTTTGAGGACGTGACGTGAACTTCAAATCTCCTTTCGCTAGGCATATTCCACAATTGTAATCTTTAGGGGTCGCTTGTTGGAACTTTTGATCTAAGGATAAGTACTCCCGATATTATTTTACACCGTAATCATGGTATTATTTCTATCATATTCAATATGTGATAACAATACCTAGATTAGTTCATCTCTCGAGTAAAACAACCAAATGGGAAAGATATTATACACCCAAAGTACTTTAATGAGAAGGCAATTTGGAAAGGAAAAAAAAAAGAAGTTAAACAGTTTCAACCCAAACACATATTTGAGTTCAGAGTCCTATTCTATGTAAGCGTCTGTAAAAGGAGATACATTCAGTTTTGGATATAGCATTGATTACGAGAAACAGTAAAAATATTATGGCTATTCCACAAATCAAGACGACCAAAATTCCTTATAAAAAAGTCTTCAAACAGTGTTTCATTATAAAGCAAGCAAACATGAAATCATTTGAGTATATCATGCAAAAGGAACCATGACAACATTGCTTTAGGATGAATAGTTAGTAGTGAAACTAATCCTTCACATGCATGTAGGAAATTAAATAGTGCAACTTCCTGTATGAGGTCACTATTAACTGACACCAAATGACCAAATTTTTTTCATTCAATTGTTTGGCTGTTACATCACAATCATCCATCCCATTGACAAAAGAAGCACAATTCGACCAACTGCTTTCTACAGTAGTCTGCTAAAATTGCAATTTAAAAGAGTGGTAGAGAAAAAAGATTTTGGTTTTGGGTGGGGAGAAGTGGGGACTGTTGTAGGCAAAGTTTTGAATTTTTTTTTGCGTATGAAAGAACTAGGAACATGCAATGTACAACTGCATGCATTGTACAACTACATGATTAGGCTGATACAGTAAACACAAAGGAAGCATGCAATGTACAAACATGCATGATTACATTTATTACAGCAAACAAGGAAACATCCTCTCCTGCAAGCGCAATTTTTGCTGCTTGTCAAGCTGGTTTGATTCAGTTGCTGATCTAGAGTAGATGTAGAGGGTTCGGTCAAACCCAATTGAACCCCTTTGCGTCTAATTCAGAACAGATCAGACATAGGTATATATAAAAAACAGAACTCATTGATTTTAAATCTTGAAACGTCAGTCCGCAAACCAACCACTACAAAGTGAATATTGCTTGGTTTGATTTTCAAACCTGGACTTGCATATTACATCTTCCAGCAAATTCTCTGGAGCATCGATAGATCTGATAAAAATTCCGCCAAGAATAGAATGCATATACTTTTGAATTCTGACTCACCTCCTTGGTGCTATGTTAATAATACACTTCCCATTTATCAAAAGGTAATTTACAAGGAAGAGCTACTCATTCTCAAGGAAACAAGGTTCTTGCGAGTCTACATTGCTCCCCCTTCCCCGGACGATTCACTACGCCCCTGTTTGTTTATAGTTTTTGGGGACATTTTTTGGAAATTTTTGGAAGAAAAACTGTTTGTTTATGCTATTTCATCAAAACTTCTCCCAAAAAGTCTCAAAACTCAAAAAGTGCTCAAAGGCTGTTTTTGGGTAGTTTTTAGTAAATTTGAAAAACTACTCACAAAACTTCAACTATTTTTTCAAGTAAATTCTATATCCAAACACAATTTCAAGTTCCAAAAATTATTTTTCAAACTCAACTCCAAAAACTCAAATTCCCAAGTTTCAACCAAATCTATGTCCAAACGCTAGCTACATCTTTGTTTCTTTGTTTTCTCTGAGGAAGAACTAAGTAGACATCAGCTTTCTACGCAAAACTAGCCTTGCTAATCCTATAAAAGAACAGAAATCTTTGTTTTCAAGCAGGTTCTCTTTATAAGTTAAGAGGGCAAAAGATTAATTTATTCAATCTCAAAACCAAGCTATAAATATACAACTCTATAACCAACTAAAGCTACCTATCTGTCGATAAAACTCCTAAGTAATAGGAACTAATAACTACTCCTAGAGCTGCTCCTAAACATGTGGAGCATATTCAAAAATCTAGTAACAAAAGATAATTAGATTACATCCTAGGACCTAGTCAAAGATAAGATGATTAATACACCCCCTCAAGTTAGGTGTGGAGCAACAACGCCTAACTTGTACCGACATCTGTCAAAGGCTGGTTTTGGCAGTGGTTTGGTTAAGGTATCAGCAAGTTGATCGCAGGCATGGATGTGCTTAACCTGAACCTGGTGAGCTTGAACTTGGTTGCGAACGTAGGAGAAGTCCACAACAATATGTTTCATGCGACTATGAAACACCGGGTTATGACTTAAATAAGTAACTCCAACATTATCACAAAAGATTGTGGGCGTTTGCGAAATGGGGACACATAATTCATGGAGCAGGTTCCGTACCCAAGTTAGTTCAGCAAGTGAGTTGGCAACTGATTTGTACTCTGCTTCAGTAGATGAGCGAGCAATAGCATGTTGCTTTTTCGAGGACCAACTTACTGGATTGGGTCCAAAGAAAAGAACATAACCTGATGTGGAGACCCGGTCATTTGGGTCGCCTGCCCAATCAGCATCAGCATACATATAGAGATTGGAGTCTGCACTGCGAAGAATGCGAAGGCCTGAATGTGGTGTGGCCTTCAGATACCTGAGTACTCTTTTAACAGCCTTCCAATGTTGCTCAGTCGGTGCATGCATAAATTGCGACAATTTATTGACTGCATAAGATATGTCAGGCCGGGTGAAGGACAAATATTGTAACTTACCAATGGTGCGCCTGTAGAGTGTTGCATCAGCACGAGGAGAACCATCAACTAACTGGAGCATTTTACTAGAACACATAGGAGTAGAGACACCTTTACAATTGGCCATGTCCAGTTCAGTGAGTATGTCCATAGTATATTTGGACTGAGAGAGAATGAGACCATTAGGAACTTGCTTAACCTCAACTCCCAAAAAATAATTTAAATAGCCAAGATCCTTCAACGAAAAACGTTTGGCCAAACAATCAATGACGCGTCTAATCAATTCGGAATGGCTGCCAGTGATCAAAATATCATCAACATAAATAAGAACATAGATAGTGGCAGCCAAATGCTTGAGAATAAATAAAGAGTTGTCAGACTCTGATTTGATAAATCCCATTTTCTGGAGATGTTCACGCAGAGCAGTATACCAAGCTCGAGGGGCTTGTTTGAGGCCATAAATAGCCTTGTTCAATTTGCAAACATGAGAAGGAAACTGAGGATTAACAAAGCCTGTAGGTTGAGACATGAAAACATGTTCGTCCAATTTTCCTTGCAGGAAAGCATTGTTGACGTCAAGTTGATGAATTGGCCAATTGTGCTGCACAGCAATAGATATCACCAGGCGCACTGTCGTCGGTTTAACAACAGGACTGAATGTGTCATGAAAATCTAAGCCAGGACGCTGTGTGAACCCTCTTGCAACTAGTCGAGCTTTGTAGCGATCAATTGATCCATCTGCTTTTCGTTTTATGCGATACAACCACTTGCAGTCCACAATATTATTTGATGGGTCTCGTGGAACCAATTCCCAAGTCCGGTTTCTCATCAAGGCATCATATTCTGCTTTCATGGCTTGTCTCCACTCTTCATGTTGATTAGCCTGTCTAAATATTGTAGGTGTAGGAGATAAATGGGTTAAAAGAGAAAATGGCTTTTTTGGTTTGAAGATGTTATGTTGGGATCGGGTGGTAACACCACTTGGAACTGCAGGTGGCGTTGGTACAGTAGGTAGTTCAGGGGAAGGTGAAATGGAGGGTGGAGGGCTTATGGGTGATGGCTGAACATGGGTTGGTTCTGCAAGTGCTGGAACTGGTTGGTGTGATGGTATGGTTCTAGATTGGTGTTTGCGTCTTTGATATGTGAGTAAAGGTGCAGGTTGTTGTGTATTTGGGATAGTATGTTGTGAAGAAGAAGGAACATGGTGAGGAGAATTACCTGATAACTCTGCAGCCGCTGGCACTGGCCTGTTGTGGATGGACTCCGTATGGATTGGGATAGGGGGTAGAATGGAGGGAGTTTGAACCTGAGAGATGTTGGGAGTGTCCTGCTTGGCATCAACAACTTCCCAAAGTAGTTGGGAATTATGTTTCCGTAAATCTGTGAACATTTTTTTGAAAGGAAATATGTTTTCAAAAAGTTGTACATCACGACTTATAAAATTTTTTGACTGTACGGGGTCATAGCAGAGGTGTGCATGGTGAGTTTGAGAAATTCCTAAATACACACACGGGGTGGATCTAGGCTCAAGTTTATGTTTGGTGTAAGGTTTAAGCCAGGGATAACAAAGACACTCAAAAATTTTTAATGTTGTGTATTTAGGTGATTTTCCAAATAGTTTTTGGTATGGCGACTCATTATTTAGAATGGGTGTGGGAAGTCGATTAATAAGGTAGACCGCGTGATGACAAGCAAAAGACCAAAGGTCTGGTGGTAAGGAAGCCTCGTGAAGAAGGGTTTTAGCCGTTTCAACAATATGACGATGGCGACGTTCAGCTATGGCAACGCGTTGAGGCATATAGGGAGGGGAAATTAAGTGTTCAATGCCATGTTGGTGTAGATAGGGCTGAAGGCCTATGTACTCACCCCCTCCGTCTGTATAAAGGGAAGAAATTTTCCTTTTGAAGAAATTTTCTAGTAAAGGATGGAATTTTTGGAATATAGATGCGACCTCACTTTTATTTTTAAGTGTATACAACCAAGTATATTTGGTGTATTGATCCACAAAAATACAGTAATATAATTTTTTATCTAGTGATAAAACAGGTGATGGACCCCATAAATCACTAAAAAGTATCTGAAGAGGAATATTACTGGACAAAGTGAGTCGGTGGAATGGTAATCGATGCACTTTATTAGAAGAACAAGCATTACAAAATTCAAATTTGTCCTTGGTAGCAACAGGTAAAGAAAACTTCTTCAAAATAAAATTTAAAATTGTCAGATTGGGATGATCCAAACGACAATGCCATAGCTGAAGAGGGGATGTTGTGGAGGCAAGGTTGACTGAAGGCAATGGTTTTTGCAGATTTGGCCACTCATAGAGTCCATCCTTATTCCGACCTTGTACCAACGGCTTCTGAGTATGCAGATCCTTCACAAGAAAAGTAAAAGGAAAAAATTCAACAGATGTTAGGTTATCTTGGCAAAACTTAGCGACTGAAATTAAATTCCTTTTAATTGATGGAGCACATAGAGTGTTAGAAAGCCTGAAAGCAGTTTTAGATGCCTTTAGTTGAGTTGAACCAGAATGAGTGATAGGAATGGTTTTACCGTCACCCATGGATATTTCCTCTGTGCCTGTATACTCCTCAAGGTTGTGCGGCTCTGCAGTGATATGATGAGTTGCACCAGAATCTAAGACCCAAGAGTTTCTAGTTGACTGAAGGCTTGAAGCAAAGTTTGCCTTAGCTTCATAGTGGTTGGGTGACTGGGAGCGACATACATCTACTGTGTGACCAACCTTTTTACACAGTTGGCATTTGACATATTGTTTAGATTGTCTCCAATTTTGCTGATTGTTGGAACTTGATTGTCGCGGCTGAGATGATTTGTATGATTGGTTGTTGATGCGACGATTATTCCTATTGATTTGAGGAGGCATATTTGTTTTCTGGGCTACTGCAGCTGTTATCATGGAGGATGATTTATCAAGGTCCTGATGTTTGAGGAAAAGCTCGTGATCCGTGATACCATATAAGTTAAGAGGGCAAAAGATTAATTTATTCAATCTCAAAACCAAGCTATAAATATACAACTCTATAACCAACTAAAGCTACCTATCTGCTGATAAAACTCCTAAGTAATAGGAACTAATAACTACTCCTAGAGCTGCTCCTAAACATGTGGAGCATATTCAAAAATCTAGTAACAAAAGATAATTAGATTACATCCTAGGACCTAGTCAAAGATAAGATGATTAATACTCTTCTCCACCAACAACCCACAACGCAGGGGTTAACATAAATGACTATGACAGTCCTTCGTTTTCCCTTTACTTATAGGAGGTCCGGTGGTTTCGATGCAGGTATTGTGAATTCCATTTCCATACCAACGCAAGATATGCCGAACTACAAGTCCAACGACAAAAGAGCGGGATTCTCTAAAAAGCCAAGGTCGTGGGTGGCCAAGAGCAAGGTTATTCAATAAGCATTCAGATGCTGTCCTCTTTCACCAAAAGCTTCATTGCCACAATTAAACGCATAAAACTAACATCAAACGAATACCAGGAAAAAATGACAAATGATTGGGTTTAACCCTAAAGAATCATTCTAAAAGGTAAACTGACAATGAACAACTTAGCATTCTTGCACAGCAAAACCACAATTCAAGGTTGTCTACAGCGGATGTCATCTACAGATGCAGGAGAACTCTTGTGCAGCCTTTGATCATCTGTCCTACTTATGGAACCAACATAACAAAGTCACTCATAATGATGAGTTTCAATACCCGCATCAAATTGCTAACAAGTTTTACTTCATTACTAGAGGACATCTATGTAGCTTCAAATCAATTTCCTCTATCCCTATATCACTGCATGTAATGGTTACATACCTTTTCAACTTATTACTCGGAGTCTCGGACACTGCTTCACCCTAACAACGTCCCTTCTAGTTACAAGATTTGAGTCGGTACCAAAAAATTCACATCCAAACACACAAGTGTAATGTCACCTAACACTGTTGGTGATAACTTCTTAAAGTTGCAATATGCACTCTTTAATATGCATTTACGCATTCTTTTCTTGTATTGTCACCTAACACTCTGTTGGTGATAACTTCTTAAAGTTGCAATTTGCACTCTTTAATATGCATTTACGCACTCTTTTCTAACACCTATAAATTTCTAATAAATAGGATGCTAAAAACACATCTGCATTCCTATTTGATGAACACCAGATGTTGTATTTGACAACACGCATCATCTCACATAACTTGTCAACCGGGAGGGCTACATGCCAAATTACAAATACACAGGATAAGAAAAAAGGGCAACCATGTAACCTTTAGCTCACCACTAGATAAACAAGCTTCCACTTCTCAGAGCCTCAAACTTACATTCAACACATTTGCTGCACTCATTTTCTCAAGCTGTAATGCACAATTCTAATGCTCCAAAAAAAGCATAAAGGATCAATGTCCAATTGAGATTTACAAGTCATCTAAGAGGCAAGTCCGCCTCTCATCAACCTTAACTTTCATTCTAAGAGACAAAGTGCAAATAAGTCCCCCCCCGATCCCCCCACCCCCCCCCCCCCCAAATTCCAATTTTATGACGCTGTTCTGAATGCAGCAAATTAAGTTCCATTACAAACAAGACAAGATAGCCATTTTCCTTACTTGATCAAAAAGGGGGAAAAGAAAAGCAAAACAAGACAGCCAAAATAAACTCACAACAATAAAGTAGATAGGCTCATTAAATAATAAGATGTCCCCTTTCTAATTGAAGATAGTCCGAAAGAAACCTGTTTCACATGTAAAGGAAAAGCAAACAAGTTTTAACAACAGCGTAAACTGGGTGATTGATATTCAGCATGATAGCAGGAAACTCATTGCCAAGGTAACCTCAAAACTTTCAACAAATTGCATATCTCTTCCATTATCTGGACTAAGGAGATGGAAATAAAGCTTAATCAGAATCCTCAAAATATTCTCCTTCATCAGATGGCTCATCAAACGAACGCATGTCAAGCTGGTATCGAAGGATCCCCCCAATGCCACCAAATCCTCGGCAGAACTGTGACCCCTCTTGGGACCTGTTAGTGACAAACTCAAGTGAACAACCGAAGGTTTTGTACTCATTGGCAAACCACTCCAATAGCGGCATTTTGTCTTGGACCTCCAATTCAGCTGAGGTCTCAGCATCCTTGAAGTTGCTATGATCAGCCTCTTGGTCCTTGTTTAGGTGCTTAATAACAATCTCACTCGTAACACTATTTTTCAGCACATAACGGTTTATATCAAGATTTTCCCAAACAACAAGAGTTTCAACAGCTCCCATCTCCAGAGCTTTTATTGTGTCATCCACACCAAATACATATTTGCCAGTATCTTGACTGATTTCCTCGAAGAATTTCCCTATCAAACGCTTTTCTTGTATAAACTTCACATTCGCGAGAATCTCAGCTGATAGCTCAATCGCCTGATTGAATCCATTTTCCCCACCATAGGACACATCAACCACATTAATTATCTTTGCTGCTAGGCGTGGATCAAACATATCAGACTGGCTCAGCTCTGTCTTGAAATCAGCTGACCCAGCAAGTATCAGTCCAGATACATTTGGCTGGCTAGTGGCAGGATTAATGTAGAACTGCGTAGCAAGCTCTGCTGTCTTCCTCACATAGTTATGGCGTTTCTCCATTCGAAGACGTGCAAATCGCAGAGCTGATTGACCTCCTCTTCCGTGCTTCTTGGGAAGATCAACTGTGAACTTATGAAGGACTTCCCTAGTGTTGCCACTTAAGGTCCCAAAAAGAGTGCCATTACCATCCATGACTATGAAGCCAAACTTCTCATCTGATTCCAAGAGCTCACCCAGAGGTTCCGTATGAAATTTGTTGTCACATAAGTACAAAGACGCATTTATGGGCTTAAAAGGTGCAAAGTCAAAGGTAACCTTCTTTTCTTTCCCATCATCAGTCATTATAGTTCCAGTGTAGAGGACCAATCCATTGGGAGGTACCTTATTATAAAGTTTAAGCCTCTGTTGAGCAGATGTTATTGCACCAAGGACAGACTGTCGATTTACTCTGCTCTTAATATTTGATGCAGTACCATATTCTTCCGCCAACATCTTGGTAATCCGAGATATCTGATCACCAGGAGGTATAATAAGAGAGATCATACTGGTACCGTTTCCTCTTGCAGATTCCAGACCCTTGATTAACTTCTTCATTTTCCATATTTCAATATTCTTATCGTTCTCTTGGCCATCTGCCATTGCAAATTGATGCTACCACAAGTTGATCTGCAAATTGGTCTAACCTATGAGGCATTTGAAGAAAAATTAGGGTCCAAATCGACCAGGAATGTGAAATTCAGGAGATAAAAACAAGTAACATAATGTAAGAGTAGAAATTATGCGTTCTAAAGTACTTTTATATAAGAATTCGATCAAGGACCTACATCAACGGATAAATTTTCACAATTCAGCTTAACAATTAGAAGTGCTTTGTAAGGTATACTCATTGTATATGGGCTTTTCTTTACCTTCTTTTACTATTAATAAAATTTTATTACTTCATAAAATAACAATAAGTACTTAAAACAGATAATATATATATTTGTCAGCTCCTAGCGCTTATTAGCTATCAACATGGTAAAATAGAAGAATATTATTTAGTCATGTTTTCTGCCTTACAAACTATGGACATGATAACCTGGAGTGTTTTTGGTTTATCTTGAGTTGACATGCTCCACGTGCTGTAGGCAGAGTTCCAGATACAAATTCTATTGTTTTCCCAGATATTGAACTTCATCAACCACAATTGCATATTTTTGATATGGTAATTTGCTCCCTCTGTTACTCGTACCCGCAACCTTGAGGCTGGTGGTGGACGTGCTTTCCACTTGAGCTACCCTCTCTTTATCCAACCACAATTCAGAATATATGAATAGAACCTAACCAACCCACCCTTCACTAACCAGAAACAGAATTGCATCCCTTGAAATATTAAAGAGGGGCACAACAGGAGGACATACATCTTAGGAATTAGCAGCAACCTAGCCCTTATCAAATTACGATTACCCTCTATTGTCTTGTGACTGAATACCTTTAAAACTAGCTTCACCTTTGTTATCTAACACTTGTCCTGCCTGGATACTTCATCTGCCTTGGCATTCTCACGTCAAATGGGTATGATATGCATGTTAGTAATTCGTATGGATGCTTCAATATTAGTTACAATCTATTTTATTGGAGACATTTCTAGTGTAAGACGAGATTTCATATCTATAATTTTCAAAATTACAAATACTAAAACACTTCATGTAATTTAGAGGGTTCCTAGTTGTGAACAGCTGCCCAAGCAAATACATGTAAGTTCGAAGATGCAATTAGTAGAAAATCAACCCATGTCTCTAGGTTGACATAACACCTAGTTTTCAATGTTAAGGACACAGCATTTTTATGAATCTCTGAAGAAATAACCCTAAAATAAACAGTAGCACCTCGCAAGCAAGGATCGAAAAACTATTGCACATTTTTTGAAGACAAGAAAGAATTTTTTGTGGAATCAGCACTAACCATACACTTGTAAGCCTCAAGTGCAAATACATGTATAGAAAACTTCTTTTTACAAAGGAGTTAGCTAATCAAGTTTAATTCATCAAAAAACAAAAAGAAGTTATCCACTAACTAACTAAAACTACCTCTTTCGAAATCTTGCAAGCAAAGAACAGTATAAAGATTCGATCTTTGAATCTTGAGTCTCTTTCTATTTCTGATTTGGGTTTTTATATCTGCCATTAACTCAAAATTCGATGAATGATGCCCCTCCCCCACCCCCCACCCCCCTTAACCCCTCTTTTCCTAAATGCCAATCTTTTGTTTGTGGCTTGGTTTAAACCTGTGACATGCACCTCACCAACACATCACAAGCTGAGCTTTTAACACTAGACCAACGTCCAGAGGCAATCTACCCGTAGCTTTCTCTAGCTACAACCTGGGCCGGAGCTAAGGTAGCAGAAGGGGGTTCATCTGAATCCCCTTTGCCAGAAAACCAAACTATAAATACAAGGCCAATTCTTTTTTATGTATATATAATACTTCATAGATGTTAAACTCCGTTGGTGAGAATCCTGCCTACACAACCATAGCTCTAGTAATGATTTCTTAACATATAAACTAATAGTAGTATAATCAAGATTGATACAAAAGTAAATCAGTAATAAATATAATCAATCTGAAAACACTGCAAATCATTTCCAATAGAGTAGTTTTGAATTGATTCAAAGAATTAATTAGTTTAATACAAGAAAACCCAAATCAGAAATAGAACAAAAACCCAAGTTAATTTTTCAGAAATAAAGAAGGGTATAGAGTTACCTGTTTGTAGCAGCAGTCGCAATAGCCCCAAAAAAGCTAGCTGTGGAAAAAATGTGGAAACCCTTTTGAGCTACTATTTATATTTATACACCTATAATGATATTTTTAGAAAGTAGAATAAAAAAACATAAATAGATAAGAATTTTGACAAAGAAGTGCGTAACTTCGCATTTCGAAATACTAAAAAACGAAATTTATTAGTTGTATACTCTTTTTTTTTTTTTTGGGTACGAACATGAAATATATTAATAGAAATTAGGACAAATTACATAAGGAATTTGTGTGGCTAGTAGTAGAAGAAGCCACATTACGAATATTATATGAACTAATATTAAGACTAGGAATTGTATTAAGCATATTTAAATTTTCTAAAGAAGCTAAAATGTTACAATTACTATTTAAAATAGAAGTTGCAAAATGTGTGCCCACTATGTCTTCCAACAAGGTTTGCTGAACAAAATTAGGCGGCACAACATAACGCAAGAAAGTAGTTGGATTGGACTGACTAGGAGCTCCTTTTGCTAATAGGTGTGCAACTCTGTTACCTTGTCTGAAGTTGTGTTTAATTGTTGGCATTCCCAACTTCAACATTATTGACCTGCAGTTCATAACAATAGCCAAGTAAGAAAGTGTAGGCTTATTTATTAAGTGAATAATCTCGATGGAGTCAGTTTCCACCTCCAGAGATTGATAGTTTTGCTGGATGGCCAGAGATAGCCCATACTGAAGGGCCAAGAGTTCAACATGTGTATGATTATGCCCAATAATTTTCTTCACCGACGAGACTTTCCTTTTTTTTTCTTTGACGATAATTTCTTGGGGCTTTGAGCCTCTTCCTGATTTCGAGATTGAAATGTCAAACGTCTCATGAGCATGTGAAAAGATGGTAAGAATAATAGAAGTTTATTTTTATTTTATTGACAAAATAAAATAAAAACAAACTTCTGCCCCAGTTTAGCAGAAACTGCGGATTTGGATTTTCTTTGAGTTTGGCTGCAAGCTTGGAGAAAATTTTGCATCAATATGAGATAGGGAAAAAAGAACTTTCCCCTATTTTGACCGCACCAGAATGGTTGCCTACGTATCCTTTTGAGAGGAATCAGGTCAGACGTAGCTCTGACAACTTAATGCCAAAATTTGTTGTTTTGAATCTTTCTTTCATTCATTTCATTTCATTACAATTACAGGATTCCCAATAAGGGTTCACAAAAGCAATACAAAGCCAAAGGCTAACAAAAGAGATACATTATCTGGGTAAAGGAAACAAAGACTTTCGTTATCCCAATCCAAGAACATCAAATGTAGTACCTCTTCACTGCATCAGCATTAACAATCATTTCAGCCATCGTGCCCTCGATGCCTGTCAAGAATAGAGCACCATTGGGCAACACCTTCTTCACCACGTACGGTCCTTGCCATTTTGGAGCAAACTTGCCCTTTGCTTCTTCCTGATGTGGAAAGATGCGCTTCAAGACTAACTAACCTTCATTGAACTTGTGTTGACGCACTTTCTTGTTGTATGCTTTGGTCATTCTCTTCTGATATAGTTGACCATAACATACTGTGTTTAGCTTTTTCTCGTTAATCAAAGCCAATTGTTCCAAGCGGGATTTGACCCATTCAGTATCCTCGATCTCAGCTTCAACAATGATTCTCAAGGATGGTATTTTGACTTCTGCCGGAATGACCGCTTCAGTCCCATACACCAGTTCATATGGGGTCATGCCTATTGAGGTGCGCACAGTTGTGCGATAACCCAGAAGAGCAAATGGCAACTTCTCGTGCCAATCTCGAGATCCTTCCACCATTTTTTGAAGGATCTTCTTGATGTTTTTGTTTGCAGCATCGACCACGCCATTTGCTTTTGGCCGGTATGGTGTGGAATTTCTGTGCACAATTTTGAACCTTTCACATACCTCTCTCATCAAATGACTGTTCAGATTATCTCCATTGTCAGTGATGATGGTATTGGGGATACCGAATCAGCAAATGATGTTCGAATGAACAAAGTCGACCACAGGTTTCTTGGTTACCGACTTGAATGTCGTTGCTTCCACCCACTTAGTAAAATAGTCAATAGTGACCAAGATGAATCTATGCCCATTCGATGCCTTTGGTTCTATCGGTCCAATGACATCTATTCCCCATGCTACGAAAGGCCAAGGAGCAGACATTGTATGGAGCTCTAAGGGAGGTGAATGTATCAGATCGCCGTGCACTTGACATTGGTGGCATTTTCGCACGAACCCTATGCAATCTCGCTCCATGGTGAGCCAGAAATAACCTGCTCTCAAGATCTTCTTGGCTAGCACATAACCATTCATGTGTGGCCCACAAATTCCATAATGCACCTCCTTAATAATTCTTGAGGCTTCTTGCGCATCCACACATCTCAACAGTCCCAGATCGGGGGTTCTCTTGTACAACACCCCTCCACTTAGAAAGAAACCATTTGCAAGACGACGGAGGGTTCTTTTCTAATTGCTCTCTTCCAGCGCTGGGTACTCTCCATTCTTGATGTAATTTTTGATGTCCAGATACCATGGCTCGCCATCAAGTTCTTCCTCAACCATGTTGCAATAAGCATGTTGATCCCTAACTTGAATCTCGAGAAGATCAATGTGAGTTTGGTCAGGATGAATAAGCATGGATGCTAATGTAGCCAAAGCGTCAGCCAACTCATTGTGCATTCTTGGGATGTTCCTAAATTCAATAGAATCAAATCTTTCGCAAAGATCTTCCAGATACTGCTTATACATGATGAGTTTCACATCTCGAGTTTCCCATTCACCCTTGATTTGATGTAATAGTAGGTCAGAATCTCCAAGCACTAGTAGTTCTTTGATTTCCATGTCTATCGCCATGCGTAGACCCATGATGCAAGCTTCATATTCTGCCGTGTTGTTGGTACACCAGAAACGAAGTTGCGCAGCCGCCGGATAATAATGACATGTCGGGGATATGAGAACTGCCCCGATACCATCATCATTGGAGTTAGAGGCCCCATCAAAATAGAGCTTCCAATAATGATCATCGTCAGAAGGCAATTCCTTAATTGTGTCTACCTCTTCATTAGCAAAGTATGTCTTAAGAGGTTCATACTCATCATCCACTGGATTCTCGGCCAAATGATTGGCTAAAGCCTGGGCTTTCATTAGAGTTCTGGTGACATAAACTATGTCGAACTCTATGAGTAACATTTGCCACTTGGCAAGCCTTTTCTGTTGGCATAGGCTTCTGAAAGATGTACTTTAGTGGATCCATCCGAGATATGAGCTAAGTAATGTATGACAACAAATAATGCGTCAGCTTCTGTGCTACCCATGTGATGGCACAACACGTTCTTTCCAGCAAAGTGTACTTGATCTCGTAATCCGTGAACTTCTTGCTCATGTAGTAAATCGCCTGCTCTTTCTTGCCTGTGGCATCATGTTGCCTCAGTACACAACCAAATGAATTGTCCATCACCGACAGATAGAGGAACAAAGGTCGTCCTGGCTCTGGCAGGACCAACACCGATGGATTTGACAAGTATTGCTTGATTTGGTCAAAGGCCGCTTGACATTCCTCAGCCCACTTAACTGCAGAATCTTTCTTTAACAGCTTGAAGATTGGCTCACACGTGGTGGTGAGTTGAGCGATGAACCTACTGATGTAGTTCAATATTCTGAGGAAACTCATAACTTCTTTCTTGTTCTTTGGCGGAGGCAAATCTTGTATAGCCTTGATCTTTGAAGGATCCAATTCAATGCTTCGGCTGCTGACAATGAAACCCAACAACTTTCCAGCTGGAACACCGAATGCACATTTGGCCGGGTTCAACTTCAAATTGTACCTTCTGAGTCTTTCGAAGAATTTCCTGAGGTCTTTAACATGATCCTCTACCGTTCTTGATTTGATTATCACATCATCCACATATACCTCAATTTCTTTGTGTATCATATCATGGAAGACGGTTGTCATGGCTCTCATGTACATTGCCCCAGCATTCTTCAAGTCGAACAGCATGACCTATAACAAAAGGTTCCCTAGGGCGTGGTGAATGCTGTCTTCTCTGCGTCATCTTCATCCATCAGGATCTGGTGATATCCGGCATAGCAATCCACAAAAGGTTGGATCTCGTGGACCAGTTTGCACCATGTTTATGCCAAAGATGTGCCTCAGATCGGCCAGGAGCTTCTTCTGTTCTTCAGTCTCCTCAACATTTTTGGAAATAGACTTTCCCCCGTTGGACCTCGTGAAAGACTGAACGAGACAATGGACAGGCTTCTCAAGGGACCATTCTTGTTTCTTCATCTTCCTAGCTCTTGCTCTGTCTGCAGCTGTGGGCTTGTATCCCAGACCCCAGGTACCTCGAATGCCAAGTGGATTAATTGGATGCGACATTCCTTGGAGTGATACCCCGAGACCTTTCCCTGGTTGAAAACCGTGCTTCAACATTTCTGTAGCCATCATGATTGCCGCTTCTGACAATCTTGCTTGGGGCAAAGGCTTGCATTCAAGAACCTCTTCCACATTGACTGCTTCAAAGGCTTGGTACATCAGAGTTGGGCTATCATTGGTGACCTCGATAACTGGAATGGACGGGTCCTTATAGATTGACAAATCTCCCTCTCCGTGTACCATGATCATCTCACGGTTCCACTCAAACTTCACAGTCTGGTGCAAGGTTGATGGTACTGCGGCCGCCATATGAATCCAGGGCCTTCCCAATAGTAGATTGTAAGACGAATCCATATCGAGGACTTGGAAATCAATAGCAAAGTCCACAGGCCCAATTGTCAATGTCAGCTCGGATCCATATCTCACCAATTGACTGTCTTTTTTCTCCATCAAAAGCACGGATACTCATAGTGTTGGTTCGAATTCTGTCCACGTTGATTTTCAATCTTTTCAAGGTAGACAATGGACAGATATTCAGACCAGACCCACCGCCAACCAGCACTCTTATGTCGTGAGAGTTGTCACACTTAACAGTCAGATGCAGAGCTATGTTATGGCTTGTTCCTTCCATAGGCAATTCTTCATCAGTGAAAGTGATCCTGTTGACTTCAAAGATACGAGCAACAATAGCCTCTGAATTGCCAACATTCATTTTTTCAAATACATGAGCTTCATTCAGGATTTTCAACAGAGCATGACGGTGCGCCTCAGAATGCATCAGCAGGGACAACAAAGAAATTTGAGCAGGGGTCTTCCTCAGCTGCTCCACAATAGAGTAATCTTTCACTTTCATCTTCTTTAGAAACTCTTCTGCCTCTTTCTCAGTGACGGGTTCCTTGATAGGACCCTGATTTTCCCTAGCTTACTTTGCTTTTCTTAACTCTTCTGGGGGTAAAGCACCGCCCAGAACGAGTTAGACCGCCCACTTGTGTTGTTTCTGCTACAACCTCTTTTCTCATGTACGTTACTACTGCCTTGACATAGTTCCAAGGGACAGCCTTGCAATCTGTCACATGGGACTGGAGTGCCCTCTTTATGACAATGGGCTCACACATTTTGTTCAAATCATCTTCCCGAGGTGCATTTTTTATAACCAACTTCGGTTTGGTAGCAGAATTTGCTTCCCCTTCCTTTCTGCTGGCCCTTGAGATCACCAACTTTGGTTTCTCAGTCACCTCTTCCATTTTCTCAATAGCTCGTTTTAATGTTAATATGGGCTTATCCAACTGGACAGATGGCTTTGTTCCTCCGGACACCACAACAGGACTTGCCTTTGAACTGATATGCATCTTTTCTACCCCAATTGTTATTGCATCGACTGACACTATTGGCCTTGCAGATTCATTTTCAAATCCCCCTTCGCATGTACCTACTATGTGTACATCGTGGATTGGTAGAGGATTGCGATTAATGTTTGGCGTTTCTGCATCTTCAATCACGATTTAGTTGTTGTCAATCAGATCTTGCACTAGTCTCTTAAGATAATAGCAATCTTCTGTATCATGCCCTGGTGAGCCCGAGTGGTAATCACAATGCCGAGAGTGGTCCACTTTCCCAGTAGGATTCATGTTTCCTTGAATTGGCTTTATCATGTTCAAGGCTCGTAATTTCTCAAAGATACTGGTGTAAGATTCCCCAATTGGTGTGAATTCTCTTCTTTTTTCTTCTCGAGCCTTCTTGAATTCAGCCCTTGGACGAATGCCTGCAGGACCTCTTGGTCGGTAGGTAGAGTTAGGCGGAGCCTGATAATGATTATGTGGAGCTTGGTGAATCGGATATGTAGGCTGTGGGGCTGGCGCGCGCCATTGCGGATAAGATGTTGGGGCATATGGCTGCGCAACGTGTACAGAGTATTGGGGTGGAGGTATGGAGTATTTTTCATTTTGTGGTGGGTAATACTGTTGCAAATGGGGTGTTTGTGGAGCTTGGTATGAATTAAGTTGACTGTATCGCTCCTCGTTCCACCTTTGCGGACCCGACCCTACCATGGCCACATCTTCTTTCTTTTTCTTAACAAACCCTGTTGCCCCCGTTTGCTTGTGTGGTTGCTTTCAGTGCAGTCTGGCTCACAATCTTACCAGCTTTGACTCCCCTCTCAATCATTTCTCCCATCTTGACAACTTCACTAAACGGTTTCCCAAAGGCGGCGATCAATGCACCATAGAATGCCTCATCCTGCACCTCTATAAACAAACGGACCATGTCGTCGTCCGATATTGCAGGGCTCACTCGAGCGGCCTGCTCGCGCCATCTGAGGGCGTACTCCCTAAAGCTTTCACTTGGCTTCTTTTTTATCGCATCCAAAGAGGATCGATCTGGTAAAACCTCAATGTGGTACTTGTACTGGTCGTAGAATGCCTGTGCCATGTCATCGAATGCCAACCATTTAGTTACATCCTGCCTCATGAATAAGGCTGTCCAGTGGTCCGATTTGCACCGGACCGGACCGGCGCAAGCCGGACTAAATTCAAAAAAATGGTGCGGTTCGTTCCCCGACCCATCACCCCCAAAATGAACCAACCAAATCAGACCGGAAAAGTAAAAAAAAAAAAAAATCTGTTGGGCTTGTGCAAAAAATAGCCGTTGGGCAACGGCTCTTTCACGCACAGCTGTTGGCCCAACGGCAAAAAACGAGCATATTTGCTCCCCCACCCCCCTAGGCACCCCCATACCCCCAACCTATTTTTTCTATAAATACCATTATTTTTTATCAATTTATTCACAAATTTTCTAATATTCTCTCTAAATCTCTCTCAATCTCTCTTATTTCTACAAACGCTATTTGCTAAATAATTCAAAGTTGCTCTCGTAAAAAGGGTTTAAGTGCTAAATTGCATTACAAAAAAATATTTGGAGTGAAGTGGAAAATTGTTCGATGCGGTTCCGTCAAGTTTTAACTTTCACTTCCTAAGTTCTACAATCTACATTCTAAGTTCACGATATCAAGTAAACTCGTTCTTACTTTTTATTATCTATTTTAATTTTTGTGCAATATTGTTTGTAGCATATTTTAATAATTTATTTGTTTGATTTACTTATAAATTATAAAAATGTCTGGACTGTGGAGATCAAGTACTGGGCGTGCGGGTAGAGGTCGTAGATCACGTGCTTCTAACCGAGGGGGGATGATAGATGTAGTCGTGCTTTAGGTAAAAGACCAATTGATACTTCAGCACTCCTTCTCATCTAGATGATTTTACTCAGGAAGATGACACGCAATTTTATCATGATTTTGATCAACCACTAGATAATGATATGTTAGAGGCACGATATCAAGAAAATACCGAAGGGGCTTTTAGAAGATGAAACACCCACTAGTCAATTTCATGGTGAACCTGAAGAAACTGAATCTGAATTACCACCTATGCCTCCTAGTAGAGAACCAGCGGTACGACCCGATAGATCGGATGTGTGGAATTTATGACTAAAAATATTCCGGCTCAGACCGCTAAGTGTAATATTTGTAAAAAAGTTTGGGATTTTAAAACCGGCAGGCATAATGGTGGGACGGGGAAGTTGAGAACACACTTAGAAAACCATCATAAGAATGAATGGGAAAAGAGGATCGGGTGGCACTCGTTCAGGGAACAGAATGGCTCCATCGCAAGGTAGTGGAGTTCAACAGGAAATTAACCCTGTGACGGAGGGGGGGCTTATGCATTATGATAAAAAGAAAGATAGGGAACAAATGGCAAAAATGATTGCGGTAGAGTGCTTACCTTTTACATTTGCTTCTTGTCAAGGTTTTATTCGTTATATTCAAACCGTATATAATCCATCTTTTCAAGGTTTTCCAAAAACTACGGTTAGAAGTGATATTATAAAATTTAAAAATGAATATAGACAATATTTACGATATATATTTTATCACTTTGATTGTAGAGGTTGTCTTACTACTGATTTGGGTCGTGGTGTTAATGGGTATGAGTATTTAACAGTTACTTGTCATTGGATAGATCCTAACTGGGTAATGCAAAAAAGAATTTTAGCATATTGCGCTGTCGATGAACCACACACGGGAACATTTATTAAGAGAGAAGTTTCTGATATTTGTACGGCGTATTTTATTAGTAACAAATTTTTAAGTATGACTCTTGATAATGCTGCAAACAATGATTTTGCTATTGGTAAGTTAAGACCCGCATTGCATCCCCCTTTTGAAGAATTGTTTCATGTTAGATGTGTATGACATATATATAATTTAGTTGTAAAGATGGCCTTCAGTTATTTGATCTTACTATTGTGAAGGTTAGACTCGCAATTAGTTATATTTTTAAATCTTAAAAACCGGATAGATGGAGGGACTTTCAGGTAGAGTATGTGAAGGAAGGTTTGCGGCCTAGAAGAGTTCCTAAGGAAGTTTCAACTCGGTGGAACACTGTATATGACTCTTTGTCTGTTGCTTACACTTTACGAGCGCCTATAACCAGTTATTTTAATGGCAAAGTGGCTATAGAGTATCACCTAAGAATCTGATTGGGAACTTGTTGAGCGTCTTCTTCTCTTTTTAGAAAAGTTTTTTTATGCTACTAAAGAATTTTCCGGTCAATATTATCCTACAGTTACTACCATGTTGTATTTTATAGCTGGAATAGCAGAATTACTTAACGATTATAGATTAGTTCCTGGTTATGAACAAGCCGTAGAAGCAATGATTGAAAAATTTTAAAAATATTTTTTTCTTATTCCACCACTTTATTGCATTGCTTCTGTATTACATACCTGTTTTAAACGGTTTAATACTGAAATTCTTATTAGAGAAATTTATCGGAGTTTGAGAATTACTGATGAAGAAACACCAAGTGTAGAAACAGCTTGTGCGCAGGTAATTGTAGATTGCCAACGGATTTAGAAAGATATAGGGGTGCAGCTGATAATGTTGTTCCAAGTGTTCCAAGTGGAGCTGGATCAAGTTCAACTCAGGCGAGTAAAAGAGCTACAGCCAGATTTGGAAGTTTTTCCAGCCTTAATAAAAGGCTTTCTAGCAGGCATTCGAGTAGCGGAGGGTTCAACGAGCTTGATGTTTATTTACTTCATGGTTGCAAGGAAATTGATTATTTTGGAAGCGATCAACTACTGCCATTTTGGAAGGATCAACAAGCACAGTTTCTAGTTTTAGCAAAAATGGCGCGGGATATTCTAACAATTCAAGCATCATCAGTTGCTTCAAAAAGCGCGTTTAGCCAAGGAAGATTACAAATTGGAGATCATAGACATTCATTGAAGGAAGAAGCAATGGAGACGGCCGAATTATTCAGAGATTGGATTAGATCGGAGCGAAGAAATTTTGGATTTGCAGAAGATGAAGTAGCAGATGCAGAAGCAGCAACCGAAATTTTATCAGGCGATGAAAGTGTGGACAATGAAAATGATTATGAAGAAAATGAATCTTTGCCACCGGTTCCTCCAGAGGTGCCAGAAGAAATTATTCAAAAAATGAGAAGTTTTTTTATTAATATGCAGTTTTGCAATTTAATATCTATGTAGTATGTACTTTGCAAAAAAAAAATTCAAACATTATTCAATAAAATGCGTTACGCCTTGCTATTAAGTTATAAATTATAATCCTTTGTTATATTCTCAATTATCCTTTGCTATTCCTTTGCAATTCAATACTTAAATACTACTAGTAAATACTAAAGAGTAAATACTAAATACTAAAATGCTAAATACTAAATACTAAATAGTAAATACTAAATACTATTATACTACTAACTTAATACTTGGTATTAAGTTTGAAAAAATAACAAGTGTTATGTCTTGCTATTAAGTTATCATTGTTTTATATATTCTCAATTATACTTTTACAATTTAATACTTAAATACTAAATAATAAATACTACTAACTTAATACGTAAAAATAACAAGTGTTATGTCTTGCTACTAAGTTACCATTGTTTTATATATTCTCAATTATACTTTTACAATTTAATACTTAAATACTAAATACTACTAAATACTAAATACTAAATACGACTACTTAATACTTAGTAGTTATGAAAAAATAACAAGTGTTATATCTTGCTACTAAGTTACCATTATTTTATGCCTTGCTATCAATTTATATTTGTTATTATTTTTTCTTTAGTCATATATTTTAATTTAAAATTCAAAAACTACAAAGGCTATTAAAACCAAAAATATAACCAAAAAAATACTAAAAATAACCCAAAAAAAATACTAAACGTCCAAACCGGACCGGAACCGGGCCGGACCGGCCCAACACAATAAAAACTCAAAATCAGCTCCCTTTTGAAAAATAGCCGTTGGCAACGGCCATAAACGGCTATTTTTCCCACCCCCACCCCCATAAACGCCCCAACAGCCCTCCCCTACCTATTTTTCCTATAAATACTCCCATATTTCATCAAATTAATCACAATTCAATATTTTCTATTCATTTCTCTTAAAAAATTTCTAACTATTTTTATAAATTTTCTATCAAAATGGCTGCAAATGCAAATACTCCTACTCAAGTTCAGGGTGCTACTACTGAAGGTCCTTCCAGCCCAAGAACTAGAAGATCCCAAGTTTGGGAATTTATCACAAAATATAATGATACTGGCAAAGCTCAGTGTACTCTTTGTAAGAAAGTTTGGAATTATGAAACTGGACCACTTCATGGAGGGACGGAGAAGTTTAAGACTCACTTGAAATACCAACATGCCCCCGAATGAGCAGCTCGTGGTGGTGGCATATATCTGCCACCACACGATAATTGAGTCGCTGAAGTTAAAGATTTATGTATTTTTCTAATTTCTAGTCTATTTTCTAGTTTTTATTTTCTATTATGTCATTTTAAATCTTTAAGTCTTTAATTGTGCATTTCCAACTTAATGTATTGTCGTATTGTTGAATAAAATGTGTGTTTTGTGTTGTTTATTTAGTCTACCATATTTTTTTTATCTATTTCAAACAATCAAAAAAATAAGCTAAAAAATTAAAAAAATTAATGAAATCGGACCGGACCGATTCGAACCGGCACCGGAACGGTTCCAACTTGCCGGTACCGGTTCCGATCCGGCATTGGTGCAAATGCACCGTTAGACCGGACCGGGACCGGGCCATTTTCAAATTTTTTATTTATTTTAACACCGGACCGGACCGGCGAAGGCGCGCCGAAACCGGACCGGACCGGGCCGGTGGACAACCTTACTCATGAACTATTCGGCAGCTGCACCCCCCAAGCTTTCGGAAAAGTAGGCTATCAACAGTTTGTCTTTCTTGACCCCCCTCATTTTGTTGCAATAGGTCTTCATATGAACTCTTGGATCTCCTTGCCCGGTGTATAGATCGAACTTTGACACTATGAACCTCTCTGGCAATTGCAATTCAAGGTAGGGGCAAAGATCCTTGAAAGAAATATTGGTATGATCTCCATATCCCTGAATGATCCTTACTGCTTGTTCTAGGTCGTTCACTTTTCTCAGAACCTCGCTTTCATCAAGCTTTTCTGATCGATCAACCTCAACTTGAGACTCACGATGGAACCCCAAATCATATGAGTCACTGTGTTGGAAGTTGGGTTCATGATGTTGATCATAATGATGATCCCCAGCCTGGAGATGCAGTTCACTGTTGGACCTGGCCATGGCAGGCCTAGCTGGGACCCGAAAAATTGGAACTTGTGGGAGAGGTGGGCCATACTGTCCCTGTGGTGGGGGTGGACCATACTGCCCCTATGGTGGATGTTGTCCATACTGCCTTTGTGGTGGAGGTGGTGGGGGCGGCGCATGAGGGCGCACTTCAGCTTTTTTTGTTGCACCATGGCTAGGGCCAAAACCAGGGGGATAGGTCGGATCATCGACCGCCGTAGATGTGTCTGGTGCTCGCTGGCCCATCTAGGAGGTTTGGCATGGGAGGAGGTGCCCATCCCGTGGTCATCGCATGATGCATGTCTACCAGGAATTACTTCAAAGTCAGGACCTCTTCTGTCGTCCTTTCATTTTCTTCAGAACCGGCATCAGATTTGTCTCCTTCTGTGGCCATGTTACCAAGTGGAATTTCAAGTCCCTTTGAGTTAGTTGTGTAAGAGTGGGTAATGCCAGAGCACTGCACCAAATCACTGGTAATCTAGTCTTTTCTGCAAATAAAACAGGTTAGGAAACACGATATTTATAAGCCAAGCGCGCCTACAAGCCTAAAGTCATCATGCATCATCCCAAATCAAGACAAAGCGGGTCCTTTTTTTTTTTTTTTTGGTCCTTCCCCTTTTTTTTCCTCTCTTTTTCTTTTTCACTCCCTTTTTTTTTCATATCATATATCTTTTCAAATGTAAGAGGGGTCCAAAAATCAGATTGAAAAAAGAAAGAAAAAATGCATTTGAGATAATAAAGAGACACAATTTTGCATTTTCTGATTTCCTTTTCATAAATGCCGAAACAGTACAACATAATAAGCCCACCGACAACATGGAGCAATACTAGTACTCCTACAAATTAAAACAAACAAACTAGACCAATTGTTCAAAATAGAAATACCAATACATAATGAAAAGCTACAACATGTCCAAGATGCTAAATGAATGACAAAAAAAAAAAAAAAAAGCAATGAGCTGCATCATCTCAGACTGACATATATCTGCTAAGGTGATCCGGGCACTGCCTCAGCTGACTCCTCTGGATCTGACTCAAATGGCTCGTCGAGATCTTCCTCTGGTGGCTCCTCGGGATCTACTGGTGGGCCTTCCACCAAGGTGCGGCGCAATCCATCCAAATTTTCTGCAACTCTGGTGACGAAGGGAAGCACATGTGGAAGTAGGTCCTCCGGGGGCAACCTTCTGTAGTCACCGATAGCCTGTGCAACATACATAGCAGAGTCATAAACCTGCCGATAAGCTACACTGATAGACTGTCCTGCAGCCTGAATATCCTGAAGTCGGCCCTGTGCTAGCTCCCTGAGTTGCTCTCCCTGCTCCAGTGCCCTGTCAAGTCGAGCTCGAGCATCCATGGCATCCTGACGATGATAATCCTCCCTTCTCCTGCTCTCTCCAAAGCCGCCCTGTCGGCGTCCCGCTCTGTCAATGCCTCAGAGTGCATAACGCGGAGTCGCCTAACTGTGTCTAGGTGCTGATGCGTGAGACCCTCACTCTCGACCAAAGCAGCTCGAGCGGCATCCCTCTCAGAGCAAAGACGGTAGACTAAACCCGCATATCTCTCCTCAGTCTCTACCCTATGCATCTCTATCTTCATGTCGATCCTGAGCGCCTCATCATACGGTCCCTTAACCGTTTTCGCTGGCATAGCTACCAAAGCAGGCTGTCGACAGAACCAGAAAACATACTCGGGAGTGACCTCGCCTCTGAATTAGTCCATGATCTGTGTGCTGGAGGTCAAAGGTCTCATATTATCCCAAATGAAAAACCACTGAGTGTGCCTGGGAAACTCACCGATAATATGCTCAAAGTGATACTCTCCCACGGCCTCTACCATAGGGACACCCTGAACGCGCCCAAGCTGTCGGAGCACCCGCGTAGGGCAATAAGGCTCGGCTCTCTTATGACCCATCAATACTAGAAAAGGACGGTTCATACTACCATATATTCCCTCTTTCAAGGGGTACCAGCTAACCTGCCACCGGATATTCTCCAAAGTGAGCTCGCTCACATACTGTGCTCACCCATCAAAGCTCTCAGGTAGATCAAGATGTCGAGTACGATAGTAATGGGTGTTTAAATTGCATTTAGACTCATAAGGTAGTGGAGTAGGATCAGAACGGCCAAACAAATGCTCAACGAACCATATTTGCAACAACAAGTTGCAACCCTCGAAAAATCGGGCCCCTTCCTCTTTGCATCGGGTCAAAGCACGATAAATACTACCCAAGATCACTGGCACAACAGTAGAATTTGGAACTCCCCCAAACAAAGCTTTCACGATCCAAGAGGTATGGATAAAGATCTGTCCATTCTCCATCGGGAAGACCATATGACCAATGAAAGCGATCATGAAAGCTCTTTCCCTAAAGCAATTCCATTCCTCATGACTAAACCTAGTGATGAATTCCGGCCGATGCTCTGTGTAACCATCTCCCCGCCCATAAAGAGCATAAAGATATTCCAGATTAACCCAACCTGAGGCCAAGCTCAATAACTGTGTATCAGAGCGCAGACTCATGTCCCGTAGGAACTCCTCGACCCTCACAAAGCGGGGTGATATGCACTTCTTTGTCCTAAACACTGCATTAGTCAAACCCGAGATCTCTTCTAAAGTAGGAGTCATCTCAACATCACCAAACACAAAGGTATTTTGACTCGGTTCCCAATACCGAATCAAAACATTCACTAGTTCCCGGCACGGGGCAAACTTAGGGTTAAGAAGATGTGTCATTTCCCCCATTCTCGCCTTCACAACCCCTTTCTGTTTTTCGCTCAAATTGTACCACCAATCCCTCAACAGTGGAGGACATTTATCAACCATCTTAATAGGCGGCGGAGTAGAACCCTCAAGAAACTTCCTTTTTCCTACTCTAGATGATGATGCAACCATGATACCTATTTTTATTAAAAATGAAGGATTAGGACCGAGAAAACTTTGAACAAAATTTGTAAAACAACATTAAAACGGACAAGCCGACTCAAACAGAATTTTTACATGATTGACTAGCCTAGACAAATAGAAACAAAACTTGTCAATGTTTTACAAAATAAGACGACTCTATTTTGATTTTTTTTTGTTGATTTTTTTGATTTTTTGAACAAAATTTGACTATTGACGTTGTTTTTTTCTTACTTTTTTGTTTTCACAAAATTGGCCATTATAACAGCGTGAATTGAATTTAAAATCTTTGCCGACAACGGGGAAACAAATGACATGCTAATAATTTTTGAAAATCTGAAATTGCCCCTCTTAACAAAGTGTCTCTTTTTTTTTTTTTTTTTCTTTTCATCATTTTTCCAAACTAATCCGCTTTCCCTCGATAAACGGTCAGTATAACGGCCTCCCTAGATGCAACACAGAAGATGCCACTATTGTGTCTTCCTGAGGCATGGGCCCCATCTAGCCCCATCTAGAAGCTGGTTGACTTTCTCAATTTCTTCTTGAGCCACAGAACTTTTCCCAGATTTGCCATTACTAGCTTCTGTAAAAATAGATAAGCACAATACATTACATTTTCTCTAGGCAAAAGAAGTGCCAAGACACACATATTCAAATAGATTTCCAATACTATAGACTGGAAGATAAATATCTAATAAAAAGACTCCCAGTGTTAAATACCTTGACAAGTAAATACATTCCCAGAACTGTAATCTGAGAAATTAGCATCTGATGAAAACAGTCACACGTTTAACTACCGAGACAACACACACTACAAACTAAAAAAAAATCACAGTATTTTCTCTCTCTTTAGGGGTATAGAGAATAACATGTTGGTTGAATCTACCAACAAGTTTTTTTCTTCTTACCTTGAGGTGTGCAATAAGTTTTTTCTTCTGTTCGATTCAAAGATGTATCATTATCTTCAGATGGACATTTATGCAATAAATTAGCTGAAGCATTCTGTTTATCTGCATCTACATAAAAAAAAATTTCCATTAAACAAAATATTCGCTTTTACTTTTCCGCTATAATTAACCACTATATAGAATACTCTATATGGTTATCATGACTTTCTTGATGATGGACTGGATTTAATGGCGCCTTTTCTAAACCATCTGTACCTTTTACTTCATCAGTGGTGTCACAAGCATCAACTTTGTATTTATCTAAAACATCCACAATAATCTGATTGCTTTGCTCTTGTAAAGCACCTGGAATACCTTGACCACTTTCTCCACTGCCAACAAGCTCGGACCGATGATCAAACAAATCTGATGTATTAATTAGATTTGATGGTTGTTTAAAAAAACTATCCCGACCATCTGAATAATTAAAATCATCAACAAACTGGCTCCTCTCATTTCTACTCCTGGTGTCTGATTTACTTACAGAAATACTACATGTCACGACCCTTTTTTTACTCAAAAAACTAAATAAAGAGAATTGCGTATTTAAAAGGTTATGATGAGCGTTGCAGGTACATGATTATTTAAGAGAAATTCGGAGTCGTCACTTGACAAGTTAAAGGTGTGTCAAGTCACCAAAGTGGTGTACTTGGAACAGCTTTGACTCATCTAATGGTATGCGTCAAAGATTCGGGTAAGGTCCTGAGTTGACTCTCGAGAAGGTGTTAGGCACCCTCGAGTCCTGTGCCGAGCACAGTTGCTTTATTGTCGCGTTTTAATTTATTAAACGTGGTTGTTATATCTTTGCCGTTCTTTTAAAGTTACGCTTTTATTTGTTTAACCAAAAATTGTATTAGTAACCCGCTGGGTATACCTTAGCGCAAACTTGTAACTATTTATTCGATTTCGTTTCGCCTAGTAAGTAGATCGCTGATCATACTTTATTATTACGCGCAATCCCGGAAATTTTTTCGCTCCTATTTTAGTTTGCCTAATCGATTTAATTAAGTACGAACGCTAAATTTATTAAGTGGTAAATTGGGAATCCTAAATTTGTCTTTATTGATTAAAGAAAATATATGGATTACGAATTATATATTATAGGTTGTTTGTTCAATTGAAACCAGCTTTGGATTATCTTTGAAAAAAAAAAGTTCATAATGGATGTCGTTATTTAACAAAGATGTGGGCTGCATTATTTTCGAAACTTGGATGTTTTAAATACTGTTTGCAACATTAGCCACATTTATTTCTTCATTTACATAAACAGTGGCTGTTTTAAAAGGAGGGTGGTTGTTTTATAAACTGTTGGTCAAGCAAACTAAAAGAAACAATTATGCTTCAGTTTAAGAAAACGTTATTATACATTTCTCCACTCCATTTTGCAAAGTTGCCTACGAATCGAGTCACCTTTTATTTCTGTCAAGATTTGCAATATTGTACTTATGTGACCATTTTTTAAAGAAATATGATAAACGGATACGAGTTTGCAAAGTTCAAAACTTCATATTTTCTGTCTAATTTTCATATATAGCCCAAAAATAATATATAACTCAGATTGAACAAGTAAAACACCAACTATTTTCCTATTTTTACAAACAACCAGTTTTACTAAATAAATCAAACAAGATGCATACAATAAAGACTCTTAGACATGCTGATTTCACTTCATTTTCTAGCCAAATTCAAATATAAATACAAGGTAAATTGTGTTTACCTAATGAAGAAAAATCCAATGCAACACGATAGGAACCAAGTAGCAGTAACGAGTAAGCAACAAACTAACATGCCCCTTTGAACTCAACTCGACTCTTTAGCACCAATATTTATCACCTAAACCTCAAGATTTATACCCCAAAAGACCCTTAATGTAAGCTTTTGGTTCTAAATCTTTCTTTCCAACTTACTTTCTTTTTCACTCTATTTTTCTTGTATTTTCGCTCTCATTTAATGTATTTTCAGATTGGTTGGTGTCCCATTTTTTAGTAGGTTCTTCTTGTTAAATGAGGAGTAAATGCACTCTTATATAGCTGAAAATTAAGGGCCCAAAAGGTAGAGTGTAGACTTATACAAAAGTACAAGCCCACACCCCTATGTTTGAGTATTTTTAGATATAGTACAACAGACCTATGGCATCTTTCAGCCATCCTATGCTGTCCCAAAAGCTGAACAAAGCTGTCCTATTAAGAGGACAACCTCATGGGCTTGGACTATTGACTTTTGCGCCTATTGGGCTGCCAACAAAACATGAGACTAACTTTAAACACAAAAATACAGATCTGAAATTTACTATAATTAGCCCACAACACTAAAATTAAAATAACTTAAACGAGCCCAATCAAATCCCAGTGACTTAGGCTTCAAAAAATTAATTAACGAACTTCAACCTAAGATACACAAAAATTCTACAGATTCTCAATAATGACATACACATAAAAATCGAAACCATCCATTAATTAATCAAAGGTAAATTTCAAGCTAAGCATTCCAAACAAACTCACATGTATAAGCTGAATTTATGCTCGTTTAAACCAGAAAACATATAGAGATACTTCAAAATTCTAGCTAATGTTAACTCTAACACAGTTAAGGCAAAACTAATAAGGGGATAGGAAGAAAATTTCTTCTAACCCGTCGAGCAAACAAAACAGCATCAACAACTGCCTCGCTGCGGTACTGAACCAGCGTCACCGCCCTCACGAAACAAAACAGTCCCGTATTATCACCTCACACGTCCAAAACAGCCCTCACGACTTCCCCACTTCTAATTGCCAAAATAGCTTCATCACAAGAACGCACGCTACGTTATACCGCTCGAATCGGTCTCGAGCCACCCCTTTTTTCATTCTAATTGAAATTACCCCATTACGGGTCATTTTAATTAGAAAAAGAAAAGAAAGGGGCTAAGAGAAATTCTGGAATAAATCGGTACATAAGAGGGTAGAGGAGGGTGAAAGGAGAAGGAACATGTAAAATTTACCGGAGAAAAACAAAAGGTCGCGGAGTTGGTGTCCTTGACGAAATTTTGAGCCCCGATCTGTGACAAATGGCTACGTTTTTGGAGAAACCAATGGTAGGACGAGATAGAGGGGCTCGAGAGCTTTCCGGAGATATATAATTTTCGACCACCAGAAGGTTGCGAAAATAGTATTTTCCGGTGAAGGGTATGAAGTTGGCAGCATCTCCTTAAACCATAGGAGGCTTGTGTGTGGGGCAAAAAATGAGGGTTTTTTTTGCATATATACCATGGGAAGTGGGTCGGGTTAGGACTTGGGCTTGTGGGTTGAGTTTTGGGGCTACAATATTTCTACACATGGCTATTAAAAGTCTACATCACTTAAAACATACACAACTAATTACAATCACATAATTTACACTAACATCACAACTAAACGTAGAATCGCAATTACACACACAACAAGTAATTTTGGTATTTTTTTCTTGATTAATGACAATTTTAGTTAAAGTAAAGGACTAAACTTTAGGAAAATTCGGCCAAAATCCTAAGAATCTAGCACGGCTATTTTGAGCAAAATTTTGAATTTTGAAGCCAAAATTTGGTGATTACACCACAGTCTTCACCAACATCGCTTGTCTTTGATTTTGCAACAAGAAGCAGTAATGCATCAAACTTTGCATTAAAATAATCTATAATCCTCTTCTCCATGTCAACAAGATCTTTCGTCACACTATTTTCTGAGGAATTTATCATATGTTGAATCTTGGTCTCATTAGGTAAATTTGCTTTGAGATTAGCTGTCAACCTCTGATAAAAGAAAAAAGGTTAAAACCACATAAGAAAGAGAAATCAAAGAAAAAACCCACAAAGAATTTCACCTTTACAATTTCATTCAATAGATTCTGTTGTTGAACTAGTCTTTGAAGATGACTTTGAGATTGACTTTGAAGTTGAAGCACATTTAAACTTATGCCTTATTGGTGTCACTGAGGAATTCTCCCAAAACTATTAAAGAAAAAATACATTTCAATAATGAAAAAGCCAACAAAAAAGTAAAAAAAAAAGATATAACAAACAAAAGCAACTACTAGTAAAACTCACATGTTCATTATGAAAGTACTCTTCACACAAGATATTGTAAAACGGGATAGCAGTACATGTGTAACGGAGCATCAGAGGTTTGATCCTTGGACGAACATTAAAATACTGTCTGAAGACATGAAACACCTCTGCCACCCAGCAACAGAATAGGAAGGGCATACCAAGAAACATATAAGTAGTGCTAGAAGAATTTGGCTTTATGACTGACTGCAAATGGGGTATCAAGGGACGATATATCTCAGTACCCTACTGATAACAGCTATGCACATCTTCATCGTCAATAATAATCATATGTTGATCCTCCACTACTCTAGGTAATAGCCGACCCAATAAAACAGAAGTAAGCAAATATACCTCAACTAATTTAATAGCACCATCTTGTTCTAATGGAACATCTAATCGTGCAGCTGACACTCTATTCACATTACCCTTGTTCTTTGGAGTCACTCTCACATAACTGGAATGATGTTCAATCAAATCAAGCAAGTCATATAACTTTAAACTCTACTTGTTGTCCTTTTTATTAACCTCTTCAGGATTTCTGAAATACTTCTCCTTTAATCTATTCTTTGAAAGCTTCAAAATACTTATATCTACAGTACTGAAAATATTAAGACCACTAATTACGTGAAAATCATCAGCTGTAAAATCTACTTTATCACCAAAAACTTTGAAGCTAATCTTAGTGTTGTCTGAAGAAACTATTTGAGACTGCAGAAAACAATTTATAAGCCTCCTAGAATATTTAGCATCATTCAAAAGCATCAACTTGTCGAATGACCCTTGATTCAGTTTCTCCAGGTGATCGGCAGACAATAACCCTTCAAGTAATCCACGATACTCTGTGTCACCTTTCCATTGGCAATCACGATTTCTCCACTGCGCAAGCGGAACCAATCACTACTAGAAATCTGGGCTATGAAAACGGCTCAGTCTGCAACGGTTTTAAAACCGTTGCTATAGAACATATATAACAACGGTTATAGCCGTTGCAATAGGGTCGCGGGACTAATAAAACACTCCAACAGTATAACCGTTGCGATAGTACTTAAACCGTTGCCATACATATTGCTGTAGCAACGGGTATTTTATCCGTTGCAATTGTGTTTCTATTGGGATGGGTTTCTCGAAAATTTTATTTGTGGCAACGGTTATAAAATTCCCTCCATACTTTTTTGTTCTCCCGCCTCTCTTTATTATTTAGTATTTTATTTTCATTTTTTTATATCTAGGTATAAATACTAAAACCCAAAAAAAGTTAACCCTTTTCTATAACATTCAAGCACATTAACTAACTATCTTTCACTCAACAAGGATTCTTCAAAAGAATTTTTCATCTCCACCCCAAAATTTTTATCTAGCAGGAACTTTTTAATGTAGATTTAGGTTTTTTTTTGCGTCGATTGGCCAAGTTTCTGCTATTCATCCAAAGATCTAGGGTTTTTTTGTGTTGATTGGTGAAGTTTGTTCCTCAAATTTTTCAATCCCTTTGGAAGCTCACTGAAGGTAAGAGCACCAATTTCACTTTTTTTACATGTTTTCTGAAAATAAGAAAGAATAGTTTTTTGTGTGTTTCAGTGAATGATTTTTGTTTTATTTATTTGCTTAGTTATGTTGTTAATACCTCTGTGTGGTAAGGAAAAATTGATTTTTACTCATCTCTGGACAATGGGTGTGGCATAAGTTGAGTGTGATATTTTATGTTACTACTTTTGGATTTATAATTGTGAAGAACACTAATGTAGTTGGTGTATCAGTATATTGAGAAACCTATCGTGGCTACCTTGTAAATGAAGGGGCTAATATTTCATTAGTACTTGTTTTGGATTTGATTGAATTGGTGCATGATGATAATCAACTTGTAGTACTATGTCTGCTCGACCTTTCGTATAGTGATGTACTTCTGTACATCATTTGAGAATTTTAGCAAGTAGAAAATCTGGAATATCCTATGTTTAATCACTTCTGAAATGATGGATGTTCAAGTGATATGAATGTTCGAATGAGTTCGTGTGAGACTATATTTTGGTGTAAAACTGAAAGTTATATACTCCTTGTACACATGTCTATCCTCATTTCGTAAACAACATTTTTTCTATTCATGAGAAGAAGCATCTGAAGCCCTATCAAGAAAACAAAATGAAAGGAACATCTTAATGTAGTCTAATATAGGAACTTATGTTGTCTTTTGGTTATGAGCTGATAAGCTTTTTAAAAA
The DNA here is from genome assembly GCA_037355625.1 of Petunia x hybrida. NCBI lineage: Eukaryota > Viridiplantae > Streptophyta > Magnoliopsida > Solanales > Solanaceae > Petunia > Petunia x hybrida. Next base: position 1,643,824 of record JBBBVM010000317.1, on the reverse strand, counting down.
ATTAGAAGCAAAATAAATTAGTTACAAGACAATATCATCCACGAGTCTCTTTTATGCAATCGAGCTTCTGTTTGGAAAATCCAACAGAAGAATCCAGTAAGCATAGATTCAAGAACAAATTTAAGACAACGGAGCTGTTATGACATTAATTATCTAACAAATATTTAGAGAAACAAACAATCTTATAACATTAATATATAGGACGAACCGAGCAAACATGATAATCACTTTCGTTTGGCTTAAACGTCGATCAACTCTCACTTAGCTAAACTTGGCAATCTAAATTTTTTTCTTTAGGTGCTGGTATAATGTTTCACTTTCTTCTATAGAGATTCTCAATGTCTGTTATCTTTGATCTCTTTCTATCCTCCGAGAATAGTGCATCTTGACTTTTTAATTATCTTGTTGGGCTCTGTGGTTTGAGATTAATGGTAATTTAATATTCCTTATGAAATTTGGAAAGAGACATTAACTTCTCTGTGAAATTTATTAGCTACATTAGACTATATTTGGAACGCCAGCTTCTGTATTCTTCTTCTACTTCAAAGAGATTTTATTCGACACATTCTCTATAATTTTACTGTACGCCTCTTCTTTACATAATTATGTTTTGTGTTAAAAAAGAACCTGCACATGCATGGAGCAACATAACTTTTTCCAGTATAACATATTTTCTTGTGTGCAATTGATGATGCTACCTGACCAATGCATTATCCAATGAAATCTGTATCAAAGCCAATAATATGTGCTCTCCTTTTTTCATTCAACAGGAAACAATCAGAATTCTTAAGGTCCTGGAAGAGAAGCAAAACAGTAAAAAGGAAACGGATGGTTCATTTCTTATTTTATGTATTCTCTTATAATATTTTACATTTCACAAGTGTTAGTACCTTTATGCTAATTTAAATTTATTGTTTTAGAAACTACAAGGAAACTGTAGTAATAATAAAATCTTTTTGCCGTAGATGTTCACATATGTCTTAAAGTTGATTTATTTACATGGTATGGATTAAGAAGTTGCCGATAGTATTATTTATATATACACTGGAACTTCAATTTTTTTCTTCAAAAATGACACAAAAGAGAACTTACAAGTTCATTCTATTTCTGAATACAGATTACTATTAATTATCATTGAAAAGTATGTCTCTTCTCTACATTTTCCCCATCTATATGGCATTCATAACTTTTATTCACTGAAAGATTTGATGTGAGATTATGAAAAAATGACATATATTCTTAGAAATTCCTTTTCTTTTGTTTCTTTACTTAGCATGATACATATCTTGGTGATTTTTTTTTGTCTCATAGGCTTTCTAATGGATAGTGAAGATAAGCATTGGATGAGTCTTAGAAGAACTACGAAAGAGTATGAAATCGGAGTGAATTATTTTCTTAATAAGGCATTTGAACGAGATTCTCAAGGGAATGAAATATTATGCCCTTGCAAAAAGTGCATCAATCGTTATTGGCATTATAGAAATGTGGTGGAAAATCACTTGATTGTTCATGGTTTTGTTGATGGATACACCAAGTGGGTTTTTCATGGCAAAGGGTTTTCATCGACAAATACACCCCACCTGAACAATAATGATGAAGGTTCTAACATGAATGACGACATGCATGGATTACTTCATGATACATTTAGAAATGTAGAGACTGAACAAGACCATGAAGAAGGAGCGAGAGAGAGACGATCTGAAGATGCAAAGAGATTTTATAAATTATTAGAGGAAGGGAAACAAGAGCTATATTCGGGGTTTGTAAGTTTCACAAAATTGAGTTTCACCATTCGATTGTACTTGTTTAAATACTTGTATGGGTTAAGTAATGTTGCTTTTTCAGACCTATTAGACTTGATAAAAGAGGCATTTCCCTTTGCTCAAATACCGGAGTCTTTCAATAAGGCTAAAAACATCATAAAAGATTTGGGTCTTGGTTATGAAAAGGTAGATGCATGCCCTAATGATTGTATGCTATTTTGGAAAGACAGCAAGAAGGCAGATAATTGCTCTGTATGTGGGGCCTCTAGATGGAAGGATGTTGTTAATGGCTCTACAAATGCACGCTCTAAAATCCCTGTAAATGTTTTAAGGTACTTTCCCTTAAAGCCTAGGATTCAGAGGATATTCATGTGCCCTGAAACAGCTAATGCAATGAGATGACATGCTACAGAACGACCCAATGATGGGAATTTAAGACATCCTGCTGATGGGGAAGCTTGGAAGGACTTTGATTCTTTGCACCCAGATTTCTCTAGAGATCCTCGCAATGTTAGATTGGGTCTTTCAAGTGATGGTTTCAACCCATTTTGAACCATGAGCATCTCTCATAGCACGTGGCCTGTTATACTAATGAACTATAATTTGTCACCGTGGATTTGCATGAAGCCCGAGTATATAATGTTGCCAATGATCATTCCAGGTCCTTCATCTCCAGGAAATGATATAGATGTGTACCTGCAACCATTAGTTGTTGAATTGAAAGAACTTTGGGAAAATGGTATGGAAACATATGATTCTGCAACCAAACAAAGATTTCAAATGCGTGCTGCTCTTTTATGGACAGTAAGTGACTTTCCAGCATTAGCAATGCTTTCCGGATGGAGCACTAAGGGGCGATTTGCATGCCCTACTTGTAATTATGACACATGCTCTCAGTATCTCAAACATAGCCGTAAGATGTGTTACTTGGGTCATCGTAGATTTTTACCTCCTAATCATCCAATGAGAAAAGATAAAAAATCATTTGATGGTAAGGAGGAGCATAGACCTGCACCTGTTCCCTTATTAGGTATAGACGTGTTTGAAGAGCTGCGTAACTTCAACAATGACTTTGGAAAGGGGAGAAAAAAAAGGCGTCGGGATAATAAAGGTCCGTGGAAGAAATGATCTATCTTCTTTGAATTGCCATATTGGGCAACTAACAAGCTGAGGCACAATCTTGATGTAATGCACATACAGAAAAATATATTTGATAGTGTGCTTGGGATATTATTGGAGCTAGATAAAAAGTCAAAGGACCATGTAAATTCTCGCTATGACTTGCGGGAAATGGGGATACGAAAGGAGCTTCAACCAGTAGAAAATAATTATGGAACCGTTTCTTTGGCTAGAGCTTGTTTCTCCATGACACCACAAGAGAAAAAGTTATTTTGCACTGTCCTGAAAAATGCAAAATTTCCAATAAGGTGTGGTTCAAATATTTCACGGCATGTGCTAGTGAATGAGATGAAAATATCAGGGTACAAGAGTCATGATGCTCATGTTATGATGAATTACTTGCTTCAGATTGCCGTTAGACAAGTGTTGCCCAAGAATGTTTCTTTAGCTTTCATTAGATTGGGAAATTTCTTTATAGCGATTTGTGGTAAGGTTATAAGGCGGTGAGATCTAGACAAAATGCAGTCTGAAATAGAAGAATTAACATTTGAATTTGAAAAGATTATGCTTCCAACTTATTTTGGTATAATGCCACATTTGTCTATTCATTTAGTAAATGAAATTAAGCTTGGTGGTCCGGCTCTTCGTTGGATGTTCTCTGTTGAGAGGGACTTGTGTATGCTCAAAGGGTTTTGTTCATAATCGAACCCATCCAGAAGCATCAATAGCAGAGGGGTTCGTTGCCGAAGAGTGCTTGACTTTTTGCTCTAGATACCTACATGATGGGGTGAAAACAAGATTCAGTAGGTACTAGACTGAGGATGATGTGTGCCTTCAAAATATGTCACCTATATTCCCTAAGATCGGCCACCCAATAGGAATTGAGCTTAAAAAGGGAGGCAAGACTTTTTCCATGGATTCGCAGTTGCATAATAAAGCACATCGATATGTTTTGTTCAATACCGGAGATGAGAAGGTGGAGGAATTTATCAAGTAAGATAAACTATACAATAATTATACATATATTTCTTTGGAATTTTATTTTTTTTAATGATAAAGTGTTCTAAATTTATTTTTAAAAGGTTGAATGCTTGAACTCTTAACTTTCATGTTTGTAGGGAGCACAAGAATTTAATTGATAGTCGTACTAGATCAAATACATGGGTAAGAGCAAGGAATCATTGTCAAGAATTTGGCAATTGGTTTAAAAAGAAAGTTGAAAATGTTGAAGTGCCTGATTATTTACGATGGCTAGGTAAAGGGGCTAATATGGTGGCCAAACGATATACAGCCTATTTCATTAATGGATATCGATTTCATACGGTAAAACGATATTCTTCATGCACGACTCAAAATAGTAGAGTGACTTTGTCAGCAACAACTGATAGTTTTGCTAGTGCCAGGGACCAAAACCCTATCGATGGAGAGGTTACCTATTATGGAGCTATTCAGGATATTATTGAGATTGATTATTGGGGCTGTTTTAGTGTTGTACTTTTTAGATGTGATTGGTTTCGCAATGAAATTGATGACGATGGGTTAACACGAGTGTACTGTAATAAATTATGTTGTACAGATGACCCTTTTGTTTTAGCAACTCAAGTTCATCAAGTTTTCTATGTGGAGGATCCAATTGAGAAAGATGTTTATTATGCAAGGACAAGAGTCCCTGTTGATTTGTATGATCTAGAGGAGGAGAATTGTCCTAATATTGGAGATACATTTTGGAGGGAACTTCATGAAGATATTGGAACTTCATCAAATATATTATTCGATGGTGATGTTAGATGGTCAAGAGAAGATGCACCCAGTGTTATTTTTGATGTTCCATCTAATGTACAACGATCAGAAAATACAATTGTGGAAACATCGAAAGAGGAGGATGCGTTTGATGCTACTGATTGGGATTGGATGGAGGAGGATGATTGAAGAAGAAACTTCTGAACTACTTATAAACATATACTAATCATTGATTTCTTTTAAGTGAGTTAGAACTGCCTTTTCTTATAAATGGTTTAAAATTATTCTCCTGTTTAATAATAGTTGTCATTTTCATATAGTTTTCGTTGGAACTGTTTTTCTGAGTTGCTTCAATTATTTTTTTACAGGAGAGTCCAAGTCAGATTTTGAAAAATAAAAAGGAAGTATTGAAGGAAGTTGCAGCTTCACTAAGGACAGATTGGGGATACAAGAAGGTTTGCATTGATCTGTTGTCTAACCTGTTTATATTAATTCTTTTGTAATATTCATAGACTGACTATATAGTTGTGTATTTGTTATATGAATAAAAAAGGAATTGTTTTCTGAGTTGTTTCAATTACTTATGCAGAAGATTCAAAATCTGAATTGGAATAAATGCTTTGAATTATATTTTTAGTTGCAAGCTTCAGTAGTTTGGCTTAAAAACTGTCCCCGGTTAACATATGAACTTGTATATATCTGTTTGCTGAATCTTGTTGGTCAAGTTTGTAACTTTGTCTGAAGAACACTGTTTTTCCCTTTGGTTGTGTATAAAAATGAAATGGTTTGAACCTCAAGTCACTAGGGGGTCGTGATAAATCTATGTAAGAGCTTGTGATTTCTTTGATTTTGGATTAAACATTAGCCTCAATCTCCAGTCTTGTTCTGTGCAATGTTGTAAGTTGCAAACCAGCAGTATCTCAAGTTCTGTCAATTGTATTTGAGTCTCTTATTCACCTCTAATTTTCAGTTTCTCTCTTTTAGTTTTGTTTAGTTTTATTTAAAGTATTCCCTGTCCTGTTTGTGTGTAGTTTTTGGGAAGGAAAGGTTTTGGTTTATCTCTTTTGTTTGAGGATTTCAATAGTAGTTTAGCAGATTTTCTGAGGGTGTTTCCAGGCAGTGAAAGGGGCTGCTTTAGGTCCCTTGTTTTGCTTAGATTTCCAGGGAGCTTGAAGGTCTATGCAGGCGGTGTAAGGGTGTTTTTGCAAGTTGCTTGAGGTTGTTCTATGTAGAAGTTTAGGAGGGAGTATATTTGTATGGTGTAGTTTGAGTTTGGATGTATGAGTAGGGATAGGAAGGTAGGTTCTGGTGCCTTTAGAGTTGGTGAAGGTGTGCATTTGTAGCCTGCATCAGCATCAGGGGTGTCCTGAGAATAGCAGGGTGTCTTCCTGGTTCTGTTTTTGGCTCTTGGAGTTGGTGAATGTGTGAGGTGCTAATATGCAGAAGTAGCAGGGGAGTCTAGAAGTTTCAAGGTGTGTTTTGTCTTGTGTGTGAGGGAGTCTAGGCGGAGTTTGTCTTGTTTGCTCTAAGATTCATGAAGTATGTTGTCTGCTTTATTTTGAAGAGTTGATGGGTGTCGAGTGATGCTAGGCTGGAATCAGTCAGGTATAGTAGGATCCCGGGGTTAATGAATGTGTAAGGGTATGCTTACAGCTTGGTTTCTTGTTTCTCTGTTGGCTTCATTTTTGTATCCGCTAGTTTTCCCTAGTTTCTGCCTGTTAGAAGTTCATATTAATTTTTATGCAGATTTGGAGTAATGAGCCAAGAAGGAATTTCAAGAAAAAGCAAAAAAGTAAAAAAGCACAAAATACATACCAGCGGGGAAACTTTCAACTTTGGCAAACAGAATTACGTCTTCATTGTCAACAAAAAGTCCAGTGCAGCGTACAGGGTCAAATGAAGCGTGTCGCTTAAATTTAATTGAAGAAAAACAACATCTAGGGGTTGGATTTCGAAGAGAAGCTATCACTCATCGGGTAGCACCAGTAGTGCAGAAACAAGTGCAGCAAGTCCCACTGAATTCTACTATTCTTATAACACAAGCAGTGCAGGAACAAGTGCAGCAGGTCCCACCAGATTCTATTGCTCCTACGGTACAAGTACAGGAAGAAGTGCATCAATGGCAACATAACTCTACCACTTCTGCAGAAAATGAACAATCTGAAGAACGAGGCAAGAACACATAAGTTTTACTTAAAATATATTGACATATTATTTCAACATAATGACTGCAATACTTAAACATGTTTACATCTTACTGCAGACCCTTTACCTCAAAAAAGAAAAAGAGGTAGAACCATGATGCAAAATATACATGGGAGGAATGAGCGCAAAGTCATTGTGCTAAATGAGGTAGATCAGCTTGTTGGTCCTACTAGAGCCGTTGTGAAGGAGTACAGTAGCTTTCTTGGCACATTGGCAAGAAATGCAACACTTTGTCCTCTTAATATCTTTGATTGGAGAAAAATGAATACTTCAGATGATCTTTGGAAATATACCAAGGTTGGAAGTTTCCAGTATATATATTCATTTTATTTTTATGAAACTGTTTCGTATCGGTTGAACTATCTCAAAGAAATCAAATTATAGGAGAAATATGATATTCCTGAAGAGGCAAAAACATGGACTTTGGAATCTATTTCAAATGCTTGGAGAAGGTATAAGAGTCGGCTGAAGAAAGATCACTATAGAGCCTATGAAAATGATGAACTTAGAATGGCAAATAAGCCTGAAGGTGTTCCAAAATCTCAATTCAAGGATTTGCTCAAGTATTGGAACTCTGAGGAAGCACAGGCAAGTAATTGATAATATTCTTGGGTTGGATTATATAGCAACTGCTATTTTCTGTAAAAATACCAGTCTATAATACTATTTATGACTTCTTCTTGCAACTATATATACTTGGTGATAATATATTTGTCAAAGTACTATCTTATCTCTTATTGTTTGGTCTCTTTTGGATCTATTTGCAGAAAACATCCGAAACCAATATTCAGAATCGAAAAAAGTCGAAGAACCCCCACACTGCTGGCAAAACTAGTTTTGCAGTAATCTGCGCAGGTTTGGTATTTTTCTTATCTAAAAATAATATGAGCTCGCTATCAGTTTTTAAAACATGCAGTCATTTTTCAATAAATATGAACTTATTGTCATTTTTCACCTACATGGTATTCTTATGAAACTAGGAAAAAGAGAAGGGATCTGCTGATGCGGTCACCCCTAAGGATATCTTTGTGGCTACACGCTCGAGGAAACCCGGTCGAACATATAAAGAATCAGATGAGGATACAATTAATAAAATTGTTTGATATTCTATCTAATTTCAAGTTGCTTAGATCAGTTGTTTGTCTCATTTGCTTGATTTATTTCTTGATTTCTGTGTTTGAATTTTTTTTGTAGGCTGAAATGGAGAAAATACAGAGTCAGCAAAGTGAAGATGATAGTGAATCAGTTGATCCATTTGCATCAGTCATGGGACCTGAACATCCAGGGCGTGTAAGATTGTATGGACGTGGAGTTACAAAAACTATTTTGAAAGGAAAAAAGGGACATTCTGGATCCTCGTCACATGATGCTACTGAGATAATGGATAAGAAAATGGAGGAAATAGAAGAAAGGATGCGTCAAAGAATGGAGAAAAAGTTTGAGGAACAAAAGGCAACTCTGCGGCAAGAATTTACAATAGACTTCATTACAAAACTGAAACGTTTTGATCCAGAATTTCAACTTAATCCTAAAATGCTCGCAGCATTGTGTTCTCCACTAGGAGAAGCTACTTCTGCACAAGCAGCTGGTCAGCCAATCCATCCACTATCTACCGGAAGCAACAATCAAGGTTAGTTTTCTTTATTTAATTTTATTCTCCAAAGCTTCTTCCACTTCCACTTCTTCTTCTTCTTCTTCTTCTTCTTCTTCTTCTTCTTCTTCTTCTTCTTCTTCTTCGATATTGCTGCTGCTTCTTCGTTGCTCATATTGCAGCATATTTCCTTCTTTCACTGTCTCACTTTTTTACGAGTTGGTTGGAGAATTTGTGTTCTGCCATTTTGCATTAAAATCAGAATATACAGCTTCTGGATTGAGATGTGCAGTTTAAGTGCTTGTGTGAAACTTTTAAACAAGAATATACTGCTTGCTGGCTTTAATAGTTACTAGTCGTAGTTGTTGAAATTTTATGGTGCGAGAATGGTTCTTGGTTGCATGTTGGTGTTTGAGTAATTAATATGTCGATTGCATAATTAGTGCCAAGTGTTCTAATCGATTCAGTGAATCTGATGGGCTAAACTAATGCGATCTTTGTTGAACCCTCCTGAAAAATGCACACAAGTATGCACCGGAATTTGATTTCAACAAAATGGAGACTCCAAAGGGTTTTCTTTGGAGTCGCCACCTAATTTAAGGATTATTAGGAACCTAAGTTAACTAAGGAGTGCAATTTATTCTTTATTAAAAAAAAAAAATTAAATTCAGAGATTCTAGGTAAGTGGTTCTATTAAATTCGAAAGAAGGTCCCTAATGGGAGCACTTTCGAAAATCCGCTAAAAGCGGTTATTCCGGCGATTTTTACGAATTTTACTTAAAGATAATTAATTTAGGATAAATTTTAAATAAAAATGAATAAATAATAAATAATATAAATAAGATAAGATTTGATTACACCAATACTTAGATAAACAAACAACAAAACTTAAGATTAATTAAATGAATAATGGAATAATGGTTGATTGATTAATTAATAGAATAAGTAAAGATAAAATGGAGTTAGATAATTAAGTAAAACAAACTAGATAAATAATTTGATAATAATAATAATAATAAAGGATTAATTAATTAATTGAATGAATAGAAAAATAAATAACTCAATTAAATAAATGAATACTTATAAATTTTAATTAAATAAAGGAGTAAATGAATAATAATTGATTAATTAGATAAATAAATAAATATTAATTGATTCAATAAATGATTAATTAAAATTAAATAGATTAGATTAAATAAATAAATAAAGGATTAAACTTTAATTGATTAACTAAATTAATAAATTAGATTAGATAAATAGACAATTGAATATTTAATATAATAAATAAAGAAGCAATCCGAATACGAATTATGACGAGGGTACGATTTTTATTCGAATTTGATTTTGCACTCATTAATTGACAAAGATTCTAAACATCCATAAATTAATTGGCGATTCGAAAAGAAATGATGCAAAGCATTTATATAAAAAACATAATTTAAGTGATTTACAATAGTTATTCACAATTCAAATATCATTTTCTATCCTACCGGGCTACTAATCCGGTCTATGGGGAAATCCTATATAACATGCATTTTCTAAGGGAGCGGGGAAAGATGGAGTTTAGAAGATAGAACCCGGAAGCGCAAACTCAATCACTGAGTCTTGGACTTTGTGATTTTCATTTTTTCTTTTACATTTTCGGGGATATCAAATCCCGAAAATGCGAAGCGGAGCAAATAACTTCAAATTCAAACAGCCGTCCCAATTTATGAGTTTTAATCAACTCGTCCCCAAGAGTGTGTCCATGCCAAAGAAAAAGGAGATAAGGATTAGTAAAGGTTAAGCATAATACCTAGAAACAACTTTTAAATTAATAGTGTATGAAATTAATACAAATAGCTAAACCTACTTAAAGGAACAAAAAAAAAAAAAACATAACAGGTCAATACTTAATTTTATGAAGAAGAAAACGATGCAGACTTGTTGAAGGAAAATGAAATTGAACAATTTATTTGACTATTTGGCTTATAGACACAACATGTGTTCATTTAATGCTTTGGCAAGACCCAAAATGAAGAATAGCAGAAGAAATACCAAGATAAGTTAGTCAGCAAAAGATGATTATTTGGCTTATAGACACAACAGTTCGGTGTTAGCAAGAATACTGCTACCTACTTGTCTATTTACGAATACCCATTTCAATTCATCGTACTCCAAGCTTTGCTAGTCACTTCGTGTGCAGTCAAAGGAAGCATTGTGAAAAGTTTACTTCCTCAAAGTTGATATGCTTAAAATTATACAACAATAACAAACTTGTTCAATCTTAGAAGCACAGTGCTTCTCAATATAGGGTTCATGCTTCCTGATATCTATGAATCCTCCATCAATAACTCGCTTATCTTTCCTTTTGTTAAATCTCATTTAGTTTCAGTTCCTCCCTGGCAACCTTGCTAATTAAGTTCATTGAATTATTTTGACAGAGACAACATATCGATACCACCCGAATACAATTACGAAAACAGATGTCAAATCCTATAAACTCGTGATAGGAATGAAAAATTAATTTACAGCAGTGCCTTCTAATGTGAAAATACGAAATGACAAACATTCTAATCCAAGTTCAATTCAAGCTTGCATGGTACAGTCAGTAGACTTACTAGTACATAAACAAAATAATACCAGTAGGACATCAACTCTGAGATTCATAAACTAGACATACATCAGAACACCGCCTCACATACAGTCGCACACTAAACAAACCCCAAACTTCATCCTAAAATCCATCACAAACAACTGTACATTATCCTGCATACACCAAAGAAACAGACCTCACAAGAACACAACAACCAAAAGATGCAACTAACTACAGGCCCCCACCAGCTTTCAATCACCAAGAGAACAAGGAAACCAAACCACCCCTGCTACCTGAACCTATTTCCTAACCAAGCCAGGGACCATGGCATATACAACCCCTTCATAAACTGCCTGAACAGCTACCTAGGCCCTTGAAAACACTTGGACAACATACACCCTTCACTTCAGCTTCCTGAACCAAAACACCCTCAACTTTGAACTCCTACAAACAAACGACTACATCACAGACCCCCTCCCTGCCTGCAAACCAAAGACCCTCTAACACCATACAGAAACAACCCTTACAAAACTCTTAGGCCACCAGCAGAACCACCTGACCCCTGCACTGCCTACTCCAGATAACCACATGGCTCTACAAGCATCTCACACTCTAACATTTTCCTAAACCAACTCACTGCCTCCAAAGCAATTCTCCACCACCTGCTACTAGCTAAATCCTCTCCAATCAGCCAGCAATACAGACCCCAAACAAGCAGCACACACACAGCCTTACACACTCTCAAACTCACATCCGCAGGCACAAACCTGCACATACACACCCTCTCACACCTGCACTAAACTCTCCTGCACCTACACCAAGCATCTAACACCCCTCACAGGCCACTAACAGCCTGCAATTACCTCTAAAATTCTTGCATTCAACCAGAACTATAAAACAACAGATTTTCAAACAACAGGACCCCTTAAGAATCCTTATCAACCAGAACTTAAATCAGAGCTGACAAAAGAAATGAAAACTTAACAGTAGTTTAGGCGAAACAAAGTTAAACATTTTAAGCCTCACTCACATTAATCTAAATGGTTTAAAGAGTAAATTTTCACCAAAGTTACTACTATAGCAACACATGAATGGATCAAAGATCCAAACTTTATTCAAATAAGATCCTTTTAACCTCCTCAAACTAGGACTTCATGAGTCATCGACTGGCCATCAATGCTAAATACAATCCTAAACATTAACTAAATCAGACTTCTCTTTTATTGCTTTGAAAGCATAGATCCTAAAAGACAGAGTACTCATCTAAACTGCACATATCGAATACACATGATAGAGATCTATTTCTAGATTCAAATATGGCATAAACTAATAAGAAATAAATCAAAGATTGCTCAATAAAATTCAGAATAGAAAAAGCAGATATAGTTGAGAATTTTTACCTTTTTGCGAGCAGCGAGCTAGGGTGAAGAATTGAAGAATGCAACTCGAAATAAAGCGACTTAAATGAGGTCGACGAATTGAATAGCAATGCGAAGACACAACCAAAAATCAATATCACTAATCAAACTAAACTTACCAATGTATAATCTGAGTTCTTTTTTATAAAATGTCTTAAGATATTTTAGCTGCTGCCCAGAACTCCAAGAAAAAATGAGTAAAACGAACAATATATTCCTGTGCACTAGGGTTTGATATTTTTTGGCTCCATCCTTTCAAAATATGCCTAAAACTGACATTCCACTTGAGTGATAAGGGTCAAAATTGTCTATCCCTCAAAGATGGTACAGTTTTGATTCTTATCCTCAAGGAAATGCCCGTTGGAGAAAGAATCACGGCTCGGATGAACTCAATTTGAATGAACGCCTAAGATGTGTCCAGCAAAGCAATGTACGGAGGAAGAAGACAACGATTTTAAGTGATTGTCGTTTTGAGGCAAGATTTGCTGCGTTTTGGTGATGAATCAAAGGAGAAATCCGCGGGTTTGACAGTTGAAAATGGGTCGCGGGTCAGGGGATCGGGTTTGGGAGAAACTGATGAAAGGGAGAAAATGAAGCGTGTATGTGTATAGGTGTATTATATGTATATTTGCGTGATTAGGCTAAATTTCAGGGCATAGAACGATTTTAGCCCCTTTTTAATATAATTATGTAAATGGAGGAATTGTATAGAATAAGCTGAAATTAAGGCTACGCATTGCAATTTTAGCCACTTTTAACTGAAATTTATAAATTACCTTTAATTTTCAAAATTAATTTTAATTTTAAAATAATTAGGCTTTTAATTGAAATTTTCGGGACAAAATTGGGTGTCAACAGCTGCCCCTCTTTACCCGGAAAAGGATGAAAGAGTTTTTAGGGCAAAGAAGTTGACGAGAAACCAATTTTGTCACGATAAAGCCAAGTACTTTGATTCCAAGAGCCAAAGTGCGAGGGTTATGGATATGGCCGAACTCCGGTTTCCGAGTTGCCTACATATCTCGGGCTGAAAGAGAATCAGGCCATATGTAGTTCGACGACACTTAGACACAAAGGCTCGCACGAGTGACAGGAAAGGACACACGAATAGGAAGAGTTCAAACTGACTCCCTAATCCGAAATGAAGGATTAGGATAGACTTGCTTGTTCGAGTGCGATTCTTCAGATCCTCGTTGACGAGTCTAGCTCATATCAATGATTGCCCCAGTTCACTGCTAAGAAAAAGTTCCACGTTTTGCTCCAAATGCTGCTGCGGTATTGCCAAAATTCTTTAAAGACTTAACAAACGATAAGCGAGTAACTGCTAATAAACTATAATAATTGGAATAAGAAATAAATAAAGGGGTCATACAAATTGTAATGCTGGTTGTTATGCCATCAACAAGTTCTTCTCTCGATCAACTGACAAGGTGCTCTGCCCGGAGAACCTCTAGGCTGATCATTATTCTGAAACGGTAAAGTGAAATAATTAGTAAAGCGGGAAAGAATTTGTGAAATGCAAGGCTTTCATAAGATAAGTTGACTAATGAGACATAGTGTCTCAAGTCGAATTGCCTATCTTTATCATCTACTTCAATTATAACATGTCAATATTGCAAGACAACCGACATCGCGAAACACGCCGAAAGCAGTGTTCCAACCGACTTGTCTTAAACTTTCAATCTACTTTAAATATAAAATGCTAATATTTCAAGACAACCGACATCGCGAAACACTCCGAAAGTGGTGTTCCAGCCGACTTGTCTTAAACTATCAATAAATGCCAATATTGCAAGACAACCGACATCGCGAAACACTCCGAAAGTGGTGTTCCAGCCGACTTGTCTTAAACTATCAATAAATGCCAATATTGCAAGACAACCGACATCGCGAAACACTCCGAAAGTGGTGTTCCAGCCGACTTGTCTTAAACTATCAATAAATGCCAATATTGCAAGACAACCGACATCGCGAAACACTTCGAAAGTGGTGTTCCAGCCGACTTGTCTTAAACTATCAATAAATGTCAATATTGCAAGACAACCGACATCGCGAAACACTCCGAAAGTGGTGTTCCAGCCGACTTGTCTATGAATATCGCGCGGTAAATTCTATAACAATGTTAAGATTTGAGAAAAGAAAAGTGCCGCCTTTTCGGCAATAAATCAATGACAAAGCATAATGCTTTAAATCATGAAGGGGTAATCTACAATGCAATCTCGGAATGTGCTCCATTCAATTGATAAAGCAATGAGGCGTCGGGTCATGAAGCATCCATCGTCCTAGCGCAATTTGAAAAAAACCTGCATATCCTATTTACAGGTGGATGAACCCGAATTGTTCATTTATAAGGCGAACGGGCCCAAAACGTTCATTTATAAGGCGAACGAGCCCAAAACGTTCAATTATAAGATGAACAAGCCCAAATCATAAAATAAAGCAAAAGACACAAAATTCATTAATGCATGTGCTTCTTCAAACTTAGCAATATCTGCAAATCACAACAATGGAATTTTAGTGAATTTTCTCATAGAGGAATAGAAATGAAACTGATATATTAACAATTGCGAGAATTATAGGAAGGAGAAATGCCGCCTTTCGGCAATAAACCGTGATAAAGCGTAATGCTTTAATTATCTAGTGGCAATCTGCAATGTGGTCTTGAACTGTGCTCCAATCATTTGATAAAGCAAATGAGACGTCCAGTCTTGAAGCACCCAATGTTCCAAAATGACTTAAAGTAAATCTGCATATCCGATTTACGGGTGGATGAACCCGAATTGTTCATTTTTAAGGCGAACGGGTCCAAAACATTCATTTATAAGGTGAACGAGCCCAAGACGTTCGATTATAAGGTGAACGAGCCTAAATTTGATAACAGCATGCGAAACAAAGTTGCAAATTGGATTAATTAAGGCAAGATAAGACAAAACCAATAAGCAAAGCTGGGTCATGTTGCTTGTATTGATAGTGCTGCAAAGCGTTGAATGCTGCCTCCAGTTCATATTGAATCTGATGTTCAATTCCTGCAAATTTAAAGTAAATGCATTGAAAAATGAGTAAATAATAAAGCAAAGGCTATAATGAAAAAGAAAGAAATAGATTTGCGCTGCATATGCGACAAGCCAAATAATCTCCGAGAAACTGATGGTCGCTAGTTCTCCTTATTCTTCCATTTTGTGGAATTCCTGCGCTCAAAGAAAAGGTCGTGAGTTTTAAACACTGTATGAAGCCTTAGTGATTTGCTTTGCTCCTCTTGTCTTGATGTTGAATTCTTCGGTAACATGCAAACAGATTTTGCCCCTGTTTCCAAAGAAAAAGTTGTTAGTTTTTTGACAAATAGTGGCTGGCTTGATTGAACACCTAATGCGGCCTCAAATCTGCATCTTCTTATATGGCACTCAGATGTACTGCTGCTGCGAGAGTTCGATGTTCTTGAAATTCTTCTTTTGCACAAAAGGATATCATCCATAATTGCTTTTGGCTTGGCTTATTTGGGGAAAATGGATTTTTATTGATTTCGGGATTAAAAGCCCAATTAAAGGGTACAAGATAGTTCATTACATAAAACTTCAAAAGAGTAGGAAAACATAAGATAGTTAGGCAAAGAAATGCCATTTTCAAAAAACAAAGTGTTGTCATTTGATCTTCTTGCTAAGCTTCACGCTTCCTTTTCAAATGCCTTGGTGCCAATTTTGATGAATCACCTCTGATGATAATCGCATTTGCTGCCGAATGACCATAGTTGCTTGCTTGCTCTTGCTTCACACTTATCTTGCCTTTTTCAATCATGTTCTGGATTTTGTGCTTAAGTGCCGAACATTCTTCTGTATCATGGCCTTGAATATTTGAGTGGTATGCACACCTCTTTGATAAATCAAATCCTTGAGGCGGATTCTCAGGAATCCATCCCCTCTTTGCTTGCAATAACCCTTCTGCTTTCAATCTCTCGAATATGTCTGACAATGATTCATATAGAGGAGTGAAAGTACGAGGTCTAAACTTCTTCGTGCTTTGATGACCAGATGGTGCCTGATAAGATCGATGCTGGCGACTTGAATTTTGCATATCATGATTGTAGTGCACTTGCGAAGGCTGAGAGTCTTGAATATTTTCAGGTGCATCAGAACAATTGAAAACTGGCATTGTAGTGTCATAGTCAATCAACCTTCCGGTTTGAAACTTTTCTTCCAAAATCTTTGCATACCGGATTAAACTGGGAAAATCCTTTAAATTGGCAAAAAGTAGCTTTTTGTAAAATATGCCTTCTTGAAGGTCAATGAAAGTTGCTATCAGCTCATCTTCAGGCAATGAAGGATGCATCTTAGAAGCCTCTAGCCTCCATCTCACAGCAAATTCTGCAACAGACTCATGCGGTATCTTCTTGATTTTGCGCATATCAACAGACTCTTCTTGAAGGTCAATGAAAGTTGCTATCAGCTCATCTTCAGGCAATGAAGGATGCATCTTAGAAGCCTCTAGCCTCCATCTCACAGCAAATTCTGCAACAGACTCATGCGGTATCTTCTTGATTTTGCGCATATCAATTAGATAAGGATCTCTTACTATGTTGAACTTGTATTGTTCCACAAAGTCTCCAGCCATGTCTTCCCATGTGTGCCATTTGGTAAAATCCTGTTTAGTATACCATGCAAGTGCCATTCCTGATAAACTCTGACTAAACAGTCTCATTAGCAAAGCTTCATTCTTCCCAATTCCGATCAATCTGCCGCAATAATCTTTCAAATGAATGTAGGGATTTCCCTTTCCATCGAAAGTGTTGAGTTTTGGTATGTTGTACCCACGTGGAAGCTCAATATTCGGATGAATGCACAAGTCTTCATAACATAAACTCTGAATGTTCCTAGAGCGCAATTCTTTTCCTATGATCTTTCTCAAAATCTGTTCATCCACATTGTGAGGATAAGTTGTCTCAACTTCTTTCTTAGGCAATTCTGGTGAACGCACTATCAATTGATTTGATTGACTCTCCACAACAGGTATAGTGATAAAAGGTGGTTGGTATACAGTTGCAGCTGGCCAAGCATTTGGATTGGTAAGATATTCTTGTGGGATTTGTGGATATATAATATGTATAGGCATTTGGTAATTAGGCATTGTTAAGTAAGGTGGATTGGAGGTAAAGCTTGTATTTGGAAAAGGTTTGCTAGTATTGACAAAGTTGACAATCCTATTCCTTTGGACCACATGTTCTTCAACATCATCATTCTGTGCTTGCAAGATACTCATACCAGAACTGGTTGGCCGAAGCTGCTTTGCCATGTTGTTTTGTCCTTGATGCAGATTCTCAACCATTTCAGTGTTCAATGCTAGCCAACCTTTAACAAATGAATTCTACACATTGAACAAAAGCAAGTTAATACGTAAAATGATAATGCATGCATAAAATTTCAAATGTAAAATAGGCCATTAGGACGAATGGATGGGACCAAAATCCCAACTCAACACATGAGTAAAATATTTAAGAGTTCGAAACTCAATGATCAACAAAAATTGATTTTTCAAGACGTGAATTGGGAAAAACAACTTTGAAAGTTTTTACTAAATTAGTATGCGTGCTAGACCATTTTGACACAAATTGCTAAAATGGTCGGCTTATTTTGAACATCAATGCTTTGCTCGACTATCGATTCTTCCTTGCAAAAATGACAGTCTGCACCAATCCTTGAAATTGCTTCTAATAACGACCAAACCAACGCAATGCCTTCAACTTGCTTTTTGCAAAATTCTGCCCCAGTTATGACTTCAACATTTCAACTTGCTTTGCAAAACTGCCCCAGTTATGACTTTCAACACTTCAAACGGTTTTGCAAAAGCTGCCCCAGTTGCAATCTCTCACGTCTTCTACTTGCTTTACAAAATTTGCTCCAGTTTCTATCTTTGGAAAAATTAAAATTTAAATACTAAAGGGTCGAGCCAGATGGAGGAGCCTACGTATCCCTCCTTAGGAATCAGACCGTGTGTAGTTCTGCTTACACAAAAGAGAATTTTCAAATGCTGGTGTAACCGAAACTCGATATGAGTTGCCTACGCTTCCCGCCTTGGGAAACCGGTTACAGTAGTTTGCTTACATAGAAAAAGATTCAAACATTCATAATTTGATATTCTTTCTTTTCTTTCAACAAAACTAACAAAAGAAAATTACAATAGTTACTTCCTAATACTACAAATAAACTAACTTCTGCTTCTGCAACTCTACTGCTTTCTGGAGCTTGATAGGTGCCTAAATGCCCTTCTTCGAGGAACCTCCCTTTGCATATGGAAAGATTGCGACAAAAGGTTCACCAGTGCCATTTGTGGGTAGAATTTTGACCTGGCCAGAGTTAATCAAGGTTTCAACTTTCTGCTTAAATAAAGTGCATTCTTCAATAATATGCCCCTGCATCCCTGAATGGTAAGCACAAAATTTTCTCAAATTGTCAGGCTTATGTGACCAATACGGCTTTGATTCTATAGGATGTACCAAATTGAATCCCTTGAGCCTCTCAAACAATCTTGTGTAAGATTCTGGGAGTCGTGTGAATGCGAAAGCAGATCTTTTGGCGCGGTTTGACTGTGAACTTGGATTGACAACTACTTGCCTGTGTGCACTAGGTTCCCCTACTATGACTGGCAAAGGTTTTGAAATGACAACCTGTCCTTTGTCTTTGGATTGTGCCTCAACCAATTCACAGTTTCTCTTGTCAGAAATTATTGCAAACGGCTCTTCTTGAAGTTCTACAGATTTTCTTTTCAGTGGATTGCCCCTTGCAAAGGTTAGGTTCGGGAGTTCGTACTGCTTGACAAAGTTACGAGCTAAGTCATCCCATGTGAATCGCTTTCCAAGGTCTTGTAGCGCAAACCACGTTAAAGCCGGCCCCGCAAGCGTCTTAACAAATAACCTCAACTTGATTCCATTGCTTTTTCCAAATATTGCCACCCAATCAGTGAATGCTTTCAAATGATTATGAGGATTTCCTATCCCATCATACACTGGTGGATAAACCATGTCAAGAAACACATTTTCCTTTTCTGCTCCACCTAAGCCTGCTTGAGATGGTAGAGCCTTCCCATCTGCCATTGTGCTATTGTTCTCTTTAGCATTGGGAAGCCCTTCCCCGTTGCTTTTCTCATTGCTTGTTTTTTATGAGAAGCCACCAAATTCCTTCTCCAACAGAAATGCATGCAAATTAGGGAACTGTTGAGCATCACACTCAAATGCTGGAGCTACTTGCATTGTAGGAGGTGCAACAGTATAGATAGGAGCCACAGGAACACTTGGTCCAGGGCTTGACACATTTCTTACTGGGTTGCGAGCATCCATGAGCGCGACAACCAATTCAGTAAGGCTATCAAGTCTCTTTTCCAAACTTGCTACGGTTGCTTCAAGCTTGTTAACCTTGTCTTGGTGGGATCCATCATTTCCAGTCAAGTCAATCACAGCAATTTGACGAGCCATAGGTCCTGATTTTGATGTTCAAATAATTAACCCTTTAGCAACGCATACGGAATTTAATAAATATTTATTAAAGATGAAACTGACGGGTCAACTTATTCCAAAATGGATAAATTGAGACCGTACTGAAAAGACCCAAAATTTAGAGCAAGACACTCATTTTGTTAAAGCAAACCAGGCGCAGAAACGCTTGTTTAAATCTGAAATTATTTTTAAAAGGAAAACATACTTGCGAATACTTTGAAATATGACGCTAAACAATATTTTGCAAAATGACAAGGCTGGGGTTAAGATAAACAGAATAACATTTAAAAGATGTTTTAAAATAATGGTATGCATGAATTCAAATGATAGATGAATGACTTCAAAAAGCGGTTAACTTTTACAAAAGATAGGTTGAAGTAACATAACGTTAAGCTTACCATACCGCTGAACAAATTCAATCACAACGCAATCAGTGCCAACAAATTTCAGGCAAGCAGCACATATTTAGCAAGTAATTGCATTTTAGACAAATAATTTGACATGTGGAAAACACAAATAATTGAGTGTAAATAAAAATACAAACGCATCCTACCCTGTAAGGTACCTCTTTGTGCCAGAGGTGGGCCTAAGATGCGCAAACAAGTGATAACGAAAAATAGTTCATGCCAGTTTTGAGCAATCCAGATTTAGAGTAAGCGATAAATAGTAACAATAATCGATAACAATCAGCTCTCCGCCTCGACATTGCAATTCCATTATCCCAACTAACTTCCAAAAAGCTGGTGTCAACTCGAAATTTTGACACAGCTCCTGCTCTCTACAACATCTGCACAAAATTCTAAACCCAAATGCCTAAAACTGAAACAATCCTCTATACCTTTCACAAACATCAACGCTCCACCAAGCACAACTCCCAATTATTTCACAACATCCAGGGGTGAGATTTTCAATTGCCTTCACAATACCAGACTGCAAATCATGAAAGACGCCAATTGGCCTTTCAAAATAAAACCTCACTGGTCCTCAGCTTTAGACAAGCCTCTCAGCTTCCTAGGTTTTGCAAGGCTCACAGACCTTGTTCATAGGGCTCCTCACTGGTCCTCGGCTTTAATCAAGCCTCTCAGTTTCCTAGGTAGCCAAGACCGCACTGGTCTTCAAGGAGGGACCCCACTGGTCATTCAAAGACACAGGGGCTTCAATCTCCTAGTATGTGACAAGCATACTTCATTCCATAAGAATTTGCAGCTGGTTAGTCAACATGTGCATGCACACACGCAAAGCCATTCACGAGAGGGACCCCACTGATCTTTTAAAGACACCAGGGGCTTCGCCTCTTAGATCTCACTACACCATATCATCTCCAAAACACAAGCCAACTAAATCTGCCTAACTTTTCCCCGACTACAATTCTACCTTGTTCACAAAAATCTGCATTATGATCTCAATTCTGCTAAATTCCTCCATTTTCTGACCTAAAAGACAACATAGGAGACAAAATTCTAAATCTGATTTTGCTCAAAACATGGTTAGGACTGAGGATTCGTTATCACATAGCACATAATATGCATCGTCGTTGGGTTTCAAGAACCTGTTGACGTAAGGACGATTTCCTAACTATGGAGGCGGTATCAAGGACCGGGTCATGACTAAGGTGTAAATGCATGCATGCTCCTAAAAGCTCCATCTAAGAGTGGGCTAACGGTTGAGGCTAACTCGATCTATGCGGGATAGACTTAGCCTCACAACGCAGTAGAACTGGCCATGACAAAACCAGGCAATCTCAATATCCCGAACTAACTTTTGGTGACACGAAAGAAGTTTCAAAGAGTGAGGTAAGGGCAATGCCCTTCCTGCATAACTACCCGTCAAGCGGGTGCCCCGTGATGAAATCGAGGAGGTGAAAGAGAATTGACAGGCTCCATGAGGGAGGAAATATGAACGGAATGCAGACTATGCACAAATAAAAACATGCTTCAATACATTCATTTCCAACAATTAATTCTACGCATGCAAACAAACAAAGAGTTAAGCTACACACACATACAATCAACACATATATAAATAAAGCAAATTCGTGAAAATCTTTTGGTTAGAACCATTTGCGTATCCCCAGCGGAGTCGCCACGCTGTTGAACCCTCCCGAAAAATGCACACAAGTATGCACCGGGATTTGATTTCAACAAAATGGATACTCCAAAGGGTTTTCTTTGGAGTCGCCACCTAATTTAAGGATTATTAGGAACCTAAGTTAACTAAGGAGTGCAATTTATTCTTTATTAAAAAAAAAGAAATTAAATTCAGAGATTCTAGGTAAGTGGTTCTATTAAATTCGAAAGAAGGTCCCTAATGGGAGCACTTTCGAAAATCCGCTAAAAGCGGTTATTCCGGCGATTTTTACGAATTTTACTTAAAGATAATTAATTTAGGATAAATTTTAAATAAAAATGAATAAATAATAAATAATATAAATAAGATAAGATTTGATTACACCAATACTTAGATAAACAAACAACAAAACTTAAGATTAATTAAATGAATAATGGAATAATGGTTGATTGATTAATTAATAGAATAAGTAAAGATAAAATGGAGTTAGATAATTAAGTAAAACAAACTAGATAAATAATTTGATAATAATAATAATAATAAAGGATTAATTAATTAATTGAATGAATAGAAAAATAAATAACTCAATTAAATAAATGAATACTTATAAATTTTAATTAAATAAAGGAGTAAATGAATAATAATTGATTAATTAGATAAATAAATAAATATTAATTGATTCAATAAATGATTAATTAAAATTAAATAGATTAGATTAAATAAATAAATAAAGGATTAAACTTTAATTGATTAACTAAATTAATAAATTAGATTAGATAAATAGACAATTGAATATTTAATATAATAAATAAAGAAGCAATCCGAATACGAATTATGACGAGGGTACGATTTTTATTCGAATTTGATTTTGCACTCATTAATTGACAAAGATTCTAAACATCCATAAATTAATTGGCGATTCGAAAAGAAATGATGCAAAGCATTTATATAAAAAAATAATTTAAGTGATTTACAATAGTTATTCACAATTCAAATATCATTTTCTATCCTACCGGGCTACTAATCCGGTCTATGGGGAAATCCTATACAACATGCATTTTCTAAGGGAGCGGGGAAAGATGGAGTTTAGAAGATAGAACCCGGAAGCGCAAACTCAATCACTGAGTCTTGGACTTTGTGATTTTCATTTTTTCCTTTACATTTTCGGGGATATCAAGTCCCGAAAATGCGAAGCGGAGCAAATAACTTCAAATTCAAACAGCCGTCCCAATTTATGAGTTTTAATCAACTAGTCCCCAAGAGTGTGTCCATGCCAAAGAAAAAGGAGATAAGGATTAGTAAAGGTTAAGCATAATACCTAGAAACAACTTTTAAATTAATAGTGTATGAAATTAATACAAATAGCTAAACCTACTTAAAGGAACAAAAAAAAAAAAAACATAACAGGTCAATACTTAATTTTATGAAGAAGAAAACGATGCAGACTTGTTGAAGGAAAATGAAATTGAACAATTTATTTGACTATTTGGCTTATAGACACAACATGTGTTCATTTAATGCTTTGGCAAGACCCAAAATGAAGAATAGCAGAAGAAATACCAAGATAAGTTAGTCAGCAAAAGATGATTATTTGGCTTATAGACACAACAGTTCGGTGTTAGCAAGAATACTGCTACCTACTTGTCTATTTACGAATACCCATTTCAATTCATCGTACTCCAAGCTTTGCTAGTCACTTCGTGTGCAGTCAAAGGAAGCATTGTGAAAAGTTTACTTCCTCAAAGTTGATATGCTTAAAATTATACAACAATAACAAACTTGTTCAATCTTAGAAGCACAGTGCTTCTCAATATAGGGTTCATGCTTCCTGATATCTATGAATCCTCCATCAATAACTCGCTTATCTTTCCTTTTGTTAAATCTCATTTAGTTTCAGTTCCTCCCTGGCAACCTTGCTAATTAAGTTCATTGAATTATTTTGACAGAGACAACATATCGATACCACCCGAATACAATTACGAAAACAGATGTCAAATCCTATAAACTCGTGATAGGAATGAAAAATTAATTTACAGCAGTGCCTTCTAATGTGAAAATACGAAATGACAAACATTCTAATCCAAGTTCAATTCAAGCTTGCATGGTACAGTCAGTAGACTTACTAGTACATAAACAAAATAATACCAGTAGGACATCAACTCTGAGATTCATAAACTAGACATACATCAGAACACCGCCTCACATACAGTCGCACACTAAACAAACCCCAAACTTCATCCTAAAATCCATCACAAACAACTGTACATTATCCTGCATACACCAAAGAAACAGACCTCACAAGAACACAACAACCAAAAGATGCAACTAACTACAGGCCCCCACCAGCTTTCAATCACCAAGAGAACAAGGAAACCAAACCACCCCTGCTACCTGAACCTATTTCCTAACCAAGCCAGGGACCATGGCATATACAACCCCTTCATAAACTGCCTGAACAGCTACCTAGGCCCTTGAAAACACTTGGACAACATACACCCTTCACTTCAGCTTCCTGAACCAAAACACCCTCAACTTTGAACTCCTACAAACAAACGACTACATCACAGACCCTCTCCCTGCCTGCAAACCAAAGACCCTCTAACACCATACAGAAACAACCCTTACAAAACTCTTAGGCCACCAGCAGAACCACCTGACCCCTGCACTGCCTACTCCAGATAACCACATGGCTCTACAAGCATCTCACACTCTAACATTTTCCTAAACCAACTCACTGCCTCCAAAGCAATTCTCCACCACCTGCTACTAGCTAAATCCTCTCCAATCAGCCAGCAAAACAGACCCCAAACAAGCAGCACACACACAGCCTTACACACTCTCAAACTCACATCCGCAGGCACAAACCTGCACATACACAACCTCTCACACCTGCACTAAACTCTCCTGCACCTACACCAAGCATCTAACACCCCTCACAGGCTACTAACAGCCTGCAATTACCTCTAAAATTCTTGCATTCAACCAGAACTATAAACAACAGATTTTCAAACAACAGGACCCCTTAAGAATCCTTATCAACCAGAACTTAAATCAGAGCTGACAAAAGAAATGAAAACTTAACAGTAGTTTAGGTGAAACAAAGTTAAACATTTTAAGCCTCACTCACATTAATCTAAATGGTTTAAAGAGTAAATTTTCACCAAGTTACTACTATAGCAACACATGAATGGATCAAAGATCCAAACTTTATTCAAATAAGATCCTTTTAACCTCCTCAAACTAGGACTTCATGAGTCATCGACTGGCCATCAATGCTGAATACAATCCTAATCATTAACTAAATCAGACTTCTCTTTTATTGCTTTGAAAGCATAGATCCTAAAAGACAGAGTACTCATCTACACTGCACATATCGAATACACATGATAGAGATCTATTTCTAGATTCAAATATAGCATAAACTAATAAGAAATAAATCAAAGATTGCTCAATAAAATTCAGAATAGAAAAAGCAGATATAGTTGAGGATTTTTACCTTTTTGCGAGCAGCGAGCTAGGGTGAAGAATTGAAGAATGCAACTCGAAATAAAGCGACTTAAATGAGGTCGACGACTTGAATAGCAACGCGACGACACAACCAAAAATCAATATCACTAATCAAACTAAACTTACCAATGTATAATCTGAGTTCTTTTTTATAAAATGTGTCAAGATATTTTAGCCGCTGCCCAGAACTCCAAGAAAAAACGAGTAAAATGAACAATATATACCTGCGCACTAGGGTTTGAGATTTTTTGGCTCCATCCTTTCAAAATATGCCTAAAACTGACATTTCACTTGAGTGATAAGGGTCAAAATTGTCTATCCCTCAAAGATAGTACAATTTTGATTCTTATCCTCAAGGAAATGCCCGTTGGAGAAAGAATCACGGCTCGGATGAACTCAATTTGAATGAACGCCTAAGATGTGTCCAGCAAAGCAATGTACGGAGGAAGAAGACAACGATTTTAAGTGATTGTCGTTTTGAGGCAAGATTTGCTGCGTTTTGGTGATGAATCAAAGGAGAAATCCGCGGGTTTGAGAGTTGAAAATGGGTCGCGGGTCAGGGGATCGGGTTTGGGGGGAAACTGAAGAAAGGGAGAAAATGAAGCGTGTATGTGTATAGGTGTATTATATGTATATTTGCGTGATTAGGCTAAATTTCAGGGCATAGAACGATTTTAGCCCCCTTTTTAATATAATTATGTAAATGGAGGAATTGTATAGAATAAGCTGAAATTAAGGCTGCGCATTGCAATTTTAGCCACTTTTAACTGAAATTTATAAATTACCTTTAATTTTCAAAATTAATTTTAATTTTAAAATAATTAGGCTTTTAATTGAAATTTTCGGGACAAAATTGGGTGTCAACAATTTTTAGTTGAATTGTTATATCCAATTACTATAATAAAGTAAGGCCTCAATTGTTTGTATCTTACTTCAAACTTTTTTCATTTTACATTATATCTGCGATAACTCTAGATTAGAAACTAAGCATGTTTTGCTAGAGGGAGGTATCATGAATATAATTTCAATGAAATTCCATCTTATACGAGCTTGTTCTTATGTGAAATTAGTGAATGTTGTTAATAGCTACCTAAAATATCTTAGCCCCATGTATCATGTCTGTCTATTGGACTTATTTAAAGAATGAGTCCTTAGATTTCTTTCAATTTTGTATTTGAAGTTTCCTTATTACGCTTCCCTGCTAGTATGTTAAAAGACTTGTGGTCTTTAAGTTCACTTCTTAAGGATACACATATGTTCACTAATCCCTTGTATATCTCGCTGGAAGTCTAAGTAGACTATACATCTATTCACTATCCTATAGGAGGGTATTTTTTATTGCTTTTAATTTGTACAGTTCCTCCCAATATCAAACAACTCACTGCCCTTGTTGAAAAGCAGCAGAAACAACTTTATTCTTATCTACTGATTGGCCATGATGGATAGGAAGAGTGCTTGGAAGTTAATTATTTTTGTATCTCACTTTTGCAGGTGAAGGAAATGCACAAGTTGAAGATGAAAGTAGCGATGGTGAAGACCTTAAAGACCTTGAAGACCTTACTTAATTAGTAGTATTGGTTGACTTTCGAAATTTTTGATATTCTAAGGAACTTTAATTTTGGAAAATATTGAAACCAATGCGAACTGATTTTAGAATTGACAAGCTATATATATATATATATTGCTACAATGGATGATATTAGTTTGATAATCATATCCTTTATGATTTCCATTTTGAATTTATTTCTCTTCATAATATATTAATCTATAAGAAAGATTATAGGTGCTAAATAATGTCGCACCATTTCGAATGGTTGCAATAGATCTAAAAACGTTGCAATAAACAATAAAATTGGTTCCAATAGGTCTCTTAAACCGTTGCAATAAATCGTGCAAACCGTTGCAATAGTTTAACAAACTGTGGCAATTGATCATATTAACCGTTGCATTAGATACTGTACGAGTGTTTTAGAAAACGTCTATGGCAACGGTTTTAAACCGTTCCAATGAACACGACATTACAGTCGCAATAGGTCGAGGATAAAACCGTTGTAATAGTCAGTTCTAAGGCAACATATTATGTAACCGTTGCAAAAACCGTTGTAATAAATCTATGGCAACGCGAGCAGATGAGGCGGTTGATAAACCGTTGCCATACATGTATAGCAACGGTTTTTGTGTCTGTTGCAACGGTTTTCTTGGCGTTGCTATAAGTCTAATTTCTAGTAGTGAATATACCATCGTTGTTTGGAAAATTATCCATACCCTCATCATTTGGCATAATCTCCATAGCTGTAAGATGAGCACATGTATTAAAATAAAACAAACAAAAATTAACACCTATATGCTTGCACCTAAGAACCATGACATTGGTGTTGGGGGTAGAAATACTTCATATGTAAAACTCACAGTATTTGTGCTGGGAAACAAAAAAAGTATGCTATAATACTTTGTTATACAAAGTCTCATTATTTTGAACTGGGATACAAGTACTTGTTAAATACAGAGTCCCAGTATTTTATCATGGGGCACATAAAGCTTTTTGGCCCACCCTCCCCAGACTGACTCCCAGACATTGGTGCTGGTGGCACAAATACTTCATATGTAAACTCACAGTATTTGTGCTGGGGAACAAAAAAGTATGCTATAATGCTTTGTTATACAAAGTCTCATTATTTAGAACTGGGACACAAGTACTTATTAAATACAGAGTCCCAGTATTTTATTATGGAACACACAAGCTTTTTGCTCCCCCTCCCCCCACGCTAACTCCCAGACACCGGTACTGAGGGTGCATGCACTTCATATGTAAACTCACAGTATTTGTGTTGGGAAAGAAAAACATATGCTATAATATTATACAAAGTTCCATTATTTTAAACTGGGACACAAGTACTTGTTAAATACAGAGTCCCAGTATTTTATCATGGGACAATAGTCTATCCCCAACACGAGTTACAGTATATAGTACTAGGGCACAAGGTTTCACAAAAAAAACGTTGCCCTTAAAAAAACACCCACCATTTACAATGGAATCTAAAGCTTATATTGTACTTCAATGGAAGATCCAAATATTTTTCGAAACAAAACATAACCTAATAACCCAATAGCCCATAAAAAAAATGAAAAAATAGCAATGCGAAGTAAAACAGTTACCTTAATAGACGAAACAACAAAAAAATTTACTAATTCAAGCAAATCCAAGGCTTCAATATCTAAAAAATAAGAGAGTTTCTGTATTTCGTATATTTCTGAGAGAATTCAAAAGTCACAGTAAAAAGAGAGAGAAATAAACCCTCGAATAAGTTAAAAATAAGGAAGGATAAAAGCGAAATTTTCAAAATAGCATAAAACAGCGTCGTCACAAAATAACTATAAAAAGCGCGCGTGGTGGCTATTTCTCAGCGAATTGCTGCGCAGTGACTACGCATCAAATAGCGGGTGCTAAAGTGGCTCCCCCGCGAAATTTTTATATTCGGTTCGTCTAGGGGTGAGATGGGCTGAGAATCACCTTCTTCTTTTTTGGGGCAAAGTACAAAAATAGCCATTTTTGCCACTACTATTTAGTTTCGGACAATTTTTTTCCTTGGTTATGTAAAATAGCGACTTTTTAAAATTTCAATCCTTATGGGCTGAAGCTCAGGTCTTGTGGGCTGAACTTCATGCCTAAGATATGAAGTTCTGCTTCAGCCTGCAAAGGCTGAACTTTTAGGCATAGAATGCGTAAACTTCAACTCTTGTGGGCTGAAGTTGAACTTCAACCGTTGTGGTATGAAGTTCAGCTCACAAGGATTGAAGTTCCAAAAATGGTTAATTTTGCACAACTAAGTAAAAAGTGGTCTGAAACCAAATAGCAGTGGCAAAAGTGGCCTTTTGGACGAAATTTTTTTCTCTTTTTTGGGGTTGATTACATAAATGGCAGCCCATATGAAGTTATTTACTTTCATATATCACTTACTTTTTGTAGCCACAATATTAAATTAATATTAGGTAATAAAAATACAAGTAATAATCATTAGTTAATATAAATTTCCTTAAACTAAGATATCTTTCAATCTTGAGAGATAAGTAATCAGTGCTATTATAGGAAAACAACAAACTTCATCTTTCTCCAATAATTAATAGTGTTATTATAGGGTTGATATATTTATGGATAATCCTATTTTTCTTAATAATTTTTGACCTAGTCTTTCATATTTTAATTTCATGTATATATATAGAAGCAATTATGGCATACTAGATGTCCATAATAAATGAATACGGGAAAATATTAAATTAATATATACTAAAATAATATATTAACATATTAAATAAATATATACTAAAATAAATACGGGATAAATATTAAATTAATATATAGTGAATAACTATTGGATACATAATATGTGAATAAATATTACATAATATGTTAAAATATTAAGTGATTAATATGTAGAAAAATAAAATAATTAATCGTGAATATCGGGTAGGTACATAATAAATATATTGAGTATTCATAAACTATTTTTTAATCACAAATGAACCAATACAACTTATATAAAAGAATACTTAGTACGTACATAAAATACAACATACTTAAAAGTAATGAAAAAATAAGATAGAAACTAACTAATAAAATATATTAAATAGTGACTTTGATTTGAAAAGATAAAGGAACAAATCTGCTATAAATCTGCCCACATAATCCGATCATGTAATCCGCCCACATTCATATCTTTAATTGACATTTTAATTTTTTCTTTTTTTGGATTAGGTATAATTATTCTCTATAATTAAGAGATAAAGATGTAATAGTTAACAATTTATAAAATAAGCTGAATGACTAGAGAAAGTAAGGGAGGAAAAAATGCGTTTAGGAACAGTAAATAAGTACTACTAATGTGCTTATGGATAATTTTACCTACCATTTCCTATCTCTACCATTTCATTATGAGCTTAAATTTCATAGACATAAATAATTTTGGGACAATTATAAAATATACAACCCTAATATCATATTTACAAAAAATACCAATACTTTACCACTTTACGAAATATAGAAATAGTTTTTTTTACATAGCATATACAACTTACTTTAAAACCATAGAAATGAAGCTTTTACCCCCTCTCACTCCCACTGCTTCAGACACGGCAGCAGCCGGTTGCCACCGGTCAATCGTCGATTTTTTTTTTTTTTTTTTGGATCTACAAAACAAAACATACAAAAAATACACATATATATATATATATTGATACTTTATATAAATTATTGTTTTGAAGCTACATAAAATCAAACATGCAGAAACATACAAAAATATACACAAACATACAAAGATATACAAAATATATATATAAATAGTTTTATCATTCTATACAGACACATGCACAAACATACAACATCATACACATATATACACCAACATACACTTAGAAAAGTGGAGATAGATATTTATACAAAAAATACAAGGACACACGTATTTTGTACAAAAAAATACAAACATATTACATACTATACACATACAAAAGAGGGGGGAAAAGGAGCAATCGCAAAATCCACCGAAAAACACAGATCAGGGGCAGCCCATTGCTGCAGTGCAGCAGCGCCACTACACTGTGGTGGCAGCAGCACTATAACAGCGCAGAACAGTGACGGGAGGAACAGTAGCAACGACGGGGCTGCTGGTCGCCAGCGAGGGGGAAGGGACGGCGGCGGGAGGGTAGGTGGATGGGTGGAGGAGGGGAGAGAAGGAGAGAGAGAGAGAGGAAGAAATTAGGATTTTATATTTGGGGAGGGAGAAATGAGAAAGTAGTATATAAGGTAATTATTGGAAACTATTACTATATTTTCTAAATATTGTAAAAATATTATTTTTTTATAATTTAGCTATTAGGGTTGTCAACTGGTATAAATTTTTCTATAATTTTATACAATCAGTAAATTTAACTTATTGATAAGTTATCAGATCGGTTGTAATATGGATAGTCACATATCGTCAGTCAACTTAACGTGCCAATGTCAAAATTATTTACATTGCCATTATACAAAACATAAAAGCTCTTATTCGCATATATATTTGCATTGTTTCTCTTTTCTTTCTTTGACGCCGCTTTTTTTGTCTGTTCTTTTTTTTTTTTTTTTTTTGGAAGGGGGAGGTGAATGGGTTGTAGAACCAGTTATATCATCTGATTTCGAGACTCAAGCAAGCTCCTGATTCATTTAGTGCAAGACAATAGTTCTATGCACTCACGAGAGTCATTGCTTAAAATTATATAGTGCACTTGCTCAAATTGTACAGATGGATATCTCTTTAAGGAAAATCTTATGTGGGCCGCTATGATCGAAACTTTATTCTCGAAACACAAAAGAGTAAAGGAAAAAAAAAGTAAAAATTTTGCGTAGGCACTTGCTTGGCGCGTGTTTATTGATTTGTAGCTGTCAAAAATAAATTCACTGAGAAATAGCTATTTTCGGACTATGTTCAAAGTCCCAGTATTTTATTATAGGACTTTATATAAAGCTTTAGTAAACTAACCACATAACAAAATAATGTGACCTTGAACTACAATGTTCAAAGGTCCCATTTTTTGTTATGAGACTTTATATATAAAGCTTCAGTCTCATAATAAAAAAATGGCTACGCATCAAAATTTCCCGGAAAAAAGTGAAATTTTGATGCGTAATCATTTTTTGATGCGCTAAATGAGTATTATCCACCATTTTAAAATTAATTGAGGAATAACCAAAAATTCGCGCGCACACGTATACTCCATTAGCGTTGCAAACACCCCAGACTAGTCTCAGTATTTTATAGTGGGACTTTGAACTAACATGTTCAAAGTCCCAGTATTTTATACTGGAATTCATGTACTGGAGCTTTATATATAAAGTCCCAGTATAAAACACTAGTGTTCAAAGTCCCAGTATTTTATATTAGGATTAGTGTTTAAGTGATCCCAGTATTTTATATTGGGACTTTCCCAGTATTTTATACTGAAATTTATCCGGAGGTGGCTAGTTCTCAAATAGTTTTGCGCCGCTGACTAGTATTCAATTAGCGCGTGCTAAACAGGTTCCCACGCAAAAATTTTACAAAAACAAAAAAGAGAAAAAGCCAACAACAATTAAATAGTACCTAGAAATACAAATTCTCACGAATTATACATACTTAAAAGAACAAGAGGACAAGAAAAGTTACCGTATGAGGATGTAGAGAGATTTTCATTGAAATTTGCTAAAGTCTTCTGCCAAGCAAATAATGATCTTCTTTTCACAAATTTCATGTAAATAAAAAAATTTACATCACACAAAACTCCCAATCATCATCTTTTTAAAGAATACTTTTTGTTGCTAATCATCTAAAGAAAGCTTTATTCCTTACTCTTTTGAGTTTTAAGAGAAAAGATGATACTACATAGTAGTAGTAGGAAGCTTGAATCACAAAAAACGCAGTTCCCAATTCCTTCAAACCGACAGGCAGTCCTCATATCTCTTTTCTCCCTTTCTCTTTTTTCACCTTTTCTCTTTTTACCAAAGTTCTGATTTAGAAACCTACTACTCATACATACACACTAAATTTTTGTATACTATAGACTAAAGAGTATCCGGAAAAAATAAAATAAAATAAAATAAAGATGTAAAGAGTAAAGTCGCCGATCCTACTTATATTTTGTGACCAAGCAAGAGTAATATTTCTGCATCTAAGTTGCCCTTATAAAAATGAATTTAATTTCTGTCACTGGTAGCGTAAATACAATTTTAATTATCTCGTCTTATTGTTAAAAAGATTGCTAGTAATAATTGCTTAATTATAAAAATAAGATTAGTAACCTAAAAGTAAGACATGTGTTTTATTGAAATATGTTAAAATTGCATTATCGGTATATAATATAAGTAATTTTACCTCCGACTTTGATCTAATGGAAAGAGTACAATACATCAAGTATGATTAAATAGAGTATTTTTAATGATAAATGAGCAAATTTGATCTAATCCAATATGTGCGTTTCTCAATTATTTTATTGAATATTTATTATCTTCTACCTGTACAAGTAATATCATTTACTATCAACCAAGATTTGGGTAAAGACAAACTATCGTAATCATTTGTACATCAATGGGATTCGAATCCTAATTCATTGCTAGACCTCACTTTTGAATACATTAACCAAGCAAAAGTGACAGTGGTAGTCCAAGTTGCTCTTACACTAATTTGTGAAAGATAAAGCCCACATGTTTTATTTTCACAAAAAGGTTTAGTTAGTCTAAATTTTCTTAGAATCATTCTAATTGTCATTATTGATGTATCTAGTTAATTTATTTCTAGAAAAGATAACCAGTCCAACTTCCAATTATCCATCTGCCTTTATCCCTTTACATAAGAGCCGAAAAGAAGTGAGAGAGAAAGAGGGACAAATTAGCTTTGCCTCACATGCTTTCCACTTTCTCATACTAAACCAACAACTACAAGAAAGGAACAAAGCCCCCCTTCTCCTAATCCCCTATTAATTCCCTTCACTTCTTCCCTTACTTGACAACAAATAACCAAAGAACTTGTCATACTATATATCACCCTAATAAAATTCAAGAATCCAAAATCTTCACTTCTCCATCTTTGAACTCTTTCTTCAAAACACCCTACTAGTTGGCAAGTTTACATTTTTCTTTAGAGGATTCATCATAAATTGAGAGTTTATCGTATTAGAGATGAGGACTGGTGGTTATACTTTCCAACAGTCGTTAACTTCTGAATCTTCAACCATAGTGAAACAAGCTGTGAACTTAGCTAGAAGAAGAGGCCATGCACAAGTCACACCTCTTCATGTAGCAAGTGCTATGCTCACTTCTTCCACTGGACTTCTTAAAAGAGCTTGTCTTCAATCACATTCTCATCCACTCCAATGCAAAGCACTTGAACTCTGCTTCAATGTTGCACTCAATAGACTTCCTACCTCTGTTTCAAGTCCAATATTAGGCCCTCATTCACACCTCCCTTCACTTTCTAATGCCTTAGTTGCTGCCTTTAAAAGGGCTCAAGCTCATCAGCGCCGTGGATCGATAGAAAATCAGCAACAGCCCATTTTAGCCCTTAAAGTTGAAATAGAACAGTTAGTCATTTCAATTCTTGATGATCCAAGTATTAGTAGAGTCATGAGGGAAGCTGGTTTTTCTAGTTCACAAGTGAAAAACAATGTAGAACAAGTTGTTTCTTTGGAACAATCTAAAGAAAGTACAAAACCAATAGTAGTCCTAGGAAATACCAACATGCCTCAAGTAACATCATCAACATTTTATAATCAAGTAAGGAATGATGATGTGATGAGTGTTGTGGAAACAATGATGAAGAGGAAAAATTTAGTTCTTATTTGGGAGTGTTTAGCTACAGCTGAGGGGGTTGTTAGAGGAGTTATAGATAAGTTCAATAAGGGAGAGATTCAAGGAGACATGAAACATGTGCAATTCATAAGTGTCCCACTTTTTACTTTGAGAAATGTTTCAAGAGAAGAGTTTGAGATAAAGCTTAGAGAGCTTAGGACTTTAGTGAAAAACTCTATGAACAGAGGTGTTGTTTTATATTTAGGTGATCTTAAGTGGATATCTGAGTTTTGGACAAAATATGGTGAACAACAAAGGAATAATATTAGCTACTACTCTCCTGTGGAACACATGATAATGGAGCTTAGTAGATTGTTGAGTGGTGCAATGGGGGACAATGGAAGGCTGTGGCTTTTAGGGATTGCCAGTTTTCAAAGTTACATAAAATGTAAAAGTGGACATCCTTCTTTGCAGACCCTTTGGGATCTTTATCCTCTTACTATTCCTGTTGGCAGTTTGGCTCTCAGTCTCAACCTTGAGAGGTATATTTCTAACCGTTTAAGTTGTATACAATGACAGTGTAAAATTTTACGTTGCCAGTACAATTTACACTTTCTTTTTTTTTTTCCTCTAGTGATTTGCATAGTCACTTGAGAAGCAAGACAACAATGGATGGTTCAAGCTGGTCACTTGGGAGAGCTGGAGTTGAGAAGCATCTGACTTGTTGTGCTGATTGTTTAGCCAATTTTAATAGAGAAGCTAAAACTTTCACAAGCATACAAGTTAAAACTGAGTCTCCAACCACTTACTCAAGCTCAAGTTTGCCTTCATGGCTTCAAAAGTACAAGGAAGAGCACAAGCAAGCTAAAACTGATCAGGTAAATTTAAGCATGCATGAAGAGTCTAATGTACACTCGTTCTTTAATTAAGAAAGAGTTTAACTTCTATACATTGTCAAGTCAACTAAAAGATAAGTATATGTAACTGTCCATAAAAAGTGGGATTAGTAACTTGAAAATTAAGGCAAGTTAGCTGCGAACATTTTAAATATACAACTAATGTAACAAGAATTTTACACGTGTCAGTATACATAAGTTAAATCCATTGAGAAAAGACTAAATTTATTCTTGGTTTTGGTTGTTTAGCAGGAATCTGAAATGATGGTAAATCTCTGCAAGAAGTGGAACTCTATTTGCAGTTCAGTTCATAAACAACAACCACCTCATTTTCTTGAAAAAGGCTTTAGTCCATCTTCAACATCTCCTTGTTCCTCTAATTCAATATCATCTTCAAATGACCACGTGATGAAAAGCTCCAATAAGTTGCATAAGAGCCTTTTGAACTGGCCTGTCATCTTTGAATCAAACCAATCACCAAAAGAACATCAATTCTTCACATCTCATGAAAATGAGGCTGCAGCAGATATAAAGCCAGAGCTATTATCTAATCCAAATTCAAGTCCTAACTCAGCTTCCTCAAGTGAAGCAAGTGGATTCATGGAGAACTTAGATAAGTTCAAAGAGTTTAATTCAGAGAACATGAAAGTCCTTTGCAAGGCATTAGAGAAAAAAGTTCCATGGCAAAAAGACATAATCCCTGAGATAGTTAGCACAATTCTTCAATGTAGGTCCAAGAAGGAAGAATCTTGGCTATTTTTCTTAGGTGCTGATTCTGAAGGCAAAGAGAAAATTTCAAGGGAGTTAGCAAAAATTGTTTTTGGTTCACAAGATAGCAACTTCATTTCCATTGGACTTAGCAGCTTTTCATCATCATCAACTACAAGAGTAGCTGATTCAACTGATCATCAAGAAGTTATAAGTAGCAACAAAAGATCAAGAGATGAACATGGTGGGAGTTATCTTGAGAGATTTATAGATGCAGTTCAAGAAAATCCAAGCCGTGTGTTCTTCATGGAAGATATTGATCAAGTTGATTCTTTTGTTCAAAAGGGTATCAAGAAAGCTATAGAAACTGGGAATTTTACACTTGCTGATGGTGAATTAGTGTCTTTTAAAGATGCTATAGTCATTTTTAGTTCTGAGAGTTTCAGTTCAGTTTCTAGAGCATGTTCTCCTCATGCTATGAAGAAATGTGATGATGAGAAAGATCAAGAAAATGGAGAAAGTGGTGTTCCTTCAATATTAGATTTGAATGTTGCTACTCATGAGGAAAATGGAGATGAAATTTTGGGAATTTGGGAAGCAGTGGACAAACAAGTCATGTTCAAGATTCAAGTCTTGTAATGAAAGAAGTGAAGTTTTAACTCTTTTTTAATTTTATTTTTTGAAGTTGTTAAGTTTTTAGTAACTTTTATTTCAATGATGTTTAAATAGGGGGAGGGTTACACTTGAGATTAACTGATGAAGAGATAGGTCCTCGTAGATTAGATGGAGAGTTTGATAATGTAGGATTTGATGTACATTAACACCTCTTTGATCTTTGTAATACTACATATTAATGTTGAACTTTAGCTTCCAGATATATATGTATACACTTATGATATTATCGATGTCCTTAATGATCATCATATGTTTGCCGCCACATTTCTCAATTAGTTGCTCCTTTAGTATATATTCCCCCCTCCTTTATACCTAATTAAAAGGAGTTTAATTTTACACCTCTTTAAAGACGGATTTAAGCTATACATGTTGGATAATGTAAATATTTACATTAGTATTAATTAATTTTAATTTAACCTGCAATAACCGGTTAGTTCCCAATTTTATTATGTTATCTGTTAAGGTTTAACATTGAAGTTGTAGTAACCATATAAATTATAATAAGTTCATGCATGATTGGGAAACATTCTTTTACACCGATTAATAAATCTTGAACATCTAAAAGATAGCTAAACGGGACTGGCGAACCTGGCATAGTTAATAAGTGAGTTAAGTTTAATCCATCTGAAAGAACAAGAGATTCATGCTATGTTACGTAAGTATATTATAGTAGTAGAGTTAAGTGAAGAAAAAAGCAAGTGGTCGATCAAGGATAGGGATGCTTGCCATGCAAAAGAGACAAAAATGAAAACTAAAGGATCAGCAACTCCATGCACGTCGACAGATAGACTTCTATTATCCGTTTCCCAATTTCCTCACTTTAATTCAAACCTTTTGTTGCTAGTAAGAGTTTTGAGTGCATAACTTAATGTTCATTCACTCATTCCAAGCTTTGGCACATACTTTGAGTTTTATTTTTCGGCATAAGAGATCTCTTTATTTATCCGTATCTCTTTGCAGGTTGCAAGCAACCTACCATGGCCGGAGCTAATATATAGCCGATGCATGAATGATAGTTAGTTAAACACTTTTTGTCTAAAGCTTATATTTTAATTGTATACATGTATATTAACTCTAGAACACACTTATACAACAAGATGCCTGATTTTGCCACTAATTGCATGTCGAAAGCATCTAAATTTAGAAATGATGTTTGATTCATAACGTAAGAGCTATGCCAAATTAAAGTGACTTTTCAAGGAGGAAAAGAACTTCAAACTTCAAAGTATTAAGGAAAAGAGAGCATATTACTTTTGAATATTTCGTAAGGTTACATATCAAATTTTCCAGATAATTCATCATATAATTAGTACAGGTATACATCAAAAATTTGAGAGGACACGAATCTCAAATTTGAATATTAAAGGAACTAATTAACTTTAGAATCAGCAAAAGCAGAATATTAGCTAAAGGCTTTGAGAGTATAATTCCACTAATCTTATCTTTTTTGGAATTTGTTTCTTCATGAAGAAGTTGTAGAACAATCTTCTTTTCTTTTCTTAAAAACATAAACTCTTGCTTAACCAAGGGTCTCTTTTTCTTTTTCACTTAACTAGAAACTCCTTTTGTTATTTAGTGTTGGAAAAAGAAAATCTTTTTTTTCTTTTTTCAAATCAAGTTTCAAGTGATTTCTTATCTTTTTTCAATTTGCTCATCTTTTTGCCTTTTCTTTGAAGTAGAAAAGAGTTTAGCATTATCCCCCTTAGGCCCTAACCAGTTCAACTGGTCAAGAAGTGATAAAAGTACTGACTAAATTAAAATTCTGCCTCTTTCTCTGCAGTTTAGTTATACGTAGCTCTTAGAATTTATTCTTTTCCATTTTTTAGCTTTATTCTTCTATACTACCTTGATTTCGGTGGCACCAAAATCGTTATTATCACAAATAAAAAGGAGAAAGCTCTATACTTCTCTTTTGCAGTAGTGGTTCATTTTGTGGAATAAACTTTGAGTGAGAGCTTAAAGTGTTTTATTGTTTATGTATTTCTCCGGTTCTTTTTATCTTATCATTTGAGGTTTTGATACACATCTATGAAAATTATATGACAACATTAATTATAAGGGGTATTTAACGAAATTACCTTTAACTCTTCCTCAAATGAATAACTAATGACTATATATCTCCTTGTAGTAGTAGAATTAAAAATATTAATATCTTCATGTTTGTAAAGTAACTGTTTTTGAATAAATATCTTTGGCTATAAATAATTCCAGATAATAAGTAGAGAAATATATTTTAAGGAAGTATTACCTGGACTAACTAAATAAAATTAATTTTGCACTATTTAATACTTCACAGAACTTTGATGTTCATCTTTTATATGGTACCTCCTTTTATTATTATTAGTGCGGTTCCAAGTTATAGCAGAGAAAATGGATAAGTTAATAAATAAATAAAAAATGTGCCAACTTTTCTATTAACCATATGAAACTTCTTTTTTGAACTAATCAAAGTTTACATCGTATAAAACATTAAAACTCATTCAAGACGAAGCGCTTATCCAAAATCTGTGATCATTAAAGATTGGGTTTATCCGATATGTTTAATTTTCAGCCTTTTGATAACTAGATCCAATTTGAACATATTTACATGTAATTGTTCTATTTTGCTCTTCTACTTGCAGATTTATGTCTTCACTAAGGACAAAAGAGAAGATCATTATATCACGAGACAAAAAAGAAACTGGTCTATGTTTATTCCTTACAACAAAGATGGTCTACGTTTATTCCTTTCAACAAAGAGACAACAACAAATCGTTTTTTTGTTTTTTCACATTAATGTTGTTTCATACATGTCTCATCAAGACTAATAGTACCCACTTCATCAGTCTTTCAAATCCTTTTAAACTTTTGATCCTTTCATGTAGATATATCCTCAAAATCAAATTAGTCGTCGTACTTTTATTGGCAGTCCAATCTTTTAGGTTCAAGAAAAGATTAATTACCTTTAGAAATTAACCAATATGATATGTTAGTGGGAGTCCATGTCAATTTGACATTACCTCGAGCTTTGCTCCCATTATATGAGTATCAATGAGCGATAGTTCAGATCAGCACAAAAAAGTCCCACATCATTATCTATTCATAGATGAAAAGTGATATTTTGAAAAAGAAAATTGTTAAAGTATACCTATCTTGTGGGATGCAGATTGATTATAGGCAGACTTACTTCATGATTAACTTTAAGCTAAGATACTTGAAAATTTCAGCAAAACTAATATGTTGATCTAGCTAAAAATCAGCAAAATTGAGGAGGTCCAAATTAAATAGTTGATCTGTTTCTTCTTCTTTTAGTTGTGTCGTTTAATATGGGGTTAACATATCAAGCGTAAGGTGCAAACCTCTTATACTTGGAAAGTTATTTCTCTTTCTCCCAGTAAATGAACAATACAGTCCTGCTTCTCTATAATTGCGTTATTTATCTCAACTTTATTAGTAATTATAAGAAAATATTATAGAGAACATATAGTATATGTATATGACATAATAACAGAATCGCGGTTCCAATATTTCTTTTTGCAATTATGGCGTAAGACTATATATTATGCGGCGACTTCATAGAGATGTCCAACTGCATGTGCTAACTTATGTTATTTGTAAAGGTATTTTATTTACATTCTTTCAAACACTGGGAAAAGAAACAACACTGGCTCAATGAATTTCCTATCCCACTCAAGAGGTCAAGAGATTATTGTTTCTCCAAAATAAAAAAGCTAAGGGGTTAATTTAATTTATTCCAGTAAAAGCTAGAGAAGTGAGTTTGAAAATTGAAAGATGAAATTTGAAATACTCCGACATAAGGGGACCTTTCGTTTCTTGTTTCAGGAGCCTCAACAACTTGGATGTCCCAAGCTCATGCTAAGTTGCTAACTATTTTTGACTGAAAATTTGCATATTTTCAAACTTTCAAACAGTAGTGTATGTCCTTTTTCTTTTTTCAACTGAATTTACTTTGATGAAGTCTCATGCTTACATATGACGACATTGGAACAAACAAATATTTGGAATATTAACAAGTTTTTGACATTCCTTAACTTTGGCCCTTTTTTCTCTTAACTAAGCCAGCTGGTATAGTAGTAAAATTGGCATATGACAATCCGGATGAAGATCCACCCCCATTATACTTCATCTCCATTTTCTCAAATGCATACTTGGATAATTATCACTTATTTATTTTAATTATAAAAAGCTTAAATTAAATTAACTTAACTAACATCTTAATAATAGTTAGGATTTTATTTTTGGAAATCACTCCTCATAAAATCTCAGCTTCCTTAAATTTAGGGAGTCATT
The DNA here is from genome assembly GCA_037355625.1 of Petunia x hybrida. Taxonomy (NCBI): domain Eukaryota; kingdom Viridiplantae; phylum Streptophyta; class Magnoliopsida; order Solanales; family Solanaceae; genus Petunia; species Petunia x hybrida. The sequence goes on along the minus strand of JBBBVM010000317.1, from coordinate 1,602,501 downwards.
AATATAATTGTTTACAATTACATTTTTTACATACAAATAAATTTATCTCAATGAATGAGATTACGAGCTTAAAGAGTAATTAGATTTTTTTTTCCTTTTAACCATTGAAATGATATACTATCTCTTTTGATTTTCGTTTTTTGTAACCTACTCTCTAATTTTAAACCAATGGTATTTAAGTGCTTGATTTGATTTTCTGTGGTTTAGGGTTTTGAGCAAAAAAAAAGTGGACTGTTTTAAACGTAAATAGAAATACCATTAATAAAATTGTTTCCTCCATTCAACCAAAACATGATTAAGTTTTTTCTTTTTTTTAAAAAAAAAATTGAAACTAAAGTAGAGTAATTGAAATCAGCTGCACAGGAGAGAAAAAGAAAAAAATTACAATTAACTCAAATACATAGGTCCATTTCACTAAAGTATTAAGTGCAATTTTGTAAACAATGAACAATGAAAGTAGTGACACTAAAATGAGATTAATAACAATAACAGTTGCACAAATTTTATGATTTGGTATTTGTTACCAAAATTAGGGAATTTGCATTCTTAAGTTAGTCATTAACTGTGATTAAGATGTTAGTTAAGCTAATCTAATCTCAGCCTTTTAAAACTAAAATAAATAAATAAATAGCAATCATTCAAGTGTGCATTTGAGGAAATGGAGAGAAAATGTAATGGAGAGGAGCCGGATCCTGAAAATCCAAAGTCAAACCTCATTAGCTGCACAGATAGCCACCATTGAATTGTTAATACAAACATAAATTCATGAGGGTGTCATAATTATAGTTCCGTTAGCTCATCTATCTTTTTAAAATAATTGTGCTTTAATTTGTTTCCTGTGACCAATGATTGAACTAACAAAAAATCTGTATCTCTAAAGGCCAGCCACCAATTATAAATTTCTGAACATGATCTAGAAATGATTACTATTGGAAATAAAAGGTATGTGATGAAAAAGTAAAGGGGTAGCACTAATTGTCCTTTTTTAGGGTTTTATTAATAGCCATAAGGTAAGCATTGCATTATATTGTGTACACTTTTGAAAGGCAATGCAACTTTTATCTTTCATTGCCAGTAGTACAGTCTAACAAAGACCAAGACAAGTTTCCACACTTCACTTTATAGTTAAAGGAATAATATAGGAAGTGGGATAAGGTAGGTGGGAAGTGGGTTCACAGAGACTAATCATCTAGAATTCAAAATTATGGATTCAAAATATTATTTTCGTTAAAATTTTAGTAATTTTTTACATAAATATATTTATGTTACGTCAAAATATTGGAATATTGGGTTCATATAAAATCAGTAGCTAATAAACTACCTCCGGCACCGTAGTGGAACATGATATACATGCAATTGTGTGTATAAAGATTGGCATGGAGACAAAGTTTCCACAGCATGCTCTTTTGCAGACTTTCTTTAATTAAAGAGAGTTAGAAATGGATCTCTTTTACATATTGTCACAATCAAAATAGAGCTTTTTCCTTTCTTTCTTTATTTTTTTTTCTTTCTATACTATGCTAAATGACTTTTGCATGAAAGTAAGCAAAACACTCTCCTTGGATCTGACGCTGGCTGCTCAAACAAACAATGAGACTAAAGAATGAATGATATGTAGAATCTTTGCCTTTGCTTTCTTGCTTTTCTTTGTTTCTTTCTTGCTTTAATTTGTTAGCTTTTGATCATCTCAGTACTCTCTCATGATGAAAGCCTTGGATCCCTCAATTATCAGATTCGAATTATATGAAAAATTGGGATTCAGAGAGACAGATTAAAGATACAGAAAGAGAGGCACACATCTTCTTGTTTCTGTTTTGTGGGGTTGGTTTTATAAAAATGTGCTGTTTCAGGATCTTGACCTAGTCAAAAAGACGTGCCCCTGAATATTAAAGTTACCAAGAATGTTTTTTTTTTAGTTTAAGTTATATACTACTTCATTAACAGCTTACACACAGGTTGTTTTTACATTATTAGGTTATATCTTAGAAAGCCTTACATGATAATCTAAAAATAGAGTAATTGCCTATGATAACAAGCCTAGCCAAATTTATTGATAGTACTATAAATTTTTTTTACATGTGTGTGTACATAATTTGAATCTTCTGGGTGTGAGGTTTTCGCATCACGTGACCTTTTTAGGTTCTTTAACACTAAAATGTATTTTTAAAATTATGGGTTTAAAATTCAGTATTTATTAAAATTGTAGCGGATTTTTTAATACACGCATTTTTTTCACGTTGAAATATTCAGTTGGAACCAACCCCATACCTAATGGCTTTATGATACTTTATTTTCATTTATTCTCTTGTTGCTACATTTCTACCCTAAGCATCGATCCTCACTCCCAACCCTTCCCCCGCCCTCTTCAGAAACAAAGAGAAACATGACATGTGCAAAGTGCAACCACGACCTAGAACTTAGGAACTCATATCTTAAGCAAATCCTACCAAGATTTGAACTCAAACTTAGGGTGTAATATCCCATGAAATCCTACACCAACACCAAAATCTACCTTTAGCTCGTGCTTGAGTCTTTTGAAACTCCATAAATAATTTGAATGCTTCAATGTCATAACTATCGAAGGTTTCCATTTCAACACATTTTTAACATACTACTACTTTTCATTAATTAAAAAAAAAAAAACTACTTTTCATTAGTAGTATGCATTTAGGAGGTGATATATATATATATATATATATATATATATATATATATATATATATATATATATATATATTTGTTACAAATGATCCTATTACATTATCAGTGCAGTTTACTAGTACAGTCTGAGAGAATAGATTAGTTACTGTTTTTCTAGGTTAGCAAATACTTATCATAAAGTTTACTTATAAATTTTTTAAAAGCTACCCGATTTGATAAATTTTTTTTTGTTACATCATTTACTAGGTTAAATTAATATTTATTAATGAGGGTTATTAATGTAAATTTGTATAGTGATAGGAGATTAGGCTAATTATATATTGGGCTAAGCACATTAAGATAGCTTATGGACCAAGTTGGGGTTCTATTTTCTTCTTGTATAAATAGGGGTTGTTTCATTAATGAAAAGCAAAGAATTTCACATAATATTTCTTCTCTCTTTCTTTAATATTTTAGCATGGTATCAGAGCCAAAGCTCAATCTGTAGCTCTTATGAAAGTTCTCCATCAAATCAAGAGATATATTTATGACACTACTGCAGCCGGGAAACAGCACTGCTGCCGACGGAGCAGTCACCAGAAAAATCATATCACCCTATGATATTACTTCCAATGACAACTCCAATCTCATTATTACTCAGGTGATTTTGACCGGAGAGAATTATGATGAATGGGCAAGGTCTGTAAGAACAGCCTTATGCCCGAAAGAAATTTGGTTTCGTTGATGGAACCTTGAAACAACCAGCTGAAAATTCACCTGATTCAGAGGATTGGTGGACTATCAACTCGTCATTAGTATCGTGGATCCGAAACTCGATTGAGCCCACCCTACGGTCAACTATCTCACCTATGGAAGTGGCCAGAGACTTGTGGAAAAGTTTGCGGGAATGATTCTTCTGTTGGAAACGGGCCCAGAATTCAAGAGCTGAAGGCGGCATTGGCCGGTTGCAAACAAAAGGGAATGTCTATAGTGAATTACTACGGAAAACTAACTTCCCTTTGGGAAGAGCTCGAAAATTATGAACAGTTCCCCACATGTTCGTGTGAGAAGTGTAGGTGTAATCTTGGGGCTACACTGGGTAGGAAGAAAGAAGAAGACAAAGTGCATCTTTTCTTGATGGGATTGGATGAAGATGTGTTTGGAACGGTGCGTTCGAACTTATTAGCATAAGATCCATTGCCTTCGTTGAGTAAGGCATATCAGAAGTTGGTACATGATGAAAGAGTGAAAGGATTTGCGCGGGGACAAGAAGAGAAACGAGAAGCGGTGGCCTTTACTACACAAACTGACTCTGCTCCTCGTAAGAATTTTGAAATCGGACCGAAGTTTCCAAAATATTGTTGTTATGGACATAGACCGAAACGTTCATTCGAGGTTATAAGTTATCCGGATTGGTGGATTAAGATTGTTCGGAGTGATAATGGAACGGAATTCACAAGCATGAGAACTTACTTCAATGAACAGGGAATTATATTTCAAACATCATGTGCAGGAACACCACAGCAGAATGGGAGAGTTAAGAGGAAACATAGACATATCTTAAATGTTGCCCGAGCACTTAGATTTCAAGCACACTTTCCGATGGAATTTTGGGGAGAGTGTGTCTTGACAGCTTGTTACTTGATTAATCGGACGCCCTCGTTCATTTTATGTGAAAAAACTCCTTATGATACTCTGTTTGGTAAGACACCAAATTACAATCATTTGAAAGTGTTCGGTTGTCTCTTTTATACTCATAGCACGGGCGCTTGGGGGACAAGTTTGAAAGTAGGAGTAGAAGGTGCGTGTTTGTTGGATATCCATACGGTAAGAAGGCTTGGAAGCTATATGACTTGGACACAAAAGAATATTTGATCTCTCGGGATGTTACATTTTATGAGATTGAATTTCCTTTTGCACCACATGCTAAGAGTTTTGAGCCCTCGAGTCTACCTTTGACTCAGAGTTTGGGAGCAAATGTCGAGGATGAAAGTGTTAGAGTAAGGGGGAGGGTGTTGAGCCTATGAATCCTTCCAGCACCCACGAGAATGAAATAGATGATATTCCAGTCGAACAGAATACAGAGACTGTTGGATCAGACATGGGTAATCCGGTCATAGAAGTTGTGCCCGAAAATTCTAGTACTGATGTAATGGAGGAATTGGGTCGAGGAAAGCGTGTTAAGAAAGACAGTGTTCTTCTTCGAGATTTTATTACCAACTTAGTTCGGAAAGTTAGTTATCAGGTTTCGACCTATATCCAAAAGTCAGATCACTCATCCAAGCCACAACGATCCTCAAGTGCGCCTATCCTCTTACACACTATGTTAACTGTGACAATTTTTCTTCGAAACATGTAAGTTTTCTTGCAGCTATTACGGAGGGGCGCGAACCGGCCTCTTTCTCTGAGGCCGTGAAAGATGAAAAATGGAAAAAAGCTATGCAGCAAGAGTTTCAGGCTTTGGAAGACAACAAAACTTAGGTGATAGGTTACTTATCACCCTGGAAGAAAGCGCTCGGATGTCAATGGGTATATAAGATCAAATATAATTTCGATGGATCAGTGGAACGATACAAGGCTCGTTTGGTTATTTTTGGCAATCATCAGGTAGAAGGCATTGATTATACAGAGACATTTGTTCCGGTCGCAAAAATGGTGACCGTGAGGATATTTCTTATTTTCGCTACGGCAAAGAATTGGGAGTTGCATCAAATGGATGTTCATAATACATTTTTGCATGGTGATCTTCATGAAGAAATCTATATGAAGCTGCCGCCGGGGTATCAGACTAATAGTTATGGTGATGTTTGTCGCCTCTGAAAGTCATTATATGGATTGAAATAGGCGTCGCGATGTTGGTTTGTAAAGCTATCGGCTACCTGAGAACTTATAGTTTGAGACAATCTTATTCAGATTATTCCCTGTTTACTCTTCGCAAGAGGTTTGTCATATTAAGTGGTATACATTGACGATTTAATTATCGGGGGCAATGATTCGGAAGCTATTCATCTCTTTAAGTTATATCTCTCCACTTGCTTTCATATGAAGGATTTGGGTTTCCTAAAATATTTCCTGGGTGTCGAAGTGACTAGAGGTCCTAAAAGCATTTTTATGTGTCAATGAAAATATTTCTTGGACATCATTTCTGAGGTCAGACTATTGGGTGGTCGGCCTACTGGTACTCCTATGGAGCAAAATCATCGTTTAGCTCTTGCTAAAGAATGGTACATTAATGACCCCAAACGGTATTGACGAATAGTTGGTCGTCTGATTTACTTGTGTTTTACACTCCCGGATTTGTCTTATAGCTTTCATGTATTATCTCAATTTATGCAACAACCCCAAATTGAGCATTGGGATGCAGCTCTCCGTGTGGTACGTTATTTGAAAGGGTGTCCGGGGCAAGGTATTGTGATGAGTTCAAATTGTGATCTCCGCTTATGTGGTTGGTGTGATTCCGATTGGGCGGGCTGCCTATTGACTCGCCGGTCTCTTACCGGTTGGTATATCTCTCTCGGAGACACGCCTATAGCTTGGAGGACGAAGAAACAAAATACAGTATCACACTCGTCCGCTGAAGCTGAATATCGGTCAATGGATATGACCGTTTGTGAATTAAAATGGCTCAAAGGGGTGTTATGGAGTCTTGGCATATCTCATCGGTATCCGGCTCAATTAAATTGTGATAGTCAAGCGGCTTTACATATTTTTCGAAACCCCGTATTTCATGAACGGACCAAACATATAGAGGTTGATTGTTATTTTGTCCGTGATGAAATTATCGAGGGCACCATATTACCGGGACATGTGGCCAATATCTTTATGAAAGCGCTAGAACGTGCACAGTTTGAGTATTTTTTTGAGTAGGTTGGGGATCCGTGACCCTCATGCTCCAACTTGAGGGGGAGTAATGAGGGTTATTAATGTGTATTTGTATAGTGTTAGGAGATTATGTTAATTATGTATTAAGCTAAGCACATTAAGATAGCTTAGGAATCAAGTTAGGGTTCTACTTTCTTCTGGTATAAATAGGGGTTGTTTCATTAATGAAAAGGAGAGAATTTCACCCAATATTTCTTCTCTCTTTGTTTAATATTTTAGCATTTATCATAAAAACTTGCTTATAGTTCCCTTTAAGTGATCTAGTTTTATAAACATTGCTTAAATTCGGTTAAAAATGGGAAAGAAGATGAGGGGGTTAGAGTTAACACGGGAGGGAGGAAAGGGCTTATTTGTAACAATGACCTCCATAAGGAGTTGTCCTGAACTTCTAGTCTTGCTTAAGAAATCTGTTAAGAATAATATATGTTTCCCATCGGGAATAAGTTGTGGGTATGAATTAGTGTTGCGTATAAGTGCTCGTCCTCGAACAATTTATACCTTGAACTTAATACGCACCAAAACAACTCACTACAATGACTTTGGTTTATATAGACACTTAACAAGTTGCATATGCATTAATCATGTTTTATCCACTCTAAATCCTTGCCAAGAATATTTAAAACACCCAAGTGCATCAAATCAACCTATCAATTCCACATCAACTCCTAACTTACCCGACAAGTCATGCAAATACTCATTCTATTCAAGAGACTATTAAAAGAGCTCGCTTCTCGTAAACCATATGCCCGCACAATCAATTCAAAGTTTATCGAAGGAACTCATACAAGAGAATGAACATGAACAAATTTCACATAAAGATGAAACACCCACTCTCAGAAAAGAACTCACATGCAACAAAAGACGCACCATAAACTTGCCCTTAGTGTAAAACTCGACTAATGTCCATCTACTCGGCTTAGATCAATTATAACTTCTTTTGGTTGTAATGTAGGCAATAGGACGGGTAGGATATATTTAGGTAATAGTGACTAACCACCCCAAGCAATTTAATACACCACAATTGATTCAAGTATTTTTTTCTCCCAACTAATCTTTATTTTACCAGCACAGAGTCAACTTTTACCAACCTTCTTTTGTAAGTAAAGGTAGGAGCTAATAATACTTTCTTTTTTTCTTCTTTCTTTCAAACCCAATTCCTTTTTTTTCTATATTTTAATTATTGCACAATATTTCAAGCTTCCATTTTTTTTTCTAGTATATCCCTCCAAATAGCATCCTCCTAAACCACCTTTTGTCTTCCTCTAATAACCACAATTTTTTCACTTCATTAACTAACCTATTAGGCTCATAACATCATAAGTAAAATTCATAGATATTTAGCACAAGGAAATGAAATCCAATGGCTATCAAAGAAAAGGCTATAGGCTCAAAAGGGGTAGCTAAGGTCAAATTTAACTGGTAAACATCTAATTCTAAAGCTTGACACTAAATGGGCTATGAAAGATTTGACTATATCACTTCCTAACCGAGCAAATTTCTCATTTCGCTTTGCACACACACCGGACAAGTTCTAGACATCAAATATTAAACATGGAGAAAATAAATCCTCACTCACACATGGCATATAACCTACTCAAAATGGCTCAATTTTCACTCTCAAATAAAGCAAACTCTCAAGCAAATCTAGAGCCAACCTGATGATCATAGGCTTCAACAAATGCACTCAACGTTTCTCAAGGCAAGTAGATCATGGTAGAATATATGCATGAAGTTCACATACCCCAAATTAAGTATCTATATAAAACTAGTCAAATCATAGAGCCAAGACTCTCCCATCAAATTACTACACTCTATTCATTAAAAAAAAAAAATCTACCTATACACGATTCAAACTTCTTCCTTTGGAAAATAACCGATGTACAAAGAAAATCAAAGGGGATTATCAGCATAAATAGGAAGACTCTCACCCCACACTTGAAATCATGCATTGCCCTCAATGCATTAAAAATAAAACTAATGGTTATAGAGAAACTTCCTGGGGCTCTAAGCCCGAAGAACATCCTTGTGAGCTTCCTTAGGGCACGGGGTACTCAGACTTCCCCATAGCAGAACTTCAACTTTAAGCATGATGGGTTTATAGATACCCCACACTTAGACTCTAAACAAGTCGAAACCTGCAAAATAAAGAAACTCACCAAGTAAAATCCTTCAAAAAAAGAATATTTTTTTTGTTTTTTTTTTACTTGTATATAATTACAATCACGGGTTGCCTCCCGGGAAACACCTTATTTAATGTCGTGGCACGACATAACCCAGAGTCAATACTTTTTCCTCCAACTTGAGCTTATGAATCACCTTCTCAATTGTGACTCAACTCTCCGGCAATGCTCTTGGGGTGGCGTACCGGCTATGCTCTTGGGGTAGCGCAAGTTCTTGCAAATCAAAAATTAAGTATCTCCTTCTGTACGTTGCCGCCAAGTTAGGAATATCACCAAATTTTTGGCTATGCTCTTGGCCAAGCACCGAATATACCATGTTGTAATCACTGCCCATTAAACGAGGAATTTCATCGTGCCTAAATGGTATCACAAATTCGAGAGCGTAAGCATCACATACATCATCCTTCAATTCTTTAATCGACTCAGACGGATAAATTTCCAAGTCCCCTTCTAAAATCAATACAGAAAAGTGTCTAAAATACGGTGCAACCTGCTTACACTTTGATTCATTACTCACATCCTCTTTCTGGCACGACTTAGAGTTAAATAGAATTTCAGCTTCAATTTTATTGTCTGATTCTAGTACCACATCTTTATCATCAGCATCTTCCCACGCTGTATGGCTAGATGGTTGGCTTCAATCCTTGTCTCCTCCAATGGAAACTCACAATTTATATCTTCAACTCTAACCATGATTTCTTCTTCTAATTTCATGTCTTCTTGGCTAGGTTGTTGAATTTCTAATAATGCACCCAACTGATTCACTTGAGCTTCTATGCGGTATAGTTGTACTCTACGTCTCTCTCAAATCTTCTTCAATTCAGCTTCATATTCTTCCTCATTATCCTCCACTTTATCGCACCTACTATTATCATAGGAGAAAGAAGTACCATCATAATAGGGGCTCGGGGATGAATGAGATGTATTAGCACAACAATAATAATGACCACCTTGATTACCACATATATTACATATAAAAGAAGAATCATCACCTAGCCACATGTAATTTCATGATGCCACAAAATCTGAATAGGTCGTGAGGGCACCCAACTAACCCTGTTGGGCGAACCTATTTGATTATGAATTGAAACTTTTCTATGAAATATGTATAAATATCTCAATATCATCCATAGAATAAAGTAGAAGTAAATCCCAACAATAAAAGGTCTAAGTACTCCCCAAATCATGAACATCTAAGAGTGTCGAACAAGTTATACAACTCCAAAATTTCGGAAATATATCAAAGGGAAAAATAAACTACATAGGTGGCCGCCATGGACGGAGGGTCGGCTCACCGCTAATAGAAAGATGCTCCAACTCGGTAAACCTCGATGTCCACTAGTAGATGGCGACGAATCTGTAAGATATAAATAAACCAACAAGGAAAAACGAAAGGGGGTGAGTCGAGTGACTCAATAAGTGGGGATGGGGCTCCAAGTAAACTAGCAAGTTGCTCATATATGCAAAGCAAAATAACTCAAAGGTAATGGAAAGTGAAGAGAAACCATCTAATTAACTATCAAGTAATATGCATACTCCGTCATCAAGGTACCACAATACTTTCTTTGTAACTTGAAGATAAATACATAACCATGTCATACTATAATAATATGCACAAAACTGCATCGTGCTATGATAATACATACGGGACGACATCATACCTCAATAATATGTACGGAACTACATCTTACCACAATAATATATATGGAAGTACATCGTACCACAATAATATGCACGAAACTACATCGTGCTATAATTATTTGTATAGAAGCATATATCATACATAGGGCGTGCAGCAAGTCCACCAAGAAAGTGAAATACAGTTACCTCGGTCCGAAACTCACTAGCTATTCAACAATGGTTTTCCCTTTTCAAATCTCTTCCAAACGTTCTCGCTATATTAAAGAACGTGATACAATCAATACCAAGACTAATAGTTAAACAGTACAAAACTAAAGCTATAGGGCTAAGAAAATTAACTTAAAAATCAACCTCGGGCTCACATGGTCAAACCCCGAAATTGAGCTCATAATAGTGTTACTCATAAACATATGAGCCTAAATATATAATCAAAATTCCATCTTGGTACAATTAGACCTCCAACTAGCCAAATTAGTATTATAGGGTTTAAGCCTAAAACTTTCAAATTTCTACCATGTATAATTTAGACAAGATTCAACCATTAAAACCATGTAATAATCATAGAAAGATGGCATAATTAATGCCTGAAAGAACTAATATCCACTAACCAAAGCTTAAATCATAAGCTTGGCCGAAACAGGGACCAAACTAAAGCTAGCGAAACAGCATACTTAGTAAGTACTTCACAAAAGAGCTGAGTTTCACTATAAAGCCTACCATCATTTCTTAATTATTATCATCATCGCTCACTTCCTAATCATAGCATACTCATTTTCTCATCATGACCTAATCATTGATTTTCTATTAATAGACAATGGAGTACCATGCAGCCGAACAATCTGCTCAATAAAGATTCGAGCCAACTTCTTTACTGTATCAATTGTCTTCACCGGAATGAAATGGGCCGACTTAGTGAGTCTATCAATAATGACCCAAACTGAATCAGGATGTCTCAATGTCTTCGGAAAGCCAACTACAAAATCCATGGTAATGCTCTCCTGCTTCTACTCGGGAATGGGTAGTGCCTGAGTTAAACCTGCGGGTCTCCAATGCTCGTACTTGATTTGCTGACAGTTCAAGCACCGAGATACATGATCAAAGACATCTTTCTTCATCCCCTTCCACCAATACAACTCCCGAAGGTCCTGGTACATCTTCATAATACCGGGATGAATGGAATATCGTGAACTGTGGGCCTCATTATGCAACAACCGCCTCAAATCACCAACATTAGGAACACAAAGACGACCACCAACCCGAAGAACACCATCACTATCCAAGTCAAAAGGAGGGGCTCCTCCACTTTGAATACGCCAACACAACTCAAGAAAATAAGGATCCTCGAACCTATTTTCCTTAATCTGGCTAACTAAGGAACACTAAGCCACCATACAAGCAAATACCTGACTCGGGTCTGAACTATCAAATTTCACCTTCGAATTATATAGAGTCTGCAACTCTCGAGCTAAAAGTTTCATCTCAACATTAAGAAATGAACACTACCCATAGACTTCCTAATGAATGCCTCAACATTAAGAAATGAACACTACCCATAGACTTCCTACTGAATGCATCAGCTACCACATTGGCTTTTCCCGGATGATAATGAATAGTAAGATCATAATCTTTGATCAGCTCGAGCTATCTACACTGCCTGTCATTCAAGTCCTTCTGAGTAAGCAAGTATTGAAATCTCTTATAATCGGTGAATATCTCAGGAGGCACACATAAAGGTAAAGTCTCCAAATCTTCTAAGCAAATACCACAGCTGCTAACTCCAAGTAATGGGTCGGATAGTTCTTCTCATTAACTTTTAACTGTCTAGAAGCATAAGCAATAACTTTACCATGCTGCATCAAAACACATCCCAGACCAACACGAGAAGCATCACAATATACTACAAACCCTCCAACTCAAGAAGGAAGAGGTAAAACTGGAACGCTAGTCAACAATGACTTGAGCGTCAGAAAGCTTGCCTCAGACTCTTCTGACCAACGAAATTGAACCGCTTTCTGAGTTAAGCGGGTCAATGGAGCAGCAATAGATGAAAACTTCTCCACAAATCACCTATATTATCCAGCCAGGCCAAGGAAACTGCGGAACTTTGTCGGAGAAGTAGGTCGTGGCCAATTCTGAACGGCCTCAATCTTCATAGGATCAACTTTAATACCCTTACTGGACACAACATGACCAAAGAAAGCCCAGAGTCCAGCCGGAACTCACACTTTGAGCACTTAGCATAAAGCTTACGTTCCATAAGTGTCTGAAGAACTAATCTTAAGTGAAGCTCATGCTCCTCATGGTTATGTGAATAGACTAAGACATCATCAATGAAGACAATAACAAATAAGTCTAGAAAGGCTGCTGGAGTATGTGTAAGCCCAAAAGACATAACCAAGAATCCATAGTGACCATAACGGGTCCTGAATGCTGTTTTCGGGATATCGGACTCCCGAATATTCAATTGATGATACCCAGACCTTAAATCAATCTCGAAAAAGAACTTGGCTCCTTGCAACTGATCGAACAAGTTATCTATACAAGGTAAATGATACTTGTTCTTAATTGTGACCTTGTTCAGCATGCCAATAATTGATGCATATGCGCATAGAGCCATCTTTCTTCTTATCAAATGACACTGGAGCTCCTGAAGGCGATTCACTAGGTCGAATGAACCCCTCATTCGATAAGTCTTGTGACTGCTCATTCAACTCATTAAACTTTCCTGGAGCTATACGATATAGAGGAATAGATATAGGCTGAGTTCCGGGCACAACATCAAAATATCCCTATCCGAAGGAAGTCTCGACAAATCATCAAGAAACACATCAGTGAACTCCCTCACAACGAGAACAAAATCAAGAGGTTAATCCTACATACTAGTGTCCTGAATCATGGCAAGTTATCAGAACATTCCTTATTCAGTATCCACCTTGCTTTCAGAAATGAGTTAATGCGTCCCGTAGGTGGCATACAGGAACCCTACCACACTATCGGTACTAAGCCAAGAAAAAAAAAGTCGAATAGTCTTGGCATGGAAAGTGAGAGTAGCATAACATGAGGCCAACCAATCCATACTGATAATCACATCAAAATCTACAATGTTCAAAATCAATAAATAGATTATGGTCTTACGACCCCCAAAAGATACAGTACAGCCGGGATACACCTACTCTACCATGATAAGGAAAAAAATTGTCTTGTTATGAAAATACTACGCACGATAAGGAAAGAAAGAAGCGAAGTTCCCTAAATGTCACCATAGCCTCTCGTAGATAGGTACGGATGTCTCCGCCCGGTCAACAAGACTCTATTAGATACTGTTCATCATTCGTGAAGACTCTAAACCTATGGCTCTAATACCAATTTGTCACGACCCAAAATCCGAATAGGTCGTGAGGGCATCCAACTAACCCTGTTGGGCGAACCTACTTGATTATGAATTGAATAATATAAACTTCTCTAAGAAATATGTATAAATATCTCAATACCATCCATAGAATAAAGTAGAAGTAAATCCCAACAATAAAAGGTCTAAGTACTCCCTAAATCATGAACATCCAAGAGTGTCGAACAAGTTATACAACTCCAAAATTTCGAAAATATATCAAAGGGAAAGATAAACTATATAGGTGGCCGCCATTGAGGGTGGGTCGGCTCCCCGCTAATAGAAAGATGCTCCAACTCGGTAAACCTCAATGTCCACTAGTAGATGGCGTCGAATCTGTAAGACATAAGTTAACCAACAAGGAAAAATGAAAAGGGGTGAGTCGAGTGACTCAATAAGTGGGGACGGGGTTCCAAGTAAACTAGCAAGTTGCTCATATATGCAAAGCAAAATAACTCAAAGGTAATGAGAAGTAAAGAAAAACCATTTAATTAACTATCAAGTAATATGCATACTCTGTCATCAAAGTACCACGATACTTTCTTTGTAACTTGGAGATAAATACATAACCACACCATGCTACAATAATATGTACGGAACTGCATCGTGCTATGATAATACGTATGGGACTACATCGTACCTCAATAATATGTACGGAACTACATCGTACCACAATAATATATACGGAACTACATCGTATCACAATAATATGCACGGAACTACATCGTGCCATAATTATTTGTATAGAAGCATATATTATACATAGGGCGTGGAGCAAGTCCACCAAGAAAGTGAAATACAGTTACCTCGGTCTGAAGCTCACTAGCTATTCAACAATGGTTTTCTCTTTTCAAATCTCTTCCAAACGTTCTTGCTCTATTAAAGAACGTGATACAATCAATACCAAGACTAATAGTTAAACACTACAAAATTTAAGCTAAAGGGTTAAGAAAATTAACTAACAAATCAACCCCGGGCTCACATGGTCAAACCCCGAAATTGAGCTCATAATCGTGTTACTCATAAGCACATGAGTCTAAATATATAATCAAAATTCCATCTTGGGACAATTAGACCTCCAACTAGCCAAATTAGTATTATAGGATTTAAGCCTAAAACTTTTAAATTTCTACCATGTATAATTTAGACAAGATTCAACCATTAAAACCATGTAATAATCATAAAAAGATGGCATAATTAATGCCTGAAAGAACTAATATCCACTAACCAAACCTTAAATCATAAGCTTGGCCGAAACAGGGACCAAACTAAAGCTAGCGAAGCAGCATACTTAGTAAGTACTTCACAAAAGAGTTGAATTTCACTATAAAGCCTACCATCATTACTTAATTATTATCATCATCGCTCACTTCCTAATCATAGCATACTCATTTTCTCATCATGACCTAATCATTGATTTTCTATTATATTATTTAATTAATATGACCATCTACCAACTAAGTATATGAAAGTTTGAATATTAGCTCAACAGTAAAAATAAAGAAGTTGATCATACCTGAAGGGCTAATTTCATAACAGAGGATCACTCTTGGTACCGCCTCCAGTAAGGCATTCACACCTATCTCACTTCTCAATGTATTTTTTTCCCCTTTTAAGACCAAGAAAATGGTCTTTTATATGTCCTAGGAGCATGGGCTAGAAATAATTCATGGGCTTAGTCTATTAGTCTATCACTTAGCCCAATTGAAATAACCATTTGGTCTAATAGGCTATTTCTTAATAATATTTTTCATTCCTCACATTTCTACCCTTAATAATTTGCTAGATAACTAGGATATAAGTAGAAATTATTGGGTCGTTACAGATAAAGGGGACAATTAGTTGGGGATCCTACCAATTAATAGCAAATAATTCGTAAACAACCCAGATATGAAGAATTAATAAAGTTCATTAATAACACAATAATTATCATCACACAAGCATGTGGAGTGGTTCAATAAACCCTAGAATGGGTGATTTAGCCACTCATAGTCATGTTCTAAGACAAGAAATAATAATAAGCATGTAAAAATCACAATAAGATGGATAAATAGATGAAATAGAGATTTGAATATAGATCTTCTCTCCTCCTTGTTTCCTTTTGATGTGGAATTGTTAAAAGTTCTATTTTGGACGTGTTTTAGGGCTTTTATGGACCCACATAACCTGAAAATCCATAATAGACCAAGAATTAAAATGTCAGGATTTTTGGCCTGCCGCGTTAAGCACGCCGCAGCAAGCCAAATTTCCTGCGCCTGCATAATTTTCAAACTCTCTGAATATCGACCCTACCGTAGCGTGCCATGCGACACCCAGCGCGGCGCGGTAGGCTTTTTTTTACTGCTCTTCCATTTTTTAATCATTTTTCATCCACGTCTTCGTTCGCTCGGTCCTTGGGCTTCTACTCAGACTTCAAAATCCTTGTTTTCACTAAACTTTGCTCCACGAACTCCTCATATCATCAACATAATTCCTACAACATGAAACACACCAAATAAGAGAAATTCAGCTCAAAGTGCTAACAAATATGACAATTAGAAGTATGAATACAAGGCGAAAGTAAAGGAAATATAGTAATATCTAGCCTCGTATCAATAAGATAAGAGTTTCGAAATTTCAATAAGTCAATTATATTTAAGCTGCTCAATTGACCACAATCAGTTGGCCACAAGTTCTGCCCACCCCAAAGCCAAGTCACTATTGTATATCCTACTACATGTGTGATGCTAGCTAAGCTTGTAATTACTGTAGCTCCCCAAAATCTCATCCGACCCTCAAGTGCTTTATAAGCACAATCAGTTGGCTACAAATTTTTCTTCATAAGCAAATGTTGTATGTGTTGCTCAATAATCCAAAATTCAGCATAATTGAAACTCGTGTAATTAATTGACACATTACATTATCTTCACTCTTTGTAACTTCTAGAAAAGTTTCTACTCTTGCCTCATGACAAAACTAAAATATGTGCACATTACAACTAAAACTTAACCTCGACGTACAACAGATGTCATATGTTTTTTCAATTTTGTTAAGGGGGTCTAAAAGTTCAAAACCACCTATTATGGTATCTTGTTTTTGCAATATTTTTGAAGAAAAGTGAAACGACCTCGGTCAGTCGTTTCGAAAGTTAGGACTCTGATTGGCGAGTAGATAATTTATAATATTCGTAATATCCATTAGGACCTGTCTGTAAAATTTGAGCTAAATCAGACCTCGTTTGGTACGCATCGGAAGAAGGTTTCAGTTTTTATTATCGATAAATAAGTCTTGTCCTTATTTGTGAATTATTATATGTATTTTTCAAATTTAATTGGTAAGGGTTCACCCGACGGGTCGAGGGGAGATTGTTGGGTGCCCGCACGGCCTAACCGGATTCAGGGTCGTGTCAATTGGTATTAGAGCCAAGTTTAGAGTCTATCCTGACTAAGACAGTGTCTAGTAGAGTCTCACTGATAGGTACGTAAACGTCCGTACTTATCTATGAGAGGCTATGATGGCATTTAGGAAGTTTCACTTCTTTTTCTTTTCTGATCGTGCGTCGGTCTAGGATGCAAAAGTATTTTCGTTAATTCCTTCGTGGTAATTGTGAACACTCGCGCAATAAATCAACAAACGGTATGAGTTCAAGATGAAGCAGACTAGCGTAGGGCTAGGACTGACGAAGCCCTGAGAGTTTTTGATCGTGCTGACGATCTAGTTACGGAGGTCCCAGCTGTACGAGCTCACGATGGGACAGGGAGCAGGGCCTTGTGGTTCCCTTGGCTCTCTACAATGTTTTTACGAGAATCTTGGCGACGCAGATACCGCAAGAACTTATTATTCTCTAGGCAGCTGTTGAACCCCAAAAATTACCCCGAAAAGGATAAATTCCGAAATATCGACAGGATGGACTAACTCTTTTGGAGTTTTTGGAGTCGCCACCCAATTTAAGGAAAACAGGGAACCAAATTAGCAAATGCGTGCAAAAACTCCGTGTTTATAAAAAAACGGTCTTTCTTTCAGATATTCTAAAGGTAAGAGGTTTTATTAATTCCGGAAGAAGGATTTTAAGGCACTTCCGAAACTCTGTTAAAAATGGTTAATCCGACAGGTTTCCAAATATTTACAAGTGCGCTTTTATTTCGGAAAGAATTATTTGAATAATCATAATAATAATAATCAATTGAATAAAAAAGCTTATTTGCAATATATATATTTTTTACTTGCATGCATTTGCTAAGATGGCCCCAATTTGCAATAAATTAAATAACGACTTCACAATAAAGGGTAATGCACATAAAGTAAAGCAATATACCAAGCAATCAAATATTATTGATAAATAAAATATTTTATACATTTATTTTGCATAAATATCTCTAAGGAAAGAAAGGAAAAGTTAAAGATAAAACCCGAAAATTGATCAACTCGCGGGAGCCTTGAATTTTCTAAAATTCCTAAGTCTTATTTCTTGAACGCTCGAGCCCGAGCTCGGTCTCCAATGACTCCACATCAATGCGTATTCCTATTTGTAAGTTAGTCCACGAATTATTCGTACCAAAATGTTCCTCGCAAAAATATGTGAATGAAATTGGATTAGTACAATAATAAGGTATAATAATTAATAAAATAAAATAAAAATAATAAAGTAATAAAGTAATAATAATAATAATAATAAAATATATAATAATAATAATAATAATAGTAATAAAAAATAATAATAGTAAAGGGGTTGTTTTTGCAAAATTTAGGCTCAGATTTGTATGGCGCGTCATGTAGAGGCTCGGGATATTGATACGGTTGCAAACACACCGGCCGGACGTGTTGCCATGCGAAGTACCAATTCCGTTACTCTATTCAACTTGTTTTGCCTCAAATGCATACATTCATCATCGCATTTTGCTTTAGGGACACGGGAATGGGACGGTTCAAGTGTAGTATCGTGTTCAAATCGATCCCGAGGCCTCAATACGTGTATATGTATTTTTCATTGGCCAATTAACGTAGTATTTGTCCAAATCAGTTTAATATTCCAAAATGGATAAAATTTATCCGAGTGGGTCCCTGCACGGAGAAATCCAGTAGATGCATAAACCGGTGCAACAACATAGAATCAATGGCACTGCGAATTTCCATAGCCCAATCATCAGAAACGGTTAACCATAATAGTCGTACAACCATGTCCCTCAGTCTATAAAAGAGGCTTAGCAACCATCAACAGAGAATCAAAAGGCCCTGCCAAAAACAAAATCTCAACTAGAAACCAGTTATAAGCAGGGAAACAATATATCAGAAACAAATCAAGCATTTCGTCCAAAGGAAATGGGTCAAACAACGAGAAACCAGAAACTATGTTGGTGAAGCAAAATGATGGCAGCAGCGAGCGGGTCAATGGCGAAGTGGAGGAGCGACACCATTCAGTGGCATCGCTGCTACTCCCCGCCACCAAATCTCTTCCTTTCCCCCTTTTTATTTTAGTTTCAAATAACCAATAAACGAGCACAGAAGAGCCGAAAGAAACCAAACGGACGGCGATGGTGGTTTTCCGGTCAATTTCCGGCGAGATGAGGCAACAACACAGGGAGGTCAACAGAGTATCGATCAAACCAAACCCATTCGAATCAACCAAACAAAATCCGCAACACAGAACAAATAACCAAAGAGCGAATCTTTGATAAGGAAAACCCATCAATAACAGTGAACGGAACCATGGCAACGGAATCGGAGGAGCAACTACCAGCTTGGCTTCTCCGATGAGGGTAGTTGCTCCTCCGATGAGGAGACACCAGTGGCGTCGCTGCCACTCCGATGGTGGCGATGCTTTGGACCAGACCCTCTTTCCCAAATCCCCAATTTCCTTATGTTCCAGATCTGTTTGTGCTATATATCGGAGTAAAAAATCGGGGTCTGGCGTATGTATCTAAATGGAGAATATATGTAATGTTTTTGTATGATGGCGTGTGTGTGTGTGTGTATTGAGTGCTTGGATATGCTGTGAATGGAAATCCAAAGGAAACGGGGAACGGCTGGTGTTCTTGTCATGGGTGTAGGGTTTTCTTTTGGATGAGATGAAGATGAACTAGAATAAGGGGTAAGTGGGCCGGGTTTAGAGGTTTTTGATTGGGAAAATAGAACAGATTTTGTGCATTTGTGTGTGTATATATGTAGTTTTGCATAAATAAGCTGGAATTTAAATGAAGGAGCGATTTTGACCCCAATTTAGGATTTAAATGAGAAAATCGGGTGATTGCACGGGTAGGATAGAAATTAGGCTATGCATTGCAAAATTTGACTCTTTTACTCAGAAATTAACCAATTATATTTAATTTTCAAAATTATCCTTTGATTAAATAAGTAGATATTTAATTAAAATTTCTGGGACAAAATTGGGGGTCAACAGCTGCCCCTCTTTACCCGAAAAGGATGAAAGAGTTTTCAGGGTAAGAAAGTTGACGTGAAACCCATTTTGTCACGACAAAGCCAAGTAATTTGATTCCAAGGACCAAAGTGCGAGGCTTATAGACATGGCCGAACTCCGATTTCCGAGTTGCCTACATATCTCGGGCTGAAAGAGAATCAGGCCACATGTAGTTCGACGCGATTTGAAAATCAAAGACGAGCTAGTAGCGACTACTCAAGAGCGGGAAAAGAGGCTTGTAATTACCCAAGTTATGAAAATGTGGTCGACGACACACCCATAAAGAGGGTTTTACACGGACATAGCTTCCACTGCACCTCGATAACCGAGCCATCTTTTCTTCAATCTCAAATCTCAGACTCAGGGTTAACAAGAGACTTACCTCTAGGGTGGATGACTTATGCATGTGCAATTCTTCAGGTCTTCGTTGACAAGTCTAGATCATATCAACGATTGCCCCGATTTGTCGCTAAGAAAAGCTCCATGTTATGCTCCAAACGCTGCTGCGGTGCTGCTAAAAATCCTGTAATAATCTCAACAGACGTAAGCGTGCAACTGCTAATAAACTGTAATAAGTAGAATAAGAAATAAATAAGGTGATAAAATTGTAAATGCGGGCTGCGATATCATCAATAAGTCCTTCTTTCAATCAGCTGACGAGGCGCTCCACCCGGAGAACCTCTAGGCTGATCCTTATTCTTCAATTGCTTATGATAGGCTTCAGAATAAGGCCTCCAATTGCTTATGGTAGGCTTCAATGCTAATGAAGTCTTCGCTTGCCCACGATAGACTTGATAATAAAACCCCCGATTGCTTACGGTAGGATCAATAACAAAAGAGCATTCAATTGCTTATGATAGGCTTCAGAATAAGGCCTCCAATTACTTATGGTAGGCTTCAATGCTAATGAAGTCTTCGATTGCTTACGATAGAATAGATAATAAGACCCCCGATTGCTTACGGTAGGCATGACGTAATTTGTAAGTGCAAGCTGCAATATCTTTGATAAATTGTCTTCCCATCTACTGGCGAAGCAATAAAGCAAATGCGAAGGCATAGTGCAAAGCATTTTCAATAATCTTGACAGATCAACTGGCAAGCATGTCGGGCATGAATCAAGGAGGGTCTTGGGGTTAATTGTCGAACAAATCAGCTGGCGAACCGGTCCGGCACGAAGCAAGGAGGGTCTCGGGACTGACCTGTTAACCTGAAAAGTAAAACAAGACGTAATACAAAGAAAATACGAAGGCATAATTTAAAGCAAGTGCGAAGCAATTTGAACAATCTAGACAAATCAACTGGCAAGCCGGTCGGGCACGCAGCAAGGAGGGTCTTGGGGTTGATTGTCGACAAAACAGCTGGCGATCCGGTCCGGCACAAAGCAAGGAGGGTCTCGGGGTTGACCTGTTAACCTGTTAAGCTAAAAGTAAAGCGAGTCATAATATAAAGCAAGTGCAAAGTCATAACTGAAAGCAAGTTCAAAGCAATTTGGCGTGAAATGTAAAGCAACGCAAAGCGATTTAGTGAAGCAACGGGCGTGAAAGTCCAACAAGAGAGAAGCCCCGCTTGGTGGTCAACGTTATACTCTCTGAACTCTTCCACGGAGGGATGGTCTTGATTATAAAACAAAGTGAACCCCTTAGGATTGGCAATATCTGAAAATCAAAAAAATAGAACTTTAGTAAGCGTTCTCATGAAGTGAAAGAGAAATGAACAAATATGCTTAACAAATTGCAAGAGTTATGGGAAATAGAAATGCCGCCTTTCGGCAAAGTGGAAAAGCGTCGAGTCATGAAGCATGAGCTTTATCAAAATATTATAGCAATCCAAGCGATGACAATCTTAGAGATTGACTTGCTAAGATATTTATCCTCCTTTGCGGATCTTAATGTCCCTGCTCTCAAAGAAAAGTTGTTAGTTTTGAGAAGGTAGGGGAAAACGTTTGATTTGTGCAGACTTCATCCTGATCTTGCTGCTTCTGCTGCTTCCTCGTCTTCATTGGACTTGGATTTGCGAATTGCTTTCAGAAACTTGGCTCATGAACTCAAATAGCATAGATTTTAAAAAATAGAGGCAAGATAAAATATTTTAATGAAATATAGCGAGTCAAATAAGCATGCAAATGAAGTCAAAGGTGCATTTTGAAAAATTTTGCCTTGACTTAAACTTGTAACATAAACAAACTGAACGTCCTTTACCTTGAACTTTGCACTGTTCGCTTAGCCAATTATAGAGTTCTTGCCAACTCATCTTTAACAACCAACACCGCTTCTTGCAAAATTCTGCCCCATTTATAATCTTACGCATCCCTAACTCGTTTTGCAAAAATTGCCCCAGTTGTCCTTCTTGGGGGAAAATGAAAGTTTAAATGCTAAAGGGTCGAGCCCGATGAGGGAGCCTACGTATCCCTCCTTGGGAATCAGACCGTGCGTAGTTCTGCATCACTGCTTCAACGCCATATACCAACAAATAAAAACTGCCCCAGTTGAAGTTCTAACAGATAGTGCGATATCCAAAGAGCACAGACAATAACTTTTCAGTGCATCGTTTCAAACTGTTCAGTTGTTTTGACATACGTCACAAGGAAAGCTTTGGCAGGTTTAACAATTTTAACTTTGAAACAGAAACAAATGCAAGCGTAAATAATATAATAAGAATGAGATGCGTTTTATTTTAACTTTTATAAATTCAAAATGAGTTGATTCAGATTAACATAAGCTTTAAAGTACAATGCAATTCAGGGCCTCAATCTGAATTAAAATAGAAAATAATGCTACTAAATTCAATCGCCATGTTCTTTCAAACAATGCCATTAGCTTCTGGTACTGCATCGTTCACGAGCTAGAGCATCTACCATCAATCAGATCTTGAATCTGACGTGATTTGCATGGTGAAACACCTTACAAATCAAACTTCTGCTAGAGAAATAAACAAAACAAAGAAACCTCAAAGGGTAACTATGTTAGTTTGCATGTCATTCATGAGGTTGCACATAAGCAAGTAGCGCGCATCACGTAGCGCTTTTGTATTTAAGCACGTTGACATGTGGCAATCACAACTAGTTGAGCGTAAATAAAATGCGAACGCGTCCTACCCTGCAAGGTGCCTCTTTGTGCTAGAGGTAAGCCTAAACGCGCAAACAAGTGGTAACGAAAAATAGTTCATGCCAGTTCTGAGCAATTTAGATTTAGAGTAAGCAATAAATAATAACAATAATTGATAATAATCAGCTCTCCACCTCGACACTGCCATTCCGTTATCCCAACTATCTTCCAAAAGTTGGTATCAACTCGAAATTCTAACACAGCTCATGTTCTTCACAACATCTGCACAAAATTCTAAAACCCAAATGCCTAAAGCCTGAAACAATCCTCCATACCTTTTGCATATATCCACACTCCTCCAATCACAACTCCCAATTATTTTATAACATCCAGGGGTGAAATTTCCAACCGCCTTTCACAATACCAGACTGCAAATCATGAAAGGTGCCAATTGGCCTTTCAAAAATAAAACCTCACTGGTCCTCGGCTTTGGGCAAGCCTCTCAGCTTCCTAGGTTTTGCAAGGCTCACACACCTTGCTCATACGGCTCCTCACTGGTCCTCGGCTTTAATCAAGCCTCTCAGTTTCCTAGGTAGCCAAGACCGCACTAGTCTTCAAGGAGGGACCCCACTGGTCATTTAAAGACACAGGGGCTTCGCTCTCCTAGTATGCGACAAGCATACTTCAATTTTTATAAAGTTGCAGCTGGATAATCAACATAGGCCTGCACACACGCAAAGCCATTCACGAGAGGGACTCCACTGATCCTTTTAAAGACACCAGGGGCTTCGCCTCTTAGATCTCACTACACCAGGTCATCTCCAAAACACAAACTAACCAAATCTGCCTAACTTTCCCCGGACTGCAATTCTGTCTATGATCTCAATTCTGCTAAATTCTTCCATTTTCTGACCTAAAAGACAACACAGGAGACAAAATTCCAAATCTGATTTTGCTCAAAACATGGTTAGGACTGAGTATTCTTTATCACACAGCACATAATATGCATTGCCGTTGGATTTCAAGAACCCGCTGACGTAAGGGCGGTTTCCTAACTATGGAGGCGGTACCAAAGACCGGGTCCAAACTAAGGTGTAAATGCATGCATGCTCCTAAGACTCCATCTAAGAGTGGGTTAATGGTTGAGGCTAGCAAGTGAGTGACAAGCGATCTCGCAGTCCAATTACTCCTACGATGGCCGTCGGTGTACCAACTCGTCACAGGGTTCTTTAGTGGAAGAAGGTGCGGGTGCGTATGGGCGCACCTAGCGGATATTTGAGTGAGAATGCAAGAGGTTCCCAGGAGTGGGGGAAAAATGAACGGAATGCCATTTATATATGCGCAAATAAGGGTGTAGTGATATGCTTTTCGTGTCATACAAACAAACAGGTATAATAAAGCAAAATAAATTAAGCATGCTAGTTGCAAATAACTGGAAACCTTTATGGTCAAAACCTTTATTGCTCCCCAGCGGAGTCGCCATGCTGTTGAACCCCAAAAATTACCCCGAAAAGGATAAATTCTGGAATATCGACAGGATGGACTAACTCTTTTGGAGTTTTTGGAGTCGCCACCCAATTTAAGAAAAACAGGGAACCAAATTAGCAAATCCGTGCAAAAACTCCGTTTTTATAAAAAGACGGTCTTTCTTTCAGAGATTCTAAAGGTAAGAGGTTTTATTAATTTCGGAAGAAGGTTTTAAAGGCACTTCCGAAATTCCGTTAAAAACGGTTAATCCGACAGGTTTCCAAATATTTACAAGTGCGATTTTCTTTCGGAAAGAATTATTTGAATAATAATAATAATAATAACAATAATAATAATAATAATAATAATAATAATAATAATAATGATAATAATAATAATAATAATAATAATAATAATAATCAATTGAATAAAAAAAACTTATTTGCAAAATATATATTTTTTACTTGCACGCATTTGCTAAGATGACCCCAATTTGCAATAAATTAAATAACGACTTCACAATAAAGGGTAATGCACATAAAGTAAAGCAATATACCAAGCAATCAAATATTATTGATAAATAAAATATTTTACACATTTATTTTGCATAAATATCTCTAAGGAAAGAAAGGAAAAGTTAAAGATAAAACCCGAAAATTGATCAACTCGCGGGAGCCTTGAATTTTTTAAAATTCCTAAGTCTAATTTCTTGACGCTCGAGCCCGAGCTCGGTCTCCAATGACTTCACATCAATGCGTATTCCCATTTGTAAGCTAGTTCACGAATTATTCGTACCAAAATGTTCCTCGCAAAATATGTGAATGAAATTGGATTAGTACAATAATAAGGTATAATAATTAATAAAATAAAATAACAATAATAAAGTAATAAAGTGATAATAATAATAATAAAATATATAATAATAATAATAATAATAATAATAATAATAATAATAGTAATAAAAAATAATAATAGTAAAGGAGTTGTTTTTGCAAAATTTAGGCTAAGATTTGTATGGCGCGTCATGTAGAGGCTCGGGATATTGATACGGGTTCAAACACGCTGGTCGGACGTGTTTCCATGCCAAGTACCAATTCCGTTACTCTATTCGACTTGTTTTGCCTCAAATGCATACATTCATCATCGCATTTTGCTTTAGGGACACGGGAATGGGACGGTTCAAGTGTAGTATCGTGTTCAAATCGATCCCGAGGCCTCAATATGTGTATATGTATTTTTCATTGGCCAATTAACGTAGTATTTGTCCAAATCAGTTTAATATTCCAAAATGGATAAAATTTATCAGAGTGGGTCCCTGCACGCAGAAATCCAGTATATGCATAAACCGGTGCAACAACATAGAATCAATGGCACTGCGAATTTCCATAGCCCAATCATCAGAAACGTTTAACCATAATAGTTGTACAACCATGTCCCTCAGTCTATAAAAGAGGCTTAGCAACCATCAACAGAGAATCAAAAGGCCCTGCCAAAAACAAAATCTCAACTAGAAACCAGTTATAAGCAGGGAAACAATATATCATAAACAAATCAAGCATTTCGTCCAAATGAAATAGGTCAAACAACGAGAAACCAGAAACTATGTTGGTGAAGCAAAATGATGGCGGCGGCGAGCGGGTCAATGGCGAAGTGGAGGAGCGACACCATTCAGTTGCGTCGCTGCTACTCCCCGCCACCAAATCTTTTCCTTTCCCCCTTTTTATTTTAGTTTCAAATAACCAATAAACGAGCACAGAAGAGCCGAAAGAAACCAAACGGACGGCGATGGTGGTTTTCCGGTCAATTTCCGGCAAGATGAGGCAACAACACAGGGAGGTCAATAGAGTATCGATCAAACCAAACCCATTCGAATCAACCAAACAAAATCCGCAACACAGAACAAATAACCAAAGAGCGAATCTTTGATAAGGAAAACCCATCAATAACAGTGAACGGAACCATGGCAACGGAATCGGAGGAGCAACTACCAGCTTGGCTTCTCCGATGAGGAGACACCAGTGGCGTCCCTGCCACTTCGGTGGTGGCGATGCTTTGGACCAGACCCTCTTTCCCAAATCCCCAATTTCCTTATGTTCTAGATCTGTTTGTGCTATATATCGGAGTAAAAAATCGGGGTCTGGCGTATGTATCTAAATGGAGAATAGATGTAATGTTTTTGTATGATGGCGTGTGTGTGTGTGTGTATTGAGTGCTTGGATATGCTATGAATGGAAATCCAAAGGAGAAGGGGCACGGCTGGTGTTCTTGTCATAGGTGTAGGGTTTTCTTTTGGATGAGATGAAGATGAATGAGAATGAGAATGAGAATGAGAATGAGGGGTAAGTGGGCCGGGTTTAGAGGTTTTTGATTTGGAAAATAGAACAGATTTTGTGCATTTGTGTGTGTATATATGTAGTTTTGCATAAATAAGCTGGAATTTAAATGAAGGAGCGATTTTGACCCCAATTTAGGATTTAAATGAGAAAATCGGGTGATTGCACGGGTAGGATAGAAATTAGGCTATGCATTGCAAAATTTGACCCTTTTACTCAGAAATTAACCAATTATATTTAATTTTTAAAATTATCCTTTAATTAAATAATTAGGTATTTAATTAAAAATTTTGGGACAAAATTGGGTGTCAACAGCAGCTTATCAGGTTGCCGCAGATGCAGATGTTCGGTCTCAGGGAGCTCATATTCCAGTTCTTAATATTGCCGCAGTAAAGTATGTTCCGGAGGCAGCATGTGTTGTGCCTCCAGTTGTTCTGGCTGGTTAGGTAACTGAGGTAATTATTGTATCCGAGTGCTCAAAAAGGTTGCATTATATTACGCGGTTGAACATCCCTATATTCCTAAGTAATGCATTAGTTAATCCCTGTGTAAGTTTTTTTAAAATAAAATGATGTCAGCATATCCTTCAGGCTCTTGATTATATCGAGCGGTATGGTGTTGACTATTCTTCTTTCCAGTTCCAGGGTCCAGCCTTGAATTGATGGGCCTCTCTCTCTTATTAGCTAACTTGGTTCAGTTTTTCTTCTAGATTCGTGGAAAAGTTCCTTTCGAATAGCGAGCGAGATGAAAAGTGTTCCCAGTTTGAGTGGATTGGACAGAATACGAGATTGAATTCTATAGAATGGCTGAATATGTATTAGAACTAGTCCAAGAGACTTTCGAGAGATTCAAAGATTTATTGATGACCTTTCCTTTTTCCTTGAGATCCCGAATGGCTCGAGAAATCGAGGTTGGGACTTCATTTAATGTCGTTGTTGATATTGTTCGAAGGTACGAGGCATACCATAAGTTAGAGCGGGAAGAGTTAGAGCGGGAGAGCAAGAGATCTCGTGGCCCTAGTGGGCAACTATGGTACCTCATTTGGAGGTAAGAGTTCTGATTATTTTGGGAGGTCACCTTCTAGATTATCTCAGCTTGTGTTACGTGATTCTTAGAGTGCGCCAGTAGCTTGTCAAGATCAGAATCAATCTTTTCTTTATAGCTATCAACAATTTTTCCATTTTCCACTTTTCAGCGAAAAGGTGGTATTGTTGTAGTGAGTCTGGCTATTCTTTGAGGATTTTTCCTTACTCCGACAAGTAGGCAGTCATGTTTTCTCTCATTATTAGGCATCTGCGCAGGGGATTTCATTTAGATCTCAGATTCTCAATCAGCCAGAGAAATACCACCATCCAGTAGAGGTTGAGAGCGTGGTGGCAATGGTTCTTCAGAAGGTGATTACCAGGGTAGTGGCTCGGCTCAGCTGTAGAGGTAGTTCTATGAACTGTCAGTCTGGTAGGATGCTGAGGTATCCGATCTAGTACACCCATGTATTTCTTCTTCCATTATATGTGAGTAAGATTTGATTATTCCGATTGCTCTGGACTTCGTTTATCTTACCATGGTTTCATTGAAAATTCTTTCTATTAAGAATCGATTGTGGTAGAGGGGTGAGCGTCTAATATGATTTTATTCAGGGAATTTGTGAGACCCTACTAGTTTATCTGATTTATATGTGAGAGATTTGGGGGTGAGTGTCAGTATTGTCTGCTTGGCATCCTGTTGTATCACTTTCTCTTATTATGTCAAAATCAGTTTACCTCTCTTCTCGGAATTTCGTGTTGGTTGGATGATGGGATTCTAGTTCATCACCATCAAAGAGTGTCATTGTTTCTTCCGGTGTAAAGTGCTTAGTAAGTAATATTTGATCTACGTGTCTCCTCTTGATTCGAGATATTAGTAAAGTCATGTTATCCCATGAACTTGTCTCGGTTATAAAAGGATTTTCTGGCAAATTGTTAGAGTTTCCTTCTTATTGGGAGGTTAAATTGGCATAGATGTCATTCTATAAAGCTTATTTAATGTCTATTTCTTCAATTTCGATTCTTTGGTTAGCCTGACTCGGAAGTAGTCTAGCTTTAGTAGCCAAGCAAATAAGAAGATGAGCTTCCTGAAGCTCTAATTATTTCCATCCTCGGTCTATTGCCATCTCTTCTTCTTCCGGCACTAGTGAGCTTGGGTGGTTAGGAGCCACTCGTGATGTTACTTATGTTGAGCCAGAGTGCGTGTCAAGATAGACGAGTAAGTACATTGTTGTTTTTCAAAGCTACTAAGGGTAATGAGAGGTATCATTTGACCTTCGATTTGATCCATTAGGCGGTGGTGCTTATAGAAAATGTATGGAGTTGTCACTCGAGAGTTGCAGCTGTTTGGCAACTCGAAAGGGTAGTTGGTAGCTTAGGTCTGCTTACGTTCAGCTTTTAGCTAAATTTTCTTTAGTGCAGCAGACTGTGCGGGGATGGTTATTCATTTTCAAATAGCTGCATGAGTTTGTGCTTTAAGTGGAGGAGTCTTGCTCCAAATACTGAATGGTAATACTAAATCTTTAAGGTAGTGATACCACTTTCGTCACGACCCAACCTAAGGCCACGACAGAAACCTACAATGAGTGTTGATCATTGCTAAACCCACTAATAATCTATTCATGATAGAGATAAGCTGAAAACCTGATCGTATATACGTACCTATCTGCTGAAAGCATAAAGTCTGGAAAGATGACACGACTATAACTTGCTAGCAATTAGAACACTGAACCACAAATTCAGCTATGTCAGACTTCATTCCGTCCCACTAGTAAATTTTCTTAAGATCATGGTACATGTTAGTTGAACCTGGATGATCAGTGTATTTAGAATAATGTGCCTCTATCATAATCTGTCCACGTAAAATCTGCAACATCAGGAACGCAAAGTCTATCTTTATACATGAAAACACGGTCATTAGTAACATGTATGGTGACTCCGGTTTTCTTCTGGCTATCTGTCTGTATTCAATCAGAACTGGATCCTCATACTGACGCTGTTTTACTTCATGGAAATTTAGAGTAAAAGGTCTAGTGCAGCTTGTCGACAATCCATCATTGTTGTGTATATCTCTGTCACACCTCAACTCTTTGAGAAGTTACTTTAGCGTTATAAGTGCCCATGTAATCAATTTTGTTGCTGGTATTCTGCTTCAGCTCATGGTCCAACTACATGTCTCCTTTATTTTCACTTTTTATAGTCAATATATTTCCAATTCAAAGACAATACCCTGAAGTAGATGTTCAGTCTGAATATCATTCCTGGTCTTCATCATACTAACCAGTATTATTTGCATGATCCTTATCCTTATATGATAGACCCTGTTCAGATGAACCTTTGACACACATTAGGATATGAGTAACTACATTCCCACAAGGAGCTTGCGGAACAACACTAACATCAACTGAGATATTTCACAGTGCGTTCGTAAAACTAATATAGCTTGCATCAAATCTTCTATAGTGAGTAGTGACAAGGTACTTCAAAAGCGTCCCCCTATTGCATTAAGCGTGAGCTAATTCTTAGTTCTATCGACCTGTTCTATATTGAAAGGTATATCGAAGAGGTAATTGTCGGCTGAATTATGTTAATCCATACAAAGTTTCGTGTATATTTGTTTCGAAAATGTAGAGCTCTCCTCACGTATTTAAGGAAGTGTCAGCTTAGTCCAAATAAGTTGGGCAATGATGTTATCATATTATCCAGATATGTTTTATTCCAAGAGTTCGGTGTTCGTGTTATAATTCTGATTCTGCAATCATGAGATAATATCTGTGGAGTAGCTTATGAAGGTCATGGAAGTTCTTTCGTTATCTGTGCGGAATTTTCTTTAAACTTAGGCTTGTTCGAGGACGAACGAGATTTTAAGTGGAGGAGAATGAAACGACATCGGTCCCTCGTTTCGGAAGTTAGGACTCCGATTGGCGAGTCGATAATTTAAAATATTCGTAATATCCATTAGGACCTGTCTGTAAAATTTGAGCTAAATCAGACCTCGTTTGGTACGCATCGGAAGAAGGTTTCAGTTTTTATTATCGATAAATATTAAAAAGAGATTTACGAGCTCGGTTTTGGCGAATGAGTTCCGATTCGAAATTCGAAAGCACCGTTAGATTCGTATGATTATTTGTGACTTTTGTGAACTTTCGAAAGTGAATTTCGATGTTGTTCGGCTAGTTTCCACTAAAATACCGAAAGTTAAATAATTTGACTTTTGTTCATTTAAATTTGCATCTTGAGTTTCGGGAGTCCGATTTGAGAACCGTCTTTGCGAGTATGTTACATATATTTTGTATAACTTGTATGCAAAAGTTGGAATTATTTCGAATATCGTAGAGTTTCGTTTTAATTTTTATCGCGAAAAGAAAAGAAAAGAAAATAAAAAATGAAAAAGAGAAAAGACAAAATGAAAGAAAATGAGAAAGGAATAGGCGGTGGTCAAGGGATCCTAATCCCTTGACTTTTAAAGTCCTAAGAAGAGGCAGAAGCAAAAGGATGCAAAGAAAACGAGACAGAATTTGGAAAACAGAGAACACAACAAGGAAAAAAAAAACCAGAAAATAAGAAAAGGGGCCGGAGAAAAGCAGAATTTTCACCCTAAACCTTCAGAATGGGATCGTTTGGCAAGGAAACTAAAGGATAAAGCGGTTGTTGATTAGCCGTACTAACTTTTGGAAGAGGTAAGTGTTTATATCCATTTCTTTGGAGGCACCTGGCCTCGTGGATTTTCTACCACGTATTCCGTACGTGTGTAGCTGCCGATAGGCGTACTCATTACGCCTTAGCTTTGAATTTACATTGTATATTATATGTTAAGCCATGTTGTTGCTATTGTATTGAGCATATGAGCATTGCACTCTGGTGTTGAGCATTGCATATACTTCCCGGTAATCGATGAGAGTCCCGAGCCAGTGCAGGGTCATTATTGCATGTACTTCCCGGTTGGCGATGAGAGTCCCGCACCGGTGAAGGATCATTATTGCATATAATTTCCGGTAATCGATGAGTGTCCCGAGCCGGTGAAGGGTCATTATTGCATATACTTCCCGGTAATCGATGAGAGTCCCGAGCCGGTGAAGGATCATTATTGCATATACTTCCCGGTAATCGATGAGAGTCCCGAGCCGGTGAAGGGTCATTATTGCATATACTTCCCGGTAATCGATGAGAGTCCCGAGCCGGTGAAGGGTCATTATTGCATATATCTCCTGGTAGACGATGAGAGTCACGCGCCGGAGATAGGTATCAGGTATATGTGACTGTATTGTGTCATACCGCATTCATCACATCTTATTGCACCGCATACTGACTATTATGTGTATTGTGTTGTGTTTTTTTTTGTATGCGGTATGTATACCATGTTGTGGACATATCTCCGTTTGCCTATATATTTCTGGCTCGTATTCTGGGTTGCGGGGATCGGGTTGCACGCCGCAACAGGATGTCTTTCTGATTGTTGATGTGTTAGGGATACCTATATGTTCTGGCTATCTTACGTTCCTGGTTGCTGATGAGATTGTGATTCCATACATGTTTCTAGTTATTATCTGGCTCTGCCCTTTTCATAATTTAAATAAGAGGAATTTGGTTTATCTGTTTCTTTTTCTCCGTGGCTAGCTATCCTATTCTTTAAGGTGGCTAGTCTGCCCCACTTACTGAGTCCTTTCGACTCACCCTTGTTTGCTGTTTGTTTCTTGTCTATCTATTTCGTTTCGGCAGGTTCGCTCCAGGATTGAGTTCGCCACGTTGTGATGGAGCGAAGACGACTTCAGCTGTCAGGGTGAGCCAGCTTTTATTCCGGATGGCCACCAGTTTATTGGTTGTTATTTCAGTTGCATTTTGCTCCCTTCAGGAGGTATTTGTCTTCTTTTGTACTTTTAGATGTCTAGTCTGGATAGCCCTAAACCTAGTATATTGGGTAGTCAACTGTAATTTTTTTATACATCTTAGAGGTATCAGTATCTCTGTGTTTTTTTTTAAGTCTTGTCCTTATTTGTGAATTATTATATTTATTTTTCTAATTTAATTGGTAAGGGTTCGCCCGACAGGTCTAGGGGAGGATGTTGGGTGCCCGCACGGCCTAACCGGATTCAGGGTCGTGTCAAAAAGGGCCGGGGATGATTAGACTATGGGAATGGGGCATTGACTATTCTAGATTTCCAGCAGTTATTACCATATTATCACCATCTATTATTACAAGACAAAACACAAGTAGGGCGTTCACGGTTCGGTACGATTAGATTTTGATCAAAATTACAACCAAATCAATTTAATCAGCTTTTTAAATTTGTAAAATCAAACCAAACCAAGTAAAACTAAAACCAACGGTTTGGTTATTGTCGATTTGATTTCGGTTTGGTTCGGTTTATTAGTTTTTGACAAATAAAATAACAATGAACGTGAAAAAAGGATAAAGAGAACCATTCTTAAAAAATAAATGATAAAGAGGACCATAAATATATTTTTACTCACTTGAAACGCTCACATATGTAATAGAAATGAAAATGTTAGTAATTCAAAAAACACTAGAAATTATGTATCATGCTTTGCAAATCATTAAGAGAAGTGCAACACAAATTTATCTGCTGCTGCTACTCAGGCCTCTGCCAAGCTTTTTCTTATTAATAATATTATCCTATCATGTTCGATAGTATATCATGTTCGTATACAAGTCGAAATGGTAATTACAATTCACATACACTTTTATGCAAGTAAGTTCTAACCGAGAGCCACTAGTTACTGGCGGACAAGAGTGAGTATACTAAATCATAAGTAATACAAAGAAGTGAGAATCTTGTTTACTACAAATGGATCACCTTGTTTTTACTAAGCTGCTGCCTTGTTAGATACTTGTTGGGCTTAAGAATACAATTAGATAAGTCCAATTCATTTTCTTCGGTCATTTTTTATAAAATTAAAACCAAATCAAATGTTATCAGTTTTTAAAAATTTAAAGCCAAACCAATCCAAAACCTGTGTGGGCAAAAATACGTCACCTATTATTACGGGAATACGAGTCCAGCTGGCGAGACTAGACTTATCCTACAGGTCACTGGGCATACTGGATACATGTCCATTCTACGAGCTACGACCGTTCAGGCGGTACGGGCGTAGGATGCAAGGTATACTTCCTGTCGCCTTAGGGTTACAGTCCCCTAGTTAGGATTTCGTATATAACACCGCCTTGAGTTTATAGGCCCATGAACCTTATTAGTCTTTGCATTTTACTTTAATTAGGACTGGGTATCTACTACTATAAATACCCCCTCCTCACATTCTATTGTAAATCAAGTTACTCACCACTGAGTCCGACTGTTCTCAAGGAATAAAAGCTCTTTACTCTCTTGTCTATTATCATTCTCTTTATTTACTTACTTTTCGTCGTATTTTACCGTACTGCTTGTGAACCCTTCATAAATTTAAGTGTTTAGCCTAGACGTACAAATTTAGGCATAAACAGTTTGGCGCCCACCGTGGGGCCCAGGTAAGTATTCTACAAAAAGAAGGCGCAGTCACTTGGTCAATATGGTCGATGGTATATCTAAGAAGTTACGAACTATGTTTGTTGGATCGTCTCAGAGGCTAGCATCCCCGCGTGGACCAGCGCGCATGAACGATACGGCAGCGTCCGCTCCTAGTCGCAGGCTCAACATGGACGCCGCTTCTGGGGTTTCAACGACAGTCAGCAATCAAGACCTCAAAAGAACACCTGTCATTCAGGACATCCTGAAAAAGATGAAGGTCATCCACGATCGGATTGGTAATGTGCCGTGTGCACCATCCCAGGATACCACCGTAGATGACGAAATTTTTTATAAGCATGTATACAAAGCAAACGCTGCACCGATCCACGTACCAAAGCACATATGCCGGCCAGATAACTTGAAGTACGACGGAACAGCGGATCTGGATGAGCACATTGCTACATATTACATAGTCGTCAAGAGCAACAAAATCTTAGAGGAAGAAATCAAGTCTGCTCTGGTGAAGAGGTTCGGCTCAAACCTAATCAAAGGTGCCCTCGATTGGTACACTCAGCTACCGATGGGCTTCATTGAGTTATTCACACAGATGCAGGACTTGTTTAAGAAACCGTACTCTGGCGCCCGTAAACGGGAGAAGCGTATGGAGGATATCTTTGAGATTCGGCAGCGCAACGACGAGTTATTGAAAGACTATCTCGAAAGATTTCAAAGAGAACATGGATCTTTCTCCAGTCCCCAATAATATCGCTGTGGTAGCCTTCGACAAGAGCCTGAATTCCAAAAGGTCGCTGGCTACCAGGGAATTACAGTGGAGTTTAACTCAACATCATGTGTCAACGTAGAGTGCCTTACATCAGAGATACACTGAAAAACTCCGCCTGGAGCCAGAACACTCATAGAACCCTGAAATTGAATGAAGGAAATAAGCAAGAAGTCCATCCCCTTGAAGGAGAATGGGAGGGAAGAAGAGTAAAAGGAAAGACGCAGAGCCAAGCAGGAGCGGCAAAGCAAGGAAACACCCGGGGGCCTGGATCCAGGACAAACGAACCGAGCCCCATAGCTTCTGAGATTTTGGTTTGCGAGTCAGCGTCGTGGAACTGGTTGCCAATCATTTCGGCAAATTAGGACTAAAAGTACGGTGGCCGCCTACAATAAAAGGACCAGACGAGAGGAATACAACGGCCTATTGTGACTTTCATTGTGGCAATGGCCATGCTACAGTTGATTGTAAGGCCCTGATATTAGAGATCGA
Source organism: Petunia x hybrida (assembly GCA_037355625.1). Lineage (NCBI taxonomy): Eukaryota > Viridiplantae > Streptophyta > Magnoliopsida > Solanales > Solanaceae > Petunia > Petunia x hybrida. The sequence goes on along the minus strand of JBBBVM010000317.1, from coordinate 1,566,773 downwards.
GCATCTACTAAATAAGGGTCACCTCAAATATGTGATTAAAGAAGAACTGAGGCGTTCGAGGGCACCAGACTCTACGCACAAGCGGCATATCAATGCGATCTTCGCAACACCGGGACTTGTCACGGTCGGGGGACCAAAAAGGTAGCGTCGATCGCTAGCACTTTCACATTCTATCCGAAAGGCAAAGCGGAATATCAAGATGCTCTCACGATCGCCATAAGGTTGTCGAGCCTTCAGATCAAGCAAGCTCTGGTGGATCCAGGGAGCAATGTGAACATTATTCGAAGAGAGGTACTACAGAAGTTAGGACAAGACCATTGGATGACATCAAGTCACCGCAGGATAATCGCCTTCAACGGCCTCCGAGAAGAACCTGTCAGAGAAATAGCTCTACCGGTCCATATACCAAGCTTGACGAGCATAACTTTCTTCCAGGTACTGAGTTGCAATCTTGCGCATGATATTATCTTGGGACGACCATGGATACACAGCGTTAATGGAGTACCCTCAACATTCCACCAAGTCTTCAAATACCTGATCTCACACGGGGTTAATGACTTACGGGGTAAGTGGTCTCCACTTGGAGAATATTATCATATATGTGGCAGGGATCTCAGTATTGGGTCGATAGTCAATGTTAATGCGATCGAAGACGAATCCGTCTGGTTCGAGGCCATGGAACGGAAGGCCAGAGAAGAGATCGGCGAGCTGCGGGATCGATTGTCAAAGATGGATCAGCTAGTCCCCAAGGCAACAGAACTGATATGCCAGCTCTCTGAGGTGTTACGGAAGCAGGGAGGACCCTTATGGCTGATGCAAGTTACCTAACAGTAGCCCAGGCAAAGATACAGCTCCTGCAGCTTCTAGTAATAACTGAGTCAGAGCCAGGTGAGCATCTGTTGTTATATGTTTCGATATCAGAAATAGCATGGAATGCAGTTCTTTTACGGGCAGAGAATGGGAAGTAATTTCCCGTGAAGTATGCCAGCAGAAGACCTTTACGCAAAGACATGTATTTGCCTTTGCCTGTTTAGCTTATAGCGACTGTGGTCATAGCAACCCAGGAGTTGCCTTCATATTTCCTGAGCCGTCCTATCAACATTAGGGGTGGGCGTTCGGTTCTTCGGTTCGGTTTATAGAAGTAGGAGTCCGTTACTTCGGTCTTCGGATCGGTTTGAAGTGTAGAAAAGTCCGTAATTTTTATACTTCGGTTGGGTTCGGTTTTTTAGTTCGGTACTTCGGTTCGGTACTTCGGTGTTTCGGTTTAAACTAAAGTTTATAGCCAAAGAAAAAAAGGCCGAACAAGAAAGGGAAAGGAAAGGCAAAGTACATACCTGTTCAAAGTCAAAAAATAAGATTAACAAAAATACATCAAATTACCAAGTATAAATGATTGAATACTCGTAATATCATATCGCGATGACTTAACATAAATGATTTATTCAAACTAAAGGGATGTTCAGCTAATTTATCATTTTCTAATGAATTTTTAGTTCAATTATTTAATTTTTTTATATATGTTGCATTTAATCACTAATTAGACATTAAAATACAATAAGCAAAAAAGGGAAATTATACGAATCAATCTAGGAAATATACGTAATATGTAATGGTGGATGTTTTTTGTTAATGGTTTTCTAAAAAAAAAAAAAAAAAAAAAACTTCGGTTTTTTCGGAATTTCGGGGCCCGAAGTTCCGGGGAGCCCGAAACCGAAGACCGAAGTTCAAAAATTTCTAAGACCGAACCCGAACCGAAAAACCGAACCCGAAGTACCGAATTAGTTCGGTTCGGTTCGGTATTTCGGTTTTTTCGGTTTTGTGCCCACCCCTAATCAACATGGTCTCTTCCATGCCACTACGAACTATTTTGTCTAAACCTGGACTCTCAAAGGAGATGGCAGAATGGACCGAAGAGTTGGGAGAGTACGATATCTTTTTTCAACCGCGATCAGCTATCTAATCGCAAGCTTTAGAAGGCTTCACTTCAGATTTTGTGGAAAAATTAGCAACAAAGGTGGAGGAATCAATTCAGCATACAGAAGCAATCGAGCCTGGGAACTTGGGAATCCGCACGGACGTGGATCTCGAAGAAGAGGAAACCACCCTTGATTTATGGATCAAGACGCCCAGTTGGAAGGTTTTTTCAAGACCGTAAACGTTCCGCGCAACGAAGAAGAATATGAAGCCATAACTCAAGCTCTTGACTTAGCCTACATATTAGGGACCAGGGAGGTCAGCCTCTTCAGCAGTTCCCAGTTGATGGTTACTCGGGCGAACGAGGTTTTTACTGCGGAGAACATCTGTGCGCCAGATCGGCAAGAGAAAATAAAAGCGCTTTTGAAAAATTTCCGCAAATGGGAGTTTGTTCACAAGAAGGAAACCTTAAATGGAAGCGAATTCCTTGAGGATTCACACACTGATTCATACGACCAGCAAATAATATTCGAACTGACCCCTGCGAACCTGATGAACCTTGAAGTTCCAGACACAGGTTCCGTCTCGATGCAGCGTCACGCATTGATTAGCTACTTGGGCAAGGGAATACTCTCCGAAGTCGAGTTAGAAAGCAGACAGCTGTGGAGGCAGGCAGTTCGCTACTGCTTAATCGACGGGGATTTATACCATCGGATTGTCAGCGGTCCACAGATTATATCTCGAGGCTCGGCACGTTCCGACGAAGGAACCCTGGCGGACACCCCCGATAAGCGATGGAAGTACAATCCTTTTTCAGTAGTTACATTAAATTAAGTCTTTAGTTTCTTTTTACAATATTTACATACTTGTCTTTCATGTTACAGGTTTTCACCCACAACAACTCAGGTTCCGCGCCCCCATTCATCAATAAAACTACTATTTTACCCAGTCTGTTTTACAATTACAATTAAGATCCGTCTACGATCCAATTATTCATAACCCCGGCCAGACCTAAGTTGAAGTAATACACCCATTTTTTGCTACAAAAAGTAGGATAAATTACGTCTAGCTCAACCACCAGGCATTATTCGTAAGTTGAACTCGTCAATTCAACAAAATTTGCACCTACATGCCGGTGGGGACGCCCGCCCGCATAGTGCCAGAAAGTCTTAAAATATTCGAGTAAACAAGCAACAACGTTCTGAATCGAAACGCAAAAGTGCCCATTTCTACACGGGCTAAAGTCGTCCCATTGCGGGCGTAAAACAACTGTCTATCACAGGCACAATATAAGTTGTCAACCACCGACACAAACGAAGCATCCTTCAGTGCACACGCCCATCTTTTACAAACACTAGCCCAGAAAGGCACACAAACATGTTGCTTAAAACATACAAGTACGCATAAGAACATTAATGGACATTCGTTTCATTAACAACAAACAGCCCGTAGGCTTATAATATACATTTAGGTCTTCCTGAATACAACATTGTTCACAATAATTATAAAAAAAAAATGGAAAGGGAAGGCTAAAAACTTCAAACTCCTCGAAATCTGCACGGCCGAAGATCTTTCATCTAGATTGTAGCTACAAGTTGCTAAGCAGTTCGATGATAAGTCGACATTTTACCGACTTTGGGCCCTCCTTTATAGGAACTTTATGTGTTGTTAAGCTAATTTCACGATCAATTCTTATGTAATATTGCGTGATTCCAGGTGCTACTTAGTTTAAACGCTCGAGGCCAGAAACTTAGCGGAAAGAACACAAAAGAAGGCCGAGTCGAGTCGAAGTTGGAGTAGTGCGAAATGGAGCAAGTGTCAAGCCAAAGTGCTGGGCCGCACAAATTTATGCAACATAGCACAATGCTCCAAACAATGGTCCGCACAAGAATGCAGAATGAAGCAGTAACTACTTCAAGTTTTCAAGAATTTGTGCGGCTCAGCACAATATTGTACAACAGCACAATAACCCTAGCTGAGGGAATTGAAGTCAGCACAATGCTGGGAAAAACCCAATTGTGCGGTCAGCACAACATTGTGCGACAGCACAATAACCCTAGCTGAGGGAATTGAAGTCAGCACAATGCGTGAAAAAACTCCATTTTTATAAAAAGACGGTCTTTCTTTCAGAGATTCTAAAGGTAAGAGGTTTTATTAATTTCGGAAGAAGGTTTTTAAGGCACTTCCGAAATTTCGTAAAATACGGTTAATCCGACAGGTTTCCAAAACTTTTGAAAAATATGCTTTTCTAGAAAATTTATCTAAAAATAATTAATTGAAATAAAACTTGTTTATAAAAAATATTTAATTTGCACACATTTTGCTAAATGGCCCCAGTTTGCAATAAATTAAATAACGACTTTAAAATAAGAGGCAATGAACATAAAGTAAAGCAATCAATCAAATAATCATATATAATCAAAGGTTCATTTTAAAAATAAATTGTACAAATTCTATCAAGTCTAACTACATAAATAATGAGAATAAGTTCAAAAGGTAGAACCCGAGAGCGGCATATTCATTCAATCAAAGGTACCTCGCAAAACAAACAAAATAAAATTGGATTAGTACGATAATAAAGCGTAATAACCAATGAAAATAAAATACTAATAATAAATTAATAAAGTAATAACAATAATAGTAGTAGTAATAATAATAATAATAATAATAATATATAGTAATAAAAATAATAATAATAATAATAATAATAATAATAATAATAAAGGAGGTTTGTTTTTGCAAAATTTTAGGCTCAGGTTTGTATGGCGCGTCATGTAGAGGCTCGGGATGTTTGTACGGTTGCAAACACGCCGGCCGGTCGTGATGCCATGCCAAGTACCAAAACCGTTACTCTATTCAATTTGCTTTGCGTTAAAGTGCATACATTCATCATCGCCTTTTGCTTTAGGGACACGGGGACGGGACCGTTCAAGTGTAGTATCATGTTCAAATTAATCCCGAGGCCTCAATACGTGTATATGTATTTTTTCATTGGCCATTAGCGTAGTATTTGTCCAAATCAGTTCAATATTCCATAATGGATAAAATTTATCCAAAATGGATCCCTGCACTCAGAAAATCCAGTCAATACATAAGTCAGTCCAATCATATAAACGGGTCAAACCAATAATTCATCCGGGTTAAACCACATGAATCAAGTAACGGGTCAAATACAAACACCAAGTAACGGGTCAAGCAAACAGGGAAACGGGTCAAGAACGTCAGAAACCCATCCAAGATCTACACACCACCGGAGCAAATTTCAGTCGAAGCAAACATTAAAAAACCACGAGGCAACGTCACCAGCAGACAGAAAAGGTGGAGGAGCGATCGCCAAGCCGTAGCGGCATCGCTAAGACCCCGCCACTCCCTTTAATTCTCAATCACCAATCACCAAGAAACGAGGGAAAAGACGAGAACAAGAGGTCCTCGATAATAGGTTAAGAGCAGCATAACAAAATAATCCAACAGTAAATAGTCAAATGCATAATCCAAATAACCCATCGCAAATCAGAGCAAAAGAAGTGATATATGCAAAGCAGCGGAAAACCAGTCATAAACCACGAGTTAACGCCGAACGGATCTCCGGTGAACTGAAACAGAAGTCTAATGACCAAAAGAAAAACGATGCCAAAATCGAGGGAAGAGGAGGAGCAACGCCAGCAGCGTCGCTACCACTCCCCAATCCCCTTTTTAGTTTTTATTCCGCAGCAGAAACTACAGAAAATAATGGAACTCCGGCGATTTCTTCTGTCGTTTCCCTCCATTTTGTATTAATCCGATGACCCTTCTACCACCATTTCATTGTTTTCCCTTATTTCTCTTACACTGGTTCCCGATCCCCTCTCCCCGATTTCCTCCCCTGTTTTGATTTGGATGTGTGAGTTAGTGTATATATGATGTTTTTTCGTATGGGTGTGGTGTGTGTATTTTGTATCTGGTTTGTTTTTTACTGTAGGGGAGTAAAGAGGAAGATGATAGTGGGTAGGGTTTTTAGGATTTATAGGGATTATGGTTAGGGGTTTTAAAAATTGGGCTAGAAGAAAATTGGGTGTTGTACAATATGAATGTTGCGTAGATAGGCCGAGATTTAAAATGAACAACGATTCTGACCATTTTCTAAAATTAATAGCTTTAACTAATTTCGTAAATCAATTTGAAAAACTTTCTAATTAGATAAATGCTCCCAATATTTTACATGTTGTAGGTAATATAAAGCCGAAAACATCAAGTTGCTAATATTGAAAAACTTTGCAAACAATAGCCAAATTGCGACGAAACATCAAATTTTATAATTTCTTTTGAAAAGGGACATTTTTGGCTTTATATTAACACAAAATGCTATATTTTGAGATTTATATAAAAAGTAAGTGTCAGCAAATTAATTTCGACATTTTGGGACAAAATTAGGTGTCAACAGCTGCCCCTCTTTACCCGAAAAGGATGAAAGAGTTTTCAGGGTAAAGAAAGTTGACGTGAAAGCCAGGTTTTTCACGGTAAAGCCAAGAATCTGATTCCTGGGATCAAAATGCGAGGCTTATGGACATGGCCGAACTCCGGTTTCCGAGTTGCCTACATATCTCGGGCTGAAAGAGAATCAGGCCATATGTAGTTCGACGCGATTTGAGAATCAAAGACGAGATAGTAACGACTACTCAAGCGCGGGAAAAGAGGCAGTTATGAAAATGCGGTCGATGACACATCCATAAGGAGGGGTTTACGGACATAGCTTCCACTGCATCTTGATAACCGAGCCATCTTGTCTTCAATCTCAAACCTCCGACTCAGGGTTAACAAGAGACTTACCTCTCGGGTTGATGACTTAAGTGGGTGCGATTCTTCAGGTCTTGGTTGACAAGTCTAGCTCATATCAACGATTTCCCCAGTTCGTCGCTAAGAAAAGCTCCATGTTATGCTCCAAACGCTGTTGCGTTGCTGCTAAAAATCCTGTAGTAATCTCAACAAACGGTAAGCGTGCAACTGCTAATAAACTGTAATAAGTGGAATAAGAAATAAATAAGCTGATAAAATTGTAAATGCGGGTTGCGATATCATCAATAAGTCCCTCTTTCAATCAGCTGATGAGGCGCTCCGCCTGGAGAACCTCTGGGCTGATCCTTATTCTGAAACAGTAAAGCAAGACAATAAGTAAAGCGGGAATAAATTGTAGAATGCAAGGCTTTCATAGGATAAGTCGACTAACGGGACATAATGTCTCAAGTCGACTTGTCTATCTTTATCATCTACTTCAAATATAATATGCCAATATTGCGAGACAACCGACATCGCGAAAACACTCCGAAAGTGGTGTTTCAGCCGACTTGTCTTTAGCTATCATCTACTTGAAAGAAAACTGCATATCCTATTTGTGGGTGGAAGAACCCGAGATATCCTATTTGTTGGTGGAAGAGCCCGAGATATCCTATTTGTGGGTGGAAGGACCCGAATATCCTATTTGTGGGTGGAACGATCCGAATATCCTATTTGTGGGTGGAAGGACCCGAATATCCTATTCGTGGGTGGATAAACCCTGAATCTTGCAAAATCTGAAATCGTCCGGCTTGTGTTGGTAATGCGATAATCGAACAAAAGCTAAAATAACAAAGAGAGAAATAGTGTTGCTCTGCATATGCGACAAGGCAAATATTCTTCGAGGAACTGATGGTTGACCTGAAAAAGTAAAGCAAGGCATTAATTTAAAGCAAATATAATGGCAGAATTTAAAGCAAGTGTAAAGCAAAGCAGTGCGGAGATGTAATCAGCGCAACGGTCATTTGATAAACCAATTGGCGAGACAATCGGGCAATGATGGCCTTAGGCGGATTGTCAATTTAAAATAAGGCAATGCCTATTTTGGCGTAATTTGAAAACATAACGCCTGCCTCGGCTTCATTGCTTATTTGGGAATGAAAACTATAGAGGTAGAAATGCCGCCTGTTCGGTAATAACTCATGGTCGAGCCTACAGTGGGCTCCATAACAATAGCGCCCTTTGATTGTCTATGATAGACTTCAGAATAATGCCTCCAATAACTTATGGTAGGCTTCAAATGATAATAAAGTTTTCGCTTGCTCACGATAGACTCATAATAAGACCCCCGATTGCTTACGGTAGGATCAATAACAAAAGAACCTTCAATTGTCTATGATAGGCTTCCGAATAATGCCTCCAATTGCTTATGGTAGGCTTCAATGCTAATGAAGACTTCGCTTGCTCACGATAGACTTGATAATAAAACCTCTTATTGCTTACGGTAGGATCAATAACGAAAGAGCCTTCAATTGTCTATGATAGGCTTCAGGATAATGCCTCCAATTGCTTATGGTAGGCTTCAATGCTAATGAAGTTTTCGCTTGCTCACGATAGACTCATAATAAGACCCCCGATTGCTTACGGTAGGATCAATAACAAAAGAACCTTCAATTGTCTATGATAGGCTTCCGAATAATGCCTCCAATTTCTTATGGTAGGCTTCAATGCTAATGAAGTCTTCGCATGCTCACGATAGACTTGATAATAAAACCTCTGATTGCTTACGGTAGGATCAATAACAAAAGAGCCTTCAATTGTCTATGATAGGCTTCAGAATAATGCCTCCAATTGCTTATGGTAGGCTTCAATGCTAATGAAGTCTTCGCTTGCTCACGATAGACTTGATAATAAAACCCCTGATTGCTTACGGTAGGATCAATAATAAAAGAGCCTTCAATTGCTTATGATAGGCTTCAGAATAAGGCCTCCAATTGCTTATGGTAGGCTTCAATGCTAATGAAATCTTCGCTTACTCACGATAGACTCATAATAAGGCCCCCGATTGCTTACGGTAGGCATAAGTGCAAGCTGCAATATCTTTGATAAATTGTCTTCCCATCCACTGGCGAAGCAATAAAGCAAATGCGAAGGCATAGTGCAAAGCATTTTCAACAATCTTGAAAAATCAACTGGCAAGCCGGTCGGGCATGAAGCAAGGAGGGTCTTGGGGTTGATTGTCGAACAAATCAGCTGGCGAACCGGTCCGGCACGAAGCAAGGAGGGTCTCGGGACTGACCTGTTAACCTGAAAAGTAAAGCAAGACGTAAATAAAGGAAATGTGAAGGCATAATTTAAAGCAAGTGCGAAGCAATTCGAACAATCTTGACAAATCAACTGGCAAGCCGGTCGGGCATGAAGCAAGGAGAGTCTTGGGGTTGATTGTCGAACAAATCAGCTGGCGAACTGGTCCGGCACGAAGCAAGGAGGGTCTCGGGGCTGACCTGTTAAACTGAAAGTAAAGCAAGTCGTAATATAAAGCTAGTGCAAAGGCATAATTGAAAGCAAGTGCAACGCAATTTAGCGTGAAATGTAAAGCAACGCAAAAGCGATTTAGCGAATCAACAGGCGTGGAAGTCCAACAAGAGAGAAAGCCCCGCCTGGTGGTCAACCTGAAAAACGTAAAGCAAGGCATCAATTTTAAAGCAAGTGCGACGACATAATTTAAAGCAAGTACAAAGAAAAGCAGTGTGAGAATGTAGAGCAATGCAAGAGCCATTTGGCGAATCAATAGGCGAGATAGTCCAACAAAGGGAATCCTCGTAGCCAATAGTCAACCTGAAATAAAGCGATGCCCTATTTGGCTTAGTTTTGAAAACGCAAAACAAGCCTTGGCTTTATCGCCTATTAGGAATGAAAGTCATAGGGGTAAAAAAGCCGCATGTTCGGCCATAACTCATGACAAAGCATAATGCTTTAAGTTATAAGGAGTCAATTTGAATGCAATCTTGGATTGTAATACGTCCGGAATATTCACATTATCCAGAAGCGTGAACACATAAAAGACGCTTACTGGAAGCGTGAACACACAAAGACGCTTATCGAAAGCGTGAGATATAACGACGCTTCTCGAAAGCATGAATACATGATACTCTTTGAACTCTTCCACGGAGGAATGGTCTTGATTACAAAATAAAGTAAGCCCCCAGGATTGGCAATATCTGTAAAAGAAATGGAACGTTAGTAAGTGTTATCATAAAGGGAAAGGAAATGAAATAGATATTCTTGATAATTTGCAAGAGTTATGGGAAATAGAAATGCCGCCTTTCGGCAAATTGGAAAAAGCGTCGGGTCATGAAGCACGAGCTTTATCCAAATATCATTGCAATCCTAGCGATAAAAATCTTGGAGATTGACTTGCTAAGATGTATATCTTTAGTTGCAGGTCTTAATGTCCCTGCTCTCAAAGAAAAGTTGTTAGTTTTAGGAAGGGAGGGGAAAACGTTTGATTTGTGCAGACTTCATCCTGATCTTGCTGCTTCTGCTGCTTCCTCGTCTTCATTGGACTTGGATTTGCGAATTTCTTTCAGAAACTTGGCTCATGAACTCAAATAGCATAGATTTTGAAAAATAGAGGCAAGATAAAATATGTTAATGCAATATAGAGAGTGAAATAAGCATGCAAATGAAGTCAAAGATGCATTTTGAGAATTTTGCCTTGACTTAAACTTGTAACATATTTTAAAACAAACTGAATGTCCTTTGTCTTAGACTTTTCACTGTTCGCTTAGCCAATCACAGAGTTTTTGCCAACTCATCTTTACTAACTAATGCTGCTTCTTGCAAAATTCTGCCCCAGTTATTATCTTTCGTATCTCCAACTTGCTTTGCAAAAATTGCCCCAGTTGTCCTTCTTGGGGGAAAATAAAAATTTAAATGCTAAAGGGTCGAGCCCGATGGGGAAGCCTACGTATCCCTCCTTGGGAATCAGACCGTGCGTAGTTCTGCATCACTGCTTCAACGCCATATACCAACAAATAAAAGCTGCCCCAGTTGAAGTTCTAACAGATAGTGCGATATCCAAAGAGCGCAGACAATAACTTTCCAGTGCGTCATTTCAAACTGTTCAGTTGTTTTCCCATACGTTACAAGCAAAGCTTTGGCAGGTTTCAATTTTAATTTTGAAATGGAAACAAATGCAAGCGTAAATAATATAATAAGAATGAGTTGCATTTTATTTCAACTTTCATGAATTCAAAATGAGTTGATTCAGATTAACATAAGCTTTAAAGTACAATGCAATTCAGGGCCTCAATCTGAATTAAAATTGAAAATAATGCTACTAAGTTCAATTGCCAAGTTCTTTCAAACAATGTCATTAGCTTCTGGTGCTGCATTGTTCACGAGCTAGAGTGTCTACCATCAATCAAATCTTGAATCCCTTGCGTGGTGAATGGTCAGCCACTTCACAAATCAAATATTTGCTAGAGAAATAAACAAAACAAAAGAAACCTCACAAAGGGTAACTAAGATAGTTTGCATGTCATTCATAGGATTGCATACAAGCAAGCAACACCTAGTATTTAACGCATTTTGAGCAAACAAAGCAAGGCAAGCAATTAACATGTGACAATCACAAGTAGTTGAGCGTAAATTCATATGCAAACGATTCCTACCCTGTAAAGTGCCTCTTTGTGCCAGAGGTAGGCCTAATCGCCAAGTTGCACGCACATGTGGTTACTATAACGACGCAAGCCGTTTGTCAATACAACATCTGAGATATAAATAAACCGACATAATCATCAACTTCTCAAATTTGACATGGCAAATGGTTTGGGATTCGTTAATATCCACACGATCACATAATATGCAGTGTTGTTAGGATTCAATAACCCGTCAACAAAAGGGTGGTTTCTTAATTACTGGAAACGGTGCCAAAGACCGGGTCGGTGTATATGCATGCATGACTTAATCTCCTTCTAAGAGTGGGCTAACGGTTGAGGCTGATTCGACCTATGCGGCATAAACCTGGCCCCATAAACCAGTAAAACCGGCCATGACAAAACCAGGCAAACCATACCCCAACTAACTTTGGTGACACGAAAGAAATTCAAAGAGTTAGGAAGGACAATGCCTTTCCTATATTATTGCCCGTCACGCGAGCCCCCCGTGATGAAATCGAGGAGATGAAATAGAATTGACAGGCTCCATGAGGGAGGAAATATGAACGGAATGCAGACTACGCACAAATAAATATAATATATGCTTTATAAGGCAAACCAGACAAACAGATATGATAAAGCAAATAAATTAGGCATGCTAGTTGCAAACAATTGGAAACCTTTATTGCTCCCCAGCGGAGTCGCCATGCTGTTGAACCCCAAAAATTACCCCGAAAAGGATAAATTCCGGAATATCGACAGGATGGACTAACTCTTTTGGAGTTTTTGGAGTCGCCACCCAATTTAAGGAAAACAGGGAACCAAATTAGCAAATGCGTGCAAAAACTCCATTTTTATAAAAAGACGGTCTTTCTTTCAGAGATTCTAAAGGTAAGAGGTTTTATTAATTTCGGAAGAAGGTTTTTAAGGCACTTCCGAAATTCCGTAAAATACGGTTAATCCGACAGGTTTCCAAAACATTTGCAAAATATGCTTTTCTAGAAATTTATCTAAAAATAATTAATTGAAATAAAACTTGTTTATAAAAAATATTTAATTTGCACACATTTTGCTAAATGGCCCCAGTTTGCAATAAATTAAATAACGACTTTAAAATAAAAGGCAATGAACATACAGTAAAGCAATCAATCAAATAATCATATATAATCAAAGGTTCATTTTAAAAATAAATTGTACAAATTCTATCAAGTCTAACTACATAAATAATGAGAATAAGTTCAAAAGGTAGAACCCGGGAGCGGCATATTCATTCAATCAAAGGTACCTCGCAAAACAAACAAAATAAAATTGGATTAGTACGATAATAAAGCGTAATAACCAATGAAAATAAAATACTAATAATAAATTAATAAAGTAATAACAATAATAGTAGTAGTAGTAATAATAATAATAATAATAATATATAATAGAAGTAATAAAAATAATAATAATAATAATAATAATAATAATAATAAAAATAAAGGAGGTTTGTTTTTGCAAAATTTTAGGCTCAGGTTTGTATGGCGCGTCATGTAGAGGCTCGGGATGTTGGTACGGTTGCAAACACGCCGGCCGGTCGTGTTGACATGCCAAGTACCAAAACCGTTACTCTATTCAACTTGCTTTGCGTTAAAGTGCATACATTCATCATCGCCTTTTGCTTTAGGGACACGGGGACGGGACCGTTCAAGCATAGTATCATGTTCAAATTAATCTCGAGGCCTCAATACGTGTATATGTATTTTTTCATTGGCCATTAGCGTAGTATTTGTTCAAATCAGTTCAATATTCCATAATGGATAAAATTTATCCAAAATGGATCCCTGCACTCAGAAAATTCAGTCAATGCATAAGCCAGTCCAATTATGTAAACGGGTCAAACCAAAAATTCAACCGGGTTAAACCACATGAATCAAGTAACGGGTCAAATGCAAATACCAAGTAACGGGTCAAGCAAACAGGGAAACGGGTCAAGAACGTCAGAAACTCATCCAAGATCTACACACCACCGGAGCAAATTTCAGTCGAAGCAAACATTAAAAAACCACGAGGCAACGTCACCAGCAAACAGAAAAGGTGGAGGAGCGATCGCCAAGCCGTAGCGGCATCGCTGCGACCCCGCCACTCCCTATAATTCTCAATCACAAATCATCAAGAAACGAGGGAAAAGACGAGAACAAGAGGTCCTCGATAATAGGTTAAGAGCAGCATAACAAAACAATCCAACAGTAAATAGTCAAATGCATAGTCCAAATAACCCATCACAAATCAGAGCAAAAGAAGTGATATATGCAAATCAGCGGAAAACCAGTCATAAACCACGAGTTAACGCTGAACGGATCACCGGCGAACTGAAACAGAAGTCTAATGACCAAAAGAAAAACGATGCCAAAATCGAGGGAAGAGGAGGAGCAACGCCAGCAGCGTCGCTACCACTCCTCAATCCCCTTTTCAGTTTTTATTCCGCAGCAGAAACTGCAGAAAATAATGGAACTCCGGCGACGGAAACAGGTGGTGGTGGCTTGCTTCGCCGCTGCCTCTAAAGGGTTTTCTTCCGTCGTTTCCCTCCATTTTGTATTAATCTGATGACCCTTCTACCACCATTTCATTGTTTCCCTTTTATTTCTCTTACACTGGTTCCCGATCCCCTCTCCCCGATTTCCTCCCCTGTTTTGATTTGGATGTGTGAGTTAGTGTATATATGATGTTTTTTCGTATGGGTGTGGTGTGTGTATTTTGTATCTGGTATGTTTTTTATTGTAGGGGAGTAAAGAGGAAGATGATAGTGGGTAGGGTTTTTAGGATTTATAGGGGTTATGGTTAGGGGTTTTAAAAATTGGGCTAGAAGAAAATTGGGTGTTGTATAATATGAATGTTACGTGGATAGGCCGAGATTTAAAATGAACAACGATTCTGATCATTTTCTAAAAAGTAATAGCTTTAAGGGATAATCACAAATATATACAACCCTAACATCAAAATTACAAAAAATAACAACATTATTCCAATTTACATAAAATACAACAATTCTTTACACATTATATACAAAACCAACAAAATTAACAAATTAGGTTTTCTCCTTCCTACTGCCCCCCCCCCCCAAAACTGCCACCACCCCAGGCGGCGGCGCCGCCTAGTCACCGCCGGCCATCCACTGGATTTTTTTTTAATCTAAAGTATGAAATACACATATAAACATTGATTTCTTTTTGAAAATACACTTGCAACATACATATAAACAAAAAATACATGTAAATACACAAAATAAAATATTTTACATACACTAGACACACACATACATACAAGGATCTACGTATCTACAAATTAAACATACAAATTTATGTATGTCACACATACACTTGACATACACACAAAAACAAACACAAAACATACAATAGATGCTCAGATATACATGTTCATACAGTAACATACACGTTTATACACTTGTGTGCTGAAAAACATTACATGTATATACACGAACATACAGATACATACATCTACATCTGAATATCTGAATATGTATATTCAAAATCAAAAAAAAAAGAATGAGGAGAAGCAGATCTGAAGAATATATAAAAAATACATATATATACATAAAATACACACATATACACATACAAAATGAAACAAAAAAAAGGAAAAAGAAGAGAAGATCGAGAAACAACAGGCTCTAGTCTCGCCGGAGGTATAGTAGCAGCAGCGACGGGCAACGGAGGGTGGGGAACGACGGGAGGTGGGTGGGTGGAGGAGAGGAGAGAAAGAGAGAGGGAGAAGTTAGGGCTTTGGATTAGAGAGAGAAAGGAAAATGATAAAATGGTATGTTTTGTAAAATTCATACAAATGTCGTTATATTGTGTAATTTTTTAATAATATCGGTATTTTTTGTAATTTCACTGTTTAATGCGTCAATTAGCGTAAAAATAGCTTTAACTAATTTCGTATATCAATTTGAAAAACTTTCTAATTAAATAAACGCTCCCAATATTTTACATGTTGTAGGTACTATATAAAGCCGAAAACATCAAGTTGCTAATATTGAAAAACTTTGTAAATAATAGCCAAATTGCGACGAAACATCAAATTTTATAATTTCTTTTGAAAAGGGACATTTTTGGCTTTATATTAACACAAAATACTATATTTTGAGATTTATATAAAAAGTAAGTGTCAACAAATTAATTTCGAAATTTCGGGACAAAATTGGGTGTCAACAAATATTCTTGAAGATAGAAGAACTATTCTTTCACGAGGAACTTTGAAGAAGATGAAGTAGTTTTCTGAAGAAGATTTGTGATTCCACTACAGTCACGAAGACCTTATTTATAGGCTGAAAGAGATAAGAACAGATCACGAAATGGTCAAGTGTAATTTTGGCCTGAGATATGAAACGACTCGGCACAGCAAAAAGTATTCTTGGAAAGGTGCATGGAATCGACATCAACCAACCAGATGAAGACGCGTGGAGTTCTCGAATAAATTAACATCAGTCTTGGTCAAAGAGACTACGAGTTTCAAGGAGTCAGAGAGATATCTTTCACACTACTTTCACTTCCTGATTGCTTGCGTAAGCATTCAGCAAGTGAGGGGACTGTGTGGGCAAAAATACGCCACCTATTGTTACGGGGATACGAGTCCAGCTGGCGAGGCTAGACTTATCCTACAAGTTACTGGGCACACTGGATACATGTCTGTTCTACGAGCTACGACCGTTCAGGCGGTACGAGCGTAGGACGCAAGGCAAACATCCTGCGGCCTTAGGATTATAGTCTCCTAGTTAGGGTTTCGTATATAACACCGCCTTGAGTTTATAAGCCCATGGGCCTTATTAGTCTTTATATTTTACCTTAATTAGGACTGAGTATCAACTACTACAAATACCCCTCCTCACATTGTATTGTACATCAAGCGATTCACCACTGAATCCGACTATTCTCAAGGAATAAAAGCTCTTTACTTTCTTGTCTATTATCGTTCTCTTTATTTACTTACTTTTCGTCATATTTACCGTATTACTTGTGACCCCTTCATAAATTTAAGTGTTTAATCTAGACATACAAATTTAGGCATAAAATAAAAACCAACAAAATATCAGTTATTTTAATTGATTTGGTTCGATTTTTAGTTTGGATCGGTTTATAACCAAACTGTGAACACAGCTAAACTCAAAATGGGCTTTAGTTTATGCATCAATTATCCGTACCTATGATTAGGATTAGTACATGCTATGAACCATAAGTCCGTAATCCAACATCACTGACAGTTCTCTTCCAAACATCAAATGTTATATCGAACATTGACATGTGACGCCACGCATGCCTGACAAATGTGCAGTAGAGTTTTGTGGCACTACAGTAGTACGACCGATATCACTAACTTGAATTCTAATTCAACTTATAGTCCAACTAAACATTTGGTACTCCTATATGTAAAAATCGATTACTAAAATATTAGTAAAATGTTAGATATATTGAGGACCCCTTAAACCTATATCCATATTTCCATCTAGACGCTCTACCTTAGCATACGACCTATTGAAAACCTTACATTATCAAATCTGTTCCAAATGAGCCCTTAATGTTGACTTGGCAAGCAGAGTAGTATATTTCTTGCTAGAAATTCGGTGCATAAATAACTTTATGTTTTGTTTCAATAAAAGGAAACCTATGTCGAAAGAAATATATAGAGTTTGATCATTCGATGAAAATCAGTGACTCGTTCATTTTATTTATTCATGAGTACCAGTGACATTCTTTCCAACTATTTTCGACGAGTCTCCAATAGAGTCAAGAATGTTATTTCTGTCTATTATGTGTATAAACCTGGTTTGGGTTTTATTATACGGAAAATGGCCAAAAATACCCCTATCGTATCAGAAATTGTTCAATTTTACCCTTCGTCCACCTATGCGTAACTAAATACCCTCACCGTTAATTTTTTGTAAAAAAATGCCCCAAAAACTAACAGACATGCCAACTGTGTTTGGTGGGCCAAAACTAATCCTATTTGGCACAATATGACTGGTCCACGTGGGAACTAAATCCTAGTCAACCTATGTGGTTACACTAACTTAACTCAACCCAACTTTACTCTACTCAACCCGACCCACATTAACCTAACCCGCGTATAAAATAACAAGGTGGCTAGTATTTAATTAAAATACTTATAAATATAAATAATTAATATAAAAAATAGAAAATTTTGTAAATAATTATAAATAAATGTACTTAATCATAAATAGATATAGATGAACATAAATAATGCTAATTAGATATATAAATAGCCACAAATAATTATTAAATAATATCGTAATGTGTTAAATTACACCAATAGCATACGTATTTTAGAAAATAGCCTAAATGAATGCAATTACGTAATATAGTCACAATTAAATAAATATTATATAAATAGGGGATTAATAATAATATTACATAGTAAAATGCATGCTATCTAATGCAGTTTTATTTGAAAAATTACTATTATAAATTTTAATTAAATATAGACAAATTGCGAAAAACGGAGGGAGAAAATTGGATATCAACAACAAACATAAACATAGATAAAAAAATGACCAATATGTCAAAATTAATTGAGAAGCAAAATATTATGTGGACATTTGTAGAATCGACGTCCAAAATTATTATTCGTCTTTACCGTTAATTGAGTAGAAATCATCCCACACCTACATCTACGAGGTTGAAATGAGTCACCTGAACATTCAGATTTCTCGGACATACTTACAAATTCTGAATTTTGTTTTAACCAATATGAAGAAACAAGAATGGTGAAATGGAGTAGATTGTATTAGGATTGAGTTTTATTGCAGAGGGAAGGGTTATTTATGCGGGATAGGTTAATGTGGGTCAGGTTGGGTAGAGTAAAGTTGGGTTGAGTTAAGTTAGTGTAACCACATAGCTGACTAGGATTTAGTTTTCATGTGGACCAGTTATATTGTGCCAAATAGGATTAGTTTTGGCCCACCATACACAGTTGGCATGTCTGTTAGTTTTTGGGGTATTTTTTTACAAAAAATTAACGGCGAGGGTATTTAGTTACGCATAGGTGGATGAAGGGTAAAATTGAACAATTTCTAATACGATAGGGGTATTTTTGGCCATTTTCCGTTTATTATACCTTGCGTAAACCAAAGGAATTTTTACACAAAACATACAATTTTAGTACTTAATTACCAATCATAGCAACATTTTAGCAAAATAACCCTATATAGAGGAAAACACAAGTTAATTACAAACATATCATAAACATAGCAATATTTTCCCATAACATACCAAACCCTTACATTCTTCTTCCTATTCCTCTCACTATCACTTTTGCTCCTCCCATTTCACTCTATTTCACTTTTCCTCCTAACATTTTCCTCAATTTTACTTTTACTCATCCTATTTCCTCCAATTTCACTTTTCCTCATCTCATGCTCACTGTATCTCGTTGTATCTCACCGTATCTCGATGTTTCTCAACTACCAACCACATCGTATCTCGTTGTATCTTCCCGTATCTCACTGTATCTGCACCGTATCTAACTGTTTCTGCACCGTATCTGCACTGTCCTGCACCGTATCAAATTGTTTCTGCATCGTATCTGCACTGTCCTGCACCATATCAAACTGTTTCTGCACCGTATCAAACTGTTTCTGCACCGTTTCTGCACCGTTTCAGGTTGTATTCAGCACTGTATCAATCTGTTTTTGCACTGTTTCAGCACCGTAACTATTTATATACTGTATCTAGTTGTTTCTAGAATGTATCATACTATTTCAACGTCGTATCAGACTGTTTCAACAGTTGTTTCAGACCGTATCAAATCGTTTCAGACTGTATCATACTATGTCAAATTGTTTCTGCTTTGTATATTCTTTGGTCTTTCTCTCCATAACTATTCTTCTACTTCCAATTCCTAAGATACTGATGAAACAGTATTTAAAAAAAAGTACTTTGAGCCAAATTCACTAATTACAATTGAATAAAAGAAGCTACTAGATATTAGATGTTTTGGTGAGAGCATTAAGCACCAGAATTATTTCTCCTAATATTTCAATCATTACAGTGAGGATCAAATTCAAAAGTAGCAAAACCAAAACACCCAAATTTGACCCAATTCGGCGCTACTCCACTGCAGATACCAAGACTCAATTTCGTTTCATTATTTTCACAAAATCCTTAAGTAATGGCGAACAACGGCGGATTTTAAAATGATGAACCGGTAGAAATCGACAGAGACAAATCCTCCGACGCCGCAATATCAAAAACCACTGCACTGAAGCAACAAATCGCGGCGTTAAAGCAACAGAAAGTGCAGCTTGTTCACGAAAATGATGTAATCAAATCGTGAATCGAAAAGTTGAATAGCCAGTGAGGTACCAAAAATCTCGGTTATTGAAACAGCGATGGAAGCGGTTGAATGCGGCGGAGATACAACGGATGCAGGCGGTGAGGATTGAATGGAATGGTGGTTGAGTGTATGAAGGTTTGATCGGAGATGCGGCGGTTCAGTGTAGCGGAGATGCAGCGTTTCCGGCGAATTCAGCGGCGTACGGTGGCATGGTGCATAAGCTATGTTGGACGATGTGGAATTGGGGAATTGGGGAAGGGTATGGTGGGATGGGTTTGAGAAATAGGGGTTTGGTAGCTTTGATTTCCTTTTTTGATTTACCTAAATTATTGTAAAATGTGCTAAAAAGAATATTGCTATGCCTTGTAATTTGAAAAATCTTGCTATTTTTTTGTAATTAAGAGTAAAAATTTGTATATTTGTGTAAAAAAACCCTAAACCAAATACGATCAACAAAGAGCATAATTGATAAATTCAATCCCATGTACACGAGATTAGGTTTAGGGAAATTGGATACATATTTTTTACAAATGTAACCCTTCTGGTGATAAGGTCACATGTTTCTTACGTGAGATAGGTAAGAACCAACCTATAAGATGAAATTTTCGGGAAATTTTGAGCAGTAGCCATTTTTGGACGCGCTCGTTGGGGACTATCCAGCATTTCAAACTTCATTGAAGAATAGCCAAAAATTCGCGCGCACATTTAAGCTCCATTAGCGTTGGAAAAACACCTCAGACTAGTTTTTGTTCAAAGCCCAAGTATTTTGTTATGGGACTGAAGAAGTCCCATAACAAAATAATGGGACATTGAACTAACATGTTCAAAGGTACCATTATTTTATTATGGGACTTTATATATAAAGCATTAGTCCCATAACAAAATGTTGGGGCTGTGAACAAGTTTTGTTCATAGCCCCAGTATTTTGTTATAGGACTGAAGCTTTATACAAAGTCTCATAACAAAATGCTGGGGCCTTGAACAAAACTTGTTCAAAGCCCCAGTATTTTATACTGGGGTTAGTTTACTGAAGCTTCCCAGTATAAATACTGGGGCTTTGAACACCAGTATTTATACTGAGATTTGTCCAGAAGTGGCTATTTCTCAGCAAATTTATTTTTGACGGCTACAAACCGATTAGCGCACGCCAAACAGGCCCCTACACTAATTTTTTACGAAATTTTCTCCGAATTCCATGGAGTGACGGAAGGGCTAAAAGAAAGGTATAGAACAAAAACCACACAGTACATTACTGACATTAGGGACAATTCAAAGTCAGAGAAGGGATTAATGGAGAAATAAGAAAAAATAAAAAAGATACGGAAAAAAAAAAAAAAGGAGCATATCTACAACACAAGGATCTGTGCAAGAATACAAACGATTGAGGTTCAACCAAAATAGCAACAGAAGGCCAAAGCGATCAACTGACTAATTATCTTTCAACATACTTTCAAGCAAGAGAAAACATATCATGTTACATACTGCAATAATAAAGGTGCAGCTAGGCCAAACTAATTGAAAACACTTAAGAACAGTCCACTGCTATTTACATGGTGGGATCTTTTCCAAACCCCATTAGAGCATGAGTTAAAAGCATTGAAGCTCTGCGAGATGCCTCTATCATTCGTCCAACAAGTGGTACTTTGACTGTCTCCCTATTCCGCAAAGGTTTCTTATCCCAGCTGCAACGGTTGTTCAAAAACATTCCAAGTAGTTAAAAACTATACAAGCAAAATATATTAGAATATGTTTATCAAGACATTTAACCTGTTGGTTGAGAGTTCAAGTCACATTGTAGCAACGGGGAATTTACTAAAGCAAGCCTCACTCATTTCGCCATAAAAAGATCTTTTGGCGAAAGTATGACATGTGACTAGAACACAGAGGCCAGAGCTAGCTAAAAGAGACGTTAACCCCTTCTGTGAATCTAGGTCAGCTAAAACGAACTTCTGTGACTTTGTTGATAGATATGAATAATGCATCTTCTTTTTAGGATTCACTTTATCTAATGTCATGCTCTGATGACAATGAAACAAAAGAATGTTTTAACTGCAAAAGTTCAAGTACCAGCTGGGATGTGAAATAGTATATACATACCAGTCCTCATGACGAACAACCTTCCCACCTTCCGTGTACAACTTGATCAGTGATATCATATGAATGTCTTTCCCCAAGCATTTGTAATATTGTTTGTTGTCAATTAATATCTGAAGCCATCCATCATAATGTCAGAGTCCTTAAGCAGAAATAAAAATTATGAAAAGTGGATGCTATAGATGGAGATATTAAGGTATGGGCTTAGCAGGGAGAGAAAGGGAAGAGATCTCGAACCTCATGTTTTCCTGGAGAAATTTCTTTCTCTGTGATGTTGTATTCCACGATTTTTGATTCACTGAAGAACTGAAATGTACGAAATGCAAAAGCTTGAATTATTCATATACTACAATCACAAGCCCTTCCAAAAGAAAAACATCACATGATAATACAACAACCACGCTTATATCCCAAGCTTTTTGATCGGAAAATGAAAGGGTTGGATAAGAACTACTGGCCATCAGTGGAGATGTTCGCCTTTGTTTGGATAGAAGATGGACGAATAGAACTTGAGACTAGACCTGAATTCATGAAAAAATGGAAGTGCCCAAAAAATGAAGGACTAGTCCGTCGAACCTAGCTAGGTGCTGCAAGGTTTTCCTGGACATTTTTAGTACCAAGCAGTAAACTTATCACTGTGATGTAGCGATGTGGATGGCACATATTACTTTCAACACATAAAGAGGTCAGTTTCATCTTGCTCTAACACCAACTACTATGCACTTGACTCAATATGCCGGACACCTAAGAAATATGTATGATGTACGATCTCTTTTGAGAAATGAATTTCAAGAACAAAAATATTAATATCCATCTTTTAGAAGCAAAACTGATCTTTAAAAAATGTATTGTCAAATTAATTTCCCAAAATTGTCCTCACTCTCTTTCTTTCCACCATAGTGTGTATCAATCTAGCATAAATAGGAGGTTAGTACGCAATAAGACAGATAACAAAAAGGAAAGTATTTGGACCTTGTTAAGCGAATAAAATGATGACTTTATCTGCTTTACCCTGCAATCAACAGTGAAATTCATAATCAGACTTGTTAATACAGAACGATTTGGAAAGTGGCTTGGAGAAGGAAATATAATTGAAAAGAACAAGCTAGTTAATTACAAGGTGCATGAAGAGCAGACAAAACAAAGCAAGCACCACTATGAATTTTCATTTAGAACCTCTCACTCCAACAGTTACTAAAATTCTCCTAATTTCTATTAGGAGTCCCTTCAAGCCCCACTTCTTTTAAAGGATTCATTAAGCATGAATAGAAATGTGGTTCGATATACATCTTATATCAGGTACTATATCCCACCTATTTAAACGATAAACCTACTTTGATGATGATCATTGTAAACTTGTATATCTCACATAGAAGGGTAGGACTCAAGCTACTTCTGAATCTGAAAAACAGAAGTTCTTAATATACTCTTTCTCCAATCAACAGCAGTGAAAGTTGGCTATATTAAGATCTGACCAAGATTGCTGGTCAAGCTTCAAGCTTTTGAAATAAGGGAAGAAGAATAAATCATGTTGCATTATCTCCTTTACCACATAAAATGATTACAGAAAGACAAATTCAGCAATTTAAGCAAGTTCACAATGTATAATTCTTGTGGCAACAATTTTCTACTACTAAACAAGGATACTGAGACAGTGAAGCTTACCCCTGTGCACGCATAAGGGGATCTTCAAACGTTGCATTTGGAGCATATATCTCAAAATCTTGTCTTGTGGCACGTGACGCATATCTGAAATTTATTTGCAGAAAGCTGGTGAGCATAATGATTAAAATGATTCATTAACTGGCAATTGTATAGGAAACTAAAGTAATATTTCTCTTTAAGAAAGATAAATGGTGCGTGTGACATAATTACGGTGTGTAATAGATAATCATAAACCAGAACAGGGCTGAAAAGCAAACTACAAGACAAACTGGTAATCCTATAATAAGGAAAGGATCTTCCTACATGAAAAGTTCATTAAGAAAGTTAGAGCACGGAAAAAGAATGCACAAGTTTACCAAGTAATTTATCCCTTATGAAGGCAGAAACGGAGTTGGGTTCAGAGATTTGCAGTTCTCATATCAGATATATGAAATGAATTATGACATGTCATCACAAGCCGGACAAGTTGCTAATGAAGAAGCCATTTAAAGCAAGATATCAATATGGTTCATCATTGATGGTGGCATGGTGCCCATACCTGCTGGGATTAGGCTTTCCTGCACTGACAACCTTAGTACTGTTGACCCTTTGCTAAAAGTAACTATGGTAATAGGACGATAATGTCAACAACAACAACTCAATCCCCAGCAAGTTGGGTTTTGTTATATGAATCCTCGTTGTCCTTGTGGCTCCATTTATGTCCAAGTCCACTATTACAAAATTTTAGCTTCTCTAACACTAGAAGTTTTCTACATTTTCTAGCAGCATATAAGTCTTTGGCAAGACTAAGATACTACCCTAGTAAACATTGGACCTAAGTTAAGTTGAACTCTTGTAAAGCTCAGGATCCAGGTGACAATACCATGGCTTCACTTAGGTCCCTAACTAATCTGGAAATTTTACTAGTAATACCTAAGGGAAATACTTTCATAATCTTGTCTTACCACAAGACCATATGGCACGTGCTCACAAAAAGTCCAAAATTCAAATTGCCTTCTACCCAAAAATATAGAGTATCTTATTGTTACCGAAAAATAAAGAGATAGAAATAGAACATATAAAAGCAAAACTAACGATGAGGTAAGTTTCTAAAGTAAATAAATATTTACAAGGTTGCAAAGATTAACTTTTCGAAGTAGTAATGTCATCTGTCCAATTTTTACTGACTTGCCTGCTACATCATGGACGAACTCATGAATTACTACTTCATATATGTAGCAACAAACTGTATTTGAATAGTCAAAGAAAGTGAGGTTGAGACCATGTTTTTCTTAAGTACTCCTACTTTTTATTAATTACTATTTTGAACTATTACCTATGTGACTTGTAATACCTGTACATAATTTCCAGATAAGTAAATTTTAGTATTTCAAGATTCTTGAAAAATGTCTACTCTGATTTCACATAAGAAAAATCAAGTATTTCAACTTTCGTACTTCAAACCTTATAACAAATTTCAAGTGAACCCAAGTTCTCAATAATAGATCAGTAAGAATCTATTAAGAGGGTAGCTTGGTGCACAAAATATCCCGTCTTTACACAGGGTCAGGGAAAGACTAGCACCCAAGGCCGTTTGTATGAATTAGACTATAGTATATTTATTACTATAGCTTGATCATGAATTAAAACACAAACACAGAAGGAAATTAAAGAGAAAAAAAATGGAACATTCAAAAGGGACCAAAACTCACAAATTGAGAAGATGTGGAAGTATATAATCAGAAGCACGTTTTGATGAATCATAATCAGCAGTAGCTTCTTTCTGTTGATCCTTCATTCCCTCCATCGTGTCTTTACAATTACCATAAACAGTTTCAACAAAATACTGTAAGATACACGACAGACACAAAATCCACATATATTAAATTGTAGAAGTAGCTCATTAGTAAGATTACCTTTGGAGTGATTTTCCATAGGGAGTTGGAATATATTGTTGTTGTTGATGAATAAAGAAAAGTGGCAGGGGTATGGTTTATATCCAGAAAGAGAGTGTGATATGAAACAGCGAAGCATGCAGAAGAATTATGGGCAAGACAATGAAAGAATATGAACATGAGCACGACAAATGATGGAGGGAATGGAACTTTCAAAGTCGTATGAGAGGCTTGGCTGTGCTTTACGTGGACCTATTATGTCCATTTATTGTTTGCCTCATTTGTTTGGATTTGACTTTAACAAATCTCCAATATCCAAAACTCACTTAAATTATGTTTGTGGAGCTTATGTACAACTTTAAAATTTCAGGATTTATGAGTCAGTAAGATTCTGATAACTAAAGTACATAGCTAGCAAATGTCACTATAGTTTGTGAAGACGTCATATTCTTCTTCAAGCTCAACTCTCTAGCTTCTATTCTCGTGAGATAAGAAACTAAAATACGATTCAATTCTTTGACAACATGAAAAAAATTAAATTATGCCTATCTATCCAAGGGATGTATAGGGCGAAGACCACCTGTTTTTGGCACAGCTAATTTAAATTTGGGGCCGAGAGACCTATTAGGGGGATCAAACGTTTTTTATAGCATCCAGCTGTAATACTTATTTCTTTAATGTCAAATACTGCAATAGCAATATACTTTACTTACTTTTCATTAATGTCAAATATTGCACTTCTTTAACAAGTAGAAGGGAAATATTTTTACATTCCATTTAACCATGCCGAATAAATAAAAATTAGCAACGCTTCACCTAAATAACATACACCAATTAGTCTGTCATTTATCTCCCTTTAATTTCCTCTTTCCAGAACAAAAAATATAACTATTTTATTAATCGCAGAAGACCAAATAGATAAGAAGTTTCAGAAAGATCGACTGTCTATTGCATGAGCCAAATCTCTTTATAATAGCGTCGTTTGTCCAGACGTGGAGATTAAAGTTTTTATTTTTCCCAAGTCATTTTCAGTTAATTTTTTGCTCCCAATACTTTATTTTTCCGACTAGTTTTTCCACGGCACTTTCATGGTTGCCTTATCACTCAAAATTTTAAACAATTAAATCATCAAAGTTATTTTCAATGTATTTTGGCCTTGGCATGACATGCCAATTTTGTTATGTGATTCGACATGGATGACTACATTAGGAGGACTAAGATTTATGACATGTATCTTGTCATGTGAAGTCGAGAAATATAACTTGAGGGGTTGTGGATACTGCATGTGAAAGTTAGGGATACCAATTAGACTGCTTGTAGTGAAGTCGATCTCATGATTTAAAGTTAAATGACAGGAGACTAGGCCCTCCAAGAGCTTCCATCAACCATCGAAAAGCAATCGAAAGACTTTGAAATAAGAGAAAAGGGGTTATAAAAACGAATATCAATAACAATTTTTCTATACAAAACGTTACATGTCATGTTTAAACACTTGAACTACAAGAGGAAATTAAAGAAGCACTAATTTCTACAGTTCTTACATTCCTATACACTCATCGCTTTTATTTTATGAATCTTTTCTTGCAACCTGCAGAAATTACAGATAGAAGCAGTAACAAAAAACCAGGGGACCACCATCAACTTGGCGAAAGAACTCAATCAGGGCAACTATGTCACGAATCAGCATCACAGTTTGGAATGCACCTAGCTATTTTTTAGTCTCAGGTTCATCGTCTTGGCTCGTTCAATGTCCTGCCCTCAAAAAATTCGCCAAGCATTCGTTCAAGATCTTCAGCCGAGTACTTGATATACTTTTGGGGGTTCTTACCACTCTCAACCAAGGGCCTATTGCAGATAATACATCAAATCATCAGAAAAAAGAAAAAATTGCAACTTGTATGCTATCAAAAGTAAACGCACCAAACTGACTTTAAATAAGTTTGAAGCACTGAGTTTGGACGCAATTAACCACACATTTGAAAAATTAATATGCATTAACTGACCCATAATTCCCTTGTGATTCCATGTTAAGAGTTTTCACAAAACCAACAACAACATACCCAGTGATATCTCACAAGTGGGGTCTGGGGAGGGTGAGATGTACGCAGACCTTACACACACCAAAGTGGAGAGGTTGTTTCCGATAGACCCTTGACTAAAGAATTTTTTTTATGAAACGTGTTTGAAAAAAACATGATGAAAGATTTTGCAAAACCATCTTGCCAGAAAAGAAATACAAACACAATCAACCAGGACATATCATACCCAACCTTACTTCATCAAAAAAGAAAACCAAGACATATCATACCCAAAGCGTTTGATGAAAGATCTGTAAGCAGGCAGTAAGACTTCAGCAACTGCAAGCCTCAATGACTCTCGTAACTCGGTGTCTGGGACTGTCCATTGACTTTGTCTTTGATGAAGCTCCTCAAACTGAATATTGAACAACTTCAACCTGTAAAAATGATCAAATGCTTAAAACACTGGAAATAGATATCTGATCATGAAGGTAATTTTGCTAAAGAAATTGAAGGACCTTTCTTTTACAACCGCTCTTGAAGCTCCACTGCTATTTTGTCCATCACCCATAGAGTTACTGCCTCCAGATGATGTTAGCCCTTGAATCGAGAGAATTTGCAGAATCTAAAAACAAAACAAGTGATTGACTAAGATTAGTGTATGCAAAAACTATCTTTTTATGACCAGGATTATTGCATGAATTAATGATTAAAAGCAACACAATGGATGGTTGCCGTGCAACTTTTCAATTATCTCATAGCTCACTAACTGATGTGCGGATAATTTATACCACATAAGGAAGCGCCAAGGATTTCGTGTTCAAGTCGTTTGGTGTTCCGCCAATATGTTTCTATCTATTTGAAAAGTAATTGTCAAAAATCTATATTTGAAAGTTATGATGTAGTTATTAATTAGTAAATGTTTAATTTGGAAATATGTTGCATTTAAAATTTTGGTTTTAGAATATTTAGTAGTATTCTTGTATAATACTGGAATATTTTGGGAAACATGAAAGGGAAAAAGAAAGAGTGAATAGGGATATAGCCATTTTGCTAAATATTCCCTCCGGTCCAAAATAAGTGGCCATTTAGCCATTCTCTCTTGGTCCCGAAAAAAGTGTCCATTTAGGAAAACAAGAAGAAATTAATGTCTTTTTTCCCAATATATCCTTGCTTTGTTTATTGTTCCAATCACCTTTTTTAAATAGTGTAAGAAAAAGTAAAGGGCAACATAGTAAAATCATCCTAAATTATTACACTTCTTCAACTTTCTTAAGAAGTGTGCAAAAGCCAAAATGGCCACTTATTTTGGACCGGAGGGAGTAGTAAATACCACCACCGATAAAATTACACAAAGTAATTTACACCCAAATTAATCTACATGTATTTCCTAAATCATGATATAATTGATCAGTGGTTAAGTCTTTGCCATGATAAAAAGGACTAAAATATTTGAAGGTTGACATTTTAACCCTTGAGATCAAGTTAATATATTAC
This sequence comes from Petunia x hybrida, assembly GCA_037355625.1. Lineage (NCBI taxonomy): Eukaryota > Viridiplantae > Streptophyta > Magnoliopsida > Solanales > Solanaceae > Petunia > Petunia x hybrida. Next base: position 1,537,952 of record JBBBVM010000317.1, on the reverse strand, counting down.
CTTCCTTCAAAACGCAACAAAGAACGTGGAAAAATAAAATGATGTCACCGACCATATAATTGATATTTCAGATTTCAGTATTATATACCTTTGCCCAAGCAATTCTTTTGTAATAATTTGCATGTTGCTGTACAGTTCTCCGGTGTCTTTGAACCCAATCATCACCTAATAGATCCTTGGCTTCAGACCTAGAAGGAACAAATTATAAGCACCAATTTCCAAGCAAACGTACAAATAATGAGGATGTCACTGAGCTATCCAGATATACAGTCTTATGTAACAAACCTGCGCACAGATCTGACCATGTAGTGAATGTTATTCATAAGAAACAAGTTAGTCAGTGCCTGATCCTTGTACTGCTTAGATTTCCCATCCAAATTGGTTTGAAGAGCCTGCATTATGCGCATTGTGACAGATGCTAATTGAGAGTTTGAGTCTCCATTTTCAAATTCTTGGAATAGTTGTTTCAATGTTGATTGATAGCTGAACAAACAGAGGCAAGCAACTCGTCAGATCAATTAACTGAACAAAGACCGACAGGCAAGAAATCCACCTTCAGAAGTAAAACAATCAAGAATTCAGAATGCAAGAAATGGTAGTTTTTACTAGTTTTGTAATATTCTCCTGGTAATGGAAAAGTTGTTGCATTACAGCACTTTAAAGAGATAAGGTGGGTAAGACACACTACAAGTTCCACAAGCTAGTGAAGAAACATTGTCTAGAAAGAGGAAGAAGCTTCCAATGTATAAAAATATCGAACTAACTGTTTAGCTGAGAGTTGAGACAACTTACTCGAACAGGAACTTCACATAATTAATCACATAGCTCGTCAACGGATGGACAGTTCCATCTGAGACGGCAGTTTTGGTTGCATCTTTCTCAACAGCTTCTTCAAAATCACGAAAGGTTTCTTGGGCTGTCTGAGCAAGTCGCTTTGACAAACCAAAGGCAGATTCCCTGATTTCATTGCAAGCTTTACCTCTAAAAAGTGATTCAATCTGCAAAAGATCCACAATATTCATCTCACATGTGCATTAACCCAGAAAGCTGGATACATGATTCTAAAGTTGACAAGAACAAAAAAAGTTATACACCTTAAACATTGTGTGTTTGATTTCTAGTTGAGGTCCTAGAGAAGTAACTCGGTAAGAGGAATGCAAGTTGCGGAGGGAACGGAAAAGAGCAGGTACGTAAAAGACTTTGGAAACAAAAATATAGTAGGCCTATGGAAAGATCCAAACTTCTCCTAGTTTTTGGTCAAAGTACCCTATCTTGACCAAATCCGGTACGGATCCCACCCATACCCATGTCAGTGTCGTGTCGACACGAGTGTGGGTCACCAAAAGTTAAGAGTCCGCGCAACTTAACATTGAGCAAGAGGTGAAGTATAATACTTAAGATGGCTAACTATGTAACCCAAATACTTATATCCGAAGCTTATTACTTCTTCCAATTCATTTTATATAGGAATATTCGTCTGGGCATGGAGACTTCTGAAACTCATTATCTTAATTCTTGAACATGTCATGACATCTCTACCATGTCATTAAGGTTAACGTGGAGTTTAGAGTTTAATTGTTTTCAAATATAGAAAGGTAACGTCTTTTGGGAACAAATTAAAAAGGAAAGAGCGCCACATAAAAAGTGAAACAGAAGGAAATGTATACAATCAACCACCGCAAACTGCTTATAAATAATTGTGTGTGTATGGAGCAAACTGTTTTAAGTAACACATGATCAAAATTCAGTATTACTATATCAAAGAACAAGAGTAAAAACTGAAGAAAGGTTGTATAATCACTACGTGAGTGTGACTTCACTAACACCACACTTTTCTGGATGAAGGTACTGATACTCCATTTGCTATTATCATGTCATCACCATGTTTCACCATGAAAATTTCATTAGGGATATCCATCTAACAATCAGTAGTCTTTCAGCAATAGAACAGCTTTTAAGCCTACAAGTATACAGGAAGATGGCACAAGCGAATAGAAGCCTATTACTACGTTTTATCAAAGAACCAGGTGCATGTTTTGAAAAATTCATGTAAAATCTGCTTAATCTGATCAATCATGTGTCAAGTAACATACTAACACTTCCTCAATTAAAGAGCATTATCTGTTCTAATATCTCTAAACATCATGCTCAAATTATATATGATAGTAATTGAAACAAATGGTCAACCACATTAAAGACATCGATACCTGATTGAGGCATTGAGCACTCGAGTAACTAATGTTTAACGAAGATTTTAGACTACAAATCTTTTAAACTGAGGAATCCCAAAGGGCCAGTGGTGCATGGTTCAACACTTAGTGGATACCATTATCCACTTATCTACCAGGCTTATGTCTGCAGCTTGAACTCGTGACATGTGCCTAACTCACACATCACAAGCAACTAGACCAAAGCCCTGGACTCTGGAGCCAATTTCAGACTACATTTTACTCTTGACCTTTTCCACTTTGCTACATGTAATAAATCAAAGCTGGTTGGTACTGCTGTTTCATACCTCTGAGTGAAGTTCCCGCATTATTTCATACATATCTAGAAGCACAAACAACTTCTCGGGTGATCTTTTGCTTTTGGCAATTGCATCACCAAAACTAAGCAGCACAGCGACACTCCCAGTAGTAACTTCAGCAAAACATTGATCTTTGAGGTGCTCAAATCCTTCAAACATTTGATCACAAACTTTTCGCTCCGCAGCAAATAACAATTTGACCTGTTCAATTATCATAAGATAGTCAAATACCAAATCTATTTCAACTTACTGAGGTGTTCGAGAAAACTTACAGCAATCCGCATAAAATGAATCCAATTCCCAATTTTAAATTCGAGAACTTCCCATTGCATCTTCTGAACATCATCTTTGCTAAGTTTTTCCACTCCCAACTTGTGAAGACTTTCTTCCAGAACAGGAGAACGAGTATCCCTATAAAATAATGAGATAATGCATAAAAAGGTGACAGTGGAACTATAAGAACTGCAGTTCAGTGCATCTAATATTTATGAGTTGAGAGTCCGTAGCATTTGCTTCAACATAAAATTGATGCAAGATGGATATGAGAATCGTTGCAATACTACATTGAAGTTTAAGGACCAAAAAACAGGAAGAGAAAACCACAGGAAGCTTGTCTATATATTTTCATCAACACCTAAAGTTACAGTCTCCAAGTTTCTATGAGCAATCTCCATTAATCTTTCACTAAGGTCTCCAGTACAACTAGTACACAAACAACAATAGCAAAAAAGAAGCACCATAGGTACCTCTTGTATATGGGTTTTGCGGCCCTTTCATCACTAAATTTATTTACTTTATTAAAAAAAAGGGAGCAGAAAGTGAAAAAAGTTGTTCCTACATTGCATAGTCTCTACGGAAATTCATCCTCAACATATTGGGCATTTTTTGGTGCATGCCAACAACTACTGCGGAGATTTTACATGGATGGCGTAAGCAGGGGCAGATTTATATTAGGGGTAGCGGGTGCCACGGCACCCACTAACCCCAGCGGAAACTGTGTATATATTGTATATCCATATTGGAAATAGTACAAATATTTAAACTGGCACCCGCAGTAACAAAAGTTCACGGGTGCCAGTGGTAAGGGTCTTCGCTTCCTCCCCAAATACCCTTCTGAGAAATCGATCCTATTAGACGTTTACTTTTTTTTCAGTTTTTATACATAGTTATAGTCCCAAACTCCCATGTGCGCCTACATAGCCTCCAACTTAAATTGTATCTTCTTTTTCTTTTATTTTTTTATTTCTCTCTCTCTCTCATTAATTATTTGACTTGCTTTTATAATTATGACAACAACTTTTGACTTTTTTTTTTAAAAAAAAAACTTTATTTCATTGACCTACTTGTCTCCTTTACACCAACATAATATTTTCCCCCAAATCAAAAATCAACCCTTCTTTACCCCAATTATAAACTAGCGACCAGGGGCGGATCCAGGAATTGAAGGTACTGGGTGCCATATTGGTTTTAACGTAAATGTGTCGATATTTACATTATTCAAATTTTTTTTTTCATATATGAATCGATTAAACTAAAAAATACAATATTAATGACAACTAGGAGGCAAGATTTAAAGTTCCAAAAGATAGTATTTATATCATAAATACTAAATACACATCATTCATTTACAATTGTCCTCGACGAATTCTCATACTCTGAAAATGGTCAATGATGGTATCATTACTTACATTAGCAAAAAGTGAAATACAAATTTACAAATAAAATAGTTGAAATAGGAGATATATGAAATAAAGAACAAAAAAATTACCAAATAGGACTAGAAAATAAATAAAAACAAAAAAAGAAGTAAAGCCTAACAAAAGGAGTGAGTTCCTTGACCAACACTCTAGCAAGCTTGATTTTTAAGCTTGATTTTTTATTGGAAATTGTTGGGAAGGAGCAGGGGCTGTTTCGATTTTGGATTGAAGGCCATATGGGGGAAGGAGTTGCTAGTTTATAATTAGGGTAAAGAAGGATTGATTTTTGATTTGGGGGAAAATATAATGTTGGTGTAAAGGAGACAAGTAGATCAATGAAATACATTTTTCTAAAAAAAAATCAAAAGTTGTTGTCATAATTATAAAAGCAAGTCAAATAATTAATGAGAGAGAAATAAAAAAACAAAAGAAAAAAAAGATACAATTTAAGTGGGAGGCTATGCAGGCGCACATGGGAGTCTGGGATTATAACTATGCATAAAAACTGAAAAAAGAGTGTGCGTCCAATGGGATTCGAACCTGGGTATTTGGGGAGGAAGCGAAGACCCTTACCACTGGCACCCCGTGAGCTTTTGTTACTGTAGGTGCCAGTTTAAATATTTGTACTATTTCCAATATGGATATACCAATATATACACAGTTTCCGCCGGGGTTAGCGGGTATCGTGGCGCCCGCTACCCCTAATGTAAATCCGCCTTGCTAGCGACTCCTTCCCCCATATGGCCTCCAATCCAAATCCCTGCTCCTTCCCAACAATTTCCAATAAAAATTAAGCTTGCTAGAGTGTTGGTCAAGAACTCCCTCCTTTTGTAAGGCTTTTACTTCTTTCTTTTCTTTTCTTTTTGTTTTTATTTATTTCCTAGTCCTGAAGTCATTCGCGACAAGGTGGGAGTGGCTCCACTGGCTGAGAAGATGCGCGAAGCAAGGTTACGATGGTTTGGTCATGTGAGGAGTGTAGATGCGCCGGTAAGGAGGTGTGAGAGGTTTGCAGTGCTACGTCTACGGAGAGGTAGAGGTAGATCGAAGAAGAACTGGGCTGAGGTGATCCGTCAGGACATGGCCCAGATCCAGATCACCAAGGACATGACCTTAGATAGGGGAGCACAGAGGTCAAAGATTAGGGTAGAAGGTTAGGTAGTAGTCTGAGTGTTTGTTCTCTTCTTGGATGTAGTATTACATGTATATAGTCGATTCTCATCTTAGTTTGTACTGTTATGTCTACTGATGTTTTATACTTATTTTGTATATGTGTTAGTTGTATCTTTCTTTCTGATGCTGTGTTGTTGTCTTGATTTTCAGATTTGTCCTAAAATATTTTTATTTTTCCTAGCCGAGGGTCTATCGGAAACAGCCTCTCCATTTTGGTGGGGGTAAGGTCTGCGTACATCTCACCCTCCCCAGACCCCACTTATGAGATAAACGGCGTATGTTGTTGTTGTTGTTGTATTTATTTCCTAGTCCTATTTGGTAAGTTTTTTGTTCTTTATTTCATATATCTCCTATTTCAATTATTTTATTTGTAAATTTGTATTTCACTTTTTGCTAATGTAAGTAATGATACCATCATTGACTATTTTCAGAGTATGAGAATTCGTCGAGGACAATTGTAAATGAATGATGTGTATTTTAGTATTTATGATATAAATACTATCATAAATACTATCTATTGGAACTTTAAATCTTGCCTCCTAGTTGTCATTAATATTGCATTTTTTAGTTTAATCGATTCATGTATGAAAAAAAAATTTGGACAATATAAATATCGACACATTTACGTTTAAACCAATATGGCACCCGATACCTTCCATTCTTGGATCCGCCCCTGGGCGTAAGAAAGGCATGGCTAAAGCTTCCTTTGGTGCTTGGAACTCTACCCCATTGCCGTTGGTGGGTATTCTAGACAGAAGAAAAGCAAGAGTTCCAGGAACAAAAAGGACAATATTGTAAACTGAAATGCAAGCGTCTATTTTTGCTTAGTCTTTGGTGCAACATAACCTCAGGTAATCTGTTATTGGCTGAGGACATGATTGATTTTCTCAGCTCTCTTCAGAATTAAGGGAGATATCCAATGTTCTAATGTAAAATTGAAGAGTTACAGTTATCATTCCAATATACATGACCTATTGGAACTAAGCACCTGATTGAAGAACATACATGACCTATTCCAATATATATGAGTACATGACCTACTCCAATATACATGACCTAAAAGAAACATGGAAGGAGAATGTTGAAGCAATGAAACATGGAAGGAGAATGGCAAAGCTCTAAGCACCTATTTGAAGAATCTCAACTCTAAGTCTTACATCCAACTCCCTTAAACAGGGTAAGATAGACTTACCACTGTCAAATTCCAGATTTCACAAAAGTCCAATGCAAGCTCCCTCTCTCCCCTCACTATCGTTTCTGCCAGTTTTTTTACTTCCTTTCTTTTTTATTTGGTTTTATAAACAATTGACACTCCAAGTTGCAAGGTTTTCCAAGCCCGGTTCCCTACTAAAACTTTTCCTAGCTAATCACCTCTACCTGGTAAAAACACGCATAAAAAACATCTCTGACTGTTGACTATACTTGTGTGAAGTCGGCTTAGCTGACATGGCCAAAGTGTGTGCTAGTCATGCTGTTATATAAGGAGCTTGATGGTGATTTTGATCAAGAAAATAATAAAATCATAATAAAAAATGTGAAGAAAAGAGGGACTCCAAATCTTTGCCCCTCCTGCTTCTTTCCTTCTTTTCTCCTCCTCCTTTCTGCCACTTCCTCCCTTTGCCGTCCTTCCCCACTCCCAGTCACCGACTTCTGCCTTTATAACTGAGCAACTGCCCGTTCTTCTGCCTCATAATGTTTTTGCCCAAGTAGCTTCTCTTTTGCGGTATATAATTAATAATAAATTTATTCTAGATGTCCATGAATAAATTGAATTTCTACCAGGGAAAAAAGGTTCTCTCTGGCACCTAAGATGAAATGAGTGTATGGGCCATCCAGATTGCGGACTGCGAAAATTTTAAGGCTTCACTCTAGCAGTTCGCAGTCAGGTTAGAATTGGATACCTTTTGACAAGGGAGTTCAAGGGCCAAATCAATGGATTTTCTCTTTAACCGAAAAATCCATGAGAGCAATGGTCCACGGCTCGAAATTCGGTGGATAATACACCCGCCTCCCTACCCTTCTCCACTTAAAAGCGCATCTCCAGTAGGGCTTGAACCCAGTGGTTTTATTTCTAATAGATTAGATGAACTGCACAGAATGTCGAAGAGCAGCACATAGATCTTAAGACATCTAGTGTTCACAACAACATAAAAAATCAGACAGTTGGGAATTATTAATGTATAACTACAAAATACTAAACTAAAGTCTTTGGGATAAAAAAGTACTTCCAAACTGATTATGAGTTCAATTTTGAGGTCCAGTTTAGTTTTAATCAGATTTAAGTGAAAATTAATATTTTTTCTGATTATAAAAAAGGTGCAAGTTTACTACTTGAGAATATGGATTAGATTGATCAGACTACCAAAGCAATTATCTTCTTCTTTTTTTTCTTTGTTTCACTTAATATTCCAAAGGTTATGAGTAATCTTCTTTTGTTATACATAAAGTAGAGGTTAACTAGGAATCTTATTTGACTTAATAAAGAATGAATTCATCCTTTTACAGCAGTGGATGACTCTTAACATAAAATGCTGATTGTTCAATATCATATAGTTCAATACTTCTATATTTAAATAACAGACATTACCTGTATATTTTAACAAGCTGTTGTTGATGAGAAGCTTGAACCATCTGTTGGGCTAAATCATGCAGCAGTGGCAGGATCCTGGGAGGGATAAGTGTTGGCGGTGTATAGACGGTATTATCTGTTCCGTGCTCAGCATGACTATGGCTCTTACTGTTAGAGTCCTGATGATCTCCAGGTGATCCAGATGACGGTCGCATTGAATTTGGCAGGCATTCAAAAAGACGTTCCGGTTCAACAGGTTTGCTGAAAAAGCAGAACCAAATGTAGCCAAAGCTAAATTTTAATGCAAAATGATAGCACGACAAGTAACGAATACCAGCATACACAAGGACAAGTATAAACCACCCACATTTCACCACTGCTCAACGAGCAGTGGAGTACAATGCAAAACTATCGCAAGGAAAGTGATGAATAACAGCATATCCTAAGACAAATATAAAGCCGCCAAAATGTCGGTTAAAATTTACTACTCACTCCACTTCAATTTGTGGCAAAATTCGAATATGCACGAAGTTTAAGAAAGAAATAAAGACTTTTGGAACTTGTGATAAAAAACATGCCAATTGTTTTAGTGTGAGACTTTTGAAACTAGTTGTCTTAAACGATTCACATCAATTGTGTAGCTATCAAAGCTTCTCATTAAAGGTAAATGGGAAGTTTTAAGTTTAAATATTTCCAAATTTAGAAAGCTGTCATAATCATTGGAATGGGCTAAAAAGGAAATGTTGCCACATAAACTGGAATAGAAGGAGTATTATGCACAACAGTGCTCGCCCTACTTTGGGAGAATGCTAACCTATGACCTCAAGGCTGTCGGGCCTAACTTTTACCACTAGAGCAAAGCTTCAATGGCCAAACATATTCGATATATAATCCATTGGATTTCGAAGAACCATTGACCATAATGAAGATTGAGGACATAAATCCAGAAATAGGATTGTGAAATAGACAGTAACATCTTATGAGAAGACTCAGCCAGAAAATGCTTGAATCTCAAACCTTAATATGTTATTAAGTCACAATAACAAACCACATAAAGGCCCTTGAATAGTAATTGAATAGTTAGTCTGCATATTTAGTTACAGTTACATCAAGATAAGGAGTAAACAGAAACCACTATGACCATAGATAGTCTCTTTGTTGTTGATAACGTAATAACCTCTATAAATGAAGGGCAATAAAACACCCGTATACAAGAAGTATATTGAAAAGTAGAAAACCTTACAAAATGAACTATGACCATTGATAGTTGAATATTGAGAAATTGATAACCCCAAATAAAAGGATAAAAGAATTTACGAATGAAGAGAACCAACATCACAAATACATGGAATGATAGGACTAGGTATCAAGATAATATTATAAAGATATATTTTTCTGTTTTGATAAGAAAGAAAAATACTTTGAATGGCAAGATGTACGAACCTATAAGATGCCAAGAGCTGCTTAAACTCCTCTTCAAGCTTTGAAATAGCCTTAGCAAGTAAACTATTTGCGTTATTGAGCACTCCATCACTACTCTTGAAGCTTTTATTGTTGTTGAAGAAGCGAATATTGTTTCTCAATTGTTCGATTGCTTCGAGGTAACTTTCTAGGTCCTCGTGTGGGCCCTTTAGTATTTTGGCCTCTGCCTGCAAGTGATGGAACCATGAACTGAGCAGTTCCAAGTTGAAAAAGAATACAAAAATAACTCAATATTGCATCAGATTACAAAGGGAAGACTACATTTTGACGGTTGATCTTCCCTCTTTGTTTTCCCTTATTTTACCGCCACAGAAGATTGGTTTCATCGACATCTTTCACACAAAAGAAGCCCATTTTAAAACAACACTACTGGTGGAACTCATTTTGTGTGAAAAAAGCAGTAGTCTTTACTACTAAAAGAACATTTTCTCTTTTCCTTCTGTAGTTCTCATGTTCTTATTTTTCGCGCTGTAATATATGCTTACTTCCAACTTCTCACATATTTGGACTCTCCAGCTGAGCATAATTATACTTTCTAATAGCCAGACCTTCAGGATCGTCAGGATTGGACTCAAGTATGAAAAATGAATTCTCTTTTCCTTCTATAGACCTTATGCTTTTTGCTTGTTTATGGTTGGTTCCAATAATTGTGGGTTACGTTTCAGACTCATCTCTTTAGGAAGAAAAAAAAAAAAGGAATTATTCATAGACTCAGAAAGACTGAAACTACAATATGATGTGCAAATTCCCCAAAACTAAACATTAGGGCAGAAGAGAAAACCCAACAACAACGTTGTCCCAATTTATTACTATCCCACAGCGACAAATTACTACTACTACAACAACAACTAAGCCTCAATTCCAACAAGTTGGGGTCGGCTATATGAATCCTCATAGACCGTGTCTCTTCATTTAAGCTCAATTCATATCATCACAATCCTCATAGATCATCTCCATTGCAAAAAGTTCCTTACAATATTTTGGATCACCGTAAGTTCCTGCTTTTACAGTTATTATAGTTCACTTAGCAACTCAGCATTTCAGTTCTGATCATCTCGTGCTTTTCCTCATGCCCTTTTCTGCTATGCGTTTCTCCATGTCACGGTTGCCTTAATATATCTTTTCTCAATTGACTCATTGAGCTCCTCACATATCTTCTTTACCCCATGAATAACCTAAACTATCAAACTCCGTAAGTTTTTACCATACCTCCTGGAGGTGATGGAGAATGTGTTTGAAGAGGTCAATAATGAATTTTCAGTGGAGAGATGGTGAGAGGGCATGTGTTTAAAGAGGTCAATGATGCTAAATCTTCATGGGATAGATGGTGAGATAGCGGCAGAAGGAAGGTACAAGCATGGAGGACCTACTAGTGGGTGATTACTACAGCTTTTATAAAGGCCCGAGCCAAAATGGCAACCAGGAAGAGATAATTTGAGGATTAGAGGGGTGTACAGCCGATCATTGAATTCAACTAATCTATTCAATGATAAGCACAAATCATGTTATCCAATTATGTAAGGACTATGATAATAACATGCTTCGAGTCTTTGACTGCCTTATAAGTGACCAACTACATGTATATTTGGAGAGATCTGATGACTTCAAACTCTTTTGTTTTCATGGGGATGGTGAGGGCCAGATTGTGTGCATATCAACTATTCCACTGGGTACCTCCCACCAGCACATGTACTTGAGATGGAAGGGTCCTCCAAACAAGTGGACTGTATAATTAAAATGTGATTCACTAGGGTAGTCTTCTTTAGCACATAAGTCGATAACATTAACAGACCTAGATCTAAAATATAATCTTTCAGCTAGAGAGCTAGGAAGGCTCCAAATAAAAAAATTACATTTAAGTTCAGTTGATTTCAGCAACAGTAAAAAAAAAATCGCTGACAAAAACTAAGAATAATAATGTGGAATGAAAGATAAAAGAATTTGCCAGGGAAAACGATAAAGCATTTGAACAAACTCTTGATTCTAGAATTTTTTCTAAAACCGAGAAACACGGAAGGCCAGTGGTGCACAGTTTATAACTTCATTAATAATGGGGCTGCCTCACTTACCTTATCCACTTAAAAACCGGGGTATCCTCACATAACAACAACTACTACTACCCATTAGTACCACGTCAGTTGGGATCGGCTATATAAATCCTCATTGACCATGCCACACACTAACAAGCAAACTTAATAAAAAAACAATTTTTTTTTAAAAACCACTTTGGTTTTGCCCAAGACATAGTCGATTCCAGTAATGCATCCATCCCAAGGTATTGGCTGCAGCTTCTTGTTCATACAGTTTTTTGGCTCCACTTTCGCATCAAGTTGGGAATTGCAAGACACTGACCACCAGAAGCATGGTCGATAATGTTTGTTTTTCATGTGATATTCAGAAATGTAAGTTCTCTCAGCCTTGAAATTGCCTCCGCAATGATCCAAACTAATTAAGAAGCACCATACAGTTGGAAACATTCAAAGTGGAGTCTTTATCTATATGAAATTTTTAACTAATATTAAATCAAAAGCCTACAAAAAAGAAAAGATTATACTCTGTCTTGTATGTCTAGCAGTACTACTAGATTGGCAGTAGAAGTGAACCACGACGTTTGGAAAAATTTCCATTGAACAAAGGACTGCAACTATTTATCCAGCAAAAAGATCCTACAGAAGTAAAAACCTTAACAGATGCTCTTCTTCTGTTTTATAATAACAATTTTGCTGGTCAAAGCCAGAGTAAATTGGCGTTCTACTCTGAAGAAATTCTGCCTCTACACTCATTTTGCCTCTGGACATATATAGGTAAATCCTGCTGGTGACATTTGAGAATAATACACTTAAGCACTACCCGTTTCATCTTCATATAAATGACAGTCAGGGATATTGTGAACATATAAAACATAAGTTATTTTTCAAAACTAATTGTTACACAATAAGGGCACCATTAATTGGGAAATCCCAAAACATTCAACAAAAACTTTAAAAACAATACACCAAAACTGCTGCTAAATACATGTCAGGTTTAACCGAAACAAAATACTTTTCCATCATAATTGGACACGAATCAGAAGTTAAAGCAAACCTGACGAGAAAGATCAAATTGGGACAGTATAACATCCGCCGCCTTCAAAGTCTTATCAATGTTCTCATGAGCCTTCCGAATAGCATGAGTCCTAATCTACAGAGAGCAGGTTGAGTACCAGTCAGTAAATGGAAAAACAAAAAAATGACCACAAATGTTATTGCAACAAATTAGCAACTCTTGGCCAAAATTAGATCAGTTGTAAGATTTTCAAACAGCCAAGTTGGCTCAAAATGGGATTCATGAAATAAAACACAACTTCAAATCTCATCTTTTTTCACATTGAGATCCTCTCAAGCTAACATCACAAATTAGCATGAGTACCAGTCATAGATCAGTTGTAAGAGTTTCAATCAACCAAGCTGACTTAAAATGAAAATGATGAAATGAAACACTACCCCAGAATCTCATCTTTTTTCACATTCAGATCCTATCAAGCAAACATCACCCTAGTTCCCAAGCAAGTATTAAGTATAGACCCCCACCTAACCACCCAAAAAAAAACATACTTTTTTAATACTTTTTTTTATAACCAAGAAATCCCTGAGGACTGATGATGCATGGTTTTAAACTCAATTGATAATGGACCAGCCCCTGCGCTTATACATTTAAATTCCAGGCTTTTGTGTTTGCTCGAGTTCGAAATATTGACGTGCGCCAACTCACAAATCACAAGTTGAACTCTTACCACTAAACCAAAGATCATACTTTAGTTTTCAATTTTCTAGTTACTCACTCTTTTCTAACTAACATATTCAAAAATAGACCTAAAAAAGTTATTTCCCATTTCTTTTCTTTCCCTTTTTTCTCCATTAGGAAAGTTAGTTACTTTTTTTTTTTTTTTTGGATAAAGTAGGAAAGTCAGTTACTACTTGGTAGTTGCCACCAAAATTCTTGGTGGCATAAATTAGATCCAAATTACACAGGATTTTCAACTTTTTCTTTATTTTCAATAATCTAGAAATTCACAAGGACCAGTGGCACACAGTTCAAAATTGTGGCAGGGCGCCAAACCTGTGACGTGGGCCTAACCCAACTAGGGATCTTCAATTTCTTTCTTTTTTAAACATAACATATAAACTCCAAAAGGCTAGCGGCGCACGGTACAAAACTCTTTTCTACTGGCATACTCAAAATTAGAACTAAAAAGTTAATTCTCCATGTCTTTTCTTTCCCCTTATCTCCATAGGAATGTTTGTTAGTAGTTGGTTGTTGCCTTCTGAATAACATGAGTCCTAGTCTATGGAGAGCAGATTGAATACCAGTCAATAAATGGCAAAACTTAAAATGACCAAAAACTGTCAATGCAACAATTAGCAAGTCTTTACCAAAATTAGATCAGTTGTAAGAATTTCAATCAGCCATTTTGCTCAAAATGGAAATCGTGAAATGAAACAGGTTTCATCTTTTTCCACATTCAGATCCTATCAAGTAAACATCACCTTAGTTCCCAGGCAAGCCTAGACCCCTCACCCCACCTACCACCCCAACAAACAACAGACCCAACAAAAAGGTTACTGTTTTTAACCAAAAAAACCCAAGAGCCGATGCCACATGGTTTGAGACTCAGTGGACAATGGGGGCCCTCTACCCTTCTACACTTTCTGGGCTTTGTGCACCAGGGTCTGTGACGTACGCCTAACCCACAAATCACAAGTTGAACCTTATCACTAAACCAAAGATCATACTTTAGTTTTCAATTTTCTAGTTACTCACTCTTTTTTACTAACATATTCAAAATTAGACCTAAAAAAGGTTACTTTCTCATTTCTTTTCTTTCCCTTTTTTCTCTATTAAGAATGTTAGTTATTAGCTGGTGGTTGCCACCAAACTTCTTGGTAGCAAAAACTAGATCCAAAGTACACGGGATCTTCAATTTTTTTTTCTTTATTTTAAATAATCTAGAAATTCACGAGGGCCAGTAGCACACAGTTCAAAACTATGTTTATAGCAACCTGTGACGTGGGCCTAACCAACTTGGATCTTCAACTTCTTTCTTGTTTTACACAACATAGCAGGGCTAGTGGCACACAGTTCAAAACTATGTAGGTTCGAACCTGTGACGTGGACCTAACCTAAGATCTTCAAAAAGAAGAATTAAATTTGCAATAATTTTACCTGAGTGGGACGCATAGCAGTTTCAAGAGCAGAAAGACGATGATCAAAAGAACCCAAAATGGTAACCATGTTATCAGTAATAGACTGACTCTTAATAGCAGCTTCTCTCATCATAGCTGCTCTTTCACTTAACATATCCACTCCCCCACCTCTGTTTCTTACCACACCCATCTTCTTGTTTTCTTGATGTGAAGACTTGTTCTTACTTTTTGCAAAGAATAGGAAGGAATAATAGAGAGATCACAGAGAAAAGGGGTTTAATGGTAGTTGACAAATGTATTTTCATTGACAGGGTGTGTTTTGGTGGATTATGGATTCTCCTTCCTACTTTCTGTTGTCAAAATGGTCAATTTTGAAATTTTTATGTTAATTTTGGTGTATAAAGAATCTTTTATAAAATAGGGTCGTCTAGTATGAGGTGTCTATTTTCGTAGTGCACATTTTGATACAATTCCAAATTAATTACTACTATGTCTTAAGACTGGTAATGAATTTGAATTAGTTATGTCTTAAGATTGGTATTGAATTTGAATTAGTTATGTCACTAATTAAGATTGGTATTGAATTTGAATTAGTTATGTCACTAAATAAGCACTAGCGAGAAATCAGAAAAAATAACAAGTTACAGTGTAGTTCTTATTGTATATATGCAAGTACCTCTTCTTACTAGTCATTTTAACCTATAATGCAAAATAGTACTCCTGCTTCTTTCATTTTAACCTATAATTATAATAATGCAACATAAGTTAAACTCAAAGAACACACAAACTTTTTCTCCTTCCTGCTTCTTTTCTTTTGGAAACTTTTATTCATTGTTAATAATTTGTTTCACACTCCACATATAGTTGGAGTTTTCAAAACTCCAAAATGGAAAAGAGGCTTCTATTAGTTGTCCTTTTGCATTCCACTCATTATTATTCCATACAACTCCAGAAAAACATGTTGAGAGTTCTTAAAAAAAGGGATTTTCATAACATGTAAACTATTAGACAATATTTCATCCAATAACATAATTTATAATATCGGGTTCCTCCATTGCACAATAATCTTTTTGTCTTATGATGGAAAAAATATCCATTGCCATGGAGCAGCTATTATTTGCATATATTTATCTTATATTTTCATATTTTTTTTCTATGCGCTATCATCATGACATGAACTTTGAGCTTAAATAGAGACATAATAGTCTATGAAAATTGATAGAGCCGACCCCAATTTATTTGGGATTGCGCCTTAATTGTTGTTGCAGCAACTAGTTTTCTTTTTTAACTAATATATCACTAGGCAGGTTGCCTAGTGACTATTTCCATAGAGCAACTATTACAAGGAACAAAAAGAAAGAAAAGGGATAAATGTTAGCAATCAACCGTGCTTCTTTAGATTAGGAAACTTTACATGAAGACTAGTATTTGGAGTTTCTACAGTTGCACTCTTGCTGACAATAAAATTCAACCACTGTTAGCATTTGTATGGTGCCTTCAACAGATTTTGTGTGTTTCTGTCATCTTCATCGAAACAGCAAAGCAGAACAGAAAAATATGATTGCGCTTATCTCCGTGAAAACTTGGACAACAAGTAGATCACAAAGAAGCAAAATAGAGCAAAAAGAACCACATGCATCACGTGGTTTGATCCTTCCTGGATGATATTCCTGTTCAACCGTCTCATGTTGTTCTTCACCCCTGCTTGAGCTTTGATCAATGTCATTTGCTGTAATAACGGGAAATGGGGAAGTAATGTAAGTTACAGTATGAATAATTAAAAATCAATAGAATAAGTGTACATCATAAGAATCAACACTTTGCTAAAAGGGATAACCCTAAGAAATTCAGCAATCAAACTTCAAAATGTTGAATAAATACAGTTTGTTGTCTAATATCACACACATTAGACTCAAGAACAAATAAGTAAAAGAAAAGAAATCAAGTTTGGGCTTAAAATGGCGAATTGATGGAAATCTAACAAGGAAGTATCTTTCAAAGCACTAGAGAACCCATAAGAAATGCACAGAGCTACAAAGCAAGTAAAGCAGGTTCTGACGATAGCCAAAAGATTTACAGTATAACAATAGCAATACACAGCAATTATAGAGGGAGAGAGAAGCAGGAGCTGAGGGCTCTTAATACAGGCTGGCAAGTGGAAATTCTTTTCCTCGTCTATAGGAATAAATAAATTCTTTTCCCCTTTCTCAAGTTATTGGCTCATGTTAGATTGTTATCGAGTGTTACGAAAATAAACACCAAAAAGGTCAATTATACAAAACTAAGGTATATGAAATATGTGGAAAAGTGACCAAGAGAGTCTTAAACAGCATCAAATATAGTCAGAAAAGGAGAACAAATTCATGACATACCAGTTGATTAATAAAATCATTCTGAGACTTTGATTCTAACTCAATTTCTTGTGCTACCTGCAACGTTGAAATATAAGTACTAGTAAAAGGGTATGTAAGAAGAGAAATCTAAAATACTGACAAATATGACGCCACAAGTAGGACCAACAAATTAGAGATTGGAAGAGACCCGGCATATAAGGAATGGGGATGAGAGGATACAGAGGAACCAAGAATGGAGATGAAGAAAAACATATAGTGTAATGATGTTCCGGACTCCTACCGGACTTGAGGAACATATAGTAAAAACTAAAAAGATGATATGGACTCCTGCAGGACTTACAGCCAAACCAGTGTTCAAGCAGAAATCAAAACTATACTCCTGCTTGAAATTAGTCTAAGATACTCCAGCTGACAGACATATGCTGCTGACACATGTGGACGCCAGTAACCCGCACTAGTACTACATACCAGAAAAAAAAATGAGAATAGGAGATAGAGAGATGATGGTCTTTTCCTATGCCAAATATGTGATGACAATCAGATGGTTAAATTATATTACCTTTTTGCAAAACAAGATCAAGTCAAAAAGTGATACCTCACCATTGTGACTGCAAAAGGTAGGTGCATTGGATACAACTTTAACCGGAGGTAAAGAAGGAACAAGGCATTACTCGTGCCTTTTGGTACCATTTGCAGCTCTTTAGTATTAGTGTGTCCAGGCATCAATATACAGGATTGATAGCGGGAGATGATGAAGACTAGGTAGGCACTGGACTATGACAAATGGGAAGTTGTAAACCAATGAAAAGGTGGAAGATATAACCTCAGAGCTGAGCCCAAATTCAAAAATCAGCACTTTATGGGCCAAGTTGATTTATACCAGAAAAGGTGGGGTTTAGGCTTTTAAGTTACTGGTTTCATCTTACTGAGCCACGGGCCCACATAAGGATTATAGGAATGATAACCTCTCTCAGAGATAGTCATGAATGAATTGTATGGACAACACAACAATATGTCCACCAATTCTCAGATTTCACTATGAAGTATCAACAACCTATATATGAGATTGATGTCTCCCTGGATCCACCTCAAAATCCGGATTGAAGTATGTCAGTATAACGGAGCATCAAGGTACACCAATATCAGAACTCATTGGGAAAAAATACACCAATACCAGAAATGAAGGTAAATGTAAGTAAGTAACCCGCTACAACTAGTCATGGGCTTTTAAACTGTTAAACTTCGTAATCTTTCAAAACTAAATTTTCTCTTTGTTTTCCTAAATCTCATGCACTTGTGCATAATCAGGATTCCATTTAAAATC
This sequence comes from Petunia x hybrida, assembly GCA_037355625.1. Classification (NCBI taxonomy): domain Eukaryota; kingdom Viridiplantae; phylum Streptophyta; class Magnoliopsida; order Solanales; family Solanaceae; genus Petunia; species Petunia x hybrida. Next base: position 1,519,646 of record JBBBVM010000317.1, on the reverse strand, counting down.
AATATGAAAGACAATCTAAGACTTATTGCTTCCTTAACCAGTTATTATGTTCGCAAAGGAATCAAAATGATGCAGTAAATTGCATCGTAACAAACTCAGTCCCTAATCGTGCTATGTAATGTCAGGTCGTTTCGCAATTTGTAATGGAATATATATGTAGTAGTAAAAAGCATGAGATAATATTACATACATTTCTGAGCTGTTTAACTTGCTTGCGAAGACCGATGATCTCGTCATCGACATCACCGTGCATCGGATCAATCCGCAACTGAATTTCATCTGAATTACCTACTTGCCTCGTACTCAATCCTTCTCTGATTAAAAAAAAAACAAACTTAATTTCTCAAAACAAACAAAAAAAAATGCAGAGAATATGTATAATTTTGTTAATTTTCTGCTAATTAGGTTACAGTTTTGTTAAATTTTTTGCTACACAAGCATCTAAAAAATGATAATGAATGGGAATTTAAGTAGATACCTGGATCGGTAAGGAGCAGCACCGTAGAAATCACCGCCTCTATGAGAACTAGAAGCCATTCGAAAAAAATTATTCAAGGAAACTCGAAACCCTAGGTTTTAAGGGAAAAAAAAAAAAACTTAAGGATTAACAAAAGGATTAGAATATGGCAGGCTGAGAATAATTGCTTTGCTAGAAAGAAATTTGAATTGCCTTAGTGATGATGTGTTTTGCCTTCCACGTTGGAACAAAATCTGATGTGGCTGTCCACGTTGACAATTATATTAGTACTTTTTAATACCTCTAATTTAAGCTCGTTTGTTTATACTTTTTCGAGGATTTTTTGAGAATTTTTTGAGAAAAACTGTTTGTTTATAATATTTGACCAAAATTTGGAGCAAAAAGTACAATTTTTTGGAATTTTTTGAGAAATTTTGTATATTTCACTCACAAAATTTCAAATATTTTTTCAAGTATAATATATGTCTGTTTAACCGTAATTTTGTTTTATTGGGTTAAGTCACAATTAAATTTATAAAGCGGAGTCACGGTCAATAATCGAGATTAAATGCTCTTTATGAAAATATATAAACGACGATAATAAATGCGAAAAAGTAAAGATACAATCAATGCGATGTAATAAATGAATATTTGAACAAAAGGAACCGTGCTCAGGCCGTATAGACTTGATCAAATTCCCTTCCTCGTACTCTTTATGATATTCAATCAATGGAACAATAAATGAGATCTTTCGATTATCAGTAGTAGTAATAAATATTGACTGAAGATAAAGAATCGGATGTTAGTAAATAGTTGGAATACAAGCGTATGTTTAGAGAAGCATTAGCCTTAATGCTTGTGACTCAAATTACAATATATAGATAACTACGTGCCCGTTCACAAGCAATTGTAATTCTTTAGTCGAGCGGTTACGTTGCTTATGGATAAGATTTCTATTTTGAACCGGCTTGTTTGATGAGCTGCGACTTTTCTGGCCGTGGCGACTGTTCATCTGTCCGTTGTAACTGTCCACCTTCGATCCTATCCATTGCCTTTATGTCCATTCACAGCCACGTGTCGTCTATACGTCGTCCTACGTGGATGCTTAGTCACCAACTTTGGTGACGACGGATTTAACCCAATACAGATAGTCCCCGCACTACTCGGGCAGAGAATCTGGTCGAGGAGTGGAAAGCGAGTTTTGAGCGGGAAAGAACTTTTTTGGAATTTATCCCAAGTAACATATTTGAGTCCTTGTACTCGTATTTGGATGCTGCCCGTTGAACTCTTCATAGGCTTTTGATTGAGTGACGTTTTATCAGTATGAGCATTAAATGCTTCGCTAAAGACAAAACGTGCAAGTTGTCAATTCCATTCCACTTTTTACTGAGAAAGTAACTGTTGCGCGTTCCGAGACTGCAGGTGTGATGATTAAACTGCGCCTACTCACGTCTTGCACGTCCCAAGGCAAGAAACCGTCACTCCGATTTTTATTTCATTATTTTCTTTAACGGCTGGATTTATTCACTCCTTGCGCGGATGTTTGCCACGTGTAGGGTGGGTTGGGTTTTACCAACTCTATAAATATGATTTCCACCATCCCAAATTCTTTTACTGCATTCCAAATCTCATTCAAATCTTCAAAGCTTCAAAACGCTCTTTTAAAACCCTCTAAAACGCAGAGAATTCTTCCAATTGTCTGGTTCAAATGTCTCCAAAGGCTAAGAAAAGCTTGAACATGGATGCTGTGGCTACTAGTTCTTCAGCAGCAGCTGGTCAGTCTACGAGTTCTCCGACTTCAGTCGCTGACGTGATTCCGAAAATCTGGGGAAATCTTGAAAATGACTGTTCGATCAGCTCGTTCAGTCATTATGGCAACATAAGGTCGTGGCCTTCAAGTCGATTTAAGAGTTCGATTACCCCTGACCTTTTGCCTAAGGTTAAGGAAGATTGCGGCTGGAATGACGACGTTACAGTTTCTTGCCCCTTTCCGACGGAGAATATTACTTCTACGAGAACTGGGTGGACGGCTATATCAACGTACCCATTCACAATAGGTCACACGCTCCCGTTGCATCCTGTTATAGAGGACATTTGTAAATATTATCTTATCTGCCCGGGGCAGCTGTGTCCGAGTATTTATAGGATTGTTTCTTTGCTACAATGGTTTGCCGACGAGACTGAGCAGGACTTTAATTTTAAGCATTTTGTCTCTCTGTATAGTCTTCAGGTCGCGAGAGATGGATATATCAATGCCCGTATGAGGGGAAGAAAAGCTCTGGTGAGCAAATCTGAAGATACAGGGGATAGAGGTTGGATGCATAGGTATGTCTATGTGCAGTCCAAACTCCTCACACGTGGCAGCAAAACTAATCTCCGCGAGGTGTGGAACAAAACTCGTAAGTCCCCGAGCCTTTGTATTGAGTATCCTCCGAATTACGTATCTGCACTTTCTAATTTTCACTCTTTGTTGGTTAGCTGACAAGATTCCTTACGATGGTCTGATTTCTGAGGAGGAACTGTCTGCTTGGGTTGAACCAATTCTGGCAGAGTTCACTCACGAGCAGAGGCAGTGGTCTCACTATGCTTCCTTAAAGCATTTATCTAACCCCAGCACCCATGGTAAGCTGATTACTCGAATTCCTGCTAACTTATGCAGAACTCATTACGGTATTAATATGCCTCTATTCTCAGGTCTAGGTACTGGTGGTAGCTATTTCCCTGCTCCTCCTCCTGAGGAAGTGATTGTTGATCCTGTGGCTGAGATCAACGAGGAGGCGGCTGCTATTCTTCAGACTGCTGCAGCTATCAAGGCCAGGGAGGGTGGCGAGGAGGTCCTCGCGAATTTAAAGAGAAAGAAATCTGACTCGGAAAAGAGCAGACCTAAGAAGAAAACGAGGACAGCTCGTAAGACTCCTCAGCCCTCCGAAAAAACAGTCGAAATCAATGCTGCTGCTGCTGATACGCCCAAGTCTGGGCAAGAGAGTGTCAGAAGCTCGGCGGCTGCCCCTGAATCTGCTGAGCCTGTAATTTTTGATATTTCAGATTCAGATGCTCCCGATGTGAGCTTGACTCGGAGGAAGAGGGCATCTCTTCGGGGTGATAAGAAGAAGGATGTAGAGACTTCTTCTTACGCTTTCAAGGAGAGTCCCCGAGTCAGTGGTGAGAAAGGAGATAGGTCTGGGGAGGTAGGGGAAGAGGGAGTGCGTGAAGACTTTGCTTTTTTCCCTGAAGGCCCAGAGTTGGATGAGCCTGTACGGGTTGGTGGAGCGAGTCTGAGCAAGTCGGCCACAGGCGGCCTGGTAAAGAGCCGGTGAGGGAGGAGGATAAGGAGGAAAGCGAGGAGGTTGGTGAGCAGAGGAAAACTGAGGGGGAGGATGAACCTCAGGTTTTTCATTATAAAGACATGATGAACTTGGCTGGTGATGGGGTGGCGCCAGTTTATCTGCAGGAGTGCGACACTCTGGGCCCCGACGAGGCAGGTGACATCGAGATCTCTCGCACTAAGCTTACTAGGCGAGTATCTTTAGGAGGGAGGGTTGGGGCGTACTCTGTCAAGGGCATACGCCACAAATTTGGTCCCCAATATCCCTCTGAGCAAGCGAGGGAGCCCAGGCCGTGCATGAGGGAATGTGACTTTTCCATTTCCCCAGACACAGATTTTTTGACGAAGCCTGGCCACTTAGTTAAAGTGATGTCCAACCTGATTGGTCCTCGAGAGGAATGGAACATGCGCAGTATGAGCGACGAGCAGCTGACTTATGCAATCGCTGAAGATACTGCTCGGGTAATGTTTTCCCCCTTTACTCCTTTACTTTTATTGATACCTTAGTTCTAATTACTTACGCATTTTTACTTGTTGCCAGGCAAGCATGATGGCTGCCGAGATCATGTTCCGTTCCAGGCTGAATAATCAGGAACAAGTACTTGGCCTTAAGAAAGATCTTTTGAAAGCTCTTCGGGACAATCAGGCCTTAGAAGAGGAAAAGCAAGCTCTGATCGGGGAGAAGCGGGTCCAGCAAGCTCTGATCGGGGAGAAGCGGGTCCTGGAGGGGAGGCGTGGCTTCTTTGAGGATAAGATAGACAGGTTGGAGAAATCCAACACTGAGGCTAACGACAAGATAAGCACACTCCTCGAGGAGAGGGACCGTCTTCTGGATGAGAAGGAAAGGTTTGCGTTATCTTTTGAAGACCTGAAAGCGAAGATGGATGAGCAAGGTCGTCAGATTTCCCAACTTGCCCATGAGCTTAATATGAAAGAAGTTACTCTGGAGAGTATCCGCAACGCTTCCGACTTGATGTTGAGGAACATGAACAAAGCTGAAGCTGAATCTCAGGCTGCTCAAGGAGAACTACAAGAGGCCAAAAATCGGGCTGTGGAATCTGCAAAGGTTCAAGGGCTACTGACGAAGGAGTTGGCGAATTTGCGGGATCGTTATACGATCGACTCCAAACTGGAAGCTCTTGAGGCCAAAAAGAAATTGCTTATCCAAATGCAGCGCGGCCAGATTAATGTCGACTTAGTCCTTGATCAGACCATAGCAGCCATCATCAGTGTCAAGCAAGTCTTGGGCATGGAAGTGGGAGCTGATGACGATGATGTCGAAGAGGACGATGAAGGCAGTGAGGACAATGAAGATGAAGAAGATGAAGATTTGGGTGGGGATCCGACTGATGGAGCTAGTGCATCAGGTCGGGATCCTGGCCAAAATGACGATTGATGCCTCATCTAGTCCTTCTTGTAAATTTATTGGATGTCGCTAACTCCGAATATTTGTTAACTCATGAATGAATGTATATTTTGGCTATTTCCTTTTTTGTCTGACTGGTCGAGGCTTGACGACCATTTTTGGTCTCTCAAGTTTCGCTTATGTGAATGCTGTTGTTGTTTATTGCTTAATGTGGTTTTCAGAGGTCAAAATTATGTTTCAAATCTTAGTGTCTGAGTTCCCTTTTTGGTGTTAATCTGCGCAGATGTTTTGAAATAAAACTTGATCATAACCAGGTTAAGCTACCCTCGGTTAAGATGACTGAAATCAGGCCCCCTGGGCTGGACGAAACCAGGCCGTTTGGGCTGACTGAAATCTGACCGTGTAAAAATGGTCTTGCGATAAACTTTGCTTATCATATTTGACAACTGAAAGTTTTGCAGAAAGAATTTTGTTAAGGTTACCCTTTTATTTCTATTGAAAAGGATAGGTAACCCAATGACCCGAACACAGGATTACTTGGTCGTGAACCAGAATACAAGATTATCTGGTCGTAAAGTTGTAGGATTTGGGAGAAAACTGGCCGCAAAATGTAGAAAATAGCGTAGCACAAGTAAAATAGTTCTATTGAACTTACTTGACTCTGCTTAGTTGTGGATTTAACGAATGGTCGTGACCTTGCTCTGCTCGAAGGTCATTTGTGTTAGCCGGGACTTTGGCCTACTGGGGCCCCTGCCACCCCCCTGTTTTTATGTTGAAATTTCGTAATTTCAGACATGAAAAGACAATGGGTGAAACGCTGAATCAGAGAACACATATAACCAAAAGAGGAGTGTGTCCGTTGCAGGATTTGAACCCACAGCCGCGAAGCACGAGGACTTCGAGCTCTACCAGTTGAGCTAAACGGATCTGGCCTTTCGAAGACCGTTAGTACCATTTAGACAAAGATAAGAAAACAGAGCAACTTAAAAGAGAACGAAGGCAGGTAAGCAATCATAAAATGGATAGAAACACTAACCCCTGTACCACTTAGAAGTAGTACCTCTTCAAGTGAGTCACGTTCCAACTGCTGGGCAGAAGCGATCCATCTGGCCGTGCCAAACGGTATGAACCCTTACCAACGGATGCAACCACCTTGTAGGGACCCTCCCAGTTTGGACCAAGTTTGCCGACGTTTGCCTCTTGCGTATTCTGGGAGACTCTACGCAATACAAAGTCCCCGACTTCGAAGTTACGTAACCTCAGTCCCCGATTATAATATTGCTCTACCCTTTCTTTCTGAGCCACTACTCGTACAAGTGCTAATTCCCTGCGTTCTTCTAGAAAATCCAATTCCTCGGAGAGGTTGACTGAATTAGATTCTGCAGTTGCATGGGCATATCGTAGACTTGGCTCGCCGATTTCGACTGGAATCAATGCATCAGAACCATATACTAAAGAATAGGGCGTCTCCCCGGTGCTCATTTTTGTGGTTGTTCTATATGCCCAAAGAACCCCGGGGAGTTCTTCCACCCAGCACCCTTTGGCCTGCTCGAGACGCTTCTTGAGTGAATCCACTATTATCTTGTTGGTCGATTCCGCCTGCCCGTTTGCCACTGGGTGATATGGGGAGGAAGTAATCCTTTTAATATGCAGATCTTCAAGGAACTTTGTGACCCTCTGACCAACGAATTGGGGACCGTTATCCATGACAATTTCTTTGGGTGCTCCGAATCGACAAATGACATAACGCCACAGGAAATCAACTACTTCCGTTTGACGTATCTTTGAATATGCTGCAGCTTCAACCCACTTTGTAAAATAATCAGTAATTATTAACAAGAAACATACCCCTCTGGGTGCAGTGGGTAGTGGCCCAACGATGTCCATTCCCCACTTCATAAACGGCCACGGGGAGATGATTGAATGCAAGGGCTCCGCTGGTTGATGGAGGAGATGTGCAAACCTTTGGCACTTATCACATTTTTTGACAAACTCGTTAGTATATTTTTCCATTTTGTCCCAATAATAGCCTGCTCGTATAAGTTTTCGCGCAAGCACCTTTCCTCCCAAGTGATTTCCACAGCATCCCTCATGAACTTCCCTCATCACATACTCTGTTTGGCTGGGACCTAGACATTTGGCAAGTGGGCCTGCAAAAGTCTTACGATAGAGGGTGCCATCTATAATTGTATACCTGGCAGCTTTTATCCTTAGTTTTCGAGCAGCCTTAACGTCCGATGGTAGGGTTCCATGCAGTATATAATTGATTATCTCATTCCTCCAATCCCAAGTCAGATTGGTCGTGTTGACCTCCATTGCGTCTTTATCGATTGTTGTACACAGGAGATGAGCTACGGCCATTGAACCTGCTGCTCCAATCTCTGCGACTGAACCCAAATTTGCCAAAGCATCAGCCTCATGATTCTCCTCTCGTGGGATCTGTGTGGCTTCCCAATTGTTGAATTGTGCCAGCAAACCAGTAACTCGGGCAAGATACCTTTGCATACGAGACTCCCTTGCGATGAAACCTCCAGTTATCTGGTTGACGACCAGGGCAGAATCACTCTTAAGATGAATCCTGTCTGCTCCATAATCTCGAGCCAATTTCAATCCTGCAATTACGGCCTCATATTCGGCCTCATTATTAGTAATAAAGGGACATTTTATGGCCTGTCGAATGGTCTCCCCCGAGGGAGTGGTGCGGACTAAGCCTAACCCTGACCCTTTTACGCTCGAGGACCCGTCAGTGTGCAAGGTCCAAGTCTCCGACTCCGATCCGGCGAAAAGAACCGCCTCACGTTGAGCATCAGGGTACATGGTGGCGCTAAAATCTGCGATAAAATCTGCTAGAGCTTGAGATTTTATGGCTACCCGAGGTTGATAAGATATATCAAATTCACTTAATTCTACTGCCCATTTTACTAGCCTGCCCGAGAATTCAGGTTTGTGTAAGATATTGCATAAGGGGAAGGTAGTAACTACAGCTATTGAGTGACTTTGAAAATAAGGTCTTAATTTACGGGCAGCGATTACCAATGCTAGTGCTAATTTCTCCAAAGGTTGATAGCGGGTTTCAGCATCTAATAAGGATTTGCTAATGTAATAAATTGGTAGTTGCTTACCTTTGTCTTCTCGAACCAAAACTGCACTTACCGCGGACTCAGACACGGCCAGGTAGAGCAATAGTTGTTCACCTGGTTGTGGCGTTGAAAGTAAAGGCGGGCTTGACAAGTACCGCTTCAAATCCTTAAGTGCTTGCTGACATTCAGGGGTCCATTCGAACTCCTTGTTCTATTTCAGCACGTCGAAGAAGCTTTTGCACCGATCAGATGAAAGGGAGATGAATCTCCTCAGCGCTGCTACTCTCCCGGTTAGCCGCATTACATCTTTTCTGTTATGAAGTACGTCGGGGATGGCTTCTATCGCTTTTATCTGGGCGGGGTTCACCTCGATCCCTCGCTGGGAAACGATGAAACCAAGGAATTTCCCTGAGCCCACCCCAAATGCGCATTTCTCCGGGTTGAGTTTCATGTTGTATTGATCAAGGATTCGAAAGGCCTCCTTCAAATGAGCTAAGTGATCTTCTGCCCGTTTGGACTTGATCAGCATGTCGTCGATGTAAACCTCTATGGTTTTGCCAATATGGTCGTGAAACATCCGGTTGACTAATCGTTGGTAAGTTGCACCTGCATTTTTAAGTCCAAAAGGCATTACTTTGTAGCAATACGTACCTCGGCAAGTAATGAAGGAAGTTTTCTCCTGGTCGTCGGGATTCATTAAGATTTGGTTATATCCTGAATATGCATCAAGGAATGTAAGCACTTCGTGCCCGGCCGTCGCGTCGATTAGTTGGTCAATTTGAGGTAGTGGATAAGAGTCTTTCGGGCAAGCTTTGTTCAGATCAGTGAAGTCGATGCAGACCCTCCATTTGCCGTTTTTCTTTGCCACTACGACCACATTGGCCAACCAATCTGGATACTTGACTTCTCGGACGGAGCCAATCTTGAGCAAGCGGTCAACTTCGTCATTTATGATCTGGTTCCTGAATGCTCCTTGTTGGCGCTTCTTTTGCTTCACCGGGCGGCAGTATGGGTCCACGTTCAGCTTATGAGAGATAATATTCGGGGAGATTCCTGTCATATCTGCATGTGACCACGCAAAGGTGGTGTGCCGCTCCTTGAGGAAGTGCAAGATATCTTTGCGCAAGTCTTTGTTTAACTCCGCCCCCAAATATACCTTCCTTTCGGGCATGTTGTCGAAAAGTTCTTCTGGCTCCAAAGCTTCAATAGTTGGCGCGTACTCTTCCCGTGCATCCAATTTTGATATGAATTCGGGGACTTGGTAGTTTGATGCTTCATTGCTTGATTCTGATCCCGGGTTCTTTAATTGCTATTTTGCTTCCTCGGGGAGCTTGACTGCAACTGAGTAGCAATCTCTAGCGCAACGCTGCTCCCCCCCGAACTTCCCGTATTCCCCACTCTGAAGGGAATTTCATCACTTGATGATAGGTTGACGGGACTGCCTGCATATCGTGTATCCATGGACTCCCAAGGATTATGTTGTAGGCCATGTCCCCATCAATGACATGAAACGTTGTTCGTCTCATGACGCCTTCGACCAGGGTCGTCAATGTGATCTCTCCCAATGTTTTCTCGCTGGAATTGTTGAATCCTGAGAGAACGCGAGAAATTGGTACAATCTCGTCGTATAGTTTCAACTGCTGCACGACCCGAGACAATATGATGTTTGCTGAACTTCCTGGATCAACGAGTACTCTCTTGACGTCGAATTCCTCCACTCGTAATGTTATCACTAGAGCGTCCATGTGAGGAAATTGCAAGCCATCGGCGTCTGCTTCTTCAAAGGTCATCGTATCCTCAAGCCGTGGTCGTTTGGTCTTCGTAATAGAGACTATGGCGTATTTCCTTGCTGTGTATGTGACTGCATCAACCTCAATTCCACCAGAGATGACGTTGACTGTCATTTTTGGAGATGATACTCGGGGAGGTCCTGACTTATTTTGCTGGGCCTTCGCGTGAGTTTGCTTTCCTTTTTCTGTCAAGTACTCCTTGAGATAACCCTGTTTCAACAAATTAGCAACTTCGTACCTTAGAGCTTTGCAGTCATCCGTTGTGTGGCCGTGATCACGATGGAATTCGCACCATAAATTTTTGTTGCGTTTGCTGGGGGTCACCCTTCATATCCTTGGGCCATTTGACCTTTTCGCTCATCTCCTCGAGCACTGCTACAAGTTCGACTGCTCCGATGTTGAAGACGGGCAGGGTTGGGATTCCACTAGAAGTTGAGGTGGAATCATTGCTCCTTGCCAGGCCTTTGTTGTTACGACCGCGTCCGTTTGAGTTGTTACGCGTCCGACTGGGATATGGCTCGTGCCGTGCATCTGGCCTATCTGTCTCGATCTTTCCCCCAGAGCCATTGGTGCGAGTTTGGCTCCGTCCTCGGGTACCTGTGCCAATCAATTTATCTTCTTCTATACGTACCTTGGAATTATAACGGTTATTGAACCCCAAAAAAATTACCCTTTCTTTAGAAAAGACAGGTTTCGGGTATAATGTTCAACAAAATGGGATTCCAAAGGGTTTTCTTTGGAGTCGCCACCTAATTTAAGGATTATTAGGAACCTAAGTTAACTAAAGAGTGCAATTTTATTCCTTATTTAAAGGAAAATAATTCAGAGATTCTGAGTAAGTGGTTCTATTAAATTCGAAAGAAGGTCCCTTGCGGGAGCACTTTCGAAAATCCGCTAAAAGCGGTTAATCCGGCGATTTTCACGAATTTTACTTAAAATAATTAATTTAGACTAAATTTTAAATAAAGATAGGTAGATAATGAATAATATAATATAAATAAGATAAGGTTTGATTTGGTTATGCCGATACTTAGATAAATAAATGACCCAATTTAAGATTAATTAAATGGATAATGAGATAATGGTCAATTGATTAATTAAAAGAATAAATAAAGGTTAAATGAAGTTAGATAATTAAATAAAACAAACTAGATAAATAATTGGATAATAATAAAGGATTAATTAATTGATTGAATAAATAGATAAATAAATAAGCAAATAAATAACTTAATTAAATAAATGAATACTCATCAATTTTAATTAAATAAAGGAGTAAATAACTGATTAATTAAATAAATAAATAAATAAATATTTAATTGATTAAATACAGAATTAATTGAAATTAAATAAATTGGATTAAGTAAATAAATCAGGAATTAAAATTTAATTGATTAACTAAATAAATAAATTAGATTAGATAAATAAATAATTGAATATTTAATATAATAAATAAAGAAGCAACTCAAATGCGAATTAATGCGAGGGTACGATTTTTAGTCGAATTTGATTTTGCACTCATTAATTGACAAATGATTCTAAACATCCATAAATTAATTGGCGATTCGCAAAGAAATGATACAAAGCATTCATATCAAAATAATTTAAGTAATTTACAATAATTATTCACAATTCAAATATCATTTTCTATCCTATCGGGCTATTAATCCGGTCTATGGGGAAATCCTATACAACATGCATTTTCTAAGGGAGCGGGGAAAGATGGAGTTTAGAAGATAGAACCCGAAAGCGCAAACTCAATCACTGAGTCTTGGACATTGTGATTTTCATTTTTTTCGTTCTTTTACATTTTCGGGGATATCAAGTCCCGAAAATGCGAAGCGGATCGAATAACTTCAAATGCAAATAGCCGTCCCGTTTGTGAGTTTAGATCAAACTCGTTCCCAAGAGTGTTCATGTGAAAGAAAGGGAGAAAAGGATTAGAGGCTGATGCATCAATGCACAGTAAATAACAAAACAAAGAGTAATAATGCACGATCAGTGACCATTCAGTTAAATATTAAGATACAACTTTCATTAATCAGCCCTAAATACCGCTAAGACTAGGTTCAGTAGTATAGACAAAGACATGATCATGACATAATACTTGGCTCAAACAATCAAAACAACTTATGCTCTTTACTTATGCAAAATAGCAGAGCTAATCTTCTAATCATTAGCTACACCAAAAGAAAAAAACAAATCTATTTTCCAAAGACAGTAAAGTCAATATACTAGCATGATTTCTAAAGCTAAATCGATAAAAGAAACTTTATGATCTCAGTTTACAAACTTGAACTTTCGGACCAATCTATCGATTGGAATCATTTAATAACTTGAACTATTGATCACTCATTTAATTTTCATATTTCAAGATCAACCATTTTCCATTAAATAGATAGTTTTACATGATGGAACAATAAGCACTTTCACACAGCAACACCATTCCAAATTATCAAATTAATTGCAAATGCTTTCTCTTTTTTTTTTTTTTTTTTTTTTTTTTTTTGCGTAGAAGAGCTGATACACAGCCAAAGATTACAACCTCAATTTCCATAACAGTAGGCAACATTTTCAGGAGCCACAAGAGAGGAAAACAAGCATGAAAACTGGACCTAGTCTAATCAATTAGACCTGCCTTCTTGTCCAGTAAAACCATTTGAGAAACATATTCAGGCTTAACTGTTTTAGATTAAAAAAAAGAAGCTTGACATATTTGACAGCTTGAGCTGAAACAATCTGTGCAAATTCTGAAGGAAGAAACTAAACAACAGAACTTCATTGAACACTTCAAGAAGCTGCTGCAAACCAAAGCCATTTTTATACCATATGAACTGAAAAACAACCTGAGAATGAACTTTCCAACATCCTCACCCACCTACAACCTCCAGGATTACTTACAGGCATTGCTAAACTTCTGCACTATCAAAACCAAGACCAAAACAGAACTCCCTACACCTAACAATTCCAACCTCCCGCAAATACCAGAAACATACCCTATCGCCTGGACAAAACTGGCCAGCCCCAACAGAACAAGAACAGACCTATGACTATCAACAGAACTTGAAACAACTCTCTCCTTACCTGAACATCTATTCTTCCTAATGAACTCCCTGAACACCTGCAACCTACCAAACAGATACCCTGAACAACTTCCTCTAAATAACCTGCACAACCTCCAAATCAGAACCCTTATACCCGCACTCTCTTACACTGCTTACAAACCACCCTAACCTGACCAAAATCAACTCCTAAACTACCTGCACTCTCTAGGCAGCCTGCAGAACTTTCCCATCTCTCACAGACCCCTCGACCCTGAAACACCTTCTGAAACAACCCCATTGCCTAACACCTCTCCAATCCAATAGAACACACCCTGCACCTAACACAAACAGCCTACAAACTATCCAGGACATACACCAGCCACTTTTCAAGCAAAACCAGGACACACACTGATTCCCTAAACCAGAGAAACAAACACCTGCACTCCCTCTAGCACCCTGAAACAACTTCCCACCTCTGCTACTACACCTCACTAGAATAAACTCCCATTAACTACCTACAACCCTGTTGATCTCCTCCACAACAACAAACAAACAGACTATCAAACCAGATTCCAGAACTACACTTGCTTCACCATTTTAAACACATAGAGACTTGAAGAAAAATGCAAACAGGGCAGAGACTCTATTTTTCTTAGTAAAATATCGAATTTTATACTCTAAAATATACAAAGACTCGAGCTTTATCGACTGGATTAGTTCAAATAGAATGCTCTTATTTTCATATTAAACCAAACTCTGCTAGTTTGAAACCCATAAACCAACATCAAGATAGGAGCTTTACCATGTAGAACAATGAAACAGTGAAGACATGACTTCTTTGCAATTTTGACAGAAGCAGAGCTAAGCAAACATTAGGCAGATTCCATCACCCAAGGTCATTCAAAGACCAGAAATATATAAGCTTGCGAGAGACATAGCTAACTAAACGGAAACTGTGATTATGTGGTTTAACTACTGATTATTCGAACATCATTTTCATAAGCATAAACCAGTCATTGGAAATAGGTCGCGCATTCAAGCAAATAATCAAAACAGAAAAGATTAAGATAAGGTGAGGTTATTACCTTGCTCGGTGCAGTGAAAAGGGGCCTGAAATCTGAAGAAATGTACGACTCGACTAAGCGACTCGAATGAAAGCGACCACGCGAACAAGGTCGACGACTCAGATATGGAAGAAGCAATACGCAAAGTGAAGCGATAACAAACACGAAACCGATGTTTGAATCCCAAACAGAAACCAAAATGCTGTCTTTTTCTTTTAAAGATTAAAACTGAAAATATATGCCTATAGGTTCTGCCTCTTTTTCTCTCCCTCTCTACCCCTAGAACTGACTCTAAAATGAACAAAATAAGATTTTATACCTGAGAGCTAGGGTTTCAGGTACTTTGAATTTCCCTCACGATCCTTACTCGTTTTCACTTTTTCTTTTGAAAACAAGGGTGAAAATGGTATATCCCTCTCGGATTATGCCGTTTTCACCTTTATCTCCCAAAGATTTGTCCGTTTGAATTATTTGCGGCTCGGATTGAAACTTGATTCGAAATGGATGATGGAGATTGGCTTCTTGTACCTCTGTACGGAGAAGATGAGCTGGAGAGGGGGGTGGGGACCAAGGCTTTTGGATTGATTCGGCGAGAATCCGAGGAAAATCAAGAAAGGAAACAAATTTGAAACGGGTCGCGGGGCTGGGAAAACGGGTTGGGGAATGGTTCTTCTGAGAAAGGGGATGTGTGTAATGTATATATTGGTTTGCACGTATAGGCTGGATTTTGGCACATGGGAACGAGTTTAGCCTATTTTAAGCTAATTAATTAAAATAAAGATGTTGCGCGGGTAGGATAGAAATTAGGATATGCTTTGTAATTTTAACCTTTCCTTTGAAATTGATTAATTTACTTTAATTAAATTTAATTAATTAATTTTAATCCAAATAATTTTCATTATCTAATTCTAATTTAACTTTATTTTAATAATTGATTCTCATTTGAAATAATTTAGCCGCTAATTAAATCTTGGGACGAAATTGGGTGTCAACAGCTGCCCCTCTTTACCCGGAAAAGGATGAAAGAGTTTTCAGGGAAAAGAAGTTGACGAGAAACCAATTTCGTCCCGATAAAAGCAAGATTTTTGATTTCCAAGGACCAAAAGACGAGGCTTATGGACATGGCCGAACTCCGGTTTCCGAGTTGCCTACATATCTCGGGCTGAAAGAGAATCAGGCCATATGCAGTTCAACGACACTTAGACACGAAGACTCGCATGCTTGACAAAAGAAAGGCCGCACGAATAGGAAAGAGTTCAAACTGACGCCTAATCCGAAATGAAAGATTAGGTAAAACTTGCTTGTTCGAGTGCGATTCTTCAGATCCTTGTTGACGAGTCTAGCTCATATCAACAATTGCCCCAGTTCACTGCTAAGAAAGGGTTCCACGTTATGCTCCAAATGCTGCTGCGATGCCGCTAAAATTCTGTAAAGACTTAACAAACAATAAGCGAGCAACTGCTAATAAACTTTGATGACTTTTTAGAATAAGGAAGTAAATAAAATGATGATATAAAATTGTAAATGCTGGTTGTGACGCTCAATAGGTTCTTCTCTCGATCAACTGACGAGATGCTCCGCCCGGAGAACCTCTAGGCTGATCATTATTCTGAAACAGTAAAGTAAGACAATAAGTAAAGCGAAAATGAATGGTAAAAATGCAAGGCTTTCATAAGATAAGTTTGACTAACAAGACATAATGTCTCAAGCCGAATCATGTATTTCAAATACAATATGTCGATATTGAGAGACAACCGACATTGCGAAACACTCCGAAAGCGGTGTTCCAGCCGACTTGCCTTAAACTATCAATCTATTTTAAATATAAAATGCCAATATTGCGAGACAACCGACATTGCGAAACACTCCGAAAGCGGTGTTCCAGCCGACTTGTCTTAACTATCAATCTATTTTAAATATAAAATGCCAATATTACAAGACAACCGACATCGCGAAACACTCCGAAAGCGGTGTTCCAGCCGACTTGTCTTAACTATCAATCTATTTTAAATATAAAATGTCAATATTGCAAGAAAACCGACATCGCGAAACACTCCGAAAGCGGTGTTCCAGCCGACTTGTCTTAACTATCAATCTATTTTAAATATAAAATGCCAATATTGCAAGACAACCGACATCGCGAAACACTCCGAAAGCGGTGTTCCAGCCGACTTGTCTCAAACTATTAATAAATTTAAAATATAACATGCCAATATTGCAAGACAACCGACATCGCGAAACACTCCGAAAGCGGTGTTCCAGCCGACTTGTCTTAACTATCAATCTATTTTAAATATAAAATGCCAATATTGCAAGACAACCGACATCGCGAAACACTCCGAAAGCGGTGTTCCAGCCGACTTGTCTCAAACTATTACTCCCTCCGTCCCAATTTATGTGGCACCATTTCCTTTTTTGTTTGTCCCAAAATAAGTGGCACCTTTCCTTATTTGACAACTATTTAATGTATCATCTCTATTTTACCCTTGTTGGGCCCTACATACTTTTAAACCTACCAACAATTTTTTTATTACTCAAATCTTCTCTCTCTTACTTTTTCAAGGGTAAAATTGATATTTAACAAGGTCAACCTCTATTTTCTTAAACTCCGTGTCCGGTCAAATGGTGCCACATAAATTGGGACGGAGGGAGTAATAAATTTAAAATATAAAATGCCAATATTGCAAGACAACCGACATCGCGAAACACTCCGAAAGCGGTGTTCCAGCCGACTTGTCTCAAACTATTAATAAATTTAAAATATAAAATGCCAATATTGCAAGACAACCGACATCGCGAAACACTCCGAAAGCGGTGTTCCAGCCGACTTGTCTCAAACTATCGCGAGGTAAATTCTATAACAATGTTAAGATTTCGAGAAAAGAAAAGCGCCGTCTTTTCGGCAATAATCAAATGAAAAAGCACAATGCTCCAGATCATGAAAAGGATGTCTTCCAGTGCAGTCTTGGGTTGTACCCCAACCAGAAGGTAGGAACCCATCCAAAGTAGTCCTATTGCCAAATAAGTTTATATTTCTGAATCCTTCTATGGAGGAATGGTCTTGGCCACAATGCAAAGGGATTCTCCCAGATTTGGCAATATCTGTAAGTTATAAAGCAGAACTTTAGTGAGTGTCCTTATACGGAGAAAGAGAAATGAAACATATATGCTTAACAATTTGCAAAAGTTATGGGAAATAGAAATGCCGCCTTTTCGGCAAAGTGAGAAAGCATCGAGCTTTATCCCAAATGTAATTTCGATCCAAGCGATGAGAATCTTCAAGGCCGTCTTGCTAAGACGTTTATCTTCTGATGCGGGCGTTAATGTCCCTGCTCTCAAAGAAAAATTGTTAGTTTTGGGAGGGAGTGGGGAGCGTTTGATTTGTGCTGACTTGATCTCGATCTTCTTGATGTCGCTTCTGCTCCCATGTTTTCCTCGGACTTGGATTTGTGAATCATACTCGGAGACTTGGCTCATGAACTCAATAGCATGAATGTTTTAATAATAGAGGCAAAGTAAAAGTAGTTTTGGTAATAAAGTAAATAAAGTAACCATGCAAATATTTCATGAAAGTAAGATGCATTTTATGAAATTTCTGCCTTGACATAAGCTTGTGACATATCTTAAAACAAACTGAACATCCTTTTCTTAGAGTTGGCACTATCCAACTAGCCAATCCCCAAGATCTTCCCAGCTCGTCTTTTGATAGTCAACGTTGATTCTTGCAAAATTTTGCCCCAGTTATGACTATTTAAACCTTCAACTTGCCTCGCAAAATTTGCCCCAATTACGATCTTTTGAATCTTCAACTTATCTTTGCAAAATTTGCCCCAGTTTCTATCTTCCATATCTTAAATTTGTCTTGCAAAATTTGCCTCAGTTTCTGTCTTCCATGATCTTCAACTCATTTTGCAAAATTTGTCCCCAGTTTCTATCTTCCATATCTTCAAAATATCTTGCAAAATTGCCCCAGTTGCTTGCCTTAGGGAAAACTGGAAATTTTAATATTATAGAGTCGAGCCCATTAAGAGCGCCTACGTATCCCTCCACGGGAATCAGACCGTGCGTAGTTCTGCTTACATAAAGATTTTTGGAAAAGTATGGCAACCTAAGTACGAAGCCGTATCCGAATTGAATAATCCACACATCTGCCCAGATGCATAGTTCGGCATTACATCATAAAAGATAAACAAGCCTAAAGCGTTACAATATTTTGACCGAATCTGACGGGGATTGCCTACTTATCCTGTTGCCATTCCAGGAATCAGGTCAGAAGTAGTTCAAAATACATAAAAGAGGATATTGGGAAAATTCTATGCTAGTGCAACCGGACTCTACGTGAGTTGCCTACGTATCCCGCCTTGGGAATCAGGTCACGCGTAGTTTGCTTTACATCAAAGATTACATTCAACAATACTAACTTGCGGCTGCTTCAAATATAGCGTCTTGTGAAGACATTTGTGTTCAATTTTCAGCCAAACTTGAACATCCGCTTTGTAAACACCAGTGTTCCTCCAAATAACACCCGGTGAACCACATAAAGGCTTTATCAACTTCACGAATTTTGCATCTTCAACTCATCCTTTTAAGAAATCCTCAAAGAAAGAATGTAGACAGAACTACTTCCACGTCGTATGCCAACAAATAAAATCTGCCCCAGTTGAAGTTCTAATGATAGTGTGACACCTCAAGGGTGCAAAATATCGCTTTTCAGCGCACCATTCCCAAATTGTTCAGTTGTTATGTTGTTAGTCACAAGCAATGCTTAGGCAGGTTTGGTAATTATAAAATTGAAATAGGAATGAATATTGAGTCAAAAGCATACCATAAAGTAAATAAATTATAATAACACAATGAGAATGCAATGTATAATTTATTCAAATTCTAACTTAAGGAGGCATAACGCGACAGACATGCAAAGACAGAAATTAAAAGTCATTTTCAAAAGACATAGGCATACTTTAAAGGCAAAAACACAATTCAGGGCCTCAATTTGAATTGTGATGCGAAAAGAAACTCCTGAGCTCAATTGCCAAGTTCCTTTCAGAAGGGCATCAACTCAGAGATCATCATCTTCATTTTGAGTCGCATCGTCATAAGCAAACTGGAGTACTCCATCATCAATCAAATCTTGAATTTTGTGCCTCAGAGTAATGCAGTTCTTAGTGTCATGTTGACAATATTCTCCATGGTAAGCACAATATTTGACCCCATGAATCAATCTTGGAGGAGGATCAGATGTCCCATCTCCTACCAAAGGCTTTAAAACTTTTGCACCTTTCAACCTTTCAAACAAATGCTCTTGAGATTCTATTGGAAATGTAAACTTTCGGCGAGCCCTCTTTTCAAAGTTGGAATTACAACCAGACGCTAGGCTAAATAATGAGTATTGGGAACTAGGAGGAGCTGTCACCAATTGGATTTCTCTTGATCTTATCATTGTTTCAATCTTGTTTTTGAATGCGTAGCAATTTCCGATGTCATGCCCTGGCGCACCAGAATGATAGGCACAATGTTTGGTTTTATCGAACCATTTTGGAAGAGGACTAGGTGTTGCATCAGCGATAGGGTGAATCATTCCAGCTTCCCTTAGCCTTTCATAAAACTGATTGTAAGGTTCGGCTATAGGTGTGAAAGTTTTGAAGACCTTTGTGCAGGGTTTTTCCATGGCTAGGCGACTTTGGCGAACAGAAGCTATAGGTTGATGACTAGATGAAGGCTGATGCTTTAGAAATGGTTGATGATTTGGAAGTGCATGGTTATTTGAAAGTGCTTGATGAACATACGGTTGTGGGTAAGGCTGATAAACAAACGAGTTGCATTGATGATGTTTTAATGTAGGGAATAGAGGGTTGAAATCAAGCATTGGCGCAAAAGGAACTTTGCATTGACTATGATGATTAAAAGTGGATTTGTTTTGGCAAGATAAATTGTAAGGTGGGTTTAGACAACTTGGAACTTGTACCCTTTTTCCTTTCTTCTTATCATTGGCAAACTGGGCCATTGCATTTGCATTTTTTGGAGTGACTGATTCAAGCATCATTTTGATTTCCATAGTTTTCTCCCATCTTAACAATATTGGCAAATGTTATTTCCAATGTATCCGACATTTGGCGAAAAATTTGGTGGTAGAGCTCACTGTCTAGAGATGAAATGAAACATGCAATTGCTTCATTCTCTGTATAAGGTGGTTGGACCTTAGTGGCTTCACTTGTCCAACGGCTAGCATATTCTCGGAAAGTTTCCGTTGGATTCTTTTTCAAATTCGACATGTGGTATCGACTAGACTTCTCATGTGTTTGCCAATGGCACCACTCATTCGGACCGGATACATGTTCTCCTTCTGATTGTCCTTTTTCCTTTGTAAGACCAAAGAGAACCCTTTCATCATTCTTTGCATTTTGTTCAAAAGATGGGTCAGACACTGTCCTATTCTTTTTTATGATCACAATAGGAAGAGAATCTCCTTTACTTGCTTTGGATTTTGCGAAGTCAGCCATTTCAAAGTCAACACAAATCAAACTTCTGCGGGGAAGGGAGTAAACACAACAAAACAAAAGTTCAAGGGTAACTATGTTAGTTTACATGTTGTGGGTAAATTTGCACGTAAATCACGTAGCGCGCATCACGTAGCGCTTTGCATTTTAAACAAGTTGACATGTGGCAAACACAAGTAGTGGAGCGTGAATGAAAATGCGAACGTTTCCAACCCTGTAAGGTGCCTCTTTGCCAGAGGTGGGCCTAAGACGTGCAAACAAGTGGTAACGAAAAATAGTTCATGCCAGTTTTGAGCAATTCGGATTTAGAGTAAGCAATAAACAATAACAATAATTGATAATAATTAGCTCACCGCCTCGACACCGCAATTCTGTTATCCCAACTATCTTCTCAAAGTTGGTGCCAACTCAAAATTCTAACACAACTTATGCTCTCCACAACATCTGCACCAAACTTCTGAACTCAAATGCCTAAAATCTGAAACAAACCTCTACACCTTTCGCAAACATCAACGCACCTTTAAGCACAACTTTCAATTATTTCACAACATCCGAGGGTGAGATTTCCAACTGCCTTCACAATACCAGACTGCAAATCATGAAAGACGCCAATCGGCCTTTCAAAATAAAACCTTACTGGTCCTCGGCTTTAGACAAGCCTCTCAGCTTCCTCGGTTTTGCAAGGCTCACAGACCTTGTTCATAGGGCTCCTCACTGGTCCTCGGCTTTAATCAAGCCTCTCAGTTTCCTAGGTAGCCAAGACCGCACTGGTCTTCAAGGAGGGACCCCAGCGATCGTTTATAGACATAGGGGCTTCACTCTCCTAGTATGCGACAAGTATACTTCATTCCATAAGAATTTGCAGCTGGTTAGTCAACATGGGCCTGCACACACGCAAAGCCATTCACGAGAGGGACCCCACTGATCTTTTAAAGACACCAGGGGCTTCGCCTCTTAGATCTCACTACACCAACCATCTCCAAAACACAAGCCAACCAAATCCGCCTAACTTTCCCCCCGACTACAATTCTACCTTGTTCACAAAAAATCTGCATTATGATCTCAATTCTGCTAAATTCTTCCATTTTCTGACCTAAAGACAACATAGGAGACAAAATTCTAAATCTGATTCCGCTCAAAATATGGTTAGGACTGAGGATTCGTTATCACACAGCACATAATATGCATTGTCGTTGGGTTCAAGAACCCGTTGACAAAAGGGCGGTTTCTTAATTCCTGGAAACGGTATCAAGGACCGGGTCCAAACTAAGGTGTAAATGCATGCATGCTCCCAAAAAGCTCCATCTAAGAGTGGGCTAACGGTTGAGGCTTACAGGTGAGTGGCAAGCGGTCTCGCAGTCGAATTACTCCTACGATGGCCGCCGGTGTACCAACTCGTCACAAGGGTTCTTTAGTGGAAGAAAGTGCGGGTGCGCATGGGCGCACCTCGCGGATATTTAAGTGAGAATGCAAGAGGTTCCCAGGAGTGGGGGAAATATGAACGGAATGCCAGTTTATATGTGCACAAAGAGGGTGTAGTGACATGCTTTCGTGACACACAGCAATCAATTAAATTAACTAAGCATGCTCGCAAATAAACAGTAGATATAATCATGCTAGTTTCAACAATTATTAAATAAGCTACGCATACTAATATTGGCATACAACTCAAACAATACAAACAAACAAATTCGTGAAAGCCTTTTGGTTAGAACCATTTGTGTATCCCCAGCGGAGTCGCCACGCTGTTGAACCCCAAAAAAATTACCCTTTCTTTAGAAAAGACAGGTTTCGGGTATAATGTTCAACAAAATGGGATTCCAAAGGGTTTTCTTTGGAGTCGCCACCTAATTTAAGGATTATTAGGAACCTAAGTTAACTAAAGAGTGCAATTTTATTCCTTATTTAAAGGAAAATAATTCAGAGATTCTGAGTAAGTGGTTCTATTAAATTCGAAAGAAGGTCCCTTGCGGGAGCACTTTCGAAAATCCGCTAAAAGCGGTTAATCCGGCGATTTTCACGAATTTTACTTAAAATAATTAATTTAGACTAAATTTTAAATAAAGATAGGTAGATAATGAATAATATAATATAAATAAGATAAGGTTTGATTTGGTTATGCCGATACTTAGATAAATAAATGACCCAATTTAAGATTAATTAAATGGATAATGAGATAATGGTCAATTGATTAATTAAAAGAATAAATAAAGGTTAAATGAAGTTAGATAATTAAATAAAACAAACTAGATAAATAATTGGATAATAATAAAGGATTAATTAATTGATTGAATAAATAGATAAATAAATAAGCAAATAAATAACTTAATTAAATAAATGAATACTCATCAATTTTAATTAAATAAAGGAGTAAATAACTGATTAATTAAATAAATAAATGAATAAATATTTAATTGATTAAATACAGAATTAATTGAAATTAAATAAATTGGATTAAGTAAATAAATCAGGAATTAAAATTTAATTGATTAACTAAATAAATAAATTAGATTAGATAAATAAATAATTGAATATTTAATATAATAAATAAAGAAGCAACTCAAATGCGAATTAATGCGAGGGTACGATTTTTAGTCGAATTTGATTTTGCACTCATTAATTGACAAATGATTCTAAACATCCATAAATTAATTGGCGATTCGCAAAGAAATGATACAAAGCATTCATATCAAAATAATTTAAGTAATTTACAATAATTATTCACAATTCAAATATCATTTTCTATCCTATCGGGCTATTAATCCGGTCTATGGGGAAATCCTATACAACATGCATTTTCTAAGGGAGCGGGGAAAGATGGAGTTTAGAAGATAGAACCCGAAAGCGCAAACTCAATCACTGAGTCTTGGACATTGTGATTTTCATTTTTTTCGTTCTTTTACATTTTCGGGGATATCAAGTCCCGAAAATGCGAAGCGGATCGAATAACTTCAAATGCAAATAGCCGTCCCGTTTGTGAGTTTAGATCAAACTCGTTCCCAAGAGTGTTCATGTGAAAGAAAGGGAGAAAGGATTAGAGGCTGATGCATCAATGCACAGTAAATAACAAAACAAAGAGTAATAATGCACGATCAGTGACCATTCAGTTAAATATTAAGATACAACTTTCATTAATCAGCCCTAAATACCGCTAAGACTAGGTTCAGTAGTATAGACAAAGACATGATCATGACATAATACTTGGCTCAAACAATCAAAACAACTTATGCTCTTTACTTATGCAAAATAGCAGAGCTAATCTTCTAATCATTAGCTACACCAAAAGAAAAAAACAAATCTATTTTCCAAAGACAGTAAAGTCAATATACTAGCATGATTTCTAAAGCTAAATCGATAAAAGAAACTTTATGATCTCAGTTTACAAACTTGAACTTTCGGACCAATCTATCGATTGGAATCATTTAATAACTTGAACTATTGATCACTCATTTAATTTTCATATTTCAAGATCAACCATTTTCCATTAAATAGATAGTTTTACATGATGGAACAATAAGCACTTTCACACAGCAACACCATTCCAAATTATCAAATTAATTGCAAATGCTTTCTCTTTTTTTTTTTTTTTTTTTTTTTTTTTTTTTTTTTTGCGTAGAAGAGCTGATACACAGCCAAAGATTACAACCTCAATTTCCATAACAGTAGGCAACATTTTCAGGAGCCACAAGAGAGGAAAACAAGCATGAAAACTGGACCTAGTCTAATCAATTAGACCTGCCTTCTTGTCCAGTAAAACCATTTGAGAAACATATTCAGGCTTAACTGTTTTAGATTAAAAAAAAGAAGCTTGACATATTTGACAGCTTGAGCTGAAACAATCTGTGCAAATTCTGAAGGAAGAAACTAAACAACAGAACTTCATTGAACACTTCAAGAAGCTGCTGCAAACCAAAGCCATTTTTATACCATATGAACTGAAAAACAACCTGAGAATGAACTTTCCAACATCCTCACCCACCTACAACCTCCAGGATTACTTACAGGCATTGCTAAACTTCTGCACTATCAAAACCAAGACCAAAACAGAACTCCCTACACCTAACAATTCCAACCTCCCGCAAATACCAGAAACATACCCTATCGCCTGGACAAAACTGGCCAGCCCCAACAGAACAAGAACAGACCTATGACTATCAACAGAACTTGAAACAACTCTCTCCTTACCTGAACATCTATTCTTCCTAATGAACTCCCTGAACACCTGCAACCTACCAAACAGATACCCTGAACAACTTCCTCTAAATAACCTGCACAACCTCCAAATCAGAACCCTTATACCCGCACTCTCTTACACTGCTTACAAACCACCCTAACCTGACCAAAATCAACTCCTAAACTACCTGCACTCTCTAGGCAGCCTGCAGAACTTTCCCATCTCTCACAGACCCCTCGACCCTGAAACACCTTCTGAAACAACCCCATTGCCTAACACCTCTCCAATCCAATAGAACACACCCTGCACCTAACACAAACAGCCTACAAACTATCCAGGACATACACCAGCCACTTTTCAAGCAAAACCAGGACACACACTGATTCCCTAAACCAGAGAAACAAACACCTGCACTCCCTCTAGCACCCTGAAACAACTTCCCACCTCTGCTACTACACCTCACTAGAATAAACTCCCATTAACTACCTACAACCCTGTTGATCTCCTCCACAACAACAAACAAACAGACTATCAAACCAGATTCCAGAACTACACTTGCTTCACCATTTTAAACACATAGAGACTTGAAGAAAAATGCAAACAGGGCAGAGACTCTATTTTTCTTAGTAAAATATCGAATTTTATACTCTAAAATATACAAAGACTCGAGCTTTATCGACTGGATTAGTTCAAATAGAATGCTCTTATTTTCATATTAAACCAAACTCTGCTAGTTTGAAACCCATAAACCAACATCAAGATAGGAGCTTTACCATGTAGAACAATGAAACAGTGAAGACATGACTTCTTTGCAATTTTGACAGAAGCAGAGCTAAGCAAACATTAGGCAGATTCCATCACCCAAGGTCATTCAAAGACCAGAAATATATAAGCTTGCGAGAGACATAGCTAACTAAACGGAAACTGTGATTATGTGGTTTAACTACTGATTATTCGAACATCATTTTCATAAGCATAAACCAGTCATTGGAAATAGGTCGCGCATTCAAGCAAATAATCAAAACAGAAAAGATTAAGATAAGGTGAGGTTATTACCTTGCTCGGTGCAGTGAAAAGGGGCCTGAAATCTGAAGAAATGTACGACTCGACTAAGCGACTCGAATGAAAGCGACCACGCGAACAAGGTCGACGACTCAGATATGGAAGAAGCAATACGCAAAGTGAAGCGATAACAAACACGAAACCGATGTTTGAATCCCAAACAGAAACCAAAATGCTGTCTTTTTCTTTTAAAGATTAAAACTGAAAATATATGCCTATAGGTTCTGCCTCTTTTTCTCTCCCTCTCTACCCCTAGAACTGACTCTAAAATGAACAAAATAAGATTTTATACCTGAGAGCTAGGGTTTCAGGTACTTTGAATTTCCCTCACGATCCTTACTCGTTTTCACTTTTTCTTTTGAAAACAAGGGTGAAAATGGTATATCCCTCTCGGATTATGCCGTTTTCACCTTTATCTCCCAAAGATTTGTCCGTTTGAATTATTTGCGGCTCGGATTGAAACTTGATTCGAAATGGATGATGGAGATTGGCTTCTTGTACCTCTGTACGGAGAAGATGAGCTGGAGAGGGGGGTGGGGACCAAGGCTTTTGGATTGATTCGGCGAGAATCCGAGGAAAATCAAGAAAGGAAACAAATTTGAAACGGGTCGCGGGGCTGGGAAAACGGGTTGGGGAATGGTTCTTCTGAGAAAGGGGATGTGTGTAATGTATATATTGGTTTGCACGTATAGGCTGGATTTTGGCACATGGGAACGAGTTTAGCCTATTTTAAGCTAATTAATTAAAATAAAGATGTTGCGCGGGTAGGATAGAAATTAGGATATGCTTTGTAATTTTAACCTTTCCTTTGAAATTGATTAATTTACTTTAATTAAATTTAATTAATTAATTTTAATCCAAATAATTTTCATTATCTAATTCTAATTTAACTTTATTTTAATAATTGATTCTCATTTGAAATAATTTAGCCGCTAATTAAATCTTGGGACGAAATTGGGTGTCAACAGCTGCCCCTCTTTACCCGGAAAAGGATGAAAGAGTTTTCAGGGAAAAGAAGTTGACGAGAAACCAATTTCGTCCCGATAAAAGCAAGATTTTTGATTTCCAAGGACCAAAAGACGAGGCTTATGGACATGGCCGAACTCCGGTTTCCGAGTTGCCTACATATCTCGGGCTGAAAGAGAATCAGGCCATATGCAGTTCAACGACACTTAGACACGAAGACTCGCATGCTTGACAAAAGAAAGGCCGCACGAATAGGAAAGAGTTCAAACTGACGCCTAATCCGAAATGAAAGATTAGGTAAAACTTGCTTGTTCGAGTGCGATTCTTCAGATCCTTGTTGACGAGTCTAGCTCATATCAACAATTGCCCCAGTTCACTGCTAAGAAAGGGTTCCACGTTATGCTCCAAATGCTGCTGCGATGCCGCTAAAATTCTGTAAAGACTTAACAAACAATAAGCGAGCAACTGCTAATAAACTTTGATGACTTTTTAGAATAAGGAAGTAAATAAAATGATGATATAAAATTGTAAATGCTGGTTGTGACGCTCAATAGGTTCTTCTCTCGATCAACTGACGAGATGCTCCGCCCGGAGAACCTCTAGGCTGATCATTATTCTGAAACAGTAAAGTAAGACAATAAGTAAAGCGAAAATGAATGGTAAAAATGCAAGGCTTTCATAAGATAAGTTTGACTAACAAGACATAATGTCTCAAGCCGAATCATGTATTTCAAATACAATATGTCGATATTGAGAGACAACCGACATTGCGAAACACTCCGAAAGCGGTGTTCCAGCCGACTTGCCTTAAACTATCAATCTATTTTAAATATAAAATGCCAATATTGCGAGACAACCGACATTGCGAAACACTCCGAAAGCGGTGTTCCAGCCGACTTGTCTTAACTATCAATCTATTTTAAATATAAAATGCCAATATTACAAGACAACCGACATCGCGAAACACTCCGAAAGCGGTGTTCCAGCCGACTTGTCTTAACTATCAATCTATTTTAAATATAAAATGTCAATATTGCAAGAAAACCGACATCGCGAAACACTCCGAAAGCGGTGTTCCAGCCGACTTGTCTTAACTATCAATCTATTTTAAATATAAAATGCCAATATTGCAAGACAACCGACATCGCGAAACACTCCGAAAGCGGTGTTCCAGCCGACTTGTCTCAAACTATTAATAAATTTAAAATATAACATGCCAATATTGCAAGACAACCGACATCGCGAAACACTCCGAAAGCGGTGTTCCAGCCGACTTGTCTTAACTATCAATCTATTTTAAATATAAAATGCCAATATTGCAAGACAACCGACATCGCGAAACACTCCGAAAGCGGTGTTCCAGCCGACTTGTCTCAAACTATTACTCCCTCCGTCCCAATTTATGTGGCACCATTTCCTTTTTGTTTGTCCCAAAATAAGTGGCACCTTTCCTTATTTGACAACTATTTAATGTATCATCTCTATTTTACCCTTGTTGGGCCCTACATACTTTTAAACCTACCAACAATTTTTTTATTACTCAAATCTTCTCTCTCTTACTTTTTCAAGGGTAAAATTGATATTTAACAAGGTCAACCTCTATTTTCTTAAACTCCGTGTCCGGTCAAATGGTGCCACATAAATTGGGACGGAGGGAGTAATAAATTTAAAATATAAAATGCCAATATTGCAAGACAACCGACATCGCGAAACACTCCGAAAGCGGTGTTCCAGCCGACTTGTCTCAAACTATTAATAAATTTAAAATATAAAATGCCAATATTGCAAGACAACCGACATCGCGAAACACTCCGAAAGCGGTGTTCCAGCCGACTTGTCTCAAACTATCGCGAGGTAAATTCTATAACAATGTTAAGATTTCGAGAAAAGAAAAGCGCCGTCTTTTCGGCAATAATCAAATGAAAAAGCACAATGCTCCAGATCATGAAAAGGATGTCTTCCAGTGCAGTCTTGGGTTGTACCCCAACCAGAAGGTAGGAACCCATCCAAAGTAGTCCTATTGCCAAATAAGTTTATATTTCTGAATCCTTCTATGGAGGAATGGTCTTGGCCACAATGCAAAGGGATTCTCCCAGATTTGGCAATATCTGTAAGTTATAAAGCAGAACTTTAGTGAGTGTCCTTATACGGAGAAAGAGAAATGAAACATATATGCTTAACAATTTGCAAAAGTTATGGGAAATAGAAATGCCGCCTTTTCGGCAAAGTGAGAAAGCATCGAGCTTTATCCCAAATGTAATTTCGATCCAAGCGATGAGAATCTTCAAGGCCGTCTTGCTAAGACGTTTATCTTCTGATGCGGGCGTTAATGTCCCTGCTCTCAAAGAAAAATTGTTAGTTTTGGGAGGGAGTGGGGAGCGTTTGATTTGTGCTGACTTGATCTCGATCTTCTTGATGTCGCTTCTGCTCCCATGTTTTCCTCGGACTTGGATTTGTGAATCATACTCGGAGACTTGGCTCATGAACTCAATAGCATGAATGTTTTAATAATAGAGGCAAAGTAAAAGTAGTTTTGGTAATAAAGTAAATAAAGTAACCATGCAAATATTTCATGAAAGTAAGATGCATTTTATGAAATTTCTGCCTTGACATAAGCTTGTGACATATCTTAAAACAAACTGAACATCCTTTTCTTAGAGTTGGCACTATCCAACTAGCCAATCCCCAAGATCTTCCCAGCTCGTCTTTTGATAGTCAACGTTGATTCTTGCAAAATTTTGCCCCAGTTATGACTATTTAAACCTTCAACTTGCCTCGCAAAATTTGCCCCAATTACGATCTTTTGAATCTTCAACTTATCTTTGCAAAATTTGCCCCAGTTTCTATCTTCCATATCTTAAATTTGTCTTGCAAAATTTGCCTCAGTTTCTGTCTTCCATGATCTTCAACTCATTTTGCAAAATTTGTCCCCAGTTTCTATCTTCCATATCTTCAAAATATCTTGCAAAATTGCCCCAGTTGCTTGCCTTAGGGAAAACTGGAAATTTTAATATTATAGAGTCGAGCCCATTAAGAGCGCCTACGTATCCCTCCACGGGAATCAGACCGTGCGTAGTTCTGCTTACATAAAGATTTTTGGAAAAGTATGGCAACCTAAGTACGAAGCCGTATCCGAATTGAATAATCCACACATCTGCCCAGATGCATAGTTCGGCATTACATCATAAAAGATAAACAAGCCTAAAGCGTTACAATATTTTGACCGAATCTGACGGGGATTGCCTACTTATCCTGTTGCCATTCCAGGAATCAGGTCAGAAGTAGTTCAAAATACATAAAAGAGGATATTGGGAAAATTCTATGCTAGTGCAACCGGACTCTACGTGAGTTGCCTACGTATCCCGCCTTGGGAATCAGGTCACGCGTAGTTTGCTTTACATCAAAGATTACATTCAACAATACTAACTTGCGGCTGCTTCAAATATAGCGTCTTGTGAAGACATTTGTGTTCAATTTTCAGCCAAACTTGAACATCCGCTTTGTAAACACCAGTGTTCCTCCAAATAACACCCGGTGAACCACATAAAGGCTTTATCAACTTCACGAATTTTGCATCTTCAACTCATCCTTTTAAGAAATCCTCAAAGAAAGAATGTAGACAGAACTACTTCCACGTCGTATGCCAACAAATAAAATCTGCCCCAGTTGAAGTTCTAATGATAGTGTGACACCTCAAGGGTGCAAAATATCGCTTTTCAGCGCACCATTCCCAAATTGTTCAGTTGTTATGTTGTTAGTCACAAGCAATGCTTAGGCAGGTTTGGTAATTATAAAATTGAAATAGGAATGAATATTGAGTCAAAAGCATACCATAAAGTAAATAAATTATAATAACACAATGAGAATGCAATGTATAATTTATTCAAATTCTAACTTAAGGAGGCATAACGCGACAGACATGCAAAGACAGAAATTAAAAGTCATTTTCAAAAGACATAGGCATACTTTAAAGGCAAAAACACAATTCAGGGCCTCAATTTGAATTGTGATGCGAAAAGAAACTCCTGAGCTCAATTGCCAAGTTCCTTTCAGAAGGGCATCAACTCAGAGATCATCATCTTCATTTTGAGTCGCATCGTCATAAGCAAACTGGAGTACTCCATCATCAATCAAATCTTGAATTTTGTGCCTCAGAGTAATGCAGTTCTTAGTGTCATGTTGACAATATTCTCCATGGTAAGCACAATATTTGACCCCATGAATCAATCTTGGAGGAGGATCAGATGTCCCATCTCCTACCAAAGGCTTTAAAACTTTTGCACCTTTCAACCTTTCAAACAAATGCTCTTGAGATTCTATTGGAAATGTAAACTTTCGGCGAGCCCTCTTTTCAAAGTTGGAATTACAACCAGACGCTAGGCTAAATAATGAGTATTGGGAACTAGGAGGAGCTGTCACCAATTGGAT
Source organism: Petunia x hybrida (assembly GCA_037355625.1). Classification (NCBI taxonomy): domain Eukaryota; kingdom Viridiplantae; phylum Streptophyta; class Magnoliopsida; order Solanales; family Solanaceae; genus Petunia; species Petunia x hybrida. The sequence continues at coordinate 1,488,396 of JBBBVM010000317.1, read as the reverse complement.
TTCTCTTGATCTTATCATTGTTTCAATCTTGTTTTTGAATGCGTAGCAATTTCCGATGTCATGCCCTGGCGCACCAGAATGATAGGCACAATGTTTGGTTTTATCGAACCATTTTGGAAGAGGACTAGGTGTTGCATCAGCGATAGGGTGAATCATTCCAGCTTCCCTTAGCCTTTCATAAAACTGATTGTAAGGTTCGGCTATAGGTGTGAAAGTTTTGAAGACCTTTGTGCAGGGTTTTTCCATGGCTAGGCGACTTTGGCGAACAGAAGCTATAGGTTGATGACTAGATGAAGGCTGATGCTTTAGAAATGGTTGATGATTTGGAAGTGCATGGTTATTTGAAAGTGCTTGATGAACATACGGTTGTGGGTAAGGCTGATAAACAAACGAGTTGCATTGATGATGTTTTAATGTAGGGAATAGAGGGTTGAAATCAAGCATTGGCGCAAAAGGAACTTTGCATTGACTATGATGATTAAAAGTGGATTTGTTTTGGCAAGATAAATTGTAAGGTGGGTTTAGACAACTTGGAACTTGTACCCTTTTTCCTTTCTTCTTATCATTGGCAAACTGGGCCATTGCATTTGCATTTTTTGGAGTGACTGATTCAAGCATCATTTTGATTTCCATAGTTTCTCCCATCTTAACAATATTGGCAAATGTTATTTCCAATGTATCCGACATTTGGCGAAAAATTTGGTGGTAGAGCTCACTGTCTAGAGATGAAATGAAACATGCAATTGCTTCATTCTCTGTATAAGGTGGTTGGACCTTAGTGGCTTCACTTGTCCAACGGCTAGCATATTCTCGGAAAGTTTCCGTTGGATTCTTTTTCAAATTCGACATGTGGTATCGACTAGACTTCTCATGTGTTTGCCAATGGCACCACTCATTCGGACCGGATACATGTTCTCCTTCTGATTGTCCTTTTTCCTTTGTAAGACCAAAGAGAACCCTTTCATCATTCTTTGCATTTTGTTCAAAAGATGGGTCAGACACTGTCCTATTCTTTTTTATGATCACAATAGGAAGAGAATCTCCTTTACTTGCTTTGGATTTTGCGAAGTCAGCCATTTCAAAGTCAACACAAATCAAACTTCTGCGGGGAAGGGAGTAAACACAACAAAACAAAAGTTCAAGGGTAACTATGTTAGTTTACATGTTGTGGGTAAATTTGCACGTAAATCACGTAGCGCGCATCACGTAGCGCTTTGCATTTTAAACAAGTTGACATGTGGCAAACACAAGTAGTGGAGCGTGAATGAAAATGCGAACGTTTCCAACCCTGTAAGGTGCCTCTTTGCCAGAGGTGGGCCTAAGACGTGCAAACAAGTGGTAACGAAAAATAGTTCATGCCAGTTTTGAGCAATTCGGATTTAGAGTAAGCAATAAACAATAACAATAATTGATAATAATTAGCTCACCGCCTCGACACCGCAATTCTGTTATCCCAACTATCTTCTCAAAGTTGGTGCCAACTCAAAATTCTAACACAACTTATGCTCTCCACAACATCTGCACCAAACTTCTGAACTCAAATGCCTAAAATCTGAAACAAACCTCTACACCTTTCGCAAACATCAACGCACCTTTAAGCACAACTTTCAATTATTTCACAACATCCGAGGGTGAGATTTCCAACTGCCTTCACAATACCAGACTGCAAATCATGAAAGACGCCAATCGGCCTTTCAAAATAAAACCTTACTGGTCCTCGGCTTTAGACAAGCCTCTCAGCTTCCTCGGTTTTGCAAGGCTCACAGACCTTGTTCATAGGGCTCCTCACTGGTCCTCGGCTTTAATCAAGCCTCTCAGTTTCCTAGGTAGCCAAGACCGCACTGGTCTTCAAGGAGGGACCCCAGCGATCGTTTATAGACATAGGGGCTTCACTCTCCTAGTATGCGACAAGTATACTTCATTCCATAAGAATTTGCAGCTGGTTAGTCAACATGGGCCTGCACACACGCAAAGCCATTCACGAGAGGGACCCCACTGATCTTTTAAAGACACCAGGGGCTTCGCCTCTTAGATCTCACTACACCAACCATCTCCAAAACACAAGCCAACCAAATCCGCCTAACTTTCCCCCCGACTACAATTCTACCTTGTTCACAAAAAATCTGCATTATGATCTCAATTCTGCTAAATTCTTCCATTTTCTGACCTAAAGACAACATAGGAGACAAAATTCTAAATCTGATTCCGCTCAAAATATGGTTAGGACTGAGGATTCGTTATCACACAGCACATAATATGCATTGTCGTTGGGTTCAAGAACCCGTTGACAAAAGGGCGGTTTCTTAATTCCTGGAAACGGTATCAAGGACCGGGTCCAAACTAAGGTGTAAATGCATGCATGCTCCCAAAAAGCTCCATCTAAGAGTGGGCTAACGGTTGAGGCTTACAGGTGAGTGGCAAGCGGTCTCGCAGTCGAATTACTCCTACGATGGCCGCCGGTGTACCAACTCGTCACAAGGGTTCTTTAGTGGAAGAAAGTGCGGGTGCGCATGGGCGCACCTCGCGGATATTTAAGTGAGAATGCAAGAGGTTCCCAGGAGTGGGGGAAATATGAACGGAATGCCAGTTTATATGTGCACAAAGAGGGTGTAGTGACATGCTTTCGTGACACACAGCAATCAATTAAATTAACTAAGCATGCTCGCAAATAAACAGTAGATATAATCATGCTAGTTTCAACAATTATTAAATAAGCTACGCATACTAATATTGGCATACAACTCAAACAATACAAACAAACAAATTCGTGAAAGCCTTTTGGTTAGAACCATTTGTGTATCCCCAGCGGAGTCGCCACGCTGTTGAACCCCAAAAAAATTACCCTTTCTTTAGAAAAGACAGGTTTCGGGTATAATGTTCAACAAAATGGGATTCCAAAGGGTTTTCTTTGGAGTCGCCACCTAATTTAAGGATTATTAGGAACCTAAGTTAACTAAAGAGTGCAATTTTATTCCTTATTTAAAGGAAAATAATTCAGAGATTCTGAGTAAGTGGTTCTATTAAATTCGAAAGAAGGTCCCTTGCGGGAGCACTTTCGAAAATCCGCTAAAAGCGGTTAATCCGGCGATTTTCACGAATTTTACTTAAAATAATTAATTTAGACTAAATTTTAAATAAAGATAGGTAGATAATGAATAATATAATATAAATAAGATAAGGTTTGATTTGGTTATGCCGATACTTAGATAAATAAATGACCCAATTTAAGATTAATTAAATGGATAATGAGATAATGGTCAATTGATTAATTAAAAGAATAAATAAAGGTTAAATGAAGTTAGATAATTAAATAAAACAAACTAGATAAATAATTGGATAATAATAAAGGATTAATTAATTGATTGAATAAATAGATAAATAAATAAGCAAATAAATAACTTAATTAAATAAATGAATACTCATCAATTTTAATTAAATAAAGGAGTAAATAACTGATTAATTAAATAAATAAATGAATAAATATTTAATTGATTAAATACAGAATTAATTGAAATTAAATAAATTGGATTAAGTAAATAAATCAGGAATTAAAATTTAATTGATTAACTAAATAAATAAATTAGATTAGATAAATAAATAATTGAATATTTAATATAATAAATAAAGAAGCAACTCAAATGCGAATTAATGCGAGGGTACGATTTTTAGTCGAATTTGATTTTGCACTCATTAATTGACAAATGATTCTAAACATCCATAAATTAATTGGCGATTCGCAAAGAAATGATACAAAGCATTCATATCAAAATAATTTAAGTAATTTACAATAATTATTCACAATTCAAATATCATTTTCTATCCTATCGGGCTATTAATCCGGTCTATGGGGAAATCCTATACAACATGCATTTTCTAAGGGAGCGGGGAAAGATGGAGTTTAGAAGATAGAACCCGAAAGCGCAAACTCAATCACTGAGTCTTGGACATTGTGATTTTCATTTTTTTCGTTCTTTTACATTTTCGGGGATATCAAGTCCCGAAAATGCGAAGCGGATCGAATAACTTCAAATGCAAATAGCCGTCCCGTTTGTGAGTTTAGATCAAACTCGTTCCCAAGAGTGTTCATGTGAAAGAAAGGGAGAAAAGGATTAGAGGCTGATGCATCAATGCACAGTAAATAACAAAACAAAGAGTAATAATGCACGATCAGTGACCATTCAGTTAAATATTAAGATACAACTTTCATTAATCAGCCCTAAATACCGCTAAGACTAGGTTCAGTAGTATAGACAAAGACATGATCATGACATAATACTTGGCTCAAACAATCAAAACAACTTATGCTCTTTACTTATGCAAAATAGCAGAGCTAATCTTCTAATCATTAGCTACACCAAAAGAAAAAAACAAATCTATTTTCCAAAGACAGTAAAGTCAATATACTAGCATGATTTCTAAAGCTAAATCGATAAAAGAAACTTTATGATCTCAGTTTACAAACTTGAACTTTCGGACCAATCTATCGATTGGAATCATTTAATAACTTGAACTATTGATCACTCATTTAATTTTCATATTTCAAGATCAACCATTTTCCATTAAATAGATAGTTTTACATGATGGAACAATAAGCACTTTCACACAGCAACACCATTCCAAATTATCAAATTAATTGCAAATGCTTTCTCTTTTTTTTTTTTTTTTTTTTTTTTTTTGCGTAGAAGAGCTGATACACAGCCAAAGATTACAACCTCAATTTCCATAACAGTAGGCAACATTTTCAGGAGCCACAAGAGAGGAAAACAAGCATGAAAACTGGACCTAGTCTAATCAATTAGACCTGCCTTCTTGTCCAGTAAAACCATTTGAGAAACATATTCAGGCTTAACTGTTTTAGATTAAAAAAAAGAAGCTTGACATATTTGACAGCTTGAGCTGAAACAATCTGTGCAAATTCTGAAGGAAGAAACTAAACAACAGAACTTCATTGAACACTTCAAGAAGCTGCTGCAAACCAAAGCCATTTTTATACCATATGAACTGAAAAACAACCTGAGAATGAACTTTCCAACATCCTCACCCACCTACAACCTCCAGGATTACTTACAGGCATTGCTAAACTTCTGCACTATCAAAACCAAGACCAAAACAGAACTCCCTACACCTAACAATTCCAACCTCCCGCAAATACCAGAAACATACCCTATCGCCTGGACAAAACTGGCCAGCCCCAACAGAACAAGAACAGACCTATGACTATCAACAGAACTTGAAACAACTCTCTCCTTACCTGAACATCTATTCTTCCTAATGAACTCCCTGAACACCTGCAACCTACCAAACAGATACCCTGAACAACTTCCTCTAAATAACCTGCACAACCTCCAAATCAGAACCCTTATACCCGCACTCTCTTACACTGCTTACAAACCACCCTAACCTGACCAAAATCAACTCCTAAACTACCTGCACTCTCTAGGCAGCCTGCAGAACTTTCCCATCTCTCACAGACCCCTCGACCCTGAAACACCTTCTGAAACAACCCCATTGCCTAACACCTCTCCAATCCAATAGAACACACCCTGCACCTAACACAAACAGCCTACAAACTATCCAGGACATACACCAGCCACTTTTCAAGCAAAACCAGGACACACACTGATTCCCTAAACCAGAGAAACAAACACCTGCACTCCCTCTAGCACCCTGAAACAACTTCCCACCTCTGCTACTACACCTCACTAGAATAAACTCCCATTAACTACCTACAACCCTGTTGATCTCCTCCACAACAACAAACAAACAGACTATCAAACCAGATTCCAGAACTACACTTGCTTCACCATTTTAAACACATAGAGACTTGAAGAAAAATGCAAACAGGGCAGAGACTCTATTTTTCTTAGTAAAATATCGAATTTTATACTCTAAAATATACAAAGACTCGAGCTTTATCGACTGGATTAGTTCAAATAGAATGCTCTTATTTTCATATTAAACCAAACTCTGCTAGTTTGAAACCCATAAACCAACATCAAGATAGGAGCTTTACCATGTAGAACAATGAAACAGTGAAGACATGACTTCTTTGCAATTTTGACAGAAGCAGAGCTAAGCAAACATTAGGCAGATTCCATCACCCAAGGTCATTCAAAGACCAGAAATATATAAGCTTGCGAGAGACATAGCTAACTAAACGGAAACTGTGATTATGTGGTTTAACTACTGATTATTCGAACATCATTTTCATAAGCATAAACCAGTCATTGGAAATAGGTCGCGCATTCAAGCAAATAATCAAAACAGAAAAGATTAAGATAAGGTGAGGTTATTACCTTGCTCGGTGCAGTGAAAAGGGGCCTGAAATCTGAAGAAATGTACGACTCGACTAAGCGACTCGAATGAAAGCGACCACGCGAACAAGGTCGACGACTCAGATATGGAAGAAGCAATACGCAAAGTGAAGCGATAACAAACACGAAACCGATGTTTGAATCCCAAACAGAAACCAAAATGCTGTCTTTTTCTTTTAAAGATTAAAACTGAAAATATATGCCTATAGGTTCTGCCTCTTTTTCTCTCCCTCTCTACCCCTAGAACTGACTCTAAAATGAACAAAATAAGATTTTATACCTGAGAGCTAGGGTTTCAGGTACTTTGAATTTCCCTCACGATCCTTACTCGTTTTCACTTTTTCTTTTGAAAACAAGGGTGAAAATGGTATATCCCTCTCGGATTATGCCGTTTTCACCTTTATCTCCCAAAGATTTGTCCGTTTGAATTATTTGCGGCTCGGATTGAAACTTGATTCGAAATGGATGATGGAGATTGGCTTCTTGTACCTCTGTACGGAGAAGATGAGCTGGAGAGGGGGGTGGGGACCAAGGCTTTTGGATTGATTCGGCGAGAATCCGAGGAAAATCAAGAAAGGAAACAAATTTGAAACGGGTCGCGGGGCTGGGAAAACGGGTTGGGGAATGGTTCTTCTGAGAAAGGGGATGTGTGTAATGTATATATTGGTTTGCACGTATAGGCTGGATTTTGGCACATGGGAACGAGTTTAGCCTATTTTAAGCTAATTAATTAAAATAAAGATGTTGCGCGGGTAGGATAGAAATTAGGATATGCTTTGTAATTTTAACCTTTCCTTTGAAATTGATTAATTTACTTTAATTAAATTTAATTAATTAATTTTAATCCAAATAATTTTCATTATCTAATTCTAATTTAACTTTATTTTAATAATTGATTCTCATTTAAAATAATTTAGCCGCTAATTAAATCTTGGGACGAAATTGGGTGTCAACAACGGTTGTAGACATCCGACCAGTTTGCCGCAGGATATTCTCGCAGGGACTCATACAACCGCCTGGTCGCTTCAGAACTCTTGACGTCCAAGTTGTTTGTGAATGCAATAGCCGCCCATCGATCTGGAACTTTGGGTAGCAACATACGTTCGCGCTGAAAGCGATCCACATACTTCTGGAGAGACTCCCCGGGCAGTTGCTTGATTTCAAAGATGTCCTCAACTCTTGTTTCTGTTTTCTGAGCGCCCGTGTGTGCCTTGACAAATAACTCCGCCATCTCGGCAAAAGATCCTAGTGAATTCGGTGGCAGCATTGAATACCACCGTAGAGCGCCATCCGCCAAGGTTTCTACGAACTTTTTCAATTGCACTGACTCGATCTCCTCGTCGGTGAGATCGCTCGCCTTTATGAAATTGCTAAACATCATCAAGTGGTCATTGGGGTCAGTTGTTCCCCGGTATCTTGGTATGTTTGGCATTTTGAATGTTTTGGGGATGGCCTTTGGTGCTGCTTCTTTTTTCCAAGGCCTCTGAGTATACCGTTGAACGTCAACTTTCTTCAAAGTGGGTGGTGCGCCAGGGATCTGGTCAATCCTCTCATAAAGAGAGCGTTGCAGGGCCTCCTGACTCTCTTTGAACTGCCTAGTGAGGGCCTCCATGACCTCTCTCATTTCTGTCGGCACCGCTGATCCTGTATTTTGATTTTCAGCGCGCCTCGAGGCATGAGATGGTGAAGCATCCCTTGGACGTCCCATGGGTGGATTTCCTGTGTTTGGCAGGTTTTGTCCTCGTAGGCTGTCGATAGCGTCCCGTATTTGCCTGTTGATTTCAGCCTGTTGCCGTATGAATTCAAGGACAGCGTCTCCTCGAGTTCCTCGAGTTCCCAGGACCATTGGGCCTTCTAGATCCTCCAGGCCCCTGGTCGACGTTTCCTCGGCCAGGATGGCGGCTATTTCTGCTACCTTGCTGACTGTGCTCGTTCTCCTGTTCCGCCGGGAGTACGTTCTCGTCCTCTGCAATGGGGATCGCGTCGTCGTCTGCAGGAAGGACATCTTGCTGCTCGTCCCCGGCCAAATTCAAGTCTACCTGCTCCGCAGCGTTGAGGTCTTGTTGCCCGTCAATGTGAGCATTGTTGTGCGAGTTGTTATCTGCCATTTTGACAAAAAGAAAACGAGGAGAACCAGCGAGCTAGAAGAAAACGAATAAAGAATAAAATACGATGAGCAATTAACCTACGGAAGTTATTGACCGGCTCCCACTGTGGTCGCCAAATTGTTTAACCGTAATTTTGTTTTATTTGGTTAAGTCACAATTAAATTTATAAAGCGGAGTCACGGTCAATAATCGAGATTAAATGCTCTTTATGAAAAGATATAAACGACGATAATAAATGCGAAAAAGTAAAGATACAATCAATGCGATGTAATAAATGAATATTTGAACAAAAGGAACCGTGCTCAGGCCGTATAGACTTGATCAAATTCCCTTCCTCGTACTCTTTATGATATTCAATCAATGGAACAATAAATGAGATCTTTCGATTATCAGTAGTAGTAGTAATAAATATTGACTGAAGATAAAGAATCGGATGTTAGTAAATAGTTGGAATACAAGCGTATGTTTAGAGAAGCATTAGCCTTAATGCTTGTGACTCAAATTACAATATATAGATAACTACGTGCCCGTTTACAAGCAGTTGTAATTCTTTAGTCGAGCGGTTACGTTGCTTATGGATAAGATTTCTATTTTGAACCGGCTTGTTTGATGAGCTGCGACTTTTCTGGCCGTGGCGACTGTTCATCTGTCCGTTGTAACTGTCCACCTTCGATCCTATCCATTGCCTTTATGTCCATTCACAGCCACGTGTCGTCTATACGTCGTCCTACGTGGATGCTTAGTCACCAACTTTGGTGACGACGGATTTAACCCAATACAATGTCCAAACACAATTTCAAGTTCCAAAAATTCTTTTTGAACTCAACTTTAAAAACTCAAATTCCCAAGTTTCAACCAAATCTATGTCCAAACGCTAGCTAAAAGTCTGCTTGGTTTAGCTTATTAAAGTAGATGATAAGCATCACATAAAAATTATTAATATGCAATACGTATTTGGATATAAGTGAAGTAACTAATAATAGATGGTGATGTATTTGGTAAAATGATACTGATAAGCACGTTTATGTTAAAAACGTCCAAAATGGCCTTAAAATGATTTAGAAAACAAACATATACAATGATATCCAAGTGGTCTGAAAATTAAAATTATTTTACATGATAAAAGATAAATCACAAATATAGAATGAGAAGGGAGTTGAAAATTTTATTTTGACAATGGTATTTCGTCGATTACTAAAAGAAATTAAAAAAATAATAGTAAAACATGTGCTCAAACTAAAGTACTTATAAACGGGAAAGCCATAAGTCAGAACTAACTAACTTATGGCTTGTGACCTTTTTTTGCTTATAAGAATTTTTGATGTAGCCAAATGCATAAATAAGGTCAAGTATTTATAAGCTCGTTTGACCAGCTTGTAAGCTTAGCCAAATATCCTCCAAATGTCATATATTAGTAAGAAAAAGAAAAGAATAAACAATCAAATATACCATAAAATGTTAAAGAAAAGGCTTAGACGTCGTTTTATCTCTCACAACTCTAACCATATATCTCTCATTCGGGCTCTTGAAATTTATCAGATGGATGAACAAATCTATTTTGAAAGATATATATTATTTTGAAAGATTGAAAATTTGCGTGTTTTACACTTACGGGGATATGTCTGCCCATATTGCTTATGACAGTATCTCATATCTCAAACTATTTATGCCCAACTATTTCTATCATTATATTCATGTGGTTTTTTATGCCTATAAACGGCGTTGTAAATTGCAAGATAAAAACATTCTTCAAAATACATTTGCATTTTCTTCCTCTCTCGTTTGTTTGAGTTACTATTACTTTTATATTATAATCCTAGTCGATTACATTAATTTCATAACACGTTATCAACACGAAGCTTGATCTTTCACTCACTCCGAATTCACCAGTTTACTTAGTGATACCTTTTTAAGCACTGCTATTATATGTTCATAATTTTGTAGAAGAATCTTCTTAAATATTTTATTCTTATTTAATTATGCTAATATTTTCTCGCATACACAACGGAATAAAAATGAGTGTGCTTCATGGTTTTAGTCTAATAGCATAAACAAATATGGATTTGTGAATGAGAAATATAAGTTTCCTATAAATGGAAAGGGAAGAAGTATTAAGAATATAATGGTGGACATTGACATGGCACAACTAGTCTTATTTTTTTTTTTTTTTTTTTTTCTGATTTTCCACTCGATATCTGGTACCTACATTAGAGCTCAACCGATCCGAATTTGCGTTGGGAGGTCCCACATTGGGGCGTAAAGCGCTCCCTAACAAAGGCGGCTCCATTCCCAGTGCTTGAACACGAGACCTCTGGTTAAGGACTGATGAGTACCTATTATTCCCAGTTACTATTCATGTGACTGGGAATGATAAGCACTCATTCGTCCTTAACCAGGGGTCTCGGGTTCAAGCTATGGGAATGACATTATAAATTACAAGATAAAAACATTCTTTAGAAGTGCAGTACATGCAATCACTTTCTCCCTCTCTCGTTTGTCTGAGTTACTATTAATTTTATATTATAATCCTAGTTAATTACATTAATTTCATAACCTATACATATTTATTCTCACGTATAAAACTTATGGGCTTTTAATAGAGTTAGGAAAAATTATGCCACATAACCATTGGGAAAAAATAATTACAGTTTTTGTCCACATTTTGTTGTTTTTTTCTTTCCATAACCATTCTTCCTTTTTAAAATATATTTAATATTTTGGATATATATTTAATATTATGTATTTTGGATGTATATTTAATATATATTTAATATTTATTTAATATATTTTTTGGATATATATCTAATATATTTTAAATATTTCGGATATATGTTTATGTATTAAGTTTTTTGATAGAAAAAGATATGCACAACTAAAAGTAAATATTTGTTGATGGACGGATATGTACGTAAACTTCCCAGAGTTATTGCAATTTGCAAGTAAAAAACTCATCACTCCCTACTAATGATAGATCCTTTCGTCCAATATTCCTTACTATATTTGATATTATTTTTTTCAACAGTCACAACTCACTATTTGATCAAAGTCTGTCCATGAAAAGAATACAGAAAAATGATCTCGACGTTCTCATCACGTGTCATGTCATGTCATCAGCCAAATTGGAGTTTAACCACTAAACATGAAGCCTTGATGAAGATATCTTCTGACCTTGATTTTTATTAATTACAATTTCAGAACCAACTTGTCGTCGCCTTAGGGACGAGCTTAATGATATTAATTTGAGACAACAATTACGTCGTTAGGGTTGAGCAGTAGAAGTAGATGTTGCTTTGATGATATTAAGAGTTAGACAGCTAAGCATGAGTAGGAGACAGAAAATTATTGTTCCTCCAAAAATATACTCCATAACAGAATTGCTAAGAGATCAAACGAAACTTCACGGTGATAAAGGAAGATATTAAACTTTCCTTTCAGAGAGTGAAGAAAATTCTCAGCAATTCTGACCAAGAAAGATAACGTTTATTTATTCCAAAAATGTAACGATCTCAAATAGTCGTTTCGGGAATCGGGACCTCGATTTGCGTGTCGAAAATTCCAAAAGCTCCGTAAGGTCCATTATGACATGTCTGAAATTTTTTAGCTAAAACGAACTTTGTTAGATAGGTATCGGAGAAAGACATCCGTTTCGGATATTCGTTAAGGCTAAAAGAGGTTTCGGAGCTCGATTTGAGCAAATGAGCTCTGATGTGAAATTTGAAAGTTGCGTTAGGTTCGTATGGTAATTTATGACCTGTAGAACCTTCAGAAGTGAAAACGGACCTCGTTTGATAGGACTTTTGAAAAAGTCTCCGTTGCGGAAGTTTAAAAAGGTTAAAAGAGCTTTTCGAGCTCGATTTGAGTAAACGAACTCCGATGAGAGATCGGAGGGTTCCGTTAGGTTCGTATCGTCATTTGTGACTTGTAGCAACTTTCGAATTTGGATTCCGGGGTCGTTTGATTAAAATTCGCTATTTTGGCGAAAGTCGAAATTTGACCCTTTCCCGTGGGACCCACTTTTTGAGTTCTAGAGATCCGAATTGAGTTTCGTCTTGACGAGCATATCACACAGGTCTTGTATGACTTGTGTAAAAAATTTTGGGGTCATTCCGAGCTTCGTAGGGTCCTGTTTGGACCCAAAAACAGTGGCTGATGTGGTGCAAGCCAAAAAGCTGCTGAATTCTGTTTTTTTACTGTTCAGCTGGAAAAAAATCAATTTTTTAGATCAATTCATAAGGAATTGGAAAAAAGTCAAAACATGAAAGTTGTAGCTCTTTGAGTTGTGGTTCTAATGCCACCAACCTCGTATCATTTAGACATTTTTATGAAAAGTTATGTATATTTTACCGAAAGCTGTCCAGTGAGGTACAATTTGGACAGCATGTGGTACAACTCTTTAAAGTTGCGGGCTGCTATATATACTAGGGCGGGCATTCATTTTTATTTTCATGTTTTGAGCTTCTAAAAGTGATTCCAAGGGGAATTTGAAGTACCAAAATCATAACTAAACACAAGGTAACTATTCTTACCCATTTTTAACGCTTTAATTCGAGGATCAAAGTGGCGATCCTTGGAAAGAGGGTTTGAACCCTAGATTTGTGAAATAGGGAAAAATGACCGAGTTGGACTCGGGTATGTACAATAATGGTACTTTTGGACTCGTGGGAGTATGGGGAGTCCGGAAACATAAATTTTACGGGTTTTGGGTACGTCCGACCCAGGGGTATTTTGGTAAATTGCCTCTTAAATTGCGTAAGGGCTTAGAATCCTTTCCTCACATGCTTACGAGTGCGACACTATTTCTTTGGCTCAGAGAGGAGTCTTACGGAGGCACATTGTTTGGGAAAGGAGGTCGTTCCTTAGCCACTTGAGCCGATTTTGAGGTAAGTGAGACTTGACCTCTATTTTGCTTGCGGATAAGATTTGAACTTGCTAAGTAAGATGTCGAGTACTTAATTGACTAGTATTTTCTAGTAGATATTATTATGTACTACTCGTTATATTTATACAAAAAGGAGAAAGCACAAACGTGACTTGTGTATAGTCGATGTTGTGTGCCGGTGTATTATTGATATGCTCTAGGGACAGAGGCTGGTGGTGCGTTATGACCTAGAAGCGAAATTCCATCTAGGGACAGAGGCCGGTAGTGCGTTATGACCTAGATGTGGAGACTTATAGGGACAGAGGCTTGTGGTGCGTTATGACCTATAAGTAAAGTTGTTTATAGGGACAGAGGCCTGTGGTGCTTTATGACCTATAAATAAAGCCGCACCGGGTGTGTGCTTATGCTATGTGCTAGGTATATCATTACTTATGTGGTATGCGAGATATATCATCGCCATGCTGTGTGTTAATTATATTATTGCTTATGCCATAGTATCAATATAAAGCTGCCTATATTATGTATCTTTATATTATTGATCATGTTATGTATTCGCGTATTATTGCTTGTGTTGTTGTATAATTATATTATCGTATGTAATGTTTATGGGTTACTGTAAAGGTATGGATTGTACTTCCGTTATCTGCTTATGCATTATCAAAGACTTGTCCCGAAAGGGTAATTTAGCGGGCCTGTCGATGATCTTACTGGGCTTTGGCTCATAACTTACTGTTTAAATGTGCAGATCCTTCTACTAGTCAGACAGCTGGACTTATCTGATCCGTTCGAGGCTGTGGCTATTTTTTCTTGAGGTGAGCCAACCGCATGGTTCGCGGTGGCATACCGTCTGATCCACCTTAGTGTTTAGTCGCTTCCTACATCTTGTATTATATATTATATATATCGGATGTCAGAATTCGTAGATGCTCTATTGACACTGTATTTCGGGTGGATGTCTACACCTACATTTTATTGAAATATTCCTATCTAAATTATCATTATGAGTCAGTTTAATTATTCGTGGTTCGCCTAAGGATGTAACACTTAGGTGCCATCACGGCCCCGAAAATTGGGTCGTGACAAATTGGTATCAGAGCCCTAGGTTGTAAGTCGAGTCTTAGGGAGTCAATGGAGCAGTGTCCGAGCAGAGTCTTGTTTATGGGTATGTTGTCGACCATACTTATAAGCGAGAGGCTGCAAAGGCATTTTAGGAGGAGTTGTTTCCCTTCATTTCATCTCTTCTCGTGCTATGATGCTTACATAGGTGCTAATCCTTTAATGTGATTATGACAGATGGTGAGAACGCGATCGTCCTCTGCTTCGGGAGCTGGTGACGCACTGACTGAGTCGGTCTGTGGGAGAGCTATGCGTAGCACACGGATTGGTGCGCGGGCACCTACTCAGCCGAGAGCGGCTACTACCAGAGCTTCTGTGGGCAGACCTTCTGCTGCCAGACAGACTAGTACAGTGCCACAGGTGTCTTCTGAGATACCCGTCGCACATGTCCCATCGACTATGCCTTCTTTTGTGCCGGGCACAACGGTATCTATTCCTGCAGATGTTCTATTGCGGATGATGGGCATGCTTGGATCTCAGGCCTCGCCTGTGGGCGATATGCCAGTACCTTTTGCGGTACCCCAGCCAGCTACTCCAGCTATGAGTACGCCGACTCCTGAGGCTACTCCGGTGATTCCTCAGTCTACTCCAGTTATTAGTCCTATTGCTCAGCCTTCCACTTTGGCTCCTCAGTCGGGTATTCAGTTGGGTCATTCTATTCCTGCTCTTTCCATGAGTGACTCGGAGATAGCTCGGAGGATTGAGTCCTTTATGAAGCTCAAGCCTCCCGAGTTTGATGGTACCCCAGCTACTTGCACTGCCCAGAGGTATATTCAGAAATGTGAGAAGATATTTTCTGTATTGGGTACTAGGGACACCCTTGGGGTGAGATGTGCTTCTTTCCGTTTGTCCGGTGATGCTGAGACTTGGTGGTCTTCTATGATGAGACAGAGGTCGAGTGATCTTCCTCCCTTGACTTGGACCGAGTTCGTTGCTATGTTTATGAGTAGATTTGTGCCTCAGAGTCATATTGATGCCCAAAGATGCGAGTTTGAGTTGTTGAGACAGGGAGGCATGTCCGTGACTGCTTATGATACCAGATTTTTAGAGTTATCTCAGTATGCGCCTGCTATGGCTATGCTGGAGAGAGACAGGTTCTTAGATTTGTTGAGGGTCTTCACCCTAGTCTTCAGGTGGCTGTTGCCTCACATATTGGCAACAAGTCTTATTATGATGTGGTTGATATTGCGAGGCGTATGGAGGACATTCATGCTAGAGCAGATGCAGAGAGGGCGAGCAAGATGGTGCGATATTCTGGTACTTATGGTGGCCCTTCACATGGTGGCCAGAGTTTTCGTGGTCATACTCAGCCTAGGCTTCCCCATGCCGCTGCTTTACCATCTCAGGGTACTTCGTCGGGTGTTCATAGGCCTCAGCCATCTCAGAGGCGTGGGGATTCATCTCAGTCTGTTCCACCTGTTTGTGGGAGATGCCGTCAGAGGCACTATGGGAGGTGCAGGCCCGGAGGTGGATGCGGAGGAGGCGGTAGTAAGGCTTGTTACCAGTGTGGGGATCCCAGGCACTTTGTTAGGGATTGCCCCTATGTTACTTCATCTGGACCTACCTCTGCGGGACATCAGAGTTCTGCTGCTATGGTTCGGTCTTCTCCTCAGGCAGCTAGGCCTGTCACTCAAGTTCCTCCTAGGCAGCCGGTTCAGAGAGCTCCTGGTCCTGGAGGTTCAGCTCAGGTTTTTGCTATGACACGCCAGGATGCCGAGGCATCCAATGATGTGATCACAGGTACTCTTTCTGTTTGTGGCCGCAGTGTCTTTGCCCTTATAGATTCGGGATCTACTTTCTCTTATGTGTCTCCTGGATTTTCACCTTGCTTGAGCAAGGATCTGGTTTTTATTGATGCTCCATTTATGGTGGCAACGCCTGTTGGAGATCCTATATGTGTAGATAAAGGGTATCGGGAGTGTGTGATTTCTATTTGTGGTGTTGAGTCTCTAGTAGACTTGATGTTGCTAGATATGGTGGAATTTGATTTGATCATGGGCATGGATTGGTTGGCATCCTGTCACGCGACGTTGGATTGCCATGCCAAGTCCGTGACTATAGGTGCTGAAGGTGAGCCTAAGGCTATTTGGAAGAGTTCCAGGTCTTCTCCGAGGAACAAGATCATATCATTCATGAAGGCTCAAAAGATTATAGCTCGCGGGTGCGGAGGGTATATTGCTTCTATTCGAGATGTTCGAGTCGAGGAGGTATCTATTGATCGAGTACCGGTAGTATGCGAGTATCCGGAGGTCTTTCCGGATGACTTCCCGGGTTTGCCTCCTATGCGGGAGATTGAGTTCTGTATTGATATATTGCCAGGTACTCAGCCTATATCTATTCCTCCATATCGTATGGCTCCTGCTGAGTTGAGGGAATTGAAGGAGCAAATTCAAGATTTGCTTGATAAGGGTTTCATTAGACCCAGTGTGTCTCCTTGGGGTGCTCCGGTTCTTTTTGTAAAGAAGAAGGATGGTTCTATGCGCATGTGTATTGATTATCGGCAATTGAACAAAGTGACTATCAAGAACAGGTATCCTTTACCGCGTATAGATGATTCATTTGATCAGCTTCAGGGTGCTACTCATTTTTCCAAGATTGACTTGAGATCGGGGTATCATCAGTTGAGGATTCGGTCTGAGGATATTTCTAAGACTGCTTTCCGTACGAGATATGGGCACTATGAGTTTCTTGTCATGTCATTTGGGCTTACAAATGCTCCGGCCGCCTTTATGGATCTTATGAACCGTGTGTTCAAGCCATATCTTGATTCTTTTGTTATTGTGTTCATTGATGACATCCTTATATATTCAAGGAGCCGAGGGGAGCATGAGCATCACTTGAAGATTATCCTTCAGACCTTGAGAGACCATGAATTGTATGCTAAATTCTCTAAATGTGAGTTCTGGCTGGATACCATTTCATTCCTGGGTCACGTGGTGACCAATGACGGTATTGGTGTTGATCCCAAGAAAGTGGAGGCCGTTCAGAATTGGCCTAGGCCTACTTCTCCTATAGAGATTCGGAGTTTCTTAGGCTTGGCAGGTTATTATCGGCGATTCGTGGAGGGATTTTCTTCCATATCAGCACCACTGACTAGATTGACGCAGAAGAATGTTCCTTTATGGTCTGCTTGTGAGTCTAGCTTTCAGAGGCTCAAGACTGTCTTGACTACAGCACCTGTATTGGCCTTGCCTAGTGGATCCGGGGGATTCACAGTCTATTGTGATGCTTCTGGTATTGGCTTAGGTGGTGTTTTGATGCAGAATGGCAAGGTGATAGCTTATGCCTCGAGACAACTGAAAGTGCATGAGAAGAACTACCCTGTCCACGATCTAGAGTTATTGGCGGTGGTATTTGCATTGAAGTTGTGGAGGCATTATTTATATGGTGAGCCTTGTGAGATTTTCACTGATCATAAGAGTCTCCAGTATCTGTTCACCCAGAAGGACTTGAACGGGAGACATCGCCGATGGTTGGAGTGGCTTAAGGATTATGACATCGCTATTCAGTATCATCCCGGGAAAGCTAATGTTGTGGCTGATGCTCTGAGCAGGAAGTCTATGGGTAGCCTTGCCTATCATGATGTTG
Source organism: Petunia x hybrida (assembly GCA_037355625.1). NCBI lineage: Eukaryota > Viridiplantae > Streptophyta > Magnoliopsida > Solanales > Solanaceae > Petunia > Petunia x hybrida. The sequence goes on along the minus strand of JBBBVM010000317.1, from coordinate 1,470,391 downwards.
ATATGAGACCACTAGCTCGAGAGTTGCAGGCCTTGTCCATTAGTGGATTGCGATTTGATGATTCTGTGCCAGACCGAGTTTTTGCTTATATAGGGACTCAGTCATCCCTAGCTTCCCAGATCAAGGAAAAGCAATTTGATGATTCATATTTGCGTGATATTCGAGATAGAGTTTTAAGTGGGGGAGTGACCTCATTTATGATCGAAAATGATGGTGTAATGCGGCTCAACGGTCGGTTGTGTGTTCCGAATGTTGGGGAGTTGAGGCAGCTGATATTGGCAGAGGCACACAGTTCTCGGTATTCTATTCATCCTGGTATTACGAAGATGTATCAAGATCTTCGGGAGTTATATTGGTGGAAGGGAATGAAGAGAGATGTTGTTGATCATGTGTCTCGGTGCTTAAATTGTCAGCAGGTAAAGTATGAGCATAGAGGACCAGCCGGGGTGACTCAGTCCATGCCGATTCCGGAATGGAAATGGGAGCATATTACTATGGACTTTGTGGTTGGATTGCCTTTGACCTTGGGCAAGCATGATTCAGTATGGGTAGTGGTGGATCGTCTCACCAAGTCAGCTCATTTCATCCCCGTGAGGACTACTTATTCATCGGAGCGCTCAGCTCGTATCTTTATCGAGCAGATTGTGAGATTGCATGGTGCTCCAGTCTCTATTATATCAGATCGCGGTACTCAGTTCACAGCTCAGTTCTGGAGATTATTTCAGAAGGAGCTGGGTACCCGAGTGGATCTTAGCACCGCATTTCATCCTCAGACTGATGGTCAGTCCGAGAGGACCATCCAGATTCTTGAGGATATGCTGAGGGCTTCTGCTATTGACTTTGGAGGCCATTGGGAAAGTTATTTGCCTTTGGCGGAATTTTCCTATAATAACAGTTATCAGTCTTCTATCCAGATGGCTCCGTTTGAGGCATTATATGGCCGCCGATGTCGTTCTCTAGTTGGTTGGTTTGAACCTGGAGAGGTGAAGGTGTTGGGTCCGGATCTAGTTCAGCAGACCTTAGATAAGGTCCGAATCATTCAGGATCGGCTCCGCACAGCTCAGAGTCGACAGATATCTTATGCGGATCGGAGGAGGAGATATTTGGTGTTTATGGTAGGTGACCGGGTGTTTCTTAAAGTATCGCCGATGAAGGGTGTTATGAGATTCCGCAAAAAGGGCAAGCTTAGTCCGAGGTTCATTGGTCCTTTTGAGGTCTTGGAGCGCATTGGCGCTGTTGCATATAGGCTTGCTTTGCCTCCATCTCTGTCAGTTCATCCGGTATTCCACGTATCTATGCTCCGAAAGTATGTTCATGATCCATCCCATGTGATTGATATGGCTTCTGTCGAGATCGACGAGGACTTGGCTTATTTGGAGGAGCCGATTGCTATTGCGGCTAGAGAGATCCGTAAGCTAAGGTCGAAAGAGATCCCGTTGGTTAAAGTGCAATGGAAGAATCGTCCTAGCGAAGAGGCCACTTGGGAACTTGAGTCTGACATGCGGGAGAAGTATCCTCGCCTTTTCGATAATTCAGGTTTGATTTCAATCTCTAAAGCCTGAAAGTTATTTTGTTATTTATGATTTCGGGTAGTAGCGAGAGTCCTCGAAATCCGTGTAATTATTTTCGTGAAAATGTGAATCTTACCTTAGACTCGGGCTCGTCCGAGGACGAACGAGAGTCTAAGTGGGGGAGATTGTAACGACCTCAAATAGTCATTTCGGGAATCGGGACCTCGATTTACGTGTCGAAAATTCCAAAAGCTCCGTAAGGTCCATTATGACATGTCTGAAATTTTTTAGCTAAAACGAACTTTGTTAGATAGGTATCGGAGAAAGACATCCGTTTCGGATATTCGTTAAGGCTAAAAGAGGTTTCGGAGCTCGATTTGAGCAAATGAGCTCTGATAAGAAATCTGAAAGTTGCGTTAGGTTCGTATGGTAATTTATGACCTGTAGCAACCTTCAGAAGTGAAAACGGACCTCGTTTGATAGGACTTTTGAAAAAGTCTCCGTTGCGGAAGTTTAAAAAGGTTAAAAGAGGTTTTCGAGCTCGATTTGAGTAAACGAACTCCGATGAGAGATCTGAGGGTTCCGTTAGGTTCGTATCGTCATTAGTGACTTGTAGCAACTTTCGAATTTGGATTCCGGGGTCGTTTGATTAAAATTCGCTATTTTGGCGAAAGTCGAAATTTGACCCTTTCCCGTGGGACCCACTTTTTGAGTTCTAGAGATCCGAATTGAGTTTCGTCTTGACGAGCATATCACACAGGTCTTGTATGACTTGTGTAAAAAATTTTGGGGTCATTCCGAGCTTCGTAGGGTCCTGTTTGGACCCAAAAACAGTGGCTGATGTGGTGCAAGCCAAAAAGCTGCTGAATTCTGTTTTTTTACTGTTCAGCTGGAAAAAAATCAATTTTTTAGATCAATTCATAAGGAATTGGAAAAAAGTCAAAACATGAAAGTTGTAGCTCTTTGAGTTGTGGTTCTAATGCCACCAACCTCGTATCATTTAGACATTTTTATGAAAAGTTATGTATATTTTACCGAAAGCTGTCCAGTGAGGTACAATTTGGACAGCATGTGGTACAACTCTTTAAAGCTGCGGGCTGCTAAATATACTAGGGCGGGCATTCATTTTTATTTTCATATTTTGAGCTTCTAAAAGTGATTCCAAGGGGAATTTGAAGTACCAAACTAAACACAAGGTAACTATTCTTACCCATTTTTAACGCTTTAATCCGAGGATCAAAGTGACGATCCTTGGAAAGAGGGTTTGAACCCTAGATTTGTGAAATAGGGAAAAATGACCGATTTGGACTCGGGTATGTACAATAATGGTACTTTTGGACTCGTGGGAGTATGGGGAGTCCGGAAACATAAATTTTACGGGTTTTGGGTACGTCCGACCCGGGGGTATTTTGGTAAATTGCCTCTTAAATTGCGTAAGGGCTTAGAATCCTTTCCTCACATGCTTACGAGTGCGACACTATTTCTTTGGCTCAGAGAGGATTCTTACGGAGGCACATTGTTTGGGAAAGGAGGTCGTTCCTTAGCCACTTGAGCCGATTTTGAGGTAAGTGAGACTTGACCTCTATTTTGCTTGCGGATAAGATTTGAACTTGCTAAGTAAGATGTCGAGTACTTAATTGACTAGCATTTTTTAGTAGATATTATTATGTACTACTCGTTATATTTATACAAAAAGGAGAAAGCACAAACGTGACTTGTGTATAGTCGATGTTGTGTGCCAGTGTATTATTGATATGCTCTAGGGACAGAGGCCGATGGTGCGTTATGACCTAGAAGCGAAATTCCATCTAGGGACAGAGGCCGGTGGTGCGTTATGACCTAGATGTGGAGACTTATAGGGACAGAGGCTTGCGGTGCGTTATGACCTATAAGTAAAGTTGTTTATAGGGACAGAGGCATGTGGTGCGTTATGACCTATAAACAAAGCCGCACCGGGTGTGTGCTTATGCTATGTGCTAGGTATATCATTACTTATGTGGTATGCGAGATATATCATCGCCATGCTGTGTGTTAATTATATTATTGCTTATGCCATAGTATCAATATAAAGCTGCCTATATTATGTATCTTTATATTATTGATCATGTTATGTATTCGCGTATTATTGCTTGTGTTGTTGTATAATTATATTATCGTATGTAATGTTTATGGGTTACTGTAAAGGTATGGATTGTACTTCCGTTATCTGCTTATGCATTATCAAAGACTTGTCCCGAAAGGGTAATTTAGCGGGCCTGTCGATGATCTTACTGGGCTTTGGCTCATAACTTACTGTTTAAATGTGCAGATCCTTCTACTAGTCAGACAGCTGGACTTATCTGATCCGTTCGAGGCTGTGGCTATTTTTGCTTGAGGTGAGCCAACCGCATGGTTCGCGGTGGCATACCGTCTGATCCACCTTAGTGTTTAGTCGCTTCCTACATCTTGTATTATATATTATATATATCGGATGTCAGAATTCGTAGATGCTCTATTGACACTGTATTTCGGGTGGATGTCTACACCTACATTTTATTGAAATATTTCTATCTAAATTATCATTATGAGTCAGTTTAATTATTCGTGGTTCGCCTAAGGATGTAACACTTGGGTGCCATCACGGCCCCGAAAATTGGGTCGTGACAAAAAAGGATATATATTAGTGGAGGGGAATGAGTTCGATAATAGGTTAGATAAGAGGATGAGTTTGGGAAACTAACTAGGTGCTTTAGGGGTTAGTTGTTGGGATTTTTTACATATATATACAAACCTACACCCCTATATTACAAAAAATAATATAATATTTTATAAATTACAATCTATAGGAATATTTTTCCTAGCCACCTTTTTTCCTTTCATCGTTTTGTTTTCATTTACACCATTTGAATCCACAGACCATCATTTTCCTCATCAGAATCTTTAGGCGCCGTCACAACCAGCTCGCCGTCAGAAAATAAACAGTAGCCCCGGCAAAGTAGAATCTGGTAGACGAAATCGCCACAATCAAGTTCAAAATCACACCCTGAATAATCCAAAACATTATTATCATTATCACTCCTAATTACTGTCACGACCCTTTTTACACTTAAAAGAAAGAAAAACTTATTAAATAGTTTTAAAAAGGTCTGTGACGGTGTTAAAGGTGCACAAATTATTAGAGATTTTCGGAGTCGCCACTTGACAAGTTAAAGGTGTGCCAAGTCACCAAAGTGGTGTACCTTGAACACCTATGACTCGTAAATGGTCTGCGTCAGAGTTCCGGGTAAGGATCTCGGTTGACTCGCGGGAAGGTGTTAGGCACCCTCGAGTCCTGTGTCAAGCACAGTTGCTTTCATTGACGCGTTTCGACTCTTTGAGATTATTTTGTTATATTTTGCCTTGATTTGTTACGCTTCAATTTATTATTAATTTTTTATCGTTTGACAATTGAAACTCGAATCGAATATAATCGCGCGAGAACTTCACTCGTTCGAAATCTTTCAACTTAAATCAATTAAATCGCGCAGGCACTTCACCCGTTCGAAATCTCTTGACTTAATATGAGTTCCAATGTGATCAAATGATTATTATTTAGCTCGGCCTATTAACTTGCCTAATCGAGTGTCTCTAAATAATATCTACTCATAAATATTTGGTTTTTATATTTTGCCTTGCTCGCTTCAAGTGCAATACCATAATTCGTCTAAACAAATACTTCTTTCAATTAATTTTCTTGCAAATCGATTTGGACAAAGTATTCACTCCTATTTGTTAAACTATTTCTTATTTCACCAAGTATTCCATATTACATTTAGCAAGCCTAAGCATTTGCCTAACCATTTCAACCTTCGGCCAAGCTTGCTAGTTTGGTATGAACCAAATTGTTTGCACAATACTTCTGTTAACTGGTAATATGACTAGCCCCATTTCCCTGAAGCAAAAAGTTATTTCTCAACAAAATCCACCAATACTTGAAGGATCGTTATTTGGACCCAAAGTACACTTTTGCTTTCTTACTTGACTTGCAGTTTCAGCAGCCAGATTTTGAAGAGGTATAGTTTGCGATTGTTGTACTGGAAGGTTTGTCTGGATTATATGTTTATATTTTTTCTGACTACAATTATTCACAATGTTGGTTTATTTCTAAGAAAAGAGGCTCCTAAGTATGCCTGTTCATTGTCAAATAGGAAATACTTATGTAAGCTATTCAATCTTTTAGATGTGGCTTCATTCTTAAATATGGCTAAGTAAAACAAGTGGGGAAAGAAGACTATCAAACTCTGCTTAGCATAATATGGCCAAGTATTTTGACTTCTGATATTTTCCTTGTTTTACAAGTGACAACAGATAAATATACATCATACAAACATAAAATGGACCAAGAGTTCTTTTAGACCTTTTAACAGGCTGTTTTCATATTGTAGAAAATTTCAAAGGAAGTACAACCCTTACAACATTAAGATGGTGTGAAGAAGTACCTATGAGCGATTTCCCAAGCAGCATCAACAATAACCAACATCCAGACCAGAGCAGCAGTACAGGAAATGCACAAGCAAACAAACTACCAAACCCTTATACAACTCTATTTTAACCCTTAAACTTGAAACTTTTGTACTCAAAACTCTCTAACTCTCAGTATTTTTTACTCCTTTTCTCCCCAAATTTTGATCTGAAGCTTTCAAGTTTTTAGAGTGAAAAGGTGTTGTTTCAAGTGTTCTCTGTGTCGTGAATTTCTTGTGTAGTCTGCCTGTGTTCTCCTTTATAGAGAAAGAAAGTAAAAGAGCTGCAGAACACAGCTGGTTTTTCATGATACTCCACCCAAGACAATAAATACAATTACCTTTCTTGTGTTTGGTCTCCCACCAACCAAAAAGAAAGGCTGAACATTACCCATTTTGTGCTCCCCTAGCCCCAATGTTGACTTGTGATTCCTTTTTACCTTATCAGACAAAGTACAAACCATGTGAAAATCCCTTCTTCTCGGCTGACTCTTGTACCAATATTTGACTAGTGACTCTCTTTTATTTTTAACTTTTAACTTTTCAGATTTGACTCAAGCCCATGGTGTACCAAAACCAAAGCCAAACCACACAACTAAAAAGAAAGAAAACTCCATTAAAGCCAAAAGAAGTCACCTGGACACCCCCTGGACTCCAAATTTCTACTTGCTTAAGCAAATCAGTAGCAAAACACTCACAGGAGGCAAACTAAACTAAGTACTCAAACTAACTTACTATCATGCTTGAAGAACCAAATCAGCACTTGTTTATTCAAACTCAAACTAGAAAAAAGGGAACAAACATCACAGGATCGCACTTTAATTAACATAACGAGCTTTAGACTGATTCTCATATTCAAGTAATTCCCACGCTTGACAAGAAACAATACAACTCATCCACTATCACCAAGTTTCAATCAATCGGGTTCACTATGTAATTCGCACGATAATCAATGGCCAATTCATACTTAAACTATGACAAAACAAGAAACGACTTCATGTAAACAGATCGCCAATTCAACTCAAACTCGCACAACAGTTTAAATCCATGCCTAGTGTACGTTCAACGGGATCATTCTTAATCCGAACAAACTGGAGAACAGATGTACAGACACAAGATTCACATAAACTAACTAACAAACACGAACCATCATTCATTCATAAATCAACTCATTGAGCCAAAGCCATGAATTCATTTGATCAAAAACAAGCATACAAGATGATTTGAATTCAATGACAACTAAAACAAGATCATATAATAGCATAAAACGCTAACATAAACTAAACAAAACAGAGATGGAAAAACAAGAAATTGGAATGCCTTTCTAACCCGTCATTGCCCATCAACACGACTGCTGCCTCGCTGCCCTCGCGACGCCACTGCCTGGATGTCGCCACCACTGATGCTGCCTCGGTTATCGCATTTAGCTTACTGCCTCAACATCCACAACACTCAACAGCCTCCAATCAAACCCCACGCACTACACGCCATCACTGGACATCAATCACCATCATAGCAGCCTCATCACAGCCTTGAGCTCACTGCTCGAGCTAGCTCTAATCAGCTACCACGACCACTAATGTTCTCATCCACACCAAACTCCAGTCGCATCGCAGCATAACAGTCATCAAAGCAAACATCACCTCTGTGAATCGCCTCGAGCAGCTATGTCGTCATCGTTAAATCAACGGCCCTCATCACTGCCTCACCATGCCACAGTTCCCACGCTATTGTACCATCTTTGCCTCGTCGCACCACTGAATCGAGCCTCGCCATATCAATACCCAGAAAAATCACAGCCCCTCCGCCTCACATTAGCGTCACAGCCACCAATTTTGCTATTTCAACACCTCGACAATACGTAAGCATCACAGCACCACCATAAACAGACCCCCAAAGATGCTCAAACACGTCTCAAGTTCACGACATCCTCACGGCACCAATCATCACAGCCTCCAATCCAAAAACATTGAAACATTTCAGTCTCGATATGACACATTAAAAATGGGGAAGGAGAAGAGGACCCGACCCGCCGTTGTTGCTCGAGTTCAAACGAAGGAGAGTTTACCTTCGCCGGAGTTATGATTTACCCGATTCCTTAAGCCTCGGTTGACGCAAATCGGTTCAGAATTGAGAAAATTAGGCATGGATCGGGGATGAGGGGCGAGAGGCGGTTCTGGGAGTGTAAGATTTGGCCGGAGGATGGCCGTCGATGGTGGTGGATGGCATCGGCTTCTGTGAATCGGCCATTGTTCCTTTAGTTTTTGTTAAGAATTGGGAAAAGTGGAGTAGAAGGGAAATTAAAACTGATGGGCTGGCGGGTCAGGCTTGACTATTGGGCTTGATTAGTTCTCTTTCTGAATTTACAAATGGCCACTAAACTAGTACTTGCTAACAAAAATGACCCACTTAAGCTAAATAAACTAGCTCAATAAATTAATTAAAATACATACTTGAACAAGAAACACATAAGAAAATATATTAACTAGCACAAAACATCAAGTAGAAATTACTTACACAATACAATATTTTTGATTATTTTTCTTCTTTTCCAGAGTTAAAGATAAAAATCCAGAAAATAGACAAAGAACACATGATAATTAAGACGACTATTTTATGCAATTTTTTGGAATTTTGGTGCCAAAATTAGGTGATTACAGCTGCCCCTCTTTGTTCGGGAACACGAAGAGTTTTCGGACAAAGAAGTAATCAACAACTAATTTTGGCTTTTCGGTTCTAGCCGAGAGCATGCTTTTCAAAATGGTGACCGTGCCTTGAATTTCGGTTCTAACCGAGAACAAGGTTACCTACATATCCCCGGACTAAGGAATCAGGTCAGTGTAGTTCCTCACGTGCGATAGCTGGGACTACCGCATTTAGACAGACACTGGACTCTTCTAGACTAACACTAAGCACTCTCTAGACATACACAGACTAACTCTAGACACTTTCAGAACTAACTGGGACTGACTCGACGCTCCTAGACTTACCCGGACTGACACAGGACCCTTTGACACACTAGAGTTGTTGCTGCTTGTCACTGTCGCTGGTTGCTGGCTAGCTGGCTGGTGGTCACTACTTTACAAAGGGAAAAATGAAAATACAACATTTGAAATGTAAATTACAATTCCTAAGCTAACTCTTCATGCTTCCCAAGTTGATGAAATGGTCCGCAACTCCCACTACCAAAGTGGTCTTGAAAACTGGAAATTGCCGCTCCGGCGGGCTTTGCCTCTAAAGTTCAAAATGCTGCTTAGGTGGGCTTTAACTTGAAAGTTGAAATTGCCGCTCGGGCGGGCTTGACTTGAAAGTTGAAATTGCCGCTTTGACGGGCTTTGACTTGAATATTGAAATTGCCGCTTTGACGGGCTTTGACTTGAAAGTTGAAACTGCCGCTTTGACGGACTTTGACTTGAATGAAATTGCCGCTTTGACGGGCTTTTACTTTAATGTTGTTGCCGCTCGGGCGGGCTTTGACTTGAAAATTAAAACTGGAACCACCACTCTGGTAGGTCTTGCTTTTGCTGAAAATTAAAGCCATCTCTCTGATGGGTCTTGTTCTTGCTGAATTGAAAACCATCCCTCTGATGGGTCTTGCTTTTGCTGAAAATTAAAAACCATCACTCTGATGGGTCTTGCTTATGCTGGGAAATGAAAACCATCACTCTGATGGATCTTGGTCTGACTGAAAATTAAAAACCATCACTCTGATGGGTCTTGCTAAACCATCACTCTGACGGGTCTTGTTCATGCTGAATTGAAAGGCCATCACTCTGATGGATCTTGCTCTTGCTGAATTGAAAACCATCACTCTGATGGATCTTGCTCTTGCTGAGTTGAAAACCATCACTCTGATGGGTCTTGTTCTTGCTGAATTGAAAACCATCACTCTGATGGGTCTTGTTCTTGCTGAATTGGAGACCATCACTCTGATGGGTCTTGCTTCTTCACAGAAACGGATTCCCTCGCTCTTCAGGTGGGCGCCTGGACTTTATCTGAACTACTCCCTCATTCTCCAGGTGGGCGCCTCGACTTTCTAAACTACTCCCTCATTCTCCAGGTGGGTGCCTTGACTTTCTCTAAACTACTCCCTCATTCTCCAGGTGGGTGCCTCGACTTCTCCAAACTACTCCCTCATTCTCCAGGTGGGTGCCTCGACTTTCCCTAAACTGCTCCCTCATTCTCCAGGTGGGTGCCTCGACTTTCTCTAAACTACTCCCTCATTCTCCAGGTGGGTGCCTCGACTTTCTCTAAACTACTCCCTCATTCTCCAGGTGGGTGCCTCGACTTTCTCTAAACCACTCCCTCATTCTCCAGGTAGGTGCCTCGACTTTCTCTAAACTACTCCCTCATTCTCCAGGTGGGTGCCTCGACTTTCTCTAAACTACTCCCTCATTCTCCAGGCGGGTGCCTCGACTTTCTCTAAACTACTCCCTCATTCTCCAGGTGGGTTCCTCGACTTTCCAAATTACTCCCTCATTCTCCAGGTGGGTGCCTCGACTTTCTCTAAACTACTCCCTCATTCTCCAAGTGGGTGCCTCGACTCCTCAAAACTACTCCCTCATTCTCCAGGTGGGTGCCTCGACTCCTCAAAACTACTCCCTCATTCTCCAGGTGGGTGCCTCGACTTCTCAAAAATTACTCCCTCATTCTCCACAAGCTGATGAACTGGTCTGAAGCTCCAACTAATTCAGTGGATCTTGAAAACTTGAAACTGCCGCTCGGGCGGACATTAACTTGAAACTTGAAATTGCCGCTCGGGCGGGCTTTAACTTGAAAGTTGAAATTTCCGCTTGGCAGGTTTTGATTTGAAAGAAATTGCTGAAACTTGAAATTGCCGCTCGGGCGGGCTTTGACTGTTGAAAGCTTGAAATTGCTGCTTGGCAGGCTTTGAAAAACTTGTAATTGCTGCTGGGGCAGGCTTTGATTTGAAACTGCATCTTGAAATCTGCATGTCCTTTGATGATCTCCTTCATGGTACACTCCTTGGTGTGGCATACTTTGTGCCGATGTGAAACATTGGGCTCCAATTATCAAAGTTGGTCATGACTTGCTCTAGTACAACTATGAAACTATAACAAGTTTTGCAAAACTTTCTTTGCTCGTTTGATGTTGGAGAAACTGAAACGAACTGAAGTAAGACAAAACGATGGAAACGACAAAGCTTCCAACCAAAAGATGAACAAAAAATGATGATGTCCCTTACGGGAGAGGTAAATGACTGAAGAGATGACGATCTTTTTAACATGACATGTATTTTGGAATCAACTCTTAATCCGCTCACATAGTCCATCCATGATTGTGTACCCAGCTTTCCCAATCTTGTTTGATGGCAATTCTAGCGACCCTCATTCGACTAGCAGTGCCCTTTCGGGTTTTCACCGACTAGCCTCTCTCTTTGTTCTTTTAACTCACTGTTGTCTTGCAGCCTCCTTTCAGGTTTTCAACGACAAGACTTCACTTTCTTTTTTTTTTCTTTTCATTTCTTTCATTTTTCGCTCTTTCCTCATCGATCTCCTATCTTTCCTTCCTGATCGACCCCATTTTTTCATTCTTTCTTCAATTTTGGCCTTTATCTTGATTCCTCGGAGAATTTCTCCTTTAATGACCTTGGTGCTCCCGGCTCCCAAATGCGATTGTCGGCTTATAAGAATGCGACTTTACAGCGTGGAACTTATCCCTTGATACCCTACTCGTCTTGACATTCTCAATGATCGGTCAGAAGGGTCTTTATTTGGACCGTAACATTGGATTTGGTTAGGCTATGAAGAAAAGGATTCATCATAAAAGCTCAAAAACATCTCATGAGACGACTAGAATGAGCATTACGAGATTTGAAATTACCGCTTTTGAAAAATAAACCAAACTTTTCCCCAGTTTAGGCAAATTGGGGATTCCTTCTTCTTCTTTTTTTTTTCTTTTCTCTTTTTATTTATTTATTTTTTCTTCGTTTTGAAGAGCGGTATGAAAGCATCTCATGAAATGACTTGGTAAAATATTACAACCCTTGGAATCATTTCTTTTTTAAAATAATAACTAACTGAGACCCCAATTTATTGAAAAATCGAGGAATTATCTTTTGAATTTTCTGATATGCAAACATAGGGGATATTGAGACTTTCCCCCGAGATGAAAACAAAGAAAGCAAAAGGAATTGACTTTCTCCTTTTCTAAACTTTTGCCCCAGTTTAGGATAAACTGGGCGCTTTGTGTTTCTTCCTCGATTTCGAGAATGATATCTCATGAAACATATGAATAGATGGTACAAAACATAGAAGTTTGTTTTTATTTTATTTTATTTTTAAAATAAAATAAAAACAAACTTCTGCCCCAGTTTAGCATACATTGGGGTTTTGAATTTCTTTTGACATTGGCCGCAAACTTGGAGGCAAGCTTTTGCGTCAACGAGGAATAGGGGAAAAATGAACTTTCCCCTGTTATGACCGCACCCGAATGGTTGCCTACGTATCCTTTTGAGAGGAATCAGGTCAGACGTAGCTCTACCACTGAGGTAGATTTTGTTGTTTCTTTTCAATTTTTTTTTTCTTCTTTTTTTCATTTTTTCTAATTTCAAGCACATTGATTCCAAAGGAGGGTAGGCCAAAGAAAAACCAAAACAAGGCTTAAAAAAAAAAAAGGACTGACAAAAGGATATAGTGTTTGGGTAGAAGAAACGAAAGTCGTTCGTCATCCCGACCCGAGAATGCCTCGCACAAATAATGATTCAAAGAATTGATCTAGACTTATCCACGCGTGTCATCGATTTCTGCTTCACTGATGGTTCTCAAAACTGATATTTCAAATTCGGTCGAAGCGACGTGCACGATTTTGAACTTCTCACCGATATCCCTTATCGGATGACTACAGATTAATTCCCAACTTATTTCGCTCCTTCTTTTATCCCTCTTTACTACTCAAATAGCTCACAATGCCAGAGCGTGCGTTTAGATCAAGACGTAAATTCCGCACGCATGTCATGTTATTAAGGCCGACAAAACATAAAACAGAATACTAGAGAAACAAGACCAAGAAAGAAAATAAGAAACATAATGTTGAGACGAGAAAAGGATCCCGCTTTTCATTGAATTGAAGATATAAGGGTTTGAACAAACAAAATAAGCAAAATAATGCACTTGGGTTACAACCCTTGAATAACCAAGTACATAGAAAGATTAGCAAAACGAGCTACAATATTTCACAGCCACTCAATTGCAAGTCAGGACCAGTTTCCTGCTTTCATGCATTGTTGAGCCCTTCACCAAGATGTACCATGCTGATACCAAAAAATTCCCTGAATCTGGCAATTTCTTCTTCTTTTCCTTATTTTCTCCAAGTCCCGTCAGGGTGGACTTCACTTCTTTGGGACTGATTTGGAATTGGCTTCTCGAGAGACATGTTCGTCTTCTTCATTTATTCACCACTTAGTCTGTCTGCCACCCCTGGCACAATTTCGGGAACACAGTTCACTGTCACAAACATATTGTTGGCCCCAACTGACACATCATCAACAGATACTATCGGCATTGTAGATTCAGCTCTCACCATACTCACCATATGCACATCATCATGGACTGACAACGAGTTTTGGTTGATTTTTGGGGCATCTGAGCCCTCTGCTTGGACCTGACCATCATCTATCAAGACCTGAATTGTCCTTTTGAGATAGTGGCAATCTTCTGTGTCATGCCCAGGTGCGCTCGAATGGTATGCACATCGGCGAGAATAATCAACCTTTCCCGTGGGATGCATATTCCCATAGATCGGCCTCAACATATCCAAAGCCTGCAACTTCTCGAAGACACTAGTGTAAGATTCCCCGATTGGCGTGAGCTTTCTCTTTTTCTCTTCTCGCGCCTTCTTGTATTCGGGTCTTGGGATGAAAGTAGAAGGTCTCCTTGATTGATATGGAAATCCTGATGGAGTCTGATATTGATTATGGGGAGCTTGGTGAGTGTGATATGTGGGTTGTGGGGCAGGAGCACGCCATTGCGGATATGCAAATTTTGGAGCATATGGTCGCGCCTTTTGAAGTGGAGGAATGGAATGTTTTGTATAATGATGCTTCTGTGAGGCTCGAGGGTGTGAGTGGAGCCGTTTGTACCGTTCCTCATCCCTCCTTCCTGGACCTCGTTCTCTTTCATCTTTCTTCCCAAGACTCTCCGTCCTAACTAAGCCTGTGAATGGTGGAACAGAGACCAGGGGTGAAGCACACCTCTGTTCGGGCGGAGGTGGTGGTGCCGGAGGACACCCTGGGAAGGTTCTCAGAACATCTGTTATGCTATAGTAGGGAGAGTCGGGAGAATACTGCAGGTCTTCAGCTATAGGGCCTTGTGCCTGATGTAAGACAGTCGAGGCATGCCCTAGAAGACTAACTGGCATGGTGGGACAAGCTTGTCCCGTGTTCATGGCGATATACATATCAGCCACCAATTGTTTCAGATTTTTGACCTCTTCAGTCAACCTCTTGTTTTCCAGCACCAGAAGTTCATGGACGCCGATCTCAGAATTTACCTTATCAAACGACATGGTAATGGGTTCCTTTGATCCTGTTGTGTATGTGTGGAATGATGCCAGAATTCCGTACCAAATCTCCAAATTCCAAAGCTTTGCACAAACAAACCGGGTTAGCACAAAAGAAGCACATATTGCAAGCCTAGGGTTGTTATGCGTCATCCCGAAATGGTTAACGGCGTAAGCCGAGTGTACCGATCGTATCCCCGAAAGATTGCTTATGTATTTTGATCAAAATTAGAACAAAATTGTAACTGATACATAATCAGCACAAGGACGTACTTGGATGATTAATGTATTTTTTTTTCCTTTCCCATTTTTTTTCTGACTCAACAAATGTAATTTTAGACAAACGACACGAGACAAACTCAAAGTAAAAGTGCTTGACATGATGCACGAGTCAAATATATATACAAATTGACACATTGGGCGGGTACACCCATACGGTGAAAATAATGGGACCCGGCATTTTAGCGGAGTCAGATTATTTCACGAGGATCGACACAAAATACGACTTAGCTAATTGCAATTTATCGCATGTACCCTGACTTGACCTCAAACAAAACAAAATAAAGCTGGACCTTAAAACAACTTTTTTTATTTTTTATTTTTTTGATGAAAAATTAAGACTCAACCGGAGATTCGAAACGAAACTTAAGAACGGATTATGAAACAAACTATTTTTTCTTATCCGAAAGGTGACTCCAAAATCGGACATTACGACGACACAAAGACGGACACAATTTTATTTTTTTTGTTTTGTTTTTGTTTTTTGTTTTTTTTTTTGTTTGAAACAGACTCTTTGATCTAATTCGAGAAAGAATCTTTACGGTATTTACAAAATCTGGCAATTAGGACGACACAAAATATTACACAAATTAGGCGCAAAATTGATTTCTAAAATTGGCCATCATGACGGCGTAAAACCCCGACAAATTAATTTCAAAATATGAACTTGACTTGGATACAAACTCAACACAAAAGAGTTCCAAAATTTCGCCATTATAACGGCGCAAAACTATGACACATTATTTTCTAACACTTGGGACCAAGCCCGGACGTAAAATGAGACTAAAAAAAGTTTGAAAAATTTTTGCCATTATAACAGCGTAAAAGGACAACTAAACAAAATATTTCGAGACACGGGACTAAACCCAATTTTTCTATCATTTTTACTTTTTTTTTTTCTTTTTTTTCCTTTTTCAAAATTTGGCTCTCATCCCTCGGTGACCGGTCAGCATAACAACCCTTAGACTAGAAAAAATGCAACACATTATATGCTCATGATGTGTCTTTTGGGGATGTGGGCCCCATCCTGACACGAGTGAGTTAGCCTAGGCAAGTGCGGTACCGGTGTACCGCACCTCACTAAGTCTAATGACATGCAGGTAAATCGGCCTAGAAAAAAGCACAGGTTCAACTCTAGATGAGTCATTGGGTTTATGATCTAGTGGTTCAGCAATTTGGAAGTGCCTCGGGGGTACCGGTCGACAACGTCTAACGGCCTAACCCAACGCACCTCCTCCTAAGAAGGGTTAACTTTTTGTGTCCTGAGACACGACAGAAATTCCAGACGCCGAAGCGAAACTGGCGTGCATGTGTGCAGTGTTCCAGAAGACTCAGAGGTGTACGAGAGAAGACAGTTGTGTATATACAGTTCAAACAATATCAAAGCAGTAACATTCTAGGCAATATATACAAAAAATATTCAAAGCCGAAAGTGACAAATTTTAAAGCCTGAGACTCTCAGTTTTCACTTTCCTCCCCAGCGGAGTCGCCAAGCTGTCACGACCCTTTTTACACTTAAAAGAAAGAAAAACTTATTAAATAGTTTTAAAAAGGTCTGTGACGGTGTTAAAGGTGCACAAATTATTAGAGATTTTCGGAGTCGCCACTTGACAAGTTAAAGGTGTGCCAAGTCACCAAAGTGGTGTACCTTGAACACCTATGACTCGTAAATGGTCTGCGTCAGAGTTCCGGGTAAGGATCTCGGTTGACTCGCGGGAAGGTGTTAGGCACCCTCGAGTCCTGTGTCAAGCACAGTTGCTTTCATTGACGCGTTTCGACTCTTTGAAATTATTTTGTTATATTTTGCCTTGATTTGTTACGCTTCAATTTATTATTAATTTTTTATCGTTTGACAATTGAAACTCGAATCGAATATAATCGCGCGAGAACTTCACTCGTTCGAAATCTTTCAACTTAAATCAATTAAATCGCGCAGGCACTTCACCCGTTCGAAATCTCTTGACTTAATATGAGTTCCAATGTGATCAAATGATTATTATTTAGCTCGGCCTATTAACTTGCCTAATCGAGTGTCTCTAAATAATATCTACTCATAAATATTTGGTTTTTATATTTTGCCTTGCTCGCTTCAAGTGCAATACCATAATTCGTCTAAACAAATACTTCTTTCAATTAATTTTCTTGCAAATCGATTTGGACAAAGTATTCACTCCTATTTGTTAAACCATTTCTTATTTCACCAAGTATTCCATATTACATTTAGCAAGCCTAAGCATTTGCCTAACCATTTCAACCTTCGGCCAAGCTTGCTAGTTTGGTATGAACCAAATTGTTTGCACAATACTTCTGTTAACTGGTAATATGACTAGGCCCATTTCCCTGAAGCAAAAAGTTATTTCTCAACAAAATCCACCAATACTTGAAGGATCGTTATTTGGACCCAAAGTACACTTTTGCTTTCTTACTTGACTTGCAGTTTCAGCAGCCAGATTTTGAAGAGGTATAGTTTGCGATTGTTGTACTGGAAGGTTTGTCTGGATTATATGTTTATATTTTTCCTGACTACAATTATTCACAATGTTGGTTTATTTCTAAGAAAAGAGGCTCCTAAGTATGCCTGTTCATTGTCAAATAGGAAATACTTATGTAAGCTATTCAATCTTTTAGATGTGGCTTCATTCTTAAATATGGCTAAGTAAAACAAGTGGGGAAAGAAGACTATCAAACTCTGCTTAGCATAATATGGCCAAGTATTTTGACTTCTGATATTTTCCTTGTTTTACAAGTGACAACAGATAAATATACATCATACAAACATAAAATGGACCAAGAGTTCTTTTAGACCTTTTAACAGGCTGTTTTCATATTGTAGAAAATTTCAAAGGAAGTACAACCCTTACAACATTAAGATGGTGTGAAGAAGTACCTATGAGCGATTTCCCAAGCAGCATCAACAATAACCAACATCCAGACCAGAGCAGCAGTACAGGAAATGCACAAGCAAACAAACTACCAAACCCTTATACAACTCTATTTTAACCCTTAAACTTGAAACTTTTGTACTCAAAACTCTCTAACTCTCAGTATTTTTTACTCCTTTTCTCCCCAAATTTTGATCTGAAGCTTTCAAGTTTTTAGAGTGAAAAGGTGTTGTTTCAAGTGTTCTCTGTGTCGTGAATTTCTTGTGTAGTCTGCCTGTGTTCTCCTTTATAGAGAAAGAAAGTAAAAGAGCTGCAGAACACAGCTGGTTTTTCATGATACTCCACCCAAGACAATAAATACAATTACCTTTCTTGTGTTTGGTCTCCCACCAACCAAAAAGAAAGGCTGAACATTACCCATTTTGTGCTCCCCTAGCCCCAATGTTGACTTGTGATTCCTTTTTACCTTATCAGACAAAGTACAAACCATGTGAAAATCCCTTCTTCTCGGCTGACTCTTGTACCAATATTTGACTAGTGACTCTCTTTTATTTTTAACTTTTAACTTTTCAGATTTGACTCAAGCCCATGGTGTACCAAAACCAAAGCCAAACCACACAACTAAAAAGAAAGAAAACTCCATTAAAGCCAAAAGAAGTCACCTGGACACCCCCTGGACTCCAAATTTCTACTTGCTTAAGCAAATCAGTAGCAAAACACTCACAGGAGGCAAACTAAACTAAGTACTCAAACTAACTTACTATCATGCTTGAAGAACCAAATCAGCACTTGTTTATTCAAACTCAAACTAGAAAAAAGGGAACAAACATCACAGGATCGCACTTTAATTAACATAACGAGCTTTAGACTGATTCTCATATTCAAGTAATTCCCACGCTTGACAAGAAACAATACAACTCATCCACTATCACCAAGTTTCAATCAATCGGGTTCACTATGTAATTCGCACGATAATCAATGGCCAATTCATACTTAAACTATGACAAAACAAGAAACGACTTCATGTAAACAGATCGCCAATTCAACTCAAACTCGCACAACAGTTTAAATCCATGCCTAGTGTACGTTCAACGGGATCATTCTTAATCCGAACAAACTGGAGAACAGATGTACAGACACAAGATTCACATAAACTAACTAACAAACACGAACCATCATTCATTCATAAATCAACTCATTGAGCCAAAGCCATGAATTCATTTGATAAAAAACAAGCATACAAGATGATTTGAATTCAATGACAACTAAAACAAGATCATATAATAGCATAAAACGCTAACATAAACTAAACAAAACAGAGATGGAAAAACAAGAAATTGGAATGCCTTTCTAACCCGTCATTGCCCATCAACACGACTGCTGCCTCGCTGCCCTCGCGACGCCACTGCCTGGATGTCGCCACCACTGATGCTGCCTCGGTTATCGCATTTAGCTTACTGCCTCAACATCCACAACACTCAACAGCCTCCAATCAAACCCCACGCACTACACGCCATCACTGGACATCAATCACCATCATAGCAGCCTCATCACAGCCTTGAGCTCACTGCTCGAGCTAGCTCTAATCAGCCACCACGACCACTAATGTTCTCATCCACACCAAACTCCAGTCGCATCGCAGCATAACAGTCATCAAAGCAAACATCACCTCTGTGAATCGCCTCGAGCAGCTATGTCGTCATCGTTAAATCAACGGCCCTCATCACTGCCTCACCATGCCACAGTTCCCACGCTATTGTACCATCTTTGCCTCGTCGCACCACTGAATCGAGCCTCGCCATATCAATACCCAGAAAAATCACAGCCCCTCCGCCTCACATTAGCGTCACAGCCACCAATTTTGCTATTTCAACACCTCGACAATACGTAAGCATCACAGCACCACCATAAACAGACCCCCAAAGATGCTCAAACACGTCTCAAGTTCACGACATCCTCACGGCACCAATCATCACAGCCTCCAATCCAAAAACATTGAAACATTTCAGTCTCGATATGACACATTAAAAATGGGGAAGGAGAAGAGGACCCGACCCGCCGTTGTTGCTCGAGTTCAAACGAAGGAGAGTTTACCTTCGCCGGAGTTATGATTTACCCGATTCCTTAAGCCTCGGTTGACGCAAATCGGTTCAGAATTGAGAAAATTAGGCATGGATCGGGGATGAGGGGCGAGAGGCGGTTCTGGGAGTGTAAGATTTGGCCGGAGGATGGCCGTCGATGGTGGTGGATGGCATCGGCTTCTGTGAATCGGCCATTGTTCCTTTAGTTTTTGTTAAGAATTGGGAAAAGTGGAGTAGAAGGGAAATTAAAACTGATGGGCTGGCGGGTCAGGCTTGACTATTGGGCTTGATTAGTTCTCTTTCTGAATTTACAAATGGCCACTAAACTAGTACTTGCTAACAAAAATGACCCACTTAAGCTAAATAAACTAGCTCAATAAATTAATTAAAATACATACTTGAACAAGAAACACATAAGAAAATATATTAACTAGCACAAAACATCAAGTAGAAATTACTTACACAATACAATATTTTTGATTATTTTTCTTCTTTTCCAGAGTTAAAGATAAAAATCCAGAAAATAGACAAAGAACACATGATAATTAAGACGACTATTTTATGCAATTTTTTGGAATTTTGGTGCCAAAATTAGGTGATTACAGCTGCCCCTCTTAGTAACACCTGGATAGATCTCAACTGTATATGCCCTAATATTATTTCTAAATTCATCAGTTTGGATAATGAATCGCAGCGAATCGGACGCCTAATCAACACATCAGCATCGGAGTTAAAAGGAAGTTCTAGAACCTTGGGGAAGATTTGAGAAAGTCGACGGAGTTTTTTTTACGGCGGGTGCTAGAGTTTTCTTGAGAAAGTTTTGAAACAATAGAGTCCTTCTCGTGGATAAAGCCTTTGCCTCCAAAATTAACTACAATTTTGATTAACCATGAAAATACTTAACAGAGCTCTATTGTTAAGTAGTATAATAACTAGTGTTAAACTTCTGTTCATATATAGAAGACAATTGGTATTCAATAAGATACTAATTTATTTGCCCACTTTTTGAAAATAGTGTTGGTATGTGTTTATGAGTATATTTGTATCATTTGAGACAGAAAGATCTAGTAACAGAGTTAAAGACAAATTACAATGGGGCAGGAACGGTAGTGAAGCTTTCACAGTGAAAGAGTACTATGCAAAATTAATGGGGGTGAAAATTAATTTAATGAGTGGTATCAAGTATCAACTAAATTGAAGTTTGGCGGTGGAAATTGATATGAAAACTAGAGCATCCATAAAAGTGGCTTCTTTTAGCTGGTTGGCAATCCTGACAATCTTCAAAAGCTTGGGTTCTTGGGCTTCTCTTGCCGAATTTATTGCCTATGACAAATTATAACAGAATAAATTTTTCAATTTTCAGTCTGAAACGGTATTGAAACAATATGATACAGTCTGAAACGGTATTGAAACAATATGATACAGTTTGAAATGAAATTGAAACAATATGATACAGTCTGAAACAGCTTGAACTGTGTTGAAACAATCTTGAAACTGTGCAGAAACAGTTAGAAACAATGCTGAAACAATTAGATACAATACTGAACACAACCTGAAAACAGTGCAGAAACAGTTAGATATAGTGCTGAACACAACATGAAACGGTGCAAAAACAGTTAGATGCAGTGTTGAACACAACCTGAAACGATGCAGAAACAGTTAGATACAATGCTGACACAACCTGAATCGGTGCAGTAACAGTTAGATACGGTTCGATACGGAGCAAAAATAGTGCAGATACAGCATTGAAACGGTCTGAAACCGCTAGTGAAAAAGTCTGACACAAAATGTAAAAAATAACATAAAACAATGCAAAAAATATGAAATAGTTTAAAAACAATGAGAAACAACGCACAAACGGGATGAAACAAATGCTAAAACAGTCTAGAAACAACTAGATACAGTTTAGAAATAGTTAGATACGGTACAAAACCACCTGAAACGATGCTGAAACAATCAGAAACAATGTAGATATAGTGAGATACAATTTGATACAAAGCAAAAATAGTGCCGATACAATGAGATACAACGCTGAAACAGTCTGAAACAACTAGTGAAAAAGTCCGAAACAAAACGTAAAAAATAATATGAAACAACGTAAAAAAGGTGAAGTATTTTAGAAAAAGTGAGAAACAACGCACAAACGAGACAGCATAAATGCTAAAACAGTCTAGAAACAGCTAGATACAGTCTAGAAATAATTAAATACGGTGCAGAACAATGCAGATACAGTGATATACGGGAAGATACAACGAGATACGAGGTAGTTGGTAGTTGAGAAATATCGAGATACAGTGAGATAGAACGAGATACAGTGAGGATGAGATGAGGAAAAATAAAATTAGGGGAAATGGGAGGAGCAAAAGTGAAATTGAGGGAGGAAAAGTGAAATTGGGGGAAATGGGAGGAGCAAAAGTGTTAGTGGGGGAAATAAGAGAAAGAATGCAAGGGTTTGTAATGTTATGGAAAAATATTGCTATATTTTTGCTATGTTTGTAATTAACTTGTATTTTCTTCTATATAAAGTTATTTTGCTAAAATATTGATATGTTTGGTAATTAAGTTCTAAAAATTATACTTTTATGTAAAAATTTCTATTTTTTGTCCCTAGGCCGTCACGTGTCCCATCCGTTAGCATTAAGATTAAATTTGATCAATTGTATAATAATGATAATTTATGGATGAATATTCAAATAAATGACGTTTTAAACCATTTATTGAAGTACGTGAATATTTTATCACCTTTATAAACAGCAGGTCATTTTTCATGCATAGCACCCATCCCTAAAATTACAAATTTAAGCGCTCCTTAAAAAAAAACCCTAGCTACCAAATCTCCCCCTTCCCAGCCGCCGGCAGATACCCTCCCCGCTGGTGGTGTCATTATTTTTTATATTTCACAGAATTTATGTTGTTGATTGCATCTAAATCACTGCTTTGGATAAGTTTATACACACACATCTCCCCCAAAAAATAAATTATACATGAATATACACAGATAAATGCGTAGGCAACGAGAAAAATACAAAAATATACACAAAAAAAATTTCATATAAACATCCTTAATACTAAAGAAATCTGAAAATTTATACAGATTTATTCACTCGCATATACACACTTGTACATATTTATACACGTATATAAACGTGCGGGAGGCTGCTACCTTGGAAAAGGGTGACATTTCGAGTAAGATTCGCAAATAGGAGCCGTTTTTGGTAATTTTCATGTGTTGCTTATTTTTTAGTATAAAAATCCCTTTTTTCTTTGGTTAACTACATATTCAAGTACTATAATTCCCAAATCACCCATCAGATTGTTCATCATCTTATTAGTCCACTAAAAAACAAATTTAAACCACAAAAAAAAGTTAAAAGAAACTGAAAGGGAGAAAAAATTCACTTGCTTTTGGTGAAGTGGTAAAAACCACAACAGGTAATAGGACATATTCTGAACAAAGTTACCACAAACAAAAGTCCATTATTCAATTGAAAATGGCAGAGGAACGGACCAATTATAGAGTTTGGAGCTATGTAGGTTGATCGCGTGCAATGACAGGGTTCATTTGAAGTGAGCACGAGACAAATCTTGTTCTTGGTCATAGGAGTAATAAAAAAGCGTTAGTTTGGGTTAAATGTTAAATGGCTTTATTATGTCGATCTGTCCTCTGTAACCTTCCACTTTCTCCTCCTCATCTTCCATTTCACCTAAACACCTCTATTCCTTGCCCTCCTAAAACCCACATAATTACATCATTGCCACTCCTTCGCTGCAAAACAACATCATCGTCAATGGAAAATCCACCTGAAGGGTATAGAAGAAACGTGGGCATTTGTTTAATGAATCCTTCTAATAAAAAGGTTTAAATATTTTTTGATAGTATTTATTATAAAGTACAGTAATTGATTTTATGTGTTTTATTTACTAGTTTATGTAAAATTTTGCAGATATTTTCAGCTTCAAGACTTGATATACCTAGTGCTTGGCAAATGCCACAGGTAAAAACTCTGTACATTTCAATTATTTCTTTTGTTTTATTGTTGGCTATTCATTATACGTCTAGTTGGCTGGGTCTGCGACACCACTTCTGGGATCTCACTGGGTATGTTGTTGTATTAGGGGGTGGGTGGGTGGCGTTGACAGGATTAAACATAGTGCTTCATAACTATTCAAATGTCCCTCCGTTCCAAACTGGATGACATATTTCGAATTTCGAGAGTCAAACGAGTTTATCTTTGACCGTAATATTTTCATGTCTTTTAAATATTTTGAATGATTAATTATTGTGACTTATAGTACTTTTTATGTAGTTTCTAAATATATAAATATCGTTTCAAAAAATTTAAAGATTATATGTTCAAATTCACAGTCAAAATGAACTCGTTTGATTCTCGAAATCCGAAACATGCCATCCTTTTTGAAACAGAGGGAGTATTTGTTCCATCAAATCGGCTTGACTACTTTAATAGTTGTCTTTTCATAATACATAAGTGGAATTAATATTTAAATGTTGTGTCCACTTAAATACCTTCGTATAACACCCAAAAATGTGACCTAGTGGTTACTGTAGCGGGAGGAAAACCACGTGGTCTTAGGTTTTAAATTCAAATTTGAGACGAAAATTACTAGGTGATTTCTTCCCATCTACCTAATCCTTGGTTAGAAGAGTTATCAGATACTTATGCTGGTGGGAGGTAGGTAGCAGGTATCGGTGGAATAGTTGAAGTGCACGCAAGCTGGTTCAGATACTACTGTCATAAAAAAAGGGTTAAGTGCCTTCATATAAACTGAGGTGGGCGGTATTTGGGCCAAGGCCTCAATTTGATCTTAATGCGTGAAGGTGAATTCTTATAATTTGATTAAACTTAACCATTGCGCCTACTAGTTATAACAGACTTACTACCATAATATAGTATCTGACATATGGATGGAAGTATTCCATGAGCATCTCATGGAAGCTGGAAGTACTAATAGGTCCCAAGTCCAAGAAGAGTCAAGTATCATTCTCTCTTTCCCTTGTTGATTAATTTAAGAGGACATTCACTAAACCTGCGAGCAACACAAAAGTGTTGCTAAACATGGTGCAATCTCATCTGAGAAAAAAGATGCATTAGGACAGACTATACTAGTGGACTCCTCTCTTGTCTTCTCGTAATTCTTTTACCTGAAGTTTGGGTACTCAATAATCTATGGGGATAAGGAAATGGATTAGACTGTTGTGGTGTTTGAAATTTAGATCACCCAGATGGTGCCTATGTTTGGGTAAAATAAATTCCAGCAAATATGAAGTATCAGAAGGGATTATGATTAATGAAAATGAAATTCCAATAAGCATGAATCTTTGACACCTGGCAGTTGAAGTGCAAACTGGATTTAAAGTTTATATGTACATAAGAAATAACTAATTATAGGCTAAGAAATGGTTGTTTAGGAAATGTTATATTGAGGCCCAAAATGTTTGACTAATGGACCATATGCTACCAATTGGCAGTTTTCAGTTTTTGTACCTTCCAAATGTGATTTTAAGCTTAACTCACGTGTATCCAAGCGTGTCCACGATCCAAAATAATGTAGATTGAATTAAATTAATTCTGTTGAGGCCCATGAGAAGAGATCATACTAATCTGGCTTGATGCCTCTGTCACTGAAGGCTTTTTGGCAGGTCTCTTTAACGCATCTGTATCAAGTCTGTTTATTATGTAAAATGAGAT
The DNA here is from genome assembly GCA_037355625.1 of Petunia x hybrida. Taxonomy (NCBI): domain Eukaryota; kingdom Viridiplantae; phylum Streptophyta; class Magnoliopsida; order Solanales; family Solanaceae; genus Petunia; species Petunia x hybrida. The sequence continues at coordinate 1,444,932 of JBBBVM010000317.1, read as the reverse complement.
GTAAAGTGAATATAACCAAATTAGAGTTTTATAATGATTTAAACTGCAGCTTTAAAGGCTAGAGAAGATCATTAGCCATCTTTCTGTTTAGAAACAACAAAGCTAAATTGCAAATTCCAATTCTCTATCGTAAATGCGCTTTGCATATCTTCAGAGTATGGTTTGTGCCATATGAATGTGAAAAGCAGGTCTATGCTTATTTCTAGTGAGCGGCTTGTATAGACTAACTTAAGCACTTAACATATCAAAGTTCAATTCTCTGAAGCCTTTAAAATCTTGCATCGGTACAAACTTTCTTATGCATTTTCCTTTTCCTTTGACTAATCTTTTAAGATTTCAATATTGGTGTTCCCTTTGCTATAAAAATTAGAATGTAACGCATCTCAAAACTTAGAAAAGCCATGTTTTACTCAGAATCTTGTTCCTCTGTGATAAAAGAAAATAACGAATATGTGGTTGTTTGAACCAGGGCGGAGTTGATGAAAGTGAAGATCCAAGAAATGCTGCCATCAGGGAATTAAGAGAGGAAACTGGGGTTACTTCAGCAGAAATTATTGCTGAGGTATAGAAGTAGATCCCGCTCTAATCTCTTAATGATTTTCGTGAAATATTTCCTTTGTCCTTTCATGGAAGGAAGGAGACGAGGAAAGAGTTGTAACAATTCGATAAATAGCTCTTTGGTTCGATAAATACTGCACCTACGAAAGGCTTCTTCTTAATTACGATCTCTTGAGTAGTATTAGGCTGATTATTGACGTTCTGAAACCTATGTAGGCTCCACATTGGTTAACGTATGATTTCCCACCAGACGTTAGGGAGAAGCTAAGGCATCAATGGGGATCTGACTGGAAAGGTCAAGCGCAGAAGTGGTAGGTTCCGTCCATCTAAATCAGCAAATGTGCACTAAATTGATACATAAACATGTTTCTTAGCAGTAACCTACATATTAACTTTTGTTTTGTCCTAAACACCGCAAACAAGTTTGTCAACCCTTGCCTGGTTAAAATACTTTATGTTGTATTAATCAGTGTGTCTATGGGAATGACCATAACAAAAAGCTAAAAGATGATGATAACAAAACAAGTGTCATTTACTAACTCATTAGTTTTAGCCGTTTCTAAATAAATTAGCCTTTGCATAATGTTCATGTCTATTAGTATATGTTATATTATTTTCCAGTGCATATCCTAAGTTTTTACATTTTCTTGTGGCATTTGCTTTTTGAAGCCATTTTTTTTTTGGGATAAGGTTAACAATTTTATTGATATTGGGAAAAGCTACCGTATACAAGAGGTATACCAAAAGGTAGAGAATCTACATCAAAATATGATTCTCTACAAAAGACACCCAATCATCTATATATTGGAATCTTAATGGTGCACCAAAAAGCTATCAAAGACGTAAGACTATTTCTCAAATGTACAAAATCATTTTCAACACCATCAAATGCTCTCCTATTTTTCTCTCCAAATTATCCACATAAGAGCTAGTGGTGCAACCTCCAATGCCCAACGTTTTTTTCTCTTGCTTCTACATGCCAAAAATATATTATGTTAGTGTTCGATGGTCAGCCTTAATGTTTTTTTTTTTCTGGGAAGATCATGGAAATGTGCTTTTCTTCCTTTCCTTTGTAGCCCTTCATCTCCCAGTTCTACCCTTTCTACTTCTCGGCGAGGCTCCTATTCTGAACTTCTAAAGTTTGTCTTAGGAAACATAGTAAAACAGCTTGAGAATTATTGGCACTTCTAATGCCCTGTGTTATCAAGAGCTTGGCCTCTATGGACGTACACCTTAAGATTGGGTTAATAACAAGGCTCCAACCTAGTTTACGAGCACCTCGCTTAATACACTGGGTACTTGCTACCTTCCATTGAGAAAGCTATCGCTGTTACTAAGGCTTGGAAAAAAGAGAATTGAAAAAAATAGGAACAGAAGCTCCAATTACCAACTTTAAGATTCTCTATATTTTCCAGAGTCAGGTCATATAGAGACATTTGTCATATTAGCAAGACCCAAAACCAAAGGTTTTTTTTTTTTTTTTTTGCAGTATATTGAAACATGGATCAAATTGTAAAGTGGCAGTGGGGTCTGCATGCTGTCAGCTTGGTGTGTATAATAGTCACATGTCATGCATGTGTTCTAGATGTTTTATAGGCGTCTTTGTCTGCTAGACCAGTTTTGGGTATCATGAAACTCTGCTTCTCATGTTCCTTGATAAAGGATCATGTATGGAGATGATTATTATATGGCTTGGTGTTGGGACACATAGGGGCATTTGTGGATACTGAGCTTCCTTAGTTCTGTTTCCTCTTTTTTATTTTTTTATGAAGTAAACAAATTTAATTAATAAAAAAAGCTCAATAACGCCCGCATACAAGGAGTATACCTAAAAACAAAATGTAGAAACCTTACAACAAAATGTGCTTTTCTACAAGTAAAACCCAATCCTCTATACAATACTAACAGGAATCTCATGTGTACCCCAAAAAGAAATAAGGGTTAAAAGACTACTTCTTATATGTACGAAATTTCTCTCTATACCCTCAAAAGCTCTCATATTTATTTCTTTCCAAATGGTTCTTATTTACTACTCTTTTGAGCGAATAAGTTATTTTTAGATATCACCTGTTTGCTTCTTTCACTTATACTCCCCAATCATCAATTGCACTGAAATACAATGTGAAAAAATTTTAGGTTTTTATTTAAGTTCACCGGAAAGGATGAAGAAATCAACCTTCTGGGCGACGGGACGGAGAAGGCTGAGTTTGGGGAATGGTCATGGATGTCACCAGAGCAAGTTGTTGAACTTGTGAGTGGACCTTTATTTCTAGAAGTTTCTCTGAAGCAAATTTCGGTATTAACTCCTCTTGTTTTGATTTTACCAAAAAATCTTCTCTGCAGGCAGTGGATTTCAAGAAGCCTGTTTACAAGGAAGTTTTATCTGTTTTCTCTCAATATTTCCAGTAGTGAAACTGACCATTTCTGAAGTGCAAAGTTTTAGAGGTTTGTATATCTAAAAAATTTTCTTTACTTGCACTGCTCTGGGACATTCTTTAGAAGATCTATTTACAAGTCCTCATTTTTTTTATTCTCATCAAAGGTTGAACTACTCAGGCAGGACCTCTGAATACTTTTTTTTTTTAATTATTATTATTATTATTTTTTTAACCGAGAAATCCTCGAGGGCTAGTGGGACATAGTTCAAAACTCGTCGGATGATGGGCTCGCCCCTCTACCTTCTCCACTTAAGTGCCATGCTTATGCAAGATTTAAATTCGTGATGTGCACCTAAACCACAAATCACGTGTTGCAATCTTTACCACTAGACCAAAGCCCTAGGGCCAGGACCTATGAATACTGATTGCTTTAATCAAAAATCATTTCTCCACTTCCTTGTGTGAGCAGTAATTTCTGGAATGTGATTTCATTCTTGCATGGTTATTGGAAGTCTCCATCCTCCTAGAGGGGAAAAAAAGAAGGAACAAGGATAGTCTCTCTTTCTTTTTATTCTACAATTAAACCAATGGAAGAGTACTTCACTTGGTCTAGAAGAGTGGATTTTGTACACATTTTGTAGTATATTTATGGGTTCCTAAAATTTGGAGACCAAGCTAAATTGCTATTTTGGATAGTTATGGAATTGATCAAAATTTTAACTAGGCCTTCGGTCCTCTGAGCTAGTGGTAAGAGCACAACGTGAGGTGTATGTTAAATATGTTTCGCATATTAGGTTAAATAGGTTTCACATATGCTCACTCTGTCGTAGACAAAAGCGTGATATTTAAGTGGAGAATTATTTTTCATCGAGTTTCCAACTGTGCGCCATTGGCCATTGAAGAATTTTGTGTATCAAAGAAAATGTCAATAGCTAACTCCACTCCCCCCTCCCAAAACCAAAAAGAAAACCAGAGTAATCATATGGTTTTCCTTGTGACAGTATTTCTCTCTCACACTCTCTGGTTAATTTAAACGAAATTGGAAACTACAGTATTTGACAAAGCTCTTTCTCGTTTGATGCTTAACAGGGTTTACTTGCCTTTGCTGTTACCATAACGACCGGGGGACAGCACAGATAGGTGTATTAAAACGGCTGTTGCTGCACAGAATGTAGGATATATAGCTAGCTGGTTTTAATGCAATGAATCTGTAAACTTGTTCTAATGTGTACAACTGAAAATCACATAGATGAGTACTGGGTTTACAGACGATCGAACTTTGGTCCATTGAGTTTATTGGATGTGATTTAACTTTTTTAGCACCTGAGCATTAGGTTAATTCAAATTACTCTTTGGGTGTTCCAGTGCTCAAAGATTGCCTGCTGTTTAAGAACGTAGTATCATCAAATTTTGTGTTGCGACAGAGGGTGTGGTTTTCGGTTCAACCCTTGGGAATTGAAAAGATCCCGATAGAGAGCACATCTTTAGGAAAAGGGTCTTATGCAGTGTGATTCTGGATTAGTTGGGGTTCCACTAAGGATATCGGATACCAAAATGGGAACAACAAGTCTAAGCACATAACAAACCCCCTCCGCGCCCTCGCCCCCAAAAAAATGGACTTGAGAACAAGATCAAGTGATCAAATTTACTTGTGCCATTTGTTTTGCCAAAACCAAACTAATGTGTAATGGAAAACATGTCCTTCCATCTAGTTTGAAGCTTAAAAGCCATTGTTTAGAAAAGATTGGCCTTATCACGACTGCTTATGATGCCAACAAAAGTTCCCAAATGATGTGACCAAATGCTACAACTCAAAAGTTCGAAAAAAAAAAAGAAGAATTCTCAAAATATTTATTTTGAAATCTTGATCAAATCAAATAGGCGTAGTTGATGACACAGGACCCTCTTGCAAAAGAAATTAACCTACACTCATGTATGCACTTCCTAGTGAATATGTAAATACGTTGAATATATTCCTTCACACACAATGTTATACATTCCACGTCTAATTTATCACATTACCATAATAAATTAATATGCTCTGATATAGACATATGCATATAATATTTATTTATAAATTTCTAAATGATTTGTTAAGCAGCCTAAGAGAGCGTTACCCAATTTAGGAAACAAAAGAACTACTTATCAGATAAGATAGGGTAATCTAGTAAGAATAATTTTTATTTTACTTCTTATTTTATCTAAGACAGAATTGACTTACCCTTTCTGTCAAATATAATAGATAGTATACGTTACCCAATTTCTTTAAACAGCAATTAGGGTAAATCATTGACTTAAATGCAAACTCCCACAGTTATTGCACTTCCATTAATATTAGGATGTAACGATTTACTTCCATTTTCTTTAACGGACAATTGTAAGATTTTTTATAACTGTAAAACGATAAAACTTACGTTGGCAATGACTCTATATGTATATCTTTTTCTTTTATCCACGCAAGGCTGACTCACTTTTCCTTGTACGTTTTTTAGTTTAGGACTCCAAGTGTTTTTTTATTACTACAAAAGGGCTTTCTTGTTTCACTATAAAAATCAACTTTCTCAAAGTTCGTAAAACAAGCAAAGTTTCATAGCTTATTTTTCTTTGTTTATTATTATTATTATTATTATTATTATTTGCAATTTGTGCTTTCTTTCTCAAGTCAAACATGACTATCCTCGTTGCCCAAACTGAGCATGGTATTCTTCTTTCTATTTTTTTTTTAATTTGTCTCTCTTTTTCAATGTACTTTTTTAACCTTTTGAATTGTTTATCATGTCGTAATCTTTGTGATGTAACCTTCTAATGTCACTTAATACGTTATTTACATATACTTGTGTAGCGTGACATGTTATTTTCTTTGATATGTCAATTAACCTACTTATGTTTCCGGATATCTTATGGCATTTTTTATGTCTACTGATATATAGACACTATTGAGTTAACTTTTGTTGTTACAAAGACTACTTTTATAAGTACTTTCATGCAAGAAACTGAAAGTTGAATGACTATCATAAAATAAACCTATCTTTTTGTCTTCGTGATCTTGCTCTCAGTAGGAGCAGAAGTGGAGAGCAAGAAGCTGACCAGTTCTGATGGTGAGGATTTGTTTCTTGATGGTGGATTTGTTGTGCCAAAAACTGTTTCAAATGATGGGTTTGTTGTTCCTGGCAACAATGCATTTGGAAACTCATTCAGGTCAATGTTTTCTCAATCAGTACAATTAATCTATACAACTTATGAAATGTATATATTTGTATTTGTTCTAACATTAAAAACTATCTATATATGCAGGGATTATAGTGCAGAGACGGAGAGGAAAAAGATTGTGAAGGAACTATATCGACAGAGCCACATTAACCAGACATATGATTTTGTAAGAATCCAAAAACAAATAATCTTGAAATACATTTGTTTGATGATAACTAAATTGAACTATTTTGGATTAAAAACAGGTGAAAAGGATGAGGGAAGAGTATGGAAAGTTGAATAGAGTGGAGATGAGCATATGGGAGTGTTGTGAGCTTCTGAATGATGTTGTGGATGACAGTGATCCTGATTTGGATGAACCCCAAATTGAGCATTTGCTGCAAACTGCTGAAGCTATTAGGAAAGATTATCCTAATGAAGATTGGTTGCACTTGACTGGCCTTATCCATGGTTTGTGCCTCTTCTTATATCCAAATGAGTAGAATAGGAAAAAATAGGATCCAAGGGTCAAATTTTCTCATGTACTATCCGAAATTAAGCAACTCCTCTGTTATACAGAGCATTGCTAAACGTTGGATAGTATGGTAACATCTTTGGCCATTTTCCCAATAAGATTTGATACGCTTAACGGTTATGCTGACATAATTCTTGCCCAAAATGTTGTAGATCTTGGCAAAGTTCTTCTTCTTCCTAGCTTTGGAGGGCTTCCTCAGTGGGCTGTTGTTGGTAAGAATTTCATCATACATTTTATTGAGCAAATTTCTTCTCAAGCATGTACTTAGTTTGTTAACCAAATTGCTTATGATAGGTGACACATTCCCCCTTGGCTGTGCTTTTGATGAATCAATAGTGCATCATGAGGTCTTTTTCTTCTTCATTTTTCTTATATATCTTTTTGCTGAGCATGTTTCTTTATTCCACTTAGAACTTCATTTTTCTTACTGCTCAATTGCCCATTCTGCAGCATTTTAAGGAAAATCCTGATTACCATAATCCAGCTTACAACACCAAATATGGAGTTTATTCTGAAGGATGTGGGCTTGATAATGTGATGATGTCTTGGGGCCATGATGATTATATGTACTTGGTATGAGCTTTTCTTATTCAAATCAATCTCTTACTTAGTTAAATTAATGTAGAACTATGTCTGGTTTACATATGTTTAATTATTTAGGTGGCAAAGGAAAATAAAACCACTCTACCATCGGCTGCATTATTCATCATCCGATACCATTCCTTCTATCGTAAGCAATCCATGATTAACTCTTTTCGTTCTTGAAAAATGTTTATTGACTTAATTAGTATGTACTAATTTTGAACATTTGTTATGTAGCTCTGCACAAGTCAGGGGCATATACACACTTGATGAATGAGGAGGATCATGAAAGTCTCAAATGGCTTCATATCTTCAAGTGAGCTTTTGTTTTCCCTTTTATATTTTATTCTTCTTGATGACATTCTCCTTAGAATAACGTTTGACTGAGTATTTATGATGGTGATTGACAGCAAATATGATCTGTATAGCAAGAGCAAAGTTAGGATTGATGTGGAGAAAGTGAAACCTTACTACATGTCCCTCATTGAGAAGGTAAGTTTTCACTTGGCACACTAGTTGACTATGCCTTGATCGAAACTCAAGTTGAGATCGGCTATGTAAATCCTTACTGACTATGCGATCCATTAAGCTCGTCTTTGTTCTGCTTATTGATCTACAAAACACATTTTGATTGCAGTATTTTCCAGCCAAGCTGAAGTGGTGAGATATCAGAACTGGACAGTTATGCTTGCAGCTTGCGGCTACTACAAACAACATCCAAGAACTTGCTTTGGGATTTTCTTTGTGCAGTTATTTTAAGTTTTCGTTTGTCTTTTTCTTTTTCTTTCTAGGGGTGAGGTGGGGCTGGGGTTAGGCATGGTGTTTCCTTGTGTAACTGCCATGAAAAACTATGTTCCTGAAATTTGTCATAAATGAAAGTTTCTTTTGTTCAAAATATATTTGTTGTGCTAAATCTTCCTTCCCCTCTTTGGCAAAATGCTGAGAAAAATGTATTAAAATACAAGATCTCAAAATAATATCATATTTGGAACAGTTAAAATGAAGTATGTTGAATCAAAATTTTATACAGCTATCCTACAAAGCAAAAAAAAAATTGTTCCTGAAACAGAGCTCTTTTGACTACACTGTTCCAAGAATCACAGTTCCCCTGGTATCACATTGTATAGACAGTCTAAGGAGTTGTTTACAGTCTGAAGAAAAGATACTGTTAACATTAGTACAATGTACAATCTTCTTTCTCGATCCAAAAGAGAACACAAAAAATCTCTACTGTCTATGATAAAAAATGCGTTCTATATGGTCATTAACGATTCCTGCAACAATCTCTGGAGAAAACCTACTCATCATATCATCCCTTGCCTGCTTACCTCTAGCCTTAGCTTCCTCATGATTTCTCATTACATTCCTCATTAGCATTTGCAGCTTATCAACAGAAGGTTCAGCCCATAAATGTCCTTTAAATGGTCCTTCTGTGACTTCACTCATTCTATCCACAGGCAATGGGTAGCTATTCTCTTCTGTCATGAATTCAGTTGGCCCTGACCAATTTGTAGCAATCACTGGCAAAGTCATTGCCATTGCCTCCACAATAGGCCTACCCCAACCTTCACCTCTAGATGGTAAAACAAATGCATTAGCAGCCTTGTATAGCCTAGGCATATCAACCTGAGCTATATGTTCATCAATCACATACACTCGAGCCCAACCATCTCTCGGCTCTTCCAAATCCGACTTCTCCACATAATCAACAATTTTGTTTCCAAAATCTCTATCAGAATGATACGGATTTGTTAACAGATACAACACTACATCATCACCTCCAGAAAACTCCTTCAAGTAAGCCCTCAACAAAACATCCCATCCTTTCCTATATTCCCACTTGAAAATACTCAAGAAAACAAACTTTTCTCCCATATTCAATCCATTTGGCAACAACCCCATCACTAAATTCCCTATTGACACAAGTACTAAGGCCTCATACTTAACCGGATCAAAAAACTCAAGATCAACAGGCTGAACAATCTTAACAATCTTCGACGGATCAACCCCACTTTCGACAAAACTTTTCACATGAAAATCAGTAGGAACCCAAACAAAATCCATAAAATTACACCTTTTCACATGTTCAACATTAACTCTATCAGTCTCAAACATAGTCCTACCAATAACACCCTTAAAATGACCATAACCTATAGGTGGACAAGGGGTTGTATCAAAAAGTGGAGGGTACCAAGCACCAGGTTCACTATGACAAATCACAACAGTTTCATTCACTCTACATTCTTGCGTTTGGTGTAATTCAATAGCTAAATTTCTCATTTCTAATGATAAACCATCCCAAAATTCCACATTTTCAAGATCACCATGTTGTTCAATTTTCAACCTAAAGATTGAATCTTTTTTACTATTTATTGAGTAATTATGTAATGCTAATATGTATGACCAAGATTCTGAACTATACCCACCACCTGAAAGAAATGGAGCCATCCATAGAACACAATATGGGGTATTGTAAATGGAGTTTCTCGAATTTTGTTTTTGAGTATTCGGGGTACGGCCCTTTCTCGAACTATGCGTGAATGCTGGATGCTTTGTAAACCTGCCGAGTATTTTGTAATTTTTTGTTTTGATAATAGTGAATGAAATTGCTAAAAGGAGTATCAAGATTGAGAATAGATAAAAGGGTTTGAATTTTTTGATTGAAGGAAGAGTCCAGCCAGTTAGTGGTGGTGGTTGTGGTGGGTGATGGGGAGAATCTGGTGGTTGGTCTGAATCCATCAACAATTTTTAGTTTGAAAATTGTGGAGATTTGGGAAATTAAGCTGATGCGTAGTGAACGAGGTGTTTCAGGGTGGTACTAGTACTATTTGGATCTAGTTCCCGAGTATTGCAATGTGTGTCTAACAAATTCGATAAAAATTAACGGGCAAGTATGTATTTTGCCTGTTTTCTTCGAAAAAGTTGTTTCCCGAACACTTGCTAAAGTAATGAATCACTAATACTATAGAGTTTTCTGCTTATACGAAGATTAATTTTCTTTTTAAATTTCTGAATTTAATGTACTGAAAGTATGGGGGAGGGGTGAATTACAAATTTTAATATTTTTAAACAGTTTCAGTCGATCAATTCTAAGACAGTTTGTAGGAATAATTAAAGTGCGATAAAGTGAAGGGCACAATCAGAATTTTTATACTGATTTAGAACCAATGTGGTTCCTAGTCCAGTCCACTTGGGTCACAAGGGATTTATCTCTTCGGCTCTTTGTTTCTTCAAGTTACAGTGTTATAGCTTGTGTAGTTTTTCCTTCGCTCACCACTAATGATATTCACTTGTGGGTTTTGTTACTCGCTCACCACTAACGTACTATAGTTGGTTTTACAGACTTTAACCAACATACCGACACTAATCTTACTTTCACTCTTGACTCTCTTTTCCTTTCTTGTACAATAGTAAACTCTTAAGAATACAATGTGTTTAAGAACTTGAAAGAGAATGTTAGAAAGTACAAGGTTTCGTAAAGAGCTTAAGGAGAGTAGACGTAGAATATATAGTGTCAAGTCTTCAATGTGAACACATCTTCTTGCCAGTCTTAAACTTGATATAAGGAGATCTTAATTTCCAAGTTGAAGAGATATGTCGACCCAATGAATTTGATCCTCATAAAGGGTTTTGGTTTCCTTTTTATAAGAATAATGTCACGGCCCTAGACTCGCTCTAGGCGGCGTGTCGGCACTTAGACAATTGCTACCCAAAAGCAACGCCCAAGTTCAGCCTTGGAACCTATTTAGAACACCTAAAGTGTCAAGGTAAGATCCTTGGATGATCTTTAAGTCAAGTAAGCAAAGTAGCCAAGTATTTGCACACGGTTAAGGCACAAGTTGTTAGCAAAATGACTTGTATTAAGATCAAATATTTTGTACAAAGAAAGAAAAGCTAAGGAACTTGGTTGGATGCTAGGTTACAATGCTAGACACTATTTAGAAGACTTAGATGTTGGACAAGTGCAAATGAAATGCCTACTCCTATTTATACTACTATAGGAAAGGTTCTAGACTACATTAATTAGGTAGAAGTTAACATGCTCTTTCTTGGCTCTTCTAGAGTGTTCCATAAGTTGTTGGTTCCTTCCAACATCAGCCAATGTTCTTCCACGATCTAGATACTTTTACATATTTCAAGGAAGCCCTAAGTCAAGGGCCTTCAAGGTTCTAGAGTCTTCCACACCTTAGACCACTCTTGGCCTCTCTAGAAGCTTCCGTTGCATTATTTGGCTCATGATGTGGCAGGACGTCACACTCTCCTCCACCTATATTTGTGCCGCCCTCGGCACAAAGCACCGACACATACGCGCGAACCTCATCTTGACGCTACCAAATATCTTTGTCTGTTAGCCATGATGCCCTATGGAGTAGTTCGCCTACCCACGTCACAAGATACCGGTTACCTTTCTTCTTGCCCTGTTTGTACTTTGGACGACTCGCAATTATGGTCTCGATCCTCCGCCCATCGGATACCTCCCTTTGTTCTTGGCCTGAATCTCCCCATGAATCAACCAAGTCTAGTAGTTTCTCAAGCACCGGGTCCATACTTCCACTTCCTACTTGGCTGCCCTCCGTGGTCCCAGCCTTGCTAGCAAGCTTGGCCTCCTTGCTTGGTCCATTGTCTAAGCGTGATACCGTGCCACCACTTTGCAACTCGTCATCCTTTTCAACCATATCCGCCCAACTTTTCTTGCTGCCACCATGATCCCTATGCATGGCACCAGGATAGGCCATAGTATCCTCTGCTCCCGGCTTAGATTCCAACCGCATCCCATCAATGCAGGCGGTCTCTTCTGTATCACCCTCGTATGCTTGCGCAAAATCCCCAACCATTGCTGCAAGCTTCCCTAACTCTGGGCATTCCCTCGCCTGATGTGGCCCTTTACAAAAGTAGCACCCTCCCTTGGGCACATACTTGCCACCATTGTTCGGCCCCTTGATATTGCCCTTGGACCCCTGTCCGTTATGGGATGGCCCATTGCCATTGCCCCCATGTACCTCGGCTATGCCTTTCCCTTTGTCCTTTTCATGACTTCCCCCGCCCTTTTCAGTGTTGCTCCCTATGGACTTGCAAGGCTCTATCTTGAAGTCAATGAGCGACTCAGCTACCGCTATGGCCTCGTCCATATTGGCTATGTGATGTCTTCTTAACTCCTGCTTTGCCCAATTTTGCAACCCATCCGTGAAGTAGAAGAGTGAATCTTCCTCGGACAATGTTGGGATTTGCAGCATCAAGGTAGTGAACTCGCGCACGTACTCCCGAATCGTGGTCGTCTGTCGGAGCTCCCTTAGCCTCCGCCTAGCCTCATACACCACGTTCATCGGGTAGAACTACTTCTTCAACTCCTTCTTGAACTGCTCACACGTCTCAATCTTGCATAGCCCCTTCTCCATGTCGGCACATTTCCGATGCCACCACAGCGCGGCAACCTCGGTCAAGTACATTGAGGCGTTGCGTACCTTGGCAACTTCGTCGTCCTCCTTGACTATCTCAAAGTACTTGTCCATCCTCCAAAGAAAGTCGTCCACCTCGCGTGCATCTCGTACACCGCCATACTCATTTGGCTTAGGACCTTCACTTTAGCCTCTGGTGCAAGTACCACGCCCCTGGTAGTCCCGACTATGGTCCCCTCCAAGCTCTTTCGCAAGGCCTCCATTTGCCCTTGTAGGTCAGCAATGGTAACCCCGAGCATATCTTCCAACTCGCGGACTCTCCCTTTGTGATACTCCTCCTCCTTGAGTACCTCCATCATGGTCCGTTTAAGTTCCTCCAACTCCCCCAACGACTTGGTTCTCTAACATAGTGAGGTTGGACTCCATGGCCTCCACACGTCGGTTCAAGGTGCCAAGACTAGCTTCCAAAAGCTCCACCCGACCACTAACGTTCCCCAAGGATGAACCATTAACCCCCTCATCATCAACCACATTTACTTTTGCATCGATTGTGACCTCCGCTTGCGTATCGCGCGCTTTGCTCGTCCCTCGCTTCCTTGTTTTCGTCCCCGCAACAGCATCTCTACCACGAGAAACTTCCTCCAAGGAAATGTTAGTTTCCTTATCACTTGACATAATTTCTCTCCAAAGGAACCACGTAAAACACTCTCGGTGTTGACCCGCTCTGATACCACGTTGTCACGGCCCTAGACTTGCTCTAGGTGGCGTGTCGACACTTAGACAATTGCTACCCAAAAGCAACACCCAAGTTCAGCCTTGAAACCTATTTAGAACACCTAAAGTGTCAAGGTAAGATCCTTGGATGATCTTTAAGTCAAGTAAGCAAAGTAGCCAAGTATTTGCACACGGTTAAGGCACAAGTTGTTGGCAAAAGGACTTGTATTAAGATCAAATATTTTGTACAAAGAAAGAAAAGCTAAGGAACTTGGTTGGATGCTAGTTTATAATGCTAGACACTATTTAGAAGACTTAGATGTTGGACAACTGCAAATGAAATGCCTACTCCTATTTATACTACTCTAGGGAAGGTTCTAGACTATATTAATTGGGTGGAAGTTAACATGCTCTTTCTTGGCTCTTCTAGAGTGTTCCATAAGTTGCTGGTTTCTTCCAACTTCAACCAATGTTCTTCCACAATCTAGATACTTCTACACATTCCAAGGAAGCCTTAAGTCAAGGGCCTTCAAGGTTCTAGAGTCTTCCACACCCTAGACCACTTTTGGCCTCTCTAGAAGCTTCCGTTGCATTATTTGGCTCATGATGTAGCGGGACATCACAATAAGGTGAGCCGTTGTGATCTCAAATTCTCGATCAAAGTATATGATTCACTTTTAATGAGCGGATGCTATTGGTATTTTCCATTGCCAATATCCTATTTATCATCGATGACTCCAAGGCAGCCACCCTGGTTGGTATTGGTGTGTGGGAATGGGAATGGCTTCAAAAAATTCTTCTCATATGCTTTCCAAGTTAGTGATCTCGATCTAGTTAATATAGGATCCTTGATTGTTGATTAGATAGGACGTTCTTTCCTTGTAGGCCTCTTGCGCCCAGTCAACTCTTCTGATTAATGTTTCCTTTTGTTAAGCTTGTAGTACAAAGTCTTTCTCCCTTTTCTATAAGGCTTGAATTCTTTTGTTCCTACAATATTATGGAATATACTTAGTTATCAAATTTACTGATATTTAATATTGTTATCATCAAAACGGGACTCAACAATCTTCCCCCTTTTTATGGTGACAATACTTGAGAACTTATGATACTTCCCTATTATAAATTGTTTGATTGATTACTCCCCTTGAATTTATGCTCCCCTGTCTTAAGGCTTTTCTGCATATTTAAACAAGACAGGTTCTATGTTGTCGACTCATAGTAGAGTTCTTAGACGACTACTATTGTAAACATATCATGACAAACCTTTTAGAGCATAATAGTTCAACTAGGATGAGTTCTAGTCGACTCAAAATATAACATTGCCATGAAGTTAACTGAGAATTCAGTACTTAAACATGCATAGTTGCATAAGCATTCACAAGCAAGCTACATAGACATTGAGTTTCCGACAGAGCATAGCAGTATATCATAAAATATTCTTCCCCTTTGGCATCAATAAAAAAGGAGAGAGCAGAATTTCAGAAATAACAATCATAACACAAAACAAAAATAAACTAATCATCCAGATTTTCAGTACCATGCCAGATAATAGCGAAGAGTATTGATGATGTTGCGAGCCATGGTGTCAATACGCTCATGGATAGTGAAAAGACTAGCACGAGCATCACGAGCAGTTTGGGAAAGATTCAAACGCAACAGTGTAACATCAACCTTTGTGGACTTGGTGTCGTCCTTGATTTTCTCGAGATTGAACTGGGAAGACAAAAACAGGTCTTTCAGTTTACCAAGTGTTTCTTCAACAACAGCTAACCGAGTAACAGCCTTAGGCGTATCAGCAACAGGCTTATCAGCAGAGGGAACATGAGTAGAATGAGCAGGGTTGGAAGAAGCATGAGGAGGGTCCAACTCAGGCTTTTTGACCCAAGTGTCCCCAAGATGTACATAGCCCATACTCGCAAAGGCACGAGCATTGTAACACTGAGAGATGGAAACTTCAAGATGACCAGAGACATGCACATGCAGATATTCTAGGATATGGAAGATGAGCATATCATAAGGGAGACAGCCGGAACTATTGCTATCATCAACAAATTCAATCATATAGCTAAGGATCCACCAAGACAGGTTCAATTTGAGTTTAGAGACTAACAATAGACAACAAAAGTGTCTCGTTGAGACCAGAGAGCTAAAGGACCCAGTGCGAGTAAGTATGGTGGTGGCAGGGCTAAAACACGAGTTTCTAAACTGAGAGAGTGAGGCTCTAATTGACCATCAACAAGAGAACGGACTTTGAGACCAGTTATGCATGACTTTGTTTGTTCAAAGAAAACCTCAAAATCAGTATGCCAAGAATTTTTAAAGCAGTTAGAGTAACCAGAAAAATTAGCAGACATGATCTTTTCAAGGATTTTGCAATTTAAGAAAATACGCTTGCCTAGCACTAAGAATTCTACAACATTACTACCACAAGAACGCAAATTTGTGTAGAACATACGAACTAAGTCAGGATAGGAAACAGGACAAACAAGAGAAAAGAAATTGTTCCAACCTTAAAAATCAAGGAAGGTTTTGACATGACAGTCAACAGATTCGATGGCATCAAGATCTACGATGCGACCAACAGCAATGCGACGAGTTTGAAGCTCACCCAATTTCTCATGATTATTATCCCAGAAATTTTGGTCATTATCAAGAGGAATGGTAGGTTGACAGTTTTGGGCTTTTTGGGAGTAGGACCAGAAGAGTGTTCTTGCAGAGGACGTTTGCCGGATTTCTTCGCAGATGAAGGAGAGATGAAGGAGGCAGATTCATCTTGATGGGAAACATGAGTGGATTTGGAGGAGGCGATATTAACTGGGGAGACGGAGGAGCGAGTTTGTTTGCAAGTTCTGGAACTTTTTCTGGTGGGAACAGTTTTGGGTTTAGAGGCATTGAGAGAGAGATGTGAAGTAGAGTAGGTGGTGGAGTGTTTTGGAAGATGAAGTGAATGAAGAGAACTAAAAAACTGATGAGTTTTATGGAGAAGTGGGAAGACAAGACACTTCTGAGGAGTTGAAAAGAAAAAAGGGAAAAGGGCGTCGGTTGGGAGAATCAAGGTGAGCGTGTTCACATAATAAATAATTGCACAGATATGTTCAAACACTCACAATTAATTATGGCATACACATGTAAATTTATTGTATTTCATTAAAGTTCTGTTATTGATTTTGTTTATATCATTGCTTTTGGACAAGTTTATACACACAAATCTCCCCGAAAAAAATTTATACATGAATATACATAGATAAATGCGTAGGCAATGGGAGAAATACAAAAACATACACAAAGAAAAGTAAAAATTCATATAAATATCCTTAATACTAAAGAAATCTAAAATTTATACAGATTTATTCACTTGCATATACATACTTATACAAATTTATATAATTTTATACACGTGTATAAACTTGCGGCAGACTGCTATCTCTGAAAAGGGTGACATTTCGGGTAAGATTCGCAAATAGGGATCATTTTTGGTAATTTTCGTGTGTTGCTTGTCTTTTAATGTAAAAATCCCTTAATTTATTCCATATAAGATTTTTACCTTGTATGTCCAGTGACTTTTATTTAGAACTAAAAATAGCCATATTTAAAAATATTTACCCGAGCTGGCCATTTGACTAAAAATATTTCATTCTATAGCCGCAGTATACCCTAAGCTGGTATACCTTCATAACCACAATATACCCCAAGCTGGTATACCCCATAGCCACAATACACCCCAATGGTATACAGTATACACTAATGGTATACAAGTTTGATTTGTTACAATATAACCATGTCTCTATTGTATACCTTTCTAATATACAGTATACCTCAATGGTATACAAGTTTGATACCCCAATGATATACCCCAATATTGTGGTCGTGTGGCTACAGAATATTTAAATAAAACTTAGGCCATGATTGGTAATATTTTAATGTAAGCTGGCTACTTTTGAAAACTTCCCAAGTTATACAAATTATTAAGAGTAATTTACACTATATACTCATACATCTGAAACTAATTACCCAACATACCCACACCAATTCTTTATACCCATAAATTTAATAATATTTACACTATACCTATTTCCCTATTTCCCTCCAAAAACTAATTACAATATTCAGTTTCTCTCCAAAATCGATCCTTACCCCCATTTTCCCATCTGATTACATTTCGTTTCCCCCATTTCTCTCAAAATTGACCCGTTTTCCCCCTTTCCCCATCTGATTACATCTCTCAAATCCATGATTCAAACCCCTGCTTTAATTGATTTCAACCCTTTCTACTAAAATGCTAAACCCTAGTTCAAAATTGAGCTTGCAACATGTTTACCAACGTAAACGTGCGAACCGTCCTGAATCCTCTAGTTTTCCACCGATTGCAAACAATATGGAAATCGTTACTGTTGGTGCGAATGAGCCTAAGGTACTTTATGATGTCAATCTTCCTATTTTTTGTATCACTATTACGTTTTATTATGTATACTTATACTTCTGTAGTATTTGGTTTACCACAAAGATATACAAGTTTTAGTGTGACAACTTTTGTTCTGTATACCTTTTTATTATGCAGTATACCCTAATGGTATACTTCTTTAAGAAAAAAATAGTATATTGACAGTTTATTAACAGTTGATCAATTGAGAAATTTCCCATGAGAAAGTGTAACTTACATGTCAATGGTGTGGAAAGAAAGGTCACAATCGGAGTTTATTGATGTTTTTTTTTTTTCATAAAGAGTATTTTGTACAAATGATAAGAGGTTATTTGAAATATTTTGGAGCATATTTTTGAATACCCACCATTGTTAAGCTTTGAGCTCTTGAATCTGAAATTTTAATTCTTCATTTGTTGTTTGATTCGAAGTGGGTATTACAAAATATTATCTCTAATACCTTTATAAAGTTCATACGAAAATTTAATTGTATTTAGAGCTGATTTGCGGTACTTGAGATCAAAATTTTTTGTTGAAAATCAAAGAAGTATTTCTAAATTGTATGCTGCTATAATGTACAGTTTACTGCAATAGTATACTGATACAGTATAGAATATCATAGTGTATTAGTTGCTATCAAATAAATATACTTTTTAGTACGGTATACCTCGTTGGTATACTGTATACTATTTTGGTATACATCTTTGTATCTAGATTGAAGCGTGAGGCCTGCTATCACACATATATATGTTTTGATTTTTTGTTGTTATAAACATAATATATCTTTTTTGTGTACCGTATATTCTTTTAGTATGCATTATGTGCTAGTATCAAAGTGTGTGAATTGCTATAGAAAAATGTATATTTTTTTAGAATACTGTATATATTTTTAAGATGCAACCCAAATTTGATCAGCTGGTGTGTAAGGCGTCAAGCTGTTGATATTTCTCCACTCCGCCGTGTCAACCAGAAAATTTATTTGCTTACAACTAGTGCTCGTGAGAGTGCTTTCAAGAACATCAAGACCATAGCTGAGTGCTTGGTTGATGAACTCATCAATGTTGCCAAGAGTTCTTCAAATAGTTATGATATTAAGAAGAAAGATGAAATCAAAAAGGTTGCTAAGGCTAACAATAGAGTGTGGATGCTGGAGAATCATGTGATAAGATAGTTTTGTTTCTGCTGTTTCTCATTTGTATTTCTGTAGCAGTAGCTTTTCTTGGAAAAAAGAATGTGATGGTTACAGTTCTTCTCTATGGATTCAACATCTAAAATATTCTACTCCTTTAGACTTTCATGCATTTGGATGTCTGTTATTGCTATAAATATTCTCTATGAATGAGGGCCATTGTGAGCTCTTGTTTGCCTTTATTTTGACATTTCACAGCTATGGAATGCTTACCTTCAACCACTAAAGTTGTTATGGAATTGTTCCTAAACTACACCCTTTTGTTTATTTTGTTCCTAATCTTTGTATCTCTCTCTCTCTCTCTCTCTCTCTCTCTCTCTCTCTCTCTCTCTCTCTCTCTCTCTCTCTCTTCCCAATTTGCTATGAAATATGAATATTTTTTATTGGCATCAAAACATGAGATGTGCTTCCTGATTGTGAGAACATAGAAAAGAGAATCTAGGATGAATCAGGAAAAAGATGTTTCTATGCAATAATCAACTTGTTTTATTGATGTGGCGACATAATTGTGAAACTGCCTTATGTTTTATGTTCTAGATGGCTACCACTTCCATTGCAACTTTACCAGTTATGGTCGAGACTATCTCGAGGAAAATTCTGGAGCATATAGTTGAGCAATGCCTTAGATGTTGTGATATGGGTATCCCCTGCAATGCTCGGCAAGCCTGTGATGACCCCTCTTCTCTCATTTTCCCTTTTCAGGTTGGTATATCTTAGATTTAGTTGTATTTATTTTGGAACTTGTCTAAAGAAATGATCTTTTTTTTATTTTTGCACCCTGTTAGGGAAGCTTAAATTAATCAGCTTGACTTTCACCCAATCTGCGCTGCATGTTAAACTTAGCTCGAGTATTATATGGTGCAACTTAACTTGATAAAATTGTTCATTTCAATCTGTACTTGCATAAGAGAGGTCAGACCAAGAGGTTATAGAGTAATGAATGCCCTATTTTGCATAGAGCTCCTGATTGATGTAGTTTGTCCTTTAACAAGAAGGAGAAATTGAAAGATGCAATTCTTGTCAACCAGTGTTCCATAAGCATTGCTTTACGAGGATATCAGTTTGCCCTTGTGGTAGCCAATTGAAGTCGGAACAAGAATGCAATACAAGAAACCAAAGCGACAGCAATTTAAGGGATCTGTCCTTAGTTTTGCCTAAAAAGATCGCAGACATCAGTAAGGGGTTTTTGTTCTGGATTGTTCACGAAAGTAAGGTCACTGAACATGTATTCTTTTGTAATAATGTTTCAAAAAGAAGGGTATACTTTCTTTTTTACTATATACCTATATAGTATACTTATATCCAAAAATCCACATGCGTAAATTAGGTGGGGTTACATTTACACAATATACCTTTATAGTATACTCTCTTGCAAAAATTTTACTTGTAAACCAGTATACTTATAAGGTATATAGTATACTAAAAAGGTATACATGATAAAACGTGCACAAATTGTGCACTTGTAGCAACACTATCCTGTAATAACACTAGTATATTTTTCTGTTTAACCAAAATGGCCATTGTTTGTAATTTTTTAAGAGTCATACTAACAAAGACCATATAAATGTCTATAGACTCAATTAGGATCTTTTCCAGCTATAGATTTTTGAGTTTTCATTCATCTATATGTTGAAATTAGGTACATCAGATTCTCATTTGTGGTTTGGTCCAACTATCAGGGTCACTAATCTTTTTCCTCTTTCTGCAGCTCCCAAATGTCACGGAGTTGGTGAGACTGGTATATGCTAGATGGTTTGTCTACCACTACCATCTCTTCAAGGTAGCAAGGAAATCCTAGTAAAGTATATCAAAATGGAGAACTATATGAATGTAGATAGAGTACTGAAGATGGCTAATAGGTTGCAGATAGAGTACATGAAGTGATCGACATGCTATGAGAATTGTGGTTAAATTTTGAGTCAATTTGGCAAAAAAATTGGCCATGCTTGAACCAAAATTTGAAGAAAAAACTTAATGAACTACTACTATTTTGGTAATGTACACCTTACTTGTATACTGTTGTACTGAAGAAGTCCAGTGAAAAAAATCGATGAACTAGAATTCTTCTTTGCCTTACTCTTGTTCCTCTTACACATCTTATTCTTTTTTAGCAATTTGATAAGATCACTCAAAAATATTTAAAAGTAGTTGTGTCAAGTTTTTGGTTATTTTGGTATATACATTTTTTTGTTTGAACGGAAGTGAGATTTTTTATTGTAACAAATTATATTTGTTTACCATTCCTGTATACTATATACTAGAAAGATATAAAATAGAAGCATGGTTTTCTCTTAATATAAAAGTATACTGTGACAAATCAAACTTTGTATACCATTGTGGTAAACTATATACTACAAAAGTATATAATAGAAATGTATTCTTTTAGTTAGTAGACACAAATATGTTGACCAAAAAGAAAGCCTTGTACCTTTGCGAAAGTCGTATACAATTCGAGCAATATCACATATTAGAAAGATATCGAATAGCGAGATGGTTTTTTTTTTTAGTTGTATACCATTGGGGTATATCATATACTAGAAATGTATACAAAAGAAGCAACATTTTCTTTTAGTTTATAAGCAAAATATATTGTGACATTTTAAAATTGTATATCATTGGGGTATACTGTTGACACGACCCGAAATCCGGCTAGGCCGTGCGGGCACCCGACATTCTCCCCTAGACCCGTCGGGCGAACCCTTACCAATTAAATTAGGAAAATAAATATAATTCAATTCATAAATAAGAACAAGACTTTAAAAAAAAAAAATTTACAGACATACTGATACCTCTAAGCTGTACAAAAGAAATTACAGCTGACTACCCAACATGCTAGGTTTAGGGCTATCCAGACTAGACATCTAAGAGTACAAAAGAAGACTGATACCTCCTGAAGGGAGCAGAATGCAGCTGAAATAATAAACAATAAACTGGTGGCCATCCGGAATAAAAGCTGGCTCACCCTAACAGCTGAAGTCGTCTTCGCTCCTGAACAACGCGGCGAACTCAATCCTGGAGCGAACCTGCCGAAACGAAATAGATAGACAAGAAACAAACAACAAACAAGGGTGAGTCAAAAGGACTCAATAAGTGGGGCAGACTAGCCACCTCAAATAATAGGATAGCTAGCCAGGGAAAAGAAACAGATAAACAAAATTCCTCTTATTTAAATTAGGAAAAGGCAGAGCCAATTAATAACTAGAAACACGTATGGAATCACAAACTCATTAAAACCAGGAACGTAAGATAGCCAGAACATATAGGTATCCCGAACATATCAACAATCAGAAATACTTCCTGTTGCGGCGTGCAACCCGATCCATATATTCATCCTGTCGCGGCGTGCAACCCGATCCATATATTTATACCGTTGCGGCGTACAACTTGATCCCCGCAACCCAGAATACAAGCCAGAAATATATAGGAAAACTGTTATATGTCCACAATATGGTATACATACCGCATACACAAAACACAGCATGATAGTCACACAATAGTCAGCACGCGATGCAATGAAATGGGATGAATGCAGTATGATGCAATGGTGTCACATGTGCCAAATAGATGGAGCGGAATCCTCCTGCTCCGAGGGCGGAATCCTCCTACCCTCAATATGATGCAATGGAGCGGAATCCTCCTGCTCCGAGGGCGGAATCCTCCTACCCTCAATATGATGCAATGGAGCGGAATCCTCCTGCTCCGAGGGCGGAATCCTCCTACCCTCAATATGATGCAATGGAGCGGAATCCTCCTGCTCCGAGGGCGGAATCCTCCTACCCTCAATATGATGCAATGGAGCGGAATCCTCCTGCTCCGAGGGCGGAATCCTCCTACCCTCAATATGATGCAATGGAGCGGAATCCTCCTGCTCCGAGGGCGGAATCCTCCTACCCTCAATATGATGCAATGGAGCGGAATCCTCCTGCTCCGAGGGCGGAATCCTCCTACCCTCAATATGATGCAATGGAGCGGAATCCTCCTGCTCCGAGGGCGGAATCCTCCTACCCTCAATATGATGCAATGGAGCGGAATCCTCCTGCTCCGAGGGCGGAATCCTCCTACCCTCAATATGATGCAATGGACATACGAATGCAACATGATGCAATAATAACCCATCACCAGCGCGGGACTCTCATCGACAGCTAAAACGTATATACCAACTCACAACCAAAGTACAATACTCAGATTCTCAATGCAATACCAATAACAGGACATAATATATAATATAGAATATAAATCCAAAGCTAAGGCGTAATGAGTACGCCTATCGGCAGCTACACACGTAAGGAATACGTGGTAGAAAATCCACGAGGCCAGGTGCCTCCAAAGAAATGGATATAAACACTTACCTCTCTCAAAAGTTAGCATTGCGACCAACAACCGCGTTATTTTTTGAATTCATTGCCAAACGATCCCACTGTGATCAATAAGCAGAAAAATATATCAAATTAGGCTAAAGGCTTCATTCCTCACATCTTAGGGCAATCCAGGTAGGAACCTGATACCCTATTCGCATACGCAATACGCAGGCCGGGCCTATATACAGGGTATAAGGCCACATAACCAAACCCCAAATAAATTACATTTATATGTTGCCCATAACTCCCTGAGTACGAATATATAATCAATTTCATTATCAGGGTCCATTTGACCCTTTAAACTATTAATTGAACTTATTAAAACGATGTATAATATTCCAAGTTTTACCGTTAAAACATATTCAGACACACGTAATAAACTCAAATAATGCATTAAGATCATTACCTTAATATTCTGGAATGAAAATACTATTTTTCTCCGGCCCCTTTTCTCATTTTCTGGCATTTTTTTCCACTGCGTTATTTCCTTTCCTCTGTTTCTGAATTGTTTGTTACTGCTTTCGTACTTGATATGCTAAGTAGCATATATGTATGCCACCCCACCGCCATTCTTTGATCTTTAGTCTATTTTGTCCTTTTTCTCCTTTTTTTTTTTTTTGTTTTCTTTTATTATATTTTCTTTTCTTAACGAAAATTAAAATAGTACCCTACGATATTCGAAATAATTCCAACTTTTGCATACAAGTTGTACAAAATATATGTAACATACTCGCGAAGGCGGATCTCAAATTGGACTCCCGAAACTCAAGATGCGAATTTAAATGAAAAGAAGTCAAATTATTTAACTTTCGGCATTTTAGCGGAAACTAGCCGAACAACATCGAAATTCACTTTCGAAAGTTCACAAAAGTCATAAATAATCATACGAACCCAACGACGCTTTCGGATTTCGAATCGGAGCTCATTCGGCAAAAACCGAGCTCGAAAATCTCCTTTTAATATTAATTGCCAATAAAAACTGAAACCTTCTTCCGATGCCTACCAAACGAGGTCTAATTTAGCTCAAATTTTACAGACATGTCCTAATGGACATTACGAATATTTTAAAATTATCGGCACGCCAAATCGGAGTCGTAACTTCCGAAACGACTGACCGAGGTCGTTTCATTCTCCTCTACTTAAACTCTC
Organism: Petunia x hybrida; assembly: GCA_037355625.1. Classification (NCBI taxonomy): domain Eukaryota; kingdom Viridiplantae; phylum Streptophyta; class Magnoliopsida; order Solanales; family Solanaceae; genus Petunia; species Petunia x hybrida. The sequence goes on along the minus strand of JBBBVM010000317.1, from coordinate 1,420,464 downwards.
GTTCGTCCTCGAACGAGCCTAAATCTAAAGAAAGATTTACGCAGATAACAAGAGAATTTGCACAACCTTCATAAACTACTCCACGGACATTATCTCATAGTTACAGAATCAGAGTTATAACACGCGCATCAACTCTTGGATAAAACATATTTGGATAATATGATAACATCATAGCCCAACTTATTCGGACTAAGCCGACCCTTTCTCAATCATGAGAGAGGAGTTTTACTTTTTCGAAACAAAGATACATGAAACCTTGAATGGGTTAACACGATTCCACCAACGAATCACCTCGTCGATATACTTTCGATATAGAACAGGTCGATGGAACTAAGAATTAGCTTACGCTTCAGCAACGCCTTAGAGATTTAATATTATGATTCGGTATCAATTGGAGGAAGACTCCTCCACTTAAAGTATAAACTCATACAACTAATTTGAATAGAAAGTCATCCTCGCACAACCTGCTGGATTAAAGAAGATTTAGCTAAAAGCTGAATGTAGGCAGACCTAAGCTATCAACTACACTTTCGAGTTGCCAAACAGCTGCAACTCTCAAGTTCGCAACTCCATACCTTTGGCGTAAATACTACCGCCCGATGGATGGTACTTCTATATAAAAAAATTCGGCAGAGTTTCCCCTGAAACTGGATGATCCGCAAAAACAGAACCAGCACTATACTATACATGGAAATGGATACCCGGATAAACTGATATCCAAAATAATAATATGCTTACCCGGCTACAATAACACGTACTCTGGCTCAACACAGGGAACGTCACAAGCGGCTACCAATCGCCCAAGCTCACTAGTGCCGGACGAAGAAGAAATGGAAATAGATCGAGGATAGAAATAATTAGAGCTTCAGGAAGTTCATCTTCTTATTAGCTTGGCTACCAAAGCTAGACTACTTACGAGTCAAAGTAGCCCAAGAATCGCAATTGAAGAAACAGATATTAAATGAGCTTTATGGAACAACATCCATTCCAATTTGACCTCCCAATAAGAAGGAAACTCTGACAATTTACCAGAAACCCTTTTATAATCCAGATAAGCTCAGGGGATAACGTGACTTTACTAATATCTCGAACCAAGAGGAGACACGTAGATCGAATATTACTTACTAACCACTTTACACCGGAAGAAACGATAACACTTTCTGATGGTGACGAATTGAGATCTCATTATCCTACCAACACGGAATTCCGAGAAGAGAGGTATACTAATTTGATATAATAATAAAATATGGTACAACAAGATGCGAGGCAGACGATACCAACACTCACTCCTAAATCTCTCACATTTAGACCAAATAAATTAGTAGGGTCATCATAGATGCCAGGAATAAATCATATAAGAAACTCACCCCTCTACCGCAACCGATTCTTAATAGAAACGACATCCAAGGAAACCATTGAAACATGATAAGACACACCATTTCCAGATCGATCAAAAGAATCAAATCTTACTCACATTTAAGAGAAGAAGGAATACATGGGTGTACTACATCAGATACCTCAACATCCTGCCAGACTAGCCGTTCATAGAACTGCCTCTGCGGCTGAGTCGAGCCACTACCCTGATAATTACTTCTAGAAGAACCACTACCACCACGCTCTCGACCTCTACTGGATGGTGGCATTTCTCTGATTAATTAAAATTTACATGAAATTCCTGCGACTGTGCAGGTGCCTGAGGGAAAGAAGAAGGACGATTGTCGATAGCTATAAAGAGAAAAACTGGGTCTAATCTTGATGAACTACTTGCACACTTTGAGAATCACGCTCTACAAGCTGAGTTAACCTGGAAGGTGACTTCAAAAAAATAATCAGAACACTTACCTCCAAATGAGGTACCATGGTTGCCCACCAGGGCCACGAGATTTCTTGCTCTCCCGCTCTAACTTACGGTATGCCTCGAGCCTTCGAGCAATATCAACAACAATATCAAATGAAATCCCGACCTCAATCTCTCGAGCCATCTGGGATCTCAAGGAAAAAGAAAGGTCATCAATAAATCTTTGAATCTCTCGAAAGGCTCATGAACTAGTTCAAATGCATATTCGGCCATTCTATAGAATTCAATCTCATATTATGAAACACCAACAGGCTAACCGACAGGCTACCCTGTCCAATCCACTTGAACTGACAACACTTTTCATCTCGCTCGCCACTCGAAAGGAACTTTTCCACGAATCTAGAAGAAAAACCGAACCAAGTTAGCTAATAAGAAAGCGGTCCACCAATTCAAGCCTGGACCCCTGAAACTGGAAAGAATAATAATCAACAACATACCGCTTGATATAATCAAGAGCCTGAAGGATATGTTGACATCATTGTATTTTTAGAAAGAATCACGAGGTTTATCTGATGCATTGTTTAAGAATATCGGAAGGTTCAACCGCGTAAAATAATGCAACCTCTTTGGGCGCTCAGACCGAACTGTTACCTCGGTTGGCTAACCAGCCAGAACAATTAGAGGTACAACACATACTACCTCCGAAATATAATTTACTGCAGCAATATTAAGAACTGGAATAGAAGCTCCCTGAGACTGAACATCTGCATCTGCATCTACGACAACCTGATAAGCTGCCTAGCGAATAATAGGTTCTTGCGGTATCTGCGTCGCCAAGATTCTCGTAAAACATCATAGAGAGCCAAGGGAACTACAAGGCCCTGCTCCCTTGCTCATCGCGAGCTCGTACAACTGGGATCTCCGTAACTAGATCGTCAGCACGATCAAAACTCTCGGGACTTCGTCAGTACTAGCCCCAGGCTAGACTGATTCGTCCTGAACTCTTTCCATTTGCTGATTTGTCGTACGAGGGTTCACAATTACCACGAACGAATCAAAGAAAATACTTTTGCATCCTAGACCGACGCACGATCAGAAATGAAGGAAGTGAAACTTCCTAAATGCCATCATAGCCTCTCGTAGATAAGTACGGACGTCTACGTACCCATCAGCGAGACTCTACTAGACACTGTCTTAGTCTGGATAGACTCTAAACTGGGCTCTGATACCAACTGACACGACCCGAAATCCGGCTAGGCCGTGCGGGCACCCGACATTCTCCCCTAGACCCGTCGGGCGAACCCTTACCAATTAAATTAGGAAAATAAATATAATTCAATTCATAAATAAGAACAAGACTTTAAAAAAAAAAAATTTACAGACATACTGATACCTCTAAGCTGTACAAAAGAAATTACAGCTGACTACCCAACATGCTAGGTTTAGGGCTATCCAGACTAGACATCTAAGAGTACAAAAGAAGACTGATACCTCCTGAAGGGAGCAGAATGCAGCTGAAATAATAAACAATAAACTGGTGGCCATCCGGAATAAAAGCTGGCTCACCCTAACAGCTGAAGTCGTCTTCGCTCCTGAACAACGCGGCGAACTCAATCCTGGAGCGAACCTGCCGAAACGAAATAGATAGACAAGAAACAAACAACAAACAAGGGTGAGTCAAAAGGACTCAATAAGTGGGGCAGACTAGCCACCTCAAATAATAGGATAGCTAGCCAGGGAAAAGAAACAGATAAACAAAATTCCTCTTATTTAAATTAGGAAAAGGCAGAGCCAATTAATAACTAGAAACACGTATGGAATCACAAACTCATTAAAACCAGGAACGTAAGATAGCCAGAACATATAGGTATCCCGAACATATCAACAATCAGAAATACTTCCTGTTGCGGCGTGCAACCCGATCCATATATTCATCCTGTCGCGGCGTGCAACCCGATCCATATATTTATACCGTTGCGGCGTACAACTTGATCCCCGCAACCCAGAATACAAGCCAGAAATATATAGGAAAACTGTTATATGTCCACAATATGGTATACATACCGCATACACAAAACACAGCATGATAGTCACACAATAGTCAGCACGCGATGCAATGAAATGGGATGAATGCAGTATGATGCAATGGTGTCACATGTGCCAAATAGATGGAGCGGAATCCTCCTGCTCCGAGGGCGGAATCCTCCTACCCTCAATATGATGCAATGGAGCGGAATCCTCCTGCTCCGAGGGCGGAATCCTCCTACCCTCAATATGATGCAATGGAGCGGAATCCTCCTGCTCCGAGGGCGGAATCCTCCTACCCTCAATATGATGCAATGGAGCGGAATCCTCCTGCTCCGAGGGCGGAATCCTCCTACCCTCAATATGATGCAATGGAGCGGAATCCTCCTGCTCCGAGGGCGGAATCCTCCTACCCTCAATATGATGCAATGGAGCGGAATCCTCCTGCTCCGAGGGCGGAATCCTCCTACCCTCAATATGATGCAATGGAGCGGAATCCTCCTGCTCCGAGGGCGGAATCCTCCTACCCTCAATATGATGCAATGGAGCGGAATCCTCCTGCTCCGAGGGCGGAATCCTCCTACCCTCAATATGATGCAATGGAGCGGAATCCTCCTGCTCCGAGGGCGGAATCCTCCTACCCTCAATATGATGCAATGGACATACGAATGCAACATGATGCAATAATAACCCATCACCAGCGCGGGACTCTCATCGACAGCTAAAACGTATATACCAACTCACAACCAAAGTACAATACTCAGATTCTCAATGCAATACCAATAACAGGACATAATATATAATATAGAATATAAATCCAAAGCTAAGGCGTAATGAGTACGCCTATCGGCAGCTACACACGTAAGGAATACGTGGTAGAAAATCCACGAGGCCAGGTGCCTCCAAAGAAATGGATATAAACACTTACCTCTCTCAAAAGTTAGCATTGCGACCAACAACCGCGTTATTTTTTGAATTCATTGCCAAACGATCCCACTGTGATCAATAAGCAGAAAAATATATCAAATTAGGCTAAAGGCTTCATTCCTCACATCTTAGGGCAATCCAGGTAGGAACCTGATACCCTATTCGCATACGCAATACGCAGGCCGGGCCTATATACAGGGTATAAGGCCACATAACCAAACCCCAAATAAATTACATTTATATGTTGCCCATAACTCCCTGAGTACGAATATATAATCAATTTCATTATCAGGGTCCATTTGACCCTTTAAACTATTAATTGAACTTATTAAAACGATGTATAATATTCCAAGTTTTACCGTTAAAACATATTCAGACACACGTAATAAACTCAAATAATGCATTAAGATCATTACCTTAATATTCTGGAATGAAAATACTATTTTTCTCCGGCCCCTTTTCTCATTTTCTGGCATTTTTTTCCACTGCGTTATTTCCTTTCCTCTGTTTCTGAATTGTTTGTTACTGCTTTCGTACTTGATATGCTAAGTAGCATATATGTATGCCACCCCACCGCCATTCTTTGATCTTTAGTCTATTTTGTCCTTTTTCTCCTTTTTTTTTTTTTTGTTTTCTTTTATTATATTTTCTTTTCTTAACGAAAATTAAAATAGTACCCTACGATATTCGAAATAATTCCAACTTTTGCATACAAGTTGTACAAAATATATGTAACATACTCGCGAAGGCGGATCTCAAATTGGACTCCCGAAACTCAAGATGCGAATTTAAATGAAAAGAAGTCAAATTATTTAACTTTCGGCATTTTAGCGGAAACTAGCCGAACAACATCGAAATTCACTTTCGAAAGTTCACAAAAGTCATAAATAATCATACGAACCCAACGACGCTTTCGGATTTCGAATCGGAGCTCATTCGGCAAAAACCGAGCTCGAAAATCTCCTTTTAATATTAATTGCCAATAAAAACTGAAACCTTCTTCCGATGCCTACCAAACGAGGTCTAATTTAGCTCAAATTTTACAGACATGTCCTAATGGACATTACGAATATTTTAAAATTATCGGCATGCCAAATCGGAGTCGTAACTTCCGAAACGACTGACCGAGGTCGTTTCAACTGTATACTGGAAAAGTATACAACAGAACCATGGTTTCCTTTTAGTTTATACACAAATATATTGTAACAAATTATATTTGTATACCATTCATGTATACCATATACTATAAAGGTATACAATAGAAGCATGATTTTCTCTTAATACAAAAGTATAATGTGGCAAATCTTACTTGTATACCATTGTGGTAAACCATATACTACAAAAGTACATAATATACTGCAAAAGGTATAGAACAAAAAAATGTACAGAAACAACACCACTACCAGAGAGCTTTGCCATTGGGTATATTGTATACAATAAAGCAATACAGAAGAAAAAATAAGTTATAGAACAAGCATACCGTTAGGGGTATATTTTCTTCTGTGTACCTTTCTGGTATTCAGTATACCCTGATGGTACACTACTTTAATTTTAAGGTATATAGACAAATAAATTCAGGATACCCTGTTTAATTTTAAGGTATATAGACAAATAAATTAATTAACCAGTAAACATACAGGGTATACTGTACAACAACAAGGCATACAATGAAATACCCATATTGAATACTAAACGGTAAAGAACAATTGATATTGAACTAAGTAAACCACTGTACGAACAACATACCATTTTGTCATTTATTTAAAATAACAACTGGACGTACACAACAATTTGAAAAAATTGACAATGAAAACTGTCAACTTAAGTGTAGATAAAACTATGTTTCATTAATAGAATATAACTGCATGTTCAAATCAGCACTTTCTCAAGAAAAAACTGCATGTTCACAGTTAAAAAAAAATTCTATCGTGTAACTGCAAGATGACACCATTCAAACTGATATGTTAAAGTCTTTTCATTCTGTAATTCGTCTTGCAAGATGATGTCATCCATCTCAGCATAAGTTACTGGCATTTAACAACAGAGGTAATTGGAAAGCATATGCCATTACTACTTGCTTAACTTAATCGGCAACATCTGGGTTTTGATGAAAGTCATATATGTATATGCACCTATCACGGAACGAAACCCTTCCTAGGATCCAAGGCCACTCCACTAACACATGCATAGGAAGGAGGACCTCATCAACATTCTTCCATGAAGTGTTACATAACAGCCTGTGACCAATGATATACTCCTTCAAAGCAAGTTTTGTTGCTGCTAGTCCCTGATTCCCTCCCACACCTATGAACTTCTTATATAAACTTTGAATAGCATTGTCAAAATAGTTGTTTGTTGTTATTATCTTCGCTTTAACTCCATAGTTTACCTTCTTCCAAACGTAGTAGAAAATGACATCTATGTGCTTCAAGACAACTATATTCCATAAGTATACAATCTAACATAATAGTATACTAACCAAAACTAAACATATCACAACAGAAAAGGAAGCAGTAGTCTTCTTTAGTTTTTCTCATTTTATTATGAATGGAATGTTCAAACTTTGAAAGACGGTTCATATTCTCATTAGTAAACTCCAAGAAGGCAATTCATTATAAACTTAGTAAACCAGTATACTTGTAAGACATACTATATACCAAAAAGTATACAATTACCAAATGTGCAGAAATTGCAGTAGCAGAAAATGCTATGCTTTTCGTAACAACTACCAAAGAATCACAATTGACGACAATGTAAAAAAATACATTTCAATTATATCAACATTCCGATTGCCTATTGCACAATAATATTGTTGAATGTCCAATGCCAGAGGATTCCCAGTTTGCCAAAAAAAAAAAGGTGGGGGAGGGGTGGGGAAGAAACTCAGGAAATCAATGGATCTTCAACTCAGCCAAGCAGTATACTTATAGAGTATATTGTATATGATAAAGGTATATAGTGGTAATAAACTAAACTAGACATACCACAGTGGAAAAAGAAGCAGTGCTCCTTGTTAACTCCCAAAATCACTATTTATCATTATTCTTTGGTTAATCCTTGAGATACTGTCTCATTTCTTCTTCATTTACATTCCATAAAGAAAAATAATTAGGATTTAATTGATATAAAGAAGTATACCTTTTCATCCTACTCAAAACTAGATGCCAGTAGCTTGACTCCATTCATTGTAAGGGATCAAGTATAACCCTGTAGTGACACTATTCGCTACTTCATGGCATTGGAAAGCACACATTGAAGACCTTGTGACCAAAATGAATATCAATATCAGCACAACTACAGTTGACTTGGCAAAATCAAGTCGAGTTTCTCATTTTCTAATACAAAAGTAAGTACTAATTGGTTAAGAAAGCTAAGAAATAAGAGAAGCCAAGTAATATAGACGTCCCTTATCAGATTAGTATTAGTGCCTTACAATTTAAATAATAAATGGATCATCTCCAAGTGAAGAAGTCTCTTTGTTGATGACATCATTGTCATACTGGGCAAACCAATCTTGATCTCTATTCATCCCATCGGCACAACAATTACTATCATCACTATCCTTGCGATCATCTCTAGTCGTATCCTAAGAAAAAACCAAAAAAACAGCAAACCTAAGTATTGTGCACTAAAAGAATCTGGTATACTCTATAGTAAATCGTATACAGTAGAAAAAATATTTTTGTCAACTTGTTGCAAAATAGTTAAACAAGTATACTTTTATGGTATACATAGTACTGCAATTGTATACAGTAGGAAAATAATTTTTTATTATATTTCCAAGGCTGAACCTACAATGTTAAGATGGTATACCATTGAGGTACTAAAATGGTATACAACTTTGGATCATAAACCGAAAAAAAAAGTACCTTTGGCGCAACTTTAGCTTTGGCAAGTGAAGCAACAACTGGACGTTCACCTACTGCAGTACTGGCAAGGACCTCTTTCATTTACAAAGGTATACCATTTGGTGTATACCGTATACTAGAAAGATATACAATAGAAGCATGATTTTCTCTTAATAAAAAAGTATATTGTGACAAAATCAAAGTTGTATACCATTGTGGCATTGTGATATACTGTATATTAGAAAGTATATGATAGAAGCATCCAAACCATAGTTATTCCCATGGCCGAAACACTCCCAACCAGCAGGAATATCTACCACCCCGTACCGCCGCAAATTCACCAACAGTCCGCCGTCAACCGCCACAGTCCGGCGACTGGAAATTTACAAAAATACATGAATGAGACCGCTTCCTCCTCCACTTTCGATTTCGACTAATGGTTTCACCAAAATCACTTGGGATTAAAGTAGATCAGGCCTTGAAAGTGGCGGAACCCAACTCCGGCAACCATTTCTCTGACGCACCTTCCTGTTTTCTTCCTTTTTATTACTGTTACGTCTCTTTTCTTCCTTTAGAAAAATTACAATATCTATTAGTTGAATCCTATTCGCCACCGAATTGAACGAAATTTTCACCTTTATTGATACTGAATTTGGACCAAATTAGGATTTTATGGGAGAGATTAATCTGAAGTGGATCCAATTCTGAAAGTATACGAATATTTTGGACCTGGGAGAAGTGGGAGATAAAGTGGGTATTTAGGTAATTAGTTTAATGGGTAGCTGGGGTAATATTTGAAAGTTGTGGGTAGGGGCTGTAATTACTTTAGCTTGTGTGGGTATTTTTGTAAGTCACCCAATTATTAAGTTTACACTCAGCGCTTAATAGAAAAAGGAGAATTACCAAAATAGCCAGTCAACTCCCTCCTGTTACTTTTGACTAGCCCTTACTTTTTATAGCCAGTATACAGAAAAATGAATACCCAGTGTATACAAACGATAGCACACGTATACAAATGGTATCCTCACGTATTCACAGTGGATACACCAAAAAATATGGTGTATATAGTCAGATTTACCAGGTATACACAATGTATACATGCACTTTTTCCAGTTTCTTTTAGTGTATACACATTTTTTTTTTAAAGTGTATACACATTTTTATCATCTAAAATCTGTATACATAATCTTCACAAAAAAAAAAAAAAGAATTAACCGGTCGTTGAAGCAACTGCTACAAACATAGCAGACCATAGCTGCTTTACCGGAGCAGCCGCTGCTTCGCCGAAGCAGCAGTGGTGGCGTGCAGATCTGGACAACCAGTGATAACGGAGGACACCCGTGACGACGAAGGTAGCAGCGAAGGACCGCCACCAGCAGCAAATTAGTGACGAGGGTGATCGGGAATTGCTTCGTTGACGCCAGAACTGTAGCAGCACTGACGGGGGACGACGAATCTGGGACAGGGAAGGCAGGGGGTGGCCGGAGGGGGAGGATGAAGGAGGGCGGCGCTGGTGGAGTAGAGAAGAAGAATGGGAACACTAAAAAACCCTAGTGGCTATAAAAAGTAAGGGAGGTGGTGATGTAGATGCTAAGGGAATTGGATAATTTAGTATTTATTTTATTAATGTTGGATAATTATATTTTAGGATAGATTTTATTATTATCATTCTTGCTTGATTAGGTCTTATCTTATCATGTTTTGATTTTATCTTTATCTCTTAGTAAAGTTACCTAGTTTTAGGATTTTATCATGGAAGGCTTCCTATTATAAATAGGGTCTCCCTGGTTCATTAATAAACAATTCAGTTGATTAATAAAACTTGAAATCTGATTCCTTCTCTTAATTCTTCTCCCTTATCTCTATTCTTCTTCTAATTCTCCATTTCCCTTATGGTGCTACATCAATTTTGGTATCATAACCTTTATCGATTCTGACTCCATGGATCTCTATTCTTCTACCACTATCCACTACAATCCCCAAGTCGTCGAAGATTTATTATTGGCAATGAAGGAAACTATATCTTGTATGATAAAAAAATTAGACGTCATCGAGAATAAGTGGTCTAGACAACCCAATCCACTGCCTAAACTCCGGAGATTTTGGATGTGGTTGGTTCTTTAGAATATAAGCAAATATAGAGGAGGTCTGCGAAATTCAGGTGTCCAACGAAATGTCCGGATATTCTGTAAAGACCGAAGTTTATATGTTCAAAGACAGTTCATATTGTTCTTCCACTATTTTCTCATTTATTCAGATGATACAATTCTAATCTCTGCAATAAACACCAATTTTGAAAAGGAACCATTAGTGGAGGAAAACAAAATGGATGTGGAATTTGAAGATTCATGTAGATATCTTATTCAGAGGAAGAATCGGCCATCACATGTTACATGGATTAATGAGGATAAATTTTGTTTGTTTGATCCAACTCCTTTTGAATTATATCAGCAGTCACACTCGTCGGAGTCGAGTTTTCATCCACCCAGAGAGAATGATGTAGATGCTAGGGGAATTGGATAACTTAGTATTTATTTTATTAATGTAGGATAATTATATTTTAGGATAGATTTTATTATTATCATCTAGCTTGATTAGGTCTTATCTTATCATGTTTTAATTTTATCTTTATCTATTAGTTAGAGATAAAGTTACCCAGTTTTAGAATTTTATCATGGAAGGCTTCCTACTATAAATAGTATCTCTTTGGTTCCTTAATAAACAAACTTGAAATCCGATTCTTTCTCTTAATTCTTCTCCCTTATCTGTCTTTTTCTAATTCTCTATTTTCTTTATGGTGCTGTATCAGGTGGACTAAGTATTTATTTAGAGTTATTTTGAAAAGAGAGGCTATAGGAGGTTAAATGTATACATATGGTTATTTTTCCATAAAAAAAGTATAGTAGTTTAAAAATTGGAAAGTGCTTCACTCCAAAAAAACGCCCATGGTAATACAAGGTCCCACCGTATGCGACATGTGGTGGGACCCACCAATACAAACATACCGTATCGATACTCCATAATACATATAGAGCGCACAGAGCCGTGAGCAGCAAGCAGTTTAGAGAAAGAAACAAATCGATCAACAATGGAGAAAATGAGGGGATTAAAACTGGAGCAAAGGCATGGAAAATCAAGAGTGAGAGTAGGCAGGGTTTGGAAAAACAAAAACAGAAATCATGAGTTTGTTGAATGGAGTGTTAACATTAGTCTCCTCTCCAATTGTTTACCTGCTTATGTCTCCGGTGATAATTCCGATATCGTTGCTACCGATACCATGAAAAACACTGTAATTTACTATTTTTCATTTATATACATACCTGCATCATTTACACCTGATGTGTAGTTTTTTTAGAGGAGATCTTAGCTATTGTTTTATCATGAATTTTCTAATCATATTTCCTTTTTAGTCCGTTACGATGACCTTTTCCTAAATTTGGAAACACGTCAATTTAAATTTCCAGTTTACCCTTTATGACAAGCTTATATAGCAGGGCTCTTTCACAAATAACCGGCCGGATTCACTCTTTACATCCCCATCCGGTATACATAGATCATACACTGATTTTACACATATTATACATGGATTTTACACATTATAATCCGACAGCTACTTTGTTTTTTTGTTTAAGCGGTTGTGTACGCGGCTATTTAAGTTAATTTTTCAAATGTCATGCCATGTATATGATCATAAGTTTCACAAATCTTACTTTCCTTTTAAACTCTATGCTCACTCAAATAGGTTCACATAGTTGAAATGGAGGGAGTATGCTGCTAAAGCTTTCAACATTCAGCTTTTACATTTCTGGAAACAAAATCTGATTAAATTTAGTAATTATATGTTATGCTTTAAGTTTTCCTTTATGTTATATGATTCCGACTATTGGACTGTGAAATAGGTATATGCAAAAGCTAAGGAATGCTCAGAGCAACTTTCAGCTGAAGATTTTGCCATTTTACTTGCAAAGCACTTTACTTCCTTTTATCAGCAGGTACCATTTTATCTCTTGTCATGTCATGAAGTCACTTTTGTGCCATTGAGTACTTGGTTATTCTCGACACTGAAGTCAGCAATATTGGAAGGGTACTGTGTTCTGTAACTTCTGCTATACATGTAGAAGAAGTAGTAGCAAAAGACCATCTCTTTTTCCGTACTGATCAATTTACAACTCATATGAATAAGCAGTTGGGTGTTTCTTTCCAATTGTTGTATGTGGACGCTGGCGAGTTTTGCGCTTGTTTTTTGACAAAGTTTGGCGTATGATAACAGGATCAACTTATATGGTGTCTACTACTCACTTTACATAGATCTTCTCAAGTGTTTTTTTTTTTTTTTTTTGTAGGTGACTACTGCAATTGTCAATATAGTTGAAAAGCCTTGGGAACGCATTAGCATAAAGGGCCAACAACATGAACATGGTAAACCTTTTGATTTACCCGAGAATGCCTACATACTTCCATACTGAGTTTTTCCCTCCCCCTTAGAAGTTAAGATGAAGCTCTAACTTACCTTTTGCTGCTAATCATCAGAAACTGTGTGAGTATTCTTTGTCTGCTCTTTGGCTGGTTTCATCCTTTTTGTTAGGATCAGGAGAGCGGGTAGTGCAGAATTAGACAAAGCATCCTTAGAATGATCGTAACAAAGACGGTGGGAGTCGCTGATGACGGTAACTAGAGAAAAAACATTGACACAAAATTTACGTATTCAGTTAAACGCGACCGAATTCCGTGAGCGGAGAGGAGGAATTTCACTATCCCAACACCTACTCTCTCACTGCAATCTCTATCACAAAGGAAGACACTCTTAAGGTGTTTCTTGTTCTCTGTTTGGTGTATTTGAATAAGATATCTTCTATCCATTTTATAAGCAAAGAAAATGAAATTGCTACGCTGCCAGCAACTCTAAAAACAAAAGGTCCAAAATTGGCCAATAATGCAACTGATAAAAGGCCAAAAATTGATAAGACTAGATCAGATTCAACTCCAAGTCAGAGACCATCTTGCATCCAAATAATGTGTTCTTTCCATCAAAGCTTCCTAAATAGCCTGAATACTCACACTTTGTTTGGTTACGATCAGTTTGTTTTTTGAAAATTAGGTATTAATGAAATGTTAAGATATGAAGGTTGATGATGAATACAAACCGGTTAATGCAATTTAACCAGACAAATCTGATCTAACATTGTATTCCTTGTTTGGCTGCATATAAATGTTCCTTGATCAGTGCTTGCTTTCAGGAAAAAAACTGAATGAGCTCAATCTAATGGTAACTAAAACCAAAGGAGAATTGTCTCCTTGTTAAAAATTACATTCCGTTGATGACTTTTTGAACTTTTTTAGCTCCCTGGTTTTAACTTAATCCTTTCACTGTAACGGGGCTAAATCTTTGGCTTTTTGTAAGCCAACTTTTTGTACAATTTGCATCTTCTTGATGCCATTTAATGAAACTTCTTACTTCATCAAAAAAAAAAAAAAAAAAAAAATTAATTACATTTATCCTCCTTGAACCCGGTTTCCACTCCTCCTTGGTGAAAAGACCACACCTTTGTAGCTTTCTCCTTTTATCCTCACTCACCATTTGCTACCCTCCTAGTGCTGCTCATGAGGATTTGGTTCAACTGCTTTTGCCCGCACCTCATACTTTTGTCACATTGAATAGTAAACTTAAACTAGCTTGGGAGTTGAGGTATCTTAAGGAGATTGGATCTCCTCAAGGGACTTACTGAAATGACACGGTTAATTTGCAAAGTTGGTACCAACTCTAGATATATCCACAAAGGCTCATCCGTATCCTTTTAAGTTGACACATTCATGTAATACTGGGTATGCTAGGGAATGGTTGGATTTTGAGAAACGCATGGATGCTCAAAAGATGATTGGAAATTTGGCATAGAGTAAAATGGTTGCCAGGAATTGTAAATGTTTGCTAATCTTTTCTCAAATAATTCATACAAGACCATCATGTAGAGACTTCAATGACCTCTTAGCAAACTGAACTATTCCAGAACATTTGCACCGCCTCATAGGATGAACGAGCTTCTACAAGCCTTAAATAGCGTCTGTTTGTAACTTGATATCGAAAATGAAGATGCTCGAACATGGTATTTTTTTTTTTTTGATTGGTAAAAATATTCTATTAAAGTGCAGCAAAATGCTGCAAGCATTTGCAGAGGAATAGCTGCATTAGACAAATATAGAGAACTCATAAAATCTATCACGGCTTCTGCATCATTTGCAGTTGCCATGTGACACCAAAAGAACAACAAAGAAATGCATTTGGACTTGATGCTAGTTACAGATTCCTTCCTACTTTCAAAAATTCTAGTGTTCCTTTCCTTCTAGATGATCCACCATATAGCCGAAGGCAATGAAAACCAAGCAGCCAGCTTTTCCTTCCCCAAACCTTCGACATACCAGCTTTGCAATAGCTCTAGTTGTCTTAGGCATTGTCCAGGTCACCCTACTATACTAAGAAATGCTCGAACATGGTATTAACGATGCTCGAACATGGTATTCACAGCTACTTTTGGTCATTGAACCCCTTCTCCCTGGATGACTGACTAAAAGGTGTGTAATTTAGAAATAGGAGATCCGCTTACTTTGGGAAATAAACTGTTACACATTTAACCAGTTACTGTTCATAGATGTTATTTAGAAGCTAAGTAATGTTAAAAACAGAGTCTTGTGGGGTTTTTTTTTTTTTTTTAATAACCAAATTATAACATTACTAATAGATAGCTTCCGTTGGCAAATTCGAAGAATTGTACTCTCAATCAATTCATCATTTTGGGCAGCTAATATGACAAGATCACTTCATATTGGACTGAATATGAAGCTCCATCTGACAAACTTTTCTTTTGTGAAATGCTTCATGGTTAAAGCTACTTTTCTAGAAAACTATTCAAATCTATTTTAGCTGATCCTATCAACTTTTAGCTATAAAGTAGGGTCGGTCATTTAACATATATTACATGGAGCTATAATTTTCCCTGGAACATATTTTTGAAAACCTGAGCTGCAGTTTTTGGACCCCACACTTCTTGATTGTACTGGCTAGGAATATGATCTAGTCAACGAGTTAACTTTTTACTGGCCCCTTTGGAACCTTAAAAAAGGGACTCATTGTATGAATCAGAAAAGAGTTGTCATTGGTTATTCCGTGTTGAATGTGTTTATTAGATTCTAATGTATTGTGTGAGAGTTTGAGGAAATATTATTGATAATAAAGAGCGTATAGAAATAAGTCCTATTTATAATTACTATACAGGTTAAACTACAAAGCGTTTCCCAATATGGGACGGACTACTACGCTAACCTAGTTATATTCAGCCTAGGTTTCTAGCACTCCCCCTCAAGCCAGTACATACAAGTCATATGAACCGAGCTTTCTACAAATATAATTAATACGCGGACCAGTAAGTGACTTAGTGAAAACATCTGCAAACTGATCACTTGGCTTCACAAATCTTGTAACAATGTGGTGCAAGCCAAACCGGAGGTTAAGCCAACAACCAGAGAAACGCGGAAAACAACAAGGAAATAAAAATAGAAGCAAGAAAAATCTTGCTTCGAATCAAATGAACATCGAGGAACTAGTCTCGGGTTCGATTGATTCGGATGCAAAGATGTACCTATACTAAGCAACAATCCTCAAGAAGGCACATGCTTCTTGCAAATTGAATGACCAAGAAGAAAATGTTCAAACGACTCACACCGAATGACACAAGTTCTTAAAATCCCACGTCGGGGTTCGGCTCCATCGGAGACAATAGCAACTGCTACATTCAATATTCATCAAAAACTAGATTGCTTACAAATGAAATGTAAAGGAGTTTATATAGACTACTCAATGGACAAAATAGTAAAATGGTCACAGGCAGTGTTTTGGATGGCGTAAGGCGACAAAAGGCGACAAGGGTCAATTTCACCGAGGCGATAGGCGAGAGGCGAGGCGCTTGCCTTTTTGATGTGAGGCGCCAATTAATTAAAAAAATCAAAATATTATAGTGCATATAGAAATAACCAAAATCTTAATAGCAATAGCATAATAACAAACATTTCAATTTAAAAACTAAAATAGATAGTCATAGTAGATACTAAAAGTCTAGAACTTGAAGTCATTTACTGTTTTTAGTAGCTACCACTATCCTCTGAAGCCAATTTACTGTTTCTAAGAAGAAAAGAAAAGCTGTGACCAGAACACGAAAGAAGAAAAAGGAACATGAAAATAATGAAGCATGAAAAAAAGAAGAGGAAAAAGAAAAAAGAAAAGAAAGAGTCTGCTATAAACTTGAAAGAAGAGAGGAGAAAGAAGAAAAAAGAAGAGGAAAATAATGAAGTAAGAAAGAAAGAAGAACAACAGAGAAGGAACGTACAATAAAGAGAACTCAGGCAGTTTTTTTTTTTTTTTTTGGGTTTGGTTTTATGAAACACTAATTGTGGGCTTTTTATGTTTGAAAGTGTTAGCAGTCCCTTTTGAAAAAAATAATAATAAAAAGGCGATTGAGGCGTTGAGGCGAGGCGAGAAAAGGCGAGAAAGGCGTCGCCTTTTTACACCCACGTCGCCTCACTGTCCAAAGGCGAGAACCCATCGCCTCGCCTCGCCTTGTCGCCTTAGGCGAGAGGCGCTCGCCTTTCACAACACTGGTCACAGGCGACCAATAAGAGTAAGCCACGTAGGGCTGAATGAACTGAGTGTTCGGTCACTCCTTTAACCGAACACTTGAGTTTCGAACACTTTAGCTCGAGCTCTTGACTTCGGTGCTCAGTTGCTTAACTCGGCTCATTTTGACATCGGACGCTCTTCCTTCGGCTGTTTGTTTGCTTTACTTCAGCGTCGATGTTGAGTGTTCGGTTGGGGTTCAGTCACTCCCTTCTTCGAGCTCAAGCTTATAGATGAAGCCTTCGATTCTTGAGCTCGGCCACTCAGCTTCAGAACAGTTGCCTTCTCCCGACCACGCCAATTGGGTGTGAATATCATGCAACAGCTTGGCTTGGCTTCGTGTCACCGGCTTCGGTGGAATGAACACTTGATCAGAACGTGTTCGGGCTGCATCACAATGTCTCCTGATAGTATCTTCTCTTTGACAAAGTGACAATCAATCTCAATGTGCTTGGTCCTTTCATGAAACACTGGATTTGACGCAATATGAAGAGCAGCTTGATTATCACACACAAGTTCTATAAGACTAATTACTCCAAACCTCAATTCCCTCAGTAACTGTTTGATCCAAATCGGTTCACAAGTAGCTACAGTCATTGCTCGATATTCTGCCTCTGCACTAGATCAGGCAACCACATTTTGCTTCTTGCTTTTCCAAGACACCAGATTACCCTCTACTAGAAGTCTAGAACACAATAACCAGATGTAGAACGCCTATCATATGGACATCCTGCCCAATCAGCATCTGTATACCCAATAATTCGTTCATGGCCTCTATTCTCGAAGAGCAATCCTTTGCCTGGGATGACTTTATATATCGAAGAATGCGAATAACTGCATCGCAGTGACTCACACGGAGAGTTCATAAATTGACTTACAACACTCACAGGAAAAGAAATATCAGGCCGAGTCACAGTGAGATAGTTCAACTTACCAGTCATCTGTACCTTGCAGGATCACTAAGAGGCTCCCCAGTCCTGGCATAAGCTTAACATTCGAATACATAGGAGTATCAACTGGTCTACAGCCTTTCATTCCTGTCTCTTCAAGAATGTCTAGGGCATACTTTGCTGGGAGATAACAATGACTGACTTAGATTGAGCAACCTCGATGCCTAGAAAGTACTTCAATCTGCCTAGATCCTTACTCTAGAAATGCCGAAAAAGATGTTTCAATTTAATGATACCATCATGGTCATTCCCAGTGATAACAATATCATCAACATAGACCACCAAATAAATACACAGGTTTGAAGTAGAATGCAGATAGAAGCCGGAGTAATCAGCTTTACGGCGAGTCATGCCAAACTTCTGAACAACTGTTCTAAACTTACCAAACCAGGCGTGGAGATACTGTTTCAAACCATAAAGTGACCGACGCAATCGACATACCATACCACTCGACTCCCCATGAGCAGTGTTGTGAAAGGCGAGCGCCTCTCGCCTAAGGCGACAAGGCGAGGCGAGGCGATGGGTTCTCGCCTTTGGATAGTGAGGCGATGTGGGTGTAAAAAGGCGACGCCTTTCTCGCCTTTTTCTCAGAGCCTCAGTCACCTTTTTTTTAATTTATTTTCAAAAGGGACTGCTAACACTTTAAAACATAAAAAGCCTACAATTAGTGTTTCATAAAACCAAACAAAAAAAAACTGCCTGAGTTCTCTTTATTGTACGTTCCTTCTCTACTGTTCTTCTTTCTTCTTTCTTTCTTACTTCATTATTTTCCTCTTCTTTTTTCTTCTTTCTCCTCTCTTCTTTCAAGTTTATAGCAGACTCTTCTTTTCTTTTTTCTTCTTCCTTTTTTTTTTCATGCTTCATTTTTTTCATGTTCCTTTTTCTTCTTTCCTGTTCTGCTCATAGCTTTTCTTTTAATTGGCTTCAGAGGATAGTGGTAGCTACTAAAAACAGTAAATGGCTTCAAGTTCTAGACTTTTAGTATCTACTATGACTATCTATTTTAGTTTTTAAATTGAAATGTTTGTTATCATGCTATTACTATTGAGATTTTGGTTATTTCTATATGCACTATAATATTTTGGTTTTTTTAATTAATTGGCGCCTCACATCAAAAAGGCAAGCGCCTCGCCTCTCGCCTCGGTGAAATTGACCCTTGTCGCCTTTTGTCGCCTTACGCCATCCAAAACACTGCCCCTGAGCAACAAAACAGGTTGTGGTTGCTCCATATAAAATTCCTCCTTAAGATCACCATGCAGAAAAACATTCTTAATATCCAGCTGATATAGAGGCCAATGTCGAACAACTGCCATGGATAGAAAAAGATGAACAGAGGCTATCTTAGCAACCAGAGAGAAAGTGTCACTGTAATTAAACTCAAATATCTGAGTATAACCTTTTGCAACCAAGCGAGCCTTTAGTCAATCAATTTGGCCATTCGGACCAATTTTGACGGCATAAACCCATCGACAACCAACAATAGATTTACATGGAGGAAGCGGGACAAGCTCCCAAGTACCACTAGCACGTAGAGCAGACATCTCATCAATCATAGCCTGTCGCCATTCTGGATGAGAAAGTGCTTCACCTGTAGACTTAGGTAGAGAAATAGAAGACAAGGACGACACAAAGGCTTGATGATGTGATGATAAACGATGATAGCTCAAGCCAACATAATGAGGATTAAAATTGGCCTTGGATCGCATACCTTTTCGAAGTGCAATCGGTAGACTGAGAGGAGATAGGTCTGGAGTAGTGGTGCTTGACGTGAATCAACTAGTTCTAATTCTGGACGTGAAGGACGATGATAAGTGATCAGTGGTGGCTCTGGGGCTGTAGTAACTGTAGGAGGAGCAGAAAGAGTAATGGTAGGAGGAGCAACTGTAGGAGGGGCAATTATAGGAGGGAAAACTACGGACTCCTAAAAAATCGGCAAAGGTAAGACCTCAAGGATATCAGAATGGTCAGGAGAAGACACAAAGTAAGGTCGACTCTCAAAGAACGTAATATCTGCTGACATAAGATAACGACGAAGATCGGGTGAGTAGCACCGATATCCCTTTTGAACACGAGAATAACCAAGGAATACACACTTGAGAGCACGGGGAGCTAATTTATCTTTCCCAGGGGCAAAGTTATGGACGAAACATGTGCTCCCAAAAACACGTGGGGGAAGAGAGTACAAAGGTGACTCAGGAAACAATATGGAGTGGGGAACCTGATTCTGGATAGAGGAAGAGGGCATTCGATTAATTAAATAACTAGATGTGAGAACTGCATCGCCCCAAAAATGCAGCGGAACATGAGATTGAATAAGAAGAGTGCGAGCAGTCTCAATGAGATGCCTATTCTTCCTCTCAGCTATCCCATTTTGCTGAGGAGTATATGAACAAGATGTCTGATGAATGATGCCCTGAGAAGCCATAAACTGCTTAAACTGAGAAGATAAGTATTCTAAAGCGTTATCACTGCGAAAAGTGCGAATAGAAACACCAAATTGATTTTATATTTCAGCACAAAAGTTTTGGAATATAGAAAATAATTCAGAACGATCTTTCATTAAAAATATCCAAGTACATCTTGAATAATCATCTATGAAACTAACAAAATAGCGAAAACCCAAGGTTGAACTGACTCTACTAGGATCCCAAATATCAGAATGAACTAAAGAAAACATAGACTCTGCACGATCCTCACTACGACGCGTAAAAGTAGAGTGAGTATGTTTCCCAAGTTGACACGACTCACAATCTAATGTGGACAAAGTAGATAGATTAGGCACCATCTTCTGAAGCTTGAATAAACTAGGATGTCCCAAATGTGTGTGAAGTAACTCTGGAGAATCTGTGACTGGACATGCTGTAGAGGAGTAAAAGAGGTAAGATAGTAAAGACCATGTGAAAAATTCACGCCCTGCGTCAATCATCCGTCCCGTACTACGGTCCTGTATAACAACAGAATCATTAGAAAATGTATGGAACAATTAAGGGTACGAGAGAGACGACTGACAAATATGAGATTACAGGGACAACCAGGGACATAAAGTACAGATTTCAAAGGTAAAGAGGATAGAGGACTAGTTTGTCCAACTCCGCTTTTACCCGGGAACCATTTGCTAAGGTGATAGTGGGAAGGGACGGTGAATAAACAATGCTAGAGTAAAGAAATTTATTACCAAAAATATGATCAGAAGTACCAGAGTCAATGACCTAAGGTCCAAGATCAAGAGTACAAGACTGTGAGACA
The DNA here is from genome assembly GCA_037355625.1 of Petunia x hybrida. Classification (NCBI taxonomy): domain Eukaryota; kingdom Viridiplantae; phylum Streptophyta; class Magnoliopsida; order Solanales; family Solanaceae; genus Petunia; species Petunia x hybrida. The sequence goes on along the minus strand of JBBBVM010000317.1, from coordinate 1,399,008 downwards.
CAAACAACCTGATTACCAGTCTGAGCAACAGAAGCTACTTGAGATGGTGTCTGCTTATTTCCCAGATACTAAAGGAACTCATTATATTCTGCTTCAGATAACTTGATACCCTAGTTACCTGCAGTGTCAGTTTGAGCAACATTAGCATTTTGTTCACGTAAAATATCATCACGCAGAGTGTAGCATGCTTCACGGGTGTGTCCAAGCCAGTAACTACACTTGGGTCGAACTCTCCCAAAATGACCTCCACCTCGATTCCCAGTTGAACCTCCACCTCGACCTCGATTCCCCATATTATAAGATGTTTGATTGCCCATTGTCTGAGGTGTTCGATTCTGTCGAGTTTGTGAAGCTAGAACAGAGGAGTCGGCCAGTGATGAAACCATAAGATGTCGGATTGCCCATTGTCTGAGGTGTTCGATTCTGTCGAGTTTGCGAAGCTAGAACAGAGGAGTCAGCCGGTGATGAAACCATTGTGACTGGGTGGCGCAGCAAGTCGAAGTAATCGAGAGAATAAATCATCTATGGTAGGGACCGTAGGACTTGCCAAAATCTGATCACGCACCGAATCAAGGTCAGTTGGAAGGCCAACAAGCGTAAGAACTAGAAACATCTTCTGTCACTGCTCTTGTTTGTCCACACTAGCCGTGACTAGCAACGTCTCAAATTCTTCCATGATTGCCTGTACCTGTCCCAAATAAGTTAACATATCCAGTTCTTGTTTCTTCATATTAGTCATATGAGAAATTATATCATAGAAACGAGATATGTCATTAGTATATAGGGTGCGAGTCTTTTCCCAAACTAAATAACATGTTTGGAATGGACGGAACAGAGGCATTAATTTAGGATCAATGGATCGCTACAAAAGACTGCACAACTGAGCATCCGTCTTCTCCCAATTTGCCTTCTTAGTCAAGTGATCTTGGACACCCTGACCCTTGCACCATAGCGTAACCTATGAAGCCCAAGCAAAGTAATTCGAACTTCCAAGCAAGGGTTCCGAAGTAATCATAAGATTCGAGTGTCCAACAACGGAGTTTTTCGAACCAAAAGCATCAAATCCCAAAGATATGGTTAAGGAATTGCTAGAACAGTCCCCAAATATGCCAAAAAAATAGCAGAAAAAATTGGAACAGTAAACAGGAACTCCAGCGCCAGAAGTTGTCAAAAACTGATGAAAAATAGATGGGTATGCTTGGAAATTGCAGACGAATAGAAAAGAAAAAAGAAGTTAGGTCAAAAGTTGTCGGAAAACCTCTCACGCACTCAGCGCGTGGACTGACGCGCCGTCGGAGACCTTACTGCTTCCGGCGTGTGGGTTGTCGGATTCCGGCAGGTCTGACTGGGGTTTGGTCGGATTTTGCAGAGGGACCTTATAGTGGTGTTGGATATTGCACAACACTACCAGAAATCGAATCTGACTCGAACAACCACCTAGGTCACCGGAAATTTGCACAGTGCGGAGTTGCTGGTATTTCGCACATCAATATTTTTTCACAATCGCTCTGATACCATGTGAGAATTTGAGGAAATATTATTAATAATAAAAGAGCGCATACAAATAAGTCATATTTATAATTACTATACAGGTTAAACTACAAAGCCTTTCTCAATATGGGACGGACTACTACGCTAACCTAATTATATACAACCTAGGTTTCTAACATATTGCATGGGACAACATTTAGCTTGGGATGCCTAAGTTCCTTAAGCCATGATACCACTTTTGTTGATATCTCTAACTTGCTGCATCTCCTAACTTTGCTTTCCGTTTATATGATCTGATTTTCTATCTCATGAAGTGATGGACTGAGATTACTGACCTAATTGGCTTTCCTTAAGATTAATTCTGTTGCTATGTTGCTATTTCCAAGGTTTTAAGCTTGGCTCTGAGAGACACACTACCGAAGTAATGGTCGATAAATCGGGAAAATTGCACGTGACATCTGGTATCGAAGGATTATCAATTCTGAAGACAACTAAGGTAATCTATGTTATACCTCCTTTCTTATCTGCTTCATGTTGCTTCTGTTAAATTTATGGTTATACATACCTCAAAAAAGAAGAACGAAAAGGATTCTGCAGTTTCAAGTGAAGCTTTTTGCAGTAGTCCAACTAAGATATGCAACCCTCCTCGAATAAAAAATTGATATGCGAGTCTTCAAAGGATTTAGTTTGTTTTACTCTTTGACTCCTCTCCCCTTGGATGGTGGTTTGGGGGGGGGGGGGGGGGTTATGGATCAGGGGCAAGGCAACAAGGGTAGTACTCTCATGGATAATGGAATAATATCCAATATATAGTTTGAGATGGTTTACCTGTGTGTCAGACAAGATCCATTACTGGCCCTTAGTCTTTGTCTCTGCATGATTGGAGCTCTCAGCACCTATTACACTTCTTCCTATGGAAATCATGAGCAGATCTTTTTCTATATGTGAAATTAAGAATTTGAGGTGCACCTAACTTTGTACACCACCCTAAACAAATGATGGAAATTTCATATATCTTATGTACATTATCCATTTGCATAACAAGTAGCTCATTGAAACAGTCAGGTTTTGAAGGATTCATTAGGGACAAGTACACTATGTTGCCTGAAACACGGGAAAGGATGATGGCTACAGAGGTCACTGCATCTTGGAGGTAAATTATTCATCCTTTATTATTTTTTTTTTTGAAGAGATGAGGTGTTATAGTTTCTGAACTTGAATAAGATCTTACTCTTGCTGTGTTTCTTGTTCATTGTTGTACCATGTTTTATTTCTGTTATTGTTGACCGTGTTGTGTACCTGGATATTGGTTCATATAGGTACTCTTTTGAATCTCTCGCAAGTCTTCCGGTGAAGCCTCTGTGTTTCACAGAGAGATACATGAATGTGAAAGAGGTCCTGCTTGACACTTTCTTTGGCTCACCTAAGGGAGGAGTATACAGCCCTTCTGTTCAAGCTACACTTTATGAAATGGCAAAGGCTGTTCTTGGAAGGTCTGTCTTTGGATGTCAACACACAAGACGTTTTCTAGCACACATAGATACCAAACTTTTAAGACACTTCATTTGATTTTTCAAGTTCATAATTGCTATGAATACTTATGGTTTTGGGGTATTATTTTTTCAGGTTTCCTGAAATTTCATTCATTCAGTTGAAGATGCCGAATCTCCATTTTCTGCCGGTGAATTTGTCAAGCAAAGATAATCCAATTGTTAAAGTAAGGTTTCTCTCCCCTCATTTACTGGAGTGCAGTGAAACTATATGCTAGACTTCAGTGATCGGAAATAAAGTTATTCTCTAACCCTTGTAAGTGAAATTTACCAGGCTACATCCTGTTCAAAACTGAACTGATTTCCATGAGAAAAGACGGGTCAATTACTTCCCCCCACTCTAGCTCAACAAATCCAAACAAACCTTAGTTCGAGAAATTCTTGAGGCCTAATATTTGTAACAACAGAAGCGGATGTTCTCTAGTTTGAGAGTAATTAGACCAAAATGGCCTTATTCATGTGCATTACTTAAGTAGTTTTGAATGATTTGTACAGGCTACATACAAATCTAAAAAACAGACTGCATATAAATCAAAAGGAAAGAAAATTTGCCAAAGGAAACAAAAAAAGTAAGATAAGAAGACAAGGAGAACCTGGGCAGTTACAGGCTAAGTTACTCGGACTCGGGTATGGGTATCCGACACGGGTACGGATTTAGAGGTCGGATTCAGCAAAATCTAAATTTAGAGATTCGGGAGTATGGATCCGCACACGGATACGGGTGCGGGGATCTGTCTAAAAATTTTCAAAATTTTAAAATAAATCATAATCCTTAATTTCGATTCTTCCTAGATAAGTCCTCTTCCCCAATATCTCTGCTTTTCTCTATTAAGTCGTCTTCCCAAAAGTTACCCTCAAAACATAAAATTAGAAATTTGAGAATATCGACAAAAGATGAAAAAGAGACAAAAAAAAAAACTTTAAATTTCTGCATAATTTTGAAGGTATCTCATTTTCAATGTCTATCTTGAGAGTCTATTTGTCAAAAAAAAAAAAACTTCAATTTTCTGTGGATTTTGGTCAAAGTATCCATTTTTATTTGACCACATCCGGTGTGAATCACGTGTCCTACCCGACACGGATCCTATCCGACATGGGTACGGCGGCAATTTTGAAGAGTCCGAGTAACTTAGGTTACAGGAGAGGGCAAGAGGGGCTTGGATGAAGGGGGAGGGAAGGGACTACGGGCTGGGGAAGGCAAGGTGCTGGGCCAAATGAGTGGAGGGAAATGATGGTTGGGCTTGGATAGGGGAGTAATGACGGTAAGAAAATTGGTGGAGTTGGGAGCCAAGGATAGAAAATTCATAGTGATGAGGTCCAATTTTTGTTTTTGCCAAAGAGAACTTCAAATAGATATATTGTTACGACATCAAAGTTGAGGCTTGACAATGCACAAATTTAGGAGTAGCCACACTAGCTAAGAAAATTCAAACTACATGGATGTTCTCTCTTCTTTCTTTTGCCATGGCATGTTGCTACCAGTAATCTTCTAATGCTCTATTCTCTTGAAATTGTAAAATACTACTGGACTTTCTAAAAGCACTGAAAACATGGTGGAGGTTTTAGTTAGTGGAGGGCAAGTGCGAATGTTGTTGATCCTCTTGGGGGGATGTTGTTACTGGAGAGATGCCTGCATGGTTTACGACTTTGTTTAGGGGAGGGAGCATGTGGGGCTAGGGAATTAAGGGTGATGGCACCAGACCTGCTGAAGGTTGAAAATGAGGTTTTTCTTGGTAAGGTACTATATTGTTTAGGTCTATGCAGTTATGTCTGACTGCAGATTGGAAGTCAAATTTTTAACCTTGGGTTTTAAACCTTTAATTAAAAAGATGGAAATCATATATGATCTTTTTGCTGATAGTCTGAGTTGTGGCATTAACAAAGTTACAGTAATGACATATTATACCAATACAGTAGTGACATATTATACCTGGGGAAATCTTCTAGTATTCTCTAACAAGAGGAGAGCTCTAATTACTTTCCTGAACTGTAGGTGTCCATAAAGTTTGCTGAAAAGATCATTTCTCCAACCCCTTATGCATACAGAAACAAATTTGGCAGCTTATGTTTCCTCTTATATCCAAAATAAATATTCGCCCTTCTGTTGGGTTGTAGCGAAATCCACTTTCACTTTCCTGACAGAGGAAGTTCTAGCCTATTACATAAGACATTCTACATACATGTCTAAATATACTGTGTGACATTTAACATTGACTGACTGCTTATATAATAATTTCATAATCTAATTCTGGAAGTGAAAAAAAATGACAGGGTAACTTGTGATCCCCTCACGTTTCCCATCTAAGTATAACCAATTCACATTCTTAATTTAGTATTTACTTATTGCATCATGCCAACTCGCTGTGATGCAGTATCAGCATGTATTGGAAGAGTTTGACAAGAGAAGTTAATGCGGTAGATACAGTTAATGATCCACGTAAAATTTCATGATTCTCCACAACCATGTATTATTCAGTTGCTTCTAATGTTTGGGTTTCTAGTTGATTTTGCTCTGCATTCGCGCAGTTAGAAAAGTTGTACCCGTATGAGATATCATATATCTGATCATGTTCGTATGAGCTCGAGTCAATGGTTAATGTTTAATCTGTTGTGACCTTTCAGTTTGAAGATGATGTTTATTTGCCAACGGATGAACCACATGGAACAATTCAGGCGACTCTTAGTCGTATCAGGTCAAAGATGTGAAATACTGCTGATCAAATGTTGGTACTCATTTTCTTACATTGAAGTTGTTACTACCTCAAAGCAACTCAAGAGGAAATGTCCTGGCAAGAAGCAACAGTCCAACATGGTTCTAAAACTTTGAAGTTGCTGTACACATGTAACATATGTGTTTGTAATTCCATGAATCTTCTTTTAAAATAAAGATGTGAATTTGGTTCTCAAGTTCTTGGACATCATGATTTATCCTTGTTATGGAAATTTAGGACAACTCTTACTTCTCTGTTCTTATAATTATAATTATAAAAACTTATAACGTTAATCATCTAGTTTCAGAGTGCAAGCATGTTGAATCCGTACTTATACTGATTTTTAAAGTAGCAGTTATGCCTTTCAAACAGGTGTACAGATCCCCATTGAGTATGTTGTCCAATGAATTGATATATACAAATTTGCAAAAAAAAAAAAAAAAAAAAAAAAAAAAAAAATGAAAAAGAAAAAGTTAATGCCAATCATAATTATTTTTTAAAGAATGGGCCAAAATATTGTGAAAAAAGCACGGTAACATAGACAATAATTGTTGTCGACTCCTTCACCCTCTTTCCCAGCTAAACTGCCTAGAGGGTAACACTTGTCAAGTTTGAGGTCATTTTTGTTAAACCATAGAATATGGGAACACTCAAATTTTGGCACACGGGTGAAATTTTCTGTCTACAGTCTGATCTTATTTTTTTTTTTCTAATTATAGATAATCAATTTTTTCTACAATTTTAGAAGTTTCCTGTGGATTTCTGTTGAACCATTTCACCTATAGATTTTTTATTTTTTTCACCTATAGATTGCAACCTATACTTTATGTGTATGCGAGAGATAGGAATTTAAATTTCAGACTACTTGTGTATTCATTCTTTTCACCAAGTATTGTGTATTCACTACTCCTTTCGGTCCACTTTATATGATTTTTTGGTATTTTTTCTTAAGTACATAATATTTGATTTTTTCAAAAACCAAGATGCTATTTGTGTTGACTTTCCAAAGTTACCCTTGCTAATAAATTAAACACATAAAGCTTTCACAATTTTCTATGAGTCTATTTTGAAAGAGGTAAAGGTTAATTTAGTAAATGATATTTTTAATTAATGCTAAAAGGTAGATTCCTTGGTCAAAACAGTCAAAAAATCAAATAATATGGACCGGATGGAGTAACTAATGTTTTTGTTTTGTACTACTCCATCCGATCCATTTTATTTGATTGGTTTCACTTTTCGAGAGTCAAGTTGACCAATTTTCAGAGTCAAATTGAACTAGATTTAGTCAATATTTTAAAATTATAATTTAGATATTAAAAAACTACACGAAAAGTACTACAAGTTGCAATTCTTGTCATATTAATATGGTGAAGAAATATATTTCAAAATGTTGGTCAAAATTTACATTGTTTGACTTTTAAAAAAGGAAAGTGATCAAATAAAATGGACCGGAGGGAGTATAATTATTTTATGACACATTTGACACGTACATGCAGCAAACAGCCATAAAAACTAGATCAGTAGTTATAACAAAAGAGAGTCCCTTCTTGAATGCTTGTAAAAGGCGCTAACTCTAATTTCCTGCTAATAAATGGACTCAAAACTACTTATTGGAGTACACTATAAACTCCCTTTATTTATGGAAGTCTTAAAAGAACCTTAGAAGAACTCAACTGTACCTTTTATGACTCAGCTCCACCAACTGAAAGTGATTGTAAACAGATTTTGTCGGATCATGTCTTGTTCGACCTTGTCAGTTGTTACCACCTCTTAAATGAAAAATAGACATTTTACTTCTGCATTACTCCTCCCCTGTTTAAGTTTACTTGTCCAAATTCAACTTTGCACTACAATCAAGACAAAATAAGAAAAATTAAACTTGACAAATCTACCCTTATTTATTATACTTTATTGTAGTTTCCAATTAATTGGAAAGAGATTTTGAAGAATTTGACCATTTAATGTCAAGGGTAAATTAGAAAGAACATAGCTAATTTTATCTTGAATTGCTAAAAGGACAAGTAAATTAAGAATTTGACTTTGCTAAATTTGGACAAGTAAACTTAAACAGAGGGAGTCCCATCTATAAGAGTTAATGCTTCTGTATAAATAAAAAAGTACAATGAAATTAAAGTATGCGGTTCTACCTTATAAAAATTATCCCAAAATGTCAGCCTCTTTATATCAAGAACTTACCTTATACTACTCCCTCCGGTCCATATTATTTAATTTTTTGGTTGTTTCACGTAGATTAAGAAATTCACCTTTTAGTATTAATTAAAAAGGTCATTTACGAAATTAACCTTTGTTTCTTTCAAATTTACTTATAGAAATTTGTAAGGACTTTTAAAAAATGTATTCAGATCATTTATTGACAAGGGTATATTTGGTAAGAACTATTTAAAAGCTTCTTGAACTTTGAACAAATCAATTATTTTGGACCAAGGATAAAATGCCAAAAAATCAAATAAAATGGACCGAATGAAGTAGTGCAATTACTCTTGTATTCATACATTGTTCCGTTAGAAAGCTATTTGCTTATCTTAGAACACTAACACAATTCATTTTTTTTTTAAATTTTCCAGAATAAATTGATTTTTGTAGTTTATGATGAGCAATCATATCTTTAACTTATTAATAATTGTTTTTTTTTTTTTGGATAGAAACTGCGTTGTTTCACTGCATGACACGTCCTAAGAACAGTTCAATTGCCCCTTTTGATCTTATTTCCAGAACATGATTATTATGGAAGAAATCATTAGCCTCCTAATTAATTACTGCTTTGATCAAATTGATTTTGTGAAACCATTTTTAACAATGTAGAGAACACATCCGAAATGAGAGATGAGAAATGCGAAAAAAGCCAAAAGAAATTTATTGCTCAACCTGGTAGAAGCAAAATGTAGTTCGTAGTAAAGAAAATCACAGCTAGCATTATAATTTGTATGATATATCTCTATAATTCCATTTATTACGCAGCATAAAACAGTTGGGGAACTAAACTCCCAACAGATCTCGAGTAACATAAACCAATCATAGTTATATATTTGTCGATGCAAAGTACGTACTTTCAATAATTCATGAACAACACATATATTTTAGAAAAGTTTATATACCTCAGAGAGGAGGAAAAGAAAACAAACACACACACACACACACTCTCCAGTACACGACAATGTCTCACCCAATTTTCGAAGCAAATGAAAAGAGCCCTTATGGATACCTTACAAGAGAAGAGTTCCACAAGAAACATAAAATCATTCATAAGAAAAGCTTCTTTCTAAACAGACAAAACATGAAGATATTCACACAATCTTGGCAATCTGATTCAGGTAAGAGTACTTCGTGAGTTTAAAACATCTTTACTGTATTAGATGATCACTTTTACGTGTTGTAGCAGGTAACCTACTTTATTTTCAAGATTATAAAATGTCACCTTTTATGAATGTTTACTTGTAGATAGCTTTTTGGTGACGGTATAGTATAAGGATTTCTTTACACTGACAGTGTATACAACTTAAACTCTTCAGGTAAGCCAAGAGGTTTTGTGGGCATGATTCATGGCTATTCATCTGAAAGTAGCTGGCTTTTTGAGTTAAATGCAGTAGCCATAGCAAAAGCTGGATTTTTTGTTTGTGCACTTGACTTACAAGGTCATGGTTACTCAGAAGGTTCAGCTGGTTACATCCCTAGTATTCAACCCATAGTTCAAGACTGCATTCTCTACTTTAACTCTGCTCGTGCCAATCACCCTGCCAAGCTCCCAGCTTTCCTGTATGGCGAGTCATTAGGTGGTGCAATTGCTACCCTGATGTGTCTAAGGCAAAAGAATGAATGGAATGGTCTAATATTAAGTGGACCAATGTATGGAGTGTCGAAGAAATACAGACCTATTTGGCCAGTCGAAAAATTGCTGCCCGTGGCCGCCTTTGTAGCACCATCTTGGAGGATTTCCATCACCAAACCACCTGCATCCATATCATATAAAGAGGGATGGAAGAGAGAATTGGTTGAAAATAGTCCAAATAGCCTTGCTTCCAAGAAACCACCAGCTGCTACTGCACTAGAACTTTTGAAGGTTTGCGAGTATATACAGAGGAATTGTAATGAACTAGAGGTTCCTTTGTTGATTCTTCAAGGTGGGGATGATAAAGTATGTGATCCTGAAGCTGCTAAGTTTGTCTATGAATCATCATTAAGTAAGGACAAGACTCTGAAGATTTTCTCCGGAATGTGGCACCAACTTATAGGTGAACCAAATGAAAGTGTCCAACTTGTTTTCAATACTGTGTTGTTGTGGATGGAGGTGAGATGTACAACCCAAACTAGTTTGGTAGTGACCGGCACCCAATAAGCCTGGTGCCCGTCGAGTGACTCTTAACCCTGTCATCCCAACAACACAAAGTATTGATTGGGGTTCGAGGCAGCCCCACTCATCATGTTAAACATAGACGTCCCATAAAATGACTAGTGGCGAAGCCAGAAATATTGGTGTTCAAAATTTAATATATATGTATAAAGAGTAATATGCGACTTAAATACATTGTATAATTTTCAGAGGAATGGTATTAAACTGCCCATCCTTGCACCTGTGTGGCTATTCCATCAGTAAAGACATCATATCTAATAATCCTCAACATTTGAGTAGTCTAGATACAACCCCAATTGCTTACACCTCTACTACAACAAGTCCATGGAGCTTCTAAAGGAATTACAAAACATGAAGTTGGTTCTTGACCAGACATATGACATTAGAGAGGCCTCCACAAGTCAAGTTTAGGGAAATCAAATTCACTCAATCGTAAGGTTATATGAGCCAATCTGGAAAATGTAAATTACTGCTGATATTTTGGTGTAGCGCATCAATTTTTAAAGCTACCAAAGCAAATTATGTGGCAGCAGCAAGCTAAAGAAGAAAATAATGATCAGAGGGCTGGAAAACCACTCATGTATAAGATTGAAAATGAAAATCAAACGATAGAACAACAGTTAGGAGAACCATCTAACTGAATGCACAATTAAAATAACATTAAACTCAACACACCATTTAGCTTCTATAGCATGCATATACACTGATACACAAGACAACTAAACGTCAGATTGTAGACCAAGCCCCTTCCGTGTCTTTCCAACAAATAGATCCCCAGATTTTATCATCCCTGGAACGCATCCAGCGATGGAAAAGCAAGGAAACTGAGCCACAGCTTCTTTTCTCCCTAGAGAAACTATAGCCAATGCCTTATTGGATGGCTTATACACAGCCAATTTGTGATCATCTTCTACTCCCTTCATTAACAATGTGATGTTCTTGGCAGCTACCTTTGCATGTTCTTGAGCCAGATATCCCTGTTTAAGTTCCTGAATTTCACCATCACAAAGTAAGGACATCTTGAAGATAAGATGCATCTTATGACATAAGAGCAACTACGATGCATGCCAGGTCCAGTTACTAGTATTTCTAGACCACTTTTTTAAGTAACACTGAACAAATAGCTGCTGCTATATTAACAAATAGTTAAAGCTTATACAGACATGCATTGCAGTAGCAACACCCCTGTCATGTTTCCTGAAGCTGTTATGCAAGTACTTATGTCGTATTGAAGTTCTTTTCTTTTTTTCCTTTTTTAAAGGAAAAGTTGATATACAGAATAACAAGAACTTTTCAGTAAATCATCATTTATTGCTGCAACAATCTCAAAAAACAATTGAACTTCTAGACCAAAGCCAGGGCTACGACTATGAAAAAGGAGAACTTAGGAACAGAGATACATCGACAGAGGTAAATCACGCTTTATTGTAGAATACTTCTTCATATTTATCATGGTAGAAGGCTAACATCTGGTTTATAGAGATGACAACAAGTAAGAGGAATGAAAACCTTTAAGAGCTTAAAAAAAGGTTAGATTGACTTACAGGAATATCAGTGATGTCCCCGATAGCAAAGATATTGTTATGACCCTTGATCCTCAAATTTGAATCGACCATTAGCCTTCCACGACTGTCCAAGCTATCCTTCAAGATAGTTTCTTTTAGCCATGCTGAACCAAGTGGTGTCCCAATGCAAATAAAATGACAATCAGCAACAATGGTTTCTCCACCCGACGTTTTATAAGCACCATCTGATGCAGAGTTTACATCGACAGATTGCCCCAAGATAACTTCAACTTTCTTAGAAGTAAGCCAATTCAGTGCCTTTTTGCTGGCAGATTCTCCAACAAACTCTAACAATCTTGATCCCCTGTGCACCAGAGTCACCTTCTTATCTGGAAAATCCACAGCAATTTCAGCAGCCAGCTCCACACCAGTTGGCCCTCCTCCGACTATTAATATGGAGTTAGCAGACTTTATCTTTTCATACTCTGTAAACCAAGAGAGAAAAGTTTAGAAAAAAGAAGAAGATAAGTATACCAAAACTATGTACCGATTTCATCGTGGTTTGACTAACAATGGAAAGTTTTGATTTGTATTACTCAACGCCTTCCGTGACAAAGTACTAGTAAGGTATGTTACTCCCCCTCCTTTCCGGACAAAATAGATTGCTGCCTCTTTTTGTTTTAATCATTTATACATAGATTACGGACTTATCAATCTCTCTCTAGGCTTTAAATTAAAGTAGAAAAGAAAGAAACAAAAATTAAATTCCAAATCTCTTGTCCCTTTGTTCTATTCTTTTCCACTCACCGTAGCTCCAATCTCAAAGATGTTCAACTATTACATAGTAGTTTTTAAGGTGATGGCAATATTGCTCAATAATTTGAAAACAGATGCACAAAAATAATAGGCAGATGTCAAGTCCAGGTCAAAAAGTGAGACGAGTTACAGAATTGGTAAAGTGATATTATTATGTTGAATCTTTAACAGCCTACAAGAAAACCCTTAAATAGACTCCTAGGATATTATAACTGATTTAAGTTCTACTGTGGAGATCAGAATACATATAAAGTAGGCTGAAATATCATAGTCATAACATAACCAATTATAAGAGACACATTATCTGCCAAACAACAATTATCAGCATGCAATCTACAAAATACATAATATGGCCCATGTCATTACCTGCTTGGTATTGACTGATCTTCTCAGTTTTCGTCGAAGCACCGCTTTGAGTATGACCAGTGGCAACAACCAGATAGTCATACCGAATTCGGCTGCCTTGTTTTGTCAATACATCAGTGTCTGTGATGTCAACTGCAGCCGATGCAACGATATTCGCATGAGGAAGGTATTCAGAGTGAGTAATCACTGATCTTTTCGCAAATGAAGGTTCAACTGTGGACCTTAAGCTTGCCCATGTGATCTCAAAATACTCTTTCCTGTTCCATTTCATGTGCTCAGTTAATTTAACCACATAAAACTAATAAGACACAAATTCAAGTAGTAGCACTACAACAACAACAACTTAATTAGACTAAGTGAATCCTCATCGACCATGTTACTCCATTTAGCAAAGTGGTAGTCATGATAAATATCAAGAATTCTTTTAATAACCATAGTATCCGAGTCAGCTTGCATGCACCTCGACTAATTCTATGGAGTATATGCTACCTACCGGATAACTTTGTCCACCACGGTTTACCTGTCCAAGCATTGGTGGACAAAGTTAAGCTATGCTGGTGGGAGGTAGAAAGTACCTGTGGAATTAGTCGAGGTGCGCGCAAACTGATCTGGACACCATGATTATCAAAAGCTAACAAGAATGCATATTGATTTAAAAGCTGTGATATCATCAATAAAGAATAAGAGGGAAATGCTTACTCATCAATGAGGAAAACATTGGCATCATTTTGAAGGGTCTTAGCAACAAAAGAACCACCAATTCCACCTCCAATTACTACTACACTTTTCCTTTCTCCCCCTTCAGCCATGTTCAAATAAAAATCACAACTTAAAGAAAAATAATTCAAGAATCAGCAAACCCAATTTGACTTAATACAAAACAAAGCTATAGCCAAAGTGTATTAATGCACAATTTACGGAATACTTTTGCAAATACCCTCTTTATATACAGGAAAAAGGGTGTCCCTTTAATAATAAAATGGTATCTAGAAGAAAATAAAGAGGAAGATTCCTGGCTTTCTTGTTGGTACTTGAGGAAGAATTAATGCCAAAAAGAAATGTTTTTTTATTTGTTTGGGTTTTTAATGAAAGCTTGGAAGAGGGGAAAGGAAGAGGAAATGGAGAAATTTTGCTTCTCAATTCTCCATTTTCCTTTTATTTTTTGTTAAAATTGAAAACTAAGTTAGAAGAAGAATTTAAAAAGTAATATTCCATCTGTTCCGGTTTATGCAAATTTATTTCCTTTTCAGCTTTGTTAAAAAAAAATTAAAACTTTTTATTTTAGACCTTAAATTTCTAATAGTGATTTACATAAAAATGATTGAAGTTCTAAAAACTTCAAAGATTGTGTTTAAAATCGAGAATTTTTACATTTAATGAAGTTAAAAAGACAAACCTACCCTTACCCCTACAACAAAACATACTACTTTTAAAGTCATAAATGAAATGCAAGTGTTAGTATAGAATAGTTTGAGCAATTTGGTAATGTTTGTGGTGCAAACCAAGTATTTGATGAAATATTTGAGAGAAATGTTGTGAGTTGGACTTCAATATCCAGGGTACACTACATACATATGGTTGGAGATTTCTTTTGAGGTTTGCTTGAAATGCAAATGTATGATAATAGGTCTATTGCGAATATTTTCTCAATTTTGATTTTGTATATAGAATTTGCTTCACATAGCAATGACTTACATGGAAACGTGATATACAATAGATCTAAATTTTTCTAATATAGTGGTTGAAAATTCAGTTATTCATATGTGCTATTGTTTTTGAAATTTTTTGAAGAATATAATTATTTGTTCATAAATCCCGCTGAACTTGGCATGAGTTTGTACCTATTTAGGCATTCACAAATCTAGTCGAATTGGCTTGACTTTTGTTATATTCATTCTACATATTTTCTAAGTTACGTGCAAATGACACTGGATTGACACCATTTTAGATAAATGACCAAGCCAATAGTATTATATTGCTCAGAAATGCAGTGGTATTGTCTTGATATGTCCTTGTTTAGTAACTAGCCAAGTATAGGCAGATCGACTTCATTACCTTAATGTGAAAAGAAAATGCTCGTTGTTTAAAAACTTGCGCCGAGTTGGACTCATTTAAAGTTTAATGATTAAGCCAGTATTATTACAATGTTGATAAACTCAGCCACATTGTTTTGATTTGTCCTTATTTTCTCTAAACATAATTATTTATATTGTTCATAAATCATCAATACTAATCGACAACATTTATATTATATACGCTCAACCAATTTTTCATAAATTATTCACAAGTCACACCAGATTGTCATTATTTCTCTTAACTTTCACTAGATCACCAGAATAAAGACCAATCGGCAATATTTATGTTTATATCCACTCAACCAATATTACCTAAATTATTCACAAATCAAGTTAAATTGCCATTATTAGAACAGACAAGCTTACTTGCCTTTCATACTCCGTCACTAAAATCAATATTAATCAACAATATTTATGTTATATTCATTCAAGAAATTTTTCCTAAATTATTCCAAATCAAGCCAGATTATTATCATTGAACAGACAAGCTGACTTAACTTTAATTCACTCGATCGCCAAAATCAGTACTAATCTGCATTATTTATGTTATATCCAATCAACCAATCTTTCCTACATTATTCACAAATCAAGTCAGAATGCCACCATTTGAGCAAACAAGTTAGACTTAACTTTCATGACCCTCGATCACCAAAATAATACTAATCGGTAGCATTCATGATTCATTCAAACAATCTTCCCTAAATTATTCACAAATCAATACAGATTGGTATCATTTCAACATATTAGTTGTCTTAACATTCACTTCACGATATTGGTCTATAAATCACTCACCTTACCCCAAAAGTATATGTATATTCCTAAAATAAATTGAATTCAACAACACATCGTAAATATATAACATAGTCATACAAAATTATGTTTACAACTCAAACAAAGCATTGTTTTTTATGCATTCACAAATAATTCATAAAAATATAATGACGCTCTAATTGCTTTATTTTCATAAGCCTTTGTGATTACGAAATCACTTTCTTATAGCTCTTCAATTACAACACAATGCTCATCATCTTGATGATGCCACTTATTTAAACATTCTTTAACTCCTTCTTCACTCTTGGCAGAATTCTGCAAGAAATTTTAATCTACAATTTGTAACTCAAAATAAAGAAACAAAAAATGGATAAAGAACATGCAACTAGAGTACTGATTTTTCAAAATCATACAGAGTTAACAGATACTAGAAAAAGATTATTGTGAAAATAGCTCTTTGATGCATTGCATGATTATATCTTAATCAACTCGTCACTACTAAAGCTAGCTCTTTGATACATTGCATGATTATATCTTAATCAACTCGTCACTACTAAAGCTAGGGAAGCAACACCTCAATAACCGGTCTTTTTCTCCTATACACACAACTTAAATCTTCCCTAGAGAATTTCAAGCCAATAATCAAGTAAAAAGCCTTTGCATCAAATGTGCGAACCCGATCAAAAACTCTAAACGAGTCGAATTTACATCATTACTGTAAATCTGGGCAACAACATATAATGAACAAGCTTCCGTGAAATGTTTATATCATCTAAATCTATTAACATTCTAAATACCCCAGCTTTTAGAAGCTTCAATTGTGACCCATTCAGAGGAAAAAAAACTAATGACAGAGAAATAATCACTATCCCCTCTCCAAGTAATACTCGCGTTAAACCAATGTCCAAATTTGTAGGCGATACAGATCCCCTTCCTTAACTGCAATCATCATAATTAATAATCACTGTTGCATACGTAAATACAGAGAAGGAATAATAGTGGACCAATAGTAAAGAACCAATTAACGACAATCATGCATCACATTTCCATAAATACAAACAAAAGAATGAATAAGGACGATATATCAACACTTATTCACATACTGAGCAAAATTATACTTTCGTGTTGCACATAAATGAAGACAGATAGAACTCATTTCAAACAGCCCCAAAAATACAACGCATATATATATCATACTAAAGAAGGACCCAATATAACTGCTCTTCCTTAACTGTAGCCATCTTAATAGACAAACAAGAGCTACATAAACCAACTTAGGACAATCAAGAATCACAACATATATACACACAAAGAAAAGGACAATACGTCAACACTTATTCACATACTGTACCAAAATAATATGTGCATTCTATAACTAATTAAGGACATATCATCCTCATTTCACACATCCACGAGAATACAAAACAAACATAACTTCTCCGGTTAATAGCTAGTATGGCAATATGGCAGCAATAGTCATATAGCGACGAAAAATACTCTATTATTTTTGCAAAAAAAAAAAAAAAAAAAAAACCCAAAGCAACACAAAGCTTCACATATTAATCACGACGATATGGTAGCACTTTGAAAATATCTGTTAATAAATAAAGACGAATTTTTGCCACTTCACAAATACAAAAAAATAATCACATAACAAGCACTATCAAACACAAAATTATCAAAATAAAAATAAAAATAATCAAAATGAGCAGAAAAATATAAAAACAACCAAAAACTTAACGGAAGATGTAATAGAAAAAAAACCCACAAGTAGCACAAAATAATTTTAAAAATTACCACAAATTTAACAAAAAATAAAATAAAATCTAAGAGCAAACTAAACAAAACATAAAAAGATCGAATTAAATCATGAAAGCAACAGCAACTCCAAGATCGAGAGAAGATATATCGGATTGCAAATTTGAGAGGAGAGACAAATAAACGATTCAATCTAGAGAAAGAGAAATAACAGGAAAAATAAGTAAATTGAGGGTACTTATATCTTAGGAGAAAAGCATCTTTTTATCAATGAGGTAAAATAAAAATGCTTTTTATTTCAATACCGTGAGAAAAGTGATCAGCAGTCAGCACTTCAAGACCATGTCTAAGTGCTCAATTCACACAAAAAATAAATTTCAAAAGTATTCAGTTCTTAATTAAATTTTATACCAAATCAAATATATATTCACGTAATAAATTGAAATGGAGTGAGTACTTTGTATCTCTCTTCTATTTCCTCTTTGTTTGCAGACTAGTAGCTTCCATTTGGAAATACAATTTGGAAACTTTTTTCCAAATCAAAATTTAAACCAATGATTGTTTATAGATTTTGGCCAGTTTGCGAAGATAACTTATTAAATTTTAAAAATTGATTTGAATCAGTTTTTTGTGCAAATTATTTTTCCACTTACAAAACTTCAACTTTCTTCCAAGTAAAAGGAAACTTAACATATTATGAGATGCATGAAATATGCATAAATTATGCAAATAGATGGTTGTTTTTTGTTTAACTAATTTTCCAATATTCATACAACATAATTTTTCCCAAATAAAATGTATATCTAAACACAACTTTAAATTCCGAAAATTATTTTTCTAACTCAACTTAAAAATTCATTTTTCAAAGTTTCAATCAAATCTAATGTCCAAATGCTAGTTAGGTAGCTAGGTAGAGAATAATATTGTTTTCTTTTGGTAACTAGGTACTAATTGTCACAGTATAAATATTTTAACTATTGTATGTGTAAAAATAAGCCATCTACAATTACGGGCGTACGAGGCCAGCTAGTGAGCATTAAACTTGCCTTACAAGCCAACGGGTGTTGAGGATATACGCCTGCTCTATTTGCCACCGTTGCTCATTGGGCACAGGTTTAGAGCCGACGGGCGTACACCTAGCTGCCTAGTAAGTATTAGTCTCATAGTTAAGTTTTACCTCATATAACCATCTCTTGTAATGGGCCAAAAGCGTATAGAGTTAGGATATTACCATAGTTAGAACTGGGTAAACTAAGTCGATATATACCCCTCCCCATTATTATAATTCATCGTTAAGATTCGACTAGAATCCTCTTTTATTCAAAGGAATACAATTCCTTCTTTTAGTTATTACATTATTACCTGATCCAATATAAATTTATCTGTTTAACATAGAATACAAATTTTTAGGCATAAACAACTATATCATAATTAATCAGTTAAAACATGTTTGTAATAGTGTGCTTCGTGAACTTCTCGTCCCAATCATAGGTGTGAAATACATTGGTCATTGACGTGTGAGAATTAGATGGTGTCTACGTTTAAATAAAGGGTTACAGACAATCCAATTTAAGTGTAGAATACAACATTTTACTATGTCAACGTGAGGGTCTAAGAAAAAGATATATTTTTGCCAACAAAGCATCTATCTGATTCTGATTGTTGATGTCAGCTTTGAATAGGAGTATTTATTAATAAATCATCCAAAATTTTCTAACTGTTGATGCCAACTTTTGCCATTTTGTTTCTTCTCTATAACGAAAGGAGTGACATCAACCAAAGCTCACGGTACCTTCAATTCTGCACCTCCTCCAGCCTTCTTTGTTTTCTTCCTTTTTTTTTTTTTTTTTTTTTTTTTTACCAACTTCAATACCACCAATCTTGCTGTTCACTTTTACTACCTTGTTACTTGAGACATTTGGTCAAAAGGGACACTCAAGAGTGAAAATAGGTAAAAGGGACAAAGTCTTAATTAATGTAATAAAAGGGACACATCTAATTAATGCTCTTAAACATAACTTTCCTCCACTCCCCTTCACCCCAAAGTTTCATTTCTTACACTTTGGTCCTCACGTATATAAAAAATAAAATTTGCCAAATTAGGGAAATATTTTTCCCTCCGTTTATTCCCTCCTTTCTCTCTCTCTCTCTCTCTCTCTCTCTCTCTCTCTCTCTCTCTCCCCTCTCTTCTCTTCTCCCTCCCGACCTGAAACACCATAGCTGCTGTGCATCTGCTTTCTTCAATCTCCATTCGTTTTCGCTATTATTCTTGCATTCCAACTCTCCCAAACGGAAAATATTGTCAGATCTAAATCCATTTCGGTTGATTAGAGGTATTATTGACTCTAATTTAATAAATAATTTGGGAAAAATACGCTGCAATTCTTTGAATAACAATTTCTGGTTGGCATTACTTTTAACGCTGGGCATTACTTCAAACTGGAAAGCTTGACAACTCCTATATCTCATGTAAGTGTAAATCTCCGTCTTGCTAATCTCTACTATTCTAATTTTTGTAAAAAACCTTTTAAACCAGTATGTTGCTGTTTTGAAACATCTTACCGTGACGATCGCAACATTATAAAGATATGTTCTACAAATACTCGTACAACGTAGTCACAATTATGGAACATTGTATTAGATGCTCAGGATAATCCTTTTGATGTTCCTATTGTGCTAGTCAGAGTTACGGAACATAATTTTGGTTGCCCGAATAATCTTACAGCATGTTCAGTAAATGCTATTCATAATGTTGGAACATTTTTGTAGATGGTCGGAACTGATGTATCGATGTTTCACATCGGTATGCTTGTATTCTTAAACATCCTTGGGCATGTTCGGATCTGTTTTTCGATGTTCCAGTATCCTTTGCTACCTGGACCACATTTGATGAATGTTTATCCTACCTTGCAGATATCGTTAAAGTAATGGGGGACAACATACTACTAGGAGTTGATTTTCTCGGCGAATGGGTTGAGCGTTCGAAATGCTATGCTTGGATTCCTAAGGTGAAAGAGACAAGACCTATCCTTGTGAGTAGGAATATTACATATGATGAACTTGTCGACAAAATCATACGCAGTTGGGGGGTAAGTGATGATCCTAGGGATCTTTGCATTTCATATATGCTGAGTGTTGCCGCAAAGCAAAAGACTGCTCCATCTAAAATTAGGTCTGATGATGATGTTCAGCTTTATATGGCTGATGTAGACCCAGCTGGGGCTAGGCCAACACTAAGGGTTAGTGTGATTCCTGTAATCACCTATTTTTGGCACCAAAATTCATAAAATTGCCCAGAATAGTCGTATTAGATGCTTAGGACGTGTCGTCAAATTTTTTTTGGATTTTTAGTGTTTATTCTTAGCTAAAATTATCATTAATTAGGAAGTAAAATGTAAAAATTAACAAAAATTGCTTGTTATGTGTTAATCGTGACTCTTATTTTTAATTGTGAGTTTTTATGTAGTTAATTGTGTGTACTGTAAATAAATATAGGCTTCTTTAAATGGCTATTTATATAAAAAATGCCAGCCCATCAGCCCACCACCTTAGCCCAATTCCCATATTTGGCCCGTCCAAATCTTGATCAATCCTAACCATTAGATCAATTTTGATCTAATGGTCCATGTCCCTTCACCCCATTCCCTTATATTTCCCAAAAACCCCTCATTTGCACACACTTCACATAAGCCTCAAAGGCTTGGGGAGATCCTGCCCGAAAATTTCTCTCCCCACCGGAAAGTTCCACCACCACTGCTCCACCGTGGAGCCGCCGTCTCTCCGCCGCCGGCCACCACCTCCGGTGGCCGGAAATTTTAGAAAAATATATCATTCGAAAGCTTTTCACCCCCTCGTTCCATTTTCACTATTTGTTTTGCCAAATTCCGAACGGTTTGGCGTAGATCGGGTTCTAAAGTTCGGCCAAAATTCAACTCCGGCAACCTTTGATTTTTTGGGGTAAGTTCTTTGTTTCCCTCTTCCTTTCCACTCTCCGCATCCCCATATCCCAATACCCGTTACCCGTTTCCGTTTCTGCTCCATTTTTTTTTTCTTCCTTCGTTTCTTTTCTTCTTCTCATTTTTTCTTTTTCTGTTTCTTTGTTGTTTGTTATGGTGTCGATGCTGCTACTGTTTATCATGATGCCGGGGAAGGGGGGGGCTGTTTTGGTCTTTTGAACGGAGGGGGCTGTTACGAGCAGTTTTGGGGGGTTGTAAAGAAGGCTATGAGACGAGGCAGTGAGGGCTGAGTATGTTGGTTCTATTTTTGATTCAGCAGCTAGGCGAGGGTGTCAGTGTTACTGTGCTCGCTGTGGTGGTGATGCTCGTTGATTGAGGACGATGGAGAGGGCGATTTTTGAATTTGGTGAGGTGATGCACAATGCTGATCCGTATGCAGCAACGCAGTATTGATCTTGGCTATGCTTTGGCTCAACCACGGGTTAGGCGAGTTTCAATCTTTGTTTCTTTCTTTTCTTCTTTTTCTAGTTAGATTAAGCTAGTATTAACTGATATCGTGAGAATATTGGTCATAAAGAGTTGTTTAGATGTTGAGTCTTGGCATGTTTGGTTCCTTTAGATTAGCATGTGAAAAGCGCTAATGAATGTTCATATACATCGCATTGGAATATTCTGATTTTTGTCTTACGAGTTAAATGGATGGCTTGATTTGTTGGAGCAGTTTTAATGAATTGAAGTGATAAGTTTGGGTATTGTGTAATTGGCTTGATAGTTAGATGAAATCAGTCCCCGTTTCTTTCTTCTTTTTGTCTGTGAAGATCATGCTAATATTGGAGACATCGTTTAGTTGCTTAGTTAAGAACAATGACACGGTTTAGCCATAGAAATAGTTGTAATTGTATTTTGATAGTTCAATGATAATTCATGCTATATGTTGCGGATAGGTATTCAAGTCTAAATGTCATGGTTGTCGCATACCAATTTAACTATACATCGTCTTAGTTTCTTGTCTAAACATGTTCTCTTCTAGATGGTTTTTTTTCTTTTTTTTAAAAGGAATTCATGGGAGTTGTTTCGGCTGTGGTTGCTTCCCAATCATATTTATACGGTTTTTGTTGTATCGTAAGTCCTCTGTTGTCTTCCCTATCCGTTGTCGAGCATGAATCAGTCTTTGTTTACCCCAAGTGGATCTTTCAGTTGAAGGTTTTTGTGTAGTTTCATTCAGGTACCAAATAGTCTGCAAGCTGTAGTTTCTAATTAGTTGTTCCAAGACATTGTTCACTTAGTTGTAGCTCAATTTGCTTACCAGAAAGTCTCAATATCTGGTTTTGTTTTAGTTAGTTACAATTTGAGGTCTGGTTACTTGTTAGTTCAACTCTAAGTCTAGTTTGTTCCTTTTAGTTAGAATCTGGTTCAGTTTCAACTCAGTTTGGGGCTGATTAGTTTGTCTAGTTGATCCTAGTTCCTTCTAGTAATGTAATGAGTAATGGGGGTCCTTTTAGAGGACCCTACTTTGTACATTTTCAGCTTTTTTGAACTGTTTTGGCTGCTGAAATAGTATATTTCAGCAGCTCTACTATGCTGAAAATGGCCAAAAAACTCTCAAGTATAGGGGTGTGGGCTTGTACTTTTGTACAAGTCCACACTCCACCCTTTAGCCCCACCTTTAGGCCTAAAATTTCAGCTATAAAGAGGCCATTTATTGCCCTCATTAAAACACCACCAGCTGCTGAAAATAACCAACTCTCGGCTGAAAGCACATGAATTACAGCTGAAAAACATATAGTACAGCTGCTGAAAAATTGACACAAAAATAGAGAGCAATACTTAAAAAATATATAGTAAGTTTATGAGATAGGTTTAGAACCAAAAAACCTTCATATCTAAGTTATTTTGGAGCATAAATCTAAGCTTTTAAGGGTTAAAATAGGGTGTAAAAGGGGATGTTTAACTGCTGAACAATGGAGTGAAATTTCTGGTCGATCTGCTGCTATTTTTGCTTGGTCTGATTTGTTGTTGGGGCAGTGGTTACTGGTGTTTTTGTTGCTGGAAATTCTGCACAATAGGTAACTTTTAGAAGCTTTGTAATGTACAGATATTTTCTTTTTCTCATTAAAGTTTACCTGCTGGAGGCTCAAAAGAGCTATTACTTTCTTGCTTATTTTTATGTTTAGTATGGTACGTTTCTGCCGTAGCAACTGCCGTAGCAACTGCCATGTTATGCGCTTAATTTGCATGATTTATCAGATTTTATCCATGGATATGTATAGATGCAATCAGATTTATAAAAGTGTTAAGCTTATGCAAAATGAGGCAATTCTAAAAATGAAGTAAAATGTGTCTTTTAGTGCAAACAATTTGTAAACAAAGTCTTCCCTTTTGAGGATACTAAAACAATTTGTAAATCTTCCCTTTTGAGGATTAAACGGGCAGTGAGTTAGTCAAAATTTGTAGCATATGTATAAGGTGGTTGTATACTTATTCTCATTGAGGTAAGTTATAAATAAGATTATAAGCGCAAACCAGTTTTTTTTTTCTGAAGCAATAACTTGTCAAATTCATAATGACGCGGTCCAATGTTGGTCAAAAATTACTTTGTTTAGGTATTTCTCTAATTAAGACCACCGCTAGTTCGAAACTCAATTAGAAATATGGATTGTTAAACCTTCTAATTCATTTATTACCTTTTAATTTGAAAGTTGTTTATTACATAAAATATAACGATTAGGCAAATTAAATAGGATTGAAAAGATTTATTCGATTTGGCACAACGATATGTATGATTTGCGATCTACTTATTAAGCTAAATGAAAATTAAATTGAGATAAACCAATTCTAAATTAATTACCCCTTGAAGTTAACTAAATTATTTTAAACGTAGACAAGTCTTTTGTGAGATTTGGAAATGCGTGGTACATTTTTTTTTATTTATCTTTTTTTTACCATGAATAAAAAATGACAATTAAAACAAAGAGAAAGAAAAAGCTAGTTGACAATTAATAAGTTTCAAAGTTTGTCGTCCTAATTGTATAAACCATTTGGCCTCGAACAACTTGAAGCACTTTCTGAAATATAAGCACCCAGTCGAGACCAATTCTTTTGGTACCTTAAAGAAAGAATCGTTTTTTTTTTTAATTATTATTTTTTAAAATTCTATAAAGCAATATTTGTGCCAGTTTTAATTTGTAAACTAACATCATAAATACAGGATGGGTAAATTCGTCCAGTCCTCTGTGAGGTTGGATAAGAATAACGCTTTTAAATTTTCTAAATCAAAGTTAAATTCGTCCAGTCCTTTGTAAGGCTGGAAAATAATGATACACTTTAATTTCCTGAATTATAATATAAAACCAGTCCTCTGTGAGGTTGGTTAAGAATAAACGCTTTTAATTTTTCGGAGTCAAATCATAATTTCAAATCAACGGCAAGAGATAACAACCATATTTAATAAATTAGAATTGCGACAATAAAGCAACTGTGCTCGGCACAGGACTCGAGGGTGCCTAATACCTTCCCGAGAGTCAACTGAGAACCTTACCCGAATCTCTGACGCAGACTATTGGACGAGTCAAGGGTGTTCCAGGTACACCACTTTGGTGACTTGGCACACCTTTAACTTGTCAAGTGGCGACTCCGATTTTCTCTTGAATAATTGTGTACCTTTAACACCCGTCATAACCTTTTAAATACGCAAATTTCTATTTATTTTAGTTTTTGGGTGTTGAGAAAAAAGGGTCGTGACAGCTTGGCGACTCCGCTGGGGAAAATTGGTGAAAACTAGAATCTCCGGCTTTGATAAAATTGTCGCATTTTTAATTTATTAAATATTTGGTTGTTATATTCTTGCCATTATCACATGAAAGTTGAATGTTACCGCTTTGATTTTGTTGAATTGTATATAAACTGTCTTCTCCACGTACACCTCTGAGTCTCTGGAACACTTGCACACGTACACTTACCAGATTGCTTGTGGCATCTGGGCATTCTTACTAAAATTACCCATGATTTAGGAGGAAGGCGTGACAGGGTTTTAGGCCGGACACACTGTTTCCGGACGGCCCTGATGCGCTTTCCGCCCGGTTTGTCCACCGGGTTATGAGCCAGTCTAGACACCGAGTCAGTTGTGTCACCTAGAGTTAGAACCTTAGGCCCAATTATCTGCATCATATTTGACTTAGTGAGGTGCGGCACACCGGTACCGCACTTGTCTAGGATGACTCCCTGACGTCGAGATACGTCCGAAGCATTTTCTGTGTTGCATTTAGAAGGAAGGGTCGTCATGCTGACCGAATCGGGAAAGAGCGGATTTCAAAAGAAAAAGAAGAAAAAAAAAAGGAAAAAAAAAATGAAAGAAAGAGAGGAAGTAGGGTGAATTTCAGTTTGTAGATTTTGTTGTTCTAATACATTTTTCTGTTTGGGGTCATGCTGTCGAAAAAGAAATTTTGCAAAGATTTATGTGTCAGAAAATTTTGAGTATATTTTTACGTTGTCATAATGGCGAAATTTTTCAAAAAAAAAAAAAAAAAAAAAAGTGAAAGAAAAAGGAAAGAATTTTCATACTGAAGTTGTCAACTTTGGAGATAGTCTTGATACCATTATAATGGCAAAATATTTTAAAGTTTCCAAGTGCCCTGGTTGGTCGAAGGATTCTTTGGGTTCAATTTTATGCCGTTATAATGGTAAATTTTTGAGTTCCATTGCGGCGACCGCCATATGCCCAATTTTGTGGAAAGTCCAAGAGTCTATTTCGTGTTGGCGACAGTATTTTTAGTCAATTTATTCGCGTCTCTAGAATGGCAATTTTTCCAACAGTTAGCAAGTGCCTCGGTCGGCCGAAAGTCTTTTTGGGTCAATTTTATGCCGTTGTAATGGCCAAACCTTGTTGAAAATCTGAGTCTCAAATGGTAAACACATGTTAGATTTTGAGGAGGTTTCAAACATCAGTTTGTTTTGTCTGTCAATGTTTCGAGGTACTTTTGTTTTGTCTAAATTAAGTGACATATATTTTAGGTACCATGGCTGCATCGTCTTCTAGGTCTAGCAAGAGAAAATACCCTATTGATGCCACCCCACCATCTATCATGATGACCGACGGCCCGCCCGAATTGTTAAGGTCTTGGTGGAAGAGTATGAGCGAGATGCAGCAAGGTCTTGTCCAAAAGAAGATTGGCTTTCTCACTGACCTTGTGACTAAAGATATTGTGCCACACCGAGATCTGGTTAGTGCACTGGTCGGACTCTGGAATCCAAACAGTAATACCTTCTGTTTCAAAGGCTTTGAGATGACGCCTACACTCGAGGAAATAGCCGGGCTCATTAAGCTAGATTTGCATGAAAAGAGAATGATTGCCCCAAAAAATGTCAATGCCCATGATTTCTTTCAAAACATCCGGATGCGAGTAGATATCTCTATTGCTAGTACCAGTCATGGTTGGGTCTCATTTGACTACCTCTATGCTCGATTCGGATGTGATAGTGGTTTCAAACGGTATAGCTTCGAGTTTCATGACAAGCTAACATATAATGAATGGGTGCAACTTTGTCCGAGGGTTTTTGTGTTTGCTCTTCTAGGGTTATTGGTCTTTCCATTGCCGCACAAAAGGATATCCATTAGAGTTAGTTGGATTATGGTGGCCCTGTTTGAAAAAGCACCAAATCCCACGATCGTTCCGACAATTTTGGAAAGTATCTTTCATGCCTTGACTCGATGTTGCAAAGGCGAAAGTGAGTTCTTCGAGGGGTGTAACTTCCTATTGCAAGTGTGGTTTTTGGAACACATACGCCCCCGCCCTTCTCATCCCATTGCTGGTTGCTTTGACTTTGGCTATTTGGGTTATCACTTCGAACATATTGAGAAGTTTAAGTTTCCAGATGGCGAGCGTGCTTGGAGGTCGTGCTTGGACTCCCTTACAGCAGATAAGATATTGTGGCAGTATAACTGGCTTTCTATGGAGAAGGTTGTGCACCGATGCATCGAGCGCCCCTTTTTAGTTTTGATGGGTCTTGAAGCAGCCCAGCCTTATGCCCCTCTGCGGGTACTCAGGCAGTTGGGGCGACGACAGGTGGTTCCGATAGTTGAGGATATGAGTGCTTATGTCTTAGTCTATCCTCCAGGACTGTTTACCCACAGGGGAAAGATCTTGAACCTGTGGGACACTAGGCGTCACCTCACGAAAGAGACTCAGGTTCAGAATGGACTCGTAGGGGAGGTCACTCAAGAGTACGAGTCATGGTATGGCCACCAGCCCATACCTAGGGAGATGCCAGCTAGGTCGAGTATAGGCGTGGTTGACCTTGAGGCTCGATTGGAGATGCAGGTTCGGATGGCCAGGCGTGAGATTGAACAGGAGTACCGTGCTACCATACATGGTTTAGTTGCAGAGAGGGATGCTGCTATAGCCGCTCAGTCTGAAAGCGAGGACTTGACACATCAATACTCGGATACTATCAGGCAATTGCATGACTTGCATCGTAAAGCTTTGACTGAGAAGGACACCGCTCTAGCCGCCCAGGCTGAGAGCGACAGATTTGCAGATAAGTGCCTGGGGAACATCGATCGGCTTCACAAACGACTTGATGAGACAGTGATTTTGAAAAATGATGCATTAAGGTTAGCCACGAGCCAGCTTCAGCAGATAGCCGTGTCAAAGAGAGTCATTAGTCAAGGTCAGGAACACGTGCGGCAACTGGCCGACTATGTTGCTAGGATGTGCCAAGATCATAGGAACTCGTCCAACAGGACTATCCTCATTGAGGCTCCAGATTATGCCAGGAATATATCTCAGCGAGTGCACGTATTGCATGATGTTTTGAGCCAGCCTTTGCCACCAACAGAAGAAGATCCCGAGGAGCCGCATGAGTCTGACCTAGAGGAGCCAGTTGACGCTGAGCCAGGGTTGCCTTAGCAGATATATTAGTCCGAGATGATGCAGCTTATTGTTTTGTTTTGTCACTCATTTAGCATCTCGGCATATTGTATTTTATGTTGCTCTTGGTAGTAGTTATGTATTTCTATTTTTCAGTCATTTGTACGTTTCTAAGGTTGTGCCATAGAGCACTGTATGTCTTGCATTATCTTAGTAATGGAAATTTTTTTGTTTATTTTTATGTGTCAATTTGTTTCACCCTCTGGCTTCTCTTTGAAAAAAAAAAGAAAAAAAAGAAGGGAAAAGAAAAAAGAAGGGAAAAGATAAAAAAAGACTCAAACAATACACTTGGGAATCTAATCTAAACCGTTTCGGGATGACGCATGACGACCTTAGGCTTGTAGGCACGATTGACTTGTAAAAATTGTGTTTCCTAACCTGTTTTGTTTGCAGACAAGTATAGATTACCCGTGATTCGGTGCAGCACTCTGCCATTACCCCACTATAAAAGGGATCTGAAATTCCATTTGGTAACATGGCAACTGAAGGAGACAAATCTGATGCCGGTTCCGAAGAAAATGATAGGACGACAGAAGAGGCCCTGACTCTGAAGCAATTCCTGGTAGACATGCATCATGCGATAACCACGGGACGGGCACCTCCTCCCATGCCAAACCTCCTGGAGGGGCTTGTGCCAACAGCTAGCCAGCGAGCACCAGGCACATCTACGGCGGTCGAGGATCCGACCTATCCCCCTGGTTTCGGCCCTAACCATGGTGCAACGAAAGAAGCTGAAGTGCGCCCTCATGCGCCACAACCACCACCTCCACCACAAGGGCAGTATGGACAACATCCACCACAGGGACAGTATGGGCCACCTCACCCACAGGGACAGTATGGACCACCTCCCCCACAGGTTCCAGTTTTTCGGGGCCCAGCTAAGCCTGTCATGGCCAGATCCAACAGTGAACCACATCTCCAGGCTGGGGATCATCATTATGATCAACACCATGAACCCAATTTCCGACACAGTGACTCATATGATCAGGGGTTCCATCGTGAGTCTCAGGTTGAGGTTGATCGATCGGGGAAGCTGGATGAGAGCGAGGTTCTGAGAAAAATGAAGGGCCTAGAACAAGCAGTAAGGACCATTCAAGGATATGGAGATCATACTAACATCTCTTTCAGGGAACTTTGTCCATACCCTGAATTGCAATTGCCAGATGGGTTCATAGTGCCGAAGTTTGATCTATACACCGGGCAAGGAGATCCGAGGGTTCATATGAAGACCTACTGCAACAAAATGAGAGGGGTCAAGAAAGATAAACTGTTGATAGCCTACTTTTCTGAAAGCTTGGGGGGCGCAGCTGCCGAATGGTTCATGAGGCAGGATTTAACTAAATGGTTGTCATTCGAGGATATGGCACAGGCATTCTATGACCAGTACAAGTACCACATTGAAGTTTTGCCAGATCGATCCTCCTTGGATGTGATAAAAAAGAAGCCGAGTGAAAGCTTTAGGGAGTACGCCCTCAGATGGCGCGAGCAGGCCGCTCGAGTGAGCCCCGCTATACCAGACGATGACATGGTTCGTTTGTTCATCGAGGCGCAGGATGAGGCGTTCTATGGTTCATTGATCGCCGCATTTGGGAAACCGTTCAGTGAAGTCGTCAAGATGGGAGAAATGATTGAGAGAGGAGTCAAAGCTGGTAAGATTGTGAGCCAGAGTGCACTAAAGGCGACTACACAGGCTGTGCAGACCGGGGCAGCAGGGTTTGGTAAGAAGAAGAAAGAGGAGGTATCCATGGTAGGGTCAGGTCCGCGAAAGTGGAACGAGGAGCGATACAATCAACATAATTCATACCAAGCTCCGCAAACACCCCCTTTACAACACTATTACCCGCCACAAAATGCACAATACTCCATGCCTCCACCCCAATACTCTGTGCATGCAGCACAACCTTATGCTCCAACATCCTATCCGCAATGGCGTGCCCCAGCCCCACAGCCTGCATATCACATTCACCAAGCTCCGCCTAATAATTATCAGGCTCCTCCAAACCCTACCTACCGACCAAGAGGTCATGCAGGCTTCCGTCCAAGAGCTGAATTCAGGAAAGCCCGAGAGGAGAAAAAGAGAGAATTCACACCAATCGGAGAATCTTACACCAGTATCTTCGAGAAATTGAGATCCTTGGATATGATAAAGCCAATTCAAGGAAACATGCAGCCCATTGGGAAAGTGGACCACTCTCGGCATTGTGAATACCATTCGGGCGCACCAGGACATGATACAGAAGATTGCTATTACCTCAAGAAGGCGGTGCAAGATCTGATTGACAATAACCGAATTGTGATCGAAGATGCAGAAACGCCAAACATTAATCGCAATCCTTTGCCGGTCCATGATGTACACATGGTGGGTGTATGTGAAGGGGGATTCGAAGACGAATCAGCAAGGCCAATAGTGTCGGTCGATGCTATAACAATTGGAGTGGAAAGGATGCAACCAATTCTTTCGGTTGTGCCGGGGAAAGTGGGGCATCCTATCCAGCCAAACAAGCCAGTATTGACATTGAGAAGAGCCGTTTAGCAAAAGGAAGATGTGGCTGAAAAACCAAAATTGGTGATCCAAAGGATCAGCAAAAATGGAGAGGAGGCGGATTGTGTGGCCAAACCAAAGTTGGTTATAAGAAGAACACCCTGTGAAGATGATCAAAACAAGCTGTGTGATCCTGTTGTCATAAAGAGTGCACCTCAGATTCCTGTGAGAAACACTAATGCTGTCCCATGGAATTATGACAAGGCATTGGTAACATACAAAGGAAAAGAGGTTGTGGCGGAAACAACACAAGTTGGCGGTCTTACTCGTTCTGGGCGGTGCTTTACCCCGGAAGAGTTAAGAAAATCAAAGCAGGCTAGAGAAAATCAGGGCCCCATCAAGGAACCTGTCACCGAGAAAGAGGCGGAAGAATTCCTGAAGAAGATGAGAGTGCAAGATTACTCCATTGTGGAGCAGCTGAGGAAGACCCCTGCTCAAATTTCTTTGTTGTCCTTGTTGATGCGTTCTGAGACACACCGTCATGCTCTGTTCAAAAAATACTGAATGAGGCTCATGTCTCTGAGAAGATGACCGTCAGCAATCTTGAAGAAGTCGCAAGTCGTATCTTTGAGGTAAACAGGATCACTTTCACCGATGAGGAACTGCCAATGGAAGGCACTGGTCACAACAACGCACTGCATCTGACTGTCAAGTGTGACAATTCTTATATCATAAGGGTACTGGTTGATGGTGGGTCCGGTTTGAACATCTGTCCATTGTCTACCTTAAAAATATTGAAAGTCAACATGGACAAGATTCGGACAAACACTATGAGTATCCGCGCTTTTGATGGAGAGAAACGACAATCGATTGGTGAGATAGAATTGATACTGACAATTGGGCCCGTGGATTTTGCTATCGATTTCCAAGTTCTTGATATGGATTCGTCTTACAACCTGTTGTTGGGAAGACCCTGGATCCATATGGCAGGCGCAGTACCGTCAACTTTGCACCAGACTGTGAAGTTTGAGTGGAATCGTGAGATGATCATGGTACACGGAGAAGGAGATTTGTCAATCTATAAGGACCCATCCATTCCAGTTATCGAGGTCATCAATGATAGCCCAACTCTGATGTACCAAGCCTTTGAAGCAGTCCATGTGGAGGAGGTTCCTGAAGGCAAGCCTTTACCCCAAACAAGATTGTCAGAAGCAACAGTCATGATGGCTACAGAAAAGTTGAAGCACGGTTTCTAGCCCGGGAAAGGTCTCGGGGCAGCGCTACAAGGAATGTCGCGTCCAATTAGTCCACTTGGCATTCGAGGTACCTGGGGTCTGGGATACAAGCCCACAGCTGCAGACAGAGCAAGAGCTAGGAAGATGAAGAAACAAGAATGGTCTCTCGAGAAGCCTGTCCCTTGCCTCGCTCAATCTTTCACAAGGTCTAGTGGAGGCAAGGCCGCTTCCAAGAATACTAAGGAGACAGAAGAACAAAGGAAGCTGCTGTCAGACCTGAGGCACGTCTTTGGCATCAACATGGTGCAAACTGGCGAAGGACCTAGCAATGCAGAAATCCAGGACATTGGCCCTGATGTGAAGCTGAACAACTGGGAATCCATGCCTCTCCCCACTAGGAGGGGCTATTGGTAGCAAGTTTTTGTTATCCTTTCTGTATACTTGGTCATTCTAAGGGTTGTAATCCAAGTATATTTATTTTGCTCGTTATGATGTCAAACCCTTTTATCTTTCAACTTCAATGAAAAGCAAGACATGTTCTTGTCTCCTTATTCTATCTCTTTACTTTCCTAATTTGTTCCTTATTTCTTTCTGTAGCTATGTTTCTGATGGCCTTACTAACATGACATGCATGCTGAAATCACGCCTTGATCTAAACACACAGTTTAACTTGGTCTCATTGAACCAACAAGAAGTAAAGGAAATTAATGATGGGAGGTGGAGTGAGTATGAAACGACAGTTGAGGAGGTAGACGACATGGAAGAGGCTGATAAAGAAGAAATCTTTGAGGAAGAATATGATGAGGAGAGAGCCGAGAGTGAAATAAATGTGGAATTAGAACAATTTGAAAATAAGCCTAAGCCTAATCTGGATGACACAGAAAATATAAATCTGGGAAGTGCCGATGATGTTAAAGAAACCAAGATAAGCATGCACGCTGAACCAAAAGTGAAAGATGACATAGTCCAAGTTTTGTTTGACTATAGAGACGTGTTTGCTTGGTCATATGATGACATGCCCGGTTTGA
This sequence comes from Petunia x hybrida, assembly GCA_037355625.1. Classification (NCBI taxonomy): domain Eukaryota; kingdom Viridiplantae; phylum Streptophyta; class Magnoliopsida; order Solanales; family Solanaceae; genus Petunia; species Petunia x hybrida. Next base: position 1,365,969 of record JBBBVM010000317.1, on the reverse strand, counting down.
GCACAGATTTGGTGGTTCACAAGTTGCCGATTAATCCTGGTTTCCCTCCGGTCAAGCACCTTCGGAGGAAATTCAAGATAGAAATGAGCAAGAAAATCCATGAGGAAATCATGAAGCAGCTATCTGCGAAGGTGATACAATCTCTTCAGTATTCCACTTGGTTGGCCAATGTTGTGCCGGTGCCGAAGAAAGATGGGAAGACAAGAATTTGTGTCGACTATCGAGATTTGAACAAGGCCAGTCCCAAGGATAATTTTCCTTTGCCTAATATTCACATTTTCATAGACAACTGTGCTAAACATGAGATCCAGTCTTTTGTGGATTGCTATGCCGGATATCACCAGATCCTGATGGATGAAGATGATGCAGAAAAGACGGCATTCACCACGCCTTGGGGAACCTTTTGTTATAGAGTCATGCCGTTCAGTTTGAAGAATGCTGGGGCAATGTACATGAGAGCCATGACAACCGTCTTTCACGATATGATACACAAAGAAATTGAGGTGTATGTGGATGATGTGATAATCAAATCAAGAACAGCAGAGGATCATGTTAAAGACCCCAGGAAATTCTTTGAAAGACTCAGAAGGTACAATTTGAAGTTGAACCCGGCCAAATGTGCATTCGGCGTTCCAGCTGGAAAGTTGTTAGGTTTCATTGTCAGCAGGCGAGGCATTGAATTGGATCCTTCAAAGATCAAAGCTATACAAGAGTTGCCTCCGCCAAAGAATAAGAAAGAAGTCATGAGCTTCCTCGGAAGATTGAACTACATCAGTAGATTCATCGCTCAACTCACTACAACTTGCGAACCAATCTTCAAGCTGCTAAAGAAAGATGCTGCAGTCAAGTGGACCGAGGAATGTCAAGCAGCTTTTGACCAAATCAAGCAATACTTATCAAATCCACCTGTGTTGGTCCCACCGGAGCCAGGCCGACCTTTGTTCCTCTATTTGTCGGTGATGGATAATTCATTTGGTTGTGTACTGGGACAACATGATGCCACAGGCAAGAAAGAGCAGGCTATTTACTACATGAGCAAGAAGTTCACGGATTATGAGGTCAAGTACACTTTGTTGGAAAGAACGTGTTGTGCCCTCACTTGGGTAGCGCAGAAGTTGAGGCATTATTTGCTGTCCTACACTACTTACCTCATATCCCGGATGGACCCACTGAAGTATATCTTCCAAAAGCCAATGCCAACGGGAAGGCTCGCCAAGTGGCAAATGTTACTCACAGAGTTTGACATAGTCTATGTCACTCGGACTGCAATGAAAGCCCAGGCTTTGGCCGATCATTTGGCCGAGAATCCAGTGGATGATAAGTATGAACCTCTCAAGACATACTTTCCTGATGAAGAGCTTGACATAATTGAAGAGTTGTCCTCTGAAGATGATCATTATTGGAAGCTTTATTTTGATGGGGCCTCTAACTCTAAAGGTGATGGTATCGGGGCTGTTCTCATATCTCCAACAGGACATTACTATCCGGCGGCTGCGCAACTTCGCTTCTGGTGTACCAATAACACGGCAGAATATGAAGCTTGCATCATGGGTCTACGCATGGCGATAGACATGGACATCAAAGAACTACTAGTTCTCGGAGATTCCGACCTTCTAGTACATCAAATCAAGGGTGAATGGGAAACTCGAGATGGAAAGCTCATCATGTATAAGCAGTGTCTGGAAGATCTTTGCCAAAGATTTGACTCTATTGAATTCAGGCACATCCCGAGAATGCACAATGAGTTGGCTGACGCTTTGGCTACATTAGCATCAATGATCAGTCATCCTGACCAAACTCACATTGACCCACTTGAGATTCAAGTCCGGGACCAACATGCTTATTGCAACATGGTTGAAGAAGAACTTGACGGTGAGCCATGGTACCTGGACATCAAAAACTACATCAAGAATGGAGAGTACCCGGCACTAGCTGAAAGCAATCAGAAAAGAACCCTCCGTCGTCTTGCAAACGGTTTCTTTCTAAGTGGAGGGGTGTTGTATAAGAGAACCCCAGATCTGGGATTGTTGAGATGTGTGGACGCACAAGAAGCATCGAGAATTCTTAATGAGGTACATTCAGGAATTTGTGGGCCACACATGAATGGCTATGTGCTAGCCAAGAAGATCTTAAGGGCAGGTTATTTTTGGCTCACCATGGAGCGAGATTGCATAGGTTTTGTGCGGAAATGCCACCAATGTCAAGTGCACGGCGATTTGATACATTCGCCTCCCTTGGAGCTTCACACAATGTCTGCTCTTTGGCCTTTCACTGCATGGGGAATGGATGTCATTGGCCCAATAGAACCAAAGGCGTCGAACAGGCATAGATTCATCTTGGTCGCCATTGATTATTTTACCAAGTGGGTGGAAGCATCGACATTCAAGTCAGTAACCAAGAAAGTTGTGGTCGACTTTGTCCATGCGAATATTATCTGTCGATTTGGTATCCCTAATACCATTATCACCGACAACGGGGCCAACCTCAACAGTCATTTGATGAATGAAGTATGTGAAAGATTCAAAATCGTGCATAGGCATTCCACACCTTACCGTCCAAAAGCAAATGGGGCGGTCGAAGCAGCAAACAAGAATATTAAGAAGATCCTTCGGAAAATGGTGCAAGGATCGCGAGATTGGCATGAGAAGTTGCCATTCGCTCTTCTGGGTTATCGTACAACTGTGCGCACCTCAATAGGCACAACTCCATATGAATTGGTGTATCGGACCGAAGCAGTCATTCCGGCAGAAGTCGAAATACCATCCTTGAGAATCATTGTTGAAGCTGAGATCGAGGATACTGAATGGGTCAAATCCCGCTTGGAGCAATTGGCTTTGATCGACGAAAAGAGGCTAAATGCAGTATGTTATGGTCAACTATATCGGAAGAGAATGGCCAAAGCCTACAACAAGAAAGTGCGCCAACGCAAGTTCAGTGAAGGCCAGTTAGTCTTGAAGCGCATCTTTCCACATCAGGAAGAAGCAAAGGGCAAGTTTGCTCCAAATTGGCAAGGACCGTATGTGGTAAAGAAGGTGTTGCCCAATGGTGCTCTATTCCTGACAGACATCGAGGGCACGATGGCTGAAATGATTGTTAATGCTGATGCAGTGAAGAGGTACTACATTTGATGTTCTTGGGGAGTAACGAAAGTTTTTGTTTCCCTTACCCAGATAATGTACCCCTCTTGTTAGCCTTTGGCTTTGTATTGCTTTTGTAAACCCTTATTGGGAATCTTTGTAATTGCGATGAATGAAGAAAGAAAGATCCAAAACAAATTTGGCATTAAGTTGCTAGAGCTACGTCTGACCTGATTCCTCTCAAAAGGATACGTAGGCAACCATTCAGGTGCGGTCACATCAAAGAAAGTTCTAAAAGTTCCCTAGTTTCAAAATAAGGGAAAAGAGTCCATTTCCCTTATCTCACATTGATGCAAAGCTTGCCTCCAAGTTTGCAGCCAAAGTCAAAGGGAATCCACAATCCGCGGTTTTCTGCTAAACTGGGGCAGAAGTTTGTTTTTATTTTATTTTTATTTTATCAATAAAATAAAATAAAAAACAAACTTCTATTTTGTTGTACCGTTCATTCATTCTTGAAAAGGGGGAAGATGCTTAAGGCACTCTATTACAGGCCAAACATTGCTTCCAAACTCAGATAAATGTCCAATAGACCATTTTGGCCAATCTTGAGAATGTCAATCGAGCAAGAGTTAGCTCAAAAAATCATCATCAATGGGTGGAACTAAAGAGGTCCACGGGATAAAGAAAAAGAAAGGAAAAAAAAAGAAAAAAAAAGAAAAAAAAAAGAATGAAGTCTTGTTGGTGAAAACCTGAAAGGGCGCCACATGACAAACAGTTAGGCAAAAGAACAAAGAGAGAGGTTAGTCGGTGAAAACCCTGAAAGGGGCGCCACTAACCGAATGAGGACTTTGGTAACTGTCGTCAAGTGGGGTTTGACGAGTATTGCTTTGAATGTTTCTATTGGGGAAAGAGTCGAGAGACAACTGTTGTGAATGGATCAGGGTTCGAGGCCAAGATGCACGTCATGTTATTGAGGTCATCGCTTTCACCTCCAGATAAGTCCTTTTACTTTCCTGAAGGGCATCTCTCATTCAGAGCCCTTTATCCGAAATTTCTTCCACTTCTGCCTTTCATTCACAATAACATCGAAACGAGCAAAAGAAAGTTTCGCAAAAATTGTTCACCTGTTTTGCAGTTGTAGCAGAGCACAGTCAGGACCTGCCTGGATAATAGAATGCCTATGAGGTATTTTGGCATCTGGAGTGACATGCCAAGGTTTGCACCTCAAAAGAGACTATCAGGAAAATATACCATTCTTAACAAAGTTTGACTAATGACTAGTTGGAACACTTGGCTGCATGATGTTCTGTGTCGAAGGCCATTGAAATACAAGAAAGCAAAAGAATGAAGAATGAGAGAGTAGTTTAGAGAAAGTCAGGGAGCCCGCCTGGAGAATGAGGGAGTAGTTTAAAGAAAGTCAGGGAGCCCGCCTGGAGAATGAGGGAGTAGTTTAGAGAAAGTCAGGGAACACCTGGAGAATGAGGGATTTTATTTTAGAAGTCAGGGAACCCGCCTGGAGAATGAGGGATTTTATTTTAAAAGTCAGGGAGCCCGCCTGGAGAATGAGGGATTTTATTTAAGAAGTCAGGGAACCCACCTGGAGAATGAGGGAGTAGTTTTAAAGAAGTCAGGGCACCCACCTGGAGAATGAGGGATTTTATTTAAGAAGTCGGGGAACCCACCTGGAGAATGAGGGTTAGTTTTAAAGAAGTCAGGGAACCCACCTGGAGAATAAGGGAGTAGTTTAGAGAAAGTCAGGGAACCCACCTGGAGAATGAGGGTTAGTTTTAAAGAAGTCAGGGAACCCACCTGGAGAATGAGGGAGTAGTTTAAAGAAGTCCAGGCGCCCACCTGAAGAACGAGGGAATACATTTGAAGAAGTCCAGGCGCCCACCTGAAGAACGAGGGAATACATTCTGTAAAGAGGGAAAACCCACCTGAACCAAGATCGGGGATTTGTCTTTCTACAAAGAGCAAGACCCACCTAAACCAAGAGCGGTGGTTTTATTTTCAACAAGTGAGGGGAGCAAGAACCAAGAAGCTCATCTCGGGAAGCATGAAGACTTAGAATAGGAATTGTAACTTTACATTTTCAATGTTGTACTTTTATTTTCTCTGTAAAGCAATGACCGCCAATCAGCAAGCAACCAGTGACAGCAGCGACAGCCCTTGTGTGCTTATGAGTGTCTAGTATCAGCCCCAAGTGTGTCTAGAAGAGTCTCTTGTTTGTCGTAGTAGTCTAGAGTGTCTAGTGTCATCTTAGTGGTCCAGAGTGTCTAGGTTTGTCTTAGTGAGTCTAGAAGTGTCTAGTGTCTGTTTGAATGCGGTAGTCCCAGCTACCGCACGTAAGGAACTACACTGACCTGATTCCTTAGTCCGGGGATATGTAGGTAACTTTATTCTCGGTTAGAACCGAAATTCAAGGTGCGGTCACCATTTTGGAAAGCATGCTCTCGGCTAGAACCGAAAAGCCAAAATTAGTTTTCGATTACTTCTTTGTCCGAAAACTCTTCGTGTTCCCAAACAAAGAGGGGCAGCTGTAATCACCTATTTTTGGCACCAAAATTCATAAAATTGCCCAGAATAGTCGTATTAGATGCTTAGGACGTGTCGTCAAAATTTTTTGGATTTTTAGTGTTTATTCTTAGCTAAAATTATCATTAATTAGGAAGTAAAATGTAAAAATTAACAAAAATTGCTTGTTATGTGTTAATCGTGACTCTTATTTTTAATTGTGAGTTTTTATGTAGTTAATTGTGTGTACTGTAAATAAATATAGGCTTCTTTAAATAGCTATTTATATAAAAAATGCCAGCCCATCAGCCCACCACCTTAGCCCAATTCCCATATTTGGCCCGTCCAAATCTTGATCAATCCTAACCATTAGATCAATTTTGATCTAATGGTCCATATCCCTTCACCCCATTCCCTTATATTTCCCAAAAACCCCTCATTTGCACACACTTCACATAAGCCTCAAAGGCTTGGGGAGATCCTGCCCGAAAATTTCTCTCCCCACCGGAAAGTTCCACCACCACTGCTCCACCGTGGAGCCGCCGTCTCTCCGCCGCCGGCCACCACCTCCGGTGGCCGGAAATTTTAGAAAAATATATCATTCGAAAGCTTTTCACCCCCTCGTTCCATTTTCACTATTTGTTTTGCCAAATTCCGAACGGTTTGGCGTAGATCGGGTTCTAAAGTTCGGCTAAAATTCAACTCCGGCAACCTTTGATTTTTTGGGGTAAGTTCTTTGTTTCCCTCTTCCTTTCCACTCTCCGCATCCCCATATCCCAATACCCGTTACCCGTTTCTGTTTCTGCTCCATTTTTGTTTTTTTTTTCTTCCTTCGTTTCTTTTCTTCTTCTCATTTTTTCTTTTTCTGTTTCTTTGTTGTTTGTTATGGTGTCGATGCTGCTACTGTTTATCATGATGCCGGGGAAGGGGGGGCTGTTTTGGTCTTTTGAACGGAGGGGGCTGTTACGAGCAGTTTTGGGGGGTTTTAAAGAAGGCTATGAGACGAGGCAGTGAGGGCTGAGTATGTTGGTTCTATTTTTGATTCAGCAGCTAGGCGAGGGTGTCAGTGTTACTGTGCTCGCTGTGGTGGTGATGCTCGTTGATTGAGGACGATGGAGAGGGCGATTTTTGAATTTGGTGAGGTGATGCACAATGCTGATCCGTATGCAGCAGCGCAGTATTGATCTTGGCTATGCTTTGGCTCAACCACGGGTTAGGCGAGTTTCAATCTTTGTTTCTTTCTTTTCTTCTTTTTCTAGTTAGATTAAGCTAGTATTAACTAATATCGTGAGAATATTGGTCATAAAGAGTTGTTTGGATGTTGAGTCTTGGCATGTTTGGTTCCTTTAGATTAGCATGTGAAAAGCGCTAATGAATGTTCATATACATCGCATTGGAATATTCTGATTTTTGTCTTACGAGTTAAATGGATGGCTTGATTTGTTGGAGCAGTTTTAATGAATTGAAGTGATAAGTTTGGGTATTGTGTAATTGGCTTGATAGTTAGATGAAATCAGTCCCCGTTTCTTTCTTCTTTTTGTCTGTGAAGATCATGCTAATATTGGAGACATCGTTTAGTTGCTTAGTTAAGAACAATGACACGGTTTAGCCATAGAAATAGTTGTAATTGTATTTTGATAGTTCAGTGATAATTCATGCTATATGTTGCGGATAGGTATTCAAGTCTAAATGTCATGGTTGTCGCATACCAATTTAACTATACATCGTCTTAGTTTCTTGTCTAAACATGTTCTCTTCTAGATGGTTTTTCTTCTTTTTTTTAAAAGGAATTCATGGGAGTTGTTTCGGCTGTGGTTGCTTCCCAATCATATTTATACGGTTTTTGTTGTATCGTAAGTCCTTTGTTGTCTTCCCTATCCGTTGTCGAGCATGAATCAGTCTTTGTTTACCCCAAGTGGATCTTTCAGTTGAAGGTTTTTGTGTAGTTTCATTCAGGTACCAAATAGTCTGCAAGCTGTAGTTTCTAATTAGTTGTTCCAAGACATTGTTCACTTAGTTGTAGCTCAATTTGCTTACTAGAAAGTCTCAATATCTGGTTTTGTTTTAGTTAGTTACAATTTGAGGTCTGGTTACTTGTTAGTTCAACTCTAAGTCTAGTTTGTTCCTTTTAGTTAGAATCTGGTTCAGTTTCAACTCAGTTTGGGGCTGATTAGTTTGTCTAGTTGATCCTAGTTCCTTCTAGTAATGTAATGAGTAATGGGGGTCCTTTTAGAGGACCCTACTTTGTACATTTTCAGCTTTTTTGAACTGTTTTGGCTGCTGAAATAGTATATTTCAGCAGCTCTACTATGCTGAAAATGGCCAAAAAACTCTCAAGTATAGGGGTGTGGGCTTGTACTTTTGTACAAGTCCACACTCCACCCTTTAGCCCCACCTTTAGGCCTAAAATTTCAGCTATAAAGAGGCCATTTATTGCCCTCATTAAAACACCACCAGCTGCTGAAAATAACCAACTCTCGGCTGAAAGCACATGAATTACAGCTGAAAAACATATAGTACAGCTGCTGAAAAATTGACACAAAAATAGAGAGCAATACTTAAAAAATATATAGTAAGTTTATGAGATAGGTTTAGAACCAAAAAACCTTCATATCTAAGTTATTTTGGAGCATAAATCTAAGCTTTTAAGGGTTAAAATAGGGTGTAAAAGGGGATGTTTAACTGCTGAACAATGGAGTGAAATTTCTGGTCGATCTGCTGCTATTTTTGCTTGGTCTGATTTGTTGTTGGGGCAGTGGTTACTGGTGTTTTTGTTGCTGGAAATTCTGCACAATAGGTAACTTTTAGAAGCTTTGTAATGTACAGATATTTTCTTTTTCTCATTAAAGTTTACCTGCTGGAGGCTCAAAAGAGCTATTACTTTCTTGCTTATTTTTATGTTTAGTATGGTACGTTTCTGCCGTAGCAACTGCCATGTTATGCGCTTAATTTGCATGATTTATCAGATTTTATCCATGGATATGTATAGATGCAATCAGATTTATAAAAGTGTTAAGCTTATGCAAAATGAGGCAATTCTAAAAATGAAGTAAAATGTGTCTTTTAGTGCAAACAATTTGTAAACAAAGTCTTCCCTTTTGAGGATACTAAAACAATTTGTAAATCTTCCCTTTTGAGGATTAAACAGGCAGTGAGTTAGTCAAAATTTGTAGCATATGTATAAGGTGGTTGTATACTTATTCTCATTGAGGTAAGTTATAAATAAGATTATAAGCGCAAATCAGTTTTTTTTTTTCTGAAGCAATAACTTGTCAAATTCATAATGACGCGGTCCAACGTTGGTCAAAAATTACTTTGTTTAGGTATTTCTCTAATTAAGACCACTGCTAGTTCGAAACTCAATTAGAAATATGGATTGTTAAACCTTCTAATTCATTTATTACCTTTTAATTTGAAAGTTGTTTATTACATAAAATATAACGATTAGGCAAATTAAATAGGATTGAAAAGATTTATTCGATTTGGCACAACGATATGTATGATTTGCGATCTACTTATTAAGCTAAATGAAAACTAAATTGAGATAAACCAATTCTAAATTAATTACCCCTTGAAGTTAACTAAATTATTTTAAACGTAGACAAGTCTTTTGTGAGATTTGGAAATGCGTGGTACATTTTTTTTTATTTATCTTTTTTTTTACCATGAATAAAAAATGACAATTAAAACAAAGAGAAAGAAAAAGCTAGTTGACAATTAATAAGTTTCAAAGTTTGTCGTCCTAATTGTATAAACCATTTGGCCTCGAACAACTTGAAGCACTTTCTGAAATATAAGCACCCAGTCGAGACCAATTCTTTTGGTACCTTAAAGAAAGAATCGTTTTTTTTTAATTATTATTTTTTTAAATTCTATAAAGCAATATTTGTGCCAGTTTTAATTTGTAAACTAACATCATAAATACAGGATGGGTAAATTCGTCCAGTCCTCTGTGAGGTTGGATAAGAATAACGCTTTTAAATTTTCTAAATCAAAGTTAAATTCGTCCAGTCCTTTGTAAGGCTGGAAAATAATGATACACTTTAATTTCCTGAATTATAATATAAAACCAGTCCTCTGTGAGGTTGGTTAAGAATAAACGCTTTTAATTTTTTGGAGTCAAATCATAATTTCAAATCAACGGCAAGAGATAACAACCATATTTAACAAATTAGAATTGCGACAATAAAGCAACTGTGCTCGGCACAGGACTCGAGGGTGCCTAATACCTTCCCGAGAGTCAACTGAGAACCTTACCCGAATCTCTGACGCAGACTATTGGACGAGTCAAGGGTGTTCCAGGTACACCACTTTGGTGACTTGGCACACCTTTAACTTGTCAAGTGGCGACTCCGATTTTCTCTTGAATAATTGTGTACCTTTAACACCCGTCATAACCTTTTAAATACGCAAATTTCTATTTATTTTAGTTTTTGGGTGTTGAGAAAAAAGGGTCGTGACAATTCCAAGGCCTGAAGGAATTACAAGTTCGAATGAACAAGATATGCATGTTGAGATGGATGAAGATGAATTAAAACAAGCTGGAGAGGCAGACGAAGAAGGTGAAGAAGGTGGAGAAGTAGTTGGTAATCCTTCAGAAAGAGCACCATCATTGAGCAGCCGCAACGTTTTTTTTGGAAAAGACGGCACAGGTTTTGTAAAGGGTATGACTTTCAAGAACAAGCGAGAATTAGTGGTGAAGTTGAGGCTTGCTGCAGTGAGGAAGCCTTTTTCTTTCAAAGCTGTGAAGAATACAAAAAGGTTGTTTTATGCCCGATGTGTTGATGCAAATTGCAAGTGGTGGCTTCGAGCATTGAGGTATCATAGTAGTGATACATTTTAAATTACAATCTACAATGGCGAGCACACGTGCGGTGTGCAGCACCTGCATAGCCACCATAAACATGCCACATCTGATGTTGTTGGTGAATACATGAAAGATAGGTACATTGAGGGGAAAGGAATAACACCAAAAGACATCAGGGTTGCATTCAACAGAGAATTGGGATGCAACATTAGTTATTGGAAAAGTTTGAAGGGATGTGAGATTGCAAAGGCAATAGCAAGAGGGACACATGAACACAGTTATGAAATTTTAGAGGCATACAGTTATATGGTAAGGTCCCAAAATATTGGAAGCAAGACAGCTTTGAAGCTTGATAGTTGTGGGAGGTTTAAGTAATTTTTTATATCTTACGGATCTTGGATTAGGGGTTTTCTGTATATGAGGAAAGTCCTTGCTATTGATGGGACTCATTTCTCAGGCAAGTACGGCGGTGTGTTGTTGTCTTCCGTTGCCCAGGATGCAGAGAAGCACATATTCCCTGTTGCATTCTGCGTTGTGGACAAAGAATGTGATGCGTCTTATGATTTTTTTTTCGAACAATTGGTTGACATAGCCCAGTACAATGATGAGTTGAGCGTCATTTCAGACAGGCATAAAAGCATAGCAAAATCAGTTGCCAAGTGGTTTCCCCAAGCTCACTACGGAGTTTGCACGAGGCACCTGCTGAAAATATCCGTACAAAGTTTCAGTTTGGAGACCACCTGGGGTCCTATTACTTGGCAGCAGATGCATATCGTGTGGAGGATTTCAGAACGCACTTTAAGCAAATCAAAGACAACGATCCAAGGGTTGCCAGATATCTTCAAGATGACGTGGGGTTCCATAAATGGAGCAGATGCTTTTTCCCTGGGCACAGGTACACTACTATGAACATTCATACCAAATGTTCTGAACGTTGCGTTGGAATGTTCTATATTTACATGTCAATTAAGCAGAGAACATTCTAATTGACGTTCAAAATAGTACAAATGATGTGTATGACGTAATTATTGATGTTCTGATCGCATGCTTAATGTTCGCACTTGGATTAGACGTATTTAGCATTAAGGTCTTTGTTTGTTTGTTACAATTTCAGATTTGCAGTGATGACCTCGAACATTGCTGAGTCCACAAATGCAATGCTGAGGGATGAAAGAGAATATCCTATCGTTGCCCTATTAAATCATATCAATCGTACATTTGGAGAAAAATTCCATGTGAGAGCTACGGAGTTCCTCGAGGTTTCAACCATATGCGTCCCTTCAATTGAAGGAAAAATAAGATTCAACCTGGAGGAAGGGGGTAAGCTCGCAATTAGTCGAAAAGGTACGTATGGTTTCACCATCATCAGTCCAGGCCAGGGAGCAGAAGTCGATTTACTCAACAGAACTTGTACGTGCAGAGAGTATCAAATTGACTTAATACCCTGTAAACATGCTATGGCAGCTATCAGAATGCTGCGTCCAGAAGACTATGGAGCGTGCGTCTATGACTTCACTTCTGTATATTACAAGTTAGAGTCATATATGCTTGCCTATGCAGAACCGATCAATGCTGTTCCGCCGGAAGAATTTTGGAATGTTCCTCCTGAGCTACTTGAGAGACGAATATTGCCTCCTTTCATCGACGTGGGTAAGGGTAGACGAAGGAAAAAGGGGATACCATCAGTTGGTGAAGTATTTTCAAGTAGGAGAAACAAATGTAGCATCTGCAAAAGGTCAGGCCACAAAAAAACTACTTGCCCGAAACGAGTGGATAGTGGACAATCCTCCCAAACTCAAAGTGTTGATTTTTGAATTTATTCTTGACAATTTTATATATTTTTATATTTGAACGTTTAACTTAATGTTCCGAGCATTTATCAATGGCGTTCCAAATTCCTATCATTTTTGTAGTATATAATTCAAATTGATCATCATACAGATGTTCTAATACTGCAAACGGGATGTTCAGTGTAATGCAAAACAACATTCATAAATATTCAAAACATGCTAGATTGTGAAAGCATCCCCCAAAACCTGCATACGAAAAGGCATTAATTAATCCAGATTCATCACCTAGAGAGTAGTGAACGACTTTTCAATGTTCATATCACGCCTTTTGGTGTTTTTTATCATCTATAAATACAAACATTTCCTTGTCCCTCCATACACACAATTATCCTCCTACTTGAATTAGCAAAATTTCTTCATAGACAACAAACACAAATGGAAAATAACCAAAACGAAGTTGTCGCTAATGGCCACTATGCCCCAGCCGACGAACCTGACCATAACGAACATTATGGAAACATCGCCTGCGATATTGCCGGTATACAAACTGACATCACTGCAATCAACCATTCTGTGGACCGCTTATCTGCTGATGTATGGAGCATAAGGCAAGTGTTAGTTCAGCGTTGGGAGAGTAATGAAAGAATGCTTTTGGGACTCCTTATCCATCAAGGGATGAATCCGGAGCAGTTTGCTACTCCTCCAAATTCTCCCAATGCTGACAACTAGAACTTTTATATAAGTTGATATATATCTAGTACTAGTACTTTTGTCTAAGCATTATATCTAGTACTTTTGTCAAGCATTTTGTCAAGTACTTTTGTACATGTATTTTGCTTCCTTAAGTATGAATGAAAATTATCAGATTATGTGTTAAGTTGATAATACTTCCACTACGTAAGTGAACGCTTATTCATCAGCAACTTGAAACATTCTAACACACGTTCCAAGCACCTTATGAAGATGTTTGACATCGTTATTAACGTAAACATGCTAGCATATATTTTAACAACTCCCATCTAAAATGCATCAGCAAGTTGAAACATCCTAACAAAAGTTCAGAGCACAGTATGAAGATGTTTGACATAGCAGAAGGAGTTTGGCCTTAAAATCGTTATTAACACAAACATGCAAAAGCCGCTATTTGTACAACAACTGTTTGGGGAGATTTGACGAAAAAATCAACAAAAAGCAGAGATTTTCACGAGAATTTCAGTCCAGAACCAGAAAGAAGGGGTAAAAACCCTAGCTTTATCGAAATAGCCAAATAGCAAAAAAATAAACCCCGATTCACTTGAAAACATCAATATAGTACAAAATTTACCTTTAGATATTGCCGGAGAACATTATGTAGATGGCCGGCGACGAAATAGAAGACTCGAGAAGAAGACTCGAGAAGTGTGTAAGAGAAGAAAGGGGCGGGTGTTCGATGTTTGAAATGATTGAATTGATAAGACTGATCAGCCGCATTTTTAATTAAAACTTCACTTCTGGGGTTGTCATAATCCTCATAATTGCCATTAAGTCCCCACCTTTTTTTTGGTTCCGAATTCCACGCGCGTCCCATTGTTGTATAAAATCGAGCCCGGGGCGGGTGTACATTTCTTTTTTGAGATATTAGAACGTTCTTCTGAACGTGCCAAACATATTAATCAATTAGGTAGTTCGTTTAAAATGAAACTCGTTTGCTCAAAATAAAAAGTACCTTTTTCACGTTCAAAACATAATAAATGATGTTTGAACCCTAACCCTAACCCTAACCCTGAACCCCAAAACATAACCCTAACCCTAACCCCAAACCGCAAAAATTCCTAACATTTAGAGAACATTCAATCACATGTTCTAAACCTTTTTTGTAACGTTCTTGAACGTCGCAAGTCTGTTCTGGATCTTCATACTGATGTTGTTTTTGTACCGTTGAGGATTAGTTGATAAATACTAATATAAGGATCATTTAAAATGAATAAACAATGATTTAGTAGTTTAGTAAGATTCCAAAACATGCTATGTGTAAGTAAACCAAAATATATGTCGTTAATTATACCAAAATGTAATTATTAGGTTGTTTGGATAAGGAGTGTAGGGTTGATTCTAGATCAATTAACAATTTTAAACATTAAGAAGTGTATTATAACGAATTGTAGCATAGATTGGACGTTATATCACTAGATAGACACATTAGTAATCTATTTTCTGATCTTGCAATCAATGTGTAGCTCAATTACAGGCATTATTCGTGTATATACAACAACTAAGACTTCAAATCATACAAGTATTGATTGTAATACTCAATATTATGTGTATTTAAGGTGACTACATCACTAGTATGTCTATTGGAAGTGTTTACTCCTAAAAGTTCTACTAGAGTATACTCATTTATATCTATTGAAAGCGATTACTTACTAATATCAAATGAAACACTTACTAAGTTATTGAGTATTTCATTAGATGTTGTTCTAACTAATGGATAATCTATATAATGATGACTTAACCTTAAATATAAAGACTTATTAATCTTTTCATGTTATATAGTTTCTTATTACAACCAAATTAAAGGTTGGAACACTACATATTAAATTAGGCACCTACTATGAACTGAACATATAAACCCACGTTCGTAACTTAAATTAGATGTTTTTGCATCAATCTTTGGAAATTTTTTTGGTGTTTGTAGTCCGTTTTAAATACGTGGAGCGACCTGCTCCACACAACTTACATTAATCCCAACCCGTTCTATTATCTTTTAACACGTGGAATAACCCCAACCATTCAATTAATTAGGTCTTTTTACCCCATTCCCATTATTATAACAACTCCCTAGGGACCCCCTTTACCTCGTCTTCTTCTTAACTCAACCATGTCTCATCAAGGATCAACTTGTTCTCGCAGCTCCTCTCAAAATCGTCGATGTTGGTGTGGCTTACCTGCGATACAATTCACGGCGGGCACACAGTCGAATGCTAGACGAAAATTTTGCAAGTGTCCCCGCAAGGGTATTAGCAATTGCGGATTTTGGGAATGGTGTGACGAGGAGTATCCCCAGCCTACTACATTGGTTTTAAACAAGTTGAAAATTTCACTTGATGAAGTTTGTGAAGAAAGGGCCAATTTGCTGAAGGAAGTTGACAAATTAGGGGCTTGTAATACTACAAATTTATTGAAGATCAGTAAGTTAGAGGCTAAATTGCAACGGTGAAAGTTGTATTTCTTATTGTCTTGGGCAGCTTTTTTGGGTTTCATTGTAGCTAGGTTTATTTGATACCAGTTGCTGTTTATTTGAACGTTTAAGTTAATGTTTCGAGCATTTATCAATGGCATTCCAAATTCCTATTATTTTTGTAGTGTATAAATCAAATTGATCATCATACGGATGTTATAATACTGCAAACGGGATGTTCAGTGTAATGCAAAACAACATTCATAAATATTCAAAACATGCTAGATTGTACTGAAAATTAAAGGACAACACTTCAAAACACGACATTCAAGACAATTAGAAAATCTTCTTAAATGACTAGACTTGCAAGGAGGTTAGTTCTTCATTTCACATGCGTTCCGCTGGAGGCCGTGGTGGTGAAGAGTAGTTTTGGGGGTCAATCTCGAGTGCAGCTTGAATACCACGAAGCATACGCTTAATAAGATTGATATCCTCACGGAATTCATCGAACCTAATTCTTAATCACTCCACTTGATCCTCCACATTTCCTATATATACTGCAAACTGATCAACATCTGAGGTCAGATCTGCGATATCTTCACGGACATGATCGATTTCAGTGAACCTACTAGTACTTGGAACTCCACTATCATGTTCTGGTGCTCTTGGTTGCCTTACTCTGCGAGACATTGTTTTTGTTTCGCCTTGTTGTTGTTGTGCAGACATTTAACATTTATAGAAGGCTTGGTGCCTTTTCGGTTGCATAAGTGATGATTTAAAGAGGCGCCTATTCGCATTGAATGGTTGGGGTTAGTACACGTGTTTTAACTGTGACCAGGGGTTCCTAATCCTTCCCGCGGAAGTCAGAACATCTTCATGGCGATACGAATCATCATATACTCGTTCCATTAGTCTATTGGTTTTTGACGTTTATAATTCAAATTGATCTTCATGTTTGAAAATTATTTATACCCTTCCAGTAGACTATTACGACTATTGGTATTTTTTAAACTACTCATCATTATACACTTAACGGCTATCCCCTTCAATTCAAATCTGAAGCAAAGCAACGAAGCGTCACTTCAAAAATTTAAAAAAATATATAACGGCTAGTGTTTTGGATAAAACACACTTAAGTCGGTTACCTATTTTTCTCCTATAAATACTCGATCAAACCATTCAAATTCAAAAAACTCTATACCACTACAACCTATAATCTTCAGCCAAAAATAAAAATGGTTCGCCGACCTTCCTCCTCAATAGTTGCTACTGCTGCAAGAACAGGAGCAACAAATACAAGAGCATCCACGTCAAGAGTACCAAAAATGACAAAGGGAGCAACCTTGAAACAAGAAGGAAGAGGTGAAGCCAAGCAAAAAGAAGGAAGAACGGGAAGAGGGTCAGCCAAACAAAACGAAGGAAGAACGGGAAGAGGATCAGCCAAGCAAAAAGAAGGAAAAATGGGAAGAGGATCAGCCAAGCTAATAGGAGGAAGAAAAAGTCGAAACACATCTGCAGAACGACAAGAACGTGCAAATGATATTTTGGAGCAACTTCGTGCTGAAGTTTGGGGTTGGAAGTTCAAATTTGAGGAATTCTTCGAATACTACAATAGGGACGTCAAAAAGATGTTGAAAGAAATAAAGAGGATAAAGAACATGCTCCAGATAGCAACCTTGAATCAAGAAAGGACTGCATCGCGTTGAAGTGAAAACGCATATTATTGACCAGGATGTTAATATGACTGTTTATTAAGTAATGTCTTAAATGCTAATATAATTAGCATACTTTTGTAAAGCGCTGAATCTTTGAACGATCAAGAATGTTTTTGCCTGGTTCTTGATTATCAATGTATAAAGTAACTTTAATGTTCAGAACATCTGTTGTTGTTTCCCTATTTACTAGATATTGAACATCAAATAACCATTAAGTTAAAAACTATTTGAACGTACAAAATAATGTTCCGAAAATAACTAATGTTGTTCCTATAGTCTATAATTTTTAATATTTTTAAGTCAATCTTATCATAATACAGATGTTCTAATAATGTAAACTCGATGTTCAGTGTAATGCAAAACAATAGTCATCATTTGCCATATATACGCATCAAAAATGGGTAATCATCCATATATTACACCCATCAAAAACAAAAACATAATTATCCAAATTTTACAACCCATACTAAGGGACTAATTTGCCATGGAATATGTCCACAACAAATTTAACTAGACAGTCTTCTATCACATTGTCACAAAGATATTCCATCGGTGTGTTGGACAGCAAATGTTCGAGGAACATGATGGCATACGCTCCACATGCAGTACCAGTCAAATTCCTTGGAAGGCCTTGGATGCGCTCGTACGGCCACATTTCCATAGATTGGATTTCAGGAGGGAGGTGGTTGAATTTCCCCGAATGCCGGATGTATATTGGGAACATGTACATAATTGGCCCCATTATTGAATCAAAGCGGTCTTCATTGTACAACCCAATGTTGCAGTCGTAGACATCGATCCTTGCCTCCTCTAAATAAAAGACGCATGTAACATAATGCGTGCTTTCTATGTTATACACGGCAAAGAGTCTTTTCACACCATCCCACTTCCTTCCACCCGGATATGGAGACTTACCTCTGGCATAATCAAGGAATGTATCCTCAAACTTATATTCTGCTAGGTATTTGTCAAGGCCGACATCAAACCCCCTTGCCTCCTCTTCAGCCGCATCGTATCGAACGCACAAGTTGGTCAAGAATGAAAGATCGAGGATGAGATCAGAGCTATCATAATGCCGGGGGTAAGCCTTATGCCTCACACGCATCAAGGCCAAGTACTCATCCATAAACTGCAGAATAAAACAAATTAGAAGTTGTGAATAAAACTATGCCGACACATACTATTTTATGTTTGGACCAGCAAGTCGAATGTTCAACGAACATAGGACCATCAGGTTCCGAACGGAGAAACAAATGTTCGTTCTTCGATAAAAACCAAACACTAACAAAACAATAGAAGTAAAGAGATGCACTTACGCTATCCCACATCCACTCTTTCACGTCCAGAAAGTCCAGAAAATCCAAGTAATTAAACTCGTGACACAGGAAGACAGTCTTTTTTTCCTTCTTCTCCTCCAAGAAAGCGTCAAATTCAGCTTTCTTGTGAATGTCGAGTGCCTTGTACAGTGTCACTGGCAATCTCACGAGATTTTGGAGCCTGACTTGAGCTCTCTCTCTAAATTTCCAAAAAAACAAAATATAAATGTTTGAAAAATTTTCTAAATTTAATAGAAGAACGTCCCTTTTATGTTCAACAATTCTAATTGGATGTTTTACTAACCTTGCCATTCTGGCAGCAGTCATTTTCTTCTTTCCTTTGTTCTTCTTTGCCTGGAGCATCCTGGACAAAAAAAATATTCCTCTTTGGTCGCTGCTGCTGCTGCTTCTTCTTTGACGACGACGCTACTAAATTAGCAAGGGACAGCTGGATCGCATCAAGCTTCTGATCCAGTCCCTGTCGCCATTGAAGGCAGTCGTGACACTTGCAACTGCAGACACTAGGCTCCACATTCTCATGTTCTCTCCTCCTAGAGCTTTCTCCAACTTCGAACAAACCCCTACCACTAAAAAGCCCACCAGTAAAACGACCAGCCCTACCACCAATCTCATCACCAACTTGTGTTTCACATGTGCCAACACCTCCACTAACAAATTCTTCACCAACCTTTCCTTCATCAATTACCTCTCTTGGAGGGGTCCTGGGGCAATTCCTAAAAACTGTCACTCGATCACCACCAACGATCGAGCTGGCCCCCTCCAACATCACAACAAGGTGATCAATTACCTCGTCGGCCCCATCAACAAACGGCTCAATATTCTGAAAAGTTTCATCTTCCCTCTCTGCATCGATAGGGTCAATAAAAGGGTGCACCACCTACATACCATAAAAGAGTGTTCAGAACATCATTATTACTGTTCGACATTTAACACCATTAAAAATGAAACATCATATCTGTCGTGATCGAACATCTGAAAAGACGTTCTTAACATTAACAGCAATGATTATAACGACATTGCAGATGTTCCAACATTTAGAAAATTGTAGGTAAAGTACTTACAGGCTTTGCAACATTCTCAAACAGCCTTCGGGAGTCTCTTTCATTCTTTTCAGTGATCCACCTGTGCATCCTTGGCATGCTCCTCTCCTTGGGAAAATCCCTGGGACGAAGCGAAGGTATTGCTTTAAATACCCAACCCACAAATGCCCAAGGAAACCCATAAAGATTGTAATTTGGCCCGTCCTTGTCCTTGCTAGCTGCACGATCAGCCATGGGCTTCGTTAGGTACTCAATGGTCAGCTCGAAGCTTTTCCGCCCCCAAGGATACTTGGCAAATTCATTAGGAAGGTATGCAAGACAGACCAGTAATTCCTCAATACCAGCTTTTTTGTCCTTGGCGCACAATATTGAGTGAACAAACCAAGCCATGGCAAGCCCAAACTTGTACCGTTCAGGAACTTCCTCATTTTCTATCAAACTCAGCAACCGGGAAGCAGTTACTGCTCTTGCTTTCCCATCCTCCCACGCCGTTGAGATATACTCCCACATCTCCCTGCCCCTCTCTTTGATCGCAGCCTCCCATTGGACACTTGGATAGGCTTGGCATCTCAGCTTTGTCATCAAAGCAAACTCTTGGAGGCCAAAACGAACAGGCACTCCATTGAAATTGAACCAAGCTTCTTTTTCTTTATTGCACAAAACTCTTCTTAGCAGAATATTGTGCACCAACCTGGTTGGAAACGATGGCTCCTCCGGCAAGTCCAAGAAATGGCCAAAGATACTGTTTTTGAACTTGTCATACAAACCACGTGTACGCAGCACAATCCTGAACTCACGCATTCGTCCGATAAGCGACGAGCGGACAGTTATCTTGGATTGAAAATGCTCATGCTCATCCAAGTAAGTCTTCAGCACCATTGGTGGAATGACACTGGTGACGTACTCAGGCTGCACAATGTTTTGAAATTTGTTAGTTTAAGGAATCACCAAGGTAGTAAGAACATAACATCAGATGCATGAAACATCCCTTGAGATGTTCCAAGGAACTACAAGAAAATACTTCGAACATAGTTAAGATTGATCTGATCATGCATGCAAGTGTTCTCAAATCAGATAAAAAATATTGAACATTCTACTGTAAAGTGACGAACAACATCATTTATGTTCTCAACTATACCTCTCTAGGTGGCTCTGCAGAATCAGCTCCCACGTCGTCTACGAACTGACCTTCTCCTTCGCATCTCTCACCCTCTTCTTCTTCCCTACCATTCCTACCTCCTTCACCAGCTTGAACATCTACTATCTCTATAACTTCATGTACATCATCTACTTCTTCTACATTTGCAACTCCTTCAAATTCCCCTGCAAGATTATTTACCAACCTTCCCACCTCCTCTTCTTCTGCCATATTTAAAAGGCTTTCTTTTTTGTTTCCATCTCCATCCCAGTCATCATCACCAAACAGCGCTTCTATTTCTTCTGATATATTACCATCGTCCGGCAGCTGTGGCCCAACATTTACATCATAGTCTAGGGACCTCTCCTCTTCGTCCTCCAATATTAGTCTCCTCTTCCTAGGAGGCTGTTTACTAGGAGGAGTAGTCTCCTTCCTCTTAATTCCCCGTGTATAAGCCATTGTAGCTGCAAATCACAAGTATATTCATCAATTAAAGATGTACAAGCATGCAATATGGGTGTGTGAAACATAATATACATATGTATATTTTATCAAACCCTAGTACAAGTAGAGTCATGCATGCACAAACATGTTCAAATGTTCCAGAACTTTAAACATGCATGCACAAACATAAACATGCAAAATCTTGACTATATGTACATCATTTTTTCAACCTTTAGCATATTTATTTTATAAAACCCTAATTTATTTTAACAAAAATCATCTAAAATGCATCACCAACTTCAAACATCCCATCACACGTTTAGAACACCGTCTCACGATGTTTGACTCTTCGAAGAAGTATGCGTACAACATTTTTTCAAACTTTAGCCTATTTATTTTAAAAAAACCCTAATTTATTTTAACAAAATCATCTAAAATGCATCACCAACTTCAAACATCGTATCACACGTTTAGAACATTGTCTCACAATGTTTCACTCTTCGAAGGAGTATGCTCTTAACATGGTAATATAACATAAACATGCAAAAACTTCATTTGTACAAGAACATAGCACTATTTGACGAAAAAATCAACAAGAACAAAGATTTTCACAATAATATTCTTCCAGTACTGTAAAAAGGCGTAAAATTATAGTTTTTTCAAAATAGCAAAATAGCAAAAGAAAAACCCGATTCACTTGAAAAACATCAATATTGTTCAAAATTTACCTTTAGATGTTACCGGAAAAATGTTTATGCTCGGCGACGATGATGTTTAGAAAACTGCGTAGAGCTACTATAGAAGATGAACTTGAGAACTGTGAAGTGTGTAAGAGAAGTTTTTTGGGGTTCAATGTTTTAAATCATTGCCTGCGTCCGTTCGGTTCGTTTTCCCACCTTTTGATTAAAAGTTTTTGGGATTGCTAATTCAGTCCAAAAGGTTTTTAATCAAGCCCCGCAAGTTTTGTTGTTTCTAATATGGCCCATGGTTTAATGCTAAACGCGCGCGTCATTCGACGCTCCACGCGCGTCCCCTTTTATTAATTAAAGACTTGAGGGGGTCTTTTGGCCCATTCTTCTCTTGTTACTTCTGTCTCATGTAAATAAAAAAGTAGACTAGCATGTAATTAGCTTTGAAAGTAACTGCTTTTTCCTGAGGCAAGAGACACCAATTATATAATTCCAGTACCTCAAGTATTTTCACCCTTGATTTTTTCAGAGAAGTTGGAAATTAAAAACTCAACGTGCAAGCAGTGACATCATCGGAAATATTTGGATATAATACTAGGAGTATTATTAATAATTTATGTGCCAGATCATAGTCAAACTTTTTGGACAGGTACGAGAGTCGAGAGCCAATAAACTACTACTACTCCACTATACCTTTGAATGTTGATTGTTTGACCCTTCATGAAAGCCTGGAGAAGAAAATTTGAGGAAACTTATCACTTAATTCCCAACAAGAAACTTAAGTAGCAAAAATATTTATCCTCATAGTAAAGTCACATAATAACAGTTGTTATATTAACATAATTGGTTTTTATTTATCCACTCTAAAGTAAAATCACAAAGACTACATAGCGTTAAAGTTACAAAATTCACTCACTTTAACAAGTACAGAACAAATGATCTTTTCTTTTACCACTAGTTAGCTAATGTAACGGATTTGTTAAGGCTTAAATAAACTCTGCCGGCATATTTTTAAATTGATCCTCATCGTACCAACAAGCAACAGGAAAGCCAGGAATCTTCCACCTATTTCTTCTTCTTGAATACGAATTTTGTTGGTCAACCTGTTTATGTGTATATAAAAGGCTTTTCCCTCTTCAGTTCTCTCATCAAAAAGCATATTGGCAATTGTGATACTTGTAAACTTGAGTTATAGCTAGCTTTGTTTTTTATCTTAGTCTATTCTTTCTTGATTTTCTTTCTTAAAGTTAGTGAATTTTCTCTGGAATTTCGATATGAGTTTAGGGGGAGAGAAGAAAAATGTGGTTGTCATTGGAGGTGGAGTTGCTGGCTCTCTTGTTGCAAAGACACTTCAAAATGAGGCTAATGTTTTCCTCATTGATGAGTAAATCACTTCTCCTTTTACTTTTTGCTAGCATTCTTTCTTGATTACAAATTTAAGTTGCATACATCAATAACATAAGAATTTTACGTTATCAATGTAATTTAATATGTGGTATCAGTCTATTATGTCAATTAATCATTTTTATCATATGACCAATTACAAATATTTACAACTTATATTTAGATATGTAGAACTTTTTATTGTCAGTGCATAGAATTTAGCTAAATAGATGGGAATATGCAAAGTTGTTAACTATGATAAATTTGGTGATTGTTTCCTTCATTTTCTTGATGGATCATAACTTCTCATCTGATTAGTTGTGTTCTTGATATATCGTGCTTTAACGTATAAAAAATATCAACAGGAAAGAGTATTTTGAGATCACATGGGCAAGCTTACGGTCAATGGTTGAACCTTCATTTGCTAATAGATCAGTAATTACTCATTCTGAATACCTTCCTCATGCGAATATCATCACATCAGCTGCAGTTGACATCACAGATGCTGATGTATTGACCAAACAAGGTAGTCGAATTCCGTATGATTATCTTGTTGTTGCCACTGGTCATACACAAACCGGTGCTTGGACTAAAAATGAGAAGATCACTCAATACCAAACAGGTAACAATCATGGCTCATATATTATGTATTTATTTATTTATAGACAGTTGAGTGATACAAACTAAATTATCTTGGCATTAAGGAACATATTTTCCTGATTGTTTTTTCAAGAAATGAATCATTTTCCGATGTGTTGTTGCCAGAAGTTTTGGTGGAAAAGGACTTCCCTCACTTGTGGGCAGAAAAGCTACCTTAACGGACACTTCCAAATCAGATACCAATCTTTAATGTTGAAAATTTCATCAAAAATTTCCTGACAAAATTGGTAGATAGTTTCCAGGGTATGCATAACTTTTGTTAATTAACTCATTTTTTCTTGGTTTATAGAGAATGAAAAGATAAAGGCTGCAAATTCAATATTAATAGTCGGAGGAGGGCCAACAGGAGTGGAGTTAGCTGCTGAGATTGCTGTTGATTTTTCTGATAAGAAGGTGACTCTAGTGCACAGGGGATTAAGATTGTTGGAATTTATCGGAGAAACTGCTAGTAAAAAGACTCTGAATTGGCTTACTTCAAAGAAAGTTGAAGTCATCTTGGGGCAATCTGTTGATTTAAATTCTGCATCAGATGGTGTTTATAGGACGTCGGGTGGAGAAACTATAGTTGCTGATTGCCATTTTGTTTGCATAGGAAAACCAACTGGTTCATTATGGCTAAATGAAACTATGTTGAAGGATAGTATGGATGGTCATGGAAGACTAATGGTTGATTCAAATTTGAGGATCAAGGGTCACAACAAAATTTTTGGTATTGGTGATATCACTGATATTCCAGTAAGTCGTTCAATTCTTATCAACCCCCTGTTATTTTGTTGAGGGATAGCAATTTGTTGGGAAAATAATGCATACATTGTAATATTGCTATCAGCAATCACATCACAGTGAACTGTTTAGTGCTTATGATTAATCTAGTTCTTTATGTTAAAAATGGTATATACGACATCGACATATATACAATCCAAATTGTCCCGAAATGGATATCACTTATTTTCATTTAACTTTCTGATGGTGAAATGCAGGAACTTAAACAAGGATACTTGGCACAAGGCCACGCAAAGATAGCTGCCAAGAACATCACATTATTAATGAAAGGAGCAGAGGATCGTAAATTGGTTGTGTATAATCCAGCCACTAAGCCATTTGCCATAGTTTCTCTAGGCAGAAAACAAGGAGTAGCTCAATTTCCTTGTTGCTCGATAGCTGGACGCGTTCCAGGCATGATAAAATCTGGAGATTTATTTGTTGGAACGACACGGAAGGGACTTGGTCTAAAACCTGATGTCTAGCAGTCTTACATACTAATTGGTGTATTATGTTTGATGATTCCCCTCGTGATACTGTTTGAGTTTGAGGTCATTTTCTTTTCACAGTTGAATTCAGTTAGATAGTTCTTCTAACTGAGTTGTCTTGTGGTTTGATTTCCTTTTGTGATGAATAAAAGAGTGCTTGCTGTGCTGTCCAAATCCAATGTTCTTCACTCCGTTAACCTGCTGCTACATTATTCCCAAAGGCACTGAGCTTTAAATACTTATTTTCACATATATAATATCCAAGTCCAATGATCAGACTAATACCTAATTCACGTCATTCATGCTTTACTTATAGCGAATCACTATCTATTAGAGATTTCACAATCATAGAGCTCGAGCTTGAATTAAGCTCCAACCAAATGGCCCTTATAATTACGAGTCAAACTGGAAAACGTTACTAGGCTGCTCAAAATTTTGTAGTAAAATATTTCCCCTAGTCCTGGGCGGATCGGAAGCACAAGATGAGGCGTTTTACCTATCATCGGGCGAGGGTAAACTCTGAGATATTGGGTGTAAGCCCCATGAATCATATTTTTCTAAATTGATATATTTAATAATAACCCAAAATATATCAAAATTACATAAAAGATTAAAAAAATTTAAAAATGACTACCATGTCACTTATGTCTCATGTAAATTTAAAAAAACAAAAAGATAAAGTAGTCAATCATGTAATTAGCTCTGAAGGTAACTGCTTTTTAGCAAGAGACAACAATTATATAATTCATACTTCAGGGCTTTCCCTCAAATTCCAGTACATCAAGTATTTTCACTCTTGATTTTGGCCAAGTGTTAGATTTTTTCAGAGAAGTTGGAACTTGGAAATTAGAAACTCAACGTGCAAGCAGTGACATCATCTGAAATATAATAGTACTAGGAATATTATTTCGAAGCTAAAATGATTATGTGCCAGATCATAGTCAAACTTTTTGGACAGGTACGAGAGCCAATAAACTACTACTCCTCTATACATTTGAATATTGACCCTTCATTTGAAAGCCTGGAGAGGAAAACTTGAGGAAAAATTATCACATAATTCCTAACAAGAACTAAAGCAACGAAAATATTTATCATGATTGTAAAGTTCCAAAATAATACGTCAAAGTAAATGGATATTACAAACTATAACAATAAAGTCACATATGAGGGCAACTCCAAGGGTTGCCCCTATTTTTTCCCCTAAAATGGGGAAATCCCTATTTTAGGGAAAACTTACTCCAACCATTCCCCCATTTTTTTCCCTAAAAAGAATATTCCTTTTTATATTCTTCTCTCTCTTCTATATTATATTATTATCTTTATCTCAATTTTATTTTCTTATTCCCATTAAACAAATTCTATCTTTTATTTTCTTTTTTACATATTTGTCACACATAATTTATATTCAATATAAATTTATTTTCTACCATAAAATTTTAAACTATATAATTTGTAAGAAAATATTAAAGATTATATATATGAACGGATAATTCAAATAAAAGTGAAATAATTATGATACAAAATAATTAAATACATATTACATTACGATAAAATTCATTCGAAATACTACAAGTAGAATCTCAATTTGCACCTCTATGCTCCCATAAATGATCAATTAATGCATTACGAATGCCATTTCTACTTCTGGAACTGGACCTTCCAAATCATCTTGAATTGGTGTATTAAGATCACGCTCATTCTCGATTATCATGTTGTGCAGTATTAATGTATTTTCAATTTTAATGTATTTCCAATTTTAATGTATTTTTATTTAATGTAATTTCAATTTTAATGTGTTTTTATTTAAATTTCTTTTTTTTTTTAATTTTAGCAACATTAAAAATTTTATATTTGCATCTTTCATTGTTTTTATGGTATATTTTTTTTATACAATTATAACTCATAATAAAATTAACTACCAATTTTACATAAAAAAATAGATACACGATAATTAAATTTTCAAAATAATACGACAATGTTTAGACTATAAATTATTTATATAAAAATATTATATAAACATAATTATATTTATATAAAGAGATAAATTAAAAGGTTAAATAATAAAAATAATATTATTTTAATGGTGAATAGTAAATAGGGAGATGAATAGTGTGTCCCCAAATTTGGGGAAACACTATTCACTCCCTAATTTAGGGACACAAATAGGGAGTCATTGGAGTAAAATTTTCCTAAATGTGTCCCTAAAAATAGGGAAAAGGAGGTTTAGGGGCAACCCTTGGAGTTGCCCTGATCGTCTTGGTTAAGTTATAGGCTCTTTCATTGGTTATGAACTTTGAATTAAACTTAATATTAAAGTCATAAAATTTTACCACCATAAACAAAGTACAAATGATCGTTTTATTTAACCACTAGCTAATGAATATGACTATGTAATATATTCCGTAAGGCTTAGAT
Organism: Petunia x hybrida; assembly: GCA_037355625.1. NCBI lineage: Eukaryota > Viridiplantae > Streptophyta > Magnoliopsida > Solanales > Solanaceae > Petunia > Petunia x hybrida. The sequence continues at coordinate 1,338,553 of JBBBVM010000317.1, read as the reverse complement.
CAGGTCTGTTGGCATATATTTTATTGATCCACCTCGTACCAACTAACAAGAGGTAAGCGAGGAATCTTCCTCCTGAAGTTTTCTTCTTCTAGAAAAAGAATTTCTTGGTGCCTCTTCATTTTTGTTTCCAATAATTCTTTGTTATGGCGGTCAAAATTTTTTTGTGTATATAAGAGCATTGTTTGCTATTCAGTTCTTCCAGCAAATACATATTGTGAATTGTGATATTTGTACACTTTGATTACAGCTAGTTTTGTATTTCTTGATTTTCTTTCTTAAAAGTAGTGATTATTATCTGGAATTTGCAATTATGAATTTAGGGGGAGAGAAGAAAAATGTTGTAGTGATTGGGGTGGAGTTGCTCTTGTTGCCAAGACCCTTCAAAATGAGGCCAATGTTTCCTCATTGATGAGTTAGACTACAGCGTGATGTCTGGTGGTTCTATACATGTCATATGGATTCATTACAAGTTGCTACACTGATTGATGTATTGTTTCTTCCTTTTGAAGTACATATGCTTTTGAGTTTGATGGCCAACTTCTGTTTTTAAGTGGTGTGCTCAGATGGATCTACCAACTGATTTGTGTTTTTAAGTACAGCCTGTGTTATGATCTTTGGTTTTGGATGTTACTAAAGGGTGCTTCATAGTGCAACTCAATGTTCCCAACTACCTTTAACATGCTGCTGCAACATAACATCATACCAGTACCAGATCTCCATGGACCAAGTTTAAACTACCATATAGACAGAAAATGCGTCAAGCTAATCATAGGGATTTGATGAAGAAAAGACTGCTACAACCCACTTGTATATAACTTTGTTTGAGCCAGACATTACTTAGCTGATGTGTCATTCATTATATCCTAGTCAGCATTAGCTGTTAGCTGATGTGTCATTCATTATATCCTAGTCAGCATTAGCTGTTAGTATAGTCGGTTAGTTGCGGAAATTATCAATATTCAATTAGTTGCAGCTATAAATACATAGTTGTACTTAGTTATCACTTTCATTAATTGAAGAAAACTTCCCCAAATATTTCTCTCTAGATTGCTTCTTCCTCACTCTGGTTCCTTCAACCCAGCTAGGTCGCAGAAATTGAAACTTTGAAATAAACATAGATCATTCAAGAACAGACAAGGCAAAACAAAGCCTTAGACTACTGTATCAACATTCTTTTTCAATCTAACCATTTCAACCTCCAAAACATTCTAGTAAGAGCATGGTCCGAAAAAGACTCCTGAAGATAAAAGAAAAGAACTGTTACCTAGATGCTCATTTTAACTTATAGATAACTGCTTTAGGTGATGCCCGCTGAAATTTTAATAGCTCTGCAAGCTTTTTTTTAATCAATGCAGACTTCTCAACTGCCCAGCGGGGCTCGACGTCAATCAGCATTCTCGCCAGCACTGGAGACTTGGATAAAAGAAGCTTGATAAGCTGCATCTGAGGCTTAGCCCCTATAAAGCCCTGTAGGTGAACTTCCCTGAGGTGATGAAAATTAACATCCGAGACACATTCCACCTCAAGACACTCCACACCAGGCATATCGTCGTTATGGTCATACGCCTATAAGAAACATGAAAACATTCTAACTATTAAGGATCTAAGGGGCACTTAAGAACAAGAAACATCCACTACATAAGCATGAGAAACAAGAGTCAAATTAAGACTCAAATCAATAAGAACCTGAATTGCCATATGTTGCAAGTATGGGAAACTTCTTATCAAGCAAAGAGCACATGAAAAGTCATGCAAGTAAGACGAATAATCAATAGTAAGGCGGAGATGTTTGACGGAGTTAAGATTAAAGGGAAGCCTTGCTGGAACTTCACCTGCTCCTGCAGCAAAGAACTAGGATAGAGAAAATGCCAAAAATCAGTATTACAGATGCTCCATCATTGAAAAAGCATTACAACAAAGTCGAGAAGCAATATTTACCATGGTATTCAAGTGAAGTTGCTCAAGAGCAGAGAGAGGTTCAAAAAACCTAACAATATTACAAGCTTCTGCCTCCACGCGCATTAACATATATATGTCATGCATAATTGAAAGTTTTGCAAGACGAGGTACATTTTTTAAACAAATAGACCTTACATTTCCCGTGAAGTCAAAGGATCTTAGCATGGGCGCATTAATCTCAATCACACCGTCAAAGAAAGAACCTGTACTCTGCAGCACCAATTTCTCAAGCAATGGGCTATGGGAGATGACACTTCCAAGCAGCTTGGAAGAAATCATGACGCGACATAGTTCCAAGCTAATTAACCTAGCAAACCCTTGGAAGGCTAGAGGAGGAAGATCTATTAAACAGTTTTCGAGAGTGAGATGCGTCAATTGCGAACATGCATAAAATGAATCAGGCAAATCATATCCTTCACCAAACAAAACTCCAACAACAAGATGCTGAATACCATTCCTAGAGAGGAAACATATCATTTTTTCAAATGTATTCCAGTCCCACAGATTAAGAACAGAGAGGGTAAACTTCCGAATTGGCCCTACATGAAAGGTCAAAAGGTGACGGATAATGCTGGTAAATTTAATTGAGTCCTCCATTGTTTCGAGAATTGAGTCATCAAGTTTCAACTCAGGAAGTCTGCGCCACTTATATCTCCATCTCTTGGACAAAATGCTAGTCCTCACAGCATCTCGTAAAGGCAAGCGAATAAGAATATCATCAGTTACATTCGCAGGAAGGCTACTAAGTACATCTAGATGTCCAGTTTGAGACATTGTATCACCAACAAGAATCTGCAGAAAATAAACAAAAATAAGAAAGGTGAGGAATCACCGAACTAACATGATACAACAGCTATTCACATCACATCAACTGAAAGAAGGAAAAGGTTATAAAAGTTGCCCGCAGTACTAATGTATTCCATACATTACCTCAATAATGAAGGGATTATTAAGATATATTGTTCAAAAGGGAAAATCAAGAGAACAAAAAAGAGGAAACAAATTTTCTTCATAAACTGATACTTACAGAAACAAGATTAGTAGAGAAAACTTAAACTCCTAATTTTTGGCATCTCTCAAACATAAAAGTCAGTTTCACAACTTTGGTTAGTTAATTAGGCATCAAATTACTCTGGAAAGCACATGCACATGACCAAAGCCAATAGCAAAAACAGTATATTAAAGAGCAGATAAGGCCCAAAATTTATTCAAAAGGAAAAGGAAGTGAACATATGAAAGGACAGAACAAGAAAAATATGGAAGCACTTCAAAGCTCACCCAATCAGAATTTAGTCTTCAGCGCATGCTGCTGCTAAGCACTAAAGTTTTCATGTCTTTAATGCTCCATAACTCCTCACTTCATCACCGTTAGTTCCCTTTTGATTTACGGTGTTATGGAGCACTAAAGACACGTGGCAATTACGGTTTTACACGTGGCACTTACGGTGTTACACGTGGCAATTACGGTATTATGGGGAGTAAGGAGTCTGTAATTAAGTTTCAAGTCATCTGTTTTTAAAATTTATAGATATTTTAAGAAAATAGAAAATAGAAATAATATGTTCTGTCCAAGATAACATTTGTGAGTTTATATTTGTGAAATTTTGATATGTAGACATTTTTGGACGCATTAAATGAGAATTATCCACTATTTTAAAATTAATTGAGGAATAACCACTCCATTAGCATGGACAAACAGCCCGAACTAGTTTCAGGTTTTTATACTGGAACTTTGAACTACTTCAAAGTCCCATTATAAAATACTGTAACTTATAGAGGTGGCTATTTATCAGTAAATTTATTTTTGATGGCTATTTTTCAGTAAATATATTTATCAAATCACTAAAGAATCTTATCAACAACACTATGACTAATTCATAATCCAGCCATATAACACCAAAATTAATTAATCCATTTTACATATTTTCCTTGAAATATCATTATTCACAAATTGCTATTTTTTCAAAAAAAATAATTCCATAAATAATACCTCAATTAATTTTAATGTAACAAATACATTTTATTTGTTGTCATCAAAACATCGTATACTCAAGCTTACCCGGTACTCAGACTTCAGTCTTCAGCGCATGCAGTGCCTTTGGCTGCTAGGCACTATTTAAAGTTTTCATGTCTTTAATACTCATAAAACTCTTTAGTTCATCACCCTTAATTCCGTTTCGATTTACGACAACTTTCTCGAGAAAATGAAAGACTTTTCAGTTTACTAGAAAAGCATGACCATTGGGATATCCAATATCAATAAATGAAATAGTTATCTTCATTCTTATCCCTAACCAATAGAGGCCTTGATTGTAAGAGGTGGAAGAGTTTTAACTTTGAATTCTTGACATAGTCAACAGTCTTAACTTCTTTCTGGCTGCTACCTATTTTCACTTTTCATGCATAGTTATAAATACAATTTTCACTTTGTTGTTTAAGTATTTTTTAACGTAGTATATTATTAGGAATCCTCCATCCAGACACTTGAACCTAAATACAACTACTGTAAACTCATCTGAGCAATCTTATGTGACGTTTTTTTTGCTGAGTTGGTAAAAAATGTGGTTATATTAGTGAGTGAATTTGACGTTTTAATTTAAGAGTATCATAATAGAAAAGGAAAAAAGATTAAAACTGTCTTAAACAAATTCCCATCCCCTTCCATTCCCCCTCCCAATTTTATTCTCTTTTTCCCGTCCAATTATGTTTTCTTTTTTTAAAGTGCTCTGACTCTTCTTAAAAACTTACTTTGTCTTTGCAACTTACCAAAACTCTTCTTCTTCTTTTTTTAAATCTTTTAGGTATTAAACCCATTAAACTCTCAAGATATACCTATCCAAAACACTTCCCCTAAATTCAACCAAAGGGCATGTTTCGAAGTCATGTTTATTTGCTATACAGTAATTACATTGTAATTCATGTGTCATGTTTGGTTATACTACAAGAATATCATATGCATGTAATTATGATGAAAAAAAGACTTTAATGTTCAGGCATTTTGCAAATTCAATATTTTCCTTTTTGTTCTTGTTCTCTATAACAAAGTCAGAAAAGAAATCTAATAAGAATGAAGGAAAATGAATCCAATTCATTTGAATTCTTTCGCTTAGCCAACAAAAAGAATTGGAATGTTAACGAACCACAAGTCACGCAGTAAACACAAAAAGTTAAAATCCTCTTACAATGCCAGTTCTCTGAGCCTAACATTATGATACTTATTTTTCACTGTCCCTCAAAAATTCTCTAGACACTGTTAAAAACTGGTTATTTGCAAAAATGCTCGGAGTCTCCTCTCTCAATTTCAATGGAACCACACTTATGGGGTGGAAGGATAGAAAAAATAGAGGTGGATTTTATTTTTAAGAATAGCCTAAAATCAAATGCATGATGTAATTGCTTTATTTCCAATAAAGAATAATTTTAGCCATTTCATGGAAGAAGAATAAGAAGGTTGTTTAATTGGGAGCAATGACCCGGCCGGCATGTGCACTAGCTCAGAAGAGGTGTTCGTTTAGCCATAACAAAACACCAAAAACTAGTTTTGACAAGTTTATCAAGGTTTTTTCTAAAAGAAAAAATTCACCATTCACGAAACTTCAAATTTCACAATTGAGAGATGCGATACTCGAAATCCTCTCGGTGCAAGTTAGCTCGGTAGCTAACGTGCTCCTTTCATGGGAAAGAGGATCCGAGCTCCCTCTTACAAAGCTCTAATGGCACAACAAAACTCAATTCAGGTAAATACAATCAGAAATCGAAGGAATAACAACACAAATCGACCAATTCAAACAAAAAATAATGAACATACAGATTACTCTAGTAGTGAACTTAATTCACCAAAAAATACCAGTCCACAACCAAATGACCTTACAAAGCAAAGGGGAAGAACATCGTGTCACAACCACAAGCTGCATGGGAAGAAGCACTCCAATAATCACATCATAATTCCACTATAGGCAGGAAGCTAACTGGGGCGGAGGAAGTAGAATAACAGGATGCTGAGTCAGCCAGCTCCGCTAAGAAGGAATCAATTTGAGATAAGTTCGATATTTCAAAAATAGCTAATGTTGGTTTCAAATTGGAGTATATAACCCTGGGAAAATAAGGTGAGCAACCTATTATTGAGATAGAATTAGAGGATATTTCATCTGAAATTAAATATTGGAAGAATGATGTAGTATGCTATCTACTTGGAGCTCATCCTCTATTTGTTATTTTAAATGGTTATATTCATAGAATTTGGGGGGAGCATGGTTTAAATAAAGTTTTAATGGTGAAAAATGGTATTATCCTAGTGAGGTTTGACACAGAAATAGGAAAGTCGGAAGCAATTCAAAGAGGGATATATCACTTTGATAATAAGCCCTTCATAGTTAAGGCTTGGACTCCAAAAATGGAGTTCACTAGAGATGAGATACACACAGTTCCCATTTGGACGAGGCTCCCTAATTTGGACTTCAAATACTGGAGTATGAAAGGATTAAGTAAGATAGGAAGCTTAGTAGGCAAGCCTATTATGGTGGATCAGAGCACAGAAAAGAAGATGGGTCTCAATTTTGCTAGAGTGCTAATTGAAATGGAAATGGGAGAAAAGCTGCCAGAAATAATCTTCTTCAGGAATGAAAAAAGGGTCATAGTTGAGCAGAAGGTGACATATGAATGGAAGCATGTTTTTGTGCAATTTCTGCAATAAATTTGGGCATGAAGAAAAGGAGTGTAGGAAGAAGAAGGTTCCTAAAACTGATCAAGCAAATAGACAACCAGAAATGGGTGGTCAGCAGCAGCAGACCAAGGAGGCAGCTCCAAAGCCTCAACAACAGTTGAATAAACCAGTAAAGACTACAAGTAATGCCGTGTCACAAGGTGACAGTACAGAAATTCAGAATGAAAAGGCATGTTGGGTTACTACACAACATACTAGGAAGAAAGTAAGAAACCAGGATCACAAGAATTTAAGTATGGTAAACTATTTTTCTGCATTACAACATGAGGGTGCAGGCACCAAGCAAAAGCCACCAGATAGCAAGGTACTATATGAGAGAGGATTGCAGCCGTCTCTCAATGAACATGGTTAGTCTCTTAAGCTGGAACATTAGGGGCCTCAATGGCCCTAATAAGAAAAATGAGGTTAAGCTCCTTTGCAATCAGTATGAGTTTGACATGATAGGACTGTTAGGAACAAAAATTAAAGAGAATAGAATAAAGGAGGTGGCTGAAAAGCTCTTTGTGTGGGAAATACCTTCGTAGGGGTAGATGTCCCTTTTATTATATCACTGAGTGCGACTTTCTTTGCCTGTTGCATTAATCTACTTGGCATGAAGCTGATGTCTATGTTGCAAGCTTTCATTGCAATATGCCTGAGTAATAAATTTTTAAAATAAAAACAGGTCATATACTACAAGACTACGAATAATAACGAAAGCATATATCTCATTCAACAACGTACCACTTCTGGAGATCTTCGGCTATTTCAAATTTTGGGTGCAAGAGCACACTACTTACAGGGGTTGATGAAAGTCCAGATTCACCTATAAAATAGGGAAAACATTTATAAGCATGACCTTCATGTTGTCTAGAAGGCAATGGACTCGTACAGTAGCTAGTGAGCATTAGACCTTGGTATATAGAGCCTCTAATATCACAGAAGGCAATAACGGGATTGTCGTGCTGAAAAGTCGCTAACTTTGCGCCTTCAATTTCAGCCAAGTCTACCCACAATGTCAATATTTTTCGGTCATATCTACAATTAAAATAAAATATAGGAAATATGTACATGGGTAAAACTGATGATATTAATCAGAAAGAGTGAAGCGGGGGGAAATAGATGCGGGAAAATTCGGATGACAATGGCAGGCAAGGGTATTTATTCTGTCATTACAGAAGTTGGTAAGGTAAGATGAAAATGATAACCTGTCATCGGTGATTATTACTTACGCCTTGTAGTGCGGCCTTCTCCAATTAGTGCTTTCACTTGTAATAAAATTCCAACGCCATCTGTAGAAATTATATAATTAGTATAGTTGAAATTTACTAATAAATGTAGGTGACATATAATCTATAAACAGATGTTGCTTATTACCAAACAAAGTCCCATTGGTATCCTTGCAGTCTCAACAAAAGAGATGAAACAATTGGCGAAATTTTCAGTCAGAAATTCGTTGTTGCATTCTGTAACCTTTGTGTGCTGGTGGAATGAAATTTCCAATTCACTATTCACATATAAGTACTTGGCTTTTGGGGTCATCATCTTCCCATCTTCGATGTAGTACACCTAAAGTGGTTCGAAGTAGTTTTCCCAAGTTTGGACTTATTCATTGAAAAGAGTAGTTTGTATTTTTGTCCCCTATTATATGGAAGAAATGCAGCATGTTATAGAAGTTGTCCAGGTGATTAGGAAGTAGTATAAAAGATTGAAATACTATTACCTGTTCATCAACAAATATCATTGATTTGATAATGCCCTCGTCATTTTGGGTTTTATAGTCTCTTACTGGGCCTCGGCGAAGCACTAATAATTTAATAACTCATTCTGATTGCAACGTTTTCAACTCGCTAATAGGTACGATTTGTTTTCCTGGTCTAACTCGCTTGCCATTGTGATATATCCTGCCTATAAAGTAGATCGAAACACTAAATGCACATAAATTATAAGCAAAGGACTTGTAAATAAAGTAGATCATGACTGAATAATATAATTTTGATTTCTTTATAGTATAATAAAACCCGCAATGTGCTGTGATCGGCGATGGTGACGAAACTATGTGGAAATATGTGGTTTGTCTAACCGACAATGCAACTTTAGCTGGCGATGTCGGCGACAACATGACTGAGTTTATGCAAGTATAACTAACATTTGTACAGAAGTAAAAGTAAAAGTGTAGAGGTCGTACCAAATTTCTGATGAACTAAGCAAAGAAGCCTACAAGAAAAATTGGATAACCAAATTAAATATCAGTATAGTTTGCTGATTTTGTAGCAATTTTGACGGTTCTTTTGTGGAATGAAACAATTTTACCTGACTGCTGCAACTGTTGCTGACGACTCCAAATAAACCAAAACAATTCAACTTATATAATGTGTAATAAAATTTGAAAGAAGGCATACATTGATTGTCGGATGTGGAAAGACATCAGGAGCTGTACAGAGGCTAAAACGGAGAAGGGAAGCCAAGCAGATCTGCTAAATTTGGGGAAGTATCTTGTAGATGAGATTGAAGTAATGAGGAGTAAATCCAAGATTAATGATTTTGTACTAATCGGAAAGGATGCTTAGGCTGCCTGACTACCTTCAAAGAATAGAAGATGAATGGGGTTGCTTCATTATGCAACAGAGGTGTTAGGCAAGTGAGGAGTTTGGTTATGCAACAGAGGAGTTAGGCAACTGAAGAGGCTGTACGTGTTTGTTTCTCTATTTTCCTCTATTTTCTATTTTCTATTTTCTATTTTATATTCAATTTTTCAATTTAATACTCATTTTCTATTTTTAGTGATTATTTAATTTTACAATTCAATAATTTAATACTCATTTACTATTTTTAGTGCTGTAGGGGCAAAATGGTCGTTTGCCATAGAGATTGGCTCTTTTAGAATAGTATGATGATATGATTATATAAAAATAATAATAACATTATTATTATTATTATTATTATTATTATTATTATTATTATTTTATGAAAATGGGTGTTCTATTGCAGAGCGAACCTAGGAATTGAGCATATATACAGGGAGCACCACTGGATTTAATATACATATATAGGGAGAATTACACAAATACACAATCCAAATTTATAAAAAATACCAATACTATACCATTTTACAAATATACCAATATTTTTTTACAAATCATATACAACTTTCATGAAAATCATACAAATGAAAGTTTACTCCCTCCCACACCCACTGATCCAGTCACAGGGTCACCACAGGCCACCGAATTTTTTTAAAAAAAAATTTCTGGAAAAAAGCTTCTAACATACAAAAGAAAACACAAAATGAAAATACATAAACATACATAAACTAGAAAATACAAAATATAAAATTATTTAAACCACAAATACAAGACATATAAAGAGATTTTTACACAAAAATGTGGCACTCATACACACAAATACTACTATATACAAAACTATACAAAATACATAACAAAAAAATTTCCAAACATCGACTTGAAAATACAAAATACACAAACATACAACAATATACAAATAAACACAGCTAGATATTTAAAAAAAACTTTAATGTATTTATACACCAAGACATACACATACACATACACATACACATAAATACAAAAACCTTATACATGTATATACAATAAATACACATACAAAATCAAACAAAAAAAGAAAAAGAGAGAAGTAGATATGAAAATATATATACAAAATAAAAATATATACATAACAATACGCATATATACACGTACAAAAAGGAAAAAAAAGGGAGCAAATCGGAAAAATCCTACCGAAAAACCACCCAGAACACACAGATCGAGGCAGCGTGCCACCATACTACAGCAGCCCGCTGCACTGCGGCGGCGGCAGTGTCGCAGCAGAGAGGGGGACGAGGAACCAGCGAGGAACGGCGGGAGAGAGGAAGGGGGGACGACGGCGGGTGGGGGATGGTGGATGAGGGGAGAGAATGAGAGAGAAGGGTAGAAATTAGGGTTTTATGTTTGGGGAGGAAGAAATGAGAAAGTGGTATATAGGGTAATTATGGGAAACTATTGTTAAGTATTGTAAATATTGTAAAACTATTGTTATTTTTTGTAATTTAGCTATTAGGGTAGTTATGTAGTGCAAATTTTTCATAAATATACCAGTTTCTAAGGGTGCCAAATAATAAATATATCTTATTTTAAAAGCATTTACATACAATCATATATGCTAGTAAAAAAATTTTGCGGAGGCCAACGGGCAGCTGTAACTAGCACATAGGTCCGCCTCTATTCCCTTTTCATGGTGGAGTGGTGGTTACAGTCGTATCCTCCTGTCCTCTTCATCCTCTTGTCGTGTCATCCTATGAATATGGTTTGTGTGAAAAAAAAAAAAGATAAGAATAAAAAGTAACATTTTCAAAATTCCTTATTTTCTTGGATATTTGTATACTTATATGAAAATAGTTTTGCTATGTTATCTAAGTGGAATAAAATTTCTATAATATAAAATAAGTGCCCTGCTTTAGTATATTTCATCAAACTCCCTAAAGAAAATAATAAATGACTTTTTACAGAAAAGTACGTTTTTGAGAAGTTATTTACAAAACATAGCATTATTTTAATAAAATTACCCAATATAGATAAAAGTAAAAGTTAATTACAAAACATAGCAAAAAATAGCATAGTATAGAAAAACCTTACATTCTTCCTCCCTTTTTTTCCAATTTCCCTTTTCCTCCTCCCTTCCCCAAATTTCACTTCCTACCAGCTCTTTTAATGGAAGCAGCAGTAGATTTGAGATTATATTGTTATATCTCGTTGTATCACAAACAAACATACACTAGAAAAGCAACCACCTCGTTTCTCGTTGTATCTGCACTGTTTTTGCAGTGGATCTAGTTGTTTTTGGGTTTTTGCACTGTTTCTGCATCATATCTAGCTGTTTTTAGATTGTGTATGCATTCTAGCTGTTTCTAGACTGTTTCAACATTGTTTTATCATGTTTGTGTGTTGTTTCTCACTGCTTCTGAACTATTTCACTCTTTTTTGCATTGTTCCACACTATTTTCTCAAATGCAAGGCATCGCCAAGGCTGCTTTGTCGAGTCAATTGTTGCCTCGCCACTGTCCGAAAAAACAGTTACGCGATCACCAATAACCCCAAAGCCAATGTTTCAAAAAGCCGAACATCCAACCACCAAAGCTTCCAATTCACATCCTCAAAGCCTCATAAGCAGCCAACAAACAATACCAGTAACAAGAGCAAGATAGCTACAGTATTATTGTCGACAACGAACTCCAACACGATTCATCACCATTCCGCCAATGGAGCATCATCACAGTAGCCTCTAAATCATCAACATCATCGTCACTGCTCCCTCACCACCACAAAAGAAATAATTTCACCGTAACAGAACATCTCGAACCGCACTTCCACTCTGCTGCGTCATCTCACCCCTCACCCACCCATGACCCATTGTCTTAAGAACATCACAGTCCCACTAAATTTAGACCAACTGCTGCATCACCGGAAAATATTGGTACGTGTTGTAATTTGTAAAATAATATGGGGTGCAAGTTTGAGCCAAGGACTTAGCCTTGCATACACGTGAGAAACACGTGCACTTAGCTTGAGAAGAAAATTCCCTAAAATTCATTGAGATCATCATCAACGACTTGAAACTGTTTTTCTGTGAAACTTCCTTCACCGATTCCGCGTCAACTATAAATTCTTCTTCTTCTTCCCCAATTAAGCAATTTCCCAAAACCCTAAATCTGGTGAACAGCAGCAGAAGGAAAAATGAGGAGAGTATTTGGTGTTAAGAAACAAACAGAACCTCCTCCTTCTATTCAAGATGCCTCCGATCGGGTAATCTACCTTTTTCAGATAATTATACTACTCCCTCCCTCTCTATTTATGCTGTTTATGTGAGGATGAAATTGAAATAACGTGTTATGCAAGTTTGTATATGTGTAATACTCCTAGTTATTTACTCCAATGTATTGGTATGTGCTATGTATTCTGTGGCCTTAAGTTAGCTGTTTTAGGAGAAAGAAATTGTTAATGTATTATGCAATGTAGATTCGCTTACTTGTAGATCAATCATGTAAGTAAGCTTCTAATGAATCCATTGTAGCGGTTATAGTCCTTTCGGGAAAATTGTAGCTTCGTTTTTTTAGAATAGGTGTTTTGTGAGAAGGAAACTGAAAATGCTTTATGCAAGTTTGGAGAAACTAGTAAAGTTGTCTCCCTGTGAACTATAGGTTACGGGTTTGAGCCGTGGTAGTAGCCCCTGATGCTTTGTCCACCGGGCTGCCCTTTTTTGTATATATGGAGACTGGCTTATATTAGACCGGTTCACTATCATATAGCAAAACTAAGTTAAGTGTATGCACGTTTTATGCATATCAGGTGTCCAATAGGTAGCACCCCTAGTTGCGGTGCTTAAATGAAATTTTGGCAAGTTCAAGAGGCTGTCTATGTATTTCCCCTTCCTTTTTTTAGTAACTTTTATATCCTTCATTATTAATCGCTGGCGTGAATGTTAAAGTGTTTTTGGTAGAGTTGGTGGCTTTTTTGTTTTATGGATAAGTATACATTTACAGATATATACGAATTCATTAGACCTCTAAATAGATGCACGCGAAGGTTTATTCACGTAATGGGTAACTTTTGGGTGTTGAGTAGAGCATTGTTGTTGTTTCTTTTTAACTTGTATAGCGGTGTATTTTGTGAGCTTAAGATGCGTCAGAGTCACTTCTATACTAGTGATACTGCCAATCATTGGTGGTTTCGTGCAAAATGGTCGTCTTTTATCCCAAGTTAATGCGTCCGTTGGTGTCCATTGAATCCATTATGCCTTTTGAATGCATTTTATCTCTATGAACCTCATGCATACAATACATAACCAAAGAGTACTTATAGTGTATTCATTACTTAATAAGTTGCAATCTTTTCCAGTAAAAGAAATTATGCTCTTACTAGTTCTTTGCATGAGATTTCTGATTTTAGCATGTGGTTTTATTTGTCCAGATCAATAAAAGAGGTGACTCTGTGGAGGAGAAAATCAATAAGCTTGATGCTGAACTTGCAAGATACAAGGAACAGCTCAAGAAGACCCGGCCAGGTCCAGCTCAAGAAGCTGTAAAAGCTAGAGCAATGAGGGTTTTGAAGCAGAAAAGAATGTGAGTCGATCCTCTACCTTTACTTGAAAGAATGGCAAAATATAAGGTGGATTTTTTATTATTAACTTAACTGCTTTCTGGGTGAGTATCTACTCACATTAGGTGTAAATAACATCTAGGTTTCTGAGATAATTGAGCTATTTAAACAGAGCTAATCATTGTTCCTTTCTCTATCTTTTGATGATAAAGAAATTTCCTTTCAGGCAAATAAAGTGCTGAAACCAAGAAAATACATCTTTGGGGATACATTGATCAACCATATTATGAGAAAGAAAAACACTCTGTCTAAATAAGTCTAGTTCTTGAAAGAGTTTGCTGTACTTTATTAAATGGATTGAAAATGTTTGTGGTTGAACTGAGAACTAGTCCTTTTAAAGGTTCTTACTTGGGAGACTCACAGAGTTGCAACTTGCTAATGTCTTTTTAAAAATAAAGAAAGAGATGTGACCTACTTAAATTATTAAGTTATAGGTGATTACTCTGTTAACTTCACCTGGATTATATCTGAAGCAAAAGTAGATACAGCACACCCACTAATGATGGTGAATGTTCAGTTTACCATAATACATTCTCTAAGTCTCACCTTCTGTTGTGGTAGAAAATAGATTTTCAGACACTACTTACCATTAGTTTTTCTTTTCCCGATCATTTCTTGCTTACTTGACAAGCTTATAATTTATATGTTGATCAAATTGTTTAAAATGCATAATCTATTTTGTTGAATTTTTCAACAGGTATGAAGGTCAACGTGACATGCTCTACAATCAGACGTACAACTTAGATCAAGTTTCATTTGCTGCTGAAGGAATTAAAGATGCTCAGCAAACAGTATGTTAATGAAGTTCACGCTGCTTTCTTTACTATATACCTATGGTTCTCCATGTCATTTATGAACTCCATAATTCAGGAAAAACCGTGATATGCATTACACCTGTAGGGAACTCGTCTTTTGTTAGTTCTAGTATTCCAAGTATGTGCAAGAGACATTGAATCTTTTTGTGTTTGAAGTCCGTATACTTAAAAAGGATTGTAACTTTCTAATCTTACTGTTTTTTCTTTCAAAGAAACATGCCGGGAAACATCATTTTCTGTACCAATCCATGGTAGTTAGGTTAAAAATCTTTAATCCGAGCTTGATAAAGGGGAATTTGGGTTTCTCGAGTTGGTGTCACTTGCTACTCTTGACTCGCCTATGAGTTCATCATGTGGATGTTATTTGTGGAAATGAAGGAGTATGATTTGAGAATTTTTAACTCATGGTCATTCTTCATGGTATTAGTTTTTTATCAAGTCACTAACATTAATGAATGTCAAGACTTTTGGGCTATCTTAATTCATGGTAAAGTGTATCTGTTTCTTAATTGCGGCCCACCAAACATAGCTAAAGCATTTATCATGAGGAATAGATTTCTTTATGACACCTAGTGTATCTATACTCCTATTTGATCCCATGTTGGAGATTTGGTGTTTAAAGGCACTATTGAACAGGTGGATTCATTTATGTACAGTCAAATTTGCCACTACTAAGTTTGTTATGTTCCTCCAGATGTCAGCCTTGAAGTCGGCAAACAAGGATTTGAAAGGAATGATGAAGACAGTGAAGATTCAAGATATAGATGTATGCATTCTTCTTTGCGCTTATATTTTTGTGTCCTTGTGCATTTATCCTTATTCATTCTGAATCTGTCATGGTTGCTAATTGTGATATTATTATGCAAAAATGTAGAACCTGCAAGATGAAATGATGGACTTGATGGATGTGAGCAACGAAATTCAAGAGACTCTTGGTAGAAGCTACAGCGTCCCAGATGACATAGATGAAGAAGAACTCATGGGTGGTAAGCTTAAGTAGCAATATATATACATAGAAGAAAAAAAAATATGTCAGATGAGCTTTTAACTTGTTACTTTTTATGCAGAGCTTGATGCTCTGGAAGCCGACATGGAGACTGAAGGCGAAGGGGTCCCTTCATATCTTCAGCCTGAGCCTGATTTGGATGCAGAGCTTAGCCTACCATCAGCACCAACAGGGCATGCACCAATGCCCGCTGGGAGAGCTAACCAACAGGTAAAGTCAAATGCAGCATGACGTAGTAATAGTCGACCTATATTTATATCTGTACATAGATAATTAGTTGGACGCATCTATACAATTGTGTGCATATAGAGCCTGCATCTTTTACTGTCATAATGAAGTTAAATTTTTCTGCTTGAGAAAGTATGACATCTTCCCAGTCGTAGAAGGATGGTTGTTATGCCTTCCTCCCCCATCTCTCCAAGTTGTTTCTCATTTTTCTGTTTTGGTTTGGTTTCAGTTTCCTTTTTTTTTTTCTTTTTTTCTTTTTTCTTTTTGCTTCTTCTCTTTAACATTGTTGACAATCTTTGTTCGACTTGTGATGCACAGGCTGATGATGAACTAGGATTACCTGCTGTCCCTCGGGCATCACTTCGCGGATAAGAGAGTAGTGGATACTTTTGATAACTTCTTTTGTGGACTACTCTTTGTTTGTTAATAACTTCTTTGGGTGGATTACTCTTTGTTTGTTAATAACTTCTTTGGGTGGATTACTCTTTGTTGGAGAAATCCTGGTGTAAACATAGTGTGCAGAGTATATCTTCATTGCTATTTCCAAATGACTGTTATTGATTAACTGTGATAATGGATACAATACTTGATTGTATTATGCACATTCAGTATTTTATCCTGCCTGACAACATCTGCAAAGAAAAGAAATCACATGCAAACATTTGGGATTTGAGACTTCTTCCCGGATCAGATTTTCTCCTAAGAGGTGGATTTGTGGCAAACTATGCTCAATGTCAGTGACTTGTTATGCTATCTTTAGGCAATAGGGGCGATCATAGGGTTATATACTGGGATTAAATAATGACGGGATTATATAGTTGATAAACTTTATTAATAGATGTTTGGTTCATTAGACTTAAAACTGGGGATATATGAGGGATAAAAAAAGTGTTTAGTTTAAACTACATAAAATGGGATGCATTTTTATTTGCAATTTTAACATTTTCTTAAACCATGTGGAGCTTCAACTCATCATAAAGTTAGTTTCTTGAGATGGTTTATGCCTTGTTAGACTAACCGTTAGAAAGGAGAGGTACGAGACCATTTTCAAATCAAAGATAAAGTTGCCCCATTTTTAATAGTTCATGGGCAATTTTGATCCTTTCTCGAAAAAGCTTTGAAGAAGGCAAGTGGGTCATTTCCAGGATTGTCATCTCACACATAGTGTAAAAATAACACAACGATCTAGTAGGAGTGTCATCTCACATATAGTATAAATAATTCCTGGACTGCTAATCGTGGAATAAACATTTGCACCTTAATATAGAGGTGTGGTACTGAATTAGGAAACATCTACTAGTATTTCTTTTCTTTTTTTAGATAGAGATGTGCGAGACATCAAGTGGATTGAAAACGAAGGCTGTCAAGCGTTTAACTGCATGTTAATTCGCCCAACCAAGTCATCAAATGTTAGAAAGTTCATTCACAGTTCTTAATACCTAAAAGTGACATTCCCATTTGGAACATCCTACTTTCTAAAGAGGATTTACAGGCCCCGTCTGAAGGAGTTGCACCAACAGCATTTGGCAGCACGTTGTAATGAAGAAAAGGTGCTCAATGCAATCAACTTCCTTCAGTTGAGATCCAGCTTTCCAAAGTCTAGCATCCGCAAAGCAGCTTCCGAATTGTTCATGCCAGCACCAGAACTTAACTTGAAGTTTGTGCTCATCTTACTATTACGAGAATGTACCAACTGTCTCAATCTTTCCAACTCTTTTCTCAATGACCTGTACTGGGCTGCATAGAGTTTCAGATTAATATAATATCAGCCATTCATATAGCTCAAACTACCATGTGATCAAGGATGTCATGTCAGCCCTTGATGAGGAAAAGAGGAACCAAGAAGTATTGACTTTTGAGCGTGTAAGTGACATAAAAAAGACATGAATAGCGTTGGTGGATCAACCAATATGAAGCGAAAGAAAGACAACTACAATAAAGCTAGCTCAGAATTGCAATGGACTACAAATGGAATTTTTGAATCTCAGTAGTTACAGTAATATATTCCGTCCATAAGACTTAGATATGTTTATTTTTGCAGTCCAATGTCAAAATGGGTAGATAAAGAGAAGTTGGAGCAAACTTTTGGTGATTTACTACCTCATGAACTATTAAGGCGAATAAGATAGAAAATACGACGGTTCTGAAGCAGTTACTTGATTGGCCTTAATGGAAATAGAGCACGACTAAACCAGTACTTAAGTGGTCCCCAGAAGACAAGAGAGAAAGCAAAAGGAAATCATCAGCAGTTAAGTAGCTACTTGAATTCACTACCAAACAAGAATTATGGAATTGATTGATCCAAAGATATACAACTCACCATCAACGATGACTTTTTCCTGCTGAACTCTCAGCATCTGTTGCTTTAGCTCTCTATTCTCCAATGATAAAGCAATACGTTGCTGAAGCAGAGTAGCAACTTTAGCAGCTAAATCTGACTCTAGTGCCTGCATTGAGAAATGATGCCTTCACCACTCAGTCACACAAACAACAGTGGACAAGATTAAGCACCATATATATTATCACCAAACACTGTGTTACTCGCAAAAGTAGGATTGCTAATTTTAAATTGTTTCATGTAGCATTCATATCACCAAAGATTGTTGTGATTTCTGGCGCACACAGAAAAGTTAACAACTAAGACTTAACACAATCTCAATTACTATGAAACTATTTATATAGCAATAGGTTACCAGGATTATTGTTTTTTGAACAGTATATTCTTTGCAGATAGCAATGGAATCAACATGTTTTAAACAGTCTCAAATATCATGAACCAGCATATGATTTCAAAACATGATCTTCCCTCATGTCAATCTGTATGTGATTAATCAACAATTGACATGTAGCCATGGAAACTTCATTTTTACAAGAAAAGTATGATGTCTTTGCAGTTCTTTGATCTGCGCTGTTATATGCGAAGCCCAAACCATATCCACTTTATGAATTAATATTAAAAGAAAGCTCTGGTGAAAGTAAAACTGTAGTGATGTTAACAGGGCAACTATATCATATCAATTACCTCATATGTGTTGACTGTTCTCTCTAGTTCAGCGATATATTGTAGTTTACGGACTCTTGACCGCTGTCCTGGATGCCTGTACACAAATTGCTAAAATAATTGTCAAGTGTCATACAGTTCTCCAGAAAGCTAGGTTCTTAGAATGACATAAATCCTCCTGATATGAGACAGACTTGAAAACAATACCAAATTATAGCACTCTTAAGGGTGTGCACATATTTTTTGATGAAGAAGTGTGTGCACATATAAATTATATAAACCTCTTAGCAATTAAGATTAATAAAATTTGGGAAGAGCTTAAAGAGAAAAAATGTTGGGACAACTTTCGCGAAAATTTTGATAAATATAATATTGGGGAATAATGGCTAGTTGGAAATAATATAATGTTGCAGCAATCACCTCTATTACCTGCTACTGAGAAGTGATATGTCGGGATATTGGTCAAGAACACATAAAGTGCTGTTTTTCACAGATCCCAGTGTACCCCAGAATCCCTGAGTGTTAAACCTATCTTTAGTAGCACTAGCAATTAGGAACATGGGATATTTTGGTCTAAAAGAATGATGGATGATCAAGGCAGTTACTTAATGGGTTTGGTACTTGGTACTTGATCTGTAATGTAAATAATTTAATTACGCCGGTTAAGCTTTGCAAATGAAATTCAGTGATTAAATCAACCAGTGAACAAGAACTGGAAGAACATGTGAAGAAAGGAGCAAAGAGAGGTTAGCCGTATGGTGCAACAGATCGGGAGAATCAATTTAAACATTTTCAAAATTTCATTTCATTGAGAAGAGGTTATCAAGACCGCTTTTCTAGACATATTGAAGAGCATTGTAAACATTCTTTTCAGCACCTTAAATATCTCCTGACAAGACTGATGTAGAAGACCTAAAAGGCACATCAGATTTCCAAAAATGCAAGAGATGTCGCCAACAGACAGGCGTTAATAGGTGAATAAAAGCTTCTCTAGGCTATGTTTCTACAATGGATAAGAAGCATCTCACATTTCAAAAATTTGAGTACCAAAGTGGAAAGATGTTTTTGTAGGAGAAGGAACCAAAGTGGAATCATTTCTGAAGAGGATGTTCCTGGAATCACTTGGCTCACAAAGCTTACATTTCCAAATATTTTAAGCCTTGTTTCATGGAACTTGAAAGCAACACTGCATTAAACAGATATTATTTGATAGAAAGCAGTATTAAATCTGGGTTCCCTTTTTCATTTGGATTGGAAGTTGAAAGAGCATTTTAACGGAATAATTACAAGTAAACTGACCCTTGGGGGAGAGACTGTCAGCTGACTGTCAAAACAAGGGAAGATCACTACTCCAAGAGAAGATCGGTGACACTCAAAATATGTGTATAGTGGCCTTTTTCAGTGACCACATATACTATGTCTATTCTAGAAAATTCCAACTACACCATCTATGCAGCTAGGTCAGTGAGATTATTAGTCTCAATGTTTTCCATTTAACCAGACTGAAATAACATCATTTTAAGCTCCTAATTTCTTCTAATAGCATTTTCTTTATCCTTTATAATAGCCAAGCTAAAGTGGAGTTAAAGATGATATGAAGAGTGTGCTGGCCGGTACAAAGACATAGACTATATACGTTAGCAGTTACAGTGGGAAACAAGATTCTGATTCCTTGTTTTCTGAAACTTTCTGGAATGATGCTGCTCTAACATAGAATATGGACACAATGAACAAACAAATATCAAAGACAAAAATATATCATCAACTAAATAATGATGGATAATCTTGGAAATAAGTAAAAGAGTCATGCATCTAACCGTTTCATCGACTTTGCCTCAACATTGACATCATCAGCTACACCAGAAGCATTGCCTACTGATTCCGATTGTGCAGCTCCAGACACGGAAATACACCTATCCAAATATTGTAAAGGGTTTGGAGACACATATTCTGATAATGCTGAAACTATAGCATTCTCTGCAAAGGTTATATTGCTCTTTCCACGGGGCGAATTAGGACCATAGATACAATTAGTCTTCGAACCACTACTATCCGATTCACAAGATGCATTTGACTCAGTTTCATCAAACTTATCAATACCTTCCAGTAAAACAAGACCATCCAAAAGTGTCAACGAATCACTAGCTGATCTCCTATGCAATTTACCACTGGAATTCGAGTCCTGGTCACTCAGCAACTCATCAAGCCAGGCAGGCTGCTCCTCTAAGATGGAGCCCTGGGAAATAGACTTCTGATGTCGAGGAGGCAACAACGGGTTATGTTGGTGTAATGTTGAGGCAAAGGTTTCCTGAAATGCACTAGTTAACGGTTTCTTCTGAAACGGGCAGCGAGGCGGAAGATGAGCTTGCCTAGACATGGTGAACTACACTACTACTAGTTTACTTATCAAAGCTTTATGAATCTAATCAAGAGGTCTTTCTCCTCCCATGTTTCTGCCACCATCTTATTACCTAATTTCTACAAAAAGTTTTACAGAGCATGACAATTAGACTTTATACTTTGAAAAAGAAAGAACAAAAGAAAAGTCAATAAATTATTGGGAACTTTACAGAAATAACCAGCCTATCCGAGATACATAGATTATACACTTACGATAGACATTATAGATGGAATATACAAAAACCGGCTATCTTTTGTTTAAGAGGTCTAGCCACAGTTCAAAGACTGTAAAAATCGATTAAAAAAATCCATGAGAAGAGAAACTCCAAGAATTTTATATTCAATGAATAACATCAAGAAAAAGTGCAAAATTTTACTGTTAGGTATAGGTGTAGGCAAGAAAATAAGTAGCTGGAAACACATTAGAGCTTATGACATTTTAGAATCTGAATTTCTTCCCTTGTTTTACATTACAAAAGAAAAAAAAACAAAGACCGCCCGGTGCACAAAGCAAGCATCCCGCACTCACACAGGGTCCGGGAAAGGCCGCACTCTAAAGGTGTGAAGTACGCAACCTGGGTTGCCCTTATGCTTATCGGTGGTTGTTTCCACGGCTCGAACCGTGATGCACATGGAGACAAAAATAATTGCTTAGTAGACTAAAGATCATTGGAACAGTTGAATTAAACCATCCATCAAAACCTTTTATAGAACAGTAAATCCAAAAAAAAAAATACCCAAATGCAGAAAAAAGAGAAGTAATGCAAGTACTCAAAGAAACAAAAGATAAGGGAAACTAAATAATCTACATTCCCTATTGATTAAGCAACTGAAAGAATACTTCAAAACCCAAAAAACAATCAATCACATAACTCTGAATTCTCTTAACAACAAAAGCTAAACCCTCAAGATTTTCTTGAGCACCAACAAAAAATCCAAATGCAGAAAAAGAAAAAGGGTTATATTAAAACAAGAAAAGCCCACAAATTTGTTTTGAATATTTTGAGTGAATTCTTGAAAGATAGTATGGGCATACCTTACTTTCTTGAAGAGAGAGAGAGAAAAGAGATGAACTTTGAGTGTTTTTGCAAAAATGCAAAATACCAATGTTAAGTATAGTACTTTGTGACAAGTTGCAAAGTTTAGGTAATTACATACTTTGATTCTCAATAACACAATGATTCAAAATCCCAATGGACAAATGTTCTTGCTATGTGGAGTAGTAGTAGTAGTAATGTAGTAGTAGAGTACTAGTATTTGGCAGCATTTTAGTTGTTCACAGCTCATCATCCTCTTCACTTTTCTATGTTAGCGTAGATTTATTAACTTTGCCTTTTAGTTATTTTTTTGTTTTCTTTTGCTTCCTCCCAACTAAATATAGTACTAGTATATTTTTTTACACACACCTCCACTATTTTTATTAAGACAGAATACATAGACAGCCCCTAAAGTTGACAGTATTTTCCTCTTAGCTCTCTTTACTATGCTTCTTTCCATCTGGCTACCTAAACACACTATATTTTATGCCACCTTACCATAAATTGCTTACCTGGCATCTGTCGTGTTCTATACTTGCCGGAGACGCGTGAGAGAGTAAAAAACGTGTTGATGGGTACTCTTTCAATGGTAATAATTCATTTACTCCCTCTTTAATATACAACCACCCACTTAATTTATAACCCCCAACCTTATTTCTTCTTCTTTCTTTCTTCTTCTTCTTTCTTCTTCTCTCTTCTTTGTGTTCCTCCACAGCCATAGCAGACTCAAACTCTTAATAAAATTGCGATGGTAAATATATGTCATTGTGGCCATAATGCAAACATGAGAACCTTATGGACTCAAGCAAATCTCGGCCGTAGGTTCTATGGGTGTAAATTCGGTCCAACCGAATGCAATTACTTTCATTGGTATGATGATGAAATGCCACAACAAGCTAGAGGGGTTATTTGGGGTCTCTTTAACAAAGTCACGCAACTTGAAGAAGAAAGGGCTCAAAGAAGAAATGGTCGTATGAAGTTCATTGTAATATCCATTTGTATCATGTGTTGGACTTTGAATAGGTGTTTTCAATTGTTGTTGTCTATCTATATATATTTTGGCAATAATGTTCTTGAATTTTGTTGTTTAATTTGTAGATGTGTGGTGTTAATGAAGAATGATCTTTTGTTGTGTATTTTGGCATGTGAATTTGAAGAACTGAGCATTTAATCCATACTCAATATGTCACAAACTCACAGATATAAGTTACATTATTTATCACACAGCAGCTGAAGATAAAATAATGCCATAAATTTCATTTGGTAGATTTGAAGACATAAAGGTTCATAGCAGCACAAGACTGTTACAATGCCATATAGTTCAATTGGAAGATTTCAAGAACCAAAAGAACAACAAAATAACACAAAAGTCTAAGTAAAGATTAAGCTGCCATAATAGTTCAATTGGCAGACCATAATAGTTCAATTGTCAGCTTACAAGACAAAATAAAAGACTTAGACAAATTAGAACTATACTCCAGATTTTGCAGGAAACTGGATTGAACTTTGTGAAGATGGTCCAGCAGTTTCCATTTATTTTCTACGCTCAGAAGTCATTCTTTGAAGCTGCCCAGTAGTGACTGCCTTCTTTCCTTACCATTTCAATCCATGTGGTTGGTAGCCAAAGTCAAGATTTTTCCCAACTGCACTCATCTTTCTTATGCCACCATCTACCACCTTTTCAGATCTTGTTCCAGGCTGAAATATTAAGGAATATTAAGCTACTATAAGCAACACTAAGCACTGACTAAAAAATGTGGAAGTAGGACTTACATTAAGAATTGTTCTTGATGTTGTTGGGTCAATGTATATACCATATCCAGTGGCACTTCCTCTTCCTATATTTGAAGCATTCGACCCTTCTCTAACAGTTGTTTCCTTTCTCTCTCTTCTTATTGGAATGCATGGACCCCATCCACCATCTGTTACCCCTTCCTCTTCCTCCTAGTGATGTACCCCTGCCCCTTCCACCTACTGTTGCACCCTTGCCTTTATGAGCTGCTGATCCACCCCTACCTCCTATATAACTTGCTTGACTACTTGCACCTTGTTGGCCACCTACTGATCCACCTCTTCCCCTTCCACCTAAATAACCTAATGTAGAACAACCTCCCACAGAACTTGTTTGGCTTTAATTCCTTTGTCCACCTATTGTTTACCCTCTGCCAGTTCTAGGTACTGTTATACCCCTGCCCTGCGACCCACTAATCCACCTCTTCCCCTTCCACCTACTGCTGCTCCTTGTCGAATGGACTATCTTCCAAAATTCTATTCAAAAAAGACACATAACCTGTAAGCATACCAAATAGATTTGCATGACTAAAAAGAACAAAAAGAAGAAAAAGAATTCAATACCTTTGCATGACAAGCAGACTTGTTATCCCCTGGTTGATGGCATATTGAACAGGTCATCTTAACTCCCTTTATGGACCACTTTCCATATTTTTTCTTAGGTTCATCCTTATCATTTCTTCTACACCTCCTAGGTCTTCTAGGCATCACTTTTGGTGCAGGTGGTTCAATTGGGGGTTTTTTAAATCAGGCCACATTTGCATGCTAGGAATTGGTTGAATGAAATAATTGTAAGCCTCTAGAAACTTGCCCTTTTTATACCAATCTTCCACATAATGTTCAGGTTCAAGAACAATGTGATACAAAGCACACACTACATGTTGATAAGGAATCCCTCTTAACTCCCAACGCCTACAAGAGCATGTTCTGCTTCTTATGTTTACAGTGTGAGTAAACACCTCCTTATTCTTCTTTATAGGTTCATCAACCTCGAACCCTACATCTCCATTCTATTTAACATCACACTCTTGAGCTTTATCCTTATTCCCATCTAATGTTAACCTTGCCATTGGTGTTATATCAGAAATCTAAGTTTCAAAAAAATTTCTCATGTCTACATGCCTACTCATCATTTTGTGCCTAATTTCTTCAAACATGCTAATCACAGACTTATGTCTAGCACCCAAAATCCAAGAATTGAAAGTCTCACACATATTATTTTCTACTACATCACACTTAGAAAATTCTTTCAACAATGCCTTATACTAAAATTCTTTATTATAACATAATAACGACTCACAGATTTCATCACCAAGCAGATCCAAAGCATCAAACTCATCTTGCAGCAAGACTTCAAATGATGTCTTTGCACATCTCCAGAATTGTGTACTCTTTTCTTCCCCTCTGAAGTTCTTTGCCCAGTTGGACCAGATGTGTCTTGCACACATTCTTTGTTCACACTGAGGTAGCAGCTGCCTGATGCTTGGCACAAGTCCCTACAAAAAAGATGAACAACATATTTAAAAATCAAACTTTAACAAAAAAGAGATAATTCAAGTAATGAACTGAAACAATCAGTACCTTCTGCATGTTTGACATTACTGTTAATCCTTCTCCACTGCCAAGCTCTAAGTCGAGTCCAAGATTGTTTTGTCTCTTGGAAAACAAGAGCCCAAGCTATAGGATACATTTGATTGTTCCCATTTTTTGCTAACAGCCACTAACAGTTCACCTTTACAAGCACCTTTAAAGAAGCACCCATCAAAACCAATTATCCTCCTATAACTTCCTAACCAACCCTTCTTCATTGCATCAAAACAAACATATAAATAATGGAAGAGATTCTTTTATAGAACTGTTTCTCTATCTGTTTTGATCCAAACTGAGCTACCAGGATTTGTCTGTTTAATCATTTCAGCATATCACATAGCCTTGAGAACTCCAGCTTTCAATTACCCATAAATTTTTTAAGAATCTTACACTTAGCCTTATAACAGATTGTTCTGCCCCACATATAAGCCTAACTTCTTTCTGATTTCTTCTTGTATCTCATGAATTCTAATTTCTAGTTGAGAAATGATCTTATCCTTGAATTTATCAGCAATGAAGTTTGAGTTGTACATCTTGTTGTGGTTATACTTTGAACATTTATGGACATGATAGTAGTTCTTGACAATAAAGTCACCAGAATCCATATCAAGACTAGCAAATAACAATCACTGACAGTTTTTACCATATTTACATTTCACTCTAATTCTGTGCTTATCATTTGGCCTCAACTTTACATTTATTTTATTTTGAATGGCATAGCTTTCTAAATTCATTAGCACTTTCAAAAATCATTCCGAGTTCAAACACATTTACCTTGTATTTAGAATCATACCTCACTTTGTTGCTCCTCCTTCTAGCAGGTAAATCTGCCCCAACTCCAGCATATGGATCTAATTTTTCCTTACTATTATCACTCCAACAGTCACCACTATCCAAAAATTCCTCGTCCCCACCTAATTTACCAGCGTACCTTGCAGCTTTGTCCCTCATAATATCCGCAAACCCTTTATCTATCCCACCTTCCCCTACAACAACATCTTCTAAGGGAGCAGCTTTCTTTTTATTTTTTTAACCTAGGTTTAGCAACTAACTTAGCTCTCCTACTATTCCTGAATCCCCTTAATTCATCATCAATGTCTGATCCATTCTCTGGAGAAATAGCATCTCCATCAGATTCACTACTCTCAAAATCTAAAAGTTCCCCCTCTAATTCACTCTCATTAGCACTCCCCCTCTAAGTCGCTCTCATCAGCACCTCCCCCATCTAATTCACTCTCATCAGCAGCTCCCCCTTTAAATTTGCCCCTTCTAGGGTTTCCTTATTTACAGCTTGTGCATTTATATTGGAAGGCTTAGTGATTGTTGAAGTGGACCCAACTGTGGTCCCAGACACATTAAAGGCACTATTTTCTCCTACTGTCGGCTCAGAAGCCTTAAAAGAATCATTTTCACCAATTGTGGGCCCATGAAGTAGAGGAACAGGTCCCATATCAACAGGTTTAGCAAGAGAAACAGCATGCTGAATATACAATTCAAAAGTATCACCAGGTTTTAAGGGTTTAATTAAATCCAACAATTGCATATATGTTTTAATTTGGACAAAGTTGGAACTTTTCGGATCAAAGGTAAAGAATGGACCCACTCGATCATACCCTCATTCCATTAGTATAGTGGAGGAGTTCAAATAAGGAGAATGGTCTTTATCGATTAAAAAAAACCCCCCTTACTTCACTATCCTCTACGTATTTTAGGACCTCCATTTCTTAAGTAAAACCACCACATGGTGAATATGAGCCACAATTACTTCTTCCATTAGTAAATAAACATAAGAAATCAACCAGAAACTTCCAATCGTCACATGTAAAAAAACCCTAAATTTTGGTACCAAATTTCAAAATTAACCTAATGTAACAATTGATGAATGAAAGATGGTTTATATGTACCTAATCATCTTTTTTTTTAATCCACAAATTAACAAGATTCAACGAGAATCGAAGAATGAAAAACAACTCTTCAACATACCGTGAATTCAAACCACAAATGATGGAACAGGTTCCTTACATCCAAATCGACAACTTACAACAAGATTGATTCCCTTTTTTTATTCAACTGGACGAAAAAATTGAAGAGAATTGAACGGGTTAAAATTTGGGAGATGCGACCGGGTATGAGAAATTGGAGGGGTTTGGGAGAGGGATGGGTTTCAGATAGGGTAAAGGTGAAAATGTTAACGTTGGGACATTTTGACGGTGAAATGACTTGGATTTTTTTGATTGGCTATAATTTACACGTCAGACGCGATTGTTTTCACGCACTTAAATTTTTAAGACAGGTAAGCGAGCTGTGCTAAGGTGACATAAAATATAGTGGGTTTAGGTAGCCAAATGGGAAGAGGCATAGTAAAGGAGGCTGGAAGGAAAATGTTGTCAACTATAGGGGGCTGTCTATGTATTCCGTCTTTTATTAAATATTTGTCATGTCCCACCAGCAAGAAATACCAAGTAACTCTGCATAAATAAATCGAATTTTTATACCATTATTTTTTGATAATGCATTTTCTTACTAGTATTGAATGGGAGTAATGGAATTATAGTGCGATTACTAATAAAAAAATTATTTAGAGAATATTTGAATTAGCTAATTATTTGATAAGAATCAAGTGCCGAAATAGATTTTATAAATAAGTAATTATGTGTTTGAATAGAGTTACGAACTGATAATAAGTATATATATGTCTCATATAAAAGTGTTCGATAAATATTTTTTATGTCAAATGACTTAAAAGCCTTAAAGGTGTTTAAAAAACTATATATTAATATCTAAGATCTTTAATTGAAAATTACAAAAACTGTAAAAATAAAAATGGAGAGAGCAACGGTCTAGAATCAGCTTCTCACCTATTTGTTGATTATAACTAGGCAAAAGAATCATGGATGATGCTGAAAAGTTGGATGGGGATTGGAATGCCAAGACAAGAGATTGGAGAATGCTTAAGAACCATAAAGAGAAAATATTGGAAGCAGTTCCAGAAGGAAATAGTGGCGGCAATGTGTGGCGCTTTCATTTATCATATATGGAAGCAAGGACTAGGAAAATCTTTAGAGTCAGAGTGTACAACATATATATATATATATATATATATATATATATATATATATATATATAGTGCAACAGGTTGAATGGAGCTTAGGGAAAGGGTTGGGATGCTACAGGGGTCGAAGAAAGCTAGGAGAAGTAGGAGTTTTGTGCAAAGAGTTCTTGATTAGGCAAATTCTTCTTATCTGATGATTGTACTTAGTTTTTCTTGAGACCTGAGTCTGAGTCGAGGTAGACCAAGACAAAAAGGTGTTCTTCGGTTGTAAAGGTTTTTGATTGTTATGGTAATTTCACATGTTATTACAAAAAAAAAAAAAAAAAAAAAAATAGAGAGAGAGAGAGAGAGTTGGGAGGTTCGTTCGAGGATAATGAAACAATTGTGAATATGACGATTAAAAGCTTGGTTAAAGGAAAAAAGCCTATACGCTTAAAAGCTACTATAGTTCGGTCTAGCTTATGACTTTTGATAAATTTTAGCTCGTACGCACTTTTCGTGATTGTTCTTTTCCCTTAAACGAGTTGATATGACAAAATGCACTTATAACTTATGAACTTACCCACACACCTTCTTATTGAATGTACTTTAAAGTTCAAAGTCAATAAGAGAAAAAATCTATTATTTATACGCATAATCACTTGATCATGAATAAGTAATACATATTTTTACCTTTAATTATTTACGAGTAAAATTAAAGTATCAAGTTTGATATAATTATTGGGTATTAGTAAATATTTACCGCGACAAACAATATAAAGTAGCAAGCTTATTCTAATTTAGTAGTATAATAACATTTGGGTACCTCTTTCAAATAACACTAACATAGTTGGTGTCTTGGTGATAATTTATTTATCTTATCAGTTAGAACTAAAACAAAAAGAAAAAGAAGAAAATGAGAGAAGGAATATGACTTTACAAGGACCTTCATTCCGTTCAAATTTTCAAAAATTATTTGCTTTTGACAATCTATATATACTTGCAACTATAATCTACATTCTAACTTTAATATCAAATAATCTTTTTTCTTTGCAACTACCAAATATAAAGCTGAAAAGGGTTAACCTACTTGTGATTGATTACTTAGAAGCTATTAACTAAGTGGGGACTTTATGGAAAGTGGTAATTCAACAATTCATATAAAATAATTTAAAGGACATCCTTAAGATAAAATCAATAATTTATCCCACTTACCATGGTGATAAACTTGAAGTCATTATCTGACTATTAGTTAGGATAAATAAAGTTCAACAATCATCATGCTCAAATTTATCTCTTTTGCCTATTGATCATCGTTAATGTTCCTATACTAGGAGAATGGATCGACATGGAAAAAGATGACAAACTTATTAGCATTGAGTATTTACGCCAAATTTATATATATATATATTTTCTCAATTATATTTGCACCTTATTTAATCAATTAACCATGATAAATTTATATAATTTGGTGAAACCAATAGAGTATTTGTGAACTCTAAATACCACATACATGATTGTAGAAAATAGTGTTTCGAGAACTTTCTCCTCTATAATGGCCACAGAAAACTTAAAATGAGGGAATAGAAGACAATTAACCAATTCTATGAGCATTATCATCAATATTTGCTACTACCATATCGTCATCATTAGTGAACCTAATTCACAATGAACCAATGACAACCAATTCTAAGATCATTATCATCATCATTGCTACTAACAATAACCATTATCAGTTGCAATATTGGTTCTATGAGTTCAGTTTATCCTAATATTTCTATACAAAACTTAAATATGTGTGTATGTGCGTGCACAAATTACTAGAATATTAATAAAATTAAATAATGAACTTCTAGTTGAAAAAGTGCAACGTATTAAGCGGTAAAAATATAAAGATTGGACCATGAAATTTAAATCTTCAATCTTTTTATGATAATCAGTGAACCTAATTTAAAGTGAAACCATCATTACAACTTGGAGTTGATTGTCTCTATGGTCACTCAATTTTGGGTAATTAGTCATCATTGTCATTTATTTTTGCTTTGTCTTTTCATGGTCACTCAACTTTGGGTAATTGGCCACTCTGGTCACTTATCTTTGCTTTGTCTTTCCATGGTCACTCAACATTGACCAAGTAGCTCCTATGGTCATCCAACACAGAAAACCTAGCGTCCGTTAAAATTTTGCTGACGTGGCAACTACAAAAATATTTTGGCAAATTACATAAATAGAAAAAAATTAAATTATTTAAGACCAACCTAATTAAAATTAAACCCCACCCAAGAGTTCTTGCTTGAGGTGCCCATTTTTCCAAAAAAAAAGACTCATTTTTCTTTAAATCTATCAAGAAAGTCTTATGGTAACACATTTTCAACGTTAATTTCTTCACCTAATGAAAATCTGAGCACACAAATGAATTAATGTCTGGCCTTAACAAATTAGCGGCTTTTGACGCTTTCTATAAGCTGAAATTTTTATTGAAGTGGCATAAATTTTTATTTATTATATAGTATTTCACAGTTTATTTAAGTAATACTGTATTTATTTAGCAAAACTGGTTCAAGAAATTTGCATTCTCAGATATTTTTCTTAAGGAATATGAGGCAAAGCAACTCCAACTCGTTGCCAAGATGAAAAACTTCTTGGGACCAAATTTTGCTTTCAGTGGGTTTGCAATATCCCATGATATTATTTTGATCAATATTTGTAATGAAATTGAAGGAAAGTATGTGGATTATCTCTCAACTCTAAGCAAGAAAAAGGTCACATATGTAGGTCCACTTATTCATGAAATGAAAACAACAATAGAGAATGAGGAAAGCTCCAGGATTATTCGCTGGCTAGTTAAGAAGAATGAGTCTTCGTATGTTTATGTTTCATTTGTAAGTGAATGAGCTAAGTGAGATGAACTTTATTTGGGTGCTCAGATTTTCATTAGGTGAAGAAATTAACGTTGAAAATATGTTATCAGAAGGCTTTCTTGATAGATTTAAAGAAAAATGAGTCATTTTTTTGGAAAAATAGGCACCTCAAGCAAGAACTCTTGGGTGAGGTTTAATTTTAATTGGGCTGGTCTTAAATAATTTAATTTTTTTCTATTTATGTAACTTGCCAAAATATTTTTGTAGTT
Source organism: Petunia x hybrida (assembly GCA_037355625.1). Classification (NCBI taxonomy): domain Eukaryota; kingdom Viridiplantae; phylum Streptophyta; class Magnoliopsida; order Solanales; family Solanaceae; genus Petunia; species Petunia x hybrida. The sequence goes on along the minus strand of JBBBVM010000317.1, from coordinate 1,306,691 downwards.
GCCACGTCAGCAAAATTTTAACGGACGTTAGAATTTCTGTTTTGGATGACCATAGGAGCTACTTGAGCAAAGTTGAGTGACCATAGAAATACAAAGCAAAAATAAGTGATCATGATGGCCAGTTACCCAAAATTGAGTGACCATAGAAAAACAAAGTAAAGATAAGTGATCATGGTGGCCAATTACCCAAAGTTGAGTGACCCGCAGTCTAACTCTTACAACTTAGCTTTAAGAATAAGGTACATCATCCTTTACGTTATTTATTCTTCCATGTTATTCATGCCTCAAAAAACAGCCTTTTCTTTTGTAAAGATGGCCAAAAACATTGTCTATGATGAATTATTATGTTTCAAGAAGGAGCCTTACCAAAACATAAATATCTTTCAGTTCTGCTTTTATCCTTAATAATTAATAGAATCTCCCAACAAAGAAGATTCTTATATGCTTTGATATTTTCCAAAGAAAGATTGACCTTCGCCTAAAATATTGCATTTAGTGGTGTGAGAGACTTGAGATGATAAAGGGACCACAAGTGCAATAATATATTGAAAGCCTGCCCACTAATTTTCCAGCTGCAGTAATTTTCAGTTTAGTTAATCAAGTTGATTTTTAGTACAGTGAAAAGCATTTATACACTCAATCAGTCATATTTTTTCGTATGATCTTCTCCCAGATGGTGACACTAAACCTAATTATACTTCCTTAGTGCTCATCTCTAGAATACGAGAAAGATAAACAACATCAAGTTGATGTCAAACAAAAGAAAGCATATCAAAGTGAATAGAAATATACTAGTGAGCACATATTGTAGCGATGAGTAGAATGGTTCCCCTTTTGATTAGCCAGTTTCTAAGAGGAAGATTAGATATTGGATTTTTTCGAATGCTTCTTACACATCAATCAACTAACCAAAATTAGTTTTTTAAAAAGGGCGTTCCGAAGCTGCCTAAAACAGACATGCTTGTGAGACTTGTTATACCCAAACTTGCTCCATGGTGCGTCTGCGCGTCGACCAAAAATTCAACAAAATTCATTTGTTCTTGCCATTGGCCCTAAAAATTAGCCAATTTGGCTCTTGACTTCTCACAACTCGCTTCTTTAATCCCAAATCTTAAATTTGAGAATATCAACAAGTCAAGTTATATATCTCTCATCACATATCCTTGATTTTTATTTTACCAATTTATAACAACCTTATGTCTTGTCTAGTACTATTAGGTAAAATGTTTTGTCTCACAACTTTACCGTTTAAAACACTACCAAAACTTTAATTAGTTGTGTCCATCAACATTATGAGAAGCCTCGAGAAGAAAGTAATTAAGCACTAGTTAGTTCAGTCTTCTTACTTAGAAGACATGTGAAAGCAACATTAGACTAAGTTTAGTTCGGTTGCATCTTTCCAAGATGTGACAGCTTTACTTGGAATACTTCTTTAAAGACCCCTCTAAAGATTGTTATGTTTTCTAGACATTTTTAGAGAAGTTTATGTAGTTGTTTGATATATATTACAACACTTTGTCAACCCAAACACTAGTAATAAACCAAGACAAAGCTAAGCAACTGAAAATAAACATAGTACTAGATTTTGTAGTTTTTAATTTGCTACCCACTCTTGTGGAGCTTCCACATGCTATATACTAGTAATAGTGATAGCAAAATTGTCCCTTTTTAACTTTATCATGACACAAGTTGAAGTATAAAGAGGGGTTTTTGAGGGGTGGCGTTTGGATTTTCATATTTTATTTGGGAAACAAATGATATCCTATATTACTATTGCCCCTTTTGATAAAGACTTGCCGTACTTCATAGATTTTTTTAATGGCATGGTTAGTTATTTATATCAAGTACGTTTGTCTTTTTTTTCAATAGGGCAGCTGAAAGGTTGCATATACTACATCATTTAATTATATTTGTGATTTTGTTGGTTAGCACGGTGTGCTATTTCAAGTTGCTTCACTTTATATTGCAACTTGTCAACTTTTCTTATATATCTCTTAATCCAAATTGTTTAATCTTCGAGTTGTTTATGCACTTTCATGCTTAAGCAGATTGTTTGTAGATCTTTCTATTGGAGTAGATTTACTTTTTGTATATTACAGAACATTAGAACCGAAGACTCCAAAATTGAAAGTAAGAACAAATGGAACATCGCACCTTTCGTTCATCTGAATTTAGACCTTGCTTGGTTTTGGTTGATTATCATGTGTATATAAGACACTTTCTTGTAGTTAATTAGTGTGAACATGTTTCTCTAATAAGGGTGATTAATCATAATTATTTATTCAAAGAGGAATTTATGGCCTTTGTTAGAGCTGGAGCCATAAATATAAATAGTGCAGGATTCGAGCATCAAAATATACCTAATCCTAATTCAAACATCAAAGATGGAGCAGAAAAAATGTATAGAATACTAAATTTTGAAGCATAAAATGCCTGCAAACTTGTACATTAGACTGACTTGAATTTCTTTGTTTTGTTTTTCCAGTTTTCTGCTAAATTTGCCCTGTGCCCTGTTTGCACCGCTAAATGAAAGCTAATCACCGGTGCAAAATATTGAAGACTAGCCAATTTCAAAAAAATTCTAGTATTTTATATTAGGATTTGTGAATAAAATTTCAAAATTTCAGTATTTTATACTGGGATCACTTAAATATGAATTCCAACAAAAAATATTGAGATTTTGAACATGTTAGTTTAAAGTCCCATTATTTATACTGATACTTTATAGTTAGCAATTTTTCACTTACTTGGAAGGTCCAATTCATTAGGCCTCCCAATTACTGGGGAAGTGCAAAACCGCCTATTTTCACAACGCCGTTTAAAGCGCGGACAATCCTTACAACACTTTATGATTGTGGTCAACTTTATAATAATTATTAATCAAGGTAAGCATAACTTCAGTCCTAGAGACTGGACTTGAAGCCTGAAGGGGTTTTAGGGAAACTTTAGTCACCAAGATTGAGTTTCGCTCAACTTTAGCTCTTTGAAGGCTAAAGTTGCCCTTAACTCCAGGTCTAGGAGGATTAAAAATTAGTGACTATAATTGCAAAAGTTCAAAATGGACTGCAATTTAAATGGCGCTGGGGAAATAGCCTGCTGGCCGCAAATCCAAGTCAATTGCTTATGAATGGATAGTCCATTTAATTTGGGCAAACACAAGTTTTCACGCGAAATCGAAAGATCTAACGATGTTACTGTTTTGACCCTTGAAAAAAAGTGCTACAATTTCTGCGATTGCTAAAAACTTCCTTACGGGGTCATATTTGTAAGAATTTTCTTAAGAGGGTCAAATCGGCGATGGGTTTCCTAAAGTGTCATATATTTGTAAATAACCCAAGAGAGCAGCCGTCGTAAAAACAGAATTTTTGCATAAATATGACATCTTAAGCAAGGATTTGCCTTTTTACTGTGCTTAATAGGTATTTGTAAAAGTACCCCCTTTAAGTTTAGTGAAAAGATTCTGGACGGAAACACCCTTATCAATATTTTGGCACGGGACCAAAATTTGCCTTTGACCCCTCTCTATTTGCCAACACTTATTTCTTGAAGTGTTGGCAAAAGACAACACTTGTCAGCACTTGGACGTTAGTGTTGGCAAAAGGCAACACTTGCCCCTACCAATCTCTTTCGGCGTTCTTCCCATATAATCTGAAGCGTTGGCAAGACAACACTTGCCCTTGACCTATTGTCTAAAAGCCAAAACTTGCAAATTTGTGCCTTAAAGTCTTGGTCCCGTGCCAACATAATGGTATCTTGCTAAAACATTGTTAAACGGGCAAACTTGCAAAACCACTCCTTATAAGAGCACCCGGTGACATTTTTTACATTAAAACACGGTAGTAAGTGCACACATAGCCGTTTATGCTATTTTATTTATATATTAACCTCTTATTTCAAAAAGAAAATTAAATTTCATACACTCCTTCCAATTCATCCATTAAGACAAAAGTTGCTCTTCATCAGAAACCTAACTTCAATCCAAGGGCCTAAAGATAAAGTCTGAAGTTGGACTCAACTTTCCATTATTTCTATTTGAAGTTGAAAGTGTGAAGTTGACCTCAACTTTAGAATTTTGGTCGGAAGTTAACTGAGGTCTGAAGTTCGATAACTTCAGTGTTGCGTTCTGAAGTTTTCAGACCAAAAGTTGTGTCTTAATTTTTAGAAAGTGGTTGCACTTGAAAAACATTGCACAAATAGGCTACACCATTAAATTTTCGCAGAAAATTACACACATAAACCCGAACAAGGGGTAGGAGAGGGAGGCAAAGGGAGTAAACCCTCAATCAAATGATATGTGACCTAAATATGATGCAGTGGTTGGCATCTTCACTTGCATGAAGAACAAAACAATTGTCTTATTCATGCTTGGAAAAATTGAGAAACTAAAAATTACTTTAACTTCCTAATTTGGCAAATTCGGGAAGTTGCATGAATTGTTCCACATATTTTTAGAGTCAAATAAATGAAAATTCAGAATTTTGCGTTTCTTCTTTTGTATTACTTTGCCCATTTCCATCAAAGGTGGCCTAGAAATTGGATAGGGACTTTTAAGGTTTTTTTTTTTTTTTTTTTTTTTTTTTTTTTTTTTTTTTTTTTTGCCGTTTACTTTTGTATTATTGGCCTTGCATTAAAAATTGAAAGGCTTATCATCCTAATTGCTATTGTTTTGACCATTCAGACTTCCAATTTTCTTCAACTACCACTCCCTTTCATTTCGTCATACTTATTAAAGAATTGGCAATTGTTTCTTTCTTTGAGTGTGAAGAACATCTTGATTTATGACCAAACATTTACACAAATTGATTTTGAACTAAATATAAACCAAAACAAGTATGTGCTTCCTTATAATAACACATGCAAACTACTACCCTCAACCTATGGGTGTCAAACGGGTAGGGGTCTACCCGTCAAAATCAGGACTCGGACTCATTAAAATTCAATCCTATCCGGACCCGCAAAAACTCGGACCCGGACCCGTAAATCCCCTAAAATACCCCTACCCGAACGGTTTTTTTTCCTTAACGAATACACGTATCCGTTAAGACCCGTCAAAATTATGGGTTATTACTAGATATACCCGTATCCGTATCGGTTAAAATAAACTGGGTAATAAAACTTGTATGTGTAGAGAAAGGTATACACAAGTTTTCCACTCATGGTTTAATTCGTTTTGTGTCCATATTGTTACTAGTGAAATATGTTCAAGAGAAACAAGTTTAGCTATTTAATTAAAAAAGAAACTTGATATTCCATAACAAATCAACAATTTGAATATATATTACTCAAATATGGTATAGAACTTCAACTATTAACTTCGATATATACCTCAGAAAATAAGCTACTTGGAGTCGGACAAAGTAATTATTGGGCATATATTATTAGAAAATATAATTACTTAATTCACTACATAAAATATTTTAGTTGTACCAGTTTCACTCTTGTATCAGAAAGTGCATTAAGCCAAGGAAGACAAATGATAGGTGATACCCGCCACTCTTTGGGTAATAATGCTTTGGATGTTCTAGTTTATTTGCGAGACTGTATTAAATCGGAGCGAAGAAACCAAGAAATTGAAGACTCACTAGAACAAGATAATAACCTTGAAGAAATTCTGTTAAGTGATTAAGCACTATCAATGGCACCTACACCGGAGCATGAGAAAAATGACATGGAAGAAATTATACAAAGAAATAGGCATATTTAAATTTCTAATTTGAATTTTTATTATCTACTTTTGATGTTGCACTTTTCAAATTTAGAAGTTTAATATTCAAGACTTTAATAGTTCAAGTATCTTAAATAAAGTAAGTCTTTCAGCTTTTCCTATCATTCATCTTTTTTTTTTTTTTAAGTATTTAAAATAATATTATTAAAAAAATTAAAACCCGGACTCAAACCCGATTTGTTAAGACCCAAACCCGTACCCGTACCCGCTAAGACCCGAACCCGCACGGGTTTTTTTTGCTACCCAAAACCCGGACCCGTTAAGAACCCGTAATTTAAACCCGTACCCGGAACCTGCGGGGTTACAATTTTACAACCCGAAACCGGACCCGTATACCCGTTTGACACCCATACCTCAACCTCATTACTTTGAAGTCAAAATTTCGCGTAGGGGCCTGTTTGGCGCGCGCTAATTGATTTGTAGCCGTTAAAAATAAATTCGCTTAGAAATAGCAATCTCCGGACAAGCCCCAGTATAAAATATTGGGGTTGTTCAAAGCCCCATTATTTTGTTGTGCTATAAAGTACCATAACAAAATAATGGGACCTTTGAACATGTTAGTTCAAGTCTCATTATTTTGTTATGAGACTTTATATATAAAGCTTCAGTCCCATAACAAAATAATGGGACATTTGTTATGGGATAAATCTCAGTATTTTATTATGGGACTGAAGCTTTATATATAAAGTCACATAACAAAATAATGGTGCTTTGAACAACTTGTTCAAAGTCCCAGTATAAAATATCGAGACTGATCTGGGGTATTTTCCAACGCTAATGGAGCGTAAGTGCGTGTAGGATTTTTTGGCTATTGCTCAATTAATTTTGAAACAGTGGATAAAACTCATTGAGTACGTCCAAAAATAGCTACGCATCAAAATTTCCTTTACTTGAACACCTCGAATTGATTATTCAATACCTTATGGTGTGAAAATAGATTGCTATTTTGAGTCTAAAATTTACTCTCTTTTGCAATTTTAACTCACGTTGTATTTCGTTCTTATTGCATACTCATGATTTTTATTCATGAAACACTACACCTAAGGTATTTACTCATCCAAAGGGAATCTTTTACATAATTTGGCTAACACAATTTTGGAGGGATTCGATTTCATGAAACAAGTCAAGGATTCAAACGGCAAATTGGGTTTCAATTATAAAAAACTGGATGATATCACCAGCTAGCCCAAATTGTTGTCATCCAAACAAAACAAAAGAAATACTGGATTAAAATTAATATTTGTATCAGGATAAAGTAGCCACGTATTTGGATCTAAGAAAGTCCACATATATAGCAACCTCACGAATCAATGAGACGTGAATTGACGACCCACCCATTCATCATACTATTAAATTATCAATCCACTTGTTCGTATTGGTTATACTATCAATAGATTCCTTTGAAAATGATTGGTAACAACTGAGGAAGAACAATAGCTAATTCATACCTTAGGGAGTTCTCACTGGGACAGTCAATAACTGAAAAGTCACACTCGAAATCATAACGTCATAATTTCATGGTCATTGTTGTCCAGCGGAACATTCATCAATTCCTGGTTATTGCATATTAGTACTCGTTATAGGAAAATAAATTGTTATATTCATCAATAGACTATATAAAGTATAGAGCAAGGCAAAACATGCTTAGAGAGTAAATGGTAGTAATTTAACTTGGCCAAAAATAGGCTTTCTAGTTGTTCCACAAATAATATGATTCGTCTCAACTCATGCCCGCACGTGGCTAGTAACAACACGATTCAATATAGAGGCTTGCCTTTCCACGACTCTTGACTGAAATATCAAAAGTTGTCTACAATAGTGTTCCAACCTATGATGTAGTACGTATCTAATTTTCTCTTTTCCCATAGTTCTTTTTCCATAAGTGAGTTATTCATTTGAAAGGACCATCAGATGGAGATCAATTTCACACATTCAAAACGTCAATTAAGGAAGTGAGCTTCTCTCTAAAATCACCCAAAGATGTCAAATAAAAACAAGAGTAAACTCAGCAAAGGATCATATATTTTGATCCATCTGCAAACTGACTTACATTAACACGAGGAAAACTGTAAAACAAGAAACCTAAACAAAGATAAGGGAGGAGCAAATGGGAGACTTGTATTTCTTTTCTTTTTTTTTTCCTTAGGAACAAAAAGAAGGGAAAAAGAGCAATGAGCCATTTGCTACTTTTTGCTCAATATTTTCCTCGAAATCCCCTTTGGGAAACTCCACTCTAAGCCCGCACCCCTATTTTCAATTTAGACTTTTGACCACTATTCACAGCTTATCTTGTCTTCTTTATAAAGACCACCACCAAAACACCCATATTTGTTTATTTCAAGAGAAGCTTTTGGCTTGCGCCTTTGCCTCTTCTTGCTTCAATAACCTAAACAAAAGATTCCAATCACACCTGCAAAAACATTAAAAAAAGAGTACGTGAGCCAAGACTTGTTGAGATCCAATCTTAGATCAAATAAATGTACATTACCAACACATCCAAACAAAGTCAATCAAAAGGACAGACACTGTTCCCATGGATTCACATGTTAAACAACTCAATCATGTTTGTTTTAATAATGACTATGTACGGATTACTTGCGATCACAGCAACTAAACTAATTCATCAAGTAGTTGCTATCTTATATTAGCTTAAATATTGTACTCTGCCTATCAATGTTTATGCAGATAAAGTAAAAATACTTAGCATTAAACAATTCCATGTCTACAAACATCATTCTGCGCACACGCTTCTACTTGGCCACAAGTTGAGGCATCTTTTCCTTAAATTATACAAAGATTGTCCCCTCAGTCAAAAGGAGAGCATCAAACACAAAGCAAAAGACAAAGAATAATACACAAAACAAAGTTGTTGAGGAGAATGATTAATCAATGGGCCAGATTTGAACACGAAATGAAGTATCCAATTATAGCAAGAAACAAGATGTTGAATAATAAACTATAAGTCTTTATATGGGATTTTTACACTCTATACCCATGAAATTTAAAGTATTTACAAGTCATACCATTACAAATTACACTATCCATAAAACCAAAAGTATTTACCCAACCTACACATTATTATTGTATACTTTTGTTATACCTTATAGGTGTATACCTTTAAGGTATACTGCATAAATTATGGTATAAAAGTCTGGAGGGCCATTTATTACTGTATACCTTTATTATACCTTATACCTTATAAGTTATATGTTTATATCTTTATGATATACTGCATAAACTATGGTATACAAGTCTGGATGGATATGTGTATACCTTTATGGTATACTGCATAAACTATGGTATACAAGTCTGGATGGGTAGAATGGGTAAATAGGTCTGGATGGGTAGAATGGGTAAATAGTTTAGTGGGTAAGTTGAGTAATATTTGAAAGTAGTGGGTAGTAGTTGTAATTATTTTTGGTTTTATGAGTATTTTTGTAAGTGTCCCTCTTTATATTACAGGCTCAAATCTTTTGTAGCTACCTTGAAATTCAAAAATGTTGGTCGAAAACTAAGCCAGCTTTACAATAATGTAAATTTGGCCAAACAAGAAACAAAGGAAACTTAAACAAACTGAAACTTGATATGATACCGAGTACTGACACATCATTTGATGTGAATATTATCCTAGTATTTGGATTTTGATTTTGAACATCTAGTCTAGAATTAAGTCAATAAACTAAAACGCAATTTCAGGAAACTTTGACCGCAACCTTGTAACAGTTCCTACTCATAAGATATGAGAATAAGGTTACTCAATAACACTACCAATACGCAAATTATGGCTTCTCATCTGGCTGTCCCGTGGAACAATCCAAGAGATATCATCACCACCACTAGATCAATCCATGCTCAAAAGACTTGATGCTAAACGATTAAACTCATGACATCTACCTTTAACTAAGCTTTTTTGAACATAAGATAATCTATTTTCACTTCAATCCGTCATTCACTGAGTTAACAGTCAAAATTTAGGTGTGCCAAAACTACGAACTTTACCTAAAACAGTATAGAACTACACTAATCTCTAAACTTTATCCACTATATCAACAACAGACACAAAATTCTACCTATCAATGTGACTTCTATCGTTGCAGCATCTAAAAGTTTCATATCGTTTCTGTTATAGTGAGTAAAGTTGGAACCTTTAATACAATAACTATACATGAAATTCATCGAAAATATAAGCAACATGATACATACCCGACACGATTCAATCCCGGAAAATGACCTTATCTGCAATTTCCAACAAAGGCTTCAAACAATCCGGAGAAAATTTCCTCGCAAACATATGGGAGACAGTATTATTCGATTCCCTGAGCTCGTTTACAAGCTCGGGGCTAATCTCACCCGCATTATAACTATGCGGGTGCCCATCAACACTACCGGTCCAATTAACCCGAGTTAGCGTATAATGTGTACACCCATCCGGATCCTCCATTGACAACAGGGTCGGAAAATAATGCTCCTCCGGGTAACACGAGTCCTTATTCAAACACGGCAATTTAAACTTCCTCCATAACCTCCTGTCCTTAATAACTAACCGGGCATGGTTCCGGGTCAGCACAAAGAACTGTGAGCCGACCCGGAACCTATCAAACGGGACTTCGGGTAGCATTACGGACTCTCCACGGGCAATGTACCGGTCATGTAACTGTGGCTCTCCAGAGAGTATCTCGATGAAGCTCTTGGGGATCCGACCCGACCCGGAGAAAAGTGAGTTGTAGACGAAGTTAAACGAGTGGATAGGGATACAGTGCTGTGAAACGAGGGCAAAATAGGAATTTAACGAGTCGTCGAGTATCGCCGTCGCGAGAAGGCGGCGAGCGGCGGCGATGAGCGACGGAGAAGCACGTTCAGTTTTCTTCCCGGAGATGAACCGGTCGGAGAAAACGCCGCCGGGATCGGCGATTTTGAAAGTGGGATCGGCGTGAATGTAGATGTTGAATTTACTTTTTTGCCCCTTGAAGAATTTTTCCCATAAAGGAGCGAAATGGAGATCAGTATTGGTTAAAAATAGAAAGGCGATTTTACGGCGGGGATTGGTGGTGGAAAGGCGGGAAACAGCTCTAAATCGGCCGTGTTTTTTAAAAGAAGTTAGGGTAGCACGGCGGAATAGAGCCAAGTCATCGACTTCATCTGGAAGAAATGTTTCAGAGTTTTTATTATTATGAGGAAGGATTTTAGGGGCGAAAAGAAAAAGTAAGGGAAATGATAGTAAAAGAAGAAAAGAAAGTAGTAAAGATCTGTTGAACATATTACTAGTATTAGTAAGTAATAAACCAAATCAAATCAAATCAATGAAGAGTTGCAAAGAGTGAGGAATGAAGAAAGAAGAGAATGGATAAATGAAGGAAATGATGTGGAGTTAGAGAAGGAAAGGTGGTGGAGGTGTTATCATGGTGATGATGAAAGGGAAAGGGATATGATTTGCATATGTAATGAGGACTGTGTATATAGTTGACAAATTTAGCCATTCAATTTGTAGAATTAGTATCCTATGCATTCGGTTGCATAACATACCATCTGCTTTCCTTAAATTAGTTTTTACCTATGTCCTAGGGAAGTGCACAAATAGCTTATTTTGAACGTGCCATTTAGGTTTTAGCAAATTTTGTAAAATTGCTTAACTTTAATTAGTGTGAATTTCAATTTAACTTCAGACATTTAGAATTGAAGTTGGACATAGCTAACGAATAATATTAAACCTAGGTATAACAACTTCAAACATAAAGTTAGGCATATGAATCTCATATCTTCAAATCTTCAGATATGAAGTTGGGTGTAATACGAGTTTGTTTAATGGGGAAATAGGGCAAAGATCCAAAATAGGTGTTTCTTAAAAAAAAAAAAGAACTTTAATGACTAAAACCTAAAAGGGGATGGCAAAACTGACTTCTGGACTAAATTTTTACTATTATGTCCAGGTCAAGATTGGCCAGGCTGATAAAATAAGATTAGGTTATCAATCCATTTCGATTACCAAACTAGCTTATTGAGCTTTATCGAGTTCCAACCACTAGTAAGAAAAGCTGACTCGGTCAATTGGGCTTACCAGATCGGGTTAGCGGTAAATCCAAGTTTTTCCTTAACGATGATACCGTCTCCAGGCCACTAATAATAAGCATTAAATGCCTGACTAGTCTGGAGTTAGGTGAACCATACGTGAACATCCTTTTTTTAGCCTGAACCACTACCGATCAACACTAGCTGTCCAAGGGCTAACCTAGTTCATTAGACACCCATAATATTAGCTAGTCTTATAATATTCAAAACTCACCGATTAGCTAATATTGTGGAAGAGTATTAATTTGGTTTCTGCGCAGATAAATTTTTACTTTACTTTTATTACCCATTGTAGAGTTGTAGTAAATTATATAAGATCCAATATATAAATAAGAACAAATTCATATTGTACAACTTATATATGGATTAAATATTTAAAAAGTCAAAAATTATCTTGATGCTAATTAAGGACTAAAGAGCATTCACATCTCAAATTGGGCAAAACTATACAGCATTTTGAAACTCGAAAAGCCTAACCACCAACCCAATTGTTGGGTATTGACAAAAAAGGTGGTCCATCACCTAATCAAGTTTTGATTAGTCTATGTCACTCTGGTTGGCTTTTTGCCAAATAACTGGATAAGTGGCAAAATGAATCATTCCCACGCCAAACGCCAATACGTCATTTTTGGTGTTTTTTCTATCCAACCTTGAGCCAATTTTCACTCCATAAATTTGGAGCGCCATAAATTTGAAGCGATACTATTCATTCACCCCATTACTATTCATAATTATTTTATTGTTATTTTTTATTATTTAACTTTTTAATTTATCATAGTATAGTCTATATATACCTAATTATTTTTATGTAATATTTTTATACTATTAATTTTACATCTTACTTTTGGCTTATAATTTTGATAAAATTAATTTTCATATATATTATTTTTATATAAAATAGGTACTAGATGAAATGGCAGTAGATAAAAATTACCGATTTGAACAATTTTTAGCTCGACACAAAAAAGTTAAGGACAGTGATGCTCATTTTGTACTTCGTAATGCATTAATGAAAATAAAAAAATAAAATTTAAATAAAAAATAATAATATAATACATAAAGGGAGAAGAATATAAAAAAATATTCTTTTTTGGAGTAAAAAAATGGTGTAATGGGTGGAGGTAGTTTGCTCCATTTTGAGTAAGATTTGGTGTGAAATTTGGAGTAATTATTGGATATGGCTGACAGAATAGTTGCTTAGTACAATAAAAACTTACATGCATTGAATGTTCACATCAAACATTCAAACTAATAATGTTAACTTCAATGATTAAATAATAAAGCAAGAATAAATAAAATATAATCATAGTTAAGCTATAAGTGTGTATATTAGAGGCACGTACCTCGCATTCATTCTTGTATATTAAATATTTGAAGCAAATAAATTTTTATTGTTGAATAGTAAGTAATCTTATTATTTTTAATTAGAATTTTAGAAATAAGTTCTAAGTCTCGAAATAAAATTGCTTTTATACCAAAAAAACCAAGAAGCAAATAGCAAAAGCTTCTAGTTTTTTCTTTCCTCACTTTTTCTATTCTTTGCCGTAGTTACTCATAAAAATTTGAGGGTCACTTTAATTGGTGAACAACTTATATTGAGAAAGTAATGTAAAGATAATGTTACGAGGATTCAAATATAATGTTGTAAAATATTTATTAGATATTCATTTATTTGTATATGTCTAAATCATTAAACTAAAGGATATTGGTGATATAATATTAAACTAGAAATAATGCACGTGCAATGTACCCAACATGATTAAATTAATATTTTAATTTAGCTTCTAATAGAGGAACTTTATGGAATCAAGATGGGATTTCCTAAAAAGTTGTTCATACAACAACTGCATTTGTTGCCTATCTGAGAAAACAGAGACCACTGAGTCGGAAAGTATTACTACTACTATTTACTCCATCCATTTATATTTACTTGTCAATTTTCAGCTTTTCACTCTCACCAAGAAAGTAAGAAAATTTAAACTTGACAAATATACCCTTATTAATTATACTTAAAAAGTATAAGGTATTTAATTGGGACGAGATTTTGAAAAGTACAAGGTATTTAATATCAAGGGTAAATTAGGAAGAACATAGCCAATTTTATCTTGAATTGCTAAAAAGATAAGTAAACTTAGAATTTGACTTTGAAAAATTTGGACAAGTAAACATAAGCGGAGGGAGTAGTTGTTTCAGCCTTTCAGGTATACTTATCGAACATTGAGGTGTATCAACTAACTCAATTAATTAGAGTGTAATGCTGCTATTTGTATTGGGTAAAATCCATCGTCACCAAAGTTGATGACTTGGCATCCACATAGGATGGCACACAGACGACACGTGGCTGCGAACGGATATAAGGGCAATGGATAAGATCAAGGGTAAACAGTTACAACGGACAGATAAACAGTCGCTACGACCAGAAAAGTCGCAGCCCATCAATCAAGACAATTCAAAGTAGGAACCTTATCCACAAACAACGCAACTGCTCGACTAAGGAGTTACAACTGCTTGCGAACGGACACATAGCTGCCTATATATTGTAATTTAAGTTACAAGCATACAATCGAATGCTTCTCTGAATCTACACTTGTACTAAAACTATTTACTAGCATTCAATTCTTGGTCTCCAGCGCCTATTTATTATTATTGCTGATCGAAAGATCTTCTCTACTGTCTCGTTAACTGAATCTCATAAAGAGTACGAGGAAAGGAATTTAATCAAGTCTGAACGGCCTGAGCACGGTTCCTTTTTTCATTGAATTAGCTATTTATTGCATCGCATTAATTGCCTCTTTCCTTTTGTCAATTTTTATCGCTATCATTTATATTTATATTTATTTCATTAAGGGCGTTTTAATCTCGATTATTGACCGTGACCCCGCTCTACAAATTTAATTGTAAATTAACCTAATAAAACGAAACTACGGTTAAACAATTTGGCGACCACAGTGGGAGCCGGTCAATAACTTCCGTACGTTAAATCGCTCGTCGTATTTTATTGTCTATTCGTTTTTCCTTCGATCGCTGGTTCTCCCCGTTTTCTCTTTGTTGAAATGGCAGATAACAACTCGCACAACAACGTTCTTATTGGAGAGCAACAAGACCTCAACGCTGCGGAGCAGATAAACCAGAATCTGGCCGGAGACGGGCAGCAAGATGTTCCCCTTGCAGACGACGACGTGATCCCCATTGCAGAGGACGAGAATGTGCTTCCAGCGGAACAGGAGAACGAGCACAACCAGCAAGGTAGCAGAAATAGTCGCAATCCTAGCCGAGCAAATGTCGATCAGGAAGCTGGAGGATCTAGCAGACCCAATGGCTCAAGGAATTCGAGGAACTCTCAGGATGCTATCCTCGAATTCATACGGCAGCAGGCCGAGATCAACAGGCAGATACGGGAAGCTATCGACAGCCTGCGAGGACAGAACATACCAAACACGGGAAATCCACCCATGGGACGTCCAAGGGATGCCTCACCATCTCATGCTTCAAGGCGAGCAGAAAATCAGAATGCGGGTTCAGCGGTGCCGACTGAGATGAGCGAAGTCATGGAGGCCCTCACCAAGCAGTTCAAGGAGAGTCAAGAGGCTCTGCAGCGCTCCCTTCATGAGAGGATCGACCAGATCCCTGGCGCACCACCCACTTTGAAGAAAGTTGACGTTCAGCTGTACACTCAAAGGCCTTGGAAGAAAGAAGCAGCACCAAAGGCCATCCCCAAGACATTCAAAATGCCAAACATACCAAGATATCGGGGAACAACTGACCCCAATGATCACTTGATGATGTTTAGCAATTTCATAAAAGCAAGCGACCTGACCGACGAGGAAATCGAGTCGGTGCAGTTAAAGAAATTCGTGGAAACATTGGCGGACGGCGCTCTACGGTGGTATTCCATGCTGCCACCAAATTCAATAGGATCTTTTGCCGAAATGGCGGAGTTATTCGTCAAAGCACACACAGGCGCCCAGAAGACAGAGACAAGAGTTGAGGATATCTTTGAAATCAAGCAGCTGCCTGGGGAGTCTCTCCGGAAGTATGTAGATCGCTTTCAGCGTGAGCGTATGTTGCTGCCCAAGGTTCCAGATCGATGGGCAGCAATTGCATTCACCAACAGCTTGGACGTCAAGAGTTCTGAGGCGACCAGGCGACTGTACGAGTCCCTGCGAGAATATCCTGCCGCAAGCTGGTCGGATGTCTACAACCGCTATAATTCCAAGGTACGTATAGACGAAGATAAACTAATTGGCACAGGTACCCGAGGACGGAGCCAAACTCGCACCAACGGCGCTAGGGGGAAGATCGAGACGGATAGGCCGGATGCACGGCACGAGCCATACCCCAGCCGGTCACGCAACAACTCAAACGGACGCGGTCGCAACAACAAAGGCCTGGCGAGGAGCACCGATTCTGCCTCAACTTCTAGTGGGATCCCAACCCTGCCCGTCTTCAGCATCGGAGCAGTCGAGCTTGTAGCAGTTCTCGAGGAGATGAGCGAAAAGGTCAAATGGCCCAAGGATATGAAGGGTGACCCCAGCAAACGCAACAAGAACTTGTGGTGCGAATTCCATCGCGATCACGGCCACACGACGGATGACTGCAAGGCTCTAAGGTATGAAGTTGCTAATTTGTTGAAACAGGGCTATCTCAAGGAGTACTTGACAGAAAAAGGGAAGCAGACTCATGCGAAGGCCCAGCAAAACAAATCAGGACCTCCCCGAGTATCTTCTCCAAAAATGACGGTCAACGTCATCTCTGGCGGAATTGAGGTTGATGCAGTCACATACACAGCAAAGAAGTATGCCAAAGTCTCTATTACGAAGACCAAGCGACCACGACTTGAGGATACGATGACTTTTGAAGAAGCGGATGCAGATGGCTTGCAGTTTCCTCACATGGACGCTCTAGTGATAACGCTACGAGTGGAAGAGTTCGACGTCAAAAGAGTGCTCGTTGATCCAGGAAGCTCAGCAAACATCATATTATCTCGGGTCGTGCAGCAGTTGAAGCTATACGATGGGATTGTACCAATTTCTCGCGTTCTCTCAGGATTTAAAAACTCCAGCGAGAAAACGTTGGGAGAAATTACGCTGACGACCCTGGTCGAAGGTGTCATGAGACGGACAACGTTTCATGTCATTGATGGAGACATGGCCTACAACATAATCCTTGGGAGGCCATGGATACACGACTTGCAGGCAGTTCCGTCAACCTATCACCAAGTGATGAAATTCCCTTCAGAGTGGGGAATACGAGAAGTTCGAGGAGAGCAGCGCTGCGCTAGAGATTGCTACTCAGTCGCAGTCAAGCTCCCCGAGGAAGCAAAATAGCAATTAATGAATCCGGGATCGGAATCAAGCAGCGGAACTTCAAACTACCAAATCCCGGAATTCATATCAAAATTGGATGCACGAGAAGAGTACGCGCCAACCATTGAAGCTCTGGAACCAGAAGAACTTTTCGACAATATGCCTGAAAGGAAGGTGTACCTGGGAGCAGAGCTGAACAAAGACTTACGGAAAGATATCTTGCACTTCCTCAAGGGACGGCACACCACCTTTGCGTGGTCACATGAGGACATGACGGGAATCTCCCCGAAGATTATCTCTCACAAGTTGAATGTGGATCCATACTTCCGCCCAGTGAAGCAAAAGAAACGCCAGCAAAGAGCATTCAGGAACCAAATCATAAACGACGAAGTTGACCGCTTGCTCAAGATTGGCTCTGTCCGAGAAGTCAAATATCCCGATTGGTTGGCCAACGTGGTCGTAGTGGCGAAGAAGAACGGCAAGTGGAGGGTCTGCATTGACTTCACTGATCTGAACAAAGCCTGCCCGAAAGATTCTTATCCACTACCTCAAATTGACCAACTAATCGACGCAACGGCCGGGCATGAGGTGCTCACATTCCTTGATGCATATTCAGGCTACAACCAAATCCTGATGAATCCCGACGACCAGGAGAAGACCTCTTTCATTACTTGCCGAGGTACGTATTGCTACAAAGTAATGCCTTTTGGACTTAAAAATGCAGGTGCAACCTACCAACGGTTAGTCAACCGGATGTTTCACGATCACATTGGCAAAACCATGGAGGTTTACATCGACGACATGCTGATCAAATCCAAGCGAGCAGAGGACCACTTAGCTCATTTAGAGGAAGCCTTTCGAATCCTTGATCAATACAACATGAAGCTCAACCCGGAGAAATGCGCGTTTGGAGTGGGTTCAGGGAAGTTCCTTGGTTTCATCGTCTCCCAACGAGGGATCGAGGTAAACCCCGCCCAGATAAAAGCAATAGAAGCCATCCCCGACGTACTTCACAACAGAAAAGATGTAATGCGGCTAACCGGGAGAGTAGCGGCGCTGAGGAGATTCATCTCCCGCTCGTCTGATCGGTGCAAAAGCTTCTTCGACGTGCTGAAACAAAACAAAGAGTTCGAATGGACCCCCGAATGTCAGCAAGCACTTAAGGACTTGAAGCGGTACTTGTCAAGCCCGCCTTTACTTTCAACGCCACAACCAGGTGAACAACTACTACTCTACCTGGCCGTGTCTGAGTCAGCGGTAAGTGCAGTCCTGGTGAGAGAAGACAAAGGTAAGCAACTACCAATTTATTACATCAGTAAATCTCTATTAGATGCTGAAACACGCTATCAACCTTTGGAGAAACTGGCACTAGCATTGGTAATCGCTGCCCGCAAATTAAGACCTTACTTCCAAAGTCATTCAATAGCTGTAGTCACTACTTTCCCCCTACGTAATATCTTGCACAAACCTGAATTTTCGGGCAGACTGGTAAAATGGGCAGTAGAATTAAGTGAATTTGACATATCTTATCAACCCCGAGTAGCAATAAAATCTCAAGCTCTAGCAGATTTTATCGCAGATTTTAGCGCCACCATGTACCCTGATGCTCAGCGTGAGGCGGTTCTCTTCGCCGGATCCGAGCCGGGGACTTGGACCTTGCACACTGATGGATCCTCGAGCGTGAAAGGGTCGGGGCTGGGTTTAGTCCTCACCACTCCCTCGGGTGAAACAATCAGGCAGGCTATAAAATGTCCTTTTATTACTAACAATGAGGCCGAGTATGAGGCCGTAATTGTAGGATTGAAACTAGCTCGAGATTATGGGGCATATAGGATTCATCTCAAGAGTGATTCCGCCCTGGTCGTCAACCAGATAACTGGAGGTTTCGTCGCAAGAGAATCTCGTATGCAGAGGTATCTTGCCCGAGTTACTGGTTTGCTGGCACAATTCAGCAATTGGGAAGCCACGCAGATCCCGCGAGAGGAGAATCATGAAGCCGATGCCTTGGCCAATTTGGGTGCAGTCGCAGAAATTGGAGCAGCAGGTTCAATGGCCGTGGCTCATCTCCTATGCACAACAATCGATAAAGACGCAATGGAGGTCAACACGACCAGCCTAACTTGGGATTGGAGGAATGAGATAATCAACTATATATTGCATGGAACCTTGCC
The DNA here is from genome assembly GCA_037355625.1 of Petunia x hybrida. Taxonomy (NCBI): domain Eukaryota; kingdom Viridiplantae; phylum Streptophyta; class Magnoliopsida; order Solanales; family Solanaceae; genus Petunia; species Petunia x hybrida. Next base: position 1,287,423 of record JBBBVM010000317.1, on the reverse strand, counting down.
ATCAGACGTTAAGGCCGCTCGAAAATTGAGGATAAAGGCTGCCAGATATACAATTATAGATGGCACCCTCTATCGAAAGACTTTTGCAGGTCCACTCGCCAAATGCCTAGGCCCCAGCCAAACGGAGTATGTGATGAGAGAAGTTCACGAGGGGTGCTGTGGAAATCATTTGGGAGGAAAGGCGCTTGCGCGGAAACTCATACGAGCAGGTTATTATTGGGACAAGATGGAGAAAGATACCAACGAGTTTGTCAAAAAATGCGATAAGTGCCAAAGGTTTGCGCATCTCCTCCATCAACCGGCGGAGCCCTTGCATTCAATCATCTCCCCGTGGCCATTTATGAAGTGGGGGATGGACATCGTTGGACCACTACCCACTGCGCCTAGGGGGGTGCGTTTCTTGTTAATGATTACTGATTATTTTACAAAGTGGGTTGAGGCCGCAGCATATTCGAAGATACGTCAAACGGAAGTAATTGATTTCTTGTGGCGTTATGTCATTTGTCGATTCGGAGCACCCAAAGAAATTGTTATGGATAACGGCCCCCAGTTCGTGGGTCAGAAGGTCACAAAGTTCCTTGAGGATCTGCATATTAAAAGGATTACTTCCTCCCCATATCACCCAGTGGCGAACGGGCAGGCGGAATCAACAAACAAAATAATAGTGGATTCACTCAAGAAGCGCCTCGAGCAGGCCAAAGGATGTTGGGTGGAAGAACTCCCCGGGGTTCTTTGGGCATATAGAACAACCACGAAAATGAGCACCGGAGAGACGCCTTACTCGTTGGTATATGGTTCCGACGCATTGATCCCAGTCGAAATTGGCGAGCCAAGTCTACGTTATGCCCATGCAACCGTAGAATCTAATTCGGTCAACCTCTCCGAGGAATTAGATTTTCTGGAAGAACGCAGGGAGTTAGCACTGATACGAGTAGTGGCTCAGAAAGAGAGGGTAGAGCAATATTACAATCGGGGACTGAGGCTGCGTAACTTCGAAGTCGGGGACTTTGTATTGCGTAGAGTCTCCCAGAGCACGCAAGAGGCGAACGCCGGCAAACTTGGTCCAAACTGGGAGGGTCCATACAAGGTGGTTTCATCAGCTGGTAAAGGTTCATACCGTTTGGCACGACCAGATGGATCGCTTCTACCCAGCAGTTGGAACGTGATTCACTTGAAGAGGTACTACTTCTAAGTGGTACAGGGGTTAGTGTTTCTATCCATTTTTACGTTGCTTACATGCCTTCGCTTTCTTTTAAGTTGCTCTGTTTTCTTATCTTTGTCTAAATGGTACTAACGGTCTTCAAAAGGCCATATCCGTTTAGCTCAACTGGTAGAGCTCGAAGTCCTCGTGCTTCGCGGCTGTGGGTTCAAATCCCGCAACGGACACACTCCTCTTTTGGTTATATGTGTTCTCAGACTCAGCGCTTTACCCATTGTCTTTTCATGTCAGAAATTACGAAATTTCGACATAAAAACAGGGGGGTGGCGAGGGCCCCAGTAGGCCAAAATCCCGGCTAACACAGGTGATCTTCGAGCAGAGTAAGATCATTCGTTGAAAGCACGGCTAAGCAAAATCAAGTAAGTTCAATAGAACTATTTTACTTGTGCTATATAATCTCCTACATCTTTGCGGCCAGCATCCGCTTAAGTCCCACAACTTTACGACCAGAGAATCTTGTGTTCTGATTTACGACCAAAACAATCCTACGTTCTGGTCATTGGGTTGCTTGCCCTTTTTCAATAGAAATAACAGGGCAGTCTTAACCAAACCAAACCAAATTTTTTCCGTTTCCCTGCGAAAACTTTCAACTGTCAAATATGATAAGCAAAGTTTATCGCAAAACCGTCTTACACGGTCAAATTTCAGTCAGCCTGAACGACCTGATTTCGTTCAGCCTAGAGGGCCTGACTTCCGTCATCCTAACTAAGGATAACTTAACCTGGTTACGATCAGATTTTATTTCAGTCATCCTAACTAAGGATAACTTAACCTGGCCACGATCAGATTTTATTTCAAAACATCTGCGCAGATTAAACCAAAAAGGGAACTCAGACACTAAGGTTTGAAATATAATCTTGACCTCTGAAAACTCCACTAAGCAACAATCAGCATTCATATGAATAAGACTTGAAAGACTAAAAATGGTCGTCAAGCCCCATGTCAAACAAAAAAGGAAAACAGCCAAAAACATACATTCATAAAATTGACAAATATTCGAAGTTCACAACATCCAACAAATGCAACAGGAGGACTAGACAGAATATCAATCATCATGTTGACCAGGATCCCGACCTGATGCACTAGCTCCATCAGTCGGATCCCCGCCCAAGTCTTCATCTTCTTCATCTTCGTTGTCCTCGCTGCCCTCATCGTCCCCTTCGACTCCATCATCATCAGCTCCCACTTCCATGCCCAGGACCTGCTTGACACTGATGATGGCTGCAATGGTCTGATCGAGGACTAAATCAACGTTGATCTGGCCGCGCTGCATTTGGATGAGCAATTTCTTTTTGGCCTCCAGAGCTTCTAACTTGGATTCGATCGTATAACGATCTCGCAAGTTAGCCAAATCCTTCGTCAGTAGCTCTTGAACCTTTGCAGACTCCGCAACCTGATTTCTGGCCTCTTGCAGTTCTCCTCGAGCAGCTTGAGATTCGGCCTCAGCTTTGTTCATGTTCCTCAGCATCAGGTCAGAAGCATCGCGGATACTTGCCAGAGTAATTTCCTTTATATTGAGCTCATGGGCAAGTTGGGAAATCTGACGGCCTTGCTCGTCCATCTTTGCCTTTAGATCTTCAAAAGACAACACAAACCTGTCCTTCTCATCCAGAAGACGGTCCCTTTCCTCGAGGAGCGCGCTTATCTTGTCGTTAGCTTCAGCGTTGGATTTCTCCAACCTGTCTATCTTATCCTCAAAAAAGTCGCGTCTCCCCTCCAGCACCCACTTCTCCCCGATCAGAACCTTTTTCTCCTCTTCCAAGGCATGATTTGCCTGGAGAACCTCCAAAAGGTCTTTTTTCAAGCCAAGGACTTGATCTTGGTTGTTCAACCTGGAGCGAAGCATGAGCTCGATAGCCATCATACTCGCCTGGCAACAAGTAGAAATACACAGATAGTCAGGACTAAGGATTTTTGACAAATATAAGGGAAGTAAAAGAAGAAAACATTACCCGAGCAGTATCCTCAGCAATCGCATAAGCCAACTGCTCGTCGTTCATGCTGCGCATGTTCCACTCTTCACGAGGGCCGATCAGGTTGGACGTTACCTTGACTAAGTGGCCAGGCTTCGTCAAAAAATCCGTGTCTGGGGGGATGATGAAGTCACACTCCCTCATGCACGGCCTAGGCTCTCTCGCCTGCTCCGAAGGGTAGTCGGGGCCAAATTTATGGCGAATACCTTTAACAGAGTACGCACCAATCGTACCTCCCAAAGATACTCGCCTGGTGAGCCTAGTCCGAGAGACTTCAACGTTGCCTGTCTCGCCGAGGCCCAGGGTGTCGCACTCCTGCAAATAAACTGGCGCCACCCCGTCAGCGGCCAAGTTTACCATGTCTTTATAATAGAAGACCTGGGGTTCAGCCTCCCCCCCAGCCTTCTTCCAACCATCAACCTCCTCACCTGTCTCACCCTTCTCTTCACCCTCCTTCTCACCCTTCTCCTCGTCATCTTCCGCCATCGGCTCCTTGCCTGGGCGCCTATTGCTAGCCTGCTCAGGATCACTTTGTTGACTTCTAGCCCGTTCAGGCTCGCTCGGCTCCGAAGCCTCAGGAAAAAATGCAAAACTCCCTTGCATTCTTTCCTCCCCCATTTCTTCAGCCTTCTCCTCCTCCCCATCACCAACTCGGGGACTTTGCTCGAAGGCATAAGAGGAAGTCTCTGCAGCTCTCCTCTTATCACTCCGGAGATATGCCCTCCTCCTTTGATTCAAGCCCTCATCGGGGACCTCTGAATCTGACAGGACAACCACCACGGGCTCAGCTGATTCAGGGGCAGCTGCCGAGCTTTTTATACTTTCTTGCCCAGACTTGGGAGTTTCGGCAGCAGCTACGGTGGCCTCAACTGTCTTCTCAGAAGACTGAGGGGTCTTGCGAGCTGTCCTTTTCTTCTTCCTAGGCTTACTCTTTTCAGAGTCGGTTTGTTTTCTCTTCAGGCTCGCAAGAACCTCCTCGCCACCCTCTCTAGCTTTAATAGCCGCAGCAGTTTGAAGGATAGCAGCCGCCTCCTCGTTGACCTCAGCCACGGGATCAACAACCACCTCCTCGGGAGGAGGAGCAGGAAAATAACTACCACCAGTACCTAGACCTGAAAATAGAAGCGTATTTGTGTCATAATAAGCTCCGCATAAGTCAAGAAAAAGATACAAGTAGGGATCCTACCATGGGTACTGGGGTTAGACAAATGCTTCAAGGAAGCATAGTGAGGCCATTGCCTCTGCTCGTGGGTGAACTCCGTCAAAATTGGTTCAACCCAGGCAGACAACTCCTCCTCAGTAATCAAGCCGTCATAAGGAATCTTGTCGGCTAGCCAACAAAGAATAGAAGTTAGAAACTGCAAATACATAATTCAAAGAATATTCAACACAGATACTCGGGGACTTACGAGTCTTGTTCCAGGCCTCGCGAAGGTTAGTTTTGTCGCCGCGTGTGAGGAGTCTGGACTGCACGTAAACATACCGGTGCATCCAACCCCTATCCCCTGAGTCTTCGGACTTGCTCACTAGAGCTTTTCTCCCCCTCATGCGGGCATTAATATACCCATCCCTGGCAACCTGAAGACTGTACAGGGCAATGAAATGTTTGAACTCAAAATCCTGCTCGGTCTCATCGGCGAACCACTGCAGCAGGGTAACGATCCTATAAACGCTAGGACACAACTGCCCCGGGCAGATCAAATAGTATTTACAGATATCTTCTATGACAGGGTGCAGCGGGAACGTATAGCCTATCGTAAATGGGTATGTAGATATAGCCGTCCACCCAGGCCTCACTGAAGTAATATTTTCCGTTGGGAGGGGGCAAGAAATCATAAGGTCATCATCCCACCCGCAATCTGTCCTAACCTTGGGCAGAAGGTCAGGAGTGATTGAACTCTTGAAACGGCTTGAAGGCCATGACTTTATATTACCGTAATGACTAAACGAGCTGACTGAACAGTCGTTCTCAAGATTTCCCCAAATTTTTGGAATCACATCGGCAACTGAAGTTGGAGAACTCGTAGGTTGCCCAGCCGCTGCCGAAGAAGAACTAGCTGCGGCATCCATATTCAGAACCCTCTTAACTTTTGGAGACATTTTTAAAATGAATTTGTCACGTTTCGAATTTTTGTTGGAAAGTTGTTTAAAGCTCTGAGGGATAGTATGAAATTTGAAGCAAAGTAAAAGACTTTCAGCTGGGAAAAATCATATTTATAGGGTTCGCAAAACCCACACGTGGCGAACATCCACGCAAAAGATGAATCGATCCAGCCGTTGAAGAAAATAATGAAATAAAAATCGGAATGACGGTTTTTTATCTTGGGACGTGCAAGACGTGAATAGGCGCAGTTCAATCATCACGCCTGCAGTCTCGGAACACGCAACAGTCACTTCTTCAGGGAAAAGTGGAGCGGAATGGACAGCTTGCACGTCCTGTCTCTAACAGAGCATTTAATGCGCACACTAAAGGGACGCCAATCAGTCAAAGCTTTTGAGGAAACATTTAATACTTGTACTGAAGGGATAACGATCAGTCCAACGAGCAGAACCTTGTAGGAACTCGCGCTTACTATGAAAGGAGAGGTCAAAAGAGTTCATTCCCACTCACAGTTGGTTCTCCACTCCTCGACCAGATCCTCTGCCCGAGAAGTGCGGGGACTATCTGTATTGGGTAAAATCCATCGTCACCAAAGTTGATGACTTGGCATCCACATAGGATGGCACACAGACGACACGTGGCTGCGAACGGATATAAGGGCAATGGATAAGATCAAGGGTAAACAGTTACAACGGACAGATAAACAGTCGCTACGACCAGAAAAGTCGCAGCCCATCAATCAAGACAATTCAAAGTAGGAACCTTATCCACAAACAACGCAACTGCTCGACTAAGGAGTTACAACTGCTTGCAAACGGACACATAGCTGCCTATATATTGTAATTTAAGTTACAAGCATACAATCGAATGCTTCTCTGAATCTACACTTGTACTAAAACTATTTACTAGCATTCAATTCTTGGTCTCCAGCGCCTATTTATTATTATTGCTGATCGAAAGATCTTCTCTACTGTCTCGTTAACTGAATCTCATAAAGAGTACGAGGAAAGGAATTTAATCAAGTCTGAACGGCCTGAGCACGGTTCCTTTTTTCATTGAATTAGCTATTTATTGCATCGCATTAATTGCCTCTTTCCTTTTGTCAATTTTTATCGCTATCATTTATATTTATATTTATTTCATTAAGGGCGTTTTAATCTCGATTATTGACCGTGACCCCGCTCTACAAATTTAATTGTAAATTAACCTAATAAAACGAAACTACGGTTAAACACTATTCTACTTCATTATTAATGTTGGTAATTCATGTACTTATACTTGCATTACATAGAGCTTCTAATGCCTTAGGACAGAGGACACCACCATAATTACCACAGCTAAAAACTTAATTAAATCAAAGGAGCGGGATGAAGAAGCCTTGTTACACCCAAATTTAACTCAATATCTACCCTTTTATCTTTGATTGGTGAAACTTTTAGGGAATTCCACAGTGGATCCGCTATTAAAGTACAAACTAAAGGAAAGCTAAAGAAAGAAAAAGAAACTACAAAGATAAAAATTCAGTTTTTCATTCAACATGCTCCAACAAGTGCATTACATTAGGTATTTAAAGGAAAATGAAATGTGCAAAAACTAACTACAGGATTAAATTTAAAAACTACTGTTACTTTTAAGACTAAACTGTAGAAGATGCAAACTATGCAAAGTGATGCTCATGGGCCATTTGTTACATTCCATCCCCCTTAAGCAACCTTGTCCTCAAGGTTGGGAATTGAACAAGCCCTTGATAATAAATTTGTCAAGGATAAGAACATTCCCTCTCTACCTCTTGTGTCCAATCCAAGGCCAATAACTGCAGTAACTTCATCACTGAAATTTAGAGTGAACAAGGCTCGAATATTTTTATGTTTTTGAGGTTGGTGAGTCAACACAAGTGCCATCCTTTTGCAAGCACCAGCCCCTGGGACTGGGAGAATAAAAATTGCAGTTCTTGATATAATAAAGACATCCATAGAAGCATTTCGAAGTGCTCTTTGATCTGCAACACAAATGTGCTTCTCTATGACCAATTGGAAATCAAGTATTAAGCATCTCTTTAACCAGCCATCGATTTGAATATCACCATATTGCCAAACTAAGATACCCATGAAGCAAGGTTATATGAGGACAAATGATTCTCATGGGATATACAAGAGCATCAAGAAATCTTGTTGTGAAAAGCCAAAATATTGCTTCTGGAGCAATCCAACTATCTGGGAATTGCTTGAACTCAAGTAAGGAACTGAACATAAAGGAAGCAGATATCCATGAAAGAACAAGGCACCAATTGCAAGAAGGTGGTAATACAAATGAAGTTCCATCATTTCCTAAAATCATCTCACGGGGGGACAAAGTTACAAAATACTTCCAATATCATCTCTACTCCATAGAAGATTAATGCACTAGCAGTGAGACTTCCATCACCTTGAAGATCACTAGAAGTACTACCGAAAATAGGAAACACTTTGAATAGCAGACCCATTATGCGATCCTGCACAACTTCTTCCTATAGAAGCTCTTAACACCATTTATTTCCATCAAAACTTTCACCTTTATTGACATCGAAGACAATGATAAGAATAGATCAACAAAGGCACCTTGCAACTTATAATTTCCATGACACTTGCATGTGCTACCTTCCTGCACCCAAGAAGATCCAGTAATTCCAGTGTCTCATAAGGTAGCCTGACCAATGAGAGCATTATTTGATCTGTTAAGCTTTCGACGCTGTTGTTAAGAATCATCTTTACAAGTGCTGCTCCATAGCTCATACCTAATCTAGTGCTCCCAAATTATAGACAGTTTTGGATAGTCAATGGCTGAAGAAATTCACAGAGAGAAAAAGCAGGAAGTCAAAGATTCTTCGATGCCGTCGACCTCTAGCTCTTCTACTGTTAATTGAAAAATGTCTCCCCTGGCAACACTGGTAGTTGGAACGCAGCACAAGACAACCAACATGATGCTATTCAATTCAAAATGTCATTCTGGAAAATGTTAGAATCTGCACTTTCGAAAATAAACTGAAAACCAGAAAGAGATGAAGTTGAAAAATTTCGAGCCAACAGTATATACTGTATGTCCTTAAGAAATCTAATCCCCTCAAAGTTACCCAAAGTTTGTGGATTAATTTCTCCCAGGATAGAACGAAATTAATCTTACTGTGATAGCAGTAATTCAAATCACAGTAAACAGCGAACTCAAATTCGTTAGCAAATCACACGACTCTAGAAGAGAGGAGAAATATTTAGTTGTGTATATCTAAAATGAGGAAGTGTCTCACTATTTATAGACTAAGGATTGGTGTAAAGAAAATGTGTGAAACCTTTTCAATAAAGAGGTGCTTATAGTGCCTTTTCCTATTCACAACTATTCATAAAACCCCAACAATCCCCCACATGAATGGGGAATGACTCTATGATAAAAATGTGCAGAAACTTGTGTGATTTGCAAGTAAAAACTAATTGCATCTGGATTCCCTTTGAACTTTCCGTATCGAACATATATCGGATATACTCGGTCAATCGGTAGATTTGAATCTTTAAATTGTCGAGCTTTGCTGTATACCTAGACAATATGTGTCACACAGTTAGCCCTTGGCCATCTTTGGTTCTCATTGTTGTGTTCGTTTCAGCCATGAACATCGCCCGGTTCATGAGTGCATAGAGAATTGGCCTTACAAAATTCTCCCTGAAACGGCTTCCACTTCACACTCACATAGGTGATTTCTAAACGTGTAATCCCGTAGATCTACACTATTTGATAATTCCCGTATCAAACTTAGATAATCATTAAAAATTTTATTAACATTTTATCCCTTGTACTGAACATTGTCTTATTATCGAAGAGAATGGGTTGAGTTGTTTGACAATGTTGGAGCGATCGTACATAACTTTGTTTGAGCTCATTGAACCTAGATCTTGGGATCTCCAGTCTTTTAGGTAGAGTTACCGCCATGACGACTTGTCCTCGACCATAGTCTCATTCTCTTCGATGACCTCTACTACCTCTCTAGTTAGCATTTTGTTAGCGGATCCGACACATTATCACTTGACCTTACAATGTCAATATTGATAATCCCCTAGAGAGTAGTTGTCGAATGGTTTTATGTCTTTGTTGTATATAACGATTTTCTGTTATACATATTGCTCCCAACCCTTCCTATTGACGCTTGACTATTGCAATGTATGCAAACTGCTGTCAACGGCTAGATCCAAAATTGAATATCTTCCAAAATTTTCGGAGCCCTTCCGTTTTTACATGTTTAATATAGCATCACTATCAATAGCTTGGAATGGTTGCATCAGTTGTGCGCACAACCTTTTCATATTTAATGTATTTCTCAAACATTTCAGCCTATTCTTAGCATTTGTATGCTATTATTTATTATTCCAACATGGAACACAAGTCTAAGTGATGCTCAAATTACAGCAAATTCATCCAAGTTGCAAATCCAACTCGACAATGATTTTATTATTTTCATTGGTTGGTTCACCGCTTAAATCCAACTTAATATGGATTTACCATTAATATCAATCGTTGACTTAACGTTTTATAGCCCAATTAAAATATCCGTTCATGAATGGTCATGTCTATACAAAACGTTTATCTTTCAACCGACACATCTTTTCATGAAAGTCACAACCTTTCGAGTGACATTATTTCATGAAAGATCACAACTCTTCTAAGAAGACATGAACTAACCATCAAAACTGTTAGTATCACCAACTAGTCGTGAACGAATGCCCCCACATTTAGAATATTTCAACTCAAAATCATATAACATATAAATTCTAATCCCTTTTTGCTTTTGATAAGCCAACATTAGACATATTCTTTGTGTTCATATTCGCACATCGAAATGAAGCTATCAAGTAGGATTGAGTTAATCGACAAATTTTTCAAACCATTAGTTATTTTACTAACTATTAAAGTAGCAGAGGTTCAACTAAGGTATTGCCATAGCATAATGTCATTTATTTTTTAGTTTCACGGAAACTACACCATTGGAAGCATACGTAAAATGCGGTCACATGGTTATGCGATGGAGGACTTAATAAGAATTTAGCCAAGGTGGTCACTTTAATCCATAAAACACCATTCTGACAAAATCAAGGTCCATTAAGTCTAGAATTTCTCTTTTGACTAAATCTATCCTTGCAACTCTTTAACCCAAACAAGGTAAAGTGCTCTTGGAATTGAATATTTTCAAACGCCACTCTATAGTGAGTCTGGAACCAATTAATAGAGATCGGAGTTCCAGCCAATCACCAAATCCGGAAACAAGTCATGATGATCGAAATGTATGAAGACTATACTCAATTATTATTGGTGAAGTTTTTAATCTTCAATCTAATTTAAAAGTAAAGTGAAGAGTTTAATCTTCTAACCAACCTTTTAAATACCACAGTGAAGAGTTTAATCTTCAAACCGATTAGGAGTAGAAAATCACAAAGATTTTAATCTTTAAAATATGAGAGTAGAAACCACAGAGGTTTTAATCACAAAGATTTTAATCTTTTGAAATGGGAGTAGAAGACTACTATCCATCGTTTCTTCTTCCAATAATGATCATGATTTCATATAAAAATTTCAGCAAATATGATTCTCTGTGTTATGTCATTATTTGCCTTCTCCATCAATAAGAATGAATACCAATCTTGTTTTGCCAAATTCATTTATGACTTCCTTTTCTTCAATGTCCATCCACAAGAATAGTGAAAGAAAATATAATTATAAAATCCAGTTCATCCTTTAGACAAATGGAAAAAATTAAAAATAAATCTTTATCCATGAGTTTTCCGTCTCTAAAGAACACTTTTAGAACCAATAAAAGGACTTAAGTGTAACAAATTGCCATAAAAAAATACAATAGATTTCATGCCACCCGTTGACACCAGTTCGTGTCACTTTCATAACTTCCCCTATTATCACCATGTTTCAGAACCGAATTGTGACAACACATAACTCAAAAGAAGCCACTAAAACAAAATGCCTTCAACCTTAATGAAATCCAACATAATGTATCAGTTTCATGATCTCTGGATCATTTTCAAGTATTCATGTAGGGCTAATCTCATCTTACAAATTATAAAATAATCTTCACAGAATTTCATGTCCACAACCAAATTGTACGTCAACTAATGGACTTCACAAAAGGCTATAACTTTTGTTATTCCCGACTAAAGGGTGGATAAAATACACAAATATATTATGAGATCATGTGTATCTATCTTACCATTCATAAATATTAATTTTTATAAATCACAAAGGATAGATAATTAAAAATAGAGTAGAGTAAGAAGGTAAAACTCGAATTCTGCCACTTTCTTCCATTCTTGTTAGCAGAGTCCGTAGCCTTTATCATTGGTATGCTGGATACAAATTGCATAGTTTCAACATGCTCTATCATGGATCAGAACAAAAAATTTGGCATCACACAATGTTGTTCCAGGTCATCACAACATGCTCGAACATATCACTACAATCAGCATGTGTAGAAATATTTTTGTAATCCTTTTGGTATCACAAATTGCATGTAATCTCAATCGTTGCAACCATTGGATGCTCAAAAAGTTTTGGCCGTTCACACTCCTTTAAGAAACGTGACTTGGGTGCATTTACGTCCGAAGCATTTCCATCATTAATCAGCCATCAAACATAGAAAAGAAAAATCAGATTTCTTAAGATTGTTAGAATCTGCATTTTCAAAAATAAACTGAAAACCAGAATGAGATGAAGTTGAAACTTCCGAGCCAACAATATACATTTTCTGTCCTTAAGAAATCTAATCCCCTCACAGTTACCCAAGGTTTGAGGATTAATTTCTCCCGGGATAGAAAAGAATTAACCTTACTGTGATAGCGGTAATTCAAATCACAGTAAACAGCGAACTTGTTGAAGTTTGAGTTTTGATGATTGACAAACGGGAAGAACCTGGCGAAGGACCTGGTTCTTTGACAGGTTTCCTTCGATAGGTTCTACTGGTGATGAAAAGATGCACAGAACCTGGACGCAGCAGTTTTATAATCGGATTCGGAGTCGCGCAGGAAGATTCAACGAAGCAGTATAGGAAAGGAAGCAGAATCTTAGTAGAACTAGGAGAACCTCGTGCAGGAAGGTTCTTCGAAGCAGTGCAAAGTTTAATCCTTTTTGGATTAGGAGTCTCTTGGGCGCAAATATAAAAGCCTAAAAGGCGGCTAATAAACCCTAATTGATTTGGGTGCCAGCTGAAAGTATCTTGGATGATCTACATAATAATGGAGAATATTTTCAAAGAGTCCAAGAATGGAAAAAGTATGTTGGAGGTAAAAGTGTATAAGGAAAGTATTTATTGAGTCCTAATTGGAGAATAATTTTTTTCCTTGTCCATCAAAAAGTCATATGCACACTATATATACATCATTATGAATAATTCAAGAGGTGTGCATAAAATACTATCTCTTTAGCCATATAGAGAGAGATTGAGAGCTCAAAAGGTTGATAATTCTTAAGAGAATGCGCAGAAGGAATTGACTGGATGAGAGGTTCTTCATCAAGCACAATAATACCAGTCCAGCAAGAACGTGCAGAAGGAACTGACTGACAAGTGATTCTTCATCAAGCTGTATTGAGTTTCTGTCTTGGTCTAGTTCATATGTATTAGGGCTTTGAATTGTAACCTATTACGTTTATTTGAGAAGCATTTGTTAGGTATTTTATTTGGAGAAATCCTTCTGTTTTTAGGCTAGAGTTAGCTTAAAGGTGTTGCTATGGTCGTGGATCGTAGGCAGTCTTGTACTTAGGAGTTTCCGAGGTGTGTTTGCTATAATTGAGTTGATTGTAGGTAGTCTTAGGTACTAGAGTTTAGTCCCTCGGTTATAGAGTTTGTAACCTAAAACTTTCTTATTGTGTTAGTGAAAGAGTTTTCAAAATCCCAGAGTGTGGGTCGTGGTTTTTCTCCCTTGAGCAAGTAGCTTTCCACGTAAAAATCCCTGTGCAAGTTTATTTCCGTATTATTGTTGTTAGCACGGTGTTTTGGAGAAACTCTTCAAGAACTAGGTTTTTGCGGGCACGAGCAAGGTTCTTCGGAAGGCGAAAATCAGAAGACACTATTCACCCCCTTAGTGTCTGTTAAAGGTGCACCAAGTGAAACAAGTGGTATCAGAGTAGGTCTTCTCGTTACTAGGCTAACACCTTGAGAAGGATCTAAAAATGAGTGCACCACCCGACATCATGGAGGGCCAATGCATTTCTCGTCCACCACTATTTAATGGTGAATACTATGATTGGTGGAAAGTTCGTATGAAGGTCTTCCTACAAGCATGAAACTATCATTTGTGGCAAATCATTACAAGTGGTCTTTTGATTCCTACAAAAATTGATAGTTCTGGGAATAAGGTATAAAAATCTAAAGAGGAACTAAATGAAGATGATCTCAAAATACTTTAGATGAATGCTGAGGCGATGAAAATACTTCATTGTGGGCTTGGATATGATGTGTACTTACAAATCTCAAGATGCTTTATTGCCAAGAAAATTTGGGATTCATTAGAGGCTGCCTACGGTGATGAACCAGAGAAGAAACAGGAAGCTGTAAGGCACATGGCACCTTTGGAGACTATGAATAAGAAAGGTTCTGAAAAAAATGAAGGAACTGGTTCTTCAAAAGAAGGAACGGCTGAGGAAATGTTCTAAGAGGAGGCAGAAGATATCTTCCAAAGCCTTAAAAAAAGGCCATGACGATTGCACCTCCAGGAGACCTTTCTATTGGTGATTCGAAAAGTAAAAGTAAGAGTGACAAACTTACTTTCATGACCAAAAGGAATTCCAAATCAGAAGAACAAAGTGAGCAAGAAACCTTTGTTCTCATGGCAATGAGTGATGAAAAGATCGAAGGGGACATCCTTGAGGTAAGTTTCTCTGCCCTAAAAAGAAATATCTCATCTTTTTCTAAAACGAAACTTGCTAGTCTCTTGCTTCTCTTAATAGATAAATTTGAATGTTTAAGTGCTGGCACAGAACAAATATTGTCTGGTTTTAAAAGCTTGAAATTTGAAAATTTAAGCCTGAAAGAAAGAAATTCTGAACTTGAAGCTGATTTTGAAAAATTCAAGAACCAGGTTCTTGAGAGCGAAGCCAACAATACAGCACTCAAGTGCTTGAAGTTTGAAACTTTAAGTCTAAAAGAAAGAAATTCTGAACTTGAAGCTGATTTTGAAAAACTCAAGAACTAGGTTCTTAAGAATAAAACCGACATTGCAGCACTTAAACAGGAAAACACTAAGTTAAATGAAACTCATGGTAAGCAGGTTCCTAGTGAGGATCAAGTGTCCCTGGAAGCAGATCTGAAAATCACTAAAGAATGTTTGTATTGTGAAATGGAAAAGAATAAACTGCTTCAAGAGAATCTAGACAAGATCAAGTTTGAGCTCACTAGACCACTCAGAGGAACAGGTCCTTTGATGCTCTTAATAGGCTTCATGAGAATCACAAGAGAAATAAAAGTGGTTCAGAGCCAAAGAGCATGTATGTTGGAGTGGTCAAGAATAGACTGTGCACTCGTTGTGGTAAAATGGGCCATTATAGAGATAGTTGCTCAGCTCTATTCAAAGTAATTGAAAAGAACAAAAAATTTGTTTTACCTAGTTGAGCTAAAAGAGATTTGATTCATCCATTCCATCATAAGAAGGGACTCAAGCTTGTCTTGGTTCCTAAAACTAACCCTTGATTGAGTTTTGTAGGCTAAGGTAAGAGGAATCAACCAAAATGAGTATTTAGACTATGGTTGCCCGAGGTACATGATTAGAGACAAATCAAATCCTCTCACTTGCTGCCTTCATTGGAAGGAGTGTGACGTTGGTAAGAAAATCACTTCTATTGTAAGGAATGCAAATCACTCTCCCACTCTATAGACTATTGGTATTTGGTTAGTTTAAAGTATAACTGGTTGAGTATTTCACAACTTGTGATTCTTGAGCATTAAAAATTGAACTTTGGTCGATTGTTTGCAAATTGTGAACTACAAATTTCATATGATTTTGCATGGGCATGGTAGGTCCCTTGTTCGGAAGTTTTCCTATGACTCACTTAGGGGTAGGAGGCCAAGCATCACTTACCTAAGAGCCTTCTGGTTGTAAATGTATCATATGAAGATAAAAAGACTTTAGGCAGGTTTGATGCACGAACTGATAAGGGAACTCTTCCTAAGAAATTCACCACATAGAAAACCGTAGAAAGTGTAAATAAAATGAACTCTGCGTGTTGAAAGCATGCTTGATATTCCTTTATGAAACTAACAATGTGGCTGAGAAAGGCATGCAGAAATTCGGACATGAGACAAAGTTGTCCAAGAACAAGGTTCTTTAGGGTGGAGACAAACCTAAAGCTGATGGAGGATCAATCAAATAACTGAACAAAAGCTTCACCCGTCATGAATTCAGTGATTCATGAAGAACTGGTTCACAGGCTGATCTGGTTATTATTGAAGAACTAACACATAAATCTGGCGTAGCAAGGAGAAATTGGACCTGATGCTGATAGCTAGAAATAGCAAGTGGCTGAAACACATGCTCACCCCAAGGCATGAATTTAGCAAACTTAGTGGGAACTGGTTCAAAGAATGATGAACTTGATCATGAAGAACCTCTGAGGAAATCTGATGCACGCACTGATGCGATCATCTTCCTAGGATGCTCTTCAGAAAATAAGAGAAGAACCTGCTGGAGATTTAGAGAACCTGGTTGAATAAGAAAGAGATCAAACTGAAGACACAAGTTATATTTAAGGGAACAATGAGTAAATCAGACAGGGGGAACAACAGGTCAAGAAGATGAGAACTTAGAAGAACCTGGTCCTTCACAAGATTTTTATGGAGAAGCCTATCAGAAGATCAAGTCTCAATCAAAGGTCACATCTACTGGAGAATATTTATCTGATCTAAACACTGGAACTGTTGCTAAAGAATCTTTGAAGAACTTCTGTGCATTCTTTATATTTCTCTCATCTATGGCACCAAAGAACATATGAAAAACACTTGAGAAAGCAGATTGGATGATTGTTATGCAGGAGGGACTGTATCATTTTAAA
This sequence comes from Petunia x hybrida, assembly GCA_037355625.1. NCBI lineage: Eukaryota > Viridiplantae > Streptophyta > Magnoliopsida > Solanales > Solanaceae > Petunia > Petunia x hybrida. The sequence goes on along the minus strand of JBBBVM010000317.1, from coordinate 1,271,066 downwards.
AAGAACAAAGTCTGGCACTAGGTCCTTTGACGTAAGGATAGGTCCCTTAATGGTACCAAGTGGGTATTTAGAAATAAGCTGGATGAGTTGTGCATTGTCATAAAGGGACATGCAAAATTGGTGGTTCAAGGCTCAAGAAGAGATGCTCGTCTACGACGAAACCTTTGTACCTATTGCAAGAATGCAAGCCATTAGGAAGCTGATTGCTTTTGCTATTTATATAGAATTCACCTTGTATGAGATGAATATGAATAGTGCATTCCTTAATGGTTATCTAAATAAAGAGGTGTATGTAGTTCAACCACCAGAACTTGATAGCACCGAGTTTTCTGATTATGTCTACAAACTTGACAAGACAATGTATGGGTTGAAACAGGCTCCTAGGATCGGGTATGAATGGTTGTATGGGTTCTTACTAAAGGATGGTCTCATTAGAGGATAAATGGACAACACATTGTTTCTAAAGAAGAAAGCTAAGGACCTGCTCATTCTTCAAGCCTATGTATATGACATTAATATTGTGCTACTAATGAATTCTTGTGTAAGGACTTTGCAAGTTTGAGATAAAGAGTGCTAAAGCCTTGGACACACCAGTAATATGAGGAACAAAGCTGAATCTGGAAGAAACTGGTTCTCGTATTGAAGACACAAAAATTGGAGGAATTATTGGTTTTCTTCAATACCTTACAGCTATAGGCTAGTCATTGTATTGATAGTGCAAGATTCCAGTCAAAATCAAGGGAGTAGCTTATATCAACAGTGGAAGAAAATCTTGAGATAATTGAACGGTTTTTATGACTTGTGTGGTTGTGGTATCCTCGAGGATGAACTTTTGATGCCACTTGTTGTTCTAATAAAGACTATTCTGGTCATCTTGTGGATAAGAAGGGTACATCTAGAATGACACACCTTCTAGGTTTTACTTAGTTTCATGGGCTAAAAAGAAATAATATTATGTGTTCCTATCGACATTTGAAGCTGAGTATGTAGTAGTTGCTTCTTGATAATTCATATCTCTTGCAGATAACGAAGCAACTGAAGGACCTTACCAAGAACTTAGTTCATCCCAGAAGGACCCCGGTCATTAAAATTCAGTATCACTTCTTGAGATATAATGTTGAAAAAGCCTAATTACAATGAATTCTCTGCAGGATTGATGACCAGATAGCAGATATGTTCACCAAGGCATGGAACAGGGTACAAGCTAAAAGGAACAGGTTGGAACTGGGGATGACCAAAATACGCTGAACGATTCAGAACCTGGTTCCCTCGATGATTGGCTAGTGAAGTATCTTTTATGTTACTTGTTTAGGAATACATCAGAATGTTGTTTCTACTTTATACTGTAACAAGTATGCATTTCATCTATGTTAGACACTTCTTACTGATTTCTAATGATGCTACTTTTGTTCAGATTAAAAAAAAAGGAGAAAGATGAGGTGATGAATCACTTGCATATGTGTTCAGGTACGCATCTAAACCATTGAGATTATTTCCATAAGTTTTGTCTTAATTGGTTCATCTATTTCTTTTTGTAACCACCTTGAATTGGCGCCACTTTCTAAGCCATATTTGAAACTCAAAACCTATTTGATGACTTGGCGTCAGTTTCCACGAACCTTTAATGATGAATCACTTCAATGTCTTTATCTTTCTCATCTCCTAAAAGAATCACATCAAACACTCAAAACCCTTCTAAAACCCATGTTTCACCCGAACCCAAAATTGGTAAACCTAAAGGGAACAAAAGAGAAAAGTAAGCTGCATTGAACTCTTCTATGAATTTGGTTTGAAGTTTGTTAGAATGGGGTAAAAAGAAAAAACCCGCTGAGGAAGTCGAAGAAACTGTTAAAGAACCTGGTTCTACCTCAATTACTTTGACTACTGATGATGCAGAAATTGAAAGATATTGGGGCTGACAATATTACTTTAGAGGTAAGACATGAATCCATTAGAACAAGTTCCATTATGCATGAGTCAATTTTGTGCCCTGAGAATGTTGCTACTAAGGTATTAACAGGGTTATATGAACTTGTAAAGTATGTAGATGGTGATAGTTCTCGCGGTATAGAAGAAAGAGGAATGTTGTTGATGTATAATCTGGTGTTGCTAGTGTAGAGCCTGTTTAAGTTGCTAAAGAATCCATTAAATTTATTGAGTCTGTGGGTTCCCAAATAGGCTTAGTCAACAGACCTAGTTCGGAGGCTATTCCTTCATAAATTGTGAAGGAGAGTGTAGGTGTTCATGGACCAATCAAGACAGGACAAAGACCTGCTAAAGTTGTCAAAGATTTGAGAAAGAACCTGGTCCTTTCTCAGTTCCTAAAACAACTGATGCACGACTTGACTAGTTTGAGTCTGATCAGGAGAATAAGGAGGAAGAAGTAGAGGAAAGACTGGAGACACAAAATTTAGAAGTGTTTGAGAAAATAAAAATTAAATGGAAGATTGGTGCTGAGGATGAGAAAGAGGAAGATGAGGATGAGGTGATGTTTGTTAGTGAGACAAAACCAGTAGCTGAAGAACCACCGAAATGGTAGAGGATGAAACTCAGGGAGAACTGTCTCAGGAACAAGGTTCCTAGAGTAGGGGAATGACAGAACTGGTCCAAGAACATTCAGCAGTCACTTTGGCTTAAATCGAGGTAATTACTGTTTTGCGCAATAAATCAGATTTCATAATTAATAATGTAATTTCAGGTTATGTTTATGGATTGGTAATGTTTGGTTGTGTTTGAATATGAACCATCTGAGGTCTCAGTCGATGAACCTAGTTTAGAGGCTGCTCCCTTGATGGTACATGAAAAGGAACAAAGAATTGGAAAGCTATTGCTGAATTTAATGGCAGTGCTGAGACAGAAGAGGACACGGTAGAAGAACCTAGTTTACCCACTGGTTCCTCAACTGTTGATGAAGCAGTTTGGTGTTGTCGAACGACGAATGTTGGGAAAAGAGTTTGTGTTTTTGGATATGGCTGACTTTTTTTTAGTAGATGACCCTAGCAGTTTTAAAGGATCCAAGGTTGATGATTTTAAAATAAAAATCAGTAAATTCCTAGAACGTTATATGGTGGGAGTGATTAGGATGAGGAAGTTGTTCTCTTGACTGAAAGAAGCTGAAGCAATGGAGATCTATGTTGCAGAACTTAGAAAGTAGGAAGAAATGCACAAAGAATTCGGTAAAAAAGAAGGTATTGCAATGGCCACCGAACCATTTTCTCAAGTTCATGAGGAACATGATGATGAAGTACCCCTAATCCAATTAAGGAGAAGGACTACTGAGTGTGTTTTTCAAGTGCTGAAAAAGTAAAAATAATAAAAGAAACTTGAGTAGAGGTGAGGCCTGAAGAATCTCCTATTGAACCTGGTTCTAGTGTAGAGAAAAAGGTGGCTGACAAGAAAATGAATGAAGTGAACTGAGATGTTGGTTCAAGGAACGTCTTATTAGGAGAGTTAGAACTCTCGCTTGTACCGAAGAAAAGAGGATGGTACAACTGGTTGCAATGCTGAATGCTCAAAGCTGGAAGAACCTGGTTCATGTAGAGTCAAGAAAGTTGTACACTCTTGAAGATTTGAGAGTTCTACATATATATTCATGGGAAACCAAGTCTTACCAGAGCCACCTAGTTGGAAAAAAGGTTATGGCATCCTTCTGTCCATTGTTGTTTTAGTTTGTGCTGAAGAACTTGGTCCAGAGGTCCTAGTGTCATAGTGAGATGAACATTATAGATTTAACTTACATGAAACTATTGGATATGGAGGTTCATATCAATATGGCCAGGACTAATGATACAACATATTTAGAGGATAGCTAATATGGAACTAAGAGAGCATGCATTAGCTTATGGATTTCTTCTTACGTAGATCATGGAACTCTTTCGTATGTCTATAGACAAATGTACAGAACCTGACCATCATGATGGCTTTAAAATGAACATCCCAAAGAGCTTTGATTGGTATTTGGAGGAAGAATATGCAGAAGAACCTACAGAGCATGATAACAATGAAAGTCCTTGTATGGGTGATCGAAATCAGGAGGCAGAAGCGTAGGGAAGGAGAACTGGTACTGGAGATACAAGGAAACTCAAGGAATATTTTGGCGATGCTTGCTCTTACAAAATTTTTGTTCCATCCACTTTCCAGAAAAGAACCAGTTCCTACCTTATAACCCATATTCCCTCAATTTCTTTGTGATGCTCTATTTAAGACAATATTTATGGTCTTAATCTTAAAGTTTTGGATGCTTATTTGGATAATTTGCTTGATTCATTACTGATCAATTCTATTATCTTATGGTTTTAATTAAGCACCTTAGATTGAAGTTTGACAAGTTCTGCATATGATTGGTTTGCTGCCATCTAGGCTATAGAATCGACATTACTTGATTGGTTCTTTGGCAGGTGTACGGTGATCTTTTCGATAATGACAAAAAGGGGAAGAAGAAATATTGGAGGTGTTTGTGACCCAGTTTCGTTCTGTTATTAATTCTTTTACCTGTTTCACTGCTTGTGTGTTTGTTTGAATAAGGACTAACACTCATCTAGGCAACATTTGTTTGGCATCATCAAAAAAGGGGAATTTGTTAAAGTTTGAGTTTTGATGATTGACAAATGGGAAGAACCTGGCGAAGGACCTTGTTCTTTGACAGGTTCTACTGGTGATGAAAAGATGCATAGAACCTGGACGCAGCAGTTTTACAATCCAATTCGGATTCGGAGTCGCGCAGGAAGGTTCTACGAAGCAGTATAGGAAAGAAAGCAGAATCTTAGTAGAACTAGGAGAACCTCGCGCAGGAAGGTTCTTTGAAGCGGTGCAAAGTTTAATCCTTTTTGGATTAGGAGTCTCTTGGGCGCGAATATAAAAGCCTAAAAGGCGGCTCCAGCTGGAAGTATCTTGGAAGATCTACATAATAACGGGGAATATTTTCAAAGAATCCAAGAATAGAAAAAGTGTGTTGGAGGTAAAAGTGTATAAAGAAAGTATTTATTGAGTCGTACTTGGAGAATAATTCTTTTCCTTTTCCATCAAGAAGTCATATGCACACTATATATACATCATTATGAATACTTCAAGAGGTGTGCACGAAATACTATCTTTTTAGCCATATAGAGAGAGATTGAGAGTTCAAAAGATTGATAATTTTGAAGAGAACGCGCAGAAGGAATTGACTGGACGAGAGGTTCTTCATTAGGCACAATAATACTAATCCAGCAAGAACGTGCAGAAAGAACTGACTGACAAGTGGTTCTTCATCAAGTTGTATTGAGTTTCTGTCTTGGTCTAGTTCATATGTATTAGGGCTTTGAATTGTAATCTATTACGCTTATTTGAGAAGCATTTGTTAGGTAATTTATTTGGAGAAATCCTTGTGCTTTTAGGCTAGAGTTAGCTTAAAAGTGTTGCTACGGTAGTGGATCGTAGGAAGTCTTGTACTTAGGAGTTTCCTAGGTGTGTTTGCTACAATTGAGTTGATTGTAGGCAGTCTTAGATACTAGATTTTAGTCCCTTGGCTATAGAGTTTGTAACCTAAAAATTGCTTGTAATTTTAGTGAAAGAGTTTTCAAAATCCCAGAGTGTGGGTCATGGTTTTTCTCCCTTGAGCAAGGATTTTTCCACGTAAAAATCCATGTGCAATTTTATTTCCGCATTATTGTTGTTAGCACAGTATTTTGGAGAAACTATTCAAGAACTAGGTTCTTGCGCGCACGAGCAAGGTTCTTCGGAAGGCGAAAATCAGAAGACACTATTCACCCCCTCTAGTGTCTGTTAAAGGTGCACCAAGTGCAACAGAATTCAAATTCGGTAGCAAATCACACGACTCTAGAAGAGATGAGAAATATTTAGTTGTGTATATCTAAAATGAGGAAGTGTCTCACTATTTATAGACTAAGGATTGTTGTAAAGAAGAGGTGTGAAACATTTTCAATAAAAAGGTGCTTATAGTGCCTTTTCCCATACACAACTATTCATAAAACCCCAACAGAAAACACTATGATAATATATGATAGGACTATGATGACAACAAATGAACTTAATAGATTGGGAAAAAGAGAGATATAAGGAAATCGAAAATCCGAGGAATAGAATAATAAAGAGAGTGCGAGATAAAGGGATGGAGCAGAACATAGAACTGAGAAGAATGAAAATAGAATAAGACGAAGAATAGATGCAAGAAAAAGATTTTCAGAATGGTTTTGCAAGATGAGAACACTATTTGATGAAGAAAAATATGAGTACACAAGATAGAAGAAACATGTCAGTTGTATTTAGTGTAAAATATTTTTCTATTAATGTTTGTCACTAGTCGTATTTTGTCCTGTATCCAGCAAGGTACATTTATATATGTCCTCCACTACTCTACCAGATTCAAATCCATCTGTTATGGAGGGGAACTTAACTGATTGCTCACAATAATAACCGGGATGCATAATTTTTTTTCTTCCCCAATTTCTCCAAGGTGTCACTCAGGTTTGGGTCATTACAAAACTTCTGGGTGTCTAGAATGATAGCTTCAGTTCCTGTATCCAATCTGTTATAATCTAAGCACCTCCTATTGACACTAAAAGGGGGGGTTGAATAGTGTCTACCAATTTTTGTGTGAGAACCAGATTCTTTTTGTCACGAACCTTGTTTTGGATTCAACAGTTTTCGTCTGCTAACACAACAACACGCACAAATAGAAAACTCAAGACACACGGTATTTTTACGTGGAAAACTCCTTGCTCAAGGGAGAAAAACCACGACCCACACTCTGGAATTTTCGAACCAATCCACTAACACAAAGAACTAGTTTTATATTACAAAACTCTGTAACCAAGGGGATACACTCTAGACCCTAATCACTCAACAAAGCTAAACTCTAGCTTTACAAAGTAATCTCTCAAAGGTTCACCTAATACAATTATTTATAATATAAGCATATAGGTAACAACAATGATAATATCAAATTATGACAACTTACAAATCAAGAACCTATACAGAATATCTAGATTTAACTAATTCGAATCCAACAGTTGACTTCTTCAGTTAAGTCACTTTGAAAGGTGCTGGATTGCCTGTGTATGGTCTCAACTCTCTGTTTGTGAATAACTGCCTATCGGCAGCGTCAACTACTTGCTTTTATATGGGCTTCAGAATCCTAGTTGAGTTCCACAAGGAAACCTTGTAATTATAGCAAAACAAGATTTCTTGTGACACTTTTCTTGTTTGGCACCAACTCTTATTTGTGCTTCGAAGACACAGCCACGACACAACCTCCTTTTAGCTGACTAGGATGCATACTCGTACACGCACCACTTTTCGTAGTTCTGTAAGGATTTACAATACTTAATCTTTTTGATCAGTCGTGCCCTTCTCTACAAGAACCAGGTTCTCCTCCAGAACCACTTGAACCTTCTCGTTTGTTATTCTTCAAAATATTTACCTCAACAAATTCTCCCTTTTTGATGATGACAAATAAATGTTGCCAATGAACCTGAATAGACAAAAATACCAAGAACACAAAAACAAAAATACATTTGAAAAATTTTAAACAGATGAGTTAGGTCACAAACACCCCAATATTTCTTTCTTCCCCCTTTTGGAATCATCGAAAAGATTCAAAATCCTGCAAGAACAAGTTAGTACTATCTAGTCTAGAGCAAAAGGCAAACAAGTCAACTAAATAAGGCACACAAGAATAAGGCTAAGGGCCCAACTAGAACCAGATATATTAAGAACAGACCCAATTCAAGCAAAAGAAATTTAAAACCATTTATCCAGGGCGTGACAACCACACAGCTCAATTAAATACACAACTTTAAAATATTGTCTTAAAAACACAAATCAAGGAAGGACACATGGGAGATAAAGGAGGGTTTTGGTCAAGGACAGGAAGGAAAGTAGGTAGGACTCAAGTCTTCAAGTTGAAGTGCTTGACAAGTGCCTCCATATTCTTTGTATTCTTGGCCCTTTCCATCACAAGCTCGGCCTCATACTTGCGGCACTCGATCTTCAAGCGATCAATTTCTTGATCCTTCAACTCCAGCTTCTTCTGCAATTCAGCATTTTCTGCATTCACTTCCACAACATGCTGTTCTAATTCCTTCACAGCTGCAATTGTTTCATCTGGTCCAAAGTCCTCACTTTCCTCAGGCTGCTCTTGCTTGACCTGCACTGGTCTCTTGGAAGCTCTCTTCTCTTTGAAGAAATCACAATTTTTAGCACATTTTGGCCAAACATCTGATGAATGGTTGGCTTCTTTCCAGCTTCCAAAGGTACTCCAAAGTGCTCAAGAACCTGCTGCAGGATGTAGGAATGCACCAAAGACTGTGGCTTTTGATCAGTGTCAGCAATCCTTTTTATATGTCTGATGATCAGACTAGGTAGATTGATCCTTATTCCTCTATCCAGCAGATCTATGTAAGTCAAGTGCACAGGCCTTACTGTTCCTTTCCCCCTAGGCAACAGAAACCTATGAACAAACTCAAAAAGTAATTGATGTGCAGGCTCCATTTCTTTCTTCTCAACCTTTTTTTCTTTCCTGAGTTTGGTTTTTCGTGAGAATTTTTTCACCAGACTTAGAGGTGTTACCCCATCAGTCCTTTTTGGCCACTTCAGCTTGATGTACCTGCAATAACCTTCAGTAGGAACCTCAAGCATTACTCCCAGTTCTGTCCTTCCAAACTCTATTTCCACTCCTTTGACAACTGAAAACACTCTTCTCGCAGCCACTCTACAATTATAGTAAAACTCCCTGATCTCATCAGTATACAGGAACATGTCCTCCTTAGCAAAGAGATTTAACCAGCCTTGATCCTCCACTTTCCTTAGTAGAGGTTTCATGTTGTGCTCATGTAGGTTACTCAAGATGCTTCCAACCAATACTTGGTGCCTTGCAAAGAAGGCTGCTCTGTCAACCTCCTCATCAGTACCTTTCTTCTTCTTACTTTTTAGCTCACTATCTGTATCTGAATCACTGAGCTCAACATAACTTCCTGCCTCATCACTCTCCCCCTTTACTTCAACAACATTCTTCTTCTGTTTCTCACCACTCACTTTCTTAACCTTCTTCTTTTCATGCATTTCCATCTTCTCTACCTGCTGCTTCAGAGCAGACCTGGTAGCCACCCTTCTAGGTGCTGTCTGAGCAGTAGGCTTGTCAGCACTCCTATTCTCATCCTGAGAGTTCTCATCACTCTCATCTACTAACCTTCTTTTAGACACAACTTTTCCCCCTTTCAGTAGCCTTCTCCTCTTATCTGTTTCTGGCTTTGTTTCACTCACAAATACAACCTCCTCTTCTTCTTCCTCTCCCATCAGCTTCTCATCCTCTTCACCAAACTTTCTTTTCACCCATTTCTTTTTCTTTTCCTCAACAATTTCCTCAGTTTTTTCACTTTCACCATCTTCATCCTGAATTTTCTCATCCTTTTCTCCCTCAGAATCAGTCCAATCTAGTTCTGCATCCTCAGCCACTATAGGAACTGAGCAAGAACCAGGTTCTTGACTCAAATCCTTGGTAGCTTCAACAGAACTAGGTCCTCCATCTATTGGACCTTCTAACACAGACATCACATGAACTTTCTCAACAGGAGCAGCCTCCGAACTAGGTTCGTTGACTGGGCCCTTTTGAGACTCAGCAGAATTCTCTTCTCTCAATCTTTCCAACAAGTTTTCAACTACATTAGCCTCCACTACTTTGTCAGTCACTAAGAGAACATGAAAACTAATTTTAGGCACAAAGTCCTCCTGCACAACCTGCAAATTCTCCCGACCAGCATTCCCCCTATCAAACATACCACAAGGCTCTACTTTTTCTACAATTTCATCTAATACTTTAACCAAAGTTTCTGTACTCAATTTTCCAGGGCATTTTAAAGAGTCTAAAATAGTAGAATCAGTTAGGGTTGATTCATGCTTTACCTCGGCCGGTTTTTTATCGGAGACTGGTACTATTGGCGTCGGAAGTGAGGGTCTAGCAACCATCTTCTTGAAGCCCATCTTTCCTGCTCTTTTGAGAAATTTCCCCCTAGCTTTGACGATTCTTTCGGCGAGAGTAGAGGCAGGAGGTCTGGGAGTGGATTCTTTAGAAGTGTGGGTCTCTGAGATCTTTGCTGGAGAAGCGGATGAAGATTGTGCTTGTGACATTGTGATTTTGGTTAGGGTTTCCGAAAGAAGATTTCTAGTTTTTAATTTTAGAGAGAGAGATGGCAGAGTAGAGAGAAAGTTTGCAAGTGTTTTTCTTTCTCTTTCTTTAGAATGTGAGAAAAAGTAATGGGGAGTTGGGGTTTCTCTAGGGAATAGGTAATAATGATGGCGATGAAAAGAGAAGCAGCTTTTTGAAGTTTTTGAAAACCAGGAAAAGTGTAGGATTTGATAGTTACGGAGACTTACCCAATTAAGGCTTTTCGAGTTTGTGGGGTCAGGTTAAGTCTAGTAGAATTATAACCCCAAAAGGAATTGTTCCTATAATTTTGGGCGGTTACACAGACATGGAAAGGTTTACTTGATACACGTATATTGGACAATCAATTTCAGTTATAACACTTAACATAAATAGCTGTGTGGATGTACCTGGACATGGTTCCTCGTGCTTGCATTGGTTCCTTCTAAGTACCCTATAGGTTCTTTCATGGGAGCACATTAGCCCAACTTAATGGTACTCAGTTGAACAGGTATACTTAAATAAAGTACATAATTGAGACTGGACAATATCAACTTTAGTTACAAACAAGATAATAAAAACTTGACTAACCAGTCCTTGGGGAACAAATGTTGAGTCATCCGTGTATTTTAGTCATCCCTAACTCCAATCTGTTCCTCTCAAATTGAACTTTGTTCGGTGCTTTGGTAAAGATGTCATCAATTTGATCTTCAGTCCTGCAAGAATTTATAGTAATCAGACCCTTTTCCACATTATCTCTAAGAAAATGGTGTTTGATATCAATGTGCTTTGTTTTTTTATGTTGGACTGGGTTCTTTGAGATGTTTGCTGCACTTGTGTCGTCACAGAAGATGGGCACATCTCCATATTTAATACCAAAGTCCTCTAATTGCTGTTTGATCCATAGCAATTGTGAGCAGCATGATGCAGCTGCTACATACTCAGCTTCTGCAGTAGATAATGCTACTGAGTTCTGCTTCTTAGTAGCCCAAGAAACTAAGCAAGGACTAAGAAAATGTGCCATCCCTGAAGTAATATTCCTATCCACCAGATGACCTGCATAATCTGCATCAGTAAAGCCAATTAGTTCAAAAGTACCTCCCCTGGGGTACCATAAACATAGATCTTGACTTCCCTTCAAATATCTCAAGATTCTCTTCACAGCTGTCAGATGAGATTCCTTAGGCTTGGACTGAAATCTAGCACACAGTCCCACATTGTACACAATATCAGGTCGACTGGATGTGAAATAGAGGAGTGAACCTATGATTCCTCTATATTTTGTCTCATTTGTAGAAGGACCTAGTTCGTCCATGTCCAACTTGATTCCTGGAGCAATAGGTGTAGACATGTCTTTTCTCCTTCCATGTCGAACTTATTGAAGAACTCCATGACATACTTCTGTTGATGAATCATAGTTCCTTCAGGGGTCTGCTTGATCTGCAACCCAAGGAAGAAATTTAGTTCACCCATCATGCTCATTTCGAATTCACTTCCCATCAGATCAGAAAATCCTTTGCACAGCTCTTCATCAGTGGCTGCAAAAATGATATCATCGACATACACTTGAACCACCAATAGATATTTTCCTTTCTTCTTGAGGAATAGCGTGTTGTCAATCTTTCCTCTCGAAAAACCATTCTTCAGCAGGAATCCTGAGAGTCTTTCATACCAAGCTCTAGGGGCTTGCTTCAATCCATATAGAGCCTTGTCCAGTTTGTAAACATGATCAGGAAATTCATTGTTCACAAAACCAGGTGGCTGTGTCACATAGACTTCTTCATTCAGGTATCAATTTAGAAAGGCGCTCTTTACATCCATCTGGTATAGCGTGAACTCCATATATGTAGCAAAGGCAATCAGCATTCTGATGGCCTCTATCCTTCCAATTGGTGCAAAGGTTTCATCATATTCTATTCCTTCTTCCTGACTGTAACCTTGAACTACTAACCTTGCTTTGTTTCTTGTCACTATACCATGCTAATCCAGTTTGTTCCTGAATACCCATTTTGTTCCAATTATTGATCAGTCCTTTGGTTTAGGAACTAGGTGCCACACTTTGCTTCTTTCGAATTGATGTAGTTCATCCTGCATGGCTAGCACCCAATCTGGATCTTCTAAGGCTTCTTTTACGTTCTTTGGTTCCATGGATGATAGGAAGGCAAAGAATGCACAAAAATTCTTTAAGGCAGATCTGGTTCTGATTCCAGTATTCAGTTCAGATAGCACATTCTCTAGAGGATGGGAACTTTGATGTTTCCATGCTCTGGATTGTATATGACGAGAAGAACCTTCAGCAGCATCTTGAGTGGGTTCTTCCTGATTAGTTAAATCATCAACTTCATCTGCTGTTCCCCCTGACATGTTGACTCCTTGTTCTCTTGGAGCTGAATCTTATGTATTTTCAGAGTCAGATGTACCATCATTCCGAACAAGACCAATGGCCTGATCATCTACTTCCCTTTCATCTATTTTCTTAACTGATTCATCAAATACCACATGCATGCTTTCCTCTACTGTTTTTGTTCTTTTGTTGTACACTTTGTATGCCTTGCTTTGAGTAGAATACCAAGGAATATTATTTCATCACTTCTTGCACCAAATTTCCCCCAATGGTTCCTTACCGTTATTGTGGACGAAACATTTACACCCAAAGGGCCTCAGGTGTGCAATATTCGGTTTTCTTCCTCTGAGAAGTTCATATGGAGTCTTGTCAATAATAGCTCTTATGGAGCACCTGTTCAGCAAATAACATGTTGTGTTTATTGCTTCAGCCCAGAAGTTCCTTGCAACACCACTTGATAGCGGCATGGTTCTTGCCATATCCTCCAGAGATCTGTTCTTCTATTTAACTACACCATTTTATTGTGGAGTTCTTGGTGCAGAAAAGTTATGATCAATGCTATGTTTTGCACAATACTCAGAGAATTTTAAGTTTTCGAACTCGGTGCCATGGTCAGATCTGATACTGACCAGTTCCAGGCTCAACTTTTTCTACACAACTCCAGCCCAATCTTTGAAGCTATCAAAAGCTTCATCCTTGGTTGCCAAGAACAGGGTCTATGTATACCTTGAATAATCATCAACAATTACAAAAACGAACCTCTTTTCTCCTCTGCTCCTGACTCTCATGGGTCCACAAAAATCCATAAGTATCAATTCCAGTGGCTTTGATGTGCTCACCACCTTTTTGGATTTAAAGGATGATCTCACATATTTTCCCTTAACACAAGCATCACACATTTTTATATTTTCAAATTTCTTATTTGGCAATCCACGAACCAGCTCCTTCTTGAACATTCAGGCATGTTAAGTTGTTTTCAGGCAATGATTTCAGTAATGCTTTGTATACATTGTTCACCCTTTTTCCTTCCATAACAATTTCTCCACTTTGTAGGTTCTTCACAATACACCCTACAGAGGAGAAACTCACTTCGTTTCCTCTATCACACAGTGAGAGATACTCAGCAAGTTGTGTCTGAGACCATCAACACAGTATACATTCTCAATGACATGATCCAGAGTTCTCCCAACTTTTCCAATTCCCACAATCTGACCACTTTTTCCTCCTCCGAAGGCTACACTGCCTCCTTGAAATGCTGCGAGTGAGAGAAAATTTATTCTGTCTCCTGTCATATGTCTTGAACAACCACTTTCAAGAATCCAGCTTGGGTTTTTCACTCTCACTCCAGCCTGCAAAATAAATCAAGGGTTAGTTTTAGGAACCCAGACGAGCTTGGGTCCCTTCTTATGAGAAAATGGATAAATCAAATCTTTCTTAGCCCATTCAGGTAGAACACTCATTTTATTTTTGGTCTTTGCCTTGCTTGAATTTATGCATATTTGTCTGTAATGTCCAGTTTCTCCACAAAAGGTACACAACATGCTGCAAGGCAATCCCACATATTTGCTTTTAGGATTGTATGGGGGCAGTGGTTTCTTGAATCCTAGCCCTTGTTTTCCTTTGTTCTAGTTTTCAAGAACCTTAGAGGATTTGTTCCATTTTGTTAATCTGGTAAGGTCATAGTCATATTTTTCAACCTTTTATTTTAGAATCCTATTTTTCTCAGTTTCCTGATACAGGAAGTCATTTGTTCTTTTAAGCTCATTTTCAAGAAAGGTTTGAACTTCACTAATTACTCGCTTACCATTTACACTCTCCTTCAACTAATTCAATTCCAATTCTAATTCTGAGATCTTAGAGTTTGACACAAGAGTCTGCCCTTTCAAAACAACATTGATTTCTTCCAGCTCAATGTTTTGTTCTTGAAGACTCTTATGTTTTGTTGTAAAATCACTTATGTCTTCAGTTAATTTATCTTTCTCAGTTTTTACGTTTTCATAGCCCTCAATTAATGCGATAGTTATTAGAATCAAGTTTTCAGTAGAGTATGTGTGCAACTTTTCTTTTAGATCAGAAAGACATGCCTCTACTGAATGAGCGGCTTCTTCTCCATCAGTTGCCATAAAGGCTGATTCCTTCCTCTGGTCATCTTCAATGTACATCTCCTCCAGCTTCTCCCAAATTTCTTTGGCAGACTTGTATTCAAGTGCCTTTGCTAGCACATCAGTCGTCAGCCATTTTTTCAAGTATAACACAGCTTTGACATTTGCTTGCAACCAGTCTAAGTCTTGAGGATCGAGTTTTTCTACCAACTTTGGAACCAGAAATCCGTTTGCTGCTCTCTTGACAGAAACATAAGGTCCTCGTTTCACGATCAACCAGAGACTATAATCAATCGCTTGAAGAAAGATTCTCATTTGCTTCTTCCACCACTTGTAGCTAGTCCCATCAAACACATGTGGCTTTGATGGGTCTCTTCCTCCTTTGAACTCCCGAGGATCCTCCTCGTCTGAACTTGACAATCATATCAGTGCTAGTGGGGACTAATCCTCAGATTCCTTTTCTTGGTCAGATTCACTGTCAGTAGGTCCCCATGTAGCATAAAAGGCTTCCTTCCTCATTCTTCATCTGCTCTAAAGTTTGGAGGTCGTCTGATTTTCTTCTTGTCTTTGTCATTCTCTTTTGATGTCTCCTTCTCCTTCTCTTTTGTAGCTCTATTCTTCATCTACTCGACTTCCCACATTGGACAATCCACAACTGCATGGTCCTTCTTGAAACACTTAAAGCATCCTGAGTAATCTGGATTGTCAACAATGTTCTTTCTTCCAGAGCTTTCCTTGTTGTTTCGTTTGAATCCTTTGAAATTTCCCAGATTGAGCTTCTGTCTCAAAGCACTGACCATTGCAGCTTCAACTGATCATAAATCCACATATTCCTCAGCTTCATCAGTTGCTTCAAGTGACAAAGTCTTGTCCTTCTTGGGTACTGGTTTACATTTTGAATCCTTCATCATCTCATGTGTTTTCAAACTTCCAACCAGTTCCTCAAGTTTGATGGATTTGAGAGGTTTGGACTCAATGATAGCAGTCATCTTGGATTCCCAAGCATAAGGCAGTACATTCAGAACCTTGTCCAACATCTCTACTTCTGGCAGCTCCATATACAGAGATCTCATCTCGTTTGTGATGATGGTCAACCTTGTCATCATATCATGTATTGATTCCTTCTCTCCTATAGTAAACAACTCAAATTGTCTTTTCAAAATTCTTCTCTTGGAGTCCTTCACTTCAGTGGTTCCTTCATGTGCGACTTCCAGGGCATCCCAGATTTCCTTGGTTGTCTTATAAGATGAGACTCTATTGAACTCCTCAGGACCAAGACCACAAATTACCAAACTTTTGGCTTTGTGATTCTTTTTAATCATCTTATAGTCAGCCACATTGAACTCCTCTTTTAACTTAGGTTCTTCTCGAGCAGCAGCTCCTTCTCCAACTATTTTGGTAGGAATTAAGTTCCCTTCAGATACTATAAGCAAGAGTTGGTAATCCTCTGCACAAATGTAGTTTTCTATTCTGTTCTCCACCAAGCATAGTACTGCCTATTGAACTGTGGGGGCCTCAGAACTGACTGTCCTTTAGTGATAGTAGGTGGTGCACTCATGATTTTGATCCTTCTCAAGGTGTTAACCTAGGACGAGAAGACATGCTCTGATACCACTTGTTATAATCTAAGCACCTCCTATTGATACTAGAAAGGGGGGGGGGGGTTGATAGTGTCTACTAATTTTTGTGTGAGAACCAGATTCTTTTTGTCAAGAACCTTGTTTTTGATTCAACAGTTTTCCTCTGCTAACACCACAACACACACAAATAGCAAACTCAAAACACACGGTGTTTTTACGTGGAAAACTCCTTGCTCAAGGGAGAAAAACCACGACCCACACTCTGGGATTTTCAAACCAATCCACTAACACAAAGAGCAAGTTTTAGATTACAAAACTCTGTAACCAAGGGGCTACACTCTAGATCCTAATCATTCAACAAAGCTAAACTCTAGCTTTACAAAGTAATCGCTCAAAGGTTCACCTAATACAATTGCTTCTAACATAAGCAGATAGGTAACAACAATGATAGTATCAAATTAAGACAACTTACAAATCAAGAACCTAGACAGAATATCTAGATTTAACTAATTTGAATCCAACAGTTGTCTTCTTAGGTTAAGTCACTTTGAAAGTTGTTGGATTGCCTATGTATGAACTCAACTCTCTGTTTGTGAATAACGGCCTATCGGCTGCGTCAACTACTTGATTTTATATGGGCTTCAGAATCCTAGTTGAGTTCCACAAGGAAACCTTGTAATTATAGCAAGACAAGATTTCTTGTGACTCTTTTCTTGTTTGGCACCAACTCTTGTTCGTGCTTCGAAGGCACAGCCATGACACAACCTCATTTTAGCTGACTAGGATGCATACTCGTACACGCGCCACTTTTCGTAGTTCTGTAAGGATTTACAATCCTTAATCTTTTCGATCAGTCGTGCCCTTCTCTACAAGACCCAGGTTCTCCTCCAGAACCACTTGAACCTTCTCGTTTGTCATTCTTCAAAACATTTACCTCAACACAATCTCAATGACCTCGAATTCACGTTATCACTTCGCAGACAGAATAGTAATATTCAAAGGTTAATCAAAATTTGAGCGGAGCATATAAAAAACGCAAGGAAAATAAAGTGAATAAAAATAAGATTGAGACAAAGAAATAACACACACAAGAGACATCAGTGGACTAGAATAGTAGCATTACACTCTAATAGAAGACAAATACACTTCATATATTTAATAATGTGTTTGCATGAACATGTATAAATAATATAATGCTCATTTACAAGATTCCTCAAAATCATCATCAGGGCCACGACAAAAGCATATTGCACAATGCGCATAGTAAGAGGACCCAGGCCACCAATTGACAGGATGCAAGAACCAAACGCACTTTACTATGTTTGCTCCTATGATTTGAACTAGTACTTGAGTTGTTGGAGGGTGCTGGAGAAGTCCCACGTTCATTAGAAGGAGCAATGTTAAGCTTCACTTTACGAGGTAATTCAAAATCTTTAACCAATCTTGGACCTTCATTAGAAGTTGAAGGAGTACTTAATAATGCTGATGTGGTAATTACAATATTGAAGGATGGTGGTTCTGATAGTTTTCTAGTGGAGATGGTAGTGGAAGGGAAAATTACAACTAGTAGTATGATGAATGGGATCATTGTTATAATCTATGCACCTCCTAAAGACACTAGAAAGGGGGGTTGAATAGTGTCTACCGATTTTCGTTTCAAGAACCTGGTTCTTCTTAATGTAGACCCTGGTTCTCGCCTTCGCAATTCTGCTGTTACAACCACTGCAACACACCACAAGCACACACACAGAGAACACAAGGATTTTACGTGGAAAACTCCTTGCTCAAGGGAGAAAAACCACGACCCACACTCTGGGATTTGAGAACTGAATCCACTAACACAATGAGCAAGTTTCTGATTACAAACTCTGTAACCAAGGGGCTACACTCTAGACCCTAATCACTACTCAAAGCTAAACTCTAGCTTTTCAAGTAATTTCGCACGAGTTCACCTAATACATATGCTTCTACAACAAGCCAATAGGTAAAAACAATGAAAGCTCAAACTAAGACAACTTACAACTCAATGAAGCTAGACAAGATATCTAGACTCAATCAACTCACGCACACCAGTTGTCTTCTTCAGTTTAATCACGTAGAAAGATTCTAGATCGCCTTTGTATGCTCTCAACTCTTTATTTGTAAATAATTATTTTACGGCTGTATCAACTACTTGTATTTATACGGGCCTTGTAACCCTAGTTGAGTCCTACAAGGAATCCTTGTAATTATGGTAAAACAGGATTCCTAGTAACTCTTTTCCTTGTTGAAGTCCAACTCCTTTTCACACTTCGAAGACACAGCCTGGGCACCGCCTCTTTCAGTCTGACTAGGATGCATGTTCATTCACGCGCCACTATTTCTAGTTCCGTAGGGTTTGCAACCCACAACTCTTTTCGATCGGTCGTGCCCTTCTTTATAAGGACTAGGTTCTTCTCTAAGACTTCTAAGTCCTCTTCGTTTGTCATTCTTCAAAACCAGCACTCAACAAATTCTCCTTTTTTGATGATGACAAACAAATGTTGCCCAAGAACCTGAATAGACAAAATTCCCAAAAAAGCAGAAACAAAAATAACAAGTTCAAGAAAAATCAAACAGATGAAATAGGTCACAAACACCCCAACATTTCCTTATTCCCCCTTTTGGCATCATCGAAAAGATTCAAATACCTGCATGAAACTGTCAGTACTATCCAGTCTAAAGTACAAGGCAACAAGTCAGTAACAAGAATACACAGAAGCAGGAATAAGGGCCCAATCAAGAGCCAATTACTTTAAAGGAAACGGTCATAAACATAAGGAAATTTAAAACCATTATCCAGGGTGTGACAGCAGTACAACCCTATCAATTAGTACAAAACTGAGAAATAAATTGTTTGAAACAACCAACACATGTGTAGGGGAGAATCGGGAGGAATTGAGGATGGGACAGGAGGACTCAGGGCTGAAGGTTGAAGTGTTTGACAAGTGCCTCAAGCTGCTTCGTATTTTTGGCCCTTTCCATCACTAGCTCAGCCTCATACTTGTGGCAATCTATCTTCAAACGATCAATTTCTTGATAGTTCAACTTCAGCTGTCTGTGGAGCTCTGCATTTTCTGTATTCACTTCCAGGACATGACTCTCCAACTCCTTCACAGCATCAATGGCCTCCTCAGGTCCATAGTCCTCACTCTTCTCAGCTAGCTCTTGCTTGACCTGCATGGGTTTCTTATAAGCTCTCATCTCCTTGAAGAAGTCACAATTTTTAAGCACATTGTGCCCAAACATCTGATGAATGGTTGGCTTCTTCCTAGCTTCCAGGGGAACCCCAAAATGTTCAAGTACTTGCTGGAGGATATAGGAATGCACCAGAGAATGTGGTTTCTGATCTGTATCTGCAATCCTCTTGATATGTCTAATGATTAGCCCAGGTAAATTGATTTTTACCCCCTATCCAGCAAGTCCATATATGTCAGGTCTAAAGCACTCGCTTCACTGTTTCTTTCTCCTCTAGGCAGAAGAAACCTGTGCGCAAACTCAAGCAGCAACTGGTGTGCAGATTCCATCTCCTTCTTATCCACCTTCCTCTCTTTCCTTAGCTTGGGTTTTCCTGAGAATTTCTTGACCACATCCAGTGGAGTCACTCCATCAGCCCTCTTGGGCCACTTCAATTTTATATACCTGCAATAACCTTCAGTAGGTATGTCCAGAATCACTCCAAGCTCAGGTCTCCCAAACTCTATCTCAACTCCCTTCACAGTGGTGAACACTCTCCTGGCATTAACTCTGCAGTTGGTATAGAACTCCCTGATTTCATCAACAAGCAACCTCCTCTCTTTGTTGGCAAACAAACCAAGCCAACCTTGGTCACCAATCATCCTTAGCACTGGTTTCATGTGAAATTCCTTCTCATCATGCAAGATGCTGCCAGGCAACACCTGATGCTTAGAAAAGAAGGCCACTCTTTCAACTTCTTCTTCACTACCTCTCCTTCTCTTCCTGTTCTCAGCTTCACTATCTGTTTCAGAGTCACTAGGCTCAACATAACTACCAGCCTCATCACTCTCTTCTTCTATCTCTTCAGTTCTCTTTTCTTCCACATTTTTCTTTTCCTCTCTATCTCTCACATGTGAAACTGTCCTCTCCAGCTTTCCTACCTTCTCCAGCTGTTGCTTCAAGGCAGACATAGTGCCAACTCTCCTGGCAGTAGGCTCAGCAACAGGCTTATCACCACTCTCTTCACTCAATTCATCAACCAGCTTATTCTTTGTCACTAACTTTCCCCCTTTCACCATTCTTCTCCTCTTTTCCGGATCTACTCTGTTTTTCTTGACAAATACTACCTCTTCTTCTTCTTCTTCCTCACACTCCAGTTTCTCATCCTCCTCACCAAACTTTCTTTTCCTCTTTGATTCTTCTAATTTCTTGGAAACCCCTTCACTTTCAGCATTTTCTGTCACAGTCCCTTCATTTTTCTCTTCTTCTAAGTCTATCCAATTCAGTTCTGCATCATCAGCCTCAGTAGGATCTGGGCAAGAGACAGGCTCTTGACGCAAGTCCTGTGAAGCCTCAGCAAGACTAGGTCCTCCAGCTGCTGGACCAGAAGCTCCCTCATTATCCTCAGCACCCACAACATTTGTACTTTGATTTCTTTTAACTTTCTGTAAGGGACTCAACAAGATCCTGTTCCCTTAGTTGTTCTATCACTATTTCCGCTACACCCAACCCCACATCAGTCTTTTCTACTAACGACACATGCAAGTTTTCCCTAAGTTCTTCCTGACCACACTTTTGCTCTGTTTCAACTGGGTTCCCCCTATCTGTTTTGTCATCAGAATCTACTACTCCTATAATTTTATCTAGTCCTGTTACTAGGGTTTCAGTATCCATCGTACCAGGGCTTTTTATTTCTTCTAAACCAACATGAGTAGATGTAATAGGATCAGGGATTACCTCAGAAGGTCATTCCGATGAACTTGGTGCAATGGGCGTAGTAGGCAAGGCTCTTGACATCATCCTCTTGACCAATTTCTTATCGCCCTTTTGGAGAAATTTTGTTCTGGACTTAGATTCTTTGTGCGAGAGTGGATAGGGGTGGTTTTGCAGATGATTTCTTGGCAGCCTTTGTGGGTGAAATGGATGAAGATTGTACTTGAGACATGATGAAGGTTTTAATGGATTTTAGACTGAGATTTCAAGAATTTTTCAGTTTTAGGTTTTGGGAGAGAATTTTAATTGGAAGAGGCGAAGTAGTTGGGTGTGTGAGTTCTGTGTGTATTGACGAAGGGGAAGGGTTTTGGTGATTAGACAGCTTCTAGGGAAGACAAAGAAATAATGAGATAAAAGTAGAGAAGCAGCTTTTTGAAATTTTTGAAAACTGGGAAGAGTTATGGATTTGATGGTTATGGACTCATTTGATATAGCCTTTTCAAGTAGTGGGGTCCAAACAAGTCAAATAGAATTCTATCCCAAAAAGGAATGTGTTCCTATAATTTAGGACAGTTACAGGAACATGGAGGATCTCCCTTGACACACGTATAATTGATAATTTAATTTCAGTTATGACTTCTCTCATGCAGGGTAGTGTGACTGTACCTGGACATGATTCCTCATGCTTCAGTCGGTTCCTTCTCAGTACATAGTAGGTTCTTCATGGGATCACATTGTCCTCACATGGTGCTCAAAGACTGAACAAGTATATTTAATAAAGTACAAGGTTAGACTGAACAGTAATAACAGAATTTTAAACAGGGATAATTGAATACTTAACTAACCAGTCATTGAGGTATCGCCTGCTGGGTCATCCGTGTATTTTGGTCATACCTAATTCCAACATTTTCCTCTCAAACTGTACCTTGTTCAATGCTTTGGTAAATATATCAGCAATTTGATCTTCAGTCCTGCACGAATTCATAGTAATCAGACCCTTTTCCACAGTATCTTTAAGGAAATGGTGTCTAATATCAATGTGCTTGGTTCTTTTGTGTTGGACTGGGTTCTTGGCAATATTCTGTTTAACCTAAATCCGGTTATAGGCCAATTAACAATTAAATTTATATTTGCGGAGTCACGATCAATAGTTGAGATTAAGAATTCACACGACGAATAAAATGATATTAATTCAGATCATGCAAAGTAAAATGTAAGCAAGAGCGAAGAGAGATAGACGTATCGTATCCTTCGTCTCCGGGGAGAGTTGGTCGATGTCCACCCTTCGGATGAATTAATCACTAAAAATGGTAATCGAAATAAAGAGTATGTCTGAACAAGAGAGAGTGCTCTTTTGTCGATAATGTAAACAGGAAGTAAAAAGTTGTCACAATTGGTTAAAAGAAGTGCTATTTATAGGCTTGAGAGGCGCCTGTTGGGATGTGCTAGCCGTTGGGTGTGGAACTTATCCGGATTAGTAACCGTCAGGCACCCATTCAGCGAAGTTGTAACCGCTAGACTGCAGTTATTGCCGTAACGATCATTTAATGAATGATCGCGTATGGTAATTTCGGTAACTGCCCATTTACACCATGCCTGCTGTTGAGATGCTCCGTGATTGCCTTGGGCCTGCCCGTGGGAAATGTCTGTCCGGTGAATATCTGCCCGATGAATATCTGTCTGTGCCATGTGGAAGACACGTGTCATCCTTCAAAGTCCAGTCAGCTTTTATCCAATACAGATAGTCCCCGCACTTCTCGGGCAGAGTATCTGTCCGAGGAGTGGATATGAATTTTGGCGGGAGTTCCTTGTGAATCTTTTTTATCTCCATATGATGTAATCCTGATGACGTATGAATCCTACCAGATAAGTGACAAACCCTCATGTCGTGCGCATTAAATGCGCCGTATGAAAAAGTAACCGCAGCTGGCACGTCTGTTGAGTTGCAGGTTTTTCTGAAATGACCGCTGCGTATTCCAAGGGTGCAGAGTAATGATTTTGACCTTCTCAGCCACGTGCGCACGTCGCCCTTCGATTGTGAGGTGACCGCTGCCCTTCAGAGTAATGATGGCACTATAAAGTTTTGATTAGCCCTATGTTTCCTTTGACGGCTAAATCTGATCGTAAGTTACCCGATAACCTCCACGTGTTCTTGAGGGAAGTTAGGGATCTGCATCTTGGTTCCTATAAATAGGGATTCATTTGACGAGAATCCTTTTACTTGCTTCTGATTCCTCTGCGCTGTTTCTTGAAAAATTTCCAATATTGGCTTTTGATTTTCCCTTTGCAACTTCACTTTTCTCTCGTAATCATGTCTTCAAGATCTAGGAGAAATCAGGGTTCCAATATTGCTGGTGGCTCTACGACCACTCCTAGGCCGCGGGCTGCTCAAGCCACTGCTGTGGAAATAATCCCCAAGAAATGGGGTGAGCTCGAGGTGGATTGCAACATCAAATCCTTCCATAATAGGGAAGGAGACACACGTAACTGGCCGGCGTATAGGTTCAAGTCGGGGATCACGAAGGAGGTGATCCCTCATGTGAGGTTGGATTGTAATTGGGGCGAGGAAATCCCCCTCTCTCCGGTCTCCGAAGAAGAAAACATTACTTCCCACCGGGCTGGGTGGACGGCTATGGGTACCTACCCTTTCACGGTAGGATGTAAGCTGCCCCTGCACCCCGTGTTAGAGAGGCTTTGCAAGGAATACCTTCTCTGCCCGGGGCAATTGAGCCCCATCATATTTAGGACGGTTACACTTTTGGATTGGTTTGCGACAGAAACCGATCAGTCTTTTGAGTACAAGCATTTTATTTCTCTGTACAGTATTCAAATTTTTAAGGACGGCTACGTCAATGCCAGGATGCGCGGAAGTAAAGGCCTGGTGCGCAGTTCTGAGCATACCAGTGACCGAGGCTGGGTGCACCGGTATCTGTTCGTGCGCTCCTCGGCTTTAACTTTTGCCGACAAGACATACCTTCCAGAAGTCTGGAACAAGACGCGTAAGTCCCCGAGTCTTTTCGTACTCTTTTTTTTTTAATATATATCTTCTTCTGACCTTTGTTCAATCTCTTCGTGCAGCGGCCAGGCAACCTTATGACGGGTTCATATCTGTGAATGAACTGACGGCGTGGGTTGAGCCGATTTTGGAGAAGTTTGGACCAGAGAAGAGAGAATGGGCGTTTTTCGCTTCTCTTAATAGTTTGACTGTGAAACACCACGGTGAGGACAATTTCTGTCTCCCCGGTAATTCCCCTTCCTTGAATCCTTCTTATGTCTGACCGTTTTGTCTTTGTTGCAGGTTTGGGCACTTCGGGAAATTTCTTCCCCGCGCCTCCCCAAGACAGACCTACCGAGCCTGTCGCTGACCCAGCTGCTGAGGCTGAGGCTATACTAGCTTCGATAGGTGCCCTGCGCAGCAGGGAGGGGGGTGAAGAACTTCTGGCCGACGGACTGGGCTCCCTAAAGAGGAAAAGGAAAAGCCAGGGAGAGGGAGGAGCTCGGAAGAAGTCTGCTCGTAAAACTTCTGCGGCTTCCAAGGAACCCTCATCGGCTGGTGACGACCTTCCTCCTAGGGCCAGCGTCCCTGAGCCTGTAGAAGT
This sequence comes from Petunia x hybrida, assembly GCA_037355625.1. NCBI lineage: Eukaryota > Viridiplantae > Streptophyta > Magnoliopsida > Solanales > Solanaceae > Petunia > Petunia x hybrida. The sequence continues at coordinate 1,246,392 of JBBBVM010000317.1, read as the reverse complement.
GAATACTGAGGCAGCTGCTGAAGTCCCCGAGTCCGCGCGGGAGGAGGGCTTAGCCAAGGAGGTCATTTATATTTCAGATACTGAAACCGAAACTGGTGCTCCTCTTAGGCGAAGACCTCACCTCCGTAGCGATGAGAGGAGAATCGAGGAGGAAGCTGCCCGTACTCCACCGGGGAGTCCCCGAGTTGGTGACGGGGAGGCGGCAGGTCCTTCCCGTGTGGACAAGGGAAAGAAGAAGGTAGGAGAAGAGGAAGAAGAAGAGAAAGAAGTGAAGGAAGAAACCGGGGAAGAGGTTCCCCAAGAAAGTAGCCGAGATCCTCGTGTTTTTTGCTTTGAGGATCTTGAGAATGTGGCTGTTGAGGGGGCGGCCCCGGTTGGTCTTCGAGAGTGTGACACAATTGATCCTGGGGCAGAAGATGACTCTAATCTTTCAACCTCGAGGTTTGTTTGGCGGTCAGTTATTGGTAGCCAGACAGAACTGAAGGATATCAGGGGTATTCGTTATAAGTTCGGGCCTAATTATCCTGATGAACATGCTTGGGAGCCCAAGTACTGTGAAAGGAAGCACACTTTAAAACTTGCCCCCGATGTTAACTTTATAACTGGGCCAAGCGGTTTGGCTAAGGTGGTCTCTTCGTTCATCGGTCCCCGTGAAGAGTGGGTACTGAGGGATTTGAGCGATGAAGAATTAGCCTTTCAGATTGCCGCTGATTCTGCCCGAGTAAGTATTTTCTGACCTTACGCTGGAAGCAACTACTCAGCCTTGGGCCTTTTAACCTTGGCTTGTTTTATTTTCTTTTGCAGTCAAGCATGCTGGCCGCCGAGCTTATGTTCCCTTCCAGGATCAACAATGTTGACCAGGTGGTAGAAGTAAAGAAAGAACTGCTGGAGACTCTGAAGGAAAACAAAGCCTTGGTTGAGCAGTGTGGTTTCCGTGGTTGAGAAGTGAGCCGGTTAACTGATGTTAACAACGAACGTCTTGAGCAAATTAGTGCTCTCACCAGGGAAAAGGACCTTCTTTTCGAAGAAAAGGAAGGGTTCGCACGCTCTACCCAGGGTTTGGAGAGATTGCTTGAGGACTGTCGAATTTCTTTGAGCAGGGCTAATGAAGACCGTGCGTCTCTTGAAATGGATATGCAGAGAGCCAACGAGGGAGCTGTCAAGGCCAGGGCTGACCTTCAGGCCGCCAAAGATCAGGTTGCTCAATTAACGACCACTCAGACCACATTAACCAAAGATTTGGCCAACCTGCGTTATCAGTCCGAAATCAAAGCCAAGCTCGCTGCTCTTGAAGCCAAGCGCATACTGCTCGTGCAGATTCAAACTGGCTAAGTGGATGTCGAGGAAATGCTGCAGACCACAAAGGGCGCTGTTCGCAGAATAAGACAAGCACTGAATCTCTCTCCTGAGGAGTCTGAAGGCGAAGATGAAGATGAGGATGAAGATGAAATTTCGGGGGACGAAGACAGAGCTGACGGAGCTGGTGCGTCGAGTTCTGGTCGTAGCCCCAAATGTTGATGAACCTTCCCAATCTGTGATTGGAGTACTTTTTATTTTTCTTATTGTCCGGCGAGAGCCGGACTTATTTGTTGACGGACAGAAGTTTTGATAAGAACTTTCTGGTCCTTGGCCGGTTCGTTTGGCCTTTCGAACAACTTATGTATATATGTTGTTTTAGATCTTGTTCAGTGACTATGTTTAGTTTGAATCTTTGATCTTCTTGTATGCGTATGTTGTGGCTTTCGTGCCTTATGACCGGGAGTTACTTTTCTTGGACCCTGATTCTTATCGAGTCTGTATTTTCATAAGTCTGCCCGAATGTTTCTAACTTAGCCTTTCATTAGAAAAAAAAGCATAAGTTATAAGTAGTTTGACCGAATCGTGGTCGTTTTAGAGTTTTAGCCGAATTGTTGCTCTGTGCGCACAACTTTGCTTGTTACTTCGATATTTGAAAGTTGTTGCACGACTTTGTAGATTGGCTCTGGCCGAGTTGTTGGCCTTGTGACTGACTTCTCTTATTTTCGTGGAAGCCTTGTCACCTGAGGGTTTTGTTGCGTGAATGACTTCTCTTATTTGTCGTGGAAGTCTTATTCCGTAGAAATTTTAAAATTTTTCGCTGCCTTTTGATAAGGTCTTTTGCCTGTGTAAAGGTCTTGGTCTGGCTTATAGGGCCCTCACCACCCCCTTGTTTTCATGTTAGAACACATAAAGTGATAGTATGAAAAGAGTTGTCGGTGAATCGTATAATGAACACATATAACCAAACGAGGACTGTGTCCGTTGTGGGATTCGAACCCACAGCCGCGAAGTTGAGAAACTTCGAGCTCTGCCAGTTGAGCTAAACGGATCTGACCTTGTTCAGGTCGTTAGTACCATTTAGAGGGAATAAATAGTAAAGAACTTTACGTAAAAAAAAGTTGAGTGCAGGGTAACTAACCGTTTGTATCACCTAGAAGTGATACCTTTTGAGGTGAACCACATTCCAACTGTTCGGGATGATCGAACCATCTGGACGTGCTAAGCGGTAAGATCCCTTGTCAACCGAAGCAACCACTTTGTAGGGTCCTTCCCAGTTGGGGCCAAGCTTCCCCGAATTTGCTTCTTGCGTGCTCTGAGAAACTTTTCTGAGTACAAAGTCCCCGACTTGGAAGTTTCGTACGCGCAGTCCCCGATTGTAGTATTTTTCGATTCGTTCCTTTTGGGCAACCACTCGTACGAGGGCCAGTTCTCTGCGTTCTTCGAGAAGATCCAGTTCCTCGGACAGGTTAACTGAGTTTGACTCCTCTGTGGCATGCGCATATCGCAGGCTGGGTTCTCCTATCTCGACCGGGATCAAGGCGTCTGCGCCATATACTAATGAGTACGGAGTCTCTCCGGTACTCATTTTTACCGTGGTGCGGTAAGCCCACAGTACTCCAGGTAACTCTTCTACCCAACATCCCTTTGCCTGCTCGAGGCGCTTTTTGAGGGATTCAACGATGATCTTGTTGGTAGATTCGGCCTGCTCGTTAGCGACAGGATGATATGGTGAGGAAGTGATCCTTTTAATGTGTAAGTCGTCGAGGAACCTAGTCACCTTCTGGCCAATGAACTGCGGGCCATTATCCATGACTATTTCCTTGGGTGCTCCAAAACGGCATACGACAAAGCGCCAGAGAAAGTCGACAACCTCCGTCTGCCGTATCCTTGAATATGTCGCGGCTTCGACCCACTTTGTGAAATAATCAGTTATGATCAGCAAGAAGCGCATCCCCCGTGGTGCCGTGGGAAGGGGACCAACAATGTCCATTCCCCATTTCATGAAGGGCCATGGGGAGATTATTGAATGCAACGGCTCGGCTGGCTGATGAAGGAGATGGGCAAACCTCTTGCATTTGTCACATTTCTTGACAAAATCATTCGCATATTTCTCCATTTTGTCCCAGTAATAACCTGCACGTATCAATTTCTGTGTTAAGGCCTTACCTCCGGGATGATTTCCGCAACAGCCTTCGTGGACTTCTCTCATCACATAGTTAGTCTGATTTGGTCCAAGACATTTCGCGAGGGGCCCTGCGAACATCTTCCGGTATAGTTCGCCATTGAGGATGGTGTATCGGGCAGCCTTTACTCGGAGTTTGCGAGCAGCCTTCGCGTCTGCGGGCAGGGTCCCATGAATAAGATAATTTGTTATCTCGTTCCTCCAATCCCAGGTAGTGCTGACAGTGTTAACTTCGAACTTTTCCCTGTCCATGGTTGTGTAAAGAAGTTGAACGATAGCCGAAGAGCCGGCTGCTCCTACTTCTGCAACTGATCCCATATTTGCGAGAGCATCAGCTTCGTGATTCTCTTCCCGTGGAATCTTAATTGCTTCCCAGTCGTCGAATTGTGTCAAGAGCTCTTTTACTCGGCCGAGGTACGCCTGCATTCTGGGCTCTCGTGTGACGAAACCTCCATTGATCTGATTGATCACTAACTGAGAATCGCTTTTTAACTTGACTATGGTTGCCCCATAGTTTCGCGCCAGTTCTAATCCTGCAATAACGGCCTCATATTCGGCCTCATTGTTAGTAATGAAAGGGCATTTGATAGCTTGCCTTACCGTCTCTCCGGATGGAGCAACGAGGACTAGTCCAAGTCCTGACCCTTTGACATTCGAGGAACCGTCCGTATGGAGGACCCAAGTGCCCGGGGCCTGCCCTGCATAGAGAATGGCTTCCTTTTCTGCCTCAGGGTATATATTCACACTGAAATCTGCCACGAAGTCTGCCAAGACTTGTGATTTTATCGCTACCCCGGGCTGATAAGTGATATCAAATTCGGACAGTTCTATAGCCCATTTTACCAATCTTCCTGAAAACTCTGGTTTGTGCAGAACATTTCGTAAAGGAAAAGTAGTAACCACAACTATCGTATGGCTTTGAAAGTATGGACGTAATTTTCGGGCAGCAGTTACTAGAGCTAACGCTAATTTTTCCAAAGGTTGGTAGCAGGTTTCTGCATCAATAAGAGCTTTGCTAACATAGTAGATAGGAAGTTGTTTACCTCTTTCTTCTCGTACTAGTACAGCGCTTACCGATGACTCTGAGACTGCCAGATAAATTAGCAACTGCTCGCCTTCCACAGGTGTGGTAAGTAGTGGAGGATTGGAGAAGTATTTCTTCAGATCCCTCAACGCCTGCTGACATTCAGGTGTCCATTCGAACTCCTTGTTTTGCTTTAAGACATCGAAGAAACTTTTGCAACGATCAGATGACCGGGAGATGAATCTGCATAGGGCAGCTACTCTCCCCGTCAGCCTCATGACCTCTTTCCTATCGCGAAGTACATCTGGGATTGACTCGATAGCTTTAATCTGAGCGGGATTGACTTCACTGCCTCGCTAAGAGACAATGAACCCCAGAAACTTTCCCGATCCGACTCCGAAAGCGCATTTCTCCGGGTTCAATTTCATGTTATATTGATCCAGGATTCGGAAAGCTTCTTTCAGATGTGCCGGATGATCTTCTGCTCGTTTGGATTTTATTAGCATGTCGTCAATGTACACTTCCATAGTCTTCCCGATATGGTCGTGGAACATCCGATTGACCAGACGCTGATAGGTTGCACCTGCATTTTTTAATCCGAATGGCATAACTTTATAGCAATACGTACCTCGACAGGTTATGAATGCCGTTTTCTCCTGGTCTCCAGGGTCCATCAGTATCTGGTTGTATCCGGAGTACGCATCGAGGAAAGTTAACACCTCGTGCCCGGCTGTTGCATCGATTAGTTGATCTATCCTGGGAAGAGGATAGGAATCCTTCGGACATGCTTTGTTTAGATCTGTGAAGTCAATGCAGACTCGCCACTTGCCGTTCTTTTTAGGTACGACAACCACGTTGGCTAACCAGTCTGGATATTTGACTTCACGCACCGAACCGATCTTTAACAGGCGATCGACTTCGTCGTTGATTACCTGATTCCGGAAAGCTCCTTGCTGGCGCATTTTTTGTTTCACCGGGCGGTGGTATGGATCAACATGCAACCTGTGAGTAATGATGTGAGTAATGATGTCAGGAGAAATACCTGTCATATCTGCATGGGACCAGGCGAATGTTGTATGCCGCTCCTTGAGGAATTGCAGGATGTCTTCCCGCAGGCGCTCGCTCAGTTCCGTTCCCAAGTACACATTTCGCTCTGGTTTATCAGCGAACAGCTCTTCGGGCTCCAGGGCTTCTACTGTCGGCATGTGTTTTTCCTTCTCCTCCATCTTGGCGATGAACTCCGGGACTTCGTACTTAGCCTCCTCAGGTGTAGTATTCGGTCCCGGGTGCTGTAATTGCTATTTGGTTTCCTCGGGTAGTTTAAGGGCTACCGAGTAACAGTCTCGTGCGGTGCGCTGTTCTCCTCGGACTTCACGTACTCCCCATTCGGATGGGAATTTTTACACCTGGTGATAGGTAGAAGGGACGGCCTGCATGTCATGGATCCATGGTCTGCCTAAAATGATGTTGTAGGCCAGATCAGCGTCGACAACATGGAAAGTCGTCTCCTTTGCTACCCCCTCAGTTAGAGTTGTCAAGGTAATCTCCCCGAGAGTCTTTTCACTCGAGTTGTTGAAATCGGAGAGAACTCAAGATATTGGCACGATCTTGTCTGCTATCTGCATTTCATCTATGACTCGCGATGGGATAATATTTGCAGAGCTGCCCGCATCGATGAGTACTCTCTTTACATCGAACTCCGCTACTCGCAATGTTATGACTAACGCGTCGATATGTGGAAACTATGACCCTTCAGCATCGGATTCCTCAAAGGTGATTACTCCTTCTGACCGGGGACGCTTGTTGTTTGTAATGGATACCTTTGCATACTTTTTTACCGTGAAGGTGACCGAATCTACCTCGATCCCGCCCGAAATGACGTTGATCGTTCGCTTTGGGGAGGATGCTCGTGGTGGACCCGGCTTGTTCTGCTGAGCCTTTGCATGAGTTTGCTTTCCCTTCTCAGTCAGGAACTCCTTCAAGAATCCCTATTTCAATAAATGGGCGATTTCATACCTTAAGGCTTTGCAGTCCTCGGTGGTGTGCCCGTGGTCTTGGTGAAACTCGCAGTATAGGTCTTTGCTCCGCTTGCTGGGGTCAGTCTTCATGTCCTTTGGCCACTTGACCTTTTCTCCCATGCCTTTGAGTACTGCCATGACCTCTGACATTTCAACGTTGAAGCTTGGCAGGCTTGGGATTCCACGGGAACTTGACTCAGGGTTTTCCTTTCGAGATAGGCCCCTATTGCTGTTGCGGCCGCGTCCTTTGGAGTTGTTACGCGATTGGTCAGGGTATGGCTCATATCGCGTGCCCGATCTCTCCGTTTCTATTTTTCCGCCAGATCCACTGCTGCGAGGCTGGGTCCTTCCCCGAGCGCCTGCCCCGATCAGTTTATCTTCATCGATACGTACTTTGGAATTGTAGCGATTGTATACATCTGACCAACTGGCTGCTGGGAACTCGCGAAGAGACTCATAAAGTCTTCGTGTGGCCTCTGAGCTCCTAACATCCAGGCTGTTGGTGAATGCGATTGCCGCCCATCTGTCCGGTACTTTGGGGAGCATCATGCGTTCCCTCTGGAACCGATCCACGTACTTCTGGAGTGACTCGTCGGGTCTCTGCTTAATTTCAAAGATATCTTCTACCCGGGTCTCTGTCTTCTGGGCGCCTGTGTGTGCCTTCACGAATAATTCAGCCATCTCTGCAAAGGATCCAATGGAGTTGGGTGGCAACATTGAATACCATCGCAGGGCCCCATCTGCCAGGGTCTCTACGAACTTCTTCAGTTGCACAGATTCGATCTCCTCGTCGGTGAGATCACTGGCTTTTATAAAATTACTGAACATCATGAGGTGATCGTTCGGATCAGACGTTCCGCGATACCTTGGGATGTTCGACATTTTGAACGTTTTAGGTATCGCCTTTGGGGCTGCCTCTTTCTTCCAGGGCCGCTGTGAATATCGCTGGACGTCAACTTTCTTCAGCGTAGGCGGGGCGCCTGGTATCTGATCGATCCTCTCGTGAAGAGCCTTTTGAAGTGCTTCCTGGCTTTCTTTGAATTGCTTGGTGAGGGCTTCCACAACAAGGCTCATATCTGCAGGTGCTGTAGATCCTCCACCCGGGTTCTGATTGGCTTGAGTCGCTGGATCTGCAGTGCCACTGCCGCCGTTACGCTCTTCTTCTTGCCTTGAAGTATGTGAATAGGGTGCATTGGGGTTAGGCGCTGCAGCATCGGCCCCTGCGGTTGAAATATTGCTCCTTCGGAGAGAGGTTAGTGCTTCGTGGATTCCCCGGTTCACTTCTACCTGTTGCTGCATAAAATCAAAAAATGTTTTTTGCAGATTCCCTCGGTCAGGGGAGAGACTCCTATGTCGGCGTCTCCTGGGTGGAGTAGCGCTCTGAGAGCGTCTACGCCTGTTTTGCCTGACCTGTCCTTGGGAGGACTGTTGCTGCCCATCAGACGAATAATCGGGAGAGTAATTAGGAGAATAACTACGTGAAGGGGGTGTCTACTTGTTGCCCGCCTGCAATGGTTCGCTGTTGCTGGGAACCACTTTCTGCCATGTTAGTTGTGAAACAAAAGAATAGACAGAAACGAATACAGTATCAGAGATGGATTCCATAACCTACGAAAGCTATTGACCGGCTCCCACTGTGGTCGCCAAATTCTTTAACCTAAATCCGGTTATAGGCCAATTAACAATTAAATTTATATTTGCGGAGTCACGATTAATAGTTGAGATTAAGAATTCACACGACGAATAAAATGATATTAATTCAGATCATGCAAAGTAAAATGTAAGCAAGAGCGAAGAGAGATAGACGTATCGTATCCTTCGTCTCCGGGGAGAGTTGGTCGATGTCCACCCTTCAGATGAATTAATCACTAAAAATGGTAATCGAAATAAAGAGTATGTATGAACAAGATAGAGTGCTCTTTTATCGATAATGTAGACAGAAAGTAAAAAGTTGTCACAATTGGTTAAAAGAAGTGCTATTTGTTGGGATTGTGCTAGCTGTTGGGTGTGGAACTTATCCGGATGAGTAACCGTCAGGCACCCATTCAGCGAAGTTGTAACCGCTAGGCTGCAGTTATTGCCGTAACGATCATTTAATGAATGATCGCGTATGGTAATTTCGGTAACTGCCCATTTACACCATGCCCGCTGTTGAGATGCTCCGTGATTGCCTTGGGCCTGCCCGTGGGAAATGTCTGTCCGGTGAATATCTGCCCGATAAATGTCTGTCCGTGCCATGTGGAAGACACGTGTCATCCTTCAAAGTCCAGTCAGCTTTTATCCAATACATATTCACTGCACTAGTGTTATCACAAAAAATTGGAACTGCTCCACATTTGATACCAAAGTCCTCCAATTGTTGTTTGATCCATAGCACTTGTGAGCAACATGATGCAGCTGCTACATACTCAGCTTCAGCAGTAGATAGGGCAACTGAGTTTTGATTTTTTGTAGCCCAAGAGACCAAACAAGGACCAACAAAGTGTGCCATTCCTGAAGTGCTTTTCCTATCCACCAAATGACCTGCATAATCTGCATCAGCAAAACCAATTAGTTCAAAAGTACCTCCCCTTGGGTACCAAAGACAAAGGTCCTGAGTTCCTTTCAAGTATCTCAGGATCCTCTTCACAGCTGTCAAATGTGACTCCTTGGACTTGGACTGAAATCTAGCACACAGTCCCATACTGTATACTATATCAGGTCGGCTGGCTGTGAGATAGAGGAGTGAACCTATGATTCTTCTATATTTTGTCTCGTTTGTTGAAGGACCTAGTTCATCCATATCCAGCTTGGTTCCAGGTGCAATAGGAGACATTTCTTTTTCTCCCTCCATGTCAAATTTCTTCAGTAGTTCCTTGACATATTTTTTCCTAATGAATCATAGTCCATTCAGGCATTTGCTTTATCTGCAACCCAAGGAAGAAATTTATTTCACCCATCATGCTCATTTCGAATTCACTTCCCATCAGATCAGCAAATCCTTTGCATAACTCTTCATCAGTGGCTCCAAAAATTATATCATCGACATACACTTGAACCACCAATAGATATTTTCCTTTCTTCTTGAGGAATAGCGTGTTGTCAATCTTTCCTCTCGAAAAACCATTCTTCAGCAGGAATCCTGAGAGTCTTTCATACCAAGCTCTAGGGGCTTGCTTCAATCCATATAGAGCCTTGTCCAGTTTGTAAATATGATCAGGAAATTCATTGTTCACAAAACCAGGTGGCTGTATCACATAGACTTCTTCATTCAGGTAGCCATTTAGAAAGGCGCTCTTTACATCCATCTGGTATAGCGTGAACTCCATATATGTAGCAAAGGCAATCAGCATTCTGATGGCCTCCATCCTTGCAACTGGTGCAAAGGTTTCATCATAGTCTATTCCTTCTTCCTGACTGTAACATTGAACTACTAACCTTGCTTTGTTTCTTGTCATTATACCATGCTCATCCAGTTTGTTCCTGAATACCCATTTTGTTCCAATTATTGATCTGTCCTTTGGTTTAGGAACTAGGTGCCACACTTTGCTTCTTTCGAATTGATGAAGTTCCTCCTGCATGGCTAGAATCCAATCTGGGTCTTCTAGAGCTTCTTTTACATTCTTTGGTTCCAAAGATTAGAGGAAAGCAAAGAAAGCACAGAAGTTCTTCAAGGCTGACCTGGTCATGAACCCTGTATCCAGTTCAGATAGGACATTCTCCGAAGGGTGCGAGCTTTGATGTTTCCATGGCCTGGGTTGAATATGACTGGAAGAACCTGCAGCATTGTCTTGGATGGGTTCTTCCTGGCTTGATGGATCATCAGCTTCATCAGAAGTTCCCCCTGTCAAGTTGACTCCGTGTTCTAGTGTGCTTGGATTTTCACCTGATGTCTCCTTGTCTTCTGAGTCTTCCAGTTCATCTACACCTTCTTCCCTACTTAGGCCAATCACTTGATCATCTGCCTCAGTTGTTTCCCCCAATGCCTTATCTGATTCATCAAATACAACATGCATACTTTCTTCCACTGTTTATGTTCTTTTGTTAAACACCTTGTATGCTTTGCTTTGAGTGGAGTAACCAAGAAATATTGCTTCATCACTCCTAGCATCGAACTTCTCTAAGGGTTCCTTGCCATTGTTGTGAACAAAACATTTACAACCAAAGGGTCTCAGGTGAGCAATATTTGGTTTTCTTGCTCTGAGTAGCTCATATGGGATCTTGTCAAGAATTGTTCTGATGGAACATCTGTTCAGCAGGTAGCATGCAGTGTTTATTGCTTCAGCCCAAAAGTTTCTTGCAGGCCCACTTGACAGCAGCATAGTCCTTGCCATATCCTCCAGGGACCTGTTCTTCCTTTCAACCACACCATTTTGTTTGGGAGTCCTTGGTGCAGAGAAGTTATGATCTATGTTGTTCTTTGCACAGTACTCAGAAAATTTTGAGTTTTCAAACTTAATTCCATGATCAGATCTGATGCTAATGATCTCTAGACTTAACCTTTTCCGCACTACACCAGCCCAGTCTTTAAAGCTGTCAAAAGCTTCATCTTTAGATGCCAAGAACAATGTCCATGTGTACCTAGAGTAGTCATTAAGTATCACGAACACGAATCTCTTTCCTCATCTACTCCTGACTCTCATAGGTCCACACAGATCTATATGCAATAGTTCCAGTGGCTTTGATGTACTTACCACCTTTTTGGATTTAAAGGATGATTTCACATGCTTCTCCCTTACACACGCATCACACATTTTTATGTTTTCAAATCTCTTGCTTGGCAATCCACGCACCAGCTCCTTCGATACAAGCTTGTTCAGTTGTGAGAGACTTGTATGACCCATTCTTTTGTGCCACAACTGAGAGTCACTTTCTTGCACATTCAGGCATGGTAGGTTATTTTCAGGTAGTGACTTCAGTGATGCTTTGTATACATTGTTCACCCTCTTTCCTTCCATGACAATTTCTCCACTCTGTAGGTTCTTCACAATACATCCTACAGACGAGAAACTCATTTCGTTACCTCTATCACATAGTTGGGAGATGCTCAGCAAATTGTGTCTGAGACCGTCAACACAGTAAACATTTTCAATTGCATGGTCCAGAGTTCTCCCAATCTTTCCAATTCCCACGATTTGACCACTTTTTCCTCCTTCGAAGGCCACACTGACTCCTTGAAATGTTGCGAGTGAGAGAAAATTTCTTCTATCTCATGTCATGTGCCTTGAACAACTACTATCAAGAATCCATCTTGGGTTGTTCTCCCTCACTCCAGCCTACAAAACAAATTAGAGGTTAGTCTTAGGAACCCAGACAAGCTTGGGTCCCTTCTTACGAGAGAATGGATAAATCAGATCATGTCTAGCCTATTTAGGTAGAACACTTCTTTTATTCTTGGCCTTTGCCTTGCTGACATTCATGCACTTTTGTTTAACATGTCCAGTTTCACCACAAAAGGTACACAACATGTTGCAATGCAACCCTACATACTTGCTCTTAGGGTTATATGGAGGCAATGGTTTCTTGAATCCTAACCCTTGTTTTCTTTTGTTTTGATTTTCAAGAACCCAGTTCATTGCCTCCGATGATTTATTCCATTTAGTCAGTCTAGTGAGCTTAAAGTTTGATTTTTCGACCTTTTGATTTAAAATCCTGTTCTTTTCAGATTCTTGATACAAAATCTCATTAGCTATTTTCAGTTCATTTTCCAGAAAGGTTTGAACTCACTTATTACTTGTTACCATTTACACTCTCTCTTAACTGATTGCATTCCAATTCTAGTTCAGTGATCTTAGAGTTTGACACAAGAGTCTGCCCTTTTAAGACGGCATTGATTTCTTCGAGTTCAATGTTCTGTTCTAGGAGGCTCTTGTGCTTGGTTCTAAGATCACTTAGCTCTTCAGTTAATTTATCCTTTTCAAGTTTCTCCTTTTCATAACCCTCAATCAAAGTGCCAGTGATTAGAATCAGGTTTTCAGAAGAGTATGTATGTAAAGTTTCCTTAAGATCAGATAGACATTCCTCTGCTGAATGAGCAGCTTTAGCTCCATCAGTTGCCATGAGGGCGGAGTCCTTCTTTTGGTTGTCATCTGTGTATGACTCCTTCAGTCTTTCCTAGATTTCCTTGGCAGGCTTACATTCAAGTATCTTTGCAAGCATATCATAGGTAAGTCCTCTCCTCAGGTACCATTCAGCCTTGGAATTTTCCTGTAACCAGTCTAGGTCTTGAGGATCTAGTTCTTCCACCTTCTTTGGCACTAAAACTCCATTTGTTGCTCTCTTTACAGGGACATGAGGTCCTCTCTTCACGATCAGCCACAAACTATTGTCAGTTGCTTGCAAGAAAGTCTTCATCTGTTTCTTCCAGTTCTTGTAGTGGGTCTCGTTGAACACAGATGGCCTTGACGGATCTCTCCCTCCTCTAAACTCTCGAGGGTCTTCTTCATCAGAACTGATGTCTGTCATACCCATTAGTGTTAGTGGTGAATCATCTTCAGATTCCTTTTCATGATCGAATTCACTATCAGTTGGTCCCCATGTAGCATATAAAGCTTCCTTCTTCTTTCTCCTTTCTGCTCTGAAGTTTGGAGGCCGTCTTGACTTCTGCTTATCTTTGTCATTTTCCTTTGACGTCTCCTTTTCCTTATCCTTAGATGCTCTATTTTTCATCCACTCTATTTCCCACATAGGACAATCCATGACAGCGTGATCCTTTTTGAAGCACTTAAAGCATCCTGAATAATCCGGACTGTCAACTATGTTCTTCCTGCCAGAATTCTCCTTGCCACTTCTTTTGAATCCTTTGAATCTTCCCAAGTTAAGCTTCTGTCTTAGAGCACTAACTATTGTTGCTCAACTGATTGAAGATCAACATATTCATTGGTTTCATCAGTTGCTTCAAGCGCAAGGGTCTTGTCTTTCTTTACAGCTGGTTTAGCTTTTGAGTCCTTCATCATCTCATGAGTTTTCAAGCTACCAACCAGTTCTTCAAGTTTGATGGATCTGAGAAGTTTGGACTCAATGATGGCGGTCATCTTAGGCTCCCATGCTTCAGGAAGCACATTCAGAATTTTATCAACCATCTCTATTTCAGGCAATTCCATATCCAGGGATCTCATCTCATTAGTAATGATGGTCAACCTGGTCATCATATTCTGAATTAATTCCTTCTCGCCCATAGAGAATAGTTCAAATTGTCTCTTCAGCATTCTTCTCTTTGAGTCCTTTACTTCTGTGGTTCCTTCATGCGCAACCTGCAGAGCATCCCAGATTTCCTTAACTGTCTTATAAGATGATACTCTATTGAACTCCTCAGGACCAAGACCACAAATGACCAGACGTTTGGCTTTGTGATTCTTTTCAATCATCTTATAATCCGTCTCATTGAACTCGTCTTTCGGTTTAGGTTCTTGCTTAGCAGTGGCTCCTTCACCAACTATTTTAGTGGGGATCAGGTTTCCTTAAGATACCATAAGCCAGAGTTGATGGTCTTCAGCACATATGTAATTTTCCATCTTGTTCTTCCACCACGCATAGTATTGCCCATTAAACTGTGGGGGCCTCTGAACTGATTGTCCTTCAGTGATAGTAGGTGGTGCACTCATGATTCTGATCCTTCTCAAGGTGTTATCCTCACACGAGAAGACCTGCTCTAATACCACTTGTTATAATCTATGCACCTCCTAAAGACACTAGAAGAGGGGTTGAATAGTGTCTACCAATTTTCGTTTCAAGAACCTGGTTCTTCTTAATGTAGACCCTGGTTCTCGCCTTCGCAATTCTGCTGTTACAACCACTGCAACACACCACAAGCACACACACAGAGAACACAAGGATTTTACGTGGAAAACGCCTTGCTCAAGGGAGAAAAACCACGACCCACACTCTGGGATTTGAGAACTGAATCCACTAACACAATGAGCAAGTTTCTGATTACAAACTCTGTAACCAAGGGGCTACACTCTAGACCCTAATCACTACTCAAAGCTAAACTCTAGCTTTTCAAGTAATTTCGCACGAGTTCACCTAATACATATGCTTCTATAACAAGCCAATAGGTAAAAACAATGAAAGCTCAAACTAAGACAACTTACAACTCAATGAACCTAGACAGAATATCTAGACTCAATCAACTCACGCACACCAGTTGTCTTCTTCAGTTTACTCACGTAGAAAGATGCTAGATCGCCTTTGTATTCTCTCAACTCTCTATTTGTGAATAACTGCTTTACGGCTGTATCAACTACTTGTATTTATATGGGCCTTGTAACCCTAGTTGAGTCCTACAAGGAATCCTTGTAATTATGGTAAGACAGAATTCCTAGTAACTCTTTTCCTTGTTGAAGTCCAACTCATTTTCACACTTCGAAGACACAACCTGGGCACCGCCTCTTTTAGTCTAACTAGGATGCATATTCATTCACGCGCCACTATTCCTAGTTCCGCAGGGATTTGCAACCCGCAACTCTTTTCGATCGGTCGTGCCCTTCTTTACAAAGACTAGGTTCTTCTCTAAGACCTCTGAGTCCTTTACGTTTGTCATTCTTCAAAACCAGCACTCAACAATCATAACAAGTGAAGAGATGTAATACCTGTCTGTACCTGTATTAAGTACTCCTACTACTACTAATCATACAATGATATATACCACCTTAGTATTAATAATATAGTCGTTATTATTAAAAAAAAAAGAGAGAGAGAGAGAGAGAGAGAGAGAGAGACTAGTGAATAGAGATTTAGTAGGGTTGCCATTGATTATATTGTTGCACAAAGAAAAGTAAAATTTTGAGTAAATTTTACGAGTCCATTAGCATGGACTCCTATTATACGGAGCGACAATAGGTTTGGGACGTCCCGTCAATTTCCTTTCCTTTTCGTTCACCGACCCAGTCTCTATTTCCCAAAAAAGAGAAAAAAACTGTGAGCTAAGCTCCCATTTATTTAGAGTAAAGTTCACTAAATTCCCTTAACTTTTTGGATTTGAAAAATAATATTCTCTTCACTTTTGAAAGGGATAGTAAACCTCATTAATCTTTTAAAATCAACTGTTAAAAATGAGTTTATTATTTGTATGTATTTTTAAAAAGTAAACAACAAACATATATTTTCTGCACGATTAAATATATTAAAGAAGTATTATATAAATATTTAAAATTTTAGATCTCATTTTACTCCTTTAATTTTGTCTTTGATTTAAGAAAGTCATTTATTTTATAGATTTTCTTTTTTTGTAGAACTTCAAAATTTAATTATAATTATTGTAACAACTGAAAATTAACGTAACTAGGGTGATAATTTTCCACAAAATAATTTTCTATTTTACGTCATCGTTACATATTGTATGGTTTAGTTACTTCTAAATATTTTGTTAGTAATCATAACAAAAATAAAAATTAAAAATTTTGACTATTCTTATAATTTGAAGGTGATGACATGATATTTCATAATTTTAAAAAACCTTAAAATATTAATATAAATATAATTTTTATTTCATACAGAAGATAAATTTGGGTATTATTATTCCTTATATAAAAATTTATGGCAGTTAGATGAAATTTAATTGATGTATTTATATACAATAATCAGAATACTTTCAGGTACTCAATGTAATTAATTATTAATAAAATAATAATAATTATTATTTGAAAAAGCTAGTTTTGATCTTTAGAAAATACATGCAAAGATCAACTCATTTTTTACCATTGATTTATGATCAAAGGGGTTTACCGTTTCATTCAATTGGTGAAGGAGGTATTGTCCCCAAAAACCATAAAGTTGAGGGGGAAAAGTGTTATTTACTCCCAAACCTATAAGGTTGAGGGGGATAAGTGTTATTTACTCGTTTGTTTATACAACTTGGGAGGCCTTTTTTCAAATAATACTTCAAAAATTTGTTTGTGTATAGAAATTTTCCAAATTTTGGAAACAAAATCTTCAAATCTCCAAAAACTGGTGTCAAGCAATGTTTGGGAATTTTTGAAAAAAAAAATATTTTCTCACTCACAAAACTTCATTTTTCTTTTAAAGTGAAGTGTATATCCAAACACAACTTTAAGTTTTAAAAATTATTTTTCAACTCAACTTCAAAAACTCATTTTTCAAGTTTCAACCAAATCTATGTCCAAACGCTAGCTAAATTTCCTATACTCCATCCATCTCATTTTATTTGTTGTGTTTGTATTTTGCATGCCTCTTTAAAAAAAATTATTAATAAGGAGAGTTTTCTACCATATTCATTTTTCATAAATAAATATTCATTCTAGTTTTTATATCAAGATCAATTAATACTAAGGACAAAATTCTATCTTGATATTCTAAATAAAACATATATTGAGACAAACAATTAAAATATTAGTATTATTAATACAAAATTCTACCATTAAATCTTGTAAGAACTAAAAAAGAACCAGACAAATTTATTACAAGTTTGAAAGTTAAATATGTTTTATGACCGACTAAGTTAAGCTGAAACAGACCCATTCAGGAACAAGAAAATACCATCGCGGTTTTATGTTCACTGAGATTGTACCTCCTCCGTGAAAAAATTATATTGTAAAATGAGATAAATCATTTGATCATATACACATTATTAACCTCAAGTGAAGAAGCTAGTGTGGTGGTTAAGAGGGCTATTTAGGGCACAAGTTCAATTTGACATTATGATATATGTTTTGAATCTTCTTGCATAACCAAAGGTTTATATGAACTAGCTGTTTCTTACCTGAGTATTCTCAAGAACATTATAATGCTTGCTAGTAGGTTTTAAATACTAATTTCCTTTCATTAGCAATTACATTTTCCAATTTTCCACCTTCTTCATGCGGAATCCAAAATGTTAAACTTGAAGTAGTAATTCATAGACAAGGTTGCACTTAAGGTATGTAACACACAGCAAAACTGGCATTAGTTTGCTTTTAGGCACAAAACTGCCCTCACCATTACTTAACTGAACAAAAAATGTCCGATGTTATAAGTAAAAGGAACTGTAACGATAATCATATCCTATGTCACATGAATATGAAGGGGTGAGGCCTTTGCCAACACATCTAAAAGCAAACTGAGGACACATTTAGCTATATTTTCAATAAGCCGAGGGCATTTTTGCTTTATTCTCATAGTTTAGGCGAAATTCAACCCTTTTCGGTAAAAAAGAAAAAACCTTTTAAACATGAAAATAGCTGAGTTGGATTTCTGTTAACTTACAAGTCATTTTTGGTCTAGGTGAGCAACTGTTAGGGAAGTTTTGTTAAAGTAAATGGGGAATATTTTTGCTTTATTTCCAATAGTGCGTCATTTTCCGTTTTATTAAAACAAAAGACATTGAAAGAGAGTTTCTCAACTACATTTGTACTGCTCTTGCCTTTAAAACAAAAAATATGGAAAAAAAATGCTTTTTCAAATAGTTCGAAAAACCCTTGAAACAAATAATTAATTTGTACAAAAAATAAAAAGAAGAAGAAAACAATTAGTTTTTGCAAGAATTGTTCGAACAAAAATCTGATGCAACAACGTTTATAATGCAGGAACATATTGTCATAATTCGTTAGTAAGTTTTGTGAAATATCTTTCCCTCATAGTGATGTTCAAAAAGGAATTTCTGAATCTTATACAATATGTACTTTATATGCGTTGTTATACTTTTTTTTATAAATACTTTCTATCTGAATAACCAAATTTTACACCTTAATTTGATAGGTGCACTGTGCACGTATTGTTTTTATCAAATATTGTTTAGCTCGACTGAGCCCTGAGACTCAAATTAGACTCATTAAGGACTGTGCTACGGAATTTTACCTTTTAGCTTTGAACCACACTGCAACTAAGCACAAAACTCCGACTCCACTTCACTAGGATCTACCCCCTCAGGACCATTTCCTTCTGCAGACTGATGGTGCTGTCAACACGACAACCCGCAGGATAGGCTTTGGGGGGAGGGGGGTGCAGGACAGTCAAGGACACTGGATCCTAGGTTTCGCTGGAAGCTCAGGACTGGTTTCTTCTATCCAAGCTGTAACTTCTTGCTTTACTCCATGGCATCCATTTACTTCTGCAACGGCAGTTCCACCCACTTATCATTAAATTAGATGCCACTTCTGTTATTGCCATGCTAAATTCCACTCATACGGTCATACCCCTATTTTAACTAACATTGTTTCAGATTACTTGCTTCGCGAGCTGGGTGGCCCTCCAGTATACCGTACATACAGGGATCAGAATCGAGTGGCATATAGTTTGGCAAATTTTGTGACTCCTTTGGATGCCTCCAATCCGCTTATGTTTTTTAAAGAACCGCCAGATTTTCTGAGCAGCCTTTTGGCACATGACTCCGCTGGCGGCACTATCATTAGAGATACTAGTATAATACCCGCGCGATGCGCGGACGATAACATAAAATATAATTTGATAAAATTATGATGTAGCTTAAATTTAATGATCACTTTATTTCTTAGTGAGAGGTACGTAATAACAAAAAAAATTTAAAAGTAATGAAATTAAAAGTAAATTGCATGTTCAATAACTTAGTATAACGTTAAACAATGTTATTGCAAGGACAACAAACTTATATGTACCAGAAAAAGTTAATGTATAAAAAAAATATCAAATCTCAATCGATTGTGAAAGTAATTAATAGTTCAAAAACTAATATTTAAACATGGAGAAGAAGCAAAATACTATTTTCATAAATTTTGCTCCTAACAAATATACATAAATAACAATTATGTAATTTACAAAAATAAAAATAATAGTGAAGATGTTGAATAACTCAATTCGACATCTTTTGATAAATACAATAGCCTTTCAAATCATATCCTCGTGAAGCATACCCTTATAAGAAAATGACTCAAGAGACCCAAACGCATCTTCTACAATGGAGCTCCATTTTTTTCTTCACATTCTTGGTCCTTTGTACTCTAATTTGTGAAGAACAATTCATCAAGTAAATTCAACCGTTAAGAAAACCACGCACCAAAGTGCTATATTAGAGTAAAATAAATTGAAAGAAATTAATTATGAAATTTTCAGTTGGAGCAGTCACAAAATTAAAATAAAAAATACAAGAAATAGTCAAAACTCCATGACATTAAGATTTTTGAACAACCACAATCCTTGTCCTTTGTCTTTTTTTTTTTTTTTTTTTTTGGCATTACCAGTGCAAATTGGGGCTTACTAACAATTATTATAAAGAGTAAAGAGTTAAAAGAATATTTCCTATGTTGTTCAACCAAACAGAAAATCTCTCTATACCAAAATTACAGAAATATTTATACCGATGATACAGACAAAAAAGGAAAAAAGAAGGATTAGAATATCATCTTGGGTGATTAAATAGAATAATTACATGTACATCTATAGGCACCAGTATACGATTATGATTCTCAACATTGCATAAATCCCTCATTTTGTATCAATTTGACGAAACTTACGATATCTGAATTTCCAGAATATTATATTAATTCTGATAAAGTTAACCAAAAAGTCATTCTAAAATAAAAAGAATTGTACCCAATTTTTTTTCTTCAAAGATTTGATTATAAGAACGTGAGCGTTCCAAAAGTCAATAGTTTCATTGCATCAAGATTATCGCTGTTTAGTTCTCTCAACTAAGATGGTTGTCATCCACAAACAAAACAATTTGAACGTAACAAAGTATGATTAAGCTTCTAAGCTCAAAAGCCAAGAAAATAAAACTGCATGTACAGTTCAAGCAATATCAGCTATTGCGACAAAATAGTCATTTTGAGGTTTCAATAAAAAAAAAATAGAAAAAATGAGAACTCACCTCATCAGATCTTCGAGGATATAGAATCAAAGAATATAATCTTCCATTGCAGAATCTTCAAAGATCAATTATGGTAGATAACCTTGCAAACAAAAACTTTACATATTAATAAATGCTGATGCCACTCGATGTTCCTTAAATCAAAAATTTATAAGTGCAGATTTCGAGCCCGATTGCGTGAGTTTAAAAGTGACTTATAAGCTTATAAATACATTAGCAAATATTTGATAACTTAAAAATTTGTAGGCTTATAAGCACTTATGTGCTTAAAAAAGTCGAAAACCAATTCTAACTTCTCAAAAAGTGGCTTATAAGTCACTTAAAAAAATACTTATAAGCCCACCCAAGCAGTCGAAATAGATTTAGTATATACACAAATTCCACAAAATAAAAAGTAAGCTTTGTATTTTTACTTTTTTTGGAGAACATGAATGTAAAGCAATATGAATTATAATGATAAAGCTTTAAATAGGAAATCCATTTCAAATTCAAAATCCTCAATCGGTTAAGATTTTAATTGTATAAATACAAATTCTAACAACAGTGTGAAAAGAAGGAGCCATAGAATACCCATATCACGTATTTCCTCATCCTTATCGTACGCATTACAATTACTGCCACCCTCGAAATTGGGTTGGATGAGCCCACTCTGCAAGATTTTATTCTCAGTTCCAAGGATAGCTTTGAAATTGAATATAATACCCACATAATGAACTTAATATACCAAAAATGTGCCCATATAATAAACTGAATATACTAACATGAAAAATATTAATCAAATACTTGTCACAAAAAAAAAAAAAAAAAAAAAAAAAAAGAGCAAAACTTGCATAATGTAACTATCACTCGTATGGTTGAAGTACTTATTGATTGTTTTGCAGCGCATTCAGAAACGGTATAAATATTTTGACATTTCAATATCTGAAGTTGATCCATAAACCAAACAACCATGTGAAAAAATTAAATAAATGTAACGACCGACAAAACTTAATGAAATAAAGGCAGAGAGAATTACCACCAAAACATATAAAAGATTAGGGAAAATTTACAATTTATAACAACCAAAAGGAACACCAAAACGGGCATGTATGGTTTAAACTTGGAAATTTAATCTGCAAATGAATCGGTTCACATGCCCCTAAGCTACTTTCATATAGCATTGGATAAATACATAAATTGCCTTAATAGAGAAATCTAACAATTGCATAAATATAAATCATTCAACATGATACAATCCCAATTAACTTAACTTGGGCTATATGCATCTTCTATTATCTTTATTGATCTATTTTGTTCTAAAAGGTTTCAAGAGTATTCATAGATTATACTTATTCTACAAAAACTACCTAGCCACTCATAATCTACCGATTTAAGAAAACATGTGCAGTTTATAACAACAAAATAGTTAGAAGATACAACGGTATCTAAAATAAAGTTCAGAAATAATTGGAAACAAAATACAGATATGGAAAAAGTGAGAATAAAGATGAATTGAGATTACCTATCACTTGTTTCCTTTCAGTTTTCTCTATGCCCACTGACTTGATACCTTTTCATATTGTAACAAAAAAGTTTCAAAATATATTATAAGCTTTCTTCTTAGTTTCAAAATATATGAGAGGCAATGTAAACATTTGTGTTGAAAGACAATAATATTAATCATACCAGGCCTCCAAAATTTTGTCCGTTTCTTCTTCCTATATGTTCCTGAAAGATATCCCAAAAAATCTCAGTTTAGAAAAGGGAAGAAAATGAAATGTGTTCTTTGCAAAGGAGAAAAACAAAATGGTAAAAATCAGTTTCTGCATATATATCTGATATTAAGAAGGAGACATATAGAAAAACTGACTTTCAGTTGTAAAGTGTGTGCACGTGGGCTTAATTATAGCTTTTTTGATAAACTCAAAAATTTTAAAATAAATTACCCTACAGATATTAACCGTAACTTTTACATACAAATGTTTTTTTTTTTAATTTAAACTTTAAAAAAATATTTAATTATCTTTTAGTTCAAATTGAATTGGACTCTAAAGCAACGTAGGAGAATTTTAAATAAGATAGATAATTGTTGAGAAGACTTTCCCTCGGATAATTTGGATATATTTTAATTTAAATTCAAATTTTAAAATTAATTAAACCTAACTAAAGTGTAACTAATTTATCTATATTAGCCAAGTGGCTTTAATGAAACTGAAATGAAACCACGTTCTCTTTTCCTCTCCTAAAATGAAACCACGTTCTTTTTTTTTTTTTTCAATCTAATACCACGTTCTTTGAACAACTTTTCATCCACAAAAAATGGGAAAACTGCATTGTTTAGATTACCATACAGATTTTAAATTTAATTTCTCACAATTATTCTTAAAATTTCAATTCAAATATCAAAAATATCTAAAGTAACTACACCTAACTAAAAAATAACTTATTCATCTAAAATTTTCAAGTGGCTTCCTGCTATTTTGACACTTGGCTACTTTCCATAGGCTTACTACACTCCTTTTAATATAATATAAATATAGATATAGATGATAAAGTACAAAAAAAAAGGATAGTTATAAAAATTCAATACAAATTATAAAAGCACGGCATTTTATTCGTAACAAAAATTCTTAATTACATATTTCAAAGATCAGATTCCTATATTGTAAGACATCTATATTTTTGGAATATATAGTCAATTCATGTGCTCCATTATTTAAATTTAATTTGAAATGATTTCTATCCTTATCATAATTTGGTCTTATCTTTTTTTTACGGGAGATTTTATATGAGGAGTCTAACATGAGCAAAACTACTTAACCGAATGGAAGCAGTTTCCTCCTATGAAATATACAAATTGTTTTTATTTTTTTTTAATTTAAATTTAAAACTAAAACACATAAAATTTAAAAACTAATTACCAACTAAATCACCTAATTTAACCATATTGTCCTAAACCCTAACACATGGCTTGTTTTTATTTTGACACTTGGCTAAGTATTAATGGCTACAACACTCCTTTTAATATATATATAGATTAACACTACTAATACTAGTATTGTTTGTAGTAATAGTGGCATCCCTGTATTCTTCGGCTAGTATAATATATTACTATCTTTCACACAAAAAATTTTACTTTCCTGAATTTTTAACTAAAGTGAGTTTTGGAGAAGCACTCAATTTTCCAATGCACTACACTTTCAAAGATGACTTTGGTGCATTTAGTTTTATGCCATTAAACACGCTCGCTTTTGGCGTAGTCGGGAGGACATTAGTAAATTAAATCTATGATGCCTTTTTATTTAATTGATAATCGAGATAATAGAGATAATCTTTTTATATGAATATACATAAAATATTGTGATTTTTACCCCACATAAACATTCATAAATAATAATAACTTTTCCTAAACACATTTTACCCTTCCTTTCTTTCCATAGCCATTTAATATAATTTCTGAATTTTTTGTTAAGCTTTAATAAATATTTCATATTCATAATATCTAATAATAAAGTGCCCCCAATTAAGCCTTAAGTGTAGGGATTACTACTAACTAGGATAGTTACATATTTAAATTCCTAATAACAAGACTAATGCACATGATTGTGCGTGTTTAGATTTTTTTTTTTTTTTTTTTTTTTTTTTTGCATTTCTTTTCCTAGTACATTTTCGTTTGATTTGAAATGTAGGTGTTGAATATTTTGGCATATTTCAATCGTTAAATAGAATTAAGTATATATTTTAACTATACATATTACAGATTTATGTATATTTAATATGTATTCACTTAATATTTAATAGATATTTCTTATATTTATGATGTATTGATATATTATTCACGATTATTATATGTTTACATATTAACATGATAGTGACATGTATTCATTTTATATTATGTACATCTTTTCTATATTTACAATGTATTCATATGTTATTCACGATAATTCTATATTTACATAATATTAACATGATATGTAGTAAATATTTTAATACATATTCATTTATTATGTATCCCATATTCATTTATTCACATTATATGTGCTATAATTGCTTCTGTATGATAGGATTAAAATGTATGATAGGATGAAAATTTAAAAGATTGAATAATAAATTATTATTAAGGTAAAATATGATTGTCTATAACTATATGTGTCCTAAAATAAAGCCACTAATTTATTGAAGAGAGATAGAGTTTGTTGTTAGTTGGCAATATCCTAAAATAATATCTTCCTTAGTTATAGCTATAAATCTCTATTGTTTTTAGCAAAAATTCATTAAAATTCAGCCAATCATGCTTAATATTATGGCTAGTTATTGTTTAGACTGGATAAAAGTAATTTATAGTAAATGGGTGGCTATTTATATTTTTATCCCAAAAACATTATTTCTATGCTAAGTGGTGGAAACAGAGACCAGAGATGAGGCAAAAAAGATTAAAAAAAAAAAAACCACGTATAATGTAGTTTTGCATTTTGACGAAAAGAATGGGAAGCACTTCACTCCGTGAGAAGGGTTTCAAAAGTAGTTAGTAGGAGTAGTAAATACATATCAAAAGACTCTCTTTATCCAAACTACTTGTGACGGGGTCAGTGCTCCAAATAGTCCAAACTGGAAGAGCCATAATTACAAAACAAAAGTCATTCCCATCTAAGTGAATGCGTGAAAAAATAAAGCTAAAAAAAAGAGAAAAAAAAAAAGAAGGGCAACCAACACTTTGTTAGTACTCATCCCGTTCCAAAATGGTTGTCATAGTTTCCTTATTAGTCCGTTTCAAAAAGAATAACACAATTCTTAATTTGAAAACATTTTTCAGTTGAAACTACTACTTTACCCTTAATGAAATGCTTTATAGCCACATATTTATGTATGACTTATTTTGGACCACAAGTTTTAAAAGTCTTACCATATTTCTTAAACTCCGCTCCAAGTCAAACTATGACAACCATTTTGGAATGGAGAGAGTAATTCAGGAGAATGCATAAGGGGCCATTTGTTTTTATTAAGATTAAGAGGCCTGAATCTGAATGCGCATCTAAATATTAAGATGCTGTCTCTGGACCTGAATATTGAATCATTAAGACTGTTTGTTTTTTCAACATCTGAATGTATTTAATTTTTTTATTTGAATAAAATAACATATAATTCAAATAAAATAGTAATTAAATATGAATAAGCAACTACAAAATATTCAAATCAATATCTAATATTTTCCTAAAGAAGAACCAACGTCTAACATTCAAGAAATAGAAAAAAAAAATTCAAATAACTAAAATATAAAATTTTCAAATTTATTCATCTTTGCATAAGTTGATTTGCAAGTTGCTCGCGTAAGTTGTTCATCATTTGTGAATTTTCAGCTGTCCAACTTGGTCCATTTGTTTCATCTAATACAAGAACGTTAAAAAAGTTTTAAGAACAGATATGTAGTAGACAAAAAGATGAAGTATTTATAAAGAGAATCTTACCAGTTTAGGTTGAAGATATTTGATTATACCCTTTGATAATCCAAGAGAGAGTGAAGCTTGTGAAAAAATATATGAGAGAGAGTTCTGAACTTTGCAGATAAATAAAAGTTGGTGGAAAATTAGTTCCGTAAAAAAAAAAGCAGTTCCTAAAAAAGTGGCGTACAAAAAAGCAAAGCTGAATGGGATACAGATACTTGCATCCATCTTTTTAGGGCAGAGGGTAGTAAGAGGTATTCAGTACTTATTTAAAAAAAAAACAAATAAACTTAATGGGTCCAAATCTGTCCAATTCAAATTAAGAGCCCCATTAAGTGCAAACAAATGGGCCTAAGTGTATTAAAGACAATGATCACTTGCTAATTAAAGAAATATATTCCCTTGGAGCAGTATATCACTATATTTCTCAATTACAAGATCTTTTAAAGCTAAATAAACAATGGATATGTTAAGACCTACAAAAGACGGGCAAAGGTACAAAGCTTAATGCATGCTAGACAAAGGAGCCCCAGAAGAAGCATTGCACCCAAACAAACTGCAATAATGAGAAGCGAAATAATAAGGCGGCCACGAAGCTCATTGATTTTGCTACCACTATTATTTGAAGTTGAGCCGTTGGAGGGTGACGAACGTTCATTCTCATTAGAAAGAGTAATGTCAACCTTTCAGGTCACGAGGTGATTGAGAATCTTTAAGCAATTGTTTTGCATCTTCATTAAGATGCAAAGTTAAAGGAGTTAATAATGTGAGTTTGGTAATAACACCAGGGGATGATAGTTTTGGAGGAGTAACTGATAATTTTCTGATGGCGAGTGTGGTAGAAGGGAAAAATATGTTGGGAAGAAACCAAGCAATAACAATAATTGCACGATGAGGTAAAATCAGAAGGAATATCCAAGTCTAAACTTCCTACACTATTTGAACGTGAGGAGAAAACTAAGTGAAACACAAATGATAACGAGGGCATCCACCAACAACAATAAATAGCAAGCAAAGTAATCAACACAAGAGACACCAATTTTTACGTGGAAATCTCCTTCAATGTGAAGAGGTAAAAAACCACGAGACCAAAGTCCACTAAAGCTCTACAAAATCAACAACAAGAGTTACAAATATTATCCAAAATGGCTACACAACAAGTACCAAATACGAAGCAACAATACATAAACCAAAGCATCAAAACTAGAGAAGAAAAATCGCAGCTACTGTTCACGAGCCAAAATCTAGGGCTACGGAACCCAAATCGACCACCGTCAGTTCTCAATCAAAGATTAAGATGAGAAAAATGTGCTGCCCAAAAATCAGCTTAATCAGACTAGAAACGAAGCAGGAATCGCCTTTCAAAATTGGCTGTTGTGGCTGAAACTGTGCAAAAAATCGGCTCTCTCTCTCTCTCACACTTTTTCTCTCAATAGGCTGCGGTAAAAATGCTCTTGTCCCCATAAAATCATACCTAACTTAGCCTTTTATATGTGTGATATTAGTGAGCTTAGGGCATGTAGTGGGCTGGTCCGAAAGTGGGTTTTAATTTATCTACATAGAAAGAGCAAAATGACCCAAAACCCAACAATTCTTCCCCTCCCGACTATGTGGAGGAGACCGCCATCCCGACGATCATACAACACTCTTCAAACTTGCCTCTTAGCAAAGATTTAGTAAGCATGTCTGAACCATTGTCATTAGTGTGGATCTTCTCAAGTGAAAGCAACTTAGCATCCAACACATCCCGAATCCAATGGTACCTCACATCAATATGCTTCGACCTACCATGAACAGTAGAATTCTTGCCAAGATGAGTAGTACTCTGACTATCACAATAAAGAACATACTTCTTCTGAGCAAAGCCAATTTCCTTTAAGAATTGCTTCATCCAAAACAACTCTTTACAACCTTCAACGGCAGCAATAAGCTCGGCTTCTGTAGTAGATAGAGCAACACATTTTTGCTAAATTTCCAAGACACAGCTCCCCCTGCATAAATAATCAAGTAGCCAGAAGTAGACTTACGAGTATAACACTACAAGAAATATGACCTTTAACGAGGGGAAATATGGTCGTTAAAAGTGTAAATCCGGTCGTTATATGCCAATAACGACCATATAAAATCCGGTCGTCGCCGGTCATTATAGGCTCTCACGTTAAAAGTTTAACGATCAGATTTTGATTCGGTCGCTAAATACTCTTTTACGACCGTACAATATCCGGTCGTTGTTTTCATTTTAACGGCCAACAATCCCCTTCGTTAATATCAAATCCAGTCGTTAATACTTATTAATTGACAGCCAAAAATTTGGTCATTTGCGAATTTTATGACCGGAATGCCTTTCGTTAATTGTACGTCACTATGAACAAAAAGAAAATTTAACGACCGCATTTCCCTTTGCTAATTTGAAATTATAATAATAGATATTCATATACATTTATATTTTTTTTCGGTGATTATTGAATATAATCATTATTTTTTATGCTTTCACACGTATATACGCAAATTCAAAAATATACTAAATAATCAACAAACATATAATTTCATTGATAATTACTAAGAAATAAAATATCACATTACTAAAACAATATACCATTTAAATTGTATGATATTATGACTCCTAAAAGAGAAAATTTGAAGCCTATCTACAAACAGTACCCCCTAAGAAATTCAAAAACATCTTCTACTTCAATTTCTCTGCACTTTCTTCGAGGACACATTCTTCAGCATTTGAATTCTGCATCTGTAAAAAAGACTAAATTGTAGTTAGTTTAGTAACTTCTATTAGCTACTTCGTTAAAAGGAAAAATTACATGTTTATTGCAAACATTTTACTAAAATGTTGTGAGCAAAAAGAGCAGGGGATAAAGTATAGCAAGACCCCATTTTTAGACAAAGAATCTTGACGTTTGAAAACAAATATGCTATTGGGCAGCTAGTTGATTCACACTAGGGGTGGGCGTTCGATTTTTCGGTTCGGTTTTTTGAAACTTCGGTTCGGTATTTCGGTCTTCGGTTCGGTTTGAAGTATAGAAAAACCCGTATTTTTTATATTTCGGTTCGGTTCGGTTTTTTAGTTCGGTACTTCGGTTCGGTACATCGGTGTTTCGGTTTAAACCAAAGTTTATGGCCAAAAAAAATCCGAAAACAGCAGCGTTTCAGCACCAAAAAACAGCAGCGAAACAGTAGCGTTTCTGCTACGTTTCAGCAGAAAAACAGTAGCGTTTCAGCACCAAAAAAACTGCAGAAAAACAGCAGCGTTTCAGCAGAAAAACAGCAGCGTTTTAGCACCAAAAAAACTGCAGAAAAACAGCAGTGTTTCAGCAGAAAAACAGCAGCGTTTCAGCTGCATTTCAGCACAAAAAAACTGCAGTATCACCCATATGTTCTGTTAATTTAGGCATCACAAGTTCACAATATTAGAAATAGCATAAATCTGACCATCAGGTCCATTGGACTTTTCAGCAGAGGTATAAGACCAAATAAATCCTAAACAATTTTCATTTCAAGTTCCACCAAAGCTACAGTACATAATGCTGCCATTGCCCATTGCCATTCCCATTCCCATTCAAGACCAATCATCAGAGGAAACCAGTTCTGATAGCTGATATAAATGCAGAGGAAACCAATTCTGATAGAACTCCTCTGCAAACCACAGTGTAACATACAGAGTAATGGCATATGCTAATCCACTGTTCAGTTTGGGAGCTTAATGTGATTCAATATTTTAAATTTAGTGAGTGTGGAACACCCCAACCCGTTACTCTTTTACGCGCTCCATTTATCAAGCAGAAAGAACAAACGGAAAAGAATGGAAAGATCTTGTAGGGAAGTTACAAGTAAGAAATTTGTAGAGCGCCACCAGTTTAGTTTACTCTGATTCTTTCTATTAGTTAAATTTCTGGAGCTTAGTTTAGAAGCATGTTCAACAGTCTATTTCTTCTGATAAGATTGCAAATGCTAATTGACATGTAGCTCTTAACATGGTTTACTTTGACATCTGACTGGATGCTATGTAACGAAGAAACGAGCAGAGAAGAAACAAACTGCAGTTAAAAAGAGAAGAAACAAACCTCGAAAAGAAACTTCAATCGGACTGGAGAAGAAGAGAAGAGAACCTCGAAGAGAGACTTCGATCGGACTGATCACTGACGGACTGGTTCGATTTTGTGTTCGATTTTGGACTGAAGAGAAGAGAACCAGGAACCTCACTATTTTGAGTTTTGAGTTTTGAGCGGTTGTTTTGTGATTGTGAGGGAAAATAGGGTTTTGGTAATTTAGGAATTTAAAATATATGTTTAATTATTTATAAATAATTTCGGGTTTTTCGGGTCCCGAAATTCCAAAAACTCGAAACCGAAAACCGAACCGAAAAATCGAAATTTCAAAATTTCTGGACCGAACCGAACCGAAAAACCGAACCCGAAAAACCGAATTAGTTCGGTTCGGTTTGGTATTTTGGTTTTTTCGGTTTTGTGCCCACCCCTAATTCACACAAAAGAAACCAAAGAGCATTACGCTATTGGGATATCGAGAAAGCGCATTACGCTAATTGATTCACATATCTAATGAACCTCTTTTGGGCAGCTCATTCATACCAGCAGCCATACAAAAAATAAATTACTGCTTATCTATCAGATAGATATAAGCAAAATAATAGCGAAGGGAAAAAAGTTCAGTACGAGCGATAGCTCTTGGAACTGCGGCCTCGTGATAGTTTGATATCTCAGGGTGGTGTCACATAGATATATGATATAGTGACATTCCCCAAGATCTAGCCTTTAATGAGCTTATTAGCATTGATTACCTTCTCAAGAATCTTGACTACAACAATGTATTCCACTGGTAAACTTGAGCCACTGTCAGGGAAATACTGTGCTAGTTACCTAAAAGACCTTAGCTTGGCTGATTTTATTTTTCTTTTTGCCTCGTATACCTGGATTTAGACATTTCTTCCAACAATTTAATAGAATCTTATGCATTGCACATTATATGAACAGGTAGCCAGTGAAGAATTGAAGAACAGTAGACTATTCCTCAAAACTCCTTGAAGCTGTTCTAAGGACAGGAAACCGCATGAATGATCGTGGTGATGCCAGAGCATTCAAACTTGACACTCTTTTGAAATTAGTAGATATAAAAGGAACAGATGGGAAGACAACCTTGCTTCACTTTATGGTCCAGGAGTTTTGATCCCAGTGGTGATAGTCTTTCTGATAAAGCAAACATCAAATTCAAAGAGCGTAGATTTCAAGAAGCAAGGGTTGCAGGTTGTTGCTGGATTGAGCAGAGAACTTAGCAATGTCAAAAAAGCAGCGGCAATGTACTCAGATGCCCTAGGGAGCTATGTCTCGAAGCTTGAAGTGGGACTTGAGAAAGTAATATCGATGAAATTATTCAGATCGATGAAATTATTCCTTAAGGAGGCAGAAGATGGAACAGTGAGAATCAGGGCAGAAGAAAGAAAGGCCTTATCCATGGTCAAACAGGTAACAGAATATTTTCACGGTGTTACTGCAAAAGAGGAAGCTCATCCACTTAGAATATTCGTGATCGTACGTGACTTCCTCTCTATATTGGATAATGTGTGTAAAGATGTTAGGAGGATGCAGGATCAAACAGTGGTTGGTGGTGCAAGATCATTCAGAATAGCTGCAACTGCACCACTACTAGTTTTAAACAGATATAATGTGAAACAAGAAGCTAAGGAAGTTGGGATGATTAAGTTTTAAACAGATATAATGTGAAACAAGAAGGAAGTTGGGATGATGAAGTCTCATCACCATGAGATTTATGTGAATAATTGAGTCATCTCATGAAGACAATCAGAGATTTTGCAACAAGTACATCAATTGAGCATGAAGATGGAAAGAGAAGCACCAGATTGAAGCAGTCACATCTTCACGGCGACGTGAAAATTTTGGTGCTAGTAGGCAAAGATAGCAGTTAGCTCCACGAAGACGAAGCAACAAGTGAAAGAACAATATAACATCTACACGTCAAATGATACATTAGGATATCGAGAAAGCGAGGTGCATCAGATAGATATAAGCAAAATAATAGCGAAGGGAAAAAAGTTCAGTACGAGCGATAGCTCTTGGAACTGGAATTTATTATGCTATG
Source organism: Petunia x hybrida (assembly GCA_037355625.1). Classification (NCBI taxonomy): domain Eukaryota; kingdom Viridiplantae; phylum Streptophyta; class Magnoliopsida; order Solanales; family Solanaceae; genus Petunia; species Petunia x hybrida. The sequence goes on along the minus strand of JBBBVM010000317.1, from coordinate 1,214,564 downwards.
TTGCTGAAAGATATAAGCAAAATATAGGAAGCCAAGTGATCAGCTAGAAGAAGCCAACAAAAAAAATTAATTGAAGCCAAATGCAGATGGCAGCGGTATGAGTTCATAAAATGGCAGCTGTATGAGTTCATTGAACAAGGCCGGGGAGGAGGGTATTTCATAAAATGAGAATATCGATAGTATTTCTAGCCCGACAAAAGAAACCAAAGAGCATTACCCTAGTTGATTCACATATCCAATGAACCTCTTTTGGGCAGCTCATTCATACCAACAGCCATACAAAACATAAATTCAGTTCTTACTGCTTATCTATTGGGATATCGAGAAAGCGAGGTGCATCAGATAGATATAAGCAAAATAATAGCGAAGGGACAACTTACAGAGGCAGAATCCTCCCTAGATTTGCCTTTGACTTGCCATTTTAGGAAAATATAGTCCACTTTGCTGCAACAGCAAAGGTGGGGGAGATGGCAAAAAGAAAAGTACCAGCAGACCAAAGAAAAGCACCAAGACCGATGACATGGGCGCGATTATGACGAGCATAAAGGTATGAAGCTACTGGATAACAAAGGCATTAAGCTGATAAGAGTCAGCTAGCATCTTTCAGAATCAGACAAGCCAAGTTTGCACGATGGAATTATGAATCCCATGAAATCAGATAGCATAGGAGGTCAGTGAAGAGTGTATCGGACGTGTCCAGATTCACTCAAGCAGAAGCAGTGTGGTGAGAGGACAATCAAGTAAAAAATCCTAGCATCATTACATGTAAAATAATAGTTCCTTTCCTGCTGCATTCTTGTTTCTCTGGTTACATTTTTTGAAAGAGTTTAGGCTTACCCCAACTCCTTGTTGTATTGCTACTGTTCTAATAAAATTTCTAGCAGGACACCTTGATGAAAAACAGCATGTAGTATAGCATAAACGCTCCAAATTATTAAAGAGGGATTTGAAACTCTGGTTGGGAAGTGAAAAAAGAATTTACAGCAAAACATCGCACTAAACCAGCATGCTGAAAACTAGGAATTTACTATCTTGTTAAATGATTCAGCTTATTGTTCACTCGAAGATGCTGGTGATGAAGATTCAGCAAACAGTAGACTTTCAATCCATTCGCATCTACTCTCTACATTATCCACGCGCTTTTGTAGGGATTCCTTTTCTTTTCGAGCTGCTCTCAGCTCATCTAACAATGCAGACTTTGATAAGTTACCACCTTTCAACTCCTTAACGGTTATCCCACCCCCAAATCCAACTGCATGACTCTTGCGTTGAGGTCCAAAGCATCTTTCTACCACCTCAATGTGTGTAAGAGACGGCTCAGATTCTACCATTTGTTTTATTTCAGCCTATAAAATACAAAAACTGTTAAAAAAATTAATGCAGTAAATAAAAGTATAGATGTCGAATGAAATTTGTCAGTAAACATACATATTTTTCATTGGTTTCAGGTTCGACAAGGTTGTTGTCCTTTTTACGAGTCTCAAAGAAAATAGTTGCCATGTCTGGTGGCTTACCATCTTTTCCTCCCTTCAAATATGAATAAACAAGTCACACAAATCTTTTGAACAAAAAGGAGGTCTCCTCGTAAAGTTGTACGATTTACTTACCTTTTGATAAATAACCTCTCTAATAGGCTTGCTACCTGTACGATGAGGCATTCTTAATTTAGACTTATTGACTGAGTTTCTTGCACTTGCTTCCTACATTAACAACACGGTAGTGCAATAATCATGACAAGAAAAAGAAAAAGCGTACAACTTAATAAAATGTTGTTCAAGGAAATCTGTTGTGATCATATTTTTCCATCATTGAAGGAAAACAAGGGCTCCTTGAAATAAAGAAAGTAAAATACTGTAAAACAATAGCTATGAAGACATACCTTAAATTTATCGGATAAAAAGTGCTCCTTGACCAACCATTCCCAGTCACTCTTTTGTACCCCCTGTGGCACATCTTTTAGAACCTCGTGCAATGGCTTTGATTTCACAATTTTGTGCAATGATCCTCTCCAATTGTTCCAAAGCTTTCTCATGTGTTGCAGGACATGATCTCTATGATCATTCATGTCATCACTGTCAAATTTTTCCTAAAATATTTCACGAGAAAAGTTAATGAACCTTTCAATTCTGTTAAGAATAGGAAAGGAAATGTGGAATGATCAATATCTGAAAATAAATGAGTCAGTGGAAAAGTTTCTTCTGTATTGGTGTAGTTCCTACGCATTTTGTCTATCTATTTATAACTTATTACACATATAAGTTCTAATACGATTTAAAACAGCTGGACTCTCATTACATACCAATCACACCTTCTCTTTCAAGTACAGGAGAAGTCTCCAGTTAACAAAACAACTATGAAACTTTTTCAAGAATATTCAAGAAATCTATTACAGATTGTAAATTACTTAACAGCGTTCAACTTCATTAAAATGCAGTTTGGCATCATAGATGGTAGGAGAAATTTTAATATTACAGCTACAGATTCATCACTTTAATATTGTAGCTACACATTCATCACTCTACAGATCCTAGCATCATTACATGTAAAAGAATAGTTCCTTTCCTGCTGCATTCTTGTTTCTCTGGTTACATTTTTTGAAAGAGTTTAGGCTTACCCCAACTCCTTGTTGTATTGCCACTGTTCTAATAAAATATCCTAGCAGGTACTGTTCTAATTTCATACATCAACAGATCCCTAAAGAACGTGGCAGTAGAGGCCTGCAATAGAAAGATCACAGTTAAAAACTTATATGCGACAGATGCTACATGTCCGAACTAGACTAGTAGCATAGGAGGTCAGTGAAGAGTGTATCGGACGTGTCCAGATTCACTCAAGCAGAAGCAGTGTGGTGAGAGGACAATCAAGTCTACAGATCCTAGCATCATTACATGTAAAATAATAGTTCCTTTCCTGCTGCATTCTTGTTTCTCTGGTACATTTTTTGAAAGAGTTTAGGCTTACCCCAACTCCTTGTTGTATTGCTACTGTTCTAATAAAATATCCTAGCAGGTACTGTTCTAATTTCATACATCAACACATCCCTAAAGAACGTGGCAGTAGAGGCGGCAATAGAAAGATCACAGTTAAGAACTTATATGCGACAGATGCTACATGTCCGAACTAGACTAGTAGCATAGGAGGTCAGTGAAGAGTGTATCGGACGTGTCCAGATTCACTCGAGCAGAAGCAGTGTGGTGAGAGGACAATCAAGTAAAAGATCCTAGCATCATTACATGTAAAATAATAGTTCCTTTCCTGCTGCATTCTTGTTTCTCTGGTTACATTTTTTGAAAGAGTTTAGGCTTACCCCAACTCCTTGTTGTATTGCTACTGTTCTAATAAAATATCCTAGCAGGTACTGTTCTAATTTCATACATCAACACATCCCTAAAGAACGTGGCAGTAGAGGCGGCAATAGAAAGATCGCAGTTAAGAACTTATATGCGACAGATGCTACATGTCCGAACTAGACTAGTAGCATAGGAGGTCAGTGAAGAGTGTATCGGACATGTCCAGATTCACTCAAGCAGAAGCAGTGTGGTGAGAGGACAATCAAGTAAAAGATCCTAGCATCATTACATGTAAAATAATAGTTCCTTTCCTGCTGCATTCTTGTTTCTCTGGTTACATTTTTTGAAAGAGTTTAGGATTACCCCAACTCCTTGTTGTATTGCTACTGTTCTAAAAAAATATCCTAGCAGGTACTGTTCTAATTTCATACATCAACACATCCCTAAAGAACGTGGCAATAGAGGCGGCAATAGAAAGATCACAGTTAAAAACTTATATGCGACAGATGCTACATGTCCGAACTAGACTAGCAGCAAAGCTTACCTTACTTAATTAAAAAAAACACACTTAAAATCCTTACTTTAACAGCTTCCCACATGTGCTCCAGCTTATGTTCTTCAATGTCTGTCCATGAGTGTACACGCAACGGGCACGTATTAGAGTCTCGAACCAATAAACCCAAGTGTCTCGTAAAAGAGGTGTGATGCGGCCCAACAACTCGATTATGGTAAAAAGTGACTATTAACTTTTCTCCAGGTTTTAGTTTCCCAACTTCCTTACATATGTTCTTTCCTCTCACCTTTTTTACCTTTTCAGATTCACAGGGACCTGCAAATTATGATATAATTCAAAATAACAAGATGTTCCAGTCCAGCAACAATAAAATGAGAATAAGTAACCCGTGACAATAAAATACTTATTTCACTTCTCTGAAAGCCTTGCGTCGCTTCAGTACATTCTTCGAGGACATCTTCTATTGGATCAAAACCAGGAGGCACAAGCTTATTTTTCTGGGACAGCTTATTCTGAACAGTTTCTCCATGTTTTTCTCTTGGGATATCCTTGCATATGTTCTTTCCTCTGAGTCTTTTGGCCTTTTCATAATCAGATAGACCTGTAAATTACAATTTAATTAAAAAACAGTATAATATTCCAGTCCATTAACAAAAAAGATATGACACAAGACAATAAATACTTATTTCACTTCTTTGAGCGTCTTGCGTCGCTTCAGTACATTCTTCGAGGACATCTTCTATTGGATCAAAACCAGGAGGCATAAGCTTATTTTTCTGGGGTAGCTTATTCTGAACAGTTTCGCATTGTTTTTCTCTTGGGACATCCTTGCATATGTTCTTTCCTCTGAGTCTTTTGGTCTTTTCATAATCACATAGACCTGTAAATTACAATTTAATTTAAAGACAGTAAAATATTTCAGTCCATTAACTAAAAGATACGACACAAGACAATAAATACTTATTTCACTTCTTTGAGCGTCTTGCGTCGCTTCAGCTTCTTCACCGGGAGAAACATAGTATTCCATTGGATCAAAACTATGAGGCACAATCCTTTTTTTTCTAGCTAGCTCTTTCAGAATTGAAGATGTTGCATTACAGCTCTTACTTTCGCCAATCGATATCCTCTTTTCAGCAGTAACTCTTACAGAGCCCAAACTTCTTAAAATTTTCCCTCGTCCCCTTGCTAAGGCACCAGGTTGAATGTATGCTTGCTTAGCAATCTTTGAAGCTAACCCCATTTCACAATTCTGAATTTTTGAGGGATTCATGTCAACCTGATACAAATGAGAATAAAACAGGAAGAGTACTAGATTTTTTAGTTCCCAAAACAAGAGATAAATAGGTCAACAAGTTTTCAATACCTACAAGAGCAATTTACACTCAACATTCAGAATATGTACCAGTCACATAGGTTCCTTCCACGAACCATTACTATTACAATAATAGCGAGATAACTGTTACTAAGATAACCTGTCGCTGGGGAACTCCAAAAGATCATATTAAAGCATTTCAGAGAAAATACTACAAACAATTTGTATTACCATAAAGGATTTAACAACAGCAAGGTCGTAAACATAAAATAAGCAGAAAGAGAAATGAGACATTTTTTTTATCGAATCTAAAAACTAAAGCCCTTAACCTTCATCACTTCTTTTCCTTTACATTTGCGTAGGATTATCTACCTCCTCTAAGTCATCATTTGTTTCTTGCGAAGCATCAAAAGAATCACTAGGTTGAACCTTTCGTACAACATGCCAATCTTTATTGGAATGATCTGTAACATAAAATACTTGTGTCGCTTGGTTGGCTAATACAAAAGGCTCATCCGTTTTCAAAAATCGATGGCGGTTAACACTTACAAAGCCATATTCATCCATTTTAACTCCCTTTTCTTGGTCATACACATCAAACCACAAACATCGAAATAAAATCACCCTTCTTCCCCCGACAGATTGTAATTCAAGAACCTCGATCAATTCTCCATAATAATCAATATTTTTATGTTCTTCATTAGTCTCACCGACGACAACTACCCCACAATTCTGAGTTCTCAAACCTTTATCATAATCTTGTACGTAAAACCTATATCCATTAACAACGCAGCCTTTGGATCTTGTCACATACGGCAAAGGACCACGTGACAATGAGACCAAGTCTTTCATTTTCTCAGAATCATCATGCTTATGTAATATTGCAACCTATCAAGATCACATACATATATTAGTAAATATTAATTACTTACCTGATTTGAATAAAGATAATTCTCAATAAATACTCACCTTTTCTTGTAACCAACTAATGAATTGTCTATTCCATTCCACATCTGAACTATTTGTAGAGGTATCAACAGGAATTTTTGAGAACTCTCTACACAAAGTATTTAAGGAAACAATGTCATTTTAAATAAAAAAATATGGATAAAGTATTAAGTAAAATTAATCGATCGAGTCACTACTTACTCAAGAAAAGGCTGAATTTCATCACAGTTCTTCAAAATATAAAAATGTGCCTGCTCCATTTCACGTGAATCAAGTATGCCATTTTTGCCACCCCTTAAAGTATTTCCAGGTTGACAAAAAATTGTCAAACCTCCATCTGGCTCGAAGGAACCACCATCATGATTTCGCTCAAGGCGATTAAATTTAGTCTCCATTGTATGCAAATACCTTGAACATAAAGTCATACACTCAGTTGCTAAATATTCTTCTGCAATAGAACCTTCTGGGCAAGCCATATTACGAATAAAAGATTTCATAGTGTGTAGATATCGCTCCATTGGATACATATTTCGATATTGAACAGGTCCAGCAATCTTAGCTTCGTTAGCTAAATGAATTGGCAAGTGCACTATGATATCAAAAAATGTAGGAGGGACGACTCTTTCTAACTTGCTCAGAGTTATTCGAATTTGGGCTTCTATCTGTTCTAATTCATCCTTGCTTAAACATTTTGCTCCAAGAACATTGAAAAAAAAGGACAACTCAATAAGAGGTTCAGTCACAGAATTGCAGAGCATACCACGTATGGCAAGTGGGAGAAAATGCTGCAGAATAACATGACAATCGTGACTCTTCAAGCCTGAAATTTTGCGATCTTTAAGGTTGACACACTGAGAAATATTTGATGAAAATCCATCTGGGACCTTTAGATTTTATAAGAAATGGAAAAACTTTTGTTTCTCTTCAGGAGATAATGTGAAACATGCTGGTGGTAATTCATATTTATCACCATTTTTTATTGGATGCAATTCTTTCCGTATGTTCATCGCTTGCAAATCCAATCGAGTATTCAAGGTGTCTTTGGTTTTCCCTTTGACATTTAAGATTGTTCCCAAAATATTATCACATATATTTTTCTCAATGTGCATCACATCTAGATTATGTCTCAACAATAGAGTTCTCCAATATGGAAGATCAAAGAATATACTCTTCTTGTTCCAATTATCACCCCTACTCTCATGTGATATTTTGGTCTTCTTCTTTGGATCCTTTGTTAGTGGTAACCCATCAAAATCAGCGACTTGATCAAGTATATCATCACCAGTCAATACTTTTGGTGGTACTCTAAGCTCCTTAGTACCATCAAATGACTTTTTGTCATTCCTCCATTTGTGATTAGGAGATAGAAAGCGTCTATGGCCCATATAGCACTGCTTTTTACCATTTTGTAATCTAATGGAGCAAGTTTCCTTATTGCAACACGGGCAAGCCAATATTCCTTTTGTGCTCCATCCAGACAAATTTGCATATGCTGGAAAGTCATTAATGGTCCACAACAGAGATGCGTGCAAGGTAAAATTTTGTCTAGTTGACGCGTCAAAAGTCTCCACCCCAGTTTCCCATAATTCATTTAATTCTTCAATCAATGGTTGGAGATAAACATCAATTGCATCGCCGGGACTTTCAGGACCAGGAATAAGCATTGACAAAATAAAAATTCTCTTGCTTCATACAAAGCCAAGGTGGTAAATTATAAGGAATAAGTACCACAGGCCAAATGCTATACGGAGTTCTAGACATTCCAAATGGTTGAAAACCATCACTAGTGTCACGACCCAAAATCCGAATAGGTCATGAGGGCACCCAACTAACCCTGTCGGGCGAACCCACTTGATTATGAATGAATAATATAAGCTTCTCAATGAAATATATAGATATCTCAATATCGAAGAATAAAGTAGAAATAATACCAACAAAGAAAGGTTTAAGTACTTCCCGAATCATGAACATCTAAGAGTGCCGAATAAGTTATACAACTCCCAAAATATTGGGAATATATCAAAGGGAAATATAAACTATATAGGTGGCCACCACGGACGAAGGGTTGGCTCACCGCTAATAAAGGAATGCTCCACCTCGGTCAACCACGATGCTCACTAATAGATGGTGTCGAATCTGCAAGACATAAATAAACCAACGAAGAAAATGAAAGGGGTGAGTCGAGTGACTCAATAAGCGGGGACGGGGCTCCAAGTAAACTAGCAAGCCAGGCAAAATAACTCAAAGATAATCGAAAGTAAAGAGAAACCGTTCAATTAACTATCAAGTAATGTTCGTATTCCATCATCAAGTACCACGACACTTTCATTGTAACTCGGGGATAAACACATAACGACGTCATACTACAAAAATATGCACGGAACTACATCGTGCTATGATAATACGTACGGAACTACATCGTACGTCAATAATATGTACGGAACTACATCGCACCACAATAATATGCACGGAACTACATCGTGCCTCAATGATATGTACGGAACTACATCGTACCACAATAAGATGTATATAAGGATATATTATACATAGGGTGTGGAGCAAGTCCACCAAGAAAGAGAAATACACTTACCTCGGTCCGAAGCTCATTAACTACTCAACAATAGTTTCCCTCTTTGAACCTCTTCCAAACGTTCTCGCTCTATTAAAATAACGTGTAATACAATTAATAACAAAGCTAACGATTAAACATTTAAACTTTAAGTTAAAATGATTAAAGAGTCAACCTAAAAGTCAACCCCGAAATTGAGCTCACAATCGAGTTACCCATAAACACGTGAGTCTAAATATACGATCAATTTCATATCTTGATGTCATATACTCACTCAATTTCATAAAGTATTAATTTCTAATTCTATGTCTAATACCTCAAAATACCAAGGTTTAAATGGTAGAAATATATCTTGGTATACTAAATATTCAACCCTCATTGTCCCAATATATTAACATTCTAGTCTAAAGAGTAACAACCATAAAGGGATGGAACAATTATATCAAATGAGCTGCTGAAGGCAAACAAATACCATTTCTTAAGCTTGGTTCGAAACAATAGCCCAACTGGTATTTCAAAAATCCCAAATCCAAATCTTAATCAAGGTTATTAATCACTACCTAATCATTATGTCCCCTAATAATTTACATAATTATTTAATAAGAAATGATAGAAACAAGATGGGTCTCCACTAAAGGAAACTAAAGACTACAATGAAATGCATACCTGATGTGGTACTACTTCCTATAGGTGAGCTTAAATCTTTCGCTGCTCCAGACCAAATGTTACCAATGCCCCCATTCAACTTTGCTGCTTCAAAGTTCTCTTTTCAGTATTTTTTTTTTCCTCTTTTGGGGTACCATAGAAACTAAAGACTAGGTATTTAATGAGCCCTAAAATATTGAGTGATAGCAAATAACTAATGGACTTATTCTATATCTTACCACTAGGCCCAATGAAATCACTATTTGATCCAATAGTCTATTTTTATAATAATTTTCTATCTCACAAATTTATATTTCTAACCTTAATAATTTACTAGATAACTAGACTATACATATAAATTATCGGGTTGCTACATTCTCCTCCACTTAAATACAAGTTCGTCCTCGAACTTGATCCATCCAATCACAACCATCTATTTATATACATGTATCCAACACCAACCCATTTACCACTCACGACCAAACTTCATATATACTCAAAATTTGGCTAAGTCCCAAAATTTACAAAAATTTCGCCAGAGTTTCCTTTGTAAATTGGACTATCCAAAAATAATACCTGTCTCAAATACCAACAACCACCATATACAATATATTAAGCCATGCATAGGCACCAAACAAAGCTCAAGATAACCTCAACCGCTCCGACAAGGAGGTAAATCTCAATAATAAATCAAACACACTCCGGCAAGGAGCTAAATCACTCTAATGAATCAAATACTCCGGCAAGGAGATAAATTACTTTAACGAATATAAAAACTCCGACAAGGAGGTAAACATGCTATAACTCACAATTAATAAGAGAAATTTAAATGCAAGGACTTTAAAATCTACTTACCTGATGCTTCAAACAAGTGGGGATATCTATCCCGCATACTCGACTCCATCTCCCAAGTATCCTCATCATGCGGACGGTTATGCCATCGCACTTTTACTAAAGGAATCTCTTTAGACCTCAACTTTCGTGTGTCTCTTCCTACAATAGCAACTGGAGCTTCTTCATAAGCTAGGTTCACATCCAATTGAACTGGGTCCACCTCTATGACATGAGTGGGATCTCGAACACACTTCCGGAGCATAGAAACATGAAAAACGGGATGAACAGGCATAGACTCTGGCAATGCAAGTCGATAAGCAACCTCCCCAATACGCTTCACAATCTTAAAAGGACCAATGAACCTAGGACTCAACTTGCCCTTCTTCCCAAATCTCTTCACACCCCGCATTGATGACACCTTCAAGAAAACCATATCGCCTTCTTCAAATACCAACTCTCGGCTTCTCTTGTTCGAGTATGATATCTGGCTACTCTGAGCAGTTCGAAGACGATCCTGAATGATACGAACCATATCCAAAGTCTGACGAACAATATCAGGACCCAACACCTCAACATCTCGAGACTCGAACCACCCAACTGGAGATCGACATCGGCGACCATATAATGCCTCGAATGGCGCCATCTGAATGGAAGACTGATAACTGTTATTATAAGCAAACTCTGCAAAAGCCAAATGATTATCCCAATGCCCGCCAAAATCCAAGGCACATGCTCTCAACATATCCTCCAAGATCTGAATAGTCCGCTCAGACTGTCCATCAGTCTGCGGATGAAATGCGGTACTAAGCTGGACCTGAGTACCCAACTCTCGCTGAAAAGCCTGCCAAAACTAAGAAGTGAACTGAGAGCCTCGATCAGAGATAATAGATAATGGAGTACCATGCAGCCGAACAATCTGCTCAATAAAGATCCGAGCCAACTTCTTTGATGTATCAGTTGTCTTCACCAGAATAAAATGGGCCGACTTGGTAAGTCTATCAACAATGACCCAAACTGAATCATGATGCCGCAATGTCTTCGGCAAGCCAACTACAAAATCCATGGTAATCCTCTCCCACTTCCACTCAGGAATGGGTAACGCCTGGGCTAAACCTGCGGGTCTCCTATGCTCGTACTTGACTTGCTGACAGTTCAAGCACCGAGATACATGATCAAAGACATCTTTCTTCATCCCCCTCCACCAATACAACTCCCGAAGGTCCTGGTACATCTTGGTGATACCGGGATGAATGGAATACAACGAACTATGAGCCTCATCCAGAATCAACCGCCTCAGATCACCAACATTCGGAACACAAAGACGACCACCAACCCGAAGAATACCATCACTATCCAACTCAAAAGGAGGGGCTCCTCCACTTTGAATGCGCCCTCGCAACTCAAGAAAGTAAGGATCCTCGAACTGTCTTTCCTTAATCTGGCTAACTAAGGAAGACTGAGCCATCATACAAGCAAATACCCGATTCGAGTCCGAACTATCAAATCTTACCCTCGAATTATATAGAGTCTGCAACTCTCGAGCTAAAGGTCTCATCTCAACATCAAGAAATGCAAGACTACCCATAGACTTCCTACTCAATGCATCGGCCACCACATTTGCTTTCCCCGGATGATAATGAATAGTAAGATCATAATCTTTGATCAACTCGAGCCATCTCCGTTGCCTTCCATTCTAGTCCTTCTGAGTAAGCAAGTAATGCAAGCTCTTGTGATCGGTGAAGATCTCACAAGGCTCGCCATACAGGTAATGACTCCAAATCTTTAAAGCAAATACCACAGCTGCTAACTCCAAATCATGAGTCGGATAGTTCTTCTCATTGACCTTCAACTGCCTAGAAGCATAGGCAATGACTTTACCATGTTGCATCAAGACACATCCCAACCCAACACGAGAAGCATCACAATAAACTACAAACCCTCCTGCTCCAGAAGGAAGAGATAACACTGGAGCGCTAGTCAACAATGACTTGAGCTTCTGAAAGCTCACCTCACACTCTTCTGACCAACGAAATTGAACCGCTTTCTGAGTCAGGCTGGTCAATGGAGCAGCGATAGATGAAAACTTCTCCACAAATCGCCGATAATATCCAGCCAAACCAAGAAAACTACGAATCTCTGTCGGCGAAGTAGGTTGTGGCCAATTCTGAACAGCCTCAATCTTCTTAGGATCGACTTTAATACCCTCACTAGACACGACATGACCCAAGAAATCCACAGAGTCCAACCAGAACTCACACTTTGAGAACTTGGCATAAAGCTTACGTTCTCGAAGCGTCTGAAGAACCAATCTCAAGTGATGCTCATGCTCCTCATGGTTATGTGAATAGACCAAGATGTCATCAATAAAGACAATGACAAACGAGTCTAGATAAGGCTTGAACACACGGTTCATCATATCCATAAAAGCTGCTGGAGCATTCGTAAGCCCAAAAGACATAACCAAAAATTCATAGTGACCATAATGGGTCCTGAATGCTGTCTTCGGGATATCGGACCCCCGAATCTTCAATTGATGATACCCAGACCTCAAATCAATCTTCGAAAAGAACTTGGCTCCTTGTAACTGATCGAACAAGTCATCTATACGAGGCAAGGGATACTTATTCTTGATAGTGACCTTGTTCAACTGCCTATAATCAATGCACATACGCATAGAGCCATCTTTCTTCTTAACGAACAATACTGGAGCTCCCCAAGGCGACACACTAGGTCGAATGAACCCCTTATCCAATAAGTCTTGCAATTGCTCCTTTAACTCCTTCAACTCGAATGGAGCCATACGATATGGAGGAATAGATATAGGCTGAGTTCCAGGCACCAAATCAATACCGAACTCAATATCTCTATCCGGAGGAAGTCCAGGCAAATCATCGGGAAACACATCAGTGAACTCCCTCACAACGGGAACAGAATCAAGAGACGGAACCTCTATACTAGTATCTCGAATCATGGCAAGATAAGCATAACACCCCTTATTCACCATCCTCCTTGCTTTCATAAAAGAGATAACACGTCCGGTAGGTGGCAAACAAGAACCGTGCCACACTACCGGTACTGAGCCAGGAAAAGAAAGCCGAATAATTTTGGCATGACAATCGAGAGTGGCATAACATGATGCCAATAAATCCATACCGATAATCACATCAAAATCCACCATGTCCAGAACTAATAAATCAACTATGGTCTCACGCCCCCCAAAAGACACAGTACAACCAGGATACACCCGCTCCACCACAATAGACTCTCCAACAGGAGTAGAAACACAAAATGGATCACGAATACACATATAATCAACATTAAAACCCGAAGCAGAATAAGGCGACACATAAGAGTACGTGGAACCTGGATCAATCAAGGAATAAGCATCACGTCCACAAATAGAAAGTGTACCTGTAACCACTGCATTGGATGCCACAGCATCCTGTCTGGCTGGAAAAGCATAAAATTGCCTCTGAGGCTGAGCTGAACTAGTACTCTGATGACCACCCCTCGAAGGGCCACTACCACCACGCCCACGACCTCTGCCTGGCGGTGGTGCACTCCTAGCTGGCTGAGAACCTGATGTAGTACCATAAGTCTGCACAGATGCCTGGGGTCGAGGAAAAGACTGACTACCTCCCTGAAGTAGTCTAGGGCAATCCTTTATATGATGACCAAGCTCACGACAATGATAGCACCCAGAATTGGGTCTGCGAGGTACGTGCTGCTGAGGTCGTGAAACAGACTGGCCTGGCTGAGAAGGCTGAGAGAATCGAGTCTGCTCATGACGGGGTACAAATGTGCTCCTCGAGCTGTGAGCCATAGGCTGAGCTGGCCTATCAGAAGACCTCCCCTGAACCCCCTTGCCTCCAGATGAGGCAATAGGAAGTCCACCATATCCACGAGATCTCTTACTATCTCTCTCAAACTCTTCTTGCTCTAGAGCTCTATAAGACTCATATCGGCGAGCAATATCCACCGCTACATCAAACGAAGTACCAGCCTCTATCTCCCGAGCCATACTAGATCTCAAAGTAGCAGAAAGACCATCAATGAACCTCCTAATCAAGAGCATCACGAGACATGTCTAAGAATCGAACCTCATACTCAGATACAGTCATATGGCCCTGTCTCAACCTCTCAAACTGCCTGCGCCTCTCATCCTGCTGACTACGCGGAAGGAACTTATCCATAAACCTCTGTGAAAAGTCACTCCAAGACAGCTTCGGCAAGCCCTGCCTAGCTAGAGTAAGTGTATTCCACCAAATCAAAGCGGGACCCTCAAGCTGGAAAGCTGTATAATCAACTCCATGCTCCTCAAGATATCCCAAAGCAGCTAATATCCGCTGGCAACGATCCGGAAAGGCCCGTGGATCCTCGGATGGAAGTCCTCCAAATGTCGGGGGTAGTAACCTAGTGAAGTGAATAAGTCTGACTTGGTTCACCTCCGGAACCACAATCTGCCCTGGCTGACCTGCCTGAGCAACCTGGGTACACTACCCACAGCTACTACCTCTGGAATCTGCATAGCAGGAGTAACAAACTGAATTGGGGTCTGCATACCTCGCATCTGAGTACCCGCTGATGGGCCAACATGAGAAGCTACCTGGGTCGCGGGAGATCCCTGGGGTGCAAGAGTCTGGAGGACACCCAAAACCTTCAACATATTATCCTGAAGTACCTGTGTAGCAATAAATCCCTGATCAACCTGAACCTCTGGCTGATCCTCAATCTCTATATCATCATCATGATCTACAACTCTCGTGGCCCTAGCAGCTCTAGCCCTAGGCTGGGCGGCAGTATGAATCTGAACTCCACGTCTGCCTCGGCCACGTCCTCTGCCTCGACCTCTCGCTCGGCCGACACCTCTAACTCCACCTCATGAGTTGAAGAACGAGTCCTCACCATCTGCGCGTTACATAGTGGAAAAAGATTAGTCTTGTTATGGAAATACTACGCACGATAAGGAGGGAAAGAAGGGAAGTTGCCTAAATGTCACCATAGCCTCTCGTAGATAGGTACGGACGTCTCCGCCCGATCAGCAAGACTCTATTAGACACTATTCATGATTCGTGAGCACTCTAAACCTATGGCTCTGATACCAATTTGTCACGACCCAAAATCCGAATAGGTCATGAGGGCACCCAACTAACCCTGTCGGGCGAACCCACTTGATTATGAATGAATAATATAAGCTTCTCAATGAAATATATATATATATATCTCAATATCGAAGAATAAAGTAGAAATAATACCAACAAAGAAAGGTTTAAGTACTTCCCGAATCATGAACATCTAAGAGTGCCGAATAAGTTATACAACTCCCAAAATATTGGGAATATATCAAAGGGAAATATAAACTATATAGGTGGCCACCACGGACGAAGGGTTGGCTCACCGCTAATAAAGGAATGCTCCACCTCGGTCAACCACGATGCTCACTAATAGATGGTGTCGAATCTGCAAGACATAAATAAACCAACGAAGAAAATGAAAGGGGTGAGTCGAGTGACTCAATAAGCGGGGACGGGGCTCCAAGTAAACTAGCAAGCCAGGCAAAATAACTCAAAGATAATCGAAAGTAAAGAGAAACCGTTCAATTAACTATCAAGTAATGTTCGTATTCCATCATCAAGTACCACGACACTTTCATTGTAACTCGGGGATAAACACATAACGACGTCATACTACAACAATATGCACGGAACTACATCGTGCTATGATAATACGTACGGAACTACATCGTACGTCAATAATATGTACGGAACTACATCGCACCACAATAATATGACGGAACTACATCGTGCCTCAATGATATGTACGGAACTACATCGTACCACAATAAGATGTATATAAGGATATATTATACATAGGGTGTGGAGCAAGTCCACCAAGAAAGAGAAATACACTTACCTCGGTCCGAAGCTCATTAACTACTCAACAATAGTTTCCCTCTTTGAACCTCTTCCAAACGTTCTCGCTCTATTAAAATAACGTGTAATACAATTAATAACAAAGCTAACGATTAAACATTTAAACTTTAAGTTAAAATGATTAAAGAGTCAACCTAAAAGTCAACCCCGAAATTGAGCTCACAATCGAGTTACCCATAAACACGTGAGTCTAAATATACGATCAATTTCATATCTTGATGTCATATACTCACTCAATTTCATAAAGTATTAATTTCTAATTCTATGTCTAATACCTCAAAATACCAAGGTTTAAATGGTAGAAATATATCTTGGTATACTAAATATTCAACCCTCATTGTCCCAATATATTAACATTCTAGTCTAAAGAGTAACAACCATAAAGGGATGGAACAATTATATCAAATGAGCTGCTGAAGGCAAACAAATACCATTTCTTAAGCTTGGTTCGAAACAATAGCCCAACTGGTATTTCAAAAATCCCAAATCCAAATCTTAATCAAGGTTATTAATCACTACCTAATCATTATGTCCCCTAATAATTTACATAATTATTTAATAAGAAATGATAGAAACAAGATGGGTCTCCACTAAAGGAAACTAAAGACTACAATGAAATGCATACCTGATGTGGTACTACTTCCTATAGGTGAGCTTAAATCTTTCGCTGCTCCAGACCAAATGTTACCAATGCCCCCATTCAACTTTGCTGCTTCAAAGTTCTCTTTTCAGTATTTTTTTTTCTCTTTTGGGGTACCATAGAAACTAAAGACTAGGTATTTAATGAGCCCTAAAATATTGAGTGATAGCAAATAACTAATGGGCTTATTCTATATCTTACCACTAGGCCCAATGAAATCACTATTTGATCCAATAGTCTATTTTTATAATAATTTTCTATCTCACAAATTTATATTTCTAACCTTAATAATTTACTAGATAACTAGACTATACATATAAATTATCGGGTTGCTACAACTAGCAAGTCCAAGTCGAACATTACGAGGCTCAGCAGCAAAAGATCAGTGAAGCTCATCAAACTTTTTCCATGCCATTGAATAAGCCGGGTGCCTCATTATTCCATCATCAACTCTTTTATCATAATGCCATGTCATTAAAGAAGATATCTTTGAAGACATAAACAATCTTTGAAGTCTTGGCTTTAGAGGAAAATAACGTAAAATTTTACATGGAATCTTTTTTCCACTTTTAAGTTTGGTTTTCCCACTATGTTTATCCTCCTTCCATCTAGACACGCCACAAATTTTGCAAGATTCAAGAAGCTTATCGTCCTTCCAATATAACATGCAATCATTCTTACACACATCAATTTTCTTGTAAGAAAGCCCAAGGTCCTTTATTATCTTCTTCGCCTCGTAATATGAATTTGGCAAGTTTGATCCATCAGGCAATAGATCTTCCTTCAGCATCTTCAACAATATTGTAAATGACTCATTACTCCAATGACCAATACTTTTAATATGAAGCAATTTAACCATAGTAGAAAGTTTAGAAACTTTTGAACTTTGGTATAATGGTTGCTCAAAATCTTTCAAGAGCCGATAGAATTTTTTTGCTTCAATATTTGGTTCCTCCTCAAGATAATCATCAGGACTGGTGTTCATATGGTCACCGTCGAAAGCGGGGTATAAATCTCTTAAAATCTCATGTATTTCATCCTCGCCATCACCCTCTTCAACGTCATTATCATCAGCGAATTCAAAATTTGACTGTTCTTCACCTAACCTCTCCCCATGGTGGTACCAAAGAGTATAACCTAGTATAATCCCATGTACTATTAAATGTGACTTAACCACCGGACGTGTTCTATCATATGCATTACCACATTTGATGCATGGACAACGTATTAATTGCGGTTCTCCCAATCTTGTAAAAGCATAATCCAAGAAACTATTCACCCCACATATGTAAGCATTATCAAGTCGATCATCAATAAGTTCCATCCATTGCTTATTAGGTGCCATAATCTTTGTGCATGTAACATATATAAAAATAATTAAAATAACAACAAAATAAATAAAAATCAAATATTGGCATACTAAGTAGAAAATTAACTCACGAAAAGCATAACACATCTATCACAGCTCTGGGTGAAATTTTTTTCTATAATACAACAATTCGACAAGTACAAAAAAAATGAGAGTTTGATCTTTTGAGGTGTGAAATGGAACAAAGAAGGTGCTGCGGAAATAAACTGACTCTTGTTCTATGTCGGTTCGTTTTTATTTTTGTTCGAATTCAAGCTTTCTAGTGGTAATTTTTTATGCGAATTCCTACTTACTAGCTATGGTAATACAAAATATACAAGCTACTTTGTTTAAAAACTGATTCCCTTGATTTATAACAGCCAGCGCATCAACATCATTAGGGAACTTTAGAGCAATCAGCATATTTTCCAACAGAGGCTCCTGGATGGCTGCTACCTTTGACTATTTTTTGTGCAGATTGCTAGTAAAAGCTTATACTTTCATTATTCAGCCTGTGACACTTCGAAAAACCTTTCTAATTCTGAAAAAACTTAGCCTAGTAGTTATTTTTCTATATACTCTTGTCACTTTGTAATAAATATTTGAAATCTTTTATGTTTTTCTGCATATTGCGGAGGGTATATAAATGGCAGTATGTCCAGCGTGCAGGAATGTCGTAACACAAGATTTCATTGACAGATAAAATAAAAAACTGAAGCTACTTGTTAATACTGTTGAACAAAATGCAAAAGCGCTCAGATCGTAGATCAAAGACTAACAAATTACTCTTAAAATTATAACTAAAAAATACCTAAAATATACTTTGATTTCAATACCATCTGATGCTTTGGCAAAAGTTCTGCTGAATACTCTACTACAACACATATCGTATTCATCCGAACCCAAAACCGTAGAAACAAAGGGAAAACAGAAACAAAACTTTTTTCATGACATATATCAACAGAGCATTCATAAAATCTTTACTATCTCGTTACTCCAAACTTTAACACAGACAAAGGCGGCTCATTATTCTAAGTGATAATTTATTCTGAGTTGGGACCGAGTTTATTACAGAAGGCCAAGAGATTACCCAATCAGAGCGACAAGATAAAAGAACTCAATTGACAATATGAACAGCAAAAGAACACCAAGGTCCAAAATTTATTATTAACCGCAGGTTCAATAATTTGACTAAGAGTTACCTTGATGAGCAGAAGAAGGAACTTGTAAGATTATTGCAGCAAATCAGTCACGTCTTCAAAACAGAGAATAGAGGCAGGTCGATCGCTTCTTCAGAGTAGAGAATTGAGTAGATTAGTAATGCAGAAAGAAACTAGGATTCAAATCAGAGAGTAAGGCTAATCATAGGGTTCTTTTTTTAGCAGAGGAATGAGCATATTTAAGGTCAAAAGTGGATAGAAGTTGTTGCAAATTTTCAGCGTGTTCTTAGAACTGCTCTGCTAACAAAATTAGAGAAAGAGGCGCGCGGGATTGCTTAATCTTTTAGGTGGGGGCGGGGGTTAACTGGAGGGTGGGGTAGGTTAAAAAAATGTGGAAAAACTGAGCACCACTTTTTTTACTTTTTGTATTTGTATTAACGTCCGGATCTCTTACATTTTAACCACCAATTATGATCCCTTCGTTAATGATTAACTAAAAAATGGCTTTAACGAAAGGAAAAAATAGTGGACGTTGAAAGAGTGCTTTTACCGTCCGGATTCATATCCCTTCGTTAAAAAGTGGTCGTTAAAGGTTCAATTTCTTGTAGTGTAAACATCACCAGCCATGTCTGAATTAGTGTAACCACAAAGAACAGGTTTTCCTGTACCAAAACACAAACTCTGACTAGTAGTGCCACAATGATATCTCATTATCCACTTCACTACATTCCAATGCTCTCTTCCTGGATTAGAAAGATAACGGCTGACAATACCAACAACATGAGCAATATTCGGTATTGTGAAAATCATTGCATACATCAAACTGCCAACAGCTGAAGCATAAGGAACTTTCTTCATATCTTCTTTCTCATCAACACTAGAAGGATACTGCTTTCTACTCAACTTGAAGTGCATAGCCAAAGGTGTACTGACAGCCTTTGCTTTATCCATTCTGAATCTGCGAACTACATTCTGAATGTACTTCTCTTGTGATAACCACAACTTCTTGGCCTCTCTGTCACGGACAATATGCATACCAAGAATCTGCTTCGCTGGTCCTAAGTCTTTCATAGCAAAAGACTTGTTCAACTTTTGCTTCAACTTCTGAATCCTGCAAGCATTATGAGCAACAACAAGCATGTCATCAACATAAAGCAACAACATAATAAAGTTATTATCAGAGAATTTTTGCAAAAAAACACAATGGTCTGAAGAAGTCTTCTTGAAACCCTCTTGGTGCATAAAAGACCCAAACTTTCTGTACCACTGCCTGGGAGCTGGTTTCAAGCCATACAAGCTCTTCTTCAATCTGCAAACATAATTCTCTTTACCCTTGACTTCAAAACCTTCAGATTGCTCCATATAATCTTCTCCATCTAAATCACCATATAGAAAGTCAGTTTTTACATCTATTTGCTCAACCTCTAAATCTAGATTTGTAGCTAAGCCTCGAACAACACAAATGGAAGACATCTTCATAACAGGAGCAAATATTTCACTAAAATCAACTCTTTTTTTTTATTAAATCCCTTTACAACCGATCTAGCCTTGTATTGTGGATTTGGGTTACCATCTTCATGTTTCACCCTGAAAATCCACCTATTTTTCAAAATTTTCTGTCTTTAGGAAGCTTAACCAAATCAAAGGTATGATTATCATGCAAGAAATTCATCTCATCTTGCATAACATCTAACCACTTTTCTTTTTCTTCACTTTCTAAGGCCTCTTCAAAACATTCAGGTTCTCCTCTGTCAGTCAAGAGCACCCACTCACCGGGAGGATACCGAGATGAAGGTAGACTCACTCTAGAAGATCTTCTAAGTGAACTCTCTGGAGCATCAACAATGATTGGTTGCTGGCCAACCACATTACCAGGAACCGGAGCATCAACAATATCATCAACATGCTGGTCATTCTGAACATGATCATCAACATCATTATCAACCTGAATTTCAACATTTTCTTCAGGTGCAACAGTCACATGAACTGGATCAAGATCAACTAAGCTCTCACTAGTATGAGAATCAACTTTCTCAGCCTTGTTAAAATCTTCAATTGTTTGGTCTTCAAAGAACACAACATCACAGCTCCTAACAAGTTTCTTCTCAACTGGATCATAGAAACGATAGCCAAATTCATCCTGACCATAACCAATGAAGATACACTGCCTAGTTTTAACATCCAGCTTTGACCTTTCATCTTCAGGGACATGCACAAAAGCTCTACAACAAAAGATTCTCAAATGATCATAAGAAACATTCTTACCAAACCAAACTATTTCAGTGACATCACCATCCAAAGCAACAGTAGGAGACAAATTGATAACATAAGCCGCAGTATTAAGTGCTTCTGCCCAAAAAGAATTTGGCAGCTTAGCCTCTGAAAGCAAACATCTAACTTTCTCAACAAGTGTTATGTTCATCCTCTCTGCTAAACCATTTAACTGAGGAGTCTTGGGAGGAGTCTTCTGATGGCGAATACCCTGCGGTCTATAATAGTTATCAAAAGGACCAATATATTCACCACCATTGTGTGTGTGGATGCATTTCAATTTCTTCCCTGTCTGTCTCTCAACCAAGGGCTGAAAATCCTTGAACACATCAAGTACCTGATCCTTGGTCTTCAAAAGAAACACCCAGAGCTTGCGAGAATGATCATCAATAAAAGTCACAAAATAAAGTGTACGACCTTTAGATCTTTCTTTAAAAGGACCACACAAATCAGATTGTACCAACTCCAGAAAATTAGGTTTTCTCGAAGGTGGATGACTCTGAAAAGAAACTCTTTTCTGTTTACCGACTAAGCAATAAATACATTTCTTTAATTTTGCTTGTTTCACACCTAAAAGCAAATTCTTCTTAGCCAAACAATCAATCCTCTTCTCACTCATATGACTCAGCCTTCAGTGTCATAACTCTGATGAAGGATCACTCTCCACCAAATTCATTGAGTCACTAGAAATGGAGCCCTATATAGAATACAAGTTACTAGACTAGTTATCTCGAGCCACAATCAAAGAACCTTTAGTCAACTTCCATTGGCCATTATAAAATGTGCTACAATAGCCATCATCATCAAGCTTTCCTGTAGAGATCAAATTCAGACGGATATCTGGAACATGTTTGAAATTTTTAAGAACTAACCTCGAACCACTGTTAGTTTCCAAGCAAATAGTACCAATGCCAATAACCTCAGTTTCACCATCATTGCCCATTTTCAATACTCCAAAATTACCATGAGTATAAGAAGAAAGGAACTCTCTCTTCGGCGTGACATGATAAGAGGCACCTGTATCCACCACCCAGCTAGTCTCGTGAAAAACCAAATTAATAACATCATTATCACTTGCAAAAAAAAAAAAGATTAGCTTTAACTACAGTACCAACACGATTTTCATCGTCGCCCTCTTTTCTTTTGTTGTCTCAATTCTTTCTTGTATTTGAAACAAAACTTCTTAATATTCCCTCGAATGCCACAATGATCACATGTAAGATATTTATACATGGACCTTGACTTGCTTTTACTTTTGTCTCTGTTGCTCTGACCTCTGGACTTGTTTCTCCCCCGATCTTCTGTAACCAAAACATCGGAGTGTGAAGCTGAAGAAGATGAGCCTTGATATTTTCTTCTCATTTCTTCATTTAAAACGCCACTCTTAGCATATTCCATAGTCACAATACCACTGGGAGCAGAATTAGTCAATGAAACCCGAAGAGTTTCCCACGAGTCAGGAAGAGTATTCAAAAGCCAAAGTCCCTGAATTTCTTCATCAAATCTTACACACATATTAGACAGCTAGTCAAGGACACCCTGAAAATCATTAATATGATCAGAAATAGGACTACCCTTTTTATATCTAATATTCATCAATTGCTTAAGCATGAATAACTTATTATTGCAAGTCTTCGAAGCATAAAGTGTCTCGAGCTTCTCCCACAAACTTCTAGCATGAGTCTCATTCACAATGTGATTATGAACATTGTCTTCTACCTATTGTCTAATATAACCACAAACCTGTAAGTGCTCAAATTTCCAATCTTCATCTGACATAGACTCGGGTTTATTAGAAGCGAACACATGCAAATGCATTTTCTTGACAAAGAGAAGATCTTTCATCTTTCCTTTCCAAATATGGTAATTACTGTCATTTAAACAAACCATCTTGCTCATATTTACATTCATCATTCAAATAGATAAACCACAATCAAATAGAATCAAGCTCTGATACTAATATGTTGGGAAGAAACCAAGCAATAACACTATTTGAACGATGAGGTAAAACCAAAAGGATTACCCAAGTATTAACTTCCCATACTATTTGAACACGAGGAACAAAATAAGCGAAACACAAATGATAACGGGGACATCCACCAACAACAATAAATAGCAAGCAAAGTAATCAACGTAAGAGACACTAATTTTTACGTGGAAAACTCCTTCAGTTTGAAGAGGTAAAAAACTACGGGACCAAAGTCCACTAAAGCTCCACTAAATCAACAACAAGAGTTACAAATGTTCTCCAACATGGCCACAGAAAAAGGGCTGAATACGGAGCAACAATACATAAACCAAAGCATCAAAACTAGAGAAGAAAATGAGTAAATTCACCAAATCGCAGCTATAGTTCACGAGCCAAAATCTAGGGTTATGGAACTCAAAATCAACCACCATTAGTTATATATTAAAGATCAAGATGAGAGGAACGTACTGTCCAAAAATCAGCTTAATCGGACTAGAAACGAAGCAGAAATCACCTTTCAAAGTTAGCTGTTATGGATGAAACTGTGCAGAAAATCTGCTCTCTCTCTCACTTTTTCTCTCAATAGGCTATTATAAAAATGTATTGGGTAAAAATTGGTTTGCATACGTGGCACTTCAGTGGGATAATTCGAAGTTAACCGAACAGATGTTTGACAATTATGGATCGAGGTAGACAGTAAGATCACTGAAGTCAACAACCAAAGATAGAGTTCGAGTTGCGCCTCGGTGAAGTATTATATCAGTTGAATCAATAAGTCTGAATTACTGAGGTCGATGACTCAAACCTTGCTAGATTATTCCGGCTCCAGCGACACAACTTCCTACTACTTCAGCCCACTAACTCCAGTATCGGAGGTGCAGAACGTGGGTATGGGAATGGTCAGATGTGGGAAACATTGCCCAGACTTGCTCATCTATAAATAGCTTTATTTTCTATGTTGTAATCATCTAGAAATATATACAAAAACTCTGGCAAAATTTGTACTCAGTCTCATATATTGAAATCTTGTTATTTCTTTGTCATTTATGTTCGATTTTGCTTATTATCTCTACTTTGATACTTAGTATTGCTTGTATTTGTTGACACCCAATTTCGTTCCGAGATATAATTAACGGCTAAATTATTTTAAATGAGAATCGATTATCAAAATAAAGTTAAATTAGAATTAGATAATTAAAATTATTTGGATTAAAATTAATTAATTAAATTTAATTAAAGTAAATTAATCAATTTCAAAAGAAGGTTAAAATTACAAAGCATATCCTAATTTCTATCCTACCCGCGCAACATCTTTATTTTAATTAATTAGCTTAAAATAGGCTAAATTCGTTCCCATGTGCCAAAATCCAGCCTATGCGTGCAAACCAATATATACAATACACGCACACACTCTTCCTCACTTCTAAACCCGTTCCCAGATAAACCCGCGACCCATTCCCCTCTTTCGACCCGTTTCGACCCACGACCCGTTGCTTTTTCCCTTGGATTCTCTCCAAAAACAGTCCAAAATTGTACGAATTGGTTCCGTTTTCTCTCCCCAGTACAAGAACTCGACCAATCCTGTCCGTTCGTTTCAATTTGAGCTGCAATCTGAGCCGTGGATGATCTTAACGGGAATATCCTTGATGACAAGGATGAATTCGGTACAATCCTTAAAGGATTTGACCAAATTCACCCTTGTTCTACAAGGAGTATACAAAATGAGCAAGGATTTTTGGGGAATTCGAAAAAGGATCCAAAACCCTAGCCTAGAGGTATTTAATCTCTCATTCTCTCATTTTTTTGAGGGGCTGGATTTGAACACACAAAAACGGCAGCATCTAAAGCAAAAATAATATACTTACTATTTCTCAACTATAAAAACTATTTTAAACTTAGCTGGAGAAAAAGGGAATTCTGTGGGAGCATTGTCATCGTTGTTTAAATCGTGGTCGCTTTGTTCGAGTCGATACATTTGATCCAACACCTTAGTTCATTGCGTAAAACCAGGTCAGTTTGAACCCTTTTATAGTCTTTATATGTTGTTTAATATATATGATTGTTCCTCTGTTTATATGAAGATCGATTGAATATGGAATTGGATGAGCGTAATAGCTTTTCTAGAAAAAGTTGTGTTAGGATATATCTGGTATTTGCGAAGAATCCAAGCTTTGTGCTTGTACACATACTTGTATGGATTGTATTGCAGTCAAAGACATATTTTTATTATAAAGTTATAATATTGAACCTAGGGTAATGAATCAAAGCCTTTTCCTTTATTAATGAAAGAAATGATTAAAAGCTAGATTTCTTTTTAGATCTTTGGCTAAATGTTGAATCCTGTTAAGCCTCTTATGGGAATATAAGCTTAGAGTAAAGTTTGAACCTTTGTAAAAGTAAAAAAAATACATTTCTCTCTGTTAATGAATGGAGGTGAGGTTGCTTTGAATTTTAGACCATTAGTAAGTTGTAACAAGGTCTTCCTGGTTTAAACTTCATGATTTTCTTTAAAAGGATTTAAACTGTTTGCCTAAAACTAATCTGCATATTGTCAAATCTTACCTCAATGATGCCTGGTCAATTTTTCTCTTAAAATCTGGATAGTTTGGATTATCCGAGGAGGTTCACAGAGTTTGTTAAGTAGCCTGGTTTGCAATGATGTGAAGAGCAGCTTCAGGGGATTATGAGAAGCTAGAAGGATCAGTTTGTATGCGTAGGTGTCTGTGAGGGTCTCTGTTGTTCAGGCTTGTTTCAGGTGGTCAGAAGTAGTAAATGGAGATCTGGGCTGTCCTTTGGTTGTTGTGGAGTATGTGCAGTGGATTGGAAAGTAGTTTTAGGTACAAAGGAGAAGTTTAAAATGTTAGGGGGGCCTGATAGTTGTTCAGGCATTGAGGGTCAGGGTCTGGATATTGCTAGTGTTAAGGAGCAGCAGTGAGGTAGTTTTTCTTTATTCTGTGAAGCTCAGGGGTTTTTGTGAGCTTGGTTCAGAGTCTTGAGGTGTTGCATGTTGTTTCTGATAGTAGTTCAAAGGAGTATAAAGAAGCTAAGTTTCTGGAGAAGCATTAGTGCTAATGGATTATGCAGGAGTCCAGGTTGGTCTATGGATGTAGAGTAAGCTGGAGTAGTTCAGGTTGTGTTAACAGGATGGGGGTTCCTGTTTCTTGTTGTTGTTGTAGTTCTGATGGTGCAGGTGTGTGAGGATGTGAGGGAGGTGTGTGTGTGTGCCTGAATAGTGTGTTGCGAGGCCTGGTATATCCTAGTTTGTTTGCAGGGGTGTTCAAAGGTCTGGTGTTTTGGTTCAGGCTAGAGGATATGGAGCAGATGTTAGGTTCTGGTAGTGTTTTCCTGTTTTGGTTTTTTTAGTTTTGTTCAGGGGGTTGGTTGATAAGTTGTTAATAGGAGTAGCCTGTTATGCTGTGTCCTGTTTGTCTTATGTTTCTTCTTCTTTAATGATATGATTAGCTAGGTTCAGGGTCTGTTTTCTGTCCCTTTTCTTCCAATATCCTTTGGTGTTGAGTGATCAGGTCAGGTTAGCATTGCTATTTCTATTTGTTGGTCCTGTGTGTTATCAAATTAGTCTGATATAAAATAGTGTTGCATACTTTGTTATATCTCTTCTCTTGTAGCTTGGATATGAGGTCTTATTGGCTTATTATATGAAATTCAGTTTTGCTCGACCTATTTGACTAATGTAACCAGTTTTAATCATTGTTCATTTTGAACAATGTTGAGCCTGAGAATTGAATCTTTCTTCAGTTATCTTCAGCCTTGAGAAATCAAGTAAAATAGCATTGTGATGGCCATAGTTTAAGCCTGAGAATCTGCTTCTGTGCTTTGAAAAGCTCAATAATGTGTGCATGTCTGGTGTTAAACAGTTAGTCTAGGTTTATCATTTCTGTTAAGCTCCATTTCAAGTTTCTTTTAGTCCATGTTTGGAGTCTGTTTGTCAGTATGCTAAGTGTCCTCTAGCCTTGCTCTCCCTTTGGTGTTCAGGTTCTACCAGGTTCTTTTCTTTAGGGTTGTGGGTGTGCAGGAGATGTCATTCTTGGCTTTAGCAATATCTTGAATTTGTTCGCTCTGTTTCTGTTCTTGTAACTATGTGGGCAAGCAGGTGTGTTTGTGGGGTTAAGGAGCAGTTTAATTGTATGGAGTTTTGTGTCTGGTGTTTAGGAGGCAGCGTAGAAATTTGAAAGAATGCGGGAGCATTTGTTGTGATGAGCGAGGTAAGGTTTGGCAAGTAGAAGAGGGTGCGGGATTTCAAAGGGGGTATGTTCTCTGTTTAGGTGTATCGGGTTGGTGATGTAGTATGTAAATTGCATACTAAGAGGCGAAGCCCCTGAGATTTTAAAAGATCAGTGGGGTCCCTCTCGGGAATGGCTTTGCGTGTGTGCAGGCCGATATTGATTAACCAGCTGCATTTACGGTAAATGAAGTATGCTTGTCGCATACTAGGAGAGTGAAGCCCCTGCGTCTTTAAATGACTAGTGGGGCCCCTCCTTGGAGACCAGTGCGGTCTTGGCTACCTAGGAACTGCGAGGTTTGATTAAAGCCGAGGACCAGTGAGGAGCCCTATGAGCAGGGTCGGTGAGCCTTGCAAAACCGAGGAAACTGAGAGGCTTGATTAAAGCCGAGGACCAGTGAGGTTTACTTTGAAAGGCCAAATGGCGCCTTTCATGATTGGCAGTCTGGTATTGAAAATAATTGAAAGTTCATCCTGAAATGTTCGAGAGTAATTGGGAGTTGTTATTTGGAGTAGTCGGAGTTAGTAAAGGTGTAGAAAACTGTCTAGGCGATGGGATAGATTAGTGTCGGAAGTCCGTAATAGAATGTGTTATGATTTGCGCGTGTTATTGCATTTGCTTACGATTATCTTAGAATGAATGCTAATCTTTTGTTCTCTTATTTTTCCTTGTCATGTACACTTTCGGGAATGAGTTGAAATAAAACTCACAAATGGGATGGATGCATGCATTGGGAGTTGTCTGATCCGTTCCGCATTTTCGGGACTTGATATCCCCGAAAATGTAAAAGAAAAAATGAAAAAACGAAAATCTCTAAATTCAAGGCTCAATGATTGAGTTGTGCTTCCGGGTTCTACCTTCTAAAACTCCCGCTTTCCCGTTCCCTTTAGAAAGCATGTTTTAGGAAGCCCTGAAACCGGACTAGGATTTTCATGTTAGAAACTTGAAAGGATAGTCGCTTTATTGAATTGTTGACTTATTGCATGTTTAGAATGATCATATAATTGCTTATCCCGTTTTTTTTTGGGACCCGCCAATTAGTTTAAGATTAATAGTAATCTAAGGATAATTATCGAGTGCAAAAGAAATTAAAATTTAATTAAGTTATACATCCTATATATTACTTATATTTACGTATCCATCTATTAAATATTTATTTATCTATCTACTCATTTATTCATTAATCCGATCAATTATGCGATATTTATTTATTAAATTATTTATTTAATTAATTTTATTTATTTATTTAATTTAATTAATCATTTATTTATTTATTTATTTTAGCTAATCATTTATTTATTTATTTATTTATTTATTTAATAATAATTATTATTTAATTAATTAATTAATTAATTATTATCAATTTATTCTTTATTTAATTAAATCAAGATAAATGTTAATTCATTTAATTAAGTTATCTACTTATTTATCCATTTACTTAAGCGATCATTTAATCAATTATTTATCTAATTAGTTACTTAGAGTATTTTATTTTATTTTATTTATATTATTTATTTAATTCATTTATCCTTATTTATTTAATCAACTAATCAATCAACCGTGTTGTAATTCATCCATCTATTTAATCATAAGATTTCATCATTTATTTATCTAAGTATCGGCGTAACTCAAACCCTCATCTAATCTATATTTTCCTTAGTTAAAATTAATTCTATTATCCTTAATAAATTCGTGAAAACCGCCGGATTAACCGCATTTAGCGGATTTTCGAAAGTGCTCCCGAAAGGGACCTTCTTTCGAATTTAATAGAACCACTTACTCGGAATCTCTGATTTTAATTTAATTTTATTTAATTAAAAAATAAATTGCACTCATTAGTTAACCTTAGGTTCCTAGTAATCCTTAAATTAGGTGGCGACTCCAAAGAAAACCCTTTGGAGTCCCATTTTGTTGAAATATTCCAAAACCTATCTTTTCTTAAGAAAGGGTAATTTTTGGGGTTCAACAGCGTGGCGACTCCGCTGGGGTTACACAAATGGTTCAACCAAAAGGCTTTCACGAATTTGTTTGTTTGTATTGTTTGAGTTGTATGCCAATATTAGTATGCGTAGCTTATTTAATAATTGTTGAAACTAGCATGATTATATCTACTGTTTATTTGCAAGCATGCTTAGTTAATTTAATTGATT
Organism: Petunia x hybrida; assembly: GCA_037355625.1. Classification (NCBI taxonomy): domain Eukaryota; kingdom Viridiplantae; phylum Streptophyta; class Magnoliopsida; order Solanales; family Solanaceae; genus Petunia; species Petunia x hybrida. The sequence goes on along the minus strand of JBBBVM010000317.1, from coordinate 1,184,740 downwards.
GTTGTTTGTCACGAAAGCATGTCACTACACCCTATTTGCGCACATATAAATTGGCATTCCGTTCATACTTCCCCCATTCCTGGGAACCTCTTGCATTTTCACCCCAAATATCCGCGAGGTGCGCCCATGCGCACCCGCACTTTCTTCCACTAAAGAACCCTTGTGACGAGTTGGTACACCGGCGGCCATCGTAGGAGTAATTCGACTGCGAGACCGCTTGCCACTCACCTGTTAGCCTCAACCATTAACCCACTCTTAGAAGGAGATTAGGAGCATGCATGCATTTTACACTTTAGTCTGGACCCGGTCCTTGGTACCGCCTCCATAGTTAGGAATCCACCCTTATGTCAACGGGCTCTTGTAACCCGGTGACCCGCATATTATGTGTTTTGTGATAACGAATCTCCAGTCCCAGCCGAATTTTGAGCACAATCAAATTTAGAAACTTTGTTTTCATTGTCTTGTAGGTTAAAAAATGGAACAGCAGTTTGACAAAATTTACATGGTTACTGAGATCCCAGAGAATTTAAAGTTGTGGTGGGAAAGCTTTACTGATCGAGAGCAAGCAACAGTTCAGGAAAAACTAGGTAGAATGGTGGACTTGCTTTATTGTGTCACCCCAAATCGCAATTTGGTTCAGGCTCTGGTCCCGTTCTGGTGTCCGACACGAGCTGTTTTTAAATTCAAGGACTTTGAGCTGACACCCACTCTAGGGGAGATGGTTGGAATAACCGGTTTGAAATGTCAGGGCAGGGATATGATCTTCCCAAATCATCAATGGGGAATGAAATTCCAGCAGAAGCTGGGGCTAGACAGAGATAATAGATTGGGTTTTGTTGACAGAGCTTGGGTTCATTTAGATTATTTGTATACGAGGTTTGGAAGTAGGTGGGGTTACCGTGATTTCGGGACGGAGTTCGCTTGTAGTAAAGAGACTTGGGGGGAGAGGCGTGTGAGAGCTTTTGTGGTCGCTTTTTTGGGTGCCATAGTCTTCCCTGAAGAAAAAGGACACATTAGAACATGTATCGGTTCAGTGGCTCACGCAATGTTTGATGGGATTAACAAGAACAAGTCCACCACAATTATTCCTATGATTCTAGCGGAAATATACCGGGCTCTAAATGAATGCTGAAGGGGTTCGAAATATTTCGAAGGTTGTAATCTTCTCCTTCAGGTATGGGCGATAGACCAAGTGTGCCATCGAAACCCCATGATGGATATCTGTAAAGGGTTAGATAGCCAGAAATTAACAAATCCTATTGCTACCCAAAACATAAGAACGAGATGGTGTGAAAAACCTGAAAGTTTTGCGGGATGGTATGATTTCTTAGCCTGCCTTACTGATAAGAAAGTAATGTGGAAGTTAACTTATGCTCCTGGAGATGAGATAGTGCTTAGGACCTCTAAGCGATACTATATTGAGTTGACTGGTTTAACTGGGCTTCAGCCTTATGCACCTTTGAGGGTCCTCCGTCAGTTTGGGATGGAGCAATTTATTCCCCTCCGTGCCGATATGTCAAAATCAGAAACTCACTATAACCTGCCGAATGCAATTCCAAGAATGAAAGAAATACTCGAAGATTGGAGAAATCTGCAAACAGTAGAAGTGGCAACAAAGCACAAGAGCTGCACATCAGAATATCTCGCCAGGATCAAGGAAGAGCGGCGCTCGGGTCTCAGTCCTCCAGGAAGAGTTGGCTATGAAGACACTGATATGACAAAGAAAATGAGACAGGCAAGGGCAGAAACCAGTTTTGATGAAACATCCGCCCCGGCAAGCAAGAAGATGAAGCAAGCGGGAACATGATGCATAACTTGGACAAATGGCAGTTTATTTATTTAATTTTGATGTACTTTCTATTATGCTTTCTGTTGTTGTATTTTTACTTATTATGTAATGATGAAAGAGAAAAGGGAAAAGAAGGCAGGAAAGAATGAAAGAAGTTGATTACAATGATGCAGACTTGATGATGAAGATGAAGCAAAGAAAGCAGAATTCAGTCACAACAGTGCACCTACACCGGCATGATGCAGTTGATCGGCAGAGTGACGGCTTTTATTTTAGTTTTGATGTATTCTCAATTATGTCTTTTTATTTATTGTATTTTTCATTTGCTATGTAAGGATTATGTATGAAGAAAGAAAAGAAAGAAAAAGAAAGAAAAGAAAAAGAAAAAAAGAGAAAAAAAAAGAAGAAAGAAAAAAAAAAGAAAAAGAAAGAAAGAAGAGGATGAAAGTATGATGTTATGTTATGAAAGACAATTTTGTATCAACTTTATCTATTTTAATGAAATATCTTACTCTAAATTTGAATTGCTCAAAAATGGCTGTGACTATTTTTCGTTATCATTTATTTGCGCGATTAGGCTTGCCTCTAGCACAAAGAGGCACCCTACAGGGTAGGACGCGTCCGCATTTTATTTTACGCACATCATTTGTGGTTGCCACATGCCTAATTTATCGCCCGTTTAAAATGCAAAAGCGCTACGTGACGCGCGCTATGTGCTTACGTGCAATTTTACCAACAACATGCAAACTAACACAGTTACTTTTTGAATTTTTCTTTTGTTTTGTTTATTCCCAAGCAGAGGTTTGATTTGTGCTGATTGAGCTGATCCAAAGACTTTTCTTTGCACATTGATATACACTTCAGAATTCAACAAAATGTCCGGTAGTGATGATCAGCCTCCCGTTCTCAATGATAAGACTCTCGAAACTCCCGGATCTTCGAGAGGAAACATCCTCCTTGCTCAGGATGACCTTATTTTGAATCTGACCAAACAGATACAGATGCTGAGCGATGAGCTAGCAGCCATTAAAGGGCAAGCCCCTCAAAACATACCTTTAAATGCCAATCCTGTTCACAATGTACCCACATACCAAAACAACCCACTTAATCAAACACCACCACCACAAAACCGCCCACAAGTTAGTCAAAATACCCCGCCCGCTCAGCAAAATACCCAGCCCGCTGGTTATCCCTCATATTATCCATATCCTAACGACCCCACTCCTCCTCACTACCAATATTTGCCTGCTAAAGACACTCCCCGTCCTCCACAATCTCAAGCGCCCATTCCTGTAGCCGTTGCTCCTCCAAACGCCAATGATCCAAGGCAGGGATATCCCGAGGCGTTATATTATGAGCATGACCCTAATGGGAAGAATGTGGACTTCGCAGAATATCAGCCACAGAATGAAATGCCTACAACTGTGGAAAAACAGGGAAGGACAAGCGAACAAGATGAGATAATCCAAGCAATGAAAGTCATGCAACAATCTATTAAGGACTTGCAGGTGACTAAGAAACGGCGAAGCACTTCATACCGCAGTCTTTATCTATTCCCGGACATTACTCCTCCTCCCAGTTTTAAAGTGCCGAAGTTTGACATGTATGATGGTCATGGTGACCCATTTGCTCATTTAACCAAGTACCTCAACAGAATGAGGGCGGCGGGAGGCAAAGAAGAACTTTTGATGGTTTACTTTAGCCATAGTCTGGAAGGTATTGCTGCTGAATGGTTTGCCAGACAAGACATAAGCAAATGGCACGAGTTTGATGATATAGCTGGTGACTTCACAAAGCAGTTTGAATACAATGTGGCGATGGTCCCTGACCTCATAACCTTGGCCAATTTGAAGAAGAAACCAACCGAAACTTTTAGGGAATACGCCTTGAGGTGGCGTGAACAGGCTGCACGGGTGCAACCCCCGATGACTGAGAGGGATATGGTGAAATACTTTATTCGTGCTCAAGACGACTCCTATTACATGCATATGCTTCCTATGATGGGTGCACCTTATGCTGAACTTCTCACAATGGGGGAGATGGTGGAAGAAGGCATCAAATCCGGTCGGATTGTGAGCTTTGCTGAAATGAAGTCAAGTGCTCAAAATGCTCAAGCCAGCCCAAACAATTCCAGAAGGAGAGAGAAGAGGGAAGAAGTCACAGCTGTTGCCGCAGACATTGACCGCCGCCTGGCTAGGAGGTTGAACTTTGATAATCCACCAGCCTACCCTACTCACCAAAACACCCCTCCTCATTACCCAAATGCACCTCCTCATTACCCAAATGCACCTCCTCATTACCCAAATATTCCTTCTCCTTACCCAAATGCACCACCCCCAAATTATCCTAGTCACTATCAAATTCCTCCCGCTCCATATCCTGTCTATCAAGCACAACCCAGTTATTATCCACCACGAGCACCAGCACCACAACAATACCCTCCTCGCCCACAGAATTACCAACCCCGTGCTCCTGCCCGTCCAAATATGCAAGGACCTAACCAAGGCTATGAAAGGAGAGCACCCAAAACCTATACTCCTATAGCTGAATCTTATGGTCAATTATTTGAAAGACTAAGAAGCGCTGGAGTTGTGCAGCCTGTTCCTGACAATACTCCAAATCCTCCTCCAAGGTGGTATGATGTTAATAAGCATTGTGTTTATCATTCTGGGGCTGCGGGCCATGATGTGGAAAGGTGTTATGCCTTCAAGGATAGAGTGGAAGCTTTGATCAAATCAGGCACTATCCAGCTTACTGGAACTCAGCCTAATGTGCAAGATAATCCTCTTCCCGCCTATGGAAACAATGCTGTCAATGTCATTTCCCTTGAGGAGGGAGTCGATTTGAAAGGGACCATTGTTCCCGTTAGCAATGTGAGGGTTGCTAACGAGGCCAAAGTATCTGTGCAAGTTAGAGCTCCCATTCTGGTGCAAGCGGGTGTCCCGAGGCCAACTGTCACCGTCCTGCTTGCCTCACCCCTTCAATATGATAGCAAGAGGGTTCCTTGGAACTATTATGAAGTGCCTATCGGAAGTGGAAAGGTAACTGTTGCTGTTGCTGCTGCACAAGGCATGACCAGATCTGGTAAATTCTATACGCCTGAGAGGTTGGGTCAAAGCCTTGGAGAAAAGGAGGGCGTTGTAAGAAGAGTGACTGACACCGAAGCTGAGGACTTCTGGAGGAAAATGCAGTCAAAGGAATACTCTATTCTGGAGCACCTAAAGAATACTCCTTCCCGCATATCCATTATGGCTTTGCTGATGAGCTCTGAAACGCATAGAAATGCATTGCTAAAAGTGCTCAAGGAAGCAGAGGTGCCCACGGGTGAGAGCTTGGCTGTCTTGGTTGGCCAAATCTTAGAACCTCACAAGGTGTCCTTCTTCAAAGAAGAGCTTCTACCCGAGGGTCTCGGACACAACAAAGCCTTGCATATTGTTGTCAAATGTAGGGACAAAATTGTCGGGCGGGTACTGATTGACGGTGGTTCCGGGCTCAATATATGTCCGTTGGCAACTCTGAAGGAGCTTGGAATTGACGCTGGCAAAATTAGACAGAGCAATGTGAAAGCAAGGGCTTTTGATGGGGCTCAAAGGTGCACCTTTGGAGAGATTGATTTTGATCTGCAGATAGGTCCTGTGAACTTCTCTGTGGAGTTTCAGGTATTCGACATCCCGTCTACCTATAACATGCTGTTAGGAAGACCTTGGATCCACATGGCCGGAGCCGTCCCTTCCACTTTGCATCAAAGTGTGAAGTTTATATGGGATAATGAAGAAGTAGTGGTCAAGGGCGAGGGAAACAGCCCCACGCATGCTAGCACCACGATTCCTATGGTGGACAACGCCGCAGAGCTTGATGGAACCACTTTCCACACGGTTGAGCTAATGAATGTGACCCGAGCATCTAAGGATGATTCGAAGAAAGGTACCCTACCCAGAGTCCCCAAGATGATTGCTGTGGAAATGTTGAAAAATGGTTTCAAACCTGGTTCGGGATTGGGAGCAAATCTGAACGGCATTACTGAACCCATCTGCTTGCCCAAGAATCTGGGTACCTTTGGCTTGGGTTACTGTCCCACCAAAAAGGAGATTGAGAAGGCCAAAAGGAAACCAGCCATTGCCATGCCAGAACCCCTTCCTTCCTTGTACCAGTCATTTGTCAAGGCACCGGAAGTCATTATACCGGATCTGATAGAGGGAGTTGGCGATTTGTTTCTGAGTGATGATTTGGAATGCGATGTTATTATTGAAGACTGTGCTGAGGAGTCACCTGTGCAGAATGTTGAGGCAAAGGATCCGATGGCCAATTGGACTTGTGTCCCAGTGGAAGAGACTTGGTGAATGAACTCAACAGTCTATTTTGGCGTCACAGTCAGATTGAGGCCCTGAACTGTGTTTCGCCTTTTGTTTATGTTTATGTCTTTTCAAAATAATCTGTTTACATTCTGCATGTTTTACTTTAATGTATGCCTCCCTAAACTAGACTTTTGAAACAAATAAAATGCATGGCATTCCCCCTACTATTATCTTGCTATGCTTTAATTATTTACTTTATTTTACGCTTTTGATTAATGTTTGTTTCTGTTTCAGCTTTCCACTTAACAAAACTGCCGAAACTTTGCTTGTGACATATAACGAAACAACTGAACAAACTGGTACTGATGCATTGAGTATTGGGGAGTTTGATGAAGATTTTGTTCCTGATGAAATAACAAGAGAAGTGGATCAATTTGAGAACAAACCAAAGCCTAAATTGGAAGAAACCGAGTCAATCAACTTGGGGACTTCAGAAGATGTTAGAGAAACCAGAATCAGTGTTCATTTAACCTCGGAAGAAAGAAGAGCTTATATTTCACTATTGAACGAGTATCGAGACATCTTTGCTTGGTCTTATGATGATATGCCCGGTTTGAGTACCGATCTTGTCACTCACAAGTTGCCAACTGATCCTTCATTTCCGCCTGTTAAGCAAAAGAAGAGAAACTTCAAAACTTCCACAAGCAAACAAATATTGGAAGAAGTGCAAAAGCAATTGACCGCTAAGGTAATTCGATCTCTCAAATATCCCACTTGGTTAGCAAATATTGTGCCGGTGCCCAAGAAGGACGGAAAGGTTAGAGTTTGTGTTGATTATCGTGATCTCAACAAAGCAAGTCCAAAGGATGATTTTCCATTGCCAAATATTCATATCCTTATTGATAGTTGTGCAAAACATGAGCTTCAGTCTTTTGTCGATTGTTTTGCCGGTTATCACCAGATCCTGATGGATGAAGATGATGCTGAAAAGACCGCCTTCATCACGCCTTGGGGTGTGTTTTGTTATAGAGTTATGCCTTTCGGTTTGAAGAATGTCGGGGCAACATATATGAGAGCAATGACAACTCTTTTCCATGATATGATTCACAAAGAGATTGAAGTCTATGTAGATGATGTTGTTATCAAGTCAAAGGAGAAAGAAGAGCATTTGACCGATTTGAGAAAGTTCTTCAACCGCCTTCGGCGGTATAACTTGAAGCTTAATCCTGCGAAATGTGCATTTGGTGTTCCTGCCGGTAAGATGTTGGGTTTTATTGTAAGCCGGAGGGGTATAGAATTGGATCCGTCCAAAATCAAGACTATCCAAGACTTGCCTCCTCCAAAGAGCCGGAAGGATGTGATGAGCTTTCTTGGCCGCTTGAACTACATAAGCCGCTTCATTGCGCAATCCACGGTTATTTGTGAACCAATAATCAAGTTGTTGAAGAAAGATGCTGTTATTGAGTGGACGGAAGATTGTCAAAAGGCTTTTGATAGGATCAAGGAGTATCTATCTAATCCGCCTGTGTTAGTTCCTCCTGAACCTGGAAGACCATTGATCTTATATTTGTCTGTCTTGGAAAATGCATTTGGATGTGTCTTGGGGCAACATGACAAGACCGGGAAGAAAGAACAAGCCATTTATTATCTAAGCAAGAAGTTCACTCCTTATGAAGCCAGGTACACTCTTTTGGAGCGAACTTGTTGCGTCTTGACTTGGACCGCACAAAGGTTAAGGCACTATCTCTCATCATATACAACTTATCTTATCTCGAGGATGGATCCTTTGAAGTACATCTTCCAAAAACCGATGCCCACGGGAAAATTAGCAAAATGGCAGATTTTGTTGAGTGAATTTGACATAGTTTATGTCACCCAAAAGGCGGTAAAGGCACAAGCATTGGCGGATCATTTAGCTGAAAATCCTGTTGATGACAACTATGAACCATTGAGAACTTACTTTCCCGATGAAGAGGTCTTGTTTCTGGGTGAAGACATCTCTTCCGAATATGATGGTTGGCGTCTTTTCTTTGACGGAGCAGCAAATTTCAAAGGTGTTGGTATTGGAGCTGTCTTAATTTCTGAAACGGGTCAGCATTACCCTGTTTCGGCCAAGCTCAGATTTCCATGCACTAACAATATGGCTGAATATGAAGCATGCATTTTGGGCCTTCGATTGGCAGTTGATATGAACATTCAAGAACTTTTAGTGATTGGGGATTCCGACTTGCTGATTCACCAAGTGCAGGGCGAGTGGAACACCAAGAATGCAAAGATTCTTCCTTATTTGCGTTGTGTCAAGGAATTGTGCAAAAGGTTCGCAAAGATAGAGTTCAAGCATGTTCCGAGGCTTCAAAATGAGTTTGCTGATGCTTTGGCAACTTTATCTTCCATGATCCAACATCCTGACAAGAATTATATTGATCCTATCGAAATTGAATTGCATGATAGGCCAGCTTATTGTTTTCAAGTTGAGGAAGAGCGGGATGGCCATCCTTGGTATTTTGATATCAAGAATTATCTCAAGGTCGGGAGTTATCCCGAAAATACAACAAGTGTCCAAAAGAAGAGCATTCGGAGATTAGCAAATCAATTCTTTCTAAGCGGTGAAATCCTATATAGGAGGACCCCAGACTTAGGACTCTTAAGATGTGTTGATGCAGTTGAAGCAAATAAATTACTTATGGAAGTGCACGCGGGAGTTTGTGGGCCGCACATGAATGGTTTTGTTTTGGCAAAGAAGATCTTGAGAGCCGGTTATTTTTGGCTAACTATGGAAACAGATTGTGTTCAGTTTGTGCGGAAATGCCATCAATGTCAAATTCACGGAGATATGATCAAAAGACCTCCTTCCGAACTTCATGCAATGAGTTCTCCCTGGCCTTTTGTTGCTTGGGGAATGGATGTTATTGGTCCTATTGAACCGGCCGCTTCAAATGGACATCGCTTTATTTTAGTGGCTATTGATTACTTCACCAAGTGGGTGGAAGCAACTTCTCACAAGTCCGTAACCAAGAAAGTGGTGTCAGATTTTGTGCGCAACAATATCATTTGTAGATTCGGGGTTCCTGAATCAATCATCACTGATAATGGTGCAAACTTGAATAGTGATTTAATGAGAGCAACTTGTGAAAGCTTCAAGATTACTCATCGCAACTCTACTGCATACCGTCCTCAAATGAATGGAGCTGTTGAAGCGGCAAATAAGAACATCAAGCGTATTCTCCGCAAGATGATTGATAATTATAGAGATTGGCATGAAAAGTTGCCTTTTGCACTTCTTGGGTACCGCACCACCACTAGAACTTCAATTGGGGCAACTCCCTATCTTTTGGTGTATGGCACAGAAGCAGTCTTACCCGCGGAGGTAGAAATTCCTTCCTTGAGAATCATTCAAGAAGCTGAATTGGAAAACGCTGAATGGGTAAAGATCAGATGTGAACAATTGATGCTTATTGATGAGAAAAGAATGAATGCAATTTGTCATGGGCAACTTTACCAAAATCGCATGATCAAGTCTTTTGGCAAGAAAGTGAGAGTGAGAGATTTCAAACCGGGGCAATTGGTGCTAAAGAAGATCTTTCCTAATCAAGAAGAAGCAAGGGGCAAATTTGCACCAAATTGGCAAGGTCCATATGTGGTTCATCAGGTTTTATCCGGAGGAGCACTGATTCTGGCAGAAATGGATGGTCAAGTTTGGCCAAAAGCAATCAACGCAGATGCCGTCAAAAGATACTATGTTTGAGGCGATCGCAAGTTAGCATTGGTTTTGAATGTAATCTTTGATGTAATGCGAACTACGCGTGACCTGAATCCCAAGGCGGGATACGTAGTAGCTCACATAGAGTTTGGTTGCTTGGATATAAGAATTTCCCCTATTCCCTCTTTTGTGTAAGTTTGAACTACTTCTGACCTGATTCCTGGAATGGCAACAGGATAAGTAGGCAATCCCCGTCGGATTCGGTCAAAATATTGTAACGCTTTAGGCTTGTTTATCTTTTATGATGTAATGCCGAACTATGCATCTAGGCAGATGTGTGGATTTTCCAATTCGGATACGGCTTCGTACTTAGATTGCCATATCTTCCCAAAAAATCTTATGTAAGCAGAACTACGCACGGTCTGATTCCCGTGGAGGGATACGTAGGCGCTCTTAACGGGCTCGACTCTATAATATTAAAATTTTCAGTCTCCCTTAAGGCAAGCAACTAGGGCAAATTTTTGCAAAGATAACTTGAAGATATGGAAGATAGAAACTGGGGCAATTTTGCAAGACAATTTGAAGATTTGAAAGATATCAACTGGGGCAAATTTTGCAAAATGAGTTGAAGATTTGGAAGTTCATAACTGGGGCAGATCTTTGCGAGAATTGGTTTGCTTATCAAAGGATGAAACAGCAAAGTTCTGAAAGTATTCAAGACTAGCGCAAGTTGCAATACAAAGGATGTTCAGTTTGTTTCGAGATATGTCATGAGTTTGAGTTAAAGCAGGAATTTTACATGCATTATAAACTTTTCACTTGCATATCAATGATTACTTGCTTACTATTTTATCAAATTACTTTATTTTGTCTCTATCTTAAGATGAGTTATACTATTGAGTTCATAAACCAAGTCTTCAAGGATGGTTTTCGAAGCCCAAGTCTCACGAAGAAAAGGAAGCAATGGTAGTGAATTCAAGATGAATCAGCACAAATCAAACACCCCTCCCCAAAACTAACAAATTTTTCTTTGAGAGCAGGAACCTGAAAGCTTGCAATGGAAGGATCATTCGCACTATGGATGAATAATTTATTGAACGCGTATTCAAAGAATTGAACGTCAGATTCAATATGAACTGAAGAGAGCATTCAAAACTTTGAACCACTATCCATACAAGCAACACCAATCAAGTTGACAATGCAAATGATTTGGCTTGACAGATCATTCAGATCTACTCTTGCGGCATCTAAGCATTACATTGAATTATTGCCGAGAAGGCGGCGCTTTTATTTTCTCGAATTTTAACATTGTTATAATTTTACCTCGCGATATTGATAGACAAGTCGGCTGAAACACCGCTTTCGGAGTGTTTCGCGATGTCGGTTGTCTTGCAATATTGGCATTTTATATTTAAAATTTATTGATAATCTAAGACAAGTCGGCTGGAACACCGCTTTCGGAGTGTTTCGCGATGTCGGTTGTCTTGCAATATTGGCATTTTATATTTAAAATTTATTGATAATCTAAGACAAGTCGGCTGGAACACCGCTTTCGGAGTGTTTCGCGATGTCGGTTGTCTTGCAATATTGGCATTTTATATTTAAAATTTATTGATAATTTAAGACAAGTCGGCTGGAACACCACTTTCGGAGTGTTTCGCGATGTCGGTTGTCCTGCAATATTGGCATGTTATGTTTAAAGTAGATTGGTAACCTAAGACAAGTCGGCTGGAACACCGCTTTCGGAGTGTTTCGCGATGTCGGTTGTCTTGCAATATTGACATTTTATATTTAAAATTTATTGATAGTTTAAGACAAGTCGGCTGGAACACCACTTTCGGAGTGTTTCGCGATGTCGGTTGTCTTGCAATGTTGGCATGTTATGTTTAAAGTAGATTGATAGTTTAAGGCAAGTCGGCTGGAGCACCACTCTCGGAGTGCTTCGCAATGTCGGTTGTCTTGCAATATTGACATGTTGTATTTGAAATACATGTTCCGGCTTGAGACATTATGTCTTGTTTGTCAAACTTATCTTATGAAAGCCTTGCATTTTTACAATTCATTTTTTGCTTTGCTTATTGTCTTACTTTACCGTTTCAGAATAATGATCAGCCTAGAGGTTCTCCGGGCGGAGCATCTCGTTAGTTGATCGAGAGAAGAACTTATTGAGCGTCACAACCAGCATTTACAATTTTACATTATCATTTTATTTACTTCTTTATTCCAAAAGTCATCAAAGTTTATTAGCAGTTGCTCGCTTATTGTTTATTAAGTCTTTACAGAATTTTAGCGGCATCGCAACAGCATTTGGAGCATAACGTGGAACTTTTTCTTAGCAGTGAACTGGGGCAATCGTTGATATGAGCTAGACTCGTCAACGAGGATCTGAAGAATTGCACTCGAATAAGCAAATTTTACCTAATCTTTCATTTCAGATTAGGCGTCAGTTTGAATTCTTTCTTATTTCGTGCGTCATTTTCTGTCAATCGTGTGAGTTTCGTGCTTAAGTGTCGTCGAACTACATGTGGCCTGATTCTCTTTTAGCCCGAGATATGTAGGAAACTCGGCAACCGGAGTTCGGCCATACTCATAAGCCTCGCCTTTTGGTTCGAGGAATCAAAAGTCTTGGTTTTATCGGGACAAAATTGGTTTCTCGTCAACTTCTTTACCCTAAAAACTCTTTTATCCTTTTCCGGGTAAAGAGGGGCAGCTGTTGACACCCAATTTCGTTCCGAGATATAATTAACGGCTAAATTATTTTAAATGAGAATCGATTATCAAAATAAAGTTAAATTAGAATTAGATAATTAAAATTATTTGGATTAAAATTAATTAATTAAATTTAATTAAAGTAAATTAATCAATTTCAAAAGAAGGTTAAAATTACAAAGCATATCCTAATTTCTATTCTACCCGCGCAACATCTTTATTTTAATTAATTAGCTTAAAATAGGCTAAATTCGTTCCCATGTGCCAAAATCCAGCCTATGCGTGCAAACCAATATATACAATACACGCACACACTCTTCCTCACTTCTAAACCCGTTCCCAGATAAACCCGCGACCCATTCCCCTCTTTCGACCCGTTTCGACCCACGACCCGTTGCTTTTTCCCTTGGATTCTCTCCAAAAACAGTCCAAAATTGTACGAATTGGTTCCGTTTTCTCTCCCCAGTACAAGAACTCGACCAATCCTGTCCGTTCGTTTCAATTTGAGCTGCAATCTGAGCCGTGGATGATCTTAACGGGAATATCCTTGATGACAAGGATGAATTCGGTACAATCCTTAAAGGATTTGACCAAATTCACCCTTGTTCTACAAGGAGTATACAAAATGAGCAAGGATTTTTGGGGAATTCGAAAAAGGATCCAAAACCCTAGCCTAGAGGTATTTAATCTCTCATTCTCTCATTTTTTTGAGGGGCTGGATTTGAACACACAAAAACGGCAGCATCTAAAGCAAAAATAATATACTTACTATTTCTCAACTATAAAAACTATTTTAAACTTAGCTGGAGAAAAAGGGAATTCTGTGGGAGCATTGTCATCGTTGTTTAAATCGTGGTCGCTTTGTTCGAGTCGATACATTTGATCCAACACCTTAGTTCATTGCGTAAAACCAGGTCAGTTTGAACCCTTTTATAGTCTTTATATGTTGTTTAATATATATGATTGTTCCTCTGTTTATATGAAGATCGATTGAATATGGAATTGGATGAGCGTAATAGCTTTTCTAGAAAAAGTTGTGTTAGGATATATCTGGTATTTGCGAAGAATCCAAGCTTTGTGCTTGTACACTTACTTGTATGGATTGTATTGCAGTCAAAGACAGATTTTTATTATAAAGTTATAATATTGAACCTAGGGTAATGAATCAAAGCCTTTTCCTTTGTTAATGAAAGAAATGATTAAAAGCTGGATTTCTTTTTAGATCTTTGGCTAAATGTTGCATCCTGTTAAGCCTATTATGGGAATATAAGCTTAGAGTAAAGTTTGAACCTTTGTAAAAGTAAAAAAAATACATTTCTCTCTGTTAATGAATGGAGGTGAGGCTGCTTTGAATTTTAGACCATTAGTAAGTTGTAACAAGGTCTTCCTGGTTTAAACTTCATGATTTTCTTTAAAAAGATTTAAACTGTTTGCCTAAAACTAATCTGCATATTGTCAAATCTTACCTCAATGATGCCTGGTCAATTTTTCTCTTAAAATCTGGATAGTTTGGATTATCCGAGGAGGTTCACAGAGTTTGTTAAGTAGCCTGGTTTGCAATGATGTGAAGAGCAGCTTCAGGGGATTATGAGAAGCTAGAAGGATCAGTTTGTATGTGTAGGTGTCTGTGAGGGTCTCTGTTGTTCAGGCTTGTTTCAGGTGGTCAGAAGTAGTAAATGGAGATCTGGGCTGTCCTTTGGTTGTTGTGGAGTATGTGCAGTGGATTGGAAAGTAGTTTTAGGTACAAAGGAGAAGTTTAAAATGTTAGGGGGGCCTGATAGTTGTTCAGGCATTGAGGGTCAGGGTCTGGATATTGCTAGTGTTAAGGAGCAGCAGTGAGGTAGTTTTTCTTTATTCTGTGAAGCTCAGGGGTTTTTGTGAGCTTGGTTCAGAGTCTTGAGGTGTTGCATGTTGTTTCTGATAGTAGTTCAAAGGAGTATAAAGAAGCTAAGTTTCTGGAGAAGCATTAGTGCTAATGGATTATGCAGGAGTCCAGGTTGGTCTATGGATGTAGAGTAGGCTGGAGTAGTTCAGGTTGTGTTAACAGGATGGGGGTTCCTGTTTCTTCTTGTTGTTGTAGTTCTGATGGTGCAGGTGTGTGAGGATGTGAGGGAGGTGTGTGTGTGTGCCTGAATAGTGTGTTGCGAGGCCTGGTATATCCTAGTTTGTTTGCAGGGGTGTTCAAAGGTCTGGTGTTTTGGTTCAGGCTAGAGGATATGGAGCAGATGTTAGGTTCTGGTAGTGTTTTCCTGTTTTGGTTTTTTTAGTTTTGTTCAGGGGGTTGGTTGATAAGTTGTTAATAGGAGTAGCCTGTTATGCTGTGTCCTGTTTGTCTTATGTTTCTTCTTCTTTAATGATATGATTAGCTAGGTTCAGGGTCTGTTTTCTGTCCCTTTTCTTCCAATATCCTTTGGTGTTGAGTGATCAGGTCAGGTTAGCATTGCTATTTCTATTTGTTGGTCCTGTGTGTTATCAAATTAGTCTGATATAAAATAGTGTTGCATACTTTGTTATATCTCCTCTTGTAGCTTGGATATGAGGTCTTATTGGCTTATTATATGAAATTCAGTTTTGCTCGACCTATTTGACTAATGTAACCAGTTTTAATCATTGTTCATTTTGAACAATGTTGAGCCTGAGAATTGAATCTTTCTTCAGTTATCTTCAGCCTTGAGAAATCAAGTAAAATAGCATTGTGATGGCCATAGTTTAAGCCTGAGAATCTGCTTCTGTGCTTTGAAAAGCTCAATAATGTGTGCATGTCTGGTGTTAAACAGTTAGTCTAGGTTTATCATTTCTGTTAAGCTCCATTTCAAGTTTCTTTTAGTCCATGTTTGGAGTCTGTTTGTCAGTATGCTAAGTGTCCTCTAGCCTTGCTCTCCCTTTGGTGTTCAGGTTCTACCAGGTTCTTTTCTTTAGGGTTGTGGGTGTGCAGGAGATGTCATTCTTGGCTTTAGCAATATCTTGAATTTGTTCGCTCTGTTTCTGTTCTTGTAACTATGTGGGCAAGCAGGTGTGTTTGTGGGGTTAAGGAGCAGTTTAATTGTATGGAGTTTTGTGTCTGGTGTTTAGGAGGCAGCGTAGAAATTTGAAAGAATGCGGGAGCATTTGTTGTGATGAGCGAGGTAAGGTTTGGCAAGTAGAAGAGGGTGCGGGATTTCAAAGGGGGTATGTTCTCTGTTTAGGTGTATCGGGTTGGTGATGTAGTATGTAAATTGCATACTAAGAGGCGAAGCCCCTGAGATTTTAAAAGATCAGTGGGGTCCCTCTCGGGAATGGCTTTGCGTGTGTGCAGGCCGATATTGATTAACCAGCTGCATTTACGGTAAATGAAGTATGCTTGTCGCATACTAGGAGAGTGAAGCCCCTGCGTCTTTAAATGACTAGTGGGGCCCCTCCTTGGAGACCAGTGCGGTCTTGGCTACCTAGGAACTGCGAGGTTTGATTAAAGCCGAGGACCAGTGAGGAGCCCTATGAGCAGGGTCGGTGAGCCTTGCAAAACCGAGGAAACTGAGAGGCTTGATTAAAGCCGAGGACCAGTGAGGTTTACTTTGAAAGGCCAAATGGCGCCTTTCATGATTGGCAGTCTGGTATTGAAAATAATTGAAAGTTCATCCTGAAATGTTCGAGAGTAATTGGGAGTTGTTATTTGGAGTAGTCGGAGTTAGTAAAGGTGTAGAAAACTGTCTAGGCGATGGGATAGATTAGTGTCGGAAGTCCGTAATAGAATGTGTTATGATTTGCGCGTGTTATTGCATTTGCTTACGATTATCTTAGAATGAATGCTAATCTTTTGTTCTCTTATTTTTCCTTGTCATGTACACTTTCGAGAATGAGTTGAAATAAAACTCACAAATGGGATGGCTGCATGCATTGGGAGTTGTCTGATCCGTTCCGCATTTTCGGGACTTGATATCCCCGAAAATGTAAAAGAAAAAATGAAAAAACGAAAATCTCTAAATTCAAGGCTCAATGATTGAGTTGTGCTTCCGGATTCTACCTTCTAAAACTCCCGCTTTCCCGTTCCCTTTAGAAAGCATGTTTTAGGAAGCCCTGAAACCGGACTAGGATTTTCATGTTAGAAACTTGAAAGGATAGTCGCTTTATTGAATTGTTGACTTATTGCATGTTTAGAATGATCATATAATTGCTTATCCCTTTTTTTTGGGACCCGCCAATTAGTTTAAGATTAATAGTAATCTAAGGATAATTATCGAGTGCAAAAGAAATTAAAATTTAATTAAGTTATACATCCTATATATTACTTATATTTACGTACCCATCTATTAAATATTTATTTATCTATCTACTCATTTATTCATTAATCCGATCAATTATGCGATATTTATTTATTAAATTATTTAATTAATTTTATTTATTTATTTAATTTAATTAATCATTTATTTATTTATTTATTTTAGCTAATCATTTATTGATTTATTTATTTATTTAATAATAATTATTATTTATTTAATTAATTAATTAATTATTATCAATTTATTCTTTATTTAATTAAATCAAGATAAATGTTAATTCATTTAATTAAGTTATCTACTTATTTATCCATTTACTTAAGCGATCATTTAATCAATTATTTATCTAATTAGTTACTTAGAGTATTTTATTTTATTTTATTTATATTATTTATTTAATTCATTTATCCTTATTTATTTAATCAACTAATCAATCAACCGTGTTGTAATTCATCCATCTATTTAATCATAAGATTTCATCATTTATTTATCTAAGTATCGGCGTAACTCAAACCCTCATCTAATCTATATTTCCCTTAGTTAAAATTAATTCTATTATCCTTAATAAATTCGTGAAAACCGCCGGATTAACCGCATTTAGCGGATTTTCGAAAGTGCTCCCGAAAGGGACCTTCTTTCGAATTTAATAGAACCACTTACTCGGAATCTCTGATTTTAATTTAATTTTATTTAATTAAAAAATAAATTGCACTCATTAGTTAACCTTAGGTTCCTAGTAATCCTTAAATTAGGTGGCGACTCCAAAGAAAACCCTTTGGAGTCCCATTTTGTTGAAATATTCCAAAACCTATCTTTTCTTAAGAAAGGGTAATTTTTGGGGTTCAACAGTATTCTCGACCCAAATTTGATTTGTTGTCGTAAATTGGTTTAGGCCAATACAAATTGGCGCTGTCTGTGGGGAATATAAGCATCAACACTTTGTTCCAAAGTTGAACGTTCAATTCGTTTGTATTTTCATTTTGAACTGTCAAAATGGTTAATAATGATGAAAATTCCACTGAGCAACAGTTAACTCCCGATGGACAAACTAGTGCTCACATAAATCCAAATCCCAATGCACCTATAATACCACCAGTAGCGGATCCTTCTTTCTTATGGTCCAACGACGCTTTTCAAACTTTTATCATCCAAACTTTGAAAGCCCTTCAAGCACAACAGGCCGAACATATAATTATTAATTTAGAATTTCGCGCCTCATTGGGCAAGGAACAATTTCACTACAAATGGAACCCCACACGTGGTTCCAAATGGAGACATCCCGACTTTCGTTGCTATAGGCGCGACAACAGGGAGACCTCCCAATAGGGCCACATCTGGAGGTTCAGGTACGATGCCCAGTACTATGCCATACTTCGGAACGATTCCTAAAGTGGCTGAAACTAGCTCTTCGATGGACCTCGAAAAATTAAGCAAAGAGATCGAGGCCCGAGTTGAAGCTCGAGTGGAGAAACGGCTTGAAAATGTCTCCGGGGTGAGAAAGAGACCCAAAAATGCTCAACATAGAATAATATAGGCAGTTGCCCTATAAGCCCGAGGTCGCTCCAGCGCCATTACCAAAGACTTTCAAAATTCAATTTCTGGAAAAGTATGATGGTACAACTGACCCCGTCGAACATGTAACCGAATTCATATCGATGGTCTTGGGGAATGACTTGTCAGAAATAGAGAAGGAGTCAATGTTCTTGAAGAAATTTAGTGAATCTTTGGAGAAAGGCGCATTACAGTGGTACATGTGGTTGCCCTCGGGGTCTATCTCCAATTTCGATGAGCTAGCCGATGCATTTATCAAGGCTCATATTGGGACCCAAAAATCCTCTAAAGGAAGGAAGACATCTTTGAAGTTAAACAACGGCCCGGAGAACCAATCAAAGAGTTCCTCGAGCGCTTTCATATCGAACGGATGGAGTTATCTACTATGGACGACAGTTTGGCCATCATGGCATTCGAAAAGAGTATCAACGTTCGTAACTCTGAGGCTGCCGCCGAACTGAGGAAGGAGCTCCAATAATACCAGACTTTGACATGGAATGACTTGCATAATAAAGCATACACCAAAATAAGGTTGGAAGAGGCTGAATAGAAGGCTGTCGGTCGGAGTTCTAATTATCAGAATCGATCTGAATCCTCATATCGTGTCGAGGCGCCACGAGGAAATTTAAGGGGTCGATACAAACCATACACTTCATCGAGGCAACATGTCAGCCAAAGGCTTTGAAATCCGCATGTGAGCCAACGACTCGGTAGGAAAGTTTACCCATACACGAACCAAAGAAGTACCTCGGGACCAGCTCTGGTCTCCAAAAATAGAGAGTTACCTCGGATCCCTGATTACAATTTCAATGTGTCAACCACGAAGTTTGTTAATGCCGTAAAGGGGATGGCAGGAGTAAGAGCCTGTTTGGGTGGGCTTATAAGCAACTTTTTTAGTGGCTTATAAGCCCAAATAAGACACTTTTTGAGAAGTTAGGAAATCCTACCGTTTCAGTGAGCTTAAAAATGGCTCAAAGGGCATCGAAGGACATGAGAACAGCCCCAGAAAAAAGGATCAAAGTCTGCATTGCGAGTTTCATACAGACTATGGTCATCGCACCGAGGACTGCAAAGCTCTGCGCTTCGAAGTGGCACACTTGTGGAAAAAGGGCTTGTTGGCAGAATTTCTCACCGACAAAGAAAAAGAGAATTATGCAAAGAATAGGGGAGATAGTCAACCACCGAAGGCACCACCGCCCGAAAGGATTGTAAATGTGATTAATGGAGGATCAGAAGTGAATGGCGTGAATTTTGCAGCCGCCAAAAAGTTCGCCAAGTATTCGATAATGATGGAGAAAAGAACCCGAGTTGGGGGTTCAGGCAAGGAGATAGTGTTCGATGATTATGACTGCAATGAGATGATGTTTCCCCATCACGGCGCCTTAGTCATCATGTTGAGGATCGACGACTCAGATATCAAACGAGTCTTGATCGACCCCGGTAGCTCTGTTAATATAATCAACTATGGGATTGTTAATACAATGTGGTTGAAGGACCAGATCATCCCGAATGCAACCATATTAACTGGTTTTAATAACTCCACTGAGAAAATGTTGGGCGAGATCATGCCCAAAACATATACCGAGGGAGTTGTTAAGGAGACATTATTCGAAATGTCCGAGGATATGGCTTATAACGTGATCCTCGGGAGACCGTGGATCCACTCGATAGAAGCTGTACCATCCACTCTTCATCAGGTCATCAAATTTCCAACCCCTTGGGGGGTTCAGTCGATCAAGGGAGAGAACCGAATGGCAAGGGAATGCTATTCAATTGCACTGAAGAGTAGAGTCATCCCGACTGGACCAAAGAAATAGCAATCAACACAACCGGGGTCTAACAAAGAAGGGGAATCATGTCCTCAAATCGATCCCCAAGGAGAAGTAGAAAAGACCCCGGTTTGTATTCAAGAGCATCGGAAGCAGAAAGCCAAGGACTCTACCATTAAAGAGCTGGAGTCTTTCACACTTTCAAAGGATTTCCTAGAGAGGAAAGTGTTTGTCGGTTCAGAGTTGGACCTGAAGTCGAAAGAAGCTATAGTAGAAGTGTTGAAAGCCAATGATGATTGCTTTGCCTGGTCCCATGCAGATATGGTCGGCATCGATCCGGAGATCATGACTCATAAGCTAAATGTGGACCCACGCTACACCTTGGTGAAGTAGAAGAAAAGGCCTTACGCCATTGTACAAAGAAGGTAATCGATGATGAAACCATGAAGCTGCAAGAGAATGGCTTCATAAGAGAAGTTAGATACCCTGAATGGTTGGCCAACGTTGTGGTCGTACCTAAGAAGAATGGTAAATGGAGAATGTGTGTGGACTACACAGACTTAAATAAGGCCAAAGACTCTTTTCCATTGCCTCAAATAGATAGATCGACAGATTCCACGGCTGGACACAAACTATTAACCTTTCTAGATGCCTATTTGGGGTACAATCAGATTCTTATGGACCCGAAGGATGAAGAAAAAACCTCGTTCATCACAGAACGAGGTACTTTTTTCTACAAGGTGATGCCCTTCAGACTCAAGAACGCAGGGGCGACTTATCAACGACTAGTGTGTCGCATGTTCAAGGACTACATTAGGAAATCAATGGAGGTATATATAGATGATATGCTAGTAAAATCAGTTCGGCTGGAGGACCACATAAATTATTTGAGGGAAACCTTCGCTATGTTAAGGCAATACAACATGAAGTTGAACCCTAAAAAGTGTGCCTTCAACATCGATTCGAAATTTTTTTTGGGATTCATAGTCTCTGAACGAGGAATCGAGGCTAACCCAGAAAAAATCAAAGCGATTGAAGAAATCCCCGATGAGCTCTCCAGGGTGAAAAAAGTCCAGCGCTTAGCTGGCTGAGTCACTGATTTGAGTAGATTTATCTCGAGGTCATTAGAGCGATGTCACAAATTCTTCTCAATCCTAAGAAAGAATAACACCTTCGAGTGGACCCCGGAATGTAAAGAAGCGCTGAAAGAGTTGAAACACTACTTGGCTAACATACTATTGCTCGCCAAGCCGAAAGAGGGAGAAACTTTGTTGGTCTACCTGGTTGTGTCCGAAGTGTCAGTGAGCATTGAATTGGTTCGAGAGGAGGATGGAAAGCAACAACCCATCTACTATGTAATCAAAAGGCTCCTCGATACCGAAACCAGGTATCCGCATTTGGAAAAGTTAGCACTTGCTTTAATTGTAACTGCTCGGAAACTACGGCCTTTATTTCAATGCCATCCAATAGCCGTAGTCACCACCTTCCCTTTGAGAAATATATTGCATAAACCAGAGTTATCAAGAAGGTTATCCAAATAGGTAGTAGAGTTAAGCGAGTATGAAATCACATACCAACTTCGAACAACCATCAAATCCCAAGTCTTAGCAGACTTCGTGGCTGATTTTAGTATTGGGATTGTCCCCGAGGCTGAAAGGGAAAATTTGGTATCCAAAGGACCTACCTCGGGAATATGGATGCTCTACACCGATGGAGCAACCAACTCCAAAGGTTCAGGGCTTGGAATAGTCTTGGTGGCACCAACAGGAGAGAAAGTTAGGCATTCAGCTCGGTTCAAGAAAATAACAAATAATGAAGCTGAATATGAAGTAGCTTTAGCAGGCTTGGAGTTAGCCAAGGAAATGGGGTGAAGAGAATCGAACTGAGATGCGATGCACAACTGGTGGTGAATCAAGTGCTCGGGGACTATTCGGCTTTTGAGCCCAGGATATAGCAATTCCTAGCCCGAGCACAACACATCTTGGCTCAATTCTAAGAGTGGAAAGTTAAACAAATACCCCATGAGGAAAACACAGAGGCCAACGCCTTGGATAACTTGGGTTCGGCTGTGGAAGAAGGGCACTCGGGGACTGATTCAGTTGTTCAGTTATTCAGTTGCTCTTAGTACAAATGAAAGACATGAAGTTGGAAGTCAATTCTGTAAATAACAAATGGGATTGGCAAAAGAAATTCATCTCTTATTTTGAGTCGGGGATTCTTCCCTCTAACAAAAGAAAAGCGAGAAAACCAAGAACCCAGGCAGCCTGCTATTCGATGATTATGGGGAAATTGTACAGGAGGATATACAGCGGCCCGATGGCAAAATATTTGGGGCCAGGGGAAAAGAAGTATGTCATGAGAGAGATACACGAATGTGAGTGTGGCAGTCACTCGGGGGGAAAATATTTAGTGTCAAAATTGCTTCGAGCTGGGTATTACTGGCCAACTATTAGCGCAAATGCAAAAGACTTCGTGAAAAGATGTGATAAATGCCAACGACATGGCCGAATGATTCATCAGCAGGTCGAACCCTTGCATTCGGTCGTGTCACCTTGGCCATTTATGAAATGGGGAATTGATATAATAGGTCCTCTACCGAAGGCAAAAGGAAGTGTTCGGTTCATACTTGTGCTAACCGATTACTTCACCAAATGGGTAGAAACAAGGGCCTTCGCCAAAGTAAGACAAAAGGATGTGGTAGATTTTATCCGAAAAAATATCATCTACAAGTTTGGTGTTCCAAGGTAAATTAGTTGTGACAATGGCTCTCAGTTTATGGGGTCGGCGGTCACTCACCTCATAAGTCAATGGGGCATAAAAAGGATAGTACCAACACCTTATCACCCAAGTGCAAATGGTCATGCTGAGTCTTCGAACAGAGTTATCATTAAGAATATCAACAAAAGGCTCGATGAGGCGAAAGGTCCATGGACCGAGGAGTTGTCAAGGGTGCTGTGGGCGATGCGAACTACAGAGAAGAATAGGACCGATGAAACTTCTTTTTTCCTCGCCTATGGGATGGATTCGCTTATCCCCGTGGAGGTAGGTGAACCCAGCCTTCGGTATGCTCATGCCACCGAAGATGCAAACCAACAAGCTATGCGTATAGAGCTGGATTTACTTGAAGGAAAAAATGGAACTAGCCTTGATTCGGTTGGAGGCTCAAAAGAGGCAAATCGAAGCATATCTCAATAGGAAAGCTAAACTTAGAGACTTTAAGGTTGGTGATTATGTGTTGAAAGCTTCGAATCAATCAACCATAGAAAAGAACGCTGGGAAACTTATTGCAAATTGGGAAGGACCTTACAAAATCAAAGCAATCATCGGAAAGGCGTCCTATCAACTTGAAGACTTAAAAGGCAAGCTCGAGCCCTTTAATTGGAACATCTCCAGTTTAAAACGGTATTACTTATAGAATCAAGGTAAACAATCCTTGATCAATAAAATTTCACCTATAGCTTCAAGCTGAAAATGCTCCAAAGGCTTTGGTCGAATGATTCTAACTTACCCATCGTTTTTCTTTGCTTGACCTTTTCAGGAAGCGAAGAGGACGATCTACAATGTTCGGATCTTCATCAAGATTCACACCCGAACACTGGAAAAAAATGTGAGAGGGATGCGACCGATGTCAACCTAAAGCTTATCTTACCGAAGTCTATCTATTCGACAACCGGGGACTGGCGCCTGAAGAGTAGATTAGCGCTTTGTATTTTTCGCCCAGTAGTGGCATGTTTATTTTCACGCCTAAGTCTTGCTTAGACTAGGCCATATGTAAAAGCCAGTGATGGTTCGTTGATATTCTCAATGAAATAAACTTGATTCAATATCTCTTTGTTTCTATGATTTTGCATACCGAAGTTATCTCTTACAGTCATCGGCTCAAGAACGAGACATCGTTCCAAGTTAGCATCGATCTTTATATGAAACAAGTTTGCAAGCAAAATTATTCTAAATGATCACCTCAAAAATTCTTAAGGCAAAATGAAAGCTTCACAAAAGGCCCGAAGGCCACATAAGTTATTTACATCAAAAGCCCGGAGGCTATAGCAAAAAAAAATTAAACAAGAAAAGTTATAAAGGACAAGCTAAGACCGGAGACTGTCCCCCCCTCGGGAGTTCCCCTCTTCAGCGCTTTCCTCGTCATCATCAGTGCTTTCCTCGCCACTTTCATCATCTTCGGATTTATCATTATCTGAACTTTCACTTGATGGAAGCTCATCCACTATCTTTTGAGCTTCGGCGGTGGTGTTTCGCGCCTTAACAATTCCCTCCTCTAAAATGATCTTCCCCACTTTAACTTGCTCCAATGTATCGAGCCGGGTTTTGACAACAGCCCATGCCTCCTCAAACTTCCCCCTCGTGGCCTTAACTTTGGCCCGCTTGTTGAGATCTGCAATTTTCCTCCGAAGTCGTGCAACTTCACTTTTAATAGCTGGCACTTGATCCACTTGGCTTTGCAATAGGCCAAGTTGGTCTGTATAATCCCTCAACTTAGCACGATATTTCTCGCCATTTTCAAGGACTTCAGCCTTAGCAAGAGTTACTTCGACCTAGAGCCGCTCGACTGGTACAAGCTAAATTGGTAGCTTAGCAACCGAGGTCAACAGCAGTAAAGATGACAAAATAAAAAGCAAGACGCAACTTTTCTTGCTTGAACGACACCGAGGAACTGGTCTCGGTACGATTCAAGTAGAAGGAAAGAGCACCTAAACTATGCAACAATCCTCAAGAGAACATTGCCTCTTGTAAACTAAATGATCAAAGAGGAAATTTTCAATCGGAGTTACCGAAAGCCATAAGTCCAAAGCCCACGCCGGGGTTTGCTCACATCTGAGACAGAAAGGAAATGCTCTCGGCAATTTCATTCAATAATCAATATCCCAAAAACTAGCTACTTACAATGAAATGGAACAAGGTTTATATAGAAAATACTAAGGGTAAACTAGTAAAATGGTCATAGGTGACCAATACAAGCAAGCCACGCAGGGCTGAAATAATGAGTGTTCGGCAGCCTTGACTTCAGTGCTCGGTTGCTTGCTCGAGCACATTTAGTGAGTATAGAGCCTTGAATTCGGTGCTCGGTTGCTTGCTCAAACACATTTATCATCGGGCGCCTACTTGACTTCGAACACAATTTGTTGTGTTCGGCTTTGTGCTGCTCAGCACCAAGGGTTGGTGTTCGGACACTTTGTCCTCAGGCTCAAATTTGAAGATATAGCCTTCGGCTCTAGCACTTTATCATTCTTCCTCCGAACACATGCTTCCTCCCGACCAAGCTAACTGAATGTGCATATCATGTAGCAATTTAGCTTGGCTTCGTGTCATTGGCCTCGATGGATTGTCGAGCACTTGATCAGCACTTCGGGTTGCATCATCGACCTCCAAGTTCAGTCCCGTACGCTCTACCATGAACTCATTGTTCAGCGCTTAAAAAAGAGCCTCGGAGGCAGCAAAAGCTTCACACCCATATGCTTCAGACTTAGCAACAGCCTCACGAGCTTGGTTCAACGCAAGTTTCGATGTAGCTAATTGGGAGTGAAACTCGGAGTTCTGAGCCAAGTAACCTCTTTTCTTGTCCTCCCAAATGTCCTTGACCTTTTGGAGCTCCTCGGCCCTGGCATGCTCGATTTGCACAACTTTGAAAGAGAGGACAAGACTTTGAAAGAAAAGGTTGAAATTCAAACACTCCAAGTTCAAAGGAAGGGAAAATACAAGTTGCGAAAAATAATTACGTGAAGTGAAGAAGCAGTCGAGGTAGACATCAGCTTCATCGGGCTAAGGCGCCCAAGTATTTTCTCCTCCTTCAACCCAATCAGCTCCTCAAGCCCCCATGATATCTTGTTTGGTGCAATCCAACAAATTAGAGCTGGTAGAATTCCAACCTCTGCAGAGCTTGCGCCGAGGCTGGAGGCTGTAAAGGCTCATTGCATGCCCGAACCACGCTGGAGACCAAACCCTCACCAACCTTGGCTTTGCCTTTGTCTTTGGGGGCTGATTGGTCAGGCTCCTTAAGGTTGATCACCTCGGTCTCATTCGCCTCGCTGACCTTAGGCGCTTCAGAAGTCACTTCGGGGGTAAATTCAGGGTCAACCTCGGGCATCTCTTCGTTGGGCTCATCGATAAGACCCCGACTTTTTTCAGCCACAACTGCGAAAGTTAGAGCGGTCTCCACCTCAACTCGAGGGTACTTCGCCTTTGGTAGGCCTCTTTGAAACAACTCACTTCCTCTTCGAATATGTGGATGAAGGGGGAGAAAGCTTATAGATAAAAATTGAAGTAGGAGTTAAGATACTTTTAAACAGACCAACAAGGATATCTTCACCTTTTGAAGTCCCCTGGCTTGGTGAGCCCTTAGACTTTTTCTACTCAGCAAGCTGCTTTGCCAAGCTCGCCATTTGGCTAACACCATCCTTGGCGTCAAGAACCGTCTTCTCCTTCTTTTCTCTTTCTTCTTTTCCTTCTTTTCTTCAGCTTCCTTCTCATCCCCCTCGGTGTCTTTGGCAGCTTTGTTGGGGAAGCCTAAAAGAGAAAAGATGGAAAATATTAGAGATGTTGGTTTGGAGTATATACTAAAAGGGAAAGCTCAAACGTGACGAATAACTCACCATGCCTCTTGCATGCCCAACTATTTTCCTCTTCGGCAGCCATAATCATCCATTGCCGAAGAGGGTGTTTTTTTCTTCACCAGCACCGCTGTAACCCACTCAAGCAAGTTTTTTGGTGGGTTAACAGGGACTTTGTTGGCTACATACAACAAACATGATAATGAGTAAAAGCAAGTTAAAGTAACCGAAGTAAGAAGCCAAGACAAGGATACTTACGTTGAGCATTCCACTCCTTGGGGAAGTCAGGGTCAGCTGATAATAGCCTTGTTGGGATAAGAATTCAGCGATCGCACCAACCTCTGTCGCCATGGTCTTCGCTTTTGCTCAAGATGGCATACTGTCCATGGGATAAGAAAGCTACGACCCCAGTCTTGTGAAAATATAGGTAATAAAGGGCGATCAAATGTTGAAAAGTGAAAGGTAGCTCAGCCTTTTGACTTAAAAATTTAAGGGCCTGAACAACCTTCCAAACCCCGGGGCCCAATTGAGCCAGGCATAGATTGTATGCTCGACAAAAAGAGTCACTTATTTGATGAATAGGCAAGGTAAAGCCTATGGTGAAGGGGTATATGTAGATAGAAGAATACCCAGGGACATGGTGAGAAACACAAATGTTCGGGGATGGAATTCTTATCTCCACCTCAGGCCCCCATCTGCAGTTTGCCCGAAGAGCTTCTATCAGCTCTTCGGTTATTAAACTCCTTGTGACATGCACCATTATGTTTCTATTTAAACCACGCTGAGCATCAGATTGAGCTTGAACCTTAAGATCTTTATCATTGCTAAAATCCGAAGGAATAACCAGCCTCGGTCTTAGATCCATCCTTGGTGGCCTCGATGTCGCCCGCATGGCCATTAACCTCATTAACATTGGTGACATCATCGTCATCAACGTCATCTTTATCGCCAGAACGGCCATCACTCGTGACGTTATCATCACCATCGTCATCTTCCCCAATGATTACGTGGCGGCCAACGGTGGCTTTACGCCGCCTTGAGCCGCCCACCTGAGACGTAGCCTCTCCACCACCACCCATCGGCGTAATAACTTTGAGGGGCTCCACGACGTTCACCAGTTCGTCGTCGACGATCATGGTGGTAGAATCTCAGACCTTTCCCTCTGATCCACTAGAACCCTGAACGGAATTAATTGCAGACATGGTTGAAATCTTTTAAGGAAAAGAGGCTTCTCGAGAACTTGAAAACAAGAGAGGTTTTTGGTAAAAAGTTGATGGAAAATTTCTTGTTCACTGTTGCTATGTAATTGCAAGTGGAGCAGGTGACGATTCAAAAGGGTGTATTTATAGAAGAAGAAGTAATGATTACTGTAACACTGGGAATGTCACGACCCATTTTCTGAACGAGTTGCGACCGGCACTCGGTACCTAAACTTGACCGAGCGAACCCTTGAAACTTGCCTGTGACATTATATTTCTGTAACGCTATGCAAATTGATGTACTCTTTAAAACGACTTTAATAAACAAATCTTGAGACAGAACTCATCTTGAAATTATTTCAATAAAATAAATAACTTTATCATATCTTGTGCTAGACTATACAAAATGGACAACCACACCCAATTACTAAACTGTCTATGAAGCCTCTAAGAATTTATACCTGACACTACTAATAATAATAAGACAGAGTGGGAATGAAAGAATCTCCACGGACACATGCAGAGCTCACCAATCAACTGGGTAGTGGGAGAGTATCCTAGCTCTTAGCCTGCTTGCCTGCAAAACTTGCGCCTACATTGACATAGGTCAATGTAGGTTCCCATGAAGAGAACGTCAGTACACCACAGCGGTACTCAGTGAGTCTCAACGACCCCCCACTAAAGCGGGAACGAGACACTTAAAAGAAACTTGAGATGCACATAACTCAGTAAAACCATGAGAACATAAAACATTTAAAGAGACTGAAGTAACTTGAAACCATTAAATTCTAAACTTTAGACATATATATATATATATATATATATATATATATATCGTTTCTTTAGTTTTTGGGGAGTACCAGTTAACTCTGACATAACATGATTTCATAAAGTCACCGTGTGATCGGCACGGGTTCGATCCCCGCCTGATCGAATAAGCCCCTTCACTGTGGCGCCACACAGTTCCAGGTGATAGCATGCTGCGCGTTTCGTGCCTTGGCCGTGTCAGGCAAATCTTATAATAAACTCCCACTCTGGCACGAGCAGTTTCAAGGTCAACAATAACCACTAAAGGTTACGAGGCCCTTCTCAGAATCTAAAGGTAACTCCCAAAATATTTTTCATAAACTTTACTTAACCACTTTAAGTTCCAATAAATTCCTTGAACATAATCCATGAATATAAACCATAATACTCTTGAGTAAAACTTGACATGAACACAAGAAAGGATCATTCATAATATTTTTAAATATTCTTTAATTCATAATACCTTGACATATAAAATCACGTAAATTAAATATGAACATAAATGTGCATAACTCCATGATAAACTCTTGAACGTTAACTAGAATGAGGTTAAGCTAATATGCACTATCTCGCTCCAATTAAGCACATACTAGCTCTTTAAGACATTTAATCAAACACTTTAGATGCAGGATTTGTGAGTAAAACCTCTTTAATAAAGGGTTATATCAACTCACCTCAATTACTCCTCGAGCTCAAACATAGGCTCCAATTTAGTCCAATTGCATCAATAGATCACGATCTACATTGAATATGGATCAACATCAACTCACATTCTTTAGAATCCTACAATACCCGATCAATGCCCAAGCTTGGCTTAAAATCCAAAATTCCCATCCTTCTGTTTTAGCATTTACTCATGTTAAACAACTCAATACTTAATCTTAATTGAGTTACTTTAAGTCTGTAGAGTCATTAAATACTTCATAAGAATCCCTGTTTTCCCTGTTCATCTTCTTCTTCGATCAAACTTGTCAATTCCATAAATTCGAGATTCTCTAGTTTATTTATTCTAATAAATAAATAGTGTTTCTATCCCATAACACACACCTATTACGAAACATAATTCAAGGTGGATTGAAGTATTTACCTCTTTCAAGAAACCTTTTAAATCGCCTTTTAATTTATTTCAAGGATTCTTGAATGAAAAGTACTGGTAGTTCAGCAGCTTTAGCATCTTCGGCTGGTAGTAAAATCCTCAAGCCCTATAAGGCCTATTGCTGGTCTTGTTTACACGGTCGCTGCTTTACATAGAGTGAAGGAATAGTTTGGTCCTTCAGACCTTCTCTGAAGGCGTAATATATTAGGCCTTGATTTTCACTTGTTTATAAAGTGGCCACTTAGGATACCCAAGGTTGATAGGATAGCCACTTTATGTATTACTCCTATAGTCCTATGGCAATGGTCCTTTCCCAACTTACAGCCATGCAGGGACTTATATCATTGGATCTTATGAGTAAGTCTTAATTAAATTTCATTATTGAACACCACGAACAATCTATATTTTAATGGCAATTCATTTTTTTGTGTTCAACTCCAAATTTAAGTTATACCATACTCTTTGTGATATATTTCATATTCGAGTCATATCATGATATACAAAATTGTTTACTAAAATTATTTTCATACTGATAATATCCTGAAACAATCTTGAAAATTCGAGGAATATTACAGGGAAGACCAAGGGAAACGTCGTGACTGTTTGGAACCAACCAACGGTCGCCACGTTTGGCTCATCAGGGAGTTGAAGTGATTGAACCAATTTGAAATTCCTTGGTGTATATTTTGCCGCGTCGATCTCTCGCTCAAAATCATTCCACTCCTCGGTTACTTCGGCACTTGTCCGAGGAGTGGGGGGACTATCTGTATTGGGTAAAAATTGGTTTGCATACGTGGCACTTCGGTGAGATGATTCGGAGTTAACCGAACAGATGTTTTCAAGTTATGGATCGAGGTAGACAGTGAGATCATCGAAGTCAACAACCGAAGATAGAGTTCTAGTTGCGCCTCGGTGAAGTATTACATCGGTCGAATCAATAAGTCTGCATTACCAAGGTCGACGACTCAGATATCAGTAGATTATTCCGGCTCCAGCGACACAGCTTCCCACTACTTCAGCCCACTAACTCCATTATCGGAGGTGCATAACGTGGGTATGTGAGTGGTCAGATGTGGGAAACATTGCCCAGACTTGCTCATCTATAAATAGCTTCATTTTCTACGTTGTAATCATCTAGAAATATATACAGAAACTCTGGCAAAATTTGTACTCAGTCTCATATATTGAAATCTTGTTATTTCTTTGTCATTTACGTTCGATTTATCTTACTATCTCTACTTTGATATTTAGTATTGCTTGTATTCTCGATCCAAATTCGATTTGTTGTTCTAAATTGGTTTAGGCCAATATAAAAAATGCTCTTGTCCCCATAAAATCATACTTAACTTAGCCTTTTATATGTGTGATATTAGTGGGCTTAAGGTATGTAGTGAACTAGTCCGAAAGTATATTTTTATTTATCCACATAGACAGGAAAATGACCCAAAATCCAACAAAATACTACTAGTATAACCAATGCGATCATAATAAGAGAAGACGGCCGATGTATTGTTGCCATTGCTTGCTGCAAAATAGAAAGAAGCAGTAGGCTATAGTTAAACGTAGAATGTTGAGTTAATTTTACAATTTCTCTAGCGTGGAGTCCTACGTATAGAAACAAAACAATGGGGGCTTCCTTCAATATTTTCAGTTTTTGTGTTGGATCAGGATTAATGTTATAAAATAAAATGTAATACAACTAATAAGTAGACAAGTAATGTGGAGAGAAGGAAGAGCTTTTCTTATTCACTCCTATGTATTCAAGTGCGTTCTTCAATGGTGAAGAACATTACAATTTATAGAATGAAAAAGATCAACCAAAGGTTACAAATATTAAGTTGCCTATTTAATAGATACATGTAACATACAATAGGTTCATGAATAGAATGTAAATGGACATCCACAATTAAGTGGATTTATAACACTCCCTCTTGGATGTCCATTAATAGATAATGTGCCTCGTTAAAACCTTACTAGGAAAAACCCAGTGGGAAAAAGCCTAGTGAAGGAAAAAGAGTACACACATCCTGTAATACGCATTTAGAGCTGCCTCATTAAAAACCTTACAAGTAAAACCCAAGTGGGATAAAACCTTGTTAAGGGAAAAAGAGTGCAGCGCGTATTTTACTCCCCCTGATGACAACATCATTTAATATCTTGAAGATGACACATTCCAACCTTGTATATCAGCTTCTCAAAAGTTGACGTTGGCAATGATGTGAATAGTTTCGTCAAACTATCACTTGAATGAATACTTGAACATTAACATCATCAATCTTTTGAAGATCACCATTGCAAAGTAATTTTGATGGATAACCATCTCCTTTAGTTGTATCTTCATTTTAGCTGAATTAACCGTGCAATATTTCATATAATATTGCCGAATCTTCGTCTTCAAAGAAATTCCACATCGTTGCTGAATAAGTTGAGTTCTTGGTCTCAATCATTTATATTGCCGGCTAGCTTGATATATGGCTATTTTCTCTTCATGATTTGAAAATGCAACAACAACAATGTATTTCGTGAAGTGTCATAATATAGGTTTACTTCCACAAACAAATAGCTAGTTGATATCGGGCTTTGTGGATCAAGTATATACCATGTATTCTTCTGATGTCTTCGCATTGAGGAAGAACTGAATCTTACCAACAAGCTTATAACAAAAGTTATAACCAGTGGAGTATATTTGGTAAGATACTTCAATGCACCAATTGCATTAAAATATAATATTTCAATATCAAGAAGCTCGCAAACGCAATTTTATCATATGTGGACGGATTGTTTTAATCCGCATAAATATTTATGAAGCTTCATTGAATAGGTTTTCCGGGAACCTTTACATGCTTCTAGGATCTTGAATCCCTCGAGGATAAATATATTGTTGCTCAATGAACCATATAAAAGGCTGTTGCAACATTCATACGCATATCAAGTCTTTCATGCACTGCCAGACATATAACATACCTGAAGGTGATTGCATCCACCAAAGGAGAATATAACTCCATATAATCAATGTCAGATCTTTGTGCCTCAAGTCGTACTTTATATTTAACGACTTATTATTATCAATATTTTTGCACAAAAAATATCTTTATACACCACTGGCTTTGCACCTTCAGGTGTTTGGACTATAGGTCCAAAAACTTCACGTCACTCGAGTGAAGCCAATTTTTGCTTGAATGCGTTTTGCTATTTTGGCCAATAAATTTCATGTCTATATTCCAAACAGACTTAAGCTCAAGATCCTCATAACCATATAAAAATTGAGCTTTATAATATATATAAGATATCATCGACGATAATTTCAGTTCTCAATCCGACATAACATATTGAGATCTCTTCACATTCATAAATTTTCAGGTACCTGAACCTCTCCTGATGAGGTTTTATGAAGTGTTATGTCGTGGGCTATTTCAGAGCCCTGCCTCCTTATTTGACCATCATAATCATTTGCTCCTTTCCTTTTTCAAGGATTTGAAACTGAGTGGTCTATCACGCTTCAGGCGTGCCTTAGACTCATTGACATAAATAGATTGTCTCACCAGGACATCAGGAGCATTAGCAGCTGGAATATAATATTTTTCTTTGGGTCAGTAATGCGTCTGGCAGTGACTTGCATTATCTTTATATGAGGATCATAATCAAATGATAATTTAATTTAATTTATTCCTCAGCTGCTTTAATTTCTCCCCCTAATGTTAGCCAAACTAACATTCGTTCCCAAACCATATATGGGATCCATCTTTGTGCGTTGCGGTGGAGCAATTGATAATATAACGCACATAAAATTATTAGATGGAAAATATTTAATTCCTGACCCTGAACCAACTATGAGGGGAAATTCATTTTATGGCATGTCGTGCACACGTGCTGCTTTATGGATATAGCATACCTCATACCTTATTTAGGTAGCATTGTTCTCATATGCATTGTTTAGCAATTGGAGGCTTTCAATATATGAATATTCTAAACTTTCTTGCCAACATTATCAAGATAACTTATCTTGGTTGCATAATCTGAAAATATGCTTATAATAAGATTTATTTGAGCAAATACTTAACCTCGCATGTATCATTGCAGGTTTGTAATAAAACGCACATGTGACCTTATCATAGATGCATCTATTTATAATAATTATATGGTCCACATGGCAGGTGAACGGGCCCATATTCACCTTTTATACATTCCAGAAGTGCCGGGATCCTGATCCCAAATTTAGTTGGTCGAATAATTTATTTATCTTGAGAACAAACAGCACAAAAAGAATTCTTGAAGAATCCCGAGTCTTCATTATATACCCATGCGAATTCTCATTTATATACTTTGTGCATCATATTTAAACCGGGATGGTCAAACCGGTCATGCCAACTCATAAAGTTATTCATCTAGTAAACTTCTGGTTTACTATAGCATTGGCTTTGTAACAATAAACTAAAAGTTTATTGCTGCATGCACATATAATTCTACCACACTTATATTTTGTGTAGTACAAACTTAAGGAAGAGGCGGGGAGCTTTTCAAGCATATATATCTCACCCGACGTTCTTGTAGTAATATAAAGATATTCATATCTTTCTATCAAATTTAGTCTCTTAGCCATTTGGCAAATGTATTGAAACTTAACAAGTTTCTTTCGAGACATACTACAATAAATATTCCATCGATCTCATTCCTCCAGGTACTAATATTTTGGCTCTTCCGGAGCACTCAAATAGCTTTGTACTACAATATATTTTATTACACCATCCATATGGTGAATATCTCCTTTCAAGGAGAAAATCATATTATTTTTCTCATGGTAAAATCATTATAGGCAATATCAATTTCTTGCTTCACTTGCTCTTATGTAATTCATAATATAATACATAATTATGGCGTACATTCTGTATGAGAGCAATGACCATTTATGCCACAATAAATAATAGAATTATTATAGTCGAACCTTTTCTAGAGGTGAGTTGTGGTACTTTATCAACCACGCATGGGCACGTCTATATTCATCTTTCTCGAACCTCTTCTGGAGGTGAGTTTTGATATTTTATCACAGATTGCCACATTCACTTCGGTGAACGGGTCTATATTCATAATTTTTATTATGAATTGTCTCATTCACTGTAAGGAATGGACCATAATCATTTGGGTTTGCCTCATGCTCATATGATACATTGAGGGCATTATTATATTTACCGTTTGAACGGTTACTTTTTGAGAACCCTTATTGTTCTCTTATTTATTTTACAATGATGACTATTTTTTCATCCCTTGTCACGTCCACATCCATGGTTTCTATCATGGTAATTATTTTATCGTCTTTTAGACTAAAAATTATTTGCCTTCTTTCAGACATAAAATATTGTGTCTTCTTTCAGATATAAAGATATTTTGCCTTCTTTCAGGCATATTATGTATTGCTACTACATTCTCATTCATGAATGGAGTATGTGTTGCTCACACATTCATATTATGGAGTGGAGCTTGTCCTGCTCCCACATTCATCTTAGGGAATGGAGCATATATTGCTCCCACATTCACCTCTATGAATGGAGCATATTCACTGAACGGGCATCATTATTTTTCATCAAAAACATATTACTTTGCCTCAGTCATCATAATATCATCAATATGGTGCAATGGGACCTGAACCCAATGTCTTAACCAATATAAAACCATCTTGAGGCATAATGTATTGGGACCTGTCTACCATTATGGTGCACATGATTCAAATTTGATGTCTTGCTCTTATAAAAGAAAACATAACATAGTAGGCCATCGTGCACTTCCATGTAATATTGAATATAATATTACATATGGATGACATTGCAGTAAAATTAAGAGTTGTTTTTTTTTTCGTAAAACCAACTTGCTTTCTTAAACATTCAGTCAATATATAATTGCACACGAGTACTTTACAAAATGTGATTGTATTTACCACAACCATCAATACAATCTGCTCCTTTTCATTAATATGTAAACAATTAGCTTTCTCATTGTCCAAGTGATCTGAAAAGCATTAATTCTAGATTTTGTTTCTTATTTAATTATATTGACATTTTTAATTTCCATCATGCATGACAAGCAACTACGAGATAATTAATGATGGTAGGCTTGGTAGCAATGTAGCATGGCAGATGGAGCAATATTATCTTACTAACACATAATCACAGAATATGTTAGGTGTCCATACCTCATCTATACAAAGGTTTGAAGATCAACTACTAGTCAATTGCTATGTATCATACCTTTTCCTCAGGTTCTCCATAAGTAAATATGGCATCAAGCACTAATAGAATAATTTAAAGATTCGGAAAATAAAACTGACCTACTCTTGCCCGAATGCGTAGTAACTTCTTTACAAATGGAAAATTTCTTTTTGAGTTTGGTAGGCCAAAATTTATGACGAGATTTAATTGACCAAATAAAGTAAGATGATTAAGAAGAGGAAAATAAAATCCTCCTACATACTGTATCAATAAAATGTCAATTCAAATTCCTAAGTATCTTCAAAACAAGATGGATCACTAATTATACCATTCATCTCTAAATCTTTTATGTATAACTTTAATGAGATAAGTTACGGTGATCTGCTTAATTAATGCTAACTAATCAGTTTCTCCAAGTTAGAACCGTTTCTTTTACTAGGATGTACATAATATTTTAACAAGTAGTACGTACAAAAGGTAGTACGTCAAAAATCATCTTCGTAGAATCTTAATTCATAACCATACTTTAAAAGACTCAAACATTTTACTTACCTCACAAAGCAGGCGTTTAAGCATTTTGTTTCCAGGGTAATGTGAAAATTATGGCAGCCAACTCACCTTTTATTCTTAATCTGATTAGTGGAAAGAGACTCGTCTAAAAGTGATGTTAGGATTAAAATTAGAGGCTCTTCGTGCTTATAACGTGTTATAAAATAAAATGTAATACAACTAATAAGTAGACAAGTAATGTGGAGAGAAGGAAGAGCTTTTCTTATTCACTCCTATGTATTCAAGTGCGTACTTCAATGGTGAAGAACATTACAATTTATAGAATGAAAAGGATCAACCAAAGGTTACAAATATTAAGTTGCCTATTTAATACTCCCTCCGTCCCTATTTGTTTGTCATAGTTTGACTTGGCACAAAGTTTAATAAAGTAAGGAAGACTTTTGAAACCTGTGGTCTAAAATAAGCCATGAATATTTGTGTGGCTATAAATGAGTCAAAAAGTAACTTTAGAGTTGAATTATTACCAAATTTAGAAGTATGCCAATCTTTTTGGGACAGACTAATAAGGAAAGTATGACAAACAAAGTGGGACAGAGGGAGTAGATACATGTAACATACAATAGGTTCATGAATAGAATGTAAATGGACATTCACAATTAAGTGGATTTATAACAATTAACTATTTCTTTTCCTTTTTATTTCGGATTCAATTCCTAATCCCAAATTACTTGTCTCTTGTGAACTAAACTCACTATATTATTAGTAATTATTAGTAATAATGCATATACTAAGTAATCAAATTTGATTCAATATAAAGAATCCAATCCATATTCGAGTGGGAGTAAAAATAGTGTGATCGAATTCACTATTTATATCCTCTATCCGGTATAGAGAATTTACTCATTATATACAAATATTTTACATCTGCCAGCTATTTCTCGGACAACTATTTCGTGTTAATTTCTCAAAAAATAAAAGAAGTCTAATTTTGAATAAGAGCTTCTAGAATCTTCTAACTCCTAAACAAATCGTGGCCGTTCAATTCCCCTACCTCACATAAAACCACAAAATCCCACACATAATTTCTCCTCTTTCTCCTTTACTCCCTCTTCTTCTCCCTACAACTTTCCAATCGGTACGTATAATTCAATTATATTACAGCTTAATTTAATTACTAGTTAATGATTTAGATGTTAATTGTGTAGATCTATTAATTAATTAATTGTTGTTAATTATTAGTTGAAAGAGATTATTGAGGATGTTTGGGAGAGCACCAAAGAAGAGTGACAATACAAAGTATTATGAGATCTTAGGAGTACCAAAAACAGCATCACAAGAAGATCTTAAAAAAGCTTATCGTAAAGCTGCTATTAAAAATCATCCTGAT
Source organism: Petunia x hybrida (assembly GCA_037355625.1). Lineage (NCBI taxonomy): Eukaryota > Viridiplantae > Streptophyta > Magnoliopsida > Solanales > Solanaceae > Petunia > Petunia x hybrida. The sequence continues at coordinate 1,146,912 of JBBBVM010000317.1, read as the reverse complement.
AAAGGTGGTGATCCTGAAAAGGTAATTCTTTTTTTTTCTACGGTTTCTATTTATAGATTTATGTAATATTTTGTGCATTATTTGTGTTTAGATCGGTGTTTTGGATTTGTTATTAGGGTTTTTAGGTCGTCGTGGTTAGCGATATTCGGATCTCATCGACACTAGGTGAAGTGTCGGTGGGCAGAGTTACTCGGTACCTTTGCTGGTGAGAGGTACCCGTTGGAATTAGGAATTAGTCGAGCTGGGTGAAAGTTGGTCTGTATTAATAATTTATTTTATCAATCGTCGATCAGATAGTAGCCTAGGGAAGAAATCACTAGGTGTTTTTTCCTATCTGACTCAGCGTTTGTGGGTAGAGTTAACTGGTACTTGTGCTGCTTGTGAGAGATAGCTGGTACCCGTGGAATTAGGAATTAGTCGAGGTGGGTGAAAGTTGGTTTGTATTAAAAATTTATTTTTATTAATCGTCCATCATAAACTAGGTGGTGTTGGTTGTATAAATCAGCTAGGACCCACGCGTCCAATTTCTCAAACTTAGGTGAAGTTACGATGTGGGCTTTGGTCTTGTGGGAAGAGTGCGGGTTGTGATGTGTGTTAGGTGTCGGGGGTTTGGGGTTTGAACCGTGCTGCAGATGGTTGTGCTTAGTATTACAAGTTTCCAACCGTGTTCTTTGTTATCTCCTAAAATAATAATGTTGAATTTAGTTGAAATAGATTAACCTGCCATATAATGTTTGTTGGTTGTGCAATTAGACCCTCATATGCTGGTGAACTATAATTGGGTATTGCATTTAATGTAACAAGGTCTACTCCTTTAATTGTAATTACCATTGTCTTTGACTATTTCTATATGTAGCAGACAGATATGGTGCCCTGCTAATAGTGTATATTGCCGATGAATTGGTTGTGTTCTTTCTTCTTTTTTAAGCTTAAAGAGCTTGCCCGGCTTATTATTTCAGTAAAGGTGCAGCTGACGAATTAGTTGTGTTCTTTGGTTCTTTCAGTTTAAAGAGCTTGCTCAAGCTTATGAGGTTTTAAGTGATCCAGAAAAGCGTGAGATATATGATCAGTATGGTGAGGATGCCCTCAAGGAAGGAATGGGAGGTGGAGGTGGTGGACATGACCCATTTGACATATTCTCACAGTTCTTTGGTGGTGGGAGCCCCTTTGGTGGTATGTTTTCTTTACATTTTTGAAGTCAAATATTCCTTTTTCCCCTCTCTGTCTAAATATGTTATTATCTCCTTCGTGCAATTGGTCTGATGCACAGGTGGTGGAAGCAGCAGAGGTAGAAGACAAAGAAGAGGAGAGGATGTAGTACACCCTCTCAAGGTTTCTTTGGAGGATCTTTACAATGGTACATCAAAGAAGCTTTCACTATCTCGCAATGTGCTGTGTGCAAAGTGCAAGGGGTGAGTGTGTAGCTCGATTATTTATGTATGACTTTAGTTGTCATTTATGTATGGAGTGTGTGTTGGGGTGAGTGTCTTTTACTATCTCACAATGTGTTTGGATTGTGATGGTGCTCTTTTTCCCATTACAGTAAAGGGTCTAAATCAGGTGCTTCAATGAAGTGTTCCGGTTGTCAAGGGTCTGGGATGAAAGTTTCTATCAGACAGCTTGGTCCCTCCATGATCCAGCAGATGCAGCACCCTTGCAATGAGTGCAAGGGTACTGGTGAGACAATCAATGACAAAGATAGGTGCCCACAGTGCAAGGGTGAGAAGGTTGCGCAGGAGAAGAAGGTGTTGGAAGTCCATGTGGAGAAGGGTATGCAGAATGGGCAGAAGATAACTTTCCCGGGCGAGGCTGATGAAGCGGTAAGATATGCAGTCACATAATTGAAACGATTTGCTTATAGTGACTGAATTTGACATGATCTGTGCTTTTGCAGCCGGATACTGTCACTGGAGACATAGTCTTTGTCTTGCAACAGAAGGAACATCCGAAGTTCAAGCGCAAGGGAGATGATCTTTTTGTTGAGCACACATTGACCTTGACTGAGGCTCTATGTGGTTTCCAGTTCATCTTGACTCACCTAGACAATAGACAGCTTCTCATTAAGTCCCAACCTGGCGAAGTAGTCAAGCCTGGTATGCCTGAATAACCCTTAATGACCTTTTGAATCATATTATGTGATGCAGTGGACTCTCCCATACGTAGGCTGCTTCATCAATTAATTCCCTGACCACGCTAATATGGTCATTTGACTCTTTACCCTTATGCTTTTTCCGTTTTAGACTAGCAGTAATATATTACCTACTTGTGTCTTTGAGCCTTTAAACTGACAGAACAACTACTCCTTTGGACATTTTGATACTCTCAAGTTCTTTTTATGCAAATATGTAGAATTCAGGCAGTCATGTATATTTCAACCTATCTCTCTCCCTTTTTGTGCACACACACTAACACACACCCACAGCACGTGGGGGGGGGGGGGGGGGAGGTGAACATTCCGTTCTGCCAGCCTCCTGACCTTGGTTAAATTTTGTTGATGGTTCACTTGTTGATTTCCAAGGAGTAACCAGTGTTGTGATAGTGTCTTCCTCTTGTCGATACTAACCACAAGTTTTGTTTTGGCCCTGCAGATCAGTTTAAGGCTATCAATGATGAAGGAATGCCAATGTACCAAAGGCCTTTCATGAAAGGCAAGCTGTACATTCACTTCACTGTTGATTTTCCTGATTCATTAACACCAGAGCAAAGCAAGAATCTTGAAGCTGTGCTGCCGCCAAGACCCAAACTGCAAGTGTCTGATATGGAATTGGATGAGTGTGAGGAGACTACTTTGCACGATGTGAACATTGAGGACGAGATGCGAAGGAAGCAGCAGGCAGCCCAGGAGGCATACGACGAAGATGATGATATGCATGGTGGTGGTGCACAGAGAGTCCAATGTGCTCAGCAGTAATTTGGTAGTATTCTGGTATATGCATCAAGGGCCTGTTCTCTCTGGGTATGATATTAGGGCTGCTGATAAAGACCAGGACATTGTCAGGAAACTGGGTAGTTGGTAGATTTCTAGTAAAGCATTTGGGTATTTTATTATGCAAACCGACACTATTAAGCAGAGTTATACTGCTTGACAATTGCAAGTGTGCTTACATGTTTTGGCAATTTGTTTTTATTCAATATTATTCCACGAAACAACTAGCATCCGCTTTTTTCAAGTCGAATATGAAACAAACGTGAGCCTGCACAAAGTAACTCGAATCAACTTGTCAACGATGGTAGTTCCTAAAAAAGCTAAATTTGACATGGCATGTCTCTTGTATATATGCGTAATCTCTTGGCTGATTTACATGCTACATAGTGAAGTCGACTTAAAAGAATTGACGAGACTAATGTTTGTACTAATTCATGAAACCATGGAAAGTCTCAAGATTCATTTCACTAACAACTTCCATCGGTTCTTACATATTTCTAACAATTTCAAGAACTGGAATTCATCTAACCAATCATCTTAAACATGTTTGTCTATGCGAGTCAACATCTCAAAACATTTCGCATCTATTATACGTATAATACTCAACCTATCATCCATCAAAAGGGACTACACAATTTTCTATTTTGAACTGTCCCAGAGATTCGAGTCCCCAACAAGCTTTCTCACCCAAATCATTCAAACTAGTACAAGGCTCTTATTTATAATGATTGATGTCGCCTATTTTTGACTACCTACTGAATATTTTCATTTTTTCAAACTATTACACACTTCAACACTAAACTCAATATATGAAAATATACTCAAATATCTTTATTTTTCTGCTTTTTCAGAACAAAATGATTCTAGTTTGCTTCGAAGAGAGTATAGAATTAAATTTCGTTGCCAATCAAATATTCTACTGTAGTTTATATTATTGCAAGTTAATTTGACATCTTCACACCTTACTATCCTGCTTTATTCTTGTTTCAAAACATTTCAACCTATTGTATAGTACTGATAGTAGTAACTTCTATATCAAGCTTAATAGAACGACTGGTTGTTATTCTTTTCGCCAAATTATTGTCTGAGCTCACTGGCTTGAGAAAGAGGCAAACAAAACTCATGGAGGATTACTTTTGGAGTTCCCAATCAAGACGAAAATACGAAACGGGAAACCTACGGCTACGTCTAACAAAAAAGTAAAATTTGTTCAAGTGTTTTTATTTGATCAATATAACTTTTTTGTCAAAATAAGTGTAGTGCTTGAGGCTGCCCGTAGGACTTGGGTTTAACGACAAAAGTAATTAATAAAACAACATGAGATGTTAAGCATACATTAAGGGTTTGAATTTTGTCATAATTAAACTAAGTTTAATATATGGGAGAAAAATGATAGAGGAACGAAATCATAATCGATCTAAGTTTCGAAGATTGGAAAAACGAGTTCCACGGTTACAGAAAAATACTATAGAGCTTGAGGCTTCCGTTGTTTAGTTTGATCTAGTAAAAGGACTAGTTGGAAAGTAAGATTTGTTGTTTTGACCAGTGGGTACAGGTAAATCCTATAAATATAAAGATAAAGCTTTATGTTTAGAGGTTAATTTGAGACCTACTAACCACTATCATCCATGGAGGTTCCACCAATATATGTGTTCATTGCAAGAGTCCTTACATTTGTTTTCCTACTGACATCTCTCATCGTCCTTGTCACTACCAAAAATTTTAGTCAAATTCATGCTTACAGGTAATTGTTATATTTTGGACCTTTATTTTTCTTGAGTTTAATTATTAACTTCTATACACCATCTTTGTAAAAAGATTGTACATATAAGTGTTCATAAATGGTGAAACTAGTCGCAATCAAGGCTCCCTATAGCAACATTTTACTTTACCCGTCAAGTTTCTCTGGAACCGAATTTTCATATAATGTTATATTATATTGTCTTTATAATAATATTTCATTATGTAGCAGCTAATAAATATCTAGACAAATATTTTCACTATAGAGATTTAACTGTATTTGAAAAGTAAGACTAGCAATCTGCTACAACGTGTTAAATTGTAGAGATATAGTGTAAAAATAATTTAAGAAATCAGTGATATTATCCTTGTTGATGTACACAAAACGTTATTGGCCAAAAAGCATAGTTTCCATTGACTTTCACGGTCCTTGTAAACTAATATTGCAGTTATATGCTATTTGCAATTGTGACTGGATTAGTGTACACACTCCTGCATTTTGCCTTAACAATATATAACATGACCTCTGGACGAAACATTGGTGGCAACACCTTGTCGCAATTTGAGTTTTATGGTGATAAGGTACGTATACTTTGATCTTTTAGAACACTTGAGTTTATGAACGTAGTACTTAAGTAATAAGATGAATTACGCATACAACTTTACACTACCATGGTCGATGTGACATTATTTGAGTGGATACCGACTTTCAAATTTTAATGACTTGTATCTTATTCATGTAATAGCGAAAGATGCATTAAGAAAGTGTTTAACTTATACAGTATATAATGTCAATGTAAAAAAAATAAAAATTACACTATCAGGTCATATATGTTAATTTTAAATGATAAATCTTGCTGTTTATTGAGACTTTACCTGAATATATCAATTGGGTGACCCAATAATGTAAATTTTATTTTACATTCACGGTGTATTCAACTTAAATTCATTCAGAAATATTTTTAAAATTAGTTTGACGGAGTAAATTTGGATTCATATTAGTTAGACAAGGTAAGGTATCACTCTAATTTTCATCTTACAGTTAAGATATTTTTACAACATATTGGTAGTATACGTTATTGTAGGTCAACTTTATTAGGGTGAAAATTTTCGTACAATTCAGTGCGCCGAATAAAACTTTTGCATAACATTAGGCTTGACTTTTAATTTGCCAGGTCGCATCCCACCTACTAGCTACTGCAGCAGCAGCAGGGTTTGGAATTAAACTTTGTGGAATTAACCCTGCGTTTGAAAGCTTTCTGAACAAGGGAAATGCAGCTGCTACTATTCTTTTTATAGCATTCTTCTTCTCTGCTATTTCCTCTGTTTTTTCTTCTATCAATCTCCATAAGAGTTTAATTTCCTTGTGAAGTTGTATGTACGTGGCTTCTTCGTATGCTTAATTTATAGTGACTGGCCATTTTATTTTGTTTTAATATTTTATAGCTCAACAATTCGATTTCATAAATCTTGTGACCCATCAAAAGGAAAATGACTCCTTACCAGGCTCTCTCTATTCACAAGAATCGAGCTAGATATTCCTGATTATGTACGTATGAATCTCATCCATTCCACTATATTTTTATGGAAGGTATTTGTTGTTAAATTTAGGCATCATTTCATCTAAAACAAAAGAACAAGTTTTGGCTGGAGTTAATCATGTTATAAATACGCTACCTTATCTGAACTTGATTTTGGTGGAAGTTGCTTCTAGAATATCTATGAGCATTTCATCTGAAAGTATAAAATGTTAAAGAGAACACACGTCATATATTACCTATAACTTCAACAATTATTTACGAAGTACACCAATTGTGAGGGAATTAGATATTACACTCATCAAATCTTATGACATGATTGAAACCCACAAGTTTTAAAACTTTTATAACCATGCATATATTATAGATTTATAGCAATATCACAAGTTTCAAAAATCTTACTCACTTAATTAAGCTTTGTGTCAAATCAAACCACTACAAAAATAGTGAAACATATATAGTATTGAAATTTTTACCACAAATGAATATGTGGATGGATGAGTTCCTCCATCTTTAATCAGAATTCTCACATTCGAGCAAATAAGATATTTTCACTATTACGGGCCTTTGGCGCAGTGTTGAGTAAATATTAATCTATTTTTTTAAAAAAATTTGTGCAAGAATAAGCCATATTTTCAAGTTAAATGGGGTCAAAACATAAACTATGATTACAAAATTGTTTTTGAATGCAAAAATTTCCAGGAAAGAAGACTTGTCCGATGCCAATCACTCTCTTAAGGGTTGGTCATTGGTGAGCGACCTGCTACCTTTAATCCTCTAGATTACGAAAACACAAACTTGAACGCAATTTAATTTGATTAAGATAATACTACTGCAATTATCAATATTTTCTGACCAACAGGAAAACTATTATTTCTAAAATTTCAAATCAAATAACAGACATGATAATAAAAAAAATTATTAAAAAAGCTTTACTTTGTTATTCGTGACGCTATATGTTGACGAAATGTCAACGATTTTGCAATCTCATAACATTATCTTTGTCTGTAATTGTCATTTTTTAATCAGGTCAACTAGTTAAGTGCCCTTTCCAAAAAACGAATACATGAATAGAAATAAAGAAATTATATTGATGCATTATCTTTAATGCATACTGAGTACATAATCGGAAAGCCCCGAAAAAGGAAAATGCAGTGTAGGTTCTTTTATCCTCCAAGAACCTAATTAATAAATAGATTATGACAAATTAATCAGCCTACCCAAATTACAAAAGCTGAGTCATTAAGCTTAATATTAGCTTAACTTGTCACTCCTTCTCCAACTCCTACTTTCTGCATGAGTTTTACCAAGTATATTTGCAATTCCAACACAAAGGCGCGGATCAATATATGAATTAGGTTTGATAAATTCCTTTGTAATAATTTAAATCAATTCTTCGCGTGGAAAATACTGGATCGATGAAATTGTTGCCAGTGTATAATCAATTAATGCCAAATATAGATTAAAACTAATATTTTTTTTTTCTTTTTCTTGTTGTTTCGGACAATGCCCCTAAATGAGTCGATCTCCTAAAATTTTTAGCTTTCCAGAAATTGAAGAAGAATTTGATTTTTTTACCAAACAACATTAGACATTTTTTTTTTTTTGGCTTATGCAAAGGTCGGAAATAAGCTCCAAAGGTGATTTTCAGTTTTCTTTTGGCAAAAAATTATAAAGTATTCTCTAAAAATTTTTGGTTGAGCTTTGTTTTATTTTTAAAAAAATACAAACAAAATAAAGAAATAAAAAATCTCTAACTCTTCCTGGAAACAAAGGTCACCAACTAGCCATGTCGCAATCTTGGGAAGTAACATTCAGAAATGGTCTCAACTTGCTCACTCACCCCCGGAGTAGTATATTATAATACTTATAAAAAGAAGATTTTACAAAAAAATTCCCTATCAAGTATCAACCCTCTTGAAGTTGGTTGAGTTGAGTCCTTCATGACATCGAAAGCTCTCTTATTTGTACATATAATATACTATAAGTTAAAATTTTCCACAAGTAAACGTATTTTCCCTTTTCTCTCTATCATCTCTCAAAGTATTCTTCCCTACAATATCCAAAGTAGAAAAAACCCCGTCTATTCTCCACCAATTTCTTAAACCAAATACCTACTTTTTTCAAGGCCAAAAAATCATCTTCATACCAATTATTAGCAAAAATGAACACCAGAATAATGGAAAGTAGTGAGGTGCCAGAAGAATTAGGTGCAGAAAAATTAAACTATTATGGTTATGGTTTCATATTTTCTCTTGGAGTCCTTATAATCCTCATAGTCATAACCTATACTTCTTATTTATGCATTCGAATGCGATCTCGCAACAACTCTACAACCACCGTCACAACAACAACAGCTGAAAATGGATTGATTTTTATTCAACAAGGTCTTGATGAAGCCACTTTAAGGAGTTATCCAAAGTTACTATATGCACATGCAAAGGTTCACAAAGGGGACTTAGCATCTTCTGGATGTTCAATTTGCTTGACAGATTATAAAGACAATGATATGCTTAGGCTATTACCAGATTGTGGCCATCTTTTTCATCTCATGTGTATTGACCCTTGGCTAAGGGTTCACCCCACTTGTCCTATTTGTAGAAACTCTCCACTTCCATCTCCTCTAGCTGATCAGGTCAGTAACAGATTCATAATTTAAAGGCTATTGATTCTTATTATATCGAGAGTAAATTCTGAAAGGTATACTCTATCTGTACTTGATTTATATGAAATTTAACCCAAAACACTGGACTCACCACTATATATTGAGGTGGCATGCACCCTTTACGACGAGGGATATTTGAGTTCACGCTACCCATCACAAACAAATTTTGCAGCAAATTTTACAAAAATAGGCGCCCTAATCAGGATACATAAAATATAAAGTAGTATTATGCAAGCTTTTAATTGTAGTATGTCTTTCAAGCAAGGGATTTTCTTTATTAGTAATTTTTTCTTGTTTCACAAACACTTAAAACAGCTACACAATGATGTGAATTGATTGCCATATGCCAACACAACAAGAGAAATAAACAGGCAAAGTTGTGATAAACGAATTAATAAGGAATAAGGCAAATCATGTATATACGGTTTAATCTATAGATGGTTTTGAGCTGGCAAATCATCTAAACAACTGGTTCATATATACTTCATGAGTTCCAAGGCAATGGAAGGCAAAATTAGAGATCTGATGATGCAAACAAATTATTCTTCTGACAAACCACTAAATTTTAAACTGTGTATGTTATTAATCACAATGTATCCATAAAAATCTGAATTGACTAATGATCTCTAATTTGAATCATCATATCGTGTTAAAGATGTTGATAATATTTCTACATTCTTAATTAAAGGAATATACTATATATAGACATTTTGATTTGATGCTGGAAGATAGAAGTTGTTTGTTCATTACTTAACCGTAGATTTAGTGGTGGAAAATGAGACCCATTTCTTAATAATCCTCCTCATATTTAAATCGGTGGGTGAGTCTATTATAGTTAGGTAGAATATGAGTTTAGCCCATATTCAACCTGTTGAAAATGGGTATAATATGGGTGTTTAAGTGATTTTTACTCAATTCATTTCCAACACGCTCAAATCAACCCTGCCATGCCTATTACCAACTCTAACCATAGTTAACAAAAACATAAGAAAGTCAACTAGAAAGCAGCATTCTAGATTACTAGGATCTGAACTCGATAGAACAATCCGATTTGTGGCATTTTAGCAACTAGGTTATTCACTTGGAGTGCCAAAACTGGGGTTATTAAGAAAACAAAAACTAGTGGATGTTGATACGAGTGTTTTAAAATACGTGTGCATGAGGTACGATGAGACGTAAGTCCCGAGAAATGGGATGAAAGCTATGAATAATTTTCTTTTGATTTTTAAATTTTACATAAGAGCATAATAATCAAAATATTTGAAGTCTATTAACTAACAGCCAACGACACATACTTCGGCTATCTATTTCAGAACTAAAACGTATTTAACCTCATGGTGTTCCCATTTATAAAATATGCAATAATATCTTGTTATGCAATATATTCACCAATCAGTTTCAAAAAAATTATGGGTCAACAGTGCTAATCAGGGAAATTATAAGCACGCGATTTGGTTAGGAACTAAGCCTCAGAGTTGGGCTTAAACATACTTACGGCGCACGATGGATGACTGGGGCGTAAGCAAGCCCCTTTAGACTTGCTTACGGAGTACGATGGTCGATTGGGGCCGTAAGCAGGTCTCTTTAGACATACGGTGCATGATGGTCGATTGGGGCGTAAGTAAGCCGGGGCTTTTTGCTCCTTGACTTCACTCAAGTCTTCAATTAAAAAAATAACCTTCAAGTTTTAAAAATTGGCTAGATGACCTCCTCTTTTTAAATCAAGATTAGGACTTAATTACACCAAAAAAATACCTATATGTCCCAGCTCTCCAAGTTCCAAATATTACACTTTGGCCCATTATCAAAAAAGGAAAATTTTCTCCCCCCTCCAAAATTTGCCACCCTATTCCCCCTCCTCTCGTTCCAGCCGCCTCCATTGCCCTCTTCTTCAGCTGAACCTCGTTCCAGGGCCCAAATCCAACTATTTTGTTCCATAGCTATCAGAAATCCAATTCCCATCTTCAATTTGCTCTCATTTCTTGATTTATGGTTGTGGGAAGCTTTTAAAATTTCAATTTCAAAAGGTTCTAATTCGTCTATCGTGGTGGGAGAAATTACTTCGAATTGAGTTGATATCAACTTCACCGTGCTATAGAAGTATTTTATTGAGCTGGTAAGCTGCTTTATCATATCCGCCATTGTTTTTGTTCCATTAGAACTGTACAACTATGCTTTAGTTCCATTAGATTTCTGTTTTTGTTCATCGCTGTTTCAATATATTATTGACTTGTTCATATATCAGTAAATAAAGCTGTTATGGGCTGCTATGCAGTAGTGGGTACTGATTACAATGGCCAATGGGTAGAGACGCCTAAGTGCTGGTCTTGGCGTTCTAATATTAGTGCAACAGTACCTATTGCATTGAAATTGGAGGGTACATTTGACGAGTTGATTGACAGTGTCATTGAACGCGGACAATTAACTTGTGATCGGGGCGATGTATCCATTAATTATATGCTTAGTGTTGCGCCTGCTAGGGGGAAAATAGCTCATTCGTTTATTAGGAATGACAGTGATCTGCGCATATACCTCCTAGATGTAGATGGTAATGGTAATAGGCCTATTCTTTATATTTCGCGGGTCGAGAGGTCCACCGCAGCTTCAAATGCTGTTGCAGCATTTCCCATAGCAGCTAATGATCAAATGGTTGAGTCCAACAATATTATTGGAGATGGTACTGACAAATCACTCTTGTACAAGAATGATGAGAAGGCTACGGGCCACCTTCCTGGTGCCTTTGTGGGATATAAAAGAACCTGTACATGTAAGACATTTATCAAAAGGGGCAGGAAAAAAGTTCAGCACATTCCATCCATCGGTGTATCATTTACATCCAAGAAGAGAAGGAATAAATGTTCAAATTGTAAGCGACCCGGCCATAAAAAAACAACTTACCATCTGGCTCAAAATAGACACTGATTTATTATTTATGGTTTTTTCCCTAATGAGTGTAATAATTTATCTTTCTGAACATTTGTAATAACTTGTGAACTGAATAAGTTATGTATCTTTGCTTCTAATATACCAGTGTTTGGTCTTGTTATTATTAGAATTAGATATGTTGATAATAGACCATTTTTTGCTGCGCTTGAAGTTCTTGACTCTCGATTTTAACAAGTTGACAAAAAATCTTAACTAGCTTTATTGATATTTGTAGTAATTACTGTTGGTTGTAGACTTTCTGAACATAGACCAACTCATCATGGACTGAATATATCATTCCAAAAATTAGCTTGCTGGTGGATTGTGTAGTTGATAATCGACCAATTGAAACGTGTGCCAGGTTCTTTAAATGGTCCACTGCCCAAAGTATGAACTATCCAATCGGATATACAATGGCTCTACTAACTCTTGTCTTTTGATCTTCTTCCCCTATAAAGTATAAATAGGGCCATCATTTACTAATTTTTTCAACACCCATCAACAAGTTAATTTATCTACTTTTTACACCTCCTTGATCTTTTCCCTTTCTATAAAACATGCCAGAAGATGCAGGGGATGCAAGTAACAACTATGTGTGACCGGATGGAATGTACATCATTACAAGAAACCATACATGCTTCATTCTAACTGTAAACAGATATTCATGTATAAATGATGACCTAGTAAGTTTCATACCTCGTTCTTTAATATTTGGATTTGTTTACCTTAGTTATTTGATTTTTAACACATTAAACGTCGTACTCTGTGATTATAGCTATTTTCATCGGACATAGCAAATCTATTACCCGACTATACGACGCAAGCTATTATCTACAGTGGTGACGTTAGGTATTTCATGGAACTCCGTGTGACATCGAGTTGCAAATCGCTTCAGCGAGGTTGGTTATAGTTTATTAATGATCGTCATATCACTCAAGGCCAAGTTCTCCAATTCCAAATAATGTGGCGACATGCTGAATATGGTCTTTGTTTTCGTGTGCATATGATGCCACGAACAAAAGGACCTTTTTATGATGAGTAAAGAAAGCTATTTTTTTTAAATTAATGTATTTATTAAAAATATTATCAATAGAAATGGGTGATATTTTGTCGGCGTATTAATTTTGGTGTTCTTATTGTTAAGTTTGTTATAAGTTATTATTTTTAGGCGAAGTAAACAGTATTTGACGATCTTCCAATTCACCTTTATTTATTGTCTTATTGTTCATATACTTAGCAAAGTTGATAATAAACTCTTGATGCGCTAGAAATTGGTATTTGTTGGTCATGTATGCGTAGTTGAAAATCGATCATGTGGTGGTTGACACTATACTTTAAATGGGTTTTATTCATATCTGTAGTTGAAAACCATTTCTGGACTAGGAATAAAATACTGTGTAAACTACTATACATGGTCTTCACTAAATGTTGGATTTAAACTAAATTGAATGTTTGTTGTTCAAGTTGGCTATTCGATCATATACTAAAATCGCATAGACTAAAGACAAATACATATTCAAATAATAATAACTAGTTGTCGTATATTAATAGACAACAAACTCAATGATTAAGCTAAGTATATTGATTGGTAGATAATAGGCGAGTGGGAAACGTGTTATGTTTAAAGGAGTGCACTGCCCAAGCTTGTCATGTCCCGTCGGATTTAATGGAGTGGAAAAAATCTCATTAGAAAATGAGTTTAATCATGATTGTTAGACCCCCCACCCCTATCAGTTTCACCTTCTTCTTCTTCTTCTTCTTCTTCTTCTTCTTCTTCTTCTTCTTCTTCTTCTTCTTCTTCTCATAGGACCATTGTTTACACTTTCTTTTACACAATTTCAACTATAAAATCTCAACTTTTTGTAAAGCTTTTTTCTGCACAACAATATCGAACCCACCCTTCCAAGATGCACTTCTAATCCGACAAGCCCTAGACATCCACATACGAAGAATTAATGAGGAGATGCCGCGCCTAGAGATGAACGTTCGACGCATTGCACGTATTCTTTGTGCAATGTGTCGCTGCGTCGGTATCAACCCCGACGACCTCATCACCCCCCCCCCCCCCTCCCAAATTCCCCTTAATTTGTATGTTTTTTAAGTACGTTAAATATTTTAAGTTAGTTTAAGTATATTCAATGTTTTAAGTTAGTTTAAGTATATATGCATTTTATTTTGTAAAAAAGTTTATGATCTTAAAGAAAGCTCTTTAATATGTAATTATTAAAAAAATGTGAATGGAATTGGGAAATTTTGCTGTCGGCGTACTAATTTTGGTGTTGCTATTGAATTAATTCTTGTTTCTGATTTGTTTTCATCGAAGTAGATAACTGGATCTGTTCAACATAATAATAAACCAAGTGAAGTTGATAAACTACTTAACGTGAAGACCAGGAAAAATTTATAACATGGATCTGATGAACTTGATAATAAACGAATTCAAGTTTATGAACAACTAACATAAAATCATGGAAAAAGGTGGGTGGTTTTTAAAATGTCTGTACTGAGATAGACATTTCCGCATATGAACTGATAACTCACATCAAGTATACAAATAACAAAAATAAATATTCAATGTGTCATAACATAGTACGGTACACTTTCTAAAATTACTGTGATTTCTGTAAAAGTTGATAATCAGGTATTTAGGATTGACACTCATCATTGCTAAACTTGATTTAATATGACTGAGACAACACATTTTTTAATGAAATAATTATAACATCAGATTCATCTCCAGATTCATCCGGATTGTAGTTTGGGCTCTAGGGTTAAGGTACACCATTTAGGCATTTACAGGCTAAACTAACTAGAAGATATGAATCAACCTTAATTCGGTCTATTATACACTCATTGAAAAGCTGAGCGTTGAAATTTTACCGTTCAGGATATTATCACACGCGCGTTTGGCATTTAGGGATTGTGATGTTTGGGGTTTAGGTTCTAGGGTCCACACACTTGGGGTTTGGGCTCTAGGGTATAAGTAGATCATTTTGGCTTGTGGGTATATTATCAACGATCCGAAATTACACTTTGTTTGATAGTCAACATTGCTCAGGTTGAGAATATACACTCATGATTTTGCTTAAAATAATATAAAAACCCTATGTTAAATACTAGTAAGGGGGTAATTTTGTAATCTAAGAACTAGAAAACCACTCACATGACAACTTTGTTGCATAATGTTCCTTAATGATGGTCAATAACATTGATAAGGAGTGACATTTGATAACAAATATAACATAATGTATACTAATATTAAGGTTCTGAAAAAGCAAGACATCTTTCTCTAAGCATGGAAAAAGATCACATTGCTTGGGAAGAAGATTATGATCATGTACCACTCACATTGCTTGCTTTTCACATTATAATCTTCTTCCCAAGCAATGTGATCTTCTTCCATGCTTAGAGAAAGATGTCTTGCTTTCTCAGAACCTTAACATTAGTATACATTATGTTATATTTGGTATCCAATGTCACTCCTTATCAATGCTATTGATCATCATTAAGGTACATTATGCAACAAAGTTGTCATGTGAGTGGTTTCCTAGTTCGTAGACTACAAAATTACCCCTTACTAGTATTTAACATAGGGTTTTTATATTATTTTAAGCAAAATCATGAGCGTATATTATCAACTTGAGCAATGTTGATAATCAAACAAAGTGTAATTTCGGATCGTTGATAATATACCCACAAGCCAAAATGATCTATTTATACCCTAGAGTCCAAACCCCAAACTCCAAGCACGTGGACACTAGAATGTAAACCCCAAACATTACAATCCCTAAATGCCAAACACGCGTGTGATAATATCCTGAACGGTAAAACTTCAACGCTCAGCTTTTCAATGAGTGTATAATAGACCGAATTAAGGTTGATTCGTATCTTCCAATTAGTTTAGTCTGTAAATGCCTAAATGGGGATGGTCGGTCTAGTTAATTTTGTTAATGTGATAGCAATGTTCTCTAGTAATTTACTAATTTAGTTATTTTATTGGTTTGATTACTTTTAACCAACATAACTTTTCATGTATTTCCACAATTTATCTAATACTTGGTCGACAATCAAAATTACAACAGAATTACACTTTAACACGGAGATTAATAATATCAATAGACCGCAGCAGTGGATAATCGAAACACAACTGAAACTAATATTACCAACAGAAGCAACATTACATAATTAAAAGGTCTAGACCTTTAAAATATATAAACAACAAAGACCAGACCATTCAAATATAAACAGCAACAAAAAAAAAAAAAGACCACTAAAACATAAACAATAAGTAACAAACGACTAGTTTGGTTCATTGGGTAAACTTGGTGGGGATTCTTCAATCATATCTAGTGGTCCATCTGGTGAAGCCGGTACATTTGGTGAACTTGGTGCATTTGATGAATTTGGTGGGAATTCTTCAACCATATCCAGTGGTGCATTTGGTGAACCTGGTGGACTTGCATCTTCTTCTATGATGTTTGCCTCTAGCGCTGGTGGTGCATTAATTGCATCAAGTCTTGCGTTGATCGCTCTGACCTGATTCTCCCTCGCTTGCTCCTCTGCCCATATTCTGTTTTCAAGCCTCTTCAAATACTCCCACAATTCAGTAACCTCTGTTTGCATAATGGCTAACTCCCAGTAGATATCACACTTCTTGGATGGTTCGGCCATTTTGGAATCTCCTTTTGATAGTTTAAATGCAGAAAATTTATATTTAAAATAGAGTGGAAAAAACACACAATGTTGAGGGGTTTATATAGAAATAAACTTAAAGAGTTGCAAAGGTTAGTGAAGAGACACAAATTAAATGCACTAGTCACTTCTTAATTAATGATTACAAAGCAAATAGGCACCTTTAATCAAGTCTTTTAGTTTCAAAAAAAGAAAAACGGCTCTGACTTGACAATACTTGCTTTGGGCAGTGCATTACCCACTGCTCTGCCATATTTCACAACGCTTATTATCAACCGCACAATCTACTTTGCGTATTGGCTAAGATACACGTCTATTAATATACGTCATCTATTTTTTGATTGGTTGAAATATTGTTTTGTCTTTAGTCTATGCACATTTGGTCTATGATCGAAAAGCTTCCTACTTAAACAACACAATATTTTCGATAGTACAAGTATAAATCCAGCAATTGTCTAGTGTCGACCATGTAAAGTAGTTTATAGTTTTATTCTTAGTCATCCAAAAAAATAGAATTTCCACTACAAATATTTATTTTCATATAGATAATCGACCTATTACAGTATGCAACCAGTAGCTATAGTTCACAATTTAATAAATTATTTAGTTATCAGCGATCATTCCTGTGTAAGCTTATTTTAAACAGTAGCAAAATGCATTGTCAACTCTTTAACACTCGAACATGATTTAAAAATAATCCTCAACTACAATTGTTTAACACTCAAACAAGATTAGAATAAAAATATTGTCAACTTTTTAACACTCAAATAAGATTTAAAAAATAATCCTCATCTACAATTGTTTAATACTCAAACAAGATTAGAATAAAAATATTACAACAATATTTAAAGATTGACAAATCAATCTTTGTTCTCATCTTTTTTAATACACTCTTTGTCATGATTCTCCAATACATCCGACATATTTTCTTCGGGATCTTGACCAACTTCTCTATTCAAGTTCGATTCTGATTCGACATGGGATGCAGCCTCCGCTTCATAAAACTGTTCCTTAGCATCCTCCAAATTTTTCTTCAGCAGTTCATTATCACTCATTGGTGGCATCAACTGCATTGACATTGGCATCACATCAACTACCTTGGCATCAACTGCATTGGCATTGGTGGCATTGACATCAACTGCATTGGCACTGACGTCAACTACATTGGTATTGGTGGCACTGACACCGGTGGCACTGATAGTAGCAACTACTTCATAAAATCTACGCTTCTTTCTCAGAATTGTAGTGGTCTTTGCAGCAGTACCACGGTCCATTGCCTTCATCATTCTGTGCCTAATCAACCACGCAGAAAGACGGTACAAGCATTTGCATACTTTTCTCTTTGGTTGTTCCGCTAGCATCTTAGCAACATCAACCAATTTGTCCTCCATTGCTGTCAGCTTATCGAGCACAACATGCAAAAAAGGACTTGCATCACTGACACCATCACTTGAAAGACCCAGGGGTGGATTCAAGATATAAAGGTTGTGGGTGCCACTGGCTGACGGGTGGGTTGGGTCGGTCAGTTTTTTATTATTTTAACTAGTTTAAATTAAGCTGTAATTTATTTGCAATAGACAAATAAGTTTGTTTTAATTCATTTATCCCTTTTTCACACTTGTTTTAAATTCTATATCGTATTATTGAAAAAAAAAAGAGCGTCCCAATTAGAAAATTTACTAAAAGAATAGCTTAATTACAAGTATATATTTTCTAGAATCGACTAGGCTAATTTACCTTGAATAATATGATAATCTGGTGTTAATTTCTTCGTCTTAGTTTTCATGCTTTTTTATAGTAATTATTTGCATAACAAACACTTCAAATTATCAATCATTGAAAATTTACTTAAAAGATCTATCAATCATACCACTTAACATTTTCAAAAAATAATAGAAAATCAAATCGATCTCCAGATGGTAACATTTAAAAGTTATATTAATTAAAATCAATTCAATTGATTTACGAAAAAATATTTACAATAAAATAAGGTAAAATAGTAGAAAAAAATTAAAAATAAAAGAAACAAAGAGAGAATAAGAAAAAGAGAGAAAGATAATAATCTATCAATTAAAAGGGAAAAATGAAAAGGTGGAAAAGAAGACGAAGAAAGAGACAGTAAGTCTATTACCTAAGGTAGGACCAGGACGTATCACTTGTGCATAATCACTGTGTAAAGTAATTATATTAAGAAAAAATAATTCTCAAGGGATTCGAACCCGCATCTATTACAGGAATAAACAGACACCTTACCATTGGCACCAGTGCCCTCTTTGGTACACTGGGTGCCAATTCTTTTACTTGTAAGATATCTATTGTAAATATACATATACATACACTATCTCGGTTGAAGCTAGCGGATGCCGTGGCACCCGGTATGTCACACGTAGATCCGCCCCTAGAAAGACCTACACCTTCACCAAAAATTCCTGTACGATCTCCACCAATATCTTCATCGCCTCTTGCATCTTCTTCACCATCTACATCCATGTCACCTTCACCAGTAGGATTAAGAGCAGTCTTCTTGATTGCTATGGCTCCCTCAAGTTCAGCCCTAAGGGCATCCACCAACCCATCCTCAACTTCATATGCATAGGGCACATATAAATCCCCCACCCCGATCTCACTTCTTAATCAGTAGGGAATAAGTAAGCGCACACGATCTGGATAGAAGTCGAACAAATTAGTTTCTTACAGTTTGAATAAAAATATTAAATGACATGAAAATAGCGCAACGTTACCTTAATTTTATTTTTTCCTTCCACAAATGGATTGAAGGATTTAGGCACCCTTTTACTGTACCATTTGAGCATCCGAAGGCACGGTATTGGAGACTGATCTGTCAGTGCAACTCTCCTTCCAATGGCAGGAAATTCTTCATTGATCCAGGCCTAAGATAAAAGATTTAATCGGACTACGAAAAATGAAGACTTTACAATCAACTAATGCCCAGGGGAAGCCAAAAAGAGCATATCCAGGTGGTTTTCCTTTCTCACTAAAGGTTTTATAATGCTTGGCCATGTCAAGCTTGAGCTTCAAATATTCAGTCGTTAGCTTGAAGCACAACCTGCCCCATGGATACTTGGAGAAGAACTCCAGATCATCGACTATACAAACTCATTCCATCTCAACAGACTTTGAAGTATCCTTTGCCATCAACATCATGTGGAGAAACCACAAAAGGCAAATCTTTAACTTTTCCTCTTTGTCAAATCTTCTGCTAGTTTTCAACACCCTCAACAGCCTTGACGATGTCACTTTAACATTCGGCTCAGTGGATGGTTTCCAAGTTACTTTTTCATAAAATTCCTCGCATTTCTTCACAACCTTATTCTTTGCTTTATCGCTGGGTTGTACCCCACACCCTAAACCAATCATTAGAGAAAACTCCCTAATCCCAAAACAAGTTGGCTTCCCATCAACCAAGAACCAAATCTCCCGACGCTTTTTATCCTTTATTCTATGAAGAAGTAGGGAGTGGACCATCTGTCCATTGAATTGTCAAAATTGAGACATTTCAAGGAACTTCCCAAATATAGTCTCTTTAAATTTTTTTTCTAATTTTAAGGTTTTCAACAACTTATTAAATACTCCCTCCGTCCCAAATTAGTTGTCGCCTTTAGCTTCTTCACGCCCATTAAGAAAATCATTAAATAGAGTGTGTGTTTTACTATGTTACCCCTATTTAATGTTTGACTATTAAATTTTGTTGAGAATTTTTTAGATTATTAAAGGTATAGTTGGAAAAGACTAACAATTTTTGTCTTGAAATCCTAAAGTGTCAACTAATTTGGGACACACCATTCTTCCTAAAGCGACAACTAATTTGGGACGGAGGGGGTAAATACAATATTTTTAATGCTAGATCGAACAGATATTTTCGCCGGGAATGAGGAATTTCATCAAGCCAAGTTTTAATTTGATACCTTTGAAAGTTGATTTCTTTGATGCATCGAGGAACTGATAAACGGTCCTAATCACACTCAGGCTCCCTTGCTTCATCCCCTTCTTGATCAGTTTCTTCATCAATTTCTTCTTCAATTGCTTCTTCTTCTTTTTCTTCTTCTTCACCACTTTCTTCTTCTCCTGATTCCTCTCTATTTCCTTCATCACGAGCAGCAGAACTATGTCCATCATCACCACCACTATCATCCATGCTCTCCTTACCTTTCCCTACATTGGAGAGTTCATCTGCTTAAAATGCGCCGATTTCAGCCAAAAGATCCTCAGTTTGGGGTTCTATTTGGGCCTCTTCCACCGCAATATCTTTTGTAGAGTGATGTTTTACGGTCTTTCGAATCTGGGGTTCTTTTACACCAACTTCAACATCCATTAAACCAGCTTCAACGAGTGGAGATTGATTGTCATCTACTGCTGGACTATTAGCACCTTCAGGAACTCTACCACTTATGGGTTGATTGTCATCTGCTTTAGGATGTTTATCAAGTTCAACAACTTCAGTTTCATCTCCTCCACCACTTGGAGGTTGATTATCCCTTCTGCTGAATGTTTATTCAATTCAGCAACACCAATTTCAGAAATTTGTCTAACACTGTCATCTTTTTCACAGATTGCTTACTAACCTATTTTTTTTAGATTTACCACTTCAAGCAGCCGTATGAGACTTGTATAAGAACCAGAACAAAAAACACCATTGATATTTCTTCATAAGTTCTAAGACTTGTACGAGAACCAGAAAAAAATGCAACGATATTAAGGTTGCTTACCTGAAGAAATCAGAATTTCTGAAAATTCTTCAACTACTGCTTCAAATCTTCGAAAAAATTGTTAAATAGTTGGATGAGAGACGAAATCATTTAGGAGAACTTATGAAGGGACATGAAATCAGTTCGAAAATTGGAAGAGGTGCGAGCAAAGAAGAACCCTTGTCTGATTACCCATTTTTTGTTTTTGACCTGCTAAAATGATTCGGTTTGGTTATGTTTATATACTTTTCTGTAATATGCACTTTTACCCACATGTTTCTCTATTTTTAATCTAGCCACCGACTCCCACTTAACAACACTTAACATTTTTTCCCCAAAAAAATAAGAGAAGGTCATTTAGTTAAGTCAAAATTTTGGAGGGTCTTTTAGTTAAATCTTTATTGTAAATAGATTATGGTAATAGATTAGTTATGTAAATTGTATAGTGGGCCAAGCCCGTTAGGTTTACTTGGTCCCTAAGTTTTAGGTTTAGGGTTAGGTTTTCTCTAGGTTTCTTTTGTATAAATAGGGGACTCCCCCCATCAATGAAAGCAAGAGTTTTCACCCAAATATTATTTCTCTCGTGTGAGTGTGACATGGTATCAGAGCCATCGTGAAACTCTTCAAGTAGAAAAGTAATGGAGGCTCCAAAAGGTGATGTTGCAGCCGTACGGAAGACAATCTCTCCGTACGATATCACTTCGAATGATAATCCTGGTTTGATTATCACACAGGTACAGTTGACCAGTGAAAACTATGAGGAATGGGCGTGGTCGGTTAGAACGGCGCTGCGTGCAAGGAAGAAGTTTGGTTTTGTTGACGGATCGATCAAGATGCCCGATGAAAAGTCGATTGATTATGAGGATTGGTGGACTATCAATTCTCTTCTAGTGTCATGGATTAGGAATTCGATCGAGCCTACTCTTCGGACCACCATATCGCACATGGAAGTAGCGAAAGATCTGTGGGAGAGTATTCGAGAACGTTTCTCCGTGGGAAACGGACCTCGGATTCAGGAATTAAAAGCGGCTTTGGCCGGTTGTAAGCAAAAGGGATTAACTGTTGCTGCTTACTATGGAAAACTGGCTATGTTGTGGGAAGAACTAGGAAATTGTGATAAGTTTCCAACCTGCTCGTGTGGAAACTGCACTTGCAATCTAACGGTTGCACTGGAGAAGAAAAGGGAAGAAGATAGGGTCCACTTATTCCTTATGGGCCTGGATGAAAGTCTTTATGGAACTGTCCGTTCCAATCTCTTGGCTCAGGAGCCGTTGCCATCAATGAATCAAGTCTACCAAAAGGTAATCCAAGATGAACGGGTCAAAGGGATGGCACGAACTCAGGAAGAACGAGGGGAGGTGACGGCGTTTGCTGCACAACGATCACAACCGCCGAAGACAGGCTATAAGGAGTGTCACTTGTGTGATCGAGGAGGACATCCTCCGGAACACTGCTATGAAGTCATTGGCTATTCGGAGGGGTGGGTGCATTATCCGAAGCAAGGCACTTCGAATGGAGGACGTGGTAGAGGAAGAGCTGAAGGTAACAAAGGTGGAAGAGGTCGTGGACATCAATCGTTTGGTTCAAATGCTGGTCGGGGACGTGGCAATAATCGAGCAAATGCTGCTCAAGCTGAGCTCGAGAATGGAGAAAACGGACACATGAGTGTGCCCGGACAGACTAATCTGTCCGGAATAACAGGTGATCAGTTGCAGATGCTGTTCGATTTGCTGAAAAAGGAGAAGGCAAGCACAAGTGAACCATCGATCGGTAAGAAAACTCATCCTTCGTGGATTATTGACACGGGGGCGTCAAATCACATGACCGGTCAGATAAGTATTTTGGAGAATTTAAAAATAATACCAAAGTGTCCGGTAGGTTTACCGAACGGAAGCAGTACGATGGCGACTCAGGAAGGATCCATCAGATTTAACAAAGACATGGTTCTTCACGGAGTGTTATATGTGCCCGAAATGACTTGCAACTTGATTTCTGTGTCTCAATTAATTAATCAAGTTGGTTGCAATGTAAATTTCACTAATGATTTGTGTGTTATGCAGGACCGGGCTACGGGGAAGTTGATTGGAGCGGGTGAACAAAAGAACGGACTCTACTACTTTCGGACGATACCCGTGGTGAAAGCTGTGAAGGTTGATGTAGTAGACTTATGGCATCAAAGGTTGGGACATCCTTCGATGCAAGTGACAAAATCTCTTTCAGTCTTAGAAGATAGTGGGAAAGGTAGCTTAGAAGAAAAAGCATGTGATGTATGCCTTAGGGCAAAACAAACTAAAAATGTATTTCCTTCGAGTAATAATAAAGCTGCTGAACCTTTTGATTTAGTTCACTGTGACTTGTGGGGTCCTTATAGAACTGAGTCTTCGTGTGGTGCATCATATTTTTTGACTGTTGTTGATAATTGTTCACGAGGAGTATGGGTGTTCCTGTTAGTTGATAAGAAAGAGGTCGGACAAAAATTGAAGGGTTTCTTTGCAATGGTGGAGAGACAATTCAATAAACGGGTTAAGTGTGTTCGGAGTGATAATGGAACCGAATTTGTAAGTCTGAAAGGGTATTTTCTCGAACAAGGGATCTTGTTCCAAACTTCGTGTGTGGGGACACCCCAGCAAAACGGTAGAGTTGAACGGAAACATAGACATATCTTAAACGTGGCACGGGCGCTACGTTTTCAAGCTAATTTACCGATTGACTTCTGGGGAGAATGTGTGATGACGGCATGTTATTTGATTAACCGGACACCCACTAAGTTGTTGAATGGGAAGACACCTTACGATATCTTGATGGGTGTGACACCGAATTATGATCATTTGAGGGTGTTCGGTTGCTTATGTTATGCTCGCAATCAAGGACGAACAAGTGACAAGTTTGAAAGTAGGAGTCGTCGATGTGTGTTTTTGGGTTATCCAAATGGGAAGAAAGCGTGGAAAATGTATGATTTGGAGACAAAGGAGTTTGTGTTCTCGAGGAATGTGGTGTTTTACGAAAAGGAATTTCCATTCGCCTCCAAGGAGACTGATGCCGAAAAACGGACACAAGATACGACTTCTGTCACCGTTGCATTGGAGGAGGAAGAGGAGAGTGTGCAAGGAAGGGGGGTGTTGAACCCGAAGTCGTGACTCCGGTGATTGAACCCGAAGTGGTGACTCCGGAAGCTGAACCTGAGGTTGTTCCCGAAGTTGAACCCGAAGAGTTGGGTCGGGGAAAACGAACTAAGAAAGAGAATATCTTGCTGAGAGACTTTGTTACTAATACGGTCCAAAAGATGATTCACCGGGTATCGTCCTGTGTTCGAAAGTCTGCTTGTTCATCTGTTTCTCAACAACCCTCTGGTAAGCCCTATCCTCTAGCACACTATGTCAATTGTGATAATTTCTCTTCGAAACATGTGAGTTTTCTTGCAGCTATAGCGCAAGGACATGAGCCTACCTCCTATTCGGAGGCGGTAAAAAGTGACAAATGGAGAACATCCATGGGGGAAGAATTGGAGAAAATTACGCCAGTTAAACATTCTAAACAACTCTTAACAGAAAATAAACATATTTTAGGTTTTTTACCCATTCTAAACATTTACCATTTGTATACTTCTTTTCCTAGCCGTTTTCTAAATATAATAGTTGTCCATCTTTGAAGCCACAAATTAAGGGATTGCGAGATTTAATTCCCCAAAGCCACAAATTAAGGGATTGTGGGATTTAATTCCCCAAGCTAAATTAATACTTTATCGTGGATAAACAGCAGTAAATGAATGAGTACATCATCCCGAAAATCAAAAGTAAATCCCAAGTCCTCTCCAACTAAGACAGGACAAATCCTTTGCCATTTTAATGGTAGCCCATCTGTTTCATGAAGCTTAAATAAAATAATATCCAATATGAAGATATAGAAGAGAATTGTGTTCTCATGACATATTATCTTGTATACAGCTAAATTTGCCTTCAATTTTTACTAAGTAAATGCATTTCACGTACGGTAACTGTATATATATCCATATTTACAAAGTTTTAGATGCATAACGCGTACATATTTATTGAATACAGATTTTATGCATAATGAATAATACATGCATACCATGTACGTACTTGTTAAATATTATCACAGTGAATAATGTAAGCATATCAAATACCTACTTATTGAATACAGACCATATGCATAGTGAATAATGTATGCATACCAAATGCATACTCGTTGAATATTATCATATTATAATTATTATTTGCAAAACGTTTATACAGTGCCATAAATAGAGGCAAGTGCCAAATGAAGACACGCGTTTATGTGTGATTATAATAGGTCAGTAAAATTTTTACCTAATTTTTAGGGTGGAGTGGATATATAATAGGAAAATAAGGATTTTTATTATGATTAGGATTCCTAAATATAAGCTGATTCTATTAATTGTTTAATGCTATTCACGTTAGTTTTATGGAGCAAAATCTGCCTAACCATATTTGCATAAGGTAGATATTGGCTAGCCTTTGTGCAACCGTCCTAGTGTCTATTTGAAAGTAAGGCCAGGCTTGTTTTTGGCTATATATGAAAAAGACTCGAAGAATTGAAGGCATTGGAAGCGAACAGAACCTGGGAGATAGTTCGCTTGCCTACCGGGAAGAAGGCCCTCGGATGTCGATGGGTATACAAGATAAAGTACAACTCGGATGGAACTATTGAAAGGTACAAAGCAAGATTGGTGATTTTTGGAAATCACCAAATCGAAGGGGTTGATTATACGGAGACATTTGCACCGGTTGCAAAGATGGTGACTGTCCGAGTTTTTCTGGCCGTAGCAGCTGCCAAAAATTGGGAATTGCATCAGATGGATGTGCACAATGCATTTTTGCATGGTGATCTTCACGAGGAAGTATATATGAAATTGCCTCCGGGACATCGCATGACGGGGAGAGGAGCTGTGTGTCGCCTTCGAAAATCATTGTATGGATTAAAACAAGCTCCCCGATGTTGGTTTGCGAAGTTGTCTGCTGCACTTAAGCAATATGGGTTTCGACAATCATATTCGGATTACTCATTATTTACGATGAAGAAGGGAAATGTGCATTTGAATGTGCTTGTTTATGTGGATGATCTGATTATATCTGGTAATGATTCGAAGGCAATTCAAATTTTTAAGTTATATCTCTCGACATGTTTCCATATGAAGGATTTAGGTGCCTTGAAATACTTCTTGGGAGTTGAAGTGGCAAGGGCTCCGAAAGGAATCTTCCTGTGTCAGAGGAAGTATGCATTGGATATCATATCGGAAACAGGCTTGTTGGGGGCAAAACCGGTTGGTACACCGATAGAACAAAACCATCGCTTGGCACTTGCGACTGGTCGTTTTATCAAAGATCCTGAACGCTATCGGCGTCTGGTTGGAAGATTGATTTACTTGTGTTTTACACGACCGGATTTGTCCTATAGTGTGCATGTGT
The DNA here is from genome assembly GCA_037355625.1 of Petunia x hybrida. Classification (NCBI taxonomy): domain Eukaryota; kingdom Viridiplantae; phylum Streptophyta; class Magnoliopsida; order Solanales; family Solanaceae; genus Petunia; species Petunia x hybrida. Next base: position 1,120,273 of record JBBBVM010000317.1, on the reverse strand, counting down.
TGTCGCAATTCATGCAGAGTCCCCGTATTGAGCATATGGAAGCGGCACTCAGGGTTGTTCGATATTTGAAAGGCTGTCCGGGACAAGGCATTGTATTTCATTCTCAGTGTGATATGAGATTGCACGGGTGGTGTGACTCTGATTGGGCAGGCTGTCCGTTGACACGTCGATCGTTAACAGGTTGGTGTGTGTCGTTAGGGGACTCACCGATATCTTGGAGAACGAAGAAGCAACAGATCGTGTCGAGGTCCTCCGCTGAGGCAGAATATAGATCGATGGCGATGACTGTGTGTGAATTGAAGTGGTTGAAAGGGATTTTATGGAACCTTGGAATTGATCACGACTCTCCGATAGATTTGAAGTGTGACAGTCAAGCTGCGTTACATATTGCTCGGAATCCAGTCTTTCACGAACGCACTAAACATATCGAAGTCGACTGTCATTTTGTTCGGAATGAAATCATCGGAGGAGTCATTCGTCCCAGCTATGTGCCTACGACCACGCAGCTTGCTGATATTTTTACGAAGGCGCTGGGACGCGCCCAGTTCGAATTCTTCCTTAACAAGTTGGGCATAAGGAACCCTCACGCTCCAACTTGAGGGGGGTATTGTAAATAGATTATGGTAAATAGATTAGTTATATAAATTGTATAGTGGGCCAAACCCGTTAGGTTTACTTGGTCCCTAAGTTAGGTTTAGGGTTAGGTTTTCTCTAGGTTTATTTTGTATAAATAGGGGACTCTCCCCATCAATGAAAGCAAGAATTTTCGCCCCCACATAGCCTCAAGAAGTTTAGTAATTTTAGAGTCTAAATAAGCCTTAGAAAAGAGAGGTTAATATAACACAATGCACATAACATACAAACCGCGAACTATCACTTGATGAAAGTCCATGGAATAGAAGATAAAATTTGAAGCCGCAAGCCCCTCATACTGCTTTGTTACTAGTCTTAGCTAACTATCCACAACGCTGTGTCAGTTTGCAGGGCCACATTCATTTGCCTCAACTCCTCCACTTACGGCAAGCGTAAATGCATGTAGGAGGCACAGATATCAGCAGCCACAACAGAAGCAAATGCCAGAAAGATTAGTATAATCTGATACCACTTAGCAGACATGGCACAAACCGGCATTTCATTCGCTCTCCGACATTCTATCTATATCTTTTCTGAGCTTCTTCACTTTCTTCATTATTTCAGGATCCACTTTCTTCTCATTTTGTTTTCCCAATCCAAGCTTATTCTGCTCATCAGGATGACTAGTCTCTTGAGAATCTTCAGGTGGTAGCTCCATATTTGCACAAACGGTCAAATATATGATCTCATTCTTGAAGGATGATATCTCCTCATTTAGATCTTTCACCATTCCTTTCAGCTTTTTTATTTGCATGAAAGCAAGATAGCAGCATAAAAATGATCCTAGTATTTCAACCACTGAAGTACTCATGGTAAAGTAGAAATTAACATGGCAGTTTAATATTGATCTGTTTGCAATTACCATGAGGATAAACAAAGTAGTAACAGTAGCATTCACCGCAAAGAATAAGGTAACAAAAGTAGCAGCAAATTTCAAAGGATTGCCAAGTTCACGTAGTAACTGCAAATCATCTTCTTGCAGAGCTTTCAGTCTCGTTTTCAAAATCTTGAAATCGCCTGTTACTTTTCTCAGAACCTTATCCATTAGCCGAATGTAGAGAGGATTGTGAGAGGAACCCTTAGAATTAGAGAGAGAGGTACTAATTAACTTGTGTGAGTGAATAAAATAATTATAATGGGGTTAGGGCAAAGAAGAATCCCAAGAAGGAATATTTGACCAAACACTCTCTAGTTTGGCTCCTAAACCAATTAGTTTCAAATGCTTTGTATTTCCAACACATTGAGCCAGAAAAAGTTTGCATGGATAAACTCAAGCGTGCTAATCACTTACTTTAAACCAAGCTAGTGAGAACTATTGTTTGTATAATTAGAGGTTTAACTGAACTCTTTTGTATTTTAAGTAACGTTAAATATTTCACTCCTTGCATTATACTAAACGAACATCCTTTGATCCTTATATTTAACAACTAAACATTTGACTCCGTTGCTTTATGAATTTAAACCCTTATATATATATATTTTAAAATTAAATAATAACCTTTCACATTCGAATTTTTACTTTTCTTATATTATGAAATATGTCAAATTTTAATTTAACTGAATAAATAATATATTGAAATTGAACAATTCTTTGAATTTATATTAGATCGATGATCAATTTGTTGTAAAAATTTCGCCCAGAGGCCACTTTTAACACTGGTATTTAGTTTGAGGCCACCTTTTTCAGTGGCTTTACACTAGAGGCCACTTTTGTGGCAGTACACTAAACGGGGCATATTTAAAAGTCCAAATTACCCCTCATCTTTTCTGAATTGACAGGGGTTTTTAAAACCCCTCTCTTCATTTTAACCCTTTCATTTCATGCATTTTAACCCTTCTTCTTCACTGAATCTTCATGCAAAAATCATCTTCAAACGTAGAATAGTTAACGAACTCATTTTTAGTTGTATTGCATTACGTTTTCTCTGTTCACCTTTGCATTTTCGCAGGTATAACATTTCTCTCTTTTCATATACTACTTTTTTGTAATTTTTTTTTTGTATTTTTTTGTGAAATATGTTGTTGTTAAGTTAAGTAACGTTATTTTTAAGTTTAATTTTGTATGTTTTTTGCGTATTTAGTAGTTAATTTTTATTCAAGTTCTAGTGTGTGTGTAGTAAAGTTATGTGTGTGTGCGTCTCTGTGATCGTCGAGTGCGTGTGCGTGTGTGTGATTGACTGGATTTACGTTTGTGTGTGATGGACTGAAGTTCCACTAGGATTGAACTTCTGTCTCCAGTGATTGCAGTTTATTCCTAGTGGACTGAAGTCCCCCCCCCCCCGGGTTCCCAATGCATCCGACTCAGTGTGTGTGTGTGTGTGTTTGTGTGTGCGTGTGTGTGTTTGTGTGTGATGGACTGAACTTCTGTCTCTGCGTGTGATGGACTGAACTTCTGTCTCTGTGTGTGATGGACTGAACTCTTGTCTCTGTGTGTGTGTCACAAGCACTATCTCAAGGCAAAAAACACAGTATGTGTCACCATTGCATTTAGGTAGAAAGCACTGTTTGTAAAAGCGTTGTTTGTAAAATCGGTTGCTTCATCGCTTAAAGCGCTCGCTTCATGCTTCAGTTGCTTCATGCTTCAGCAGATGAAGCGTGCGCTTCATTGAACACGGTTTGAATAGTGCAGCTTCCAGTTTTGACTTATCTTTCCAATCTGTGAAGGAATATCTTCACTTTCTGATTGCACATTATAGGCAGAAGGACCAATTTTTCTTTTTTTGTAATCTTGAGGGTAGGCATTTAGTTTCCAGCCGCCATTTAGTCAGTTTGCAGAAATCACAGTAGAATTTCTTTGCCTGTCTCTTGAAGTTTTTATTTCCCTGGTTTCCTCTGACCTTAGTGTACATTGCACCCTGATTCAAGTTGCCTATAGCTGGTGCAGCAGCAATAACTTATGTATGTGTGTATGCTCAGTCCACATAGGACAGATGTTCATTTCTAGTGGACTGAAGCCTATCGCCCATATGTGTGTGACTCAGTGTGTGCTCTCAGCCTACTATTATTATACTTCTGTCTGCAAGGAATGAACTTTTGTGTGCGTGTGTGTGTCTGTGTGTATCCTCAAACCTGTATTTGTTTATTTTGTATGTGTGACTGATAGTTTTTTCTTTTATTGTCAGCTTTGTGCAATATGGATGCTGGAATGGAAGGTAATCTAGTGTATCCATTTGACCGCTGGTTCAACATGAATGCATATTGGCAAGGGGAGCACAATTTGGATAATATCATTTCAAATTTCAGTAAAGCACAGCGTAAGAAGCTTTCGGATGGTGTGTTTGGAGACTTTTTGAAGTTGCAGTCGTTCAAAACTTCTATGAGGTTACTGCACTGTTTATTATTGTCACGTATTGTGAGCAGTGATCCGAATAGATTAAGTTTTAATATTTTTGGTCATCTCATCCATTTTGGTCCTGAAGAATATCATGTTTACACTGGTTTGAGGTTTTCTGCAAACCGTAAGGAATTGTTTGATGGACCTGCTATAAATATGAATCAGAGGCTTCTGAAGCAGTACTTTCGCGGCAAAAGAAATCTTCAGGTGTCAGACGTTCGTAAATTTTTAGTATCAATGACCCCGGCATCTCTGGTCGATGAAGATGATGCAGTGAAGATTGCAGAGTTTTATATTTTTCAGTCAATCATCTTGTGTTCTAACAAAAAAACAAGCTTGGTTGAAGTGCATTACTTGGATATCATTGACAACGAGGATCTTTGTAGAGCTTATCCCTGGGGGAGTGCGGGTTTTGAAGCACTAGTTAACTCTGGAATGAGACCTATTAAAAGTGGTGTAAATTACTATGTACTGGGATTCCCGTTTGTGTTATGCGCTTGGTTTTTGGATTTATTTCCATCACTTCGTTCTAACTTTTGTACATATAATGCTCGTGGCTTCCCAAGGATGGTTAGGTTTATTAGTTTCAAAAATCCTCAGTATAACACTTTGGTTGATCAGTATTTTCATAATGTAAATGTAAGTTTCTATATCTGTGTCTGTGTGTGTGTGTGTGGTTGCTTAAGTTCTTTACCCTCATGGACTGAATTCTATCATAATGTACTGAACTTCTTCAGCCTTACTGAAGTTCTATCATTATGTACTGAACTTCTCTTCCATCCATGTATCTGTCCTCATGGACTGTACTTCTAAAATAAACACCAATTGAAGTTCAGTCCATGAGGACAAAACTTTTATTTCTGCATATAAAAGTTTTATTCTTATTTTACTGTGGTGCTAATATATTTCTCTTGGTTTTTTTTTTTTTTTTTTTTTATAGAGTTTTGACAAATTTAAAATGGTTCCAATTGTTCTGTCTGATGAAGAAAAAAGGTCGGTGGAATTGAATGTGACAGAAGCAGGTCCTGGTGTACCTGTTGTTGCATGTAAACTTTTAAAAGGAAAAGAAGCTGTTGAAGATAGTGAGGATACGTCTGATGATTTTGAGGTTTGTGGGGCTCAGACATATCATGATGGTGCTGAGAGTGAAGATATTGCTGAGACTGAGACTGAGGATGGTTCTGAGAGTGTACATACTGCTGAGGCTGAGGATGGTTCTGAGACTGAGGAAGGTGGTGGTGGAACTGAGGATGGTGCTGATGAAAGTGGAGATGTTGGTGCTCAGACTGAGGATGATGATGATGTGGGTGAGGATGATGTTGCTGAGACAGAGGATGATGATGATGTGGGTGAGGATGATGATGATGTGGGTGAGGATGATGTTGCTGAGACAGAGGATGATATTCATGCGGGTGAGGCTGCTTGTGATGATAAGCAAGATGCTCGACATGGTGTAGAGCTTGATGAAGATTTAGTTAATGCAATTGTTAAAGTGAGTTTTCAAGTATCATGTGAATTCATCTTTTTCTGTTTTTATTTTAATTGAATATTTTTATCAGTTCTATTGATTTGTTTTTTTTGTTTTTGCAGAAGGTGAATATAAAATTCCGGAAGAGGATGCGTAGTCAGCGACGGTGTATAAGAAAGTATATTGGTGGTGTAGAAAACAAGGTTCGTGGTGTAGAAAACAAGGTTCGTGGTGTAGAAAACAAGGTCGATTGTGTTCTGGATTTTATGAAGAAGTTTTCTAAGAATTTTGAGGAAAAGGAGGCAAGTTGGAGGAAAGATGTTAGTGGAAGAAGGAGCAAGGAACAATCTGGTAGCGTTCGTAATTCCTTAAACTTGTTTTCATGTGGAGGCAATGCTAGTGATGGAAGGAAGAGGAAGTCTCCTCCAGATGTAAGAAAAGACTTCAGTCATGGAGCTGTATCAGGGAAAGATGTTAGTGGAAGAAGGAGTAAGGAACAATCTGGTAGTGTTCGTAATTCCTTAAACTTGTATTCATGTGGAGGGAATGCTAGTGATGGAAGGAAGATGAAGTCTCCTCCAGATGTAAGAAAAGACTTCAGTCATGGAGCTGTATTCGGGAAATCAAAATCTCCTTCAGATGACAGACAAGACTCCAGCAAAGGCAGTGTAGTTAGGAAATCAAAAATCTGTTCAGATGTCATAAAAGAAGTTAGCGGTGGTTGTGCAGGTCTAAATTCAGCTATACAATTGCATGGAGCTTTACAAGGTGCGTTTGTCAATGAAACCCCTAGACAAATTCATGAACGAATTGATAGTGAATTAGATATGTTTGGTGAGTTGACTGCAGCCCAGAAGGAGGTGCTTGAAATTCAATTGCAATGTATAAGTGGAGAGCTTGATCTGTCGACACCTCGCTTGCTCCCTCAGGATATGATTGTGGAGAAATCATGTACAATAACCTATGAAAGGAAAAGGAAGAAGTTGAAGAAAAATAGTTTACATCCTGATATGCCTAGTTTTAATATACTGCCACCGAGTCAAGAAAGTGTTAGCGGGGGTTCATGTGATGCTGAAGATACACCAAGAGCTGAAGAAATTCAGCAAGATATGTCGAAAAATCAGCAGCAGGTTGAACTTGGAAAAGAACAAGGCATAATTCTGCAACAGGAGAGGACCGATGACGTTGAAATGTATAATGTTGATGTGAGTTATCAAGCAGGAAGAGAAGAACCAGAAGGGCAGTCGGTCAACAAAACAGTAGAAGAAGAGGTGATTTCGCACGGAAAGGAGATGCCTGTTGATGTCGTTATGGAGAATGCTGACAGAAGTAAGCAAGTTGAAAGAGATGGGGATATGACTGAAGATCAGCAGGCTCTTGGCTGTCAGTCAATTGATGAAGCACCCAAAGAAGAGATTATGACACAGGAACAGGAGATGCCTCCTAAGATTGTTATGGAGAATCCACAGGCTATTGAGCAAACAAGAACAGAAGTTGATTTGACTGAACCACTGACTTTTGAAAGTCTTGTCAACAAACAACAGTCAGTCGGTATAGCGGGCAAAGAAGCAGTAATGACTCAGGAACAGGAGAAAGAGGAGCTGAACAAAGAACAACAGGCTGATAGAAGGAACCAAGTTGAAAGAGATGGGGAGATGACTGAAGATCAGCAGGCTCTTGGATGTCAGTCAATTGATGAAGAACCGAAAGAAGAGATTACGACGCAGCAACAGGAGATGCCTCTTAAGATTGTTATGGAGACTCCCCAGGCTATTGAGCAAACAAGAAGAGAAGTTGATTTGACTGACCCACAGACTTTTGAAAGTCTTGTCGACAAACAACAGTCAGTCGGTGTAACGGGCAAAGAAGAAGTAATGATTCAGGAACAGGGGAAAGAGGAGCTGAACAAAGAACAACAGGCTGATAGAAGTAACCAAGTTGAAATACATGGGGAGATGACTGAAGATCAGCAGTCAATTGATGAAGCACCCAAAGAAGAGGTTACATCACAGGAACATGAGAGGCCTTTTCCGATTGTTAGGGCGATTGCCAAGGCAAGTGACCAAGCCCCTGAAAGTACTAAGGTAGAACAGTTGGAGCAGCAAGGTCTTGTGGGGAAAAGGGACCGAAAGCCCAGTCAGTGGTTGCTATCTCCGTATAATACCACAAGAACTAAAAAGAAGACAACTGACTGGAAGGGTAATTACAGACGTATTTGTCCATTCCACCACTTGAAGATTAGTCCAGCAGTGTTGGATGAGTTTAAATCTTTTTTGCTATTTCAAAGAAATGGCACTGAACTTGATGAGTAAGTCTATTTTGTATTTTTGTATGATTTCTTGTCTGTAGTTTTATAAGTTCAGTGCATAGTTGATGAATTTGGAAACCTATAGGTCAATCCCCTATGGACTGAACTTCTTATCCCTTGAGTTCTGCTCCTATGGATCGAATTTCTGTGCATATGGAGAATTGAACCTCAGTCAAAAGGCCATGGACTTTTTTGTGCACAAGGACATGCCAAGTTCTGTCCACCTATAAGATTGAACTTCATTGCCTATTATATTCTTATAATGTTAGTGCATTTTCTGTTGAACTTCATTGAAAAGTAATATGTGTTTTGTATTTTGTATCTTTTTAATTAGGAACAACCGTGCTTGTTATATACGCGATAATGATTACGACAGTAATCCATATCAGCTGGAAACAATGAAGCCAGACAAGCAGTGGTTTTTGGAGTTTGTAGATGTTGCCTACCCTTTGACTGATAATGTTAGTGCATTTTCTGTTCTTTGGTTTGTTCCGTTTTCATTATTCTGTGTATTGACTAAACAGGTTCATTTTTTTGCAGCATATCGATGTTGCTATGTATTATATTAGGAAGAGGGCATGCTACCATTTGTTCAAGTTTCCTCACACACTGTCAACTACTGATCTTGTTTTTGATAGTTATATGTGCTCTATTTATGAGTCAGAATTCAAAGACAAAAAAAGACCGGGTGATGAAATCTGGCTTGACGGTATTGGACAGTATATGTGTGATTACCTTCATGGCCTGGAACGGAGGTGTTCAATTCCCTGGGGTGGGGTTGATAAACTCTATTTTCCATGCCGATTGCAAGCAAAACCTGGTGAAACGGTGACACATTACTTTTTGGCAGTCTTTGATTTGCACGACAAGAAAATACGTGTATATGATTCGATGGTCAAAAGAAGGAAGCCACCAGAAGACAAATTTGACCACATCAAGGCTTATGCTGTTGTGCTCCCACATCTGTTCAAGTATGTCAACTTCGGGTCTCTGCATGATTCTTTCAAAAACGACAAGTTCAATGCTGCCTATAAAGCCCATTGGGTACTATCACCGAATCAACTAGATCGGTAAGTCTTTTCATTTTTGTGCAAGTTTTAGTGCAAAATTTGATATAATTGACTGAACTTATAACCCCCTGCCTACTTATGTCTTACTCTTTGTTTTGGTGCCTCATTTTTTAGGACTAGTTGTGGCGCTTTTGTAATATGGTATGCTGATCTGCTGACCAGAGGTAAAAGTGTTGACAAGGTTCAACCAAGTCTAATTCATCATTACAGGGAGCGGTTTGGTTGTCAGCTTTGGGCTCATGGTCGTGCAAAGGCTAGGGATGGATTTGAGACTCCACCTGAATTTGTTGAGCATGATTATGGGCAACATAATGATGACATGTGTCTGTTGTAAATATTTTTGTTTTTATCTTAAGAATTCGTAGTAATATTTTTTGTAAAGTGTTTTGGTAAAGTATGGTGAAAACAGATATTATGTACAGATGAACAGATGATTATGCATAGAATTATGTAAATGCCATTTATGTTGCAGTGATGCAATTATATGGAGTGAACCTTTTTTATACCCCCCATGTGTGTGTGTGTGTGTGTGTGTGTATATTTGTGTGTATGTGTGTGTTCAGTCCACCAGAGGACTGAAGTTTTATCCTCATGACAGAAGTGTACATCAACCCTGTGTCTGTGTGTGTTTTCAGTCCACTAGGACTTGTCTCCAAGGTTGGACTTCTATTTATATGCCATCAAATTCAATCTACGGGGTGACTGAAGTTTTATCCTCAGAGGGAGACAGAAGTTTTATGTTCATTGATGCACTGAACTTCTATCATCATTGGTTGAACTTTATTACCCTCATTATGACTGTTCAATATTTATTTTACCTGTTATCGACTGGTGACCTTTCAACTATAAGTTGCAACTTTTAAAATGTTATTGTGCCTTTTTGAACTATAAGTTGCAACTGTTAGTATTTTATTGTGCCTTTTCAACTACAAGTTGTAACTGTTATAATTTTATTGGTTTTTTACTATAAATACATAACAGACTGTTAATTCTTATCATCTTATTATTTTAGGATTATCTATTTTTGAGATTTCTAAACTTCAGGTGCAAGAATGTCTCAGAGTAGTGTGAATCAACCACCACGACCAGAACAATCAGGTGCACCAGTGTTTGCCCCAGCACCAGGATTTGCACCAGTACCAGTAGGGATTCGAAATAATATACAATGGGAGATTGCAGTCCTAAGGCGGCAGATTCAGGACCAGGAGAATGCAATACAGGAAATGCAAAATGATATTTTGTATATGCGTAACATCCAAAGGCGACGAGTGCGAATGATGACCCAGGCTATTGAAGCGATAGCAGCACATGTTGGTTTTGATCTTGCTGGTCTTCCACCACCATCTCCATAACTGAATATGTATGAAGTTTCTATGGTGTAGAGTTTTTTATAAGTTTTGTGCCTATATATGTATCAACATTTTATTAATGTTTAATGTTAAGTTTTTACATTAAACATTAATAAAATGTTAAGTTTTTATTAATGTTTAATGTTAAGTTTTTACATATATTGCAAGTATAGTCTTTTTCTTAATTCAAATGCAAGTGGCTAGAGACTTCAGTCCATGATAATAAGAGTTCTGTCCGTGATGAGTTGTGTTTACTTAAAGAAAGAGCTTCTAATCGAGTTACTTCAATTTGAAACTTAAAATCCTCATGGACAGAACTTCAGTCTGATGATAGAAGTTCTGTTCCATGTTGATTTAAGTTCTAGGTTTACTTAAACAAGGAGCTTCTGATCCTTATGGACAGAAGTTCTGTCCATGATGATAGAAGTTCTGTTCCATGTTGTTTTAAGTTCTATTTTTACTTAAACATGGAGCTTCTAATCCTCATGGACAGAACTTCTGTCCATGAGGATGCTTCTACTTTAGTTATTTTCAGTTAATAATGAGAGATTCAAATATACAAAACATAACTAGGTTAAAGTTCATATATTAAAAATAGACATTGTCATAACAAAAACAAACAGTACTGCATAAAGGAAAACAACAAACAACAACTAGAACTATTCAATTAAAATAGGATTGTCTACTGATGCTCCACCACCATTATCATCATCGTCAGTGCTTAAATCATCATCATCATCATCATCATCATCATCTTCTACTTCACCAGCCTGATTGTTTGTAAGAGAAACAGCAAAAACAACAGATGGAACACCCTCGATCATTTCGTGCCATAGGTGATCAAAACGAAGCGTTTGACCTATTCTGAAGCCTTTCTTAATAAGCATAGCCTTCCAACCGTTACACAGCCTTGCATGCCTCCCAACTTTGAAGTGCATCATATGTACATCTTCAGCTTCACCGTCACAAATTATGCATGCTACTCCATTTACACCTGGCAGCCTCTGCTTCCAATTGTCTGGGAAGATCTAAAAGCAAGAATATCTCACAGTTAATAAACAGAATCACAAAACACTGAAAAGTTAAATGAAAAATATAAAATATACTCTGGTCATTTGTTTTAACATACAAAATCATCTCTGTTATAGTAAGACGATGTTATTTTCTTCCTGAAACTGCCTAGTTCCTCCATGCGGTTGTTTTCATTTGCCATATTTTGTTTTCTGAAAAAAAAAAACTATGTAGTATGTAGCAGATGAAGAGTGAATAAACCTTGTAGTTTCCTCTAAATGCAAAGGGGGTATTTATAGTTAAAAAATCAGTAACTGGCAAGTGGATGGTCTTTTTACAGTTTTCTGTACGGTTATGGTCTATGCTTCATTAAATGAGGTCAAAGAAGTTTATGTTTTCTATGCTGTTGCAGTTTCTGTACAGTTATGCTTTTTATGGTCTTAAAGAAACTGTACAGTTATGGTTATTAATGGCAGTTTTTGACCTGAACTTCAGTACCCTCCCGTTGACTGCACAGCACTTTTGGTAAATCCTACAGAAGGGTATGCATTTTTTTTTTTTATTAATTGCAGTTTTTGACTGAACTTTTAGTCCCCTCATTGACTGAACTTTAGAAACCAAAAATTGACTGACGTTTAGTACCCCCTCATGGACTGAAATTGCAGTGGAGTTGTTAAATCCTACTGGGATTATGTTGTTTTTTTAATAAATGCAGTTTTTTGTCTGAATTTCACTCCCCCCTAATGGACTGAAATTGCAGTTCAGTTGTTAAATCCTACTGGGGTCATCTATTCCTGTGAATTGTGTAGTTGAATCCTAGTGGGGTCATGTATCCTGTCAGGTGTGTTGTCTTCAGCTTACTACAGAACAAAAGAAGAAAGAATCTTCAGCTTTATCCAAAAGTGAAATGACAACACAAAAAGACAGAATATCTTTTCTATAATTATAGCAATAGAAATAGCCCTTACTATAATTCAAGAGAACAACCAAATAATTTCTATTTCTACAGCATCCTATCAGGCATCTTCAATCAAATAATGGCAGCACTCATTGATGCAGTTTTGACTCAATTGGATACTGAATCAGATCAGTTTGTAAGTTATTCATAAAATTTTTGTCTTTCAAAAGTATTATTTTTTTGTTATTTGTTGTTAAAAAATAACACTGTTCATTTTTCTTTTTGTTGCAAAGGTTTTGCCAGCATTGTTGGCAATTAGGCTTCCCAGACGTAATGTTGCAGCAACTGTAATTTGCCGTGGTACTCATTTCCGGATGAACTACCTAAAAGTGGGAAGGGAAAGGTGGTTGTCTAATGGATGGAGGGAGTTTGTCCGTAGTAATAATCTACGAGTAGGAACTAGGATACTTTTTGGAGTTGTTGAATCCTCAGATCGTGTGGTTTTAAGTGCTACTATTTGGCAGGATGTTAGAGAACCTTTAAGTTCCAGTCCTAGTTCTAGTTCTAGTAATGGGTCTGTTGTTGAAGATGCCTAATAAGATAATATCTATGTGTTGTCTCTTATATTTTGTTGGTAATAAATTTTGAGTTTTCTAGAATTTTTTGTTTTCCAGTTCACCAATGCTGCAACAATGACTTTGAACTTTTGTCTCTAAGTATTCGATTGAAGTTCTGTCTTTTTTAAGGATGGATGTTTTTAATTCATGAGATCAAACTTCTACTCACACAAGGATGGAAGCTCAAACTTATGCGCTTTTGGTTTGTAGAATATAGACTGAGCTTTCTATCCACCAGGAATAAACATTTGCTTCCAAGTATGGAAGTGCAAACCATATCGACTGAAGTGGTATCATTATGGGAATGAAGTTCGTACATCCCACTTTTCAGTTCATATTTGAAAGGCTGAATTTACACTCCATAAGTAGCTACAAATTCAGTCTTTATATGGACTGAAAGTGCTTCGAATACTAGTATCCAACTTATTAACATACACACACACAGATAAAAAAATAAACTGCAATGCATTCAGAGTTTGAATACCTTCATTATCTTGAATGTTTGATAAGAAACTATCAGTAATTTGAATATCTTCATTTATTTCTGCACCATCATTGACAGCGAAGCAGTTTCATGAAACAAAAAGAAGTTAGAAAATTAAATTAGTAGGAGGGACATATTTAGTAAAAAAAAGTTTATGGTTAACGAAGGAAGTAGCAGTACCTATATTTCCTTGAATAGGGTCGGAGTACTGGAGTATTTATGCATGAGGTTCTATCATGTCCGCGGAGTTTGCATCGACTACATTGGTTTCCTTTGACCCGTACAGCCTCAGCAATCGGGACGTATCTCTTTGTTTTCCTTCTTCCTCGTTGTATTTTGACGTTAGGAGTCTCTATCCTCTGGCTTTTCACGGTATCTGGTACAGTCCAAGAGGTTTTGTGCCCTATCATATTCACCTCACCTTGATATGCGTTTAACCAAAACTCTCGTGAATACCATTTTGAACAGAACTTAGATTTCAGCAGGCGTCTTTTCTCAATGCATGAAATTGCATGTACACATGGGAGTTCATCAGTCTGGAATTGAAGACAGTCACAGGTCCTATTCTTTAAGTCGACGTTGAAGCTTTTTCCTTCATCCTGCACATTGAATGTTGCTGTACCTGTGGGGAATACCTATTTGAAATGAAAAATAACAACTTTTGTGAGTCAGTACAGATGTTATTTAAAATCGGCTATTAGTCAGTCAGAGCAAGAGTGCATGAGTACAGTTCTAATGGACTGATTGGAGTTCAAATCATATGGACTGAAGTTCAATTGCACAAGGATCGAACTGTCTGTACTGGAACTTGGTTAATGTTATGGACTGAATTTTGTAGCAACAAGTATTTGAACTCCACCCCCCAGTGGTTATGTACCCCCTCCCCTTTTTTTTTTACGGAAGTTCAAATCACAGTCCTGAATTTTCAGTCTATCTGTATCTGTATTTTTTATACACTATTAGGATTGCATATTTGGCGCTGTATACTTACGTTCATTGTGAAGGCCAGCTGAATCTTCTTGTTCAATTCATCTTCTGCCCACCTTGATAAGCTATGAAAAGTCTCTAGAGCAGCAGTTCTTCTTTCACAAAACCATTTCTGCTTCTTAAGAATGATTAAATCCAAAAGGCTTAAAATGGGCAACTCTCTTGCTTCAAGTAATGCAGAATTCATCGACTCAACTATATTTGTTGTAAGCATATCATATCGTCGCCTCGGTGAGTAAGATCTAGCCCATCTTTCAGGTGGTTCTTCCATTATGTAGTTGTACGTGTTTTTATCCATTCCCTCTAATTCGGACATGAAATAATGAAACTCTTCACGCTTATAAGCTCTTGCAGCAGTTTGAAACAGACTTATCACTGTGGTTCTCACGTTCTTTTGCTTTAGATTCTTTTCAAAGTGGTAGATGCAGATACCATGGTGGCTATCAGGATAAACTTGTTCAATTCCATGCGCGATTGATTTGTTTCTGTCTGGTAGAAACACCAGTTCAGAACGAGTACCTATTGTCCTTCGCAGCTCAGTGAAGAACCAAGTGTAAGCTTCATTATTTTCAGAGTCTGCAATCCCATAAGCTAGAGGGAAGATTTGATTATTTGCATCTTTTGCTACAGCAATGATGAGAACACCTAGATATTTCGCCTTCAGAAACGTCGCGTCTACTGCTATCACTGGTCGACAATACCTCCACCCGTCTATTGATGGTTTGAAAGCAACAAACATATACATAAACCTGAAACATTTTAAAAAATTCTCAGAAAGTTTTCAATTTCCGTGTAGCAATCGAACTGACTTTTGAGAAATGCTTACCGATTAAGACTGTCTATCTTTAGATTTGTGTAAGCGCCTGGATTTCTCTCTTTCAGAACATGCAAGTATGAAGGGAGCAGATGATAATGCTCATCAGGCCGTCCCCTAATTAATGCGTTTGCTGCTTGAATTGAACGCCATGCCTTGTGATATCCTATTTCAACCCCGTGTATCCTTCTCATTTCGTTGACAATAAATGTCGGTCTAACATCTGTTCTGTTGTCGCGGATGTTTTCAAGAAAGTACTCACATATCAATGTTGACGTGGCATGTTTTTGATCAGCCTTCTTAACGTCAACAGAGCATGTATGTGTATTCTGAAACTTAATCACCTTAAACAGTGAGGAATCTTTTATCCTTCTTGCTCTGATGTTCCATTCACAGTTTGGATCGATGCATTTCAGTTCATATCTCGTTCTATTTGATCTGATAACCTTGAACTCAAAATGCTCCTTGATTGCCATCTTGACAAAACACTTCATCATGGTTTCTTTGGTGTCAAATGTTGAGTATGCTGCTACATCTTTTGATGATACATCTCCTGTTAATATCATAGCTGGAGATTGTTTTTGTTTTACCCTGGACCTTTTCCGTTTGGTCTTGGCAGCTGGTGTGCTACCAGGGCATTCAAATGTTGGCGCTGGTGACTGAAATTGAGTATTGTTTGGTTGCAGTGTCTCAACAATGCCAGGTGTTTCAAGCGCTAGGTGGGAGTCAATCTCCATTATCAAGCGTCCCTCTTGTTGTGGAAGCTCTGTGCATGGAGTATGATTATTTTCAACTGCTTGAATGCAGTCGATCTGCATTATAAGGGTCCCCTCCTGGGGTGAAACTTCTGTACCAGGAGTTTTATTCTCTAGCTTCTCAATCACGAAACGACTATTCTTGAAAGTCGGATCATTCTTCAGCAAAAGCATGCATGTTCTCAGTTCTTCTTCTGTAGTTACAAGCATTCCCCTGCTCGAGTCCATTCCAATATCAAACCATATATTGACAGTTCCAGTGAAATGTGTTGATTCATAAATCCTCTGCATGAATGTTCTGAATTCGATCATTTGATTAACAAGCAGGAGTTTTGTTTCATGATGCAAGTACTTGTAATCTTCTGTCCAATTCCCATTGAAAGCAATAACTAAACAAACTGTATCCATTCTGCATTGAATAAGTAAACCAGAGAAAGAATTGTGTTATTATGAAGTTCAGTCTTAATAACAATGTCAATAAGTAATCACAAAGTCTTGAGGTTGCTTCTTTCAGTTTATAAAAAGCTTTTACGGCATGTGGATTGAAGTTCAGTTCACGTGGACTTAAGTTATATGCACAACGATTGAACCAATGAAGTTCAGTCTTATGAAGTGAAGTTCAGTCCTAGCGTGCTGGTGCTTAACATGCCAATGCCAATAAGCAATTTCAATTATAAATGAACTTTTTCACCCCTTAAGCACTGAAATTCAGTCATAATTAACTAATTTTTAGTTCAAAGACTGATCTTTGAGGTATCCTGATAACTCGACAGTGGCGATACTGATGTTCAGTCATCAACGGCACATTGAGGTATAAAAACTAGTAAAT
Organism: Petunia x hybrida; assembly: GCA_037355625.1. Classification (NCBI taxonomy): domain Eukaryota; kingdom Viridiplantae; phylum Streptophyta; class Magnoliopsida; order Solanales; family Solanaceae; genus Petunia; species Petunia x hybrida. Next base: position 1,103,716 of record JBBBVM010000317.1, on the reverse strand, counting down.
TTTAAACGAATTTCTCTGAATTCAGTTCACATAGATTAAAACTCAGTCCTAATGCAGCATGACGTAAAATTCAAAATTAAAATACATAATGAACTGAATTTTTGTTCAAACTTCAGTGCTAGTATGCTTATACTTGACACAAAAATGGCGACACTGATGTTCAGTCATCAACGGTACATCGAGGTGTTAAAACTAGTAAATTTTAAATGAATTTCTCTAAATTCAGTTCACATAGATTCAAACTCAGTCCTAATGCAAACTCAGTGCTAATGCAGCATAAAGTAAAATTCAAACGTAAAGTACTTAATGAACTGAATTTCTGTTCAAATTTCAGTGCTAGTATGCTTAAACTTGACGCAAAAATGGCGACACTGATGTTCAGTCATCAACGGCACATCGAGGTGTTAAAACTAGTGCTGATACTAGATACGACAATGGCGATACTGATGTTCAGTCATCAACGGCATATCGAGGTGTTAAAACTAGTAAATTTAAAACGAATTTTTCTGAATTCAGTTCACATTGAATGAATTTAGTTGAAACTCATTCCTAATTCAGTATAACGTAATATTTAAACGTAGAATACTTACAATTTTTTGAAGCAAAACTTGTGAAGAAATTTGAAAAATTGCGATTGGGGCGTGAAGAATTGGTGGAGAATTCAGCAGCAGCAGCAGCGACAAAGTATAGAGAATAACGAACTATCTGTTGTATATATAAAAGGAGGGGTAATTTAGTCTTTTACCTTTTTCATTTATTGTGGGTGTAACTAAAGTGGCCTCAAAGTTAATGTTTTGGGTTTAGTGGCCTCTGCTATAAGACCAGTGGCCAAACTGGCCTTTTGCGCCCCAATTTGTTGGTTCCCTCATAACTCTCCGTTACTCTACATTATCTTTTACTATGTTTTCATAGTCTTAATTGATATATATATGCAGTTTTGGTGGGCCTGTTACTTTTCGCAGAAACTAACGGGCATATATAGGTGATTCTATTAATAAAAAAACTTTAGCAAATCCTCAATGTTACGTGTGCACTCATTAGATACGCTAAAAAAGAAAATTTGCGTAGAAATAAAACATACAGATTGCAAGTTACCTAGAATAATAGAGTACTTGGTTGGTGACAGTAGGGGCTGATCCAGGATTTAGAGGTACTGGGTGCCATATTAATTTAAATTGAACATGCGTTAAAATTTATATTGTCCAATTTTTTTTCATCTTTTCAGTTTATATACAATATATCGATTAAACTAAAAAATAAAATATTAATGACAACTACGATGCAGGTTTAAAAGATCCAAAAGATAGTATTTATACCATAAATATACTAAATACACATCATTCATTTACAATTGTCCTCGACGAATTTTCATACTCCGAAAATGGTCAATGATGGTATCATTACTTACATTAGTAAATACATCACACTCTATGTAACAAACTAGACAAAAAATTTAAATATTAATCACCAATAATTATAAAAGCAAGTCAAATAATTAATAAGAGAGAAAAATCAAAAAACAAAAGAAAAGGAAGATAGTACAATTTAAATGGGAGACTATGTAGGCGTGCTTGGGAGTCTGGGACTATAACTATGCATTAAAACAGGAAAAAAAAGTGAATCTAAGTGGATTTGAACCTGGATATTTGGAGAGGAAATGGAGACCCTTACCACTGGCACCTCGAAAGCTTTTGTTATTGTGGGTGTCAGTTTAAATATTTGTACTATTTTCAACCTGAATATAACAATATATACATAGTTTCTGCCGGGGTTAGCGGGTGCCGTGGCAACCGCTGCCACTAATGTAAATCCGCCCGTGGCAGGGCAGCAGCACTTGGTCAATGGGTGGATAGTCGACGGTTTCACTTGAATTACCAGATTTGGTAAACACAATCTTATTAGAATTTTTTCCCACTCACGTCATATACTATATGATATGAGTAGGTGTTTTGATAAAAAACCATATATGAATAGTGCATTTTAAGTTGAGGTTGGAAGAGAATATTCGGAAGAGTAAGGAAAACCGTAAGAAGATTCACGATTAAACCATTAATTTCACTTGAAATATTTCTCAAACAAATTTTACATTATGTCACCAACAAATACTGAATTTCAATTTAGTAAAATATTAAATGGCCAAACGAAGATTTACAAATACTAAACTGAAGGAGTATATAGTATAATCTATGACTGAAAGGGCTTCACTTGCCTGCACATATATGACTTCAATTCCAAGTTTAAAAACACAATATATATAGGAGATATCATTGGCACCTAGCTACTCTGTATTTTTATGAAATCCCTGTAAGCACTTCTATAATTTATAATACACATCAAGAGCAAAGTACGCAGCGGAAAAGAGAATCGATTTACCTCCAGCCATTGTTGTTTGGACTTCGTCGAGGTCGGATTTTCTCCTCTAGTGAGTCTGTTCCTGGTTTGGTTGGCCTTCTAAGCACTAATGCCTCTATTTAGATGATGTATTATTATTTTGAGAATTTGTGCTTAGGGACCATGCCAAAAGTTGTTCTTCCATCAAGAACAGTTTCACTATCAATTAATCAAGGACATCAGTTTCTAACTTGTGGGCAGATTCAGAAGTTAATGAAGTAGGAGTTTCAACTTCAACAATGTTAAATGGACCACCTTATGGAAACGTTCAACTTAGAACGTTACAGGCTTACATTCTCCCACTTGGTCTGTTTACATACTGCCCAAGTCTTAGTACATATACTTTAAAGAGAATCATAATACATGAATCATAGCAATAGTTCCTCGAAGACCGAGTAGTATTTTCCATGTATCATAATGCATTATGCCTCTAAACGCTAGCCCATATTTCTTAATGAACAAACCCAATATTTATCTATGTCCATACTGAATAGGTATTTCTCAAAGTTACAGAATGTGTGCACAATAATAGATCTGAGAAATTTAACATTAAGTAGAGTTTCACCAACATTCGTTACTATAACGAAAGTTTACATAATAGAACCAAGTCCCATATTACCGACATGATCCTTAAATTTATATGGTGGCATGCCTTTAGTTAAAGGATCAGCTAATATAAAATCAGTGCCAATTTGTTCAACGGCCACTTTCTTATCTCTAACACGTTCTTGCAAGGCTAGATACTTAATATCGACGTGCTTATTACCAGTTCTGGTATTATTAGCCAGCAAGACAGCAGATGAGTTGTCGCAATCTATCCTCAATGGCCTAGAAATAGAATCAATAATTCTAAGCCCAGAAATGAAACTCTTCAACCATCCACCATGTTCGGCAGCCTCAAAACAGGAAACGAACTCAGCCTCCATAGTGGAAGTAGCAGTCAAGCCCTACTTGGCACTTCTCCAAGATATAGCTCCACCGGCCAACATAAAAATATATCCTGATGTTGATTTGAGTGAATCAACGCAGCCAACATAGTCTGAATCGGAGTAGCCAATCACCTCCAACTTTCTCTGATCGTTTGTACATAAGCATGTAGTCTTTTTCCCTATGAAGATATCTTAGGACTTTCTTTGCAGCTCTCCAGTGGTCAATACCTGGATTAATCTGATATCTTCCCAACATTCCAACGGCAAATGCAATGTCAGGTCTTGTACAAACCTGAGAATACATCAAGCTTCCAACAACAGAAGACACGACCTGAATTTCGACTAGGCCGTGTGGGCACCCGACATCCTCTCCTAGACCCGTCGGGCGAACCCTTACCAATTAAATTAGGAAAATAAATATTAACAATTCATAAATAAGGACAAGACTTAAAACAAAAACACAGACATACTGATACCTCTAAGCTGTACAAAAGAAATTACAGCTGACTACCCATCATACTAGGTTTAGGGCTATCCAGACTAGACATCTAAGAGTACAAAAGAAGACAGATACCTCCTGAAGGGAGCAAAATGCAACTAAAATAATAACCAAGGTGGCCATCCTGAATAAAAGCTGGCTCACCCTGACAGCTGAAGTCGTCTTCGCTCCTTCACAACGTGGCGAACTCAATCCTGGAGCGAACCTGCCGAAACGAATTAGATAGACAAGAAACAAACAACAAACAAGGGTGAGTCAAAAGGACTCAATAAGTGGGGCAGACTAGCCACCTCAAAGAATAGGATAGCTAGCCAGGGAGAAAAGAAACAGATAAACCAAATTCCTCTTATTTAAATTACGAAAAGGCAGAGCCAGATAATAACTGGAAACACGTATGGAATCATAAATTCATTAACAACCAGGAACATAAGATAGCCAGAACATATAGGTATTCCGAACATATCAACAATCAGAAATACATCCTGTTGCAGATTGCAACCCGATCCATATATTCATACTGTCGCGGCGTGCAACCCGATCCATATATTCATACTGTTGCAGCGTGCAACCCGATCCATATATTTATACCGTTGCGGCGTGCAATCCGATCCACATATTTATACCGTTGCGGCGTGCAACCCAATCCCCGCAACCCAGAATACGAGCCAGAAATATATAGGCAAACTGAGATATGTCCACGACATAGTGTACATACCGCATATATAAAACAGAACACAATGCACACAATAGTAAATATGCGGTGCAATGAGATGGGATGAATGCGGTACAATGCAATGCAGTCACATATGCCTGATACCTATCTCCGACGCGGGACTCTCATCGTCTACCAGGAGATATATGCAAAGATGACCCTTCACCGGCTCGGGACTCTCATCGATTACCGGGAAGTATATGCAATGATGACCCTTCACTGGCTCGGGATTCTCATCGATTACTGGGAAGTATATGCAATGATGATCCTTTACCGGCTCGGGACTCTCATCGATTACCGAGAAGTATATGCAATGATGACCCTTCACCGGCTCGGGACTCTCATCGACTACCCGGAAGTACATGCAATAATGACCCTTCACCAGCTCGGGACTCTCATTGATTACCGGGAAGTATATGCAATAATGGCCCTTCACCGGTGCGGGACTCTTATCGCCAACCGGGAAGTATATGCAATAATGACCCTTCACCGGTGCAGGACTCTCATCGCCAACCGGGAAGTATATGCAATAATGACCCTTCACCGGCGCGGGACTCTCTTCGAAAACCGGGAAGTAGATGCCAACTCACAGTCAGAGTACAATGCTCAGATCCTCAATGCAATACCAACAACATGACATAACATTATATATATATATATATATATATATATATATATAAAATGTAAATCCAAAGTTAAGGCATAATGAGTACGCCTATCGGCAGCTACACACGTAAGGAACATGTGGTAGAAAATCCACGAGGCCAGATGCCTCCAAAGAAATGGATATAAACACTTACCTCTTCCAAAAGTTAGCATTTCTAATCAACAACCGCTTTATCCTTTGGTTTTCATTGCCAAACGATCCCACTCTATTCAATAAGCAGAAAAATATATCAAATTAGGATAAAGGCTTCATTCCCCACATCTTAGGGTAATCCGGTTAGGAATCTGATACCCTATTCGCATACATAATACGTAGGCCAGACCTATATACAGAGTTTAAGGTCACATAACCAAACCCTGAATAAATTACATTTATATGTTGCTCATAACTCACTGAGTGCGAATATATAATCAATTCCATTATCGGGGTCCAATTGACCCTTTAAACTATTAACTGAACTTATTAAAATGATGTCTCATATCCCAATTTTTACCGTAAAAATATATTCAAACACACGTAATAAGCTAAGATAATGAGTTAACATCATTATCTAGATGTTTCGGGATGAAAATCCTATTTTTCTCCGGCTCCTTTTCCTTTCCTTTTTCAATTTTCTGATATGTTCTATGTTTCCGTTTCTCTGTTTCATTTCTCAATTTCCTTTCTCTGTTTCTATCCATCTTGAGCTTTATAAGCTCATTCATCGTCTCCTTTCTTTTCCATTTTCTTTCTCTTTTGTCTTTTCCTTTTTTGTCTTTTCTCTATTTTCTTTTCTTTTATTTTCTTTTCTTTTCGTGACAAAAATTAAAACGGTACCCTACGATATTTGAAATAATTCCAACTTTTCCATACAAGTTATAAAAAATATATGTAGCATACTTGCTAAGGCGGATCTCAAATCGGGTCTTCGAAACTCAAGATGCGAATTTAAATAGAAAAAAGGTCAAATTATTTAACTTTCGGTTTTTTTTCGTAAACTAGCCGAACAACCTTGAAATTTGCTTTCGAAAAATCACAAAAGTCACAAATAATCATATGAACCTAACGGCGCTTTCGAATTTCGAATCGGAGCTCGTTCGCCAAAACCGAGCTCGAAAATCTCTTTTTACTATTTATCGACAATAAAAACTGAAACCTTCTTCCGATGCCTACCAAACGAGGTCTGATTTAGCTCAAATTTTACAGATGGGTCCTAATAGACATTACAAATATTTTAAAATTATCGGTACGCCAATCGAAGTCCTAACTTCTGAAACGATTAACCGAGGTTGTTTCATTCTCCTCCAATTAAACTCTCTTTCGTCCTCGAACGAGCCTAAGTCTAAAGAAAAATTTGCACAGATAACAAAAGAACTTGCACGACCTTCATAAGCTACTCCACGGACATTATCTCATGATTGCAGAATCAGAATTATAACATGAACACCGAACTCTTGGAATAAAACATATCTTGATAATATGATAACGCCATTGCCCAGGTTATTCTGACTAAGTTGATCCTTCCTTGATCATGAGAGGAGAGTTCTACATTTTATAAATAAAGATACACGAAACTCTGGATGGATTAACATGATTTCGCCGACAAATCACCTCGTCGATATTCTTTACGATATAGAACAAGTCGATGGAACTAAGAATTAGCTCACGCTTGATCAACGACTTAGGGATTTAATATTAGGATTCGATATCAATTGGAGGAAGACTCCTCCACTTAGAGCATTAACTCATACAACTAACTTGAATAGAAATAGTCATCCTCGCACAACCTGCTGGATTAAGGAAGACTTAGCTAAATAGAGAACGCGACTCAGACCTGAGCTACCAAATTACTCTCTCGAGTTGCTAAACAGCTGCAACTCTCGAGTTCACAGCTCCATACATTTTCTATAAGTACCACCGCCTGATGGATCAAATCAAATGTCAAATGACACCTCCCATTACCCTTAGTAGCCTTGAAAAACAACAATGTGCATACCCAGCTACCTTAACACGCACTCTGGCTCTACACAGGGAACATCATAAGAGGCTATTGACCGCCTAAGCTCACCAGTGCCGAACAAAGAAGAGATGGCAATTGACTGAGGATAGAAATAATTAGAGCTTCAGGAAGCTCATCTTTTTATTTGCTTGGCTCCCAGAGCTGCACTACTTCCGAGTCAGGCTAACCAAAGAATCGCAATTGAAGAGATAGACATTAAATAAGCTTTATGGAATGACATCTATATCAATTTAACCTTCCTATAAAAGGAAACTCTGACAATTTACAAGTAAACCCTTTTATGCCGAGACAAGCTCATGGAATAACATGACTCTACTAGCGTCTCGAACCAAGAGGAGACATAGATCGAGTATTATTTATTAATAACTTTACATCGGAAGAAACAATGACACTTTCTGATGGTGATGAATAAGAATCCTATCATCCTACCAACACTGAATTCCAAAGAGCGGTAGACTAACTTGACATTATAATAGAATGAGGCACAACATGATGCCAAGCAAACAATACCGATTGTCACTCACAAATATCTCACATTTAAACCAGATAAACTAGTAGGGTCATCACAAATGCCAGGAATAAATCATATCAGAAGCACAACCCTCTACTGCAACCGATTCTTAATAGAAACGACATCCAAGGAAACCATCGAAACATGATAAGACACACTATTTCCAGATCGATCGAAAGAATCAAATCTTACTCACATTTAAGAGGAGAAAAAATCCCAGGGTCTACTATATCGGATACCTCAGCATCCTGCCAGACTGGCAGTTCATAAAACTGCCTCCGCGGCTGAACTAAGCCACTACACTGATAACTACCTTCTGAAGAATAACTGTCACCACGCTCTCAACCTTTACTAGATCGTGACATTTCTTTTGCTGATTGAGATCTAAATGAAATCCCCAGCGACTTGCGGGTGCCTGATGACGAGAGAAAGGACGACTGCCTACTTACTGGAGTAAGGGAGAACTCCACCAAAGCTGACAGGCTCGCCACAATGATAATACCCTTTCAGTGAAAATGGGAGCTGGACAGATTCTTGATAGCTGTGAAGAGAAGACTGAATCTGATCTTGACGAGCTACTGGCGCACTCTAAGAATTACATGACACAAGCTGAGATAACCTAGAAGGTGACCTCCCAAAATAATCAGAACTCTTACCTCCAAATGAGGTACCATGGTTACCCACTAGGGCCACGGAATCTCTTGCTCTCCCTCTTTAACTCTTCCCCCTCTATCTTATGGTATGCCTAATACCTTTGAGCAATATCAACAACGATATCAAATGAAGTCTCACCCTCAATTTTTTCGAGCCATCTGGGATCTCAAGAAAGGAGAAAGGTCATCAATAAATCTTTGAATCTCTCAAAAGGCTCATGGACTAGTTCTAATGCATATTCAGCCATTCTATAGAATTCAATCTAATATTCTGAAACCAACAGGCTAAACGATAGGCTGCCCTGTCTAATCCTCTTAAACTGGCAACACTCTTCATCTCGCTCGCTACTCGAAATGAACTTTTCCACGAATTTTGAAGAAAAATCGAACCAACTTAGCTAATAAAAGAGCAACCCACCAATTCAAGGCTGGACCCCTGAAACTGGAAAGAAGAATAATAAACAGCATACTGCTCGAGATAACCAACAGCCTGAATGATATGCTGACATCATTTTATTTTTAAAAATTTACGCAGCGATTATTTGATGCATGGCTTAAGAATATCGGAAGGTTCAATTGGGTAAAATAATGCAGCCTTTTCAGATACTCGGACCGAGCCATTACTCGGGTTAGCTAACCAGCCAGAATAACTAGAGGCACAACACATGCCGCCTCCGGAACATACTTTACTGCGACAATATTAATAACCGGAATAGGAGCTCCCTGAGACCGGAAGTCTGAACATGCGGCAACCTGATAGGCTGCCCAGCGAATGATAGGTTCTTAAGGTATATCCGTCGCCAAGATTCTCGTAAAAGCATCGTAGATAGCCAAGGGAATCATAAGGCCTAGCTCCCTTGCCTATCGCAAGCTCGTACAGCTGGGGCCTCCGTAACTGGATCGTCAGCACGATCCACAACTCTCGGGGCTTGATCAACGCTAGCCTCTGACTAGACTGCTTCGCAAGTGAATTCTAACCCTTTGCTGATTTGTCGCACAAGGGTTCACCATTACTACGAAGGAATTAACGAATATACTTTTGCATCCTAGACCAACGCACGATTAAAAAAGAAGAAAGTGAAACTTCCTAAATGCCATCATAGCCTCTCGTAGATAAGTACGGACGTCTACGTGCCCGTCAGCGAGACTCTACTAGACACTGTCTTAGTCTGGATGGACTCAAAATCGGGCTCTGATACTAACTTACACGACCCGAATTTCGACTAGGCCGTGCGGCACCCGACATCCTCCCCTAGACATGTCGGGGGAACCTTACCAATTAAATTAGGAAAATAAATATTAACAATTCATAAATAAGGACAAGACTTAAATAAAAAATACAGACATACTGATACCTCTAAGCTGTACAAAAGATATTATAGCTGACTACCCATCATACTAGGTTTAGGGCTATCCAGACTAGACATCTAAGAGTACAAAAGAAGACCGATACCTCTTGAAGGGAGCAAAATGCAACTGATATAATAACCAAGGTGGCCATCCTGAATAAAAGCTGGCTCACCCTGACAGCTGAAGTCGTCTTCGCTCCTTCACAACGGGGCGAACTCAATCCTGGTGCGAACCTGCCGAAACGAAATAAATAGACAAGAAATAAACAACAAACAAGGGTGAGTCAAAAGGACTCAATAAATAGGGCAAACTAGTCACCTCAAAGAATAGGATAGCTAGCCAGGGAGAAAAGAAACAGATAAACCAAATTCCTCTTATTTGAATTACGAAAAGGCAGAGCCAGATAATAACTGGAAATACGTAAGGAATCATAAATTTATTAACAACCAGGAACATATGATAGCCAGAACATATAGGTATCCCGAACATATCAACAATCAGAAATACATCCTGTGGCGGCGTGCAACCTGATCCATATATTCATCCTGTTGCGGTGTGCAACCCGATCTATATATTCATACTGTCGCAGCGTGCAACGCGATCCATATATTTATATACCTTTGCGGCGTGCAACCCGATCCATATATTTATACCATTGCGGCGTACAACCTAATCGCCGCAACCCAGAATACGAGCCAGAAATATATAGGCAAACTGAGATATGTCCACAACATAGTGTACATACCGCATACATAAACAAGAACATAATACACACAATAGTCAGTATGCGGTGCAATGAGATGGGATGAATACGGTAATAATGCAATGCATTCATATATGCATGTTACCTATCTTCGGCGCAGGACTCTCATCGTCTACCAGGAGATATATACAAAGATGACCCTTCACCGGTTCGGGACTCTCATCGATTACCGTGAAGTATATGAAATGATGACCCTTCACCGGCTCGGGACTCTCATCGATTACCGGGAAGAATATGCAATGATGATCCTTCACCGGCTCGAGACTCTCATCGATTACCGGGAAGTATATGCAATGATGACCCTTCATCGGCTCGGGACTCTCATCGATTACCGGGAAGTATATGAAATAATGACCCTTCACCGGTGCGGGACTCTCATCACCAACTGGGAAATATATGCAATAATGACCCTTCACCGGTGCGGGACTCTCACCGCAACCGGGAAGTATATGCAATAATGACCCTTCACCGGCGCGGGACTCTCATCGACAGCCGGTAAGCAGATGTCAACTCACAGTCAGAGTATAATGCTCAGATCCTCAATACAATACCAACAACAGGACATAACATATAATATATAATGTAAATCCAAAGTTAAGGCGTAATGAGTACGCCTATCGGCAGCTACACACGTAAGGAACACGTGGTAGAAAATCCACGAGGCCAGGTGCCTCCAAAGGAATGGATATAAAAACTTACCTCTTCCAAAAGTTAGCATTGCTAATCAACAACCGCTTTATCCTTTGGTTTCATTGCCAAACGATCTCACTCTATTCAATAAATAGAAAAATATATCAAATTAGGATAAAGGCTTCATTCCCCACATCTTAGGGTAATCCGGTTAGGAACCTGATACCGTATTCGCATACGTAATACGTAGGCCAGACCTATATACAGAGTATAAGGTCACATAACCAAACCCTAAATAAATTACATTTATATGTTGCTCATAACTCACTGAGTGCGAATATATAATCAATTCCATTATTGGGGTCCAATTGACCCTTTAAACTATTAACTGAACTTATTAAAATGATGTCTAATATCCCAATTTTTACCGTAAAAATATATTCAAACATATGTAATAAGCTAAGATAATGAGTTAACATCATTATCTGGATGTTTCGGGGTGAAAATCCTATTTTTCTCCTGCTCCTTTTCCTTTCCTTTTTCAATTTTCTGATATGTTCTATGTTTCCGTTTTTTTGTTTTGTTTCTCAATTTCCTTTCTCTGTTTCTATCCATCTTGAGCTTTATAAGCTCATTCACCGCCTCCTTTCTTTTCTATTTTCTTTCTCTTTTTTCTTTTCCTTTTTTGTCTTTTTTCTATTTTCTTTTCTTTTCGTGACAAAAATTAAGACGGTACTCTACGATATTCGAAATAATTCCAACTTTTGAATACAAGTTATACAAAATATATGTAGCATACTCGCTAAGGCGGATCTCAAATCGGGTTCCCGAAACTAAAGATGCGAATTTAAATGAAAAAATATCAAATTATTTAACTTTCAGTATTTTAGCGGAAACTAGCCAAACAACCTCGAAATTCGCTTTCGAAAAATCAAAAAAGTCATAAATAATCATACGAACCTAACGACGCTTTTGGATTTCGAATCGGAGCTCGTTCTCCAAAATCGAACTCGAAAATCTCTTTTTAATATTTATCGACAATAAAAATTGAAACCTTCTTCCGATGCCTACCAAACGAGGTCTGATTTAGCTCAAATTTTACATATAGGTCCTAATGGGCATTATAAATATTTTAAACTCATCGACACGCCAATCGGAGTCTTAACTTTCGAAATGACTAACCGAGGTCGTTTCATTCTCCTCCACTTAAACTCTCGTTCGTCCTCGAACGAGCCTAAGTCTAAAGAAAAATTTGCACTGATAACAAAAGAACTTGCACGACCTTCATAAGCTACTCCACGGACATTATCTCATGATTGCAGAATCAGAATGATAACACGAACACCGAACTCTTGGAATAAAATATATCTTGAGTAATCATCTACTTCAGCCTTGAAAACCTTAAAGGCTTCTAATGCTTCGTTCTTATTATGAAGCATATAGAGATACATGTGTAGAACCCTCCCAAAAAAAATGCACACACTTATGCACCGGGATTTGATTTCAACAAAATGGGACTCCAAAGGGTTTTCTTTGGAGTCGCCACCTAATTTAAGGATTATTAGGAACCTAAGTTAACTAAAGAGTGCAATTTAATCTTTATTTAAAAGAAAATTAAATTCAGAGATTCTAGGTAAGTGGTTCTTTTAAATTCGAAAGAAGGTCCCTTGCGGAAGCACTTTCGAAAATCCGCTAAATGTGGTTAATCCGGCGGTTTTCACGAATTTGTTAAGGATAATAAGTATATAAAGCTAATTTTATATAAGGATAACATGAATAATATAAATAAGATAAGATTTTAATTATGACAATCCTTAGATAAATAAATGATCCAATTTAAGATTAATTAAATGGACAATAAAATAATGATCAATTAATTAATAAATAAATAAAGGTTAAATGGAGTTAGATGATTAACTAAAATACATTAGATAAAATAATTGGATGACAATAAAGGGATTAATTAATTGAATAAATAAGAAAATAAATAACTTAATTAAATAAATAAATACTTATCAATTTTAATTAAATAAAGGAGTAAATGAATAATAAATGATTAAATAAATAAATAAATGAATAAATATTTAATTGATTAAATAAATAATTAATTAAAATTAAATAAATTAGATTAAGTAAATAAATAAATAAAGGATCAAAATTTAATTGATTAACTAAATAAATAAATTAGATTAGATAAATAAATAATTGAATATTTAATATAATAAATAAAGAAACAATTCAAATGCGAATTATGACGAGGGTACAATTTTTTGGCCGAATTTGATTTTTGGCACTCATTAATTGACAAATGATTCTAAACATCCATAAATTAATTGGCGATTCGAAATGAAATGATACAAAGCATTCATATAAAAACAATTTAAGTGATTTACAATAGTTATTCACAATTCAAATATCATTTCGATCCTACAGGGCTATTAATCCGGTCTACGGGGAAATCCTATACAACATGCATTTTCTAAGGGAGCGGGGAAGGATGGAGTTTAGAAGATAGAACCCGGAAGCGCAAACTCATCATTGAGCCTTGGACTTTGTGATTTTCATTTTTTCTTTCTTTCACATTTTCGGGGACATCAAGTCCCGAAAATGCGGAGCGGATCAAATAGTTTCCAAATGCATGCCGTCATCCCCGTTTGTGAGTTTTATTCAACTCGAACTCGTCCCCAAAAGTGTACATGACAAGGAAGAAAAATAAAGAGAAAGAGAATTAGTAAATGTTAACTAAAGGAGGGATTATGAAGGAAAATAACAACCACCATACTCGTGGACAAGCAGACAGAATCAGACACATTAATAAACATTTCAACATGAAACAAGTCCGAGCCAACTCTTTCAGTAACAACTAGCTTATAGTTAAAATAAGTACCAAGTCACGAGACAAACATCAATGCAAACAAAATGTTTTCCATTTCCCAATGTTACAAAAAGAGAAAGGCAAACATGATGGTTTATATAAGAAAACGACGACGAACAGTTTGATAAAAATATTGATTTATAAGTACAACCACAGTTTACCTCTTCATGATAACATCAGATTAATTTAGAGCAAAGAAAGATTTGAAACTTTTGCTATTTGATTAATCCGGACAACATGTAACCACACCAAGTAGATTCTGTAAACTGCTGCATATATTCAGATATTAGGCAATGCTTCAAAGACCCAAAACTTCACCCTAAAAGATGACTACAGACTCCTCTTTAAAGCAACCAAAAACCAGACTAAATTCCCTCTAACAGAACCATGGAAATATGAACTAAGCAACATGATAGAACTGAAAGAAAACAACCGGACCCTGAGACTAACTAAAGCTAAAGGACATAATGCCTCAACTCTTGCTTTCTCTTACAAGAAACTGGAATGCTGCACCTAAACATGAGGAACAACATGAAATTGAAAAGGAAGATTGAAAGCAACTGAAAAGGAACTTAAACAGAGGGAAAGAGACAAGAAGACCAAGATGAAAAGGAGCTAGAGGGGAAGCCTTCACCAAGGGGACTAAACAGAACTAAAGAAACTGATTTGGGAGCTTAATACTACTGGCATATAAAAGGAAAGCTCATACACACTTGAAACAACCAAAGAACAGACCTGATCACTTCAATTTCTACAACTCATCTGCTTCTCATTCTACCAAATGCACACCACCAGAACCTAACTGATTACTCACAGCACACCTGCACATCCACTACATCTCCTCTAGACAAACTCCATGCCTCCTAGAACAACTAACACTGAAACATACACCAACCTTCCATAGACAACCCTGCTCCCTCCTGCTATTACCCTGAACAGATTCCAGAAACCAAGCATACACTCTACATCTCCCTCAGACTCCTACCTGAACATACACTAGCTAAACTCATATAAAACACCTGCACATTTTGAGACATAGACAACTAATACACTTTACATCTTCAGCACATCTCCCTGACTATCCAAGCTTACAAACAACAGCAACATCCTTTCCAATTTCCAGAAAACTAACTGGACATCTTAGCACACATCTTTGAACTAACATCAGCTTAGACTGCTCGCAGACCACTAAAACAATCTCCAAACAGCCCTGCTCACCCCTACTCTAAACTGAAGCCCACAATAACCACTATAACTCCTTCTCAAACTCCTAAAAATACCCTGCATATACACACTAGACCACCAAACTCAAACCTAAGACTAAATCTAACACCCTGACCATGCCCTGAACCCTTCTATACTCTCTCCTGAACTCAAACAAACTACCAGTATAATACCTGCAGCTTACACCTCCACATATAACACCCACAAACCTGGGCTTCTCTCAGGGATCTGCAACCCTTAACATTCTCACAATATTCAACTTTCAATAGCTAAACGACCAAATCAAAGACCTCTCTAACACTCAGACTACTACAACCACCCTTTAAACAACTCCTGCACCACTTGAAACACACAGAGCCAACCTCTAAACTTCTATCAGACTTGCTCACTCTTCCTTGAGCTCTCTTGACTTTAGCAGCATAACCAACTCATTTCAAGACATTATAGATTTCAAGTTAAAGATTTCTAAACAAGAAACATACACAAAAGAGAAACAGAACAAAGCAGCTCAATGCTAGACCAAAAGAAACAGATCCATACTTTAGAATCAATATTTAAGCTCATAACAGTACCTAATCCTCCAAAACTGAAACTTGCACTATTGAGGCAAAAATTTTCGCTAAGGCTTTCTTACAACCTAAAACTACTAAACAATTCAAGATTCAGGATTTAAAAGAGCAAGTGATATATTTTCAACAAATGATTCAAGCTTTATCTTAAAAGAATTAACTTTAACTTAAATAATTCAAAGTCATTCTAGGCAGGCACATATGTATTGGTTTACCACCCTTTCAGCAAGTTTACACAAAAGAGAAACATCAAACATGGAAGAGCTAAGACTAAAAGCAAGAACAACTTATCACCTGTTTGGTGAAAGTGAACAAGGAGCGAGGATCCGAAGCGATACGCGACTCGACTAAGCGACTCAGTTGAGGTCGACGACTCGAAAAGCAAAGCGACGACACAATTCTCTAACAAGAATCAGACTACACCTAATATTAACTGAAATAAATATTTTTAATGTGCTATTGTTCTTTTTCTAACTGCTGCTGCTAAAAACTCCGAACCCCCCAATTTTCCTAATCCCTAAAACTTCAAGACTGCCTCAAAAATGAACAAAAGCTAAGAATTTATACCTGAGATTTTAGGGTTTGGCTCCTGTTTGAAATTCCGAAATTACTCCCTCCTTATTCGATCAATCCCTTGTGAGATAAGGGTGAGAAGGGTAAAACTTCACCTCTCTCATCCTTATCTCCAAGAAAGAGATCAAGGGCTTGGAATTGCTTGAATTTGAAATGAATGGACAAGATTACAGATTCGTTGTACTGATGGGGGACCAAATCGCACAACTTTTGGACTGATTATAGGTTTTTTTAGAGGGAATTGAAACCAAACGCGGGTCGACATAGAAGAAAACGGGTTGGGGAAAGGGAATTGGGTCGCGGGGTTCAGAACTGAGAGTATATAACGTATATGCGTATATGTATATACTTGCACAGGTAGGCTGATTTAAGTTAGGATTGCGCATTTGGTCCTCTTTAGGATAAACTAAAGAAAGGAAAGGGATTGCATGGGTAGGTAAAAATTAGGGTAAGTCTTACAATTTTAGCATTTCTCCCTTGAATTTAAATCAATTGCTTTGAACTTCAAAATTAATTTTAATTTAGGAAAAAAAAAATTATACTTTAATTAACATGTCCGGGACAAAATTGGGTGTCAACAACATGTATCGTGAATAATCATCCACAAAGGTGTTAAAGTATTTCTGACCATATGCGTCCATGTCAGGACAACATATATCTGAATGTATGATTTCTAATATGCTTGAACTCCTTTTGGCACCTTTCTTTTACTTGTTGGTCTGCTTGCCTTTAATGCAGTCCATACAAGTGTTGAAATCAGTAAAATCCAAAACACTAAGTACTCCGTCATTTACTAATCTCTTTATTCTATGTATGGAGATATGTCCTAATCTCCGGTGCCACAAAATAGAGGATTCTTCATTCATAACACATCGTTTTGTACCAGCTTGAACATGCATAACATTATAAGTGACATCATTCTGTAAAATAAGAGAGAAAAGACCATCAGATAATATACCATTTCCAACAACCTTTGATTTATGAATTAAATTAAATTTATTTTCTGAAAAGTTGAAGGAATAACCTAAAGGTACAAGTCTGGAAACTGAAATTAAATTCCTAGAAAAATTAGGAATATAGAAAGTCTTTTCTAACTTCAAAATGAAACCACTACTAAGCACTAAATCGCAGGTCCCAATGGCCTCTACATGCGACTGCATCTTGTTTCCTGAATAGATGCTTTGCTCAGATCCCACTGGCTTCCGCAGGTTTCTTAATCCCTGCAATGAATTCGTAATATGGATTGTAGAACCAGAATCAATCCATCATGTGTTATGATTAACATCAGTCATATTAGCTTCATAAGTTACAAGTGAGATTGGATTACCTTTCTTCTCAAGCCATTTCTGATACTTGACACAATCCTTCTTTATATGCCCATTCTTTCTGCAGAAGAAGCACGTGGATTCTTTCTTGATGTCAGTTTCAAGGGGTATCTTTCCTTTCCCCTTCTTTTTGGCTTGATATGTGTTCTTTCCATGAGTAACTGTGAATGCACTTTCACTTGTTTCCATCAGCAGTCGGCCCTCCTCTTGAACACACATGGTCAAAAGTTCATTAATAGACCATTTTTCCTTATGTGTGTTATAAGAGATCTTAAAGGGACCATATTGTTGTAGAAGAGAGTTCAATATAAAGTGCACAAGGAAAGTATCAGACATTTCAACCTCAAGTATCTTTAATTGAGCCGCTAAGTCTCGCATTTCCATGATGTGCTCATGCACACCTTTCATACTGGTGAGCTTCATTGACGAGAATTTCATAATTAAGGTGCTAGCAAGTGCTTTATCTGAAGTAGCATACTGTTCATCAATAGCCTTCAGTAATGCCTTGACATCATTATACTGTTTGACAGAACCACGAATACCAGCAGCGATTTTGGTCTTGATGAACATGACACTCAAGCGGTTAGACCGCTCCCACTGTTCATGAAGAGCAATTTGCGCTGGAGCGCTGGTCTCAACAATAAGTGGTTCTTCTTTCCTTATAGCATAATCAATATCCATGCACCCTAAGTGAAGAAGAATTCTCTCCTTCTAGATCTTATAATTTTCGCCGTTCAGTTCGGGAACATCACAGACATCAGAGAAATTCGTAGGTTGTATAACTGCACAAAATATTACACGCTTAACAATAAATTTGAGGCACAAATTATGATTCACCCAATGCAAATCATATAAAATAGTGAATTTACTGACATAAAAATTGCCTGTGGGCAGAATCTTTAATTCAATTAGACTCATCCTTTATAATAGAATTATCAATATGTTACTAGAATGATATTCTATTTTTTTATGATAAAACTATTAAATTCTAATTCACAATTCATGTGGGTAATTATGAATAGTATTCAATATTTTATCCTAATTAATTATACAAAAATATAATAAAAAAATACTTAAAATATTATATTATACATAATTAACTACAATCTAAATGTCAAAAGTTTTCATGTGATTCTTAACCTTAAGTTTTATTTTATAAAAGACACTGTGGCTAATCTTTAATCAAATAAAATCATGAATCACTTAGACATTAGTCACAAAAATTATTTAATACTTTATTAATGTCTATAACTTCTTTATGTGATCCTAGATAAAATATATAATTTTATTCAATTAAGGTAGCTGTGGCTATATCTCAAATCAAATAAAATTATATGAATCACTAGACATTAATTAATTACTGTTAAATACTTTATGCAATAATTGTAACTTGTGTTGTATGTAAAAACAATACGATACATAAGCAGAACTAAATTTTCTGTATCTAAAACTTTTAAATGGTGTCTTAACAATACTGCAGAGATTAAAGGCCAAAAGTTTAGCTTTAAATTTCATGACTTAAAGTGATCTTTCTGGCAGCATAATATAGTATAGTAAGCATGTTACTATATAGTAAAGCATAAGTTCCCAGGTTTGACTTTTCCTTTATTATTTATGAATTACTATTATTATTAAGCTTTAAAATTAAATATAGAAGACCAACAACCCAAAGGTTTTTCACAGAACGACATTAGTCTTCTTCAACCTTTTGCCAGGTCTTTTTAACCCGATTCCAACCCACTTAAAAATCAGTTCAAATTCATCACTCCCGACACCAAAATAACATGCAGATGTTACAAACTTAGTTTCTGTATGATACATAACATTAGTTTGAATCAAAAAACAGATCTGAAAATTCAGAGATTTGAACAACCACTTTTGAAATCTTATGGAAACAACAAGGCAGAGGTTAAACTTTGCTCTGATACCAACTGTAAGCACTTCTATAATTTATAATACACATCAAGAGCAAAGTACACAGCGGAAAAGAGAATCGATTTACCTCCACCCATTGTTGTTCAGACTTTGTCGAGGTCGGATTTTCTAATCTGGTGAGTCTGTTCCTGGTTTGGTTGGCCTTCTAAGCACTAAAGCCTCTATTTAGATGGTGTATTATTATTTTAAAAATTTGTGCTTAGGGACCATGCCAAAAGTTGTACTCCCTTTGTCCCACTTTGTTTGTCATACTTTCCTTATTAGTCCTTCCCAAAAAGATTGTTATATTTCTAAATTTGGAAATAATTCAACTCCAAACTTACTTTTTGACGCATTTGTAGCCACACAAATATCTTTGGCTCATTTTAGACCACAAGTTCTAAAAGTATTCCTATTTTTATTAAACTTTGTGCCAAATCAAACTACGACAAACAAAATGGGACGGAGGGAGTACACTTATACTGCTCTTCCATCAAGAACAGTTTCACAATCAACTAATTAAGGACATCAGTTTCTAACTTGTGGGTAATGATCCTAGTATATTATTTGAGTTTATTACGTGTGTTTGAATATATTTTAACGGTAAAACTTGGAATATTAAACATCGTTTTAATAAGTTCAATTAATAGTTTAAAGGGTCAAATGGACCCTGATAATGGAATTGATTATATATTCGTACTCAGCGAGTTATGGCCAATATATAAAAGTAATTTATTTAGGGTTTGGTTATGTGACCATAAATCATGTACATAGGCCTGGCCTGCGTATTGCATATGCGAATAAGGTATCATGTTCCTACCTGGATTGCCCTAAGATGTGAGGAATGAAGCCTTTAGCCTAATTTGATATATTTTTCTGCTTATTGAATAGAGTGGGATCGTTTGGCAATGAAACCAAAGGGTAAAGTGGTTGTTGATTAGCAATGCCAACTTTTTGGAAGAGGTAAGTGTTTGTATCCGTTTCTTTGGAGGGACCTGGGCTCGTGGATTTTCTACCACGTGTTCCTTACGTGTGTAGCTGCCGATAGGCGCACTCATTACGCCTTAGCTTTAGATGTACATTGTATATTATATGTTATGTCCTGTTGTTGGTATTGTATTGTACTCTGGCTGTGAGTTGGCATCTACTTCCCGGCTGTCGATGAGAGTCCCGCGCCGGTGAAGGGTTATTATTGCATCACA
This sequence comes from Petunia x hybrida, assembly GCA_037355625.1. Lineage (NCBI taxonomy): Eukaryota > Viridiplantae > Streptophyta > Magnoliopsida > Solanales > Solanaceae > Petunia > Petunia x hybrida. Next base: position 1,082,930 of record JBBBVM010000317.1, on the reverse strand, counting down.
TTACATTCCTATGCATTATATGTCATTCATATGCATTACATTGCATATCATTGGGTGCAGGAGTATTCCGCCCCAGGAGCAGGAGGATTCCGCTCCATTGTATCATATTGAGGGTAGGAGGATTCCATCCCAGGAGCAGGAGTATTCCGCTCTTATGTCAGATATTGAGTGCAGGAGTATTCCACCTCAGCTTTACATTATATCGGGTGCAGGAGTATTCCGCCCCAGGAGAGTGCAGGAGTATTCCGCCTCTGGTTTATATTATACCGGGTGCAGGGATATTCCGTCCCAGGAGCAGGAGTATTCCGCTCCAGTTGGTTATCAGATTGGATTACCCTCGAATGCAGGAGTATTCCGCTTCGGGATGGGATTACGGGCACATGTGACCTTTTGCATTATATTTCATTTCATCTTATTTCATTTCATACCATTGTGTAGACTTGTGGTACATAACTATTGTTCTGCTTATACGTGCATTGCTTATTTGTCTATATATTTCTGGCTCGTATTCTGGGTTGCGGGGATTGGGTTGCACGCCGCAACGGTATAAATATATGGATCGGGTTCCACGTCGCAGAGGTATAAATATATGGATCGGATTGCCCGCTGCAACAGGATGTATTTCTGATTGTTGATGTGTTCGAGATACCTATATGTTCTGGCTATCTTACGTTCCCGGTTGTTGATGAGTTTGTGATTCCATACGTGTTTTTAATTATTATCTGGCTCTGCCTTTTCATAATTTAAATAAGAGGAATTTGGTTTGTCTGTTTCTTTTCTCCCTGGCTAGCTATCCTATTCTTTGAGGTGGCTAGTCTGCCTCACTTATTGAGTCCTTTTGACTCACTCGTGTTTGTTGTTTGTTTTTGTCTATCTATTTCGTTTCGGCAGGTTCGCTCCAAGATTGAGTTCGCCACGTTGTAAAGGAGCGAAGACGACTTCAGCTGTTAGGGTGAGCCATCTTTTATTTCGGATGGCCACCAATTTTATGTTTTTTATTTCAGTTGCATTTTGTTCCCTTCAGGAGGTATTTGTCTTCTTCTGTACTCTTAGAGGTCTAGTCTGGATAGCCCTAAACCTAGTATGCTGGGTAGTCAGCTGTAATTTTTTTTGTACAGCTTAGAGGTATCAGTATGTCTGTGCTTCTTTTTCTAAGCCTTGTTCCTATTTATGAATTGAATTATATTTATTTTCCTAATTTAATTGGCAAGGGTTCGACCGACGGGTCTAGGGGAGAATATCGGGTGCCCGCACGGTCTAGCCGGATTCCGGGTCGCGTCAAATCCCTAATAAAGTTTACTGATAGAGCACCTACTTATGAAAGTTCTGAGTAAATGAAACTGATTAAAAAAAACTTCGTCTTTCTGAAAATATCGAGTCTAATTAGCTACTTTTACATCCATTGTAAGATTAATAAACCGTCCAAAAGAGTTGAGTATTGATTTAATCAATATGAGTCATGATCGGACTCATACTTAACATTTCAAAACTATGACCTACAAAGATTTCTTTTATTATTTTTACAAATCTACTATGTCAGTTTTTATCGATCTATTGTGAAAATGTTACATAATTGTAACTTAGGAGTATTTGTAAAGGACGACAATACCAAATCTTCCCGTGCAACTGTTCTATGGACACTTCAGCAAAAAATTTTCTGTAGATTGGCACTAATCAACACCCTAAACATGTCACAATATAATATAATGCACCTATGTAGGAAACCAATCATCACTCAGTCATAATACTAGAGTAATTTATAACAACATAGATTGAACCCATAAACAGCAACATACTAACTGTCACAAGGGTAGTTTCAAGGGTCTAGCACTAACCATCATAATAACATCTATCATAGAATTAGAAAGACCCTGCCTACAGATTAGGAACATAGATATGGACCTATCAAATTAAAAATCTTGAATATATGAGACTTCCAGAAGGTGGCAATCAAAGTTCCCGGGGAGAAGGCGAAGGCGAAGGCAAAGGCGAAGATGATGGTGCAGAGTTAGATGAATTGTTTTCAAGGACAGTGACACTCAATTTCTGGCCTAATGAGCAGTAGTTTAAGATGCTGCATATGTAATAAAATACCCCTGGCTCCATTAATGTAATGTTGGCTGGACCATCACTGAAAACCTTGTAGGGTTGATTAGCCGTGCAAAGACCATACTCTCTTCTTGATACTTGCATCACATTGTAAAGTTCTGGATCAAAGTCAAAAACTGCATGTCCAAAAGAAAAGGAAAAATCAGAAATGGATCTTTGGGTTTTCTGTGTGGTCTATTAAATTCATTGTTTTCTACTCAAATTAAACTATATAGACATATATACAAAGCAAATTTAAGTATATTCATATAATATGATTACATTCATGCATTGTGAACCACTCACTCTGATTTTGGATTTTCGCTTCTAATAATAATTACATTGAGAAATCAAGTGAATATTGTTCGTCTATGAAATTCTCACTGCACAAAATGAAATGTAAACTAAGAGTTAAAAAGTTAAGAAAGTACAAAGAGTGTCTCCAGGTAAGAAAACTTGGGAAGAAGACCAGTTGGTATAGAAGTTATTCATAGGAGGGATAGTCCAAATAGAGTCCCCCACCAAATGTTGCGTAGCATATGATTGATGCAACAATAGAGCAAATGTTATCAAACAATAACACCGATTTGTCACTTCCATTGGTATTTCTTTGTGGAAAAAAGAGGAGATGGGGGAGAATATGGTTGTAAATTATATTGTAGCGGTTGCAAGGATAAGTAGTGGGGATGAAGAAAGTGAAAAGTTTGGGAGAACGGAACCGTTTGTGCCACACACTTGAAGGATCAATAGGTAGTCCCACAATAAATACTCAACAAACGAGGGTTGCTCAGATATTAAGCACCCTCCACCTACATTCAAGAGGTTGTGGATTCGAGTCACCGTATGAACAAAAAGTAGGAGAGCTACTATTTGTTCCGAGAGAAGGGAAGGGATGGAGTTTTTTTTTAAAAAAAATAAAAAATAAATAAATACTCCAAACATATAGGTCACGACGATGTGTCATTTCCAATGTGAATAATACAACATTTACTGAATCTAATGTGACAAGATGACTTATTTACGTCTTTTCCCTGAATAGTTGGGGTGTTGTATATATCATTGAGAGTTCAGGGGATAAGATGACATTCTTTACAGCACAAGATTGAGGACTCAATTTTCAAAAAAAAAAAGAATGAAAGCTTTAACAAAGCTTTAACAAGGCTTTCATCAGCTTAATGAAAACTAACTTACAAAGGAATTAGCTTGGTCATATCTTAGTTTAATACTAGGTGGTTGACATCTATCAAATTGAAATGGACCTTTAAATTGAGCCGAAAGACTAGAGAATGAATGATAATAATTGTCAATTCCTGTAGAAGAAGCCAATTTAGCTAGACTGTCTACTACTTGATTAGCCTCTCTAAAACAGCGGTTGATTGTAACATTTCCTTGCTTAAGTAAGTCACTCGTGTTGGAGATGATCTTTCTGAGCATTAAGTTACCAGTTGATCCAGACTTCAGTAAGTTGACAATGACTAGTAATCCATCTCTAATGAGAATTTGGAGAAACCATTGAGCAGATCCCATTCAATACTAGTCCAGTAACCGTTGGTCAATACTGCCCATGCTGCTGCAACCGTCCAATGCCACTGAAAATGCAGCAATGAAATCACCGGCATCATCCCTGACTAACACTCCAATTTCAGGTAGAGTAGTAAGTACCCTTCGACCTTGATCTCACGTCCAGTAGGAAAAGCTTTATAGCTTGTTTGGTCAAGCTTTTCGAGACTAGAAAGTATAATATATATATATATATATATATATATATATATATATATATATATATATATATATATATATATATATATATATATATATATATATTAGAAAAATTAAGGTGTTTGGTAAAAAAAAAAAAATTTTGTAGCAATAATAAAAGTTATTCTACCCGTAGAAAGGGTCTTAGCAGAAACATAAGCACAAAATTAAATCCGTCAAGACAAATGTATATTTATAAAAAATTCATATTACCTAACTATCCTAGCTCGTTAATTAAACTCATATTTCTATCCTAATATAACTATTCAATTCTCCTTTTCTATATTTATTTTCACATACTTCTCAATTCTCATAAATGACTGATTCTACCTATTATTGTGATGAATTAGTATTTTCGGAGTTATTTTTTAATTTATTCTAAATGATATAACTTAATATACTTAAATCATCACGTGAAAAAGTAAGAAATTATGACAAATAAAATATTAACATCAATTTAGTTTAACTATATTTTACGTTGCGTAAAACCTTTATTAGTGTGCGATTTTACTTTAAGTTTATATTTTAATTAATTAAAAATAAAACTTAATTAAAGTCGTTCATGATAATTAAATTATTTCTCAATTTTAAATAATTCAAATGGAAAATATAATGAACTTTGATGTCTCTTTTATAATTTATATATCGATACTTCAAACAACAACAACAACATACTGAGGGGTCGTTCGGTTGCAGGACTATTTTACGCGGGTATTAACTATTAATGCGGGTATTAGTAATGTAGGTATTAATAATGTGTGTATTAATAAAGTGGGTATTGATAATGCGGGTATTAGTTATGTGGGGTTTAATAATGTGGGTATTAGTCATGCATATATTATAATGTAAGGATTATTTGTTGAATCACTGATATATTACAAATTAACGAACAATATTATTATTTAAAATATTTATTTACTCCTTAAATAAAATTTTAAAATATCCTTATTATTATGAGGGTTAATTTTGTCATTTTAAATTTTAATACCTGCATTATTAATACCCACATTATTAATACCACCTTCTACCCCGCATAAAATAATACATAGATTTCCGCATTATTAATGCGGGTATTAATAATGCGGAATATACAAAAACGCAACCAAACGTTGCACTAATTTTATGCGGGTATTAAAATTTCATAGAAAACCAACCGAACGCTGCGCTAAATTAGCGCGGAGTTTTGCACGGTATTAAACCCTTAACTAAGTAACCGAACAATCCCTGAATGTTATTCTATATGTGGGGTTTGGGGAGGATGAGATGCACATAAAAATTAACCCCACATATTGATAAGAGAAATAAATGTGAATAAAAGACAATTGATATGTTCATGTATGAGAAAGAAAGTAATTGAAAGCGTTAATCATTTTCTAGTGAACGAAAAGAGAAGGGAGTTACATTGAAAAAGTAAAAGGTGTAAAGTAACAGTAGTTTGTCATAATTACCGAAGTTAGGCAATGAAGACTGCCTATAACTTTATTCAACAGTGAAAAAGTCAAGCATAAGCATTTTTTTAGATATTTAAGAAAAAAAATTCTTTCCTATGGACACTCTGACTAAAGAAAAATGATAAAGTAAACACATTTTGAAAAGAGAAAACAAGATGAAAACATCATGGTAAAGCAAGTACTGACATAGAAATTAAAAGGCAACCTAATTGAATAGAAAACATCACTAGCAATATTTTTGGAGAATAAGATAGAAATAACAAATATACACAAATTATATAATGTCAATATAAAACAAATCTCCCGACCACTATCTAACATTCTACCATAATCCTCGATCTCTATGCTTTCCTATCTAGAGTTATGTCCTCGATGATCTAAAGGTGAGTCATATCTAGTCTAATTACCTCGCCTCAAGTTTTCTTTGATCTACTCCACCTTTCCGTAGAGCCAACACTGGAAAACCCTGGTTGAACCGGCCCAAAATACATATAAATATACATCGGGTATAATTTAAATAAAATGGGACTCCAAAGTGCTTCTTTGGAGTCGCCACCTAATTTACGGTAATTAGGAACCAATTGTTAATTAATGAGTGCATTTCTTCCTTATTTTAAAAAGAACATAAGTTTAAGAGATTCTGAGTAAGTAGTTCATTTATTTTCGAAAGAACGTCTTTATTTATTAAAAGAGCACTTTTGAAAATCTCCTAAAAGCGGTTAATCTGGTATGAATTTAGATAAAATAAATAACTTAGAGATTTAAAAAAAATATATAGGATAAATAAATAAGTAAATAGATAATAAATAAATAATTAAATAAATAACTGAATATTTAATAAAATAAGTAAATTGATAAATAAATAATTTAAATATAAATAATGATAAGATAAAGATACAAATTTAATTGAACCATAATTTGCACTCATTAATTGACAATCGGTTCTTAATACCTTAAATTAAATGGCGAATCCCAAAGAAATTGAAATAAATAGTTTCATAAAGCAATTTCTAATCATGCGATAACATAACAATTTTATAGTTAAGCGGCTATCCTACCAGGCTTCTATCATGCAAAGTCCTAGTCCGGTTTTCAAGGATCCTATAACATGGATTCTAACGGGAATAGGGAAAGAGGGAGTTTAGAGGATAGAACCCGGAAACGCAACTCATAATTTGAGCCTTGAATTTTTTAAATTTTTCTCATTTTTTTAGAAAACTTGAGCTCGAAATGCAATGCAGGCCCGGACAACTCCAATACCATTAAGGCGATCCCAATTTGCGAGTTTTAATTCAAATTCGTCCCAAGTATTACATGCCAAAAATATAGGGAGATAGAAATTAGTAAAAGCTAAACACATAATTTCACATGTATAGAAACAAAAAGAGAATAAAATAGTAAACAAACGAGTAGCTTATCATCCATTTCAACCTTAGAACAAAGAATACCATGAATAGTCAAACCCACCGGGAGGTGTTTAATGTCTTGATTAAATTTCAAGAATTAAAGTAGATACGGGAATTACCGCTAGTGAGTATGAAAGGGGTGAGATTTTAGCAACTTGAAAGCTATGTAACTGATGGACTAGTAGTAAAGCTGAAATGTATTTACGCACTTGACAAAGAAATTAGGTGAATTTTATATTTTTTCACACTTAGACAAAATGCTCATGCATATTTATGTTATCCTCTTTGAATACTTAGCTCATGCATAAAATTTGAGACATTTTGAACCAAAAAGACACGACAGACCTCCTTCTCTCACATAAACTACCTCATAGCATCCCAGGACTACAACTAAATTCATTCCATACCTGAATGCAGGCTGATGAATCTGAAACAACTCTTTCAACTGTTCATAGAACTCAACTCTATAAAATTCTTGCTTCTACTTTAACAGACAACTACACAGACTCCTGAAACAACTAACCTCTACAGAAACCAAACTCCTTCTTCTCCTAAATTGACTTTGCATACAAAGACACACATTGAACCTCTCATATTCACAAACAACCTCTGGACACCCCCTCCAAATCATGCGTGAACAGCTCACTTAACCAGAACTCACATCTAGAAACCACCCCTCAAATAACCAAACAAGGGTATAACTATCATATCCTCTTCTCCACTTACCTAAAACCAACCTATACACACACACACACACTCCAAGAGACTCTTGAACACCTTCATACTCTGCATACACAGCTACAACCAGAAGACCACCTCTAAGCCATTCTCACACCCCTGAACCATATCTAACTACCTATGAACAAAACCGAACCAAACAGCCCTCTTTACACCCTATACACCAACCTATCAACCCAACTAAAGACCTTGCACTACTTCAAAGCCATCCAGGAATAGCTTGCAATTACTCTATCAACCTGCAACAAACCAAAAATGATTCCCTTACTTCATCAGAGCTAAAATATACTCTTCATCCAACTCCAGGAACACCCTACACACTACCTGAGCCAACTCTAAGCCAAAAAAATCACCTAGAAAATCCTGAACTCCCTGATAATCACCTGGACAAAAATAACCAGACAAACAACCTACAACACACCTACACTGCCTCAAGAACAACCTGCAGCACTGTCTACACACTCCCAGGACTCCCTCAACTCATAGACCCACTGCAAAAACAAACTGCACGCCTACAGACTCCTCCTACCATTCACCAGGGGCTTGAAGCCTCAAAATAGATCATATTCATATACAAACCAGGAAAAACGATACTTCCACTAGTCCGAAAATGAAAGATTAGGATAGACTTGCTTGTTCGAGTGTGATTCTTTAGATCCTCGTTGACGAGTCTAGCTCATATCAATGATTGCCCCAGTTTACTGCTTAGAAAAAGTTCCACGTTATGGTCCAAATGCTGCTGCGGTGCTGTTAAAATTCTATAATAAACTCGACAAATGGTAAGCGAGCGACTGCTAATAAACTTTGATAATTGGAATAAGGAATAAAATAAGGCAATAACATAAATTTGTAAATACGGGTTGTGATATCATTGATAAGTTTTCTTCCAATTAATTGGCGAAGCAATCTGGCTTTGTGAGTCAAGATAACTTTGGGGCTGTTGATAGACTTCATAATCTGAAAACTAAAACAAGACATAATACAAAGCAAGTGCGAAGGCATAATTTGAATAAAGTGCGAAGATATAATTTAAAGCAGGCGCAAACACATAACGTAAAGCAAGTGCGATGTAATTTTGCTGCGGAATGTAAAGCAATGCAGGATAAATCAACTCGTGAGTCGCTCCGCCCGGAAGGCCTCGGGGCTGATTGTCAAACTGAAAATGTAAAGCAGGATAATAATTAAAGAAGGTGCAAAGATATAAAGTAAAGCAGGTGCTCTGCAGTTTTGCTGCGGAATGTAAAGCAATGCGGAAGCAACTTGACAAATCAACTGGTGAGACACTCCGCCTGGAGGGCCTCGGGGCTAATTGTCAAAAGTAGAACAAGCAAGAGTAAAGCAGGTGCAAAGACATAAAGTAAAGCAAATGCGATGCGATTTTAGTGTGGAATGTAAAGCACTGCAGGACAAATCAACTCGCGAGATGCTCCGCCCAGAGGACCTCGGGGCTGATTGTCAAACTGAAAAAGTAAAGCAGGATAATAATTAAAACAGGTGCAAAGATATAAAGTAAAGCAGGTGCTATGCGGTTTTTCTGCAGAATGTAAAGCGGTGCAGGACAAATCAACTCGTGAGACGCTCCGCCCTGAGGGCCTCGGGATTGATTTTCAAAATCATAATTTAACTCTGGTGCAAAATATAAAGCTGTTGTAGGACAACAAACTGGCGAGACACTCCACATGTGGTGTCTCAAGTTGACTTTTCAATTCCTAATTTAAAAGCGGGTGCGAAATATAAAGCTTTTGCAGGAAAACTAATCGGCGAGACAGACCGCACATGGTTTCTCATAGTTGACTTACCAATTCATAATTTAAACAAGTGCGAAATATAAAGCTTTTGCAGGATAACCAATCGGCGAGACACACCGCATATGGTGTCTCATAGTTGACTTGTCTAATCTATAATCTAGGCAAGTGCGAAATATAAAGCTTTTGTAGGACAACCAACCGGCGAGACACACCGCACATGGTGTCTCATAGTTGACTTGTCTATTCTACTCTAAATAGGTACAAAACATAATGCTTTTGCAGGACAACCAACCGGCGAGACACACCGCATATGGTGTCTCATAGTTGACTTGTCTATTCTAATCTAAACAAGTGCGAAATATAAAGCTTTTGCAGGACAACCAACCGGCGAGACACACCGCACATGGTATCTCATAGTTGACTTGTCTATTCTAATCTAAACAAGTGCGAAATATAAAGCTTTTGCAGGACAACCAACCGGCGAGACACACCGCAGATGGTGTCTTATAGTTGGCTTGTCGATTCCATGATTCCCAATAAGCTTCATCATAATGTTTATAAGAATCATAATAATAGAGGTGCCGCCTGTTCGGCAACAAATCATGATAAGCATAATGCTTTTAATAATTAAGAAGCAGTTTGCAACGAAATTCTTGGACAGTGCTCCAATCACTTGATAAACAAATGAGACATCCGGTCCTGAAATATCTAATGTCTCAATATAACTTGAAAGAAACCTGCATATCCTGTTTGTGGGTGGAAGGACCCAAAATATCCTATTTGTAGGTGGAAGGACCCGAAATATCTTATTTTTGGGTGGTAAGACGCGAAGTATCCTATTTGTGGGTGGAAGGACCCGAATATCCTATTTGTGGGTGGAAGGACCCGAATATCTTATTTGTGGGTGGAAGGACCCGAAGTATCCTAATTGTGGGTGGAAGTACCCAGATATCCTATTTTTGGGCGGATAAACCCCGCATCTTGCAAACTCTGAGGTCGTCTGGCTTGTGCTGGTGATGCTGCAACGTGTTGAATACCGTAATTGATCCATATTGAATCTAATACTTGATTCTGCATATGCGATGAGGCAAATATTCTTCAAGGAACTAATAGTTGCGAGTTCTTCTAGTTTTGCTGCTTGAGATCCCTGCACTCAAAGAAAAATCGTAAGTACTATAAAATTTCTGGGAAGTCGTGACACTCTGCATTGCTCCTTCCACCTTGATGCTAAACTTGGTGGTAAATACAAAATTTTCCCCTATTTAATCAAAGAACAATTGTTAGTTTTTTATCAAATAACAGTTGGCTTGTTTGAACACCTAATTTGGCTTCAAATCTACATTTTCTTGCATGACGATTAGACATATTGTTGATGCGAGGATCTATCATTTCCAAAACTCTTCTTTTTGCACAAAAGCGACCATCTAAACTGCTTTGATTTGGCTTATTTGAGGAAAGATGAAATTTCATTAATTTTGGGACTAAACTCAATAAGGGTAGCAAAACGTAACGTAGTTCATTACAACGGGATAAGTAAAATTGCGACAGATTAGAAAAACATAAGATAGTTGGGCAATAAAATGCCATTTCAAGCTGCAAAATGCGGTCTTTTCAGTCTTCTTAGCTTGCCAACCGCTTCTTCTTTGAATATCTTGGGGTTGATGTCTCGCCTTCAATAAAGATTATGCATGTGGATGGAATGATGAAATTACCACTGAGTGGATCTTGTTACACTATTATTGTGCCGCTATCAATCATGCTTTGGATCTTATATCTCAAGCCAATGCATTCTTCAGTATCATGCCCTTGGATATTTGAATTATAAGCACAATACTTTAATGGATCGTAATGTGGAGGCAAGTGCTAAGGAATTGTTCCTTTCCTTGGTTGCAAAAGTTCATCAGCTTACAATTTTTCAAATATGCTTGTCACAGGCTCGTCTAGAGAAGTGAATGTATTCGACTTCCTCTTTTTTGATGCCGGATAATCAGAATATGATTGTTGAAACTGACTTTGAGAACCTTGCAAATTTGAGGATTTTTCCAATTGAGTGGTGTACCCAAATGAATCATAAGGGATTCTGCCTGTTGCTATGCCTTCTTCTATCATTTTCCCTAGTTGGATCAATTCAGAGAAAGTGTTTTCATTATTGACAACCATTTTGGTATAGTATATGCCTTCTTGCATGTCAATGAAGGATGCTATTAGTTTCTTCTCAGGCAAGAGCGGATGCATCTTAGAAGCCTCTAATCTCCACCTCATAGCATATTCCGCAAAAGACTTATGAGACATCCTTTTACGCTGGGCATATCAATCACATCAAGATCTCGTAGTTGAACTTGTATTGTTCCACAAAATCATGAGTCATATCCTCCCATGTATGCCATTTGGTAAAATCTTGCTTGGTATACCATGCAAGTGCCATTCCTGATAAACTTTGAATGAACAATCTCATCCGCAAAGCTTCGTTCTTGCCAATTCAAATCAATCTGCTGCAATAATCTTTCAAATGAGCATAGGAGTTTCCCTTTCCATCAAAAGTGTTGAATTTTGGTATCTTAGACCTATATGGAAGCTTGATGTCCGGGTGAATGCATAAGTCATCATAAAATAAACTCTGAATGTTCCTAGTAGGGGTGGGCGTTCGGTACTTCGGTTCGGTTTTTTGAAACTTCGGTTCGGTATTTCGGTTTTCGGTTCGGTTTGAAGTGTAGAAAAACCCGAAATTTTTATAATTCGGTTCGGTTCGGTTTTTTAGTTCGGTACTTCAGTTCGGTATATCGGTGTTTCGGTTTAAACCAAAGTTTAAGGCCCAAAAAAAAAGTCCGAACAAGAAAATTTATGGCCTATAACTAACTAGCTATGGTTTATTATAATACTAACCTATAATACAAAAAGTAATGAACCTATAATATAAAAAGTTTATAGCCTATGACTAACTAACTATGATTTACTATAATACTAACCTAGCTATGGTTTACTATAATACAAAAAGTAATGAATATTTAGATACTTTGTCTATTCTGCAAAATAAAAAATAGCAGAACCTTTAGTTAAATCAGTCAATATGTAGAATCATGTTACTTACTGACAATGAGTAACTTAGGGATTTAGGAAATATATGGCATATGTGTGTTAGTTAAAAAAAAAAAAAAAAAAAAAAACTTTGGTTTTTCGGAGCCCGAAATTTCGGATTGCCCAAAACCGAAAACCGAACCGAAAAACCGAAATTTCAAAATTTCTTGGACCGAACCGAAATACCGAAATACCGAATTAGTTCGGTTCGGTTCGGTTCGGTATTTCGGTTTTTTCGGTTTGGTGCCCACCCCTAGTTCCTAGAGCGCAACTCATCTCCAATGACCTTGTGCAAATTGCGAATTCGTCTCTCCATGCTATGTAAATCAGTTGCCTCAACCTCTTTCCTAGACAATTCTTGTGGACGCACTATCATTTGATTTGATTGACTCTCCACAACAGGCATAATGATAAAAGCCGGTTGGCATAAGGTTGCAGCTGGCCACGCATTTGGATTGGTAAGATATTCTTGTGGAATTTGTGGATATACGATATGTATATGCATTGAGTAATGAGGCATGGTTAAGTAAGGAAAATTTGAGGTAAAGCTTGTATTTGGCAAAGGTTTGCTAGTGTTTACAAAGTTGACAATCCTATTCCTTTGGACCACATGCTCTTCAACATCATCATTCTGCCTTGCAAGATACGCATACCAGAGCTGGTTGCCTGAAGCTGCTTTGCCATGTCGTTTCGTCCTTGATGCAGATTCTCAGCCATTTCAGTGTTCAATGCTAGCCGACCTTCAAGGTGAATGCTCTAATATAACACAAGTAAGTTAATATACAAAATGACAATGCATGCATAAGGATTGAGTATAAAATAGGCCATTAGGCCGAATGGATGGGACCATAATCCCGACTCAACAAAGGAGAAATAAAAATATTTAAGAGTTGAGTGATCCACAAAATTTGATCTTTCAAGACACAAGTTGAGAAAAACAACTTTGAAATATTTTACTAAATCAGTATGCGTGCTAGGCCATTTTGTCCCAATTGCTAAAATGGTCAGCTTATTTTGAACATCAATGCTTTGCTCGACTATCGATTCTTGCTTGCAAAATAACAATCTGCACTAATCCTTGAAAACTGCTTCTGATAATGACCAAACCAACTTAATGTCTTCAACTTGCTTTTTGCAGAATTCTGCCCCAGTTATGACTTCAACATTTCAATTTGCTTTGCAAAACTGCTCCAGTTATGATTTCCGATACTTTATATTGCTTTGCAAAAGCTGCCCTAGTGACGACTTTCAAAACTTCAAATTGCTTAACTAAAGCTGCCCCAGTTGCAATCTCTCACATCTTTTACTTGCTCTGCAAAACTTGCCCAGTTGCTATCTTTGGGAAAAATAATCCTATGTATCCCTCCTTGAGAATCAGACCGCGTGTAGTTTTGCTTTTTCAAGCTTGCTACGGTTGCTTCGAGCCTAATAATCTTTTCTTGGTTGGATTCATCATTCTCAGTCAAGTCAATCATAGCATTTTGGCGAGCCATAGGTCCTCTTTTGATGTTCAAAATAATTAACCTTTTAGCAACGCATACCGAATTTAATAAAATTTTATTAAACTTGAAATTGACGGGTCAACTTATTTCTTAATGGAAAAATTGAGACCGTACTGGAAAAGACCCGATATTTTAAACAAGACACTCATTTGTTGAAGCAAACTAGATGCGAAAACGCTTGTTACTTCTGAAGTTGTTTTCCAACAGGATAATAAACTTGCGAATTATTTAAAATTTGATGCCAAAAATATTGTTTGCAAACTAACAAAACTGGAATTAAGACAGACCAAAATAAAGATTCAAAAGATATTTTAGAATAATAATATGCATGCATTCCTGTAATAAGTAAATAAATGAATCAAATAAATAAAGCGAATAAAGTGATTAATTTTTGCAATCAACGACAGTGTTAGTTAAATCACGCCATCAACCATTTTGAATCATACAACAAATAGTGCAAATAGATTACAGGCGATCAACCCACAGCAAATAATCATTTAGCAAAGTATTGCATCGTAGACAAACAATTTGACATGTGGCAAACACAAGTAGTTGAGCAAAAATAAAATGCAAACGCGTCCTACCCTGTAAGGTGCCTCTTTTATGCCAGAGATAAGACTAATCGTCAAATAGCAAACCAATGCGGTGGTAATAGATTGATCCAAACCATTGCCAATACGAAATTTGGGAGGTAACGATATAATAAACAATAGGATTTCAAAAGACTGCCTTTTATTAAAATATTTCCAGTAATATAATGCTTTTGAAAAGAAGTCCGGAAATAAACCACAACAATATGGTAATACACTATTTTTTAAATAAATAATAATAAAAATACAATAAACCAGTCTTAAAATACTAAAGCGACAACTGTGTGCTCCTTGCCGGATTCGAACTGTCAACTGCTAATTTTCAACTGCATTGAATGCATTGGCAAACAACTGTGAACATTACCTTATTGAACAACCTGCTATCTTCCTGCAAACAAAAGGAACAGTGAGGCAACCCCCATATTTGGCAAAGGCAAACTGGCATGGATCTGTCTATGACCACCACATACCAAATAAGATGCAATGTCGTTGGGTTACAATGACCTGTCGATAAAAGGGCGGTTTCTTAATTCATGGAAATGGTACCAAGAATCGGGTCCAAACTAAGGTGTATATGCATGCCATGTCCTAAAAGCTCCTTCTAAGAGTGAGTTAACTGTTGAGGCTGACTCGACCTATACGGGATAGACCTGGCTTCATAAATGAGTAGAACCGGCTATGGCAAAATCCATATCCCGAACTAACTTTGGTGACACGAAAGAAGTTTCAAAGAATGAGGTAAGGGCAATGCCCTTCGTGTATAACTACCCGTCAAGCAGGTGCCCCGTGATGAAATCGAGGAGGTGAAAGAGAATTGACAAGTTTCCATGAGGGAGGAAGTATGAACGGAATGCAGACTTATGCACAAATAAAGATACTCTTCAATACATACATTCACACAATCAATTCTATGCATACTAGTATCGGCATACAATTAAATCAATCAATTAAGCTATGCATACTAGTATAGGCATACAATTCAAACAATTAATTAAGCTACACATACTAGTATCGGCATACAATTCAAACACATATACAAATCAATATACAAATAAAGCAAATTCGCGAAAACCTTTTGGTTAGTACCATTAAATGTCTCCAGCGAAGTCGCCACGCTCTTGAACCCCCCTAAAAGACATGTAAATATGCGTCGGGTGTAATTTCAACATAACAGGACTCCAAAGGGCTTCTTTGGAGTCGCCACCTAATTTAGGGTAATTAGGAACCAATTGTTAATTAATGAGTGCATTTCTTCCTTATTTTAAAAGAAAAATAAATTTCAGAGATTCTGAGTAAGTGGTTCATTTATTTTCGAAAAAAGGTCTTTATTTAGTAAAAGAGCACTTTCGAAAATCCGCTCAAAGCGGTTAATCTGGCGGTTTTTACGAATTTAAATAAAATAAATAACTTAGAGATTTTAAAAAAATATAGGATAAATAAATAAAGAAGTAAATAATAAGTAAATAGATAATAAATAATTAAATAAATAAATAACTTAATATTTAATAAAATAAGTAAATTGATAAATAAATTATTTAAATATAAATAATGATAAGATAAAGATACAAATTTAGTTGAATTTTAATTTGCACTCATTAATTGACATTTGGTTCTTATTACCTTAAATTAAATGGCGAATCCCAAAGAAACGGGAATAAATAATTACATAAAGCAATTTCTAATCATGCGATAACATAACAATTTTATAGTAAAGCGGCTATCCTACCAGGCTTCTATCATGCAAAGTCCTAGTCCGGTTTACAGGGATCCTATAAGATGGATACTAACGGGAATAGGAAAAGAGAGAGTTTAGAGAATAGAAACCGGAAGCCCAACTCATAATTTGAGCTTTGAATTTTTTAAAGTTTTCTCATTTTTTCAGGAAACTTGAGCTCGAAATGCAATGCAGGCGCGGACAACTCCAATGCCAATAGGGCGATCCAATTTGCAAGTTTTAATTCAAACACGTCCCAAGTATTACATGCCAAAAATATAGGGAGATAGAAATTAGTACAAGCTAAACACATAATTTCACATGTATAGAAACAAAAAGAGAATAAAATAGCAAACAAACGAGTAGCTTATCATACATTTCAACCTTAGAACAAAGAATACCATGAATAGTCAAACCCACAGGGAGGTGTTTAATGGCTTGATTAAATTTCAAGAATTAAAATAGATATGGGAATAACAGCTAGCGAGTATGAAAGGGTGATATTTTAGTAACTTGAAAGCTATGTAACTGATGGACTAGTAGTAAAGCTGAAATGTATTTACGCACTTGACAAACAAATTAGGTAAATTATACATTTTTTTCACGTTTAGACAAAATGCTCAGGCAACACTTATTTTAATCTCCTTGAATACTTAGCTCATGCATAAAGTTTGAGACATTTTGAACCAAAAACACAGGACAGACCTCCTTCTCTCACATAAACTACCTCATAGCATCCCAGGACTACAACTAAATTCATTCCATACCTGAATGCAGGCTGATGAATGTGAAACAACTCTTTCAACTCTTCACAGAACTCAACTCTATCAAATTCTTACTTCTACTTTAACAGACAACTACACAGACTCCTGAAAAACCTAACCTCCACTGAACCCAAACTCCTTCTTCCCCTAAATTGACTTTGCATACACAGACACACATGGAACCTCTTATATTCACAAACAACCTCTGGACACCCCTCCAACTCATACCTGAACAGCTCACTAACCAAAACTCACACCTACAAACCACCCCTCAAATAACCAAACAATGGTCTAACTACCAGATCCTCTTCTCCACTTACCTAAAACCAACCTATACACACACACACACTCCAAGAGACTCTTGAACACCTTCATACTCTGCATACACAGCTACAACCAGAAGACCGCCTCTAAGCCATTCTCACACCCCTGTACCATATCTAACTACCTATGCACAACCCTGAACCAAACAACCCTCTTTACACCCTATACACCAACCTATCAACCCAACTAACGACCCTGCACTACTTCAAAGCCATCCAGGAACAGCTTGCAATTACTTTATCAACCTGCAACAAACCAAAAATGATTCCCTTACTTCATCAGAGCTAAAATATGCTCTTCATCCAACTCCAGGAACACCCTACACACTACCTGAGCCAACTCTAAGCCAAAAAACTCACCTAGAAACTCCTGAACTGCCTGCTAATCACCTGCACGAAAATAACCAGACAAACAACCTACAACACACCTACATTGCCTCAAGAACAACCTGCAGCACTGCCTACACACTCCCAGGACTCCCTCAACTCATAGACCCACTGCAAAAACAAACTGCACGCCTACAGACTCCTCCTACCATTCACCAGGGGCTTGAAGCCTCAAAATAGATCATATTCATATACAAACCAGGAAAAATAATACTTTCACTAGGAACTAAGCTTAAACTACTTATTCAGACCTTATTGCCATTAAAGATTGAATTTTCATTCTTAAACAAATGATTTGAATCCAAAATACATTAAATATTATAGCTTTATGTAAATGAAGTTCAAAACCCATTTTAACTAAACATCAACTTTATTTGATTAGACATGGTTTTAATGGTAGCTAAACATTACATGCTTAACCAAGAACAAGTTAAAACATCAACATTTCAATAGCTATTTGAACTAAACATGATATACAATACTAATCCCATACTACTAATAAAACTGATAAACAAGAAAAGAAACAAGAAAAAGTTAAGATTTTTAACCTGCTGCAGGGTAGTGAACTAATGGGCTATGAGCTGAAGAATTCGAACAAGGTCGACGACTCGAAAAAGGTCGACGACTCGAACACAGAAAGCGATACGCAAAACCAGTAACACTATTGCTTTATGACTAAAAAACTAAGAATTTTTTTGTCTATGATATTATGCTAACGTTTTTTCTAAGACCAAAAACTTCCCCTCCAACTAAGACCGTGAAATGATAATTTATTCGTAAAAATTTAGGGTTTTGCCTCTGTTATGAAATTCTGAGATATTCCTACGATTTTTTGATCCTTTCCCCTGTTAGATAAGGGTGAGAGGGTCAAAATCATGCTCCTCTCGTCCTTATCTCCAAGAAAATAGATCAAGGGCTTGGATCGATTGGGTTTGAATTTAATGGACAAGATAAAGTGTCTGTTGGGGAATAAGTGAGAAAACTCCAAAATGCCACAGCTGGAACAATGCTACTCATCCAGCAAGGATGTTGTACGGAGAAGATGACCTGAGATCGGGTTTTGTGGTGGGTTGTTTGAAGGAATCGGGTAGCGAAGGGGAAAACGGGTAAAGGAATGGGGAAATTTGGGGAGTGGGCCGTCGGGTAAGGGATTTTCTGAAATGGGGTGGTTCTTTTGTAATGTATGTATGTATGGGTTGCAGAAATAGGCCATATTTTAATGCTCAGGAACAAATATAGTCCCCTTATTAGGATTTTAATTGGTAAAGGAAGATTTGCAAGGGTAGGCTGAACTTAAGGCTGCACAATACGATTTTCCACTTTTCTTTCAAAATCAATGATTTACCTCTAATTCTTAAAAATTGATCTTATTTAAAATAATTAGACACTGGTTAAGATGCATCGGGACAAAATTGGGTGTCAACTCCCCTCACACCTTCTGATTAGGGCATCTGTGCTCCTTCTTTTCACCTTTCTGAACCATCATCACAGTCTTGTTTCTCGCTGTAATAATAATAATAATAATAATAATAATAATAATAATAATAATAATAATAATAATAATAATAATAATAATAGTAGTAGTAGCTAATAAAAATTATTTATTGGTCTTTGAATATGGCTGAAAGACTAAAGTAGAATTGGGCCCTCAAATATAGAGCCACTCAAAAAAAATTCATTGCATGTACCCCTTATTCTTAGTTATGATTTTTTATCCCATTTAAGAATGATTTAGCAAAATAACCTCGGGAGGCAACACTTCACGTTAGAAATTAAGAAGTGCTACCACGGGGACAACACTTGCAGCACTTGTCAATTTATACTTGAAGTGATGGCCCTGTGGTAGCACCTGTCAATTTTATGATTTGAAGTGTTGCCCCCGAGGTAGCACTTACTTAAAATTACTGGAAGTTATTCTTGTATACTATTTTAAGCAAGGTTAGTTAGTCAAACCATTGCCACTGATTTGCAGAAATATGCTACGGGAACCAATAGTTTGTCTTTTTTCCCGCGTTAACAGATGTTTTGCAAAAATTCCCCCGTTAAGGTTTAAAAAAAATCCGGACAAAAATACCCCGGTCAAGTTTTAGGTCGGGGGCAAGACTTGCCTCTATATCTCTCCGTTTTTTCAACACTTATCCCTTCAAGTGTTGGCAAAAGGCAACACTTGCCGCACTTGGTCGTAAGTCTTGGAAATTGCCAAAACTTGCCCCTTCCAGTCTTTCCCTGCATTCTCGCCAAATAACTTGACGTATTGACAAAATAGCACTTGCCTTTGAAGTTTCAGCAATTGCCAAGATTTACAAGATTTTTCCTTGAAGTCTTGGCTCCGGGCGGAAAAGGGTATTTTGCTAAAACATTTCTTAGCGCGAGCATTTTTGCAAAACCACTCCTTATGGAGGACACGTGGTGAAATTCTTTGGTCTCATAGTTGTGTAATTCTCCCCAACCGGCCATTTTAAGACTTAAAAGGGCTGTTGTTCTTTAGACCAAAAAAAAAAATAGAAAAGAACATTTTAACTCATAGCAGAGGAGAGATTACGGCGGCAACCAATTTTGCATCCCTCAATATAAAAGCACAAGACTTCACCATGAGGCAATAACCTCCTGCATTGCGTTGCTCGTCGCTTTATGTCATAAAATAATGACTTTTAATAAAATTAGTTTTACGTAAAATCATTACCAAATAAACTACAACTTTTCCCATTTCCTAATATCATAATAGGCAGCTAATGCAAGCCAAATGTGTGACTTATTATCGTCTATGACAAATAAATCCAGGGATGCGCATGCAGTAAAAATAGCAACCAATATTAGTTAATAAAAGCCAAAAGAGGACCAACACAGATTCAGTTAAGGGTTTTTTACACTATGTACCCATGAAATTCAAAGTATTTACAAGCACTGTCTATTAAAAATTATACTACTCATGAAATTAAATGTATTTACCCAACCTACCCATTTATTACTGTATACATTTATTATACCTTATGGGTGTACCTTTAAGGTATACTGCATAACTAATAGCATACAAATCTAGATGGGTAGTACATGTAAATATTTTATGGGTAAGGCTGATAAATATGAAATTTATGGGTAGAAGTGGATAAATATTTTGATTTTGATGGGTATTTTCATAAACCTCCCTTAAGTTAATGTCAAAGGGAACAATCCCAAGCTCATCCCCCACTTGGTAAAACTTCCTATTCATGAAAACAAAATTATTTGAAGTAACGACATGAGATTATAGCATTAGAAATTAATGACGACAACAAGGAAACAAATTATAATGGATTTGCCTCTCCGCCTCCTCCTCCTCCTCCGTTGATGGTCTCATATGTCTCTTTAGCAAATGATGGATACACACTTTCTTTTGCAAAAGGGCGTATGGGTTCTCCATCTGAATCAACAAAGTTAAAAAGGCTTGGCCTCTTCTCCGCATATATACTTTTTTGCCTCTACTCCTCCTCTGGTAAGGACTCCAAACAAAGCATTCTTGCAAAAGGGCCTAGTGGTGGCTCCGATCCTGCTCTTAGCTCAGACCTCTCTAATGGTTCCAAATCACAGAAATCTCTCGCAAAAGAGCGGCCCCTTACCTCATCAGGCCTCTCTATTGGTTCCCAGATACGATGTTCTCTTGCAAAAGGGCGTACAGGTGGCTCAGACATATCTACTGATAACTCATAAAGTTGGAGTTTCCTCATATCTCTTGATTCCAAATGAGCAAAAGGGACCTCAATAAACCTTTGCCTCCTCTCAGGTGCTGGTGCTTCTGTTTCTGCATGCATCTGTGATGATGATACTAGTATGTAAAAGAGTAAGGAGGTTCTACTAATTGGGGCCTATATATAGAGTAAGGAGGTTCTACTAATTGGGGCCTATATATAGAGTAAGAAGGTTCTACTATTTGGTTTTACTGAAAAATATAATTGGCAAAACACATCGATAGCCCCTTAAAGTTGTTCACGTTTTTCACTTAGACACTTTATCTTAAGTCTGTTCCATTTAAATACTTGAACTACATCTTAAATATGTCATTTAGACACAACTTAATGATGTGGCATAATGCGTGTGTTACACATTTTTTTAGCACGTGAGAGAACATCCTTTTCAAAAGAAAATTTTTCTCTTTCCTTTTTCTTTCTATTCTTTCTCACACTGTTTTACGTCATCTTCTTCCTCACTTTCCCTCGCTAGTCCACCACCATTAACAATGGTGATTTTTCCCTTCTTGATTTTGGCTCAACAAAATAAAGGCAAAAACCAAAAGGCAAATTCCACTATTTTTGCAGTAAAAGAAAGGCAAAAAAAAAAAAATTGTTCTCTACAAAACCCATTTCAACTTTTTGTGCTTCACCTTCACCATTGTTGACCCGATACCTACCCTATGGTCAGAACAATTCCACCTACATTCTCTTCATGGAAAACACTTAAGGGCAATATACAAGTCATAAATTTCTAGTACGATTATCCTAACGGAGGAATTATATAAACAGTTAAGAAATTGTTGAAGTATGATGCAAATAGTAGTGTTGAAAACAATGTATCATAAATTCCATTTATTTAAAGAATTCAAATTCCTTTGTTGGCTATTGTTGATTGTAGAAAAGAGGGTATGACTCCTATAAATCAACGCTCACAAGGCCCCGGTGTCAACTTTATAAAACTAATGCCCTGCCACGAGTTCAATGAGTTAGAGTATTATAGTTAAAACTCTGTATTACCAAGTTTCAATTTGTTATAATAATTTTAATTAAGCTTTTTTGTACTATATGTTTGGGTCGGTTGATGGTGGAGGAGAGCTGAGGATAATGGGGGTGGAGATGGTGTTTAACGGCTGAGTTGTGGATGAGAAATTTCTAGTGGTAGAAATAATGGTGGAATTGGTAGCGGGTGGAAGGACAAAGATAGAGGAGAAGGGCTTTTGATGAAGAGGGTTTCTTTTTTTTTAAAAAAAAAGAATTCTTTTCTTTTCAAAACTCTTTTTTAATTTATTTAAGTTAAATCCACATGTCACCGTCTTATTCGTCATTCTAGAGTGTAAATCACGCGCACCTCTTAGGTTTGGCTGACTATTAATTTTGTGTCTGAATGACATACTTGAGATGTGGTAGGAGTATTCAAATGGAAAGAATTTAAGATGAAGTGTTTAAGTGAAAAATGTAGACAACTTTAAGGGTCCGTCGATGTGTTACCAAATGAATTCCTAAACAAAGTAGTATTAAGGGGCTGTCGATGTGTTTTACCAATATAATTCCTAAACAAAGTAGTAGTAGGCTTTTAATTACAGCTTCCTTAATCAACACAACGCTCTTATTATCTCTCTCTCTCTCTCTCCCTCCTTAATTCTAATTAACTAAACTAGATAAATATGAAGTAGCCGCCATGTTTTGATATGGCTTTAATTAATGTTATTAACAATATCGTTAATGGTATTTTGGACTGTAGTGGTACAAACTTGATGCAACGCAAACCAAGCCAAGACCCTTTACTAGTAGTCAAGCCAAAGCAATCCATGATGCTCACATTCACTTGGTGTGGCAAGGCGTGGACGTAGAAGATGGGAGCTCCGGAACCACCTTGAAGATCATGCATTGAAACACCATGGAAGTAGGACCATCTAGACCACAAGGAGAGGCTCAAGTGACACAAATGAGGCTTCAGGAAGGGGAGGACCGCCTCCCAGTATGGGCGGACCGCCCACTCAATTGTCGAGTCTCTAGATCTCCAAGGGGCGGACCGCCCACTCTACTGTCCAACATTTCCTAGCCTTGCAGAGGCGGGCCGCCTCCCTAAGCGGGCGGGGTGCCTAGTATGCTGAGACACCATCCAAATTTCCTACTTATTTGTGGTGTAATTCCAACTATAGCCCGAGCTTGCTTCTATTATTTTGACCCACTTTAGAGGTATTTTAGACATTTCATTTATGTTTGTAGAAGACTATAAGAGTCTTCATTAGTCTTGAATTCATTTACTTCACTTTGAATACACAAACATATGAGATAAACTCTCTCTTTGAAACCTATGAATTTTAGCTTGATTTCAATTGGAAGAATTCGAGTTGAATTTCAAACCTTTCCGATCATGCTATTTGCAAGGACATCGTGATTCTTGAGGATAGTTGCATAACGTTGGTGATTCTTGACCTTCGTTCGGGGTGTAACGAAACATTGTTCTTCGTTGCTACTTCAACAATCGTGTGAGTCTCGTCTCGTTTTTATCTCTTTATTGCTTTCGTAGTTTCGATTGCATCAGTTGGTATCAGAGCGAGACTAGAGTTTCGTTCCTACAAACCTTCGTCCTACTCTTCGTGCTTTTATCTTTGTTTCTTGTTGTTTTTCATGTTCTTGTTCTGGTTAAATTGAAAAGAAGAAAAAAAAATCAAAAACAAAAAAATCACAAAAATAAATAAATAAATAAATAAATAAATAATTGCTAGTTGTTCTTGGTTACGATGATTTTCTTGGTGTTTGTTATCGGGGATTGTATGTTATCATATTCCCGTTGATTGGGTACCCACGAAACACGTTTTAAGGTTGTGAATCGAAATCTTGAAAATCAAATTCCCAAAGGTTGAAAAAAAACCCTAGAACTTGGTCAAATTTCTTGATTTAGATTTGTGTTGGTTGAATGTTGCTATAAATCATTGGGGTTTGCTTGTAGTAGTTGAAAATACATTGGGAAACCTTTGAATTGGGAAAACACCTTGAAAAACCTTGGAAAAATTGGGTGCC
The DNA here is from genome assembly GCA_037355625.1 of Petunia x hybrida. Lineage (NCBI taxonomy): Eukaryota > Viridiplantae > Streptophyta > Magnoliopsida > Solanales > Solanaceae > Petunia > Petunia x hybrida. The sequence continues at coordinate 1,058,652 of JBBBVM010000317.1, read as the reverse complement.
AATACCAAGAACACTGATTTGGACTGTGCTGAAAACACAGTAGGCGGACCGCCCAAAAATTTTCTACTCTCTGGAATTTGGATAGGCGGACCGCCCACCTTGCAGAGGCGGACCGCCCACTCCTGGAAGGGGTGTCCGGGTAGTCGTTTCGTAGGTTTTCGTATCTTGTTTGCTTCCGTTACTTCCGGTTAGTACTCTGAGAGTAATTCTCCTACTCAATTAGTACTAATTCATTGAGCGCGTAGGATATTCGTGCGTGTTGGTGGTTTAAATTTACAAGAAGACTCGTAGAATTTCTTTAGCTGAAGTGCTCATTTAAAAATCCGAACGTCCATAGAGTCCCATTAACTCCACTCTTCCCGAAGAGCATTTGGAACTTGAGAATTGTTTAGTCATTGAGGTGGTTGTTCAACTCCGAGGAAGACTTTTGAATCAAGCACCAGTGAACCTACCCCAAACTTGAGTGTACCCGAGTGACATTCAAAAGTGAGGGAGTGCGTGAGGACTTATACTCTATTCTCTTTGCTTGTAGGTACATGGCGGAAAAAAAAAAGGCAAAGAATACCATTGAGGTCCCAACAAACATCTTGGCTAGTCTTTTGGCCGAGGTGAAGACTCTAAACATAAGAATGGAGACCTTTGAAAGAGAAAGGACCCCGAGTATCCACAAAGATGCCGGGGCAGGCACAAGTGATGGCTCAACCGTGAGACCAGATCAATTTGGGTAACTAGCTCATCAACAACAGTTGAAAGACGAGGTTCTTGTTCGTGAAAGATTGTTGGGCAATCTCCAAGGTGATGTTCCACTCATGAGGCCCCGAAGAAACATAGCACCCCTTGAGCATGTTGTTGAGGCCAAGAAGGAGAGGGCCCCGGGCTTGGTGACAACTATGATGATTTTGACACTCCCTATCCAAATAGGAGGACAATGAATGGAGGCCGGGGAATGGATAGAGGTCGTGGGTATGGTCGCGGACCTCCAAGGGCTTTTGTGGGGAGGAACTTGAGGCGTGAGTATGATGAAGTTGATGACTACTACGGGGGTCAACCGGAACCAAACCGTGGGGGCCGTGACAACAACCTTAGTAGTGTGAAGATCACTATCCCACATTTCAAAAGGACTAGTGATCCGAAAAAATTCTTGGAGTGGAAGGTCCAATTGGAGCGGGTGTTTGATTCAAATGACATGTTCGAGGAGAAGAAAGCTACTAATGTCATTGCTTCATTTGAGTCATATATTCCCACTTGTGTCAAGAGGTCAAGAAGACGAGTTGGTATTCCAATGAACATTACTTGGGAAGAATTGAAAGAGGTGATGAGTACAAAAAATGTGACACCCAAGTATAGGCAAGAACAACTCAAGAGACTTTATGAGTTGAAACAAGGCTTCAAATCGGTTGATGAGTACTTCAATGAGTTTGAGAAGAACCGAATGGCCCTTGACATAGAAACGGAAGATGAGGAGCAAGCTATCATCCGATTCAAGAATGGTTTGAGTTGGGAGATTGCTTCTCAATTGAGGCTACACATATTTCATTCTCTTCAAGATGTTTGTGATGTCGCGGTTGAAGCCGAAAAGTGGCTCAAGGAGAGAAAGCTCCTCGCTTTAGAAGTACTACTTCTACTCCAATGACTCGACCCAAAGAATGGAAGAGCCCAAACACAAGTGGTGCAAGTGGGAGTCGTGATGTGAAGAAGGCTTTTGAGAAAGCTACCCCGAGAAGCGACTTCAAAGAAGTGGGAGGTAACTCTAAAATTCAATTAAATACTCCTTCTTCTTCTTCTTTCCAATGCAACAAGTGCAAGGGTTATGGCCACTTTGCCAAAGAATGCCCTACCCAAAAAACAATGATAGTCATGGATGATGGGTTGGTGTATGAGGAGGAAAATAAGCCCGAGGGTGAGGTTGTGGAGGATAGTGAGGTAGTTGAGGGTGAAGAGAAAGCAGCGGAGGTTGATGATCCTAATATATTTCTAGTGGCACGTCGTAGTTTGAGTGCCATGGTGAGTGAAGAGAAGGAGGATGTGCAAAGGGAGAAGTTGTTCCATGCTAGGTGTAGAGTGAAAGGACAAGTGTGCTCCATGATTATTGAATTGGGTAGTTGTGCGAATGTGGTGACCCAATCTTTGTTCTCACAATCGAAATTGTCTACCCTTAAATACCCAAGCCCCTGCCGTTTATAATGGTTGAGTGAGTGTGGGGAATTGAAGGTGGTGAAGCAAGTCTTGATTAAGTTCAAGATTGGGAACTATCAAGATGAGCACATGTTTGATGTGGTGCCAATGCAAGCTTGCCATCTCTTGCTTGGTAGGCCTTGGCAATATGACAAGCATGTCATTCATGATGGTCGAGCCAATACTTACACGGTGAAACATGAGGGCAAGAAGTATGTGCTCACGCCCTTGACGCCGAAGCAAGTGAGTGATGACTATAGGTGCATGAGGGAGTTGAGAGAAGCGGCTAAAGCTAAGTTCCCCGTGGTGGCTAAACCTTTGGCCAAGACTCCACCATCTTCTACCATTCGCATTTGTGCCATGATGCAACCGGGTGAGTACTTGAGAGGTAATGATGGCACCAAAATGCTCATTTGCCTAGTGCACAAAGGTATGGTTCTAAACTCCGATTGTGATTATTCTTCTGACCCTAACCCTTTGCATAGTGCTATTGAGAATGTTTTAAAGGTATTTGAGGGCATATTCCCGGAAGAGATGCCGAGTAGTCTTCCTCCGTTGAGGAGGATTGAGCACCAAATTGATTTTGTCCCGGGGTCCCAAATCTCAAACAAGCCGGCCTATAGGAGCAATCCCGAGGATACAAAGGAGTTGCAAAGGCAAGTGGATGAGTTGCTCAACAAAGGCTTGGTTCGTGAAAGCTTGAGTCCATGTGACGTACCAGTTATTCTTGTGCCAAAGAAGGACGGGACATGGAGGATGTGTGTTGATTGTCGTGCGGTCAATAAGATAACGGTAAAGTATCGTCATCCCATTCCTAGACTTGATGACATGCTTGATGAGTTGAGTGGTTCTAGTATCTTTTCTAAGATAGATCTTAGGTTCGGTTACCACCAAATCTGGATGAAACCGGGTGATGCGTGGAAAACCGCATTCAAGACCAAGTTTGGTCTATATGAATGGTTGGTGATGCCTTTTGGCCTCTCCAACGCACCTAGCACTTTTATGAGGTTGATGAACCATGTCTTGAAGACGTTTATCAACAAATTTGTGGTTGTCTATTTTGATGATATTTTGATATATAGCAAATCAATAGATGGTCATGTTGGCCACTTGAGTCAAGTTCTTGAAGTGCTAAGAGCCGAAAAGCTCTATGCCAATTTTGAGAAGTGCGCCTTTTGTGTTGAAAATATTGTCTTTTTGGGCTTTGTTGTTAGTGCAAATGGTGTAGAAGTTGATGAGTCCAAAGTTGAAGTCATTAGAGATTGGCCTACTCCTACCACCGTGTCTCATGTGAGGAGCTTCCGTGGCCTTACTAGTTTCTATAGGCGCTTTGTTAGGAACTTTAGCACCATTGTCGCACCACTCACCGAGTTGGTGAAGAAAGACAAGCCATTTGTGTGGGAGGAGCCTCAAGAGAAGGCTTTCCAAGAGTTTAAAGGTAGGTTAAGTACCGCCCTTTTGTTGTAATTGCCCGACTTCGGGAAGGCTTTTGAGGTTGAATGTGATGTCTCGGGGGTGGATATTGGGGGTGTTCTCATGCAAGAAGGGAAACTCGTTGCCTACTTTAGTGAAAAGTTGAAGAGTGCAACCTTGAATTACTCCACGTATGATAAGGAGTTGTATGCCCTTGTGAGAGCTCTTGCTCATTGGCAACACTATCTATGGACTAGGAAATTTGTGATCAAGAGTGACCATGAGTCACTCAAGCATCTTAGAGGCCAAGAGAAGTTGAACAAAAGGCATGCCAAATGGGTGGAGTTCATTGAGTCTTTTCCCTATGTAATTCATTACAAAAAGGGAAAGGACAATGTTGTAGCCGATGCACTTTCTAGAAAGATCGCCCTTGCTACCACTCTTGCTTCTAGGCTTATGAGTTTTGAAAGTATAAAGTTGATGTATGAACATGACCCAAAGCTCAAGAGCATTCATGATGCTCTAGTGAGTAGGGAGGGGGTGGAGAAATACCAATGGGTAGATGGCTACATTTTCAAGAATGGGAGAATGTGTGTCCCCGAGTCCTCTTGGAGAGATGTGCTAGTGCGAGAAGCACATTGTGGGGGCTTGATGGGTCACTTTATGGTGGATAAGACTATGGCCATACTTAAAGAGCAGTTCCATTGGCCAGAAATGAGGCCTCTTATAAAATGCTTTTGCAATGCTTGCTTAAATTGCAAGAAGGCGAAGTCTAGGTCCAACACCCATGGCTTGTACACTCCTTTGCCCGTGCCTACTAGTCCGTGGGTTGATATCTCTATGGATTTTATTATGACTTTACCCCGGACTAGAGGAGGACACGATAGCATTTATGTTGTTGTTGATAGGTTCTCCAAAATGGCTCACTTCATTCCGTGCAAAAAGAATCATGATGCACAACATGTAGCTTCTTTGTTTATTGATAATGTGTTAAAGTTGCATGGGGTGCCTCGCACCATTGTTAGTGATAGGGACTCCAAGTTCCTTAGCCATTTTTGGAAGTGTTTGTGGGGTGCTTTTGGTACCAAGTTGTTGTTCTCTACGTCCCACAACCCTCAAACCGAGGTGGTGAACCGAATCTTGGGAGCTCTACTTAGCGCCATGACCAAAGGTAAGGCCAGGACTTGGATTGATAAGCTACCGCTCATGGAGTTTGCATATAACCACACTTTGCATAGAATGATTGGCATGACTCCACTTGACTGTGTTTATGGTTTTAATCTTTTGATTCCACTTGATCTTACCCCTTTTCCAGGGGATGCGGTTGTTGATTTTGAAGGTAAAACTTGGGCCAAGGCATTGATTGAACTTTATGCCAAGGTGAAGAAGAACTTGGAGGAGGCCTATGAGAAGATAGCAACCAAGAAAAACAAAGGAAGGAAGAAGGTGGATTTCAAGAAGGGAGATTGGGCGTGGGTGCACTTCCGCAAAGAGAGATTTCCAACCAAAAGGAAAGGGAAGTTGGCACCAAGAGGAGATGGACCATTCGAAGTGTTGTCTAAGATCAATAACAACGCATATGTGATAGACTTGCCGGGTGAGTATAATGTTTCTACTACTTTCAATATTTCTGACTTGACTCCTTTTGATGTAGGTGATGATGCCTTGGAGGATAACGCCTTAATTTCGATGACGAAATCTTCTCAAAAAGGGGAGGATGATGCAATGCAAACCAAGCCAATACCCTTTACTAGAAGTCAAGCCAAAGCAATCCATGATGCTCACATTCACTTGGTGTGGCAAGGCATGGACGTAGAAGATGGGAGCTCCGGAACCACCTTGAAGATCATGCATTCGAGCACCATAGAAGGAGGACCATTTAGACCACAAGGAGAGGCTCAAGTGACACAAAGTGAGGCGCCTCAAGAGGCTTCAGGAAGGGACGGACCGCCTCCCAGTATGGGCGGGCCGCCCACTTGATTGTCGAGTCTCTGGATCTCCAAGGGGCGGACCGCCCTAGTGCAATGGGCGGACGGACTGCCCACTTTGTTGTGCAACATTTCCAAGCCTTGCAGAGGCGGGCCGTCTCCCTAAGTGGGCGGCGGGGCGCCTAGTATGCTGAGACACCATCCGAATTTCCTACTTATTTGTGGTTTAATCCCAAATATAGCCCAATCTTGCTTCTATTATTTTGACCCACTTTAGGGGTGTTTTAGACATTTCATTTATGTTTGTAGAAGATAATAAGAGTCTTCATTTGATAAGACCCAAATAGGCGGAAGCAAATAACAAGGATGCGGAAGCAACAATCACAAGATAACAAGAAGGTAAGGGATTGGGGAGAGTAGAAATAGAAGAAAGAGAATGGATAAACGATTCAAACCATGAATTGATTATCCGAGAGAGGAAGGGAAACTTGAACCATACAAGGATTCCGTACTAGTGACGGGTCTCCATAGGCTCCAAGCAAAGAGATAATCCGAAGCTTCAAGCTTCTACAAAGAAGAAGGCCTTGCCTCTCTTACTAAGTCTATTCTTCAATTCTAAACAAGCTAATCAAATGAAATGACTAAGGCTCCTATTTATAGTCTTTCCTAAGACTATGTAATAATGACATAAAAGTCCCCACAAGTTGGGGTAAAGTAATAAAGACCACGTAGGGTCAAACTAGTAATTAATACTAGGCTAAATAGAAGTCTCGTCTTGGCTTGTTCAGGGGGTAGGCGGGGCGCCTGGAGCTAGGCGGGGCGCCTGGGAGTTGGGCAGTGAGCTGGGAAGCCTCTGGCTAGGCGGGGCGCCTGAAGCTAGGCGGGGCGCCGGGCTTAGGCTTGTGTCAGGCGGGGCGCCTGAAGCTAGGCGGGGCGCCTGAGTGCTGAGGCAGAATCCAATCCAGGTGGGGCGCCTGGCATGGGCGGGGCGCCTAGGCCTGCGACCAACTCCTCGACCTTCAAAATGTTCCCGAACTCTTCCCCGATGCTCTTGATCTCTCGTCCTTTGCACCCTCCAATCCCGGCTCTTGATGGTAAGTGCCTTAGGCTCGATTTGGGTCTCATCATCCTCCCCTTCTTGAAAGGATTTCGTCCTCGAAATCAAACCATCAAGACCTACATCCAAAGACAAGCACATCCAAAAGCTCCTACTACAAGAGTAGGTTAGTGCAAGTAGTGTGGAAAACACACTCTTATGGTATAGCCAAGCATCAATAACAATGATAAAGCACATATTTCCGAAGAAAACAACAAGCACTTGGCTTCCCCAATGGGTACACTCAACGCATGATTCATCAAGGAGATCAATAGGGTAGAGAATATGCAAGATCAAGCCATTAAAATTCCTATGATCCCTAAGCCCAATAAGAACACACCAAAACTTCCCACTACAAGAGTAGGAAAGTCCAACAAGAGTGAGTACAAGTGATGTGAAAATCACACTTTTATGATAGAGCCAAGTATCAATACTAATTAAAAAGCTTATGTTCCCAAAGGAAACAACAAGTTCTTGGCTCAACAGCGACAAGTACTCACTACCATAACAAGCAAAGAGATCAGTAAGATATGGAACATGCAAGATTAAGCAACTAAGTTCCTTATGACCTCCAAGCTTGTGGTCATCACATCGAGCTTTGGCATGCTCAACACTCAAGGTGTGATCAACATATGGGATGGAGTAAGTAACATAATTCAAGCGACAACTAACATCGAATACTCCGCTCCCCTTCTTGGAAGCACTCTTACACACACCAAGAGTGACTTCCTCACCCTCAAACCCACCTCTAAGACAATCTCCCTCACTAGACAAACTATCAAGGAAAGCTTCCATAATGGCTTCTTCATCATTATAGTCCACACAATCAAGATTATGACTACTAGAAGACGGACCAACATAATCAATTCCAAGACCATTCGTCTCACTTGTCATTTCAAACAATGGATTGTCTATAGAGTTAAACCTATCAAGCCATGGAGGGTTAATTTCACACTCTTCATACACACTTGAGGAGTCATCAAGTATAATCTTATCCATCCCACTCACTAGGGACTCCTCAAGGTCACTACCATCCTCACCACAACACATAGACCCACCATTATCAAGCAATTCATCAAGGGAAAGGATAGGGTATTCATTCAACTCGCCTTCCACTTTATCAAAAATTGGTGGTGTGTTATAGCAAAGGTCACAATCAAGGTCAACTACACAATCTTCACTAAAGAGAGGTTCAATGAAAATCGAGCTCACATCATGATGTGGCTTATCACTCCTCTCAACTAGTGGTTCACAATCATACACAAGTTGACCATTTGACTCCACACTAGTTGCAAACGCATTGTAATCATATATATCATCAACTAGTATAGAGGTTTCATAAACACTCTCACAAGGCAAGGAAGTATCATGCTCAAGGGGAGAACTATCACTTACCTTTGAGTGGCCATCTTGCTCACTCAATACACTTGAAGTGTCATGGATTATCTCTCCACCTTGAAGCTCACTTTGGAAATCTTCTTCACCTTGTCCTTCCATCTTGGAAGATGATTGAGGCTCCAATGGTTTGCCTCCAAGAGTTCCTACACAAAAAGTTACACAAGTAGAAGAAAAAGATAAAGGGTTAGGGTTAGAATAAGGGGTGTCCTCACTCTTTACAATTCTTTTTCCCTCTTTCTTTTCCCTCATTTTCTTTTCAAGGTCGGGTGTAGATTCGGGTGGTGACATCCCACTCACGTCACTCATCACATCCTCTCCTTTTTCCACTCGAGGAATGTCACCGGTCACTCCCTTACTCCTCTCAATCTTTTGTCTCTCAAATTCGGGTGAGTTGGGACGAGGGCCAAGGATACCCATAGCCGGAGTAGGTGGACTTTTAACATCAACCCGGAATCTAGGACTAAGAGACTCATCACTTGATGTCTCTTTCTTCTTTGTAGGTGAACCACTTTGCTTTGGATCTTGTGGTTCGGGGCTCACCTTGTTGACATATGTCAACTCTCTTTTTGCACTAGTCCCACCATTGATTGTAAGTGTAGGACTTCTCTTCAATGGTGTCCCACTACTTCTCATGTTCATAGGGCTTCTTGATTGCACTCTTTGGATCATAGGGCTTCTCCTCATTGGTGTCCCACCACTTCTCATGTTCATGGGTGTGCTTGGTTGTACTCCTTCTTTCCTAAGAAAAAGGATTTGAAACTTCCCTTGTGCGTGAACACGGTAGCCATCCACAACTTCTTGTGCGATCTTGAAGTATCTATTGGAAAGCCAAGGCTTTCCCAACATAACATCACATCCCACTAAAGGGCCTACTTTGCACTCCACTTCTTCTTCAAAGTTCCTTTGTGAAATAATTACCCTCGCCATTCCATCAACACAAGGTATTCCCAACCTTCTCACTACAAGATGGCTAATCCAACTTGCTTCACCATTATCTACTTGAAGCACATACCCATGATTCCCATTAAGGCTCACTACGAATTGACACCACATTCTTTCTCTCATGAATTCATTTAGGTAATGCCCTTTACACATCCCATCAATAGTACCAACACTAGTTGGGTACTTCCTCATTTCACCACTACTAGCAATGCCATAACCTATAGTGCGACTCATACCATCTCTTCCCTCGGCCTCATTCTCTTTCATCTCATCCTCCAAGTGTTGGACCCTAGTGTCCATTGCCTCTATTTGAGCCAAGAGGCTCGGAAGGTAGGCTTCAACTAACTCCCTCTCACTTACACCTTTCTCACCACTCCTACTTCCCTCCAAACCTCCCTTATGGCTCCTTGTACCTGCAAAAGACATGTTAAGAAAGTGCAAAGGTTAGTATAAACAACCTCACTTGCTCTCCCTTACCTTTGGTGGTGGCTCTCACACTCTCTTTAGGGTGCACACTCCCAAACCCCACCCAAAGATGTCTTTATCTCTTTTAGGAACCACAATGGTAAGATCAATCAACTAGTAGATCCAAGTAAAGGTCCGGAATGGAATTTAGGTGACTCGATGTACGTTAAGCACTTTTGAAGTGAGGACTTGAATCAAAAGATACTACGGATCTTCTTTGAATTCTAGTCTCCTTCCTAGGCACGATGATCCTAATAGCAATTAAAAGGTTAGCACTATTCAAGTAGAACGGTTACTCAAAGTAGCACTAACTAGATGTTATGTTATCAAACAAAGGGAAATACCTATGAAAATCTACCCGAAACAATACGTTCAGCACTCAGGAGGGGCGCCTGAAACTCAGGTGGGGCGCCTAGATTGTGCAGTGTTCCAGGCGGGGCGCCTGGATCTAGGCGGGGCGCCTGAGACTTAGGCAGTAGCCAAGTCAGGCGGGGCGCCTGGCCTGAAGCCTTTCCCAACTCGTTCCAAACTCGTTTCAAGTCGATTTTCAAGCTCCAAATCCGATGTTTTCAACTTGTTTTCACAATCCAATGATACCCAAAGTTGTTTTTGATCTTCCTTAACAAAACCCAATCAAATTATCAACCAAACAATCAATCAAATCAAGGTTTAATATCAAGAACTTCAAGAACAAAGGGTTTTTCAAAGGGTCTTCCAAATGGATTGTGATTCATCAAACTTGGTGTTATTCATACTCAAATCCCACAAAATTGGTATCAAATCGTTTGTTTTTCAGTGAAGTTCAATCCCCAATAACAAATTTCCAATCAAACATCAATCCAACCCAAGAATCAAGCCAAAATCATCAAGAACAAGTTCTTCAAGGGTTTAAGGGGTTTTGGGGTTTCAAATTTTCAAACTCCACCAATCCAAACAATTTTGGTATCCAAGTAACGGGAATTCATCCACGATCAAGAATCTATAACACCCATATCATAAATCATCCAAACCAACAAGATACACCCAATTTTTGGATTTTTCAATTTTTCAATTTTTTTGTAATTTTCTTCTTTCAATAACTTCAACAACAAGAAAACTAAAAGAAAAGATACTAGGCACGAAGAATCAAGGGTCGGGGGTTTGTAGAAACAAAACCCGAGCCTTGCTCTGATACCAAACTGATAAGACCTAAATAGGCGGAAGCAAATAACAAGGATGCGGAAGCAACAATCACAAGATAACAAGAAGGTAAGGGATTGGGGAGAGTAGAAATAGAAGAAAGAGAATGGATAAACGATTCAAACCATGAATTGATTATCCGAGAGAGGAAGGGAAACTTGAACCATACAAGGATTCCGTACTAGTGACGGGTCTCCATAGGCTCCAAGCAAAGAGATAATCCGAAGCTTCAAGCTTCTACAAAGAAGAAGGCCTTGCCTCTCTTACTAAGTCTATTCTTCAATTCTAAACAAGCTAATCAAATGAAATGACTAAGGCTCCTATTTATAGTCTTTCCTAAGACTATGTAATAATGACATAAAAGTCCCCACAAGTTGGGGTAAAGTAATAAAGACCACGTAGGGTCAAACTAGTAATTAATACTAGGCTAAATAGAAGTCTCGTCTTGGCTTGTTCAGGGGGTAGGCGGGGCGCCTGGAGCTAGGCGGGGCGCCTGGGAGTTGGGCAGTGAGCTGGGAAGCCTCTGGCTAGGCGGGGCGCCTGAAGCTAGGCGGGGCGCCTGGCTTAGGCTTGTGTCAGGCGGGGCGCCTGAAGCTAGGCGGGGGCGCCTGGCTTAGGCTTGTGTCAGGCGGGGCGCCTGAAGCTAGGCGGGGCGCCTGAGTGCTGAGGCAGAATCCAATCCAGGTGGGGCGCCTGGCATGAGCGGGGCGCCTAGGCCTGCGACCAACTCCTCGACCTTCAAAATGTTCCCGAACTCTTCCCCGATGCTCTTGATCTCTCGTCCTTTGCACCCTCCAATCCCGGCTCTTGATGGTAAGTGCCTTAAGCTCGATTTGGGTCTCATCATCATTAGTCTTGAATTCATTTACTTCACTTTGAATACACAAACATATGAGATAAACTCTCTCTTTGAAACTTATGAATTTTAGCTTGATTTCAATTGGAAGAATTTGAGTTGAACTTCAAACCTTTTCGATCATTCTATTTGCAAGGACCTCGTGATTCTTGATGATAGTTTCATAACGTTGGTGATTCTTGACCTTAGTCTGGGGTGTAACGAAACATTGTTCTTTATTGCTACTTGAACAATCGTGCGAGTCTCGTCTCGTTTTTATCTCTTTATCGTTTTCGTAGTTTCGATTGCATCAGTACTTTAGTGATTTTAATGTGACACAAGATGACTTGTTAACTGCCAACATATAGGTATATATAATTTGACTAACACGTGAAATTTACTCTTATTTCTTGATATGTATTTGTATTCATACAGTTTACAAAAAATAGTTCATAAATTTTCTCGTACATAAGTTTTAAGGTTGCCAAAGAGAACAAGATATTTCAAAATAAATAAATAAATAAAGATGAGGGTTATAGCACGTGGCAGCGTATTGTAGTCTGCTTCGGGCCTCGGCCTTCTCAAATCGGGTAAGTCGTATCAAGGAAAAGCTCTATAGTTTGTTTGGCCAAGCTTCCGAGGCTTGAAATATACTATTCTCTCTGTCCCAATTTATGTGTCACACTTTCCTTTTTGGTCTGTCCCAAAAAGAATGTCACATTTCCTTATTTGTCAACTATTTAATGCACTATCTCTATTTTATCCCTATAGGACCCTACTTACTTTAAAAGCCACAAACAACTTTTTGATTACTACAATCTTCTCTTTCTTACTTTTTCAAGGGTAAATTTGAATATTTACAAAGTCAACTTCTATTTCTTAAACTCTGTGTCAAGTCAAATACCGCCACATAAATTGGGACGGAGGTAGTATTATTTTTTTAAATTGAGGTATTTGGTAAAAGAGTAGTTTTTGTAGCAAGAGAAACAATTGTTCGAGAGGGAAGAAGCAGAAACGTAAGCACAAAATTAAAGTTCTCCGGATAAAATTATTTTTATCGAAGATTCATATTTATCACTATCCCTCACCTCACTAATTAAAATTATATATATATAACACTATTCTATTCTCTTTTTTCTATTTTTATTTCTACTGTATACTTCTTGTATATGACTCATTCCACATCAATTTAGTGGTGGATTATATTAGTGTTTTTGGAGAGTTTTTTTATTTTTTTAGGATGAAGTAACTTGATATACTTAAATTGTCATGTCAAAAGTAAGTAATTACAGCAAATATATGATATTATTATCACATTGGTTTTATTATACTTTAAGTTGCATAAAAACTTTGTTAATATATATTTTTGCTGTGTTTGTATTTTTACTTGAATTAAAATAGAAACTTAATTAAATCTTTCATAGTACTTCCGCTAAACAAAATCAGCCTATCAAATGCTATTTTATATATGATTTTTAGTGTTGTTTCACTTACCCAGCGAGCTTAAGTATTTGAGTGTCAGTCTTTTGTTCTTTTAATTATTATTTTATTGGTATTTCTATCTTTGCACTTTATATTTTTATTTTTCTTTATATTTTCTCTCTTCCCTTTTCAAAACCGTTTTCAAAATTTCCTTTCTTGAGCCGAGAATCTATCGAAAATGATATATCTATCTATACCTGTCAATTGGGCCAGGATCGGCTCGGACCGGCCCGTTAAGAGTCGGCTCACCGGTCCCGGTACCGGTCCGGTCCGGTCTGGGCCATTACCGGTCCGGTCCGAACCGGTCTTTTTTTCAAAAAATTGAAGCCCGGCTCGGCCCTTAGCCCATTAAGGACCGGACCGGTCCGGACCGATTTTTTTCTTTTTTTTTTTCTTTTTCATATTTTAGCTAAGCCTATCACTTTGTACTTGCAATTGGAAGGACATATAATCCTATATAAAAAAGAAGGAAGGTGAAAGCGGGAAAGAAAAGGATCAAACATTTTGAGAATCATATACTTTGGTTCATTGATGGAAACCAAGTTTAATTACTATATAAATTTGATGCACTACTCATGAAGTAAAAGATCACTGTTATTATTTTAAGTAAGTATTATCTCATCATTACTATAGTACGCTTAGTCAAATAGATACAACTTTAATACTACAACTCAAGGGTGAGAAACTGAGACTATCAAATTCTCTTACAACCAAGAAGATAAGTTGTATAAAATACTTAATTAATATATATTCTTGATTAGCAATGAAAAAATAGTAAATGAATATGTTCATTCGTTGTACTTAATGAAGCTAAAAATATCTTTGTACTATTGCATATTGAGGGATTCTAAAAGGGAATAAATGCTACATTATATTTTGTATGTTCTTGGCAAAAGTATGTCTCGATTTCCCTCGATGTATAGTATAATTTTTCTATGAAAAAACCGGTCCGGTCCGGTCCACCGTGGGCCAAAGACCGGTCTTTTACCGGTCCGGGCTAACCGGTCTTTTTTCTTAAGCCCGGCTCGACCCGCAACCCGCTTCCCCTTTGACCCGGACCGCTTATAATGAACCGGTCCGGTCTTTTACCGGTCCGGTACCGAGCTAGCCCGGCCCGATTGACAGGTATATATCTATCTTGTTCAAGGTAAGGTAAAGTAAGGTCACTGTACATCTCAACCCTTCCCAAACTCTACTCGTGAGATTATATAGTTGTTGTTGCTTATCAAATATTGAAAAAAAATATTTATCAAATGTGTTAGGTCAAATAAAAATAATATACTCATCAAAAGTGTTTATCAAAGATGTACTTCTAACAAAAGTACTTCTCAAAATAAGCTGAATTTTTAGGTTAGCCAATGCTTTAAGGTATCATCTATCTTTTGGATAAGACAAGCCGGAGGTGCGAGGTGGAAGGTGGTGATTGAGCCTCATCCCCAAAACTTTAACCGCTCCCCCTCCCCAACAATTTTATACATTTTCAATCTATCCCGCCCAACTTTAGTTTCAACTCGCCCTGATTCGATTACGACCGGCTACATCGACATCCCTACATATGATCTTGCAATTGCAGGGTACGTATTATAATAATAATAATCATAGTGAGTGTACGACAAAAAATAGAGGATCCTTGAGCTCCAAATATCCCTTGAATTAAATTCTTTAAATTTCGATTTGCATAGCACATATACGGGAAGGAGAAAGCTCTGTGGTTGGTAGTTTTTCTTTTGTAGATTGTTAATTTCTTATTTATTCCTTTTCTTATGGACAGATCATTATGACGATACAAAAATGAACGGAAAAGCAAAGGAGAACTTATGGTGACTACCTAGTCCCTATTAGGGGAATTCCTTCCTTTTTATAAAGAGAAGAAAGTGAAGGGTAGCAGAAGTCCGTCGGGTAGCATTATGACCGTTGGTCCGTTGCCACACCCTCCAAAGTCTAAACAAAGAAAAGATGTTGTCATGCTATATATTGAGGGCATTTGTGCGAAAGACTTAAGTATTAGTTAGTGCAACGAATTTCTACACTATTAAGTTAAATTCAAGAAGTATTTGTAAAACACTTGTTAATTAAATACAATTAAAATAAAATAAAAAATTGGTAAAGAAAATAATTACATATTATGTATTTTCTTGTCTCTAACCATGCATTAAGTAGTACTAAAGCGTTTTAATATGTAATGCGACCGACCAATTATACCTAATATCTCAATACAATGTAACATGCCGTTCATTCAACTATATTTGTCTTGTAATTCATACTCTATAACTTGTTTGAGAGACAAATTGGCCTTGGCACCCTAAATTTTTTCTTTATTTGTTCTTTCTTCTCTTCTTTCGTTCTTTTCTTTAGTTTCGTGATGAGAAAGCTCTTATCTTTCATGACCTCCTTAAGATATACTCCTTAAAAAAAAAAAAATCATCATTAAAATCAAAGTATAACACTTTTGCACATGTATACTACCATAGACTATAGTGAACATTATTTTGCATAGGACTAGGTGCTAAGAGGTCTTTTGGTATGTGGGATAAGGATGGTCAATTCCGGAATAACCTTTTAACGTACCAAACGACCCTTAAGGGTGTAAATTTTGCTACCATGTACCCCAAATCAGGATAACAACACCTCCCCTCCCAAATTTTCAAATTTAAAAGTACCACTCAACAGTTTCTAGCCGTTAAGACCACAGCATCAGTTTTTCTCCTCTTTTCCCCTCACCCCCCTATGTGCTGTCCTGTCAACCCCTCAATAGTGAGACAACAATTTCACTTACCAAAATCCAACATTTTTGCTTCCTAATTTCTCTCATTGTTACACCCAAATCTTGAATCTTTCTCCAAACCCCACTTTGATAATTTGCAAATCTTGAATTCTACTGTTAAGAATTTCAAGAAAATGAAAGCTATGAAGGGAAAGCTACTCAAGAAACTGAAGACAATCAAAACAATAGGGTATTTGAAACAAGAAAGAGTCCTACATTCTTATGCATCAGATGGGTATATTCACACTTCACCCCCTCAAAATAAATCAAATCCTCAGTATCATACTCCATTAATATCCATTCAAGTCCCTGAAGAATCCCAAAATACAATTCAGTTCAGTGTACATGATCAAGAACCTGAGATTATTGATGTTTCTGAACTAATGAAAGATCTTGATGATGATCAAGAAATGGAGCTCGGCGATGAATTGGACGATAAAGAGAACGTTAGGCCGGATAGAAAGGCGATAAAGTGTAAATCTTTGAGAGAAAATGTGGAGAATTTTAGCTCATTGAAGCCAAAGAATGAAACTTTTGATGGAAAAGTTACCCCTTCAGATCAAGAAATGGAACTCGAAGACGAATTGGACGATAAAGAGAACACTAGGCCTGATAAAAAGGCAATAAAGGTTGAATTTTTGAAGGAAAATGTGGAGAATTTTAGCTCATTGAACCCGAAGAATGAGACTTTTGATGGAAAAGTTAGCCCTTTAGGAGAACTTGATGTGTCGAATTTTAGGCGACCGGATTTGGATTCAGGTACCCTTTTTGATCCTAATCTTTTAGCTGCATTTGAGGAAGCAGTTTCAGTAGTAAAAGCACAAGAAGCTGAGAGAAAAGCCAAGATTGAGGAAAAGATTTTCAAAGCTATTGAAGTAAAAGAAGAAGAAGAACAAGATGATGATGATGATGAAAACGAACCACCTTTAAAAACGCGGAAAATTGAGGAAATTATAGACCCCTTGTTAGAATTTGAAGAGAAGTGTCCGCCTGGAGGATGTGATTCAGTGATACTTTACACAACAGGCCTTAGAGGGATAAGAAAGACGTTCGAGGACTGTCATAGCATTCGATTTCTGTTAGAGAATTTTCGTGTTTTGTTTTACGAGAGGGATATTTCGATGCACTGTGAGTTTAAGGAAGAGTTATGGAGAATTTTGGATGGGAAAGTAGTGCCTCCAAGGTTGTTTATTAAAGGAAGGTACATTGGTGGAGCTGAAGAAGTATTGACATTACATGAACAAGGGAAACTTAGGCCACTTCTTGAAGGAATTCCAGTTGATAATTTTCAATGCCCTTGTGAAGGTTGTGCTGGAATGAGATTTATTATGTGTTTCAAGTGCAATGGAAGCCAGAAAATTGTTGTTGAAAATGAGAGTGAGGCCATGAAATGCCTTGAATGTAATGAGAATGGATTGATAGTGTGCCCTTACTGTTGTTGAATAATTCAAATGATTGTTTGTTCCTTTAGTATTCCTCATATTGGAGGGTGTAACATTCTTTGTATTTGTGTTGAGTTCAAATCCTATTCCCATTACATCTTGTGGTATAAAGAGTACCATCTGCAACAAGGAAAGTTAATGTCAATTTTCATTTTTTGCCTGCCTTCTCATTTTGAGATGGTATGTTTGTTTGGAATTAAAGATGAGGGAGCCTGTTCATTCATTCTGTAAATAGTTGTCTCAACAAATTTCTTGATGTAAGCTGTAGAAGTAAATCCAAGGCTTTATAGTCTATTGGAACTAGTATTTTGCCTAAGCAGATTATCTTTGTCCAGCGTATAAGTTGATTGAGGCGTTTACAATGTACGAATCTGGTACAGTTGCGTGGTAGTATCCAATACGGATACATTAACTAAATTTGTTAATTTTCAGTGTATTTTGTAGAATCGCCCACATTCTTCTCTCAGCCCTTAGAATACGTTTATGTCAAGACAAATGAAGGATCCACGCAACATAGCACTATATGTAAAGCAAGGAGCTAGAAGCATATTTTGGGCTGGAAATAATAAATTTACCAACAACTAGTTGGGACGCTTGAGTGAGTACATAAGAAGTCCAAAGCTCGATTTCCTTTAGCAGTTTAGACAACCAGGTGAAGATGAATGAGTTATGACAATTCATATCTGCTACTTTAATTTGGCCTCGTTAGAGAAGGACCACATATTCAAACTTCATATATGGCACCAAAAAGAGACTGAACTTCAATGATGTTCTATTGTTATTTTTGCATTTTAATCTTATGGACCCTTACAAGTTTAGCTTATCTTTTAAAAATGCCTTCTAAAGGAGAAGTTTGAATTTTTCTTGTAAAATTAAAAGAAAACAAAAGGAACTCATTTCATGATTGATGCTATAAACTTTTCATATCCACCAAATTAAATTTGACCATAAAAGCTGGACTTTTTGCAGTCTGAACTTGAACTTTTTACAGTTCCAATTTTCGTCCTGTTTGGTGTTTGCTACCTTTAAAAAAAAAAAATTCCTCACTGTATCCCCTGCTCTGTTTGTCCCTTTTGTATCTGATTCCTTTTTTGGTCTGTTTGGTCACGCTCCCACTGTTTGTTGCCTTTTTCAGTCTAGTTTCAGAAGCCTGGTGGTATAACTAGTACAGCCAATATCAATGGAACAAATAAACAAGCCAAACCAAAAATTAAAAGATATAAGAGGAAAGGGTAAAGAATGCCTCTAGTACTCGAAACATCTTGATAATACCATCAGATAAACTCACAAAATCAGAGTTGGAAATAAAGGTTAAACTTGAATCTTCTTCCAAAAATATTTTGACACGTGAAATCTATGAGATCCACGTTGGAGCACCATTTAGAGTCAAAGGCAAATTTGAGACATTTCTATACAATATATTCTAAATTCCCCTCCTCATACCTCAGGCCATTCATAATCTTGCAGATGGAGGAGAAACTTTAGACAATTATGCTTAATATTCCTATAGGAATATAGAAGTGTACATTACAAGCAATTGATATGTGACAAGTCTAATGTCAAGAAAAACGAGTTTTGATGCAATATCTCTGAAAATTACGTCTGGTAACACATCACTAATCAGTGTTTGGAATGCTTACATGAGAAAAAACAAGTAAAATACTTATGCATCCATCGAATAACTTTGCAATAATTATCTGTACAAGTATCAATGAAATTGCAGCCAGCCCTTTGCTGTTTCCAGTATAAATCTCGTCGTGTTCTAAAACATGGAAAAGGGCAGCAACAAATTCCAGGGCTTCTGCAACCGTGCTCCTCACATAGGAATCTTGGATACGTTTCTAAGAGTTGCAGTATCTGTCTGCCACTATGCTCACTGCAACTGGTACTACAAGAAGAATCTTCTGAGGTACCACTGCCAGTTGCATCTATGTAGGCAAGGTCTATTATGCTTCTCAAACACCAAGAAAGACTGTCTCATACCGACATACCTGTTCCTTGGATCATCAGAATGGGCTTTGCAAATTGAAATATTAAGGTTCTGAACACTAGTAATGTAAATATAAATCGTAATGCAGTCAGGGTACCATAATAGGGAACCCTTAATTGAAGTCACAAGCTCCCGGCAGAAGTTCCAGCTACTGTTCTGTGCCTGAACATCCAAGAATTACTGAGTCCTGTACAGAAACAAGAATGCAGATGTGGTCATGAACTCAGCTCTGTTAACTTCTGTCAACCCAGAATCGCAGGCCTACATTCCACTGCTATTAGAAAGGACAATAAAGTTAGATAAAAAGATACCGATGAAATGGGGAGAGCAAGAAAATTTTCATTCTCTTGTTTATCAAAAAAGATTTTGAATACCCATCTAAATTTAAACATCTTCAAGTTCCTTTCATTTTGAGCAGCATGCTATAGTCTTTTTAAAATTCATCTCATCATAAAATGCTGCAAAGTACTTGCTAAGATAGAAAAATCATTGGAAAGTGCAAACGAAGTAGCCGTTTGGCCATAGATACCAAAAAGTTTTTGAAAAAGAGTTTTTGAAGTGGAGTTGAAAAATTGTATTTGGAAATTGAAGTTGTGTTTGGACATGAATTTTATTTGGAAAAAGTTGAAGTTTTGTAAGTGAAAAAAGTATATTTTTTGAAAAACTTGAAAAAGTGGTCAAAAGTACTTTCTGGTTTTTCAAAAACTGTTTTTGAAAAAATCTCAAAATATTGACAGTTTTTATGGGCAAACATATTTTTCAAAAAGTTTTTGAAAAAAACTAAAAAAAAATTGTTTTTGAAGTGGAGTTGAAAAATTGTATTTGGAAATTGAAGTTGTGTTTGGACATGAATTTTATTTGGAAAAAGTTGAAGTTTTGTAAGTGAAAAAAGTATATTTTTTGAAAAACTTGAAAAAGTGGTCAAAAGTACTTTCTGGTTTTTCAAAAACTGTTTTTGAAAAAATCTCAAAATATTGACAGTTTTTATGGGCAAACATATTTTTCAAAAAGTTTTTGAAAAAAACTAAAAAAAAATTTCATAGACAAACGGGTCCTAAGAAGTTCTTCAAAATAAGTGATTGTTTAACCTCGAGATTAGGAGACAAAGCTCCACTTATGATCCAATAAATCCATTATTAGTTATCCAAAGTCACCAACTGGAAGTAGAACATCTTTTTCAAATTAAGAACATAAACTATTCGTATAGTTTCAGATAATAGTAGCCTTCCAAGACAATATACGATTTTCTACCAATTAACTGACAAAACAAATGCAGGAAAATGAAAAGTGATCTCACACTCACAAAAACATGTGATGAAAGCGTACTTTCTTTTAGATTGTCCCCGGTTCAAGTTTACGTACTTGCAATTACTTAAGGTAGGTCCTCAATCAGCTCTGCGTTTCCAAACTGTAACAATACAACGAGGTCTAGAGTATCTATTTCTGATCGGAGAAAAATCAAATTGAAGCAACTATAATTTCGTTATGATTTGTCACAAGTCCACAATATCCCTGGCCAAAATGTGAAATTTCATGCTATCAGATAAGCAAAAAATTAAGATGATGAAGTTAAAGTCGTTCATTGAGAAGAACTACATTACTAGTATCTCATTATTTTGCAATAACCAGTGACAAGAAAATTAAACAAATAAATGTGGAAAATCTTAGAATAATGATGCACCACATTCAAGATTCTAGCACTGGTAAAAGACAGGCTATAAACCCATCAAAATTCTACCATGTTTATTGAAGACCTAAAGTAGGAGGACGACGAGATAATTAGACCATAGACCCAAAAAAACTGATGAAACAAACGGCAAACACCGGCACTATATCTTATTAGCACTTCCATTAGAGATCTAGAGTGGTTATTGCCATTTGCTTCATAAGTTTTTTTAGATTGGAGTAAAAGTAAAAATGGCCCTTAGTGCATATTTGCTCTATTTTGATTTTCAGATTGAAGATTAGCTTATATTGGATCAATTATATAGAGCAGTTCGGTAAGGAAAAGAATGCTAATCGACTTTAATAACTTTTGCTTTTTCAAAGTTACAATTAATTGCTACTCCTATTCAATTAAGTACCCTTTCAAATTCATATGTATGTATCTTCATTTTTTTTTTTTTTTGTTTGACGATATATATATCCTTCATTTCACTCATCGAAATTTCGTTCCTACATTCAATTCTACCCCCTCCTCCCCTCACACACACACGGTTTCTCTCCCTCCCTTAAATGTGTGTTGTTAATTCTTCGAAATTACTACCTCCATCCCATTTCAGTTGTCGCTTTACGCTTACGCACGGCCATTAAGAAATCAATAAATAGGGTGTGTTTCACTACTAAAAAAACACAGTTCTCCCACCACCACTGTGCGATCGAAAATCGGTCTGTGCAGTTGTGCGACCGATTTTCGGTCGCACAAACCACGGAAAAAATAAAATCAAAACGTGGTCGAAGTGGCAACCGATTGTGAGACGCTGAAAAATTAAATTTTTTAGTCAAAGCTATGCGACCAAAAACGCATAGGCGGTCGCCTAAATCTGTATCAAAACGGGGCAGCAGCCCTTCCTCACCCATTTCAAAATTCTCAAATCCCCTCCAATCCCTAAAAACCGAACCCCCCCCCCCACCCCATAACCAACTATCCACCATTACATACCCCATATAACTTTAAATTACTACTCTATAATCTCCAACATAACATCTAACACAATCTACACCTACTAATTCAAGGTAAATTTCATTTTTTTAGTAATTTTTGTTATTTTTTAAAAAACTCAAATAATGACTTTTTAATTCACTTTTTTTTTTGTAGTTATTGGGTGGATAGCACATTGGTGAATCATAGTTACATGCGATTGGATCCCAAACAAAGTTGAGGTAATTTTTTTTTTTTTTGGTTTAATAATCCGAATTTATATATATTTTTTTAAATAATTCGGCCTATATGTTGTTTACATGTTAGTTGTTAGTTATAATTGGTTTATTCTATATAATGTGATGTCGAGTAAGTTGTTTTGGGTTGATGAACTTTAAATATAGGGTTGTGATGTTTGGGATTAATTATGGTAATTGTTGTGATTTGTTGGAATTGTTTGGTAGAGTTGTTTGCAATGTGTTGATGCCTTGTCATGGGTTGTGGTGTTTGGGATACTTGCTATGCATTTAAAGTTAGGATTTTGGTATTGTTGTTTGCACTCTTCATGTTTGGAACATTTTATGCCTAAACCGGATAAATTGTATGCGTTTTGTATTGCATTGCTAATAGTAATTAATATGGAATTCAAACGGACCACCGGATATTAAAAAAATGCTAGGATTATTAAAAATCGTACCTATTAGATTGTTCTCAATTTTGCAATTTTTGCGTAGATATGGACTTTAATGCACGTCGTTTGTGGATGGACAATAGACTTTTCCCCGGTCGGCGGGGGATAAGGCCTGTATTTGAAGAGGGTCTTCAGGAATTTGTTGCTTTAGCAAAAACAACCGAACCTTTTATAAGGCGTGGTACAATTAAGTGCCCCTGCATAAATTGCAAATGCTGCACCCTCCAAGATATAACGACCGTACAACTGCATCTGTTAGATAGGGGGTTTATGCCAGATTACTATATTTGGCGTTATCATGGAGAGCCGTGGGATTTGCAGGGGCACATTCAAATGCTTCAAAATATTCATGGCACTAGTAGTTCTCCGGTTTTGGAACCAGACCGTAATGATTATAGAATGGATGATATGGTTCATGATGCTTTTGGTATGTACCCGGATAATGATCCCATGCAGCCGGGTACATCACAGCCTAACACTGAGCACATTCCCAATGCCGAGGCAAGTGAATTCTATAAAATGTTGGAGGAAGCAAGTCGTCCATTCCATGAGGGCTCGGTACATTCCAAGTTGTCTGTTGCTGTCAGATTGCAAAGTATCAAATCAGATTATAGTATTTCTCAAGCTGCCATGGATTCCATCATAGGCCTTATGAATGAACTAAAGCCGACTAACATGGACTTACCAACTTCTTATTACTTCACTAAGAAATTGGTTTCCTCATTAGGCCTTACTTCTCATAAGATTCATTGTTGTGTTAATGGTTGCATGTTATATGATAAGGATGATGCAGAGCTCGTGCAATGTAGATTTTGTGAGGAGCCTCGATACAAGCCCGAGAAAAATCAAAAAAAGAAGCTGAAACCTGTTAAGTGGATGCATTACTTGCCGCTTATACCCAGGTTAAAGAGGTTGTATGCTTCGATGAGTTCTGCTCCTCACATGAGGTGGCATCATGAGCGGACCAAGCAGGCAGGTATTCTATCACACCCCTCAGATGGTGAGGCATGGAAACACTTTGATCAAGTGTATCCGTCATTTGCTAGCGAGCCGAGGAATGTAAGGTTGGGGCTGTGTTCCGATGGCTTCACCCCTTTTGATGTCTCGTCTACGCCATATTCTTGTTGGCCCATATTTGTCACACCATACAACCTGCCTCCCGGAATGTGCATGACCAGTCCATATCTTTTTTTGAATTGTATAATACCTGGTCCACATAACCCGAAAACTCGTATTGATGTATATTTGCAGCCTTTGATTGATGAATTGCAGACACTTTGGCATGAAGGAGTGGAAACCTATGATGTATCAATGAAACAGAACTTCCAAATGCATGCTTCTTTGATGTGGACTATAAATGACTTTCCAGCTTATGGGATGCTGTCTGGCTGGTCCACTGCAGGGAAGCTAGCGTGCTCATACTGTATGGAAGATACAAAGGCCTTCACATTGAAAAATAGAGGTAAAGTGACATGGTTTGACTGTTGCCGTAGATTCTTGCCAATGGACCACCCTTTTAGGAATAATACAAATGCATTCAGGAAGAATCAGGTTGATTATGAGGAGCCTCCTCGCAGGTTAACAGGGATAGAGATATGGAACAGGGTTAAGGACCTTCCTAAGGTAACTGAAAACTTGCAAACTAAAACACCTGGTTTTGGGGTCGAACATAATTGGACCAAGCAGAGCATTTTCTGGGAGTTGCCTTATTGGAAGGATAACCTTCTGCGCCATAATCTCGATCCAATGCATATTGAGAAGAACTTCTTCGAGGCAGTCGTTAATACTGTGATGGATGTCAAGGGTAAGACAAAAGACAACTGGAAGGCACGGTATGACATACAGGAACTTTGCAGGCGACCCGAGCTACATGCGGTCCGGGATGGCAACAACATTTCACTTCCAAAGGCTTGCTATACATTCGACGAAGATGAGAGAAGAATGATTTGCGAGTGGGTGAGTAACTTGAGGATGCCTGATGGATATGCATCTAACTTAGAAAGGTGTGTTGATATGACCGGCGGAAAACTCCATCACATGAAGAGCCACGACTGTCACATTTTCATGGAAAACTTGATCTCAATTGCATTCAATGGGTTGCCAGATAAAGTTTTGAAACCAATAATAGAGACAAGCCTATTTTTTAAAGTGCTTTGCAGCAAGACTTTGAAGGAAGAGAGTTTGAACTTGTTGGAACAGAACTTTCCTGTTGTGTTGTCTAAGCTGTCAAAGATCTTTCCACCCGGCTTCTTTAATGTGATGGAGCATCTACCGGTTCACCTCGCTGAAGAGGCTCGGCTAGGAGGCCCGATGCACTGCAGATGGATGTACCCTTTCGAGAGGTAAGCTTCCATATCTTATTCAATTACTTTATATTTTACGCAACATAATTCTACTAACAGATTACTTTTTGTAGAATTATTGGTAAGTGTAAGCGGGATGTGAAAAACAGAGGCCAAATCGAGGGGTCGATATGCGAGGCATATTTGTCTAGAGAAACTTCACATTTTTGCTCATACTACTTCGACAAGGATGTTCCATGTATGCTCACAAGGCCGGATCGGCATGATGTGGGAAGGGAAGTACATTATCATCCAGAAAATACCAGTTCACTGAAACAGACAGGAAAGCAGCTACAACACATGTGTTGTTGAACTGTCCCGAAGTCACGCCTTATTACAAGTATGTTTTATTTTAATGGTACCCACTAAATTGTGACTAACATAAGTATTCTTTCTAATGTAAATTTCTTCGTTGCATAACGCAGTCACTTTGTTGCTGAATTTGGTCCAAATGCAGTCAGTGATCATTTTACAAATTGGTTTACCTCATTTGTAAGTGTTATGGAAACTCATATATTTTTCCATTGATTTAAAAACCTTACTACCGTTCTGACTAATTTACACTAATCCATCTAATTTTAATATAGGTAAACAATCCGGTGAATGGCATCAATTTTGATTTTTTGCGACATATATGTCATGGCCCATATTACGAGTATAAAAAGATGAATACATACTTCGTAAATGGGTACAAGTTTCATACACACAGCTGGTTAGAGGGTAAAAAAACCTACAACAGCGGTGTGTCCGTGAGTGCTGGAACTAGTGACCAGGGGGCCGACTCTGAGTTCTACGGAGTGATTGAGGAGATCTTAGAGGTTGAGTATAGAGTTGGATGGCCTCATAAAAGATTGGTTCTCTTCAAGTGCAAGTGGTTTGATCCAGGTAGCAGGGGTACGCGGGTGGATTCGAGTTCAAAGCTAGTTGAGGTTAATCACAGAAGGTCATATGAAAACTATGATCCTTTCATCACACAAAATGTAAAACAAGTGTGGTTTGTTCCTTACCCTCGGACGAAGAACGCATCAAAAGCAAAGGCCAAATCCAAGTGGTGGGCGGTTCTTAAGGGAAAACCGGTGGGATTAATTGAAGTAGCTGATAGGTTAGATGTTGCATACCAGAATGAGGTCTCAACTGTTCCACTGATAGCGGATATTGAACTTGCAGACAATTTGCGACATATTGATGGGACGTATGACCCGGTGGCTGCATCTGAATTTAGTCGTGCAAAAAACCCGGCTACTTTTGGAGAAGGAGCTTCAAGGGCATACGAGGATGATGAAAACATAGATAGTGACGAGCCATCCGAGGATGAAATTGCTAGTGACTATTAATCGGATGATGAAGTTGATTGAACCTATTTATACTTTGTAGTTTAGTATTAATTACCTACTGTAATGTACATATGAACATAATATGATTTATGTATTCTCATTTTCTGATTGTGATGTGCTTACTTAGTTGATAAATTTATTTATTCTCAGCACTTTAGAGAAAGAAAAGCAAATATGGGTCGATACTGTTGGAGGGGTTAAGAAGGGGTCTGCTTATGGTCTTGGATCGCTATTTGCTTCGGATAAGCATAATGCTCGCTTTTTGGGCACTTCAGCTACTTCTTCTCCGTCGAGCTCCGTTGATCCTGCTGAAATGGCTCAAATGAGAGAGAAGATCGAACAGATGGCGAGAGTAAATCAAGAAATGCAAGACATGATCAAAAAGCTCCTTGCCAAAAAGGAGAAGAAAAAATCGAGAAGAAAGCATAAGAGCAGGCATCGACGCAACTCCTCTTCCTCTTCCGAGTCCGGGTCTAGCTCTGCCTCGACCGAGTAGTCTTTTCTGAAAGTGGATAACTGTCTGTTAAGCTTTATTGTTAACAATTTCAGGATATAACTAATGTTGTTGGATGTTTTTAAAATGTTAGGTTTTATTGCGTTGTGTTTGAATTACTGTTTTTATTGTCTTCGAAATGCAGTTTTCTGTTGATTCCATCTGGTTTTTGCTGTTGCTACTGCCTCAAAACAGGTTTTTTATTGCAGGTTTTTTCCAGTTTGGCGACCGACTGTCAGTCGCCAAATCAGTCGCACACAATATTTTTTTTTACGACCAAGTCAGCGACCGAATATCGGTCGCATAGCGGTCACAGGTAATTCCCACACCTCAGACCAAGTATGCGACCGATTGTCGGTCGCATATGCTATGCGACCGATTTTCAGTCGCCTAAACGGTCAATGTTTCTATCCTATTATGCGACTGAAATTCGGTCGCATAGGGGTCGAAGTTTCGACCAAGTTTCGGTCGCAGGGCTTTTTGTTACCATTAATTCTCTGACCAACCGTATCGGTCGCCGATCGGTCGACTTGGCGACCGATTGGGTGGTCGGAGATCTCTGTTTTTTTAGTAGTGTCTTTTACTATTTCACCCCTAATAAATGAAACTGGATTGACTTGTCTAGGAAATACTCCTTTATTAAATATGGGCATAGTTGGAAAGAATTGGTAAAAAATGTCTTGAAATGCTAAAGCGACAACTAATTTGGGACAAATGAAACTTGCTAAAGCGACAACTAAAATGGGACGGAGGGAGTATTTTGGTTTTCTCATCATTGCATATGTACCAAAAGCTAGCTAGTATCACAGTAAATACGATTAACCAAAATCTTTGAAACTTGGCCATCACAGCTTTAAATGCACTTCCTGAATATCTAAACGTTATTTTTATATGAGAATTAATTATTATATCCATGCTAATTACGTTAGAAAGTTAGTCAAGTGGAAAATCAAGTAACTCAAGTGATAGAAGATTTGATATGGAAGATTTGTTAGTTTCCGTAACTGTTTTCTCAACTTAGGGTAGTACAAGGGACTTCAATGAATTTGCAAAATGTTACTATATTTAATAAAATTTAGTTATTATTGCTGCTCTTCAAATTCATTTAGAAGTTAGAACATCTAGTTTATGATTTTGAATGCTAATTACTTTCTTTATATACCTTGCGCTTTTTAACATAAGTTGACGGAAAAGAATGAGAAGAAAAAAAAATAATAATAAAACTAACTGCTGTTAACACCATTTTAAGACTTGCAACCAATTAGCCAACACAACTTACTACATATTCCTCATGTATATGATCCAGACCATCTCCATCAACCAAGCGCATATAAAGTTGGAGTTAGATAACATTCCATACTCTTAACATCGGACATAAGTTAATCCAAATTTTATAACCACAATTCACCATGCATGTCTCCAAAAATTTGAAGTCCAACTCATCCAACTTTATAATCCTAGGAAATTAAAAAAAAAAAAAAAATAGTGTTACAGAACCCTAAGCCACAACTGTATCACTTCAAACTCCAAAAACTTAATACTTTTTTAAAAGACGATAACATGTGAAGGCGACAGTATAAGCTCTTGAAGAAATGATCAGCTGATATGTTGATACTTTATCCTGGTCATTACTCGGATTTTGTTTGTGTTGGTAACTTCTTACAGTTTGATCCAGGTGGTGTGAACTTCTTATTCATTGGGGTTCTTTTTGTTAAAAATAGTCTTTAGTTAGAGCATAAAATTGTTTAATTTCTTGTCTCTATCACAAAACTCAAAATGCCTTCATTAGAATACTTAAGGGAAAACGACCAAAATTGGGTATGTTTTCCTATTCAATTGCTACATCGCTATAAGTCTAAATTGAAACTCCAGGAAAGCATCAACATTAAGATTTTTTAATGCTTCTACATAATTTGAAAACTGGAAGTATGAAGCGAAATAATTAGCGTTACAAAAGTTGTAGTGTGCTACTTACCCTAGCATGATTTGAGAAGTTATTACCAGTTGATTTTTTTTTTCTCCTGTTAGTTTATTGTAAAGGATTGAGAGTAAAATGACATTCAACCTAACAAAAAGGACAATAACAATTGCTTTTGGAGATCCTATATATCGACATAGGTTGTATTACCTATAGTCAAAATATAAGATTATGATATTGCTAATCAACAATCAACTACATAAGGTAAAAGAAGAAAAAGAACTAAAGAAGCAAAAATATGAACGCTAAAATTGTAAACATCTGAATGACAAAATAGAGAAGTAAGAGGATATATAAAGCATTCAATTGTTGATGTAACTGACATGTTACATGTTTTATTGCTCCCAAAATAATGAGGAAAGGAATTAATGAGAGAAATTTTAGGAAGAGATAAATATGATATCTCTAATTTTCTACAAATTTTTAAGAGGAAAGATAAAGAAAAAGGCTTTAAAAAGGAGAGAATAGATAGATACTCAGGAATCCTTGTATTTGAGAGCGCCACCGGCCGCCCCTTGCCCGTGAATTTTTTCCTCCTTTATAGAAATGCCGTAATGTGCTCAAGCAGGCAGGTCTTGGATGTCCTGCTTATGACCTGCTGCTTGGGGCAGTTTTGTAATTTCACTGGTTAAATGAGAATCTCTGTCGATACTTAAGTTTTTCCTGTTATCTGATTGGTCCATCTTGACTAATCTTGTATTCTTATCAGTAATTATGTCTCTTCTGGGCTATTTTGCCCTTTTTTGCACAAACAGACTACCTCAAATCTTGAAGCCTTTTGAACCTGAATCTCTCACACTTGCTCTCCAAAAAACTAGCAGAACCCTGAACAATACATGGCCACTAAAAATCAATAAGAAACAGCAAAAAATGGACACCCAAAATCGCCAACGGCATGCACCACAAAAATGAAAAGAGACCCAGTTGTATAAGAACGAATTGATGGAGGAGAACAGAAGTTGCGCAGAGGGGCAAAGAAGAAGAACAAGAGACGACTTTGTGGATGAATGAGTCCGACGACATTTCAAGTATAATTTTACGGCCTTCAGTAGTTTTTTTAGGGCAAAAAGGTTTAAATACAAAACGAGGATGTCAAAATGAGCACAATGGTGTAACTGGTTTGTTGGAGGGAGGACAATAATGGTGGCCGGCGGTGTTTTTCGGCAACTGAAAATTTGGCGCATTACAGAGCTTAGAATGAAGAACCAAGGAGGAGAAAGACAGCTTCAATGTTTACTTCGTTACAAACAAGAAGAAATATTCTCTCCGTCCCAATTTATGTGGTACTTTTCGCTTTTCGAGAGTCAATTTGACTAAACTTTGAAGCTAAATTGGATTAGATTAACTCAATATTTTAACATTAAAATTTATATTTTTGAAAACTACTTGAAACGTACTTTAAGTTACAACTTTTCTCATATTATTTTGGTGAAAAAATATATCTTGAAATGTTGGTCAATGTTCATGCAGTTTGAATCTCGAAAAGCGAAAAGTGTCACATAAATTGGGACAGAGGGAGTAGTTCGATAAACAGCAACAACATGACGCGTCTTAAGATTTGTGCGTTAAAAGGTACAATGGGTCACAGCTCGGGACTTCTGGAAGCGTTTATTGTGCACAGCTTTAACTTTATTAGTGTCCAATGGGGTAAAATTGTCTTTTATTATACTGTTTCTTTATTATCAATTAGAATAAGTTGTTTTTACAAAGTATTGTTAGGAATATGCCACGTGTTTCACATGCACTAAGTGTAAATACATCAATTTTATTTTATAGAAATATAAAAATACTAAAATAAGATAGTAGAGTAGTAAATTATTCTGGATTCATGTACGGAAGCGAAGAGGAGTACCAAAAAATACAATGTTGTCTAAAAATTTAATACTCCCCGTCACAATTTATGTGGCGGTGTTTGACTTGACACGAAATTTAAAATATAGAAGTTGACTTTGAAAATGTTCAAATTTACCCTTGAAAAAATAAGAAAGAAAATATTAGAGTAATCAAAAGGTTGTTGGTGACATTTAAAGTAAGTATGGCCTAATAGGGGTAAAATAAACATAATACATTAAATAATTGACAAATAAAGAAGTGTGAAATTCTTTTAGGGACAGATCAAAAAAAAAAAAAAATGTGACACATAAATTGGGACATAGATAATATGTAATGGCGTCTCTTGAAGGAGCTTATAGTTGTGCGTTAAGTTTCATTCTTGAAATAATATTGAGCTTATAGTTATGCGTTGATTTTCATTGCTTGAAATAATAATATTTAAAGATAAAAAAATCAATTAGTTCAATCTAACTCAAATAAAAGTGAAACACTTTATATTTCACTTGATATTGTCAAGTAGTTAACCACCAAGATACACTTTGTTTGTCCTATTTTATTTGATATAATTCGGATTAGATATTCATATTTTTGAATTCAAACTGAAACATTTTTATCTTTCTATAATAAATATATTAGAAAAATCCATATGTTTGACTCTTTGCATCAAATCAGGTCAATTCAACTATTTGAGTTACGGAATTGATTCATGAATATCAATGTAATGTAAAATCTTAAAATAATTCTACGTGGTTGTGCAATGGAACTTGTTTCAAAGAAAAGAACTTTGAAAATTCAAGGTACCTGTTGACACTTAATTTTGTCCCGGATTTTAATTAATATCTAAATTATTTAAATAAAAATCATGTTATTAAAATAAATTTTTTAATTAATTAAATCCCTTAATGTGAATTAATGAGATTTTGGAAGAAAAGGCCAAATCGCATTGTTTACCCTAAAGCCCGTTTATTCATGTAATAATGGCGTTTAATTAAAAAAGAAAGGAATAAAATCGTTCTTGAAATTAAATTATGGCTTATTTCCGCAAAGCCCATATAACACCTATACAACCAACTATTCAATCATCTTCACTATATCTAAAACCCTACACCCATTTGACAGAGACCAGCCGCGGCACCCCACTATTCCACACTTCATCTCCCTTACACCCCTCCTCCTAATCGTTCTAACTCTCCCTCTTATTACCACACACAGACCCACATACATGATACATACGCCATTAACCCAGCAGCCACTACTGCCTGAAAACAATCATAATCGGAAAACCCCCATGGCTCAGTTTCTCCCTCGTCTCCTATGGACTATTGTTGAAACTTGAAACGGAATAAAGGAGTCGGAGTAGAAGCGATGCCACCAGGCAAACTGGTGTTGCTCCTCATTCTCTCAATTTCGTTGTCGTATTCCGTTCATTTGCACTGTCATTTTAAGGATTTCTCTCACTGATTGTTCCAAATTTATTTGAACCGTTGTTCATATTTTGCTCGCCATTGGTTTATTTGTTATCATTACTCGGCGTAGTTCGCTGGTTCCTCTGGTTTTGCCCCGTCGCCGGTGACATATTCCTCTGCTTCCAATTTGGTCTGTTGTTGAAGAGAAAGGAATGGGATCCGAGGTGGAGTCGCAGCGGCGCCTCTGTTAAACCCAGTTGGCTGTCGCTCCTCCACCTCAGATTATTGGTTGTGTACTACGCTGTTTACTTGCCGCTGCCTACGTTCACTGAGATTTTTAGCCAGGCTTTTGACCGGCAATGTTAACTGCTGCATTTCTCATCTTGAAATCTGATTTTACTTTGGCGTGATTGGGTCTCTGTGCGAAATTGATATTTGTGGTCTCTGACTTTACTGTTGTTTTTGGTTGTAGCGTGGATTTGGCCGGTAATTTTTCCGGTGGAGTTAACTTTGACAGGCGACCTTGTTTGGTTTTAGTTCGTTCTGTTGCTTTAACAAGTTCTGAGTTGTTGTTATGTTTGACCGGTTGACCCGTTCAGTTTGTGGGATTATTTTTTTGACCCGTTTACCTATGCTGGATAACTGATGGGTTTTGGTTTTGGAATGGGTATACCATGATTGGAAAGGCTAAGCCTATGAAAATGTGCATTTTTAGGCTTATACAATGAATTGACGGATGTATACGGACTGATATTGAACAAATACTACACTAATGGCCGATGAAAAATACATATACACGTATTGAGGCCTCGGGATCGATTTGAACATGATACTACACTTGAATCGTCCCGTCCCCATGTCCCTAAAGCAAAAGGCGATGATGAATGCACTTTAATGCAAAGCAAGTTGAATAGAGTAGTGGATTTGGTACTTGGCGTGGCAACCGCCCCGGGCTCCGTGTTTGCAGCCGTATCAATATCCCGAGCCTCTATTCGACGCGCCATACAAACCTAAGCCTAAATTTTACAAAAACAATCCCCTTTTTATTATTATTATTATTATTATTATTATTATTATTATTATTATTTTATTACTACTATTATATATATTATATATTATATATTATTATTATTATTATTATTATTACTTTATTACTTTATTATTGTTATTTTATTTCATTAATTATTATACCTTATTATTGTACTAATCCAATATTACTTGTTTGTTTTGCGAGGTACATTTTGGTACGAATAATTTATGGACGAGTTTGGCTAACTCACGAATGAGAATAATCCATTGCATTGAAGGCATTTGGGGATTGAATTTGGACCCGAGCATTCAGAAATAAGACTTAGAAATTTTAGACAATCGAAGGCTCCCGCGAGTTGATCATTTTCTCGGGTTTTATCTTTAACTTTGCATTACTTTCCTTAGAAATATTTATTTAAATAAAATGCATAAAATATTTATTTATCAATAATATTTGATTGCTTGGTATGTCGCTTTACTTTATGTTTATTGCCTTTTATTGTGAAGTCGTTATTTAATTTATTGCAAATTGGGGCCGTCTTAGCAAATGCGTGCAAGTAAAAGAATATTTTGCAAAAGCTTTTATTCGATTAATTATATTATTACTATTTTTTAAATAATTCTTTTGAAAGAAAAGCACACTTGTAAATATTTGGAAACCTGTCGGATTAACCGTATTTTACGGAATTTCGGAAGTGCCTTAAAAACCTTCTTCCGAAATTAATAAAACCTCTTACCTTTAGAATCTCTTAAAGAAAGACCGTCTTTTATAAAAATGGAGTTTTTGCACGCATTTGTTAATTTGGTTCCCTTTTTCCTTAAATTGGGTGGCGACTCCAAAAACTCCAAAAGAGTTAGCCCATCCTGTCGATATTCCGGAATTTATCCTTTTCGGGGTAATTTTTGGGGTTCAACAGTACCCATGAAATAAAATAGAGGTCAGTGTTACAGATTGGGGTAGTGTTACAATATAGTTGAAAAAGAATAAAAAATAAGAAAGCTTGATCTGAAATAAAAGGAGGCCAGTATTACAAATTAAGGTAAACTTGGAGGAAAGTTTGTAAAGTCTAAAATGAAGAAGAACAAGAAAAAGAATGTAGAGGAATCCGGGAAAAGTGCATGAGATGCTACTTTTGCCAGTGGTCTTTTATTTGAGGCCTTTTTTTTAATTGATTTTGTATGAAAGTCCACTTTTTGCAACTTCAATTTTTGTGGGTTGAACTTCACACAAGTTCAGCCCATAAGGGTTGAAGTTCAACTTCATCCCATAAGGATTGAAGTTTATGCATCTATGCCTAAAGTTCGGCCTTTACGGATTGAAGTTGAACTTCATGCCTAAGTCATGAAGTTCAACTCACAAGGTTTGAACTTCAACCCACAAAGATTAAAGTTTCAAAAAGTGCCCTCTCATGTAAAACCAATAAAAAAAAGTGGCTTCAAACTTATTCTAACATTGGTATTTTTATTGAACTTTGTAACCTTTTGATTGTGAGAGTAATATTTTATTTAGTAAGTTATATGTATCAAATTGAAAATACGCTTAGCTATTAATGTAATATATTAGTGAAAGTCAAAAACAAAGAATGTGCCATCATAAACTGACATTAATTAAGTTTAAATATGAAGTGTAATGTTATGGACACTTTTGGACTCGTCAGTTTTGATCGTTACAAAAGGCCATTAAGGAACTTCTACTTGCGAGGGTCAAAACTATAATACCAGTATCGGATCCGTTTATTTCCCAGTAAAAAATTTAACAAAATACACATCACAGAATATTGGGTCCGTGCTAGCACGGGCTCCTCCTTCCCTAATAGAAAAAAAAAAAAACCTTTTTATATGCCCAGAATTATTGATATATATAAATAGATATGTTCCTTGCTGCAACATGCATATAGTTGCTATTTTTTTCCCTTCGTCTTGAGGTTTCATTAAAAAAGTACAGTTGGATTTTAGACTTTAGTCTAGTTATTTTTCCTTAGTTTTCATTTATGTGTAGTATTAACACCTGTTTGGCCAAGCTTCTCAGAAGCCAAAAGTATTTTTTTTCAAAAAAAAAGTATTTTGAAGAATTTTGAGTTGTTTGGCCAAAAGAAAAAAGTACTTTTGAGAAGAAGCAGAAGTATTTTCTCTACTATTGGGGAGAAACTACAAATTTCTGCTTCTGGACAAAAATATCTATTTACCATACGATATTTAATTTTTTTTACCAATATATTATATAAATAAAACTTTATTTTCTGCTTCCCTCTTTTGGTTTAACCTTATTTCGATTGATTAAAAATCATAGTATATACATATATTTTTATATTTTATATTTTATATTTAAACTAAATGAAAATAAAATATTACATTAAATTTTTTATTGAAAAAACGTTTAAATCTTTGATAATTAGTAATACACTTTTTCGTAATTTGATACTCAAAAGTACATTTTGTAAAGTTTATCCAAACACAAACGTTTTAGAAAAGTACTTTTCAAATGAGTTGGTCAAATACAAACTGCTTATTTTTCAAAAGTACTTATCTGAAAAGTACTTCTTCTGATAAAAGTACTTTTCAAAATAAGTAATTTTTTGCAGCTTGACCAAACAGGCTATAAGAACCTCAAAAATCACCTCGTAAAACTCTTTTAATGACAATTTATTCATTGATAAATTTGTATTGAAGTTGATATGAGACACGGAAGAGCGGGAGAGAAGAAGTGGCGATTCAGTTGGAAAATGAAATATTTTCTCTCCTTTAGTTTCTAGAACCGACTTGGTTCTATTTATATTGTGTACAATGGGTCGGGTAATAATAAAATCCGGACATGGGTCGGGTCCCCAATCTAGGATAAATTGTATAATACAAGTAAAATGCGATACATATGTGCAAACTAATATGTACACTATAACTATGATCAGCCCATTACAACCCAAGTACTTAGTCTGGATCACTATCAGATTTATATATAACACTCCCCCTCATGCTGGAGGGTGGTGTCACCCCAAGCTTGGACAGTAGACGATAATGTGGAACACCTGGCAAAGCTTTAGTCATAATATCAGCCAATTGTTCAACAGAACAAACATGAGAAAGTGAAATCAGTCAAGAAAATAACATATCGCGCACAAAATGGCAATCAATTTCAATGTGTTTTGTGCGCTCGTGAAAGACATGATTATTAGAAATGTGAAGCGTAGCTTGGCTGACACAAAATATAGGCACTGGCGAGGTGAAAGACAAGCCCATGTCTTCCAGTAAAGGGACCAGCCATAGTATTTCAGCAACCACCTTTCGTATAGCCCTGTTCAGCCTTAGTAGAAGAGAGAGAGACCGTGAGTTGCTTCTTTGACTTCCATGAAATAGGGGAACCTCCCAGAAGTATATAAAAACCAATAATGGATCTTCTAGTAAAAGGGCAGGCTGCCCAATCAGAATCAAAGTAAGCCTTTATAGCAAAATCAGAGGAGGATGATAAAAGAATGCCCTAAGCTGGATTATTCAGTAGATACCTCAAGACCTAAAGTCCAGCAAGCATGTGAGGGACCCTTGGAGCCACAAAAAATTAGCTCAAATTTTGGACTGAATAAGTAATGTCCGGCCTAGTATGCTTAAGGAAATTCAACTTGCCAGTGAGTTAGGCAGGAGGTCACTCTAGGGAGGTGACAATTTAATGCTAGGATCCAGAGGTGTAGCAACAGGTTTCAGGTCTTGACAAAGGAACACAGAGAGTAAGTCCCTGGTGTACTTATATTGATTCATGATATATCATTGGGGAACTTTTGTTACAACTTCATGGCCAAAAAAATAGTGCACATGCACAAGGTCTTTAATTTTGAATTGATTGTCAGGAAATGACTTCAAAGAACATCTCCTCATTATTATTACCTTCCAGGAGTATGTCATCTACATAAACTGCTAGGAGGACAATAGATTAGCTTGTAGTTTTAGAAAACAGTAAATAGTCAATTTTGCTAGGCATATAACCCATGGAAATGAAAGATTGAGAGAGCTCGGCAAAATATTGTCGGGAAGCTTATTTAAGCCCATAAAGAGACTTTCTAAATTTGCAGGCAAGAGGAGGTGTAGAAGAAGAAGTTGAAACAGTCAGCCCCAAAGGAATTCTCATATACACTTCTTTATTAAGATCACCATGGAGGAAGGCATTGTCGACATCCATTTGGTGCACAACCCAATTGTTCTTCACAGCTATAGTGAGAAGGCATTTCATTGTGGTAAGCTTAACCACATGACTGAAGGTTTCTGAATAATCTATGCCCTCCCTTTGAGAATCAACTCGGATAACTAGCCTAGCCTTGAATCTTTCAACTGACCCATCAGATTTCTTCTTGATTTTATAAACCCACATACATGGAATGGCCTTCTTGCCATGTGGGAGGGGGACAATGTCCTATGTGTGATTTGCATCAAGAGCATGAAATTCTTGTAATATAGTTTGTTTCCAAGCAGGATGATGTGCACCCTAGTGGTAAAATTGTGGTTCATGCAGTGACATCTCAGGAGAAAAATTCTTGGAAGGAGGAGGAAAGGATGGATATGAGGTAATTGAGGGGACTGAGTAACAAACAAAATCTCTAATGTGTGAGAGTTATTTGGAAGGTATGGTAGAATGCCTAGTAGGCATAAGTTGAGCAGATGAATGGACAGGTGCAGGAGTAGGGTGACAAACAGCAGGAACAGGTTGTGGTGAAGAAGGATTGTTAGGAAAATGAAAGGGTATGGGTGAAGCAGGGCTGGGAATAACTAGCACATTAATAAACTCAGTAGGATGAGTGGGAAAAGTAGAGGTAGAATCTGATGGAGAGTGGTAGGGGAAAACATGTTCATGAAAAATGACATCCAAGGAAAAAAGAATAGACTTAGGTGTCCAAGTTCAGGAGTTTGTAACCTTTCTTGCCTAGAGGATATCCTAGAAACACACAATTAAATACTTTAGATTGAAATTTGTCCCTTTGAACTTTAGAAAAGTAGCAAAACAGAGACAACCAAATGTTTTAAGATGATCATAAGTGGGAGGCACTTTGTGTAACCTTTCATAAGGGGAAACATTGCCCAAAACTAAAGAGTGGAGTCTGTTTATAATGTAAGTATTTGTAAGGACACAATCTCCATAATACTTAATGGGGAGTTTGGACTAAAATAAAAGAGCTCCAGAAACTTTCAGAAGGTGTTTGTGCCTCCTTTCCACCACACCATTCTGTTGTGGTGTGTGACGAATGGAAGTCTGATGAAGAATACCAGCTTCAACAAAATAGGAAGAAGCTGAATTACTATAGCCCAGTTCAAATACATTATCAGATCTGATGGCAAGGAATGAGGTGTGAAAAAGAGCCTTGACCATTTGAACAAAAGCCTTAATGACTGTGAATGCATTATTTTTGCATGAGAGTAAATGAGTGCATATCACCCTAGTGTAGTCATCTACAATGGTTAAGAAATAACTAAAACCATTGTATGTCTTAGTGTGATATGTACCCCAAAGATCTACATGCACCAATTGAAAAGGTTCTTTAGTGTGGATGGCACTATTCTGGAAAGCTAGTCTTTGTTGTCTTGTCATTGGCAGATTGAACACACAAAGGATTATTTAGCAGACAACTGTGAGGAAATAAAAGGTATTGATCTCATTTTATGAAATGGCACATGGCTCATTCTTTGATGCCAGAAAAGATCAGTTTTATTTATAGAACATGCAGAATTACAAGCAGTAGTGCAAGCATTATAAGAACAACTAGAGGCATCATTAGAAACAGAATTAACATGGTTATTTACAGAGGGTGGATCACCAAGAGACTTTGATTCAATGATATAGAGACATTGGAGGCTTTACCAATTGCTATTGGCTTCCTCAAAGAATGGCCATGTAAGCAACAAGTTTCTGCTGTACAAATGGCCTGACATAATTGGGGTAATAAAATAAGGTTGTACTGGAAAGAATGAACTAAAAAGACATTAGTTAATGTAATGTCATCAGACAGTGTGATAGAACCAACAGAAGTTACTTTGACTTTGTAACCATTAGGTCATGTGATGAGATAAGGATAGGGCAGAGTTTTAATATCATATAAAAGGGTGTTGTGAGGAGTCATATGGTTAGTGACTCCAGAGTCCAAGATCCAAGAATGCAACTGAGATTGAGAAGCACAACAGATACCAGCAGAATTAACAATCAGGTTACAAGAAATACCTGCATAGCTTGTGGAAGAATCCTGAGCGCAGACATGATTGGAGTAATGCACATTATTATTGGGTGCATCAGTAGATGAAACATGGTGACATTGCAAAAGATTCATCCAGTGGTCATATTTCTCTTGGGTGAATCCATGAGAAGAATCATGTTGACTTTGAGAAGAGCCTGGACCAGGATCATCATCTTGAACACAACCAACAACTTTCTTCTTGAGCTTATTGCAGTCCTCAATCAAGTGTCCAAGCTTTTTACAGTATCTGCACCGAATGTCTTGTTTTTTGTTCCTGTTGTTATAGTTGTTTCTCGGTGCATAATAGTTATTCTTGCTTGGGTTTCTGGATCCATTGTGTCTTGGTGCAGAGTAGTTAGAAGGCCTCTGATTGTAACAACTAGGATTGATATTAGAAAATTTTGATCTATGAGGATAGTACCCAATTTGAGAAGTGTTTGGTTGGGACTTAACAGAGAAGGAGGCAGATTCTGACATGAAGGATGGAGTTGATGACTTGACTTCCCTCTGACTTTCATCATGAAGCAGCATAGAATAAGCTTCGCTGAGGGAAGGAACTGGAATCATCATGATTATGTTGCTCTTTACATTTGAGTAGGAATCATTTAAACCTGTGGGGAATTGGATTAACTTCTGTCCCTCACTAGTTTGATCACCTTCTCCACTTGTACATATGGGAGCAAAAGATGCAGACTTAAGTTCATCCCATAATTTTCTCAACTTCGTGTTGTAGGTAGCAATATCAGAGGAACCCTGAGATACAAAAGCTATTTCTCTTTGGATTTGGTAGTATCTGCTAGCATTTGTCTGACCATACCTTTCTTCTAAATCTAACCAGATCTCCCTAGTTGTCTCTAGGTGCCAAACACTATCAGCTAGGTCTTTAGACATTACTCCAGCACATTGCACCTTACCCAGTGTTCATACAGATTGGACTCAGGATCTAGTTTAGTTATTTTCCAATTGATCATTCCAGATTTGTTCTTAGCAGACAAAGATACTAGCACACTTCTCTTCCAGGAAGTATAACCAAACTCCAGAGAAAGTGGTATGCACTAGATTGTAACCAGGGCTCTCAGAGGGATATAGATACAAAGGATGTGAGGGATCTAAGCTAGTATAGGTTTCCACTACTCTTGTACTAGTAGAAGCAACATTTTGAAAATTATTATTATTATTGTTTCCAGTCATGATTTTCAAGGAATGTAGGACAAAAATTCACAATTGAGAAATCAGGGTTTCAAAACTTAGGGTTTCAGCAGCAATAAAAAATCCCAATCGAAAAACTAGGGTATCGAAACTTAAGGTTTCAACATCAGTCAGTAAAAATCAATTAACACCAGAACAGATACAAATTAACCGGTGTAACAATCTACAAATTGGAGAAGTTTACCGAAAATATCTTCAAATAGGGCTTTAGAGATCACAAAAATTCACAATTGAGGAGATCGAATGCTCACCGGACTATGAGAAGTCACCAAAAAAGGGGATAACATCTACCATAGAATACCTAAAGACCTCTGCAAAAGTCCGTCAACTTGCCATCGCCAGAAATTTTAGAGTCACCAAAACGTAAAAATAAATCGGCAGAACGAAAGTTCTCATTGAGAGCTACTCGGATATTTATTTTGATACAATATTAAGATGTAGATTCATTGATAAATTTGTACTGAAGTTGATATGAGACATAGAAGAACGGGAGAGAAGAAATGGCGATTCAGTTGGAAAATGAAATGTTTTATGTCTCCTCTAGTTTCTAGAAACAACTTGGTTATATTTATATTGTGTACAATGGGTCGGGTAATAATAAAAATCCGGATAGGGATCGGGTCCCAATCTAGGCTAAATTGTATAATACAAGTAAAATGTGATACATATCAGCAAACTAATCTATACACTCTAACTATGATCAGCCCATTACATCCCAAGTACTTAGTTTGGGTCACTATCATATTTATGTCTAACACTCTTTGTCTTCATTTTGTTTCTCCAATGTCTCCATTTACATCCCTATTAGTAACTATTGACCTTACATTATTCCTATTTTTCTCATTCATTTTGCTAATTAATCATTTTGCACTGTAAAGGTAGTGAAATTTGACCCTCCGTAACTCCACATTAATTCAACACCATAATTCTGTTATTAATGATTTTTTAAAACAACATACCCCGTGTTGTCCCACAAGTAAGGTCTGGGGAGGGTGAGATATACGCAGACCTTACTCCAACAAGGTGGAGAGGCTGTTTCCGATAAATCCTCGGCTAGAAAATATTTTGAAAACAAACAAGGTAAGAAACACTACTATAGCTCAAATACTCATATAAAAACTACAACAACCAAAGCAAATAGAAGATATCAACAACATTAAATACACACAACAAGATAAAACTACTATGTATATAAGAAAAATAAAGCTAATATGACTACAATCTTTCG
This sequence comes from Petunia x hybrida, assembly GCA_037355625.1. NCBI lineage: Eukaryota > Viridiplantae > Streptophyta > Magnoliopsida > Solanales > Solanaceae > Petunia > Petunia x hybrida. Next base: position 1,017,153 of record JBBBVM010000317.1, on the reverse strand, counting down.
CCTACTACCTAGCCTTCTACCCTAATCCTAGACCTCCAGAATTTCCTATCAAGGGCTATATCCTTAGTGATCTGGAGATGAGTCATGTCATGTCATGTCGAATCACCTCGCCCCAATTTTTTTTTCGAGTAGACCCAGCACTGCCAACCTCTAGCACCTCCTCACTGGAGCATCTGTGCCTTTTTTTTTTCACATGATCGTACCATCGCAGCCTCGGTTCTCGCATCTTGTCTACTACCGTTGTCACTCTCACCTTGTCACGGATGTCCTTAATTCTCATTTTATCCATCCTCGTATTCCCACACATCCATCTAAGCATCCTCATCTCTGCTACACTCAATATCTGAATGTGTGTGGTCTTGACTGACCAACACTCTGCTCCATACAGCATAGCTGGTCTAACTACCGCTTTACAAAACTTACCTTTGAGTATAGGTGCCATTTTCTTATCACATAGGACATCAGACGCGAGTCTTCACTTCATTATAGCTCCAAATATATTTCATGTCCATAACCTCCAAAAATTGACTGCTATGGTATTTCTCTATTTATCCTCTATATAATGATCAAATCTGTTGAGCAAATAGAAACTCATGAGGCACAATTTATACTACACAATGTGTGCATTTTGCAAATCAGAAAAAATTGCTCGAGTTTTTTTTTTTTTTTTTTTGGTAAATAAAGATTTTATTACCGTGGAACTTGTTCAGACATATACATCAGTACCTCTAGAGCTGGACATCAAGTCGCAGCTTCTAGTATCACCTATGCTATGTTATCTCCTAATGCCTATTTACCTCTTTGAGCTATGGGTAGTAGTTCATACTATTCAGTTTTTGAGCCACACCATTACATCTAGTACATCTGACATGGATGTTTTGAATAATCAATCTAACTATCTCTTCTGTGCTCCTTCTTTTTCCCTGAAATGCTCTCTGATTTCTCTCTTACCACAGATGGTAAGTGCTTACAGCTAGCACCATGTGATACACTCCTGATCGTGCACTCTTTCCTTTTGCCACTGCTCAGCCCATGATAGTTCTCTATCCCAGCTCATTGCTTGCCTGCTAATCCCTTGCCAGCTCAGCATCTTGTTCCATACTCCCCTTGAGTATACACATGCAAAAAATAGGTGATTTATTGTTTCATCTTCCACTTCACGCAGAGGGAAACCTCTATTAGTAGTGATGCCCCATTTGAGCAGTCTGTCTCTTATGTACAGCCTTCCCTGAGCAACCATCACCAGATTGAAAGTCTATTTTGGGCACTCTGTATTATTACATACTAGTCTTTTCCAGCTTACTTTGTTAATGACACCCCTTAACTTCTTGTACATCTCTTTAATGGAGAAAGTCTGCATTTCCACTAGTTCTTCATAGTTTAATCCAGCTTCAAAGTACTTCCTGGCCTTCATTATTTTCCTTGTCACGACCCCCTTTTAACTTAAAAAAGAAAGAATTATGTATTTAAAAAGTTGTGATTTGTGTTGATAGGTACACTAATATTTAAGAGATTTTCGGAGTCGCCACTTGACAAGTTAAAGGTGTGCCAAGTCACCAAAGTGGTGTACCTAGAACACCCATGACTCGTAAATGGTCTGCGTCGGAATTCCGGGTAAGGATCTCGGTTGACTCTCGGGAAGGTGTTAGGCACCCTCAAGTCCTGCGCTAAGCACTGTTGCTTTATTGACGCATTTCGACTCTTGAGATTGTTTGATGTATTTGCCTTCATTTTTTTGCTTTGATTTATCATTTATTTTCACCGTTTGACAATTGAAAAAAAAACTCAAATCGAATATAATCGCGCGAGAACTTCACTCGTTCGAAATCCTTCGACCTAAATCAATTAAATCGCGCAGGCACTTCACCCGTTCGAAATCTCTTGACTTAAATGAGTTCCAAGTGGATAATTGAGTTAATTAATTTTGCGTACAACCTATTAGTCGTGTTGAATTAATTTAAAGTACAAAGTCAGTTTCTCGTTTTACTCTTTGATTTAAACTACCAACGTCAATTTCTCATTTTAATTTCCAATTGTCTACGTGACAATTTGCCTAACATGTGAAAACTTCGTCATTTATTCATTTCATGAAGATTTGCTACAAGTTCTTTAAAGAAACGTTATCCGATTTGCTACAAGTTTTTAAAGAAAACGATATCACCTGAGTGTTTGCTTACTGCCAACGTTTCAAACTTTAAAACTAAATTTGCATTAGATGTCTCAGTTTGCATTACTTATTTTAGACCTGTCCCTTTACACAATTTAACATTTCAGATCTGACCATTTTTCTTGAAAAAATTTCAGATCCAACCACACATTTAATATTTGTCTCATTTTTACACTAAGTAAATGCCCTTTCAGACCTGACTATTTTCTTTGAACCTGGCTGATTTTTTTAAAAAAATAATAAACTTGTAAAAACTATCCAAACCTTGCTTGACTTACAACAGCTATTAGCATCACTTGGCTCAAACTTTTTAAATTTCTATTATTTCATAGTATACATCATACAGTCAACATACATTATACAAACATAAAGGTAACGAGATGTTTTCATTCAGATTTTCACAAGCATACCAGATTAAATAAGATTTAGGAAGATTTACCTAATAAAGATTTTCCTCCAACAGAACAGCAGGGGAAAAAATGAACTACCTAGATAGCCGCTCCTCTAAGCCAATATGTAGACCAACCAGCAAACCCAAAGCCTAACGCACCAAAAGTAACAACAGGCAGCAACAAGAACTAGCCACAACACTAAACCCAAAGACAAAACCAGACACCCTTTTAAACTTTTATGTTTTTACCTTGTACTCTCAAGTGTTTTCACTCTTTTTTTCTTAATTTCAACTCTTACTCACTCTTTTCTTCTCTTACTTTTGCTCCCTCGGATCTGAAATTTTAACAAGTGTTGGAGGAGTATTTTTCAGATCTTCTCCCTTCCAATGAGAGTGAAAAAACTCTCTTTATAAGCTGAAAAAAGCAACCAAGAGAGGACTACAGCTGTTGTATTGATCCAATGCCCAAGGGCCATTAATGCACAGAAAAAAAAGTAATGCCATTTTTATGTCAAGACTTCACCAACCAAAAAGAGGTCTGAAACAATACCTCTTTTGTGCTACATTTTGCTTTCCATAAAAGGTACATTGAAGCACATGGTCTGTAGTAAAAGCTCTCTTACTTTTCAGCTGGCAATTGTACTCCCCTTTGACCCTCTTAATTCCCTTTTGAACTTACAAGATTTTCATCAACTAAATTAAGACCAAACTTACTCTAACATTACTTAACTCCACTTGAACGACTCAGCAAACCAGATACAAATGCTAAATACTACAACTAAACAAACTGGAAATTAAACCCTTCAAACTCAATGACAAATTTATGGCTAGACGACAACTCACTCACTGACATTCATATACTAACATATCATTCCTATTCACTAATTAACAATGATGACAACAAATTAAATTCATTCACAACTAAAATTGGACTATAACCTGATGATTTATTTCACACATTAAATACTACAAGTGAACAGTGAAGAAGAGCTACTCTGGCTTATAAGAACGAGCTAAATCTAAACAACATATGATTTCATATCAATAATGGGACTAAACGCACATTCATATCATACTACCTGCTTATACAGAACCAAAGCGAGAACAATACTGTGAGAATTCAAGCGACAAACCTGACAAAATATCATACTTAATAGTGGGTGGACATACACTTGAAGTATCATTCCTTCTGTCAAACATATATAAACATAGCCAACTAGACATGTGAATTCAGGCGAACCAATTCTTAGAGATGCACGGACAAGCTATACAAGTTTAGAACAAAAAAAGGCATATGATTCATACAGCTTGCTACCAAAGAACATACACAGGGATCCTTGATTCATTCACACCAATATGATATTTAACACACTAAGCACTACACCATCTCTAGTAACTAAAATAATCTAGTGAAAACAAAAGTAAAAGCCATTGAAGCTTTCTTCTAACCGTTAAGCAAGCTGCAACAACATCACGCCTCCAACGAGCACGACGCCACTGCCTCCTTATCGCTGCCTCATCGCCACTACGAAGCAACATCACATCATCCAAATACACACACATCGTCGTAGCATCACAACCCCCAATAAAATGAATGCCACCCTTGACAAACTCGATGCCACCCCTGCTTCAATTTCCAATCAGCACACAGCCCTAGCGACAAACCCGAACCCAACTGCAACACCACTCAAAAAATTGACACATACCACCAGCCTTATCCCGTCCCAAATCCACCATTATCAGTGGTGGAATCAAAGAAAAATGAGAAATAGGAGAAACGGGACAGAGGGAGAGCCGAAAAAAGTGAAGAGGGTTTAGAGAAATTTACCTTTATAGACGGGTAGAGGAAACTGAGACGAAGCCGTTGATATAGGACTTGGCCGGAAAAAACTCACCGTCACTGGACTTAGGGTTCCGCCGAACCTTTAAACCTCGATACACGTCGATTCATTAATAATTTGGAGCAATTGAGCTCAAATCGGGATAGAGGAGGCTGAGAGGGTTCTAGAAATGTAAAATTTGATCGGGGACGGGGTGGTCCGCCGGCGCCGGTGGCGGAGGTCCGGCGGCGGCGGAAATTTCGCCAACATCTCACCAAAATCTGATGAATTTTGTGTAATGGGGGAAGATGTGTGGGAAAGGATTTTGTTTATGAATGTGGGCCTGGTCAGATAGGTATTGGGCTGGGTATCTCTTTCAATTTCAGGCAGCCCAATGATAATTAGTTCAAAGTTTAGCCACCCAATTCAAAACACTTTAGGCTATGTACTTTGTGATGTTATAAACCTATTTAACAAAGTATTAAAGCAAACATTAAATCACATTTAGTCATACTTTAACAATTGCTCGCATCAGAAGTATATTTTTTGGTAATTTTGTAGTATTTTTCTTCCTAATTAATAACTAAAATAGTCAAAAGAAAAGGTAAAATCACATAACAATTAACACACATATTTTATGCATTTTTGTATTTTTGGTGCCAAAATTAGGTGATTACATTCCTGATAACCTATGATGCTTGGCTAGGGTAGCAGTCTCATACTGCATCTCCTTTTATATAGTAGCAGTGTATCCATTGGATCCAGAGTCAGTCCTTTTTCTTGCACAAATTCCAGTAGTGTTTGCTCACTGTAGCCTTGTTCGAGATGAGTATGTCAGTAACATTAAAACCACCATCTGATTTACGGCAATAGACCTATTCCCAAGCTAGAAGAGCTTGCTTGCTCACTTCAGTTCCTCTTGTCCATAGAAATCTTCTGAAAACAGCTTCAATTTGTTTTACAACCTTCTTTGGTAGTATGAAGATCTGAGCCCAGAAAGTTTGAGTAGCAAACAACACACTTTTGACTAGTTGCAACCTTCCTGCATAAGATAGAAATTTTGATGTCCATTGGGTTATTCTACTTACTATTTTGTCAATTAGTACTTTACATTGCATGTTTGAGATTCTTTTTGAGCTCAAAGGTACACCTAAATATCTGACAGGCAGTTCTCCCTGAGCAATTCCTAGTAGCTGTGTCACATGCTCCTGTTCTCCTCTTGTCATATCTCTTGAATAGAATGAACTTTTCTGTTTATTCAGCTTCAGCCCTGAGGCCCTGGAAAACTGCATGAAGCATTCAAACAATAGAGTCACTCAGGTAACATCTCCTCTGCAGAATAACATTCGATCATCTGCAAATCCTAGCTGCACTATTTTTAGCTTTTAACACCTTGGATGATAATTAAAGTCAGGCTGTTCACTTAGTGTTTTGAAACACCTAGTCAAGTACTCCATGGCCAGTACAAACAGGAATGAGGATAAGGGGTCTCCTTGCCTGAGTCATTTTTTTGCCTCAAATGGCTTAGTTGGTATACCATTAATGAGTATAGAGTATGAAACAGTTTTCACACATTGCATAATCCATCTAATGAAGATACCTGGGAAAGCCAAACCCTCTAAAACTTGTTGTAGGAAGTCTCACTCAATAGAATCATAAGCTTTCTGCATGTCCAGTTTCAGCATACATCTAGGAGATAGTCATTTCCTTCCATACCCCTTCACAAGTTCATGAGTAACGATGATGTTGTCAAAAATTACTCCCCAGGAACAAAGATGATTGACAAGTGTCAATTACACAGTCCATTACTGGTTGCAACCTTTTAGTCTGGATCTTAGAGATGATCTTGTACAGTGTAGTGCAACATGAGATAGGCCTGCAATCCTTGACACTAGTTGGGTGCTTCACTTTGGGGACCGGTGTTACTGCAGTACAGTTGATGGCTTTGTTTAGTTCAAATATTTCATAGAAGGATATTATAGCTTCCAACACTTCTCCCCTTATCACATATCAGGCTTTTTTTGAAGAAGTGTGCATTGAGGCCATCACACCCTGGTGCTTTGAAGTCATTCATGCTACTGAGGGCTTGATCTATCTCTTCTTGTGTCACTGGCTTGATCAGTTCAAGCTGTTGAGCTCTGGTCACTAGTGATCCTTTCTTAATAGTTACAGGATCTATTGCTTGTATGGACATAGCAGCAGTACCTAGTAGCTTCTTGTAGTAGTCAAAGATTTCTCTTTCTATCCCTTGTTCACTCTGTATACTATTACCTACTTCATCCTTCAAGGTGTGGATATGGTTTTGAGAATACCTATTCTTCATGTTAGCAAAGATATACCCAGTATTTGAATCACCTTCTTTCAACCATTGAATTCTGGATTTTTGCTTATAAATCCTCTCCTATATTTGTCCCCACTTCTCCGGCATTAGCCTAAGTTCCTTCTCTTGTTCCACTAGTTCAGATGAGCTCGGAGGTAGCCTCATTTGTTCTTGTATTTCTTGCAAATCATCTCTGATCTGCTTGATTTTCCTGTCAATCCCTTGGTAGTTCTCAGTATTCAGCAGTTTTAGTCCTTTCTTGACTTCTTTCAGCCTCTCCCAAACACTTGTCATAGTGGTTCTAACCCCAGGTCTATTCCAACAGTAGTTGAACAGCTCTAAAAGTTATGGATGAGATGCTAAGCAATTAAAGAACTTAAATGGTGCAGCTTTCTTTCTTCTCACATCAGCAAGGGTAATATTAATTGGAGAGTGATCTGAAAAAGCGTTCTAGCACTTAAGCTTGTAACACTTCCATTGTGGTCATCCATTCAGCATTAACTAACACCCTGTCAATTCTGCTATAGGTGTGGTTATTAGTCCAAGTAAATGTTCTGCCTGATGTCTGCATCTCCACCATACCTATATCAGCCAAGAACTCTCTGAAATCTCTGACTTCATTTTCCATCACATTAGTACCAATCCTTCTATCATCAGGGTAGCATATTGCATTATAATCTCCCATTGCAACCCATGCTCCTTATTGCATAGGGGCAAGTTGTCTGAGTTTTTCCCACAATGGTTTCCTGTCCTGCACTGTATGTAGTCCATATATAGCTGTGAAGCCAAATACCTTGGCAAGTGAGTGTATTATGACTTGACCATGAACATACTGGATTCCTACCTTAACACAGCCAAAATGAAAAGCTCTAGGATCCCATAACACCCAGGTTCTCCCTTTTTGATTCCTGCTTGCATTTGTGGTCCACTCCCAGTTTGGCATGATCTTTTTTATCACTCTTTTTTTTTTCTTTGACTCTATGTTCAAAAATAATCAGTAATACTACTTTATTTTCTCTAATGGCTACTCTTAACTCCTTTTGCTTATAAGCTTTATTCATTCCCCTAACATTCCAGGCTGCTATATTTATGAATGATACGGTTTGTTTGGTTCTGCTCTTTCCCCCCTGTATCTCCTATTCTCAGTTGTATGTGGTCGGGCCCTCTTTTTCCATGGATCAAATTGTTTTCCATAAGAGGGCTGAACCCATTCCTTGCTTCAATTCCAGGTTGTTCAACTTGTATTGACTTCCCATTCTTCCTGACATTTTTTCCCCTTGCATCAACCCATCCTTGTTCAGATGGAGTCTTATTTGTTACTAGACTAGGCCATTGTTCCTGATTCTATTGCCCTAGCTGCATATCCTGCTCACTTTGAGTACTTATCCTGACTTCTTCATTGTTGTTTCCCTCTTTTGGTTAGGTACCCAGAGCTGCTTTATCACCTTTCCTCTTCCTTTTGATGAGCTTTACCAGTCATTACTGGTTGTTGAACCTGTTCCTCAGCTAGCTTAGCTTGCACATGTTCATTCTTTGACTTGCATTTGTGCCCTGCTTGCATGCATTCTTCACAATACTGAGGTTCCCAATCATAGGCAACCTTTTGTGTAAAGACATTCCCAGCTGGATCTTGTAGCTTAATTTCTTTAGGTAGTATTTTAGTAACATCCATTTCAATCAGCAATCTGGCATAAGATATTCTAGCAACCTGGGTAGTGCATTTATCTGCATATAGTGGATTTCCCAAGGCACTACCTATTCTGCTCAATGTTCTCATTCCCCAGCAGTTCAAGGGAAAATTAGGCAGCTTAACCCACAGTGGGATAATGTTTAGCATTTCTTCATGAAAATTAAAGTCTGGGCTCCATGGTTTTATAATTATAGGCCTATTGTTCAAGTTTTGTGGCCCAGAGTATAAAACCTGATTCCTATCCTCCTCATCTATAAATCTGATCACAAAATAATCATCATTATGGTATAGGATCTTAGGCTTACTATTTAATTTCCATTGAGATGATAAGAATCTATCTACAGCTGCTATTGTTGGAGAATATCCAATGACATAGAGGATTAGGGCATTTTTCCACTTCACATTTTCCTGCTCAATTTCCTCTTGATTCAGTTTCACAACTCTTACTCCCTCTTGTACTTCAGGGGTGATGAACTTGAGGTTCATTCCTTTAGCTGCTAGTTTGTTCACCATTACTATGTTTTCCTAATCCCCCATTAAGCTTCCTGCCTCCTTCCTGCACTGGTTCTTCTACTCTTTCACTATCTCTTTTTGCTTCTGCTGAGCTTGAGCTTGCTACATAACATTCTTTTGGCTTTGTGTTCACCTCTGCATTACTTAGTTGTCATGTATGTGCTGATTGCTGTTGATTTACTGTTCCACCATTAATAATTGATTCAGCTCTGGATGTTATTACTTCAGCTGGAGAGATTATCTCGTTTAGCCCTTTCATCATTTGTCCTTGTGGAGTGTTAACAGGCTCTTTTCCATGGTGGGATTCTAGTTGCATCTTAGCTCGTGAGTTTGTCTTTATTTTTCCAGTCTTGATTTGCTTTCCTCTCACCATTATAACTTACACTACAATGAACATCTGCAATGAGGTTTTCCTTTTCAATTTTATTTTTTTGGTCACAATATATTAGCTCTATTATTTTTCTTTCTGTTTGAAAAAATTGACACATGTTTTCTAGCTTGATAATTTTGATTTTTCTATATGTTCGGCATTTTATGCCTACTTTTCCTTAATATTTCCGCACATTTGAGCTTGTTTTGCACTTGTTTGGTGGCTTGTGAGTATGGTTTTACGCTGATGTTGTGTTGTTCGTGTGTAGGTCGTTACGCGATACATTTGGAGCGTTTCGAAGCTTGATTGAGCATGAATTGATTGGATGATGATTGAAGATTGGATCGAGCACACAAAGGCACGACACAAGCCGAGTTTTGGAGCGAAAAGAGCAAATTTTGGCCTGGCGCTGCAGCCTCCGCGCCGCGCCAACCATAGCGCGAGGAAGGCTGCGCGTTGCCAGGCGCGCCGCAGGCCAAAGGCACGAAGCCTGGGGGCGTGTTCTGGTTGGTTGCACGCTTTTCGGGGCGCGGGGCGCCCGTTATAGCGCCCCTTATGCGCGATTTTACTTCCTATTCCTTCTAGTTTTGGGTTTAACTTATGTACAAGGGTTTGGAAACAATATAAATAGTTTATTACTTAGTTTTTGAAGGGAGTTCTTGACTTTGGAGAATATTGAGAGCTACACACTTCATTGAACAAGGGTTATTCCCAATTCTTTCATCTATTACATCATTTATTTCATTATTACACCAAATCTTTGCCTTGTGATTATGAATATGTGTGGCTAATTTCCTAACGTTCTGGGGTTAGAATTTACATGAAAGTTGATTGTTGAAGATTGATTTCCATTGATTGAATCCCATAACGGGTTACTTATTCTTCCTTGATTTAACTTGTATAATTGTTAGAGCTCGATAGTTATACATCATCTATGGTTTTTGGGTTGAACTCGAAAGAGAGAATCTAATTACGTAATAAGGAAGAATAGAACTAGTTTGTGAACTCGGGCATCGGGGAATCAATTCGCGGGTAGGATAGACATATACTTGCTTGCCTAGTTTAACTAATTACAGGATCGTTAATGCGTGCATGTGATTTAACCCGTAGACATACAGGGATTAGAGTAGCTTGCATAGATTGTGAAGAACTGAAAGGTTTTCATAATTACAATTAACCTGTCAGTTAGTAACCCGGGATTTAAGAAGTGAAATCAATTGAATACATCAACTGGATTGTTCGTAATTCTAACCCTGGATCGCTCTCTTGATATTGTTAACAACCAAAGTTTTGCCCCATTGCTTGATTACATCCCAGCACTTTAATTACTGCATTTTAGTATAAAAACTCTTACAATCACTGGAAAAAGACCCCTGGATAGTTTGTTCAGGAATTGTTTACTAAGCACTAGTCTGCACAGTCCTCGTGGGAACGATACTCGACTTTGTCACTTTATTACTTGGCGACCGCGTATACTTGCGTGTGCGTTTGGGAGCAACAAGTTTTTGGCGCCGTTGCCGGGGAATAATTACGGACTAATTACTTTTGAACAATTACTTAATTGCTATTCAGGTTTAATTTTTTGTTGAGTTTCTTGTGCTGTTTCATGCAATAGGTTTTGAATGCAAAGGAACAAAAAGGACGAATCACTCGCACCTTTTGATCCCGATCCTGAAAGAACCTTGAGGAAGACAAGGAAAGAAGCGAGAGATCGAGAAGCATTAGCAATCGTACTTGCATCTCTTCCTGTTGAAATGGCTGAAGAACAAACAGTAGCAGTGCGAGATGTGGCTCTTCCTAGTCTGAAAGGAGTAGAGTCAAGTATTGTGAAGCCTGCTATTACTGGGAACTTTGAGATCAAGCCCGGCATGATTCAGTTGCTGCATGTGACGGGGCAATATAGTGGACTCCTGCATGAAGATCCGCAGCAACACTTGCAGAACTTTCTGGAGATCAGTGACACTTATACACCGACAGGTGTGCCTACTGATTATGTGCGAATGACTTTGTTCCCATTTTCATTGATTGGGACAGCAAGGAAGTGGTTAAAGGCTGAAAAGCCTGGGTCTATCACTACTTGGGAGGATTTAGCTAAGAAATTCTTGGCTAAGTTTTATCCGTCGGCTAAGACGGCCAGGTTGAGGAGTGCAATTTTATCCTTCAGGCAGTTTGAAGGCGAATCATTATATGCAGCCTGGGAGAGATTTAAGGCGTTATTGAGAGATTGTCCTCACCATAATCAAACTAATGAAGTTATTGCACACACTTTTGTTGAGGGATTGAACCAACAGACTAAGATTGTGGTTGATGCTGCTGCTGGAGGCCAAGTGTTGGCCTTAAATTTTGAACAGATCTATGACTTACTTGATAAGTTTTCACAGAGCAATCCTGATTGGCAGGGTGATGGCAGAGCTAATATATTTAGTGAGGGGGCTAGCAGAGCGGCTACACAGAAAGCTGCTGGGGTACTTCAACTAGATGGAATCACAGAGTTGCGAGCAAAGATGGATGCACTTTCCAATCAAATCAGCAAGCTGGCTCTCCAAGCAAAGCCACAACCAGCTCCAGTGCAGCAAGTTCAGGCCTTTTGTGAGGTATGTGGTGAGGATCATAGCACTGAAGTTTGTCCCTCTAACCCAGAATCAGTGTATTATGTGGGTAATCAGAACAGATCACAGGGCCAAAACCGAAATCAGTATGGTAATAATTATAACACGGGTTGGCGTAATCACCCAAATTTTTCTTGGAGAGATACCCGTGAGCAGTTTCAGGGTAATGAGAGAGCCCAATTTAATCAAAACAATGCACCACAGCAGGGATCACAGTCTCAGGCTCAGCCACAGCAGTCTAATACTATGGAGGATATGCTCAAGAAAATTCTTGCAGGGCAACAAAAGCTCATTGATGAGTCAGCATCTCAGGCACAAACAATAAAAGATTTGAGCAATGCACAGAAAGATCTTGAAAGACAATTGGGGCAGCTTGCTGGAGCACAAAATAATAGACCTCGGGGTGCTTTACCGAGTGATACAGAGAAGAATCCGAGAGAATTTGTGCAAGCAGTGACTTTGAGGAATGGAAGAGCACTGGAGGAAGTTCCCCCAAAGCCAAAGAAGCCTGTTGGTGAGTTAGAGCCAAATGTTGATAGGGAGGTGGAAAAAGAAGCAGAAAAGGTAATCGAAAAGCAGCCCGAGTCTGCTATTGTGAGACCCCCACCACCTTTCCCGCAGAGACTTCAGAAGCAAAAAGTTGATGCAGCATGCAAGAAATTTTTGGAGATATTGAGTCAAATTCAGGTAAATATTCCTTTGGTGGAGCTTTTGCGGGATGTTCCCAAATATGCTAAATACATCAAGGATATTGTTGCTAACAAGAGAAGATTGACTGAGTTTGAGACAGTTGCACTTACTGAGGAGTGCAGTTCCAGAGTTAGAAGCAAGCTTCCGCAGAAATTGAAGGACCCGGGCAGTTTTACCATCCCTTTGAAAATTGGGGAACATGAGGTTGGTCGTGCTTTATGTGATTTGGGTGCTAGTGTGAATTTGATGCCTTCTTCAGTTTTTAGGAAGCTAGGCCTGGGTGAGCCACGACCCACTACTGTGACCTTGCAGCTTGCTGATAGATCTTTGACATGCCCTGAGGGGATTATTGAGGATGTGCTTGTACAAGTGGGTCAGTTCATTTTACCCGTTGATTTTATTATTCTTGATTATGAAGCTGATCCTGAGGTTCCTCTCATCTTGGGAAGAGGATTTTTGGCTACTGCTGATGCTGTTATTAGAGTCAGAGCTGGCAAGATGATCATGAAGGTAAATGGGGAAGAAGCTGTGTTTAATGTGTTCAGAGCTACCCAGCTTCCTTCTCATTATGAAGAGTTGTCCATGGTAAAGGTAATAGATGATGAGTTGACTGCTGATGAGAGGTCATTCTTGGCTTCTAATGTTGATTCTTTGGAAAGGGCACTCTTATGTGATGATGATGATATCCTGAAGGATGAAGATACTGAAGAATTTGTGGAGGTCCTTAATATGCAGAGTAGATTCATCCCAGGGTGGAAGAAATTTGAGGAGCTTGATAGACCGTTGACCTTAGCTCCTGCTAAACCGTCTGTTGAGAAAGCTCCTAATCTTGAGCTCAAACCTTTACCCGCACATTTACGTTATGCTTATTTGGGTGAAGGTAATACTTTACCCGTGATCCTTTCTTCTTTGTTGTCTGATGTGCAGGTTGAGAAGGTGTTGCGGGTATTGCGAGAGCGCAAGAGAGCTATTGGCTGGACTATTGCTGATATTAGAGGGATTAGTCCTTCTTTCTGCATGCATAAAATTCTCTTGGAGGAAGATCATAAGCCATCCATAGAGCAGCAGAGGAGGCTAAATCCAATGATGAAGGAGGTGGTGAAGAAAGAAGTTATCAAGTGGCTGGATGCTGGTATAATTTTTCCTATCTCTGACAGCAAGTGGGTGAGTCCAGTGCAATGTGTTCCTAAGAAAGGGGGCATGACAGTGGTGAAGAATGAGAACAATGAGTTGATTCCTACAAGAACTGTTACAGGGTGGCGAATTTGCATTGATTATAGGAAGCTGAACAAGGCCACCAGGAAAGATCACTTCCCACTCCCTTTTATTGATCAGATGTTGGATAGACTAGCAGGCCATGAGTATTATTGTTTCTTGGATGGTTATTCGGGCTACAATCAAATTGTGATAGCCCCTGAAGACCAAGAGAAGACCACTTTTACTTGTCCATATGGCACCTATGCATTTAGGAGGATGCCATTTGGGTTGTGTAATGCCCCAGGAACTTTTCAGCGGTGCATGATGGCTATTTTCACTGACATGGTGGAAAAATTTGTGGAAGTGTTTATGGATGATTTCTCAGTGGTTGGTGACTCTTTTGATGAATGCTTGAAGAATCTTGATGCTGTGCTGAGCCGCTGTGAAGAAACAAATCTGGTGCTGAATTGGGAAAAATGTCACTTTATGGTGCAAGAAGGCATAGTGCTTGGGCACAAGGTGTCAAAGCAAGGGATTGAGGTTGACAAGGCGAAGATAGAGGCTATTGAGAAATTACCACCACCCATTTCTGTTAAGGGGGTGCGTAGTTTCTTGGGACATGCAGGGTTCTATAGACGGTTCATAAAGGACTTCTCCAAAATTTCCACTCCCTTGTGCAAATTGTTGGAGAAGGATGTGAAATTTGTGTTTGATGATGCTTGTATTAAGGCGTTTGAAGAGTTGAAGAAAAGGTTGGTGACCGCACCAATCATCATTGCTCCTGACTGGTCTTTGCCGTTTGAATTGATGTGTGATGCGAGTGATAATGCTATTGGGGCTGTTCTAGGCCAAAGAATTGGAAGAATTTTTCACTCCATCTATTATGCAAGCAAGACGCTTGATGCAGCCCAGTCCAATTATACTACCACTGAGAAGGAGTTGCTAGCCGTGGTTTATGCTTTTGATAAATTCAGATCTTATTTGGTTGGCACTCATGTTGTTGTCTACACTGATCATGCCGCAATCCGGTATTTGTTTGAAAAGAAAGACTCCAAGCCGAGACTTATTCGATGGGTTCTCCTATTGCAAGAGTTTGATGTTGAAATTCGAGATCGCAAGGGGACTGAGAATCAAGTAGCTGATCATTTGTCAAGGCTGGAGAATAGAGATCATGTAGATGAGGGGCCTGAGATTAAAGAGGTATTTCCTGATGAGCAACTTTTTGCTCTTGATGCAGCTGAGGTGCCATGGTATGCTGACATGGTGAATTTTCTTGTGAGTAATGTGTATCCCCCTGGGGCAACTGCCGAGCAGAAGCGTAAACTCCTTCATGAGAGCAGATTTTATGTGTGGGATGAGCCCTATTTGTACAAGATAGGTGTTGATCAACTAGCTAGGAGATGTGTTCCAAGGGAAGAAGTAGAGCCGATTCTACAGAGCTGCCATTCCTCTCCTTATGGTGGCCACCTTGGTGGAGATCGAACAGCTGCAAAGGTACTGCAATCTGGTTTCTTTTGGCCTACTTTATTTAAAGATGCTCATGCATTAGTGAAGCAATGTGATCGTTGCCAAAGAACGGGTACCATTACTAGGCGTCACGAGATGCCTTTGAACAATATTTTGGAGATTGAGCTGTTTGATTGTTGGGGTATTGATTTTATGGGTCCATTCCCACCTTCTATGGGCAATAAATACATCCTTGTAGCAGTTGATTATGTATCTAAATGGGTGGAGGCCATTGCACTTCCTACAAATGATGCGAGTGTGGTGGTGAAGTTCGTGAAGAAGAATATTTTCACTCGTTTTGGGACACCGCGGGCTATTATTAGTGATGAAGGTACGCATTTTTGTAACCGGTTGTTCAATAAATTATTGGCTAAGTATGGGGTTCGCCACAAGGTAGCTACTGCTTATCATCCCCAAACTAGTGGCCAAGTGGAAGTGTCTAACAGAGAGATCAAGCAAATCCTTGAGAAGACCGTGAATGCCTCGAGGAAGGATTGGGCTATGAAGTTAGATGATGCTCTCTGGGCCTACCGAACTGCATTCAAAACACCTATTGGAACCTCTCCATATAGGCTTGTTTATGGGAAGGCTTGTCACTTGCCGGTTGAATTAGAGCATAAGGCGTATTGGGCTATTCAAAAGCTCAACTTTGATATGGCCTTAGCGGGTGAGAAGAGGATGCTCCAGTTGCATGAACTTGAAGAGTTCCGTTTCCATGCGTATGAAAATGCGAAATTATATAAGGAACGGACAAAGAAGTGGCATGATAAGCACATTGAGCATCGCTCTTTTGAGCCCGGACAGCGTGTATTGTTGTTCAACTCGAGGTTGAAATTGTTTCCGGGCAAGTTGAAGTCGAGATGGTCGGGGCCTTTTGAAGTTGTTCGTGTTACCGCACATGGAGCGGTTGCATTGAGAGCCCCGGGTTCTGAAAACACATTTTTGGTTAATGGTCAAAGGGTGAAACACTATTGGGGAGGTACGGTGAATCACCGCACTTCAATCACTTTGAGGGACCCTTGATTTATACCCGTCATGCCACGACGTTAAATAAGGCGCTACTCGGGAGGCAACCCGAGTTTGTACTTGTAATAGTTTAGTTTTCTTTTGTTTTTTATAGTGTCACGTTTTTGTTGTTTTTGTGTGTCATTTTTGCAGGAATCGGGTGAGCTAAATACGGTGAAATGAATGCATTGAGGGGGATGGGACATCTCGAGCCATGTCCCACGCTTGGTTTGTACTTGGAATCGAAATTCGGTGCGAAAAAAAACGTTCTTGGGCGCGTTCGGGAGTGCCCCGCGCCTCCCAAAGCGCAAGAAAACGTGAAACAAAGAAGCTAGGCGCGGTTGGGAGCGCCCCGCGCCTCCCACCGCGCCACGCTAGACAGAAAGTTCAAATTGTTGCGCGCAATAGGCATGCGGCGCGGAGCTCATCGCGGAGGGCTAGGCAGTAGCTCAAACTTTGTGCCCGCGATGGGCTTGCGGCGCGGAGCTCAACGCGGAGGCCAATTTTTTGGTTTGAAAAATGGGTCAACGGGTTTGACCCAAAATTCTTTAAACCCCCAACCCCTATAACCCCGATTTCTTACACTTTTTCTTCATTACTTTCACTCCAAACTCTCTCTAATCACACACTAATTCACTAGCAACAATAGAAATCATCCCAAATCTTGTGCAATCACTTCTAACACCATCAAGTAAGTCCATTACTACTCTTCCTTCTCAATAACATGTAAGTTGTTTTCATAATTGCTCATGGGTGATTTTCTTAGCTAGTTACAAGTTTTTCCATAAAAATTCAATCTTGATGTGCTTAATTGTTTATGATGCTTAGTATAGAACTTGTGACTTGTAAAAAGAGATCTCCCAACACATTGGGAGGGTTGGCACATTACAAAATCAATTGAAATAGCTAGTTCAAAGTTGTGCACACTAGGTGTTTGTGAAAAAGCCTCAAAGATGAAATATCAATGACATTGTGAATTCTTGAGTAGCAATGCATTCCTTAGGCTTACAATGAACATTAGGTGTTGCATACACACTAGATTTGATCATGAGACACCCACACTAGCTTGATTTTAAAAATTCAAGACGTGGTATATTTTGCCAAGGCTAGTTTTGTTCAAGTGTGGGGTGCTCGTGCCATTGAAACAAGTGATTGCCACATAGAGTGTGTGCTAAGTGTGGGGTGGTACCCTTGAGCTTGAATTGTTTTTGGTGCATAGCTATACATCTAACATTGATGTTTGTGTTTGTGTAGGTACCATGGTAGCCACATCTCAAAAGGCAAGTTCTTCATCTACTGCGGGCCCGAGGAGAGAACCTCAAACCGAGCCTTCAAGTTCAAAGCAAAAGGGTAAGGCACCGGCCAAGCCCAAGGCAAAAGCAAAGGCTAAGGCCAAGATTCCAAAGGACGCGGTGCCGATACCACGTCCCGGAGGCAAGACTCGGTATGGCCTCCCTTTCGTGAAGAAGGGAGATTGCCAAACATGGTATAAAAATGTGAGGCTTGCGGGGTACATCCCCGAGCAAGCCATTGATAAACGGCCGGTGCTACAAAAGTTTAGAGATGTGGCCGAGAAGATCATTGCCCTAAAGTGGGACTCAGTGTTTGAGAGTCCGGGGCCTGCCAACTTGGACATGGTTCAAGAACTTTATGCCAACTGGGAGCCCGATGAGGCGTGGAGAGATGATGACATGGTGACGGTGAGGGGAGTGAAGGTGAAGTTAGATCCCACGGCATTGAATGCCTTCTTGGGGGTAGATGACCCCGATCATGAGGAGTTGAGAAATTACATCAAGACACCGGATTACACGGCCTTGCGGGAGACTTTGTGTGGTGAGGGGTCCACACATAAGTGGGGACGAGGAGCAGCTGGGCGACATAAGTTTATGCATTTCTCCCACTTTATCAAGCCGGCACGTGTATGGATGCGGTTTATAAATGCACGGATTCTTCCATGTTCTCATTATTCCGAGGTCACTAAGACTCGGGCGTGCATGGTGTATTTTTTCATGACTGGGAGGCCGGTGAACATTGGGTACTACATGTTGAAAATGATGAAACAAGAGAGGTATGAAAAATCATGTAGTCGGTTGTATTTTGGGAACCTCTTGACCCGATATTTAGAGAAGGCGGGCATCCCCGCAGATGAGGTCGGGGATCGCATTGTCCTTGATTTTGGGAGGCCTTTTGACATTGCCTCGGTCAAGGGGGTTATCACCACAGCACCGGTGAAGCTGACGGCGGATGATTTGCGAGAGACTAGTGCCAACTTGGCCGCGCGTCAGTATTTGATGATAGAGGCTATGGCCCGTCAGTAGGGCGTTGATATGACTCGTATTGACCGCCAGGTCCCGCTGACGGAGACCTCGAAGGTCCTGTTGGGCGAGGTTGAGGCTGGAACGGTGGACCCGCGGGAGGATGAGAACACTGATTCCGAGATTGTGGCCAATGATCCAGATAGTGAGTATGAGACTGATCATGAGGCGGGGGCCTAGGTCCACTCTCCCGTGCACCATCCAGCTTTCAGGGCAGTTTTCTTGTACTCTTACTTTTGCACTTACTTCTTTGTCGCACTGGGACATTGCTTAGTTTAAGTGTGGGGTGGGGTACTGCCCTTTAACTAGTTTTTATTTTGAGGTTTAGGATGCATGTACCTTAGGACTTTTTATTTTGTCACTTGACTTTATTTTTATTTGTTTCTTGCTTTACTATATGAAAAATGAAAAAAAAAATTAGAAAATCAATGAAAAAGTCTAAAAAGATTTTCCTTTTAGTTTTATTAGTGGTGCATGCTATCCGCCCCGTGGTTTTTCTTATGGCCGCGGTTCTTTTCCACGGGGTGACCTTTGAACCGGGTAGTTTTTCATTTTTAGGATTAGGATAGTTAGTTTTAGATGACCCTAGGCTAAGGAAATAGGTAGAATGCTAGGTGCCTTTGATTTGTTTGATACCGGTGGACTTGGACTTGATTGCATGTGCTATTTGTGGTGTCCTTGAGTTTTAATTTGATGCATGCCTAGAAAAAGAAAAAAAAATTGGAACAACCCCCTTGAGATGCTTGAATCCGCTTGTTTGACTTGATTGCTAACTTTTGTGCATGAGTGCTTAAATTTCCACAAGTTGCATTCTAAAAGCTTGGTTGAGAGTTGTTGACTGAGCCTTTTTGTGTGGATTGCGTGCAATGTGTGTTGTGAGGCATGTTTTTGGTTGCTCCATGTTGCATATTAATGTCTAGAACTTGCCCCGTGTGTGTGCAAAGTGAAATACTAGGTTAGCTCTAGTCGGGAGATGATACAAGGCCTTCTTTTACTTGCCTACCCTTACATATATACCTTGAAAAATTGTGTTGTGATTCGAATTGACCCTTTTTGATTGGCACCCACACCCCGAGCCTACCCATTTGTTCTTAATTGACTCTTTTGGCCCTTACTCCTTAAGCACTTTATTGCCATTGTGTAGATGATTGGAGTGGTGGTTAGATGTTGGGAGACTTTTGAGTGGAGCTAATAAAAGGGAAATACTTATGAAAATTGTGAAGTAGTGGAAAACATTGGCAAGGATGGAAGTTAATGAAATTGAAAAAAATGAAATGAAAAGAAAAAAAAATAGCAAAGTTGAAAGAAAAAATTGTGAAAAAAAAAGGAAGAGAGAAAGACATCCCGTCCTTGCTAGTGTGTGATTGAAAAGAAAATATGCTACTTGTTGAGAAGGTGTATGTGTGGTACTTGTGATTGGGTGGTTTGTTGGGACTTGTGTTTGGAATAAATGTGATGTATTAAAGTGCTTAGGGAGGTAGTCACTATTACCATATGTATCCTACCCGCCCCTTAGCCTACATTACGACCTTTCTAAAGTCCTTGTTAATCCCGATTGGAGTGAGCCTACATTAGTGGAGTCCTACACTACGGGCAAGCCTATGGTACGTTGTGTGTGACATGTGAGCCTTTCATGAGAGTGAGAGAATTCAATTGTTATTGCCCCGTTCTATTCATGATATTTGTTTTTGTGTGATCTATGGGGGGCACTCTCTTTCATATTGGTGAGGGCACGTGGTTTGCATGAAGTAGGTAAAGTTGATGGCTTTTGATTGAGTAGATAGGTGTAATTTTGTGGGAGCATGGTTGCATTGAGTTGAGTTTGTGCATTTGAGCTATTTTGGGGTGGTTGTTCTCATATTTTTGAGTTGGTAAATTGTTGGCATGTCGTGGATCCATGGTAGTCATGTGCGCATTGGTTCAATGGTCGGTATCAACCATAGTCATAGGCAGACCTGTTCTATCTAGGTTGGGAAGTGAGATGTGAATAGCTCGAGGGCGAGCAAAGGTTCAAGTGTGGGGTGGTGATGTTCGGCATTTTATGCCTACTTTTCCTTAATATTTCCGCATATTTGAGCTTGTTTTGCACTTGTTTGGTGGCTTGTGAGTATGGTTTTACGCTGATGTTGTGTTGTTCGTGTGTAGGTCGTTACGCGATACATTTGGAGCGTTTCGAAGCTTGATTGAGCATGAATTGATTGGATGATGATTGAAGATTGGATCGAGCACACAAAGGCACGACACAAGCCGAGTTTTGGAGCGAAAAGAGCAAATTTTGGCCTGGCGCTGCAGCCTCCGCGCCGCGCCAACCATAGCGCGAGGAAGGCTGCGCGTTGCCAGGCGCACCGCAGGCCAAAGGCACGAAGCCTGGGGGCGTGTTCTGGTTGGTTGCACGCTTTTCGGGGCGCGGGGCGCCCGTTATAGCGCCCCTTATGCGCGATTTTACTTCCTATTCCTTCTAGTTTTGGGTTTAACTTATGTACAAGGGTTTGGAAACAATATAAATAGTTTATTACTTAGTTTTTGAAGGGAGTTCTTGACTTTGGAGAATATTGAGAGCTACACACTTCATTGAACAAGGGTTATTCCCAATTCTTTCATCTATTACATCATTTATTTCATTATTACACCAAATCTTTGCCTTGTGATTATGAATATGTGTGGCTAATTTCCTAACGTTCTGGGGTTAGAATTTACATGAAAGTTGATTGTTGAAGATTGATTTCCATTGATTGAATCCCATAACGGGTTACTTATTCTTCCTTGATTTAACTTGTATAATTGTTAGAGCTCGATAGTTATACATCATCTATGGTTTTTGGGTTGAACTCGAAAGAGAGAATCTAATTACGTAATAAGGAAGAATAGAACTAGTTTGTGAACTCGGGCATCGGGGAATCAATTCGCGGGTAGGATAGACATATACTTGCTTGCCTAGTTTAACTAATTACAGGATCGTTAATGCGTGCATGTGATTTAACCCGTAGACATACAGGGATTAGAGTAGCTTGCATAGATTGTGAAGAACTGAAAGGTTTTCATAATTACAATTAACCTGTCAGTTAGTAACCCGGGATTTAAGAAGTGAAATCAATTGAATACATCAACTGGATTGTTCGTAATTCTAACCCTGGATCGCTCTCTTGATATTGTTAACAACCAAAGTTTTGCCCCATTGCTTGATTACATCCCAGCACTTTAATTACTGCATTTTAGTATAAAAACTCTTACAATCACTGGAAAAAGACCCCTGGATAGTTTGTTCAGGAATTGTTTATTAAGCACTAGTCTGCACAGTCCTCGTGGGAACGATACTCGACTTTGTCACTTTATTACTTGGCGACCGAGTATACTTGTGTGTGCGTTTGGGAGCAACACCTCTGCATTACTTAGTTGTCATGTATGTGCTGATTGCTGTTGATTTACTGTTCCACCATTAATAATTGATTCAGCTCTGGATGTTATTACTTCAGCTGGAGAGATTATCTCGTTTAGCCCTTTCATCATTTGTCCTTGTGGAGTGTTAACAGGCTCTTTTCCATGGTGGGATTCTAGTTGCATCTTAGCTCGTGAGTTTGTCTTTATTTTTCCAGTCTTGATTTGCTTTCCTCTCACCATTATAACTTACACTACAATGAACATCTGCAATGAGGTTTTCCTTTTCAATTTTATTTTTTTGGTCACAATATATTAGCTCTATTATTTTTCTTTCTGTTTGAAAAAATTGACACATGTTTTCTAGCTTGATAATTTTGATTTTTCTATTTTGTCATTTCTATTATTTCATTGGATGATAAAAGTGTTCTTCTTTCTAAGAGAGAGGACTAATGAGGAGCTATGCCTTTTAATTTGGCTCTAAATGGAGTTTTCTCAAGTCGTTGGTGAACAAACTCTCGGTGAAGATATTCAAGATTGTACATTTCTCCATTTTCTTCGCCAGTAAAAGAGTCCACTATCTTGGAGCCAAAATTCATAAACAAAACTTGTCTTGCACTGATCAAAGCAAAGTAGCATTTTGATATCTTACATGTCATTGGCCTTTTAATTCTAATATTTTTCAAATCAAAGCAATATAATCGTATAGAGTAGCTTTAGTTTTGCATATTCGATTATCCTGTATATTTACTATACTAGAGGGGTCAGGCCGTGCTAGCACGGACCCAACGTTTACAGTTCAATAATTTTTCTGATTTTTCTTGGTTGTGTTTCAGATGATTCCATGCATTTTTTAGAAGATATAAATATGTCAATCTGTGAATAAATCCACAAAATGCAACTGAAAATTGAATTAAAAGAACTAAATGTATTTTTTCACTTTTCCTCACTCATGGGCTTCTAGTTTGGCAAAATAAGAGTGGAAAATGAAATAGGAACATGATCCACTTTCTGTGATCTATGAATTCTTGAACCGTGTCTTTCTCTAAACGTTGTGCATTGCCATCTTCATTAGAAGAATACAACTTCCTAGTTATAAAAATAGAATTAAAACTGTAGCATATGTTATAAATACAAAAAGTTCATTTGATCAGGTTATTGAATGAACTACCTTCATTGTAGATGCCATAGAGTAACTAAGTAAACCTAATACTGATTCCATCATAATGAATAGTTTAGCAACTAAGTATCGTTCTTTTCTATTTCTATTGTTTTAATTTGAAAGATTATTGGTAATTGGTTGTATATTTATTGTGTATGCAATGTTAAACATTTAGGTGTTGCTTAAAATGTAAAGCAAGTCCAAAAAGAAACTTGGAAGAAGCATCCACGTGGAGATTATGTTGCTGAAGGGGCTCAAAAGTTGTCACTGATATCTTTTTGGGCATTTTAAAAGCCCTCAAACTTTGATCATAATTACCAAAAGCATGAGATAAGTAGTATAATAAACTAAAGAGCTGAGGGCAGAAATTTTCAATTGAGTAAAAACTATGTTGTTAACCACTTTATAAAAGAGGCTCAGTTCAATCCATCTCCGGCAACCAGATCTTTCGTCTTCCTTGCTCTGAATCAGGCCTGCTACTCTGTAGTGGCAGTGCGCCACTGCAGTGGCGCTGCTCCGATCTGTCTTTTTCCATCGCGCTGTTACGGAACTTTTTCGGGCGGTGCTCTGATCTGCTCCTTTTTTTTTTGTATGTGTATACACTACTAAAAAAACAGGGATTTTCGACCGCAAAATCGGTCGAACAACGGTCGACATGTCGACCGATCTTCGACCGATTGAGGTGGTCGACCCAAATTAGATCGAAAATAGCCCTTCGACCGAAACGTCGACCGATTTCGGTCGAAGAACATGGACCATATTTTTTTAAAGTGACATGTTCTTTGACCGAATTTCGGCCGAAGGGCTATCGACCGAATTTCGATCGAAGGACCTTTCGACCGAAAGGTTGGTAAATTGTTTTGACCAGCCTTTGTCGGTCGAAAACCTGTAAAAACCTGCAACATAAAATCTGAAATTAGCCCTACACCACCTGTAAATTCAGCAACACGCAGAAAAACGAGACAAAATACATTCATAAACGATATTCAACAAGGCTAACAAAGCGAAACAATAGAAAGAAGTCTTTCAACATTAGTTCTAGTGTTACAATTATCAAACAAACTTAACAAACAGTTTAAGGTTCAACTATCACTACTACTGGCTAGAACCCGAACTAGACTCGGCATCAAACTCAGACGACGAACGGTGTCGACGTCTGCTCTTTCGCTTTCCCGAACTATCACGCTTTCCTTTGCCTTTTTTTTTTTTGGTTAATGAGGATTTGTTGCATCATTTCATGCATTTCTCTTTGATGAGCCTCCTGTGCTAAGCGCATAGCTTCATTTTGTCTTTTCAGCTCTTCGATCTCCTCTTGCATCCGAGTCATTTCTGCAGGAGTAGCAGAGCTTGAAGGAGCAGTAGAACACGAGCCCAAATAGTTCGATTTATGCTTGCCAAATGAATACAGAGTTGCAAGGCCATATGCAGACCCCTTCTTCACCCCTCCGACCGCTTCCAACCATAAATTGGTTTCTTGCTCGAGCGTTAGCGGTGCTGGGGTACTGCTTCCGCATTCAGATTGTTGAGTCGAGGTCCAGTCTTCAACGGCCTTTGTAGCTCTTTCCTGAAAAACAGAAATATATCAACGGTACAAATATGAAGTATAAAAGTTTAAGAATTGGCGCGAAAAAAGTTTGAATTTAATTACTTACCCAGGTCTCTTTTGCGCGGGGCTCGACCAAGACTTCTCCGCCCTTTTTATCACTCTTGATATGTCGGATCTTGTGCATTTCAGAGATTGGAATTGTCCGATTTTCTTTCTTCTCCTAAAAATTGAAGAAGAGAACAATATAGATAAAAAAAATAAACGAGGCCAGTAATTCATATAAATTAAATTACTTTACCAAGCACATCTTCTGCGTCGCAGCGCTAACTGAGCCACCGGTATGGAGCGATCCACCCTTACTTGATGCTCGCGCTTTCTTCCCTTGTTCGCTCTTCTTCTTAAATTCAGGAGTCTCCCAATATTGCTGCAGCTCTATCCATTGATGCTCATAGAGGAAGCCGGGCATTTTTCCCTTTTTACGCGCAATATACATTGCGTTCTTGAATAACTCCCCGCATTTCTTTGGAAAGTTAGAACGGACTTTATAGTCCAGAGCCGGATGCCACTTACACTCAACCTGGCAATATTCATCAAAATATTTTATTTAAACATAATCATTAGAAAACCCTGCAATTAGTAATAAACCTGATGCATATTTATCACCTCAAAAGCCTGCATTATCCGCTGCTTTACTTGAGGGGGAACAGCCATCCATGATGGCCACGATTCTTTCCATTGAGATCTCATGCATCTCTTCAGTAAAGGAGTAGCATCAGTGTTGGGGCAAAAGCTACATAAAAAACAGAAGCGTTAATAGAAATACTAACAATTAAACGTTAACTAATTACTAAATAGATAAGAACTTCAAAAATAAGATACTTACCTGTTATCCCCCTCGGGATAAATAATAAACCGCCCTCCTTCCCATGTGCCAGGCTCACCGATGTAATAGGGCGATCTCGGATAATAGTAAGCAATCTCCTGCTGGACCGAAGGGCCGGTAGAGCTAGATGGGTCGGAAGGCGGCTGAAAAAATCTGGACTGTATCCTGCAGGTGCTCCTGTAGGAAGCGAATGCGGCACCTAAGAGGTAGGAGTGTCCTGTGCCGGCTCACCTGATGTCTCGCCTACCTTTTTATTTCCCTTCTTTCTTCTAAAAAAATTCTTCATACCTGTTGAAACATTCACATTATTTTAGGAAGGAAAATGTAAATATGTAACATACTAGCTTGTTGTTGTCATTTGGAGTAATTAATTACTTAGTGTTTTTGTATTTTAATGATAGTAATGTTATATAATTTGAGCAATTTTACCACGACCAGGATCAATTAAATAAACACATTCCTTGCACAAAAAATAAGAATACATATATCATGAATATGTTTATAAGTACATTAAACTAGCATATTAAAAAAACTAAACATCAAAATACAAATAAGGTCAATCATCATCATCAGCCAATTCTTCTTCCTCATCCTCATCGTTAAATTCTTCTTCGGTTGGCTCGTCACCATCTATATATTCATCATCCTCATTTGCCCTTGAAGTTCCTTCACCAAAATTAGCCGGGTTTTTTCCTCGACTAGCTACAGATGCATCTAACTGCTCATATATGCCATCAATATGTTGCAACTGGTCGGCTAGTTCATTGTCCGCTATCAATGAAACGGTTGAGACCTCGTTCTGGTATGCAACATCTAACAGATCAGGTACTTCAACTAATCCCACCGGTTTTCCTTTTAGAACTGCCCACCAATGGGCTTTGGCCTTTGATCTTGCTGTATTTATTGTCCGAGGGTAAGGAACAAACCACACTTGCTTTACTTTCTGTGCAATGATGAAAGGATCATAGTGTCCATATGACCTTTTGTGATTAACCTCAACTAACTTAGAAGACGGGTCTACCTCGTACCTCTGTTACTGGGATCAAACCACTTGCACCGGAAAAGAACCAATCTTTTATGAGGCCAACCGACACTATACTGTACCTCTAACATCTCAATCACACCGTAGTACTCAAAGTCGCCCCCCTGATCACCAGTTCCTACTTTTACGGACACACCAGAGTTTTATGTTTTCTTACCCTCCGACCGCTGCTTTGTATGAAACTTGTACCCATTTATAAAGTACGTATTCATCCTTTCGTATTTATAATATGGGCCATGGCATATATGTCGCAGAAAATCAAAGGTGATGCCATTCACCGGATTGTTCACCTATATAAAAATTCAACGAAGTTGTGTAAATTAATATTTTTATCTAAATATAAGGAAAATTTAAGAGTTTGTTAAACACTTACAAATTCTGTAAACCAATTTGTAAATTTTTCGTAAACTTCCGCATCACCGAACTCAGCGACAAAGTGACTACATTATGAGCCGAGGAAATTTCACCTTAGATAGAATACTTATGAAAGGCGAATATTAGGCGGTACCGTTAAAATAAAACATACTTGTAATAAGGAGTGACCTCGGGACAGTTCAACAGCACATGTGTTGTAGCTACCTTCCTGTCCAGTTCATTGAAATGGTATACTTCGGAAGATATATTTTCCCTGCCTGGTTGATTGAATACAGAGAATGCTGGGTAATTGGGATCACTGTTATCTCCCACATCATGCCGATCCGGCCTGGTGCGCAAACATGGAACATCCTTGTCGAAGTAGTATGAGCAAAAATGAGAAGTTTCTTTAGCCAGATATGCCTCGCATATTGACCCCTCGATTTGGTTCCTGTTTTTCACGTCCCGCTTACACTTACCAATAATTCTGCAATAATTATTGTGTTAATGGAATTACGTTGGCTTTATTAAAAAAATAAAAGTTACTGGCAAAGATATGGAAGCTTACCTCTCGAAAGGGTACATCCATCTGCAGTGCACTGGGTCTCCTAGCCGATCCTCTTCAGCGAGGTGAATCGGAAGATGCTTTATCACATTAAAGAACCCGGGGGGAAAGATCTTTGTCAGCTTAGCGGCGACTACAGGAAAGTTCTGTTCCAACAAGTTAAGATTCTCTTCCTTCAATGTCTTACTGCAAAGCTCTTTAAAAAATAGGCTCGTCTCTGTTAGCGGTTTCAAAACTTTATCAGGCAAGCAATTGAATGCAATTGGGAGCAAGTTTTCCATGAATATGTGACAGTCGTGGCTTTTCATGTGATGCAGTTTCCCACCAGTAATATCAACACACCTTTCTAGGTTTGAAGCATAACCATCAGGCATCCTCAAATTACTCATCCACTCACAAATCATCCTTCTCTCATCCTCATCGAATGTATAACAAGCCTTTGGCAGGAAAAGGTTGTTGCTTTCGGGGATTACCTGTAACTCTGGTCGCCTACATAATAGCTGTAGGTCCAACCGTGCCTTCAAGTTGTCCTTTGTCTTATTCCGGACATCCATCACAATATTAAGGATAGCCTCGAAAAAATTCTTCTCAATATGCATTGGATCCAGATTATGGCGAAGAAGATTATCCTTCCAGTAAGGCAACTCCCAGAAAATGCTTTGTTTAGTCCAATTATGTCCAACCCCATAACCAGGTGCTTTAGATGGCAGTTCTTCAGTTACCTTAGGAAGCTCCTTAACCCTGTCCCATATCTCTATGCCTGATAACCTTCGAGGAGGCTCCTCAAAATCAACCTGATTCTTCATAAATGCACTAGTGTTATGCCTGAAAGGATGGTCCATTGGCAAGAATCGACGGCAACAGTCGAACCATGTGCATTTACCTCCATATTTCAAAGTGAAGGCTTTTGTATCTTCCATACAGTAAGGGCAAGAGAGCTTACCTGCAGTGGACCACCCAGACAACATCCCATAAGCTGGAAAGTCATTTATAGTCCACATCAAAGAAGCACGCATTTGGAAGTTCTGTTTCGTTGATATATCATAGGTTTCAACTCCTTCATGCCAAAGTATCTGCAACTCATCAAGCAAAGGCTGTAAATATACATCAATAGATGCTTTCGGGTTATGTGGACCCAGTATTATACAATTCAAAAACAGATAAGGACTGGTCATGCACATTCCGGGAGGCAAGTTGTAAGGAGTGACAAATACGGACCAACAAGAATAGGGCGTAGAGGAGACATCAAAAGGGGTGAACCCATCAGAACATAGACCCAACCTTACATTCCTTGGCTCACTAGCAAATGCTGGATACACTTGATCAAAGTGTTTCCATGCCTCACCATCAGACGGATGGGATAGAATACCCGGCTGCTTGGTACGGTCATGATGCCATCTCATGTGTGGAGCAGAACTCATCGAAGCATAGAACCTCTTTAACCGGGGTATAAGGGGCAAGTAATGCATCGACTTAACAGGCTTCGGCTTCTTTTTAGGATTTTGCTCAGGCTTGTATCGAGGCTCCTCACAAAATCTACATGTTACGAGGTCTGCATCATCCTTATAATACAACATGCAACCATTAACACAACAATGAATCTTCTCGGAAGAAAGACCCAATGAGGAAACCAACTTCTTAGTGTAGTAATAATTAGTTGGTAAGGCCATATTTGTCGGATTGATTTCATTCATAAGGCCAATGATGGAGTCCATGGCAGCTTGAGAAATACTAAAATCTGATTTGATACTCATCAATCTAACAGCAACCGACAACTGGGAATGTACCGAGCCCTCATAAAATGGACGACTTGTTTCCTCCAACCGTTTATAGAATTGATTTGCCTCGGCATTGGGAATGTGCTCAATGTTTGGTTGTGATGTATCCGGCTGAAGGGGATCATTAGCCGGGTACGTCCCAAAAGCATCATTTACCATATCTTCCATTCTATACCCGGCTGCTTGGTCTGGTTCCACAACCGGAGAACTCCTATCGCCATGAATATTTTCAAGATTTTGAAGCTGCTCCTGCAAGTCCCAAAGCTCTCCATGATTATACCAAACGTAGTAATTTGGCATAAGCCCCTTCTTATACAGATGTACCTCTACATTCTCCAAATCTTGTATCTTTACACATTTGCATTTTTCACATGGACACCTAATTTTGCCATGCCTTAAATAATCGTCTGTGTTGCGGGCTATATCAAGAAATTCCATAACACCCGCTACAAACGAAGGCCTCAACCCCCGCCGCTCAGAAAAATTTCTATTATCCATCCACAAACGACGTCGATTAATGTCCATATCTACACAAACATTGCAAGATTGAGAAACAATATGTATGATTTTTTTTTAAATATAAGATTATCAATTTTTGATTACTAATTTATAAATTTTTATGTCATGCTTTGCCTAACCCAATAAATTTTTTATATTAGCTTGCCACTTTTTTGTAATCATTATAGCAAGATTAATGTGCTCGGGTTTGTTAATGCTCGCAACTTCTTTGATGAAATGCCCCAAACAAACAATATTTTCTTATAACACCCTATTAATTACTATTATCAAAGCAATTCAAACCAACAAAAACTTATTCGTTTTAGGCATAACATGTTCATCTTCTCAACAATACCAAAACAACAACACATTCCAAACAACACTACCAAACAATTCCAACAATCCCCAACAACTACAACAATCCCAAACAACACAAACCTAACTTTATAATAGCTAACAACACCAAACAAGTTCTTCAACATCAACAATAACTACAATAAACAAATTAACTAATAATTAACTACCTATGCAACATTATAGGCCGAAATTAAAAAATAACTAAATTCGGATTTAATAAAAAACAAAAAACTTACCTCGAGGTTGATTTGTGCTCCAATAGCACCTAGTAATGATTCCCCACTAGTTATATGCTTAAGAACAACAAAAAAATTGAGTAAAAAAGTTAGGGTTTAAGTTTTAGAAAATAATTAAAATAACCCTAAAACTAAGAATTTACCTTGAATTTCTTGTTATATGTAGTATTTAGGATGGTAGAATGTGTTTGATTTTTTTATTTTGGGGGTGGGTTATGGTGGTTTTCGGGTATAGAGGTTTGGGGGGGGGGGGGTGTTTAGAGAGAATTTTAGTGTTTGGGGAAAAAGATAGAAATGGGGAAAGGGGGGTTCTGACCCTAATAAAATCGAGCCTACCGACCGTCCGTTCGACCGAAATTCGGTCGATAGGTACAAAAAAAATTTCTGTTCGACCGATTTCGGTCGAACCATGGTAGTCGAAAATCACAGTAATTTTAGTAGTGATATATGTGTATGTCTTATGTATAAATTTATATTTATTTTGTATATAAATACATATATCTTTGTATATTATTATATTTTGTATATAAATGCATGTCTCCATTTTTGTATATGTATATGTGTATATATATATATATATATATAGATATATCTGTGTGTGTGTACGTCTATAGTAGAAATTTTTTTGTATTTTTTTTATGTATCTTTGTATGTTTTGTGTATATTTTTGTATATTCGTGTATGTTTGGTAATCCGTAGTTTCAAAATATTAATTTTTAAAAGTTTCAATGTATATGTTTAATTTTTTTTATGTTATGTTTTTCTATCCAAAAATTAAAAAATAAAATTCTGATGGCGGGGTGAGTTGTGGGCAGCGGTCCCAAAGGGCAGCGATGAGTGGAAAATGTAGGAAAATTGAGATAAAACTCTAATTTATATGTGTTTGTTGAAACTTGTATATGATATGTAAAAAAACCTATTAGAATATTTTGTAAAGTAGCATTGTGTCGGTATTTTTTTATAAGTTTGGTGTTAGGGTTTTATATTTCTATAATTTTCCCTTAAATAAATTACCCACAAACAAATGTAATAGTACAAATGCAAAGCCTATATATAGCTTCACTTCCTGAAATCCAAGCCTCTTCAATTGCAGCTCATCCAACTTAAAGAAATTAAAAAATCCTATAACGTCTGCTTCTATGCTCGATCTCCTAATGGTATGTTAAAAGGTTTGTAGACGTTGTGCTTTTCACCTACACTCTCCCTTCATTTTTCCATTTATTTCTTTTAATTCATTGTGCTAATTGTTGTGTACAATTAAGTTCTTTCGATTTTTAAATAATCTCCATGACTATTCAGTGTGTTTTTATACCTTATAAATATGAAGCGCCTAACTTTGACATGTTGTATCTTGCACTTGCCTTCCTCTATAATCAATGGTGTATCTTGCACTTTACTCTCCTATAATCATGACCCCTGATTCATAGCATAATCTTTTCTTAGTGACTTGAATAGTAGCGGGACGATTGGATGATTCAAGTTTGAGTTTGTAGGATTTTTGATTCTGTCAATACCAAGAAGAATGGAGATTTAATTAGCTTGGATATGGTTTTAATAGACGAAAAAGTAGTCTGCACCTGTTCTACTTCTAACTAATTTTGTGTTTGTACACTTAATATTTTGTTACTCCTTATACCAGTAGGATTTGATGCATGGAGTAGTAAGTAAACATCAGGTGAAAAGATACAAACACATGTTAAGAGAAGGATCAACATTTATTAACAAGAATTTAACCACTTATAGTAACTTTAACATTGCTTTCTTTTTGACAACCTTTTTGAAGAGAATTGATGAAGATATTCTTAGTATCCCGTTAAATGGTCTCCAATTTATTAAATTTGAAATGCTTGATGTAAGGGTGAATAACAATACTGCTATATTAGGTATATCTTAATACGAATAATGTTTGTTAATGTAATTTTATGCTCTAATTGTAAGTCATTGTACTGTTCAGCTGACTAATTTTGCTTGTTTATATTGAAGACATCATTGGTTGCTTATATGGCATTGGAGATATGGAGACCGTTGGATTTAAGTGGAAAAAGAAGGATATTGAAGTTATTACTGATTAGTAACATCATTTATGAGTTAGTATGTTGTTTTGTACATTTTGGAATCATACAAATTATTAAAAGTTCTACTGATTTCTTTGTTAACTTTGTTCTAATGAATTCGATGATAATTGTGTTCTACCGATTTCTTGGATAGTTTGGTGAATGGAAAGATTACTTTGTGGGAAGATTTTGGTGAAAAGTTCGATCCTTATTTGTATAAGAAAGATATGGGCCCTTGCATTGTGATAGTAACTTCAATTTAAGGAACTTTTTTTAAAAACATAGCAATATTTTGTCATTTTTCCAAACATGTCAACATATTTTAGGATGCTACCAAGCATACCAATAATAGGTAAAACCCTAATTTTTCTTCTCTCTCTCTCCTCTCTCCACCTTACCCACTTTTCAGGCTACTGTTACCACCCGTTTCTGTCACCGTCACCACCATCTCCGCCGGTGATGGCTTTGTTTCCTCGTTGTTGCACTCGTCGGCGCTGCTCCATTTATTGCTGCTCTGATCTCTCGCTGATGCAGCCGTCGCCGGCAGATCTGCTTTCCTTCATCGGCGACGGCGTTGACAGAGCAGGTCGCCGGTGACTAAGGCAGATCTGCGGCGGCTAGGGTTTTTTCTTGTTTGTTGTTAACTGTGGGAATTTGTATGGCTTGTGTATAACCTTTGTATGTTTGTTGTAGGTCATGTATATACAGTGGATATACAATATACATACAAAGTATATACACTTATGTATGAAATTCCACATATTGTATATTCGTTGTATATACAGTGTCCATACAATGGAAATATATCAAGCATACAAAGTACATACAAACAACATACAAAAATATACTTAAAAAGAATGAAAAAAAATTCCGGCGATCGTCGGTGATCGCCAGCCACCGGCACCGGAAGGGCAGAATGGGGAGCGGCTGGACTGGTTGGCATGTGAGTATAGGGAGTGAATTTTAGGGTTTTATCTAGTTTTTTATGTGTTTGCTATGTTTTGAAAAAAATTATTGCTACGTTTTGAAAATGGAACAGTGTTGACATTTTTGTGTAAAGTAAAATCTTAGGATGTATAGTTTTGTAAATCACTTCTACCAAGGTTAGACAGTTTCATGGTAATTTTCTTAGAACTAATGAGTTTTTTTTCTTTTTAATATATTTGACTTATAATTTTGTGGAGATACGTTAAAGTTTGTTGTGTACTTCATTCGTTGATTATTTATTCAAAACCCCCTTTATTATGTTTAGGTTTAGATTAATTATTGTATGTATATACAAAGGTACAAAGTATATGTAGTGTGAAGGAAGGATTAAGAGAAACTACTTTTGTCTTATTTAGTATTGTTGCCGAGAAGTTGGTCGACAAATTAGCTCACAAACTAGTCAATAGGCTTGCTTTAGGAGGCGATGATGTACCATAACAATTAAAAAACCTTTGCGGTAAAGATTCGTTTTCAAGTTAAAATTGAACAACTACAATTTGAAAGATGGATGAATTGGAATTGCAGTACAACAATAGGAAAAAGAAAAGGTACTGCATTTTCAATTATTTTACTTTTATAATCTAATTATTACTTTTGTTTTTGATACAAACTCCTTTATCTATTGCTTGTGTAGGGAAAGATTGTCATGGATGATGAGTGGTAACTTCTGTTGCCGTTGTAAGCTTTGATGTTTACATAAGGCCAAATACATAAGCGGCCCCTTAAACTTGTCCGGATATTTCACTTAGACACCTAAATTCACACTATATCCATTTGAACACTTTATCTAAGTTAAAACTATACCATTTAGACACAAGTTGGTGACAAGGCAGTAGAATGTATATCACACAACTAGTGAGAGCGTGAACTTAGATTTTTTTTTTCTCTTTTTCATATTCTATCTGCACCCAATTGTCCCCACTTCAATCGCCATACCCCCTACTGCTACCACCTCCATTACTGTACTCATCTTTGCCACTACATGATACCACTATAGCTAATTAATTCCTCCAGCCACCATGATGCCCACCTCCATCACCTATAGCACACCCACAGAGCTTGATCCACCATTTTTCAATGCGAAACAAAAACCAGTCGTTTCCTCCTCTCTAAAACCACCAGCCTCTCTAAACCAGTCATTTTGCTATTCAATTACCTTTTCTTTTTTTCTTTTTTTACAAAATGCTTACTTTTTTTATGAATATGCATCCAATTCAGTACAGATGATAGCCAAAAAAATATTCTGACGAATTCTTCGACCAAGTATACTCATTCACGGAGAGGAAGATGAGGTAGAAATTTCTACTAAGAGAGGAGGAGGAAGAAAGATGAATACTTTATGAATTTAGCCTCTAGTTTCATAGATGGATTTTCTTCTGGGTTTCAAGAGAGGATATTGAATAGAAAGGAGAAAGTATAAAAGAAAAATGAAAAAAAAGTTGTTTTGTTTTTTGATGTAGCAGCCACGTGTCTTTACCTGGTTTGTTTAGTGTCTTATCATCAGCATTTGAACTACACGCTCTTTGTTTGTTCGTTCAGTTGTATTTGAAGGGTTAAGTTGACACAGTTTAGGCATTGTTAAAGTTTTCAACTGGTTAAGAACTTAGATAAAGGGGCCAAGTGAATATTGGGACAAGTTGAAGGAGCTAGGTATGTATTCAGCCTTTACACAAAAAGGATATTTTTGATAAATATGTAATATAATAACAGAGGCCTGAGGGAGTTTAAGTGTCTAGGTAAAATACATGGATGAGTTTAAAAGGCTAGTTATTACTTGGGATTCTATTTTCCCAAGTTGGATTTAAATGATGTATTTGACGCTTTGAACGAGGACGACTCAATAAAATCATAGACCTAAAACCTTAAACTTAATAAGATGCTAGATAATCTTTATATTTCAATTTTTTCATTGTAGAATTTTGCTTAACTTTTTAGAAATTTAAATTTAACTACTTGGGTATTCATATTTATCGATAAGATTTTATAAATAAACCTAATGTATTGTATATTGAAATCAATAGCTAACACTTTGTTAACTTGAAAGAACCTTACTAGTTTAAATAATTTTAGTTAGTAAAAAAATTTTGGGATATTTGATTCTTGGAGGCCTAAAGTAGAAGTCGTTAAATTTTCTTTTTCGTGTCCAACTCTGGCATAGAAAATTGTCAAACTAGCTTCTATTTGTTCAAAAGATTCATTTATTCATTCTTTAGACCGAGCACTTTTCTAATCTCCATAACATTTTATTTATGTAATTCATCGTCGGCGATATAGTATTTTTAACACCACTGGTTTATTCTCCTACCATATTTTATAAGTAATATGAGGTGGTTTAGTTTTACAAATTTGTAGAGAACTATAAGTTAGCATTTAAAACTGCAAATAAGCAATATTATTGATACGATGCCTCCCTTCCATTGTGACAGCCAAAATTGAAGCATGTACTTGGTGAACACTCGAAGAGGAACATGTACAATGAACCGTGCAAAATGAAAGAAAAGAGCAATTTCTAAAGAAGAGACAATCCGATTGCCCAAACCGATGATCGGATTCGGGGTGCCTATGGAATCATCTCTATTAGTGGCCCAAAGAACACTTCCCGAGAAAGCTAACGGTCCCCCTTATTTCTATTATGAAAATGTCTCCTTAGTTCCAAAGGGTGTGTAGGACACTATGCGAAATCAAGCCCGAGTTTGTTGACTCGAAGAACTTATGTGCTGCTTCGAGAAAAAGGGGATATATTTATAATCTTCTTGTTGAAAAAAGAAACTCCTTTAGTTCCACTTCTCCACATACCATCCATGAGGCACTTCCCTCAACAAAGAAATAGTGGATGTTTTAGGATACATGAACAAAATTTAACTGTTTGCAAACAACCATTAGGAGTGCACAATTGATGAATAGGACTAGGAAGGCATTGGATGATCCATGCTTTGGTGGTGAGCCACCTAATGCTAAGGAAGTGCAAGAGTAGGTTCCTAAGAAATGTCGGAATTGTAAGTTTGCGTGGGTTGGAAGAAACAAAGTGGATCCTTTGGAACCTGATGAATATGAGATGTTGTTGGAGGTTTTCAAAGGACCATACGAGGAGAATAAGTAGGATTGGCAGATACAAGTCACAAATGAATGATCATTCTATTTCTGGCAAGCAAGGATTTACTTCTGACATCTCAGTAACTAATGATTAGGTAAGACAGATTTTTTTTAGTTCAGATTTTTCTGATAAAAAAGAAGATAGGATTCCTGATTATTCAGACCATAATCGAATCATATGTGCTGGTCAACATAATCTCGTATATTTGCGTATTCTAGCCAAGAATTTTAATTTATTGCCAAAAAGGCGAAAAAATAAATTCACCATTTCACTATACCCAATTCAAGAATTCGAGAATTAACTATTGCCTTGTTCAGATATCTCAATTGAAATCTCCGTAAATGATATTTTCCGACAAAATAGTATTCTTACTTCTTTCGATGATCCTCAATACATAAGAAAGAGTTTGGGTATTATTCAATATGGGACTATAAAAATACAGTCAGTCATCAAAAAATAGGATTTGATAGGGTATCGAGGAGTCAAAGAACGTCAGCTAAAATACCAAATGAAAGTAAATCACCACAACAAAGAAAGGGAACAGATGAAGCATCGAGAGATGGAAAGTAGAACTTAAATTAAGATAATCATAAGTCTCCACAACCAGCAAAAGATTATTTTCATGTTAGACTAAGACGGGATCACGACACAGGAAAACAATAACTTGCATAAAGGAAATGAACAATTTATCTCTATATTTTTTTAATTAATATCTTAAATCACCTAATTTTGACACCTAAAATATGAAAATACGTAAAATAGTAGTGTTAATTTTCCTCAATTTTTATCTGTATTATTGCTAATTCTAGTCATTTAATTAGGAGAAAAATACTACAAAATTATCAAAAAAATATATATTTGTGATGTGATTAATTATTTACTTGTGAGTCAGTGGCTAAATTATAATTGTTATGTTGATGTGTCTAGTTTAACAAATAGCCTGTTTATATAATTGTGTATGTATTTTGTTTGGATTTAAAGGCCATTTGAGCATGTTAAATAAGAAAACGACAACCCATTAACCCATCCCAATACCTACTCGACCCGGCCCACCTCCCCAACTATATAAATAAAAACTTTGCCATTTTTGGCATTTTCCCCCAAAAAATCAAAACACTCAAAGGAGCTCTGCCCTAATTTCACCGAGTCACCGAAATCTGCCATCGGCGACGGCGTCACCCACTCCATTCCGGCAAAAATTTTACATCTCCCGAACCACCTTGACCTCTTCTTCCATGATTTCACATTAGTTTCCCCAAAAATACACAAATTTGGCGAAGATCGGGATTTTTAAAGAGAGATGCAAAAAATTTCCGGCGACCCTTTCGTTTCTCCGGTGAGCTCTTACTTGTAAGCATTGTCTCGTTTTCTCATCTTTTCATTCTTTCCTTTTGCTAGCTGAAACGAACCCAAATGGGATCGTTTTCGTTGGAAGAAGAAGGGAACGCATCTGATTATTTTAAGTATGGACCTGGGCTGTGCGATTTAGTGATAAACAAACGGAGTCAGAGTAGTATGCTTGGCAGCGTGTGTGTTGGCCGTGTGTGGGCTGTTTTTTTTTTTTGGCAGTGATGGTGACGAGCAGGTTCAGCAATGGTGTGGTGCGTTTGTTGGTTTTCAAGTTGTGGCTTTGGTCGTAAGGGTGTTGAAGCTGCGGCTTATTGTTTCATAATGGAGTTTTTGAGGCAGTGGCATAATTGATTCAACTGGTGTTGATTCGCGAACGAGGCTTTCCCATTGTTCATTGGTGGTTGATTGTGAGTACGCCGTGGTGGTGTGAACTTTTTTGTGGTAATGGTGTGTGAACTGGACAGTGGCGACGTCTAGGTAGTGATGTTATTGCCTGGTTGCTTGTGTAGGCGATGCACGACTTGGCGAGGACATAGCAAAAACAGGTGATGACGCTGCTGTGGTGTTCGATGCAGCCGCGTTTGTTCGAGATGCTGCGATGATGATAGCCTCGTGGTTACGGTGACAGTGGCCATGATGGCGCAACTGTGGTCCAGCATTTGGACAATGGCTTTGGTGTGATGATAATGCTTCAGTAGTGATTAGTCGTTTCCTTTGTGTATCTTGCTTAGCTTTTCCTTGCTCTTTTAGGTTTGTCGTTCTGAAATCTAGCTTAGTGTTGATGGATTTGAATATGAATGAATATGTATGCTTGTGTATATATTAGTTCGTGTTTGTTCACAGTTAGTTAAGCTCATGTTGTTCATTGTTAAGATCCGTAAAGAGTGTCTTCTCGTGTCGTTTGGTAGCTTAAGCATGAAATGGTATTATTCTGCGTGTATGTATTAAGATCGTATGTGTCCTATGTGTATGTTTAGTTAGCTTATGTAGTTCCATCTTTTCGAACATTAATCATCTTTGAAGTTGTTGCCCAGTTCTGTGTTAATAGTTCATTTAGCAAGTGTGGAGGTGAGTATCTTGTTGTTTGGTTCTTGGTATGCATAGAAACATTGTACTAATTCTTCGCTCACACTAGCAAGCTGTCTATTTCTGTCATGATCTTAGAACATTCTGAGTGTTTGGACCTTAGGTCCATTTAGTTAGAGTCTTCTAGTTAGCCTGTGATAGAGTATGAAGTTTGGAGTTAGTTTAGAGGGACTAGGAGTTGAGTTTGTTAATAAGTTTGAGAATCTGATTTCAAAAGAGAGAGAGTCAAAAGTCACTTAAAAAGACAAAAGAAAGTACTTTCGGTGCAGCTGAACTAAAGGCTTTTTCTGCCAATATTTTTGTTGCCTAGTAAAGAGAATCTCTGCATTTCTTATGTCCCTTGCAAAGGCCTAAGGCACGCCTGAATTGAGCATTTAAAGGGGCTGTACTTTTACACTTTTGAGACTCCACCCTCAAGGCTATTTAAGAGAGCTTCATAACTCTCTTTTGGGGGATCTGACCATTACACACATCTAAAAATTCACATATACACATCTGAAATAGAGAGGAAAAAGATACACACACACGGAAAAAAAAAGACTGAGAAAACACTCTTTCACCTTAGATCTAAAAAATATTGTTCACCATACAAGAATAACATGTCTGAATTTAGAAAAGAGCAAGAAAATATATATACTAGTGTAGCAGAGTGTAAGGAAATTTGAAAGAAAAGAAACAAAAAAAATAGTTTGAGAAGTAAGAAGAGTCAAAGGTTGTTGTTGGTAGCTTGGTGTTGCTACAGCTTTTTGGAGCTTTGCATTTCCGCTTCACTTAAGCTTTGGGAAGATGCTCATTGTAGTACTTGGGAAGTTAACGCAATAGGTAAACTTCCTAATTCCTCTTTACATTGTACAAGTTCTTGGTCTGTTTAAGGCCATTCATATGTATATTATGGCATGTTTGAGGCATAAAATAGTAGTGAAAGCATGTTTGAATGATTGCCTCTCTATTTATGTTTCTTATCCATATATTTGTTTTTTCCATAAGAATCCAAAAAAAAAAAAAAGAGAGAGAGAGAGAGAGAGAGAGAGGAGTTGCAATTTTAGATATAGGACTTTCTCATGAGATGGTTGGAATCATGCGCTAATATTTTTAGTAAGTTGCGTAATATCAAATCTGAAGCAATAAGCTGAAACAGGGCTCTTAGTGCAAACTAACAAAATAATAAACAATAAAAAATTGTTGTGCAAGATTATGAAATGGGCAGAATATAAGTTGAAATATAAGATTTAATTTGCAAAGGTAAGCTAGTTTTTAAAGTGACTCAAATTAAATTCACGAGTACTTCAATGAAGATTAAGCCCCTTAATAAAACTTGTAGAGATGATGTGTTATTCAGTTCATTCATTATCAAACGAAACCGTGAAGAAATGATGTTTTGTTTTAACTAAATTAACGACATCCTAGGGATGGGGTTGACGACTCTCGTCAATGTGCTTACCATTCAGGTGCACCGGGGCATGACACTGAGGGTTGCCATTTTCTCAAGAAGGATATCCAAGCTTTGATCGATAACGATCAGATTTAAGCTAATGATTCAGATGCACCAGGTATAAATAAAAACTCATTGCCTGTCTGTGATGATGTGCATATGGTGGGTGTAGAAGATTTGAGAGTTGATTCTGCAATGCCGATAAGCCCCAACAAAATGCTAGTAACAATGAACTGTGTTCCTGAGATTATGCCTGGGGTAGTAGATAGAGTAAGGAGTGAAGAAATGAAGAAAACAAATATGTCTCTCGAGAAGCAAATTCCAAATCTTACTCGGTCATTCATCAGTCCCAAAGAACTAAAGTCCACCCTAATGGGACTTGGAGAAAATAAGGAAAAGAAGAAGAAATTGCCGGATTCAGGTAATTTCTTTAGTATCAGTATGGTGCATCCTTGTGAAGGGCTCAACAATGCATGAAAAGCAGGAAACTGGCTCTGACTTGCAATTGAGTGACTGTGAAATATTGTAGCTTGTTTTGTTAATATTTCTGTGTACTTGGTTATTCAAGGGTTGTAACCCAAGTGCATTATTTTGCTTGTTTTATTTGTTCTGACCCTTATATCTTCAATTCAATGAAGGAGA
This sequence comes from Petunia x hybrida, assembly GCA_037355625.1. Lineage (NCBI taxonomy): Eukaryota > Viridiplantae > Streptophyta > Magnoliopsida > Solanales > Solanaceae > Petunia > Petunia x hybrida. Next base: position 976,119 of record JBBBVM010000317.1, on the reverse strand, counting down.
GATCCATCTCGTCCTAATATTCGGTCTTTTATGTTTCTTGTTCTTACCTCCTTAGTTTTCTGTTTTATGTTTTGTCGACCTTAATAACATGACATGCATGCGGAATTTACGTCTTGATCTAAACACGCGCTCTGACATTGTGAGCTATCTGAGTAGTGAGGGATAAAAGAGGGAGTGAATTAAGTTGGGAATTAATCAATAGTCATCTGATAAGGGAGATCGGTGAGAAGTTCAAAATCGTACATGGTCACTACGACCAAATTTGAAATACCAGTTTTGAGAACCATCATTCAAGTAAAAGTCGAGGACGCGTGTGGATCAATCCAGATCAATTCATTGAATCATTATTTGTGCGAGGCATTCTCGGGTCGAGATGACGAACGACTTTCATTTCTTTTACCTCAAAAACTATATCCTTTTTCAGCCTTTTTGGATTTTCTTTGGTCAATCCTCCCTTGGAATCAATTTGATATGGTCAAAAAGAAAAGGAAAAAAAAAAGAAAAAAAAAACAACAAAAATCTACCATTAAGTGGTAGAGTTACGTCTGACCTGATTCCTCTCAAGAGGATACGTAGGAAACCATTCGGGTGCGGTCATAATAGGGGAAAGTTCATTTTTTCCCTGTTCATATTGACGCAAAACTTGCCTCCAAGTTTGTGGCCAACGTCAAAAGAAATTTTGTTCCCCATTCTATGCTAAACTGGGGCAGAAGTTTGTTTTTTATTTATCTTAAAAGATAAAATAAAAACAAACTTCTATTTTATCATACCATATATTCGTCTATTTCATGAGATGTTTGGTATATCAGTCTCAAAGTCGAGGAAAAAAACTCAAAGCGCCCTAGTTTAGGATAAAATGGGGTAGAAGTTTATTTCCAAAAAAAAAAAGAGAGGAGAAAGTCAACATTCCTTTTCTTTCATTGTGTTCATCTCGGAGGGGGGGGGGGGGAGGGGGAGGGATAATCTCAATATTCCCTATGTTTTCATACTAGAAAATTCAAACTATAATTCCTCGGTTTAACTAAACCGGAGCTACAGTTTGTTGTTATTTTAAAAGAAATGATTCCAAGGGTTGTATCATTCACCAAGTCATTTCATGAGATGCTTTCATACCTCTTTTCAAACTAAAGAGAAAAACTCAAAAAAAAAAAAAAAAAAAAAGAGAAATAATCCCCAATTTGCCTAAACTGGGGAAATACGTTTGTTTTATTTTCAAAAAGCGGTGATTTCATAGTTTGTGATATTCATCTGATCGTCTCATGAGATGTTTCTGAGCTTTTATGCTGAACCCCTTTCTTTATAGCCTAACCAAATCCAATATTAGTCCAAATAAAGATCCTTCTGACCGATCATTGAGAATGTCAAGCCGAGTAGGGTATCAAGAATAAGTTCCACGCTGTAAAGTCGCATTCTTATAAGCCGACAATCACATTTAGGAGCTGGGAGCACCAAGGTCATTAAAGGAGAAATTCTCCAGGGAATCAAGATAAAGGCCAAAATTGAAGAAAGAAAGGAAAGACGGGGATGAGCAGCAAGGAAATATCAGATGTCAATTGGGAAAGAGCGAAAAATGAAAGAAATGAAAAAAAAAAGAAAAAAAATGAAGTCTTGTCGGTGAAAACCTGAAAAGGCGCTGCAAGGCAATAGTGAGTTAAAAGAACAAAGAGAGAGGCTGTTAGTGAAAACCTCGAGGGGCACTACTAGTCGATCGAGGGTCGTGGAATTCATCATCAAGTTCGGGTTGAGAAAGATTGTCAAACTGGGGCAAAATCGAGGACAAGTTGTGTTGAAAACATCCAGATTTTATTCCAAGATGTATGTCATGTTCATTGAAGTTGTCATTTCACCTCTAAATAGTTTTTCTTTTATCTTTCAGGGACATCTTTTGTTCGATGTCTCCTCTTCAATTTTATTCAAGTCATCCTTCCTTCATTATTCTTTAAATTTTTTTCATTTGATAATATGAAACAAGCAGAAAGAAAGTTTGGCAAAATTTGTTCACAGGTTTCAAAGTTGTACCATTTCATTGTCAAGATCCAAATGGGCAACTCCCATGGCGCACCTCGGCAACAAAAACAACATGCCAGGATAGTACCGGATAAGTCGCCATGGAACGAAATACTGTTTCTATAAGTATTTAACCGAAGATTTGGGGGGTAACATTTGGCATCATTGACCTTTTGTTGGGATATTAGAAATAGATTGACAACATCAAGACATTGTTTGTCTGAAATTACTCTGAAGGGCAAGCCAAGAATCACCAACCTCATTTTGTGAGACATGATTTGGGGATTGTATAACCGGAATGAAAGAATGCCAGAATGGTTGGCAAGAGCAAGGACCACCTTAATCAAGAGTGGAAACTTCAAGCTTCAAACTGAACCCTAATTTGGAAGATCAGTAGGGCTTTCAATCTTCAAACAACACCTCATTAGGATAATAGGCCAGAGTTTTCTGCTGTCAAGTCAAGACCACATATGTAAAATTGGTAGAATTCCCACCTTTAAAACAAGAGTTCACCATGGGTTAATGATGAGAAAAGATATGATCTGCCAAAAAGATGTCAACCTCAACAATGGGCCCTCCCATTATAATGGAAGATGTCAAATTCAGCAGACAAGGCTCACCCTTGACAATGCAAGAGGATATAGTCTCAACAATTAGAAGTTTTAGTCTCAAAACCGGGCACTCCCATATAATGTAAAAGTTTTAGTTTCAAAATTTGGGCACTCCCATATAATGTAAAAGTTTTAGTTTCAAAAGTCGGGCACTCCTATATAATGTATAAGTTTTAGTTTCAAAAGTCAGGCACTCCCATACAATGTAGAAATTTTAAGTAGTCGGGCACTCTCATATACTGTAGAAGTTTTAGTTTAAAAAATCGAGCACTCTCATATAATGTAGAAGTTAGATTCAAAAATCGGGCACTCCCGTACAATGTAGAAGTTGTAGAAAATAGATTTAAAAGTCGGGCACTCCCATGATAATGCAGAAGTTCATTTCTTACCAATTTTCGCTAAAAGATAGCGATCATTTCCTTTTCGAGTCAATTTCGCTCAAAGATAGCAAGACCCATTAGAGTGATGGTTTTAAATTTCCAGCAGGAGAAAGACCCATCAGAGTGATGATTTTTCAATTTTCAGCAAAAGCAAGACCCATCGGGATGATGGTTTGCAATTTAATAAAAAGTAATACCCATCAGACTGATGGTTTTCAATTCAGCAGAAGCAAGACCCATCAGAGTGATGGTTTTAATTTTCCAGTAAAAGCAAGACCCATCAGAGTGATGGTTTTTAATTTTCAGTCAGAACAAGACCCATCAGAATGATGGTTTTCAATTTTCAGAAGAAGCAAGACCCATCAGAGTGATGGCTTCCAATTCAGCGAGGACAAGACCATCAGAGAGATGGTTTTAATTTTCAGCAAAATCAAGACCCATTAGAGCGGTGGTTTTCATTTCATTTAGAACAAGACCCATCAGAGAGATGGTTTTTAATTTTCAGCAAAAGCAAGACCCATCAGAGTGATGGTTTTCAATTCAACAAGAGCAAGACCCACCAGAGTGGTGGTTCCAGTTTTATCTTTCAAGTCAAAGCCCGTCAAAGAGGAAATTTCAATTTTCAAGTCAAGCCCGTCAAAGCGGCAATATCATTCAAGTCAAAGTCCGCCAAAGCGACAATTTCAATTTTCAAGTCAAAGTCCGTCAAAGCGACAATTTTAATTTTTCAAGTCAAAGTCCGTCAAAGCAGCAATTGTATTCAAGTCAAATCCCGTCAAGCGATAATTTTAGCATTCAAGGAAAACCCCGTCAAAGCGGCAATTTAAGCTTTCAAGTCAAAGCCCGTCAAAGCAGCAATTTCAGCTTTCCCGTCAAAGCCCGTCAAAGCGGCAATTTCAACTTTCAAGTCAAGCCCGCCCGAGCGGCAATTTCATGTTTGAAGACCCACTTGGGTAGTGGGAGTTTTGGACCAGTTTATAAGCTTGGGAAGCCTGAAGAGTTAGCTTAGAAATTGTAATTTTACACTTTCAATGCTGTAAATTTATTTTTCTTTGTAAAACAATGATCACCAGCCAGCAAACAGCAACAAGTGACTAACAGCAACAGTGCTAGTAAGTCTAGAGAGAGTCTCAAGTCAGTCCGAGTAATTTTAGAAATGTCGAGTCAGTCCTAGCATGTCTCTAGAGTTAGTCTTGTTAGGTATAGAAGTGTCTAGTGTAAGTCTATGTGAATCTAGAAGAGTCCAGTATCTGCCTAAATGAGGTAGCCCCAACTACCACACATGAGGAACTACACTGACCTGATAACTTAGTCCGGGGATATGTAAATAGCCTTGTTCTTGGTTAAAACCGAAAGATCAGGGTACGGTCATACTTTTGCATGCGTGTTCTCGGCTAGAACCGAAAAAGCCAAAATTAGTTGTCGATTACGTGTTTGTCCGAAAATTCTTCTCGAATAAAGCGGGGCAGCTGTAATCACCTAATTTTGGCACCTAAACTACCAAAATGCGTAAAATAGTAGTGTTAATTTTCCTCAATTTTTTTCCGTATCATTGCTAATTCTAGTCATTTAATTAGGAGAAAAATACTAGAAAAATATCAAAAAAATATATATTTGTGATGTGATTAATTATTTACTTGTGAGTCAGTGGCTAAATTATAATTGTTATGTTAATGTGTCTAGTTTAACTAATAGCCTGTTTATATAATTGTGTATGTGTTTTGTTTGGATTTAAAGGCCATTTGAGCATGTTAAATCAGAAAAGGACAACCCATTAACCCAGCCCAATACATACTCGACCCGGCCCACCTCCTATATAAATAAAAACTTTTCCATTTTTGGCATTTTCCCCCAAAAAATCAGAACACTCAAAGGAGCTCTGCCCTAATTTCACCGAGTCACCAAAATCTGCCACCGGCGACGGCGTCACCCACTCTATTCCGGCCAATTTACATATCCCGAACTGCCTTGACCTCTTCTTTCATGATTTCACATTAGTTTCCCCAAAAATACACAGATTTGGCGAAGATCGGGATTTTTAAAGAGAGATGCAAAAAATTTCCGGCGACCCTTTCGTTTCTCCGGTGAGCTCTTACTTGTAAGCATTGTCTCGTTTTCTCCTCTTTCCGTTCTTTCATTTTTCTAGCTGAAACGACCCCAAATGGGATCGTTTCCGTTAGAAGAAGAAGGGAATGCATCCGATTGTTTTAAGTATGGACCTGGGCAGTGCGATTTAGTGATAAACAAATGGAGTTAGTGTAGTATGCTTGGCAGCGTGTATGTTGGCCGTGTGTGGGCTGTTTTTTTTTTCTAGCAGTGATGGTGACGAGCAGGTTCAGCAATGGCGTGGTGCGTTTGTTGGTTTTCAAGTTGTGGCTTTGGTCGTGAGGGTGTTGAAGTTGCGGCTTATTGTTTCATAATGGCGTTTTGGAGGCAGTGGTGTAATTGATTCAACTGGTGTTGATTCGCGAACGAGTCTTTCCCATTGTTCATTGGTGGTTGATTGTGAGTACGCCATGGTGGTGTGAAGTTGTTTGAGGTAATGGTATGTGAACTGGACAGTGGCGACTTCTAGGTAGTGATGTTATTGCCTGGTTGCTTGTGATGGTGATGCACGACTTGGCGAGGACATAGCAAAAACAGGTGATGATGCTGTTGTGGTATTTGATCCAGCTGCGTTTGTTCGTGATGCTGCGATGATGATAGCCTCATGGTTACGGTGATAGTGGCCATGATGCGCAGCTGTGGTCCAGCATTTGGACTGTGGCGTTGGTGTGATGGTAATGCTTCAGTAGTGATTAGTCGTTTCCTTTGTGTATCTTGCTAGCTTTTCCCGTCTCTTTTAGGTTTGTCGTTCTGAAATCTAGCTTAGTGTTGATGGATTTGAATATGAATGAATATGTATGCTTGTGTATATATGAGTTCGTGTTTGTTCACAGCTAGTTAAGCTCATGTTGTTCATTGTTAAGATCCATAAAGAGTGTATTCTTGTGTCGTTTGGTAGCTTAAGCATGAAATGGTATTATTCTGCGTGTATGTATTGAGATATTTAGTTAGCTTATGTAGTTCCATCTGTTCGAACATTAATCATGTTTGAAGTTGTTGCCCAGTTCTGTATTGATAGTTTATTTGGAAAGTATGGAAGTGGGTATCTTGTTGTTTGGTTCTTGGTATGCATAGAAACATTGTACTAATTTGTCGTTCACACTAGCAAGCTGTCCATTTCTGTCATGATCTTAGAACATCCTGAGTGTTTGGACCTTAGGTCCATTTAGTTAGAGTCTTCTAGTTAGTTTGTGATAGAGTATGAAGTTTGGAGTTAGTTTAGAGGGACTAGGAGTTGAGTTTGGGTCAAAAGTTAATAAGTTTGAGAATCTGATTTCAAAAGAGAGAGTCAAAAGTCACTTAAAAAGACAAAAGAAAGTACTTTCGGTGCAGTTGAACTAAAAGCTTTTCTGCCAATATTTTTGTTGCCTAGTAAAGGGAATCTCTGCATTTCTTTTGTCCCTTGCAAAGGTCTAAGGCACGCCTGAATTGAGCATTTAAAGGGGCTGTACTTTTACACTTTTGAGACTCCACCCTCAAGGCTATTTAAGAGAGCTTCATAACTCTCTTTTGGGGGATCTGACCATTACACACATCTAAAAATTCACATATACACATCTGAAATAGAGAGGAAAAAGATACACACACACGAAAAAAAAGACTGAGAAAAAACTCTTTCACCTTAGATCTAAAAAATACTGTTCACCATACAAGAAAAACATGTCTGAATTTAGAAAAGAGAGAGCAAGAATATATATATATATATATATATATATATATATATATATATATATATATATATATATATATATATATATATATATATATATATATATATATATATATATATATATACTAGTGTAGCAGAGTGTACGGAAATTTGAAAGAAAAGAAACAAAAAAATAGTTTGAGAAGTAAGAAGAGTCAAAGGTTGTTGTTGGTAGCTTGGTGTTGCTACTGTTGTTTGGAACTTTGCATTTTCACTTCACTTAAGCTTTGGGAAGATGTTCATTGTAGTACTTGGGAAGTTAACTCAATAGGTAAACTTCCTAATTCCTCTTTATATTGCACAATTTCTTGGTTTGTTTAAGGCCATTCATATGTATATTATGGCATGTTTGAGGCCTAAAATAGTATTGAAAGCATGTTTGAATGATTGCCTCTCTATTTATGTGTCTTATCCATATATTTGTTTTTTCCATGTTAACCAAAAAAAAAAAAAAGAAAAAAAAAGAGAGAAGAGTTGCAATTTTAGATGTAGGACTTTCTCATGAGATGGTTGGAATCATGCGCTAATATTTTTAGTAAGTTGCGTAATATCAAATCTGAAGCAATAAGGTGAAACAGGGCTCTTAGTGCAAACTAACAAAATAATAATAAACAATAAAAAGTTGTTGTGCAAGATTATGAAATAGGCAGAATATAAGTTGAAACATAAGATTTAATTTGCAAAGGTAAGCTAGTTTTAAAAGTGACTCAAATTAAATTCACGAGTACTTCAATGAAGATTAAGCCCTTTAATAAAACTTGTAGAGATGATGTGTTATTCAGTTCATTCATTATCAAACGAAACCGTGAAGAAATGATGTTTTGTTTTAACTAAATTAACGACATTATAATAACAAATGATATTATGCAAATGTATAGGGGTGTTCTATTGAAATCGGATCAAGGAAAATATATTTGTTCATTGAAAACTCATTTTAAATTAAGAGATTTCGAACGGGTGAAGTGCCTGCGCGATTTAATTATTTTAAGTCGGAAGATTTCGAACGAGTAAAGTTCTCGCGCGATCATATTCGATTTAAGTTTTCAATTGTTAAAACGGTAAAAAATTAAATAATAACTCAAAGCGTAACAAATAAAGGCAAAATATAACAAAACAATTTCAAAGAGTCGGGATGCGTCAATAGAAGCAATTGTGCTCGGCACAGGACTCGAGAGTGCCTAACACTTTCCGAGAGTCAACCGAGATCCTTACCCGGAACTCAGACGCAGAAAATTTACGAGTCAAAGGTGTTCTAGGTACACCACTTTGGTGACTTGGCACACATTTAACTTGTCAAGTGGCGACTCCAAAAATCTCTCAATATTAGTGTACCTATTAACACCCCATCACAACCTTTTAAAACATAAGTTCTTTCTTCTAAGTTGAAAAAAGGGCCGTGACAATATCCATTACAAAAATTTTAGACTCACTCTTCTCATTCCGCAGATGAGAAGAGAGACCATTATTGAAAGAATGAAGCTTCAACAAGAATCACCGTCACGCTGCAGTATATTAGGTGTGGGAAGACGATTAAAATTACTTCATTCGTTACTTAAAAAGCTAAAAATATACACATATATGATATGAAAAATTCAATGCTCTTAAAATAGGTACCATAAAAGAGTTTGATGGTCTACACGATTATGGACCGTGTGGCACCCATTCATCGCCAAAATGACGTAATTTACTTTGTCAGAATTTGATTCGAACTTCCCAAAAACTGTATTTGCAAACATAGACATCGAAAATTCAGAAAATTCATTGACCATCAATCAATACAGTTGGACAAAACTTCAATTAAGAAGTGACCCATATAATATCTTCAATGCTGCAAACAAACATTTGCACAACACGGAAGTATTGAAATCGTGATAGGTTGCCTTTACTATAGAAATTGTGTGACTTTTTACTTACTATGAATTCCTTATCTTCATTTCACTTTTATGGAAAGATGTGACTGAAGCACATATTACTCTATTCATTTTTTTGTTGCTATTTTTAATTTGAGCGAAAATGTACATTCAGAGTTAAAGGTTGCAATCTTCCTAAAATTTGAGTTCTCAAATTGTAATTCATGATCTACTCCATATTTAAGTAATATTAACGCCTACAACTGAGTTTTGATGAGGAACCTATATAATTTACTGGTTGTTGTCGTCACTTGATAGCTGTTAATAGTAGTAAAATTACTCACTCATACTACATTGAGAAAACTCACAAACTATGAATACAAAGAAATAAAAAGTCGTAACTAACAAGAGTTAATTCACGATAATATAAATTATAAACTTTTTATAGCATCTTACGACCACGCGAGCGTGGTCCATTTCCCTAGTTATAACTTATGTTAAAGATTTCATGCTTATGTTATGAAATCATAAGTTACATATTAGAAGCTCAATTCGTGTTTTTTTATCTGTTACAGCATGTAATTTATGTTACCAATTCACACCCTAAGTTCCTTGTAATTTCCTCATCTAGGAAATTATGGATACTACCATTATCAACAAGGATGTGTAAGGGTCTCTTCTGATGGTAGCCTGTGACCCTCAAGGTTTGGTAACTCCTTGATCCAATCAAGACCTGCTATAAAATAGAAGGAACTTCTTCTGCACATTCTAATAATTCTTCTTTCTCCTCTTCCTGATAATCCATTAAATGATCTTCATCTTCAATTACTAGAGCATATACTTGCTTAGAAGTTTTACACTTATACCCAGTCACATATTTCTCATCACAAAAAAGAAATATTATTGTTTAGCCTTTTTCTCATTAATTTCTTTAGTAGTCAAGGTCCTCCTTGGTCTATTACTGAACTGATTATTACTAGATTGTCTGTTTTCCATAATTGTGCTTTTATTAGCCTGAATTTTGTTACTTCTAGGGTATCTATTTTTGTTATAGAAAGAACCCTCATTAACCTAACTAACTCATAAGCTTTTTGCAGATCTTTAGGGCCCAAGGATTTAACATCTAACTTGAATTCTGATTTTAAACCATTAATGAAACAGTTAATGACATCTGAAGTAGAAAGATTTACTCTTGTCATTACCTTGTCAAAAGCTGATTGAGGTTGCCTCAAATTAATCAAATCAGCCATGGGGTCATCATAAGCATTTCTAAATCTTCTGTGTAATTCCAACACATACTCTTCCCAAGAAGGAAGAATTTGATGTCTCCTCCTTTCATGAAGGCTTAATGCCACTTAATAGCCTCTCATTCTAGACGAATCACAACAATCCTGACCTTTTGTTCATCAGGAACATCATCTACGAAAAAGAACTGATCCACTTTGTATATCCATGTCTTCAAATCTACCCCATTGAATTTTGGAAGTTCCAACTTTGATAATCGAATGAAATATCTGCTTGACTATTTGTTCTAGTATAAGTACTAGGATCTGCTTCTGATGAGTTGACGATGACGATTGGGAATTACTTATATTTCTAAAACTCATTTCCATCTTCTCTATCAGATCTATAGTAATTCTTATATTGAAGCTCCAATTCCTCTTGTCTTTGATAAAGCTTGGTGAATATTGCGTCCATGGCTTCCTTTAATTCTTTAACCTTTATAGAATTTCTAGATTCAGTCGGCATGATGGATTTTTGGCCAAGAATCTAGCTCTGATACCAAATTGATGCTAATTATCAAGATCGATTTAGAATTAACCTTCAGGAATGTGGGATTTCGAGGAGGGATCGAATAGTTCAGGGATTTTAGGGTTAAGCCGAGAACAATCAATAAGAAAACTGAAATTGTATTATGGAATATGTGAATGGATACAATGAATGGGATTACACTTCTTTTAACCTCAATTCCTCCGCGAACTAACCTAACTGAATTTCCCGCCAAAACTCAATCCAACTAATTGCTTAACTAATTGTAACTAACTTTGCCATCTGGAATTCTATTACAAATTGAATTAATCCTCGTTCTTTATTGCTTTTAATCTGTATCACATTGATTTTAACTTCTTACCAAAGTCAAAAGAGTGTTTCTTAATATATAGGGAGAATTTTAGAGACATCCCCTTAGATCTGGCTTTGTAACAAAAACCTCTCTTGTAGTGTACAATATTACACTTACCTCTTTTATTTGTAAAACTTACTATTTTAGTTCTTGAAATATAGTGGGGGGTTTAACCTGGCTGACTGGGTTGTTTGATGTCATCCTGAAGATGGCAAAGATGCCCGAAGAATGGAGGTGGAGTAGTATGTTTTCGTTGTACAAGAACAATGGTGATGTTCAAAATTGTAATAATTACAGAGACATCAAACAATTAAGCCACACCATGAAAGTTTGGGAAAGGGTGGTTGAGAAGAGGATGAGGAGGGAGGTGACAATTTCTGAGAACCAAGTCGGATTCATACATGGGCGATCGACTACGGAAGCTAAAAGGGACTTACATATGGTGTTCATTGACCTAAAGAAGACTTATGACAAAGTCGTTAGGGAGGTTTTGTGGAGATGCTTGGAATCTAGAGGTGTACCAGTAGCATACATCAGCGCTAATAAAGACATGTATGACGACGCCAACGTAAGAACAATTAGAGGTGACTCTAACATTTCCCTGTCGAGATGGGATTGCACCAGGGGCCGGCGCTTAGTACGTTTTTATTTGCTCTGGTGATGGACGAATTGACACGGAGCATCCAAGGGGAGGGTGACTTATGGTGGAGTTAATGATAAGCTGGAGGTCTGGAGACATACCCTAGAGTATAAAGGTTTCAAAGTGAGTAAGACCAAAACAGAGTACATGGAGTGCAAGTTTAGTGATGCATCTCAGGAGTCAGAGGTGGACGTGATGCTTGATTCTTAGGTCATTTCCAAAAGAAAAGCTTCAAGTACCTTGGTTCAATCCTTCAAGGTAATGGAGAAATTGACGAAGATGTCACTCATCGCATAGGGGCAGGCTGGATGTAGCGGAGACTCGCGTCTGGTACCCTATGAAATAAGAAAGTGGCACTTCCACTCAAAGGTAAGTTCTATAAAGCGGTCGTTAGACCTGCTATATTGTATGGAGCAGAGTATTGGCCAGTCAAGACCAAACACATTCAGAAGATGAGCGTAGCACAGATGAAAACGCTTAGATGGATGTGTGGCCATATGGGGATGAATAAAATTAGGAATGAGGCCATTCGTAACAATGTGGGAGTGGCCGATGTGGCGGATAAGATGCGAGAAACGAGGCTGCGATGGTTCGACCACGTGAGAAGAAGGAGCACAGATGCTCCAGTGAGAAGGTGTGAGAAACTGGCAGTGCTGGGTCTACGGAGAGGTCAAGGTAGACCAAAGAAGAATTGGGGCAAGGTGATTCTTCAGGGCATGACTCACCTCCAAATCACCGAGGACATGACCGTTGATAGGAAAATGTGGAGGTCGAGGATTAGGGTAGATGGATAGGTAGTAGTCGTTAGAGTGCCGGCTGAATATCATTTTTTTATTTTATATACATTATTTATCGTATTATGTGTTTTTATTACTTGTATTGTGTCTGTTTATCTTAGTTATCAATAATTTCTTTGACAATATTTTCTTTATCTTAGGTAGTTTCATCTTATTTTGCTAGCATATTTTCGGATTATTTTTCCTTGAGCCGAGGGTCTATCGAAAACAGCTTCTCCATTTTGGTGAGGGTAAGTTCTGCGTACATCTCATTCCCCAAACCCCACATGTGGGACTACACTGGATATGTTGTTGTTGAAATATAGTCAAATTTGAACTTGGTCCTTATGTTATATGGTTAAACACATTTAACTTTTAATTATTAAATGTTCGTCTTTTGATCTTCTGCTTGTGAATGATGCAAATATTGTTTTTGAAACCATTTATTTGCTTATGATGTTAAATTTGTAGTATTTTTCCATGTTTGAACGCAATATAGTGCTAAAAATAATAAAAAATTTAACATGTTCACTATGTAAAAAAGGGACCAAAGCATACATTTTAACCAATTCAAGGTTAAATATGCTTAGCAAAATATTGTAAGTATCAAAATCAAAATTACATATAACAAAGAGATAAAAAATGGAGGCTGAAACCTGAAACATTCTTATTTCGATTTAAGTGTCAATCCAGGCCAGTCGGTCCCAAGATTTCTACCTATGGCTAGCCAAAACCCAGATCAACCTTCAAATTATCTTCGCAATCGTCAAAATTGAGAAGTTTGTGAAATTATCCCTTAATTAAGTTACTAGTAATAATTTCCTAACTCATCCTCCAAAATCATGAATTGACAAAAAAGAAAAGAGGGTGGCATAAAAGGCATTATTACAAACATTAGTACTACAACTATTACAAAAGTGAACGTCTGAGTCCCTCCTTTTTTCTATCAATGGGTTATCGACTCCATCATTATAATCACATGCTCCCTATTTATAGGAACTCCATTCCTAACCCTTTTCCTCCCCTTTACACATTTCCCTTTAATAATCTCAGGTAAAATTCTTTTACTTAGCAAAATATTACAATACACACATGACACATGTCTTGTTTTATCTTACTAATAACAACATATTCAATGTTACTTCATCAGTGAGGCCTGTGAGGGTGGGATGTAGACACACTTTACCTCACCGACGTCTGTTTCGATAGACCCTCGGCTAAAAAAAGCCATTTTGAGACATGCTATCATACTAAATGTATTTAACAAAATTTTCTTGATTTTGTTTATTGATTTAATTGATGACCCTTTTTGTGTATGCGTATGTAGAGTGTTGGGTTGCAGCCAAAGTGGTAAAAACCAAGCACAACAAATGGAGCAAGTTGTTGTTAATGGCTCAGAGTCACAAGTTGTAGTGAATGATCCTGATTTGTTGCAAAAGAAATTATCTGCAATTCGCCTTGCTGGTCCCTCAAAGCTTCAGGTTTTTACATTTGATGGTTTTTTGTTTTGTCGAATGTTACCTATTGTATTTAGAACAATGCAAGATTCAGGTTCAGTCCCAGAAGTCATGTCTTACATGTGTGTGTTGAGTTTAACTTATAATACGCCGACAGTGTAAAAGAGTTTTTACACTCTCAGGTCACGTTTACTTATTGTAGCAACTAACCTGCCTTACCAATGGAGGGTTACCTGAACATACTTTTCGGATGACCTGTTACACGCTCAGTGTATACAAAAGTTAAACGCTTGCTTAATTCATTGGATTTCTAAATCATTGCTGCCTTACTTGTTAATCTGATCAATGGATCTCTTATCTCTTCAAGGACATTTGATACAAAAGATTGTACCACTTCATCATTGTATAGTTCAATTTTCTCCCTTGAAGAAGGTTGTTAAATGTAGAGCATTTATTAGCATTGGTCTTGGTTATATATGTAATAGTAGTTCCTTATAACTTATTATTTCTCGGTTAAAGCTTCATTCTTTATCTTTTTTGTGAGGATGAAAGTAGCTTAAAATTTTCCTGCTTCTTGGCTGTGATGTTAAATTTGTGATTAGCTAAACTTGTAAGTGGTTAGTCGAGCCTGTGTTGACATATGCTAATCTCAAGGTCCTTATAATAAACTACAATGAGAGTGCGTATCTGAAGTATCGATTACTTGCAAGCAGAATATACTTTTAGAAGTGGAAGTGCATAGGTTGGATTCAAATAAAGCATAACATACTTCCTGGAAAGTTGATTATTATAAAGGATCAACTATATCCGAATTTCCAAATTTTCTACCTTATATTTGACTTATCATATGTGGTCAACAATATTTAAAACTTGGTTAATTAAGGGGTATATGTGCCCCATTGTCTTTGTTTCCTGAACGCGCCGCTTGCATCTGGAAAGTAGAAGTTAGATCTCAGGTAAACACCTCTATGGTTTAGAGTTTGAATAATTAGTTTTGTTTGCTTGATCTCGGTACTACTTCTTCGATCAAAGTAGAAGCAGTTATGATTATAGGCAATTTTAATAGGAGGAGGATGAGAAACACGAGAAGGGGTTAGGGTGCAGGACATCATTTATTAGCCCAGTTATTCCGGTATAGTGCTATATTAAGCTTTCTTCATGTGTTTGTTAAAAACCAGCTTATGGATGTTGAATCTTCTGTAAAATCGACCTCTCGTTCCATATGGTTTGGCAGGATGGTGGGCTCCATGTTTTTTGACCTATGTCCAGAGCAATGAGCTTTTCTTAGTGGAAATTGGAAAGTACTTGTCTTGTATACAGTCTCAAACCTGTGTGCAGTGCACAAACTGATGCATATTTCACATTGCTCTATTTGATTTTCCCTTTTACTAACTGAACAAGTTCAACATCCTAGGTAATTGCAGATTTTGATGCTACATTGACAAAATACTGGATTGATGGTTGTCGAGGCCATAGTATGTTATCCACTTCCTACAGCATTATCATATTATGTTAGCTTGTTTGGAACAGACAGCTATTCAATATCATGCAATTCAGAATATGCTCCTAGGCCACAATTGATCGACTTGTCAAAAAAAAAAAAAATGTAGGCAGTCATAACGTTATACAACAGGAGGATCCTGAGTACAATGTCAAGAGGCAGAAGTTATATGATCACTATCATCCCTTAGAATTTGATCCAATGATTCCCCTTGACGTGAAAGCTAAGCTCATGGTAGAATGGTATGTTTTATAATTTTGTACCGCTAGAATCGAGCTGGCCAGACTCATATGATATATTTCATTTTGAGTTTTGACAAGCGAATGCATAAATATGACGTTTTGAGGATAACATTTATATTCTTGTAGATTGTAAGATTATTAGTATATCCAGTTCCCTCAGAATCAGCAATTGGAAACCGTTGTTGGATTGCTGAAGTTTAAAGGGATTATAGTACCATTACCAATGTGTTAATGTCTAATTTATTTTCTGCAGGTGGGAAAAAACACATGCTCTTCTCATTGAAGGGGGCCTGACATACAATGCAATTCAAAATTCTGTGGCTAAAGCCCCAATTGCGTTCAGGGATGGTGTAACTGAACTTTTTGAACTTTTGGAGGTACAGTATAGCCGCTGTTAGCTATGTTTTCTAAGACATCTTGAGATGATGTTTGATGAAGGTCAACTGTGAAATACAATCATTGGGATCGTATCATTTGAAATTTCTATTGGATAGAAAGCTGATGTACTAGTTTAGCAAAGAGCTAGAATATGGATAATAGGGCCAATCTAAGCTTTTAAGAACAAATTCCTTGATTATTCTATTTTTTTTGTAAGACATTCGAGAGTCCTAGAGTTTCAGGCTCAACCACAGTCCAAGTCTTTTTGAGAATGGTAACATCTTATTCATCAGCACAAGAGTGCTGGAATAAAAAAAAACTATACATAGAAGTAGCTCTTTCCACAAAAAGCCAGAGCTAACTATAAGCTTCTAAAAATTGAAGCAGCAACCACAGTCCAAGTCTTGTTTTACAGAAAATGAAAGTGAACACTGATATTACATAATGAAGATTAGGATTCTGGCTTCTGTAGTTGCAAATTCATGCTAATCCAGAAGTTATTAGTCAGCTTATCCCAGACTAATTTATTTCAGGATAATATCCTTTTGAGTTTCAACTCTTTCCTTTGTTTTCTTCAGTAATGAGTTGGGACTGTTTGATTTGCAGGAAAAAGGTGTTCCTGTTCTTATATTCTCTGCAGGTTTGGCTGACATAATAGAGGAGGTTAGTTCTTCAGGCATATCAGTTGTCTTGATGCATAGCAGGTGTACGCAATCCTGTTACGTTTGTCCATTTTTGCTTTAGACACAATGTCATATCTTCTTGATTTGCCAGGTGCTGAAGCAGAAAGTTCATAGATCATTTAAGAATGTTAGGATTGTCTCCAACAGGATGGTATTTGATGAAAATGGTCACCTACAGTCATTTAAAGGTATCACCTTTCGCCATTTAAGGTGTTCTTTTAAGCAGCTTTCTGACGGTTTGGTTTATTATTTAAATTGACATGGACTACCAAATTTTAGCTATTAATTTAAAGTTCAATATTGCCCTTTGACCGTAAGTGTAAGCTTAAATGGACGCATAATCTGCTCAAGTTATGGCTCCCGGAAAAACAAATAGATAAAGACACTTAAATTTTTTACACCGATAGTATAAATAATTTAAACTATCAGAAAACCTACCACATGCATTTGTCTGTAGCAAGTTTGGGTTAGTAACTTGGAAAAGAGGGCAGTCACTTGTTACTTCGGATCAATTAGTGAAAATTCTTTACATTTTTTGTGGATACATATAAGTTAAATCGCAAACTTAAGAAGTAACACACCTAGAATTGCAGTAATGTAGAATGAAAAATAGCTTTCTCCTTCTTGTTTAACGGAACAGTTGGAATCATTTGAGTATAGTAGTTAAAAGAAGAAGTTTTCTCCTTTCAATTCATCAACAATCTTAATTATAGAGACATTTGAGTATATTTTTAGTTCAAATATTGAAAGTTACATTTCTATGTCAAACAAACATCAGGATTCGAATATGCAGGTCAAATATTCATTTTTTTGGATTTTGGTATACATTGGTATCTTTTTAAGATAAAATACAGTCAAACCTAACCTCATTTGCCAGACTTCCTTTTGCCTGTTATAGCAATTAGTGTTACACACCTATAACAACATTTAGCCGTTAGATCTTATTGGGCTGTTATAGACAAAACTTACCCAAAAAATTATTTTTTAAGGAATAGCTTGTCGTTTTGACCCCTTCTATGGCATGAAGATACCGAAAATATGAAAAATTGGCTGAAGGCATGTAAGGTGGAATGTGCGGAAAAATGACATCAGGCATAAAGTCCCCAACTTCAGTTTTAATCTCTCTTAGTGCAAGTTCACAAGAGATTTTGGCGTTCTAGTGTCTCGTTGGAACTTACAAATTTATTAAAGTCGTGTCTTCAATAAAATATACTTATCATAGATATTTTAGTAAAGCTATTAGCGAGAGGTAACTTTACAATGAGTATACCATTATAACGATGATGTTGTTGTTATAGAGGTAAAATATAACATAAAAATTTATTTCCAAAGAGAACTCGCCTGTTGTAGTGAAATGTTGTGAAGGTGGCTGTTACGGAGAGGTTTGGCTGTAATATAATTGAACACTATATGAAGTATTATAGACAGTAGCTGAATTACAAACATATTGTAGTTTTGGATATCTACATCTTTGTGTTTTAAAATTAAGAAATAAAAACACTAACTGATACCTGCAGGTAAGACAATCCACGTTCTCAACAAGAATGAGCATGCACTTGACATGGCTGCACCACTTCATGATCACTGCGGTGACCTGAATGGATTGGATGATGAGAAGTCTGCATTGAAGAAGAGAACTAATGTGTTACTTCTCGGTGACCACATTGGAGATTTGGGGATGTCCGACGGCTTGGACTATGAAACAAGAATATCCGTGGGTTTCCTGTAAGTACCTGATCATGTCTCTTTATTTGTAGAACCAAACAAAACTAACAGAGATGTCATAGAACAGAGAACAAGACACTGCTCATAGAATTAAAACAGTTACTTTCGTTTCTTTTTTTGTTGTTTTGCTTTATAGAGTTGACACAAATCTAATACCACAAACCACTTACTCCCTCCGTCCCAAAATGAATGTCTACCTTTCCTTTTTTGACTGTCCCAAAATGAGTGCCTCTTTCTATATTTGGTAAGTTGAAAATTCAAAAATCATACATGGCAAGTTTACAACCACAAATTCAAAGGACATTTTAGTACATTACACTTATCTTTAATTTAGAACTACAAGATTGAAAAGTCTCCCTATATTTCTTAAACTCCGTGACAAGTCAAACTAAGACACTCAAATTGGGACGGAGGGAGTAATAATTATAAAAAAAGGAACCACTTATTGAGAATGCATGTGAACAATTTCTCACCGCAAGTTGGTGCCTAATTATGAGCCCATTTGGGTGGGCTTAAAAGTGGCTTATAAGCTAATAAGTCAATTAGTAAATGTTTGGTAATTCAAAAATTCATGTGCTTATAAACCCTTATGTGCTTAAGAAAAGCCAATAGTGAGAAGTTGGAAAATCCTAACTTCTCAAAAAGTAGCTTATAAGCCACGTTTAGCTTATAAGCTGCTCAAAATAAGCTCACCCAAACAGGCTCTATATTTGTTGTAACCCCATAGTTAGAGTAATCAGGTTATCTTACTAGGACTGGTGGTTCCACTATCAATTAGGCTAGAACCTTCACAAATTAGGTTTCCATTTTCAGATTTCTTCAAATTTGTCAATTCATTAACAATTAAGATGAAATGAGTTGATATTGATGGCATACAAAGGTGTATCTAACTACAAACATTTTATCTAACTATAAACATTTATCCGACTCTAAACGAAGGTTTATCTAACTACAAACATTTATCCGACTCTAAACGGATTGACAAGTCCTAAAGATGAAGTAAAGGAATTGCTACTGCAAGAAATACACTAGTGAGCATCAGTTCTGAACTTATAGAGACTCTTTTATTCTCTGGAATCTTGAAGAGTTCTAGTGAGATGGTTGACAACTCTTTCTTCTATGAATCATAACTCAAATAGTAAATAAAGGATATACCCGTGCTATGTTGTGCTCCTGGACTAGTCTAGGGTTGGGGGAGAGTGAGGATATGTAGAAGTATTACAAAGCCTTCCGCTTGCATTTTACTAATAGGAAGTTTCTAACCCTGGAATCTGCGACTTTTGAAGTTATCGAAGCAGCGATTTTACTATTGTGCAACGGCTCGCCCCCAATTATGATTCAACTATATCACCACTAAATAGTAGTTTGCTACGAATTACCTTTTTTGCGATAATTGGTAAATCCTTTGTATCCAAATTCAAAACTACATGCACAATCGGTTCACCCCTCGACCCTTCCTCGACCCTTCATATCATGATTTGAACTCGTAATTTGGGCCTACTGCACTTCCAGCCCTGTACTATCATTGCCGTTGAACTAAAGCCTTGGGGGCAATTTGCAACAAATTACTTTTTTAGTAATACTTATGAGATTATCAGAGATATGAGTACAGTGGAGTGAAGGTGGCTACCAAAGTAGCTGTATGTAGGGTCGGGATAGATTGGAGTGATTGGTTTTCCTAATTTATTGAGAATTGATAAAATGCCCCTTCATAAGAAAAGCAAAAATGTCAAAGCACTTCTCGAGGTTAGTCTTATGCATGTACAGTAATTTCTTTTTGGACAGTAAAAGCTTCCAGTGTTTGCTTTTCTGTGTGCGGCTTGGTTCCATACTATAAGCTCCTATACCGGTTCCAGCTTTCTTGAAAATTCAACCCGTGGCAGGTTAACCTGCTTTTCTTCTCCTTATTTCAAGCTAGCTACAAAGTTGTTGTCAAGGGTGGAAAAGAAAGCCCCTCTTTTAACAAATGGTGAAAGCCCCTCTTTTTGCATAAAGCTAGTCAAAATGGTGCGGAATTTCAAGCATTGGTTGAAAATTGCCACTATTGAAGTTTCACACAGCATGAGAACGAGGCCAGACTAGCAGTAGCAGCTGTGCAACATTTTAGTCATGTTGATTTAAAGTCTAATTATCCTCCTCTTTTCCAAGAGCTAGTAGAATACTATGGCAGATTTTAGAATAGTTGATAAACTGAAAAGAGATTGTTGCAGGAATCACAATGTGGAAAACTCTCTAGAAAGCTACCGAAAAGCTTTTGACATCCTCTATCTGGTAAGAAATCACTTGATAAATTTTGATGTTGACTCATTCTCTTATCCTAAATTGCTCGTCATTTCCGTTGTCCTGTCTCCTCTCACCATTTTCTTAAATTGTAGAATGATGCACCCATGGATGGAGTAGTCAAGCTTGCCTCTCATCTCTGTTCAACAGAAAGCAATTGAATTACATGCATCGCTCCTCGCAAGACTGTTTCCTCAGCTTGGGTTGGCAAATAGCACAAATAGCCTATTCTTTATTTTCTTATCAAAATGGGGTCAAGAAACTTTTCATCAAATAGAGTAGGAAGGGAGCAACATAGCAATACTCCTAATGTAGCTTTTTGCAGTTCACTATGATTCCTTTTATATAAAGGATTGCTAGAATTTTTCATCACAGCACTTTGAGACCACCTACCTTGCAATTAGGACTCACTTTAATTCTAATAGTTTGTCTCATTATCAAGTGACAAAACGCATTGCTTAAATTGATCGGATGTAAACATTTCTTTTTTACTCATTAGTATCCAACGTCCAATATTGACTGGCCTTACTTACCTAGAGTTGCGCCAAAAAGGTCCAATAAAAGGGTTAAGTGAAGATGTCTTATTAAGTGCGGATGAATCATCACCATCAGAATATGCTAAACTGTTCGTGTTCCAATTTTTTGCATAATGCAGCTTTGTATCCGATGTTAGTGGTCGTAATATTTTGTTATGTTTATCAATGCGCCAGTAAAAATATTCTATTCACCCTAGATTATTTCACTTTAAATGGATATATGAAGGGAGTTTAGTTGCAGTTCCAAATTCAGGTGCACAAGCCAATATGATACTCCGTATCATAGTTCAGCCACTATTATATGGTAGGCATCAATAAGTTGTGTGTACAAAATCTCTCGATGCTTTTGAGTAGTTTGTATTATGATGATCCAATGCTGTGTGCTAGTGCCCAGAGAGATCCTTCTGTAAATTTTAATATACTGGAATTAAGAAGAAAACCTAAACCAGCATTTTTAGTTAGAAAAAACCATAAAATAAATAAAAACTAAAAGAACAGCAGTATATAAACCATATATTTATTTATGTCCTCTCTTTGAGAAGACAGAGAAGAGTATAATACTCATTTCCATAGTCATTTACATCGTTACACCTTTCTCTACATAAGTGACAGTAAAACATTAAAAGGAGCCACTAAGCCAGTTGCATCCATGTAAACAAAGAAAGGATATAGGTCATGCCTTTCATTCCTAAATTAGATATAGAAACGCAAAAAAAAAAAAAAGAATTAACGATGTTAACTATATACTCAGATTTATTAATCAACGCTTACTCTGATGCTGACGATGGTAATAAGGCCAAGCTGTTAGCAGTCAGTTCTTCCGAAGATGATTCCAAGTCAGTGTTAGAGCTCTTTGTATAATGAAACTCAATTTGCAGCCTCTGATGAAGGGGTGTAGATGCCATCAATCCCTTCTTCAAATCAACTTGTAATTCCCTAATAGGGATTGCTGCCAAAAAACTCTTAATGTACTCTTTACAGGCCTCTTTACCTTTGGAAACGATGCTCGATTTATCCTCATTTTCAGGCACTTTATCGCTGCAGACAATCATTGATTCTTCCATCTTTTCATCGGGGTTATTTGTGCTAATGACATTTTTTCCTTCATTAGTAGCCTCCTTCATATCAGCTTTCTCTTTTTTACCGCTAGCTGGTTTATCATCTGATTGTTGACTCGTATTAGGTAGCCGCAAAATTGTAGTCTCTCTGTCAAATTTGAGGACAAAAGCCTGCTTGCAGCCTTCATAAAGCCTCTCACCGAGTGTGTCGATGATATAGTATGCATCTTGTTCAACCTTGAGTATGAAAAAGTGGTCATTCCAACTGACAATGTAAACGAAGCACTCACCATGACTTGGACTATCTTGAACAGATTTAGAAATCTCATCCCAGATGTTGTCAAAGGACATAGCATCTTTGAGAAAATCGAATCCCTCATCTTCAAATCCTTCCGGATGGAAAAACCCAATGAACGATTTTTCTGGGAGTACTGAGAGTGGACGTACTTTAGCCTGGACCACTGTTTCGAGGTCAAAATGCTTATCCGGGAACCGCTCCCTGTACGTCTCGTTTTCACAGAGATTCCTCCACTCTAGAGAACCTTCACGGATAAGACTATCAAGTTGGGACTTGATGGGCATTTCTTCACGGTTGGTGTGGAACCAATCAGCAATCACAGCAACCAAGGCTGTACAAGCACTTTCACCTGCAGCTCGTTCATTTCGTTGATCAATTGAAGCAAAGAAGACCTCAGTCTGCAGCTTCATCTGCCCATCACGGCTTACTACCTCTTTCTGCTCCCAACTACCAACAGCAAAACTGTCATCTCCAAACTCAGAGACTGAAAATCGTGAACCTTCGCCAGATTTGCTCCACTGCATAAATAGGAAGTACCATTAGAAGATATAAGAAGTTAATAAAAAGAAGGAAAATAGTTTTTAGAAGATATAAGAACTTCATAAAAAGAAGGAGAATAGTTTTGAGACGACTTAACCAAGAAGCTTAGAGCTATAGAATTAGATGGATAACAAATTATCAATCTCTGGAAGCTTATCATGAGCTTAAGAATAGTACTCCACTGTGCAAATTCATTTGGATTGAAAGATCTAAGATGAAAACGAAACAAAGGAAGATTTGCCGCATACCCCTGAAGAAGATTCATCAGAGGAACTAAGCTGCCGGCGATCAAAATCAATATCATCCCCACCTTCCTCTCCATAATGTTTCTTCAACAATGGCTCCCCCTTGGTTTTAGGAGATCTGAAGCTTAACTTTCTCTTCCTCCAAGGGAGAATTCTGCGTTTTGAGCTCTTCTGCATATGGCCAGCTCCAGTTGCATCCTCAGCGTACACATGCCCTGCATCAGATTTGTGATGGCTATAATAGACCAAATCATCATCTTCACTGCTGCTTGTGTTCGAGTAATATGATCCACCAGCATGGTTTGCATATGCAAGTGTTTCATAACTGATCGACTTCGGCGTACTTGTCGTATCCTCCTTTCCTTCCTCTGATTCACCTTCTTCTGAATCGCCGAGCGAATCTGTGTCAACAGGGTACACAAGATCAGTATCCTCACTTCTGACCGAGTTCCTTCCATCACTGCTCTCGTCTTCGTGGCGTGCCTTCTTTCGTCGCATAGAAGATAATCCCTTGAAAAGTTTGACTTTCAGCAAACCTGCTTTCAAAGCAGAAAGCTCATTTCTGTCTGTCGACAAAACCTCTGCAGGGGAAGGTGATACTGGAGCAGACATGACAAACTTTGGCAGCGTCTCTGAGGCTTCGTGAGCATTCCTCAATTCAACAAGGTTAAGTGACAGCTGCCGTATATATCAACCATGTTAACCAAAAAATGGAAAAGGACATTAATGTAGAACAAAGAACAAAATTTGTTTAGCTTACACAAAGTGAAAGGTTGTTCTTGATGCCGCCACTATAGGCTTCCAAAGGAACGATTATTTCAGTTTCTTCTTTTTCCCTAGCTGCTGAAGCAAAATCTGCAATGTTCAATGATGCGGCAGCAACAATGGGGACTTTGTGGTTTAGTCTTGTATGTGTAACCTGATTTTAAACAAAGTATGAATGAGTACTGTCAAACAACTTACAGAGAGGACACGCGTATGGAGTTGATACAATGGAATGAGGAAATATAATATAGGAAATTCAATAAATCGGCTATGATAAAAGTTAAGTACTGAAAAATCAAAAGAATCCCCAACTGGAAGTAGCAAATTAGAAGTGTAAGAATAACATGATAGGTCTAAAAACAGTCAAAGGAACAAGCAACTAAACAATGTGATCCTCCTAAAGAAGAATAAGCATATACACATGAGACACGTTCTATTCTTCCTTCTTTCTCTTTTTTAGTCCTTTTTTGGGTCGAATTTAAATTCCTTGTTAATTATAAAAGAAAAGATGCTGGATGAGCAAGGCAAGCAACTAAAGAAAGGCATATTCTCCAAGGTCCTTAATAATCATTTGCCAAAATAGTAAAGAAATATACAGAATATGCCAATACTATATATTTGCAAAATGTACAACCACATATGTAGAAAAGTTAATACTACTATTAAAACACACCACAAACCATTAAGGTGGGTCCAGCAATAGGTAATCATTAAATCTCAGAAAGCTTAATAGGCTTTTGACTCCCACAGCATGTCAAGAATAGTATATTCATTATCTTAGCTAAATCACAAGACTAATCAAGGTTAAAGACAATCAAACTTTTTCTGACAGAAATACATTGGAAAGTAGATTACTGTAATGTTAAAGAAAGAGCATTAAGGGGAACCTCACAATTATTGACTTTTGCTTCTAATCCAAAAAGTTCAGTCCTTTTATTTTTCCTGTTCTCGAAAAGAAACAGTACTACCTAATCAAACTCAAAAGGGAAGCAGTTTGGTATCAAGCTTTACAGAGACTAACACAAATTCTCTTGATTTATACATAAACACTACCAAAAAACAAAATAATTATACTAATTTAAGGAAATTCAAGGATTATCCTTTTCGACAAATAAAGATTCTAGGCTGCAATTTCCAGCAGATTACATAATATGATCAAGATCCATGATAAAACATTTTACAGGACAATGATCAAGAAAGGATTAATTCCTTCTAATAAAGTACCAAATTTCATAGCCAATAAAAAGTCAAACTTTCACACAACATAGTCAAGGCCCTTGATCACTTCTCAATACTTTGTGTAATGAAATTCTATCTCAGTAACTATAGCAGCTCTTAAATTCCCTTGAATTCGATTAAGAAATTGAGTTCTTTTTCCATAAATATTTTTGATGATGGTGGTGTCCGGACCCGAGCACCTCGACTAATTCCACCAGATTATTTCACAAATATTCCAAGATTAAATTTTTTAATCTCAATCTTTAGTTTCTCAAAACAATCAAATAGCCCATGATATCATAGAAGACAAAGCAAACGAAACACCACCCAGGGACGTAGCGAGATGGATGAAATCCCTCAGACTTAACCAGAGGTCACGGGTTCGAGCCCGTGAATGAAAAATTCCAGATAGGGCGCGCTCGCTCTTTAATGGGCCATATGGGCTCAAATTCAGACTAGTCAGACCAGTGAGTACCAGATACCAGATGGTTAGGCCGGAAAAAAAAAAACAACCATCAAAATCATTAATACTTACATTGAAGACAGTAAAAGAAACCTCCCAAGGATGAAAAGAATTCTCTTTAGAAACACCAAAACTGCATAAACTCTGAAACTCTTCATTCCAATGAACAACACCATCATCCTCTTCTTTCAAAGACTCTTCTTTTGTGAAATTCTTCATAACACTTCTCTTCTTAAAAGAACTCAATGGATTATTATTACCTTTTGAGCCTTTCCACTTAATTTCAACAGCTAACCTTTGTAAATCAGATGAGAAGTTAAGACCTTTAAGACAATTAACAGTAATCTTAGCCTCAAATTTCTTGGAATTTAAAGGTGGCCATGGCCTCCACTTCATCATCTTTACAACCATGATTCTTGAATTCCCTTTTGAATTTAGACTAAATACTCAAAAGGGTGTTCAAGAAATTAAAAAAAAGATTAGATTTTTAGAGGAAATTTAGGTGTTTATAATAAAGGAATTTTGAAAGTTAGTTTAGAATAACATGTAAAGAGAGAGAGAGAGGGAATATATATGTGAAAAGGGAATTGTTTTTTGAGTTATGCAGAAGCACTATGGATTTGAGAGAGAGAGAGGCCGGCATAGTGAAGACACCTAAGAAGTAACGTCTCTTATTTCTACTAGTATTTCAAGAGTATTGCCATATTAAAAACTTACTCGGATCAGGTGTGTTATTTCGAATTCTACTAATTAATCATAGTAATGATTTAATAAAGTATATTATATTTGTTTTTAAAAACAACTTTTCTCTTCACCAAGTTAGATTAGATAATTTTAATAAATATTATGCAATAACATACACAGTATGATTTTATAAGTGCGTCTGCAGAGGTGATATGCAGTAGACATTATGCCTACTTGAGTGACGTAGAAAAACTATTATCTAAGGATTCTCGGCACCATTTATAAATTTTATTAAATCACTTTATTATGATTAGTTGGTATAATTGGATGTAAATATTCGATGCGGATAAATTTTAAACCGTCTCACACCACAGTTCTTTTTTGGTAATATGTGTTTTTGGTTTTTTTGGTGAATTGGATTAAGTATATCTAATATGGATATTTTCTAAGATTACTTAGAATGGATATGTAATTAAAATCTAATCTTTCTAGGATAACAAATTCCAGTGAATCTAATCAGATTCATGTTCCATGTTTTTAGGCTGAAGATAAATTATACTAACAATTTTTTAGGTACAAGGTACATTGAACTTTCTTGTGTTTTCGGTATTATTTGCCTTAGGCATCTGCGGGATTTTAGAATTTTTAAGAAAGAACAAAGAGAGAAAAAAAGAAAAAGTTTCCTCGGGGCTTTTTAACTTTTTTAATTTAGGGAACCTTTTATATTTTGATCCACAAAAAAATAATTGTAGGAACATTTTAATGATTCTTTTTAGCTTAAGAAAGTAAATTATACAGTTGGTAGACGATCTAGTTTTTAGTCCTTTATAAATGTAAAATTTAGTTATATGATATTTTTGCAAAAGATTATTAAAAAATCTGCAAAAATAACGAACAGTTTCTTTTATAAAATTGTAGAAAATCATTGTCTGATAGGTGACCGTAATAATATAACAAAGTCCCCATTGATGAGTCTCGGATTATGAATGCACACCTAAACTATAATGAGTCTCAATTATCTCTGTGCAGTTCGCTATTCTATAGCATCTACCCCCTATAAGCTGAGTAGCAAACAATGTGAATACACTCTCTCTGAAGCACATAGGAGTGTAGATAAATCACAAAAACACCCTCTAAAAATAATATTTTTCAACCGTTAACTATTACATAATCGTATACGATGATTTATTTATTCCAATTGTGTGTTTATTTATTATTTAAATATTAGATGCATAATTTATAAAGGTTTTGTATTTGTTTTCATGTATTTTTTAGATATAATGATTATCTATTTCAACCATATGTATTTTCTTTTTTCAAGCCCAGTTATAAAAACGATTTAGCTGGATTCTATTATTTAAGCAAAAGACACAACGTTTTAAGAAAATATTGAAGTCCTAATTCTCCTTTTTTATTCATTCTTTAGAAGCAAATTTATATACTTAACTGTGTATTTTTTTAGACCAAGTATACTGAACAAATTGATTGAATTTTCATTATTATTAGTCAAATATAAAATCAGCCTAAAGAATAGGCAGTAATATCTTTTTTCCACATGTTTATTCATACAAGATGATCTAAAAGACTAATAAATTTTAAAAAGTAAAAAACAAATACTTTATTTTTAGAGAAAGCCACTTGAACATAAAACTCTACATGGTAGCGAGAGACTATCACTCTCATCGTCAGGCGGTAAACTATAATAACTAGTCTAGTTTAGGATGTAATTAATATTTCGCATAGTTTAGGTTTGCATCTGATAATTTGAGCCAAATTTAAGGGGTTTCTATGTATTTTGTGATTTTTAAAAAGATTATATTTGGATAATCTTTACTAGAAGTACTTTTAGAACCAATTTATGAAAAAGGACCTTAAAGTTCACTTTCAAGATTAATATATAAACATAGAAAATAATTAGATATACTTTATAAAAAAATTAGCTTAATATTTTATTTTCATTTAATTTAGTTGGTCAAAAGTACTTTTCAGATAAGTATTTTTAAAAAATAAGCAGTTTGTGTTTGCACAACTCATTTGAGA
Organism: Petunia x hybrida; assembly: GCA_037355625.1. Lineage (NCBI taxonomy): Eukaryota > Viridiplantae > Streptophyta > Magnoliopsida > Solanales > Solanaceae > Petunia > Petunia x hybrida. The sequence goes on along the minus strand of JBBBVM010000317.1, from coordinate 947,806 downwards.
AGTAATTTTTTAAACAACTTGTGTTTGTATAATTTTTACAAAAATTAATTTTGACTGTCAATAATTCAATATTAAGATTTATTTTGCGATTAATATTGTTTAAATACAAAAATGATTAAATCACTTTTATATATAAACTTAATTTAATATTTTATATTCAATTAATTATAATATAAACATAAAATAAAAATATACATTAATATTTTTAATTAGTAGTAATAAAGTTAAACCAAAAGAGATAAGAGGATGATTGAGTTTAATTTATATCTGATGATAGGTATTAGTTAAGAAATAATTTGGTGATAAATTTTTTTTGCAATACACTGCTTTTATTTTTGTGAAAAGCAAAAGTTTAAACAACTTGTGTTTGTATAATTTTGACTGTCAATAATTCAATATTAAGATTTATTTTGCGATTAATATTGTTTAAATACAAAAATAATTAAATCACTTTTATATATAAACTTAATTTAATATTTTATATTCAATTAATTATATATAAACATAAAATAAAAATATACATTAATATTTTTAATTAGTAGTAATCTATATCTATATATATTATTAAAAGGGATGTAGTAGCCACTAATAATTAGCCAAGTGTCACATTATGAAAGCAACATGTGTTGTTAGTTAGGACAAAGTGGTTAATTTTTGAATTTTAGTTAGAATGTAACCATTTTTAAATTAGATAGATAAAACTAACTTAAATTGAGAAAACAAAATTTTAATTCGAATTGAAACCTAAATATGAAAGCAAAGAGAACAAAAAATACCTAATTAACTGAAACTATAATTTACTCATATCCTGTCTCTGTGCTCAAATACATTATTTTTTCAACAAAACATAATACTTATATATCCTTTTCACAATAAACCAAATATATTTATCTCACAATATAAAATGGAAGAAGACATATAGATATAGGAATGGTTATCAACAAAAACTCCGAAAACAAAAAACAAAAAAAACCTATTCCTTTGGTTGGAGCTTAACACAAATATTTTGAATTGCAATGTTAATTTTTTTTATTTTTTAATTTGAACTCAATATAATCATGGACATGTTACCATGATTGTGAGAAATGGTCCGACAAATGTGCACAATTTTTTAAAAAAAATTTAAACATATTTTTTCCTATTAAAAAGTAAAGTTGGTATTATAAAAATAAATGAAAGTTACTCCAAAACCAACAATTATACACAGTTAAATAAGTAGTTTTCAATTAGACCCTAACTTCTCTTTTAAACGGGAACCTTTCTTCTACAGAGAAAAGAAAAAAACAGTAACTCCTTTCTTCTCCGATTCCCATCAAATTAGGTCAACTTTGAGGATTTTGAAACAACAATCGGAGAATAATGGAATGTACAAATTCCAAATCATGTAGCAAAACTGGTGAAGAATCTATCTACTTGGAATTCTTAGAATGTCTAGATGAAACATGTGTGCATTTTTTGTTCTTTAAACTATATCTTCTTTGCACTATGTAGAATTTCATTCATTTATTGCGGGAATTTTAATGATTGAAGAACCTTTTGTTATGAGATTGAAGTTTTTCTTTTATGATTACTAACGTTCTTAACATGTTTTAATTTATGTGATTTTGTCCTTTGTGATTCTGCTTCCTCGGCTTACTTTTATAGGTTAATCTATGTATCATTTGAAATTTTTTACTTACATGTCTCACTTTCCTATCATCTTCTTTTATGCAGGTTATGCAATTTGCATTCCTTTATAACCCTAATGCAATTGGCTTTTCAATTTTTCAAGCTAGAAGGTAGAAAGCATGACACATAGGTTTTCAGGTTTGTGTTACTTTATATGTATTCGACGGATTTACAATTAAAACTTATTTGAGTTTTTCATGAACTCAGTAATTTCTACAGCCTATGAATAAATGTATTAGAGCTATCCTCCTCAAGAGAACACACTTACTAAACCAAGCGACAAATTAATAAAATTATGCATGAAAATGAAATAATACTAAGAGGTGGCTTATAAACTAAAGTTAATTTATAATAGATTTGGTGAAAAGTTTATAATAGAGATAATATAGGGGAAGTTCTTTGGAAACAGTTAATTTTAAATGAGAATAACCAAATCATAAAAACTGGTATCCTAGAGGAGACGTGGGAGTTCATTCACAGTTAGGATAATGCTCTAGCAATTTTTTATCTAAAAATAAATTATTTACTCAAACAACCATAAATAAAGACTCAGAAAAAAAAACATAAAGAAAGAATTAAACTAATAAACAAGAAACCACGTTGGCTGTTCAGTTTGGCGGTTCCTTTTTATGGTGATTTGAAGTTTTTCCAAAACTGACTTCTACGATATCTTTTTGGTATTTCCTAATCTTTAGAAGTTTTGCCTATTTTAGAATATTAAAGTAGTTATATTTTTCAGGCATGTTCTATCAAAATGGCTATTGTTGTGTTTCCACTCATCAAGTGAATTTAGTGGGTTCTTCCTCATCATTTTACCAATTTCTTTAATTGATTGTGTAGTCATGCGATGGTTGTTGATTCTTTGTTTTGTCCACTTTACTTCTTTTTATTGGGTTTTTTTCTTTCAATAGATGACGTTTTTGATGATTTCTAAGGAAAAAATAATGTTATGTTCATTTCTTTTGTAGGGATATAATAAGCTAAGAAATCGGAATGGAAATATTATGCCTACTTGTGGATCTTGAAGAGACAAGTTATGCTGGTAAATGTGAACGAAGGTGTCTAATTGTTGATAAACGATGATGATCTTTTATAAGGTTTATGTTTTTGATGATTTATAAGTAAAAAATGTTGTGTTTAATCTTTGCAGGAATAGACAAGTTGCAACGAAAAAAAAAAAATACTACGCTTTATTAGGAATCTTCTGAAAGAAAACGTGTAGCTGATAAACATGAACACGAAACACCTTTATTATTTTTCCTCCTCATAATGTTGATGAGGAGGTAGCGGAAGGCCGAATATGAGAAGAATTTAAATTATTTCATGCAGAAGTTTAAATCCAATCTGTCTATCTTTTGTAAGGGAGTATGTCATTTGTCCATCTAATTATACATTGGATTAATTTATATTTTTTGATATGAATGTTCTTCCAGAGGAAAATAATAAGACTCATATTGGGATTTGACCATAACATATCGGATGGTTGCAACTTAAGTGAGACTTCATTAGTTGGTGTCATTAGAAAATTTCAATGCTCAAATGAATGTCTGCAGCAATAGAGGTAATAGACATTATATTTATCTTTCTTTCTTTCTTTCTTTCTTTCTTTCTTTCTTTTTTTTTTTTTTTTTTTTAGAAATTTAGAAGCCATTTTTCAACATTACACTCAATACTTTTACTATGAAGAAGGTACTTTGATCCACAAATCAGCCCCCGCGAAGTCAAGGACATATTTCAAAAACTTGAGGTGGTATTGTTGATAACTTAATAATAATAATGTAGTTTTATTCAATTTTTTTAAGCTTTTGTTCTTTTAATTATGGATTTTTTATCTGTGATGCAGTTTTATTGTAAATTCAACGGTGTTCCTTTTTCCTTTTCTTTTGGTTGCAATAATACATTTGGGTACTGAAATATTTTCTGGTAACTATATGGCTATGTAAAAGTAATTATAATTATAAAGTTATAAAGCTTTAAAAGTATATGCTGGCAACTTGGTTTACTTGCTACACAAATTGTCTGTTGATGGATGAGTTATTATTTTGAATTCATGAAGTCATTCTTGGAGACCACGTCAACCCTTGCAGTATAGGGGACAAGCAGAGCATATAGCCCATAAAGAGATGGAATCCGTTCGAGATATTTACATATAAAAAGACGGGTTGAGCTTAACAATTAAATTAGCCGAGACAATATGGTAAGATTGCATTATTTATGAAGAGCTTTATCTGCAACTATGTTAAATTAATGGTGAAATATGGAACATATCTTTATTAATTCTATCATTAGTGTTCACATATTGATGTTGTTTTTCTGAAAATTATATTATTTGTGTTCGTACATATGACTCGATGTAACAAAGAAAATAAAAGAAGGTGGAGCGGATACAATTATTGAAACCTATCTATTTTGCAATGCACACGAGCCAATTTGTCAGAAAATGTATCTTGCTCATATGAATGGAATATTTTTATTTCATTGGTAGTAATTTTTTGATGAACAATATGCCTTGCAAATATGAGCTTTCTAGGGTCCAAAAATCGTCCCTTTAGCGTATCTCCCATCTTTTTTTTTTTTTTGATAACGGTTAGATTATATTACATTTTATTACTCACAGTTGATTCTAAAAGAAAAGAAGTGACAAATATATGATTTTGTATTTATCACATATCTAAACTCTTGATAGATAAAGTCTTCAACAAAAAATATTTAACAGTCTTTTGGCAGTTGATGATATGAATAAGCAATCTATTTAGCAAGCTTGATTAACAAAAGCGACAAGAAGAACATCACAAAGCTGGGTCAAGTTTACAAGTAACGTCTATACTTGTGGTAATTGGTTGAAGCGAAATGCTTTAAATATTTTTTGTGATATGAATAAAGGAAAGTGTAGACGAGATTGTCAGTGCCACGATATAATTTCAATTAATTTGTTAACTAATGTTTATTGATAACAATTAAGGACGGGTGAGTGTTTTTTTAAGAAGAATAAGCTTGATTGTAATTTAAATTAATGAATTTATTAATAGATAATTAATTATAAAAAGATCAGAAAAAGATCACATAACTAAACTCTTACTAGATAATGCCACCAACCAAAATTATTGTAAAACAAGAATAATGTCTAGGTATGTATATTTTTATTATAAAAACAAAGTAAATAAAATAAAGAAAGATTTTGTTCATAACTTTAAATAAGTTTATGAGCAATAGAAGTTTAGGAGCATGTGATGATTATTGAAAATCCAGTGTAATTTAGAATATAGATGGATAAGATTTATTTGAATTTGAGTCGAGATAATATTTTAAAAGTAGCGTAAGATCGAAAAATCATATTACAAGATCACGTAACTAAATTTTAGATAGATAAAGTAAAGATAAAAAGATATTGAAACCTAAAATAAATAGAGAAATGTGAAGATATTTTTATTTTTAATTAATTTTAAAATATTATAAATTAAATGTATTGATAAATTTGAATAATGAAGGTACTCAGACCAATAGGAATAATTTTGAAAAGAAAAATGAATCATTTCAAGAACAAAGAAATAAAATAGAGATAAAGAAGGGTATTTATTTTATACTTTAAATTAATTATAAATTAAATTAAGTAAAAATAAAAATCAAGTTTTTTTTATCTTTAAAAATGAAATATTTTCAAATAATAGAATAAAATTTAAAAAATATAAACGAATTGTTTCAAGAATAAATAGTGACGATCTGATGAAAAGTCACATAGCAATATATTGCACCAGGAAGCGGATAATGTTAATAAAAGTGCAAAAAGTATAGCTCGATGCACAAATCATCTCGCGTTCACGCAGAAAAGTGGATAATATTAATTTAATGAAGAAATATGAACAAAGAAAATAATAAGATGATAGTTGAAATTAAGTCTATTAATGTGTTTTGTCATATGTGCTAAAAACTAAATAATAACTTGACATGACTAATATTATTTCATATTATTGCGTGATTTTACCGCGCATCGCGCGGGTACTAAACTAGTAAAGTTAAACCAAAAGAGATAAGAGGATGATTGAGTTTAATTTATATCTGATGATAGGTATTAGTTAAGAAATAATTTGGTGATAAATTTTTTTTGCAATACACTGCTTTTATTTTTGTGAAAAGCAAAAGTTTATAACTTCTACTCAACAGAAGAAAAACTGCTCATCTTTTTACTCAAAGGTACTTTTGAATTTGGTCAAACACCTTAAATTATGAGTGTCCATGGTCTTTTGAAAATTGACTACAACCAATTGAACCAAACCATATCGAAATGACTTTTTTTTTTTTTTTTTTTTTTTTTTTTTTTTTGGTTTTTTTAAAGCAAAATTGTAGGTTATTGTGCAAAATCATAACTGTCTCGATAATTATGTTAAATTTTTTATTTTTTAAAAATAAACCAAAAAGATACCGTATCGGGTTGAATGTATTTATATGCACAAAAATACTTTATATGTAAAAATTTATTTAAATAAGTTTAAAATTAACAGAGAATTCAACACCTTAATTTTGGGGTGGAATCAATAATGCCCAATATCTCAACCTATAATAATAGTACTAATACTACTACTGAAAGTTGAAACTATCAAACTTCGATAGTATTGTACTTTCAGTATTTTAGATTCTAAATTCCATCAAATCTTATTCTTGCACAAGTGAAAGATTTTATTGTAGAAGGTCTTCGTGAATCGTTTGTGTTCATTTGTGAATTTTATTTACTTTAGATAAATTTTTAATCTCTTCTTAGATTCATGTCGACTTATGTTTGTTTTAAATTTGATTTTGTATGGAACATTATGTGTGGCAATAAAATATCTTCTTTTCTAAAAAACAAAAAGTAAGTTCAACAATCGAAATAATGTAAGATATTGTCTACCTTTTTGTGAATTCGTTCTTACGCATTCTTTCTTACTATTATTTTAAGATTTAATATTTGGAAGTTCTTTACAACTATTCAACTAAATATGATAACATTATTGTTTGTTATATTGTTTACAGTAAAATGACATTTATATTTTGGTTAGTCACTTGAATCATATGACTTTTGGAAGTAATACTTCTTTCTAATATTATTGTCTTGTATGCCGTTTTCTTCTTCTTCTTCTTCTTCTTGTGGGATAGTTTTAGATAATGTTTCTTTAAAAAATATCAAAAATTAAGCGAATTGTACTGAAATCGAGGAGAAATCGATATGATTGGAACTATTTCGAAATTAAATTTTGAATATACATACTAGAATAATAAAAAATTTGATATAGTATAAAATTTTTAAAATACCAACCGAACCGGATTGAACCATTTACATCCCTACCTTAAATTTATACCTTTAAAAAAAAAATTCACTTCCTAAGAACTTAGGCCAAACAAGCTAGTGTAATACTAATTGAAAAAGGCCAAAGTCTTCGATGTGTTCATGAAAATTAACATATTCTCTTTTGATTCTTATCTTTTTCGGTTGAAATGGGAAAAATTTAAATTTTCTATGTAATCTAATCAGATTTACTTTTGAAAATTGGCCAAACTAATCATCTGTATTGGGTAAAAACCCTGCCGCCTCGGTGCAAAGGCTCGAACAACGAGATGGGTTCTCACCGAAACCATCTTCTCGAGGGGATAGTTTTCATCTCCACCTCGGGTAAGAACGAACCAAGTATAAAGTCAGGGCTCGGGAATATTGAAGAATGATCAATATGATGACCCCTTGAAAGGTTGTATTGTCTCGGCAAACAACCATAACTGCTGAACGTTGCATGACCGTTGCTCAACTATTAAAAGGAGAGGCCGTTAGCTGGCAAGGAATGAATGCGACATATTGACCATAAAAACATAACTATTATGGACATAACGTCAATTTTCTTGTCAACTATAAATAGGATTCAGTTGTAACCAAAGGGATTATCCAGAAATACAAACTTGACTTATATTCTTAAGCTTTGTCTCACTTTATCAATTTGTTTACTTCTTGCCTCGTTTATTCTTTTAAGCACTTGTCTCGTTCAAATCCGATCTTAGCTCGAATATAACTTTGATACAAGAATATTATCAATCAACCCCAAAACAAATTCGATTTATTATCCTATCTCGATTTAGGCAAACACAAATTGACACCGTCTGTAGAGAATTGGTAATAATGTTTGTTCCAAGGTCAAACCTTTCTAGGTCTCAGCAAGATATCAATTATTTTAATATCATGAAAATCTACGAACGTCATAATCGGCGGCATGGAAGTAAACGGTGCCAATCTCTCCTCAGTAAGAAAGTCTGCGAAATTCTCAACCGGTATGGAAAGAAGAGCCCAAATTGAAGGAGGTGAAAATGAAATCATTTTTGACGAGGGGGATTGCCACGAAGTGATGATCCCTCATCACGAGGCTCTGGTTATTACCTTAAGGATCAACGACTCGGACGTAAAACGAGTCCTAATAGACCTTGGGAGTTCTGTGAATGTCATCAATCATAGAGCCATTGAACAAATATAGTTAAATGACCTCATAGTCCCAAAAACAACCACTTTAGCAGGGTTCAACAACTGTGTAGAAAGGACCTTAGGGGAAATCACCCTTGTAACCACCACCGAGGGGGTTGACAAGAAAACAACTTTTCAAATAATGAGTAAGGACATGGCCTACAACATTATCCTTGGAAGGCCTTGGATTCATGAAATGGAGGCCGTACTGTCGACCCTTCACCAGGTGATTAAGTTTCCTACCCCATGGGGGATTCGTGCAATTCGAAGTGACGAACTAACGGCTTGAAAATGCTATTCAGTCACTGTAAAAAGTGGGAGCACCCCGATCGGGCACTTGAAATCACAACCAAGCGGCTTGGATCCCCATAAAGAGGAGAGCTCGATCCAAGAAGCAGATCCTCCAAAGCAGGGAGAGAGGATCCCAACTTTCATTCAAGAACCTTGGAAGCAAAAGGCCTAGGACTCAACGGTGGAGGAACTAGAATCTTATACCTTGTCGGAAGAATTTCTAGGCAGAAAAATATTCGTGGGCTTGGAGCTAGATGCCGAGTTTAAAAAAGCTCTCATCGAACTACTAAAAGCAAATGATGATTGCTTTGCTTGGTCCCATGTAGACATGGTGGGGATTGATCCCGAAATCATGACACACAAGTTGAATGTAGATCCCAACCACCACAGGGTAAAGCAAAAGAAAACCCCATGCTGGAGTAAAGAAGAAGGCAATCCAAGACGAGACCAAGAGGTTGCTCGATAATGGATTCATAAAGGAATTCGAATACCCAGATTGGCTTGCTAATGTGTTAGTGGTACCCAAGAAAAAGGGCAAGTGGAGAATGTATGTCGACTACACCGAATTGAATAAAGCTTGCCACAAAAACTCCTAGCCTTTGCCCCCAAATAGCCAGGTTAATAGACTCCACGATTGGACACAAACTCTTAACCTTATTGGATGCATATTCTGGGTACAATAAGATGCTGATGGACCCTAGTGACGAAGAAAAAACTTCTTTTATCACAGATGAAGGAACTTATTGCTACAAGGTGATGTCCTTCAGTCTCAAAAATACCGGAGCAACTGATCAAAGGTTGGTGTGTCAAATATTTAAGGATTACATCGGAGACGATAAATTGGTGAAATCTGTCCGATTGGAAGATCATTTGAAAGAACTAAAAGAGGCCTTTGCGATTTTGAGGCAATATTGCATGAAGCTTAACGCCAAATAGTGTGCTTTTGGGGTCAGCTCAAGCAAATTCCTGAGGTTTATCGTCTCGGAGAGAGGCATCGAGGCAAATATCGACAAGATCAAAGCTATACAAGAAATCCTCAAAGCATTGTCGAGTCCGAAGGAAGTCCAGAACTTAACTGGCCAATTAGGCGCCTTAAGTCGATTTATATCAAGGTCATCCGAGCGGTGCCATAGGTTCTTTTCCATCTTGAAGAAGAACACTTCCTTCGAATGGACTCCTGAATGCAGGGAGGCTCTGAGAGAATTGAAAAATTATTTGGCCAACGCCCCGTTGTTGGCTAAACCAAAAAAGGGTGAAACATTGTTGGTATATTTGGTTGTCTCCGAGGTGTCAGTTAGCGTAGTTCTGGTTCGGGAGGAAGAAGGAAAGCAACAACCAATATACTATGTCAACAAAGCTCTCCTCGATGCTGAAACAAGGTATGCCTATTTAGAAAAATTAGCTCTTGCATTAGTCATTGCTGCTCGAAAATTACGCCCTTATTTCTAATGTCATCCAATAGCTGTAGTAACAACCTTCCCCTTGAGAAATATATTACATAAGCTAGAGTTATCGGGGAGGCTATCTAGGTGGACGGTCGAGCTGAGTGAATACGATATTATATACCAACCTCGCACAGCCATACAATCTCAAGTGCTAGCTGACTTTGTAGCCGATTTTAGTGCTAAACTACTTCCCGATGCGGAAAAAGAAAATCTAGTTTCCAAGGGTCCCACCCATGGGGTATGGAAGCTTTACACAGATGGGGCAGCCAATTCCAACGGCTCAGGTCTCGGAATAGTGCTCGTAGCTCCCACTGGGGAAAAGCTAAGGCACTCGATGAAGTTCGAAAGGCTAACCAACAACGAAGCTGAGTACGAGGCCGGCATAGCAGGATTAAAGCTGGCCAAAGAAATGGGAGTTGAGAATGTAGAACTAAGATGTGACTCGCAACTAGTGGTAAATCAAGTCCTCAGTGGATATTCGGCTCGGGAGTCCAGAGTGAAACAGTTTGTGGTAAGAATGCAGCAAGCACTCGGCGCCTTTCAAGAATGGAAGGTCATGAAAATATCACGAAAAGAAAACATCTAGGTCGATGCCTTGTCGAACTTGGCCTCGACGGTTGAAACAGCTGACTCGGGACTGACGCCACAGTTAGGATTTTCACATCAACCATGGGAAAGATGAAGTTGGAAGTAAATATGGTGAATCGACATTGGGATTGGAGAACGAAGTTCATCTCTTACCTAGAGTCGGGGATTCTAGCACCAGACAAAAAAGAAGCGGTTAAGTTCAGGAAGCAAGTAGTCCCATACACGATAATATATGGACAACTATACAAGAAGCTTTATTGCAGCCCGATGGCCAAATGTCTAGGCCCAGGGGAATATGAATATGTGATGAAAGAAGTGCATAAAGGAATGTGTGATAATCACTCTGGAGCTAGAGCCCTTGAGCGAAAGCTCCTCCGAGCTGGCTATTATTGGCTCGAAATGAGTGAGCATGCCAGAACATTCGTTAGGAATTGTGGAAAGTGTCAAAGACATGCCTCCATGATTCATCAGCAGGTTGATCCCTTGCATTCAATGGTCTCACCGTGGCCCTTCATGAAATGGGAGATGGATATAGTAGGACTATTCCCCAAAGCGAAGGGCAGTGTTAAATACATCCTCGTGCTCACTGATTATTTTTTCAAATGGATCGAAACAGGAGCCTTTGCTAAAGTCAGGCAAAAGGAAGTCATCGACTTCATATGGAAAAAAACCATATGCCGATTTGGAGTCCCGAGGGAGATCACTTGTGATAACGGCACACAATTCGTTGGTTTGGAGGTCACGACTTTCTTCGCAAAATGGGGGATCAAAAGGGTGGCCTCAACAACCTATCACCCTAGCGCCAATGGACCAGCTGAGTCCTCAAATAGAATAATCGTCTATAATCTTAAGAAGAGGATGAACAAAGAAAAATGCTCATGGCCCGATGAATTACTAGAAGTGTTATGGGCAATGAGGACCACAGAGAAGAATAGCACTGGCGAAACCCCATTCTCTCTTGTTTACGGGGCAGATTCTTTAATTCCTGTCGAGGTTGGTGAACCAAGTCTCCGTTATACTCATTCAACCGATGAGTCGAATCAAGAAGCCACGCGAGTAGAATTGGATTTGCTCGAAGGTCGAAGAGAGATGGACTTGGTGCGGTTGATAGCTCAAAAAGGGCAAATCGAGGCCTACTTGAACAAAAAGGCTAAGTTGAGAGAATTCAAGGTTGGCGACTATGTGTTGAGAGCTTCAAATCAAACGACCAAAGAGAAAATGCAGGGAAACTGGCCGCCAATTGAGAAGGCCCCTACCGAATGAAAGCAATCGTAGGGAAAGAGTCTTACCAACTGAAAAAAACCTCGAGGGAAAGCAAGAGCCGTTAAATTGGAAAATATCCAATTTGAAGAAATATTACTTCTAGCATCGGCAAGATATCACTCCAAAGTCAGCAGTCCTCGAGTCCTCATCCTTCAAACTCAACCACTAGGGGGGTATAAGAGGATGAGGTCAGTCTGCAGTTGACTCACAGACTTATAGCCCAAAGTTCTCCAAAAAACAACTCGGACTCGGGGACTTGACTCGAGAATTTCAGAACGTGGAGATCGCCCAAGGCCTGGCCAAACCTATGCCAAGGGCTGACTCTATAGGAATACGCTTGATTACTCATATTTATTGCGGGCTGACTCTATAGGAATACGCTTGATTACTCATATTTATTGCCTCAAATGGCTTTTGTAAAATTTGCTTAAGTATGACTAGGCTCTATGTGAGCCGGGTCGATTTTCATCAATGGAATAAAAATCAATTTATTATCTTTTTATTCATTAAGCCTCATTTAAGCCTCGGCTCGAGGATGAGACGTTGTCCTAAGCTAGCTCCATAATATACTTAAAGTCTTGCAAGCAAATAAAATTTTGAAAAGATATTAAAACAGTTAACATTTAATATTTACAAGGCTCGAAGGCCAGAATAATTACAAAGGAAATAGGCCGAAGGCCCAAAAACAAAACAAACAAGTAGTCACTCGCTAGCCCCGCTATCATTACCCGAAGTCACTCCTTCAGACGATCTATCATTGTTCGAAGGAAGTTGATCTAAAAACTTCTGAGCTGTAGCGACATCTACCTTAGCCTTGGCAATCTCGTCATCCAAACTACCCCCACTTTACATTATTCGAGGGTCCTCAGCTTGGTTTGGATGATTTTCCAATTTCTGTCAACTTTGGCTCGGGTAGCCCTCAAGTCCAGCTTAGCTTTGAACTCAGACTTAAGTTTAAAAGAAGAGACTGGCTTTTTACCCTGAAGGGCCTTCATTTCAGCTTCAAGAACCTCGTTCTTAGCTTCAACCTCACTCATCTTCGAGGTAAACATCGAAGATCTCTCCTTGAATCCTCAGTTAGTCTTCTGAGCACTGCATCTACTGCATCAGCCTGCTTCTGAAGCTCAGCTCGATGACTCTCTTCTTGAGACCTCCTCTCGGCCCTAAGATTGGTAATTTCACCACGATCTTGAGAGAGTTCGACACTTGACCGCTCAACCTCTTCATGAGCCCGACCTAATTTGGCTTCCGAGTCAAGGAGTTGCTTTTCAAGCTCAGAAACACGAGCTTCGAGCACATTCCTCCTCGGATCTCACTCATCCCCGACCTGCTTAAGGTACGCTGGTCATTTGGCTTCGACCTCAGCCACTTTCTTGGCATAGACATAGCCCTGCAGCCAGAAAGAGGGAATCAAAAATAGAGAAAGTAACTAAATCAGAAAAGCAGTAAAGCAAGTAAAAAACTTTACATGAATCGCATGCTGACCCGAATAAGCTATCAAATCATCCGAGGGAACGTTCTTAAGCCGATCGTTTTCTAAAGTCCCAAGCAACCCTTTGCAGCTAATGGAGACCCTCATGCTGTCATCCAGCAGGCAAATATCTATTGGAACTGGGATTCGCCTAATCCCTTGAGGAAGGGCTGTCTTAGCTTGAGTTGAATCGACGCTTACCCCCTTCGCGGATGAGACCGCCTCGACAGGCTTGTACCCGCAGGACTCGAGCTCCTTGCGAATCTTGTCAATAACTTGGCTCGGTTCCTTAACACTCGCCGCCTCGACATCGCCTTGAATAGAGACATTATCTGGCTCATCAACTAGCCTTCGTCGAGGGACTTCAGGCAAATCAATCCGAGGGATTTTAGCCTTGGTTAGCTTCTTCGGCGTATCTTTTTTCCTTTTCGAACCTGAAGAGAGAAAACATGTCATTAAAAGAGAAAGAAAAGGAAGATATACGAAGGATAAACAAGGATACCTCTCGGAGCCTGAGTGAGGGTCTGAACAGACTCCTCTATGGACTCAAACTGGCTTCGACGTCAAGGACCTCGACGACATCTGCTTGTTGTCCCTGCTTCTTCTTCTTCTTCTTCTTCTTCTTCTTCTTCTTCTTCTTCTTCTTCTTCTTCTTCTTCTTGTCGTCCTCCTTCTCCGCCTCGACAGGAAACTCATTGAAATCTGAAAAGACAAGGAGTAAGACCAAGAAAGGACGCATTAAGAAAAGGGAGTCTCAAATTTGGAAGCATACTAACCAAGTCGTTTGCCCGACCATTTGTTCTCCGCATGAGTGGCCAAGACCATCCAATCCCTCTGCGGCCTCTCCTTGGCTCGAATATAACTTTGATACAAATAAATTATCAATCAACCCCAAAACAAATTCGATTTGTTGTTCTATCTCGATTTAGGCCAACACACATCATCTATAATGAATACACAATGTATTTATTTAAAGTAATTTTTAAAAGAAGAGACTAAAAAAATATATAGTGAAGACTTTTTATATACACAGTGTAATTTTCTCTTTTACTACTAATTTATGTATTCCGGAATAATACCTGGACTCCAGTATTTTAGTGGCGGGATAATTTTTTATGCTTAGGTACTTCTTCATTCCTAATCCATTTAGTGATTGTTAATTGTTACTACTATTTAAACACCAAATAGTAACAACAATAACCAAATTTTGAAATCTTATTAAATATGTTCAAGTACAAGACATTTGTTTTTAATATTTTTCTATAGTTTCTAAGGAACGTTGTTGGTTTTATTCTTTCAACCAAAACAAGAAAGAAAAAAAATCAGATTTTTAAAATTCAAAGAGATCGTTTCAGGATAAGTTTTCGGTGAAATGGATGGTGGTTTAGGACTTTAGGTAAGTCCAGACACTTCATCCAAATAAATTGTTGACACTAATTTATTTAATCTTATGTTACTTAATAATTGTCTACGTAAGGAAAAAGAAGACGTATTGAAATCTGGAATGTGAATCGTTACTTTAATTGGTTTTTTTTTGCCCCTTTGACACTTCTGTTCAAAATTGAATATGTCAAAAGCAAAATAGCCTTTCATTCTCTGCCAATCCGTCAATAAGCTAGCGTTTGGACATAGTTTTTGGGGCGATTTTTTGGGGAACCAGTTTTTGGAAGTTTTTGGAAAATTTTCTCACAAACTTCAAATTTTGTTCCAAATAAAATGTATGTCCAAACAAAATTTCAATTTCCCAAGTTCCAAATCTCAAATCCCAAATCATGTCCAAACGGGAGCTTATAAGTATAACCAGTGGGATATAAGTTAATCCCATAATTGTAGGATAAGTTTTATCCCAATATGTCTAATTCCTCCAACCAAATATGAAATAAACTAATTCTGAAATTAATCCCGAGATTATAATTCCTTATCCCTCAAACCAAACGGCACCTTATTATTAGTATCAAAATCAGGCTATCTGCGAGACTGCAACCTAGGTGATCATATAATATTGTAGGCGAATTTCACATTCACAAAATATATGAGAGAAACGTCGTATTTAAGGAAACAACGGTTATGTAATTTACGCCCTCGACAAATCTTAGATCAACAAAACAAAATAGAAATATTAGGTACTTACTTGAAAAAATGTTAAATTTAGACCTTAGTAACACTTTCGAAATTGAATGGACCTACCAAAATTTAACAATATCACTAATGAACTAAAATAAATGGATTGAACTTGGACATCATATAAGTGCAATTTGAAAAGGTCACAAAGTGTTGCTGAGATCATGTTAAAACTTTGGACTTGCTGAAGAAAACATCAACTGCATTTATCTTGCTGCATTTATTTAGCTAGGACAGACATTTCGTTACCATATTCTATTATCTTACTGTACTTTTTGTCACTTTAATAAAATAGAAAAGTTTGTAATCTGAGTTTGTACGCGCACACACTTTGGGAATATGGACACGCACTCAAAGGATAAACAGAAAGGCATGAGAAGATGTTATCGTATAATATGCTGGTTTTGGTGATCTCATCCTTGATCCCTCCAATTAAATTTCAGTGTTGAAATTGTATTTTATCATACACTGTATAGTATTAAAATGGCAAAAATAGCGCAAATCCTGGAACAGTGTGAAATTGACTTGTGCCTACATGTGAAAGTGATGTTAATTTAGGGGCCATTTTCCAATTGAAAACGACTAAATAGACTACTATAGTGGGTGAAAGACTTTAATTTGATTATTCCCCTCATTTATTTCATGGATTTTCAGGGTCTTGACTCGCAGATAAACAGAACAGGTAGCTCTCATAGACTTAGAAAAACACTAGGACTAAGTTAAACATGAATTTCATTTATAAAAAAGTAGTTCGGAGCACGAAGCATTTCTCAATCATGCAGGTTGAAGGAAGGGTCGCACCCTAGAAGGGTGTAATATAGGCAGTCTACCCTGATGCAAGTATCAGTAGCTGATTCCACGACTTGAACTATTAACCAATAGGTTACACATAAACAACTTTTATCATTTTTTCAAGGCGCTCTTTATCAATTTCATTTATGTTTATAAAAAGCAAAAGATTTATCCTAGATAGATTGTTAATTAAGAGCGGTTGGAAGTAATCAGCAAACTATTTGACATATTTATATGTTAATAAATATTCTTAATAGTAACAAGTAGGCCTGGGCATAGAGCTGAGCCGGCTCGGAGCTCGCTCGGCTCGGTTGCCTTTTAGCTCGGCTCGGCTCGGCTCGGCTCAGTCTCATTTAAAATTTGGCTCAGCTCAGCTCGGCTCGGTTAAAGCTCGATAAAGCTCGGCTCGGTCAAAGCTCGGCTCGGCACGATTAGCTTGATTAATTGTGTAATTTTATCTTTAAAATATAACTTTCATTTATTAGGCTTAATTACCAAAAAATATTAGAAGTCTATGTGTTATTTAATATTTTAATGCAATATTTAACAATTTATAAACTATTATTTTTATCCATATCTATGATTATGATCAAAAGAAAATTTTAAATATTATTTTTTATATTATTAAGCATGGGGACACTAGAAAAAAAGTCAGCTCGGGCTCGGTCAAACTCTAACAAAGCTCGGTTGAGCTCGGCTCGGCTCGCTATGTATAAAGCTCGGTTCGGCTCGGGCTCGGGCTCGGTTAGGCTCGGCTCGGGCTCGGCTCGCTCGCTCGATGCCCAGGCCTAGTAACAAGTTAATGCGGACAAATTCAAGCAAACTATTTGACATATTTATATGTCAAATATTCTTAATAGTAACAACTTAATGCGGACAAATTCACACATCCTATCTTAAATGGACAATATTGATGCTCAAAAGGATCGATAAATCATGACAAGGTATTGAGCTAATTGTACATGCAACGGAGGATCTAGAAATCAAATTTTATGTAAAATACATGTCGTGTAGAGATTTTTGCCTCGAAAAATTTGTCGTGGGAAGCTAGATAATGGGGAAATCATATAAGTTGTCCAAAACTATTTTTAGTCGATGAAGTGCATATACAGGTCCATCAAACCCCTCTCTGCCCAGCCGTGCTCTCGCCGCCCGGCCAGGTCTATGGAAAGGAGGACATGGTTGGTTCACGTTTGATCAAAGACGAAAACGTTGAACAACTGTATTGAGTGAAAATTTACCGAGCCTAGACGATAGGGCTCGAAACATGGTTGTGTTGGCCTAAATCTGATTAAGACCACAAATCGAATTTGTTTTGGGTTAACTAGCAATTATTTGTATCAAAGCCACAAAAAAGATAAGAAATCTGATAAAGAAAATGAGAAAGGAGATTGAAGACAATTTATAAGTGTATTTGATTTATTTCTGGATGCTTTACGTAATTATTTCATGGCTATTTATAGCCTACAAGAAAGAGAGTAGTCTTCAGGGGTGAAGGTAGCATTTAGTGTGCTTAATGACCCATTACTCCACGCTCAGTCGTGGTGTAACCACGATCTCCCCATTTAATATGTGGGCAACGGTCGGCAGTTACAAAAGTGAGGGCTCGTTTGTCAAGGGGCAAATCTTCAACAAATCTTCAACGAGGGGTGAATCTTATGCCTCGTGATGATTGTCTTCCAATTGCCTCATGAGATAGCTTGTGGCTAACTTTTATTTCGCGCTCGAGGCGATTGGACTCGGGAGCTGGGCGAGCTCTTAAGAGCTCGTAAATAAAAGATTCAGTCTCACCAAGCTTCGAGCCCTGTCGTTTGAGCCTCGTTGATTTTTCACCCAATACAGATAGTCCCCCCCAACCGTCAGATTATAGTCAAAGTTTTTCAAGGGGCGGAATTGATTCGGCGGGAAATCGACGTGGCTATTCATACGGTTGTCACTCCATATTTCCATCCATCACACACGTCCTTTGCTGATTGGACGCCACTTTTCGCTCCTCCTTCCCCATACAAATGTAATGATGTTCTTTCTTTTTCCCTTATAAATAGCCCAACTTGCTCTCCTTCCTCTTCACTTTCACCTTCCTTATTAACAGTGATTTCTCATCTTTGAACTCTTCCTCCTTAATTCAAAACACCTCTAAATTTTCAACAAAAATGTCTGCTACTGATTCAGTGCAAAATTCCTCAGGGCCTTCTGAAGAAAGGACTCCTCAGGTTGCCACCATGATTGTGGGTGATGAACTGGTAACTGTTCTGATTCCCTTAAATATTCTTCCGCCGTTGGATGACAACACAGAGGCAACATCGCACCACAATGATTAATTCTCCGTCGACGCAAAGCCACCGCCAACCGTGGAGAAATCAGTGAGAAGGGTGGCGAAGAAGCGGATAGTACCGCAGAGGTTGGTGGTGTTGAATTGGAGATCCCAAACCCCAAGGGGGAAAACTCTCCTTTGAACGAATTGACTCCCGAGGACGTTATTCCCTCGAAGCTTGACCTATCGAACGACTTCGTGATGAAAGCTCAAACTGAAGCCGACATTAGAAGGAAAAGGAACATTCTAGTAGGAGACACCCCAAGCCTGATCACACAAGCCAATATTCGCTTGGTTCAGGAGGATTGCAAATGGGGCTCCGAGGTCCAAGTTAGCATCCCTGCTCCAGAGAGTCGAACTTATGACATAGTAGATGGTAGCTTTTTCATTTACACCTACCCTTTCACAATAGGATTTTCCCTTCCTATTCACGAAGTGGTAGATGTCTTCGGCCAAACCTACTGTCACGACCCAAAATCTGGATCCGTGATGGCACCTAAACGATATTGCCTAGGCGAACCAACAGAAACAAAAATGCGGAAATAAACTGAAAGAAGAGAAACATGATGAAATATATATATAAAATTAGAATCCAAAAGAAGGTAGACACCCCTGTCTACTATACCCAACAAACACCAATGGAACATCTATAGAGTGACTCAATCGAAATAAAATACAACAGAAGTGAAGTGGAGTCTATCTCTATACAACACTGGCGGTACGCCACCGTGGACTGTACGGTTGACTCACCTCAACAAAATAATACAGCAGCCTCGAACGGTCGCTACTGTCTCGATGACTATCTAGAAGAAGTACCTGCACACGTGGCAGAGTAAGTTATGAGCCGAAGCCCAGTAAGATCACTGACAGGCCCGCTAAATCACCCTTGCGGGACAAGTCGCAAACATGCATCGCAAGCAACTAAGCACGTCGTTTCTACGTAAATAAATAGCGCAGTCGCACATATTCACAATATAATTATCCAAGTATATATATATATATATATCCATACGTATGTACCTATGTACATACAGATAGCATATGCCACATACACATTAAGTAAGCCAGTAGTCTCAGAATATCATACACAAGTCAAAGAGGATTATGCCCACCCAACGTAAGGCCTAGGTCAATCAAACAGTGGTTTGGAGGTCCCATCTCTACTCCCACGTCGACTAACCTAAACCTACGGTAGGCTAGCAACACCGCCAACGGACGTAGGCAACAATACATTCATCACTCAATATCAGCACGCACCCTGTGCGGCTCCGTCTATAGGCCATAACGCCATTGTCAACATAAACAACATACCAGTGACCCGTAGTCACTGTCTCAATCATAAGGAGGTAGACCAATGACCCGTAGTCGTTGTCTCATCTCATCTATATACGACCACACCACACTCCCTGTCAAGTGTGTCGTGTCTCAACGATCTAGTGACCACTACACACCCCCTGTCAAGTGTGTCACATCTCAAATATCTAGTGACCACACCACACCCCCTGTCAAGTGTGTCACATCTCAATAACCAAGTGTCCACACCGCACCCCCTGTCAAGTGTGACACATCTCATAGTATAGGCGACACCACACCCCCTGTCAAGTGTCCCTCAAACCGTATTAATATCCACGACATTAATAACAATAACAGAAATAATAACAGAAATATTAATAACGATAATATTACACAGTCACTGTAACCAAGATTGGTTATGCTAGCTCAATGTAAAGCGGAGGTTAACCCGACGACGGTTTGGAGGTACAATCCCTACTCCCGTGTCATCTAACCAAAGGTTACGAGGAGTCAGCACTACACAACCCGTCATGATAACCATACAAGTACCAAATTCGTACATAAGCCGGCAGAAACCTCGGCAAGACATAATCAATGATATGCCGGCAACATCCTCGGCCATATCCCCAGGTCCTTGCTATCTAATCATGACATAGCAAGCAATCCCACAATATAAGTCATCGCTATCTCAATGTAGCGTCTAGACCGGCACATACCTCGGTCAACTCATGTACTCACTATTTATGATCAAATAATAGTAAGCAATCCCACAATATAATTAATCGCTATCTCAATATAGCGTCTAGACCGGCACATACCTCGGTCAACTCATGTCTTTACTATTCATATTTAATTAATAGTAATATACCTAGCCAACGCTAGTCAATTCATATTTAACACATAGCCCTAAGCTAATCACATAAGAGTACCCGAAGCGTACTAGCATGCTGGACGTATCCACAAGCAAAGTAGAGGTCAAGTCTCACTTACCTCGAATTCCGGTTCAAAGCTAGGAAGCAATCTCCTTTCCTGCTCTTCTTGTCCTCGGGGAACTTTCCTCTAATTCTATCAAGACAATATAGCACTCATTAGTGCTCAATTATAGAGAACTAAGCTCATATACGACTTAGGGTAAAATTACCAAAATACCCTTGGGTGGGACCGAGCCCAAAATTAATAAAATATACATTTCCGGACTCCCCACACTCCCGTGAGTCCAAATATGCAATTAGATTTCTCATACGAGCCTTGCTCGTTGATTTTCCCCAAATCTTAAAATTTAGGATTCTAACTCATTTCCTATGAATCAAGCTTTGATTCTCATGATATATGATATGAAATGAGTTATGGAGGCTTACCTTATGATTATACACGTTTTGAACCTTCCAAAATCGCCTCCAAATCGCCTCCTTTGAATAAAAATTCGGTTTCCCGAAATCTGTCCCGAGATGACCCTTTTATAGCAGTTTTTACCACTGTAACAGCCTCTGTTCCAATAATCATAACTTTTGATAAGAATGTCCAAATGACCAGAAACCGATGGAATTAAAACCACAACTCAAAGGGCTACAACTTTCATGTTTTGAGTTTTTCCTAATTTCTTACGGATTGGCCGGAAAAATACCATTTTTCCGGCTGCTCGCAACAGAAACAGTAGCAGAAACAGCAGTTTCGCACCAGAAAAATCCGAACTGTTTTGGGTCCAAACGGGACCCTACGAAGCTCAGAATGACCCCAAATTTTGCACACAAGTCATAAAATAATTGGGTGATATGCTCGTCCAGACGGAACTCAATTTGTACCTCCAAAACTCAAAAAGTTGGTCCCACGGCAAAGGTTCAATTTTCGACTTTCGCCAAAATAGCGAAATTTAACCAAACGACCTCGGAATCCAATTCCGAAAGTTGCTACAAGTCACAAATGACTATACGAACCTAACGGAACTTTCGGATCTCTCATCGGAGCTCATTTGCTCAAATCAAGCTCGGAAACCTCTTTTAACTCTTTTAAACTTCCGAAACGGGGACTTTATCAAAAGTCCTATCAAACGAGGTCCGTTTTCAATTTTGAAGGTTGCTACATATCATAAATGACGAGACAGACCTAATGGTGCGCTCGGATTTTCCATCGGGGTTCGTTTACTCAAAACGACCTATCGAAACCCCAAATTCCTTTCCGGAATTTCATAAACGGATCCTTTTCTCGAAAACCTATCAAACGGACTCCGTTTTGATTCAAATTTCACGAACAGGTCATAAATGACCTAACGGAGCTTTTGAGACAATCGACACGCAGATCGAGGTCTCGATTCCCGTAACGACTATTTGAGGGTCGTTACATTCTCCCCCACTTAGACTCTCGGCCGTCCTCGGACGAGCCCAAGTCTACGGTAGGGTCCAAAAACTAGCCACGAAGCTGGCACAGATTTCGAGGACCCCTCGGTACCACCCGAAATCAATAAAACTTAAAATACGAATTCAGGCTTAGAAAATATAAGGATTTCATACCTGAATCATCGAACAAGCGCGGATGCCTCTCGCGCATCTCGAACTCAAGCTCCCAAGTAGCCTCGGCACTGGAGTGATGTCCCCACTGAACTCTCACAAGCGGGATCACCTTCGACCTCAGCTTACGGACCCCTCTAGCTAAAATAGCAATGGGCTTTTCCGAATAAGCTAAGTCGCCATCCACCTCCACGGAAGCCATGTCGATCACATGAGATGGATCACGAATGCACTTCCGGAGCATCGACACATGAAACACTGGATGAACTGACATAGTGGGAGGCAAAGCTAGTCTATAAGCAACAGCGCCAATGCGCTCCAATATCTCAAAAGGCCCAATGAACCTAGGACTGAGCTTGCCTTTCTTCCCAAATCTCATCACAACCTTCATGGGCGACACTCTGAGGAATACCCGGTCCCCAACCATAAACTCAAGATCCCTCCGCCTCCAATCTGCATAAGATATCTGCCGGATCTGAGCCGTACGGAGTCGATCCTGAATAACCCGGACCTTATCCAAGGTCTGCTACACCAAATCTGGCCCCAACACCTGGACCTCACCAGACTCGAACCAACCAATGGGCAAGCGACATCTCTGACCATACAATGCCTCAAACGGAGCCATCTGAATGGAAGCCTGATAGCTATTATTATATGCAAACTCTGCTAGCGGCAAATGACTATCCCAATGGCCTCCAAAATCAATAGCACACGCCCTCAACATATCCTCGAGGATCTAAATAGTCCGCTCGGACTGGCCATCAGTCTGCGGATGAAATGCAGTGCTAAGATCGACCCGAGTACCCAGCTCTCTCTGGAAAGACCTCCAAAACTGAGCTGTGAACTCAGCACCTCGGTCGGATATGATAGATACCGGAGCTCCACGCAACCTCACAATCTGCTCGAGGAAAATACGAGCCAAACATCCCGAGGTATAAGTAGTCCTCATTGGAATGAAGTGAGCCGACTTAGCCAGTCGATCAACTACTACCCACACGGAATCATGCTTGCCCGCGGTCAGCGGCAAACCAACTACGAAATCCATAGTGATCTGCTCCCACTTCCACTCGGGAATGGGCATAGACAGAGTCACCCCGGCTAGCCTCCGGTGCTCACACTTCACCTGCTGGCAATTCAAGCCCCGAGACACAAAATCAGCAACATCTCTCTTCATCCCTTTCCACCAATACAGCTCCCGAAGATCATGATACATCTTCGCAGTATCATGATGAATGGAATATCTCGAACTATGAGCCTCTACCAAAATCATCTGCCTCAGCTCCTCAATAGCTGGAACACAAACCCGGCCGTTAAGCCGCAAGGCGCCATCATCACCAATCACGAACGAGGACACTCCCCCACTCAGGACCCTGTCCCGGAGATCTCTCAGATAAGGATCCTCGAACTGCCTATCCCGAATCTGGGAAGCTAGAGACGACTGCGACCCCACATATGCAAGCACCCGGCCTGGAACAGAATCATCAAACCGAACGCCACTAATGGACAAAACCTGCAACTCACGAGCCAACGGCCTCATATCAGCATCAAGATAGGCAAGGCTACCCATGGACTTCCTACTCAAGGCGTCGGCTACAACGCTAAATTTCCCGAAATGATAGCGAATATAAAATATTATAATCCCTCCAAATAATTCTGGGTCCATCACGCTACCGCTGCGCCATTCTGATCCCGCCTTCAATACCGATAGCCACTGACTCGACATGGCAACCCAGTGTCGCATGACAAGATACCAATAAATCAATATTCCTAGTGACGTCAAATCCGTCATATCTAAAACCAGCGAGTCTACTAGGGACTCTACACCGCATATAAGAACATAAGTGCTGCCAATAACCCTTATTCATACATATAAAATCTCCCGATAGATATACCATCCATTTAAGGATCATCAAATAAGGGCAAATCCAATCCTTGCCCTAATAAGGGCAAACCCAGGCGATAGATATAAATAAGAAAAACCCCGGGTTAAATAAACAACGGCACTGCGACCACAAATAGAATGCATACTTGCAATATCATCAGTAGGTGCCTCGGCACCCTGCCTGGTCATAGCATAGCCTGCACCGCTCCTCCTGAACCCTGGCATGGGCATCCTCCAAGCGCCTGGCAGCATCCACTACCTTGCGATAAGTCATGCCAATCGCAACTGTGGTGACAGCAAACTGCAACAGAGGGTTAAGACCCTCAATAAATCTCAACACCCTGTCCCTCTCGAGTGCCACCATAGCTGGCGTATAACGGGACAGCTCCAAGAACCTGGTGTCATACAGACACCGACATGCTTCTCCGCTGCAACCTCTAAAAATCTTCTCACACTCCTGAAGAAAATGATGGGCAGAACAAGTGGCAGATGTGCCATCAAACTGAGGAGGCCTGATCTTCATAAAAGACTCAATCCTCCAAGCTACCTCCTCGGTACCCATAACCGGAATAGGAATAGTGGAACCCGGCTGTACAACATGACCCATATCCCGAGTAGCCTCATAGGTCGGCGTACTCATAACTGGAGTGGTCGGCTGAGGTGCCGATACAGGTACTGCAGCATCCCTACTAGCGGGGGCCCGATGGCTGGTCATGCCCATTAGTCTCATATACTCCTCCGAATAAATCACAACTGCGCCCGACACGATAGTAGGCAAAGATGGAAGTGGAACAGGTGCTGATGGTGTCGCTGCAGACACCGGAGGAATAGCTGTGTCCTGCCTAACAGTTGGCGGACGACCTTTCCAGGCATTAGTAGGGGCTCGCATCTGTGCTGGTGCTGATGTACCAGCCTACGCTCCCTGAGCGGCTACCCTGGCAGAAGATGACCTCGTCTTCCTCATCTCAGCAGATATACGAAGGAAAAAAAAAAGGTCAGCACCCGTACACTACATCGCACGACAGAGATGAAACGAAGGGAAACATTTTCCTAACATGACTTTGTAGCCCCTCGCTCATAAGTATGGTGCACAACATACCCATAAGCAAGACTCTACTCAGACACTGCTCCATTGACTCCTAGGACTCGACTTAGAACCTAGAGCTCTGATACCAAACTGTCACGACCCAAAATCTGGATCCGTGATGGCACCTAAACGATATTGCCTAGGCGAACCAACAGAAACAAAAATGCGGAAATAAACTGAAAGAAGAGAAACATGATGAAATATATATATATAATTGGAATCCAAAAGAAGGTAGACACCCCTGTCTACTATACCCAACAAACACCAATGGAGCATCTATAGAGTGACTCAATCGAAATAAAATACAACAGAAGTGAAGTGGAGTCTATCTCTATACAACACTGGCGGTACACCACCGTGGACTGTACGGTTGGCTCACCTCAACAAAATAATACAGCAGCCTCGAACGGTCGCTACTGTCTCGATGGCTATCTAGAAGAAGTACCTGCACACGTGGCAGAGTAAGTTATGAGCCGAAACCCAGTAAGATCACTGACAGGCCCGCTAAATCACCCTTGCGGGACAAGTCGCAAACATGCATCGCAAGCAACTACGCACGTCGTTTCTACGTAAATAAATAGCGCAGTCGCACATATTCACAATATAATTATCCAAGTATATATATATATATATATATCCATACGTATGTACCTATGTACATACAGATAGCATATGCCACATACACATTAAGTAAGCCAGTAGTCTCAGAATATCATACACAAGTCAAAGAGGATTATGCCCACCCAACGTAAGGCCTAGGTCAATCAAACAGTGGTTTGGAGGTCCCATCTCTACTCCCACGTCGACTAACCTAAACCTACGGTAGGCTAGCAACACCGCCAACGGACGTAGGCAACAATACATTCATCACTCAATATCAGCACGCACCCTGTGCGGCTCCGTCTATAGGCCATAACGCCATTGTCAACATAAACAACATACCAGTGACCCGTAGTCACTGTCTCAATCATAAGGAGGTAGACCAATGACCCGTAGTCGTTGTCTCATCTCATCTATATACGACCACACCACACTCCCTGTCAAGTGTGTCGTGTCTCAACGATCTAGTGACCACTACACACCCCCTGTCAAGTGTGTCACATCTCAAATATCTAGTGACCACACCACACCCCCTGTCAAGTGTGTCACATCTCAATAACCAAGTGTCCACACCGCACCCCCTGTCAAGTGTGACACATCTCATAGTATAGGCGACACCACACCCCCTGTCAAGTGTCCCTCAAACCGTATTAATATCCACGACATTAATAACAATAACAGAAATAATAACAGAAATATTAATAACGATAATATTACACAGTCACTGTAACCAAGATTGGTTATGCTAGCTCAATGTAAAGCGGAGGTTAACCCGACGACGGTTTGGAGGTACAATCCCTACTCCCGTGTCATCTAACCAAAGGTTACGAGGAGTCAGCACTACACAACCCGTCATGATAACCATACAAGTACCAAATTCGTACATAAGCCGGCAGAAACCTCGGCAAGACATAATCAATGATATGCCGGCAACATCCTCGGCCATATCCCCAGGTCCTTGCTATCTAATCATGACATAGCAAGCAATCCCACAATATAAGTCATCGCTATCTCAATGTAGCGTCTAGACCGGCACATACCTCGGTCAACTCATGTACTCACTATTTATGATCAAATAATAGTAAGCAATCCCACAATATAATTAATCGCTATCTCAATATAGCGTCTAGACCGGCACATACCTCGGTCAACTCATGTCTTTACTATTCATATTTAATTAATAGTAATATACCTAGCCAACGCTAGTCAATTCATATTTAACACATAGCCCTAAGCTAATCACATAAGAGTACCCGAAGCGTACTAGCATGCTGGACGTATCCACAAGCAAAGTAGAGGTCAAGTCTCACTTACCTCGAATTCCGGTTCAAAGCTAGGAAGCAATCTCCTTTCCTGCTCTTCTTGTCCTCGGGGAACTTTCCTCTAATTCTATCAAGACAATATAGCACTCATTAGTGCTCAATTATAGAGAACTAAGCTCATATACGACTTAGGGTAAAATTACCAAAATACCCTCGGGTGGGACCGAGCCCAAAATTAATAAAATATACATTTCCGGACTCCCCACACTCCCGTGAGTCCAAATATGCAATTAGATTTCTCATACGAGCCTTGCTCGTTGATTTTCCCCAAATCTTAAAATTTAGGATTCTAACTCATTTCCTATGAATCAAGCTTTGATTCTCATGATATATGATATGAAATGAGTTATGGAGGCTTACCTTATGATTATACACGTTTTGAACCTTCCAAAATCGCC
Organism: Petunia x hybrida; assembly: GCA_037355625.1. Classification (NCBI taxonomy): domain Eukaryota; kingdom Viridiplantae; phylum Streptophyta; class Magnoliopsida; order Solanales; family Solanaceae; genus Petunia; species Petunia x hybrida. The sequence continues at coordinate 920,292 of JBBBVM010000317.1, read as the reverse complement.
TCCAAATCGCCTCCTTTGAATAAAAATTCGGTTTCCCGAAATCTGTCCCGAGATGACCCTTTTATAGCAGTTTTTACCACTGTAACAGCCTCTGTTCCAATAATCATAACTTTTGATAAGAATGTCCAAATGACCAGAAACCGATGGAATTAAAACCACAACTCAAAGGGCTACAACTTTCATGTTTTGAGTTTTTCCTAATTTCTTACGGATTGGCCGGAAAAATACCATTTTTCCGGCTGCTCGCAACAGAAACAGTAGCAGAAACAGCAGTTTCGCACCAGAAAAATCCGAACTGTTTTGGGTCCAAACGGGACCCTACGAAGCTCAGAATGACCCCAAATTTTGCACACAAGTCATAAAATAATTGGGTGATATGCTCGTCCAGACGGAACTCAATTTGTACCTCCAAAACTCAAAAAGTTGGTCCCACGGCAAAGGTTCAATTTTCGACTTTCGCCAAAATAGCGAAATTTAACCAAACGACCTCGGAATCCAATTCCGAAAGTTGCTACAAGTCACAAATGACTATACGAACCTAACGGAACTTTCGGATCTCTCATCGGAGCTCATTTGCTCAAATCAAGCTCGGAAACCTCTTTTAACTCTTTTAAACTTCCGAAACGGGGACTTTATCAAAAGTCCTATCAAACGAGGTCCGTTTTCAATTTTGAAGGTTGCTACATATCATAAATGACGAGACAGACCTAACGCTGCGCTCGGATTTTCCATCGGGGTTCGTTTACTCAAAACGACCTATCGAAACCCCAAATTCCTTTCCGGAATTTCATAAACGGATCCTTTTCTCGAAAACCTATCAAACGGACTCCGTTTTGATTCAAATTTCACGAACAGGTCATAAATGACCTAACGGAGCTTTTGAGACAATCGACACGCAGATCGAGGTCTCGATTCCCGTAACGACTATTTGAGGGTCGTTACACCTACGACATGTGCATAGCGCATATTAGACCCGATTTCTGAAGGGTCGTCCAATGCCTCGACTATTTGAGTAAAGAGGCTGGTGTCTCGTTTACCTTTGATCAATTTATTTCCCTTTTTTCTCCTACTTTGCATGAGGATGGAATTGTTCAGCTCAATAAACGAGGCAGGTTCTGGTTAATCACAAAAGGCGAGGATACTTAAGACAGAGGGTGGAATGAGTGCTTCGTTCTTTTTCCCACCAGCCTTCTATCTTTGAAGCCTGGCTTCTCCGAGCGGTGGAACCAGAAGCATAAGTTTTTGCTTCAGTTACTTTTGACAAATTTTTACTCCATCATTTTTCTTCTAACTGTCAGCTCCACCATTTTTCAGCTAAGTCAATTCCAATCACACCTTCGGAAGATTTGACGGCTTGGGTGCAAGCTATCATAAGGGCTAAGCCAAGAGAGGAAAGATCGTGGATGATTTTTGCTACCGTGGACGAAAACCAATGGGCGTGCAAGCACCATGGTTAGTCATTCCTCCTTTCTGTTGACCCGTTCTCCGAAAGCCGTTTTTCTTATCACCCCTCATTTTCTTTAGGTCTCCCTAGTAGTGCGATTACTGCGCCGAAAGAGAAGAGGAAAAAGTATAATAAGAAGAAGTTTCTCGAGACTGAGGAAGCTTTGAATGAGCTCGAGGATCTAGTTGGATTCTACGAAAAAAAGAAGGAGAAGAAAGAAGAGAAGATTACTCCCGATGGGTCATCGGGCCAAGGTAAACATATCTATTTCCATCTTTCTTACATCTAATCTCATCATTCTTCACCGACCCTTTTTTCTTTTTCCCCTTTTTTAAAGTTCCAAAGAGGGAAAGAGAGTCTTCAAAGAAATCCTTTGGGGCCAAACAGGCCAGAGTAGAGGAGGGTGTCAACCCTGAGGGGATCACCCCTCCTCGTAGAGGGTTAATTGATAAGCCTGAGGAGGTGGGAGCTCAGAAGGAAGTTGAGACTATCGATCTTGAGGCGTCGACTCAATCGCCAGATAAAGTTGATGGATCAAGTCCTTTATTGGCGAACAAGATGAAACCCCTCGAACTGAAGAAGGAGCCTCACGAGCTGCGTCTGAGCTTGTTTGTGATTCAACTCCCCGAAGGCTGATTAGGACGATTGAAATTCCCTCCGACCTCTGCCTTTTAGACAACGATGTGGCGGTGCCCATCAGCTGTAGAGGGCTCCTCGGGCTGTTCGAGCGGGAGCCCATTAGGAAATCTCCCATAGCCGAGCTGATGACTAATGCGGCCCAACATGTCATTCAGGTACTTTTGTTTCCTTTATCTTTTCTTTAGATTCAACTGCTCATTTTCTTGCCATAATTCTTTGGTTGATCCCTTGCGGGGGTACATACACGCGATCAGGGTTGCCAAGATTGAAACTCGTCGAGTTGCCATTCTGTAAGAAATGAAGTGCGAACGGGACCAAATAAGAAATGGCTTCCAGTCTCGAATTGTCGACTTGGAAAAACGTCTTCTCGAAGCCCAGATCAAGTTGGATGATGCTCGGGTAGCTGCTGGCAAAGCTAACCTTGAGGCGACCAAAGCCCGTGAAGCTGTTTCTGCTACCGAGGCTAGAATGGTTTCCTTGAAGCAGACTTTGAAAGCCGAGCTCGAAGCTAAGCGAAAGAGGATAACCGATGAAGCTAAATCTATCCTTAGCAGAAATGCTAAAAAATAATGCTATGGTGAAGGAGAGCTCCCTAAAGATAAACTAGCTAACTGCGGAGAAGGAGCGTCTACAGGCTGAGTTAGTGACCCTTCGGGGTAAGATAGCTTCTTCTTCATCGAGGAAGAAGAGGAGAGCTACAAGAGCTAAGGTAGACAAGAATTGGGCTATCATCCAGACGAAGCTAACGACCCTCAAACAATGCCAAGCTGGGGCGGATCTGGATGCAGAGATAGGCAAGGCTGAGAGCAATGCCGTAAAGGCCCAACAACTATTGAACCAACTCCCCTCGAGCAGTGAGAGCTCGAGCGAGGAGGAAAACGAGGGTTCAGATGCTTCAACTTCTGGGGCCGAAGAATGATGTCTTGTCAGTGTATCTTTTGTTTTTGCTTTTTTGCTTAGGCCTTGGGCCATTGTAAATATTTTCATTTTAGCCTTCGAGCCCTTTAATGGACATGATTGTTTTTTCAGTGTTAATCTTTACTTTGTTCTTTAAAGCTTTTGATATGTCATTTGGATATTTGCTTGCAAGACTTAGATAAATTCGAATGTAAGGTAGCTTAGAATAACGTCTCATTCTCGAGCCGAGGCGTAAATAAAATCTGGCCTTCATGCATTGGATAATAAAGAAGTTGAATCAAGTTTTATTCCATTGATGAGTTTCGAAGTGATTTACATAAAACTTTAGTCGTAATGAGACTTAGGCAAAATTTTTATTATAAAGCCACTTCAGGCGACAAATAGCTAGGCTAACTTGCTATAGAACAGTCCCCGGTGTATGGACAGCCGTTCAAAGTCCTCGGTTCCCCTTGCATCCCCCAGTGGTCGGATGTGAAGAATGAAGAACCGAGCACTGTGTGTTGTTCGACCCGAGCGCTTGAGCACTGTCAACTCGATGTCGTAGGTGAAGGATTATGCCTTAACGAAGGGTAATGTTCCTCAATATAAAAAATAATAGCGCTTTAAGTTGGAAACGTTCCAATTTAAAGGCACTTGGTTGCCTCGAAGGTCCTCGAGTTGATACGATCCATTTCCTGTGATAGCTCTAATTCGATATGGCCCCTCCCAATTGGCAGCCAACTTACCTGCTTTCTTCTCCTTTGTCGTTTGATTTGAAGCCTTCAAGATGTAATCACCAACTTTAAAGGTTTTGAACTTAGCCTTTCTATTCAAGTAAGCTTCAATCTGTTGCTTTTGAGCAGCCAACCGAACCAAAGTCATTTCTCTTCGTCTTTCAAGCAAATCTAGTTCCACGCGTATAGATTGTTGATTCGGCTCCTCGGATGCATGGTCATACCGCAGGCTAGGCTCACCAACCTCGACAGGAATCAGCGAATCGATCCCATAGGCGAGGGAAAATGAGGTCTCCCTAGTGCTATTCTTCTCAGTCGTTCTCATTGCCCACAATACTTCGGGCAACTCATCGGGCCACGATCCTTTAACTTCATCCATTCTCCTCTTAAGATTATCCACAATTATCCTGCTCGAGGATTCAGTTTGCCCATTAGCACTGGGATGATAAGGCATTGAAACCACCCTTTTGATCCCCGATTTGGCAAAGAAATTTGTTACCTCTGACCCGATGAACTGCCTGTTGTTATCACACGTTATCTCCCTCGAAACTCCAAATCTACATATGTTATTTTTTCAAATGAAATCGATAACTTCCTTCTATCGAACTCTGGCAAAGGACCATGCCTCGACCCATTTGGTGAAATAATTAGTAAGCACGAGGATAAATTTCACACCACCCTTCACCTTCAGAAATGGGCATACAACATCCATCCCTCATTTCATAAACGGCCACGGCGACACAGTCGAGTGAAATGGCTCCGCTTGTTGATGAATCAACGAGGCATGTTTCCGACAGTTATCACATTTTTTACAAATGCCTTTGCATCTTTACTCATCTCCGGCCAATAGTAGCCAGCTCATAAGAGTTTACGCACAAGGGCCTTCCCTTCCGAATGATTTCCACATTCGCCCTCGTGCGCTTCTCTCATTACGTAGCTATACTCTCCTGGACCTAAACATTTAACCATCGGGCTGCAATAGAGCCTTTTGTATAATTGCCCATGCACGAGCGAGTATGGAACAACTTTCCTTCGGAGCTTTTTAGCTTCCCTTTTGTCTGCTGGCAAAATTTCCAACTCTAAGAAAGACATAAATTTGGTCCGCCAATCCCAACGTCTATTGACCGCATTGTCTTCCAACTTCATTTTTCCCACCGCGGATGTGAGTATCCGAACCTCTGCGTCAGTCCCCGAGTCCCCAGTTTTGATTACCAAGGCTAAGTTTGCCAACACATCAGCTTCGGTATTTTCTTCACGTGGGATTTGCTGGATTCTCCAATCTTGGAATTCTCTGAGGGCCGTTTGTGCTCGAATCACGAATTGTTTCATTCTGGGCTCCCGAGCCGAAAAATCATCGAGGATCTGATTCACCACTAACTGTGAGTCACTTTTTAACTCAATCTTTTCAGCCGCCATTTTCTTAGCCAACTCCAAGCCCACTATCGTAGCCTCATACTCAACTTCATTGTTAGTCAACTTTCTAAATTTTACTGAATACCTCAGCTTTTCTCCAGTTGGGGTTACAAGCACTATTCCGAGCCCTAAGCCGGTTGAATTTATACTATCAGTAAAAAAGTTTCCACACTCCAAGAGCTGGACCCTTCGAGAGCAGATTTTCTTTTTCTGCCTCGGGGAGTATCCTAGCACTGAAATCAGCCACGAAGTCTGCCAACATTGAGATTTTATGGCAGTTCGAGGCTGATATAAAATGTCGTACTCACTTAGCTCAACCGCCCACTTAGATAACCTCTCTGATAATTCGGGTTTATGCAATATTGTCCTTAAGGGGAAGGTCGTGACTACAGCTATGGGATGACACTGAAAATAAGTGCGAAGTTTTCGAGCTGCCATAATTAATGCAAGCACTAATTTTTCTAATGAGGGTACCTCATTTCAGTGTCAAGGAGAGTTTTTCCAACGCAAAATATGACACGTCCAAAGTCTACCCTCAAATGAGAGTGACACGGTCGATGCAAATATAACGGATAACAAGTCCGAGTCGAATCCACTGAGAGCTAGCTAGATTAATTGAGGTATGATTTTGCTAATTTGGTTTACTTAGTTTAGAACTTCATTGAATCAAGTTTGTTTTCAAATAATACTACAAGTTATAACTACGAATATAAACTATTGAAAGCAATTAAAGATTGTTATTAAATGGGTGAAAAGAATTAGAGTTGTATTCATCACCTAAGCATGTACTCAATGTGATTGTCAACCAGAACTTGCCTTGTTGTATAGGTTATTTTTGTGATCACATTGGATGACTTACTAATATCTCTCGATTACTAGCAAGCCTAATCCTAAAAAAATCTCTCGATTTTCTTGTATTGCGTGGCAAACAAGTGTAAAGACCCAAGTAAGAAGATTCATATCTCTAGTTCACTTCTTTTAGATCGGGCTTGTATATCTCTTTAAGACCCAAAATCCTTGCTAACTAATTTTTACCCAACCTTATTACAACCTTCTCAAGTAAGTAAAAGTGAAATAGGAATGGGGTTAGTGTTTGCAACCACAACCCTATAATTTTAGCATGAATTAGTTAGAAAATCACAACCTACACTTAGACAATGTTGTTGTTAACAACCCATCAAGCACACACTTAAGGTTGGTCTACAACCCTAATAAATAAGCTTAGCTACTCATATTATGTAAGAACACAACACATAGACATGAAGCATTCAACATAATTTTATAGATCTAAGAGAGGAATAATTACCCAAATATAGTTGTTGATCTTACAAAAGGATGTAATTACCCACCAATTACTTGAAATTGTATTTTTCTCAAAAAAATGTAAGATATCTCTCAAAACCCTAGCATTTTTCTATTTATAGTGCTAGGAAAAATTACACAAAATTAGTTCCCGTCTGATTGTGCTGGGGCGCACAAAATTATGCTGGACGCACAATTGCTAAATTCCCATGCGCACTTTTGTCTCTCCTGCATTGTGCAAACCTCAGAACTTCATGCTTTTGGAACATTTTACGGGCGAACAATGTGTCGGCCCGCACAAATCTTGAAAATTTAGGATTGGCTACTGTTTGGGTGTGCTTGGGCACACATATTTGTGCACCACACACTTTTTTCATCTTTCCATAATTTGTGTGATGCAATTGTGTGGAGGCGCACAAATTTGTGCTCCCGTACACTGCCTTCTTTTGCTGGGCACTTTTTCTTTCACTTTTAATTGTGGTGAGGTCTTCCTTTCTTGAATATGCGCTCCGTACAAAATTGTGCGTCCCAGTACTTTCACCTGACACTTGGCTCTTCTTGCAATGATGCCAATCTTGAGCCCGATCGACTTTCTTTTGAGCTTTTTTTGATCTTTTGCTATCTTCGAGCAACTTAATCTTTTAGAACCTGGAATCATGCAACATTACATAAGTTTTGGCCATGAAATTAGCTGAAAGCCATATAAAGTTCCTATATAAGTGGACTTTAAGTTGGTAAAATACCAACTCATCAGTATATTGGTTATTGATTCCCATCTTCCTCTCGAACTAACACAACACTAACAGCTACCTCAGAGACGGCTAAGTATACCAGCAGCGTCTCCTCGTCCTTTGGATTAGTGAGTAATGGGGCGTTCGCCAAGTAATGTTTCAGCTCTTTCAATGTCTCTCTACATTTAGGAGTCCACTCGAAGGTCGTATTCTCTTTCAAGACAGAGAAAAACCTATGACATCGCTCAGATTACCTCGAGATAAAGCTGATCAAAGCGGCAAGTCTGCAGGTCAGACGTTGTACTTCCTTTAGCTTGTTAGATCCTCGGGAATTTCTTGTATAGCTTTTATTTTATAAGGATTTGCCTCAATGCCTCATTCAGAGACAATAAACCCTATGAATTTACCCGAGCCGACCCCAAAGGCACATTTTTCAGGGTTTAGCTTCATATAGTATTGCTTTAAAATTGCAAAAGCTTCCCTCAAATGATTCAAGTGATCCTCCAACTGAATTGACTTCATGAGCATGTCATCTATGTAAGCTTCCATTGTTTTTTCGATGTAATCTTTGAACATTTGACACACCAACCTTTGATTGGTCGTTCCTGCATTCTTGAGACCGAAGGGCATCCACCTTGTAGTAATATGTTCCTTCATCAGCGATGAAAGATGTTTTTTCCTCATTGCTTAACTTCTCTTAGAATTTGATCATACCCCGAATACGCATCCAGGAAGGTCAACAGTTTATGTCCAACCGTGGAGTCTATCAACCTATTTATCTAGGACAAGGGATATGAATCCTTTGGGCAAGCTTTGTTTAGGTCGGTATAATCAACGCACATCCGCCACTTGCCATTTTTCTTCGGCACTACCACTATGTTGGCGAGCCAAATGGGATATTTTACTTTCCTGATGAAGTCGTTGTCGATCAGCCTCTTCGTCTCGTCTTGTATTGCTTTCTTCTTTACACCAACATGTTGTCTCTTCTTTTGCTTCACTGTAGGGTAGTTGTGGTCCACGTTCAACCTATGTGTCATTATTCCCGGGTCAATCCCAACCATGTCTGTATGAGACCAGGTAAAGCCGTCGTTATTGGCCTTTAACAACACGATAAGAGCTTTCTTTAACTCAGCATTCAACCTCGAGCCCACAAACATCTTTCTTTCTGGAAATTCCTCTGATAGAGTGAAAGACTCCAGCTCTTCGATGGTGGAGTCCTCGGCTTTTTTCTTCCGAGGTTCTTGTATGAATACCGAAGCCTTTTCTTTTTCTTCTTGAAATGCATTTTCAAGAACCGAGGTCTCCTCCTTGTTGGGCTCCGAGCTGGTTAACTGCAACGTGGACGATTTTTCTGAGGCGATCTCTGTCTCTGCAGCAATTGAGTAGCACTCCCGAGCTAGTCGCTGCTCACCTTGGATGGCTTGAAATCCTCATAGAGTTGGAAATTTTACAACTTGGTGCAAAGTAGATGGAATTGCTTCCATTTCATGAATCCAAGTCCTGCCAAGGATTGCATTGTAAGCCATATCCTTGGCCATTACTTGAAATATAGTCTTCTTACAAACCCCTACAAAACTTGTGGTGAGAGTGATTTCCCCTAGCATCTGTTCTATAGAGTTGTTGAACCCCATTAGTATGATTGTCTTCGGGACAATAAGGTCCCCCCAATCACGTTTTCTTAACAGCTCCATAATTAATAATATTTACTGAGCTTCCATGATCGATCAAAACTCGCTTGACATCACAATCATTGATCATCAACATGATTATTAGAGCGTCATGATGGGGGGAAAGATCATCCTTTCGTAGTCTTCCTCGTCGAAGATTATTTCGTTCTTTGACCTATCGTTCGGGTCTTCTATTCCATGGTGACTAACAGTTTGGCAAAATTCTTTGCAGTAGAAAGGTTGACACCATTCAACTCTAATCCGCCCATTATAACGTTCACTATTATTTTTAGGAGAATGTTCCCCTGTCATCGTAATCGTACCACTAGCATTATCCGTCATTAAATGAAAAAATGCTAAAGATAATGCATCAAACAAGAGCGCAACTTTGGAACAAACTTTATAGGTGTATATGATTTATTTTCTAGATAATTTACATAACTATTTCATGGCTATTTATAGACTACAAGAATGAGAGTAGTCTTCTTTACTGTGCTTAATGGCCCATTACTCCACGTTCAGTCGTGGTGTAATCACGATCTCCCCATTTTAATATGTGGGCAATGGTCGACAGCCACAGAAGTGAGGGCTCATTTGTCAAGAGGCAAATCTTCAACGAGGGGTGAATCTTATGCCTCGTGATGGTTGTCTTCCAATTTTCTCGTAGGATAGCTTGTGGACAACTTTCATTTCACGCTCGAGGCGATTGGCCTCCAGAGTTGGGGAGCTCTTAAGAGCTCGTAAATAAAAGATTCAGTCTCACCAAGCTTCGACCCCTGTCGTTTAACCCTCAATGATTTTTCACCTAATACAACGGTGCGATTGAATCCTTTGGAAACGAGCTCTCAAGGAAGCTCGCTAAGCTCCCAGGGCGTAACGGGCCCTTGCTACAAGTTACACCTCGAGGCGAATAGAAGACAACTATCACGAGGTATATAACTTACCCCTCAGTGAAGATTCGCTCTTCGGTGCTCATATCTTTTGTAACTGACGACCGTTGCCCGTGCATTTAAGAAGGAGATCATGGTCAGACCACGGCTGAACGTGGACTAATGGCCATTAAGCACAGTAATTGATGTTTTCACTCTAGTAGACTATAAATAGTCGTGAAAAGATTGTGTAAAGGCATCCACAAATATATCAAATACACTTACTCTTTGTCTCTAACCTTTTATCTAATTCTCTTTGTCTAATTTCTTGTTCTTTTTTAGCTTTGATACAAATAATTGCTAGTTAACCCAAAATAAATTCGATTTATTGTTCTAATCAGATTTAGGCCAATACAAATTGGCACCGTCTGTGGGAAATCTAGCAATAACGTTTGTTCCGAAATCTCACTACAAATTATTTTTACCAATATTATTCAATGGCAGACAACACTAACAGCTCTAATAACACAACAATCCAAACTCCCGACCCAACCACTAGCGTCACTTCGTCAGGCGGTGGAACACTAATAACACCACCTGGCTTAACGCCACCTTGCTTAATACCGCTCGCTGGTTTGACTCCTTCAATTGGTTTAAGCCCCCAGTTGGGATTACCCAACCGCTACCAAATGATCCCTCATCATCATGTTTAAACGACCCTTTCCAGCTGTATGTGATGGCCACTGTGCAACGGCTTCAAGAGCAATTTGCTGCTTTCTCTGGAAATGGGAGAAACGCAACAATCCTACCGAGCCTCTACTTGCCACACTCAATGGAAACATCCCGAACGTTGTTATTATGAGTGCAACAACAGGGGGGCTTCCAAATGGGGCCGCATCTGGTGGCTTGAGGTCTGCGCTATTAGGGAATCAACCCTTCAGGGCGGCTCCAATAGTGGCTAAAACTAGCGTCCCATCGGACTTTGAGAAATGGAAGAAAGAATTTGAGGCCAGCATGGAAAAATGGCTTGAAAATGTCCCTGGGGTTAGAAAACCTCAGCGAGCTATAGATATTGAGAAATGCAGGCAGCAACCTTTCAAGCCCGAGGCTACTCCCTCCCTCATTCCCAAGAAACTTCAAGTTGCAAATCCTGAAGAAGTACGATGGGAAAAGTGACCCCGTAGATCACAAAACTGAATACATGGCTATGGTCAAGAGCAACGAGTTGACCTCGGTGGAAAGAGAGTCAATGATTCTTAAGAAGTTTGCAGATACCTTCGAGAAAGGAGCGTTGCGCTATTACATGCACCTCCCTTCCGAGTTAATATCAAATTTTGAAGAATTGGCCGATATGTTTATCAAGGCCCATACTGGGGCCCAGAAGATCCTTAAGTGAAAGGAGGATATCTTTGAGGTTAAACAAAAATACATCGAGCCAATCAAGGACTTTCTCGAGCGCTTTCAAGCCGAAATAATGGACTAGCCTAAAATGGATGATATTCTGCAGTCATGGCTTTCTAAAGGAATTTAAATGTGAGTAACTCCGAGGCTGCTGCTGAACTGAAGAAAGAGCTCTAGCAGTATCAGGCCCAGACTTAGGGTGAACTGCACGACAGAGCCTCTACAAAAATCAAACTCAAAGAGGCTAAATGAAGGATGACAGGTCGGTATAGTTTGTACCAAGGCCACGCAGAGTCCTCTCGACTCACCGATGTGCCACGAGGGAACTCAAAGGGGAGATACGAGCCTTAAAATTCGCAGAGACAGCATGTAAGCCAGCGCTTCGGAGGACAACAATATGTAAGTCAAAGGCTGGGGGGAAGGTTAGCACGAACACCAATCAGAAGAACTGCTCGGGACCATCTTTGGTAGCCAAGGAAAGAGATTTGCCCCGAATCCCTGATTATAATTTTAACATTTCCACTTCCGAGCTGGTATATGCCATAAAAGGGATGACGGGCCAAGGTGTGAGGTCATCGCAGGATATGAGAACGCCCCCAGGGAAAAAAGATCAGACTCAATATTGTGAATTTCATATGGATTATGGGCATGCCACCGAGGGCTGCAAGGCGTTTCGACTCGAGATAGCTTATCTTCTCAAGAAGGGTCCATTAGTTGAGTATCTCACTGACAAAGGGAAGCAAAATTTCTTCAAGACTAGGGAGAGGAACAACCGCCGAAGGTGCAGTCTCCAAAAAGAGTGGTGAATATTATAACTGGGGTATCGGATGTGAATGTTGTCAACTTCGCTGTTGCGAAGAAATTCACAAAGCTTTCAATCACTGTAGAGCAAAGGACCCGAGCTGGTGGGTCGAAAATAAAATAGTCTCTGATGCCGAGGATTGTGATGGGATGATGTTTCCCCATCATGATGCTTTGGTGATCATATTAAGAATCAATGATTGCGATGTCAAGCGAGTTTTAGTTGATCCTGGCAGCTCGGTAAATATCATCAACTATGGAGCTATTAAGAAAATGTGGTTGAAGGACCTCGTCGTCCCGAAATCAACCATATTGACAAGGTTCAACAGTTCAACAGAAAAGACACTTGGATAAATCACTCTTACTACAACTGCAGAAGGAGTTGATAAGAAGACTGTTTTCCAAGTAATGGCAGAGGATGTGGCTTATAATGTGATCATCAGAAGGCCTTGGATCCATGAGATTGAAGTTGTTACATCCACCTTGCACCAGGTGGTTAAGTTTCCAACACTATGTGGAATTCATACCATTCAAGGAGAGCAACGAATATCTCGTGAGTGCTACTCGGTTGCGATGAAGAATGGAGAAGCTCCGATCGAGCCATCTAAATAACAATTACTTGGCCCGGGGCCCGATGAGGAAGAGAGCGTGGTTCTTAAAATATGCTCTCAAAGGGGAAATGAAACGGGTCCCATGATTTCTGACATTGAGGTACGTTACCCTTTCTCAAGCACAATCTTATACTTACAGCATCAAGCTGTCAATGCCCCAACATTTGGACCGAATGATGCTTACTTCTTGTTTTTCTTTGTTTGTCCTTTTCAGGAAGCGGATAAAACGACAAATAGTGCTCGGGTCTGCATTCCCCACACCCGAACACTGGGGGGATGCAAGAGGAGTAGGTTCAGTCAGTTTTTGACTCGCGCCACAAACAACCGGGGACTTTGAATAGAACCCGAAGACTGCCCGTCCATACACCGGGGACTGTTTCTACCTTTATGCCTCGGCTCGTGAACGTGATGTCGTTCTAAGATAGCTTCATTTTATACTATCTAAGTCCTGCAAGCAAAAAACTAAGTGGTATGAGACAGATACTTTCAATGCGAAGTAAAAAATATAACATTTTGAAGCATCCAAATGTTCATTAATGCCTCGGGGGCCAACATAGGAAGATTTACAAATTAGTGGCCCAAAGGCCTAAGGCTCAAAGCCCAAATAAAAACAAAACAAAAAAAGGAGTATAGACGAAGTTTACTCATCAGAATCGGAACTTCCGAGCCCTCACTTTCTTCATCACTCGACCTTTCACTACTCGAAGGAAGATTGCTTATCAGCAGCTGAGCCTTGGCAACATCTTATTTTGCCCTGGCTATTTCTTCATCCAAGTTTACTCCAGCTTTGCACTGCTCGAGAGTCATCAGCTTGGTCTGGACAATAGCCCAGTTTCTATCAACTGGGGCTCTAGTATCACAAGACTTCAGCTTAGTCTTGATCTTTGACTTAAGCTTGGATGAAAACATGGCTCCCTCATTCTGAAGGGTCTCAACATTTGCTTCGAGGTTCTGGGATTATGTTTCAAGCTCGTTCACCTTTGATGAGAGCTCCCTCCATTGGCTTTGAAGCTGCTCGGTCAAGTCATCGATCGTTGCATTTGCCACATCAATTTCAGCCTGGAGAATTTCTTCTTGAGCTTTCTTCTCCGCTTCGAGTTTGGTAATAATCTCTCGGGACTTATCTAGCTTGAGGTTAGACTCTTCGGATGCTTTACGAGCTCGGTCCAGATCAATCTCAAAGTTGAGCAAATGCTTCTCAAGATCGGAAACCTTGGCTTGAAGTTTAGCCCTTATGTGATCCCATCGCTCCCCAATCTTCATCAGTTCTGCCGCTCGGTTAGCCTCCATCTCGACTGCCTTCATAGTGTAAACAAAACTCTGCAAAAAGAAGGGGTTATGGAGGTTTAAATAAAATTGGGAATGAACGAATTTGAAGTAGAGGAAGAAGATTACATAAATTACTTGCTGAGATGCATAAGCCATCAAATCATCGATTGGAAAACCCTCGAGGCGTTCTCATTCTGCTGGACCGAGCAAATCTTTGAGACTGATGGGAACAACCACTGTGTCATCAAGCATACACAGGTCGGGAGGGATGCTTATTATCCTAGTGCTCGCGTCAGAAGACGAGGGGTGGTCAACCCGAGCGTAGTCATCATTTGCCCTTTCTTCATCTCGAGCAGGGTCGTCAATCACCCTATCCTCGAGGGGAAGACTCTCAGCCACTTTGGCCTTGCCTTTAGCTTTCTCCGCGGCTCGATTTTCCTCGGAGTCAACCACCTCAACTTTATTATGGGCCTCGTTACTTGCAGGCTCATCAACCTGGTCACGCTGAGGAACTTCATGTGACTCGGCCCGATGGCGTTTAGCTTTAGAGGGGTTAGTTGTTGCTCCTTTCCTTTTTCTTGAATCTAAACGGATGAAAGGATTGCTAAAAAAAGTGAGAAAAGAGATGAAAAAGCAGTTAAGCCGAGGACTAAAACCTTTTGAAGCCCTGCGGCTGGGCGACTTCTTCGAGGCTTTCTCTTTAAGGACCCCTACCGAGTCCTCTAAATCCTTCAAACTATCCCCAGACTCGAGGACTTCTACTTCTACTTCTTTTTTTTTCTTCTCCTATTTCTTCTTTTTCTTCTCTTCCTCTTCCGGGTCGGTAGCCGCCCTATTGGGGAAATATGCAAAAGAGGAAGTAGAGTAAGGAGGAGTCCTTGAATTAAGAAGAAGAAGGCATAATGCACACTTACCGTGTTGCTTCCATGACCAGTGGTACTCTTTCAACGCCGCTAAAATCATCCACAATCTCTCTGTCCTCGGCTTGGTGTCAATAAGTGCTGTAACCCAGTCAGTCAAACCTTCCAGAGGGTTGATAGAAAGCTTCTCCGCTAAAAAAAAAAACAAAAAGAAAAAGTCGATTAAAGCCTGAGGAATTGTTCAAATAAAGGAGAAGTCAGGGTTCGACAACTTACGAGTTCTTTTCCACACTTCGGGGAACTCAGTCTCGAAAGAAAGAAGAGTAGTGGGAATAAGAACGAACTGATCACCAACCACGGATTCGGTATCGTCACCCTTCGTGATTAAAAAAACTTGCCCCGTTGTTTGCTTAACTGGACAATTCAATCTTTATGCATGGTAGGGAAAAAATGGGAAATGAAATGGTCAAAAGTAAAAGGGACCTTGGCTCGTTGGCTAAGGAAGTTGAGGCATTGAATTACCCTCCAAACGTCAGGACCGAGCTGAACCAAGCATAAATTATATGATCGGCAGAAAGTGTCGGCTATGTGGTGAATTGGGAATGAAAAACCTATCGTAAAGGAATAGGTGTAAATGAATGAGAGCCCGGGAATTCTGTCGCAGGTGCGATGCTCCGGGGCAGGGACCAGAATCTGAACCTCGGGACCCCAACCACAATCTTCTCGAACTTGATCTATGTGAGCTTGTGTCATTAGGCTCGGTGATTGTTGAAAGGGCACTTTCCTACTTTTCTCAAGGTCGGAAGCCGTTTGTTTTTGCACTTTGAAGTATTTACTATGGTCGTATTTCGAAGGAATCACCTGATGGGGTTTAAGCTCTCCGATGAAAGATTTCTTCTGGGGCTTTGAAGCTTCAGTGGCTCCAGCCTCATAATTATCATCATTGGCGACTTCTTCAGTCGCGGCTCCATCATCTCCGACTAATACCTCATCTTGGTTAGTGGTGTCGCGATGGTCGGAGGTGGTTTCTCTATCACCCTCCTCCGATGAAATAACTTTTAGTGGCATTGGTACATCAACTAACTCACCACCCGTGTTATCGTCCATTGTTCTTACTTTTGGTGAAGAATTCTTGGTAGAAGACATGATAGCAAGGTTTTGACAGAGGGAAGATTTGCAGAAAAACTTGTTACTCTTGGTTAAAGATTTAAGAAACAATGTAAGTGGTGAACAAGTTGGTGAATTTATAGGAAAGGTGATACTCAAGTGCTTCGAAAATTCGCCAGCATTACTTTTACATTGGGAAGGTAAAACGAAGGGTTATAACCGTTCAAAAAACGCCGCGTGCAGTGGATGGGATGTTGAAGGGATGACCGGCTTTTCAAATTCCTTAGTGGAGGATTTTCCACATCGCTCTCCCGCCGAATTTCTTCCACCCCTTGGAAAATCCTATCTATTATCCGAGGGGTGGGAGGACTGTCTTGTATTGGGTGAAAGCTTACCGAGCCTAGACGATAGGGCTCGAAACATGGTGCGATTGAATCCTTTGGAAACGAGCTCTCAAGAAAGCTCACTCAGCTTCCGAGGCTAGACGCCTCAGGTAAGAAACGGGCCCTAGCTACAAGTTACCCCTTGAGGCAAATAGAAGACAACTATCACGAGGTATATAACTTACCCCTCGGTGAAGATTCGCTCTTCGGTGAACGAGCTCATATCTTTTGTAACTGACGACCGCTGCCCGTGTATTTAAGAAGGAGATCATGGTCAGACCACGACTGAATATGGAGTAATGACCATTAAGCGCAGTAATTGCTATTTTCACTCTTGTAGATTATAAATAGTCATGAAAAGATTATGTAAAGGCACCCACAAATATATCAAATACACTTAATATTTGTTTCTAAGATTTTATCTAATTCTCTTTGTCTAGTTTCTTGTCTTTTTACGGCTTTAATACAAATAATTGCTAGTTAACCCAAAACAAATTTGATTTATTATTCTAATCAGATTTAGATCAATACAACAACTTATAAAGTCACTCCTCTCTCTCTCATTCAAGCAGTAAATATTTTAATATGGGTAAGTTTCTACGGTTGATCAATAGGCGTCTTTTGACAATAAAACTCAGGAACCATATCGATTGATGAGAAAATATCTCGCGGACTTAATTGACCATTTCGACCATCTACTTTACATATGAAAATATTGCACCTTAAAGCAATGATTCAACAAAAAATGTTTTTTTCTAAAATATATAAAAGAGGTATCAAATGCCAATACAGTAGTTGTCATTTATGAAATGGTTACGACTTACTGGAAGGAATATTTTGAAGTATGGGTTAAAGAGCAAGAGGGGCTAGCCTAGCTAATAGCATATGGAGTAGTAGTCTATTACACTAACAATAATGCAATGGAGAAAAGGAAAGAGGCAAAAATGTGATTTACTCAAACAAGTCTTATAAAAAATGTCAACTATCTAGCTCGAATACTTCTTGATAATATTGTTGCAGGTATATTTTAATCTGATCAAATTTTCTCTAAAGGTGTTTTAACTAATGTATACTTCAAGTTAGAAGAACAAAAGTGGCAAACCTTAAATTGGAAAATTAGAGGCTTAAAAGGGAATTAAGAAGCTTTAATACCTTCCAAGGAATAGCTAAGGCAATCATTATCAAATGAAAGAAAGTGAGATTTATTAATTTTGTTGCAACTGGTGAAGAATCTAATTCTAAGTGTAGTAGGGTACGGTGTGAAAATGATTTATGGGGTTTCTTTGTTGTTGCTGATTTAATACTTCTTTGCCAAAGTAAAATCCCACACGAAAATGACCTCGTTTAAATTTCTCGTCATGCCAAATTATAGTGCTTCTTTTTTTGTCGGGTTCTGGTATATTTGGATAGACTCTATTGGATTCAGATGTATCATTTGGTTAAAAAAATTAAAAATAAATAAATAAAGTAGTATTTTTAAATTTTGTGTCAGTTTTAATATACATTCTTTTTTCCTTTGTGCGTTTTGCTCTCGTCACAATATAACCCTTTCTCTGTTAATCACGTACCCCTTAGCTTTTTTTATTCTCCAAAAAAAAAAAAAAAAGTAGATAAAGGCAATCTAAATTGCAAATATCGAACCACGAAAATATTCTAATTTATAGCCGACGTTTTATCCACATTCCACACCACCATTATGTAAAACACATATGTGATATACTTACACCTAGGCTGGTTGAATCGATCCGAGTCGAGCTTAATTGAGCCTGCTAGAATTTCAAATCAAGCAGAGTCGAGTTTAAATTGTACCTAATTGAATTTTATACCATATTGAGTTAAGTAGAATCCACGCTCAGCTAAACGAAGCTTTGCTACACTTTGACCAAAATGAAGTCGAGCTCCGAGTCAGCTCAACCTACCAGTCCCAAAAGGGCTAAAACTACATCTCTTCCCAGAACACCCCCCCCCTCCCCACACACACTACAAGACCCCTTTTTCCAAAACTATCTAGCACTAAAATGACAATATATATAAATTAAGGTCCTATCATATTATATATCAAAAATATTGTTCAACTTCGATAATCCCAAATCCAAGTTATGGCACATGTGCTGGAAGGATTAATGAATAAGGGCATAGGGCACCAGAGTAAAGGTAAATACTTACCTGCACCTGGTGTTTACACCAAACCATAGAATTTAACTTTATCAGTTAGAAGTTATAGTAAAAATGCACATAACTTAACCATGATTAAGTACTAAGTGTGCTATATGCAATACATACACCTGTCATGCATTCATTAGATCGATGTAAACATTGTGTGCGGGTAAATTTTTACTGTAAAGGTGATGCGGGTAAGTTTTTACCCCCAGAGTAAACTAAGGGAATAAAAAAAATTGGTGAACATTAATTAGAATAGATCTTTTCAAGCTTTCTCATTAATCTCATGTGTAGAATAGAAAAGAAAATTTTTAATAGGGAAAATTATAGTAGTAGAATAAAAGGCCCCACTACATATTTTTTCGCCCTCTTTTAACCAACCCCCTAAATTTTGTAGGGTTTTCGTGGTCTTCCCCTTCCTCTTCTACTCTCTCACCGGCACCGCCGCCTCCTCATCGGCCACCACTGTGTCTAACTTCCTCCGGCCACCATTTCTTTAATGTTTCAACCACCATCACCGTCGAAACTGACCGTCGTCACTGCTTCTGCTTCTCTATTGTCAATGTTGTTGCTCCGTCGTCCCGTCTAGATCTGATTTGCTCCACCGAAGCAGTTGCGGTGGGTAACAGCTGCTGTTGTGCGCCCCGGCGATCTGCTTCGACCCTGTTCTAGCCACTTCTTCATTTTTTTGTGAAGATTATGTATACACAATTGTGTTCTATTAAAATGTGTATACACTAAAAATAACTGAAAAAGTGTGTGTATACATTGTGTATAATTGATAAATCCGACTATATACACCATAAATTTGGGTGTAACTACTATATATATGTGGAGAGACCGTTATACACCATGCTATCGTTTGTACACACTTTGTATTCATTCTGTGTATACTTGATACGTGGCATGTTGCTTACTTTAACTCGTTTAAACTTTTGTATTTGAGTCCAAAAGTGACCAATCCGTAGGAAAGATTGCTGTGTGTTGCTTGGTTTCAGGTGTTTGTGCCTAATGGAAATGAAAGAGACCTAAAAGAGCAAGATTACCCAAGAAAGTGATCAAGCTTCAAGAAGCTGCAGAAACATTGAAACGGCGACTACCCATGCAAAGGGCGATCGCCCTTTCCTTATATTAGAAAATCATGTCGAATGTTAAAAAGGGCGACTAAAAGTCCTCAGCCCATGAGGAATTCAGGCACCCAGGAGTAATGGTAAAGGGGTGACCGCCCATCCAAAGGGCTGGCGCCCATTGCACCTTTCGAAGAATCTTTGAAGAGAAGAAGGAAGGACTTAAAACTGCTGGGGACTCAGCCTATTCGTGAAGAGGAAAAAACTAAAAGGCGGTTACTTTATGTGAAATAGCGGCCGCCCTCTCATACTTTTCCAGAACGGCGCCAACCCTTTTCCAAAGGGACTCAACCCTTTTCCCTTGCTCCAGCTTTAGAACTCATCCATTTCTAAAAAGTGATTAGCCCAACCTGCACAGTGGAAATTTTGTAATTAGTCTAGGCAAATAGTATTTAGACTTAGAATTTTGAAAATATTCTACTCTTTACTTTTACTTGGAGAGAAAGATAGTGAGAAAACATCATCTTCTTTGTCAAGCTTTCAAATTTTGTGGAGGATTTCCTCATATTTTGTAAGGATTATTACTTATTTACTTCTTGAATGCAAATTCCATTGCATACAAGTCTTGATTCTTATCTAAGCATGAGCAGCTTAATCATTAACTAGGGTCCTAATCAAACCCTAATTCAATAATTGAATGCGTATAATATAATAAGCCTTAAAACACTTGGGAATACCCGATTTCACTACTTTTGAATCCATTATTACAACTTGATGTGCAAAAACTCAAGGTGAGCCCTGTAGTACTAGATTTACGCCGAAAAGGTAATTCTAGGAATGAAAAGTGTAGTGACGCTGTACCGGGGGTTGGTTTGCCGCATTTATTCCGGGTTAACGGGTTGAACAACGAAGGGGGATACCCTACTTGGGTTTAGTTACTAGCACTTAATGCAAAAACTCTTAGCACTGAAAGGGAAAGAGTTATTAGTCTCGATTCATCATCGAAAGGGAAAGAGTTGTTAGTCTTGATTCATCACCGAAAGGGGTGAACCGAATATATGTGAGTAAGGTCCATTCGGTGACCCATAGTGTGATAAAGCTTAAAAGTAGACGATCACTTGGTTAGAGGATTAGGGGAGATTGGTATTCTAGTCATTCCATTAATTGTTTACATTTAGTCTTTTATCGCTTTTACAATAGTTATAGCAATTACAAGTTCAAATTGTTGGATTCTCCTACTAAAACAAGTTATTTGAACTACTCCAACTGAATCTAGTCTTAGGAAGTCGTTGTGTTTGATTCCTACTCCGACGAAAGGGTATTTGTGACCTCTTCTCAAATTTGGTATGTTGATACTGGCTACAAAAAGTAACGGCTATTCAAAAATAAGAGGGACAAATTAACTGATTGTCTTGGTAATTATGCTATTTAAATAAGGCTTAAATCTCTCAGTCAACTAGAGTCAATTCATGCACAACCCTAATAACATCAACAAAATTAATTGCGATAGCTAATCTTACTTTTCATGGTGCTTATCGGAAAAGAAAAAGATACATAGAAACTAATTATGATCTTCTATTTGTCTTGAATGTCTGAGACGACGGATTTAATACAGATGTATCTCTGAATATCTATTAACATTAATAGTAATAGCTAATGATCGAAGTAAATTGAGAAAACTAGTAATGTATATACATCGATAAATTAACTTTGGAGGAAAGAAAATGAATCACGTCATTGTGGGTGTGGCCATTCGAGGGTATGAACCTAAAAGGTTCTCCACAAATTACAGTAGCTATTGCCAAGACTTTATCGTCATGGATGGGCTCTAAAGCTGATGTTGATTCTTTATTTCGGTATCTTCATATAATTGATTCCATACGTACGTATTGACCCCTAAAGTGCTGATCGAGACTGCAGGTCTTTGCATGGTGTTTTATGAGCGTAATCACGACGAAAGACATTTGGAAAGGTGTCAAAATATACTTGAGATCCTGACCAAAAAAAAAAAAAAAAAGAGTATGTGCATAGTATGGAGATGCCTATATATAAAAGATGAATTGAAATTAAACTCCTAATTCTTATCGGTTGAAAAGTACTCATAAATCATAACTTGTGCATACACATTATTCACTCTCGTGTTACTAAAATTTGGTACCACCTTTGTTAGCTGGGAACTAATTATTAATCGATTTAATATTGGCAACTAATAAGAATCTCATAATTAGCATATGTGTGCATTTGAGTTCGAGAATCTACCACATTATTCATCATTTGATGGACTGATATATAGATTTTGATACAATTATTTGTCCAATTTAATGAATTTATAATACACATATATAAGGTACGAGTCAAAGATAATCGATTCGAATGAAGCAATAGCTTATCCTTTACATCCCCTCACCCCGCTCATAATGAGATCCAGCCCTATTGACCGGGACTGATAGTATGAAATCTCTACCAGCCGGAGCATACTAAGTGCAACTACCACCCTATTAGTTGGGGACCTCATTTAGCATTTCTTGTAATCAATGAGGAACAATTGATACAACATCTTTGGAATTATATGTATATGTTACCATTTCGATTTCATTTGGTCGTCATCAAAAAATTATTATTCCAATGGCATTATTTGTTGGTTTAAATATTGGAATGGGATAGTCCCACTTTTTCTTCCCAATTCTTTCATTGATGAAAAATATTCCACCGTCATTCATGCACCAACATGAAACATGGATTCCCGAACAAACTAAAATAATTTTGTCCAAAGTCAAGGAACCCCGAACAAAGCTACTACAACATATATATGACGAAGCATGATTTGGTTTACCTTGTCAAAAGATTATATATTTACATCATTGTGCTTTGTAAGCATTTCAAAGTTTCAAATGACAAATAATGACAATACCTGCCAATCTTATCTTCCTTCTTGTTTCCAACTGCTGAAATGAAGTGATCATATTTTTGGCTATCTATTGACCTAAGTTTTCTGATTAGATTAGTTTTCATTACCTAAAATTAGTTCTATAAATAAAATCCGGGATAGGAGCTTACTTCGTTAATTTGATAGGGAGTGTTTTACTTTTAAACTTAGATTTTCTGGCTCAAATCCTAATTAGTCATCGGGTTCAAGAGGGTTTCTTATGCCGGATGGATAACATCAGAAACAGAAGAAAGTTAGGTTGTTATTGCAGGAGCTTGGGGATAGGGGAAGTAACGAACTGGTGTTACAGGGATTACGGAAAATTTTAAGGTGAATATAATGAACAGTCCAGATAAAAAGAACTCTATGGTGTTATGCAATTCAAACCCACAAGAATGCATGGGACGCCCACCTCTTTTCCCCACTCTTTTTGAAGACACTAAACCATCATTCATGTACGTTCTTCAAACATGAAATTGTCGGGTCCAAAACTCCCTTCCCATCTCTTCCCAGCCAAATAAGCATCAACAAGAGCTTACCCAAAATAAATAAGTGCACGTGGAAGGTGGATCACATAGGCGGAGTCAGGATTTTAAGCTTGCATATTTAAAATTTCAGAAAATGCGGGATTTGGATAAATTTGTATATATTAAGTGAATTTCTTCACACAATACAAGATGTGCACTGATTAAAGCTACTGATTTCTGGCATAGAACTGCTCCCTTAAGGTGGAGGTGAGGAGGTGGTGTGGGTAAAGGAGGGGGACAATGCATATTATGTGTACAACATAATGTTGTCGACAGTCAAAGAAGCATGAACAAAGTTACAACATATGGCAAAACATGGATTATGCTGTTTCCTTCTCAACACATCCAATTTAAGAGAAGATTATAATTAGCATCTATCATTGTGGTTTAATTTGATGACCATTTCAATAATAGATAATGACAACTCATGCCAATTTGCATAATTCTTGTATATTTTCAAAAGTCCGAAATGACCATATTTTTGGTGATGACGCTAAAAAGTTTTGTAACTTACGGTACTACTCCATTAAGTATTACTTATTTTAATTAAATAAGTAAGATGGTCCTTTTAATAATTTTATATGAGTTGAAATCAAATTGAATTTGTTAATATCATGTCTTCGTAATAGAAAGTGTCGAAAGGGTCTTGCAAATCTAACTAAATAAATAAAAATATCACACGTCTAGTATATTCAACTTTTAAAATTTTTTCAATTTATTTTAAGATGATATCAATTCAACTATCAAATATTGTGTGTGATGAATAAGATCTCCACCTCTACTGTAAATAGAGGTCTCTAGTTTGAGACGTATGAATAGAAAAAGTTCTTGTAGGAGTGTTCCCTCCATAATTGGATTATACGATATGAATCCAGATTATTTGATAGGAACTGAAAAAAAAAATTAAGTAAAAATTGTAAGTTGATCTCACTTTTACATGTTTTGCCAAATTAACATTTTGATTTTGTTTTTACATATATCTACAAAAGTTTTTCATCACATTTGGGATGTACAATGTTCCCGTATCTATTTCAACCCCCTCATTATTATTACTATTTTGATCTAGCCGTCCTACACATTTATTGGTACCAGAAGATATAAGAACAGAAACTTAAACAAAACGAAGTCAAACTACACATTGTGATGATGGGATAGTTTAATATCGAGAACCACAAGCAAAGTAAAACATTTGATTGTTCTCAGAGATATATATATTACAATATCTTGTTTGAAATATCCATCATTTTCCCCTGATAAAATCCCCATACCTGAGTCTTGATCCTTTGTTTTGGTCTCTTTTATATCTATAACCAATAATTTTTGATGCTCAATAGGGCAATTTCGAAATCAATCGACATAATTTGAACCTTTACCTTATTCACACAAACATAACACTTTTATCTATGATAAGATTCAAATACCTAACGTGAAATTAACCTACATCACAAAGTGTACTTTAATACTGGTAAAACAAATCGTAATTAAGGCTGAGTGTTAGCCTTATAAAATCTACTTTCCTTTAGTTTCATGACTCAAAGTGGTAGAGTAAGTCAAAACCACCAACACCGAGAGGGTCCATTTGATAAATCTTATCAGAGTCCATAAAGGAACTAAATGGCTTGTGATAGAAACACATAAATTGACCAATTCATATATGACATTACCTTTTTCATTACAATAACTTCACTTTTCATCAGACCACTATGTTGGGTTGACATCATGCTAATGACTTTATTTTTCCTTTAGTTATTCTTCTTCTTTTTTTTTTTGGTGGTGGTGGTTAGGGGAGGGCAATAAAGATGAAGTTATAATTCAAGAATGGGAACATTTGATGGCCCATTGCTCCCCACTGCTTTGCTGGAATGAAAATTTTCACACTTAGAAATTATACGGTTGACTTTAAATCTAACAATTATTACTCCTTGATGCTGAAAAAAGAATAACAGAATTCAAAATATGAATATAGGATTACCTACCTAACTTTTTATATAATTTTAAACATTGTTTTTACGATTTTTTAAAACAAACTTGCATCTTGAAAAACATATATTTATAAACCATGCAAAAAGTATTTTCAACTTTGATAATTGAAGATAAATATAAACTTTTTAAGGAATTTTTAATTAACGAAAAAGTTGGTTGACTTTCCAAACAGTTTAACAACTTCATAAAGAACTGGACCACGAGTTATTTTTCTTCATTATACCCTAAAACTCAATTAACAATGACTTCAACAATATCGCTTGCAGTATGATGAATGTTGTCAAGTATACACCAAAAGTCATTGTTCATACAATAATAATACTGCTAATATTGGGCTAAAGCATATGGAACCCAATACAAAATCATCCAACAAGAAATAAAAGCTCCAACAGATTTATAAAGAGCCCAACAAATTATTAAACCAAATTTTACATTTCCTGAATTGAATCAAACACTGGGAAAGTTGTCACAAGCAAACTACAAATTCTCTGAGACCTTTCCAGCAGGTCTTTAACTCACTTGGGAGATAGATTCCAATGGTCATTCACATAGAGCCAAGCTTGTAGAAAAGGAAAGAGGCTTTCATTAATTCCTTGCTCTTCAATGAAGCTGCGCAATTAATGCATTAGAAAAAACTTATGCACACTAGAAAAGTTTCAAAAATACCCAAAACGTTTGCGATTTTGAAAACTAAAAAGCTAGTACTAGTTAATTTAAGAAAAAATCACTACAAGAAAAAGGTCAATTTGCGGGAGTTGAATAGTGGAGGTTTTTATGACCTCCGCAAATTGTATCAGTTTGTGTAGGTTTTGGCAACTGCCGCAAATTCATTTAATTTGTGGAGGTTGTCAATCATAAATTGTAGGGGTTTTAATGACCTCCACAAATTGTATTGATTTGTGGAGGCTTTTGCAATGGCCACAAATTCATACGTATAATTTTGTGGAGGTTACCAAATGTCACAATAAAATTATCAGTTTTTTTTTATTGACATTTCTTTTATTCTGTGTTGAATGAAATGATCATAGTAATAGTGAACATCAGCAGTATATGATTAAAAATAATTTTAAAAAATTATTTAATAATAAATGCATATGAACATTTTTTTCTATTAAACTACCCTTAAATTTGTTCAAAAATTTCCACTACAACAAAGACAACATCTTTTTTACCATAAACCAAAGTATGGTTGGTTACTTTTAATACTGTAGTAAACTCCAGCAATTTGAATTGGTGTAAAAGTACCAACACAATAACACTATTACCATGAATTTATTCTTTATCAACAACGTGTTCTTTTTTTTGTTTGAATCCTTTTCAAAAATTTTACCAAATAATAAGCGGCAAAACCTCCCTCCATATTATTTTCCCCAAAAATCTGTTAAGTACTGCCGCCGACCTTCTTTGCCACTTTCTTTTGTTGTATCTCCCCATAATCCTCAACTACCCATCAAGCCTGTTATATCTCCACATAATTCTCAACCATCCATCAAGCCCTACCCCAATCTCAAAAATACTATTTTCCCAGTAAGTAAGAAGACAAATGGACAAGAAGAAGACATGTATTAAACTTGAAGAAAAACGCATGGTATGCTATATTCTTTTTACTTCATTTTTTTTCTCCGGTGTATTTCTAATACAAAACTCTTTTTCTTTCTGTGCAGGCATTTTTAATATGGATTTCTCCAGATGATATGTTATGTGCATGTATTTCAAGTTGTATTATTATTATTTTTTAACTTTTTCTTTCTCTGAGTTTTGAGAGATTAACTACTCAAACGTTTACATATCTGGAGTAACTTTTTTCTTTTTGATTTCTTTTGTTTTTAATTTCAGGTACATGAAGATAAATTGATTCAACAGTAAAGTTAAAGAAGAATGACGCTACAGTTGCATACGAGGAAGCAACACACTTGCACCTTATTTAATTTATCAATATTCATGTATTTTCAGTAGATTAGATTTTGTTTAGACTTTTTCTTATTTAAAGAGCTTGTAATAAGATATTATCTCAATATAGTATTAATTAATCATATGAGCACGGGTGAATATTTTGTTATTACCTTCCATATTTGTATTGGTATTTTATATTTGTTACCTTGCATGTCTTTATATAATAAAGTTATTACCTTGCATGTCTTTATATAAAATTAATTTATACCGTTGATTAAGCCTCACAATTTAAGTTTAAAAAAATAATAATATTATATTCTGGTGATTATAGATCCCAACAAATTAAATTGTCATTGTTGCGGTTATACTTTGGCATAAATTATTTCTTTTCAAAAAAATTTGATTATATTGTGACAGTTCAAAAGTCCCATAATTTAAAATTTTGGAGAATTGAAATCATATGGTGGAGATTATAACCTATCACTAATTGTTTTGAAAACCTTCACAAATTTAAACTTTATTTTGTGGGGGTCGTCGTGGAGGTTTTAGAAAACTATCACAATATAGCTCGTGGCAACGGTAATTGTGGCGTTTTCAAAAACCTCCACAATTCATTTTGTGGGGGTCAAAAACCGTCACAAATTATCAATAAGACCCCCACAAATTTACCTTTTTCTTGTAGTGAATGAACAGAAGAAGTTCAAAAATTCCCCTAGCTTTTGTGATTCACTTTGGATATGCCCTTTGTTAACCTATTAGTAGTCCACACCGTTATCTTTTATCTCAAATATACCTCCAAATAATTAAAAATTTTGAAATATGCCCCTCGCATTAATTGTTAGGACCACCTTATGGTATATTGGACCTTTTTAGTTCCTTTGGTATACTTGGAGTAAAACTTTAGTCCCTTAACCTGTTTGCATTGTGCTAATTGAATACTAGCCATTAGCAGTGCAAAATTATTTAAAAACTAGCCAGTTTCGGACAAGCCCCAGTATATTATACTGAGACTTTGAGCTAACATATTCAAAATTCCAGTATTTTATACTGAGATCACTTAAACACTAATCCCAGTATAAAATACTGAGACTTTATATATAAAGCTCCTGAGACTTTGAACATGAATCACAATATAAAATAATATGACTTTGAACATGTTAGTTCAAAGTCCCAGTATAAAATATTGAGATTAGTTAGGGGTGTTTGCCAACGCTAATGGAGTGTAAGTGTGCGCACGAATTTTTGGCTATTTCTTAATTAATTTTGAAATGGTAGATAAAACTCACTTAAAATGTTTAAAATTGGCTAGTTATCAAAATTTCACATACTTGGACCATTTCAATTCTTCCGGGCTATCCTTCAAGTTATTATATGGGGCATTTACAAAAATACCCAATGAACCCTAATTATTTACATCACATTACCCATTACATTTTTGCCCACTACTTATTTACATTGTATGCCCATTCCACTTAAAACACCTTCTCTCTCCCCTGTTACCATCATTTTTGCCTTGTTTCTTTCCCACAACGCTATTCTTCAGCTCTTTCTCCTAATTTCATGTGATTTGTTTATTATTTTTCAATCTATTACTGAAATTGCCAAGAATTCTTCATTATTTTCAAATCGTATCAATTATTTTAAAAACTGAACGTGCTAATTCACTATATCAAATCCTCTTTTTTCAAATTGTAGGTCACATTTGATCTGTGTGGTGCTATGTTTCTGCCTTTTGTAGTGGGGGGTTGTGTGTGTGTTTGGATTTGTTTCTTGTTTGATGGTGTTATTCGTGGATCATTGCCCTTTTTTGTCACAGGTGGTCTCTGTGTGTGTCTCTCTTTAATATCTACTGGTGGTGCATACATAACAGTGAATTCAAGAATTCAAATGAGAGCAACGATGGGAGAGGATTAGGGAAAATTTTAGAGTCTAGATAAAGCTAGTTTATCCATGTGCTTTTTTAAATTGTATACCCTTTTTGTATACAGTATACAACAATGGTATACCACCTTAATTGTGTAACAGTAAGTATTTATGTTTTCAATTTTTTGTTGTGTTCCATTTTTATGAGTTATATACAAACGCTTTGAGCTTTTTCTAGAAATATTTTCAATCACACATTTCTTGATATTTGAGTGGTGTTGACTCGCTTATTCATTACATTGTTGACATATGCTAGTCTTTCAATATTTTGTTAAGTGAGGGTAGCCAAGGCGAGTGGGACAAATTAAAAGAGTATACCATCGGGGTATACTGGATACTATAAGGGTATACAAAATAAAATCTTTTCTTTAAATTTTTTATTTGGATTTTCTTCTGTATACCTTTCTAGTATACAATATACCTGAATAGTATACTTATTTAACTTGTGTAACTAGGCTTGTCTGCTAGGTAAGTATACAAACACTTTGAGCTTTTTCTAGAATTATTTTCAATCACAAATACCTTGATATTTGAGTAGTGTTGACTTGCTTATTCATTACATTGTTGATGTTAGTCTTTCAATATTATGTTAAGTGAGAGCAGCCAAGGCTAGTGGGCCAAATTAAAAGAGTATACTATTGGGATATACTAGATACTAGAAAGGTATACAATATAAAATTCTTTTCTTTAAATTTTTTATTCAGATTTTCTTCTGTATACCGTCCTAGTATACAGTATACCCCAATGGTATACTTATTTAACTTGTACCACTAGGCTTGCATGCTAGAAAGGTATACAAACACTTTGAGTTGTTTCTAAAATTGGTTTCAATTATACATTTCTTGATATTTGAGTGGTGTTGACTTGCTTATTCACTACATTGTTGACATATGTTAGTCTTTCAATATTTTGTTTAGTGAGAGTAGCCAAGGCTGTTGGGAAAAATAAAAGAGTATACCATCGGGGTATACTGGATACTATAAGGGTATACAAAATAAAATCTTTTCTTTAAATTTTTTATTTGGATTTTCTTCTGTATACCTTTCTAGTATACAGTATACCTGAATAGTATACTTATTTAGCTTGTGTAACTAGGCTTGCCTGCTAGGTAAGTATACAAACACTTTAAGCTTTTTCTAGAATTATTTTCAATCACAAATGCCTTGATATTTGAGTAGTGTTGACTTGCTTATTCATTACATTGTTGATGTTAGTCTTTCAATATTCTGTTAAGTGAGAGCAGCCAAGGCTAGTGGGCCAAATTAAAAGAGTATACTATTAGGGTATACTAGATACTAGAAGGGTATACAATATAAAATTCTTTTCCTTAAATTTTTTATTCAGATTTTCTTCTGTATACCGTTCTAGTATACAGTATACCTAAATGGTATATTTATTTAACTTGTACCACTAGGATTGCATGCTAGAAAGGTATACAAACACTTTGAGTTGTTTCTAAAATTGGTTTCAATTACACATTTCTTGATATTTGAGTAGTGTTGACTAGCTTATTCATTACATTGCTAACATATGTTAGCCTTTCAATATTCTGTTCAGTGTAAGCAACCAAGGCTAGTGGGACAAATTAAAGGAGAATACCATTGGGATATACTGGACAGATTTTTTTATGTATACCTTTCTAGTGTATAGTATACCCTAATGGTATACTTATTTAACTTGTGCCACTAGGCTTGCATGCTAGAAAAAGATACAAACACTTTGATTTTTTCTAGAATTGTTTTCGATCACAAATTTCTTGATATTTGAGTAGTGTTGACTTACTTATTCATTACATTATTGACACTCTGTTAAGTGAGACAAGCCAAGGCTAGTGGGACAATCTAAAGGAGTATACCATTGGGGTATACTAGGTACTAGAAAGGTATACAAAATAAAATCTTTCCTTTAAATTTTCGATTCAGATTTTTTATGTATACCTTTTTAATATACAATATACCCCAATGGTATACTTATTTAACTTGTTCTATAAGTTAATATATGTATTGCATCCTTAAAATTCAAACCAAAATTCAATTGTACTATGCATATACAAAGAAAATGATATGACTAATAGAATCAAAAATTGAAATAAAAGTTTTTATTTTGCATACCTTTTAGTATAGAGTATACCTCAATGGTATACCCCTTTAATTTCGCAATATTTCGCACTTTGATCTGAACATAACAAGGTATATCAAAAGAGTATATAGTATACCTAAAAAGTACACAACGATAACAAAAAATTGAAGTATACTATTTCAAAACATAGAATTCTTCAAAGGAAAAATAACCTTGTATACTGTAAAAGTATACGATATACTTTAATGGTATACAATGATTTTTTTTTTTTTTTTTTTGCAATATACTATTTCAAATCACATCATTTTTCAAAGGTATAAATAACATTGTATACTGTAAAAGTATACAACATACTCCAAGGGTATACAATACTGCTTCAAATCACATCATTTTTCAAAGATATAAATAATATTGTATACTGTAAAAGTATACAACATATTCCAAGGGTATACAATACTGTTTCAAATCACATCATTTTTCAAAGATATAAATAATATTGTATACTATAAAATTATACAGTATACTCCAAAAGTATACAATATATTCCAAGGATATACAATGATAACAAAAAATTGAAGTATACTATTTCAAAACATAGTATTATTTAAAGAACAAATAACACTATATACCATGAAAAGTATAAATTGAACAGGAAACTCTCTTTCTAGTACTAGACGTGCCAATGCACATGTTAAGCACTAGTTCAACAACTTGAAGTGGAGTACTGATCAACTAAATCTTCAAAATAGTCCTTCTAATCTGCATTTGTTTGTTTGGCACCTTTGATAGAGAACCAGCAAAAAACTTGAATATCTACATAAATTGGACAAAGAAAGCTTATTTAGTCAAGTGAAACGTTTAATCAAGACATGAGTCAATAAAAGTAGACCTAGAATTGTTAATAAAGCAGAGATTAAGTTGAGACATGACTTCTAAGCTAAATAATTCACAAGAGGAATAAAGATTGCAACTTCTAAAAAGAACTCAACAGCTATAAGTGATAAATTATGGACAGAAAGAGTATCCTCATGCAGATTTCTGTACACAAATTAAAACTCAACAATATATACCACACCAAAATTTGAAACTTGAACAATGTCATATACTAAAATTGATTCAATATGGTCGAAAAGATTCAAATTCCAACCTTGAATGAGCAAGCAAATGCAGAATATAGTAAAAGTATTTCTACCATACCAACCAAACTCAGTGAAGATTTATTTTTTCTACAACACTTTCAAAATTTAATCACTATGGCTTTAACCTTTTAACAGAACAATATCTAGTATCTAGCCAATGAAAACAAGAACTTGAAGAAACATTTTAAGAATGATGATAACATATACACAACAAAAGAACTAACTTTAACACAATAAAGGCCACGGTATATATTAATCTATCCAAAACTGAAACCTACTCTTATAAATAACTCAAACATTCAAGCATTTTTACGACTAAGAACCCGATTTCAAAATATGAACTTCAAACACTAAAGAAGATAGCGGAAAATTTTTACAGCTTCAATCATAACCTAGCAGCTCAGATTTATTCAACAAACATAAAACAACTATTCACATTGACGTTGACAGAATTACTGAAAAAGTGCATAAAACCTATATAACATTACCTCAAGATCACCTTCATTTTCAACTGTAGTAAGACCATGCAGTAGCATGCTGCCAAAAAAGGAGAGAAAAACAGAGATGGGGTCTGAGATGTGAAGTCATTCAAAGCAATGAACTATTCTTTTCCTTATCTTTTGATTTTCAATGTTAATCTTGAATTAGTTACAAGCATTTATGGGATGAGAGGCGGTGCTTTCTGGACATCTTTTTCAACGAGAAGACAATATGGAAGCTCTTAAAAACTAGAAAGTAAAGTTTCAGTAGCAACCTTCCAAATGACATGTTAACATCCTCCTCAATAGGGGCATGAATCATTGATTGTGGCTGCAGAATTAATGTAGATGCCAACAATGTCTGGCCATCAGGATTTTGCTGCACCAGTCACACAGAACAAATACATTTCAAAAAAGGATATACACAACTTAAGACCCAACAAAAGAGATAGTAAAGGAAGGGCTGTTGAACGACATCTGACACCATTCTAAAAAGTACTAGGAAAATCTAACCATTAAGCAAGAAGTGAAAGACGCCAGCCTGAAAGAAGTTCTTAAAAAGATAGTCAGCTGCCATAAATTCCTGCTTTGAGTCGATTAATGCCACTTTCTTGCTACATTAATAGTCAAAATATTACTACTAAGTAAAGAAGAATTTTTCAATTTATTTCAAGCTATAAAATACAACCCTCAATGTAAATAAGAAGAAACAGGATGCACATAAGAATACAAGCTAACAGTAGGTAGAAACACAATAAATGATCATGTGAATGCTAGTCATCTCAAACCACCGTATAAATTATACTTTCAAGGACCTACTAGGTTTCAATTTTCAATAGGAAGAGAAGCACAACATGCGTTAGACAAACCTTTCGTGCTTGTTCCTTCCTCAGCTTAGCAACATAGATTCTCTGTTGACATTTTTATTTTCTTTCTCATGAGTTCAAGTGTTACAGGTGTACATGAAGCACTTATTTTTTTGGCTTATCAAAAATCAACTATGTATCAAAAATATACTGCTGCTCAAAGAAGTAGCTTTGACAAGGCACAAACCCGCTTTTTTTGGCTTAGCAGTATGCTTTAGCTCTATTGATAGGGTAGCGAGTTCCCTTGCGTCATCACGGTTCTTGGAATAATTTTCATTAATATATCTGGAAGACATTCCAGAATACAGAAAACATGATGCATATAAAACTTGGAAAGCACTTATAGCATAGTTGAAGAATAATTTCCAAAATGAAAACCACACGCCACTAGCATCACCACCATTACAGTAACATCAGCGTGCCTTTAACGAACACGACACCACTACGAGCTGCTGCACCTCGCCGCCACCACCACTAAGGAATCAAGCACACACACACGACCTTCACACCACCATAGCCATCGACAATTAAGCCAACATTGTCAAATCGCAGCATTAACACAGCTGCTGCTCCGTATCACTGCAACGAGCCTAGCAGCGCCATCATAGTCATAGTTTCACTCATCACTATTGACATGCCTCTTAATGCCATCACTGCCTCACAGAAGCATCGACGCCCACCCCTACGCCGCTAAGTTTGATTCTAGCCCCACAAACGCCACCACCCCAACCTCACTATCACCATTGCTACTACATCACGACCTTATTACTAGCGGTGGTGAAATCACAGAAAGAAAAATGGGAACACAGGCAGATCGAAGGAGAAAAATGGAGGTGTGTTTGTGGAAAATTACCTTGATAATAGTGTAGAGAAGTATAAGAGAGTCCAAACATGTCTGAATTACCGGAAAGGGGTGAAGATCGCCTCTTTAAAGCCCGATCTACGGCGGAGGAAGCGGCTTATGGGGAAACGGATGCCGGAAGTGGAAAGTGAAGTGTGAGACGGTCCTGAACATGTATTTAGTGAATTTTCAGGTGGCGTGCCGACGGTGATTCTGAGGTGGAGGACGACGGATTTACGGTGGCCATGGGTGGTTTTTGGTGGTTCATGGCGAGCTGGAGAGAAATGGCAGAGTTTGGCTTTTGTCTGTGGTGATTTGAGTGGGAATTGGGGAACGGGGAAATGAAATGGGCCAGATGGGTATTTTTGTTAATAAGTTGGGTCTGATGGGCATACGCGGTAAATAAGATGGGTTATATGTGTAGTGGGTGAAAAGCAACTTTCAATGGGCATAAAAGCGTAAATAAGTTGCTTTTATGGGCATGTGGTGTAAAAATCCCTTATTATATTTCAATTGAAAATTATAAGGATTTTTTACATAAAAGTACAAGTTTTAGAGCTTAATTACCAAACATAGCAATATTTTAGTAAAATTACCCTATATAGAGAAAAACACAAGATAATTACAAACATGGCAAAAATATAGCAATATTTTTCCATAACATAGCAAACCCTTACATTCTTCCTTCTATTTACCCCCTATCACTTTTGCTCCTCCAATTTCCCTATTTTTCACTTTCCTCCTATCATTTCCCTCCAATTTTAGTTTTACTCCTCTCATTTTCCCCAATTTCACTTTTCTTCATCCATCCTCAATGTATCTCGTTGAATCTCACTATTTCTGCACCGTATCAACTATTTCTGCACCGTATCTAACTGTTTCTGCACCGTTTCAACTGTTTCTGCAGCACCGTATCTAATTATTTCTGCACCGTATCTAACTGTTTCTGCACCGTTTCAACTGTTTCCGCAGCACCGTATCTAACTGTTTCTGCACCGTTTCAACTGTTTCCGCAGCACCGTATCTAACTGTTTCTGCACCGTTTCAACTGTTTCTGCAGCACCGTATCTAACTGTTTCTGCACCGTTTCAACTGTTTCTGCTGTTTCTGCACTGTTTTAAATTATTTTAGCACCGTTTCAGACCGTATCATACTGTTTCAACGCCGTTTTAGACCGTATAAGACTGTTTCAATAGTTGTTTCAGATTGTTTCAACACCGTTTCAGACCGTATCATACTGTTTCAAAATCATTTTAGACTGTATCAAACAGTTTTAAACTGTATCAACTCTCATTTCAGACTATATTAACTCCGTTTCAGACCGTATCATACTGTTTCAACATCGTTTCAGACTGTATCAAACTGTTGCAACAATTGTTTCAATATTTCAATGATGTTTCAAACCGTATCATATTGTTTCAACGCCATTTTCAAACTGTAGCATACCGTTTCAATAATAAATAGAAAACAAGAGTTTCAATTTATTAAGCCACTATAACAAATCTGTACAAACAGAAACAGAAATGGAACAAATATGAAGAAACATGAATAGAAACGGAACATAAACCAAATCTGAACAATTTTTAAGAAACAGAAATGGAACAAAAATGAAACAAATCTAAAGAAACAGAAACGGTTGAAAAATCCCCATCGGTGCTGCAAGAGGTTTAGATCCACATTCCTCTAGCCTAAATGACGAAAGTATTAGCAAGGAGAGCATAAGCGAACTTAGATCCAGATACAATGAAGTTCCTGAACTTAGAACTGGCCGCACACTTTTTACAAATTGTATTTTGGTGTTTGCTTAGCTCTTAAGCGTACTGTGTCTTCTTCGTTGTTTCTAGCCATAGATCCGGCGACAGCTACTGCATTCCTCTGTTTCTGTCTATCCTCAGCCTGCCTCACTCTTTCGATCTCTGGAGTGGTGGGGGTGAGGTGAGGGTGATGGCGCTGGAGTGCTTGTGGTGGGAATGGGGTTATGGGTCTGCGTGGGGGGGGGGGGGTGGTTGCACTGTTTCTGTTAGGATCGGTGGAGGGGTGGGGGTGGGGGTGGGGGTGGCGGCTGTTTGTTTGGGAAGAAGTGGGAGAAAGTGTTTTAGGGTTTTTTGGAGAGTGGGGTGTAAGTGTAGTTATCAAAAATGAAATGATTGATTATTGAAGAGATGTGCTAAAAAAATATTGCTATGTATGGTAATTTTTAAAATATTGCTATTTTTATGTAATTAGGGATGTATATTTGTATATATATGTAAAAAACCCAAATTATAATTATATACTTATTATGTTTTGTTTTCTTATATCTCTCCATTGACGAGAGATCAAGGAGAACAAATATAAAAATATTCAAGTTGAGAAAATAAAACATGAAGCTAATACATATATGCTTAGATTTTATTTGAAGATTGTAAAGACTTTCTAATTTCGTTATTTTGGCAGATTTGCAAAAATATGACACGGGAAGCAATGGTTTGCTTTTTTGTCTGCACTAGCAGATGGTTTGCAAAAATGCTTCCGTTAAGATTTAATGAAAAAAATTCGGACGAAAATACCCCTGTCAAGTTTTTAGGTCGGGGTCAAGACTTGCCTTTATATTTCTCCGCTTTTCAATACTTATTCCTTCAAGTATTGCCTTTTCAAGTATTGGCAAAAGGCAATACTTGCCGAACTTGGCCATAAGTCTTGGAAAAAGGCAAGACTTGCCTTTGACCCCTGCTTGATTTACCAACACTTGAATGGTTTTGACAAAACTTGTCGTACTTTGTCGTAAGTCTTGGCAATTACCAAGACTTGTCCCTTTCAGTCTTTCCTGTATTTTTGCCATATAACTTGAAGTATTGGCAAAACAGCATTTGCCCTTGAAGTATAGCCAATTACCAAGACTTACAAAAATTTTACCTTAAAATCTTGGCTCCTGACTAAATAAGGTTATTTTGCTAAAATATTCCTTAGCACGGACAATTTTGTAAAACCACTCCTTATGGCATGGGGTGAAAATTTTTTGCATTATTTTGAAGCATGCTCATGAACAATGGAAAAGGTCCAAGTATACTATTAAGCAATTAAAAATGTCCAAATATACTCCAACATAGCTCACATATTTGGACGTATATTTGGACATTTTTAATTGTTCAACAGTATATTTGAGATAGAAAATGTTAGGGGCTTGTATGCGCCGATGAGTTAATAAAGGTATATACATGACAAATCATATGAGTTAGCGGTATTTTTTAACCTTTTCAACAAAAAATAAAAACACATATATTGTGTTACTATTCAAAAGTGCTTATTTCTTCAACCAAAACTTGATCAAATACCTTCAATCTCTACACTAAGCCTTTTTTATAATTACAACATATAACATTTTTTACCTTTGAATAGCTTGGAAAAAATGATATTAAACTATGTAAGATTGCATATGTTAAAAGGATATTTATTATACTGGCTACTACCAGACGTGGACGTATAATATGGATCGCTAAATCCACTAGTGGCAGAGTATCTAGAAATATTACCTAACATAGAATGAAATGCTATATGTGGCATAAAGATTTTCAAAACTATCTTAATTAGTTCATATACAAAAAAGTTCTTCCACCGTTATGAGAACATTCTACAAAGATTTGCAACTTTGTTTGCTTAATTAAAGATTCGTAGAATGATAGAAGTAATTTAATCTAATAAGAAATATTAGACAAAAAGTTATTTAATCATTTTTGTCAACCGAAATATCAAAATGAAATGGGAAGAACATCTTAATTGACATAACTTTAAAAATAATTCATGAAGATGATGAAAAGAATTAATAAACTAACATACTACATTTTTGGGGGAGGAGGGGAAGGAGTGTCACAAAAAAATACACAGACACAACTAAGTGGTTCGAGACCAGCACAAACTGCAGTAGAAATACGTTGGCCATATTTCTTATTGCAGTCTTGCACACAACTCTCAAGGACACATTGATTTCTATGTAATAAATCGGCGCATCTCTTTCTTTTCTTAGCTTGAGCATCAACTAGTACACCTGCAAATAAATATTTTAAAAATTAAACTCTTTCCAAAATTAAACAGATTTATAAATAAAAAGATGTTCCTTTTGGTATCCACTCAAATATGCGACCTAGATGTCAATGAAACCAAAATTTATATCATGAGAGAATAAAATGTCTTGTTAGAGACAAATAAGATATATAATTTCTTCTTACTTGCGTCTTAGGTACATGTTAATCTGGTAATTTTTATCTAGACCTTGTATTTTTAGGGAATTGATTAATTATTTATAAATATTAGTTATAACTCAAAAATCTAGACGGGTTATGGTAAGGTAACTATACATAACTTTCAAATTCTAGCTTCACCGTTGGATACATGTGCTCGATCGGCAAATAATTGCGATTTGTATATACATGTATACGATATGTACGTACATATGATGCTCTTGAAAGTTATGTTTCCTTTATGCTTTGACATGTTACACAAACATTTTGATCAGCAGATACATAGGGGGAAAAATAGTTCAAAAAAAGGAGCAAAGGATCTGCAAAGATATAAGAAATATAGAACAAAAATTGATAAAAGTAAAAATGAGTCATATATTTATTATTACTAACCTGACAGCAGAAAAGCAAGCAAACAAAGGTGGAGGAGAGACAATTTAGCCATGGTTGAATAGCCAAATAATGTTATTTGTAACTCTTAATTCTATCAGCCTTCAAATTCACAAGTTCTCAAGTCAAATTATATGGTTATATATAAAGAGATGGCAGAATTTAGTTGTATGAGTATTATTCCATAAAAGTATCCATTTATATTAACATAGTAATAATAATTATATGAATTTTTTCTATGTACTTCAATTTTTAACTGATAAATTAAACTGTATGATTTTTTTTCCACAAAAGTTCTTCCATGTATTAACATAGTTAATTTTGTGAACATTTTTCCATAATTGTATCTCCTTATACGAACATTTAATGAGTAAATGAATCTTTTTCCATGTAAGTATTTCATTTTTTTCAGCTAATACACTGCTTGAATTATTTTCCACAGAGGCTCTTCCTTGTGTTAACATATATAGTTAATTTTATGAATATGTTTCCATAAAAGTATCTCCTTATTAACATAATCTATATGATTCTTTCACAAAAAGTATAGTCAACTGGTAAAGACGAGAGAGTAGCTTAAGTGGAAAAGCACTACCACGCCCAAGCTGAAAAAATAACATAGTCAACTAGTAGTAAATATAGAATTTAAATGATCTCTATAAAGAATAGCAGCAAAATACATCTTATGCTTATTAGTTTTCCTTGTTAACCCATTTTGCTTTTCATTTATTAACATTTCAGACTCTATAATTTTTTATCTTTTATTTTTTATTTTTTGATAAACATAAGACTTTTATTGATACTTAAACATTACATAAACTAGTGCTGGTCTGATGAGCAGATAGAGTACTATTAGAAGGAGCATACAACACATTCATGTTCCCCAACCCCACAAGGGAATTACATATAGAAGAACTAATAGTCCCACAACTTATTTTTCCTGCTTTGTCAGACTGGAGCATCTCCCTAGCTGAAGAATGTGGAACATGGATAACTGGGTTGGCAACAAAAGCTCTTGTCCTAGCCAAAACGTGAGCAACCTTGTTTCTACTTCTAAAGGGGGTAGTTATCTTTCATATGCTAATTGCAGACCTTTTTTTAGAGCCAAGAGTTCCATATGAGTAAGATTCAGAGCATAGCTACTCTTGTGAAGGCCAATGACCCTATCTCCATTATTGAGTTCCTAATGACTACCCTATACCTCCCTTTTGTTGTCGACAAGAAAATGCTCTATCAGTATTGAGTTTATAGCCTAATGTAGGAGGATACCATTTAATGTAAACATTCAGTTTTGGAGGGGAAATGACATGATTGTGTGTGGCAAAATAGAAGTCTACACAACAATTAACAACTTGTCCAATAGAGAGATATTTTTTAAGTTTATGAAAAGTGTTGTTTCTATTAAACCACAAATGCCACAAGGCAAAAGAGAAGAAGACATCTCCTAGAACATTAGGAATAGAAGCATTGCAATATATTTTACATAATTTTTGGAGCCAATTAGTGGTTGCAAGTACACTGTGTTGTATTCCAGAGCTTGACCAAAAAGAGGTCGCAATAGGACAAAATAAAAAGATATGCTCAATATATTCTTCAGGATGATCACAAATACTACAGGCTGCAGCAATAGGAAGCCCAATGTGATGAAGGTATTTATTTGTGAGGAGTCGGCGATGGTAGCATTGCCAGATGCTGCCAGATGAAAGATTTAATCTTATTTAACATTGGAAATTTCCAGATCCAGACCACATGTAGCTTATATCCACAGTTTGAGGATAGGAGTTGGTAAACTGAACTAGTATAGGAAACCCATTAGAATTAAGAGACCACATAGGCAAGTCTTGGTTAAAAGCAGAAGTAGGACATCCAATATTTGGAATTTGAGTCACAAGATCATAGAGAAGCTGAAAGGAAGTATAGACCAATCCCAAGTGTTATTTTTTCAAAGATCTATTATTTTTTAGGAGAAATATGAAGAGTGAAGAGGTCCCATAATTAAGGATCTTGGGCTTTTTGAAACCAGGCAGCCACTTATCATCCCAAAATTTAATTTGGCTACCATTAGTTACCACCCATCCTAAGCCTTCTTTGCACAACTCCCGTCCTTTCATTAAATTACGAAAGATGAATGAACAATTTAAAAGAGATGCCTAGAGCTGTATTTTGACGAAAGAGTTTAGCCAAAACAGCTAAAGGGTTAGTAAAATGCCTCCAAGTAAGACCAGTAATAAGGGCCATGTTCTTATGATGAGCTTGACGAATCCGTAATTCACCACTATCAACAAGATATATAACAGTGTCCCAATTTATCAAATGAAGTTTTCATTTATACTGAGTAGTGCTCCAAAAAAATCACGTTGAATTTTATTTATGGCTGTAACAATGGACTTGGAAAGAATGAAATATTGTATTGTATGATTAGGAATCGCATTAAAAGTGGATTTAATTAAGGTAGTCCAGCCTGCAAGAGTTAGGAAATGGATTTTCCAATTGCACAACTTTTTGTGCATGTTATCAAGAATATAATCCGCCTCAGGATGTCTATTTAAGATTGGAAATCCCAAATATTTTCCAAATGAATCACTATGAGTCATATTAAGCGTATCAGCCATACACTGCCTTACATGCAGATGGCAATTCTTAGAGAATATTATTTTGGATTTGACCCTATTAATACGTTGACTCGAAAATTGGCAAAAATAGGCAAGAGCATGCTCAATTGTAGTCACTGATTTCTCATTAGCATAAGCCATTAAAGTCAAATCATCAGAAAAAAATAAATGAGAGAATGATGGACCCCTAGGATTTATGTTAATAGGATCCTAGTTATCTATATCTACTTGATGATTAATATAAACAGAGAGGAGTTCCATGCACATAATAAACATATAGGGAGACATGTGATCTCCTTGACGAATACCTCTGGTTGGGGTAAAAAAATTTGTCAGCCTACCATTCACAAGAACATCAATTCTACTAGTAGTAATGCAACTCATGATAAGTTTAACACTCAAATTAACAAACTATCTCTCTCCAAAATGACTGCTCGTTTAACTTCCACACAGAAAAACCAAATCCCACCTAAACCACCAGACCCTGAAGATAGACCATTAACATTCAAAGAAAACTTACTATCATATGAATATATAAACCATCAGGATATGTCCAACGACTATGATAACAACATAGTAATGGATGATGATCTAGAAAATAATCTTGCAACAACAATAAAAAATGATCTTGCAACAACAATATACTGATCCAACTTACCAAGAATGATAAGGAACATATCTATGCTCCTTGGCATTATTCACTAATCATTAAACTATTTGATAAACGAAAAATTCATGAGTATCTTAAGTTCAAACTACAACAGCTTTGGAATCCATCCGAGTATTTTACACTGATAGATATGGGTGCAGATTACTTAATAGTAAAATTTAACCAGGAAGAAAATATGAGGAAGGCCCTTCAAGACGGTCCTTGGTTCAGTAATGGGCATTTTCTCACCGTTAGAAGGTGGGAGCCTAATTTTGTAGGGAATAAAGTAAGGAGGTGGTCGCCGCAGTCTGGGTTCATCTCCCATAATTGCTGATAGAATTTTATGATGGTGTTATCCTTACAAGGATAGATAACTCTATTGGAAAGTTATTAAAGGTAGATGTATGTCCAAGTGCAGCACTCCGGGGGCGATATGAAGGTGATATTGAAGTACCTCTACATAAACCAGTTAAAACGTTTGTTAGAATTGGTTCGCATAAACAATCAATTATTTATAAAGGTGATAATATTTTATGTACCAATTGTGGTTATTTAGTCCATACAAGTGTGACTTGTAATATTCAGGTATCAAAAGATTCCATTAGCCAAAAGACAGGGGAATAATCAGAGTCGATACACTCTGGTGCAAAGGATATAGTAGCAGAGTCAAGTGTACAAGAGGCTTTGGCTCCCTTAATTTTCTGAAAATTGTTAACTATTTCCTGAATAATGATAGAATTATTATAGGCTCTTCTACCTTTTAAAAAACTGGCTTGGAAAGGGTTAATTAGTTTATCTAAATAATGCTTCATGTGATTAGCTATAACTTTGGTAATAAACTTATAAACAGTCTTACAAAGTCCAATGGGCCTGAAATTCTTAAAATCATTGGAATTAGGGAACTTAAAAATAAGGCAAAGGTACTTATCATTTAGAGACTGGAGAATTTCTAGGGTTTGAAAAATAGAATGACAAAGAGAGAGCACTGACAGCCAATAATATCCCAATATTTGTAATTAAAAGAAAAGAGATGCAAACTATTCGAGCCAGGAGCCTTAAATGGCTTAAAAGAGAAAAGAGTCGAGATAACCTCCTGGTCATGGTGAGGTCTATCTAACAAAGACAAGTCAAAATGGTGGAAAGTATAAGGGTTATTTCAAATGTCAGTCCAATTAGGCTCAGTCCAATTAGTACAAGTATGATCAGTAGTAAAGGCATTTTGAAAGAATGCAAGGGCATGGTTCAGAAGAAGGTGACGGTCATCTAACCAACAACCATTTTCATCCTTAAGAAAAGAAATTCTATTTTTCATTCTCCTATTAATAGTAGAAAGATGGAAAAACCTAATATTGACAGCACTTTCATTGATCCAATTAGTTCTAAATCTAAGCTTCCAATAATCTTCTTCAATCTTAAGGATGGTATTATAATTAGTTTGAAGCTTAAACTCTAAATTCTTAAAAAATTGACTAGTAGGGTAATTAATAGAAACTTGAATCCCATTTAACTTAGCTAGCAGATATTTTTTATTTTATGTTTAAAAATATCGCCAAATTGATATTTACTAAATTGATATTTACTGCAATCTTAGAACAGATGATTATAAATTTTCTCTTTCTAATAGTTCTGTATTCATCTTCAAATTCCTTCGCAGTTTTTGAGTATTCTATTCAATTTGACACATCATGTTCTCAAATATTGACAATTATTCTTTAATGAAGATATATATGAAGAGCGACGGTATTTTTAACATTACAAGTGAGATATTTTGATGATATATTTTTTATTTTGCTATTCATTTTTATAGCTTAAAATTATGAACTATTTTTTTTAAAAAAAGTAATTTTTGAGGATTTGAAAAAAAAAATGATTGAAGCTAAAGAAATGCTTTCATTATGATAGAACTTTTCAAAAGCAGCCTTGATTTTTTTATTTTTTTGTTGATAAGATTACAATATAGGAAAGGTATGTATTCACATACAAATTATGTGGATGTTTTCTTTTAGATTGGGAGTACCTGACTCAACGCAAATAAAAATGAAATTATTCAAATCAGGAAAATAAAATATATGAAGCTTATAAAACATATGCTTAAATTTATTTAAATATTGAAAAAAACTATTTCATATAATAATTCGATGTGCAAGTAAAAATTTTGTACTATAGATTTTCATTCAAGAGAGACAAACTTCCATTAATAATTTGATGCATGGACAAGATCTAAGT
Source organism: Petunia x hybrida (assembly GCA_037355625.1). Lineage (NCBI taxonomy): Eukaryota > Viridiplantae > Streptophyta > Magnoliopsida > Solanales > Solanaceae > Petunia > Petunia x hybrida. The sequence goes on along the minus strand of JBBBVM010000317.1, from coordinate 876,190 downwards.
ATACCATTAAGCAATTAGAAAGGTCCAAATATACTCCAACATAACTCACCACTGAGATAATGGCATATTGGGATATTTTTAATTGTTCAACGTGTTGGATTGCATGAGTGTTCGTAACACGCAATGGAAGAAAAAAGTAATCTTAGGTAGATCTATTTGCGTTTGAAATTTTTTATCTACATCTAAAGATCAGATCTTAGACATACCTGGTAACGCGAGAGTTGTGCTTAAGCTCCGATAATGCGAAGCCTCTATTCATATTCACATCGAGATCGATCCTTGCTATCAGCTCTTTGATCAATGGATCCATGAACAAATTGGATGAATAATATTGCGCTTAAGCTTTCTACAAACTTTTGCACAAACTGAAAGAACAAGAAACTAATTTTCTTGTCACAGTTAATTTTTCTCTTGGTTGTTTTTACTTATCAAGCGACTATCACAATAATGGCTATCTGTAAAAAATTAAAGGCTTTTTATGAATTAAAAATTTACCCATAAGTACAAATTGGGGAACTTAATTACAAAAGATAGAGATATTTTAGTATAATTACACAATTTAAAGGAAATGAAGACTTAATTACAAAAAATAGCAAAAGTATATAAATCCTAAACATAAAAAACTCTAGCATCATCCTCTGACCACCCACCCACCGCCGGACCGTCATTGGACCACCACCGGAAAATAAAAACAAAAGATTTCCAAATTTATCTCTACAACCTCTTATCATTTTTGCTACTATTTTTCTCAAATTCTCGTGGAATCGACGTAGATCTAGCTTCAAAGTTTCAGCTAACACCTAACTTCGGCCACGAAATTACTTTTCGGTAAGTTTACATATTTTCTATCATCTCACTCTCCTCCATCATCTCCCGTACCTCGATTTCCTATATTTGATATTTTTTTTTGTTCAAATACAGTAATTTTTGAGTAAAATTTAGTATTTTTCGGCTACATCTTGTGTTTTTCAGTCACTTTTTATGTTTAATCGTTAGATCTAATATTTTTCCAGCTAGATCTGATGTTTTTTCATATTTTTACTTTTTTGTATCTTACCGTATCTAGTTATATCTAACTGTTTCTGGACTGCTTCTACATTGTATCTAGTCGTTTCAAGACTGTTTCTGCACTGTTTCTAAGTTTTTGCACACTTTATGTACTGTATCTAATTATTTCTACATTGTTTCTGCAATTCTGCAGATTTTTGCACCGTTTTTGCACTATTTTCTGCATTGTTTTTGCCTGTATCATCACTGTTTTTCCATTGTTTCAGAGTGTTTCTACACTGTTTCAGACTGTTTTTAACCGTTTCAGTAGACTTGGGAGGCGGCGGCGGCATGGGGGCGGCAGGGGGAGAGATGTGGGGTGGAGGCTAGGATTTTTCTTTTCTAGTTGTTTGTAGCAACTTGTATATAAAAAATTATGCTATATTTTGTAATATGAATAATATTGCTATTGTAAATAAGGCTCTGAAATTGTATACAAGTGTAATTAACCCATTATGAATAAAGGTTAAAGAAGAAGGAAAGGTTTATATGTTGTATTTTTTTCTTGGGTTGATTTTAGCCCTATTTATATTGGTGTTTGTATGCTAGCACCCCTTTGCATGCTAACCAAGTGACTAGCTCCATTTGCCACTTGTTTTGATCATTCCATACAAGAAGCCACTTGTTATTCTTCTCTTTAAGACCTAGCCAAGTGTTCTTCCTTTCACATGCATTCTGACAAGTGTTCTTCCTTCTTCATGCATGGTGACAAGTGCTCTTAATATTTCTTTTATTAATATTATAATACATCTCTATGTATACATAACCAATTAATTGCAAACTAAATATATATTACATATATATATTAGTTATTTTAACCAAGAGATATAACTTAATTTTACTATTTCAAATAGTAAAACTCAAATTGTTCACATATTAATTACATTCTCTGTGCTAGCAAAGAATATAATAATATTCTATTTAGATTAAATATTATTAAATCCTTTATGAAAGATCAGAACACTCGTTAGTGTGCGACCCCATAGGTTCAATACTAAATTGGTAGTAAATTGATCGAATCAATATACTAATCAAGGATGGCGTCTAGCAACACTCCTTAACGGCCGAATTAGGTTGAAGTACACAATTTACTCTCAAGAACCTGTAGAAGAATAATGTATTATTTCCTTCGGTCGTTATAGCTCCGAGTCATCCTTGGATATGGTTCAACTATCAAATCCTAATAGGTAACTAACTATGTTTACATGTGGAATATAACCGACTTTGAATGATCCAAAAAACTATTTTCTCTTATCATTCAATTGCCCTGCCCAAGGTCTTAAAGTAGTCGTTTATAATTCATGACAACATAGAGCTAAAATTCATTACCACGAGTCGGCATATTCCATCTTGAACGTTCATTAATTCTACAAGTTTAATCATACTCAATATCCTTTCAACTATCGTCATAGGATAATAGGTGTCTAGTATCAAAGTACAATAAATAACTTGTCAATTACTATGACGATCTCAGGCCAAAGGAAACTCTTACATCACATTCTTCAAGACAATATCCTCTTGACAGATTATGGTAATTCTAACCATTAGGAATTATCCATTGAGTCATTTTAATGATCATATCTCCATTTGCATAACCTATTTATGTAATTTAGTCAGTGAGATGAACTAATCTTTATCCAATAAAAACTATCACATAAATATTGATCTAGCCGGATCAGTAATGTCCTAATTAATGATTTAGTGATCTTACGATCAAGAACAATTTTAGATTAAGTTATACAAGACTTGACTCTCATTATCAGGATCTCCATCATGATGAAAAGTCTCAAACCTTAATCAAGGACTTTATCATATTAATCAAATAATTAATAATAAATTTGATAAATGAATATCGAATGCCATATATTAATATCAAATAATATTCATAAAATATGTTCAAATAATTAAATACGAGATTGGGTTTAGAGCATATCAACTATATCTCTAACACAATGGTATATATATTCAAGATAAAAAATGTTAGGGACCTCTATGGACCGATACATTAATGAAGGAATATATAAGACAAATCAAAAAAGCAAGGGATACTTTTGAACGTTTTCAGCATTTTTTTCGGAAAACTACTTTTCTCATTTTTTTATTTAACTAAAAAATAAAAAATTATTTTGTGTTACTATTCGAAAATGCTTATTTCTTCAACAGAAATTTGGTCAAACACCTTCACATTTCAATCTCTATAATAAGCTTTTTCTATAATAAGAAAATACAGCATTTTTTTATCTTTCAATAGCTTTTCCAAAAAAAGCTTAACTAAGTAATACCATGCATTTCATATCTAACATATTTTTCTGTTAAAGGTTATTTATATATAGGAATCTTTACAAAAATATGCAAACATACATCCCTATATTACATAACAATATCAATATTATAAAAATTTCAACACATAGCAATATTTTTTCTAGCGCCCCCTTTTCCATATCATTTTTTCTCATTTACACCATTTGATTCCAAACACTAAAGCAACCAGAGACCTCCATTGACGCTGGCGCCGCCGACCTCCGATCACAATTTTAGGAAACTAAATACACCGCTCGAATAGTCTCAAGCCCTCTCTACCTCGATCTACCCTCGAATTTCCTAAATTCTCAACCATTTTGTGTAGATCAGAGGTCAAAGGTTCGACTAAAAGCTTTTTCGGCGACTCCTTTGTCTTCTCCGATAAAATTTTACATGCCCAGGTTCCTCTCACTCTCCTCTTTCACATCATGGACTTCATTAGGCAAAATCAACTCCCTCTATTTCAAGACGACTAACAGTGAGTCGGTTTAAGTTCTTGTATCGATATTCCGACTGCATGTCACCTTCTTTGTCGTCTTCTAGCTGAAACGATCCTAGATGCGGTCGTTTTAGTTAGAACAGCGGTAAAGACGGTGGCTTTGGGGTTCGAAAGAGCTGTGATGACGATGATATGGGGGATTCGGCGTCCATTAAGAAGGTGTTGTGGTAGCGGTGTTTTATTGCAGCGTGGGTGTTGTGTGTGATGTTGACAAAGTTGTGATGTTTTTTAGGCTATGGGAAGGCAGCTATGGTGGCTTTAAGCTGCGAGGCAGTAGAGGACATGGCATTTGATGGTTGTTTTCGCCAATGTGATGCTGTGACGATGGTGTTGATTGTTATCTAGCTGAAACAGTTTGAAACAGCACTGAAACAGTCTAAAACAGCGTTGATAAACCGAGATACAGTTAGATACGGAGCAAAAATAGTGCAGATACAACAAGATACAGCGTTAAAATGGTCAGAAGTGAAAAATTCTAAAACAAGATGTAAAAAATAATGTGAAACAACGCAAAAAAAAAGGTGAAATAGTTTAGAAACAATGAGAAACAAGACACAAACAGGATGAAACAATGCTGAAAACGGTCTTGAAACAACGAGATGCAATCTAGAAACACTTAGATACGATGCAAAACAGTGCAGATACAGTCAAATACAACAAGATACAATGAGATACGAAGTGGCTGGTAGTTGAGATACAACGAGATACAACGAGATACGAGGTGGTTGGTAGTTGAGATACATCGAGATACAGGGAGATGCGAAGTGGTTGGGGAGGGTAGAAGGAAAAGTGAAACTAGGAGAAATGAGAGGAAGAATGTAAAGTTTAGCTATGTTATGAGGGAAAATAGGAGGAAAAATATAAGGTTTTGCTATGTTATGGGGGAAATGGGAGGAAAAATATAAGGTTTTGCTATATTATGCTATATTTTGTAATTAACTTTTCATTTCTTCTATATTGAATAATTTTGCTAAAATATTGTTATGTTTTGTAAATAATTTCTAAAAATTGTATTTTTCTCAAAAAATTCCTTATATATTAGCTACTATCGGACGTGGATGTACCATAGTCCATATAGATCACTAAATCCACTAGTAGCAGAGTCTGTAGAAATATTACATAACATAGACTGAATTGCTTTATATTGCATAAAGGTTTTAAAAGCTAGCTAAATTATTACATATACAGAAAGTTCTCTCACCATTATCTATGTAGAGAACATTATACAAAGATTTGTAACTTTGGTTCCTTAATTAAAGATTCGTGGAACGACAGTAATAATTAAATCTATAAAGAAATATTAGACAAGAAGTCAATTAATTATTTTTGGCAACCGAAATATCAAAATGAAATGGGAACAACATTTTGATTGACATAATTTTAAAAATAATTCATGAAGATAATGAAAAGAATTAATAGACTAACATACTACATTTTTGGGGGAGGAGGGGAAGGAGTGTCACAAAAAAATACACAGACACAACTAAGTGGTTCGAGACCAGCACAAACTGCAGTAGAAATACGTTGGCCATATTTCTTATTGCAGTCTTGCACACAACTCTCAAGGACACATTGGTTTCTATGTAATACATCGGCACATCTCTTTCTTTTCTTAGCTTGAGCATCAACTAGTACACCTGCAAATAAATATTTTAGAAATTAAAGTCTTTCCAAAATTAAATAGATTTATAAATAAAAAGGTGTTTCTTTTGGTATCCACTCAAATATGTGACCTAGATGTCAATGAAACAAAAATTTATATCATGAGAGAATAAAATGTCTTGTTAGAGACAAATAAGATATATAAATACTTCTTATTTGCGTCCTAGGTACATTTTAATCTGGTAATTTTTACCTAGACCTTGTATTTTTAGGAAATTGATTAATTATTTATAAATACTAGTTGTAAATCAAAAATCTAGACGGATTATGGGTTAGGTAATTACACATAACTTACAAATTCTAGCTTCACCGTTGGATACATGTGCTCAATCGGCAAATAATTGCGACTTTTATATACATGTATGCGATATCTACGTACATATGATGCTCTTGAAAGTTAGGCTTCTTTTATACGTTGATATGTTACACAAGCATTTTAACCAGAAAATACATAGGAAAAGAAAATAGTAAAGAAAAGAGCAAAGAATATGCAAAGATAGAAGAAAGAGAGAAGAAAAATTGATAACAGTATAAATGATTTATATATTTATTAATACTGACCCGACAACAAAAAAGCAAGCACACAAAGATGGAGGAGAGAAAATTTAGCCATGGTTAAATAGCCGAATAATGTTATTTGTAATTCTTCTATCGGCCTTCAAATTCACAAGTTTTCAAGTCGAGTTATATGGTTATATATAAATATAGATGGCATAGTTTAATTTGTATGAATATTTTTCCATAAAGCTATCTATTTTTATTAACAGAGTAATATTAATTATATGACTTTTTTCCATAAAAGTACTTCAAATTTTTAGTTGATAATTTTTGTTAATTTTTTTCCATAATAGTATCTCCTCATATTAACACAATAATGAGTATATGAATCTTTCACCATATAAGTACTTCCTTTTTTCTAGCCAATAAGTTGTATGAATTTTTTTCCACGGAAGCTTTTCCTTGTGTTAACATAATTAAATTTGTGACTAAATTTCCATAAAAGTATCTCCTTATTAACATAATAATTTATGATTGTTTTCCACAAAAGTTCTTCCTTGTTTTAACATATTCATCTGGTAAAGACAAGAGTACGTAGCTCGAGTGAAAAAGCACTACCACATCTTGCCTAAAAAATTAACATTGAAAATCTCCATTGCTTATTAGTTTTCCTTGTTAAACCATTTTGCCTTTCTTTTCTTTTTTGGTTAAAACACGATATTATATTAACACTAGTTAAAGCGGATTACATAGAGTGTTTATACGGATCCCCAAAGGATCAATTACATGATTTGCAGAGTGAACATTAAACAGAGAATGGCATTGAGCGCATTCAAATTTTCTAGAGATGCTAGATGACGACAAATACTATCCGAAGAGATGATCGCAAAACTTGTACCCTCCTTATCTTCTATGAAATTTTTGTAGACCAAGTAAGGTGGCACCGCATAGTGTTGGATGGTGGTTGGATTGGACATCGAAGGAGCCCCTTTTGCCATGAGGTGGGCGACCTTGTTGCCTTGCCGAAAGTTATGCTTGATTTGCGGCATTTGGAGCCTGGACATCATTGACCTGCAAGATTGAATAATAGAAAGATAAGCAGGAGTAGGGTTTTCTATTAATTTGATTACTTTGTGAAACGACCTCGGTCAGTCGTTTCAAAAGTTAGGACTCCGATTGGCGTGCCGATAAATTTGAAATATTTGTAAGGTCCATTAAGACCTTTTTGTAAAATTTGAACTAAATCAGACCTCGTTGGGTAGGCATCGAAAGACGGTTTCAGTTTTTATCGTCGATAAATATCAAAAAGAGATTTTTGAGCTCGATTTTGACGAATGAGCTCCGATTCGAAATCCGAAAGCGCCGTTAGGTTCGTATGATAATTTGTGACTTTTTTTATTTTTCGAAAGTGAATTTCGATGTTGTTCGGCTAGTTTCCGCTAAAATGCCGAAAGTTAAATAATTTGACCTTTTTCCTTTAAATTTGCATCTTGAGTTTCGGGAGTCCGATTTGAGATCCGTCTTCGCGAGTATGTTACATATATTTTATATAACTTACTTGAAAAATTTGGGATCATTTCGACTTCTCTAGAGTTCCATTTTAATTTTAATCGTCGTAGCAAATTTATTATATAAAAAAAATTAAAGTGATAAGGTCGATTGCTAAGGGATTTAATCCCTTAGCATCATTTAGCTACATATTGACGCAGAAACATACTACAAATACAGAGAAGATAAAAATTAGAAAAGAAAGAGGAAAAAAGGGAAAAAGGAGTGGGAAAAATAGTAGAATTTCTACCCCAAATCTCCAGGTAATGATGTTAACTCATTATCTTAGCTTATTACGTGTGTTTGAATATATTTTTACGATAAAAATAGGGATATTAGACATCGCCCTAATGACTTAAATTGATAGTTTAAAGGGTCAATTGGACCCCGATGATGGAAATGATTATATATTCGTACTCAGTGAGTTATGGGCAACATATAAATATAATTTACTTAGGATTTGGTTCTGGGACTTTGAACCCTATACATGGGTCTGGCCTGCTATTGCGTATGCGAATAGGGTATCAGGTTCCTAACTGGATTGCCCTAAGACATAAGAAATGAAGCCTTTAGCTTTATTTGATATAATTTTTCTGCTTATTGAATAGAGCGGGATCGTTTGGCAGTTAATCCAAAGGAAAAAGCAGTGGTTGAGTAACAGGGCTAACTTTGGAATACGGTAAGTGTTTATATCCATTTGTTTGGAGGCACTTGGCCTCGTGGATTTTCTACCACGTGTTCCTTACGTGTGTAGCTGCCGATAGGCGTACTCATTACGCCTTAGCTTTGGATTTACATTCTATATTATATGTTATGTCCTGTTATTAGTATTGCATTGAGAATCTGAGTATTGTACTTTGGTTTTGAGTTGGCATCTACTTCCCGGCTGTCGATGAGAGTCCCGCGCCGGTGAAGGATTATTATTGCATCACATTGCATTCATATGCATTACATTGCATATCATACTGAGTGCAGGAGTATTCCGCCTCAGCTTTACATTTTATCGGGTGCAGGAATATTCCGCCCCAGGAGAGTGCAGGAGTATTCCGCCTCTGGTTTATATTATATCGGGTGCAGAAGTATTCCGCTCCAGGAGCAGGAGTATTCCGCTCCAGTTGGTTAGCAGATTGGATTCCCCTCGAATGCAAGAGTATTTCGCTTCGGGATGGGATTACGGGCACATGTGACCCTTTGCATCTCTTTTCATTTCATCTCATTTCATATCATCTCATTTCATTTCGTTTTATTCCATTTCATTTTATACTATTGCGTAGATTTTCTGTACATGACTACTGTTCTGCTTATATGTGCATTGCTTATTTGTTGATTATTGTTTGGTTCCATTTCCCTGACTAGCGTATCTATTTTTCGAGGTTGCTAGTTTGCTCGCACTTATTGAGTCCTTATGACTCACCCCTATTTGTTCTTGTGTTTTCTTTTCGTTCGGCAGATTTTGCTCCAGGACCCAGCCAGTCGCGTCGTGATTGAGGAGTAGTACGTTTTCAGCTGTCTACGGTGAGCCATCCTGTTCATTGCGGCCACCAACTTCAGATATTACAGTTTTCCTTACTTTTGCTTCCTTCGGGAGGTGTGTATATCTTTTGGCCTTCTTAGATGTCTGATCTGGAAACCTTTAAACCTGTGTATTCTGGGTAGTTAGTTGTTTTGTCCAGACAGTTTTTATATATGCCTATCCTTGAGAGTTATTTTATGTTGTTAAGGTCATGCTTAATTTTATTTTCAAGGTAATTTTGCGCCGTTTATATCGATTTTGTCTATAGGGTTCACCCGACAGGTTTAGGAAATGTGGTCGGGTGCCCGCACGGCCTAGCCGAAAATGCGGGTCGTGTCAGTTGGTATCAGAGCGAGGTTTAGAGTCTTTCCAGATCATGACAGTTTCTAATAGAGTCTCGCTGATCGGGCGGAGACGTCCGTACCTATCTACGAGAGGCTATTGTGGCATTTAGGCAGTTTCCCTTCTTTCTTTCCCTGTCGTGCGTGAGTCTTCTTATCTGAAGTTAAATATTTTTAATTTTCCGCAGTAAATGGTGAGACCGCGCGCATATGTTCAGCGAGAGGCGGAGGAGCCAGCGGTCACCCCTATGCCTGTTGCTCCGCGAGGTGGTGCTGTTGGCCGCGGTAGAGGTCGTGGTCGAGGCAGAGGTAGAGTTGCCCAGGCCGCGAGGATGGTGGATCATGTTGATCATGCTGTAGAGGTTCCGGTAGTGCCAGCTTTTGTTGGGCAGGGGGAGCCGGGCTTATTCGTTCCCCCCGCACTTCATGACGCTTTTATGAGATTCTTAGCGACGCAGATGCCCCAGGGACCTCATATTCCTCAGGCTGCTGTAGATGCTCCTATTCCTCAGGCTGCTGTAGATGCTCCTATCCCTCAGGCTGCTGTAGATGCTCCTATCCCTCAGGCAGCTCCTCAGGCTGCGGTAGATATTGGTTCTCAGGTTCAGGAAGCCCTCATTCTAGCTCCACATGTAGCCCCAGCAGTTCATGTTCCAGGTGGTTATGTTCCAGAGGTAGCGGGTGTTGTACCTCCGGTTGCTCAGGCTGGTCAGCCAGTCCAGGTAGCAGGTCAGGTTGATGATCCGACAAGGTTGCATTATTTTACCCGACTTAGTCCTCCGAAGTTCTCTGGTCAGAAATTAGATAAGCTTAAGCCTCGTGAGTTTCTTGATCAATGTCAGCGTATCTTAGAGGCCCTTGGATATCTTGAGCGGTATGGAGCTGATTATACTGTCTTCCAGCTTGAGGGTCCGGCTTTAGCTTGGTAGACCGCACTCCGATCAGCTAGGCAGGGCTTACCTAAGCTGACCTGGAGTGAGTTCTCCCATCGATTCATGGAGAAGTTTTTCCCTCGCAGTCAGCAGGATGAGAAGAGGAGACAGTTTGAGAGGATTGGACAGGGTAACCTGTCAGTCACGGAGTACGAGCATTTGTTTTCAGAGATGTCCAGCTATGCTCCAGATCTCGTGCAGGAGCCCTCTGAGAGGGTCAGACATTTTATTGATGGGCTTTCTCCTTATTTGCGGTCCCAGATGGCTCGTGAGATTGAGGCTGGTACTCTATTTGATGTCGCTGTCGATATTGCCAGGAGGTATGCGTCCTATCATAGATTAGAGATAGAGGAGTTAGGGCGGGAGAGTAAGAGATCTCGTGCACCAGGGCATTCTAGTACCTCGTATGGAGGTAGGAGTTATCAGCAGCAGAGTAGGCCTCTTGTCAAACCAGCTCAGTTTCCAGCGCGTGGTTCTCAGAACGCGCCTACTTCTTCTCAGGGTCAGTTTTGGTTTCGCCCGCTAGATCAGTCTCAGTTTGATCAGCGTAGATTTGCTCCAGGGTGCTTTATCTGTCAGGATCCAAGGCATCATAAGAAAGATTGCCCTTAGCACCGTTTTTGCACTATTTTCTGCATTGTTTTTGTCTGTATCATCACTGTTTTTCCATTGTTTCAGAGTATTTCTACACTGTTTCAGACTGTTTTTAACCGTTTCAGTAGACTTGGGAGGCGTCGGCGGCATGGGGGCGGCAGGGGGAGAGATGTGGGGTGGAGGCTAGGATTTTTCTTTTCTAGTTGTTTGTAGCAACTTGTATATAAAAAATTATGCTATATTTTGTAATATGAATAATATTGCTATTGTAAATAAGGCTCTGAAATTGTATACAAGTGTAATTAACCCATTATGAATAAAGGTTAAAGAAGAAGGAAAGGTTTATATGTTGTATTTTTTTCTTGGATTGATTTTAGCCCTATTTATATTGGTGTTTGTATGCTAGCACCCCTTTGCATGCTAGCCAAGTGACTAGCTCCATTTGCCACTTGTTTTGATCATTCCATACAAGAAGCCACTTGTTATTCTTCTCTTTAAGACCTAGCCAAGTGTTCTTCCTTTCACATGCATTCTGACAAGTGTTCTTCCTTCTTCATGCATGGTGACAAGTGCTCTTAATATTTCTTTTATTAATATTATAATACATCTCTATGTATACATAACCAATTAATTGCAAACTAAATATATATTACATATATATATTAGTTATTTTAACCAAGAGATATAACTTAATTTTACTATTTCAAATAGTAAAATTCAAATTGTTCACATATTAATTACATTCTCTGTGCTAGCAAAGAATATAATAATATTCCATTTAGATTAAATATTATTTAATCCTTTATGAAAGATCAGAACACTCGTTAGTGTGCGACCCCATAGGTTCAATACTAAAGTGGTAGTAAATTGATCGAATCAATATACTAATCAAGGATGGCGTCTAGCAACACTCCTTAACGGCCGAATTAGATTGAAGTATACAATTTACTCTCAATGACCTGTAGAAGAATAATGTATTATTTCCTTCTGCCGTTATAGCTCCGAGTCATCCTTGGATATGGTTCAACTGTCAAGTCCCAATAGGTGACTAACTATGTTTACATGTGGAATATAACCGACTTTGAATGATCCAAGAAACTATTTTCTCTTATCATTCAATTGCCATGTCCAAGGTCTTAAAGTAGTCGTTTATAATTCATGACAACATAGAGCTAAAATTCGTTACCACGAGTCGGCATATTCCATCTTGAACGTTCATTAATTCTACAAGTTTAATCATACTCAATATCCTTTCAACTATCGTCATAGGATAATAGGTGTCTAGTATCAAAGTACAATAAATAACTTGTCAATTACTATGACGATCTCAGGCCAAAGGAAACTCTTACATCACATTCTTCAAGACAATATCCTCTTGACAGATTATGGTAATTCTAACCATTAGGAATTATCCATTGAGTCATTTTAATGATCATATCTCCATTTGCATAACCTATTTATGTAATTTAGTCAGTGAGATGAACTAATCTTTATCCAATAAAAACTATCACATAAATATTGATCTAGCCGGATCAGTAATGTCCTAATTAATGATTTAGTGATCTTACGATCAAGAACAATTTTAGATTAAGTTATACAAGACTTGACTCTCATTATCAGGATCTCCATCATGATGAAAAGTCTCAAACCTTAATCAAGGACTTTATCATATTAATCAAACAATTAATAATAAATTTTATAAATGAATATCGAATGCCATATATTAATATCAAATAATGTTCATAAAATATGTTCAAATAATTAAATACGAGATTGGGTTTAGAGCATATCAACTATATCTCTAACACAATGGTATATATATTCAAGATAAAAAATGTTAGGGACCTCTATGGACCGATACATTAATGAAGGAATATATAAGACAAATCAAAAAAGCAAGGGATACTTTTGAACGTTTTCAGCATTTTTTTCTGAAAACTACTTTTCTCATTTTTTATTTAACTAAAAAATAAAAAATTATTTTGTGTTACTATTCAAAAATGCTTATTTCTTCAACAGAAATTTGGTCAAACACCTTCACATTTCAATCTCTATAATAAGCTTTTTCTATAATAAGAAAATACAGCATTTTTTTATCTTTCAATAGCTTTTCCAAAAAAAGCTTAACTAAGTAATACCATGCATTTCATATCTAACATATTTTTCTGTTAAAGGTTATTTATATATAGGAATCTTTACAAAAATATGCAAACATACATCCCTATATTACATAACAATATCAATATTATAAAAATTTCAACACATAGCAATATTTTTTCTAGCGCCCCCTTTTCCATATCATTTTTTCTCATTTACACCATTTGATTCCAAACACTAAAGCAACCAGAGACCTCCATTGACGCTGGCGCCGCCGACCTCCGATCACAATTTTAGGAAACTAAATACACCGCTCGAATAGTCTCAAGCCCTCTCTACCTCGATCTACCCTCGAATTTCCTAAATTCTCAACCATTTTGTGTAGATCAGAGGTCAAAGGTTCGACTAAAAGCTTTTTCGGCGACTCCTTTGTCTTCTCCGATAAAATTTTACATGCCCAGGTTCCTCTCACTCTCCTCTTTCACATCATGGACTTCATTAGGCAAAATCAACTCCCTCTATTTCAAGACGACTAACAGTGAGTCGGTTTAAGTTCTTGTATCGATATTCCGACTGCATGTCACCTTCTTTGTCGTCTTCTAGCTGAAACGATCCTAGATGCGGTCGTTTTAGTTAGAACAACGGTAAAGACGTTGGCTTTGGGGTTCGAAAGAGCTGTGATGACGATGATATGGGGGATTCGGTGTCCATTAAGAAGGTGTTGTGGTTGCGGTGTTTTGTTGCAGCGTGGGTGTTGTGTGTGATGTTGACAAAGTTGTGATGTTTTTTAGGCTATGGGAAGGCAGCTATGGTGGCTTTAAGCTGCGAGGCAGTAGAGGACATGGCATTTGATGGTTGTTTTCGCCAATGTGATGCTGTGACGATGGTGTTGATTGTTATCTAGCTGAAACAGTTTGAAACAACACTGAAACAGTCTAAAACAGCGTTGATACAGCGAGATACAGTTAGATACGGAGCAAAAATAGTGCAGATACATCAAGATACAGCGTTAAAATGGTCAGAAGTGAAAAGTTCTAAAACAAGATGTAAAAAATAATGTGAAACAACGCAAAAAAAGGTGAAATAGTTTAGAAACAATGAGAAACAACACAGAAACAGGATGAAACAATGCTGAAAACGGTCTTGAAACAGCGAGATGCAATCTAGAAACACTTAGATACGATGCAAAACAGTGCAGATACAGTCAAATACAACAAGATACAATGAGATACGAAGTGGCTGGTAGTTGAGATACAACGAGATACAACGAGATACGAGGTGGTTGGTAGTTGAGATACATCGAGATACAGGGAGATGCGAAATGGTTGGGGAGGGTAGAAGGAAAAGTGAAACTAGGAGAAATGAGAGGAAGAATGTAAGGTTTTGCTATGTTATGAGGGAAAATAGGAGGAAAAATATAAGGTTTTGCTATGTTATGGGGGAAATGGGAGGAAAAATATAAGGTTTTGCTATATTATGCTATATTTTGTAATTAACTTTTCATTTCTTCTATATTGAATAATTTTGCTAAACTATTGTTATGTTTTGTAAATAATTTCTAAAAATTGTATTTTTCTCAAAAAATTCCTTATATATTAGCTACTATCGGACGTGGATGTACCATAGTCCATATAGATCACTAAATCCACTAGTAGCAGAGTCTGTAGAAATATTACATAACATAGACTGAATTGCTTTATATTGCATAAAGGTTTTAAAAGCTAGCTAAATTATTACATATACAGAAAGTTCTCTCACCATTATCTATGTAGAGAACATTATACAAAGATTTGTAACTTTGGTTCCTTAATTAAAGATTCGTGGAACGACAGTAATAATTAAATCTATAAAGAAATATTAGACAAGAAGTCAATTAATTATTTTTGGCAACCGAAATATCAAAATGAAATGGGAACAACATTTTGATTGACATAATTTTAAAAATAATTCATGAAGATAATGAAAAGAATTAATAGACTAACATACTACATTTTTGGGGGAGGAGGGGAAGGAGTGTCACAAAAAAATACACAGACACAACTAAGTGGTTCGAGACCAGCACAAACTGCAGTAGAAATACGTTGGCCATATTTCTTATTGCAGTCTTGCACACAACTCTCAAGGACACATTGGTTTCTATGTAATACATCGGCACATCTCTTTCTTTTCTTAGCTTGAGCATCAACTAGTACACCTGCAAATAAATATTTTAGAAATTAAAGTCTTTCCAAAATTAAATAGATTTATAAATAAAAAGGTGTTTCTTTTGGTATCCACTCAAATATGTGACCTAGATGTCAATGAAACAAAAATTTATATCATGAGAGAATAAAATGTCTTGTTAGAGACAAATAAGATATATAAATACTTCTTATTTGCGTCCTAGGTACATTTTAATCTGGTAATTTTTACCTAGACCTTGTATTTTTAGGAAATTGATTAATTGTTTATAAATACTAGTTGTAAATCAAAAATCTAGACGGGTTATGGGTTAGGTAATTACACATAACTTACAAATTCTAGCTTCACCGTTGGATACATGTGCTCAATCGGCAAATAATTGCGACTTTTATATACATGTATGCGATATCTACGTACATATGATGCTCTTGAAAGTTAGGCTTCTTTTATACGTTGATATGTTACACAAGCATTTTAACCAGAAAATACATAGGAAAAGAAAATAGTAAAGAAAAGAGCAAAGAATATGCAAAGATAGAAGAAAGAGAGAAGAAAAATTGATAACAGTATAAATGATTTATATATTTATTAATACTGACCCGACAACAAAAAAGCAAGCACACAAAGATGGAGGAGAGAAAATTTAGCCATGGTTAAATAGCCGAATAATGTTATTTGTAATTCTTCTATCGGCCTTCAAATTCACAAGTTTTCAAGTCGAGTTATATGGTTATATATAAATATAGATGGCATAGTTTAATTTGTATGAATATTTTTCCATAAAGCTATCTATTTTTATTAACAGAGTAATATTAATTATATGACTTTTTTCCATAAAAGTACTTCAAATTTTTAGTTGATAATTTTTGTTAATTTTTTTCCATAATAGTATCTCCTCATATTAACACAATAATGAGTATATGAATTTTTCACCATATAAGTACTTCCTTTTTTCTAGCCAATAAGTTGTATGAATTTTTTTCCACGGAAGCTTTTCCTTGTGTTAACATAATTAAATTTGTGACTAAATTTCCATAAAAGTATCTCCTTATTAACATAATAATTTATGATTGTTTTCCACAAAAGTTCTTCCTTGTTTTAACATATTCATCTGGTAAAGACAAGAGTACGTAGCTCGAGTGAAAAAGCACTACCACATCTTGCCTAAAAAATTAACATTGAAAATCTCCATTGCTTATTAGTTTTCCTTGTTAAACCATTTTGCCTTTCTTTTCTTTTTTGGTTAAAACACGATATCATATTAACACTAGTTAAAGCGGATTACATATAGTGTTTATACGGATCCCCAAAGGATCAATTACATGATTTGCAGAGTGAACATTAAACAGAGAATGGCATTGAGCGCATTCAAATTTTCTAGAGATGCTAGATGACGACAAATACTATCCGAAGAGATGATCGCAAAACTTGTACCCTCCTTATCTTCTATGAAATTTTTGTAGACCAAGTAAGGTGGCACCGCATAGTGTTGGATGGTGGTTGGATTGGACATCGAAGGAGCCCCTTTTGCCATGAGGTGGGCGACCTTGTTGCCTTGCCGAAAGTTATGCTTGATTTGCGGCATTTGGAGCCTGGACATCATTGACCTGCAAGATTGAATAATAGAAAGATAAGCAGGAGTAGGGTTTTCTATTAATTTGATTACTTTGTGAAACGACCTCGGTCAGTCGTTTCAAAAGTTAGGACTCCGATTGGCGTGCCGATAAATTTGAAATATTTGTAAGGTCCATTAAGACCTTTTTGTAAAATTTGAACTAAATCAGACCTCGTTGGGTAGGCATCGAAAGACGGTTTCAGTTTTTATCGTCGATAAATATCAAAAAGAGATTTTTGAGCTCGATTTTGACGAATGAGCTCCGATTCGAAATCCGAAAGCGCCGTTAGGTTCGTATGATAATTTGTGACTTTTGTTATTTTTCGAAAGTGAATTTCGATGTTGTTCGGCTAGTTTCCGCTAAAATGCCGAAAGTTAAATAATTTGACCTTTTTCCTTTAAATTTGCATCTTGAGTTTCGGGAGTCCGATTTGAGATCCGTCTTCGCGAGTATGTTACATATATTTTATATAACTTACTTGAAAAATTTGGGATCATTTCGACTTCTCTAGAGTTCCATTTTAATTTTAATCGTCGTAGCAAATTTATTATATAAAAAAAATTAAAGTGATAAGGTCGATTGCTAAGGGATTTAATCCCTTAGCATCATTTAGCTACATATTGACGCAGAAACATACTACAAATACAGAGAAGATAAAAATTAGAAAGAAAGAGGAAAAAAGGGAAAAAGGAGTGGGAAAAATAGTAGAATTTCTACCCCAAATCTCCAGGTAATGATGTTAACTCATTATCTTAGCTTATTACGTGTGTTTGAATATATTTTTACGATAAAAATAGGGATATTAGACATCGCCCTAATGACTTAAATTGATAGTTTAAAGGGTCAATTGGACCTTGATGATGGAAATGATTATATATTCGTACTCAGTGAGTTATGGGCAACATATAAATATAATTTACTTAGGATTTGGTTATGGGACTTTGAACCCTATACATGGGTCTGGCCTGCTATTGCGTATGCGAATAGGGTATCAGGTTCCTAACTGGATTGCCCTAAGACATAAGAAATGAAGCCTTTAGCTTTATTTGATATAATTTTTCTGCTTATTGAATAGAGCGGGATCGTTTGGCAGTTAATCCAAAGGAAAAAGCAGTGGTTGAGTAACAGGGCTAACTTTGGAATACGGTAAGTGTTTATATCCATTTGTTTGGAGGCACTTGGCCTCGTGGATTTTCTACCACGTGTTCCTTACGTGTGTAGCTGCCGATAGGCGTACTCATTACGCCTTAGCTTTGGATTTACATTCTATATTATATGTTATGTCCTGTTATTAGTATTGCATTGAGAATCTGAGTATTGTACTTTGGTTTTGAGTTGGCATCTACTTCCCGGCTGTCGATGAGAGTCCCGCGCCGGTGAAGGATTATTATTGCATCACATTGCATTCATATGCATTACATTGCATATTATACTGAGTGCAGGAGTATTCCGCCTCAGCTTTACATTTTATCGGGTGCAGGAATATTCCGCCCCAGGAGAGTGCAGGAGTATTCCGCCTCTGGTTTATATTATATCGGGTGCAGAAGTATTCCGCTCCAGGAGCAGGAGTATTCCGCTCCAGTTGGTTAGCAGATTGGATTCCCCTCGAATGCAAGAGTATTTCGCTTCGGGATGGGATTACGGGCACATGTGACCCTTTGCATCTCTTTTCATTTCATCTCATTTCATATCATCTCATTTCATTTCGTTTTATTCCATTTCATTTTATACTATTGCGTAGATTTTCTGTACATGACTACTGTTCTGCTTATATGTGCATTGCTTATTTGTTGATTATTGTTTGGTTCCATTTCCCTGACTAGCGTATCTATTTTTCGAGGTTGCTAGTTTGCTCGCACTTATTGAGTCCTTATGACTCACCCCTATTTGTTCTTGTGTTTTCTTTTCGTTCGGCAGATTTTGCTCCAGGACCCAGCCAGTCGCGTCGTGATTGAGGAGTAGTACGTTTTCAGCTGTCTACGGTGAGCCATCCTGTTCATTGCGGCCACCAACTTCAGATATTACAGTTTTCCTTACTTTTGCTTCCTTCGGGAGGTGTGTATATCTTTTGGCCTTCTTAGATGTCTGATCTGGAAACCTTTAAACCTGTGTATTCTGGGTAGTTAGTTGTTTTGTCCAGACAGTTTTTATATATGCCTATCCTTGAGAGTTATTTTATGTTGTTAAGGTCATGCTTAATTTTATTTTCAAGGTAATTTTGCGCCGTTTATATCGATTTTGTCTATAGGGTTCACCCGACAGGTTTAGGAAATGTGGTCGGGTGCCCGCACGGCCTAGCCGAAAATGCGGGTCGTGTCAGTTGGTATCAGAGCGAGGTTTAGAGTCTTTCCAGATCATGACAGTTTCTAATAGAGTCTCGCTGATCGGGCGGAGACGTCCGTACCTATCCACGAGAGGCTATTGTGGCATTTAGGCAGTTTCCCTTCTTTCTTTCCCTGTCGTGCGTGAGTCTTCTTATCTGAAGTTAAATATTTTTAATTTTCCGCAGTAAATGGTGAGACCGCGCGCATATGTTCAGCGAGAGGCGGAGGAGCCAGCGGTCACCCCTATGCCTGTTGCTCCGCGAGGTGGTGCTGTTGGCCGCGGTAGAGGTCGTGGTCGAGGCAGAGGTAGAGTTGCCCAGGCCGTGAGGATGGTGGATCATGTTGATCATGCTGTAGAGGTTCCGGTAGTGCCAGCTTTTGTTGGGCAGGGGGAGCCGGGCTTATTCGTTCCCCCCGCACTTCATGACGCTTTTATGAGATTCTTAGCGACGCAGATGCCCCAGGGACCTCATATTCCTCAGGCTGCTGTAGATGCTCCTATTCCTCAGGCTGCTGTAGATGCTCCTATCCCTCAGGCTGCTGTAGATGCTCCTATCCCTCAGGCAGCTCCTCAGGCTGCGGTAGATATTGGTTCTCAGGTTCAGGAAGCCCTCATTCTAGCTCCACATGTAGCCCCAGCAGTTCATGTTCCAGGTGGTTATGTTCCAGAGGTAGCGGGTGTTGTACCTCCGGTTGCTCAGGCTGGTCAGCCAGTCCAGGTAGCAGGTCAGGTTGATGATCCGACAAGGTTGCATTATTTTACCCGACTTAGTCCTCCGAAGTTCTCTGGTCAGAAATTAGATAAGCTTAAGCCTCGTGAGTTTCTTGATCAATGTCAGCGTATCTTAGAGGCCCTTGGATATCTTGAGCGGTATGGAGCTGATTATACTGTCTTCCAGCTTGAGGGTCCGGCTTTAGCTTGGTAGACCGCACTCCGATCAGCTAGGCAGGGCTTACCTAAGCTGACCTGGAGTGAGTTCTCCCATCGATTCATGGAGAAGTTTTTCCCTCGCAGTCAGCAGGATGAGAAGAGGAGACAGTTTGAGAGGATTGGACAGGGTAACCTGTCAGTCACGGAGTACGAGCATTTGTTTTCAGAGATGTCCAGCTATGCTCCAGATCTCGTGCAGGAGCCCTCTGAAAGGGTCAGACATTTTATTGATGGGCTTTCTCCTTATTTGCGGTCCCAGATGGCTCGTGAGATTGAGGCTGGTACTCTATTTGATGTCGCTGTCGATATTGCCAGGAGGTATGCGGCCTATCATAGATTAGAGATAGAGGAGTTAGAGCGGGAGAGTAAGAGATCTCGTGCACCAGGGCATTCTAGTACCTCGTATGGAGGTAGGAGTTATCAGCAGCAGAGTAGGCCTCTTGTCAAACCAGCTCAGTTTCCAGCGCGTGGTTCTCAGAACGCGCCTACTTCTTCTCAGGGTCAGTTTTGGTTTCGCCCGCTAGATCAGTCTCAGTTTGATCAGCGTAGATTTGCTCCAGGGTGCTTTATCTGTCAGGATCCAAGGCATCATAAGAAAGATTGCCCTTAGCACCGTTTTTGCACTATTTTCTGCATTGTTTTTGTCTGTATCATCACTGTTTTTCCATTGTTTCAGAGTATTTCTACACTGTTTCAGACTGTTTTTAACCGTTTCAGTAGACTTGGGAGGTGTCGGCGGCATGGGGGCGGCAGGGGGAGAGATGTGGGGTGGAGGCTAGGATTTTTCTTTTCTAGTTGTTTGTAGCAACTTGTATATAAAAAATTATGCTATATTTTGTAATATGAATAATATTGCTATTGTAAATAAGGCTCTGAAATTGTATACAAGTGTAATTAACCCATTATGAATAAAGGTTAAAGAAGAAGGAAAGGTTTATATGTTGTATTTTTTTCTTGGATTGATTTTAGCCCTATTTATATTGGTGTTTGTATGCTAGCACCCCTTTGCATGCTAGCCAAGTGACTAGCTCCATTTGCCACTTGTTTTGATCATTCCATACAAGAAGCCACTTGTTATTCTTCTCTTTAAGACCTAGCCAAGTGTTCTTCCTTTCACATGCATTCTGACAAGTGTTCTTCCTTCTTCATGCATGGTGACAAGTGCTCTTAATATTTCTTTTATTAATATTATAATACATCTCTATGTATACATAACCAATTAATTGCAAACTAAATATATATTACATATATATATTAGTTATTTTAACCAAGAGATATAACTTAATTTTACTATTTCAAATAGTAAAATTCAAATTGTTCACATATTAATTACATTCTCTGTGCTAGCAAAGAATATAATAATATTCCATTTAGATTAAATATTATTTAATCCTTTATGAAAGATCAGAACACTCGTTAGTGTGCGACCCCATAGGTTCAATACTAAAGTGGTAGTAAATTGATCGAATCAATATACTAATCAAGGATGGCGTCTAGCAACACTCCTTAACGGCCGAATTAGATTGAAGTATACAATTTACTCTCAATGACCTGTAGAAGAATAATGTATTATTTCCTTCTGTCGTTATAGCTCCGAGTCATCCTTGGATATGGTTCAACTGTCAAGTCCCAATAG
This sequence comes from Petunia x hybrida, assembly GCA_037355625.1. NCBI lineage: Eukaryota > Viridiplantae > Streptophyta > Magnoliopsida > Solanales > Solanaceae > Petunia > Petunia x hybrida. Next base: position 854,470 of record JBBBVM010000317.1, on the reverse strand, counting down.
GTGACTAACTATGTTTACATGTGGAATATAACCGACTTTGAATGATCCAAGAAACTATTTTCTCTTATCATTCAATTGCCATGTCCAAGGTCTTAAAGTAGTCGTTTATAATTCATGACAACATAGAGCTAAAATTCGTTACCACGAGTCGGCAGATTCCATCTTGAACGTTCATTAATTCTACAAGTTTAATCATACTCAATATCCTTTCAACTATCGTCATAGGATAATAGGTGTCTAGTATCAAAGTACAATAAATAACTTGTCAATTACTATGACGATCTCAGGCCAAAGGAAACTCTTACATCACATTCTTCAAGACAATATCCTCTTGACAGATTATGGTAATTCTAACCATTAGGAATTATCCATTGAGTCATTTTAATGATCATATCTCCATTTGCATAACCTATTTATGTAATTTAGTCAGTGAGATGAACTAATCTTTATCCAATAAAAACTATCACATAAATATTGATCTAGCCGGATCAGTAATGTCCTAATTAATGATTTAGTGATCCTACGATCAAGAACAATTTTAGATTAAGTTATACAAGACTTGACTCTCATTATCATGATCTCTATCATGATGAAAAGTCTCAAACCTTAATCAAGGACTTTATCATATTAATCAAACAATTAATAATAAATTTGATAAATGAATATCGAATGCCATATATTAATATCAAATAATGTTCATAAAATATGTTCAAATAATTAAATACGAGATTGGGTTTAGAGCATATCAACTATATCTCTAACACAATGGTATATATATTCAAGATAAAAAATGTTAGGGACCTCTATGGACCGATACGTTAATGAAGGAATATATAAGACAAATCAAAAAAGCAAGGGATACTTTGGAACGTTTTCAGCATTTTTTTCTGAAAACTACTTTTCTCATTTTTTATTTAACTAAAAAATGAAAAATTATTTTGTGTTACTATTCGAAAATGCTTATTTCTTCAACAGAAATTTGGTCAAACACCTTCACATTTCAATCTCTATAATAAGCTTTTTCTATAATAAGAAAATACAGCATTTTTTTTATCTTTCAATAGCTTTTCCAAAAAAAAGCTTAACTAAGTAATACCATGCATTTCATATCTAACCTATTTTTTTGTTAAAGGTTATTTATATATAGGAATCTTTACAAAAATATGCAAACATACATCCCTATATTACATAACAATATCAATATTATAAAAATTTCAACACATAGCAATATTTTTTCTAGCGCCCCCTTTTCCATATCATTTTTTCTCATTTACACCATTTGATTCCAAACACTAAAGCAACCAGAGACCTCCATTGACGCTGGCGCCGCCGACCTCCGATCACAATTTTAGGAAACTAAATACACCGCTCGAATAGTCTCAAGCCCTCTCTACCTCGATCTACCCTCGAATTTCCTAAATTCTCAACCATTTTGTGTAGATCAGAGGTCAAAGGTTCGACTAAAAGCTTTTTCGGCGACTCCTTTGTCTTCTCCGATAAAATTTTACATGCCCAGGTTCCTCTCACTCTCCTCTTTCACATCATGGACTTCATTAGGCAAAATCAACTCCCTCTATTTCAAGACGACTAACAGTGAGTCGGTTTAAGTTCTTGTATCGATATTCCGACTGCATGTCACCTTCTTTGTCGTCTTCTAGCTGAAACGATCCTAGATGCGGTCGTTTTAGTTAGAACAACGGTAAAGACGTTGGCTTTGGGGTTCGAAAGAGCTGTGATGACGATGATATGGGGGATTCGGTGTCCATTAAGAAGGTGTTGTGGTTGCGGTGTTTTGTTGCAGCGTGGGTGTTGTGTGTGATGTTGACAAAGTTGTGATGTTTTTTAGGCTATGGGAAGGCAGCTATGGTGGCTTTAAGCTGCGAGGCAGTAGAGGACATGGCATTTGATGGTTGTTTTCGCCAATGTGATGCTGTGACGATGGTGTTGATTGTTATCTAGCTGAAACAGTTTGAAACAACACTGAAACAGTCTAAAACAGCGTTGATACAGCGAGATACAGTTAGATACGGAGCAAAAATAGTGCAGATACATCAAGATACAGCGTTAAAATGGTCAGAAGTGAAAAGTTCTAAAACAAGATGTAAAAAATAATGTGAAACAACGCAAAAAAAGGTGAAATAGTTTAGAAACAATGAGAAACAACACAGAAACAGGATGAAACAATGCTGAAAACGGTCTTGAAACAGCGAGATGCAATCTAGAAACACTTAGATACGATGCAAAACAGTGCAGATACAGTCAAATACAACAAGATACAATGAGATACGAAGTGGCTGGTAGTTGAGATACAACGAGATACAACGAGATACGAGGTGGTTGGTAGTTGAGATACATCGAGATACAGGGAGATGCGAAATGGTTGGGGAGGGTAGAAGGAAAAGTGAAACTAGGAGAAATGAGAGGAAGAATGTAAGGTTTTGCTATGTTATGAGGGAAAATAGGAGGAAAAATATAAGGTTTTGCTATGTTATGGGGGAAATGGGAGGAAAAATATAAGGTTTTGCTATATTATGCTATATTTTGTAATTAACTTTTCATTTCTTCTATATTGAATAATTTTGCTAAACTATTGTTATGTTTTGTAAATAATTTCTAAAAATTGTATTTTTCTCAAAAAATTCCTTATATATTAGCTACTATCGGACGTGGATGTACCATAGTCCATATAGATCACTAAATCCACTAGTAGCAGAGTCTGTAGAAATATTACATAACATAGACTGAATTGCTTTATATTGCATAAAGGTTTTAAAAGCTAGCTAAATTATTACATATACAGAAAGTTCTCTCACCATTATCTATGTAGAGAACATTATACAAAGATTTGTAACTTTGGTTCCTTAATTAAAGATTCGTGGAACGACAGTAATAATTAAATCTATAAAGAAATATTAGACAAGAAGTCAATTAATTATTTTTGGCAACCGAAATATCAAAATGAAATGGGAACAACATTTTGATTGACATAATTTTAAAAATAATTCATGAAGATAATGAAAAGAATTAATAGACTAACATACTACATTTTTGGGGGAGGAGGGGAAGGAGTGTCACAAAAAAATACACAGACACAACTAAGTGGTTCGAGACCAGCACAAACTGCAGTAGAAATACGTTGGCCATATTTCTTATTGCAGTCTTGCACACAACTCTCAAGGACACATTGGTTTCTATGTAATACATCGGCACATCTCTTTCTTTTCTTAGCTTGAGCATCAACTAGTACACCTGCAAATAAATATTTTAGAAATTAAAGTCTTTCCAAAATTAAATAGATTTATAAATAAAAAGGTGTTTCTTTTGGTATCCACTCAAATATGTGACCTAGATGTCAATGAAACAAAAATTTATATCATGAGAGAATAAAATGTCTTGTTAGAGACAAATAAGATATATAAATACTTCTTATTTGCGTCCTAGGTACATTTTAATCTGGTAATTTTTACCTAGACCTTGTATTTTTAGGAAATTGATTAATTGTTTATAAATACTAGTTGTAAATCAAAAATCTAGACGGGTTATGGGTTAGGTAATTACACATAACTTACAAATTCTAGCTTCACCGTTGGATACATGTGCTCAATCGGCAAATAATTGCGACTTTTATATACATGTATGCGATATCTACGTACATATGATGCTCTTGAAAGTTAGGCTTCTTTTATACGTTGATATGTTACACAAGCATTTTAACCAGAAAATACATAGGAAAAGAAAATAGTAAAGAAAAGAGCAAAGAATATGCAAAGATAGAAGAAAGAGAGAAGAAAAATTGATAACAGTATAAATGATTTATATATTTATTAATACTGACCCGACAACAAAAAAGCAAGCAAACAAAGATGGAGGAGAGAAAATTTAGCCATGGTTAAATAGCCGAATAATGTTATTTGTAATTCTTCTATCGGCCTTCAAATTCACAAGTTTTCAAGTCGAGTTATATGGTTATATATAAATATAGATGGCATAGTTTAATTTGTATGAATATTTTTCCATAAAGCTATCTATTTTTATTAACAGAGTAATATTAATTATATGACTTTTTTCCATAAAAGTACTTCAAATTTTTAGTTGATAATTTTTGTTAATTTTTTTCCATAATAGTATCTCCTCATATTAACACAATAATGAGTATATGAATCTTTCACCATATAAGTACTTCCTTTTTTCTAGCCAATAAGTTGTATGAATTTTTTTCCACGGAAGCTTTTCCTTGTGTTAACATAATTAAATTTGTGACTAAATTTCCATAAAAGTATCTCCTTATTAACATAATAATTTATGATTGTTTTCCACAAAAGTTCTTCCTTGTTTTAACATATTCATCTGGTAAAGACAAGAGTACGAAGCTCGAGTGAAAAAACACTACCACATCTTGCCTAAAAAATTAACATTGAAAATCTCCATTGCTTATTAGTTTTCCTTGTTAAACCATTTTGCCTTTCTTTTCTTTTTTGGTTAAAACACGATATTATATTAACACTAGTTAAAGCGGATTACATAGAGTGTTTATACGGATCCCCAAAGGATCAATTACATGATTTGCAGAGTGAACATTAAACAGAGAATGGCATTGAGCGCATTCAAATTTTCTAGAGATGCTAGATGACGACAAATACTATCCGAAGAGATGATCGCAAAACTTGTACCCACCTTATCTTCTATGAAATTTTTGTAGACCAAGTAAGGTGGCACCGCATAGTGTTGGATGGTGGTTGGATTGGACATCGAAGGAGCCCCTTTTGCCATGAGGTGGGCGACCTTGTTGCCTTGCCGAAAGTTATGCTTGATTTGCGGTATTTGGAGCCTGGACATCATTGACCTGCAAGATTGAATAATAGAAAGATAAGCAGGAGTAGGGTTTTCTATTAATTTGATTACTTCGTGAAACGACCTCGGTCAGTCGTTTCAAAAGTTAGGACTCCGATTGGCGTGCCGATAATTTTAAAATATTTGTAAGGTCCATTAAGACCTTTTTGTAAAATTTGAACTAAATCAGACCTCGTTGGGTAGGCATCGGAAGACGGTTTCAGTTTTTATCGTCGATAAATATCAAAAAGAGATTTTTGAGCTCGATTTTGACGAATGAGCTCCGATTCGAAATTCGAAAGCGCCGTTAGGTTCGTATGATAATTTGTGACTTTTTTTATTTTTCGAAAGTGAATTTCGATGTTGTTCGGCTAGTTTCCGCTAAAATGCCGAATGTTAAATAATTTGACCTTTTTCCTTTAAATTTGCATCTTGAGTTTCGGGAGTCCGATTTGAGATCCGTCTTCGCGAGTATATTACATATATTTTATATAACTTACTTAAAAAATTTGGGATCATTTCAACTTCTCTAGAGTTCCATTTTAATTTTAATCGTCGTAGCAAATTTATTATATAAAAAAAATTAAAGTGATAAGGTCGATTGCTAAGGGATTTAATCCCTTAGCATCATTTAGCTACATATTGACGCAGAAACATACTACAAATATAGAGAAGATAAAAATTAGAAAAGAAAGAGGAAAAAAGGGAAAAAGGAGTGGAAAAAATAGTAGAATTTCTACCCCAAATCTCCAGGTAATGATGTTAACTCATTATCTTAGCTTATTACGTGTGTTTGAATATATTTTTACGATAAAAATAGGGATATTAGACATCGCCCTAATGACTTAAATTGATAGTTTAAAGGGTCAATTGGACCCCGATGATGGAAATGATTATATATTCGTACTCAGTGAGTTATGGGCAACATATAAATATAATTTACTTAGGATTTGGTTCTGGGACTTTGAACCCTATACATGGGTCTGGCCTGCTACTGCGTATGCGAATAAGGTATCAGGTTCCTAACTGGATTGCCCTAAGACATAAGAAATGAAGCCTTTAGCTTTATTTGATATAATTTTTCTGCTTATTGAATAGAGCGGGATCGTTTGGCAGTTAATCCAAAGGAAAAAGCAGTGGTTCAGTAACAGGGCTAACTTTGGAATACGGTAAGTGTTTATATCCATTTGTTTGGAGGCACTTGGCCTCGTGGATTTTCTACCACGTGTTCATTACGTGTGTAGCTGCCGATAGGCGTACTCATTACGCCTTTGCTTTGGATTTACATTCTATATTATATGTTATGTCCTGTTATTAGTATTGTTTGAGAATCTGAGTATTGTACTTTGGTTTTGAGTTGGCATCTACTTCCCGGCTGTCGATGAGAGTCCCGCGCCGGTGAAGGATTATTATTGCATCACATTGCATTCATATGCATTACATTGCATATCATACTGAGTGCAGGAGTATTCCGCCTCAGCTTTACATTTTATCGGGTGCAGGAATATTCCGCCCCAGGAGAGTGCAGGAGTATTCCGCCTCTGGTTTATATTATATCGGGTGCAGAAGTATTCCGCTCCAGGAGCAGGAGTATTCCGCTCCAGTTGGTTAGCAGATTGGATTCCCCTCGAATGCAAGAGTATTTCGCTTCGGGATGGGATTACGGGCACATGTGACCCTTTGCATCTCTTTTCATTACATCTCATTTCATATCATCTCATTTCATTTCGTTTTATTCCATTTCATTTTATACTATTGCGTAGATTTTCTGTACATGACTACTGTTCTGCTTATATGTGCATTGCTTATTTGTTGATTATTGTTTGGTTCCATTTCCCTGACTAGCGTATCTATTTTTCGAGGTTGCTAGGTTGCTCGCACTTATTGAGTCCTTATGACTCACCCCTATTTGTTCTTGTGTTTTCTTTTCGTTCGGCAGATTTTGCTCCAGGACCCAGCCAGTCGCGTCGTGATTGAGGAGTAGTACGTTTTCAGCTGTCTACGGTGAGCCATCCTGTTCATTGCGGCCACCAACTTCAGATATTACAGTTTTCCTTACTTTTGCTTCCTTCGGGAGGTGTGTATATCTTTTGGCCTTCTTAGATGTCTGATCTGGAAACCTTTAAACCTGTGTATTCTGGGTAGTTAGTTGTTTTGTCCAGACAGTTTTTATATATGCCTATCCTTGAGAGTTATTTTATGTTGTTAAGGTCATGCTTAATTTTATTTTCAAGGTAATTTTGCGCCGTTTATATCGATTTTGTCTATAGGGTTCACCCGACAGGTTTAGAAAATGTGGTCGGGTGCCCGTACGGCCTAGCCGAAAATGCGGGTCGTGTCAGTTGGTATCAGAGCGAGGTTTAGAGTCTTTCCAGATCATGACAGTTTCTAATAGAGTCTCGCTGATCGGGCGGAGACGTCCGTACCTATCTACGAGAGGCTATTGTGGCATTTAGGCAGTTTCCCTTCTTTCTTTCCCTGTCGTGCGTGAGTCTTCTTATCTGAAGTTAAATATTTTTAATTTTCCGCAGTAAATGGTGAGACCGCGCGCATATGTTCAGCGAGAGGCGGAGGAGCCAGCGGTCACCCCTATGCCTGTTGCTCCGCGAGGTGGTGCTGTTGGCCGCGGTAGAGGTCGTGGTCGAGGCAGAGGTAGAGTTGCCCAGGCCGCGAGGATGGTGGATCATGTTGATCATGCTGTAGAGGTTCCGGTAGTGCCAGCTTTTGTTGGGCAGGGGGAGCCGGGCTTATTCGTTCCCCCCGCACTTCATGACGCTTTTATGAGATTCTTAGCGACGCAGATGCCCCAGGGACCTCATATTCCTCAGGCTGCTGTAGATGCTCCTATTCCTCAGGCTGCTGTAGATGCTCCTATCCCTCAGGCTGCTGTAGATGCTCCTATCCCTCAGGCAGCTCCTCAGGCTGCGGTAGATATTGGTTCTCAGGTTCAGGAAGCCCTCATTCTAGCTCCACATGTAGCCCCAGCAGTTCATGTTCCAGGTGGTTATGTTCCAGAGGTAGCGGGTGTTGTACCTCCGGTTGCTCAGGCTGGTCAGCCAGTCCAGGTAGCAGGTCAGGTTGATGATCCAACAAGGTTGCATTATTTTACCCGACTTAGTCCTCCGAAGTTCTCTGGTCAGAAATTAGATAAGCTTAAGCCTCGTGAGTTTCTTGATCAATGTCAGCGTATCTTAGAGGCCCTTGGATATCTTGAGCGGTATGGAGCTGATTATACTGTATTCCAGCTTGAGGGTCCGGCTTTAGCTTGGTGGACCGCACTCCGATCAGCTAGGCAGGGCTTACCTAAGCTGACCTGGAGTGAGTTCTCCCATCGATTCATGGAGAAGTTTTTCCCTCGCAGTCAGCAGGATGAGAAGAGGAGACAGTTTGAGAGGATTGGACAGGGTAACCTGTCAGTCACGGAGTACGAGCTTTTGTTTTTAGAGATGTCCAGCTATGCTCCAGATCTCGTGCAGGAGCCCTCTGAGAGGGTCAGACATTTTATTGATGGGCTTTCTCCTTATTTGCGGTCCCAGATGGCTCGTGAGATTGAGGCTGGTACTCTATTTGATGTCGCTGTCGATATTGCCAGGAGGTATGCGGCCTATCATAGATTGGAGATAGAGGAGTTAGAGCGGGAGAGTAAGAGATCTCGTGCACCAGGGCATTCTAGTACCTCGTATGGAGGGAGGAGTTATCAGCAGCAGAGTAGGCCTCTTGTCAAACCAGCTCAGTTTCCAGCGCGTGGTTCTCAGAACGCGCCTACTTCTTCTCAGGGTCAGTTTTGGTTTCGCCCGCTAGATCAGTCTCAGTTTGATCAGCGTAGATTTGCTCCAGGGTGCTTCATCTGTCAGTATCCAAGGCATCATAAGAAAGATTGCCCTTATCTCCATCAGCAGGGTAGTAGCCGCCCTTTCCCTCGTCTTCCAGCGCCTATGCAGCAGCAGCCAGGGTCTCAGCTAGCTAGAGGTGCACCACAACCCGGTAGAGGTCGTGGCCGTGGTCCTAGTGGTCCTTCTAGAGGTGGTCGTCAGGTAGCGGCTCAGCTCAGCCGCAGAGATAGCTATATGCACTGCCGGCCAGGCAGGATGCCGAGGCATCCCCAGCTGTTGTTACAGGTATTTTATCTGTTTGTGGTCGAGATGCATATTCTTTGGTGGATCCAAGGTCTACATATTCATATGTATCTCCTTATTTTGCTTCGGGGTTTTATGTTGATTATATGTGTCTTCGTGGTCCATTCTGTGTTTCTATTCTTATTGGAGACATTATCATTGTGGATCGAATTTATCTAGCTTGTACCATATCTTTTGGGGGTTGTGAGGCACTAGTAGATCTTCTAATTCTAGATATGGTTGACTTTGATGTTATTATTGGCATGGATTGGCTGGCGTCGTGTCATGCCACATTAGATTATCATGCCGAGTCTCTTCAATTGTCTCTTCCTTGTTCAGCACGGGTGCTGTGGCAGGGCTCTTATTTGCTACTCATAGGGCATGTTATTTCTTTCCTGAAGGAAAAGCGGATGATGGATAAAGGGTGTTCAGCGTATCTTGCCATGGTTCGAGATACCACTGTAGAGATTCCATCTCTTGATTCTATTCCTTTCGTTAGGGAGTTCCCTGACGTGTTTCCAGATGATTTGCCAGGACTTCCTCCTGATCAAAAGATCGAGTTTGGCATTGATATTGTGCCAGGGACTCAGCCTATTTCTATCCCTCCTTATCGCATGGCCCCATCAGAGTTTAAGGAGCTGAAGGAGCAGTTGCAAGATTTGCTTGATAAGGGGTTCATCAGGCGGAGTATTTCTCCGTGGGGTGCTCCTGTTCTATTCGTGAAAAAGAAAGATGGGACTATACGGATGTGTATTGATTATCGTCAGCTAAATAAGGTCACCATCAAGAACAAGTACCCGTTGCCTCGCATTAATGATTTGTTTGATCAGTTGCAGGGTGCCAAATTCTTTTCTAAGATCGATCTGCGATCTGGTTATCATTAGCTAAAGATTCGCGAGTTAGATATCTCGAAGTCTGCTTTTAGGACTCGTTACGGCCATTATGAGTTACTAGTTATGTCTTTTGGGCTGACTAATGCCCATGCACCCTTTATGGATCTCATGAACCGGGTGTTTAAGTCATTCCTTGATTTCTTTGTCATTGTCTTCATTGATGATATTCTTATTTATTCTCGTAGCCGCGAGGAGCATGATTATCACCTGAGGGTGGTTCTTCAGACCCTCCGTGATCGTAAGTTGTATGCCAAGTTCTCGAAATGTGAGTTCTGGCTTGATTCTGTGGCATTTTTGGGTCACGTGGTATCTAGTGAGGGTATCAAGGTTGATCCGAAGAAGATTGAAGCAGTGCAGAAATGGCCTCGTCCTACCGCTCTGACGGAGATTCGCAGCTTCCTTGGATTGACAGGTTATTATCGGAGGTTTGTGGAAAAGTTCTCTACTATTGCAGCTCCCCTGACTCGCCTGACGCAGAATGCGGTTCAGTTTCGATGGACCGATGAGTGCGAGGCAAGCTTCCAAAAGCTTAAGGCCTTATTGACTTCAGCTCCAGTGCTATCCCTTCCTTTGGGCACCAGTGGATTTGTAGTTTATTGTGATGCATCTCGTGTGGGCCTTGGTTGTGTTCTTATGCAGCACGGGAAGGTAATTGCTTATGCTTCCAGACAGTTGAAGCCGAATGAGAAGAATTATCCGACTCACGATTTAGAATTGGCAGCTGTGGTCTTTGCTTTGAAGATATGGAGGCATTATCTTTATGGTGAGCCTTGTGAGGTGTATACGGATCATAAGAGTCTGCAGTATCTTCTCTCTCAAAAAGATCTTAACGGCCAACAGCGGTGGTGGCTTGAATTGATTAAAGATTATGATCTCACTATCCGCTATCATCCTGGGAAGGCGAACGTGGTAGCAGATGCTTTGAGCAGGAAGTCTATGGGCAGCATGGCTTTTCTTTATGCTGATATGAGACCACTGGCCCGAGAATTGCAGTCCCTTGGCGACTCTGGCGTGAGATTTCTTCTCCCAGACTCCAGTCGAGTCTTAGCATGTATTGCAACTCAGTCTTCCTTGGTCAATTAGATTAAGGGAAGACAGTTCGAGGATCCTCATCTGCAGGAATTGCGTGGTCGTGTCCTAAGTGGAGGAGTTCCCTCCTTCGAGCTTGATTCAGATGGAATTCTTCGGTTTAATGGTCGACTCTGTGTTCCTGATGTTGGGGATTTGAGGCAGTCAGTGCTCGGTGAAGCTCATAGCTCGCGTTATTCCATTCATCCTCGTATTACAAAAATGTATTAGGACCTTCGAGAGCTATACTGGTGGAAGGGGATGAAGAGAGATGTATTTGATTATGCATCTCGTTGCTTGAACTGTCAGCAGGTTAAGTTCGAGCACCGGAGACCAGCAGGGTTAGCCCAGGCATTGCCCATTCCCGAGTGGAAGTGGGAGCACATCACAATGGATTTTATAGTTGGTCTGCCAAAGACACTACGGCGCCACGATTCAGTCTGTGTCATTGTCGACAGACTGACTAAATCAGCTCACTTTATCCCTGTAAAGACTATTGATTCAGCTAAGAGACTGGCTCGGATTTTCATTGAGCAGGTGGTTAGGCTGCATGGTACTCCTGTATCCATTATCTCAGATTGTGGTTCCCAATTTACTTCTCAGTTCTGGCAGTCTTTTCAGAGAGAGTTGGGGACCCAGGTGCAGCTTAGCACAGCATTCCATCCTCAGACTGTCGGTCCGTCCGAGCGGGTTATTCAAATTCTGGAGGACATATTGAGAGCTTGTGCACTGGACTTCGGGGGTTACTGGGATGATCATTTGGCGTTAGCAGAGTTCTCTTATAATAATAGCTACCAGTCTTCTATTCAGATGGCTCCATTTGAGGCCTTATATGGTCGTCGATGTCGTTCTCCTATTGGCTGGTGTGAGTCTCGAGATGTCAAGGTGATGAGTTCAGATATGGTTCATCAGACTCTTGATGTTGTTCGCGTTATTCAGGATCGTTTACGGACCGCCCAGAGTAGGCAGATTTCATATTCGAAACGGAGGAGCCGAGAGTTAGAGTTCGAGGTCGGGGACATGGTATTTCTGAAAGTGTCACCGATGCGAGCTGTAAAGAGATTTGGTAGGAAAGGAAAGCTTAGTCCCTGGCTCATTGGCCCTTTTTCGTATCGAGAAGCGTATTGGTAAGGTAGCTTATCGGCTCGACTTGCCAGCTTCTATGCTAAATGTAACGACCCTCAAATAGTCGTTACGGGATTCGGAACCTCGATTTGCATGTCGACAGTCCCAAAAGCTCCGTTAGGTCATTTGTGACTTGTCTGTGAAATCTGAGTCGAAACGGAGTCCGTTTGATAGGTTTTCGAGAAAAGGATCCGTTTATGAAATTCCGGAAAGGAATTTGGGGTTTCGATAGGTCGTTTTGAGTAAACGAACCCCGATGGAAAATCTGAGCGCACCGTTAGGTCCGTCTCATCATTTATGATATGTAGCAACCTTCAAAATTGAAAACGGACCTCGTTTGATAGGACTTTTGATAAAGTCCCCGTTTCGGAAGTTTAAAAGAGTTAAAAGAGGTTTCCGAGCTCGATTTGAGAAAATGAGCTCCGATGAGAGATCCGAAAGTTCCGTTAGGTTCGTATAGTCATTTGTGACTTGTAGCAACTTTCGGAATTGGATTCCGAGGTCGTTTGGTTAAATTTCACTATTTTGGCGAAAGTCGAAAATTGAACCTTTGCCGTGGGACCCACTTTTTGAGTTCTAGAGGTCCGAATTGAGTTCCGTCTTGACGAGCATGTCACCCAAGTATTTTATGGCTTGTGTGTAAAATTTGGGATCATTCCGAGCTTTGTAGGGTCCCGTTTTGCCCCTAAAACATTAGAAAATCTGGTGCGACTTTTCTGTTCTGTTTTGGCGCAAACAGCCGGATAAAAGCTGATTGTCCGGCCAATCCGTAAGGAATTAGGAAAAACTCAAAACATGAAAATTGTAGCCCTTTGAGTTTTGGTTCTAATGGTACCAGTTTCAGGTCATTTGGACATTCCGATCAAAAGTTATGATTTTTTCAAAAGAAGCTGTCACAGAGGCAAAAAACTGCTATAAAAAGGCCATTTCGGGCCATTTCGGTTCATAACTTATACAAATCATTTGGTGAGCTCTTGAGGCGATTTTTGGGTATTTCTTGAAGACCCAATCATACTTACACTTAAGGTAAGCCCTTTCAATCCATCTTTATGTTGATTAACACAAGAATCAAAGGGTTGATTCTTGGAAATGGGTTAGAATCTAGAATTGGGGAAAGACATCGAGCAAGGCTCGCATGTGGAATCTAAGTGTACTTTTGGACTCACGGGAGCGTGGGGAGTCCGGAAAAGTATATTTTGTAAATTTAGGGCTCGGCCCTACCCGGGGGCATTTTGGTAATTTTTACCCTAGGATGCCTATAGGCTTAAATAGCTATAATTGAGCACTCATATGTGCTATATCTTGTCTTAATAGACCTAGTGGAGAGTCCTTCGCGGACAAGGCGAGCGGGAAAGGAGATTCTTCCCGGCATTTGAGCCCGAATTTCGAGGTAAGTGAGACTTGACCTCTATTGTCCTTGTGGACTCTTCCTTCATGCTAGTATGCTTCATGTACGCATATATATACCTAACAATGGTTAGGATTAATGATGTGAATTACTTGCTATTATTGTTTGTTATAAATAGCGAGATTGTGACTCGACCGAGGTATGTGCCGGTCTAAACGCTACGTCGAGGTAGCTTAAATTTATATCGTAGTAACGCTTGCTACGCCATGCTTAGATAGCAAGAACTTGGGACATGGCCGAGGATGTTGCCGGCATGTCATGATAAATGTCTTGCCGAGGATTTTGCCGGCTGTTGTATGATATTGGTACTTGATTTGTTCACGTGCCGGGTTGGGTAGTGCTGTCTATACGTAACCTTGGGTTGGACGACATGGGAGTAGGGATTGTACCCCCAAACTGTGGTCGGGTTAACCTTCCCCTTACGTTCAGCTAGCATAACCAACCTAGGTTACGGTGATTTCACTACTTTATTGTATGATTACTATAGTATGTTGTTGCTTATGATGCATGTAGCGACTTGTCCCGCAAGGGTACCTTAGCGGGCCTGTCGGTGATCTTACTGGGCTTCGGCTCATAACTTACTCTGCTACGTGCGCAGGTCCTTCATCCAGTCAGCAGCCCGGACGTTAGCGGTTCCCGAGGCTTCTGAGACTTTTGATTGAGGTGAGCCGACCACACAGACCGTGGTGGCATACCGCCGGAGTCACTTAGAGATAGGACTCAGATTTCTTTGATGTATATTCATACTTTATTGAGTCACTCTTAGAATGCTCCAATTCTTTTGTGGATATATTCTTTTGGACTTCACCCTTTTATATTTATATATCCATTTATGATCTTTTCACATTATTGTTCTTTTCCGCATCTTGTTTCATTGGTTCACCTAGGCAAATGTTGTTTAGGTGCCATCACGAGCCCTTGGAAATTGGGTCGTGACACTAAATCACCCAGTTTTCCATGTATCGATGCTCCGGAAGTGTATCCGAGATCTTTCCGATGTGATCGAATTAGACCCTGCTCAGCTAGATGTGAATCTAGCTTACGAGGAGTTCCCAGTTGCTATAGTTGCGCGTGATGTCCGGAAACTTCATTCGAAGCAGATTCCGATGGTTCGAGTGCGAAGGAATAATCGTCCTCGTGAGGAGGACACTTGGGAGCTTGAGTCCAGTATGCGTGAGAGGTATCCTTACCTCTTCAACGATTCAGGTTCGAACTTGGTCTTTAAAGCCAAAAAGTTCTTATTGTTGTATATTATTTTGGTTTCGTAGTAGCAAATTTATTATATAAAAAAAATTAAAGTGATAAGGTCGATTGCTAAGGGATTTAATCCCTTAGCATCATTTAGCTACATATTGACGCAGAAACATACTACAAATATAGAGAAGATAAAAATTAGAAAAGAAAGAGGAAAAAAGGGAAAAAGGAGTGGAAAAAATAGTAGAATTTCTACCCCAAATCTCCAGGTAATGATGTTAACTCATTATCTTAGCTTATTACGTGTGTTTGAATATATTTTTACGATAAAAATAGGGATATTAGACATCGCCCTAATGACTTAAATTGATAGTTTAAAGGGTCAATTGGACCCCGATGATGGAAATGATTATATATTCGTACTCAGTGAGTTATGGGCAACATATAAATATAATTTACTTAGGATTTGGTTCTGGGACTTTGAACCCTATACATGGGTCTGGCCTGCTATTGCGTATGCGAATAGGGTATCAGGTTCCTATCTGGATTGCCCTAAGACATAAGAAATGAAGCCTTTAGTTTTATTTGATATATTTTTTCTGCTTATGGAATAGAGCGGGATCGTTTGGCAGTTAATCCAAAGGAAAAAGCAGTGGTTGAGTAACAGGGCTAGCTTTGGAATACGGCAAGTGTTTATATCCATTTGTTTGGAGGCACTTGGCTTTGTGGATTTTCTACCACATGTTCCTTACGTGTGTAGCTGCCGATGGGCGTACTCATTACGCCTTAGCTTTGGATTTACATTCTATATTATATGTTATGTCCTGTTATTGGTATTGCCTTGAGAATTTGAGTATTGTACTTTGGCTTTGAGTTAGCATCTACATCCCGGCTATCGATGAGAGTCCCGCACCGGTGAAGGGTTATTATTGCATCACATTGCATTCATATGCATTACATTGCATATCATACTGAGTGCAGGAGTATTCCGCCTCAGCTTTACATTTTATCGGGTGCAGGAGTATTCCGCCCCAGGAGAGTGCAGGAGTGTTCCGCCTCTGGTTTATATTATATCTGGAGCAGGAGTATTCCGCCCCAGGAGCAGGAGTATTCCGCTCCAGTTGGTTAGCAGATTGGATTCCCCTCGAATGCAGGAGTATTCCGCTTCGGGATGGGATTACGGGCACATATGACCCTTTGCATCTCATTTCATTTCATCTCATTTCATTTCATTTCATCTCATTCCATTTCATTTTATATTATTGCGTAGATTTTCTGTACATGACTACTGTTCTGCTTATATGTGCATTGCTTATTTATTGATTATTGTTTGGTTTCGTTTCCCTGACTAGCGTATCTATTTTTCGAGGTTGCTAGTTTGCTCGCACTTATTGAGTCCTTATGACTCACCCCTATTTGTTCTTGTATTTTCTTTTCGTTCGGCAGATTCTGCTCCAGGACCCAGCCAGTCGCGTCGTGATTGAGGAGTAGTACGTTTTTAGCTGTCTACGGTGAGCCATCCTATTCATTGCGGCCACCAACTTCAGATATTACAGTTTTCCTTACTTTTGCTCCCTTCGGGAGGTGTATATATCTTTTGGCCTTCTTAGATGTCTGATCTGGAAACCTTTAAACCTGTGTATTTTGGGTAGTTAGTTGTTTTGTCCAGACAGTTTTTATATATGTCTATCCTTGAGAGTTATTTTATGTTGTTAAGGTCATGTTTAATTTTATTTTCAAGGTAATTTTGCGCCGTTTATATCAATTTTGTC
This sequence comes from Petunia x hybrida, assembly GCA_037355625.1. Taxonomy (NCBI): domain Eukaryota; kingdom Viridiplantae; phylum Streptophyta; class Magnoliopsida; order Solanales; family Solanaceae; genus Petunia; species Petunia x hybrida. Next base: position 838,065 of record JBBBVM010000317.1, on the reverse strand, counting down.
TATAGGGTTCACCCGACAGGTCTAGGAAAGGTGGTCGGGTGCCCGCACGGCCTAGCCGAAAATGCGGGTTGTGTCACTTCGGTTGAATCAGTCTCTATTTCTAAAGGTTTGAAATTTTGTTTGAGTGCTATTAGCAGTCCTTGGTGAAGACTAAGAAGTTCAACATGTGTGTGATTTAGTTCAGGGACTTGTTTATGGAACCCTAATATCAAATCCCCCTTAGAGTTTCGAAAAACACCACCAATACTAGCTTTAGGACCATTGGAGTTAAAGGCACCGTCTATATTAAGGTTAATTATAGTCTGAGAGGGTGGGAGCCATCGTACTTTGATGGATTGATGAATTACCCTACGAGGTTCATTCGAGGTCAATAGTTTGTATTCTAGGGTTCGATGGTGGACCATATTGAAAGTAAGGGCATTGTCCATGTTATTCACATTGTTATTGTTTCGATTTAACCACATGTTCCAAAGGGCAAAGGACAAGAACTCTATATACAAATAATACCTATTAGAGGGTGTGTTAGGAAGATCTCTTAAGCTAGTGAGCCCATTTTGATTATCCATGGGGGTTGCATTTATAGAAGCCTCTCTCCAGAATTTAATAGCAATTGGGCATCCTACAAATATGTGATATTGGTCCTCAACTACAATTTTACAAATTGGACACATAGGGTCAACGTGAATACCAATCCTACTAAGGTAATTCCTAGTAAGGAGCCGATTATAAAGACACTGCCAAAAAAAGAACTTAATTTTATTAAGTGTGTCAGTGTCCCAAATCCATTTAAAATTTTGACTATTATCGGTGTGATGACCCATTAAGGCATATGTAGAGCGTGTAGAAAAGATACCATTAGAGCATGGAGCCCAAATGGGATGATCAATAGTATTATCAGTCATCTTAGGGTTTGCATTATAGAATAGGGCTCTAATGTTGTCAGGGAGTTCAAAGGAAAGTATAGAAAAATCCCAGTTTTGATTAAGAAACATGTCAGACACTTTCAAACTAAGATCATTTAATGAGAGAGGGCCTTGAATTTGACTTCTCAAGCTTAACCTATTAGGGAGCCATCGATTTTCCCACAAGGAGACACTCTGACCATTGCGTACGATCCAATGGGCATTGTTAAGGCAAAGGGGGAGGCCCTTTTTAATGCTCTTCCAAGTTAAAGAGCTAGACTTAGTGGGAGTCTTATTGATGTATCTATTACTAATAACTTTGGACCATATAGCATTAGGATTTGTAAGTAATCTCCAAGTAAGGCTGGTGATCATAGCTTGGTTCTTATCAGCAACCTTAGTAATGCTAAGACCGCCTAGATGTTTAGGCTTAGTCACATTATCCCACGATATCAAATGCAATTTTTTTCTATGATCCATCGTACCCCACAAAAAATTCCTTTGGATTCTATCAATAGCATTTAGAGTTTTGGCTGGTAGATGATAAAATTGCATGATATGGTAAGGAATTGAATTTAAAGTTGACTTAATCAGGGTTGTACGACCTGCGATGTTAAGGAAATTTAATTTTCAGCTATCTAACCTAGAGTTAAGATTGTCCATAATAAAATTATAATCAGAATGTCTAGGCGTGTGGTTTAGAATAGGGAATCTTAAGTATTTTCCAAAATACTTACCTATAGGAATATCAAGAATATTACTAATAAGAGAGGCTGCATGAGATTTGATATTGGAGGAGAAAATAATCTTGGATTTTAAAGGATTGACCTTTTCACCCGACATTTCACAAAATAACTCAATAGTAGCCTTGATAGCATTAGCTGATTTATCACTAGCCTTAGCAAATAAGGTAATTGTTGAAGTTTGAGTTTTGATGATTGGAAAACGAGAAGTAACTCGGGAAGGACCTTGTTCTCAGAAGAAGGACCTTGTTCTCTGACAGGTTCTACTGATAATGAAAAAATGCAGATGGAATTGGAAAGAACTTGGACGCAGCAGTGTTACAATCCATATTGGAATTGGAAAGAACCTGGACGCAGCAGTATTACAATCCAAATTGGATTAGGAGTCACATAGGAAGGTTCTACGAAGCAGTATAGGGAAGGAAGCAGAATCCTAGTAGGACTAGGAGAACCTCGCGCAGGAAGGTTCTTCGAAGCAGTGCAGAGTTCAATCCTAATAGGATTAGGAGTCTCTTGGACGTGAATATAAACGCATAAAAGGCGGCTAATAAACCCTAATTTCTTTGGGTGCCAGCTGGAAGTATCTTGGAAGATCTACATAATAATGGAGAATATTTTCAAAAAGTCCAAGAATGGAAAAAGTGTGTTGGAGGTAAAAGTGTATAAGGAAAGTATTTATTGAGTCCTAATTGGAGAATAATTCTTTTCTTTGTCCATCAAGAAGTGTTATGCACACTATATAAATATCATTATGAAGATTTCAAGAGACATGCACGAAATACTATCTCTTCAGTCGTATAGAGAGAGATTGAGAGCTCAAAAGGTTGATAATTCTGAAGAGAACGCGCAGAAGGAACTGACTAGACGAGAGGTTCTTCATCAGGCATAATAATACCAGTCCAGCAAGAACGTGCAGAACGAACTGACTGACAAGTGGTTCTTCATCAAGCAGTATTGAGTTTCTGTCTTGGTCTAGTTCATATGTATTAGGGCTTTAAATTGTAACATATTACACTTATTTGAGAAGCATTGTTTAGGTACTTTATTTGGAGAAATCCTTGTGCTTTTAGGCTAGAGTTATCTTAAAAGATTTCTACGGTTGTGGATCGTAGGCAGTCTTTTACCAGTAGAGAAAGAAACACCGAAATGGTAGAGGATGAAACTCAGGGGGAACTTTCTCAGGAACAGGGTTCTTAGAGTAAGGGAATGGTAGAACCGGTCCAAGAAAATTCAGCAGTCACTTTCGTTAAAATCGAGGTAAATTACTGTTTTGTGCGATAAATCTGATTTCATGACTAGTACGGTAGTACCTTATTGTGTTTCTGAATTGGTTCGAGAATGTGGGGTTGAATTTGAGTATCAACCATGTGAGGTCCCAGTCAATGAACGTAGTTTAGAGGCTGCTCCCTCGATGATACATAAAAAGGAAAGAAGAATGGGAAAGATATTGCTAAATCTGATGGTGTTGCTGAAACAGAAAAGGACATTGTGGAAGAACCTAGTTTACCCACTGGTTCCTCAACTGTTGATGAAGCAGATTTGATGTTTCCTAGTGATGAATGTCTGGAAAAGAGGTTGTGTCTTGGGATATGGCTGACTCTTTATATGTAGATGATCCTAGTGTATATTTAAAGGATCCAAGATTGATGAATTGAAAATAAATTCAGCCAATTCCTAAAAATTTATATGGTGATAGTGATTAGGATGAGGAAGTTGTTCTCTTAAGTGAAATAAACTGAAGCAATAGTGACCCATGTAGTAGAACCTGAAAAGGAGGAAGATTTGCACAAATAACCTGGTAAAAAAGTTGGTAATGTAGTGGCCAATGAACCATTTTCTCAAGTTCATGAGGAACATGATGATGACGTACCCCTAATCCAATTAAGGAGAAGGACTACTCAGTGTGTTCTTCAAGTGTTGAAAAGTAAAAATAATAAAAAAAACTTGAGTAGATGTGAGGCCTGAATAATCTCCTATTGAACCTAGTTCTAGTGCAGAGAAAAAGGTGGCTGAAAAGAAAATGAATGAAGTGAACTGAGATATTGGTTGAAGGAACATCTTATTAGGAGAGGTAGAACTCTCGTTGGTTCCAAAAAAAAGAGGATTGTACAACTGGTTGCAATGTTGAATGCTTAAAGCTGGAAGAACTTGGTTCATGTAGAGTCAAGAAAATTGTACACTCTTGATGACCTGAGAGTTCTACGTAGATATTCATGGGAAACCAAGTCTTACCAGAGCCACCTAATTGGAAAAAATTGGCATCCTTCTATCCATTGTTGTTTGAGTTTGTGCTGAAGAACCTGGTCCAGAGGTCCTAGTGTCATAATGAGATGAACTTTATAGATTTAAATTACGTAGACCTATTGGATATGGAGGTTCATATCAATCTGGCCAGGAGTAATGATACAACATATTTAGAGGATAGCTAATATTGAACTAGGAGAGCATGTGTTAGCTTATGGGCTTCTTCTTATATAGATCATGGAACTCTTTGGTATGTCTTTAGACAAATGTACGGAACCTGATCATCATGATGGCTTTAAAAGGAAGATCCCAAAGAGCTGTGATTAGCATTTGGAGAAAGAATCTGCAGAGGAACCTATAGAGCATGATAGCGATGAAGGTCCTTGTATGGGTGATTAAAATCAGAAGGTAGAAGCTTATGGAAGGAGAACTGGTGCTTAAAATGCAAGGAAATTCAAGGAACATTGCGACGATGCTTGCTCTTATAAGAATCTTTGTTCCATCCACTTTCCAGAGAAGAACCAGTTCCTACCCTATAACCCATATTCCATCAATTTCTCTGTGATGTTCAGTTTAAGACAATCGTTATGTTCTTAATCTTAATATTTTGGATGCTTATTTGGATATTTTGCTTGATTCATTACAGATCAACTCTCTTATCTTATAGTTTTAACTAAGCATCTTAGATTGAAGTTTGACGGGTTCTACATATGATTGATTTGCTGCCATCTAGGCTGTAGACTCGACATTACTTGATTGGTTCTTTGGCAGGTGTACTGTGATCTTTTCGATGATGCCAAAAGGGGGAAGAAGAAATGTTGGAGGTGTTTGTGACCCAATTGCGTTCTGTTATTAATTCTTATACCTGTTTCACTGCTTGTGTGTGTGTTTGAACAGGGATTTATACTCATCCAGGCAACATTTGTTTGTCATCATTAAAAAGGGGGAATTTGTTGTAGTTTGAGTTTTGATGATTGACAAACGAGAAGAAACTGGAGAAGGACCTTGTTCTCAGAAGAAGGACCTTGTTCTCTGACAGGTTCTACTGATAATGAAAAGATGCAGATAGAATTGGAAAGAACCTGGACGCAGCAGTGTTACAATCCAAATTGGAATTGGAAAGAACCTGGACGCAGCAGTGTTACAATCCAAATTGGATTAGGAGTCGCGCAGGAAGGTTCTACGAAGCAGTATAGGGAAGGAAGCAGAATCCTAGTAGGACTAGGAGAACCTCGCGCAGGAAGGTTCTTCGAAGCAGTCAGAGTTCAATCCTAATGGGATTAGGAGTCTCTTGGACATGAATATAAAAGCATAAAAGGCGGCTAGTAAACCTAATTGCCTTGGGTGCCAGCTCGAAGTATCTTGGAAGATCTACATAATAATGGAGAATATTTTCAAAGAGTCTAAGAATGGAAAAAGTGTGTTGGAGGTAAAAGTGTATACAGAAAGTATTTATTGAGTCCTAATTGGAGAATAATTCTTTTTCTTGTCTATGAAGAAGTCTTATGCACACTATATAAACATCATTATGAAGACTTAAAGAGACATGCACGAAGCCGTATAGAGAGAGATTGAGAGATCAAAAGGTTGATAATTCTGAAGAGAACGCGTGGAAGGAACTGACTGGACGAGAGGTTCTTCATCAGGCATAATAACACCAGTCCAGCAAGAACGTGCAGAACGAACTGACTGACAAGTGGTTCTTCATCAAGCAGTATTGAGTTTCTGTCTTGGTCTAGTTCATATGTATTAGGGCTTTGAATTGTAACCTATTACGCTTGTTTGAGAAGCATTGTTTAGGTACTTTATTTGGAGAAATCCTTATGCTTTTAGGCTAGAGTTAGCTTAAAAGAGTTCTACGGTCGTAGATTGTAGGCAACCTTTTACTTAGGAGTTTCCTAGGTGTGTTTGCTACAATTGAGTTGATTGTAGGCAGTCTGAGGTACTAGAGTTTAGTCCCTTGATTATAGAGTTTGTACCCTAAAACTTGCTCGTTGTGTTAGTGAAAGAGTTTTCAAAATCCCAGAGTGTGGGTCGTGGTTTTTCTCCCTTGAGCAAGGAGTTTTCCACATAAAAATCCCTGTGCAAGTTTATTTTCGCATTATTGTTGTTAGCACAATGTTTAGGTAAAACTCGTTAAGAACCAGGTTCTTGCGGGCACGAGATAAATTCTTCGGAAGGCGAAAATCGGAATACACTATTCACCTCCTCCCTCTAGTGTCTGTTGAAGGTGCACCAAGTGCAACAGTAAGATCATCAGCGAAGAACACATGAGAAAGTTCAGGTCCTACAGGAGAAAGTTTGAGAGGCTCCCAAAGATTTGCCTCTACCCTATTATCTATATAAATTAAGAGAAGTTCTAAGCATAAAATAAAGATATAAGGTGACATAGGGTCACCTTGCCTAATTCCTCTTGAAGGGGAGAAATAAGGAGTCTTAGCACCATTAATCAACACATATATTGTAGGTGATGTAATACAAGATAAGATAAGCTTTGAAATTTTATTGGGGAATTTAAAAAAAGCCAACATTGTGCGAATAAAATCCCATTCGAGTCTATCGAAGGCTTTTTCTAGATCTATTTTGATAATCATATCTGCCTTAGCACCCTTCATAATGTTAAATTTATTCAAAACTTCCTGAATGATGACGGCATTGTCGGATGCCCTTCTATTTTTAATAAACTGCCCTGAGTGGGATGAATTAGGGCATCGAAATGAGGCCTAATGCGATTAGCTATAATCTTGATTATAATCTTGTAAATTGTGTTGCATAAACCTATAGATCTGAAGTTCTTAAAATTGATGGCATTTTTTACCTTAGGAATAAGGCACAAGTAAGTAGTATTAGCATGTTCAGGCATTACACAAATTGAAAAAACATGACAACAAATTTTTTAACTGAATCCCCCACGATGTCCCCGTGTTTCTGATAGAAAATTGGATGTAATCCATCAGGACTAGGTGCCTTGTATGGCGTAAAGGAGAATATCACATTTGTAATCTCAATGTCAAGAAGAGGCTAATCCAGATTAGAGAGGTCAGGGCCATTGTACTAGGTTGCATTATCATTTAAAGGCAACAAATTACTGGACACATGACTTGAGAAGTATAAATTTTTAAAGAAGGATTGCACATGCGACATGATATTACTAGGATCAAAAATTAAATTACCTACCTCGTCTTGAAAGTGTGCAGTTCTATTACGTCACCTACGATTTAGGGTTGTAATATGCAAGAATTTCGTGTTAGCGTCTCCAAAGTTTAGTCAATTAATTCTGGATTTAACACACCGAAACTCTTCTTCCTGTTTTAAAATATTATCGTAATCCAATAGCAACTGTTTTTCCAAAAGGTTTGCCTTTCATTCGTTAGCATTTCAAACTCCATAAATTTCTCTTTTTAATTGTTCAGGATTCATCTTCAAAATCCTCTGCAGCTTGTATTCTAATCATTTGACACGTCATGTTCCGAAAAATTGACAATTGTACTATACAAAGTTAAAAATACGGTTGTATTCTCTACTTTATTGTTCAATTTATAGCTTACATATAATTACATTAAGATTATTAGTATGTTTTCATGCTAAACTGCATAAAAAGTACTTATGATTCTAATGTACACACTTAAATTGATTTAAAGAATAGAAATGGGTATAGATCCCTTACTATTATTTTCATTTAATGTCCTTACTAGTGTATATTATATGTATATATATATCATACTATTCTAAAAGAGCCAATTTCTATAGCAAAAAGTAAACGATATTTTTACCCACGTAGCACAATATTTAAAAATTAAAATTAATATACAAGAAAAAGTAAAAATACAGTTTTCAAGATAAAACAAAAATTTCAATATATTAGAAACTAAAAATGCAGTGTATTGTTTTTGGAACTTTAAAGGTAGTCACGTTTCAGAATTTGAAGAAACTTATTATGATGCATGTATATATCAAAAGGTCTTTTGCATTATTTAGAGTTTTAACTTTTGGAATTCCCATACATGCATCAGGTTTAAATCCTCAATTCCACAAGTTTGGGAATACACCTTATAAAAGGAAGGAAGTTTTATCAAATTTGCTTAACTTGTAGGGACACTAATAGCTAACTCTTCAATAACCCTTAGAGTCGCCGGTAACTAAAATAGAAATATGAGGAGATCAAGGGTTGTAATCTTGAAGACTGACTTCAATAATCAGCTGCAAGATGCTTGTGACGTTCTCAGTTCATTCAATCATGAAAATACAAGACAAGTCCTAGCTATAGTGGTTCTATCATATATGGTGAAGCCTGAGAAAGAACATACCCAAGCAATACTGGACTTAAAATTTGCAAAAGAGAAAATTATTGTCCAGCTATTTGATTTACTTACTAGGAATTACTGTTTACTTCCGTTCCTTTTTCGAACCATTAGCCAACATATATATGTTTCTACTATATTGAAGATATGTCGTTATGGTTCTAATCAGCCAAAGATCACTTGAGAGGTAACCTACTTTTTCGATTTTTTTAAATTATAAGGTTAGAGTTTTATCTGGATGCAACTACGCACCACGTCCATTCAGGTCATTGTTCTCCTTTCATCACTCTGATGCATAATTATCTCCAATATGCATGTAAGCCATTAGGCAAAGTTATTCTTTAGTGAGGCCAGATTAATGAAAATTTTCCTTTTTGATATCGAAAGGAAATTGTTATTAGTAATATGAGACACACGTGCATCTTACATATTTAGAGACTACTAATATTAGGCAAAAATAATAAAACAAAAGTCGAGCAACTGATGTACTTAGGAAATACTTTTGTTTGGACTTTGAGATTGTCATTTTGTTTCTCTCTTTCTTATGATCAAATCATAAATATTATTATATTTGATCTCAATACTTGCTATGTCAGGAAAATACCATGCCCTTAGACGTAGAAATTTGTTGATCTTCTAACAAATATATAGCAAGGAAAAATATCGTTCAAGTAAGCTACTAACTAATAAGTCTAGAACAACTATGATGCCTTTGATGACTTAAATATAGTCAGAGGTGTTAATGTAAGGCTTCAACGACAAAATTAAGGCAATTTCTAATGTTATCGATGGGACAATAGTCTAGAAGTATTGGACAAAGGATTGAGATGGAAGGTTTCATATGAAAAAAAATGGTGGATGTTCCTAGCTATAATTATACATTAGCCGTATTGTAAACTTGAGGCCAAATATTTCCCCCTTATAGTGATGAATGATAGAACACTACTTTGAATTGGGTTCTAATCGGTTAATTAAAAGAGGGGACACTGTACACAAATTTCCTACTCCTATAAAATCAAGCATTTCATGTCTTTTTGTTAGTTAAGACTTCTTTTACATGGTATAAAATATTTGTATTAATTAGTATGGGATACACGTGCGACGAGGCAATCCTATAGCAAAAAGTGAATGACCTTTTTAACCCCGTAGAAAAGCTTATTTTAACTACTCTTTTTTACAAGGAGGTCCATACACAATTCAATATAAGTATAATAAAAATAGAATAGTAAAATTATCAAACAATTACAAATAAAGCTATACATACTGCACAATTAATCTGCTTAATGATGAGAGCCCCAAACCTAGAATTAAATATAGGATCACACGTTTCATATCTCTTAGTTACTTTCGAGAATTGAGGAATTTGAAAAGTTATGTTCAATGGTTTATTAATTGGCATAGGCCAAATTCATCAGATTTATCCTTTACATTAAGTTCTCGTAGGGGGAGAATTTGAGAGGTTACATTCAATTATTTAATTAACATAGACCAAATTCAACTTGATAATTGCTTATAGATTTGAAAAGTCAACTTTCGCTGCTATAAATATTGAAAATTTATGGTTCAAACAAATATTCCAAGTTGTAGTTTATAAAAAGGCATAGAAAGAAAGAAAGGAAAAAATTAAGTTCGAATAGAAAAAAAAAAGTTCTTCATTTCACACATACAGAATACATATACTAAAACTTGACTCCCTTGCCAGCTCCTATCAAATTACCAACATCATTATATCTTCCTTTAGTATTTGAGTTACCAGAAAATGAGAGTTGCATATTAGCTACTTCATGTAAACGTTCTTTCTAACTAAATGGCTTCTTCAGCAATGCACGGAAGCTGAATCCTCAGCACAACTCAAATTTACAACCTTCATTGTTTGGTCATTGTTTAGACGTAGATATGGTTAGAACATTTCCCTCAAATATAATTGTTTATTTTTATTTATATTTGTTATAGTCTAGCTTAGTGGAGAATGACCACCCCTGTATTTTATAGTTTTACTAATAGTCCAATGTTTTAAGAATTATATTTATTTCTTTATTTTAGTTTAATGAATTTATTTTATAAGTATTTCGTATTATTGTAACATTAACTTCTTATGTTTTAAGCATGTCATGTATAACAAGTTTTAATTTTGATTTTCCAGATTTTCTAAAGGGTATTTAAATGAAATTTTGACTTATGTATACGTATTTGATTGGGGGACAAACTTGTCTTCTAATTTATTTATAAATAGTACATTTTTTAAGTAGTTAATTTTACAAGAAGCCAATCAGATACCTTAAGTTACTGGAGAAAGAGCCAATTTTTTTATAAAAAAGAAACAAGAATGTATCTTCGGGTATATCTGTTGGTGGATTTTTTTTATATGAATGTAGTTGAATAGGATTAACATTCATCTTTGATTTTTTATTTGTTCTATATATTGAAAATAATGTTTGTGTGATTTGTAAGTTTTTTATTCATTATGGTATTCACACGCAAAGTGCGTATCAAAAAACTAGTATATTGTTATTTCCCACAAATACACCACTTTACTGTTTTAAGGACCAGTTCCTTAAAATGTGTTCCTTTACTCTACTATGTGCGGAATAAAAACTGTAAGTAATTGAACACCAGATTTTAGCGTGGAAAAACCCCTAGACACGGGATCAAAAAACCACGACCTACTTCACAAGTAGGATTTCAACTTCACTATGTAAAAAGACCCACTTGGTTACAAGACTCACTCTTACTAACCTAGGACTAACTCTAATCCTTTAGTGATCTTTCTCACGATCAGTGAAGTTGTGTTAAGTCCACGACTTGAACTACACAGTTTACAACTTGATTTCTGCTTACTACAATTGAACTAAGACTGAACTTTTACAAGACTCATTCTAAGGAACAGGTTCTTACTTAGTTCTACTGTAGCTAACTGATTACACAAATAAGCTAATAATTCTTCTCAGCTTTTGCTCGATGCTCTCTCTATTTGTGTACAACTTCTATGGCTGATAGTCTTCTCGTTTTATAGTTTCCAGCAGCCAAGAAGTCCCAATGAATTAGAATTCCAAAGCTCCCTTGACTTTGAATCCTAATTGGATTCTACCTTCTTGAATCCAAATCCTTTATCCTTTAGGATTATGCAATCTTTTCGTATCTGATTAGGCCTGCATAATTATCAAGATACACGTCAATATTAGGATAAATAATAATATCTCAATCAAATGATTTTGCATGAATTATCTATTCTGCTTCAGTAATTCAAAGGAACAGGTCCTTTGAATCCGTTCCTCAGTCATCAGTCAAAACTCCAAGCAGCTTTCCAAGCTAACAATTTCCCCCTTTTTGATGATGACAAATTCATACTTATAGCTTCATCTCCTTAATGTCCTGAAGTACAATGTAAGCTCAAAAAGACAATCAATCAGTGGAGAATAAATTCATCATTAAGGAACAAATGTTTATTAGGTATAAAATCATGCAAAATCAGTCAGCCTTACTCTTCCCCCTTTTGGCATCATTGAAAAGGTTGCATATCAAAATATAATCAGCACATAGCCATTGAGGCAACTCAAAGTACAAACATAAATTAAATAAAGCAACTGCAAGACAATGATATTAGCCATCCAAGACAATTCATTCAACCAAAATATCAAAATCAGGGGATACAGCAAGTACTTCAAAATTATCCAACTACTAAAGAAGAAAATAAAGGCTAAGGCACTAGGCTAGGCTAGATCCCACTAGACAAAAGATGGCTAAAGGCTAGGACTAAGGTGGTCAGGATGTGGAAGGACCAGTTCCCTGAGACTTGTGAAGGAGATCAAACATCTGCTTGAGCATTCCCTCATTTGTCTCTTTTGCTTTTGAGGCCTCTGCCTTCCAGTAATTCCTCTCTTCTTCCAACCTTGCAATCTCAGCAGCCTGCATAGCAACTTGTTGCCTAAGTGCCCTCACTTTGTTGTTCAGAGGCTGCCTCCCAACACCAGCCTGTGGAGGATCAGCCTGAACCGGCAAGTCACAGTTTATCAAGGTAGCACACCCAAATTTCTCCTTCTTTGTAGCTTTCACAACCCCTTCCAAGGGAACCTTCAACTTGGCAAAAATGTCAGTCAGAATGAAACCAAACGGCAGGGAGTGTTTTTTCTTCCCAGCAATCACCCTTTTTATCAGGTGGATCATAAAGCTGGGCCAATTGATCTGCTTTTCAGTGTCCAACAGTTCCATAAGGACCAGGTCCATGAAACTGGCAACTCCTCTTTTCTCCTGCCTTGGCATCACAACTTTGTTCACAAATTCAAATAAAACCTGATGCTGTGGATGCATCTCACTCTTTTGCACTGCCCTAGGTTTTTCTTCACCCTCATTCTCAGCAAACTTCCTAGTGATCTCCAGATCAGTAGGCAAGTTTGTCAAGTCAGGCCAAACAGTCTTGACATAACTAGCATACCCAGAGGCAGGGATCCCCAGCAACTCACCAAGTTCCCTTGTATCAAAAATGATGACATTGTCATTAACAGATGTAGTGATTTGATCACCTCGGATGGAACAATTCTTATAGAATTCCTGCACCATTCCCTTTGCACACCTACCAGAGATCTTAAGGACCATGTCCCTCCAACCCTGAGCATGTAGCTTTTGCAGCAACCAAACCATTCCTTCTTCTTGAACATCAGTCATAACCCTTCCTTTCAACACCTTTCTAGTCAGCATGTCATCATGAACACAGTGCACAGTCTCACTTTCTTCAGCATCACTATCACTCTCAGCCTCAGCAACTAACTCATCACTGTCACTGGCAGAGTCTTCAGAAACCACCACTCTTTTAGAGGACCTGGTCCTCTTAGCAATTTTCTCAGCAGCTTTAACTGAGCTTCTTGTCACCCTTCTCTCAGGAACCTTTCTTTTCTTTGACTGAGGCACCACCTCCTCAGCCTCTACCATTTCATCATCCTCAGAAAAATCAGCCAAATCAAAATCATCACTTTCATCCACTTTTTCTTCCTCAACTACCTGTTTTCCTTTCCCTTTTCTGCTCCTTTCCAAGGCAGCAGCCAGTTGTTCATCAGCAGCTTTAGCAGCACTTCTTGTCCTCCTACCCCCAGATGCAGGGGTTGAGGCAGAAGGAACAGGTCCTTTTGCCTTAGAGGAACTTTCAACTTTCTTCTTATTTCCAGGCTTATAACTATCACTTATCTTCTTCAATTTAGCAGCAATTTCAACAGTCTCATGATCATTAATGGGTCCCTTTCTAGCCAATTTTCTTTTCAGGCTTCTAATATTTATCAAATCCACCAATGGCCTATCACTGTCACTCATAGCCTCTTCAACATCTATAACATCTTCCATGGGTGCTCTAAAAGCAACCTCTGGAGACCCTGACCCCCCATGCACCGGTGCTTCCAAACTTCTAATGAGTTCCCCCTCAAGAGCAGCCTCAGAACCTTCTCCCTCTTCTTCCTCATCAATAACAACATTCAGAGGGTGAGTGTAGTTTACCTTAAACTGATACAACACCATAGCATGAGAGAGATCCTCAACCTGCTCAGCAATGGATTCAGCCGTGGGAACTGATCCTTCCCCCTGAATCTCAGGTTCAGGTATTTCTGGAATTTGTTCAGGAACTTCAGGGTTTGGGTCGATGATTTCCATGGGTGAAGGAGGGTTGAGATTTTGTGGTTGTTCAACAGTGGGTGCAGATGGAGAATTATCAGAAGAAAGAGACATGTTTGCAATTCTAATCAAAAGATAATTGATAATTCTTTCTGAAATTTTGCTAATTTAATTGAAGAACAAGGTAAAAGAATAATGTAGGAGAAGAAGAGTATTTATAGAGTGAATTAAGTAGTGCAATTAGAGTAGGAAACGATCAGCTTACCTCAGCACAACATGCAACGGCTAAGGACTCTTGGGAGTCTCCCGGAGAAAAAGAGCCGTTAGGCTGTATGACACCTTTTCAGAATGGGAACTGTTCCTCCGATGGGACTCTTTTGCAGTTTGGATATGGGTAGGAAACTTAGTGGGATTTTATCCTAAACACAAGTTACCTATAGCCTTTATACTACTAAATTAATTGAATAATTACGAGTACATACCTGTTTTTAACACCACAATTCAGTGTCCTTCCAATTTGCAATTTTTGATCATCTGAAATTCTAAGAGCATAAGGGTAACATCATTCAATTTTAGCAACTCTAAATAATATATGTAGCATGAGAGTATACATTTAAGTATAGAGACTGGACTGAATAATTCATAATGACTTGAATAAAATTCATTTTAAGAGCAATTTTCTAGCCAATTATGAAGCAAAGCATTGAAGATTTTATGTGAATTTAATCATCCCTAATTCCAATCTATTTCTTTCAAAATCATCTCTACCTAGAGCTTTTGTAAAAATGTCAGCTATTTGTTTTTCAGTTGGGCAAAATGCTGTGGTGATCAAATCTTTTTCATAATTGTCTCTTAGGAAATGATGTCTTATGTCAATGTGTTTAGTCCTTTTGTGATGCACTGGATTTTTTGTCATATTAATAGCACTAGTGTTATCACAATAGATAGGAACAGTTCCTACATCAACACCAAAATCCTGTAATTGTTGTTTGATCCATAACAACTGTGAACAACATGAAGCAGCTGCCACATATTCAGCCTCAGCAGTGGAAAGTGCCACTGAATTTTGTTTCTTGGTTCCCCAAGAAACCAAACACTCACCAAGAAAATGTGCCATACCTGAGGTGCTTTTTCTATCGACAAGGAAACCTGCATAATCAGCATCAGTATATCCAACAAGATTAAAATTACCACCTTTTGGATACCAAAGTCCCAAGGGACCTGTTCCTTTCAGATACCTCAATATTCTTTTAACAGCTTTCAAATGAGATTCCTTAGGATCTGATTGGAATCTAGCACACAAACCAACACTGAACACTATATCTGGTCTACTAGCAGTTAGATAAAGTAAGGAACCTATCATACCCCTATACAATTTTTGATCAACTGATATTCCATGTTCATCAAGATCCAATTTTGTGGCAGTAGCAATAGGTGTGTCAATTCCCTTAGCATTGTCCATATCAAATCTTTTAAGTAATTCCTTAACATACTTTTGTTGATGGATCATAGTTCCATTTGAGGTTTGCTTAATTTGTAAACCCAAAAAGAAGTTGAGTTCACCCATCATGCTCATCTCAAATTCACTCCCCATCAAGTTTGCAAATTCTTTACTTAAATTTTCACAAGTAGCACCAAAAATTATGTCATCTACATAGATTTGAACAATTAAGAGATCCTTACCTTTTTCTTTTAAGAACAAAGTACTATCAATTTTACCTCTCTTGTATCCATGCTGGAGTAGAAATTTTGATAGCCTTTCATACCATGCTCTTGGTGCCTGCTTGAGCCCATACAAGGCCTTGTCCAACTTGTAAACATGTTCAGGGAACTGTTCACTTTCAAAACCTGGAGGTTGCTTGACATACACTTCTTCTTTCAAGTATCCATTCAGAAATGCACTCTTAACATCCATTTGATGTAGAGTAAAATCCATGTATGTAGCAAAGGCTATAAGAAGTCTTATTGCTTCCAATCTTGCAACTGGAGCAAAAGTCTCATCATAGTCGATGCCTTCCTCTTGACTGTATCCCTGAACAACCAGTCTGGCCTTGTTCCTTGTTACCATGCCATCCTCATCAAGTTTGTTTCTGAAAACCCATTTTGTTCCAATTATGGACCTGTTCCTTGGTTTGGGTTCAAGATGCCAAACTTGACTTCTTTGAAATTGATTCAATTCCTCCTGCATAGCATTTATCCAGTCTGCATCCTTCAGTGCTTCTTTCACATTTTTTGGTTCAACAAGAGATAGGAAAGCACTAAAAGCACACAGATTGTGATTTTCGACTGCTGATCTAGTTTGAATTCCTGCATTCTTGTCTGAGATTATTTGATCCACAGGATGTGACCCTTGATACTTGTAAGGCTTGGGGGTCAATCCATTGTCAGAAGTCCTCTGCGAGGAACAGTTCCTGATCGAGTAGCACTACCAGTTTGTGAGGTGGAACTAGCATTTGTTCCCCCTGTATATGTGCCACTGTTCTCAGTTCTGTTCTGAGGAACAGTTCCTTGCAGTTCAGTTCTCACATCCCGACCTTGCATTTGTGGATCAAGTTCATAAGCTTTCAGCAGTCCAATTTCTTCATCCTCCTGTACCTGTTCTTGAGTGAGACTGTTAGTTTCATCGTATTTTACATGCATGCTTTCTTCAATTTTTAAAGTTTTCTTGTTAAACACCCTATATGCCTTACTGTTCGAAGAATAACCAACAAAGATTCCTTCATCACTTCTAGGTTCAAATTTTCCTAAGGCATCTTTCCCATTGTTGTGTATAAAACACTTGCAACCAAAAGCCCTAAGATGAGAGATGTTTGGTTTTCTTCCTTTAAGCAATTCATATGGGGTCTTTTCTATTAATGGCCTAGTCATACATCTATTTATTATATAGCATGCAGTATTAATAGCCTCAGCCCAAAAGTTTTGTGGAAGATTTCCAGATATTAACATAGTTCTTGCCATTTCTTCTAGAGTCCTATTTTTCCTTTCCACTACACCATTTTGTTGTGGAGTTCTAGGTGAAGAAAAATTGTGATTAATGCCATTTTCATTGCAAAAATTGAAAAACATATGATTTTCAAATTCAGTTCCATGATCTGACCTAATGGCAACAATAGGACTGTCTAGTGTTCTTTCAGCTTTCTTAGCAAAAATTGAAAATGCATTCAATGCTTCTTCTTTAGATGCAAGAAATATAGTCCATGTAAATCTAGAGTAATCATCCACCAATACCATTACATACTTCTTACCTCCACGACTCATTGTTCTCATTGGTCCACATAAATCCATATGGACCAGTTCCAAAGGCTTAGTGGTACTTACCTGTTTCTTCGATTTGAAGGAGGATTTTACCTGCTTCCCCCTGGCACAAGCTTCACATACCTTTTCATCATTAAACCTGATGTTAGGAAGACCTATCACCAAGTCCTTTGACACAAGTTTGTTCAATTGTGAAAGACTAGCATGTCCTAGTCTTTTGTGCCATAGGAGGGGATCATTTTGCTCCACACTTAAGCAGCTCAAGCTTCCATCAGATAATGTCAGCAAGTCTACTTTGTAGATGTTTCCATGTCTGTTTCCCTGCAAAATAACCTCTCCAGAAGCTTGATTAGTCACAGTGCATCCAGTAGATGAAAAATTAACATTATTACCTTTGTCACACAATTGAGATATACTCAATAAGCAATGCTCCAGTCCATCTACTAGAAATACATTATCTATGCAGTGTGAGTCAGACTTACCTACCTTTCCAATTCCAATAATTTCCCCTTTCTTACCATTACCGAAGGAAACACTTCCTCCTTGGAAGGCTGAGAGTGAAAGGAACAGTTCCTTATGCCCCGTCATATGTCTTGAGCAACCACTGTCCATGTACCATTTGTGGTTTGTCTCCTTCACTCTAGCCTGCAAAAGAAAACTAGGGGTTAATTTTAAGAACCCAAACTAGTTTGGGTTCCTTTTCTTTTGAAAAAGGATGAATCATATCTCTTTTAGCCCAAAATGGTAAAGGTTTCTTTGTGTGAACATCTCTCCTTTTTACAGAATGTTGAACAGGTTTGTAGGACCTATTCTTCTGTTTCACAGGATTTCGAACAGGTTTATAGGACCTGTTCCTCTGGGCAGCCATTTTTAAAGATTGACAATTTTCTTTCCGGTGACCAGTGTTCCCACAGTGAGTACATAGCCAGTTTTCAGGAAATGATAAGTACTTACTCTTTGGATCCTATTTGGATGAACTTTGTGCCTTCATGAATCCAATACCTTTCCTGTTACTGCTATGATTTTCTTGCAACCATTCTAGTGCTTCAGAAGACTTGTTCCATTCTACAGTTTTTCTTAATTCCATTTTTGTTTTAACCAGGTCTTCTTCTAAAGATCTTATCTTTTCATCTTTTTTACACAATTCATCAACTGTGTTTTTCAGTTTCTCTTCAGCAATGATCTGATGAGAATTAGCAATACCTTTACCTTTTACAACTGTTTTAACATTTTCTAATTCCTGAGCAGTTGTTTCAAGTGTGAGGACCTGTTCCTCAAGCATGCTAATCTTCCTTTCCAGAAAATCATTTTTAATTATTTCCTCTTTGCATTCTATTTCTAAACAGTCAACCTTATCATGCAGTTGGTGATTATCATCCCTCAGAGTTTTAAATTCATTTAGCACAATATGGAATACTTTAACCAACTTTTCTCTAGACATGTTTTTTACATCTTCTTTAAGTTTAGAAACAAATACCTCAGGATCCTCTTCATTTTCTGAATCTCCAAGTGCCATTAGAGCAAGATCCTCATCCAGATCATCATCAGTTATTTCATCTTCACTGTCTTGCCATCCTGCAACCAGCGCTTTGGGATTTCCACTTTTTCTATGGACCTGTTCCCTAGCCTTCTTCCTTTCATCAATGAATTTCTTCCTCCATTCTCCTTCCATGATTGGACATTTGCTGATGTAGTGCTCCGAGCTTCCACATTTGTGGCATTCTCCAGCCTGTTTCATGTTAGTAGACCTACCCTGTCCACTAATTTCCCTTTTCTTATTTAAATATTTCTGAACACTTTTAGCGATAAGGACCAGTTCCTTATCATCAATGATTTTATCACCAGCAGTTAAGGCTAGGTTAGGTTCAGTTTTAACTGGTGCTCCTATGTTTTTAACCTTTTTCCTTAGTTCGTAAGTCTTTAGATTTCCTATGAGCTCATCTAAGGATAATGTGGTTAAATCTTTACTTTCAATGATAGCACATGCTTTGATCTCCCAAGAATCTGGAAGAACCCTAGTTAAAATCTTTTCTACCCTATCTTCCACAGTTAAAACCCTTCCCAAAGAGATAAGTTCAGAGGCAATGGCATTGAATCTAGTATACATTTCAGAGATTGATTCTTCTTCTTTCATTTTAAAGCTTTCATATTCAGCATAAAGAAGTGTACCTCTGGACCTTTTTACCTGACTTGTTCCTTCGTGTGCAACTTGTAGAGCATCCCAAATCTCCTTAGCAGTGGCATACCCTCTGATCCTTGTGCATTCGTCAGGACTAAGTCCACCAACCAGCCACTTCCTTGCCTTAGCATTCTTTTCCCATTGCTTTATGTCTTCGGCATTGCACTCCTTCCTGGTTTTGGGAACATCTTTCCCATCAGCATCCTTCTTCATTGGGATCATGGGACCTTCAGTAACTATGTCCCACAGTTCGTAATCCTCTGCCTGAAGGTGATCACGCATCCTCTCTTTCCACCATGAATAGTATTTCCCATTGAAGTAAGGTGCTCTAACCATTGACTGACCCTCACTGTTCTCACGTGATGTACTCATCTAATCCTAGGTGTTAGCCTTTTCAAGGATAACCTGCTCTGATACCAATTGTTATTTCCCACAAATACACCACTTTACTGTTTTAAGGACCAGTTCCTTAAAATGTGTTCCTTTACTCTACTATGTGCGGAATAAAAACTGTAAGTAATTGAACACCAGATTTTAGCGTGGAAAAACCCCTAGACACGGGATCAAAAAACCACGACCTACTTCACAAGTAGGATTTCAACTTCACTATGTAAAAAGACCCACTTGGTTACAAGACTCACTCTTACTAACCTAGGACTAACTCTAATCCTTTAGTGATCTTTCTCACGATCAGTGAAGTTGTGTCAAGTCCACGACTTGAACTACACAGTTTACAACTTGATTTCTGCTTACTACAATTGAACTAAGACTGAACTTTTACAAGACTCATTCTAAGGAACAGGTTCTTACTTAGTTCTACTGTAGCTAACTGATTACACAAATAAGCTAATAATTCTTCTCAGCTTTTGCTCGATGCTCTCTCTATTTGTGTACAACTTCTATGGCTGATAGTCTTCTCGTTTTATAGTTTCCAGCAGCCAAGAAGTCCCAATGAATTAGAATTCCAAAGCTCCCTTGACTTTGAATCCTAATTGGATTCTACCTTCTTGAATCCAAATCCTTTATCCTTTAGGATTATGCAATCTTTTCGTATCTGATTAGGCCTGCATAATTATCAAGATACACGTCAATATTAGGATAAATAATAATATCTCAATCAAATGATTTTGCATGAATTATCTATTCTGCTTCAGTAATTCAAAGGAACAGGTCCTTTGAATCCGTTCCTCAGTCATCAGTCAAAACTCCAAGCAGCTTTCCAAGCTAACATATATATATGTGTGTGTGCATGCGTGTGTATTTCATATGTTTTGTTTTTTTATATCTCTCTATTAACAAGAGATCAACGCAAACAAAAATGAAATTATTCAAATCAGGAAAACAAAATATATGAAGCTAACAAAACATATGCTTAAATTTATTGCAAAAGACCATTTTTTATAATAGTTAAATGTGTAAGTAAACAATTTGTACTATAGATTTTATTTCAAGAGAGACAAACTTCCATTAATAATTTGATGCATGGACCAGATTTAAGCATACCATTAAGCAATTAGAGAAGTCCAAATATACTCCAAGATAGCTCACCACTGAGATAATGGCATATTGGGACATTTTTAATTGTTCAACGGTATATATATTCGAGATAAAAAAAATGTTAGGGAATTCTATCAACCGATAGGGTAATAAAGGAATATATAAGACAAATCGAAAAAGCAAGGAATATTTTTTAACATTTTCAGATGATATTTTTTTTTTTGGGAAAACTACATTTCTCATTTTTCACTTAGCTAAAAAATGAAAAATTATTTTGTGTAACTATTCAAAAATTCTTATTTCTTCGGCAGAAATTTGGTCAAACACCTTAAAATTTCAATCTCTATACTAAGCTTTTTCTATAATACGAAAACACAGCATTTTTTACCTTTCAATAGCCTTGTCAAAAAAAGCTTAACTTTGTAATACCATTCATTGCATATCTAGCATAGGTTATTTTTTTAGAATATTTATATATAGGGTTCTTTACAAAATACACAAACAGACACTCCTATATTACCAAAAAAAATAGTAATATTATACAAATTACAACATATAGCAATATTTTTTTAGCACCCCTTTTCCATTTCATTTTTTCTCATTTACACCATTTGAGTCCAAAGAGTAAACCAACCGGAAACCTCCATTGCCGGCGGCGCCACCGACCTCCGATCACCATTTTCGGAAACTAAATACACCGCGTGAAGCGTCTCAAGCCCCTCTATCTCGATTTACCCTAGAATTTCCAAAATTCTCAACCATTTTGTGTAGAACAGAGGTCAAACGTTCGGTTAAAAGCTTTTCCGGCAACCCCTTTGTCTTCTCCGATGAAATTTTACATGTGCGGGTTACTCTCACTCTCCTCTTTCACAACATGGACTTCATTAGGAAAAATCAACTCCCTCCGTTTCAAGCTGACTAACAGTGAGTCGGTTTAAGTTCTTGTGTCGATATTCCGACTCCATATCACCTTCTTTGTCGTCTTCTTACTGAAACGATCCTAGATGCGGTCGTTTTAGTTAGAACAGTGGTAAAGACGGTGGCTTTGGGGTTCGAAAGAGTTGTGATGATGATGATATGGGGGATTGGGCGTCGATTGAGAAGGTGTTATGGTGGCAGCGTTCTGTTACAGCGTGGGTGTTGTGTGTGATGTTAACAGAGTTGTGATGTTTTTGCAGCTATGGGAAGGCAGCCATGGTGGCTTTAAGCTGCGAGGCTATAGGGGACATGGCGTTTGATGGTTGTTTTGGCCGTTGTGATTCTGCGACGATGGTGTTGATTGTTATCTAGCTGAAAGAGTCTGAAACAGTGCCGAAACAGTTTGAAACAGTCTGAAACAATGATGAAATAGTCTAAAACAACATTGATACAGTTAGATACGGAGCAAAAATAATGCAGATACAACACTGAAACATTCTGAAACAGCTAGTGAAAAATTCTAAAATAAATTGTAAAAAATAATATGAAACAACGCAAAAAAAGATGAAATAGTTCAGAAATAGTGAGAAACAACGCACAAACAGGATGAAACAATGATGAAAACAGTCTTGAAACAGCTAGATGCAATCTAGAAATAGTTAGATACGATGCAAAACAGTGCAGATACAGTGAAATACAACAAGATACAACGAGATACGAAGTGGCTGGTAGTTGAGATACAACGAGATACGAGGTGGTTGGTAGTTGAGATACATCGAGATACAGAGAGATACGAAGTGGTTGGAGAGGGTAGGAGGAAAAGTGAAATTAGGGGAAATGAGAGAAAGAATGTAAGGTTTTGCTATGTTATGGGGAAAAAGGAGGGAAAATATAAGGTTTTGCTATGTTATGCTATATATTCTAATTAACTTTTCATTTCCTCTATATTGAATAATTTTGCTAAAATATTGCTATGTTTTGTAAATAATTTTTAAAAATTATAATTTTCAATAAAAATTCATTATATATTAGCTACTATCGGACGTGGATGTACCATAGTCCATATATATCACTAAATCCACTAGTAGCAGAGTCCGTAGAAATATTACATAACATAGACTGAATTTCTATATTTTTTATAGAGATTTTGACACGATCCGGAATCCGGCTAGACCATGCGGACACCCGACATCCTCCCCTAGACCCGTCGGACGAACCCTTGCCAATTAAATTAGAAAAATAAATATAATTCAATTCATAAATAAGAACAAAACTTTAAAAAAATACTGACGTACTGATACCTCTAAGCTGTACAAAAGAAATTACAGCCGACTACCCAACATGCTAGGTTTAGGGCTATCCAGGCTAGACATCTAAGAGTACAGAAGAAGACGGATACCTCCTGAAGGGAGCAAAAAACAATTGAAATAATAGCCAATAAACTGGTGGCCATTCCGAATAAAAGCTGGCTCACCCTGACAGCTGAAGTCGTCTTCGCTCCTTCACAACGTGGCGAACTCATTCCTGGAGGGAACCTGCCGAAACCAAATAGATAGACAAAAACAAACAACAAACAAGGGTGAGTCAAGAGGACTCAATAAGTGGGGCAGACTAGCCACCTCAAAGAATAGAATAGCTAGCCGGTGAGAAGAGAACAGGTAAACCAAATCCATCTTATTTGAACTATAAACAGGCAGAGCCAGATAATAACTGTAAACACGTATGGAATCATAAACAACCAGCGACATAAAGTAGACAGAACATATAGATATCACGAACATGTCGACAATCAGAAATACATCCTGTTGCGGCGTGCAACCCGATCCATATATTCATACTGTCGCGACGTGCAATCCGATCCATATATTTATACTGTTGCGGCGTGCAACCCGATACGTAGATTTATACTGTTGTGGCGTGCAACCCGATCCGATCCATGTATTTATACTGCCGCGACGTGCATCCCGATCCCCGCAACCCAGAATACGAGCCAGAAATATATAGGAAAACTGAGATATGTCTACGACATAGTATACATACCGCATACATAAAACACAACACAATACACATAATAGTCAGTATGCGGTGCAATGAGATGGGATGAATGCAGTACGATGCAATGCAATTACATATGAATGAGATGGGATGAATGCGATACGATGCAATGCAGTCACATATGCCTGATACCTATCTCCGGCGTGGGACACTCATCGTCTACCAGGAGATATATGCAATAATAATCCTTCACCAGCTCGGGACTCTCATCGATTACCGGGAACTATATGCAATAATTATCCTTCACCGGCTCGGAACTCTCATCGATTAGCGCGAAGTATAAGCAATGATGATCTTTTACCGGTGCGGGACTCTCATCGCCAACCGGAAAGTATATGCAATAATAACCCTTCACCGGCTCGGGACTCTCATCGATTACAGGGAAGTATATGCAATAATGACCCTTCACCGGCTCGGGACTCTCATTGATTACCGGGAGGTATATGTAATAATGACCCTTCACCGATGCGGGACTCTCATCGCCAACCGGGAAGTATATGAAATAATGACCCTTCACCGATGCGGGACTCTCATCGCCAACCGAGAAGTATATGCAATGCTCATATGCTCAATGCAATACCAACAACAGGGCATAACATATAATGTACAATGTAAATTCAAAGCTAAGGCGTAATGGGTACGCCTATCGGCAGCTACACACGTAAGAAACACGTGGTAGATTATCCACGAGGCCAAGGGCCTCCAAAGAAATGGATACAAACACTTACCTCTCCCAAAAAGTTGGCATTGCTAATCAATAACCGCTTTATCATTTGGTTTCATTGCCAAATGATCCCACTCTGAATGTTTCGAGGTAAAAACTCTACTATTTTTTCGGCTCTTTTCTCATGTTCTGGCATTTTTTTTCCACTGCGTCATTTCGTTTTCTCTGTTTCGATGTTTTCGTTTTGTAAATCATCGCAACTGCTCCTTTCGTCCTTAGAAGCTAAGGACCCCCACCGAAGTCCATTTAATTTATTTTGTCTTTTCTCCTTTTTTTTTCTTTTTTTTTTAAAAAAATTCGCTGCTACGGTAAAAATTAAAACTGTACTCTACGATATTCAAAATAATTCCAAATTTTGTATACAAGTTATACAAAATATATGTATCATACTCACTAAAGCGGATCTCAAATCGGACTCCCAGAACTCAAGATGCGAATTTAAATGGAAAAGGTCAAATTATTTAACTTTCGACATTTTATCGGAAAAGTAGCCGAACAACTTCGAAATTCACTTTCGAAAGTTTACAAAAGTCATAAATAATCATACGAACCTAAGGCGCTTTCGGATTTCAAATCAAAGCTCATTCGCCAAAACCGAGCTCGAAAATCTCTTTTTAATATTTATCGACAATAAAAACTGAAACCTTCTTCCGATGCCCACCAAACGAGGTCTGATTTAGCTCAAATTTTACAGACAGGTCCTAATGGATATTACAAATATTTTTAAATTATCGGCACGCCAATCGGATTCCTAACTTCCGAAACGACTGACCGAGGTCGTTTCATTCTCCTCCACTTATACTCTCGTTCGTCCTCGAACGAGTCTAAGTCTAAAGCAAGATTCACGCAGATAACAAGAGAACTTGCACGACCTTCATGAGCTACTCCACAGGCATTATTTCCTTATTATAGGATCATAATTAGAACACGCATATCGAACTCTTGGATAAAAACATAGCTGGATAATATCATAACGCCGTTGCCCAGCTTATTTTGACTAAACTGACCCTTCCTCGATCACGAGAGGAGAGTTTTACTTTTTCAAAGCAAAGATACACAGAACTTTGAATGGGTTAACATGATTTAGCCGATAATCACCTCTTCGATATACCTTTTGATATAGAACAGGTCGATGGAACTAAGAATTAGCTCACGCTTGATGCAATAAGGGAAGCTTTTGAAGTACCTTGTCACTAAACACTATAAAAGATTTGATGCAAGCTATATTGTTTTTACGAACGCACTATGCAACACCTCAGTTGATGTTAGGATTGTTCCGCAAGCTCCTTGTGGGAATGTAGTTACTCACATCCTAATGTATGTCAAAGGTTCATCTGAACAGGGTCTATCATATAAGGATAAGGATCATACAAATACTACTGGATAGTATGATGCAGACCAGGAATGATATTCAGACTGAACATCTACTTCAGGGTATTGTCTTTGAATTGGAAATATATTGATTTGAAAAAGTAAAAATAAAAGAGACGTAGTTGGACCATAAGCTGAGGCTGAATACCAGCAACAAAGTTGATTACATGTGCACTTATAACGGTAGAGTAACTTCTCAAAGAGTTGAGGTATGAAGGAGATATGCCAATGATGGATGGACGATAAGTTGCACTAGACCTTTAACTCTACATTTTCATGAAGTAAACCAGCGTCAGTATGAGAATCCAGTTCTTGTTGAATACAGACAGATAGATATATATATATATGATCAGGTTGCCAGCTTATCTCTATCATTAATAGATTATTAGTGGGTTTAGCAATGATCGACACTCATTGTAAGTTTCTGTCGTGGCCCTAGATTGGGTCGTGGAAAAAGTGGTATCAACGCCTTAGAGATTTAGTATTACCATTCAGTATTTGGAGGAAGACTCCTCCACTTAAAGCACAAACTTATGCAGCTATTTGAATAGGAATAACCATCCTCGCACAGTCTGCTGGACTAAAGAAGATTTAACTAAAAGCTGAATGCAGGCAGACCTTAGCTACCAACTATCCTTTCGAGTTGCTAAACAGCTGCAACTCTTGAGTTCACAACTCCATACCTTTGCCGTAAACACCACCGCCTGATGGATGGTACTTCTATTACCCTTAGAAGCCTTGAAAAAACAATAATATGCTTACCCGACTACAATAATACGTACTCTGGCTCAACACAGAGAACATCACAAGCGGCTACCAACCGCCTAAGCTCACCAGTGCCGGAAAAAGAATAGATGGAAATGAACTGAGGATAGGAATATTTAAAGCTTTAGGAATCTCATCTTCTTGTTTGCTTGGCTACCGGAGCTAGACTACTTACAAGTCAGGCTAACCAAAGAATCACAATTGAAGAAATAGACATTAAATGAGTTTTATGGAACAACATCCATGCCAATTTAACCGCCCAATAAGAAGGAAACTCCGACAATTTACAAGAAATCCTTTTATAACAGAGACAAGCTCATATAATAACATGACTCTACTAGCGTCTCGAACCAAGAGGAGACACATAGATCAAGTATTACTTACTAATCACTTTAGACCGGAAGAAATAATAACACTTTCTGAAGGTGACGAATAAGAATCCCATCATCCTACCGACACTGAGTTCCAAAGAGAGGTAGACTGACTTGACATTATAATAGAAGGCGGCACAAAAAGATGCCAAGCAGACCATACCGACACTCTCCCAAATTTCTCACATTTAAACCAGATCAACTAGTAGGGTCTCACAAATGCCAGGAATAAATCATACCAGAAGCTCGCACCTCTACTGCAACCGATTCTTAATAGAAATAATAAGTAAACCATAGAAACATGATATGACAAACCATTTCCAAATCGATCGGAAGAATCAAATCTTACTCACATATAAGGAAGAAGAAATACATATGTCTACTACATCGAATGCCTCAGCATCCTGCCAGACTAGCAGTTCATAGAACTGCCTCTGCAGCTGAGCTAAGCAACTACTCTGATAATCACCTTCTGAAGAACCACTGCCACCACACTCTCAACCTCTACCGGATGGTGGCATTTCTTTTGCTGATTGAGATCTAAATGAAATCCCCTGCGACTGCGTAGATGCCTGATGACGAGAGAAAAGACGACTGCTAACTTGTCAGAGTAAGGGAAAACTTCTCAAAGGATAGCCAGACTCACAACAATGATAATAGGAAAACTCCTCAAAGGATAATCAGACTCACGACAATGATAACACCTTTTCGCTGAATATGGGAACTGGACAGATTGTTGATAGCTCTGTAAAGAAAAGACTGAATCTGATCTTGACGAGCTACTGTCGCACTCTAAGAATCACATGACACAAGTTGAGATAACCTAGAAGGTGACCTCCCAAAATAATCAGAACTCTTACCTCCAAATGAGGTATCATGGTTACCCACTAGGGCCACGGGATATTTTGCTCCCCCGCTCCAACTCTCCCCGCTCTAACTTATGGCATGCCTAATACCTTTGAGCAATATCAACAACAACATCAAATAAAGTCCCAACCTCAATCTCTTGAGCTATCTGGGATCTCAAGGAAAAAGAAAGGTCATCAATAAATCTTTGAATCTCTCGAAAGGCTCATAGACTAGTTCTAATACATATCCCGCCATTCTATAGAACTCAATCTCATACTCTGAAACCAGCAGGCTAACCGACAGGCTACCCTATCTAATCCACTCAAACTGGCGACACTCTTCATCTCGCTTACTACTCGAAAGGAACTTTTCCACGAATCTAGAAGAAAAATCGAGCCAAGTCAGCTAATGAGAGAGCGGTCCACCAATCCATGGCTGGACCTTGAAACTGGAAAGCAGAATAATCAACACCATACCGCTCGATATAATCAAGAGCCTAAAGGATACGCTGACATCATTTTATTTTTAAAAAACTTACATTGGGATTATCTAATGCATTGTCTGAAAATACTGGAAGGTTCAACCGGGTAAAATAATGCAGCCATTTCAGATACTCGGACTGAGCCATTACTCGGGCTAGCTAACCAGCCAGAATAACAAGAGGCACAACACAAGCTGCATCCGGAACATACTTTACTGCGGCAATATTAAGAACCGGAAAAGGAGCTCCCTGAAATCGAACTTCTGCACATGCGGCAACCTGATAGGCTGTCCAGCGAATAATAGGTTTTTGCGGTATCTGCATCACCAAGATTCTCGTGAAAGAATCGTAGAGAGCTAAGGGAACCACAAGGCCCTGCTCTCTTGCCCATCGCGAGCTCGTACATCCGTAACTAGATCGTCAGCACGATCAAAAGCTCTCGAGGCTTCGTCGGTACTAGCCCCAGGCTAGACTGCTTCGTCTTGAACTCAAACCGTTTGCTGATTCGTCGCACGAAGGTTCACAATTACCATGAAGGAATTAACGAATTAATGAAAATACTTTCGAATCCTGGACCGACGCACGATCAGAAATGAAGGAAGTGAAACTTCCTAAATGCCATCATAGCCCCTCGTAGATAGGTACGGACGTCTACGTACCCATCAGCGAGACTCTACTAGACACTGTCTTAGTCTGGATAGACTCTAACTCGGGCTCTGGTACCAACCGGCACGACCCGAAATCCGGCTAGGCCGTGCGGGCATTTTCCACCACAAATAGAGCCATAAATAAAGAAAAGTCCTTGACTTCATTCTAGATTTCCCATCTATATCCAATCCCAACGAGAATAGCGGGGGACGAACTCCTCTATTTACCCTAGAAATGGATCAAAAGAATTTGGGCTTGCTTTTTCAATTCACATCAGTTCAAGGTGCCGATAATTCATCGGAAAAAATCATTCATCATTTTATTGTGTTGTTCTGTTCATAGGTCCCAAGCTGTGCCACTGGTGACTAACCATACAAAAAAATTAGAACAAGGGTTAGCTCCGCAGCAGGTCTACAAGCAAGGCCCAAAACCTATTCTGGATCTGATTTTTTCTTTCCTGAAAGCAAGACAGAATAGGCTCTTACTACTGAGACGGGACTTCGACCGCTCTTAGTTCTTGGATGAATTCCATTTAGGCGGGTCAGGGCTTGGCTTGACCCTGTGTTCTCCCAGGTCGGAGGCCGACATCCTCCCCTAGACCCGTCGGGCTAACCCTTACCAATTAAATTAGGAAAATAAATATAATCCAATTCATAAATAAAAACAAGACTTTAAAAAAATACTGACATACTGATACCTCGAAGCTGTACAAAAGAAATTACATCCGACTACCCAACATGCTAGATTTAGGGCTATCCAGACTAGACATCTAAGAGTACAAAAGAAGACAGATACCTCCTGAAGGGAGCAAAATGCAATTGAAATAATAGCCAATAAACTGGTGGCCATCCAGAATAAAAGATGGCTCACCCTGACAGCTGAAGTCGTCTTCGCTCATTCACAACGTGGCAAACTCAATCCTGGAGCGAACCTGTCGAAACCAAATAGATAGACAAAAACAAACAACAAACAAGGGTGAGTCAAGAGGACTCAATAAGTGGGGCAGACTAGCCACCTTAAAGAATAGGATAGCTAGCCAGGGAGAAGAGAACAGGTAAACAAAATCCATCTTATTTGAACTATAAACAGGCAGAGCCAGATAATAACTGTAAACATGTATGGAATCATACACAACCAGCGACATAAAGTAGACAGAACATATAGATATCCCGAACATGTCGACAATCAGAAATACATCCTATTGCTGCGTGCAACCCGATCCATATATTCATACTGTCGCCACGTACAACCCGATCTGTATATTTATACTGTTGCAGCGTGCAACCCGATCCGATCCATGTATTTATATTGCCGCGACGTGCAACTCGATCCCCGCAACCCAGAATACGAGCCAGAAATATATAGGCAAACTGAGATATGTCTACGACATAGTATACATACCGCATACATAAAACACAACACAATACACACAAATAGTCAGTATACGGTGCAATGAGATGGGACGAATGCGATACGATGTAATGCAACCACATATGCCTGATACCTATCTCCGGCGCGGGAATCTCATCGTCTACCAGGAGATATATGCAATAATGATCCTTCACCAGCTCAGGACTCTCATCGATTATCGGGAACTATATGCAATAATGATCCTTCCCCGGTGCAGGACTCTCATCGCCAACCGGAAAGTATATGCAATAATAACCCTTCACCGGCTCGGGACTCTCATCGATTACCGGGAAGTATATGCAATAATGACCCTTCACCGGCTCGGGACTCTCATCGATTACCGGGAAGTATATGTAATAATGACCCTTCACCGATGCGGGACTCTCATCGCCAATCGGGAAGTATATGAAATAATGACCCTTCACCGGTGCGGGACTCTCATCGCCAACCGGGAAGTATATGCAATGCTCATATGCTCAATGCAATACCAATAACAGGGCATAACATATAATGTACAATGTAAATTCAAAGCTGAGGCATAATGGGTACGTCTATCGGCAGCTACACACGTAAGAAACACGTGGTAGATTATCCACGAGGCCAAGGGCCTCCAAAGAAATGGATACAAACACTTACCTCTCCCAAAAATTTGGCATTGCTAATCAACAACCGCTTTATCCTTTGGTTTCATTGCCAAACGATCCCACTCTGAATGTTTCGGGGTAAAAATTCTACTATTTTTCCGGCTCTTTTCTCATTTTCGGGCATTTTTTTTCCACTGCGTCATTTCATTTTCTCTGTTTCGATGTTTCTTTTTTGTAAATCATCGCATCTGCTCCTTTCGTCCTTAGAAGCTAAGGATCCCCACCGAAGTCCAATTAATCTATTTTGTCTTTTCTCCTCTTTTTTTTTTTTCTTTTAAAATTTGCTGCTACGGTAAAAATTAAAACTGTACTCTACGATATTCAAAATAATTCCAACTTTTGCATACAAGTTATACAAAATATATGTAACGTACTCACTATAGCGGATCTCAAATCGGACTCCCGGAACTCAAGATGCGAATTTAAATAAAAAAAGTCAAATTATTTAACTTTCGACATTTTAGCGGAAACTAGCCGAACAACATCATAATTCACTTTCGAAAGTTTATAAAAGTCACGAATAATCATACAAACCTAGGTGCTTTCGGATTTCGAATCGTAGCTCATTCGCCAAAACCGAGCTCGAAAATCTCTTTTTAATATTTATCGACAATAAAAACTGAAACCTTCTTCTGATGCCTACCAAACGAGGTCTAATTTAGCTCAAATTTTACAGACGGATCCTAATGGATATTACGAATATTTTAAAATTATCGGCACGCCAATTAGTGTCCTAACTTCCGAAACGACTGATCGAGGTCGTTTCAGATTTTCAAAGCTACCTAAATTATTACATATACAAAAGTTCTCTCGCCATTATCCATGCAGAGAACATTATACAAAGATTTGTAACTTCGGTTCCTTAATTAAAGATTTGTGGAATGATAGAAGTAATTAAATCTATAAAGAAATATTAGACAAGAAGTCAATTAATTATTTTTGGCAACCGAAATATCAAAATGAAATGGGAACGACATTTTGATTGACATAATTTTAAAAGTAATTCATGAAGATAATGAAAAGAATTAATAAACTAACATACTACATTTTTGGGGGAGGAGGGGAAGGAGTGTCACAAAAAAATACACAGACACAACTAAGTGGTTCGAGACCAGCACAAACTGCAGTAGAAATACGTTGGCCATATTTCTTATTGCAGTCTTGCACACAACTCTCAAGGACACATTGGTTTCTATGTAATACATCGGCGCATCTCTTTCTTTTCTTAGCTTGAGCATCAACTAGTACACCTGCCGAAATTTCAAAAAATATTTCAGAAATTAAAACTCTTTTCAAAGGTCAAAAGAATGATTAAACAGACATATAATTAAAAAGGTATTACTTTTGGTATCCACTCAAAGATGTGGTTTTACAATGTCTCGTTAGAGACAAATAAGTTATGTAATTTCTTCTCATTTGTTTGAATTTAAGCATGCAATGATACAGGCAGGGCCGTAGGTAGCGAATTTGGTACATTTTAACCTAGTAAATTTACCTATACGTACCTTGTATTTATATTGGAAATTTATTAAATATGTAAAATATTAATTGCGAACTCAAAAACTTAAGACGGGTTATGGGTTTCAAATCCTAATTCACCATTGGATACACGAGCTCGGCATAATAGTTCTGACTTCGCAGATGTATATACATGTATACTATATGTACGTACATATGATGCTATTGAAAGTTAGATTTCCTTTATGCTTTGACATGTTACACAAACATTTTGATCATCAGATACATAGGGGGAAAAAAAGGAGCAAAGGATCTGCAAAGATAGAAGAAATATAGAACGAAAATTGATAAAAGTACAAATGAGTCATATATATCTATTCTTACTGACCTGACAGCAGAAAAGCAAGCAAACAAAGGTGGAGGGGAGAAAATTTAGCCATGGTTGAATAACCAAATAATGTTATTTATAACTATCAGCCTTCAAATTCACAAGTTTTCAAGTCAAGTTATGTGGTTATATATAAAGAGATGGCAGAGTTTAGTTGTATGAATATTTTTCCAGAAAAGTATCCATTTATATTAACATACTAATAATAATTATATGAATTTTTTCTATAAAAGTACTTCAAAATTTAACTGATAAATTAAACTGTATGAATCTTTTTCCACAAAAGTTCTTCCATGTATTAACATAGTTAATTTTGTGAACATTTTTCTATAATTGTATCTCCTTAATTATATAACATAATAATGAGTAAATGACTCTTTTTCCATATAAGTATTTCATTTTTTTCAGCTAATACACTGCTTGAATTTTTTTCCACAGAGGCTCTTCCTTGTGTTAACATATATAGCTAATTTTATGAATATGTTTCCATAAAAGTATCTCCTTATTAACATAATCTATATAATTTTTTTACAAATCAACTGGTAAAGACGAGAGAGTACGTAGCTTAAGTGGAAAATCACTACCACATCCAACCTAAAAATAAAAAAAACATAGTCAACTAGTAAATATAGATTTTAAGTGATCTCTATAAAGAATAGCAGCAGAATATGTCTTATGCTTATTAATTTTCCTTGTTAACCCATTTTGCTTTTCATTTATTAACATTTCAGACTCTATAATTTTTTATCTTTTTTTTTGTAAACACAAGACTTTTATTGATATTTAAACACTACGGGGTCATTTATTTTTATTAAGATTAAGATGTATGAACCTGAATATTAAGATGTTGTTTCATATGAATACTGCATGATTAAGACTGTTTGATTTTTCAACATATGAATCTGAATAATTTATTCATATTTTAAAATAACAGATATACAATTAAACTTAAATAGTAGTTAAACATTATATTATCAAATTAGTACGGGACAAAGATTTACAAAGATCTTATTAAAGAAAAGAAAATTATTATTTGCTAAAAAGTTGATATATTCAAAGATATGTTAATAAATATTGTATCTTTGATAGTAAAAATTATGAACTCCCTGGATTCCAATAAAAATCACACATGAAATAAAAAAATTCTGAAATATTGTCATTATCTCTTGTAGAAAAATTACACAAAATGATTGAACCTTTTTATTTCTTCTCCTTCAATGGATCCTTTCCACACCCTTTCCCCTTGGTTGTCTTCACTGTCGTTTAGGCAATGAAGATTTCGACGTACCATTGATTAAATTTGAGATTTCCAATATTAAAATTTTGGGCTCTCTCTTTAAAACTCTGTATCTTTTCCTTCCATATAAATGGTACTTTCCAATGTAAAAGACCACTGATGGACTTGAGAAGAAACCAGTAATTTTGCTTTAAATAAATTGTGATATCCTTATCTTTTTCTTCAGAGCTTATCAATGCATTAGAAAAAATGGATTGTTGTTTAAGAGAAAATTGAGTTGGCGAGAGAGAGGAGGTGCAACAAGAAAAAAGGGAGCACGATTACAACATGGTAAAAGAAAAAGAAAGTGTATTTGAATATCTGAATGATATAAGATATGGCCACAGATCTGATTTGCACAGATACATTAGGTATTAAGTCCTTGGATAATTAAAAAAACAAATGCAGTTAATGGACTGAAATCTGAATCATCCAAATTCAGAACTCCATTAAGTCCAAACAAATGAGGCCTACATAAACTAGTATTGGTCTGATGAGTAGATAGTACTATTAGAAGGAGCATACAACACAGTCATATTCCCAACCCCACAAAAGTAAGAGGTGGATCCAGGTTTTGAACCTTATAAATTTTAGAGTAATGATTTCAAGAGTTAGTAATTGAGTTCTTGACTTGATTTTTGTACATTTTTAGTGATTTTTTTAAATTCAAATATAATATCCGTACTAAACCTATTGGGTTCTGCCGAACCCACATACAATACTTTAAATCCGCCACTGCACAAAAGAATTACATATAGAAGAATTAATAGTCCTACAACTTATTTTTCCTACTTTGACAGACTTGACCATCTCTGTAGCGGAAGAAGGTGGAACAACATGGATAACTGGGTCGGCAACAAAAGCTCATGTCCTAGCCAAAACATGAGCAACCTTGTTTCCTTGTCAGAAACTATGTCAAACGATTGGATTCCCAAGTTTCTTCAACAACTTCCTGCAATCATAAAGAACAACATTAGAGGATATGTAATCTTTGTCCAGAAGCAACAGTAATTCAGTGGAATCAGTTTCTACTTCTAAAGGGAGTAGTTGTCTTTCATATGCTAATTGCAAACCTTCCCTTAGAGCCAAGAGTTTCATATGAGCAGGATTCAGATCATGGCTACTCTTGTAAAGGCCAATGACCCTATCCCCATTTGAGTTCCTAATGACTGCCACTATACCTCCATTTTGTTGTTGACAAGAAAATGCTCCATCAGTATTGAGTTTATAGCCTAATGGGGAAGGATACCATTTAATGCAAACAGTGAGTTTTGGAGGGGAAATGACATGATAGTGTGTAACACAACAATTCACAACAAGTCCAATAAAGAGATGTTTTTTAAGTTTATGAAAAGTGTGTTGTTGTTTCTATTAAGCCACAAATGCCACAAGGCAAAAGAGAAGAAGACATCTCCTGGAACATTAGGTATAGAAGCATTGCAACATAGTTTATGTTGAACCCCAAAAATTACCCCGAAAAAGATAAATTTTGGAATATCGACAGGATGGGCTAACTCTTTTGGAGTTTTTGGAGTCGCCACCCAATTTAAGGAAAACAGGGAACCAAATTAACAAATGCGTGCAAAAAACTCTGTTTTTATAAAAGACGGTCTTTTCAGAGATTCTAAGTAAGAGGTTTTACTAACTTCGGAAGAAGGTTTTTAAGGCACTTCCAAAATTCCGTAAAATACAGTTAATCCGACAGGTTTCCAAATATTTACAAGTGCGCTTTTCTTTCGGAAAGAATTATTTGAATAATAATAATAATAATAATAATAATAATAATAATAATAATAATAATAATAATAATCAATTGAATAAAAAGCTTATTTGCAAAATATATATTTTTACTTGCACGCATTTACTAAGATGGCCCCAATTTGCAATAAATTAAATAACGGCTTCACAATAAAGGGTAATGCACATAAAGTAAAGCAATATACCAAGCAATCAAATATTATTGATGAAAAAAATATTTTACATATTTATTTGCATAAATATCCAAGGAAAGTAATGCAAAGTTAAAGATAGAACCGGGAAATTGATCAACTCGCGGGAGCCTTGAATTTTCTAAAATTCCTAAGTCTTATTTCTTGAACGCTCGAGCCCGAGCTCGATCTCAAATGACTCCACATCAATGCATATTCCCATTTGTAAATTAGCCCACGAATTATTCGTTAGTAGCAGCAGCAGCAGCAGCAGCAGCAGCAGTAGTAGTAGCAGTAGTAGTAGCAGTAGTAGCAGTAGCAGCAGTAGCAGCAGCAGCAGCAGGTAGTAGTAGTAGCAGCAGCGGCGGCAGCAGCAGCAGCAGCAGCAGCAGCAGGAGCAGCAGCAGGAGCAGGAGCAGGAGCAGCAGCAGCAGCAGCAGCAGCAGCAGGAGCAGGAGCAGCAGCAGGAGGAGCAGGAGCAGCAGTAGGAGCAGCAGCAGCAGTAGTAGGAGGAGCAGCAGCAGCAGCAGCATCCAATAGAGACTCGGGATTTGGTACGGTTGCAAATACGGAGCTCGGGCCGGTTGCCATGCCAAGTACCAAACCCACCACTCTATTCGACTTGTTTTGCATTAATTTCATACATTCATCATCGCCTTTTGCTTTAGGGACACGGGAACGGGACGGTTCAAGTGTAGTATCATGTTCAAATCGATCCCGATGCCTCAATACGTGTATATATATTTTTTCATTGGCCATGTAGTATCATGTTCAAATCAGTGTATAGTATCAACGTGTAGCATCCGTCAAATTATTGTATAAGCCTAAAAATGCACATTTTCATAGGCTTAGCATTTCCAATCATGGTATACCCATTCCAAAACCAAAGCCCATCAGTTATCCAGCATAGGTAAACGGGTCAAAGAAATAATTCCACAAACTGAATGGGTCAAAGAAATAATCCCACAAACTGAACAGGTCAAAGAAATAATCCCACAAACTGAATGGGTCGACCGGTCAAACATAACAACAATCCGATCAGATCCCCAAGCAGATCAAGCTTGAGAAACCAAATAATTCAAGAAACGGCGAACAGGCAGAACCAGAGGAACCAGCGAACTATGCTAAATAATGATAATAAATAAACCAACGGCGAGCAAAATCAGAACAACGGGTCAAATAAATTTGAAACAATAGTGAGAGAAACCCTTAAAATGACAGTGCAATGAACGGAATACGACAACGAAATTGAGAGAAGGAGGAGCGACACCAGTTTGCCTTGCGGCATCGCTTCTACTCTGACTCCTTTTTTCCGTTCCAGTTTCAACAATAGTCCATGGGGTTTTCCGATGGGACAACAATAACGGTGAAACAGAGCAATAACCAGACAAGCGGCGGAGGAGCGACCACCAATCAACGGCGTCACTACTACCCCGCTACGCTTTTCTTTCATCTAGTTTCCAACAGCACACGGAACGGAACAAAATAAAGGAATAGAACCAAATCGCCATGGCCGGCGTTCGAATTTCCGGCCAAGTTTCGGCCACTACTGGTGGTGCTGCTTTTCACCTCTCCTCACCCTTATTTCCCGGATCTCCCTTTTTCTTTTACTTCAAATAACCAATGGACAAAATGAAATAATCAGGAACACGTGACCATCAGTGGTGGTGGTATTGATTCTGATGCGTGTGTGTATTGTTGGGATCTTATACGAATGGTCAAGAAGGAGAGGGTGGGGGTGTCGTGTGTGGGGTTTTTGTGAGTGGTGAGGGGAATAAAATGAGAGTGGTGTATGTATGATTTTTGTGTAATAGAAGATTATTTTTTGTGTAGTAGATCTGAAAAAATTTGTGTTAAGGAAGAGTGAAGATGAATAATGTGAGTAATGTGTGGGTGGGGGTAAAATATGAGTGGGGTGTAAGGAAGATGAATGAACAAAAATGGGTGTTGTGTGGAAAATAGTGAGTAAAATGGGATCTGATTTTTTGATGAAAAATGTGTAAAATGGTGCAAGGATGATGATAAAAAAATGATTATGAGGCTAGTGTTTTGGGATAAGGGTATATATATATATATATAGGTAGGTTATTTGCACAAATAGGCTAGTGTTTAGGGGAAGGAGCAGATTTGGCCTCAATGTACAAAAAAAAAAAGTAAATGGGTTGTACGGGTGGGTTAAAATTGGAGGGATTTTGCAAATTTAGCACATTCTTTGAGATTTTAATTGATCCTCTTTTATTATCATTATTTTATTCAATTTTCAAATTAAACCTCAACTATAAAAATATTACCATAATTTAATGATTTTGAAAAAAATTCGGGACAAAATAGGGTGTCAACAGCTGCCCCTCTTTACCCGAAAAGGATGAAAGAGTTTTCAGGGTAAAGAAAGTTGACGTAAAACCCATTTTGTCACGACAAAACCAAGTACTTTGATTCCAAGGACCAAAGTGCGAGGCTTATAGACATGGCCGAACTCCGGTTTCCAAGTTGCCTACATATCTCCGGCTGAAAGAAAATCAGGCCATATGTAGTTCGACGCGATTTGAAAATCAAAGACGAGATAGTAGCGACTACTCAAGAGCGGGAAAAGAGGCTTGTAATTACCCAAGTTATGAAAATGTGGTCGACGACACACCCATAAAGAGGGGTTTACACGGACATAGCTTCCACTGCACCTCGATAACCGAGCCATCTTGTCTTCAATCTCAAACCTCAGACTCAGGGTTAACAAGAGACTTACCTCCAGGGTGGATGGCTTATCCGGGTGCGATTCTTCAGGTCTTCGTTGACGAGTCTAGCTCATATCAACAATTGCCCCGGTTCATTGCTAAGAAAAGCTCCATGTTATGCTCCAAACGCTGCTGCGGTGCTGCTAAAAATTCTGTAATAATCTCAACAAGCGGTAAGCATGCGACGGCAAATAAACTGTAATAATTGGAATAAGAAATAGATAAAGTGATAAAATTTTAAATGCGGGTTGCGGTATCATCGATAAGTTCTTTCTTCGATCAACTGACAAAGTACTCCGTCCGGAGAACCTCTAAGCTGATCCTTATTCTAAAACAGTAAAGCAAGACAATAAGTAAAGCGAGAACGAATTGTAAAATGCAAGGCTTTCATAAAATAAGTAGACTAACGGGACATAATGTCTCAAGTCGACTTGTCTATCTTTATCATCTACTTCAAATATAATATGCCAATATTGCGAGACAACCGACATCGCGAAACACTCCGAAAGTGGTGCTTCAGCCGACTTGTCTTAGACTATCAATCTACTTTAAATATAAAATGCCAATATTGCAAGACAACCGACATTGCGAAAACACTCCGAAAGTGGTGTTTCAGCCGACTTGTCTTAGACTATCGATCTACTTTAAATATAAAATGCTAATATTGCAAGACAACCGACATCGCGAAAACACTCCGAACGTGGTATTTCAGCCGACTTGTCTTAGACTATCAATCTACTTTAAATATAAAATGTCAATATTGCAAGACAACCGACATCGCGAAAACACTCCGAAAGTGGTGTTTCAGCCAACTTGTCTTAGACTATCTATGCAGGCTTCAACATAACGTTTATTTTGAAAGAAGAATCATAAAGATAGAAAATGCCGCATGTTCGGCAACAAACCATGATACGCATAATGCTTTAATTGATGAAGAGGCAGTTTACGACGCAATCTTGTATTGTGTTTCAATCCCTTGACAAAACAAATGAAACGTCTGGTCTTGAAGTATCCAGTGTCTCAATGCAACTTGAAAGAAACATGTATGTCCTATTTGTGGGTGGAGAGACCCGAGATATCCTATTTGTGGGTGGAAGGACCCGAGATATCCTATTTGTGGGTGGAAGAACCCGAGATATCCTATTTGTGGGTGGAAGGACCCGAGATATCCTATTTGTAGGTGGAAGAACCCGAGATGTTCATCTACAAGACGAACTAAACAAATAAAATTAAAGTAAAGCAAAAGGCACAAAGCTCATTAGAGTAGGTACTTCTCCAAATTTAGCGATATCTGCAAATCACAACAATGAAATTTTAATAAGTGCCCTCTTAAAGAGAAATAGAAATGAAACGGATATGTTTAAAATTTACAAGAATTATAAGAGATAGAAATGACGTCTTTCGGCCATAAATCATGATTGAGCCTACAGTGGGCTCCATAACAATAGCGTCCTTTGATTGTCTATGATAGGCTTCATAATAATGCCTCCAATTGCTTATGGTAGGCTTCAAATGATAATGATGTCTTCGCTTGCTCACGATAGACTTGATAATAAGACCCCCGATTTCTTACGGTAGGATCAATAACAAAAGAGCCTTCAATTGCCTATGATAGGCTTTAGAATAATGCCTCCAATTGCTTATGATAGGCTTCAATGCTAATGAAGTCTCTGCTTGCTCACGATTAGACTTGATAATAAAACCCCCGATTGCTTACGGTAGGATCAATAACAAAAGAGCCTTCAATAGCTTATGATAGGCTTCAGAATAAGGCCTCCAATTGCTTATAGTAGGCTTCAATGCTAATGAAATCTTCGCTTGCTCACGATAGACTTGATAATAAAACCCCGATCAATAACAAAAGAGCCTTCAATTGCTTATGATAGGCTTCAGAATAAGGCCTCCAATTGCTCATGGTAGCCTTCAATGCTAATGAAGTCTTCGCTTGCTCACGATAGACTCATAATAAGGCCCCCGATTGCTTACGGTAGGCATGACGTAATTTGTAAGTGCAAGCTGCAATATCTTTGATAAATTGTCTTCCCATCCACTGGCGAAGCAATAAAGCAAATGCGAAGGCATAGTGCAAAGATTGTTCAACAATCTTGACAAATCAACTGGCAAGCCGGTCGGGCATGCAGCAAGGAGGGTCTTGGGGTTGATTGTCGACAAATCAGCTGGCAATCCGGTCCGGCACAAAGCAAGGAGGGTCTCGGGGCTGACCTGTTAACCTGTTAAGCTAAAAGTAAAGCGGTTCATAATATAAAGCAAGTGCAAAGTCATAATTGAAAGCAAGTGCAAAGCAATTTAGCGTGAAATGTAAAGCCACGCAAAAGCAATTTAACAAATCAACAAGCGTGAAAGTCCAACAAGAGAGAAGCCCCGCCTGGTGGTCAACCTGAAAAACGTAAAACAAGGCATCAATTTTAAAGCAAGTGTAAAGGCATAATTTAAAGCAAGTACAAAGAAAATCAGTGCGGGAATGTAGAGCAATGCAAGAGCCATTTCGCGAATCAATAGGCGAGATAGTCCAACAAAGGGAATTCTCGTAGCCGATGGTCAACCTGAAAAGGTAAAGCAAGGCGTTAATTTTGAAGCAAGTGCAAAGACATAATTCAAATCAAATGCAAAGTAAAGTAATGTGGAGATGTAGTAAGTGCGATAGCCATTGATAAATCAATTGGCGAGACAATTCGGCAAGGATAGCCTTGTGCGGATTATCACCTGAAACAAAGCGATGTCCTATTTGGCTTAGTTTTGAAAACACAAAACAAGCCTCGGCTTTGTCGCCTATTAGGAATGAAAGTCATAGAGGTAGAAATGCCGCCTCTTCGGCAATAACTCATAACAAAGCATAATGCTTTAAGTCACGAAAAGGGATTGCGACGCAATCTGCAAGGCAACTTTGAATGCAAGTTCAATAAATTGTTCATCCATAATGTGCATGATCCTTTCATTGCAAGCTTTCATGTTCCTGCTCTCAAAGAAAAATTGTTAGCTTTGGGGAGGAAAGGGGAAGCGTTTGATTTGTGTAGACTTCATCCTGATCTTGCTGCTTCTGCTGCTTCCTCGTCTTCATTGGACTTGGATTTGCAAATTGCTTTCAGAAACTTGGCTCATGAACTCAAATAGCATAGATTTTCAAAGAATAGAGGCAAGATAAAATATTTTAATACGCATGCAAATGAAGTCAAAGATGCATTTTGAAATTTTTGCCTTGACTTAAACTTGTAATATATTTTAAAACAAACTGAACGTCCTTTGGCTTAGACTTTGCACTGCTTGCTCAACCAATTACAGAGCTCTTGCCAACTCATCTTTAATAACCAACGCCGCTTCTTGCAAAATTCTGCCCCAGTTATTATCTTTCGCATCTCCAACTCGTTTTGCAAAAATTGCCCCAGTTGTCCTTCTTGGGGAAAACAAAAATTTAAATGCTAAAGGGTCAAGCCCGATGGGGGAGCCTACGTATACCTCCTTGGGAATCAGACCGTGCGTAGTTCTGCATCACTGCTTCAACGCCATATACCAACAAATAAAAGCTGCCCCAGTTGAAGTTCTAACAGATAGTGCGATATCCAAAGAGCGCAGACAATAACTTTCCGTGCATCGTTTTCAAATTGTTCAGTTGTTTTGCCATACGTCACAAGCAAAGCTTTGGCAGGTTTATCAATTTTAATTTTGAAACAGAAACAAATGCAAGCGTAAATAATATAATAAGAATGAGATGCCAATTATTTCAACTTTCATAAATTCAAAATGAGTTGATTCAGATTAACATAAGCTTTAAAGTACAATGCAATTAAGGGCCTCAATCTGAATTAAAATAGAAAATAATGCTACTAAATTCAATCGCCAAGTTCTTTCAAACAATGCCATTAGCTTCTGGTACTGCATCGTTCACGAGCTAGAGCGTCTACCATCAATCAAATCTTGAATCCCTTGCGTGGTGAATGGTCAGCCACTTCACAAATCCAACATTTGCTAGAGAAATAAACAAAATAAAAGAAACCTCACAAAGGGTAACTAAGATAGTTTGCATGTCATTCATAGGATTACATACAAGCAAGCAACACCAATTATTTAACGCATTTTAAGCAAACAAAGCAAGGCGAGCAATTAACATGTGACAATCACAAGTAGTTGAGTATAAATAAATATGCAAACGCGTCCTACCCTGTAAGGTGCCTCTTTGCTAGAGGTAAGCCTAATCGTCAAGTTGCACGCACATGCGGTTATTATAACGGCACAAGCCATTTGTCAATACAGCATCTGAGATAATTAAACCGACATAATTGTCAACCTCTCAAATTTGACATGGCAAATGGTTTGGGATTCGTTATAATATCCACACGATCACATAATATGCAGTGTCATTGGGACTCAATAACCCGTCAACAAAAGGGCGGTTTCTTAATTCCTGGAAACGGTACCAAGGAGCGGGTCCAAACTAAGGTGTATATGCATGCATGACCTAATCTCCTTCTAAGAGTGGGCTAACGGTTGAGGCTGATTCGACCTATGCGGGATAAACCTGGCCCCATAAACCAGTAAAACCGGCCATAACAAACCAGGCAAACCATATCCCAACTAACTTTGGTGACACGAAAGAAATTCAAAGACTTAGGAAGGACAATGCCTTTCCTGTATTATTGCCCGTCACGCGGGCCCCCCGTGATGAAATTGAGGAGATGAAAGAGAATTGACAGGCTCCATGAGGGAGGAAATATGAACGGAATGCAGACTATGCACAAATAAATATAATACATGCTTTATAAGGCAAACCAAACAAACACATATAATAAAGCAAATAAATTAGGCATGCTAGTTGCAAACAATTGGAAACCTTTATGGTCAAAACCTTTATTGCTCCCCAGCGGAGTCGCCATGCTGTTGAACCCCAAAAATTACCCCGAAAAGGATAAATTTTGGAATATCGACAGGATCGGCTAACTCTTTTGGAGTGTTTGGAGTCGCCACCCAATTTAAGAAAAACAGGGAACCAAATTAACAAATGCGTGCAAAAAACTCCATTTTTATAAAAGACGGTCTTTTCAGAGATTCTAAGTAAGAGGTATTATTAATTTCGGAACAATGTTTTTAAGGCACTTCCAAAATTCCGTAAAATACAGTTAATCCGAAAGGTTTCCAAATATTTACAAGTGCGCTTTTCTTTCGGAAAGAATTATTTGAATAATAATAATAATAATAATAATAATAATAATAATAATAATAATAATAATAATAATAATCAATTGAATAAAAAGCTTATTTGCAAAATATATATTTTTACTTGCACGCATTTGCTAAGATGACCCCAATTTGCAATAAATTATATAACGACTTCACAATAAAGGGTAATGCACATAAAGTAAAGTAATATACCAAGCAATCAAATATTATTGATAAATAAAATATTTTACACATTTATTTTGCATAAATATCCAAGGAAAGTAATGCAAAGTTAAAGATAGAACCGGGAAATTGATCAACTCGCGGGAGCCTTGAATTTTCTAAAATTCCTAAGTCTTATTTCTTGAACGCTCGAGCCCGAGCTCGATCTCAAATGACTCCACATCAATGCATATTCCCATTTATAAATTAGCCCACGAATTATTCGTACCAAAATGTTCCTCGCAAAACAAACAAAATGAAATTGGATTAGTACGATGATAAAGTGTAATAACCAATGAAAATAAAATAATAATAATAAAATAATAAAGTAATAATAATAATAGTAAAATATATAATAATAATAATAATAATAATAATAGTAATATATAATAGTAGTAATAAAAATAGTAATATTAATAAAAGGGGGGTTTGTTTTTGCAAAATTTAGGCTCAGATTTGTATGGCGCGTCGAATAGAGGCTCAGGATTTGGTAGGTTGCAAATACGGAGCCCGGGCCGGTTGCCATGCCAAGTACAAAACCCAACACTCTATTCGACTTGCTTTGCATTAATTTCATACATGCATCATCGCCTTTTGCTTTAGGGACACGGGAACGGGATGGTTCAAGTGTAGTATCATGTTCAAATCGATCCCGAGGCCTCAATACGTGTATATATATTTTTTCATTGGCCATGTAGTATCATGTTCAAATTAGT
Source organism: Petunia x hybrida (assembly GCA_037355625.1). Lineage (NCBI taxonomy): Eukaryota > Viridiplantae > Streptophyta > Magnoliopsida > Solanales > Solanaceae > Petunia > Petunia x hybrida. The sequence continues at coordinate 793,221 of JBBBVM010000317.1, read as the reverse complement.
GTATAGTATCAACGTGTAGAATCCGTCAAATTATTGTATAAGCCTAAAAATGCACATTTTCATAGGCTTAGCATTTCCAATCATGGTATACCCATTCCAAAACCAAAGCCCATCAGTTATCCAGCATAGGTAAACGGGTCAAAGAAATAATCCCACAAACTGAACGGGTCAAAGAAATAATTTCACAAACTGAATGGGTCAACCGGTCAAACATAACAACAATCCGATCAGATCCCCAAGCAAATCAAGCTTGAGAAACCAAATAATTCAAGAAACGGCGAACAGGCAAAACCAGAGGAACCAACGAACTATGCTAAATAATGATAATAAATAAACCAATGGCGAGCAAAATCAGAACAACGGGTCAAATGAATTTGAAACAACAGTGAGAGAAACCCTTAAAATGACAGTGCAATGAACAGAATACGACAACGAAATTGAGAGAAGGAGGAGCGACACCAGTTTGCCTGGCGGCATCGCTTCTACTACGACTCCTTTTTTCCGTTCCAGTTTAAACAATAGTCTATGGTGGTTTTCCGATGGGACAACAATAACGGCGAAACAGAGCAACAACCAGATAAGCGGCGGAGGAGCGACCACCAATCAACGGCGTCACTACTACCCCGCTACGCTTTTCTTTCATCTAGTTTCCAACAGCACATGGAACGGAACAAAATAAAGGAATAGAACCAAATCGCCATGGCCGGCGTTCGAATTTCCGGCCAAGTTTCGGCCACTGCTGGTGGTGCTGCTTTTCACCTCTCCTCACCCCTATTTCCCCGATCTCCTTTTTTTTTTTTTACTTCAAATAACCAATGGACAAAATGAAATAATCAGGAACAAGTGACCATCAGTGGTGGTGGTATTGATTCTGATGCGCGTGTGTATTGTTGGGATCTTATACGAATGGTCAAGAAGGAGAGGGTGGGGGTGTCGTGTGTGGGGTTTTTGTGAGTGGTGAGGGGAATAAAATGAGAGTGGTGTATGTATGATTTTTGTGTAAGAGAAGATTATTTTTTGTGTAGTAGATCTTAAAAAATTTGTGTTAAGGAAGAGTGAAGATGAATAATGTGAGTAATGTGTGGGTGGGGGTAAAATATGAGTGGGGTGTAAGGAAGATGAATGAACAAAAAATGAGTGTTGTGTAGAAAATAGTGAGTAAAATGGGATCTGATTTTTTGATGAAAAATGTGTAAAATGGTGCAAGGATGATGATAAAAAAATGATTAGGAGGCTAGGATTTTGGGATAAGGGTATATATATATGGGTAGGTGATTTGCACAAATAGGCTAGTATTTAGGAGAGGGAGCGGATTTGGCATCAATGTACAAAAAAAAAAGTAAATGGGTTGTACGGGTGGGTTAAAATTGGAGAAATTTTGCAAATTTAGCACATTCTTTGAAATTTTAATTGATCATCTTTTATTATCATTATTTTATTCAATTTTTAAATTAAACATCAACTATAAAAATATTACCATAATTTAATGATTTTAAAAAAATTCGGGACAAAATTGGGTGTCAACAGTTTACGTAATTGTTAGGAGCCAATCATTGGTTGCAAGTACACTGTGTTGTATTCCAGAGCTTGACCAAAAAGAGGTAGCAATAGGACAAAATAAAAAGATATGCTCAATGAATTCTTCAGGATGATCACGAATACTACAGGCTGCAGCAATAGGAAGCCCAATGTGATAAAGGTATTTATTTGTGAGGAGTCGCCTATGGTAGCATTGCCAGATGAAGATTTAATTTTATTTAACATTGGCAATTTCCAGATCCAGACCACAAGTAGCTTATCCACAGTTTGAAAATAGCAGTTGGTAAACTGAACTAATAGAGAAAATCCCATTAGAATTAAGAGACCAAATAGGCAAGTCTTGGTTGAAAGCGGAAGTAGGATATCCAATATTTGGAATTTGTGACAAGAGGGAAGTTGAAAGAAAGTATAGACCAATAATGCTATATTTTGTAATATGAATAATATTGTTATTTTTTGTAAATAAGGCATTTCAGCGGCGGAGGAAGGATGTGGAGTGGAGGCTAGGATTTTTATTTTCTAGTTGTTTGTAACAACTTGTATATAAAAAATAATGCTATATTTTGTAATATGAATAATATTGCTATTTTTTGTAAATAAGGCACTGAAATTGTATACAAGTGTAATTAACTCATTATGAATAGAGGTTAAGGAAGAATGAAAGGCTTATATGTTGTATTTTCTTAGAGTTGATTTTAGCCCTATTTACATTGGTGTTTGCATGTTAGCACCCCTTTGCATGCTAGCCAAGTGGCTAGCTCCATTTGCCACTTGTTTTGATCATTCCATACAAGAAGCCACTTGTTATTCTTCTCTTTAAGACCTAGCCAAGTGTTCTTCCTTCCACATGCATGCTGACAAGTGTTCTTCCTTCTTCATGCATGGTGACAAGTGCTCTTAATATTTTCTTATTAATATTATAATATATCTCTATGTATACATAACCAATTAATTGCAAACTAAATATATATTACATATATATGTAATTATTTTAACCAAGAGATATAACTCAATTTTACTATTTCAAATAGTAAAACTCAAATTATTCACATATTAATTACATTCTCTGTGCTAGCAAAGAATATAATAATATTCCATTAAGATTAAATATTATTTAATCCTTTACCAAAGATCAGAATACTCCTACTGTGCGACCCCATAGGCTCAATACTAAATTGGTAGTAAATTGATAAAATCAATATACTAATCAAGAGTGGCGTCTAGCAACACCCCTTAACGATCGAATTAGATTGAAGTATAAAATTTACTCTCAAGAACTTGTAGAAGAATAATGTATTACTTCCTTCTGTCATTATAGCTCCGAGTCATCCTAGGATATGGTTCAACTGTCAAATCACAATAGGTGACCAACTATGTTTACATGTGGAATATAACCGACTTTGAATTATCTAAGTAACTATTTTCTCTTATCATTCAATTGCCATGGCAAAGGTCTTAAAGTAGTCGTTTATAATTCATGACAACATAGAGCTAAAACTCATTACCACGAGCAAGCAGATTCCATCTTGAACGTTCATTAATTGTACAAGTATTTAATCATACTCAATATCCTTTCAACTATCGTCATAGGACAATAGGTGTCTAGTATCAAATTACAATAAATAACTTGTCAATTACTATTGACAAATTATGGTAATTCTAACCATTAGGAATTATCCATGGAGTAATTTCAATTATCATATCTCCATATGCATAACCTATTTATGTAATTTAGTCAATGAGATCAACTAATCTTTATTCAATAAAGACTATCACATAAATATTGATCTAGCCGGATCAATAATGTCCTAATTAATGATTTAGTGATCCTACGATCAAGAACAATTTTAGATTAAGTTATACAAGACTTGACTCTCATTATCATGATCTCCATCATGATGAAAACTCTGAAACCTTAATCAAGGACTTTTATCATATTAATCAAACAATTAATAATAAATTTGATAAATGAATATCGAATGTCATATATTAATATCAAATAATGTTCATAAAATATATTCAAATAACTAAATATGAGATTGGATTTAGAGTATATCAACTATATCCCTAACACAATGGTATATATATTCAAGATAAAAAAATATTAGGGAGACCGATACGTTAATGAAGGAATATATAAGACAAATCAAAAAAAGTAAGGGATACTTTTGAACGTTTTCAGCATTTTTTTTTTTTTCGGAAAACTACTTTTCTCATTTTTTACTTAACTAAAAAATGAAAAATTATTTTGTGTTACTATTCGAAAATGCTTATTTCTTCAACAGAAATTTGGTCAAACACCTTCAAATTTCAATCTCCATAATAAGCTTTTTCTATAATAAGGAAATACAGCATTTTTTTATCTTTCAATAGCTTTGCCAAAAAAAGCTTAACTATGTAATACCATTCATTGCATATCTAACCTATTTTTTTGTTAAAGGTTATTTATATATAGGAATCTTTACAAAAATATGCAAACATACACTCCTATATTACATAACAATATCAATATTATAAAAATTACAACACATAGCAATATCTTTTCTAGCACTCTTTTTCCATATCATTTTTTCTCATTTACACCATTTGATTCCAAAGACTAAAGCAACCGGAGACCTCCATTGACGTTGGCGCCGTCGACCTCCGATCACAATTTTCAGAAACCAAATACACCGCTCGAAGAGTCTCAAGCCCTCTCTACCTCGATCTACCCTCGAATTTTGAAAATTCTCAACCATTCTGTGTAGATCAGAGGTCAAAGTTCGACTAAAAGCTTTTTCGGCGACCCCTTTGTCTTCTCCGATGAAATTTTACATGTCCAGGTTCCTCTAACTGTCCTCTTTCACCTCATGGACTTCATTAGGAAAAATCAACTCCCTCCGTTTCAAGACGACTAACAATGAGTCGGTTTACGTTCTTGTATCGATATTCCGACTCCATGTCACCTTCTTTGTCGTCTTCTAGCTGAAATGATCCTAGATAGGGTCGTTTTAGTTAGAAGAATGGTAAAGAAGGTGGCTTTGAGGTTCGAAAGAGCTGTGATAACGATGATATGGGGGATTGGGCATCGATTAAGAAGGTGTTGTGGTGGCGGTGTTTTGTTGCAGCGTGGGTGTTGTGTGTGATGTTGACAAAGTTGTGATGTTTTTTAGGCTATGGGAAGGCAGCTATGGTGGCTTTAAGCTGCGAGGCAATAGGGAACATGACGTTTGATGGTTGTTTTCGCCGATGTGATGCTGCAATGATGGTGTTGATTTTTATCTAGCTGAAACAGTTTGAAACAGCGCTGAAACAGTCTGAAACAGCGAGATACAGTTAGATACGGAGAAAAAATAGTGCAGATACAACAAGATACAGCGTTAAAACAGCCAGAAGTGAAAATTCTAAAACAAAATATAAAAAATAATGTGAAACAACGCAACGAAAAAAAAGGTGAAATAGTTTAGAAACAGTGAGAAACAACGCACAAACATGATGAAACAATGCTGAAAACAGTCTTGAAACAGCTAGATGCAATCTACAAACAGTTAGATACGATGCAAAACAGTGCTGATACAGTGAAATACAACAAGATACAACGAGATACAAAGTGGCTGATAATTGAGATACAACGAGATACAAGCGAGATACGAAGTGGTTGGTAGTTGAGATACATCGAGATACAGGGAGATACGAAGTGGTTGAGGAGGGTAGAAGGAAAACTGAAACTGGGAGAAATGAGAGGAAGAATGTAAGGTTTTGCTATATTATGGGGCAAACGGGAGGAAAAATATAAGATTTTGCTATGTTATGCTATATTTTGTAATTAACTTTTCATTTCCTCTATATTAAATAATTTTGCTAAATATTGTTATGTTTTGTAAATAATTTCTAAAAATTGTACTTTTCTCAATATATTAGCTACTATCGGACGTGGATGTAACATAGATCACTAAATCCACCAGTAGCAGAGTCTGTAGAAATATTACATAACATAGACTGAATTGCTTTATGTTGCATAAAGGTTTTCAAAGCTAGCTAAATTATTACATATACAGAAAGTTCTCTCACCATTATCCATGCAGAGAACATTATACAAAGATTTGTAACTTTGGTTCCTTAATTAAAGATTTGTGGAATGATAGAAGTAATTAAATCTATAAAGAAATATTAGACGAGAAGTCAATTAATTATTTTTGGCAACCGAATTATCAAAATGAAATGGGAACAACATTTTGATGGAATAATTTTAAAAATAATTCATAAAGATAATGAAAAGAATTAATAAACTAACATACTACATTATTGGGGGAGGAGTGGAAGGAGTGTCACAAAAAAATATACAGACACAACTAAGTGGTTCGAGACCAGCACAAACTGTGGTAGAAATACGTTGGCCATATTTCTTATTGCAGTCTTGCACACAACTCTCAAGGACACATTGGTTTCTATGTAATACATCGGCGCATCTCTTTCTTTTCTTAGCTTGAGCATCAAGTAGTACACCTGCAAATAAATATTTTAGAAATTAAACTCTTTCCAAAATTAAATAGATTTATAAATAAAAAGATGTTCCTTTTGGTATCCACTCAAATATGTGACGTAGATGTCAATGAAACCAAAATTTATATCATGAGAGAATAAAATGTCTTATTGTTAGTTTAGATTACACTCGACACAAGAGGGGGTAAATTGGGTCGTTAACGATTTTGCCTCTTTTTAAATTTTAAACTAAGTTTCTTGACTTGTTGGAACAGCTTACTTGAAACAGTTCCTACGGGTGTTTCAACTGCAGTTTAACAAAGCAATTAAAGAGCAAAAATAGAGTAAGGCACAAGCGATTTTAACGTGGAAAACACCCTGGCTCAAAGGTGTAAAAAAATCACGACCCACATCCCTGTGGGAATTTCAACCAATCCACTAAACTCACGAGCCGAAACTGGATTACAAAGGTAACCCCAAGGACCTAACTCTAAGCCCTTACACAACAATCCTAGACTGTTTCTATCCTTCCAAACTACCCTAGTTTGGAACACAAAGAACATAACTCTAAGCTCTTTACCCAATGAGATTTTAACTCTCGATTACAACCTCAAAAAGTGCTTCTTATAAGCTGTACGAGATTACACTTTTGTGCCTAATACATGAACTAAGAACTGGACTCAAACTATTTTAAATGACTTGATGAAATACTTGTCCAGACTGTTCCAACGCCCGTTCCAACTGCTTCAGAACTTTTCTCTCTTGTACGCTCAAATTCTCTTTTGTATTGAAGTATTTGGACGCTTTTTTTCAACCTATAAGAAACTGTATTTATAGAAAAATATACCTGATAATAGAATATACAGTCCAACAAAGTTAGGATAAAAATATACAGCTCATAGATTAATTCCTTCCTTATCAAAATAGAAGATTTCCTACAATCCTATTCCAACTCAAATTCCTTTATGGCCAACTCCTGAACTAAGAGATAACTCAATTCCTTTTCGAATCAACTTAGCCTTATCAGTCTTATACGAGATATACGACACCATCATGATCAGTTACTTTAAGTATTATCTCAACCCATCAATAAGACTTATCCCACAACATAAAAATAGCTCACAAATATCCTTGGAACACAGCTCAAGCTTACTATTTTATTTACAGTAACTTTCAAAACCTATAGCTAAAGTATTAACAAGTATATTTAATGTATCATCATCAAAACATCATATATACAACACTTGTTAGAGACAAATAAGATATATAATTTCTTCTTATTTGCGTCTTAGGTACATGTTAATCTAGTAATTTTTACCTAGACCTTGTATTTTTAGGGAATTGATTAATTATTTATAAATATTAGTTGTAACTCAAAATCTAGACGGGTTATGGGTAAGGTAACTATACATAACTTTCAAATTCTAGCTTCACCGTTGGATACATGTGCTCGATCAGCAAATAATTGCGACTTGTATATACATGTGTATGATATCTACGTACATATGATGCTTGAAAGTTAGGTTTCTTTTATGCTTTGACATGTTACACGAACAATTTAACCAACAAATACATAGGAAAAGAAAATAGTAAAAGAAAAGAGCAAACTGCAAAAAAATATGCAAAGATAGAAGAAAGAGAAGAAAAATTGATAAAAGTATAAATGATTTATATATTTATTAATACTGACCTGACCACAGAAAAGCAAGCAAACAAAGATAGAGGAGAGAAAATTTAGCCATGATTAAATAGCCGAATAATGTTACTTGTAATTCTTCTATCGGCCTTCAAATTCACAAGTTTTCAAGTCAAGTTATATGGTTATATATAAATATAGATGTCATCGTTTAATTTATATGAATATTTTTCCATAAAACTATCTATTTTTATTAACAGAGTAATATTAATTATATGATTTTTTCCCATAAAAGTACTTCAAATTTTTAGCTGATAATTTTTGTTAATTTTTTTCCATAATAGTTATCTCATTATATTAACATAATAATGAGTATATGAATCTTTTATCATATAAGTACTTCCTTTTTTTAGCCAATAAGTTGTATGAATTTTTTTCCACGGAAGCTTTTCCTTGTGTTAACATAATTAATTTTATGACTATATTTCCATAAAAGTATCTCCTTATTAGCATAACAATTATATGATTGTTTTCCACAACAGTTCTTCCTTGTTTTAACATAGTCAATTGGTAAAGACAAGAGTACGTAGGTCAACTGTAAAAGCACTACATCTTGCCTCAAAAAATAACATTGTCAACAAGTAAATATGGAATTTAAATTATTCACTCGAAAAGAATAGCAGCAGAAAATCTCCATTGCTTATTTTAAACCATTTTGCCTTTCATTTCGTCAGCATTTCAAACTCCATAAATTTCTCTTTTTAATTGTTCAAGATTCATCTTCAAAATCCTCTGCAGCTTGTATTCTAATCATTTGACACATCATGTTCCCAAAAATTGACAATTGCACTATATCGAATACAACCGTATTTTTAACATTACAAGTGAGAAATATCGGTGATAATTTTCTACTGTGTTGTTCAATTTATAGCTTTCGTATAATACATTAAGATTATTAGTATGTTTTCATGCTATAAACTGCATAAAAAGTATGATTCTAATATACACACTTTAATTGATTTAAAGAATAGAAATGGATATAGATCCCTTTCTATTATTATCAAATAATGTCCTTACTATCGCAAAATGTTTCAATGTTTTCACTCTAATCCATAGGAGGTTTGCTTGTGGAACATTCTTTTACATCTTGAAGAAGAAAAAACAGAAATTCCAAAAATGCATTTTATTTTGAGAAATACAAAAGGTTTCATGAAACTATTCCCTAATAATGGAAAACCTCTAAGTAGGAAACGCTTTATAAGCCTACCTGACACGAATTCAAATTAGTCGGCCCATGGGCTTCGAACACCGGATGATTAAATGCAACCAAAAGAAAAGGAACAAAAACTAATACGTCACTTTCATGGCTTTGATCTAACTCTAAGGTGATTGTACATCACAGACCCCTATAAATTACCTTAAATTGGAGAAAGATGTAGAAGAAAATCGCTCAATTGAAAAGCAGAAGGCATGGGAAAGTTGCCATAAGCAAACTATACATTCCCTGAGACTCACTTAAGGAGATAGGTGTCAGTTCTACCGGCACCACTTCACCTTCGACCCAGTCCCCGACTCTTGAATACACTTGGACAATACTTAGAAGTTGCATTTTTCTATGGTACACAAACCACATCAAGAACCATGAAATGAAGATTAGGCATGTGAAGCTCCTTGTTTGGTTTCATTAACGAGTGTACCAACTGTTTTAAACCAACGCATAAGGTTCCGATGGTCCTTCACATAGAGCCAAGCTTGTAGAAATGGAAAGAGGCTTTCATTAATTCCTCGTTCTTCAATGAAGCTGTGCAGTGCATCCCTGATTTTCTCATCAATATCTCTGTGTTTGCATTAAAAAATCAGTTGTCATTCCAGTTCACAAAGTATCAGTCTCATTGCCATATGAAACCCAGTGAATAATAAAATGCACAAATAAGTACTTCAGAGTAGAGTCAGCTTGTTTGCAAACGAAGAAATACAATAAAGAAACAAACTCAATTGCAAACAAAAAACAAACAGAACAAGACCTTGTGGAACTGAAGAACAAAATATTTTGATCAATCAGAAACTGGAACAAAATTTAACACTAAAAACTGGAGATACGTAACAGTAAGAAAATTGTGAATTTCCACTGCACTTCACCTAAACATCTAAATAATTTTCTTAACATGGGAAATGTAAAACAGATACCTTCCAGTAAAAAACATATAGACGTGCGGATCAAAGAGACGAGGGTTTCAGAAAACGGCATATCAATTGATACGGGTTTTAGCAAATGGCATTTTCAACTGATAAACTACTGAAATTTCCCCCGTAAGCAGCTTTAGCAGATCAATAAGTAATCCTTGTTTAAAAACTGTCGATTCCATAGCTCAAGAAAGAATCTCTGGCAAAGTAAACAATTCAACTAACAGAATTATGTCCCTCTCCACCCCCTTCCGAAAAAACAAAGACACATAAAACAAAGAATATCCAAAATCTCATTTCATTAGGTTGACAGATCTGTGTCTTTCTGCAGAAGCCAAGCTGATTACTATCTTATCCTAGTCAACTCCAGCAGTCAATATTTTTTATTGGGGAAATGCATAGAATCCCTTGAACTTGTCCCAGATTTTCTGTTTTTCTGCTACGCACCTGAACTTTGCCCACCCTGGAAGTGCACAACCAAATTTCTAACCCATGAGTGTTGTGTGCGTGCCAATATATATCTATGATTGATTTTCATTTTCAGCCTTGACTTTTCCTTTTTCCTTTTCTGAATATATTCCTTTTCATTCTTTTTTACATTATCTTCCACTTTTAGTTTTCAGACCCACCATCTCGGTTTCTTCTTCATTGCTGCCACCATTACTTCAATTCTAAGTTGCATGGACTCGTCACTTTGTTGGTGCTGCACCCCCATCGCCACGACACGGACACTAGTAAGGGTGTGGTATATGTACCGGATATGGTCAATCAACATTGGGTACTTTGACCACAACCTACGGAGAAATTTGAGATGATTTCTCACGGCAACAACTAGTGCAGACTTCTAGATGGCTACCTACAACTTGAGAACAAAAGATTGAGTTCCTTCAATCTACAAGCTACATGTAAGTTTTCCACCGTATCTCATAACTTAGGCATATTTTTGTAGCTTTATATTTAGATAATTGAATTATTTTTAACCAAATCTCCGCACCCATATCTGTACCTGGATCTGTACCCCGAATCTTAAAATTTAGATCATGAAAGATGCGACCTCTATATTCGCACCCATGCTGGATACCCGTACCCGAGTCCGCACAACTTAGCTCCAATTGGAGGTGGCATTGGTTCATCAATACAAATAGGCTTGCAAACCTCCCTGCAATAGCTAGCTTCTGGCAATGAAGGAAATTTTCCTGGTGAAATTTTATCTATTTTTTTCCTTAAAAAGTCTGAAGCTTTTCCCTGTGATATACTTCAACTCTAAAATGACGTCAATTTACGGATCGGAATATGGAAATGTTCTGTAGGAATTTTTTAAAATGACGCGCTCTGAAGTTTATTTAGAAATATGTCTGCTTTTCCCTTGCTCTTTCAACTTCTCAACTAGCTCACCTGACTTCCCCCTACAATCAAATCCTCTTCCCCAATCCCCATACATCTCTTTCATACTTGTTGATATCCATGGAAGCTTTACTCTACTCTTCGAAATTCCTATACTGATACTACAGCTGTTGGGATATTTTCTCGGAGTTGTGATTTGGACTACCACCATAAAAGTGATAATCGGTGGGGTATTGCGACTGACAATGAGCGGTGATGCAGTGGGATGGAATTTATCCCCAAAAAAAAGGAAAAAGAATGTCAAATTTAATTAAGTAATTGTGAGATTTATCCAATTAAACAAGACATTTGTCTATAATAATCAAATTATAACGAAGTGTTTTGCCTCCCGCACACATTCAAGAGAGTGGGTACACACCCTGTGCCGCATCATCACTCAACAGTGTGTTCGTTCCACTTTAAAATAGTCCCCCCCTGGTGGGTGGGGTAATAGGACCCCCACAGAGTTCAAGTGTGTTCAGCAAGTCCGACACAAGTTCAGGTGAGGTCCTTGTGCATTTTCCCTTCTTTCTTCTTAACTCGATTTGAAGTCAATCAGCTACCAACAACATGCTATCCGCTGCTTATGACTTTGTTCCACCAGATAATCTCAGCCGATTTAACAAGTTGAAGAAAAAGGAACCTCCAACATTATAAAATTTAGCTACACCCTGAACATGTGTCTACAGGAAGGTTGGCATACACCCTAGAAGAACCCCACGACAGACAGAAGGACCAGATCCATAAACATTTAAACAGCATGTAGTGACATTTAGTTTCATCACCGGCCATAAAAAACACACTTTTTTCCTGGTTCATCTAGTACACTGTCGCAAATTGAGCGCCTGCAAATCTCCCAGGCTCCCGGATAAATAAAAAAATTTGAATATCACTTGCATGATCCAAATGCTAGGAAGATAAATGGTCTAGTTGCATCACTTATCTCTACAAGATCTATAAGTCCAGAATTTTCTTGTTATCGGGATGGAAAGACGAGGGATCATAAGTTCCAAATTTCTTTTGCAAATTGGCCTATCATGGTGTCTGAATGAGAAGAAAAAATGTGGCAGCCAAACACCCAAATCCAATCGTCTTTTAACAGATAAACAAACAAACCGCTAAGCTCTGATGTCTGAACGAGTAAAAACACACAAGACAAACCAAACACGTAGCATAACAAGCATCGGATAAAGACTTACTGAAAAACTGGGCCACTGTAATTGGTCGGAACAGCAAGAAATCCAGAAGACTCAGCCTTTGGTCTCAATGAAACTGAGTGTATTCCCAAAGCATCTGGATATAGCCCGCAAAGAAAATGCAGAGATTCCTTTTGTCCTGGCTTTGAAATGTCAACATGTAGAAAAAGTTGATTAATACCATCCTCCTCGTCTCCACCACCTCCAGGAATAATGTTGGCCAGCCGCATGACAGAGATACCGATTTCCTCATTTCCATGTGTTCGTCTTAGAACAGGACCACCATGATCTAGTGCCCCCTTTACCACAGTGAATGGAGTTGGAGGGCTAACTTTCTGTTAATCGCCCAAAGAGATGCAAAAAGAAGTAAAAAATCATATAAACATGAGTTGTCAAAACTAGAAGGAACTCATTTCCGGCATTGAGGCTTAACTAAAGTTTAATTTTGTAAGTTCCATACAAAATAACAAGACACTCAATTAAGTATCACGACTTTCACTACAAGTGTTGTGAATGGGTGTCATCATCTAAAAAAACTCACTCAAAGTAATAAAATCAATTAAAGAAGATCTCCTCAATTTCATTGACTGTTCCTCTCCGTTTTTTTTTCTTTGGGTATTGTACATTACGCCTGAGACTATGCTTTTCGAGGTACAAGAAGACCTTACACTAAGAAAAAGAAAACAAAATTTACGTTTTTTCCATTGAAATTCTCTTCCCACAACAATCCCCCATTAATACATTTCTGCGACCACTTTTATTCACCACTACTACCTACAACTACCCACCCCTCCATCCACCACCTCTAATATCTCCCCGAAGAACAATATTGAACCCAGCATCATAGCCATTTATTACATCCCATAGCCATCACATCCTCTGATCTCTATTTCCAAGAGAAGAACCATTATAAGAATACTCTAAACAGTTAATGCTAATCCTAAGGATTACATGTGAGAGTGAGAAAGTGTGAGTAATCAACAAAATAGTTGTACCCATAACTGTACACAACACTAATCTCATACTAAAATGTGTCAGACACACGGGCTTCAAAATAATTGGAGAATTGAACCATAACGGACACATGGCTTTGAATCGCCTTTAGGGTATAACATCACTGACAATCTAAGTTACACGGACTCGGGTGCGGGTGTCCGATACGGGTGCGGATCTAAATGTCGGATCCTTCATGATCTATATTTTAAGATTCGGGGATACGGATTCAGTTATCGATACGGGCGTGGGGATTCGGCTAAAAAAATTCAATAATATAAAATAGAGTTATAAAACCTAAATTATGAGATATTATGTGGAAAACTTGAGGAAAAAATATTGATCAGGACATAGATATTTCTATATACAATAATACAAGGTATTCTATTTCCTTCAATTTCCCCTACTTTTGTTTTGATTAAAAAAGTCATTGAATCTGTTCAGAATTTCTCTATTGATTTTTGTCAAAATTCCAAAATCAGTTGACCAAATCGGGTACGAATCCCACAACCACACAGGTACGGATCCGACACGGGTGCGGCACCAAAAGTGAAGAGTCCGAGTAACATAGCTAACAATCCAAGTCCAAGGGAGCGACTTGCATAGGAACTTCCTCCTAGCAGTAAGTCTAGGAACTAGACGCCTTGAAGCTGATTTTAGAGAAGCGCTCAAACATCTAGCTCCTAGAGACCAGCATCTAAGGATGGCTGTGGGGCAGGGCGGGCGGGTTGAGACTTAACCTGCGAAATTTCAACCCGCCCCGCCCTGCATAGCATTTATATCTAGTTTCAACCCGCCCCGCCCTGCGTCAACCCGCCCCGACCCGCCTAAACTTTTAGAGACATGCTATAACTGAATTCTTTTCTACTCAACTCAAAGTTAGTCACAAAGTTAACATCAATATTTATGATAAACTATAATGTACCATAAATTTTTTTCTTAAGCTCCCAAATGTTTTATTGAACTAGTTGCAGTTATTTATAATTTGTATTACATAGTTAAATAATATCAAATTTTTTTATTAAACTACAAAAATTAATTTAATTGAAGTAATTGGAGTATATATAGTGTCATAATTAAATTAAAACATATCAATCATTCAGATTCCAACACAAGATTCTCCACATTTTAAAAGAATCAGTTGATAATTCATTAAAAGGATTTGTAAGTTATTAAATCAATTGCTGGTATCTATAATTTGTTTTTACTTAACGAACTAGTGCGATATACCGTATATATTTTTGTTAATTCTAACTACAAAAGAACTGTAGTATTCGCTCCTTGAAGCTTGGACATTGAAAGGTTTGCTAAGTGCCGCCGAACATTATATTAATTACACTACTTTTGACCAATTAAGAGTCCTATATCTCTGCCCCCTTCCGTTTGCTTAATTGCCAATGACTGCAAAAAAATTAAACCCGCGCCCCGCCCCGCCAAGATTTTGTCAAAAACTTGTCTCGCCCCGCCCCGCCCCACATGAGCTTAAACCCGTCCGCCCCGCTGCCATCCCTACCAGCATCAAAGGTCTAATTTCTAAAGATGAACTTCTCACATTATGTGCTCCTTAAAAATAAATGCAAACAACCATCTCTCTTATTTCAACACCACCCAATCAATATTTACTATGACATCAAACAAAAGCCAAAGCTCATATGCAGCAAAATTACAATAATCCAATATCATTTGTTTGCTCAAAAGCATGTCCGCTTGTAACCATCAAGCTTATGTGGCTAAAGGCTAGATGTTAAATGCCCTTCATTATAGATACCTCTTCATCCGTATAGCTAGCTATCCGCGGCTCCTGAGAGAGTATTCCACCTCACATTTTTCTTATAATTCACAATATTTCATCATATTACCTACAGATAGTTTACTTGGTTTGGAAGTACAACGCAGTTGCAATTACAAGGAGAACACTATAGCCAAAGTGCATCCAACTGGTATGCATATGATGTTAGCTCACAAGAGCAATTACAAATGCAACTTCCATACTTCAGTGTGCCCTCAACCTTTTTCGGCACCATTGTGCTTTATACCCTCTTCACTCAGTCAAGATTTACTCAACTAACCAGAGAAACTCCCCCCTCCCCCTCCCCCTCCCCCTCCCCCTCCCCCTCCCCCCAAACAAAACAAAAAGATGCGTATACCTCCTTTGAGCTCACCAACCATCCCTGTCTCTCTCTCTCTCCTAACCACCATTCTCGCTCCCTTTATCATAACCATTTTAACTTCACCCTTTATACTCCCATTTTTGTGAAAAGAGGGACTAATCAGCTTCTTGTATCATAAATCCACCAAATTAACCCCAATAGTTCACTACAATCTCCGCAGGGAAGAATAGCCTAGTGGTAACAACACTCCACCTTCAACTATAGGAGTTTAAGTCACCAAGGAAGCAAAGTGGAAAGAACCACCATTGAGCACCAGGGTAGCAGGGCCTGGCCGCCTGGGTGGGGTGGGGTTCACCATATCACAAAACTAAAAATTAGTCCCTACATTCCAATTTACATAGCCCTATTCACTTTTCATTCTATTTCAAAAAGAACACCTCTTTCTAAATTTGGACACAATTTAACTTAAACTACTTATTTTACACTTAACGAGAAAAACTTTTATGACACGTTCAAGACCACAAGTTTCAACCGTCTTTTTTTCTTTACTAAATTCCGCGTCCAGTCAAATAGGTTCACGTAAATTAAAACGGACGAAGTAAAAAGGGGATTACCGGAGGAGGGGTCATTTTGGAGACTTCAAGATAATGGTCTTTAAGTGACCGAAGAATTATACTGTTGACGGCGGAGGATACACTCGAAGACCGCCGTGATGCTATTGTGCGCCACCATGGCTGCTGTTGTTGTAGTGCGCTTCCGGCGCATGCTAGAGCCTTCCGTAACATTTTCTTTTTCTCTCTATACAAAAGGTTTGTGCGGTCAAATTTAATTAGGTCAACTACTTTGGACATGCTATATTGTGAAAAACAATCTGCGCGGTTTATATCAAATTGTATTAACTTAAATTGATTAATAGAATTAAATATATGTATTTTTTAGTCATGATTAAATGAATAGTCGTGGTACAATATGGAGCATACGTCTATTAATTTGTTCTAACTTGTAATCGGACAATGCAACAAGGATGTGCTTTTCAAATTACCCACTCGTATTGAATATTGGTATCAAAATAGTATGTGTATGCTATTAATTCTTGACATATACTACTACTTTTTATTTAATTTTATATGCACTTTGTGCTCCTTTTAGAGTAAAATTATGTTGGTCCGATAAAACTATGATCTTCTTGTTCTATGTTGTAAAGAATTTTTGGGAGAGTATTATCAAAATTACTAATTTTGACAATGTGAGAATTTCTCAAAGACTCAGACTAAAATTTCTAGTTTTGATATTGCGAAGATCACGATCATACTGTTACTATTCGAAAAAGGTTAGTAACATATACACCTTAATTCTCTCGGGAGTATCAATCAATCTATAAGGTGTCAGTTCTTAGATGTTCCATTATATTCAAGCACTACAAAAGAGCACAGTATTTGAACTTTTCAATTGTCCACAATATTTGTTGGGACAAATTTAACTGGGATTTTGTGTCGATGTGAGCTTTGATAGGTTTATTAAGTGGCCTCGTGTAGTCTTTGTGACTTCTGTACATTCCATGAAGACAATAAATAACAAAGAAAATGCTGGTTCTCTGATCAAGTTCATCGTCCTATTTCTTGCTTCTGAGAACAATACCAAACATCATACCTATTTAAAAAAAAAAAAAAGAACACTACCAAACATAGTTTTGATGTTATCTTCAGGGTAATGGTCGGGTATGAAGAAAGGTAGTATCGTCTGCGCAGTAAGAACTGCACATGGAATTATGTTTTGATGAAGGCTTTTATCATTATTGATTACCCTAAGTTTTTTTTAAATTGAAGCAAGTGATGTGATGGCAGTCACACGTGTGAAATGAATACGACCTATTGATGAGGAAAATTATGTCTTCCATTTGGTAAAGAGTCCTTCAACGTAGCATATGTCCACAGATTATGGTGAAAGACTGAAACATAATTTCATCAAAGAAAGCATTCTCCCAAATTACACATTTACTGGCATATCAAACACCTTAAAATTTTCCGCAGAACATTCTGTCCTCTGGTAGTCGATAGATAGAACACACAGCATCATGACACAAAGGCAAACAATTACAAAGATAACACAATAATGCAGCACCCTGAGCGAGAAGATTCGTGTCAGTACTCCATCCAAGCTACTGTCAACTAACAAGAGTGAGGATGTTAAGGGTTAAAATCGATAGACACAACATCTACAATGCAGTTCTACACTATAATGCTATCAAGTGCAATTTCATGGGGCCAAAAGTAGAATGCTACTCTTGATCAACTTGCC
The DNA here is from genome assembly GCA_037355625.1 of Petunia x hybrida. Taxonomy (NCBI): domain Eukaryota; kingdom Viridiplantae; phylum Streptophyta; class Magnoliopsida; order Solanales; family Solanaceae; genus Petunia; species Petunia x hybrida. Next base: position 775,420 of record JBBBVM010000317.1, on the reverse strand, counting down.
ATTGGTCTACATCGAAAGAGGTTTAGATGCACAACCATTTACTTCCTATTATACATGTAAAATTACAGAAAGCCAAGCTGAATAAACAATTTGGCCAACCAAAACCCTTTATGGCCCCTACTCATACAATACAATCATTCTTGTCATTAAAAAACTGTAAACAAAATTGTGACATTCTATGCCCGGAGAACTCTCAGGAGAAAACAGAACACTAAAGCAAACAGGAACGCAAGGAATCTTACTGCCCAGAGATGCCCTACTGTTCCCAACTGAAAAGCAGGAAAATTGCACAAACCAGATTTTGGCTGCTGCTCTTCTGTAATCAAAAGAGCAGTCGTCTCCTGCCACCCAATATCTACCAAGGTATCAAATGTCTTTGGCTAATGGTTTCACTTCCTTCTATTTTTGTTCCTATTGACTTTGACAATCCTCCGATTTGATTTATCGGGGCCATTGCTACCGAATGAGAAGCCGCTCCCTCCAGCACCAAAGTCTTGACTGCCTGACGCTGCGAATGGAGAAGAATTCTGAGGAACAGCCTGAATCTGCTGGCCACCAAACTGAAATGGACTAGCCGTTGAACCAAATACAAAGTCACTAGGTGAGGGCGAAACAGAAGGTTGAACAAAGGGAACCGGAGGTCCAGATGCCTGCACAGGATCCTCCGCCATGCTGCTGTCTTCCATGTTATTGTTGTTCCCAGGGGACGCAGCAAAACTAGGGGTAGAATTCCCAAACACGGGCTGTGAAAATGAATTTGTGGACGAAGTTGAACCAAATAAAAAAGCAGAACCACTTGAGGCGCTGGCCGTCGATCCAAAAACACCGGCTGAAGTACTTGGAGTAGCAAAAGAAGGCGAAGATGCTCCAAATGTATACCCAGTGGGGGTCGAAGAACTAAATGGGGAACTAAAGCCAGGAGATTTTGCGGGCTTCCAACTGGATCCAAAAGTTCCAGAAGTGGTAGAGGTTTGTGGAGAGGCGGAAGTAGCACCAAAGGTGAATGGGATAGGATTGACTGTGCTACTTGCATTTGTCAACGAAGCTGAAGTAGCACCAAAGTTGAAGATGCCAGGAGTAGCATTAGTGGAGGTGCTGACAGCAATTGTTGGGGAAGTTGAAGTATTCCCACCAAATTTAAATACGCTAGTAGCTGCTGAAGTACTGATAGCAGTTGTTGAGGAAGATGAAGAATTACCACCAAAATTGAACATGCTTGAAGTGGTGCTGCTGGAGATGTTAACCGCATTTGTTGAGGAAGCTGAAGAACTACCACCAAAATTGAATAAACCAGGAGTTACACTGCTGGAGGTGGCAGGTGCACAAGCTTCTGAAGCAGGAGTTGCAGAATTGGCACCAAAAGCAAATGTCACTGGTACTGCCCCATTGCTAGGCCCAAAGGAACTGCCTACTGCACTGGGAGCTGATGAACTAGCACCAAAAGTAAGTAGTCCACAAGCAGCATTGCTGGAGCCAACTAGGTTGCTATTTGAAGGAGAAGCAGAAACTTGGCCAGTAGTACCAGGCGCAGAACCAAACACGGGAATGTTTCCTGTGGAGGGTGATGAAGCAGATGAACTGAAACAAGCAGGCATGCTCCCTGAGACATCAGAATAGCCCGATCCAACAACAGAAGCTTGTGCACTAACAAGTAAATCACCTCCTGTACTAACAGTAGAACCCTGAGATTGTGTACCACCTGACATTACTGATGGACTAAAACCAAAAATACTACTTCCAGAGATGGCAGGTGCAACTGATGCACTCAGCAAAGGTGAACTCTTCAAGTTGCCAAAAGTAGTTCCAGTCTCTGACTTGGCTTTCATGTCAGTAGTTTCTGGAGTGGAAGTTGTTGATAGTGCTGAAAATATTTTCGGCGGAACTTCAGAGGAACCCAGTTTGGTATGAGGTTCCTCCGAAACCGGGGATGCTGCACTAGAACCAAAGAGACTGCTCGCAGAGACAGTAGAGCTGCCTGCTATGGTACGAATCGTACTGCCGATGCTTACCGAAGGGGCAACACTTGGACTGCTATTAGAGAAATCCTTCACAAAGTTATCAGGCACCAAAGGAGAGGAAGCTGATATACCAGACAGTCCATTACTTAAACTTGAAGTGCTGGATGCAGCACCAAATGCAAAATTACCTTTTGTTGATATTGAACTTGAGGGACCAGATGATAATGCTTGTAGTTTGCCATTGCTGTCCACGCCCTTCTGTGAGTTACTCGACTCAAAAGGGTTAAGCCGAGCATCAGCTGGGCTGGACAAGATGTTGGATAGGCTGCAGACATTTGAACAATTTCATATGACTTTAGTTAGTCTCAAAAAGAAAAAGAAAAAACACAAAAGAAACAGATTCATTTCCATCTTATTCTGACTTCTCCCTAACAAATAGCTGGTAAACATTCTCAAAGATTTCATCATCTCGTCTCACTTTTTTTTGGGACAAGGTAAATTGTTTTATTTATAGTCAGAAGACTAGGATATTAAGTTATAAACCCTAAACCCTGCAGAGACCTGGGGCATTTTCTTTGGGTAATTTGGCAATAATTTCGCTTCTTCGTCCTAATGCATCACAAAGGGTTCGAGAAGCTTGAAGTGTCCCCCACCCCTCCCCCACCAAACCAAAAAAAAATCATTTCATTACTTGTAAAATTATTAAAATATATAAGCTGCCATCAAACTTAGAATTCTCCCAAAACTTACAAGTATCTCTGTAGAACATCTAATAGCTTATCCTTTTGGTTAACTACTGACCTTTGTGACTTTGTCAACCATGGCATTTTCACAGTTATTGAGCAACCATTTAACATGGCATCTCTTTCAAATAAAAAGTTCACATTAAATTAAATTATAAAAAGGGGAAAAGCCACCACTAGATTCCCTGACATCTGAATCAAGTGCCAAACAATTTTTTATTTTTATTTTTTGGGATAAGGTAGTGCCTACTACTTCTAGGAAATTCATCTCAAGGAAACATATCCGGGATCCATATATATTGAAAAGTACAACTAGGATATCACAATATAAAAGGTTGTTGGAGTAAGATATTTGCAACAAGAGTCACACAGGTAATTATAATCACTATCATTAGCACAAATAAACTATAAGAGCATCAGAGCACAAAATGATGACACTCAACTGATCATACTCTAGGTATATATTATATAGCAAGAACTAACCTGCTCGAGCTTTCTAGGTTTGACCCTGTGAATGGTGTTGATGACGAAAATAGGAATGGTGGAACCTTGTCAACATTTGTCTCCTTAGATTTGATTGGCGCAGATTCTAGTGGGTTAACATTCAGTAATCGGGAATCAGCATTGGGCAGTAAACTGGTGTCCTTGACAGTGATGGCACCAGTATCAGGATTCTCCATATCGGCTTTCTTGTCTAAAACACCCAGAGGTGCCTTTACTTCAACGAAAGTAGCAGGTTTGTTCGTGGGCTCAGCAGCATATCGAGAGTGGTCCGTAACATATACTTCCAGCTTCCCCCTCCCTTCAGCTAATTGACATGAAGGCCCATTAGAACTAATGTCCTCTTCTAGCTCATCAGAATCCTGACGAACGCAAACACAAGAAACACACTAAAATAAAATCTAAATTGGTAATGGTCAGAGAATGCACAAGTACAAAAGCACAAAGCAGTCGGCAAATTGAACAGATAATATCCGGTGAAAGAGCAAAAGCACAAAGAAAACAAAGCAAACACAGGATATAATGCACTCTGTTACATGCTATACCGGAATACAGTTGTAACAATTAGAGCAGAAGCATAGATCTCGACGATGGGAAAGAACTTTAACTACAGGAAAATAGGCATTTATAGACTAGGCTTTTTCCAAACAAGTACAGAAAGCAAGCGGTTCAACAGTGTCAACAAAAAACGCATCATCCAATGTCAAAAAATCATGTTAAATCCAGTCAAAGAGATTAGATGCACGGGAAAAAGGAACCAACCTCAAGTGCACTCATCCTAAAACCTCGTTTCTTCAGAGGAGGCTGAGCCGCAGACTTATCATCCAGGGAGTTGGTTTGAGCATTAGGTTGAGCATCTTTAAATGAAAAGATTGCATCATTTTTCACTATAACATTTGGCTCGCTAACAGAACTCTTATGTCCATTTTGTTCTATTTCGCATTTCTTCAATTCATGTGAATTTGGAGAAAAAACTTTAGACCAGTTCTCCAACTTATAGCTATCTTGTGCGCTCTGCAGCAACTTGGGTGAATCCAAATCCTCCAAGCTTCTAAGAGCTTTCCCATGAAGCATGTTCGGTGTCAATTTATTTGGTATTCTATTTTTCCCTGCAACTAGTTTGGATTCTGATGATTTTCCCTTTGGAGTCATCTTTTCAAGATGCTCCAGTATCTTTGCAGCAGTCTCACTGGACTTTGGAGGTACCGCCACATGCCTGGTAGGCGTAGTTTTGTTATCTTCATTATCTCCAACAACTTTTGAGACCTCTTGATGAAGGTTAGCAGCAGAAGCAACTCCCGCACCGGGACGTGAAACTCCGTGAGATAGGAGATTAGGTTTCTGCCTAATCCTACGCATGGGACCAACAGATCCAAGATCATCATCCAGAACATAACTTCTCCTCTTGAGGGTCTGAGTTAAAATTAAGAAATTATCATTGAAAACGAAGAAGAAAGGTGGAGCTCATTCAGGGATGACCACATGTGTACACACCGCAAATGAGTTCCAAACAAAACATAATACATTTTAAATAAATACCTGATTAGAACCAAAGAGTACATCGTGCTCCGATACTGACTGGGCTGAAGTCCCACCATAGACATAATTCGTAGAGCTCGTAGCCTAGTAGGAGATCAAATTAAAACAAAAAGCTCAGCCACGCATAAAAGGTTTTACGCACTGAAGTAAAATGGAAAGTAAATAAACCTTCTGAGCTTCAGTTTGACGAACTCTAGAGTACGGTGTACGAGCCATGCTGTATATAGCAGATCTGCCACGAGATCTTGGAGTGGTAAACCCATTTCCTCGAAACCCAAGAAGACCAGTATTCTTAGTAGTCACAGATGGAATGGGTGATTTTTGGACATATTGTACATTTTTTAGCAATGGTGTATCCTCTCTAATAACCTGACTACGCGTACTCAGCATTGATGGTGACACCTTCGAAGGCCTACTCCCCATGTAGGCCTTTGCAAGCTCAGCAGGGGATGCAATATCATCTTCAAGAATCTGGAAAAATCAATCATAGAAATGTGAGGCTACCAAAAATCTATTCAATTCCGCCGAAGCCAATAGATGGGTATCCACAGAAAATAGTCAGAAAAGACTATAACTAGGGAAATAGGATCTCACTCTAGAACTTGTGACAGGAGTTGCAACGACTCCGCCAGATGTAACCTTCACGTGCCTATTTTCTTCCAACAAGCTGCTTGAAGAATCCAATACAGGTCTAAATTGAACTGCTTCTGTTCTTTTCTCCTCATTAGCCATAGGCATATCTACAGCTTTTGAATGCAAAAGTTCTGTCAACCGATTAATCTCAGCTCTGCACATACAACACGTCAGTAAAACATATGCACCTTGAACTCAAATATCCAGAGAAACAGAAAATTCCACCGCAGAAAATTTCAAAGTCGCCCTGAAAGGAAATCAAAAACTAACACAATCCAGGAGCTGCACCTCAAATTGCTAGAAAACAGCAAATGTTAGACCAAATCAGAAAGCATGTTTAACTCTATACCATATTTTTTTAATAAGTGTGTTCAACTAATACTTCCAGAAAAAGATAACACTGTCCAATCCAAGTATTAAAGAAAGTTTGAACAGATAATTTTAAAAAAAAAAGAAAAAAAAGAATTGGCCAAAATGCCAAGAAACAGACTAGTTACTTGAAAAGCTGTCACAGCAAAATATTAAATTCTGCTGTTTCCTCTTTTCTACTTATTATCATGAAAAAGCATAAATGATGTCACACCAAGATGTTTGCCTTTGAATAAAAGAGCCAGCAAAACGTCTCTGCTCTTAACGAGTAGATTACGCCACTTTCCCTAATTTGTGTATTATTTTGAAGTTGCACATAGAGAGAAGATATTGGCAAAGTATTATCACCAACAGAAGCAAGTTACTGTAGCACAGCATTCTCATTGGATACATATTCAGAGATATTGAAACCAATACATTGTAAACTAGATATAGAAAGTGAATAATCATGTCAATTGGAAAGTTTTAAAATAAAAATAATAATAAAATAAACTAAATCAAAGAATATGGAATCTGGGACGAAATGGAGCAATCGACTTTTCAGCCTTGACAAATGGTAAACCCAATGTGCTTAAAAGAACAGAGAGCCAAAAAAAAAAAACAGTGAACAGAAAAGAAAAGGGAGCAAGGCCATCAGGACATGAACAAAAAAGCGAGATTTCTCAGCCTAGATGTATATTTAGATTAACTTTTAGGAATAGGGAGCCAGATTACATAACAATAAGAAATGACAGTTCATTACATGTGCTGTGACAAACTGATCTTTTGTTATTTTGTAATACAAAGGCCAAGAAATCACTTGATACTGGACGAACAAAATTTCACATTTGCAGCACTTCCTCAAAAAGATGAAACAAAGATTTCTACAAAAACCAGTTATCACAAAGTTCTTTTCTAGGGGAACCAGTCAATTACCACAAATCTTACCTTGTAAATGTCTTTTGCTTCAAGAGGTGCTCAAGCTCTGAGAATGTGCCATCCCTGGAGCTGCATGCAGCACCGCCTCCTTCTTGTCCTGCTACCACTAATGCTCCAGCATAATCCTTCAGAGAGAGGATAATTTTTCCCAGACCCAGAGGCACTTTTATCAGACTATCAGCATTGAGCATATATATACTTAAGGTAGGTTTTCCACAATAGACATCCATCCTATCAGCTTATCATATATTTAAGCAAAATGTACATTTCTTAAAAGATAAAAACACTGTTCTGCATGCAAGACCACCAATATGCTTATAGGCTATAGCAGCAACGAAGGAATGCATAAGCTATCATATCTCAGAAGATAGATAATCACATAGTGAACTCACATTTAGTTACACAGGCACCCTGGGTTTGAGGATAGAAATTTATACAAAAGTAAACTTACATTGCGACATGACTCATTAGGCAGATCCTTCAATTCTTGGCTTGGTCCTGTTCATATCAAACAAAATCATGTCTCAATTAAGTCATTGTTGAAAACTTCAGAGTAGGAAGAGGCTACTACTAGTAGACTAGTTGGGAGTTTCTTTTCTCTATATCAACCAATCAATCACTTATTCCTTAAATCCAAACTAGTCCATGTCAAACAAAGATAGCATTCTAGCAGAAACTATTGCCACTTACAATCAAGCAACCGAACAACCAGTGGGTTACTCGCCTGACAACATTGGTCAGAACATAGGGGGACAAGGGAACTAACGAAGGAGTGTATAAATGGCATCAACAAGGTTAAAAAAGATCTTCTCTCACAGCCACAAGATACCAGTATAAGAAAAGATTATTTTTAAAGAATTTATTGTTCTCAGCAGCAAGCGCTGTAAAGTTACAAGTGAAGGCTACATTACTGATTATGTAACGAGCTCAAAAAGTCATTACAAGTAAGTGCATATCTGCAGAAATGTATGTCTCATCCTTGCAATGCTTTCTCAACTAATTCTACACATATACCTTATAAGTCAAGAACAAGGAGAAAATTGTATATAAAGTCGAACCTCATATTGATTTCAAGCATGGTAGGAACTCCATCCTCAGTAACTATATAAGCTCAAGTCGCAAAGAACAAATAAGTTTTATATTAAATCCGAATCCATTAAAAATTCCAAACAAGGTTAAACTAAAGCTCTGTCCTCATATCTAGGTAAGCTTGAGTAGCAGAAACAAGAAACTGTATTAAAAAAACCCCATAACGATTTCAAAGATGGTAAAGCTCCATCATCATAACTTATACAAGCTCATCTAGCAGTGTAAATACGCACACAAAATGCTATGCTGCGCCTCCAATGATGACAACCATTGTTTTCTCAAGTTTCTTAGTCAAACCAAGCACTCTTCCCATTCCCAGCTCTACCTATCTCCCAAAAAGACCCCAAATTTGCAACAATAAACCACTGACAAAGAAAGACCACAGATACTCATAGTTTCTTCTTCTTTTAACGACCGGAAAATCCTCGAGCGCCAGCGGAGCACAGTTCAAAACTCGGTGAATAATGGGTTCACCCCTCATACTATTATTCACTTAACTATATGATTTTGTCTATGTTGTTTTCAATCCATGACATTCGTCTAACCCACATATTACAAGTTGCCCTCTTACCACTAGACCAAAGACCTATGGGGCAAAAACTACTGCTTCAATAAATAGAACTAATAATCACATATTTACATCATCCCCTTCATAAAATTGATAAATCCTCCAAAGTACCAAATTTCTAACTTATACGAGAGCTAAGAACCACATAATCAAATCATTCCATTCAGAAATATGATAAATCCTCCAAAACAACCAACTTTCTAACTAAACTCGAACTAATAATCACATATTTACAACATCCCCTTCGTAAAATTGGTCAATCCTCTAAAAGGACCAAATCTCTAACTATATGAGAGCTATGAACCACATAATCGAAACATTCCATTCAGAAATATGATAAATCATCCAAAAGGGCCAATTTTCCAACTAAAATCGAACTAATAATCACATAATCAAATCATTCCATTCATAATTTAACAAATCACGCAAATATACAAATAAATAGCCGTAAAAATTGCGAAAAATGCAAAGAAAGAGTATAAAAACCTGGAGGAGGAGATAATGGCGTAGGAGGAGCGGGGAGGCGTTTACGGAATATCGATGCGAAGAAGCGATGAGCACCGGAAGTAATGAGCTTTGAAGCCGGATCAACTACAAGCTTCGTGAGCCAACTAGGGTTACGTAGTCCCGTCGCTGCTGTCGGTGGACGATCGTACGGTGTCGTCTGGTGGTTACGACGTAACGGTCGTTTCCTATACTTTCCTCCGGCTCCAGTTCCTTCGTACGCCGCCGCGCCGTCGCCCGCCGTCGCCATTTTGAACTGAGAAGGTTCTAGAGAGAGAATACGAAAATTTTAGAGAGAGAGAGGGAGCGGGGAAAGAGGGAAATTAGGGTTTTATTTTTCGTTTGGGTACTGACACACAAAATGATGCCCGTTATTATTATTTTATCGGAAAAGGGTCAAATTTGCCCTTAAACAAATCGAAATTCAACACATTTACCCTCCGTTACGAGTTCAGTCTAGGCATACCCTTAACGTTACTAAAACTAGGGCAAATATACCCCTTATTTGACGGAACTTACTAATTAGACTTACTAATTAGACTGCTTATACACTAAGCTTGCTGATTTGTCAAATTCTTGGCCACGTGTGCGCCAACGTGACGGAGGGCAAATATGTTGAATTTTGATTTGTTTAAGGGCAAATTTGACCCTTTTCTGTTCTTTTAAATAAAAGAGGTTGTTCTCATTTTCATCAACCACCTTGAATAACAATCAAACAAAGGACCTTGTTTCCAAGCAAACTTCATAAAAGAGCATGTTCTAACATCTCAAAAATTTTGATTTACAACTTAAATTGCATCTTAAGGAACCCTGCTATAATCAAAAATTTCGTTACAATATCACATGTAATAGCAATGACCATTTCGTTAAACTAAATCGAAATATTAAACAAGAAAGACCATGTTGGTTGGAGAGAGTTATAGAGAGAAAGAAAGAGTGATTGGTTTCTTATTAGTAAAACCATTAGATGAAGATAATCATGTTTCTTTCCGAACAATAAGCTATGTTGCCCTGAATGTTTACTTCCCTTATATGTCATTTTACGAGTGACTCTAATTGTATATGGCGTCACTTGAAAAATGATTATTTTTCTCTAGTCTTAAGCTGTTTAACTTGATTGTGTAAGCAAAATGGCATTTCATACATCTACTAGTCGCTATAATCTTTTCATTGTTGTATCAACTGCTTAAAGAGTGTATGAAGGGGAAGGATAATGAAATTGTATTGTATTGTATTGCACATTATATCATGAACGACTTAATATTTCTTTCTTGTGATGTTGTAACGAAATTTTTGGTTATAGTATGGTTCCTTAAGATGCAATTTAAGTTGTAAATCAAGATCTTTGGGATAGTAGAACATGCTCTTTTATGAAGTTTGCTTGGAAACAAGGTCCTTTGTTTGATTGTTGTTCAAGGTTGTTGATGAAAATGAGAACAACCTCTTTTATTTAAAAGAACAGAAAATGGTCAAATTTGCCCTTAAACAAATCGAAATTCAACACATTTGCCCTCCGTCACGTCGGCGCACACGTGGCCAACATTTGACAAATCAGCAAGCTTAGTGTATAAGCAGTCTAATTAGTAAGTTCCGTCAAATAAGGGGTATATTTGCCCTAGTTTTAGTAACGTTAAGGGTATGCCTAGACTGAACTCGTAACGGAGGGTAAATGTGTTGAATTTCGATTTGTTTAAGGGCAAATTTGACCCTTTTCCGTTATTTTATTTTCTTTTGATAGGATAGTGCGAAAATGAAAAAATATAAACTCCTTTGTTTTTAATTAATGAATGAAAACAAAAAATGACCACTAGATTGTGATACGATTATAAGTAGTAGATATTAACTAAAGATCTCTCAATATGAGTACTACAGTAAGATAGCAAGTCTTTAATCGGAATCTTGAGTTCGAATTCAATTGGAAGTTTTGGGTTTGAATCGTATCATTGATAGTGTACACTTTATTCTTGAAATGAATTTTTCCGACAACAACAATAACATATTCAGTAAAATTCACAAGTAGGATGGAGATGTACAGAGACATGAGCTATACCAAGATGAAGAGGCTGCTTCAGGGAGACCATCAGCTAATGAAACGAATTTTTCGACATAAATTCAAATTAGTTGGATCAAAATTGCTACCAAACATTGAGTAATAACAAAAAAACAAAACTAATTAAATTTTTCAAAAAAGTGTGTGGAGTATATTATTAAAATGAGAGGAGGAGCGTGAGTGCGTGTATTATTTGAAGGTTTGTTAATTGAGAGAAGTGTGCGGGGCCAGTAAGGGGTCCAAATTTTGGCGCCTGTGTAACTTTTTCTCAGCTTGTACCAACCAACTTTACTACTACAAATTTACAAGCATTAATAAGTGGTTGGGGTTTTACTGGTTTACTTAAGTTCAGTACTTGCCAAAAGTACACTACACATGCTAATTGTACCTTTTTTTTGCTTTCTACATTTTTAGCTTTCTGAAACATAGTACACTACTTACTATGTCAGTGTTAGCATTTCTTGTTTCTAAATTGCAAAGATGTTAAAGGTTTTTTTCTTTAACTGAATTATTGTCATCATAACCTATTGTTGTATCTAATGTTATGTCAATTTTAAACATGGAGGAAAAAGAATGGTATCTTATTTCCGGATACTATTAATATTGATTTAGTGACTTTCTCCCTTGATTATTGTGTAGAACATAGTAACAAAAAGAGTGATTATACGATTATTGTCTTGTAATATATCAATAAATGTTGCATCAATATCAAAATAATTGGAATTGATTACTTAATTCATTTACATTTTTCGTTCTTTTCTTATTCATTTCATTCACAATGTTAATAATTTGTCTTTGGTGATAGTTTATGAGTTCTCCAAAAGGGGTAGTCCAAATCTTATTGTTCTTACAATTATATCCAATTATCTAACCATGTTGATGAAACGACTATTGAATAACAATTAATAAACCTAATGTAAGTAGTACAATGACACGTACCATAAGTTCTATTGATACACATTATTAGAGTATTTGCTTCCATAATGTTCATATTCGTACTTAAATTCTCATATATAGCAAAAGATTGTAGGTCTTTCAAGACAACTCTTTGTATGATTTTTTGTTTACCTTGTCACACATTCTATCACTATATCATAGCATGAATTTGTTGGCGCTTACATAGTCTATATAGGGACAGTGAAAACATCTAAAGAGTGTTTGTGTATAGAGGTAGGCGTTCGAAATTTCGGTTCGGGTTCGGTTTTTTTAAATTCGAAATTTCGATTTTCGGTTCCTAAATGTCGATACCAAATACCAAACCAAAACTTATTCGGTTCGGTTACTTCGGTTTGATTACTTCGGTTCGGTTTTAGTTTTATAATTCGGTTTTATTTCAAATTTATATTATTCAATTTATTACCAAGAGTGGACTTAAAACGCCTCAAAACAAGTCTAGGAAAACCAGAAACAAATCAAGCAATATGTTACATAATGTCGTATCAAAGATAAACTGCGACCTTCAAGTCAAATAAATAACTAGGATGGGACTCAAAAATATTCAACTTTCAACCACCAAAACTAATTTAACATGAAAATTATGACATAAAACTCACCTTTTCTTGACAACTGAAACAAGCTAACCATGACACAAAAAGAAAAAGAAAGTGACAGAGGAATGGGAGTTACATTTTCTGGAAAGAACACAATCATTTAAGCTAAAAATTTAGTTAATGATTGACCAAAGCTTAAGACTTTAATCTTCAAAAGAATAACATGAACAAACTGATCTTATGTAAAACTAAGGATCTGGAGCAGCGGCGTCGATGGAGCTCATGATCTGGAGTAGCGGCGTCAATAGAGAATTAAGAAGAAGAAAGAATAATGTAGTGCAAATCGAGCAACTATCCAAAAGCACCATCCAAGGCCAAGGAAGGGCACTTCAAGGTCATGCATTGGAACGCCATGGAAGGAGGAGCATCCGGGACACATTTCGAGGCATTCCAAGAAGCTTGAGGATGAGGCGGACCGCCCACTGAAGGGGGCGGACCGCCTAGTTGGTGACTGCTCTCTGGATTCTGATGAGGCGGACAGCCCAGGTGATGAGGTGGCCACCCACTACACTGTGCTTCTGAAGGAGGCGGGCGCCTAGGGGGTTGGAGCGGACCGCCCACCCCTGCTACTTCTAGACAGGACACATCACTTATTTGTTATGTTTTGACTGTTATAGCTCTACGTGGCCTATGTTATTTAAGTCCACTTTAGGAGTCTTTTAGACATTTTATTACATGTGTAAGGCACCTATAAAAGGGTCATTAGTCTTTCATTTCCATTAGCTAGCTTTGATAAATGATTAAACAAACTTTCAAGAGAATAGTCTCTTTGAATGAATGAAAGAACCCTTTGTTGGTTTGAGTCTTTTAGGTGAGCTAGTTGATCCCTAAACCCCCGATCTTTTTACTTGCGAGTTCCTTGTGTGACTCGAGGGTAGTTGCTTAGTGTAGGCGAATCTTGACACCGATACGAGGGTTTCACGGAACAAGTTCTCCGTGGATACCTTGTAGGGAGTTCGAGGTAAGTCTCGCTCCTTTATCTTTATCGTCTTTATTTTGACCCGCATCATCTTGGTATCAGAGCAAGGCTCGGGTTTTGTTTCTACAAATTCCCGACCCTTGATTCTTCGTGCCTAGGCCGGTTTCCATCTTAGTTTCTTGTTTGTTGTTGTTGAAAAGAAGAAAACACAAAAAAAATTGAAAAACACCAAAAATTTGGCATATCTTATTCGTTTGGTTGATTCTTGTTATGGGTGTTATTGGGGTTTGTTCCTTGTTGGAAACCCGTCATTTTGGTATCCAAAACAAATGATTTGAAGTTGTATTCCAAGATTTAAAATTTTGAAACCCTTGATCTTGAAACCCTTGATAAAAACTTGATGAACATGGTGATTTGGTTGTTTTTGCTTGGGGTTGGATAAAAATCATTGGGGTTTGATTATTGTGGTTGAAAACACATTTGGGTACCTTCGGATTGCTTAAACATCGTGAGATTTGTTGGATTTTTGGGTGCTAAAGTCGAAAAACACGAAGTTGAACTGTGCTGAAAATCGCAGAAGGCGGAGCGCCTAAACACAAAGGCGGACCGCCTCAAGTTTGTGAGCTCTCTGGATTTTTGGGAGGCGTAGCGCCTAGCTCAGGAGGCGGACCGCCTACCCCCTGCTGAATTACTCAGAGCGGCCGCCCACTCTGCAGAGGCGGGGCGCCTGAATTGCTGAGTTGTTGGCTTGGGTAGTTTCTCCTAAGATCCCTTATTTCCTTGCTTGCATACCATCCAACTAGTACTTCCCTAAGTAACTTTCTACTTAGTTGGTACTAGTCTTTGAAACTTTTAGGATCATCGTGCCTAGTTAAGAGATTAGAATTCGAAGAAGACTCGTTGTATCCTTTGACTCAAGTCCTCCCTTTAAAGTGTTATCGTCCAATAGAGTCACATTAACTCCACTCACCCCGGAGTACACTTGACTTGTGGATTGAGTGATTGAGTTGTGGTTTGTTGATCAACTACGCGAAGCTTCTAGATTCAAACTTGACTGAAATATCCACCACCACTAAATGAGTGAACCGAGTGCTATACACGTGAGGGTATGAGTGAGGTGCTTTCACTAACGTTTGTTGATTTTGTAGGTACAATGGCAAATGATGGAGATGATTCCATTAAGAATGCCTTGGCAACCATTATGGCTAAGTTGGAGGACATATCCTTGAGGCTTGAGACCGTTGAAAGAGGGACCCCGATCATTCTAATTAATTCTGGAGAAGGAACAAGTCACAACACTCCTATGACTCCCGGACACTTTCCGGAGATAGCCAAGAGATATGAGCTGAGAAATGATGTTGCTCCACAAGAGTGTGTGTTGGGCAATCCCTAACAAGCGGGCATTCCTCGCAACTTGGTCAATCCCCAAGGAAATGCTCCACTTCCAAGACCCGTTAGATATGTTCCACCTCTTGAGAAAGTTGTTGAGGCTTAAGAAGGGGAGGAGGCCGAGTATGGTGATGAAGCCTATGGGTATGATGCTCATTATCAACCTAGGAGGCAAATGAATTGGGGTCGAAATATGGATAGGGGTAGAGGCCGAGGTCGAGGGCCACCCATGAGATTTGATGGTAGGAATGCTAGGAGGGAATATGTTGCTTATGATGGCCACTATGAAGGCCAACCGGAGCCTAACCGTGGGGTACGTGACAACAATAAACTCAATAGTGTTAAGCTCAATCTCTCATCCTTTAAGGGAACTCGTGATCCGGAAGCGTACATGGAATGGGTACTACTCATGGAGAGAGTGTTTGACACCAATGATATGACTGAGGAGAAGAAAGGCACCTATGTTATTTTTACCTTTGAGGCCTATGTTTCTACTTGGTGGGAGTCCATAAAGAGGTCAAGGAGAAGAATGGGTGTGCATGTGAATGTGACTTGGGATGAGTTGAAAGAACTCATGAATACCAAATATGTGCCTCCGAGGTATCATCAAGAGCAACTTAAGAAGCTTTACTATCTAAAGCAAGGTGTCAAGTCAGTTCATGAGTACTATGATGAATTTGAAAGGATCCGGATGGCATTGGATATAGATACCGAGGGTCAAGAAGAAGCCATGATCCGTTTCAAGAATGGCTTGAGCTATGGTATAGCTTCTCAATTGAGGTTGCATACTTATCTTTCACTTCAAGATATCTTTGAAGCCGCAATTGATGCCGAGAATTGGCTTAAGGGAGAGAAATCCAAAGGTAACACTCCTACTTCCACAAGAAATCCAAAGGAGTGGAAGACTCCAAATGCAAACTTTCCAAGAGCAAGTGCTAGCAAAGAAGTGAAGAAACCATATGAGAAGACTACACCACACTTGGAAGGTACTTCTAAAACTCGCATGAGCAATCCTATTTCTACTTCTACTCAATGCTATAAGTGCAAGGGCTATGGTCATTTTGCTAGAGATTGTCCTACAAAACGAACCATGGTTGTGGTTGGTAATTTGGTGAATGAGCAAGATAGTGAGCCCGAGAATGAGGGAGTAGAGGGAGATAAGGAAGTTGCTTGTGAGGAGGCCATAGAAGGAGATGATGATCCTCAATTATTCTTGGTGGTTAGGAGAAACTTGAGTACCATTTTCATGGAAGATGAGGTGGAAAATGATCAAAGAGAAAATCTCTTTCATGCTAGATAACGTGTGATGGGGCAAGCGTGCTCAATGGTTGTTGATTCGGGGAGTTGTGCCAACATAGTGAGCCAAACCTTGATTTTTCAATTGAAATTACCCACTCTAAAGCATCCAAAACCATATCGTTTACAATGGCTTAGTGAGTGTGGTGAACTAAAGGCGGTGAAGCAAGTGATGCTTGAGTTTAACATTGGGAACTATAGGGATAAAATCATGTTTGATGTAGTCCCGATGCAAGCTTTCCATCTATTGTTTGGGAGACCATGGCAATATGATAGATGTGTGGTACATGATTGCCGAACCAACTCTTACACGATTAAGCAAGATGGGAGGAAGTATGTGCTTAGACCTTGGACTCCAAGACAAGTAAGAGAAGACTACAAACGAATGAAGGAGTTGAGGGAAGCGGCTAAAGCAAAGTCACCCATTGTACTTGAACCCGAGGCAAACAATCTTATTGTCTTGCCATTGCATGATGAAAGTGAGAGTCACTCCACTTCAAATGAGAGAGAAAAGAAAGAGAGAAGTGAAGGAGTGACCAGTGACAACCCAAGAGAGGAAAAAGGAGAGGAATTGAGGAGTGATGTGAGTGGATTGTCACCACAAACTACACTTGACCTTGAGGTAAAGTTGAGAGAGAAGAGAGGTGAGAAAAGAAAAATTGAGAGTGACAACACCCATTGTTCTAACAATTCTTCATCTTCTACTTTTTCTTGTGTTAGCTCATGTGTAGGCACATTTGAAGACAAGCTATTGGAGCCTCAACCATGTGCTTGGAAGGAAAGACAAGATGAGGAAAAGTCTCAAAGTGAGCTTCATGAAGGAGGAGTTGTATATGACACTTCAAGCCTTGTGAGTGATCAAGGAAGTACTACCAATGTAAGTGTTACTTTACCTTTTTATGAGCCTACTAGATATTTGTCTTGTGATGACTCAACACTAGTTGGTGCTTGTGAAGCATCTAGTGAAGATGCCACTAGTGACGAGTCTAGTAGTCAACTTGCGTGTGCTTGTACAACACTAGTTGAGAGGGATGCTATGCCACATCATGATGTGAGCTCATTGTTCATTGAACCCCTCCCTAGTGTAGATTTGATAGTTGACAATGATTGTGACCTTTGCTATGCCACACCACCAAACTTTGACAAGGGGGATGATGGGGTAGTTGAATACACCCTTATTGATATGCTTCTATCTGGTGGACCAATGTATTATGGTGAGGATGGTATTGACCTTGAGGAGTCCAAATTGCATGAATTGGACAAGGTTGTCTATGATGACTCCTCAAGTGAACCTAGTCTTGATAACTTGTCTATGCTTGATCATGATATTGAGATGCATGCTTTTATTAATCCATTGTTTGAAGGCATCCTCATTAGTGGTAATGACTTGTATCGGACTAGGGTGAATAGTCAAATGGAACCCCCATGGTTTGTAGGGTTTGACTTCTTAGGCAACCCATTGTGTGAGAGCTTGAATGAGGTAAATGACTCTTTGAGTGACCCTACTATTGCTTGTTTGGATTATGATGAAGAAAAGGCCATTATCAATACCTTCCTTGATAGTTTGTCTTGTAGGAAGGGTTGCTTAGGTGATGAAATTGGAGGGGAAAAAGAATCCCTTGGCGTGAGTAAGTATGCTCTAAAGAAGGGGAGTGGAGTACTTGATCCTACTTGTAGGTTGGGCTATTTGACTCACTCCACTCCACATGTTGATCACACCTTGAGGATAGATTGGCGTGTTGATCTTAAGCTTAAGGTTCAAGGGGAATTTGATAGCTTGATCTTGCATTTTCCATGCCCCCATGACCTATTTGCTCATTATTGTGTTGAGTGCATGTGTTTTAATGAACCAATTGCTTGATGATCTCCTTGGAGACTTGATATTTGTGCTTATTATTGATGCTTAGTTATATCATAAGAGTGTGTTTTTCAAACTTCTTGCACTAACCTACTTTCAGAGTAGGAAGTTTGCTTGTGTATGCTTGTCGTTGCTTGTAGGTCCTAAGCTCCATGCTAAGGCAAGGAAGATCTTGGAAGAAGCCTATGTCAAAGTGACGTTCAAGAAGGATAAAGAAGGAGAGCATTGGTCACCCCGAGAAGTTGATGATGCCATGAGAGACCACGCCTTGATTTCGAGGACGAAATCTTCTCAAGAAGGGGAGGATGATGTAGTGCAAATCGAGCAACCATCCAAAAGCACCATCCAAGGCCAAGGAAGGGCACTTCAAGGTCATGCATTGGAACGCCATGGAATGAGGAGCATCCGAGACACATTTCGAGGCGTTCCAAGAAGCTTGAGGATGAGGCGGACCGCCCACTGAAGGGAGCGGACCGCCTAGTTGGTGACTGCTCTCTGGATTCTGATGAGGCGGACCGCCAGGTGATGAGGCGGCCGCCCACTACATTGTGCTTCTGAAGGAGGCGGGTGGCTAGGGGGTTGGGTTTTTTCTAAGAAAAAGATGCGAAATTGTGAATTGTGATTTGCGAATGTGTTAAGTGAGAAATGAGTTTGGGTTAAGGAAATTGGGCTTGGGATTGGGTTATTGAAATAGAATGGTATATATTTTAAATATATATATTAAAAAAAATCGGAATTTCGGTGCACCAAATTTTTTGACACTTCAAAATCAAATTCCGAATCAAAATTTTGAAAAATTGAATTTTTACAATTTTTGCACCGAAATTCCTAAACCGAAAAACTAAATTAATTTGGTTCGGTTTGATTTTTCGATTTTTGGATTTTATGCCACCCCTATTATGTATCACATATCACTCTCATAGCATTTTTCATTTCAGCCGTTCTATTTTAGTTCTTAGTTACACCTTCACTTAACATGTCATTTCTTGAAATTGTTCTATTTTAGTTCTTGTGACACCTTCACTTAACAAATATCTGAATTATTTGTGATTTAGACATCACAATCACGTCTACTCTCACTTCACCTTCAGTCTTCTTATATGAGTTAAACTAGTAGTGTGTACTGTGTGCAGTCTATCTTCTACTCATCCTTATAAAGACTTACTCTAGGTTAGTTTCATATTTTTCTTCTTATGATTGAACCACTCACTAATTTCACCAATTAATACAAATATATCTGCAAATAGCATGCATCATTGAACCACATTTTGTACACAATTTAATTTTTTTTTTCAAATGAAGAGATTTCAAATGAAGAGATAAACATGAACATGGTTAGGGTAGATCCCAAGGTATGTTTGGTTTCCATAGGTATGTTGATTTTTCCCTAATTTGGTTTCCATAGGTATGTTGATTTTTCCTGGTGCCACTTCCAGATGGACCCCCACCCACTTCTACACAATCTTCATCTCCCTGCAGATTCTTGCCCTTATCATTCTTAACCCCCATCATGTTCTCCTTGATTTCCAATAATAGCTGGTACTGTGATTGAGCCACCAGATCCTGCTCACCTTGTTTAAGCTCACATTTCCCCAGTCGCAACTCCATTTGATCTTGCTTCATAGAAACCCCAGTGAGTTCCCCCATTATCTTCTCCAACATTTCTTTAACTTCCTTGCTTTCTGTACTTTCACCGTTAGCTTTACCATTCTTAGCCATTGTAGATGAATACCCAGAACTGAATAGCTCTGATACCAATGTTACAGATTAACCCGGATTATACCAAATCAGGAGTTTACTCGAGATTGGACACGAACTCAGGAGCTAAGTAGCTCGAGATAGAAACAGAATTGGGATTGAGAAAATTATGGTAAAGAGTAAATGATATTCTTATTGATGATTGGAAAGATGAATTACAACTACATTTATACAGCTAATCAAGAATCAAAGTATAACTGCTTGCTGACATCACTAACTGCTCAGCTTAGCTCATTCTGTAACTAACTATGCAACTACTAACTAACTAACTGGATTAAATAATTACTCTGGCACACAACTTTCATTAATTGCACTTAAGCCCCCTCTTCTTGTATGCGTGTACAATACCCCCTCCATGTGAGCATCCTTGTCCTCAAGGATGAAAATTAGGGAACCTGGTACAAAGATCATGATGAACTTCCCAAGTTGCACATTCAGCAGGTAGGCCATTCCACTTAATAAGCAGTTGAACCACAACTTTATTGCCCTTTTTAACCATTCTCCTGTCCAGAACTGCTTCAGGGGTGGGTGTAGATGGGGTATTTGAGTTAGTGGAAGGGGGGTGATGAGGAGTAACAGAGGGATCATGACAAGCTTTCAGTAAAGAGACATGAAAAACTGGGTGTATGTGGACTGTGCTAGGGAGAGCTAGCCTATAGGCAACAGTTCCCACCTTATCCAGCACCTGATAAGGTCCATAGTAAGTCGCATGCAGTTTGTTGAAGGGCTGTTTAGTTAAGGACAGTTGTCGATAGGGATGGAGTTTAAGGTAAACCCACTCTCCTTTCTGGAATGACCTGTCAGATCTATGGGAATCAGCTTGAGACTTCATCCTTTGTTGCGCCCTTGTTAAATGGAACTTAAGCAATGTCATAGCTTGTTCTCTAGCTACTAATGACCTATCCACAGTGTCATTAGAAGAATCTTCAGGCAAATAAGGGAGATGCAAGGGTGGTGTTTGGCCATAAAGCACTTCATAAGGAGAGGTCTTGATGGAAGAGTGATAAGAAGTGTTGTACCACCACTCAGCTAGTGGCAGGTATTTGGTCCAAAATGAAGGGTGATCACTGCAAAAACACCTGAGATAGGTCTCTAAACTCCTGTTAAGCACCTCAGTTTGTCCATCACTTTGGGGGTGATATGCAGTCGATAAACACAACTCCACTCCTTGAATCTGGAAGAATTCTTGCCAAAAATTACTAATGAAAACAGGGTCTCTATCAGACACTATTGAAGCAGGCATTCCATGGAGTTTAAAAATATTATCCATAAAAGCTTGGGCCACTGTAACAGCAGAGTATGGGTGGGACAAAGCAACAAAATGGGCATACTTGCTGAGCCTGTCCACCACCACCCAAATGACTTCCTTACCAGCAGATTTAGGTAGGCCCTCTATGAAGTCCATAGAGATATCAGACCATACTGTTGTGGGTAACTGTAGAGGTTGTAACAGTCCTGGGCTTGCAGCTCTATCATACTTGCTCCTCTGATATATATGACACCTTTGAACAAAAGTGCTAATGTCCTTCTTCATGCCCTTCCAATAAAACATGTTAATCAGCTTCCTGGTAGTTACCTCCACTCCTGAATGCCCTCCTGTAGGAGTAGAATGCCACAGAGATATGATGTGATTTCTGAGCCTTGCATCTTTTCCAATTACTAGCTTTCCTTTCCTCCTTAACTGCTGGTGGTGCCAAGTGTGGTGTTTCTTTAACTGCTGACTGTTAGGTATTGTCATAGGCTGAAGATCAGGATCCTGTTGCCAACTCTCCTGAATTTTGAGCATCAAATCTGAAGTAGTAATAGTTGTGGTCAAGGCTAGCAGCTCAGCTCTAGGTTTCCTAGACAGAGCATCAGCAACACTGTTTTCTGATCCCTTCGTGTATTCAATAGTGAAATTAAATGGCATCAGCTTGGCCAAGCATCGTAGTTGTGCCTCAGTGTGAGGAGCTTGTTCCACCAAATATTTCAAAGCCTTCTGATCTGTTCTGACAGTGAAATGAGCACCCACTAAGTAATGTGACCACCTGGTGACTGCTAGAACTAAAGCCAGCATTTCCTTTTCATAAACTGACAATGCTCTATGTCTAAGGGCTAAACTCTTACTCAGGAATGCTATAGGGTGCCCTTGCTGCATCAGGACAGCCTCTATGCCCAAGTCACTTGCATCTGTCTCTATCACAAAAGGGATGGAGAAGTTAGGTAATGCTAACACCGGGGCAGACACAAGAGCTTCCTTTAGTTTGACAAAAGCTGCAGTAGTTAGACCACCCCATTTGAAGCCATCTTTCTTAGTTAGTTCAGTCAAGGGCCTGCTAATCTCACCATATCCCTTGATGAACCTCCTGTAGTACCCAACTAGGCCTAAGAATCCTCTCAACTGTTTCAAAGTTTGTGGAATAGGCCAGTCTCTCACAGCTTGAATCTTCTTTGGGTCAGTTGACACCCCCTCAGGTGAGATAAAATGGCCTAGGTACTCTATGTACTGGACTCCAAATGCACATTTGGACTTCTTGGCCAATAAGTGGTGTTGCTGCATCAATTTGAACACTGATTCCAAATGATCCACATGTTCTTCAATAGAGTGGCTATATACCAGTATGTCATCAAAGAAAACTAGTACATACTTCCTCAACAGCTGCTGAAAAACTGAATTCATTAGACCCTGAAATGTTGCAGGAGCATTTGTCAGGCCAAAAGGCATGACCAAATATTCATAGTGTCCTGCATGTGTTCTGAAAGCAGTCTTAAAAACATCTTCCTTTGCCATCCTGATTTGGTGATAGCCAGCTCTAAGGTCCAGCTTTGAAAAAATTGTAGATCCTCCCAGCTCATCCAGTAATTCTTCTACCAATGGGATGGGGAATTTGTCCTTAATAGTCTGTTGATTCAGTCCCCTATAATCCACACACAATCTCCAGGTGCCATCCTTCTTACCAACCAGTACAACAGGAGAAGCATATGGGCTATAGCTGGGTTGAATAATACCCTGCTCCAACATGTCAGCAACTTGTTTTTCAATGATGTCTTTTTTAACAGCAGGATATCTATAAGGTCTGATGTTTACAGGTGAACTATTAGGCTGCAACACAATCTTGTGGTCAAAGGGACCTCTAGAGGGAGGCAATGTAGTAGGTTCAACAAAGAGGTCTTCATACTTAGTGAGTAAAGGAGACAGTAGTGTTTGTATGTGGCCACTATCTTCAGACACAACATGGTGGAGCTGCAGGCTGCTATCAATAACTGACATTGAAGCAGCCTTATTACTAAGTTCAAGGTCATGTACCTGTAGCATATACAACTGAGAGCCAGATGCTATCAGCTTGCTAAGTCCTTTAGCTTTAGTCTGCTTGCAACCACTTGTAGTACCCCTTAGTAAGTGCTTTTTACCTTGGAAATTAAACTCCATAGTTAGCTGCTTGAAGTTCAGTTTAATATCACCCAATGTCAATAACCATTGCACTCCAAGAACCATGTCATAACTGCCCAGTGGTAGGAGTATGAGGTCAGTCTGGAAAGAAGTTCCCTGTAGTAACCAAGTGAACCCTTTGCACATTTTAGAAGTTGTCAGGGTTCTGCCATCTGCTACACTAATTGATTGTGAACTTATAGTTGACACTTTACACTGTAATCTCTCAGCAACCTTAGTATCTAGGAAATTATGTGTACTGCCTGAATCAATCAGAATCTGTAAGGGTTGTTTGGCATGATATCCTGTAACTCTTAAGGTCTGATAACCTACTGATCCAGTTAAAGCTTGTAAGGATATGGTTAGTGATTCATCTTGTGGAGGCATATCCTCTATGTCCTCATCCTGTACTACATGTACCTCTACCTCATTATCACCTTCTCCTCCCACTTCAATCATGAAAACTTGCTTTGGCCCCTTACACTTATGCCCCAAAGTGTATTTTTCATCACAAAAGTAACATAGGCCCTTGGCTCTTCTGTCACTCATTTCTGCATTTGTCATCTGTCTAGCAGCAGGTGTTCTTGCAATTCCCTGATTCCCTTGCTTCACTCCCGGATTCTCATGATAGTTTTTTACAGAATTTATTCTCACACCAATGAAATTTTTTGTCATTCTTGCTTGGGCCAAGGAATTAGCTTCTTGTAATCTAGCATACTGATAAGCTAGGGGAAGAGAATGGGGCATCATCATTTTCACAAAGTATGAGATTTCTGGTTTGAGACCTATTGTGAAGCAGCTGCTAGCATGTTCTACTGATAGTGTTAATCTACACATGATACTATCAAAAGCAGTTATGTAATCCTTGACATTACCAGTCTGCCTAAGTTTTTTAATTTCTCCCATGGGATCATCAAAATCCTGACCAAATCTTTCTATCAATGCAGCTATGTACTCTTCCCAAGATAAGTCATTCATACCTGTTCTGCTTTTCATAAAGGACTGATGCCATTGAATGGCTTCATTGTCAAAATACACAGCAGCAACCTTGATCCTCTGGTGCGTAGGCATATCTTCTACTGAAAAGAATTGATCCACTTTGTATAACCAAGTGCGCAGATCTGTCCTATTGAATCTTGGGAACTCCAGTTTAGACAGTCTTGTATATGAATTGTAATGATTTTCCCTAATTTGGTTTCCATAGGTATGTTGATTTTTCCTGGTGCCACTTCCAGATGGACCCCCACCCACTTCTACACAATCTTCATCTCCCTGCAGATTCTTGCCCTTATCATTCTTAACCCCCATCATGTTCTCCTTGATTTCCAGTAATAGCTGGTACTGTGATTGAGCCACCAGATCCTGCTCACCTTGTTTAAGCTCACATTTCCCCAGTCGCAACTCCATTTGATCTTGCTTCATAGAAACCCCAGTGAGTTCCCCCATTATCTTCTCCAACATTTCTTTAACTTCCTTGCTTTCTGTACTTTCACCGTTAGCTTTACCATTCTTAGCCATTGTAGATGAATACCCAGAACTGAATAGCTCTGATACCAATGTTACAGATTAACCCGGATTATACCAAATCAGGAGTTTACTCGAGATTGGACACGAACTCAGGAGCTAAGTAGCTCGAGATAGAAACAGAATTGGGATTGAGAAAATTAGGGCAAAGAGTAAATGATATTCTTATTGATGATTGGAAAGATGAATTACAACTACATTTATACAGCTAATCAAGAATCAAAGTATAACTGCTTGCTGACATCACTAACTGCTCAGCTTAGCTCATTCTGTAACTAACTATGCAACTACTAACTAACTAACTGGATTAACTAATTACTCTGGCACACAACTTTCATTAATTGCACTTAAGCCCCCTCTTCTTGTATGCGTGTAACAGGTTGGGAGAAAGAAACAGTTTATATCCTGCAATTATTGTGAACACTTTGATAGTTTGCACACTCTTGAGTTAATTAATGAGCAGGATTACCAAAAATTGGAGTTTAATATTCTTACATGTTATACGAGTTACTTTAGATTATTGAAAATCCAAGGCTGCAAAACTGGAAAGAATTGATGGAAAACAAAAATGTTGTTTAGCAAGCATAAGTTCTATACAGATCTAAAATCATAAAAGATTTCCACAAGGAAATGAAGAAAACGAAAGACAAAAACTAAGGAAGAAAAAGTCCCTCTTCAAAGATCTATAGTTTTAATGCTCCTCTTAATCCAATGCTGAAACTCTGCTCTAGACCTTTCTTGCCTCCACCAAGCACTGGATTTCCCTTTTGCATCATAGCAACAAACTCATTGTAGTCGATGCGTCCGTCCTGAACATTTTATAAGAAGAAAATTTTCCATCAATTAGACCACACACTCAAGCAACAAAGATAGCTCAAGGTAGCATCAATATAAGTAATAGGTAAATTCATCACCAAGCCAATGGAAGAAACCGAATTGTAAAGAGATAACAGTCATAGTTGGATATCTTGCATTTTCGGGTGGAGACGTCTTTAGTTCTTTGGCAAACACTAACTAGTAAAAGGATTCAGAGTTTCAGACATCTTTTAAGTAGGTTCAATGCAATGAATGCTAAGAAACTAGTACTATGAATTATGGTACACTAAGAGGAGAAAGACAAAGAAGCACTAGACTAGGAACCAAAAACTTCCTTGAAATTATGCAAAAAGGAAAGTAAGTCCCTTTAGTCTCAAGTTCCTTCTTGGTCAATCAAACTGCAGCAAGTGTTTGATGCTTAATCTCGCGGTTTAGAGAAACTGGTCTCAGTTGGTTCCAAGTTCTAAACTTACGTTGTCTCCCTCTCCCTTCAAAAACTACAAACTAATATCAAGTGGTGAAAAATGGAACTTACATTGTCTTGATCAGCTTCTCTTATCATTTCTTCCATCCGGACATCTTCAACACCGAATTCTTCACAAGCTTGTTGAAGCTCGTCTGCAGTGATGTAGCCGCTTCCATCTTTATCGAAGTAAGAGAAAGCAGCAAATAGATGATCTTCTCTCTCAATTTTGTTAAGATGTAATGTTGCAGCTATAAATTCACCATAATCAATTGTTCCACTGTTGTCAACATCAGCCTGCAATT
Organism: Petunia x hybrida; assembly: GCA_037355625.1. Classification (NCBI taxonomy): domain Eukaryota; kingdom Viridiplantae; phylum Streptophyta; class Magnoliopsida; order Solanales; family Solanaceae; genus Petunia; species Petunia x hybrida. The sequence continues at coordinate 749,261 of JBBBVM010000317.1, read as the reverse complement.
TCAGAGAATGTAAAGAGTTACTCAAGTCTGCCTTCATCTAGCGGCAGAAGAAGAGATCTAAGTATGTCATGAAGCTGCAAACAATCTAAACCTTGATTATGAGTGGCAAATTTAGAAACTAGAATCACCACAACGACGAAAAGGATAAAATACTGATTCTTCTTTGACTTCTTTCCCATTGCCGAACAATGAATAATTTACTAAGTACGCCGCCAGGCAGAAATTTTGATTGCGCATAATTATACTTTTTTTCTTCTGCACACCAATAATGCTGAATTTCTTTGCTTAATCAGAGTCATATCTGAGACGGTACAAGAATTAACTTCCACAAACAATGCCATAAATAGACTTCTTAGCTTGACCTAGACTTGATAGAGACCGTTAAATTTGCGTTGAAATGGAGAGGAAGCTTAACAAGAAAAGAAGAAAGATATATCACTTGGATAAATGCAACATTAGCATCAAGCCATCAACCAAAAAATAACTTATGGTACGTTAAATGTCTTTAAAATAACAATTTCAGTACTTTCAACAAAGCAAACTCGTGTGAGATAAGCAAAAACCTGTCCACATACTGCCATCTACTTATATGATAGATTTTAGACTTACCACTTGTTTTAGATATAGATTTGAAAAACTTGATCAAAGAATAACATGACACTTACTGCCTGCATAAGATCATAGATCTCAGACTCCTTCAGATTAGAGCCAAATCTCTTCAATCCATCTTTCAGCTCCTCAAAAGTTATTTGACCACTATTGTCCGTGTCTATCATCTTGAACATTTCTTTGAGGCCAGCAATTTCTTCTTCGGATAGGCGTTCGGCAATGACCTGTAACACGTATAACGTACAATTTCAGCAGATTAGTTTTCAACATAAAGATTTTATCTTCAATATGTTCATAAATTTGGTCAACATCATAGGTATGTCCTCATTGATAGACTCACTCTCAAAGCCATTTTCTTGAGCTTGTTCATTGCAGAAAATTGCTTCATTCTACTTAGAACTGCAGAATCCAGAGGCTTATCAGGAGCCACTCCATCAACTTGAACCCAAGGATGGCCTACAAAAGTTTCAATATCACCCCTCAGTGACCATCATTATATCTCATCTCAATAAGAAAAGTATGAAATAATAACTTAGACTGGGAAAAAAACAAAAGGCAAGAATACACTTTTCCAGTTACATGATCTAAAGAGATATAATTATATAATCTTCATAAAAAAAAAGATAATTACATAAGATGATAAAAGAGATTAAGAAATTTACAGTGTAGAAGTAATAAACCTCTAAAGAACCAAAAGAAAGAAAGCTGTACTTGCATATGATAGTGATCTTACAATCTTGCAGCAATTTTTTTTACAGGCAGATAATTTGATCATTCATGTTTTATTTGGTTTAATATAGTATCATATTTCATGCTTTATCAGTCATCTGGATCCTCAAATGCTTAAAGCCCAAGAAACTCAGGAGACTAACCGATGGAAATGATATGTCGCATCATTGTGCTTGACAGAGAGTAATGAGTACAAAACAAACTATCTTAGTGAGAAGAACTATGTCTGGAGAGGCGCGTCAGGGAGAGAGAGAGGTTTTAGGTCAGCAGGTCCGGTTACAAATCTAGAGATTGTCATCATTTCCAATTACAAAATATTATTGAAATTACCCCCATAAGCTCAGCTGTTATTTACATGTTGAAATCAGATATCTGGAAACGACAAGCTGTTAGACCACTTACATAAAACTTCATGTGCAGTTAAACGTTTTCTTGGATCTCGAATGAGCATTCTCCTCACCAAGTCTTTCGCACCTTCTGAAATACTAGGCCATGGGTCTGACGTGAAGTCAAGATCACCGTGCAGGACTTGCTCAAATATTCCTTGCTCATTTTCTGTATGATAGAAGAAATTAGTTCAGGAAAATGACACAAGAAGAGTTGGAAGGGCAGTACTTGATTCCACAAAAGTTTTCCATGTCCCTTTCCATGAACATACTTATGACTCCAATATTATTTAGGTTTACCTGATTTGAACATACATCTATCTTGAGAATGGACATGGTCTTAAGTTTACTAGATTTGAACATACATCTGTCTTGACAATGGACATGGTCTTTTTCATATATATACTTATCAAAAAATATACTATATATTTATATGTATGTTTATATAAATAGAATGCATGCTATTAACAAAAACCAAGTTACAGTCTGTAATAACGCCTGAATCATCCACAGTCATCTACCAAGTTTGACAACCTATCTATACAACCTGGTATTTTCTCCTTAAACCAAAAAAGACGAGCAAAATAAAGAAGGTTTTCTCATTTTTTTGTCTTTTACCAACCATAATATCAGTCATTTTCTAGTCTGTCCACTTTTCTACTAATGCATAAACCACAAAACCATTTGACCTCCGTTGCATCAATTATAGCCCCGAAAAATATCCAGTGGCCCTCCAATACATACTTGTGCGATTATTTCAACAAACTGAAATTTTCTGAATCATTTTCTCATACATTTACACACTCCTTGAATCTTGATATTAACTAAGCAATTATAAGTTCTAGAAAAACAGAATCAGAACCCAATCCGACAACAGCTCAAAGGAGATCTCAAATGAATAAGTAATAGTAACTTTGCCCATCAATATCGAAGGATTAATCACTTGAATGAACTGTGAAGAAAGAATATGCCACTTAGATTTCAGAATTGATTCTGCAATCCTTGACTGAAAATAAAGAACAACTGTCATTTTTCCTCCAGAGGAATATGTCCCACAATGGGAAAGTTCTCAATCATATTTCCGCATCTTCCCTTTAGGGACAGCAGCAGGAATTGACACAAACCACGGCAGCAAGAATTAATATTAATTCCTCCCACTTCTGGTAAATCGGGTTACATTGAGAGTTAGTAGTGCATAAGGAAAAGAGATAGCTGATTGAGAAATTGGAAGATTTATGCACCAAAATAAGTCAGTGGGAGAATCTCCACATACATGGAGAAGATGGCATCAATTCTGATGACAATTGCACATGCTATGTTACTTATCAAAAACAAAAATGCACAGCCTTTGTTTTCTTAAAAAGGAAACTGAAGTGGAAAAGTAGATAACCTCAGAGAACCAGATAGAAAAGAGCTAAAGAATGAAGCAGAAAGTATCCAACAAATGCCAACTTAAATTACTTGGGAATCCTTACCAGCCCAGAAAGGAGGCACTCCACTCAACAAGATGTAGATAATTACACCAGCACTCCAAACATCAGCTTCAGGACCATAACGTTTTCGGAGAACTTCTGGTGCAACATAATACGGACTGCCAACAACGTCAGTAAATCTGTCCCCTGAAAAGAGAAGAAAGTAACAATCGATAAGACAGTTTGGAAAGAATAAATATGGTCAACATAAATAAAGGGAAAAATATTAAGATGGATCAGATGGTTGCACAGACTTTTTCATTAAGATGCTGAAGAGTTCACACAATCTGAATCACAGTGAGTAAAAGGATAGCTAACGCAATAATCAAGATAAAAAACTGCTAGTATGATTACGCGTAGAACCTGATTAAATTTCCAATATCATTCTGAGACAGCTTTAGTGAAAGATACCCCAACCGAAACACAGACACTTGATAACTTCAAATTGTTCAGAGTCCCAGAAATTTCAACTTATATAAAGAGGCACTTTAACGGAGAAAGACAAATTCAATCTATCCTATCACTGTGTCTAGTGAAGGAAAAGGGTCGGAGGAGAAGAGAGGGGGCAGTTGGAGAATCAGTTTCTTAAAACCATTGTCATTCGAGATACTTTTAGATTTCACAGAAAGAAACACAATCCTTACTTCATGTTTACTGTACAAAATCATGCAGAACACATTTCATTTTCATGAGTATTCTTTCTAATAGATTCCATGCTCATTAAGAACCGATTAACTTAAGAAAGTCTCTCAAAGCAGTTTCGAAGGAGGGAAGTACATATTATACAAAATTACCTGGTTTGAAGAATATTGATAACCCAAAGTCAATTGTTTTGAGAAGTGAATCCTCCTTCTGATCAACAAAAAGGAAATTTTCCGGCTTAAGATCACGATGCATGACACCCAGAGAATGACAAGCTTCTACAACTCCAACAATAGTCCTAGCAAGCTCAGCTGCTTTTCTCTCTGTATAGTGTCCCCGCTGAATAATCCTATCGAAAAGCTCACCCCCAGCACATAACTCCATCACTACATGAACGGCTACAGCATCCTCATAAGCTCCTTTTATCGATATAACATGAGGATGCCCTGCCAAGTGGTGCATTATCTGAATTTCCCTTCTAACATCTTCCACATCATCATCAGTTAACAACTTCCTCTTGGCAATCGATTTACAAGCATACTGCTTCCCCGTCGCCTTTTCAGTACAAAGAAATGTAGTTCCAAACTGCCCTTGGCCTAATTTCTTTCCGATACTGAAAAACTCCTTCAAATTCCCAGTTTTCTTCAATAACACAGAATCAGTCCTAAGTCCAGCACTTGCCACCCTCTTCATTTCAGCAGGCTTTTTGGGTTTTTTCGGTTTTTCTTCTACTTCTACTTCTACTTCTTTCTGTTCTGACTTAGGCATTGTTATCTGTTCAGGTGGCTTATCTTGAACTGGCAAAGGTGAATCAACTTCTTTAACAGAAGTTGGTGTTTCAACTCTACCACTTTCACCATTAATGGTGGAAGCAGCATCATCGGGTGATCGAGTCGATCGCCACATTGCTGCTGAAACTGATTGAAAGATTCCATTTTTAGAAATACTTGGTCCTACACAAGTGTTCCCCATTTTATATTCCTAAAGTTCTTCACCCCCTTTTAGTTCCTTCCTACATTAAAGATCTTTCTTTTCACACAACTCTATAATCAACAGAATCTTGATACTTCAACAAAATAATCCACTACTAAATAAAGTCAAACTTTACCACATTAACTACAAACAAGTCAAAACTAATTCAAATCCAAGACTTATTCAACACCACCAAATCAAGATTCAATTTTGAACTGAAACCAACATCCAAAAGCAATAGAATTGTATCGAATCAAAAGAATAATCTAACCAATATAGTAAATTGCTTACAAAAGATCAATCTTTGATAAGTTTAATGGCCAATCATAAGATTAATTAAGGCAGTCAAGTGCACAAAGTATCGGGCGTTCATGCTAAACTAAAATATAGAGGAAAAGCTAATGGACTCGAGAAAGAGAATTAACTTCTGCTAAGACATGGTAAGGTCAAAGAAGAAGAAAAAAAGGAAAAGTTGAGATCTTGATTAGAAGAACATAGTAAAAACTAAACTCTTTATTAAGTTTTCATTTATTTAGTGGAAGAATTATAGCATTAACATTCACATACAATATTTACATGGGTTTTATTTAGTCATTAATATGGGGATTATGTGCACATGTAACGATAGTTCAGACAATGCCCACAAGAAAAACGCGTTTTGGTCGGATAGTACAAATATAGGCATAAGATTTTTCCTATGACTCATTTTTAAGGAATGCAAGAATTGACTGTGTAAGGTAATTATAAGTAAATTTACTGTATTAATTGGTTTCATTTATATACATAGTGTAAAATTCTTTTTTAATTATGTAAATTTTAACTTGCATCCAAGTACTACATATCCTTCTTTATATAGGAGTTAGTAAGTTATTACTATAAAACAAACCTATTTTACGTGGCAAACTTATCTACAAGTGTGAGTCATTTCGTACATGTAAAGACCATGTGCAAATAATTTGGTGCTTGATAAAGTATGTCGCAGAACTGATCTAATTACAGATATGAGTTAGTTATGTTTTTATCGGATTGCATAGTAGTAATATTTATCGAGATATTTATGTATATTACCAAATGCATTACTTGATTGTATAAACATTGTTGCACAATTAATGCATAAAACTTACTCTAGTTGATAACTTAATAAAAAACTGACTTGCTATCATAAGTTAAACTACTTAAAACAATCTCTACAAAATCAGCTTATATAACTTAAATTCTTTATATACTATTATGTTGTTTTCGAATGCTCAAACATATACATACTGATAATGATGAGTAGTAGATGCAACACTTTTCTACATTTGCTGAGTTAAAATTCTAGATTCACCTCTACTCGTTGATTTCTTCTTTTTCTTTTATCTCTTTTTTCTTTTACAATTAGTATCAAGTTTTTGAACTCATTTATATATTTGCATGATGCAAAATTTGGAAATGAATGCCATATTTAAAAGAAATCTTATTATTTGAAGAGACATTTTGAAGGTTAATGCAGGATCATTAAATACTGGCCATATTTGTACCAACAACATTGCCAAATAATTGACGGAAGTAGATAACATGGCATATGCAGGGTAATGTAGCTTTTATTATTGTTGACTTGTTGTTGAGTTAGCTGAAAAATATGTCTATAAACAATCGGATTGGAGTTTTTTATTTAATTGTATAACAATTTAATGTCCGGGTTGTCTGGTAAATCAAAGACTGTAATCTTAGAGAGGTTAGGATTTTGATAATGTTTTATGCTTGTATAAATAAATATGTATGCACTTAAAGTAGAGTGTTCTTTTTTTCTTAATTAACCATATAGGTAATACTTGTGTGGACATTTATTATTACTACATAAAGAAAATGAAATGGTCAGACCTTATCATGCTAATCCATATGAAGAAAGGATAGTCTACTGTTGGATTTATACTACTAATAAACAAGTAAAGATGGTCAGACCTTAATATTACAGTTGCTGGGCAGCTTCACCATTGTTTTTTATTAGTGGCAAGTGCACTATTAGTTTTTTTTTTTTTTTTTTTTATCGATCTCCAATTAATTAGTTTGCCAATCTTTTTAATCTCACAAGTTTGACTAGATTTTTTTTTTTTGGTTGTTGGATTTCCCAACTGGTATTTGGTATTCATATTGGAGCCTGACTAATTCGAATTCGCACCTGAAGATCCCATATTGGGGGTAAAGCGCTTTCTAAAGAGACTTCATTCTCAAGGCTCGAACTCGTAATCTCTGATTATGAATGGAGGAGTACCTACCTACCTACCACTCCACCACTAATCCTTAGTGGTACAAGTTAAACTAAACTAATCCTTTTGGTCTCCGTTTATTTCACTACCTTTTTCAAGGGAATAATAGATTCATGTAATGAAAAAAGAATTGAACTGAAATATCTAAAAATCTGAAAAATTAGTGCGCTCATAAAAAATAGATCTAAAGTTGGATTAGTCTTTGGTGAAAAAGAAATTGAAGAAATTATAGATCACGAAAGCGACTAAGGGGTTGTGCATGGATACAAGTACAACCGCAATCTACGCCACATTCTTGCCTGCCAATATGCTCTAAAAATGCCAAAAAAAGAAGAATGTGAAATGATTCTTTCATGATGTGTCAACTGTCATTCCATAGTAAGAAACAACTCATACAAAGAAAACTTCTGCTCACTGATATGGGGGTTTTACACCACCAAATTATGACTCATTTGATATGCTTACTTACAATTTGAATTAAAAAAAAATAATAATAATCTTACAAATAGCTCATGTACTATTTTAACAGGTAAATGTTCGTAAAGAGATATCGTACATACTACATAGTAAGATAGAAAATAGAGCAAATAATATGCGTTAACTGATTTTATATATTGATGCACACTAGTGTGAAAATTGTTTGTATTGTTAACGTATATGCCATTTTTCTTTTTTAAAAAAAAGCCATTATAAAATTATTTTCCTATAGGCAAGGGGACAATTGAGAGAGTTCTCCCTTCGTTTTCAAACACAAGTGATTGAACGCTTTCTGTACAAAAATAATGACCTTTACTTTTATTTTTAAACTTGCTCGTCAAACTGGCTAAAAAGTTTCAAAAGTGTCGATCTACTCAATAATCTGCGACGTGATTGCAAAATGGGTAAAGTAGTATAAATTCCCTAAATTAAAAAGTAGCTTGTGTTATTTATAAAATTCAATCAAGTAGATAGAGTTTGAGTCAAATACATGAGTTTTGACACCTTTTACCAGAAAGTAGATCAACATGCTACAAGTCGATATCTTGTTCTTGTATAGCCAGTCAGCTCCGTTAGTTAAGGGTACATATGCAAGACTCACTAGATGTTTTACAGATAGATATGAATAATCAACCAAGGTATGTGAAAGTGCAAGATTGGCAATTGGCAACATGCTGGCTGCTCTTTTTCAATTCACATAAATAGCATGTATACAACTGTACTATGATTTTCCAACCTACTTCATCTGCATGGAAGTTCATTCTTGAGACCGCATTTAGTTGTTTATTCTAGACGTGCATGTTGGTGCTTCTATACAACAATCTAATGCTGCTGGCTGACAAAGTCAACATTCTATCCCTAACCCACCACCCAAGAACCATAGGGGTATGGAGCCGCTGGTTCAAGAACGTGATATATACATTTTCAACTTTTTCCATATACTATTGTAATTCAAGCTAAAGTAATCACTTCAGTTAAACTCATAGCGCTCGCCCCACATCTGCCTCAAGGGACGAGGGAAATGCCAAGGCAAAGCATAAAGATGATTTCAAATTTTAAAGTCAATAGATGAATATAGTTCAATCCAAACACTAGATATACAGGAACCGCTGTCCGCAAGGTACAGTGGGTAAGGAAATGACAAGTGTCAATCAGAAGCATGTAACAATCAATAATCTTCCTTCATCTCATGTACCAAAATTAGTAATTGTCATCCTTACAGATTTCAAAGCAAAATTAAAATGGTCTGCAGAATAGGGTAGTAGTTTATGATTTGAACAGTCACACTGTTGCGCCTCTGAAATTCCAATTAAGAAACGAAAGAACAACAGATCTTTCACAAGATCCCAATCAGATAGCTGCTCGAAGTGATCTTGAATCATAGCTTTCCCTTCAGCCTCAAATGCGCTTGCTCCCGACCAGCACCAATATAACTTATTGCCGTCTAGTACTAATGTTTATGCTCTTTAACTTTGGCCATTGTACAACACAGGTAAAACCATGCTAGTATACACTCAGTGTATGTTAGAAACAGCTAGTGCTGAAATAGTTTAAGAGTTCAGATATTCCTCCCAGCCAACCTTTTCTAGTCTCTCTCCCTTGACCAAGACCTCGTCTCTTCTGTCCTCTTGGTACTGTGCCATCCTACAAGTTGATCATTGAAGTCCAGTCACTCTCATAATCTCAACCGCGAGCAATCATATTTTTGGGTGGGGGGGGGGGGGGGGGGTTTGAGGTTGGGGAATGAGCTAATAGCTTCAGAACATAGTTATTTTATCACTTCCAACTAAAAGAATATCTTGAAGTTCTTTCTCCTTACTTCCTTTTACTAATATCTCATACTTGCTCTTTATTTCTCTTTAAGGATATACTGGGAAGATAATCTCAAACTTACTTTACAAAAAAATGCTTTTCGAAATTTCTCTTTATCGTTGTATTTGATTTAACTTAACGGAATATGCAATGGAAACTAATAGATGTTTTAAGATTACTACGTTTAAAATCAAGCGAAAAGGTACAAATTTGCCCATATGCTATCCAAAATTGCTCAACTTTACCATCCGTTACACTTTTGGTCCATTTATACCCATTCCGTTAGCAAATCGTCTCGCATTTGCCTTTACTATTAATGGAGCTCCATCATGGAATGGGTGGACTCCTGATATCCAAATTCTTCAGGAAAAAAAGATCCAAATTTACTCAACGTTTGACTATGGGTTGAAATTACCCACAGTATGGAGCTCCATCTCCAACCCAACACCAAATATTACACCAAAAGGTGTAATATTTGGTGTTTTGGTGCTCCAACCCAGCACCATTTCTTACACCATTTTGGTGTGTGAATAGTGTTACACCAAATTACCAAATTTGGTGTAACATTATTCATCAATATCATTACTATTCATCAATATTTTATGAATAGAAAATAGAAGAAAATAATATAATATAGAAGAGAGAAGATTATAAAAGAGATATTCTTTTTTGGTGTAAAAAATAGTGTAATGGGTTGGAGAAGCCTTAGGGATCAAGGGAAATAATGAGATTTATCTCCAACCTTGAGCACTAATTTTTACACCAAAATGGTGGAAATTAACTCCACCCATTACACTATTTTTTACACCAACAAAAAAAATCCCTTTTATATTCTTCTCTCTCTTCTATATTATATTATTTTTTATTTAAATTTTATTTTTTATTTTATAACTTATAATAAATAAACTTACAACTATCATTTATTAACAACATATTATATTTTTGTAATGGTTATATTTTATTATACAATTATAACTTATAATAAATTAACTTATAATTTTATATAAAAATAATATATACGAAAATTAATGTATAAAAATTATACACCAAAATTAATATGTGAAATTAATATTATAAAGATATTACATAAAAGATAATTAGGTATATTAGGGACCTAAATGAAAAAAATTAAAATTTATAATATGTTAAATTAAAAGTGTTATATAATAAAAAATAATAATAAAATATTGATGAATAGTAATGGTGTTGATGAATAATGTTACATCAAACACACCAAAATGGTGTAAGAAATGGCGTTGGGTTGGAGCAGCAATTATTACACCAAAATAGGATTTGGTGTAATATTTGGTGTAAGGTTGGAGATGGTTAGGGACCAAAAGTTTAATAGAGGGTATAGTTGTTCAATTTCCTATACATGGGCAAATTTGATCCTTATCATCAATCAATTAAAGGTCATCTTTACTCCCAATTTTCAGGGTTAAATTGCTTGCCTAGCCAAACGTTTATGGGCTACAATATATCCTCGTTTCTCTCTTTGTATGCGTGTGGAGGGGGATAAGTAGTGAATAGGGGGAAGCGAAGGAGAAATTTTTACAAGAAAAGATGAGTGAGGAAGGTTTAATTACCTAGCTTGCAAATTTATGTCACTGATCCCTAACAATCTTACGGCCAGCAGACCAGCATTCGTGGCATTGTTGATTGCAACAGTCGCAACTGGGACCCCTCTTGGCATCTGCATGAATGAAGAAACCATGATCTTTCAACTGCTTTCACCTAAAATGCCGTACAAGCTGTATGAATAGAACTGATACGAACATTCCCAACTACCAAAATGTAACTTGTAAGCCTGTTGATTACACTGGCAGCTAGAATTAATTGACCAAAAATACCACTACCATAAGAGCAAGGTTGCATCTAATACATTATAACTTCTGAAGCATTTCAAAAAGAAAATAGGCCTATAATAGGTTAGGGACATTGGCATTACCAGCTGAAATTTACACAGCATAAATCTATGAGATGGTTCCATCCAAGTGTCCTGGGTGTTATATGACTGTAAAGCGAAGAGCTCTTCGTAGAAATGAATCTACGACTTGAGAGTATTCCAAATAGAGCGAATAGCTTGGGACTGAGGCATTATTGTTGTTACTGTACTTGAGCACTACTCCAACGAAGAATGTACCCTCTTACCGAGATATTGAATGATGATGTCACTTAGCTTTGTCCTCTAAATGACCTACCATGCATTATCTTTTTCCCATTTACGTCTCCATCCCCCCCCCCCCCCTCCTCAAATCGATTATCTCTTTGATATGTTCCAGCTAGCAGGCCCACAAATGTCATTGAACTTACAAAAAGATAAATATTAAACCTCGTAACTGCTGAGCTTGACATGACTGAATATTATTGTTCTAGAAAAAAGATTAAAAGTACCTGAACGATGGACAATAGGGAGTCGAGCCCATCTAATGTGGAAGCACGTACTGGAACACCAATAACAGGTAATGGAGTCAATGCAGCAACCATTCCTGCTCAAGCAAAAAGGCCACATTTAGTGTGTAACAGGAGACCTACAACAGAGTAAGTTATTTCGTGTGGTAAAACAACTGACCAGGTAAGTGGGCGGCACCACCAGCCCCAGCAATTATTACTTGGATACCACGTTCCCGGGCTGACAAAGCATAAGAATACATCATCTCTGGTGTGCGGTGGGCTGAAACTACTCTTATCTGCATTATTACGTATTCTTGGGTCACTTGGGAGGTGATGATACAAATATACATTAGGCAATCTGCCAAATGAGATGGAAAACAAAGTGCAATAGTTAATGGTAATTACTTCAACAGATACATCAAACTCCTTTAAAATCTTGGCAGCATCCTTCATAACAGGCAGATCTGAATCAGATCCCATTATGATCCCAACACGTGGTGCAACTGCATAGTAAACAAAAGCAAAAATCATTATGTCAAGTAAATATTCAAACAATAATCTGCAGCTGCAAAAGTGCTAATTTTACCTGTCGTTAATTTATTTGGATAAGCTAGTATGAGGCACAACAGTGTACTACTATAACCCAAAGGAACCATTGACCAGTTGTGACTAAACAAACTTGACGGCCAAATATCCCGTTTGACTGGCCACAATAGCCAAACAGCACAAAGAATGATCAAAAAAGTCCTTTGTGCAAAGTGAGCAAGAAATAAGAACTCTGGTTGCTCTTTGAAATGCTTTTCCCAGAAAATGGAGCCGGAAACCAGAAGCCGGTTTACTATTTTAATATTAGATGCAAAAACATATATTGACAACTAACCTGCAGGCTGTCCATCAACACTTCCTTCGTTTAGCATGGCTCTTAGCTGCGCTTCCACAATGCCCATAGAAGGGCCAACTATTGTGATGTGTCCCATCTTGCGTTGCTTTCGCATCTCTACAAATCATTGAAGCATAGAATTTTACTGTTTGGTCATGTATTTGCTTGGTTGGTTTTTAATGGGGTGACATCAAAAGGTGTATATGAGGTAGGCATAGTAGACAAAGACCACCTATAAAAGGTCAATCCACCAACCTGGCTTGTCATACCAATGAATAGATGCCCCTGGAATTCCCAATGCCCTTCCCATAAGTTGATTAGCCAAGAGGAATCCAGGTTCGCCCTAGAAGCAAAAACACAATGTTAGACAAGTACAATGAGAATTGCTGCTCATGTAACAAGCACAAATGCAAAAACTAGCCCTTTATCGGATTAAGGAGTAGCCTTTTATCCTTAGAATAAAAGATAGCACCATTAGATCCTTTTGAGTTAGGACCTTTTTGTTTTCTTTTCGTTTAGGGGCGAAGCTTTTGTTTTAATTTTTTTTTATTTTCATCTTATTTTTTGGGGGGTGGGGGTGGGTGGGTTGAGGAGCAGCAACCTAATTGTCTGGTGAAGAGATGCAGGGAGAGAAAACGCAAAGGATAGAAATAAATATAAGGTTGAGAATCTCCACTGAATACAGTTATCATTTCAGTTAAAAGCAGCTGACAATTTAAACACCAACCACCGCACACGTGCCAATCTGTTGTATTATGGGAACAGATGGTAAAAGCAATTGTCCTGTACATTCATGTGAAAATGCATATCGGAAAAGACAGAATTCCATTTTATACAAGTTTTCATAAAGCTTCAACTAGTCCAACACTAATTCAGCAGTCAGCATTTACTAAATCTCATCAAATTGTGTGTGTGCGTGTGTGTGGGTGGGGTGGGGGGAATTACTAAGGAAGCTTACATCGTCTTCGCCCAAAATGTTGTACATGACTGCAGCAGGAGTTTTCATTGACGGATCACCAAGCGGAAGTCCAACCACAGCCCGCAAATGCTGCTCATATTGTGAAGTGAAGCAAGACTCAATAGTGTGATGCCCGCTATTATGAGGTCTCGGAGCTACTTCATTTAGTAAAATCTGCAAGAAGCTAACAATTACAGACAAGATAAGTTTAACAAATAGAGATAGCTTTAAAGAGATCTGTAAATATATAATTTCTGATTAAGTTCCTTATAAAACAAAAATATACAGAATACGTGTGGAAAGTGCCAGACAACCTGACCATCTTCTGTCAAAAACAACTCAACAGCGAAAACTCCTGCACCTTCTAATGAACTAACAGCTCTGTGCGCAACATCTGTTGCAAGTTGCATAATCTTCCAAGATACACTAGCTGGTGACTTTACGATATGACAAATGTTATCCCTGTCAACACAAAATCCAGTAAACCCCAACAATGGCAGAGTCAACTTAACATCTGAAGTTCATATTAACACAAAGGATAACAGGAATGATGAATATGTTGGAAAAGAAGCACAATCGAACCTGTGAATAGTTTCTACAACAGGATAACAAGCTATTGAATTATCCCTTCCCCTTGCCACAATCACAGAGAGCTCCTGAAATAAATAGAAATGCAAGTTCTTATATATCTATCAAAATCTTTATCAAATGAAAGAGACAGGCAAATCACTGCCTTAGCAGCAGCAGAAGGAGGTGTTTTATTCACACGATTCAAAATTTTGAGAAGCCCTGTCAGGCATAACGAAATATCCCAGTCTAGTAATAATAAGCCCATAATTCACTAAAATAGGAGTAATGACAAGCTTAATTCTCGAACTCCTTAATCCCAAAGCTACAGGAGCAATGTCAAATTGCTCTTTCTCAAACTCCTTAAGCTCAAAGGTTACCACTATTAGATTAATGGTAAATAATCACTCAACATGGATAACTTTCAAATTCACTTTAAAGGATACATCCGAAAGCAAAGATCCACCTTCAACATATATTTATCCTCAAAAATAAACCCCAAAAATGATTCCACATTATGATTTGCATGTGGATATACCAAACCAGAACAAATATCATACTACAAGGCGATTTTTTCCATTGATTGAGTTAATTTGTCAATTAGATGTGATTTTCTAGTTTGCATTTTCTTTTCTTTTTTTTTTTTTTTTTTTTTTGGATAAGAGATTTTCCAGTTAGCCTTGAACACTCCTGGTTTCAAAAAGGGAAGGTTTTCCATCCAGAATTACAAGTCAACTGAAACCTGCTTCAATATCTATGTAAAGCTAATGATGCTTCCTGAAATCAGAAAGAGGGAGCGGTTGCCTCGCTGCCTTTGAGCTTCAAGATAATGGTCGTTGAGTTCTGACTAAAGTAATGTTATGGTATAAGATAGCACCAGATGAGTATGATTCCTTATGTAATTGCATAAACCAAAGACAAAAATTGTTTCTTCCTTTTGTAGAAAGTGATTATAAATGCATACATAAACACCCGCTTAACAATGAAACAAATTCTAACCTTCACAAATGGCGCCCATTTCTCAACATATAAACCACGATCATATCCTCCAAGCACTGAAAATCAAATTGAGTCTCATCTTAGTACAGCCTGATTAAGCTTCAATTCTAAACAAACAAATTAATGCAGTAAGGGTGGCACACATTCCTACAAAGAGTAAAAGAGGAAAGCATGATTCTTAAAAAAAGAAGTCTCCAACTATTATTAGCTGATGATGTTCCCCCGAGATAGCATCATCTCATCTCAATATAAAACCTGAATGTGTAAAACTTTCCATGCGCCTTCTATTCAAACGCTAAATAAAGTAGAAAACTCATATACATTATTTCCTTTAACAAAAACATGGTTTATAATACTTTTGGCCGTCGATCTCAACCAAAATATTCTAGATTTTTTTTTTTTTTTGGTGATAAAATCTTTATGCCAATCTGTACCTCCTAATCTAATCAATAGAAAATGGCCAAACTTTACAACCCAGCTATACAAGCAGAATTATAAGAGTTTATGGTATCTCATTGCGTATCATTATGCTCTTGGAGCTTAGGTCATGATCACTACTGAGTTACCAAATCATCAAGATATTTTATTCACGATTTATCTCGTCATTTCTTCTCCCATAGCCTTATTCCTACACTAGTGATAACATTCAAACAGTAACCAAAGCAAATACTTTGCAAATTTGTAGAGACTCGCATACTACCATTAACAGCAGAAGAAAGCTCCTCCTCACTTTTTGCTACAGCATTGCCACGTCCATCATACGCCAACCTCCTGCTCTTTATCATAAGAGGATAACCAAATAGGTCCCCTGCTCGTCTAGCACTCTCAAGATTACCGATCTGTTTGCACCATATTTCCCACATAAGTAAAAATATCAAATTCCATCAAAGAGGGAAGAAAAACGAAAATAGAAATCCTTGCCACCACAAGACAACCTGCATAAACTTAGGAAGTGGAATAGCGTGACCAGAAAAGTGGACCTTCTGAAGATATTTATCCTGTCATAAGAATGATTAACCAAGCAAACAATAGCTGTTAGTATAGAAATCAATGAAGTAATCAAAAGCTGTGTAAAGCAAATATCACTCTTTCATCCAAATTAAGACATACAAAAAGAAAACCTGGATTATACGAATAGTAGAAGCCTTTGGTTGGCATTCCACACCTTGTTGCTCAAGCTTCTCAAGTGTGGCAACATCAACATGCTCGATCTCAACAGTTAGTACTCCACACCTGCTTTGACATCCAAATTAGCTAGTAGAAAAAGCAAATCCCATAAACATATGAATAGTAAGTACCATACCTTTTCCCGAATTCTTCAACTGTGGCACTGTCATCGTAGCTTCCTACCACATGATGATGTGCTAGTGCACTAGCAGGACAATTCTCCATTGGGTCCAAGACAATCACTTTGATTGCCATTTGGGATGCTGCTTCACACAGCATTCTACCCAGTTGCCCTCCACCCAAAACACCCACAACCATTTCTGATAGTCCATGGACTGCTGAACCACTGCATTATTTGAAATTGACACGTCTAGAGCATCATTCACATAATCAAAAGAAAAAAGACAGTTAAAAAGTAACCACTTAACATATCCAAGATAGCAACTCTAAAGATTCTTGAGCAACTCTATATATCAAATTAAGCATTTGCAGTTTGCACCAAAAACTAACCACAGATAGCAACTTTACAAATTCTTGAGCAACCCCGTAATATGTGCAACAAGACTAACCACTAATATAATCAAGATAGTAACTTTAAAGATTGTTAAGCGACCCCATACAAAAATATAAGCAAAACAAATGAGCAGCAGCAATTATTTGCACTTTTCACCAAAAAACTAACCACTAATAAACTGTTTGTTTTATAAGGAAACTAGCTACTAAAATAATCCAGATAGCAACTTTACAGGTTTTTTTTTTCTTCTGATAACCGTGGTGTCCGAGCAGCTTGGCACACCTCCACAATTCCACATGGTACCTACTACCTCCCACTAGCACAAGTACCGGGTAACATTACAGATTCTTGAGCCAACCCCATTTCAAATTAAGCAACAAAAACAGCAACTTTACATATTCTTGAGCAACCCCATTTCAAATTAAGCAAAAAAAAGAAAAAAAAGTTCCATTCTTTACAGACTCAAAACTAAGAAAAGCGCAGCCTGTGCACGAAGCATCCCTCGTTCACGCAGGGTCCCGGGACGCACTCAAAACCAATACATAAAGTAAAAATAAAAACAAGAAGCAAGGTAGTAGAGTAGTACCTAGGTGAGTCCTGTACAACTTCCAAGGAAGCTTTACAAGTTAATGTACCAGCGTTATGATGAGCTTGTTGTGATGATAATAACACAAAGTTGTTATTTTTAACCATGTTACCAAAGATGGTATTTTTTAGAGGATTTATAGATAAAATAGTAGAAGTAAAATTGCTTCTTTGATGACCAGAAACAGTTGGGAGAGTGTTGCTTAGGCTCAACATTCCCTCTTTCTTTTTTGTATTTTGGTCTTACCAATTGACAAGTATAAGGGTGAGGGTGGAAACAGAGTAAAGAGAAGCTGTTGAAGAATAAAGTTACAGTATGTCTTTTTGTAGGAAAGTTAAAACTAGGTTTTTTTCGGGGAGGGTTTTTTAGTTATAGCAAAAATGAGGACTCATTAATGAAAATTCTTAACTTTTCTTTTGGAGGGTGGCTTTTTTGTATGTCAATTTAAAAAAAAAAAATTTGTGTCCATGACCTTCTTTGAGATATATTCATGTAAACGAATTTTTATATACTAAGGGCTAGGGTGGCAATGGTTATTCGCAAACAGATTATAACCGATCGGACCGTATCTTACCGAACCGATTATGAGATTTTTTTCAAAATCGTAGGTTTTAATTTAAAATTATAACCGTACCGAAGAATATGTTAGGTTTTTTATTTTATAAAATAACTTAAAAAAATACGAACCGGATCAAATATAATTATATGCATAAAATATCTTTTATATATTAGATATATGTGTATAAATATATCTATATGTTTCTAATAAGGTTTTAAATTAAAAAGGCTTTAAATATATTATCTTTGGGCTTGAGCTTTAGGGTGGAATTAGAAACTCCAAGGTACAATCGGTTGTATTACTACCACTACTACAATTAAAGCTGAAACTATTATGCTACAATACTGAAGTATATTCAGCAATTCTCGACTCCAATATCCTCTAAATCTAGTTCCCATGAAGTGATAGATTTGTTTTGAAAGATTTTTACGGTTTGTTTGTGTTGGTCTTATAAAGTTTGTTTACATTAGATGAAAGTTTATTCATTTTATAGATTTATACCAAATTATCTCAGTTTTAACAATAGATGATAGTCAAATATCTCTTCAAAGAAATGAATAAGATTGAATTTGACAATCGAAATAATCTCAATATTTAGGTAAAATTTTGAGAGAATTACTCAATAAGCATATGAGTAGTACTTATTTACTTTTCCTAGCCCCACTTTTCACTCCCTTTCTTTCTCTAACCATTAGATAATTTATAAATTAATAAAAAAATTTATTCCTTAATTTAAGGGTGTAGTTAATGCATCTCATATTTGTTAATGTAATTTTAAGAATTAAAGACATGAGTTATTATAGGAGTCTATTATTATTTTTTTAAAAAGCTCTTTATTGTTTCTTTCCTAATACTAGTTAATAAAATATTTTCTTTCCATTAATTTCCATAACTATCAAATTCAACTTTTTTTATATTTCCTTTCCCATTGCATATTTATTTATGTTTATATTTTAAATGTACATGAATATTTCAAGAATTTATTTTTAATAGTTATAATATAATAATGATTGAGTATATTACAGACACACATATATAGCATATTTTACTTATTTTTCTAATATTTATAATCTTATTCATATTATTGTGTTAATATATTTAAAAATAATTGTGTATTTATGTAGAGATCATAATGAATTTGTTAATTGTGTTTTGACGCCTAAAATCACATATATACCATATGCCTATATACCATATTTAGCGCAAAAATCAGCTTTTTAACTATTTAAATCCTCCCCACGTGTGTATATATATAACAAATATTAATATATAAATAATATATACATAATATTTTAAAAATTAAGAGAATAATTATTCAAGTACACGATATGTATGATATTAAATATTGTACATTTAATAAATAAATATTAAATACATGATATTGTTTATGTACTATTTGTGTAGGGTTCTTTACTATTTGTTTATGTACAATAAACAGTACATAGATAATGATATGTTAAAATATTAAAATGTTAGTTATGCAAGTATATCAGGAGTACTTAAGAATATTTATTATATATTATTAATTGTATTTAATACCAAAAAATATTTATCCCTTGTATTAGGTATTAACCATAATTTGTAATAATATCTAAATTTTTGACAAATTTAGTAATTAAATAAATATTACATACACAATATGTTAATATATAAATATTAATTAAATATTAATATTAATATATAAATTCTAATTAAATAAATCTCACATACACAATATATTAAAATATTAAGTGATTAAATATTAGATACACAATATGTAATAAAAAAATATAAATATCATATATATATATCGTATATCAAATAAATAATATTAAAATTATATTAATATCTAATAAATATTAATATATAAAGTATTAATATTTTTATAAATATCTAATAAAATATATAAAATATACTATTATACATCAAATAAATATTAAAATATCATACATATATCATGTATCTAATAAATACTAATATATAAAATAATAATACTTTTATAAATATCTAATAAAATATATAATTTATTAGCATCATAAATGTATCATGTATCTTTTAAATATAATATAAAAATTTCATACATATGTGGTGTATCTATAAATATTAATAGATATATAATAAATATTAAAGATCATACATATATTGTGTATCCAATAAATATTAATATATATAATAATAATTCAATAAATATTACATACATATGTTAAGATATTAAGTGATTAAACATTAAATATACGATATGTAATATATATTAAATATATAATAAATAAATATTAATATTTATTATTTTAATACAATATATCACTATTTGAATATGGTATATATTCAATATTTATTTATTTTTGTATTTATTATTATTATTTTTAGGTGATATGTATTTTATTTATGCAAATATTAAATATGGCGACTAAAAAATAAAAAATAGTACTATGCAAATTCTTCTTTTTAGGTGATACATATTTTATTTTTTTAGCATTGATATATATATATTTTTTATTTAAGAAAAAATAGTATTATATAATTATTAACACTAGAATTTATTTCTATTATTTTAGTGTAATGTTGTGGCTACTAAAAGTAAGGGCTAAAGAATAGTAAATATTTTTATATGGGCTGCTATTTATGTAAAGAACCCTAAAATTTTCACCCACAGGCTACTTTTGTCACTGGTATTTAGTATGAAGCCACTTTTTTTTTATTAATCTTACATAAGAGGCTACTTTTTGGAACTTATATTTTTGTGGGCTGAAGTTCAAATTTTGTGGGTTGAACTTCATGCCTAAATTATGAAGTTTCAACTTCAATCTGTAAAGACTGAACTTTTAGGTATAGATGCGTAAACTTCAACCCTTGTGGGCTGAAGTTGAACTTCAATCCTTGTGGTGGGCTGAAGTTGAACTCCAATCCTTGTGGCTGAACTTGTGTAAAGTTCAACCCAAAAGAATTGAAGTTACAAAAAGTGGCCTCTCAAGTAAAATCACTAAAAAAAGTGGCCTCAAACCAAAGACCACTGCCAAAGGTGACATTTGGTGCACTTATCCTAATGTTTAGTGTCGTCTTATTTTTGTTTATGCGTTTATACCCATTCTTTGAAAAAATAGTCTTGCGTCCCTTTTAGGGACTCGGCACTATTGGTGTGTAAGATTATTTACTTAGTAGATGGAATCAATGATTTTGGTCTGTTAACTTGAACATGCGAGTTTTTTAATGAAAATAATACATTTTTTCAATGTTATAGATTTATATGCAAATAATCATCTTTATTTGTAGGTAGTTTTATATTATGTCTAAAAAATCCGAAAATTAACCGAACCGTACCATAACCGAAGAGAAACCGAGGTGATTGGGACAGTTTCGAAAATTCAAATTTGGTTCTACAAATTAGAATAACTGAAAAATTTGTATGGTACAAAAATTTTAAAATGACCGACCGAACGGAACCGAACCATTGACACCCCTACTAAGGGCAGTTTAACCTCTTATAAAATGTTACTACAAGAACAACAACAAAATATCTATGTTATTTGGAGTCTGGCCGTCTGAGGATGGTGATATGTATGCACCTTATTCACATCAAAGTGGAGAGACTGTTTTCGATATACCTTTGCTAAATACAAATATTTATGAAAACATGCTCTTATAAAATGTTACAACAACAACAACAACAACATATCCAGTGTTATCCCACTAGTAGGATAAGGATGACATTGTTATTAGCAGTTTATTAGTTATGGATAGTTATATTTAATAACATCTTGATTTATAGTGTAATTCTTTTATATTAACACTGTATAGCATTTAAAGCTTTGATAAAGAGAGTTGGATTAGTTAATATTAATGTGAATTTAGAGTGTTTCTTTATTCTGTTACTCCTACTAAATTTAAAAGTTCAGTAACTATATGAACGTACAATTATATTAAAAAAAATTGAAAATTTGCAATCCTATTGTTATGATCGACGACATTCTTTTGGGACAAAGGAACACTAACTAAGAAATCAATTTTATCACTAGAAGTGGCAAAATTAGCTCCAAATGTGCGCGAATTGGGTGTAGTCATATTTTCATGACGGGTCAATTTGGGCTCATCTAAATTTATGTTCCTTTGAAAAATTAATTTCACTCCCATAAAGAATAATATGGTATGGAATGAGAGAATACCAAGTTAAATCTCACACTATCATTCTTATCTAAAGATTTGTTTGGGTTTATGGTTGCATTCCTATGTATAAGAAATACTATACTTAGTGTTATTAGGGATGTTTCATCGTGTCAGTGAAATCTCTTTGAAGTTGTGCATCAAATAAGAAAATATTTCTCATATACTAATGGTTCACTTAGATAGCTTGATACATTTACATGCTCTTCCTATGATTAAACCAAAGTTTCCTTAACTAACTGCAACTCTTTAACAACATCACTGATTCCCATTCTTTCTTTTGGTGATTCCATGGTACAAGCAATCCCAATTTTACACATAGATATTAAACAATCTGCAATGTAATCTTTGGTTTTCTTTTCAGCAATACTGTTGGTAGCCTCCTCTTCTTGCAAGCTGTGGCAAAGCATTGGATCAACAATTTCCATGACTCTACCAGTAGAGAAAGCCATTTTAGCATAGTTGTGAAGGTTCAATCCATTTGAAAACACGTCGTCCGTAGGCTTTTTCCCTGTAATCATCTCCAATATGATGATGCCATAGCTGTATATGTCACCATAAGTTGATACTTCACTTCCCATTCCATATTCTGCAAATATCAGTAAGGTCAGAAGTGGATTCAATATTAAAAATTCATGTGGTATGACCTTTCTTATTCAGGGTAGTTCATTTGTTAGTACATTTGAACATAATAGAGTAAGCAGTAAACTATGATGAAAAATGAAAGTTGATTGTTGGCTTAGTTATTTCCACTAGTAAATTACACTTGATTCCCCTTTGATTGTGACCTTACAATCTTAGGGTCATTAGTAACTAATTATTCTTCTAACTTGACCATGAATCCATGATAGATAAAGAATGATAATAGAACAATACGACTCTCTTTCGATCTCTTTGTCATTAATTAACTCTTGCATCCTTTTGAAATTCAGGCGCTTTACTTATTCTTTTTAGTAACACATGACAGATATATAGTAGAAGACTAGAAGTACTGATAACAATGATTGAGCCATCCTCGAGATCTATGTCATTAGTTCTTTTCATTGTTACTATCTATGTTTAACCTTAAGATTCTTAGCATTGAACTCATCGTACTCGTAAAATTATGGTTGTATCAAAAGAGATCCATTTTGTGATTATTAGCTAAGCATGTCCAAATAATGCTTAAAAGGGGTTACCTGGAGCTGCATATCCAATCGTTCCTTGAATACCAATAGTTATAGTTTGTCTTTGAGTTGTTTCTTGGAGAAACCTTGACAAACCAAAATCGCCAATACGGGCAGTCATGTCCTTGTCTAGTAGGACATTGCTCGGCTTCAAATCACAATGAACAACTGGTGTTTGGTTTCCATCATGAAGATAGTCTAGCGCGAAAGCAACGTCCATTGCAACATCTACTCTTTGATGAAAATCTAGATATCGAACTTGTTGACTTTCAGAATCAGAGATTGAATGCAGCCAATCTTCCAGGTTACCGTTGACCATGTACTCGTAAATCAGGGCCTTGAAATCATTGCCCTGATAGTCAGTACCTGAGCATGCAGTTACTAACTTGACAAGATTTCTATGCCTAAGGTTCTTTAAGACTTCACATTCTGCAATGAAACTCTTCAAAGCTCCTCTATGTTGCAAATCCAGTACTTTGATCGCGACAGTGTTTTCATCTGGGCCAAGAATTCCCTTGTATACAGAACCAAAACCACCCTTACCAATGAAATTTTCTGAGGAGAATCCATTGGTTGCTTTCAGTAGTTCCCCATATGATATTTTCAAAAAAGAATCGTCTACTAAATCGGGTGAAGGGCTATGTTTCCTCCTCAAAAACCACAAAGCGAGGAGTACCAAAATGAGCGTTATTCCAAATAATCCACAAGCAACTGTAATGATTATCTTCATGGTTGGTGAAAGTCTTCCCTTCTTTGTCATTGGAATCTTACATTGTGGTAGCTTTAGCACTCGCGAACCTCCACAAAGATTTCTGTTTCCACTGATTATTGCTCCACTTGCATTATTGAAAACTCCTCCTTGAGGTACCTCACCCTCAAAATTATTAAATGACAAGTTTAAGCTTTTCAATGATGTGAAAGTTTCGAAGTACTTTGGAATAAGACCGGAGAAATTATTGCGCGATAAATCCAAATATACCAGCCCTTTCAAGGAGGTTAAAGATTGTGGAATGTCACCTTCAAAAAGATTAGCCTGAGCATAGAGATTTTCCAACCTGATGCAACTGCCTAAAGTGCTAGGAAGTTTTCCAGATAACTTGTTCTCGGAAACATCAAGATAACCGAGATTGACTAAACGGCCTACTTCAAGAGGAAGGGCGCCACTTAATTGGTTTTTAGACAAGTCTACTTGGATTGACAAGGATGAAATACTAAGAACCTCTTTTGGTATATTGCCACTAAGTCTGTTTTGAGAAAGATACAACATTTGCAACAACTGGCAATTACCAAGAACTGAAGGAATAGCCCCTTCTAAGTTGTTTTGAGCTAGATTAAGTCCGTACAAGGATGTTAAGTTTCCAATGGAAGAAGGGATTTCCCCAGAAAGTTTGTTTCCTTTAACATAGAAATAGTTGAGCTTTTGAAGTTTACCAAGATTAACTGGAAGTTTCCCCGTCAATTGGTTATACTCCAAACTTACCACTTCCATGTTGATGAATTCTACTAATCCATCAGGTATTCGTCCAAATAGTTTGTTCCTAGCAAAGCCAAAAGATCTGAAATTGGTTGAGAAGTTGCCAATATTCTTAGGCAACTGACCTCCTATATTATTTACACTCAAACTCAATTCTTGAAAACTAGTAATGTTAGCCAAGGAGGAAAAGAAATCCATGTCATCTTCTTTTCCGGTTCCAAGATTATTGAAATGAAATCCTAGTCCTTGAAGATTATGGAGATTCTCCATAGAAGGGATTTTCCCAGATAACTGGTTTCTTGATATTGAGATAATTTCGAGATTGGTTAAATTAGAAATGGAAGTTGGAAGCACTCCACTCAATAAGTTCGAGTGCAAATAAAGTAGGCGAAGACTTGGAAGGGTGGATCCAAAATCCGTTGGAAGATTTCCTTTAAGTTGGTTAACAGGAGCAGCAAGATGATAAAGAGATGATAAGTTAAAGATTGATAGAGGAATAGAACCAGAAAGCATATTAACACCCAGAGATATATAACTCAAGTTAGTCAATTGGCCTAACGAATACGGTATACTTCCTTCCAACCTATTCTCTGGTGCTGCTAAGGCCACAAGGGATGAAAGATTACCCAAAGAATATGGCAACTCTCCTGTTAAATTGTTTGATCTAAGAAAAAGTACCTGCAGATTTCTCAAAGACAAACCAAGCTCCATGGGGATTTTTCCGGTCAGTCCATTACCATCCAAATCAAGATATGTAAGCTTAGAGCAATTTGATAGTTCCACTGGAATTTCACCAGTAAATGAGTTGTCCTTCAAAACTAAGTTCTGTAACCTGAATAGTCTTCCTATTTCATGTGGTATCTCATTGGTGAACGTGTTATTTTGAAGGATTAGTTGTCTAAGAAAACTCATGTTTCCTATCTGAGGAACTAATGTTCCTACAAGCTGCTTGGAGCTTAACTCAAGCATGGTCACCCTTTCATGTCGTGCACTACATGTAACGCCTTGCCAGCTGCAATGATGCAAGGAATCGTTCCACGAATTCATAACACCAAAAGGATCATATGTTATTTGTCCTTTGATGCTAAGAAGTGCTAATCTATCAGTTTCATTTCCAGCAAGCCTGGACGATGCATCTATAGAAAGAATACATAAACATGAAAGCATAAGACAAAGCAAAACATTGAAAGACTTCATGTTTGAAGGGTGCAGTAATAAGTGAGAAGAAAAATTCAGGAGCAGTTCAAGTTCTAGCATATACCAAGGCAAGAAGAGACAACGGCCGGCTTATGGGAATGTAATGTGAGTTTGTAAACATGATTAGCAAATAAATAATAAGTACTACAGTAATAATTAAAAGAATAGCATTTTCAGCTGCTAAACACAATTAGGAAAGAATTAACGCGTTAGGAAGGTAAACAACAAATGAGCTACCATAATCTAAGCTTTGATTTGGTCTAGTATCAAACTAAAACATTTCTTAATAAACTTTTTCAAGGTGTTTGATGGTTACGACTTACGAGGACAAATAACCTGATGGATGGGACAACTTGTGGGTCAAAGTCAAACCATTATGAAATATTTATAAATCTTAGTACATTAATCATCTCACTCTTTTTCCTGATAAGAAGTTATAAGGAAGAAACAATACACCATAAAACAAATAGTAAGTCAAAAGCAGCAGCTCATTAAGTCTTATTAGTGTGAGAAATTATGTAGTCGAAAACATAATGTGAAATAGAAATGCAAAAACAAAAAGGAGACGATTACCAAAATTTGAGCCCACTGAGTTTACAGTGTTTCCTTATGGAACTTAATCTTCTCAGTACCCGAGAGGTTGCAGATTATTCCTCCCTGAATAGAACGAATTTACCGTTACCGGTGTAGCGGTACCTCATATATTGGCCTAAACCGATTTAGGACAACAAATCGAATTTGGGTCAAGAATATAAGCAATACTAAGCATGCTGTGATAATAAGTAAAATCGAATGTAAATGATGAAGAAATAACGAGATTTTAATATATGAGATTGAGTACAAATTTTGGCAGAGCCTGTATATATTTTTGAATCATTACACTATGAAATAAGGAGCTATTTATAGATCAATGAATACAAGATGTTTGAGTCATGTTCTCCATATTTTCCACTAACTCATCCACGTCTCAGCTCCCCTGAAAGTGGAGTTAATGGGCTGAAATAAAAGGAGGTCACTCCGCTGAAGGTTGGTTGGTCCACCGAGGCTTGAATTATCTACCTCGGAGATGTGAACTTATTATCTGACCGATGTGCAATACGAAGTTCATCCTCGACTGACGACTTCAGTGACTTCGTTGTTTATTTTGCATCATAACTCACAAACATCTGTTCGGCTCTCCTTGAGTTATGCAACCGAGGTGCCACGAATGCAAGCCTACTTTTACCCAATACAGATAGTTCGCCCACTCGGATGAATGCCAGAGTCACCGAGGAGTGGAATGAAATTAGGCGGGAAATCGACGTGGCGAAATGTATGCCAAGGAATTTAAAATTAATTTAATCACTTCACCTTCCCGTTTCGCCAAACGTGGCGACCGTTGGTTGGTTCCAAACAGTCACACCGCTTCTTTTGGCCTTCCCAACATTACAATAATGATGACTTCCCTCCTATATATGCATCCACTTGAACAGTCATCTTCCCATTTGCGAACATTCAAGCAACAGTGCAAAAGTTCTCAAAGCAAACCAAGAAACTTCAATTGTTCTTTTTCAGATTCCTTTTATTTTCAAAAAATCATTGCCATGTCTGCAATTAATTTCATTCAAGGCTCCAGTGGATCAGAGGGGAAGGTCCCAGATTCCACCACCATGATCGTCAGCGACGAACTGGTGAATGTCATAGAGCCCCTTAAGGTTATTACGCCGACGGGCGGTGGTGGAGAGGCTACGTCTCAGGCGAGCAGCTCAAGATGGCGTAAAGCTACCGCTGGCCACCACGTAATCATAGGGGAAGATGACGACGTCACAAGTGATGGTCGTGCTTGCGATAAAGATGACATTGATAGTGATGACGTCACTAGTGTTAATGAAGTTAGGGGCCAAGCGGGCGATGCCGAGGCCAGCGAAGATAGGTCTAAGACTGAGGCTGGTATTTCAAAGAAATCTAGGAAGAAGATCCACATCGAGGAGGAAGTTGACCCTCGGTTGGTTATCCCTTCGGATTTCAGCAATGATAAAGATCTTTAAGTTCAGGTTCAATCTGATGCTCAACGTGATTTGAATAGAAATGTGTCGGTGCACGTCACACCAAGTTTGATTAGCGAAGATTTGATAGAAACTGTTTGGGCTGACTGTAGATGGGGGCCCGAAGTGGTGATAAGAATTCTGGCCCCGAACACCGCCGCTTTAACCATGTTCCTGGGTACTCTTCGGTTTACACCTATCCTTTCACTATAGGTTTCACTTTGCATGTTCATCATATAATTGACACCTTTTGCCGATCTTACAATTTGTGCTTGGCTCAATTGGGCCCTAGGGTTTGGAGGGTTGTTCAGGCCCTCGAGTTTTTAAGTCAGTTAGCTGGGATGCCTTTCACCTTTCAGCACTTGATTTCCCTCTACTATCCTTATTTTCACAAGGCTGGGGTCGTTGCTTTCTTGCCTCGTGGGCAATACGTCATTCTAAGCAAAAGCGAAAACCATGGCGACTGAGGTTGGTGCGATCACTATGTTCTCATTCCAACAAAGTTATTATCAGCTGAGCCTGACTTCTCCGAAGAGTGGAATGCTCGACGTAAGTTCCCCTATATTGGCTTCTTACTTCGGTTATTTCAATTTGTATTCTCACTTTGTTTCATTTCCTACATGTAGCCAACAAGGTCTCTGTTAACCCATCGAGGGATTTGCTCGAATGGGTTACCGTGGTGATGGTGCAGAAAAAGTGCCATCTTTGGTAATGGATGATTATGGCTGCCGAGAAGGAAAATCGTTGGGCATGCAAAAGACATGGTGATTTATTCATCACGTTTGAGTTTTCCCTTTTGACATATACTCCAAACCAACATCTCCTAAAGAAGAAAGAAAGAGAAGAAGAAAGAAAAGAAGAAAGAGAAGAAAGAGAAGAAGGTGATAAATACCAAAGACGACGTTAGTAAAATGGCGAGCTTGGCGAAGCAGATCGCCGATGAGAAGAAGTCCAAGGGCTCAGCGGGCCAAGGAAATTCAAAAGGTGAAGACATCCTTGTTGGTCGGTTTAAAAGTATTTCAACTCCTTCCTCATTTTTTACCTATAAGCTTTCCCCATCTTCCTCCGCAGATTCGAAGAGGAAGAGAGCTGTCTCAAAGGGGCCACCAAGGCAAAGCACCCTCGTTTGGAGGTGACTGCTGCTACTGGGCCCGAGGTTGCCACTATGCAACGTCGAGGACTGATCGACGAGCCTACTGGAGAAGATCTTGTGACACCTAATGAGATCGAGGTGGTGGACCTCGAAGGACTTGATCAAGAGATCGCTAAGGCTCGAGGCAAGGCCAAAGTTGGCGGAGCCGAGGTTGAGCCAATTTCCACTGCCGAGGGGGGTGCTACCTCGAGTGCCGCTCGAGATCATATTCGATCACCAGTTTCGGAGAGGACCCCAAGGAGGTTGGAGGTATGGTAGCAATCGAACCTTTTGGAATGCGGCCGCGATGATCTTCTGAGTTTTTGTCCACTTTGGGGGCTAAAGAAGAGGCTATCCTTAGGAAATTGGGTCATGCACAATTAATCGCTAATTCGACTGCCAATGCTGCTCGGGTATGCTCCTTTTAACTTGGTTCTCCCTTCGTCAGTGATTTGAATATTTTGTAAATCTGACAGTCTATTGATTTTTAACCAGCAATTGATCATTTCCTTAAG
Organism: Petunia x hybrida; assembly: GCA_037355625.1. Taxonomy (NCBI): domain Eukaryota; kingdom Viridiplantae; phylum Streptophyta; class Magnoliopsida; order Solanales; family Solanaceae; genus Petunia; species Petunia x hybrida. Next base: position 719,644 of record JBBBVM010000317.1, on the reverse strand, counting down.
GATGCAACAACTGGAAAGCGAGAGGGTTGATGAGATTCAACGAGCTTCGGCTGCAATTCAAGCTTAGAAGGAAAAGTATTTAAATCGAATTGCAGAGTTGCAGACACAGTTAGATAAGTCCCAATTAGATTTGAAAGAGGTTGTTATTGCTTCCGAAGCCGAGGTTCAATCTCTGGTTGAGAAGCACCGAGTTGAGCGCTTGGCATTAGACGCTGACATGGAAAAGCTCGCCGAGGAGTTGGCTTAAACGAAGGCTCAGCTTCTTGATAATGCCAACAAACATAATGAGAAGTTGAAGGAGTATCTCCTCGCGATTCAGAGTCTAGAAGTCCAAACAGGTAAAGTCCCAAATTTGGAGGTTGAAGTTGCTCGACCTCGGGAGGAATCAGCCGAGGTGGTGAGGCGAGCCAAGGTCAAAGCTCCGAAGATGCAACTCGAAAATACATGGGCCATCATCAAAACCAGGTTAGCAGCTCTTAAACAATGCCGGGATGAAGAGATTAACCTTGATGAAGAGATTGTTGCGGCTGAAGAAGATGTTGTCGAGGCCCAAAAGATTGTTAATGAGTTGCCTTCGAGCGAAGGCTCTGATGAAGATGAAGTCGGAGATGGCAAAGGCGGTGAGGAGAGCGCCGATGATGGCGAAAGTGGCGAGAAGAGCGCCGAGGATGATGAGGAAAGTGCTGAAGAAGGGAACCCGAAGGGGGAGACAGTCCCCGGTCTTAGCTTGTCCTCTATGATTTTTCATCCTTAGCTTCATTTTTGTTTTTGTTAGAGCCTTCGGGCCTTTTAATGTAATTAACGACTTTTGTGGCCTTCGGGCCTTTCATTAATGAACTTGTCTTTGTCAAATATTGGCTTTCATTCTGCTTTATGCATTTCTTGAGCTCAACACTTAAAATAATTTTGTTTACAAAACTTTGTTGTATATAAAACCGAGGCTAACTTGGAACGACGTCTGGTTCCTAAGCCAAGGCATATAAAAAACAACTTCAATATAAAAGTCGTAGAAATAAAGAGATACTGAATCAAGTTTATTTCATTGATGATATCAACGAGCCATAAACGGCTTTTACATAGGGCCTAGCTTAAGCAAGACTTAGGCGCAAAAACAAGCTAGAACATGCCACTACTAGGCAAAAAATACAAAGCACTAATATACTCTTTGGGCATCAGTCCCCGATTGTCGAATAGATAGACTTCGGCGGGAGAGGTTTCAAGTTGACCTCGGTTTCGCCCCACTTCTCACTCCCCCCGGTGTTAGGATGTGAATCTTGATGAAGATCCGAGCACTGAAGATCGTCTTCTCCGCTTCCTGAAAAGGTCAAGCAAAGCAAAACGAGGAGTAAGTTAAGATTATTTGACCAAAGCCTTTGGAGCGTCATCGACTCGAAGCTGTAGGTGAAATTTTATTGACCAAGGAATGTTTACCTTGATGCTAGAAGTAGTATCGTTTTAAATTGGAGATGTTCCAATTCAAAGGCTCGGGCTTGCCCTTTAAGTCTTCAAGTTGGTAGGAACCCTTTCCGACGATTGCTTTGATTTTGTAAGGTCCCTTCCCAGTTTGCGACAAGTTTCCCAGCGGTTCTTTTCCTTGGTTGACTGATTCGAAGCTTTCAACATATAATTACCAACTTTGAAATTTCTAAGTTTGGCTTTCCTATTGAGGTATGCTTCGATTTGCTTCTTTTGAGCCTCCAACCGATAAACTGGGATCCGTTGTCACAAGTAATTTCTCTCGGAACACCGAACCTGTAGATTATAATTTTGTGAATGAAGTCTATCACCTTCTTCTGTCAAACTTCGGTGAAGGCCTCTGCTTCTACCCACTTGGTGAAGTAGTCGATTAGCACAAGTATGAACCGAACACTTCCCCTTGCCTTTGGCAGTGGTCCTATTATATCCATTTCTCATTTCATAAATGGCCACGGTGACACGACCGAATGTAGGGGTTCGGCCTGCTGATGGATTATTCGACCATATCGTTGACACTTGTCACATGTTTTCACAAAGGCTTTGGCGTCTGCACTAATAGTTGGAAAATAGTATCCAGCTCGAAGTAGCTTGCGTACTAGAGCTTTTCCTCACGAATGATTGCCATATTTGCTTTTGTGAATTTCCCTCATAACATAGCTAATCTCTCCTGGACCCAAACATTTGGCCATCGGACCACTGCACATTCTCCTATACAATCTTCCCAAAATCATCGAATAAGAGGCTGCTTGAGTCCTTAAATTTTTTGCTTCTCTCTTGTCTGAGGGGGGGGGGGGGGAGTCCCCAACTCAAAGTAGGAGATGAATTTTTTCCGCCAATCCTATTTGTGATCCGCCGAATCTACTTCCAATTTTATGTCTTTCATTTGTGCTGAGAGCAACCGAATGACTGAATCAGTCCCTGAGTGTCTTTCTTCCACAGCCGAACCCAAATTAGCCAAGGCATCAGCCTCCGTGTTTTCCTCTCTGGGTATTTGTTTGATTTTCCACTCTTGGAATTGAGCCAAGATGTACTGTGCTCGGGCTAAGAACTGTTGCATTCTGGGCTCACGTGCCGAATAGTCCCCGAGCACTTTATTAACCACCAGCTGTGAGTCGCATCTCAATTCAATTCTTTCCACTCCCATCTCTTTGGCTAACTCCAAACCAACTAGAGCTGCTTCGTATTCGGCTTCATTGTTCGTTATCTTCTTGAACCGAATCGAATGCCTAATTTTCTCCCCGGTTGGTGCCACCAAAACTATCCCTACCCCCGAATCTTTAGAGTTGGTCGCCCCATCAGTGTAAAGTATCCACACCCTCGAATTCGACCACTTAGACATCGAATTTTGAGGATTCCAACACTAAAGTCAGCCACGAAGTCTGCCAAGACTTGGGACTTGATGGCTGTTCGGGGTTGATATGTGATATCGTATTTACTTAACTCTACTGCCCATTTAGACAACCTTCCTGACAACTCCAGTTTATGAAATATATTTCTTAAGGGGAAAGTGGTAACTACGGCTATTGGGTGGCATTGAAAATAAGGTCGTAGTTTTCGAGCAGTTACAATCAAAGCAAGTGCTAAGTTTTCCAAATGTGGATACCTGGTTTCGGCGTCGAGGAGCGTCTTGCTTACATAATAGATGGGCTGCTGCTTGCCATCCTCCTCTCGAACCAACACTGCGCTTACTGACACTTCGGATACAGCCAGGTACACCGACAAAGTTTCTCCGTCCTTTCGTTTAGCAAGCAGCGGCGCGTTAGCCAAGTAATGTTTCAGCTCTTTCAGCACTTCGTTACACTCCGGTGTCCACTCGAAAGTGTTATTCTTTCTTAGAACTGAGAAGACCTTGTGGCACCGCTCTGGTCACCTCGATATGAATCTACTCAAGGCAGCGACTTGGCCAGTTAAGCGTTGAACTTCTTTCACCCCAGTGAGCTCATCAGGGATTTCTTCAATTGCTTTGATTTTTTCTGGGTTAGCCTCAATTCCTCATTCAGAGACTATGAATCCCAAAAAATTTCCTGAACCTACACCGAAGGTGCACTTCTCGGGGTTCAGCTTCATGTTGTATTGCCTTAAGACAGCAAAGGCTTCCCTCAAATGGCTTAGGTGGTCCTCCACTCGAACAGATTTGATCAATATGTCATCTATATACAGTTTCATAGACTTCCCAATGTAATATTTGAACATACAACATATTAGGCGTTGATATATTGCCCCTGCATTTTTTAGCCCGAAGGGCATCACCTTGTAGCAAAAAGTACCTCAGTTTGTGATGAACGAGGTCTTTTCGTCATCCTTTGGATCCATAAGAATCCGATTGTACCTCGAATAAGCATCTGAAAAGGTTAATAGTTTATGTCCAGCTGTGGAGTCTATCAACCTGTCGATTTGAGGCAAAGGAAAAAAATCCTTGGGGCAAGCTTTGTTCAAATTTTTGTAGTCCACGCATATTCTCCATTTACCGTTTTCTTGGGCACGACTACAACATTAGCCAACCATTCAGGGTATTTAACTTCTCTTATGAAGCCATTTTCCTGTAGCTTCATAGTTTCATCTTCGATTGCTTTCTTTTTGACGCCAACGTGCAGCCTCTTCTTTTGCTTCACCGGGGTAAAGCGTGGGTTCACATTCAGCTTGTGAGTCATGATGTCCGGATCGATGCCGACCATGTCTAAATTGGACCAAGCAAAACAATCATCATTGGACTTCAAAACCTCGATTATAGCTTTTTTCGAGTTCGGATCCAACTCCGAGCCGACAAACACTTTCCTCTCTGGGAAATCTTTCGAAAAGATGAAAGACTCCAACTCTTCAATGGTCGAATACTCGGCCTTTTGTTTTCGAGATTCTTGGGTACACACTGGGGTCTTTTCAATTTCTCCTCGGGGATCATTTTGAGAATGCGACTCCCCTCTCTTCGTTAGACCCGGGTTGTGTTGATTGCTATTTCTTCGGTCCAGTCGGGATGACTCCACTCTTTAAAGCAACCGAGTAGCACTCCCTCAATACTTGTTGCTCCCTTTTAATCGAGGGAATTCCCCATGGAGAAGGGAATTTGATGACTTAGTGGAGAGTAGATGGGATAGCTTCCATAGAGCGGATCCATGGCCTTCTGGGGATCACGTTGTATACCATATCCTCGGGCATGACTTGAAACATTATTTATTTAACAACTCCTTCGGCATAGGTATTGAGCGTGATTTCGTCCAACGTTTTTTCAGTAGAGTTGTTGAAACCAGTCAATATGGTTACCTTTGGGATAATTTCACCATTGAACCACATTTTCTTAACAGCCCCGTAGTTGATTATATTAATTGAGCTACCAGGGTCGATCAAGACTCATTTGATATCCGAATCGTTGATCCTCAACATGATGACTAGGGCATCGTGATGGAGAAACATCTCCCATCACAGTGGTCGTCATCAAACACTATCTCTTTACCCGAGCCCCCTACTCGGGTCCTCTTCTCCATTGTTATTGACAATTTGGCAAACTTTTTAGCAGCTTCAAAGTTCACACCATTCACTTCTGATCCTCCAGTAATTACATTTACAATCCTTTTTGGGGTGGTGCCTTCGGTGGCTGGACGTCTCCTCTATTCTTTGTGTAATTCTCTTTCCCTTTGTCGGTGAGAAATTCTGCCAACAAACCCTTTATGGCATAATCCACATGAAATTCACAATGCAGATTTACAGTCCTCGGTGCGATGGCCATAATCCACATGAAATTCACAATGCAGATTTTGGTCTCTTTTTTCTAGAGATGTTCTCATGTCCTTCGGCGCCCTTACTCTTGCCATCTCTTTATGGCATATACTAACTCGGTGGTGGACACATTGAAGTTGTAACCAGAGATTCGAGGTAGCTCCCTATTTTTGGATACTAAAGCTGGTCCCGAGGTATTTCTTTGGTTCGTGTTCGGATGAACTTTCCTACCGAGCCGTTGGCTCACATGCGGATTTCCAAGTCTTTGGCTGACATGCTGCCTCGGTGAAGTGTATGGTTCGTATCGACCCCTTGAATTCTCTCGTGGCGCCTCGGCGCAATACGAGGACTCAGATCGATTCTTATAATTGGAACTTCGACCAGCAGCCTTCCATTCGACTTCTTCCAGTCTTATTTTGGTATATGCTCTATTATACAAGTCATCCCATGTCAGGATTTGGTATTGTTAGAGCTCCTTCCTCAATTCGGCTGCAGCCTCAGAGTATTGAACATTGATATTCTTTTCGAATGCCATGATGGCCAAAGTATTATCCATAGCAGGTAACTCCATCAATTCGGCATGAAATCGTTCGAGGAAGTCTTTGATAGGCTCCCCGAGCCGTTGTTTGACTTCGAAATTGTCCTCCTTCCTCTAGAGGATTTTTTGGGCTCCGGTGTGAGTTTTGATGAATGCAGCAGCTAACTCATCGAAATTGGAGATGGACCCCGTGGGAAAGCGCATGTACCAATGTAATGCCTCTTTCTCCAAAGATTCACCGAACTTGTTCAAGAACATTGACTCATTTTCTACTTCTGATAAGTCATTCCCTAAGACCATCGACATGAATTCGATTACATGTTCGACGGGGTGTGTGGTACTATCGTACTTTTTCAGGAATTAAATTTTAAAGTTCTTTGGGATGTGCGCTGGAGCGGCCTCGGGCTTATAGGGTAATTGCCTATATTTTTATATATCGAGCACTTTTTGGGTTTTCCTCACTCCGGGGACACTTTCTAGTTGTTTATCCACTTGAGCCTCAACTCGGGCCTCGATTTCTTTGCTTAAATTTTTGAGGTTTACCGAGGAGCTAGTTTTGGCCACGTTGGGAACCATTCCGAAGTGTAGCGTTGTACTAGGCATAGTGCCTGAACCTCCAGATGTGGCCCCATTGGGAGGTCCCCCTGTTGCCGCGCCCGTAGTAATGAAAGTCGGGATGCCTCCATTTGGAGCCATGGGTGGAGTTCCAACTGGAGTAGAATTATTCCTTGCCTCCAGCGAGGCGCGAAATTCAGAGTTAATAATTATCTGCTCGGCCTGTTGTGCTTGAAGAATTTCCAAAGTTTGGATGACAAAGGCTTGAAAAGCATCGTTAGACCCCGAAGAAGAAGGATCCGCTACTAGTTGTATTATGGGTGCAATGGGATTTGGGTTTGTGTGAGCACTGGTACATCCATTGGGAGTTAACTGTTGCCCAGTGGAATTTTCATCGTTATTGGCCATTTCGACGGATCAAAACGTAGAGACGAACGAACTGAACGTTAAACTTTGGAACAAAGCGTGACTGCTTATATCCCCACAGACGGCGCGAATTTGTATTGGTCTAAACCGATTTAGGACAATAAATCGAATTTAGGTCAAGAACATAAGCAATACTAAGTATCAAAGCTATGATAAAAAGTAAAATCGAATGTAAATGATGAAGAAATAATGAGATTTCAATATATGAGATTGAGTATAAATTTTACCAGAGTTTCTGTATATATTTATGAATCATTACACTATGAAATAAGGAGCTATTTATAGATCAATGAATACAAGAAGTTTGGGCCATGTTCTCCATGTTTTCCACTAACTCATCCACGTCTCAGCTCCCCTGAAAGTGGAGTTAATGGGTCGAAATAAGGGGAGGCCACTCCGCTGAAGGTTGGTTAGTCCACCGAGGCTTGAATTATCTACCTCGAAGATGTGAACTTTTTATCTGACCGAGGTGATTCTTCACCGAGGTGAAATACGAACTTCAACCTCGACTGATGACTTCGGTGACTTTGTTGTTTATTTTGCATCATAACTCACAAACATCCGTTCGGCTCTCCTTGAGTTATGAAACCGAGGTACCTCAAAAACTGGTGTGGCGGTACCTCAAAAACCAGTGTGGCGGTACCTCAAAAAATAGTGTGCCAGCAAATTACTCAACGGCAACAAATCACACGACACGACACTGATTGACTTTTTGTTTTGTAAAACAATGCATAAGAGTGGAAAATATTTCAGCATTTTCCTATCAAAAAGTGTTTTAAAGTATGAGGTTATTCCTCTCTATTTATAGACAACATACAGAAGTGATAAAAAGGTGTGAAACCTTTTCCATAAAAAAGTGCTTCTGGTTCCTTTTCACATTCACAATCCCAACAATCACTCACATAAATTGGGAATGGCTATAAGAAGGAAAACATGCATGAAAGATTGTGTAATTCGCAACAAGAATTAATTACATCGGGATAAGTGAGTTTCCTTAGTGAACATACATCAGATATACTCGGTCAATCAGTAGATTTGATATCTTTGAACCGTCAAGGTTTGATGTATACCTAGGCAACGTATGTCACATAATTAATTTTTAACCGTCTTTGGTTCTTATCGATTTGTTAGTTTCAGCCATGAACACCGCATGATTTCATAAGTGCATAGAGAATTGACCTGACAGAATTCTCCTTGAAGCGGCTTCCACTTTACACTTACATAGGTGATTCCTAAACGTGTAACCCCTTAGATGTACACTATTAGGTAAACCTTATATCAAACTTAGATAATCATTAAAAAGCTTTTAATGTTGTATACTTGGTACTTGAACATTGTCTCATCACGAGAATGGACCAAAAATTTAATTTGAGAATGTTGAACCTGTTGGGGTTTTATAAATAGTTGTGAATGGGAAAAAGCACCATAAGCACCTCGTTTTCTTTATACCAATCCTTGGTCTATAAATAGTGAGACACTTCATCAATTTAGACATATACAATAAAATATTTCCCCTCTCTTCTAGAGTCGTGTGATTTGCTACCGAATTTGAGTTTGCTGTTTACTGTGATTTGAATTACTGCTATCACAGTAAGGATAATTCTGTTCTATTTTGGGAGAAATTAATCCACAATCTTGGGTAACTGTGAGGGAATTAAATTTTTTAAGGACAAGCAGTGTATACTGTTGGCTCAAAATTTTTCTACTTTATCTCTTTCTGTTTCTATTTATTTCGAAAGTGCAGATTATAAAAATCTTGGTGACTAACGTGTTGTTTTGGGTTTTGCTTCTCTAATCTTATTCGAACACCGGATAATAATAATTTTACGAAATCTAAAAATATTATTTTTCTATGTTCGAATGGCTGATGGAGAGGAAAGTTGGCGAAACGATGTATCGAATTTGTCAAGAATTTCCGTGATGGCTTGTTTCGCTTAATGGCATTCAGTTTGTTGCCTTTCCTAATTATTTTATATCGTTTGATTCCTTTCTATTGATAAAAATTATTGTTTAATATTGACTAATCTAAGTGGTGAAGGCACCAAACACAAGTTTCTATTGTCACAAAGGTGGTAGTAATAAACAAATGCCAAGGAGTTTATCATGTGCAAGCATTACTGTAGATTTTCCAAACGACACCATTAAATGGCGTGCTCCTCTCACTTGCATGAGATTAATGGATTAAAATTCGGCTTCCCACATTAGTTGAGGGAAGTGGGATTAATGGATATTGCAAAATTTGGAAAGAATAGTGGTGAAAATATGTGGGTGGTGTGAAAAGCCCTTGCTGATTTTATGAAATACTTTTGTATTTCTTGATAGCTTAGTCTGTCCATTAACACCATGGAAAATTATAAATTGTGATACCAAATCAAATATTTATCCCTGTTAGTCGTTCTTTGCTGGACAGTGAACATGGGATAATTGTATAATTGTAATAGGTGATTATTCTAAATAATGACAGTGACACATAATTGCTTTAGAGGCATTTTGAAAAAATCCGCCAAGACTCCTTTAGTTCTTGGTTTTTGTTATGTCGTGGGTGCGTTTGCAAAAGGTTCACATGGGGTGTAAATGGAACTAGCTATATGTCGTTCTATGAAAAAAATAAATTTGGTTGTGACTTTTGGCAATGGATGCCTTAACATGGAATTGATCTTTAACTCCCTCTCCTAGATACTCCATGATTAAGAATAATCGAAAAGTCGCATGAAATATTTGAAATGTGGGGCTTTTGGCTTATGCATGACAAATATCTATTGTTAGATTAACGTCTATATTTTGAACCCCAGAAATCCTTTGTGAATATATTGACATGGTAGTTAATGAATTCATAACTAGTACTATTTTGGAGCGACTAATTAATGAAATTACCAATTGAAAGTTAGACACAAACCTTTACAGAAAGTTGATTGTGCTTTTTCGTGAAGGGTGCCACTAACAATGTTATGTTTTTCATAAAATTGTGTCATTTAAAAGGTTGTGACTTTTCATGAAAAGATGTGTCTGTTGAAAGATAACGTTTTATGTAGACATGACCATTCATGACTGCTGGTATTAAAATGTTGGACTATAAAACGTTTAATCAACTATTGATTTAATGGGGAAAAAATCAATACCAAGTTGGATTTAATGCGGTAAATGATCACGCCCAAAAATCGTCCTAAAAATGATAAGCGGTCGCTGCAAATATAACCCGGTTTAACAAGTCCGGGGTCGAATCCCATAGGGAGCAACATCAAGTTCTAGTAACTTTAATAGCCAAAGATTCAAAGTTCAACGGTAATGTTTCAAGTAATGAACTATTAATTTAACTAAAAATTAACTAAGATCAACTAAGAATAATAAAAATTGAACTTTCAGATGTTAAAAAGCCTAGGATAATGAATTCCCCAGTTACTGGTTTAGTCCTGAGTTCACTCCAAACTTGCACGAGATACTATTCTATTGGCCTTGAACTTAAACTTGTTCGCTAGAGTTTCCCAACTACTAACAACACCGTTCTTGAACTATTTTTCCCAAAATAATCAAGACAATTAAGAACTGTCCAATTTCATGCCACAGTCGAATTACGATATCCCTATAATGACTCTAAATCAGCTTATATAATCCATTATCATAACCTGAAGTACTGTTATTTGACTGACCCTGACCCAAACGTCTTTCCCAAGATCATTTAAGCAAAAAGGGCGCAAACAATTGCAAGCCTAACAATTGAATTCAATATAAACTCGGCCAAATAAATAGAATATTGTATCAATTAAATTTGGAGTTACTCAAAACTACCCCAATAACGGGTTCATCAAAATCCTAGAGTGAAAATTTAGCTACTCATAATTGTGTTAAACAATAATGAATTCATAGTCAAAACAACACCCATAGGAAAAGAGAATAAGAAAAGTTGAGAAAAACTCTTTTGAATCTTCAACTCCAATAGATTTGATGCGTTTCCAAGCTCCAAAGTGCTTCAACAATGGTGGTCTAGCCTTCCCAGGTCACGATGGGGGCTGAAAATAGGTTAGAAAACCTTATAAATATTGTGTCAAACTTGTGGACAAGTTTGCCCCTCGCTACTTTTCTCCAGAAGTTTGCCTCATGGCTGGATCATGGCCTTATGATGGCTGGGCCGTGAGCTTTGAAAATTTTGCTTTCGACTCTAAGGCTGAATCATGTCCTTACGATGGCTGGGCCGTGAAATTTCGTCTTCAAATTCCTTTCATGGCTAATCCACAGCCTTGGCACCTTACAATGCTGTAAATTAACTTTATTTTGCTCCAAATCATCAAACTTTAACACTTTTTTATACCACTTGATTCCTACACATTCAAACACCCAATATAAGCACAAAATATTATTATTGATGTTAAAATAATCCACAAAAGCACCAAAATATGAGGTAACAATTTTTCCTTTTATTTTCTAACATCAGTAAACCAACATATGATATTAGTGATAAATTTCATATTAAATTGGATTTAAGCAATGAACTAACCAATGATAATTATACAATCCATATCGAGTTGGATTTGTATAATGATTGAAGGTTCTATAATTTGAGCATCAAATAAATAGCAAGGTTGAAATGGTTGAGAAATATATTGAATGTTGAACGGTTGTGGCCACAACTGTTGCAACCATTTCAAGCTATTGATAAAGTGATGCTATATTAAGAAGCCGAGTTTACAGCCTTAACAAGGCTGGTGAAGAAGCTGAATGGCTCCGAAACTTCTTGGAATCCCAAGCCATTGACATCGCTTTGCATACATTGCGATAGTCAAGCAGCAATTGAAAGGGCTGGGAGCATTATGTATAACGGGAAACATCATATATTATAGAAACCATTAAACAACTACTCTATAGAAGAATTATAAAAATTGACTATATAAGGTCAAGTGATAATGTGTCAGATCCACTTACAAAGACCTAGCTAGAGAGGCGGTTGAGGTCATCGAAGAGAATGAGACTATGACCGAAGACATGTCGTCATGGCGGTAACTCTACCTAGAAGATTGAGATACCAAGATCTAGGTTCAAGGATCTCAAATAAAGTTATGTACGACCACTCCAACATTGTCAAACAACTCAACCCGTTCTCGTAATAAGACAATTCAGTACCAAGGATAAAACGTTAAAGGCGTTTTTTAATGATTATCTAAGTTTGATATAAGAATTATCAAATAGTGTACATCTACGGGATTACACGTTTAGAAATCACCTATATGAGTGTGAAGTGGAAGCCACTTCAAGAAGGATTATGTAAGGCCAATTCTCTACGCACTCATGAACCAGACAATGTTCATGGTTGAAATGAACACAACAATGAGAACCAAAGACGGTCAAGGGCTAATTGTGTGACATATTGATGTTGGGCATATTTCCTATATTTTTAGCAATGGTATTTAACACTTTTAGATGGTTTTCATAGCAATACATGCCCAACAATGCTAATTTATGACATGATTTTAACTTGGTGTGTTTGAATGGTTTAGGTACGAGTTGGTGGAATTTGGAGCGAGACGGCTACATTTTGTGGAGAAGTTCGAAGTCAAAAAATTAAAGTAGAAAAATAAAGAATTCGAGTGTAAAAATCAACGGAGTAGGAGCTTTGTAAGCTCATTGTATGAGCCTTACAACAGGCGTACATTGTATAAGAAGCTGTGAGACCTGAGAATTGAGCATATAAGGATTCTTACATTGTACGGGCTGCTGTACGGCTGGGAACTTTCCTGCCCGAGTTTGGACTAGCCTAGGACGTGTATTACTCCTATTATTCCATATTAAAACCCTTGAGACATTCTATTACGTACTTTTTGGAGGCAAGAACCATAGTAGAGGCTAGAGAACCAAGATTCATCAATTGAGTTGTAATTCTTCTTTCCTCTTTATTGTTTCATGAATTTTAGATTATTTTTTGAGAAAGCTATCTTGTCTATGAGTAGCTAAACTCTATTATTCTAGGGTTATGGGTTAACCATGAAAGTTGTACTCTGAAGTTGATTGAATCCTATTAAATTTATCAGATTGAGTTGTTTATTTAATTCTGCTCTGAATTACTTGATTTCCTGGCCAGTTGTTAAGTACTATCCATGAACTTAAGGTTGAACTCGAAAGTGGGAACCGTAGGTTGCAATAGAATTAAATAAAGCGTGTTCCTGAACCTGGGCACCAAGGAATGGTTTCACGGTTAGGATAGAAATATACCTAACAGTCACGCTTAATCAGTATACAGGAGAAGCACATGCATTCTTGTTAATTCTAGTTCTATAGACATATATGCGTTAGGTTGGCTTGAATAGGCGAACAGGGTATCGAAAGAGCTCTATGAGTATAATCAATCTTGTGATTAGCAACTCAGATAAATAAAGTTAATTCAATTAGCGGATGAGTGCAATTGGATTGGTGATCGTCCCATATTCCTGGAATATTTCCTCTCACTAATATCTAAAACTCTTGAATCGTCTTGCATTCCATTTACTTCAATTACTTTTAGTTAATTAGTCAATTAAACACACTCGAAATCTGGTTAAACTCTCTTGAACAATATTTGAATTAAAGTTTGTCTAGTTCATAGTTAATCAATAGTCCTCGTGGGAACGATACTTTTCTTATCACTTTATTACTTGATCGACCGCGTATACTTGCGTGTGCGTTTCGAGCGACACATATATTGTCTATGTATATACCAAAGCTCGATGTTCAAAGATATCGAATCTACCGATTGATCGAGTATATCTGATATATGTTCTCTATAGAAAGTTCAAAGGGAAACCTACTTATCCAGATGCAATTAGTTCTTACTTGCAAATCAGACAAGTTTTTGTACATTTTTATCATAAAGTCATTCCCCATTCATGTGGGGGATTGTTGGAGTTTTATGAATAGTTGTGAATGGAAAAAGGCACCATAAGCACCTCTTTATTGAAAAGGTTTCACACATTTTCTTTACACCAATCATTGGTTTATAAATAGTGAGACACTTACTCAATTTAGACATACACAATAAATATTTCTCCTCTCTTCTAGAGTGTGTGATTTTGCTACCGAATTTGAGTTTACTGTTTACTGTGATTTGAATTACCGCTATCACAGTAAGGTTAATTCCGTTCTATCTTAGGAGAAATTAATCCACAACCTTAGGTAACTGTGAGGGGATTAGATTTCTTAAGGACAAGCAGTGTATACTGTTGGCTCGAAATTTTTCTACTTCATCTCTTTATGTTTCTATTTATTTCGATAGTGCAGATTATAAAAATCTTGGCGACTAACGTTTTGTTTTGGTTTTGCTTCTCTAATCTTGTTCGAACACCGGATGATAACAGAACCGCCATGCACAACTTTGTATTCTACTTGAGCCTAGTTCATGGGATCTCCAGTCTTCTAGGTAGAGTTATCGCCATGTTGACTTGTCCTCAGCCATAGTCACATTCACTTTGATGACCTCAACTACCTCTATAGTTAGGTCTTTGTAAGTGGATCCAACACATTATCCTTTGACTTTACGTAGTCAATTGTGATAATTTCTCTAGAGAGTAGTTGTTTAACGATTTTATGTCTTCGTCATTTGCAACGATTTTTTTTCGTTATACGTTATGTTCCCAACCCGTCCAATTGCCACTTGATTCTCACATTGTATGCAAATCGTTGTCAACGGTTTGGGTCAAAATGGAATGTCTTCCAAGAATCGTAGCCATTCACTATTTCACCAGCCTTGTTTAAGGCTATGACCTCAGCTTCCAGCGCAGAGCGGTTATTAGGTACTCTTAATATAGCATCACTATATCAATAGCTTAAAATAATTACATCAGTTGTGGCCACAACTTTTTAATATTTATTAACAATTTTCACCATGCTATTTATTTGATGCCAAAATTATAGAACTTTCAATCATTATATAAATCATTATAAAAGAGTAGAGCCTTGTTTACTGCTTCCCCATCGGAATTATATTGTTGCTTACTATGATAGACACAAATATGACCGATCTTTGGACTGACAATTCGCCACTGCTATTGTCGTAAATGCGATACCTGCCAACTCAACACTATCTTGAATATAAATAGAGGAGAATGTCAATGCTGTTGCATCAATCATCGTTGATTCCAGTTTGTGATAAAGATCGTCCAGAGAGCAACACCAACTACAAAAACAATTCTTTATCCCATCTTGTTACCTGTGGTAATTCTTTATCAACGGAACCAATTTACCACACAAAACAAAATTTTACCTTCTAAGAAGTATGTTTCCAGAAGAAACATGAACGATCCAAATTGAGATCCAACTTGTATCGCCAGTGTACAATGCCCAGTTCGTTCGTTTCTCTGTTCGGTTAGTAAATCATTGAAGTTTTTAATGTTCAAAACCGATTTAACATTATGACAAAATTTTTTATCTTCAAATCATATAACAGTGAAGTTTTTAATCATCAAAACCTAATTTAACGGCGAAGTTTTTTTAATCTTCAAAGCCGATTTCATCTGACGATGAAATTTTTAATCTTCAAAGGTAGGAGTAAAAAGTCACAAAGATTTTTAATCTCCAAACCAGAGTAAAAATCTTTAGGATTTCATGGAGCAGAGAGCCACCGAGACTTTAATCTCCATGAGCAAAAACTAGTACGAACACACAAGAGTTTCCTTGGCTCTTGGCATTATCCCGCATGTACCAACTATCGATGTCGGGATGTTTGGCTTGTCCGAGTGGATCTTGATCACGCCCAACTACGCCCTATAAAAGGGACTAAGCGGTCGCGGCAAATATAGCTCGGTATTTAAAGCCCCGAGGTCGAATCCCACAGAGAACACTCGTAATTCAGTCGTTAATCTAACTAATTTGTCTAATCAACCAACTTCAAGAGTTTATATTTTAATGATGGTTTTAAAGTAGAAACTAAATAACAATAAGGTAAATAGCAAAATAATAAAAAGTAATCAAGCAAGGATATTAAAAGCCTAGAATTGATTTACACCGACTCCTACCTATGTGATTGACTAATGAATCAACGAATTCAACTTGGTTCTTCCTATTGAACACTTGCTCCAAATTCACAACTAACCACTTCCGTGCACTAGCTATGACTTTCACTAACTAATCTTCCAATTAATTAATGAAGATGATTAGAACTACAAGTATGGTTCACAATGGGGCTCGGTGGTCACAACTCACCCTATTGACAACCTAAGTAATTCCTTGGTTTTAGGTTGAAATATTGCTAAGCATTTAACCCTAACTTGTGAATTTATTCCTAAACGCACAAGGATAAAGGGAACAATCAATTGGGGGCCCTTCCAATCAATTAGCAAACAAAACGTAAATACTTAGATAGGAAGAATAATCAAGTTTCATTCATCAAAATCAATTAATCAATTCACATAGTATTGGAGTGGTTCAATCAATCCTAGAATGGGTAATTTAGCCACTCATGGTCATCAAAAACAAATCAAGAATAATCATGAATGAATAAACTACAAAGGAGAAGAAATAATGGAAGAAAGAACTCTTAATCTTCAAGTCTTTAATCTCACGCCTCCTTGTGTGTTCCTTGCCTCCAAGGGTCCAAAGTGCTTCCACAATGGTGGTCTTGCTCTCCCCAGTCAAGATTGGGGCTGAAAATAGGTTAGAGAACCTTTTATACCTCTTGTGAAACTCGTGGACAAGTTTGCCCCTCGTCACTTTTCGCCAGAAAATTTGTCTCATGGCTGGATCATGGCCTTACGATGCCTGGGCCATGCACTTGCGAAATTCTGCTTTCAACTTCATGGCTGAATCATGGCTTTACGATGGCTGGGCCGTGACATTTCGTCTTCAAATTCCTTTCATGGCTAATCCACGGCCTTGGCACCTTACAACGCTGTAAATTAACTTCAATTTTGCTCCAAATCATCAAACTTTAACACTTTTTCATACCATTTGATTCCTACACATTCAAACATCCAATATAAGTACAAAATACTATTGTTCACACTAAAATAATCCACAAAAGCACCAAAATATGATGTAACTAATACTAAAATAAATGTATTTTTAGCCTAACATCACAACCCCACACTTAAGATTTTGCTCGTCCTCGAGCAATCTAACTCACAACCCACTTGGACAAATCAACCACTAATACAAGACTCCAAACGATACTACCACACACCAGGCTTCATTCATGCTCAATACACAAGAGTTCTTCTTTCACATACCTTAGTCTAACTCAAAATGCTAAAGCCCTCAGCAATATCAAGATCACAAACCATCAAGCACATTTGAGAACAAGATTGATGCACTAGCTTAACTCTTGCGCAAGAACCATACATTCAAGGGTCCACAGTGTGTGTGTGCTCGTTCCCCCTACAATTTCAATAATGAAACAGCGGACCTAAGCGGCAAGTGTTTAGAGAGTTCGCTCAATTCAACATATTTTTACTCATAATCACACGCTCAAATTACAACTTCCATCTCAAGCCTCAAGGGTCAACAATGGGGTATTATTCATACATTTCACAATATTTGGATGATTGGGGCCCTAGAAATTCAACCTCACTAGGGTGCCTTTGGCGTGTTCATACTCGAGGCTTTTGTATTCACCCTTAACCGAGCATAGGAACATTGCCCCCATCCTTTGTTCATCTCTACTTTTTATTTCTTTGCACAATTTCTTTCTAATTTTTTTTTTCATTTTTTTCTTTCTTTTTCATCTACCCCCTGCTTCATACCCTTTCATAGGCTCTCAAATGGTTGTTTTAAATCATTTTAACTCACTTACCTCTCAGATTTTTTTCTTAAGCTCACTCTCTTCATCTTTGCTAATCAAAGGTCATGTTTACACTACCAACATACATAGGGGAAAACAAAGTGCTCAATAATTCCATAGTGGACACCCTAAACTTAGTCAAGCGCGCTTGAGTTAATGCTAGGAATCAGGCCCTTCTCTACTCTCGTAATGGTTCGTTTTTTCATCGTACAATGTGTCATCAGGCTTCAGATACAATGAATCAAACTAGGCAATTTATTCTTTCTTCTCTTTGTTATTACAACTAACTACTATTAAAAAATCATCAAAAGTACCCGGTTCAAAACAAAAGGCATCCTTGGGAAAGAACCGTGGTCAAAAGAAAACCCAAAGATTAAGCCACTAATCTAAACAAAACCAAAAAAAAAAAAAACAAAGCAGTAAAAATACAGCTACAAATCAAGATACCCCACCCCACACTTAATATCATGCATTGCCCTCAATGCATTAAAAATAAAAACTAAGGGTGATAGAGAAACTCCCTGGGGCTCTAAGCCCGAAGAGTATCCTTGTAAGTTTCCTTAGGGCACGAGGTACTCAGACTTCCCCCATAGCAGGAATTCATCTCCAAGCATGGTGGGTTTGCAGACACCCCACACTTAGACTTCAACCCAGTTGAAACCTGCAATACAAAGAAACTCACCAAGTAACATCCTTCAAAAGATAACATAATTTTTTTTATTTTTTGTATTTTTTATTTTTTTATTTTTTTTCTTTTACTTGTATACAATTACAATCACGGGTTGCCTCCCGAGAAGCGCCTTAGTTATAGTCGTGGCACGACATCACCCAGAGTCAATACTTTTTCCTCCACCTTGAGCTTATGAATCGCCTCCCCAGTTGTAAGCCAACTCTCCGATTATGCTCTTGAGGTGGCACAAGTTCTTGCATGCCAAAAACTAAGTATCTCATTTTGTGCGTAGTCACTAACTCAGGAATATCTTCGAATTGTTGGCTATGCTCCTGACCAAGCACCAAGTATACTATTTTGTACTCTTTGGCCTTCAAATGAGGATAGTCATCGTGTCTAGATGGTAATGAAAATTCCATAATGTAAGCACCATACACCTCATCCTTCAACTCTTCCACTGGCTCAAAAGGATCAATTTCCATGTCTCCCTCTAAAACCAGTGTAGAAAAGTGTCTGGAATGCGGTGCAATCCTCTCACACTTTGATTCATCGATCACATCCTCTTTCTGGTACGAGTTAGAGTCAACTACAATTTCAGTTTTAATTTTATTCTCTAATTCTAGTACCACATTTTCTTCATCAGCATCTTCACACACCATATGGCTAGATGGTTGGCTTTCAACCCTTCTCTCATCTAATGGAAATTCACGCTTTAGATCTTCTACAATAGCCATGATTTCTTCTTCTAATTCCACATCTTCTTGGCTAGTTAGTTGAATTCCCAATAGTGTAGCCAACTGATTCACTTGAGCTTCTATTTGGCTTAGTTGTGCTCTACGTCTGTCCCAAACCTTCTTCAGTTCAGCTTCGTATTCTTCCTCATCATCCTCTACTTCATTGTACCAACTGTTATCATAAGAGAAAGAAAAATCATCATAATAGGGGCTCGGGGAAGAATAAGACGTATTAGTACAACCATAATAATGATCACCTAGCCACATGTTATTTTCCGATGCCATGTTTTTTTTAATCTAAAAAAAAAAAGAATATGTACAGAAACGAAGTTAATTGAATAAACAAATCAGCTATCCTAACAACTAAAATAACACTGTGTTCCCCGGCAACGGCGCCAAAATTTGATCACGCCCAACTACGCCCTATAAAAGGGACTAAGCGGTCGCGGCAAATATAGCTCGGTATTTAAAGCCCCGAGGTCGAATCCCACAGAGAACACTCGTAATTCAGTCGTTAATCTAACTAATTTATCTAATCAACCAACTTCAAGAGTTTATATTTTAATGATGGTTTTAAAGTAGAAACTAAATAACAATAAGGTAAATAGCAAAATAATAAAAAGTAATCAAGCAAGGATATTAAAAGCCTAGAATTGATTTACACCGACTCCTACCTATGTGATTGACTAATGAATCAACGAATTCAACTTGGTTCTTCCTATTGAACACTTGCTCCAAATTCACAACTAACCACTTCCGTGCACTAGCTATGACTTTCACTAACTAATCTTCCAATTAATTAATGAAGATGATTAGAACTACAAGTATGGTGCACAATGGGGCTCGGTGGTCACAACTCACCCTATTGACAACCTAAGTAATTCCTTGGTTTTAGGTTGAAATATTGCTAAGCATTTAACCCTAACTTGTGAATTTATTCCTAAACGCACAAGGATAAAGGGAACAATCAATTGGGGGCCCTTCCAATCAATTAGCAAACAAAACGTAAATACTTAGATAGGAAGAATAATCAAGTTTCATTCATCAAAATCAATTAATCAATTCACATAGTATTGGAGTGGTTCAATCAATCCTAGAATGGGTAATTTAGCCACTCATGGTCATCAAAAACAAATCAAGAATAATCATGAATGAATAAACTACAAAGGAGAAGAAATAATGGAAGAAAGAACTCTTAATCTTCAAGTCTTTAATCCCACGCCTCCTTGTGTGTTCCTTGCCTCCAAGGGTCCAAAGTGCTTCCACAATGGTGGTCTTGCTCTCCCCAGTCAAGATTGGGGCTGAAAATAGGTTAGAGAACCTTTTATACCTCTTGTGAAACTCGTGGACAAGTTTGCCCCTCGTCACTTTTCGCCAGAAAATTTGTCTCATGGCTGGATCATGGCCTTACGATGCCTGGGCCATGCACTTGCGAAATTCTGCTTTCAACTTCATGGCTGAATCATGGCTTTACGATGGCTGGGCCGTGACATTTCGTCTTCAAATTCCTTTCATGGCTAATCCACGGCCTTGGCACCTTACAACGCTGTAAATTAACTTCAATTTTGCTCCAAATCATCAAACTTTAACACTTTTTCATACCATTTGATTCCTACACATTCAAACACCCAATATAAGTACAAAATACTATTGTTCACACTAAAATAATCCACAAAAGCACCAAAATATGATGTAACTAATACTAAAATAAATGTATTTTTAGCCTAACATCAGATCTCTCGTGAAAAGAATTGGATATCCTTAATAGAAATATCCTTTACATAAGTGGGAACTGCCAGCATAAAATTTTCATATTGAAAATTTGAATGCAGTTCTCAAATCTCAACCTTAAATGCCTTTTATCTTGACCGATTCATTAGCCTTTCTTTTGAACCACTGTTTAGTGAAATTAAATAGAAGACTTTGATCCACTAATCAGTGGCATCTATATTAGTGAATAATGATAACCCAATGTGACCATGGCTGCCTCAATCCTTTGGTCCAAATCTGTGGCAAAGCCATGCAAACATTTGTAACTGGTCACGTCCTTTCAAAACGTTAGGACCAATTGGCTTCACGGCACTTCACATATTGTCTATTTCAGTTTCGAAGATTATTTCCGCTTTTTTTCCTTTTACTTTACTATTTCTGATCTCTTTTTGAATACATAAAATTATAAAGATTAAGTTCCTTAAGATTGTTAGAATTATGTACTCAAAAATATAATCTGAAATAGAAATACAAAAATAAAAAGAAGGAGACGAACGATTACCAAAATGTCCACCGGCTTTACGGTGTCTCATTAAGAAACATAATCCTCCAGTACCCGAGGTTGCGAAATATTTTTTTTCAGGATAGAACGAATTTAACATCATTGGTGTAGCGGTACCTCAAACGCCGGTGTGCTAGTGAATTACTCAGCAGTAGCAAATCACACGAAACAATGCATAAGAATGGAAAACATTTCAGCATTTTCTTATCAAAAAGTACTATTTTAAAGTATGAGGCAATTACTCTCTATTTATAGACAACGTACAGAAGTGATGAATAATGTGTGAAACTTTTTTACATGAAAAGGTGCTTCTGGTGTCTTTTTCCATTTACAACCCCAACAATTAGGGATGAGAGAATACCATTACTATATTGACAAAACCTTAAATCTCATTTCTCACTAAGTAAGAAGAGTCTCTTAATCTGGTTTCTAAAGAACAGAGAACTGCCTAGAAAGTCTACTCTGGTCTAATGTTTCCTATGCTGTATCTGATGGTGATTAATGAGTGATGATCTTATTCTTTTGCCTTGTTTTTACAATATATCAGAATTCTCTTAGAAAGTAGGCAAATATATGTGATTATATTGACTAACACATGATTCTATTAATATTTCAATAATCAGGAAACCTTTGGTGTACTAGTTACTGTGCCCACGGTAATGCTGGATAGCCAAGGGTGGAGCGGATAACTGTTGAAAGCATCTGAGTGATAAGTCTACCCGAGATAAGTGCTCTCCTATTCCAGCTTCCCAAGAGCCTCTGGTAGCACAAACTACCACGACAATACTTCTACAACAACAACAATAATGTTATCTTAGTCTTAAACAAGTTAGAGTAGGCTATGAATTTTAACACCAGACATCCTATTCCATATTAAACTTATCTCGTGATGGCAATATTTCTAAAGTTTAAATTAAACAAAAGTACATGTTCCCTATTCAGTTAAGTAACTGAAACGTGAAAACAACAAGAGTGTTCAAGTTAAGGAGATAAAAAAGAATGTGTGATTTTCTCCTCTAATTAACTCATCACGGTTTTCGTCTTCTTAAGGTGAAACGTTTGACTTCTATTTTAGTTGTTTTTCTGTTTATCGTTGTCCTTCTCATTTTCTTTTAAATTTTAGCACTTACATTTTTCTCTAAAAATAACGGTTGTTTAACATCCACTTTAATCCTCAGCTATAACTTATCACTCCCTAATATTAATGGACAATAATCTATATATTGTCGCTCCAATGCCTCCACTCAATGGCTCAACTCTCCATGTTGGATAAATAGGTAGTGTCGCGCAAAAAATAATTTTCCAGCACTTAATTTTTGTATCAAATCATAGAATACATGACATATGTTTATTGTTCAAACTTTACCAGTAGACCATTGTGAGTTATTTGTATTGTCACTTTAATATTGTGCGTTTCTTAAGGTTATTCATATTGTTTTTGTCCAGATATGTATGCAGGTGCTTTTCGCTAGCTATAGCATGTAGTAGGTTGACGACTAGCATAAAGCAATCTAAATATAGAACATAATCTGGAAATTAAATTTCACTCGATCGATCTCTTTAATTGTTTGGGAAATACGTCCTTCTTCCTTTTGAATTGGACAGATAATCTCCCTTATCTCGAAGTCAATGATCTAACGAGATAGTTACTAGTAACATGTTTTGTTTTCAAAAAAGGAAAAAAAAATGTCCAGTAGTATTGGTCCATGATGAATTTAAATTGGGTAACATGATCAATAAGAATTTATATAATAATAGTTGAAATCTCATTGTTTGGGGAGTTAAAATCTCAAATGGTCACTCAACTTTGGCAAATTAACCACCAAGGTCACTTTACTTTGGTTGGTCCCAAAATGGTCACTCAACTTAGGAAAAATATCTCCAAAAGTAATTCTGGCCGGTTTTTTGCAACGTCACCCACCGAAAATCTGACGTGGTTTTTTAAAATATTTTTACATACATGTAGGTCCCACTTTCTTTGCCATGTAGAACTTTTTTTATTATAGTTACTAGTTTTCTAGCACGTGCATTGCACGTGTATTCTTAATAATTAATAAAAAAATTATAAATATCTTATAATAAGAGCGTATAGTTGCTCGTAAATTAAAGGAAAATATATAAATTTAAAGTATTGTTATATCGAATCTTTTTTTATCGTATTTCTTGTTTACGCAATATATAATCATACTAAAAATTAATATTGTACGAATGCCAGTAATTAATTTTTGAACGATTTTAATCATGCAAATTGTATAATACATCAAGTACGAAGGCCAAATAATTGTTTGCCATACTTCTAATTTCTAATGCATAATAATAGTTTGACATTAGCACAAAATATCAAGAAAAGTTATTGATATCAAGCTAAATCCTGAATACTTGATATAATATAAAATTTGTCTATTATACAAAAGCCAGTAGATAATCTTTGAACGATTTTAATCATGCAAATCTTATAATATATCAAGTATTCAGCTTGATATTAGTACCTTTTTTTGGTGCTAATGACAAATTCTTATTATGAATTAGGAATTACGAGTATAGCAAACTATTATTTGGCCTTCGTACTTGATATATTATAAAATTTGTATGATTAAAATCGTCCAAATATTAATTACTGGCCTTCGTACAAAAGTAATTTTTAGTATGATTATGTATTGTATAAACAAAAAATGTCGATCGAAAAGAATTCGATATATCAGTACTTTAAATTTATATATATTTTTTAATTTACGAGCAACTATACATGCTTAATTATAAGATATTTATAATTTTTATATTAATTATTAGGAATACACGTGCAATGCACGTGCCAGAAAACTAGTAACTATAATTAAAAAAAGTCCTACATGGCAAAGAAAGTGGGCCCTATGGGTATGTAAAATATTTTAAAAAGCCACATCAAATTTTCGGTGGGGTGACGGTGTAAAAATCGGCCAGAATTACTTTTAGAGATATTTTCCCTATGTTGAGTGACCTTTTTGGGACCAACCAAAGTAAAGTGACTTTGGTGGTTAATTTGTCCAAGTTGAGTGATTATTTGAGATTTTAACTCTTGTTTGGGAGTGAGACTAATTGCTAACATATTGCATATACTTAAATGGTTAAGCTTCACTTACAACTGTGCGTTTAATTTTGGAGTCATGAAATATGAAATTAAATGATCTCTTCCGCCCTTGATTGAACTAGAACCCTTGCAGAGCTTACATTCTCCAAGTTCATTTCACAAACTTGAAATATTATTGTTTGGTTTAGAAGTAAGTTATATTATGTTGATGATGTAGGGATTAATAATGCATAATTTATAGTGAATTTTTGGTTTGTTGTACTAGCTAGAAATTACTTTTGAAGTGTACAAAAGACAATAACAACATACCCAATGTGAATTACTTATATAGTGTATGTTTCAACATATATTTTTATTTTTCTAACAAAATGTAATAATATTTACATGAAGGGTTATTTTTGTCATCAATAATTTAATTCATATATTGTGATCGCGCGCAGTCTTATATTTCATTATGTTCCACATAAATAATATATAAAATTCTGCTTAAGTTATACATATATTAGTTAAAAAGTTGAATAATGTTATATTGGATAAAAATCTTACATCACTTTACGACATGGCACGTGGTGTTGGGCTCAGGAACTATTAATGATATTAATTCGGAGGACTCGAAGACATTTAAGCGACGAAAAAAAATTCAGAGATAAGGCTCCTGAGTGTCATGACTACAAAGGACTTAAGCCGAATTACTTCGATCATGACAGTCGAGTTGTACGTAGCAAAGGGATTTGAATGAACACACAACAATAAATGAGAGTGGGATATCAAAAGTTAGTCGTTGCCAGCATCCATTAAGATCCATTTATAAGATGTTACGACTAGAGGAATAACTGATAAATTCTCATTAAATACATGACATTAAATCCTGTAAACACTATATAAATACCCTTTCCCTCACACCTAGGAGACATTTTATTATTTTTCTCTGAATATCACTATTACTTGTACTAAGGGTTCGTTCAGTTGAAACTTTTTTATGCAAGTATTAATAATTAATGTGCATATTAGTAATGTAGGTATTATAACATAGGGATTATTTCTTGAATCACTAATATATTACAAATTAATATACTATGTTATAATTTAAAATATTTTAGTTAGTCCTTAAATATAATTTAGAAATATCCTTATTATTATAAGGGTTTAATTTTGTCATTTTAAATTTTAATACTTGTATTGCTAATACCCACATTACTTATTTCACCTTCTATTCTGCATAAAATGATACATAGATTCTCGCATAACTTATGCGGGTATTAGCTATGCGGAATATACAAAAGTGCAACCAAACGTTGCACTAATTTTATACCAACATTAGAATTTCTCCAAACCAAACGAACATAGTACTAAATTTGTGCTGGTATAACTCCAATAAACAGACGATCGAACCAACCGTAAGAATAACAAGAATCGTCTCTGTCTTTACTTCACAATTTTTGTCATTTTACTATTGATTACGAAGTTCTCTAGCCGAAACCTGCATCTTCGGGGCACTAAGATGAGCCAATTTACTTATTTTAGTTCCTGTCATCTTTCCGCTTTAGCATTACTTAATTATTAGTTCGTTATAATCTTGATACAATTATACTGTTTGTGACTTAATTTATAAATTCAATTGCTTAATCTATAAAATTGGTGTTTAGGTTAAGCAAACGTAATACTAAGTTTTACGTGAAAAAGAAAGTGATGAAATCAAATGTATATCGTATTATAAAGTAACGTTTGATTTTATATGCAGATTATCTGCTCAACTATTCATACCAAACATGACTTTAAACTTTAATACAGTAACCTAATTTTAACATGTACTACTATTTCTACTTTTAGTTTTAAAGTATTTATAGGAACTAAAAAAGTATACTGATTGAAGGGGAGAAAATGACAAAAAGAATTCCTTATATTTAGGGGTTGCTTTAAAAATCATCCCTTAAATATACTCATGTGCAATTTTAATCCCTTAAGTTTTTAATTCAACTTTGGTCTCCGTCAAATTTTAAGACAAACAACATCAAATATGTCTAACAGAACCAAATGGAATTTGCACACCAGCCACCGAGAACCAAATGTCATTACCATATCTGAAGAAAGCTTTTGCATTAAGCTCAATCTTCGAAATGTGACATGGTCATAATAGAATCTGTTGAATAGCATTAGTTAAGCATCAAATAATGGAGGAATAGGAGGAGACGAAATCAAATCGTACAAAATTGAAGTGCAAAAACTTTCCGTTTGGGCATCGAATATTTGGTTATAATATGCTCTTTTTAATATATAGCGTCAGAAAATTCTCTGTAATGGTCCCAAACTTGATTTTCTTTTTATTTTAAATTTTTCCTTTCTTGTTTTGATTACAGAGTGCGATACAATCATGGAGCTTTTCTTCCTTTAATGACATCTTGGTATAAAAAGAACTCTACTGATTTCTGATGATGTAAAAATTATACTTGGTGATGTTGTTCCGGTTCTGAAAAGGATGGGTTTCAGTGCTTCCAACAGATTGAACTTGAAAATAACTTTGTGAAATTGTGAAATAGTGAAATCTACTACTTCCGTGTGTTCAGCTAGGAGAGTAAAAGTTTTTTCACGCATGAGATGCAACCAACAAGAGTTGTATGAGGGCCCATTAATTTTTTGGACATTTTGATTTGTGGGGTCCATTTTTAAATATTGGTTTAGTTTAAATAAACAAAGAAGAATATACAGTGAAACCTCTCTATAACAGCCCATAGTTATAACAACATTTCAGTATAACGGCCTAATTTTTATCAGAACCGATTTTTCATGTTATATTTTATCTCTATAACAACATTCTACATATAACAACAATGACGTTCATTATAGCGGTACACTTTTTATAAAATTACCTCTCTATAATGGTCGTAGTCAAATATTGTGTAATACAGTAATATTTTGTAAGAGATATATTATGTATAGAATAAAATATAATATATTTAGGATAATCATTCGTAACATAAATATATTACTTTTTGTATACCATAAAAAAATAGTTATGAAAAAGGTTGTCTGACTACATATGTTCCTTAGATTTAATTTTTTATTGGTATGGTACGATTAATTATAGATTTATTAATAATATATTAACCTTTTCAAATTTTAATTAATGAAATATGAAATTCTATTGAGATTTTAAATTTAACATGTATTTTTTGTGTACTTTTTTACTATAACAAGCAACAGCTAAATGAGATCTAAATGTCAAATATCAGTATGTATACATGTATAACAACAGCTGATGCAACCCGATGTGCGAGCAAGCCATTCACAAGGAGTCAAGCACGGGAGTTGCAACAGTTGCTGGCTACATTTGCACAACTGGAGCTGCTAGGGCAAGTTTTAGAGGTTTCGGGATATTTCTGCATGCTTACTGCCTCAGAACCAGGAAATGTTCATCGCGATCGTGAGTTATCAGATGCGATCGCTCAAGGCTAAAAAGATGAGAACCGCGATCGCGCGTCAGCAAATGCGATCGCGAAAAGAGAAAATGATGAAGTGCGCGATCACGCAAGATGCTGAAAATGGATGAAGGCCAATGCCTTCGCGATCACGTGATCATAGCCGCGATCGCGAGGTTCTGATTTATCAAGCTGCGCGATCGCGCTGTAACGTTGATCAGAATGTTATTTTTCAGCTAATGACTTATTGAAGGCCCATTGTTAAGGGTAATTAAGGCAATTGTGCAATTTTTAAAAACCCCTATATAAAGCCCTTAGCTCATTATTTTAGGGTTATAATTTGATAACATTAAACTTGAGAGATTATTGGCTAAGCTTGTTTGCTTAAGCACACATTGTTTTCCTTGATTTGCAATTGGGCTTAGTCTAATTGAGGATCAATTAGTATAGGTTCGATTGATAGACAATTAAGGGGGGTGATTAGGCCATTTTTCCCTAATCTACTTCCTTAATCTTTTCTAATCAACTTGGATCTTGCTTTAATTCTTGTTATTTTCCTTTCATTGTTGTTAATTTTCATATTATTTGGTATCAGAGCTGGATTAGTGTTTGTTCTCACAAACAATAACCAATTTTTGTTTATCAAATCTGAAAAACCACAAAAAACTCAAAAATCCAAAAATCTAAAAAAAAAAAAAAGAAAAAAAGAGACTTAGGTTTAGGTTTCTTTTGGGTAAAATTTTTGTTACCAATTGAAGATACATGATTCTAAAAGCTAATCCTTGAAGGAATTCAACAACAAACATCATTTGAGTTTGAGGTGCTGATTTGAGGATTCAAAAATTAGGGTTCTTCAACAAAGAATTGGGGCCTTTTGAATTTGGTTGTTGCAATTGAAGATTCAACTACTGGGATTTTTTCACGGACCAACAAGGAATATAAATATCAAATTTAGAGCAAAAACACGGTGGTTTGTGAAGATTCAAGTGGAAAAGAGGGCTTGAAAAACGGGTTCTGCTTCAGACCCAGAAGCCTTCGCAATCGCGCACAACCAAGCGCGATAGCACAGGGTAAGAATTAAAACCCTACGCGATCCCGATAGTCCTACGCGATCGCGCACCAGCTTCAAGGTTACTCTTCACGATCGCGACGTGTCTCACGCGATCGCATTGAACAACTAATTCCAGAAAAATAATTTTCTCAGACAGATTGTTCGCAACAGCCCTGGAACAGTTTCCAATCAACCAGAACCTAATTTCAGCATCAAGTACAATGAGTTTCTTGATCATAAATAAAATTTCATCCAAATCCGAATCCGTTTCGTGCCAATTCGATTCGTGCCTTTCTTCTTTCCTTTCTTTGACTTTTTCTAAATTCCGTCCGTTAGCTTTAATTGTCTGTTTTTTGTTACAATAATTCCTTTCCATCCTGAATTAGATTGAGTTTGATTGTCGAGTCGGACTTGTGTGCGAAGAACAAACTTGCATTAGCCAAGAGTGGAAAAAGGAAAGTGTTGTGAGAGTATTAAAGCGAGTAAAAGCCAATTGATGAGTGTAAACATGAGTGGATTGAGTTCAATCAAATTGAGTGTAAACACTTAGAGAGCGACTTGGTAGGACTCTTTATACTAACCTTGTTTGTTCACTTTTTTGTAGGTACGATGGCTCAAAAAGAAGCGAGGCAGACATGGAATTCAAAACCATGTTGCAAGCCTTGATGGCGAGTGTTAATTCAATGCAAGATGAATTCAAGGGGATGAAAGAGACGGTTGATGACCTATCCGGAAAAGATAGGTTTCAAGAAATAGGAAAGCAAGTGGTTAAGACACCTCCAACCGTGGGGGTGTGGGGTAATGGACCTAGCCGAATCTTTTGGACTAATGGCCGTTATTCACACATAGTGGTCCAATATACCTATTATCCAAATGACACTTCACAAGTGAAGGTTCGCAATCATGAACCACCAAGAAATGAGACTCCAAAGCATGAAGGAGTGGTGCAACCACAAAATGATCGTCCATATGATGACGAGTCCTTTCATGCGCATGAGAACTATGATGATGATCCCTTTCACTATCCTGGGGAGGCACGACAAAGGGGAAATAGGGGTCGAGGAGGTCGATTTTGGAGAGGCTACCAAGGGAGAGCGGAATGTGAAGAGGACTACTATGACTATGGGGGGTCATAGTGGAAATCGGAGACATCATGATGATGATAGAGGATTGAACACCATCAAGATCAACCTACCAATCTTCAAAGGAGAAAGTGATCCCGAGGAGTATCTAGAGTGGGTTGTCAAGATGGAGAGGATTTTTAAACCAACAATGTTCAAGAAGCCACAAAGGTCAAGTATGCCATTACTCAATTTGAGAATTATGCTTCTACTTGGTGGGAGTCCAAAGGAAGGCAAAAGGAGACTCAAGGGCCAATTGCAAATAGTGGATGGGCGGCTTTGAAAGCCATGATGGAGGCTCGATTTCTACCCACCTATTATGAGGATGAGTTGATCGAGAAATTCTATAACTTGAGGCAAGGAAACAAGAGTGTGCCGGAATACTTTGAAGAGTTTGAGAAGACAAGGACAAGGGCCAACATTCAAGATGGTGATCGATTCCTTATTCCAAAATTTTGGTGAGGCTGAATAGGGAAATCTGTTCTCCCATGGAATTGCACCAATATGATTGCTTGTATGATGCTTTTCAAGCGGCGCTTAAGGTGGAGAAAGGGCTTAAATTGGACAAGCCCTACAAGTCCAAAAACATCTCTACCACTTGGAACAAAGAAAAGGATAATGTGAAGACCTATTCCCCATGGGACAAAGCAAAGTAGCCCAAGCGAGAGTTCAAAGGCCAATTTGACAAAACCAAGCCCAAAGAAGAGCCAAAGATGGGAGGTAACAAAGCTAAACTTGAAAGCTTGTCTAACATTCAATATTATAAATGCAATGGCCGAGGCCATATGATGAGGGATTGTTCAAATAGGAGGGCTATTATTGCTTTGGGTGATGGATGCTATCAAACGGGTGATAGTGATGTAGAGGAGATAGATGAGGATATGCCTTGTGATGATGATTTTGATGGGGGCCAAGGGGAAGGTGAGCAATTTGAGGAGGACATATCCGCTACTTTTGTGGTAAGGAGAATAATGTGGGTGCAAGTAAAGGAGGAGTCGAATCAAAGAGAGAATTTGTTTCATGCATATTGTAAGGTTCAAGGGACTATTTGCTCTTTAATTATTGATAGTTGTAGTTGTGTCAATGTAGTGAGCACCACTTTGATTGAAAAACTCAAACTACCCACTAGAAAACGTCCACAATCTTACAAGCTACAATGGTTGAACGAATGTGGTGAAATAAAGGTGACCAAGAAAGCTTTGATCAAATTCAAGATTGGGGACTACCATGATGAGCTCTTATTTGATGTGGTTCCAATGCAAGCTTGTCACATTTTGCTTGGTAGGCCTTTGCAATATGACCGTTTTGCAAAGCATGATGGCAAGACTAACAAGTATGCCTTGGAGTTGGAAGGTCAAAAGTTTATTCTTAATCCATTGATTCTGGCTCAAGCGAGTGAGGACTATAGGAAGATGAGGGAGTTGAAGTTGAAAAGAGAGAAAAAAAAAAAGAGGGATTTGTAGGGGATAAAAGAGTGGGAGTTGTCACACAAAAGAGTGAGGGAACAAAAGAGGGAGTGAACTTGTTCTTATCCAAGAAGGAGTGTTTGAAAGATTTGGAGAGAGAGTGCCCATCATTCTCCTCCTACACAAGGACCATGTTTTGCTTACTAATGAACTAGCCCCTTATTTGCCTAGTTCTATTTTTTCTCTTTTGCAAGATTATGAAGACATCTTTCCCGAAGAGTTGCCTAGTGGATTGCCACCACTAAGAGGCATTGAAAATCAAATTGACCTTGTTCTGGGCTCACAATTGCCCAACAAGGCCGCTTATATAAGCAACCCGGAGGCCACTAAAAAGCTCCAAAAGCAAGTAGAGGAATTGTTTGAAAGAGGACTTGTGCAAGAAAGTTTGAGCCCATGTGTGGTCTCGGTCATCCTAGTACCAAAGAAAGATGGGACTTGGCGCATGTGTGTAGATTGTAGAACCATCAACAAGATCACGTTAAAGTATCGTCATCCTATCCCTAGGTTAGATGATATTCTTGATGAGTTGTGTGGATCTTGTGTGTTCTCTAAAATTGATTTAAGGAGTGGATACCACCAAATCCGGATGAAACCGGGTGATGAGTGGAAGACGGCCTTTAAGACTAACTTTGGTCATTATGAGTGGCTTGTCATGCCTTTTGGCTTGTCCAATGCTCCTTCAACCTTCATGAGGTTGATGAATCATGTGGTCAAATCATTCATTGGAAAATTATTTGTAGTTTACTTTGATGACATTCTTATCTATAGCAAATCCATTGATGAGCTAATCATTTGAAACAAGTGTTTAATGCTTTGAGAAAGGAGCAATTGTTTGCTAATTTGAAAAATTGCTCTTTTTGTGTTGAAAAAGTTGTGTTTCTTGTTTTTGTGGTGAGTGCAAATATTGTGGAAGTAGACGAGTCTAAAGTGGAGGCCATTAGGGATTGGCCCACTCCTAAAAGCATTGGTTATGTGAGAAATTTTCATGGGTTGGCTAGCTTTTATAGAAGGTTTGTGAGGGGATTTAGTACTATAGCCGCACCATTGACCAAAGTGATAAGGATAGATAAGACATTTGTGTGGGGGAAGGAGCAAGAAGTGACTTTTGCAAAATTGAAAGAAGTGCTTAGTTCCACACCTCTCTTTCAATTGCCAAACTTTGATAAAACCTTTGAAATTGAGTGTGATGCTAGTGGGTAGGAATTGGAGCTGTGTTGATGCAAGATCAAAAACCCATTGCCTATTTCTGTGAGAAACTTAAGGGAGCAAACACTAAATACTCCACTTATGATAAAGATTTGTATGCCTTGGTGAGGGCATTGACTCACTGGCAACATTACCTTTGGTCCAAAGAACTTGTCATTAGAACCGACCACCAATCTTTGAAATACCTCAAATCCCAAGAGAAGTTGAATGTGAGACATGTCAAATGGGTGGAATTCCTAGAAACATTTCCTTATGTCATCCATTATAAAAAGGGGAAAGAAAATGTGGTGGCGGATGCCTTGTCAAGGAAGCTTGTGCTACAATCAAGAAGACAAGTGTTGTTAAATACTTTGAGGTCCAAGCTCAGGGGTTTTGAGAGTATGAAGGAGATGTATGCCAATGATCCGGAGTTTGGAGAACTATATACTAATTGTGAATTAGAGGAAAGGGGGAGAAGGATCAATCGATTGTATGGTGAGGAGCAACCTAGTGATGATGTGGAGAAGAAGATGTTCCATAAGTTTGGAGGATTCTTGTTTATGAATGGAAAGTTGTGTGTGCCTAATTCATCTTGGAGAGAGTTGCTCGTGAGGGAGACACATAGTGGAGGGACTAATGGGGCATTTAGAGTGGACAAGACCATGGAGATTCTTAAGGAACAATTTTATTGGCCTAACATGAGGGTGGATGTTGTGAGGGCGTGTGGCTAGTGCTTGGAGTGTAAGCAAGCTAAGTCAAAGCTACTTCTACATGGTTTGTACTCACCCTCCCCATTCCCTTAGGTCCTTGGATTGATATTTTTATGGACTTTGTGCTTGGATTGCCTCGGACCAAGAGAGGGAAAAGATTGCCTCTTTGTGTTAGTTGATAGATTTTCCAAAATGGCACATTTCATTCCATGTCATGAGATTGATGATGCATTCCATGTAGCCAATTTGTTTGTTGAACATGTACTCAAATTGCATGGGGTCCCAAAAACTATTATTAATGATAGGGATCCCAAGTTCCTTAGTCATTTTCTGAAAGAATTATGGGGGAGGCTTGACACTAAGTTGTTATTCTCCACTTCTTGCCACCCCCAAATCGATGGACAAACCGAGGTTATCCAGAGAACCTTGGATGCTATGCTTAGAGTATTGGTTAAGGGGAGACTTGCTTCTTGGGAAGAACACTTACCTTTAATTGAGTTTGCATATAATAGATGTTGACACCCAATCTTGTCCTTCCTATTTTACAATTTTATCATACAAAAAACTTCGAAAATGCGATTTTAATTTTTAGACAAAACTGCGTCAATTATCATGCATTTATCCATATCACCAACATCCTATCTATATACATACGTATCTCAATGCGATTATATTACATAAATGCTTCATTTAAGTCGTTTTCAAAGAACTAGTACAATTTTGTAACTTTTTATGCAATTTATATACTTGATTCTCCATTTTACAATTATTTACATTCAATAAATACTACCTAAATTCATAATTATTTTGAATTAAATATTATTTTTTTAGTTCTATAATATTACTCCTTATATTTTTATTAATTTTTCTCTTATTTATTAGCATTTTTAAGCTAATTATTGACCAAATATACTCCTATATACACAATATATACAGCATATATACACTTATATATATTTAAGACACATACTACATATACACATCGCTCTCTTTGGGACCCACGCGCACACACATCAACCCACACGTGCATACGTGGCATATTCCTAACCAATCACCCATACACCTAAGCCCCACCTCACTTTTTCTCAATTTTTTCCACCTTTAACCAAACACCCCCTCACCAAATAAACCCTAATATCCATTTCCTCTATTCCCCTCTCCCTACCCGCGCCGTCAGTCCCCTCCCCTTCTCCCCCTTCGCCCAAGAAATCGACCCAGTACACTTCCCCGCCTAAGCTCCACCGTGGCACCCCTATTTCTCCACTAATCACGCCATCAATCGTGGTGTTGTCTCTCCATCTCGCTGATATGTTTTGATGAAGGAAAAAAAAAAAGGAGATCGAGCATATCATGACAAATTCGAACTAATTATTGCAAGAATCAAGCAAATCATCAACATCTACGTACGTAAAAAGAAAATCAAAGTCCAAACGAGTGGGTCAAAAAGACCCGACCCGTTTCTGCCCTAACCCGACCCTATGGAAATCGGGTACTATTACTCTTTTCCTTATTCTCATTTGTATCTCTGTGAAGTTGCATCTTCCCTCTGATTTCTATTTTTTTTAATTTTTTCTTTCATATCATCTATGCTGAAAAATTGTGTAACATAACATGACATTAGCCCAACCAAATTATGACTAATTTTGAATTCATACCTAGAACGTAAATTGAAGGATTTCCAAGCCGTGCGGGCTGTTTTTTTTTTTTTTTAAAAAAAATTCGAATACCCTGTATTGTACTTGACTATGAATGCTCATTTAAGTGACTAATGTGTATAATTTGCTAAGATTACATCGCACTAGTTTAATTCGAGTATTCGAGGCATTGAACGGGTTAGCAAATTTACTATTAAGAAACCATCTTTTTTGGCCTAATAAGAATGCAACTGTTGGAATTCATATGCTTGATGGTTTGCTTGAGTAGTCCTAGTTTACACCATTCTGTTTCAGCATGAAATTGGCACAACTCGGTTGAATTTTTTTAGAGGAAAGATGCTTAAAACCTAGCTAATAATCAGCCTGCGTGGATGTTTGAATCAAGCTGTCTGGTTGCCTAATTATAGACAATATTCACCTCCTTGTGAAGTTCAAAATCTCTTGCTATGGTTGATTGCCTATTAGCTTTATAAATAATGGTCGTTAGTTAATTTTGCTTGTATCCTGATTCTGTAAAAATAAAATAATACTCTCAAATTTTGAACTTTTAATTGTTAGAAATATTAAATGATGGAAAAGAAAATCAGTGTACTATTTGGTATTTTGAAAATTCTAGGCTTTACTTTAAAAGGAAAATATATGTGGAAAATCAATTTGATTGTATTATTTATGGTAGAAGTTGATTGGGGGTTGATTTCCTGAATTATAATCCATTATTTCTTTTCTTCTTTAAAAAATATTGACTTTTATTTATTTTTACTACTTTTTTACGCCTAAAATTGGAATTCAGACCCTATTTTACAACTATAAAAGGGGCAGCCTCTCCCCTATTACAGGGAGGCTTTTTTAAAAAAAAAAGAAATCAGCAGGCCCTTCACTTTTTCCTCTAAAGCACAAAAGTTCTCTGCCTCAGTTCCTGTTTCTTCAGGCTCACGAGGCTCTAGTTTTCTTTCATGCTTCCCGCATTGAATCTGCTTGCCTTCTCATTGCTTTCTGTTGTTAAGGTAAAAACTTGGAATTGAGCGAGAATTCTTGACTACTCGTAGTAGTTTTGTCTACATGCTACTTTAAACATGTCTACCATGTAAAAACTTGCTGTGAGTAATGTTTATTTGGCCAGGTTTGGCCCTCTTCTAACTCTTTTTTTGCAGGATGTTCTCTGTTAGTTGGATAGCCTTAAGGGCTATACCACAGTTTATCTTTTTACAGGCATACAAATCCAGTTAGTAGAGGGACAAAAGCTTGTCTTTTAGTCAATTGATTTATCGCAAAAGGAGGATTTTCTTTATATTCATGAAATTTGTATAAGTGTACTCAGGGCACTTCTTAATTCTATTTTTTTAAAGATCATTTATGCGTTTTTTAGCTTGTTATTGCTTGTACAAATAGCTATTTTATGATTGAGTATGACATTGATAAGCAAGGAGATTTCATAAGGTAAAACGGTTGAATTGATTGAATTATGTTTGTTCAAACTGATTGTGGATACGCATGGATAGCACAGTAGTAAGCTATCATGTCTCGGTTTATACAGGGACCCCATTCTGCTCCTTTTTTTTTTTTTTGTGTGGATAGATTGCAAATTGTAACTGAAAACTGGTTCGTTTGTGCAAAATTTAGGAATAACGTCTATGAGTAAATGTTCTGCCATGGTAACTTGTCAAACTGAGAAAGGTTTATGCATGTTAAAATGGGGACTGCGTCTTTTTTATTATGCAAGGCTATTTTAAATAAAGTTGTCCCACATAGGGGCATATTCTGCAAAATTGTGTGGCCAATTTTTCTTTAAATCGTAGGCCTGTTTTACAAGTTTGTTTATGTTTTGGCTACAGGCTTATTTTTTTTTCAAAAGGCCACAAAAAAATAATTTTATTCTTCTCCGAGTTAATTAATAATTTGGAGGGGGAGTGGGGGGCTTTTGAGGCCAAGTCCAACAACAAATCTATATATTTTTTATAAATTTAAAATAAGGAAGTCCACATTCGATCCAGATGATCAAAGTATATAATTGATATTAAATATGTATTACTATACGTGTGTATTTAATATTATAACTTAGTTGCCACCATGGTATTATTCATATTTCTTTTTTTTACATAATGCTCAATCTTGACGTATATATATATGTGCACTTTTATGGAAGTATATATAAAAGTACAAATATTGTGTGTGTATTTTTAGAATTCTCTATTTATAAAGTTATAAATTTATATTGGTGCAAATATTATATATGCACTTTTATCTATTTACGAAAGTTATATTTGTATAAATAATAGGCATGCATTTTTTCATAAAGTTATTTATTAGTTATACAATTACTACATATACATTTTTATGGAGTTATTTCTGTAAGAAAGTCACCTAAGTGGCCTGTATGTATAAAGGCCCAGGAGAGAAATGGGTGACGCTCGCCTTCTCTGAATTTGCGTGGATAATCTTTTTCGCGCCTGTCTTGATTTTGCGGTCCTATTTTATTATTACAAAACATTTTAAGATTAGTTTATATTTCTAGCCTTATTATAACTTGTGTTTGTAGTAGGCATATTTAAAATCTCTTTAGTAAGTCTTCCCTCATATATTTAATCTAAGTCCCAAAATTTTTAAACTCGGTCGGGAACCACTTTTAGTGGGACTCGGGAACTGCCTAACACCTTCTCCCCGAGTCATAAGGACTTCTTACCTTAGAATCTTTGTTAGTACGACCTACCCGGAGTTAATTTTAGACACTTAGAATATTTAGGTGACCTGATACGCCTGTTATACAAATTTATTAGGTGGCGACTCCAACTTTGACTCAACCGAGTCACCCAGTCAAACCTGGCCTTTGAACTCAATCCGAGCTCGAAAAAGGGGTGCGATAATAGAACCATGTATACTTCTACTTGAATGACGCCTTTCAAGGTTGTGTATGGTTTTAACCCTCTTACTCCCTCGGATCTTACGCCTTTGTCTCAAGATTTTGTTTTAAGCTTAGATGCCAAGGTGAGAGCTCAAGATATGAAGCAACTTCACGAGCAAGTAAGGAAGCAACTCAAAAAGAAAAATCAAGAAGTTTCCAAAAGAGCTAACAAAGGAAGAAAGAAGGCTGTCTTCGAGCCCGATGATTGGGTTTGGGTCCATTTCCAGAAGAATAGATTTCCCAACAAGCAGGCGAGCAAATTGATGCCTAGAGGCGATGGTTCATTTCAAATCCTTGAACGCCTCAACGACAACTCCTACATGGTTGATTTGCCAATCAACTACCAATTGCAAAACACTTTCAACATGTGTGACTTGTCTCCCTTCAAATTCGACGAACAATCGAATTCGTGGACGAATTCTTCCCAAGACGGGGAGAATGATGCAACCCGATGTGCGAGCAAGCTATTCACAAGGAGCCGAGCACGGGAGTTGCAACAGTTGCAGGCCACATTTGCACAACTGAAGCTGCTGGGCAAGTGTTGGAGGTTTCAGGACATTTCTGCATGCTTACTACCTCAGAACCTGAAAATGTTCATCGCGATCGCGAGTCATCAGAGGCGATCACGCAAGGCCAAAAAGATGAGAACCATGATCGCGCGTCAGCAAACGCGATCACAAAAGGAGGAAATGATGAAGTGCGCAATCGCGAGACCTCAGACGCGATCACACAAGATGCTGATAGCGGATGAAGGCCAATGCCTTCACGATCGCGAGGCTCTGATTTATCAAGTTGTGCGATGGTGCCTTCTCCAGCGCGATTGCGCTATAACGTTGATCAGAATGTTATTTTTTAGCTAATGACTATTGAAGTCCCATTGTTAAGGGTAATTAAGGCAATTGTGCCATTTTTAGAAACCCCTATATAAAGCCCTTAGCTCATTATTTTAGGGTTAGATTTTGATGATATTAAACTTGAGAGATTATTGGGTAAGCGTGTTTGCTTAAGCACACATTATTTTACTTGATTTGCAATTAGACTTAGTCTAATTGAGGATCATCAATTAGTACAGGTTCGATTGATAGACAATTAAACGGGTGATTAGGTCATTTTTTCCTAATCCACTTCTTTAATCTTCTCTAATTAATTTGTGTGTTGCTTTAATTCTTGTTATTTTCCTTCCATTGTTGTTAATTTTTATACCAACATCTCTCTATAACAACCATGAAAGTTCCAGACAAATGTTGCCGCTATAGAAAAGGTTTGACTGTAGTGAATTGGCATGGGTCCCCTGCAAATAGACAAAAATCATCAACATTGTTTGCATTTTTTTTCTCTCCACACCACCACCCCCCCCCCCCCAAAAAAACATTTCCTCCCTGCCATATACTTATAAACTACGAAATATCTACATGTATTTCACATTTAATAAATTTATAATGTAATTTACCATTAATTTATATCTAATTATACATATAGTAATTAATGGTACATTATAAGTTTGTGTATTCTTCTTTGCTTATGTGCTTATATCTAATTATATAGTACTATTTATATATATAGTGATAAAAATCAATAGAGTTTAAGAGTGATACAGAAAAGAAAAATAAGTAGGAGATCACATCCACTGATATGGGCACTCATGATCATCCTCTAGTTCCACGATATAAACAAGTTATTTCATGCCAAAGAAATTGGTTGCTCGAATTTTGCTTATGTTTGTTAGAATTTTGTTCAAGGAAAAGATTCAAAATCTGCTTTTGAAAATGAAGTCGGGAGAGGGGGACAAAGTGGAGTAATTTCTTCTATGGGATTAAAATTGAAGAAGAATAATGTTTAAGAGAGAAGAGGGAAAATAAGCGGATAGGAGAAAAGGAAAAAAATTTTAATTTTGCAGGAGAAATAAAGGAAAGTAATCACTAAATTACTGATATATTTACCATTAGAATAGAAATTATTGCATGATCTACATTTAAAATATGTTATATCTGTTATATACCCTACTAGTTTTGAAATACTTGAAAAACTATAATATTAAAATATGTATAGATATTTAGTGGTTCATATATAGCAAGGAAGCGTTAGTTTTTGCCCTGGGGTGGAGGAGAAAGAAAAAAAAGAAATTTAAAAGCAAATACTGTAGATGGTTTTGTCTTTTTGCGGGGACCCACATTCCACATGTCATTAATTCACTATATTCTTCTTTATTTATTTAAATTAATTGAAAATGGACCCCACAGATCCAAGTGTCAGAAACCTAATGAAGCCTCATACAACTCTTGTTGGTTACATCTCATGCATGAAAAAACTTTTCGTGCAACTAGTTAGGATGGGTTTTAGTGCTTCTAGACTATACATGGGGTTCACTTACCAATATTGAAATAGAACAAGTAGTTTTTGTCCCAATTGTATGATTTGATTCTCGCTATTCAAGTATCATAATGGCAAACTCCTTAACCAACAAGGAAGTTTATCTCAAATATGACAT
Source organism: Petunia x hybrida (assembly GCA_037355625.1). NCBI lineage: Eukaryota > Viridiplantae > Streptophyta > Magnoliopsida > Solanales > Solanaceae > Petunia > Petunia x hybrida. Next base: position 679,469 of record JBBBVM010000317.1, on the reverse strand, counting down.
AAATCTTCAACTGTTATTGGCAAAAAATTAACCAAATGAAGTAAAAAATCCAAATAGCGTCATGGAGTCTGGTTGAGTCAAGTTTGATTCTATTTGGAAAAAAAAATTATGATTCCATTTAATTTAAATGACAGTGTTTGTTTAAAATTTGACGGAGACCAAAGTTGAACACTTTTAACAAACTACACAAGGGTATATTTAAGGGACGATTTCAATGGATTATTTTTGTCAATTTCTCGATTGAATGGAATAATGTAGATTGGTAACTTTAACCTAGTTAATTATGACGAGTTTAACTAATATACATCGACCATCGACGGTGTAAACCTGTTAGTTAACTATGACGAGTTTAACTAATATACATCGAAGGTGTAAACCAGATTTTTACACCGCCAGTTAATTTAAAGTATATTACAAGAAAAAGTATTTTTATTTGTTTTAATATTCTCAAGCCTACAATTGCTTTTAAATAGTTAATCTAACTTAAAAAATTGACTAAATTGTTGAATCACAATTGAAGAATTGACCTTCAAGAACCACAATAGCAAAAACTAGCATATAGTTGGTATGTTGGGCAATAAATGAAGGATCTCGATTTGATCAAGTTATTCACACTATTAAAGTCCAAATATTAGTGAACCAAGTACAAAGACCTGAATTTTTACTTATAATATGCTTTAAATTAACCGACGGTGTAAAAGTCAGGTTTACACCGTCGATGTATATTAGTTCAATTCAACTATGACATGACTTGTCTTGCAAACACAATGCATCATTCGCTTTAACATTGACAATAAATATTCCCTTAAGACGATGCAAGTTCCCAACACACAAACTCTTTATCAACTCTACTGATTTTAGAGTGAGAAACTCCCCCTATATCTAACCCTTTCCCCCTTCTTGCTCATTAACTCTCCTCACTTCTTCTACCAATGAATCCTGACTACACAAACACTACTGACCACCAATTGATTCCCCCAATCCACCGGATCCATCCATTAATCAAAGCATATCTTCAAAAGCTGAAAATGTGAAGCCTACTTACTATGAAAAACTGGTGAAACAATCTACTACACAAACCATCATTCCATCTTTATCACTACAACATTCACGCTCCTCTCCACAACAATCCATACAACACCAACCAACAACTGATGAAGTACTCTCTTTGACCACATCTCTCTATCAAATGAATAAAGGCAACAGATCTACTCTCCTTAGGCTAACTCAGTCATAATTAAGCTCAATGGTAAAAAGTTACCCCATGAATATCTTTTTGAAAAACTTACAAAACTATGGAATCTATTAGAAGAATTTTCTTTAATTGACCTTGAGGAAGATTTTTACGTGGCTAAGTTTAATAGACACGAAAGCCTTCACAAGGTCTTAAACGAAGGACCATGATTTGTAAATGATTTCTTCTTATCAACTAGGTGCTGAGAGCCAAACTTTGAGGAAACTGAAATAAAACTAATGTCCACAGCTATTTGGTTTAGGCTCCCTAACCTACCTGCTGAAATTTTTGATAAAGGTATACTGAGAAAAATCGGTAGTCATCTTGGTAAATTACTAAAGATTGAGTTCAAGACATCAACAACTCTTAGGGTAGGTATGCCCGTCTTTGTATTGAAGTTCCACTAGATATTCCTGTTAAAAATCATGTGTTTATTGAACATCACAAACAAATTGTGATCTATGAAGGAGAAGAATTTTTTTGTAAGAGTTGTGGTCGTTTGAGTCACCTTCATGATCATTGCCCTTACAATACACCAGAAAATAGAATTAGCTACTTAGCCGACCCTACACCTAAACCACACTTAAAACTCAAAACAAAGGAGGGGAAGTTTGAGTGGCACACAATCAATTTTTAGAAAAAGAAGAAAAGTTTGGATACAAAATCGAGCCATGCAAACATTAATAAAGTTTGCACACTCAAACAAGGCATCAGCCTCTACTCAGCCTATCCAAGCTGCACCATTTACTCCAGGTAAGTCTTCTAAATTTATTTCCAAACCTAATTCCCACCATAATTCTAAAACATATGTTAAAATCAGAGACACGACTAATAAATTTAATGCCTGAATTTTCACTAATCCAAATTTAATTAATGATTTTAATGGTATCTCACCAACGTTGGCTAATCAGTCAAGGGACTTGTCTGACAAAGCCATGCAAAAATCTTTTCATACTAAAAAATTTTCTTTCTCTAATGTTGATGTGAAATGCCACGTGGAGGACCCTATGGACATGCATGTCCAATCTCCTCAGCCCACCCCAAGTCTATACTTTAACAAAAATTTCCCTACAAATATTTCTAATACTGTAAATTCTTACACTACTACCAAAATTAATACTTTTACTGCTAGTGAAGAATCTCAACAAATCCTTCAACCGACAATTCTCACCAATGACTTCACGACAATTAATTCAAAACTCTACTCAAACAAACCCTCATTATTCCCTTCAGGTTCCATTTCCATTTCAAACACGATGCATGAATAATATTGCTACTCTTTCTACTACATTATCATCTCCTAATTATAAATATATCGATGGGAAACTGAAAATCCAAAACACAAGGAGAGAATCAAGGAAACTAGTAAGGAGCCTTTTGAAAACTCACAAACCAAATAATAAAAATACGAAAATGAACCCAAACAATCCACTACAAATTAACGTTCAAATTCCCCAACAAGCTCCTATGAACCAACAACCTATGATTTTCACACTTCCTCCACCACAGAATCAAAGGCCACAATCATGGTTGGAGTCAACACTTTGGGGATAAGCAATTTCTGTCCTGATGACATGAATATTCAACCTGCTTTTGTGATAATTCAAAACCCACGATATCTTGCAATGATAGTGAGCGAAGGAATGCATTTAACAATGCAGAGCTACATAAACAACATGTGGCCACAATTTCTACATGTAATGAATAAACAAGACCATCCCTTGATAGACCTATCTTTCTTTCCATATCGAGTATTACCTCCACAGAGTCCAGTGTTTATTCCATGGGACCTTGCCCTAAACCAGCCAATGCAAGCTCAAATGGACATGAATGGTGTTTTTCATCTACTGAATCAACTCAATGTGAATCAAAACCCCATGCAACACCCCATGCAGATGGACATCCCACCCCTACCAGCCCCACCACCATCACTACGTCACCATCCCAATCTACAAGAACGAGAAGAAAACAGGAGAGATACACTAGATCAACTACTTAAGGGGGAGGGAGAGTCACATGGAATTTGTAAGCCTAAAAGAAATAGCCATAATGCTCTTCAAAGAAAAGTTGGACAAAAAAGTAATACTAACATGTCACAAATTGCTTTACAAATGTTCACTGGACATGAGAGCCCAGCCAACAAGGTAGTAGGGAAATATGCGGTGGTGATGAACCCCAGTTTAAGAATTGACCCTGATCTAGACTTAGTAAATTTCCAAAACCCAAACCTTGATATGAATAGACAAATTAATGTTATAGTCTGGAATGCAAGAGGAAAAATAATCCTGAATTTCATAGGAACTTTGATGCAATTCTCGATATTCATAAACCTATTGTGGTAGCTGATCACGCCCAAAACTCGTCCTAAAAAGGATAAGCGGTCGCTGCAAATATAACCCGATTTAACGAATCCCACAGGGAGCAAACATTAATTCGTAACTCAACTTTTACCAAGTTTACGTTCAAACAACTTCAAGAAAAAATTAAAATAATTTTTAATGTGAAAAATAGAAATTAACAACAGTTAAGTAAAAGCTAGTAGTGACTACTAGAGAAGATTTCAAGAATAAAAGCCTAGGACATGACTTCCCCTATTATCGGAGTGATGTATCGAATACCACGCGTTCAATCTCGCATGACTATCCTATGATTGTGAGCTCCTAGTTTACCGCTGGTATTTTCCAATAACAAGCAATAACTACCCTGAGTTACTTTTCTAAGTTAACACAAGATGATAAGTTGGACTACCCACGCGATCACGACAAGGGTTCGTTGTTCCCGAACTCACCCCGCTCTTCTTCCCTAAATAATTTATTATTTGGGTTAAAGTATCGCGATTCAACTAACCCTAACTTGAAACAATCTTCCAAGAGTTACAAGAATAAAGGGCACATTCAATTGTTAGCTCTACAATTTAAAGCATTCAATATGGAGTTAAATAATTAGGAATAACTATGTCAAGCTCGATTAAATTAATGCACTAGTCAACACATCATCCTTTTAATGATTTCGTCACGTCTTAGATGGGATAACTTGGCCACTTTTGTTCATCACAATTATGTCAAGATAAATCATGAATGAATAAATTAAAAGAATAAAGAAAAAATTTAAGAAGAACTCTTGTAATCTTGAAATCTCCAATGCTCTAGCCTCTTTTTCTCCTCTCCAGGTCTAAAAGTTTTGTTTTATGACGTGTTTAAGGGCTTTTATATCGTCCCCATTGACCTACACAAGTCGGAAATCCAAAACAAATACGAAATCAACACAACAGGATTTTTAGCCTATCGGACTAAATTATGCATCTCTGAATCTCTGGCCTGACGCCTACACAACGTGGGGCGCGACGCGGCAAGCCAATTTTACTATTTCTCAGCTTCTTCTTCTAGATTTTGTCCTCGTCTTGATTTTCGGTCGAATCTCGGGCTTCTACTCAGACCTCCAAGTCCCTCAATTTTCTCCAAACATATTCCTACACAAGTAAAAGCACGTAATAAGCTCAAGAACACTAAAATATCAACTCATTTAATTCACAAAGGTTACAAATATGAGGCAAAACAAGGCTCTAAACTTGTGTTTCTCGCTGAATATCAGTAGCTCTCCTTGAAACAAAGATGGATGATCACCATGATCTTAGGGTTTGATTTGATTTTTCTGACTATGCTGAGGTTCCATATGTGGGAAGATCTGGTGGTATTGCTTTACTATGGAAAAATGATATTGTTAGTGTCAATGATATCCATATTAATGGTAATGAGGTGCATGCAATGATCAAGGTATTACATTCTTCCTTCTACTTACCTTGGCTATTTTCCACTGTTTATGCTAGTAATTCCTGCCTAGATAGAAGTATTTTATGGAACAACTTCAATAATATCTATGATATTTGTAAAGGACTATTGCTTATAGAAGATGACTTAAGCCAAATTTTAAATCAAAGCGACAAGTGGGGTGGCAGACCTATCAATTTGGTTTATATTAGCCATTTTAGAAATTGTATTAATTACTGTAAACTAATCGACCTAGGCTACAAAGGACCTAAATATACATGGTCCAATCGCCAAAAAAGTAGGGGTGATTTAATTATGGAATGTTTGGACAGATGCATGGCTAATAATGAATAGATAACCTTGTTCAAAGATGCTTCTGTAATTCATCTACCTAAAACCTATTCAGATCACAACCCAATTTTAATTAGCCTTAATAAACGTCCTAATTCAAGTGATGACATACCTTTTAGGTTAGAATCAATGTGGACATCCCACCCAGATTTTAAAAATATTGTCCACTATGCTTGGCTAGACACACCTCTCTATGATGCCACCAAGCTTTTTGTGGAAGAAATTTTGCATTGGAAGAAATACACTTTTGGTAATATTTTTAAAAATAAAACAAAGCTTCTTGCTAGAATTAATGAAATTCAGTCCTCTATTAACTATCCCTTTAGCTCCTTTCTTCAAAACCTAGAAATTAAACTAGTGGCTGATTATAATAATATTTTAAAGAGTGGAGGAATTTTGGAGATTGAAATCTAGAGTAAATTGGCTCAATTATGGAGATGCTAATACAAAGTTTTTCCATGTAACTACTCTAAATCGCAGAAGGAAAAATAAAATTAGTTATTTTCAAGATAATTTTGGTAATCAAATTTTTGATACTCTTGAAATAATAAACATGTGCTAGACTATTTTAAAAATCTCTTCACCATCAATCATGTCTCGAGCCCATCTCAACCTCTAAATAGAAATGCTTCATGGGTTTTTAAAATTAATCTATCTACTTTGGACAGATCATTACTTGATGATGAGATTACTCAAGCTGTATTTTCCTTCAAACCATATAAAGCCCCTGGTCCAGATGGACTACACCCTTTCTTTTTTTCAAAAATATTGGGATACAGTTGGCAAATCAGTTAAAATATTTTGTCACCAAATTTTTGAAAATTGTGTTATTCCTCAATATTTTAATACTACTTACCTTTGGCTAATACCTAAATTTCAAAATACTGTGAATCTAAAATTTTTTAGACCCATAGGTTTATGCAATACTATTTACAAAGTTGTAACTAAAATTACTGCAAATCGTATTAAACCTTTCCTTAATGATATTATTAGTCCTTGTCAAGCCAGCTTTCTTAAGAATAGAAGATCATCTGATAATGCTATTATCATACAAGAGATTATGCATAAATTCTCTAAAATGAAAAGAGCCAAAGCGGATATGATAATTAAAGGGACACTTACAAAAATACCCACAAAACCTAAAATAATTACAGCCACTACCCACTACTTTCAAATATTACCGGATCTACCCACTAAATTATTTACTCACTCTACCCACCCAGACTTGTATACCATAGTTTATGCAATATACGATAAAGGTATATACCTATAAGGCATAACAAAGGTATACAGTAATAAATGTCCCTCCAGACTTGTATACCATAATTTATGCAGTATACTTTAAAGGTATACACCTATAAGGCATAACAAAGGTATACAATAATAAATGGGTAGGTTGGGTAAATACTTTTAGTTTTATGGGTAGTATAATTTGTAATGTGTATGGCTTGTAAATACTTTAAATTTTATGGGTATAGAGTGTAAAAATTCCATAATTAAATTAGATTTGGAAAAAGCCTTTGATAGGCTTGAATGGTCATTCATCCGTATGATGCTTGCATTTTTTAAATTTCCTCCTAGAATTTTTAAATTGATTTTATCATGTGTCACATCTTCCACCATCTCTATTTTAATTAATGGTTCCAAAACTCCTTATTTCAACTCTACTAGAGGTATAAGACAAGGAGATCTCATGTCTCCCTATATTTTTATTGTTTGTCTTGAACTACTTTCCATTTACATAAACTATAAAGTGGAATTAAACCTTTGGGACCCAATCAGACTCTCTCATAGAAGCCTTGATCTCTCTTACTTGCTATTTTCAGATGACCTGACTTTCATGGCCAAGGCCAAAGCTAATGAAAAATAAGCCATGGCTATTAAAGCTACTATTGATTTATTTTGCGACCTATCAGGAGAAAAGGTGAACAATGCAAAATCAAAGCTAATTTTCTATAAAAATACTAGTATGTCTTTAGCTTCTAACCTTAGTTATATTGTTAATATTAAAATAGGACATCATTTAGGTAAGTATCTAGGTTTTTCTATTCTTAATCATAAACCAAGACATGGTGACTACCAATTCTTAATTGATAATTTTAACTCCAAACTCTTTAGTTGGAAAATAAATTTTCTAAGCCTAGCTGGTAGAGCTACTTAAGTAAAGTCCATGATATTTGGCTATATTACCTATATTTTGAGGGTATTTTTACCATGTTATGATAGTACATCTAAGAGTTTATATATGCAAAATTCTCAAGATTTGATACTAATTGAGTTGTTTAGTATTGTAGGATTTGAACATGGTGAATTGTGCAAGAAAGTGCTAGTTTTGGAGCTAAAAGTAAAGATGTTGAAGAGTTCAAGTGATTCGTGTGCCATGCGAGTGACACGGGAAGAAATAGAGTCTTTGCTTAGGAATGGAATAAAAATTTCAGCGCATTTAGGCCAAATACGTGAGCGCCACGTGACCTGAATTTGCTGAAAAAATTGAGTCCGCGTGGCACGCAGGTGCCACGCGAAGCACAAAGCTGTTAGGCAAATTTTTAAGGGTTTTTTGGTACTTTTGCTTCGTTTCCTACAGGGTATAAAAGCTTCTTTTGCCTCCATTATGAAAAATATACTGGAAAGGAGGCAAAAAGGAGGCTAGGGCTTTGGAGACTTCAAGAACATGAGTTTTTCCTAAATTCTTCCTTACTTTTTGTAATTTATTTATTCATGAATTATTTTGATATGAATATCATGAACATGAGTGGCTAATTTACCCATTCTAGAGTTGATTGAACTACTCCAATATTTATGTGCAATGAATATTTGTTTTGATGAATGAAACTTGTGAATTCTTCCTACCTAAGTGTTTATGTTTTGATTGCTATTTGATTGGAAGGGCCCCTAATTGATTGTTCCCATTATTCTTGTGTGTTTAGGGATAGATTCATAGGCTTGTGTTAAACACTTAGCAATATTTCAACCTAAAACCAAGGTATTACTTAGGTTGTCAATAAGGTGATTTGTTACCATTGACCCATATTGTGAACTAAACTTGTTGTCCTAAGTATCTTCATTAATTAATTGAAAAATTGATTAGTGAAAGTTACTACTATTACATGGGAGTGAATAGTTGTATAATTGGAGCAAGTGTTCAATAGGAAGAAAATCAAGTTGAATTTGTTAAAAGAATTATTCTAACACATAGGTAGGAGTTGGGTAGATCAATCATAGGTTTTTAAATCCTTGATTAATTATTTTTTAATATTTTGCTGCTTACTTTAGTGTTAATTAGTTGTTACATTGAAATCACCATTCAAATACAAACCTTGGGAGTTAATTGGTTAGATAAATTAGTTAGAATAACAATTAGATTTCGAGTGTTCCTTGTGGGATTCGACCTCGGGACTTTAAGTACCGAGCTATATTTGCGGCGACCGCTTAGTCCCTTTTATAGGGCGTAGTTGAGCGTGATCAAATTTTGGCGTCGTTGCCGGGGAACACGATGAATTTCTAGCTTGTTAGGATAGCTGAGTTGTTTATTGAATTAACTTCATTTAAGTACGTATTCTTTTTAGTTTATAAAAACAATATAAAAAAATATGGCATCAGAATATAACATGTGGCTAGGTGATCATTATTATGGTTGTGCTAATACGCCTTATTCTTCCCCGAGCCCCTATTATGATGATTTTTATTTCTCTTATGATAATAGTTGGTGCAATGAAGTGGAGGATGATGAGGAAGAATATGAAGATGAATTGAAGAAGGTTTGGGACAGACGTAGAGCACAACTATGCCATATAGAAGCTCAAGTGAATCAGTTGGTTGCACTATTAGGAATTCAACAACCTAGCCAAAAAGATGTGGAATTAGAAGAAGAAATTATGACTATAGTTGAAGGTCTAAAACGTGAATTTCCATTGGATGAGACAAGAGTTGAAAGCCAATCATCTAGCCTTATGGTGTGGGAAGATGCCGATGATAAAGATGTGGTACTGGAGTCAGCCAATAACATTGAAGCTGAAATTTTACTTGACTCTGATTCGTGCCAAAAAGAGGATGTCAATATTAAAGTGAAGTCTAAGAGGGTTGCACCACATTCTAGACACTTTTCTACACTGGTTTTTAGAGGGAGACATGGAAATTGATCCTTTTGAGCCAATGGAAGAGTTGAAGGATGAGGTGTATGGTACTTACATTATGGAATTTTCACTACCATCTAGACACGATGACTATCCTCGTTTGAAGGACAAAGAGTTCAAAATTGTATACTTGGTGCTTGGTCAAGAGCATAGCCAACAATTTGAAGATACTCCTGAGTTAGTGACTACGCGCAAAAGGAGATGCTTAGTTTTTGGCATGCAAGAAATTGTGCCACCTCAAGACCATAAGCAGAGAGTTGACTTACAACTGGGGAGGCGATTCATAAGCTCAAGGTGGAGGAAAAAGTATTGACACTGGGTTATGTCGTGCCACGACTATAACTAAGATGCTTCTCGGGAGGCAACCCGTGATTGTAATTGTATACAAGTAAAAAAAATATATAAAAAAAATAATTTATGTTATCCTTTGAAGGATGTTACTTGGTGAGTTTCTTTGTGTTGCAGGTTTCAATTGGGTTGAAGTCTAAGTGTGTGGTGTCTGCAAATCCATCATGCTTGAAGATGAATTCCTCCTATGGGGGAAGTCTGAGTACCTCGCGCCCTAAGAAAACTTACAAGGATATTCTTCGGGCTTAGAGCCCCAGGGAGTTTCTCTATCACCCTTAGTTTTTATTTTTAATGCATTGAGGGCAATGCATAATGTTAAGTGTGGGGTGGGAGTTTATTTTGTTGGTATCTGTTTATTCTAGTATGTCTTCATATTTTCTTGTCACTTGACAGTTTTTTATTTGTTTCTTGCTTTCTAGTTATTAAAGTAAATTTTATTAGTAATTCTTAGTATATCAATAATCTCTTTGGGTTTTATTAGCCTTGGTTCTTTCCCATTGAATTATTTATGCTGAACCAGGCGGTCTGTAGGTTAGATAATAAATATATATATATAAATACATAAAAAAAAATTGCCTAAAAGCTCAAAAGGAGGAAAACTGGAGAGTAGGCAGAAAAAAAGAGAGAAGTGAGGAATTCGAAATGCAAAACTTAGCTAGAACTACCTACATACTTTTGAACTTCCTTTTTGAGTTCATAGTGAGGTGTTGCAAGGTGAAAATGAATTGATCTTTGAGTTCCATGTACAGTGTGTGGTGAATTTATTTGTATACTTCTCATTGTTTCAGGTTAAGTCTAGAACTTGCCCTGCCTGTTAATTGAGGCGAAATTCTAGGTAGTCTTGATCTTAAGAATGAAAGCAGGCCTTCTTTGGCCTGCCAGTTCCCAAATTAGCCTACCTAATGAATATATTCTGTTGAGTCCCTAATTTGAGCCTATTGACCTTTTCTTTGGCAACCTGAATTACAAGCCATATCCATTTTTCTATTTACTTCTCTTGTTACCCATCTTCCCTTTAACTACTTTAGGTTGTGTGTTTGGAAAGATTGTGGGTTGTTAATAAGAGTTGTTGTATACTTGGGAAGAAAGTTGCAAAAGAATGAAGGAATGAAATACTTGATATCATCTTTGTATAGAAAGAAGTAAAAAAAAAAAAAGAGAAATAAAGAATGGGGGCAATGTTGTTATGCTCGGTTAAGGGTGATAAAAGCCTCGAGTATCAACACGCCAAAGGCACCCTAGTGAGGTTGATGTGTCTCATTGAACTCTTGGGTCCCTAATCATCCAAGTGTTGTGAAAATCATTAAAAAAAAAAAGAGAAAAGAGAATGAGTTGATGAATAAACGAGGAGAAAGGGAAAATTAGTAGTAAGTGATGTGTTGCTCCCAATGCACACGCAAGTATACGCAGTCGACAAGTAATAAAATGAACTAAACCTGAATAGAAAATAATAAATCGTTCAAAAAGAAAACAGTCAATTATTTAGTCCCCGGCAATGGCGCCAAAAACTTGTTTCTCCCAAACCACACGCAGGTATACGCGGTCGACAAGTAATAAAATGATAAGTAGAGTATCGTTCCCACGAGGACTATTCAGACTGACGCTTAACAAACAATTTCTAACAACTATTCAGGGATCTTTTCCAATAGTGAGAGTTTTATTAACTAAAGAGCAATAATTAAAATGGTAGAAGTGAATTCAAACAATAGAGCAAAACTTGGTTGTGATCATTAATAAGAAGACGGTCCAGGGTCAGAATTACGAACAATTCAGTTGAGTTATCCTGTGGATTCCACTTCTTAAGTTCCAAGATTGCTAACTAACAGGTTAATTGTACCCATAAAAACCTTTCGATTCTTCACGGTCTATGCAAGCTACTCCAATCCCTATATGTCTATGGGTTGAATCACGTGCACGCATTAACGAACCCTGTATTTAGCTAAGCAAGGTGAATAGGTATATGTCTATCCTACCCACAAATTGATTCCCCGATGCCCAGGTTCACAATCAAGCCCTATTCTTTCTTATGTGCGTTCATAAATTCCCTCTGTCGAGTTCAATCTAATAACTGTAGATAGTGTTCAATTATTCGGCCGTTATAATCAAACAATTATGATCAAAAAAGAATAAACAATCTATAATTGGAATTCAATTAATGGAAAATAAACATTCAAACCTCAAACTTCATGAATTCACTCTAACCCTAGAACGATGGATCTAGCCACACATACTCATAATCACAACACAAGGATTCGATGAAATAATGAAATAATGATGTAATAGATTAATGGAAGGAAGAAAAACCCTTGTTCAATGAAGTATGGTGCTCTCAAATTGCCCCAAAGTCTGAACTCCCTTAAAAAGCGAAGTAAAAGAGTATTTATAGGGTTTACAAAGGCCTAGTAATAAGTTACACCTAAGCCTAGACAAAATAGGAAGTCCAAAAACGCTCCAGGGGCGCCGTAGCTGGCGCCCCGCGCCCCCAAACGCGCGCACACAAGCAGAACCCGTCGAAATCCAAGCGCTTTAGCCACACCCCGCGCCCCTGAATGTGCCAGAAGGCTGGGCGCTTTTGGGGGCGCCCCGCGCCACCTATGTTTCCAGGCCATTTTCCTGCTTCCTTCGTCTGCAGCTCGCGTCGCATTGTGCCTTCGTATGTTCGATCCAATCCTCAATTCAAATCCAATCTTTTCTTGCTCGATCATGCTCTTTAAAGGTCCAATTGCACTTCATAACAACCTACAATCATACGACATAAAATCAGTGCAAAATCACATTCATTAACTAGATAACGCGCGAATAAAGTACTCAAATGTGAGGAAATATTAAGGAATTATAGGCATAAAATTCCAAACGTCACCACCCCACACTTGAACCTTTGTTCGCCCTCGAGCAATTACAAATAACTTCCCAACCTAGGTAGAACAGGTCCGCCTATGATTATGGTTGATACCGACCATTGAACAAATGCATACATGACTACTATGGGTCCATCAAACATGCCAATAATTTACCAAACACCAAAACATGAGAACAACCACCCCAAGACAACTCAAATGCACAAACTCAACTCATTGCAACCATGATCCCACAAAGTCACACCTATCTACTCAATCAAGAAGCCACAATTTCACCTACCTCATGCAAACCGTGTGCCCTCACCAAAATGAAGCAAGAGAGTGTCCCCCAAATATCACACACAACAATGAATATCAAGAATAGAACGGGGACAATAGCATAGAAAGAATTCACTCACTCTCATGAAAAGCTCACATGTCACACACGATATACCATAGGCTTGCCCGTAGTGTAGGACTCCACTAATGTAAGCTCACTTCAATCGGGATTAACTAGGACTTTAAAAGGTTGTAATGTAGGCTAAGGGGCTGGTAGGATACATATGGGTAATAGTGACTACCTCCCTAAACACTTTAATACATCACAATACAATTTAAGCACATATCTCATCAAAGCCACCCAATTCACCCAACCAACAATTTTCACACACACATTTTTTCAACAAGTAGCAATGTTTATCTTTTAAGCACAACACTAGCAAGGATGGATATTCTTTTCTTTTCTCTTTATTTCTTTTTCCAATTTTTTTCAGTTTTTTTTCTTTTTAATTCTTTCCAACCCTTGCCAATGCTCCTTCAACTACTTCACAATTTATCAAATATTTCCCTCATCGGTTCCACTCAAAAACCTCCCAATATATCAACCACAAACTCCACAATAATATAAAATTATCAATTAAAGTGCGTAAGGAGTAAAGGGTCAAAATAAAGTAATTTTAGAACAAGTGGGTAGGCTTGCGGTGTGGGTGCCAACAAAAAGGTCAAAGGGATCACAACAATCAAGGGTGCATATAAGGGTAGGCAAATCAAGGTAAAAGGCTTATCCAAGAAGGCCTGTATCATCTCCCGACTAGAGCAAACCTAGGATTTCGCTTTGTACACACACGGGGCAAGTTCTAGACACCAATATCAAACACGGAGTAAAATAAGAATATGCCTCACAACACACATTGCACTCAATCCACACAAAATGGCTCCATCACAACTCTCAATCAAGCAAATAGGGTGCAACTTGTGGAAAATTAAGCACTAATGCACAAAGGTTCACAACAAAGTCAAGCAAGTGGACTCAAGCATCTCAGGGGGTTGTTCCATTTTTCCTAGGCATGCATCACAATTTAAAACCAAAAGACACCACAAATAGCATATGCAACAAGTTCAAGTCCACCGGTATCAAACAAATCAAAGGCACCTAGCATTCTACCTATTTCCTTCGTCTAGGGGCACCTATACTAACTACTCTAATCGTAAAAATAAAAACTACCCAGTTCAAAGGCCTCCCCGTGGAAAAGAACTGAGGTCATAAGAAAAACCACGGGGTGGATGACATGTACCACTAAAAAAGACTAAAAAGAAAATCTTTTTGAGATTTTTCATTGGTTTTCTAATTTTTTTCCATATATTAAAGAAAGAAACAAATAAAACTAATGTCAAGTGAAAAAATAAAATCCTAACGGTACATGCATCCCTAACCTTAAAAATAAAGGAGAGTTCCCCACCCCACACTTAAAACTAAGCAATGTCCTCAGTGCGACAAAAAATAAAGTACAAGGGGTAAAAGAACTTCCCTGAAGGCTCTAGTCCTGGGTGCTAGCATCCTCCAAGCTTCCGTATAGTATGAGGTACTCAGACTTCCCCCACAGGTCAGCAGTAGTAGGCAGGGGTGAGGACACCCCACACTTAAACTCGATATTACATGAACCTGCAATCCAAAGAATCACCCAAAGTAATATACAACCATAAAAATACTAATAAAAATAAATAAAAGTAAAGCAAGCAAATTGGGTTGCCTCCCAAGAAGCGCCTTAGTTAATGTCGTGGCACGACGAAGACAACTTCATCACTTTTGTCTCCACCTTGAACTAATGAATTGAATTCTCAACTTTGCCTCAAACTTATGATTATGGTATTGAAGTGGTGGCAAAAAATACAAAAGGACCAAGTAACCAATGTCGCATTTTGTATTTCTTGGCCTTTACATGAGGGATGTCGTTTTGTCTCCTCGGCATCACAAACTTTAGAATATAAGCACCTTGTTCCTCCTCCTTTGGTTTCTTCATAGGCTCGGGTGGCTCAATTTTCATGTCACCATCCAAACACAATGTCGAAAAATGATTGGAACGAGGTCCAATGCGCTTCAATTCTAAAATCGCATTACTTTTGACACCCTTACTTGCACAAACACTAGAGTCCTCAAATATGATGTTTTCTATTTCCTCACTTGACTCTAATGTGATTTCCTCAACTTCGTCATCATCAACTACGGGTCGAATGGTAGGAATTCCACTTTTTGCTCCTCAAATTGGCTTCTAAGATCCTCTATCTCAAATCTACTATTCATGACAACTGATAATTGGGCTTCAGACACCTCAATTATATCACTCAAATTTGTCTCTAGATCATGAACAGCTAAACCAAATTGATCAATTTCTTATGTGAGCTCCACTCTTTCTTCCCTAAAATGCCTCATCATATTTGTAAGTTCACTTCTAAAATCCCCATGTGCTTCTAAAAGGTTGGCTTGCTCCGTTAGAAAATTTTGGCTCACAACCTGCACTTCTTCATTCCTGTCAGACACACAAACATCGTTAAAAACATCACACACATTGATTGAGGAAAGAGTATGACACTTAGGACAATAATTCCACTGACCACCACATAATTTACAAAAATTCCAATCAAAGGTGGTAGAAAATTCACATAACCAGTCTCATAGGGTTGAAAGAGTTGGACAATTTTCTCACAAATGAATTCCTCCACAAAGTAAACAAAGATCATCAAACTTTGAGTAACTATCATTCGACCAGTTTTCATTAAAAGATGTCATGTTAACAAGTAATACAATAATAAACTAGACCAAAAAAATTAAACCTGAATAGAAAATAATAAATCGTTCAAAAAGAAAACAGTCAATTATTTAGTCCCCGGCAACGGCGCCAAAAACTTGTTTCTCCCAACGCACACGCAGGTATACGCGGTCGACAAGTAATAAAATGATAAGTAGAGTATCGTTCCCACGAGGACTATTCAGACTGACGCTTAACAAACAATTTCTAACAACTATTCAGGGATCTTTTCCAATAGTGAGAGTTTTATTAACTAAAGAGCAATAATTAAAATGGTAGAAGTGAATTCAAACAATAGAGCAAAACTTGGTTGTGATCATTAATAAGAAGACGGTCCAGGGTCAGAGTTACGAACAATTCAGTTGAGTTATCCTGTGGATTCCACTTCTTAAGTTCCAAGATTGCTAACTAACAGGTTAATTGTACCCGTAAAAACCTTTCGATTCTTCACGGTCTATGCAAGCTACTCCAATCCCTATATGTCTATGGGTTGAATCACGTGCACGCATTAACGAACCCTGTATTTAGCTAAGCAAGGTGAATATGTATATGTCTATCCTACCCACAAATTGATTCCCCGATGCCCAGGTTCACAATCAAGCCCTATTCTTTCTTATGTGCGTTCATAAATTCCCTATGTCGAGTTCAATCTAAGAACCGTAGATAGTGTTCAATTATTTGGCCGTTATAATCAAACAATTATGATCAAGAAAGAATAAACAATCTATAATTGGAATTCAATTATTGGAAATCAACATTCAAACCTCAACCTTTATGAATTCACTCTAACCCTAGAACGATGGATCTAGCCACGCATACTCATAATCACAACACAAGGATTTGATGAAATAATGATGTAATAGATTAATAGAAAGAAGAAAGACCCTTGTTCAATGAAGTATGGTGCTCTCAAATTGCCCCAAAGTCTGAACTCCCTTCGAAAACGAAGTAAAAGAGTATTTATAGGGTTGATAAAGGCCTAGTAATAAGTTACACCTAAGCCTAGACGAAATAGGAAGTCCAAAAATGCTCCAGGGGCGCCGTAGCTGGCGCCCCGCGCCCCCGAACACGCACACACAAGCAGAATCCGTCGAAATCTAAGCGCTTTAGCCACGCCCCACGCCCCAGAACGCGCCAGAAGGCTGGGCGCTTTTGGGGGCGCCCCGCGCCACCTATGGCGCCATGCCATTTTCCTGCTTCCTTCGTCTGCAGCTCGCGTCGCATTGTGTCTTCGTATGTTCGATCCAATCCTCAATCCAAATCCAATCTTTTCTTGCTCGATCATGCTCTTTAAAGGTCCAATTGCACTTCATAACAACCTACAATCATACGACATAAAATCAGTGCAAAATCACATTCATTAACTAGAAAACGCGCGAATAAAGTACTCAAATGTGAGGAAATATTAAGGAATTATAGGCATAAAATGCCAAACATCATGATGTTTAAAGTGTTGAGGGGAGGAATTAGTCACTATATATCCAAAAGTTTACCACACCTTACCCCAAGCCAACATTACAAGCTATGAAATAGCCCTACTTGACTTTTGATTGAGACTCCGACATTAGTGGATAACAACAAAATGGGCAAACCTATTGTACTTTTCTGTGGGACATGAGAAATTTCTTTCTGAGTGAGAGTGTTTGATATTTGATATGCCACAATTTCTTTTGAAATCATATGTTGTGTGTTTGGTGGCATCTTCTTTCTGTGAGGTACATTGGAACTTGAGTGGTCTATAGGTTTCTACTTTCAATACTTGACTATGACCAAAAGAAAGGGTGTTTGAATTTTATGGGTGAGTTTTGCTAAGTTATTGTCACGAGTCCTTATCTAATCTTGATGTCTTACCCGCTTTCTATGTATTCTTCTTCTTTGCTCGAGGACGAGCAAAAGTTTATGTGTGGGGTTGTGATATTTGGCTATTTTACCTATATTTTGAGAGTTTTTTTAACCATGTTATGATAGTACATCTAAGAGTTTATATATGCAAAATTCTCAAGATTTGATACTAATTGAGTTGTTTAGTATTGTAGGATTTGAACATGGTGAATTGTGCAAGAAAGTGCTAGTTTTGGAGCTAAAAGTGAAGATGTTGAAGAGTTCAAGTGATTCGTGTGCCATGCGAGTGACACGGGAAGAAATAGAGTCTTTGCTTAGGAATGGAATAAAAATTTCAGCGCATTTAGGCCAAATACGTGAGCGCCACGTGACCTGAATTTGCTGAAAAAATTGAGTCCGCGTGGCACGCGGGTGCCACGCGAAGCACAAAGTTGTTAGGCAAAATTTTAAGGGTTTTTTGATACTTTTGCTTAGTTTCCTACAGGGTATAAAAGCTTCTTTTGCCTCCATTATGAAAGATATACTGGAAAGGAGGCAAAAAGGAGGCTAGAGCTTTGGAGACTTCAAGAACACGACTATCATGAACATGAGTGGCTAATTTACCCATTCTAGGGTTGATTGAACCACTCCAATACTTATGTGCAATGAATATTTGTTTTGATGAATGAAACTTGTGAATTCTTCCTACCTAAGTGTTTATGTTTTGATTGCTATTGATTGGAAGGGCCCCCAATTGATTGTTTCCATTATTCTTGTGTGTCTAGGGATAGATTCATAGGCTTAGGTTAAACACTTAGCAATATTTCAACCTAAAACCAAGGTACTTAGGTTGTCAATAAGGTGATTTGTGACCATTGACACTGATTGTGAACTAAACTTGTTGTCCTAAGTGTCTTCATTAATTAATTAGAAAATTGATTAGTGAAAGTTACTACTATTACATGGGAGAGAATAGTTGTATAATTGGAGCAAGTGTTCAATAGGAAGAAAATCAAGTTGAATTTGTTAAAAGAGTTATTCTAACACATAGGTTGGAGTTGGGTAGATCAATCCTAGGCTTTTAAATCCTTGATTAATTATTTTTTAATATTTTGCTGCTTACTTTAGTGTTAATTAGTTGTTACATTGAAACCAAGGTACTTAGGTTGTCAATAAGGTGATTTGTGACCATTGACACTGATTGTGAACTAAACTTGTTGTCCTAAGTATCTTCATTAATTAATTAGAAAATTGATTAGTGAAAGTTACTACTATTACATGGGAGAGAATAGTTGTATAATTGGAGCAAGTGTTCAATAGGAAGAAAATCAAGTTGAATTTGTTAAAAGAGTTATTCTAACACATAGGTAGGAGTTGGGTAGATCAATCCTAGGCTTTTAAATCCTTGATTAATTATTTTTTAATATTTTGCTGCTTACTTTAGTGTTAATTAGTTGTTACATTGAAATCACCATTCAAATAAAAACCTTGAGAGTTAATTGGTTAGATAAATTAGTTAGAATAACAACTAGATTTCGAGTGTTCCTTGTGGGATTCGACCTCGGGACTTTAAGTACCGAGCTATATTTGTTGCGACCACTTAGTCCCTTTTATAGGGTGTAGTTGGGCATAATCAGTCCACTCTTAATACTGTTCACAATCATATCATGCAGTTTCATCCATTGCCAGTCAAAACATTGATGATTATAAATAAAGTGCAAAGAAACATTATTTGGGGCACCACTGATAACAAAAAGAAGCTTCACCTACTTTCATGGGACAATATAAATAAACCTATACATTTAGGAGGATTAAACATCACTAAAGCTCGAACTAAAAATAGTGTTATGCTTGCTGGACTTACTTAGAGATTTCTTACTAATCCTAGTACCCTTTGGGTTAAAATTATTAGTAGTAAGTATATTCATCGACCACCTAGGAAGTCAAACTCTTTTGTTTGGGATAATATCGGGAAGGGGTTACCTTTTTGCAATAGCAACACTCATTGGATTGTTGGTGATGGTAAATCAATATTTCTATGGGACCAAATCTGCCTTCACAATAGATAATCACTTAGAAAGCTTATTAGTGACCCCTTTATATTGGCTGATTCAAATGCTAAGGTTGTTGACATAACTAATAATCTTGTTTGGGATATGACTAAGCTTTTTTTTTATCTTCCCGACGACATCAATAGTATGATTCTAGGTACTCAACCACCCTCTTCTCAATTAGAAGTGGACTACCCTATTTGGAGCCCCAATAGTAATGGCATTTTCTCTCTTAATTCAACTTATAAGCTTCTTGATAATCATTCGACTAGTGTTGAGGACTTTGATTGGATTTGGAGGAATAATACTCTTAATAAGATCAAATACTTCTTGTGTCAATGTCAATACAATAGACCTCCTACTACAAGTTATCTCAACGGTGTATGCATCAATATTGATCTTAATTGCTCTATTTGCAAAAATATACCTGAAACTTTGTTTCACGTTTTTTTTTTTTTTGGGATGTCCAGTGGCTAAATCTTTTTGGGTTACTTGCTCAATCTCTTCAGATATTCCTGATTGTGGTAATTGGTTGAAACTGCTTTGAAATAGTTCTCCCTCTCTTAATTCTAAGTTCTACACATGGTCTGAATTTTTATCTTTTACACAATGGAATTTATGGCTTAACCGTAATAACAATAATATACACAATCTAGACAAAAGTCTATCCTACAATTTAGTCCATAGTCGTATCACTGAATTCATTTTGCTCACTAAAAAACTAGAAATATTAGAGTTGCTTGGTACAAGCCTATGGGTAACACTATAAAACTTAATATAGACGGTGCATACAATCCTCAATCAAATTCAGCTAGTATTGGTGGTGCATTTAGAAACTTTAAAGGATATTGGATCTTAGGATTTCACAAGAAAATTATTGGGCATAACCATACTCATGTTGAATTTTTGGCCCTTCAGTATGGCCTATCTTTAGCAATCCAACAAAACTACCATCCTCTTGAGGTGGAAACTGACTCCATAATCCAATTAATAGATAAGCCTACACCCTCTTACTTGGCTATTGTTATGAACTGCAGGTCAATGATGCTGAAGCTGGGGATGCCAACAATTAGGCACAGTTTCAAACAAGGTAACAAGGTTGCACACCTGTTAGCGAAAGAAACTGCTACGCAGTCCAATCCAACTTCTTCATTGTATTATGCTATGCCACCTAATTTTGTCCAGCAAACTTTGTTGGAAGACAGTGTGGGCACACATTTTGCAACCTCTATTTCGGATAGTAATTGTAATGTGTTAGCTTCTTTAGTAAATTTATTAAATGTGATTATGCTAATTCGTGTAATATTAGTAATGTGGCTCCTACTACTAGCCACATAAACTCCTTGTGTATTTTGTCGTAATTTCTATTAATATATTGCATGTTCCTACCAAAAAAAGAAAAAAGAAATTCCCAACACACGAAAACTAATGACTTTTTTAAAATAGTATTCCAACAAATTAAACAAAGCGCCTGTTAATCTTAATGCTTGTGTGACTTTTTGTTTTGAAGAGTAAACAACTATATGCATGCATCCCTAATATGACTAGATAGCAAATAAACCTTCTGTATAGTGTTAATATGACTAAATAGCAAATAAACCTTCTGTATAGTGTTAAGTATTTTGTAGTTATTTATTTAAGAGCGTTTTGCAGATAGAGATTTCAAGGAAATGTTTATTCTCTTACTCATCAAAGTATGAATAAAGTTTGAAGAAAAGATGTCTATTCTAGTGTCTCACATTTTCCAAAACAACACACTCTTTTAACACCCTTGTAAAATGGATATATTACAGTAACTTAATATCTCTTTAAATTCTCATTGAATATTGAGAGGTTAAATACATAATTTTATGTTGCAACGGTTGTAGCGCAATTGAGTAATAGAGTAAAACTTTGAAATGGTCACTCACTCTCATGAAATTAGTCACTAAAATCACTTTGCTTTAATTGGTTACAATAAAATTACCCAACTTATGATTAATTTTGTTGTTCCTGCGTTCAAATAAATCAGAAAACACAATAAACATATATGTATATAATAAGTGCTTAGGGGACGATCCCGAGCCCACAATTTACTTGTGTTTCCTTAAGAAATCTAACTCCCTCACAATGCCCAAGGTTCACGGGTTAATTTCTCCCAGGATGGAACGGGATAACAGTTCTACCGTAGCGGCACTTCAAACGGTAGAACACTGCGAATACAAAGGAACAGAGCAAATCACACGACTCACTTAATATGCAGAAAGAGAGGGGATGCGTAAGATATGTTTTTTCTCTGTCCGAGTTTTCTATCCTCTGTCCGAGGTTTTTGTCTATCTGTCCGAGTTTGAGTCTCTGTCTCAAGGACTGACGAATGACCAGTTTATATAGCCACCCAAGGGCAGACGAAGAGACACAGCTGCCTTTAATGAGAAAACGTGGAGGAATTAATTGACCACTAATGACTGATTTTAATGTGGAGAAATTAATCTACCACTAATGACTGACTTTAATGTGGAGGAATTAATCTACCACTAATGACTGACTTTAATGTGGAGGAATTAATCTACCACTAATGACTGACTTTAATGTGAAAACGTGGAGGAATTAATCTGCTGAAGTCACTTCAGCTGCCTGTTATGGATTAAGATTAAATATTAATAATTATTTATTAATTAATTAATATTTTTAGTTTTGTTGGTCCAAAAAGTTAAGTCAATCAATCATATCAATTGACCGAATCCGAATCCGAAGCCGAGACGAGCGAGCGACGACGACGGCGCGAGGCTTCCCTTCTTCTCAACCATTTTAAGAGCTAAGAGAAGTAAATCTTTTATTTAAACCCAACAAAAGCCTTTCCTCTACCAATGTGGGAGAAAGTGCATTTCCTTATAAAAAGGAACCTTTTCACCTTTCCACCCATTTCCCATTCACATTCTTCACATTCCAAAACAAAACCCAACAATCCCCCACATGAATGGGGAATGGCTATATTGGAAATATGCATGACAGACTTGTGTGATTTGCAAGAAAGAATTAGTTGCATCGGGATAAATGGGTTTCCCTTTGAACTTTCCGTAGTGAACATACATCGGATATACTCGATCAATCGGTAGATTTGATATCTTTGAACCGTTGAGCTTTAGTGTATACCTAGACAACGCAAGTCACACAACTAACCCTTAACAGTCTTTGGTTCTCACTGTTGTGTTCGTTTCAGCCATGAACACCGCCTGGTTTCATAAGTCCTTAGAGAACTAGCCATACCGAATTCTCCTTGAAGCGGCTTCCACTTCACACTTACATAGGTGATTTCTAAACGTGTAATCCTATAGATATGCACTGTTTGATAATTACAATATCAAACTTAGATAATCATTAAAAAATGCCTCTAGCATTTTATCCTTGGTATTTGAACATTGTCTCATCACGAGAATGGACCAAACATTTAATTGACAATGTTGGACCGTCATACACAACTTTGTATTCTCCTTGAACCTAGTTCTTGGGATCTCCAGTCTCCTAGGTAGAGTTACCGCCGTGATAACTTGTCCTTGGCCATAGTCCCATTTCCTTCGATGAAAACTCAACCGCCTCTCTAGTTAGGCCTTTTGTAAGCGGATCCGATACATTATCCCTTGACTTCACGTAATCAATGGTGATAATTCCTCTAGAGAGTAGGTCCCTAACGGTTTTGTGCCTTCGTCGTATGTAACGATTCTTACCGTTATACATGACATTTTTAGCTCTTCCTATAGCCGATTGACTATCACAATGTATACAAATTGGTGTCAACGGCTTAGGCCAGAACGGAATATCTTCCAAAAAGTTCCGAAGCCATTCAGCTTCTTCACCGGCTTTATCTAAAGCTATAAATTCAGCTTCCATTGTAGAGCGTGCAATACACGTTTGCTTGTACGATTTCCAAGACACCGCTCCTCCACCAAGTGCGAAAATATATCCACTTGTGGACTTAGAATCAGTTGTGCCGGTGATCCAATTGGCATCACAATATCCTTCAATGACCGCAGGATACTTGTTATAATGCAATGCAAAGTCTTGGGTATATTTTAAATATCCCAAAACACGTTTCATTGCCATCCAATGAGTTTGATTGGGATTACTCGTGTATCAACTTAGTTTACTTATAGCACAAGCTATATCTGAACGAGTACAATTCATGATGTACATCAAACTTCCCAAAACACGAGCATAATCCCGTTGCGATGTGCTTTGACCTTTGTTCTTTTTAAGAGCAAGGTTTACATCAATAGGAGTCTTTGAAACTTTAAAATCCAAATATTTAAATTTTTCAAGCACACTATTGATGTAGTGAGATTGAGACAAAGCCAGATCTTGAGGAGTCCTATGGATCTTAACACCCAGAATTAAGTCGGCAACTCCTAAGTCTTTCATATCAAATTTGCTAGTCAGCATGCGTTTCGTAGCATTTATATTGGCAATGTTATTGCTCATTATCAACATGTCGTCCACATATAAGCAAACAATGACTACATAATTAGGAGTGTTCTTAATGTAAACGCATTTGTCACACTCGTTAATTTTAAAGCCATTTGACAACATTGTATGATCAAATTTTGCATGCCATTGTTTAGGTGCTTGTTTTAGTCCATAAAGCGACTTAACAAGTTTACACACCATCTTTTCTTTTCCTGGAGCCACGAACCCTTAAGGTTGTTCCATGTAAATTTCTTCCTCCAAATCCCCGTTTAAGAACGTTGTCTTAACGTCCATTTGATGGATTTCAAGACCATACACGGCGGCTAACGCTATTAACATACGTATGGATGTAATTCTGGTTACCGGCGAGTATGTTTCAAAGTAATCAAGACCTTCTTATTGTCTATAGCCTTTAACAACAAGCCTTGCCTTGTATTTGTCAATAGTGCCATCGGCTTTCATTTTCCTTTTGAAAATCCACTTAGAACCTAATGGTTTATTTCCAGGAGGAAGATCAACCAACTCCCAAGTATGGTTGCTCAAAATAGATTCTATTTCACTATTGACTGCCTCTTTCCAAAAAGGAGAGTCTGAAGAAGACATAGCTTCTTTAAACGTCCGAGGCTCATTTTCCAAAAGAAAAGTGACAAAGTCATCTCCAAATGAAGTAGAAGTTCTTTGACGCTTGCTCCGTCTTGGTTCTTCCTCATTTGGTGAATTTTCTTTGGTTCCTTCCCGAGGTCGTTTGGATCTTTCACCAACTGACTCACATTCCTTCTTATACGGATATATAGTTTCAAAGAATTCAGCACTATCCGATTCCATCACCGTATTAACATGAATGTCGGGATTTTCTGATTTATGAACCAGAAACCGATATGCTTTACTGTTTATAGCATACCCAATGAAAATACAATCAACTGTTTTCGGTCCAATCTTAACCCTTTTGGGTTTTGGGACTTGCACTTTTGCCAAACACCCCCCACACTTTGAAGTAATTCAAGTTGGGCTTCCTTCCTTTCCACTTTTCATATGGAATGAAAAGTGTTTTGCTATGGGGAACTCGATTGAGTATTTGATTAGCCGTCAATATAGCTTCCCCCCACAAGTTCTGGGGTAGACTCGAACTTATCAACAAGGCATTCATCATCTCCTTTAATGTTCGATTCTTCCTTTCTGCAATCCCATTAGATTGAGGCGTGTAAGGGGCAGTTGTTTGATGAATAATGCCATATTCCAAACATATTTGTTCAAAAGGAGATTCATATTCGCCACCCCTATCACTTCTTATCATTTTGATCTTTTTGTTAAGTTGCGTTTCAACTTCATTTTTATATTGCTTGAATGCGTCAATTGCCTCATCTTTACTACTAAGTAAATAAACATAGCAGTAACGAGTGCTATCGTCAATAAAAGTTATGAAATACTTCTTTCCACAGCGAGATGGTATTGACTTCATGTCACAAATGTCCGTATGAATAAAGTCTAATGGTTCAGAATCCCTTTCAATTGACTTGTAAGGGTGTTTGGTATATTTAGACTCAACACATATTTGACACTTTGACTTAGCGCAATCAAATTTAGGCAATACTTCCAAATTGATCATTTTTCGCAAGGTTTTATAATTGACATGTCCCAAACGAGAATGCCATAAATTATTTGACTCAAGTAAATAAGAAGAAGCTGCAATTTTATTCATAGTGTCAACGACCGTTACATTGAGTTTGAAAAGGCCCTCAGTCAGGTAACCTTTTCCTACATACAGCTCATTCTTAGTTATTACAACTTTGTCAGAGACAAACACACACTTAAACCCATTTTTAACGAGAAGTGCAGTAGACACCAAGATCTTCCTTATTTCAGGAACGTGAAGAACATTGTTCAGAGTCACAACTTTGCCAGACGTCATCTTGAGGAATATCTTTCCATATCCTTCAATTTTGGCCGTTGCAGAATTGCCCAAAGAGAGCGCCTCATCAGGTCCAGCGGGAGCATATGAAGCAAAGGCTTCCTTCACAGCACAAACATGGCGGGTGGCTCCTGAATCAATCCACAATTCTTTAGGATTTCCAACTAAGTTGCATTCAGAAATCATAGTGCACGAATCAATGTCTTGCACTCCTTGGGCCAGTTTATTATCTTCAACCATGTTTGCTTGACCTTTTTCCTTTTTCCTGTCCTTCTTTGCAGCATGACAGTCTACGGACTTATGTCCACTCTTGCCACAGTTGTAGCAATCTCCCTTGAACTTTTTCTTGCTCGGGTTGGACTTCCCTCCAGAAGGTTTCTTTCTCTTATTTTGATTTGGAGTATGCTCAACAATATTTGCTCCCGCTATTGTAGCATTTCCATGAGCCTTCTTCTCAGCAGATTTGTTGTCTTCTTCAATCCTTAAGCGTACAATCAAATCTTCAAGAGTCATCTCCTTGCGCTTATGTTTCAAGTAATTTTTAAAGTCTTTCCATAATGGAGGTAACTTTCAATCATGGCTGCAACTTGAAACGCCTCGTTAATCACCAAACCTTCAGCAAGGAGATCATGGATAATGACTCGAAGTTCTTGGACTTGGGACACAACAGATTTGTTATCCACCATTTTATAATCCAGAAATTTGGCAGCCACAAATTTCTTCAGTCCAACGTCTTCAGTCTTATATTTCTTTTCTAGAGCATTCCACAGTTTCTTAGACGTTTCAACATTACTATAAACGTTGTACAAGTCATCTTCCAAGCACTTAGAATATAATTCTTGCATAGGAAGTCAGAATGCTTCCAAGCCTCAATCACAAGGAAGCGTTCGTTTTCAGGTGTTTCATCAGTCAGGACTGGAGCATCCTCCTTAATAAACCTTTGCAGGCTTAAGGTGGTCAGATAAAAGAACATCTTTTGCTGCCACCTTTTAAAGTCCACACCAGAAAACTTCCCCCGCTTTTCTGTAGGTGGCATAACCGTTGCAGCAGCACGGCTAGGTACAGCAGCACCAGAAACTGTGGTAGCATTAGTCCTCACAACAGGGACAGTTGGATCCACTCCGTTTGTCATCTCTGTCAAAATGACACAAGCAGAAACAATATCAATAAATTGTTTAAACAATTGGAGTAGAAAAATCACGAAGGCTTTTAGTCTCCACAAACAGATTATTTAAGAGTAATTAGGAGTAGAAAAACCACGAAGGTTTTAATCTCCACAAGCAGATTAATATACAGTATAGGAGTAGAAAACCACAAAGATTTTAGTCTCCTTAACCAGTCTCCTTAAACAATATTTATTTAAGCGCAGAAAATAAATAACATTAGATTTCTTAAGCTTGTTGTTCCTGCGTTCAAATAAATCAGAAAACACATAAACAGACATGTATATAATCAGTGCTTAGGGGACGATCCCGAGCCCACAATTTACTTGTGTCTCCTTAAGAAATCTAACCCCCTCACAATGCCCAAGGTTCACGGGTTAATTTCTCCCAAGATGGAACGGGATAACAGTTCTACCGTAGCGGCACTTCAAACGGTAGAACACTGCGAACACAAAGGAACGGAGCAAATCACACGACTCACTTAATATGCAGAAAGAGAGGGGATGCGAAAGATATGTTTTTTCTCTGTCCGAGTTTTCTATCTCTGTCCGAGTTTTCTATCCTCTGTCCGAGGTTTTTGTCTATCTGTCCGAGTTTGAGTCTCTGTCTCAAGGACTGACGAATGACCAGTTTATATAGCCACCCAAGGGCAGACGAAGAGACACAACTGCCTTTAATGAGAAAACGTGGAGGAATTAATTGACCACTAATGACTGACTTTAATGTGGAGGAATTAATCTACCACTAATGACTGACTTTAATGTGAAAACGTGGAGGAATTAATCTGCTGAAATCACTTCAGCTGATTAATTAATTAATATTTTTAGTTTTATTGATCCAAAAAGTTAAGTCAATCAATCGACCGAATCCGAATCCGAGATGAGCGAGCGACGACGACGGCGCGAGGCTTCCCTTCTTCTCAACCCTTTTAAGAGTTAAGAGAAGTAAATCTCTATTTAAACCCAACAAAAGCCTTTTCCTCTACCAATTTGGGAGAAAGTGCATTTCCCTACAAAAAGGAACCTTTTCACCTTTCCACCTATTTCCCATTCACATTCTTCACTTCCAAAACAAAACCCAACAAATTTTTCTTTATTATTATCTTTATCACGTGAAGGACGCACTTTCTTCCCAAGTAAGATTTTTTAATAAAAAAAGACCCAAACCAGCTATGGGTCTGATCTAAAAAGACCCAACCGGGGTTTACATTTTTTAAAATGGCTTTTCATTTCTGAAAAGCTTCCTTTTGTTGAACAATATAAAGTAGAATTATGGTGATAATCAAGATTGAATGAAGATGAAGAGCAAGGAGTAAGGGATTTTATGATTAACGGACGCTATTCTTATTTAAAATAAAAAGAGAATATTTCAAAAAAACACTATATTTGTTAACATGAAATTGTTTCCAGGCTATGATTAAACAACCCATGTTAATTATAATTTTTTTTTAATTTATTTTACTTACTGATAATCTTTCTTGTTTGTTGCCTAGCATTTTTATTTCACTTACTAAGTCCTTGGATCGATTCGATCATTTAGCATTCATTTCTTCTTCTTCTTCTCAATCCGACGAATTCTTCATCGTCGATTTGTTGATTTTTCGATCTTTGTTTTCCGGCAATGACTCTCATGACTCCTCCAGTATATGTATGTATTCTTTTCTCTCACTCCTTTTCATATGCCCCAACCATCACATGCTCGCTTTCTGCAGTCCACTACTGAGGCGATTCCCATCTTGTTCCTTATGACTTCGTTTCTAATCATTTTCAATATGCCCATATATCCATCTAAGTATCATCATTAAGCTATGTGCATATTTTGAATGTGGCTTTTTTTGGCTGGCCTACACTTAGCCCTATACTATTCCAACATAACAAAGCGACTGTTAATTTCAATATTTGCGCAATTTCTTTTTATTTTTAAAAATAACTATTCATAGATCCCTAATATGACTAACTTGCAAATAAACCTTATGTATCTTAAAAATATTTACTACTAGTTTGTGGTTATTTATTTAAGAGTGTTTTGCACATACATATTTCAAGGAAATGTTTCTTATCTTTCAATCAAAGTGTGAATAAAGTCTCAACAAAGATGTCTATTCTAGAATTAATTTCATAAAAATAAAGATGTTTGAACTTTTTATTTGAAAATTTGATTTTTGTTTTAGTTCTACTTTAATATAACTAGTTACGGGTATGTCCCACATTTTTCCAAAACCAAACACTTTATTTAACAGCATTGCCTAAGAAAGTAAGTACCTTCAAACTAATATCTTTATAGAATTCACACCGAATAAGGAGAGGTTAAGGAGGATACACATGATTTTGTAACGCAATAGTTGTGGCGCAATTGAGTCATATTATTACAGGTCTTACCCCAAAAAAAAAAATATTATTACAAGTAATCCTCACGCAATTGAGTCATGTATTATTATTATTATTATTATTATTATTATTATTATTAAAGGATTTACTGCAATACCCCACCCTATGATAAGCCTAATTTGTTAAAATACAATTAAAAGAGAATAAGAGTTGCTTCTCCAAAGCTAAAATTATTATTATTATTATTATTATTTTTTGGATTTTAGAGGTGTTTGACCAACAAAAAAAAGTACTTTTAGGTAGTAGCAGAAGCAGTTTTTTTTGCTGTGGGAGAAACTACAAATAAACAGAAGCATCAGTTTATTAATATTTTCAAGACAAAAATATCCTTACAAAAAATTCATATTTACCAACTTATTCCTCATTAATTAACCATATCTCTCTGTCACTTTGATTTAATTTTATTTATGTCGTTCAAAAACTTAAATTTATATCTTTACTTTATGTTTTACATTTTAACTAAATAATTTTTTTAATGAAAGTTTTTTATGATAGATATTTGAAATTATTATTTTTGTTTCTAATAATCCAAATGTAAAATAAACTGAGATATCCTTTTTCGTTCGTAACTTGATACTCAAAAGTACATTTCGTAAAGATTAGCCAAACACAAATTATTTATCAAAAGTATATCTCCAATGCGTTGCCCAAACACAAACTGATTATTATCTAAAAGTACTTATTTGAAAAGTACTTTTTGCCGAAAGTAATTTTGGCATAAGTAATTTTGTCAAGAGTACTTTTTAAAATAAGCCGTTTTTGGTAGCAATATTAAACTAAGCGCCTGTTTGGCCAAGCTGCCAGAAATTTTTTATTTTGAAAAGTACTTTTGTCAGAAGTACTTTTCAAATAAGTACTTTTGAAGAATAAACAATTTGTGTTTGACCAATTCATTTGAGAAGTTTTTTTTAATTGGTATTTGGATAATCTTTACAAAAAGTGCTTTTGAGTGCAAATTACGAAAAATGACAATATTGAGATTCAGTTTGCAACTAATATTATTTAGACGTACAAGAGGTTTAAATATTCTTTTTACAAAAGATCTAATTTAATTTATTTATTTTCATTTTAAATGTAAAATATAAAATAAGAATATATAATAAAAATTTTAATCAATAGGAATAAAGCTATACCAAAAGAATGAAGCGGGTAACAAAGTTTTATTTACATTTGAGATATATTGGTTAAAATAATAAAAATAGTATGGTCAACAAATATTTTTTGTAAGGATCTTTTTGTCTTGAAAAATAAAAAACTGGTTATGCTTCTTCTCAAAAACCTTTTTTCTTTTTGGTCAAACACATCAAAATTCTTCATAAGCGGTTTTTTTTTTCGTTTTGAAAAAAGTAAAAATTTATGTTATAAGATGAATTCTGACTGTCAAGTTAAGTAGTGAGCTTATCAATAAAAGACAAGTTGATTTTTGAAAATTTAACTATAAGTTACTTTTTTGTTGTCACATAAGTTGAATCCAAAAAAGGATAAAAATTAACAAAATCCTATTTGAATAACAAAACTACCATCCTAATTGCATAATTTCTCTAATTTATTTCAGTTATATTAATAGTAATAATTAGTCTAGTTCGTCGCCTAGCCCAAGGACTCGAAACTCAACTACAACACAAGTCCTTGGATCCATTCGATCGTTTAACATTCCATTCTTCTTAATTCTCAATCCGACGAATTCGCCGATTCGCCGATTTTCAGTCACCGTATTCCGGCAATGACTCTTATGACTCCTCCTCCAGTAGATGTACGTATTCCTACAATTCACTTTCCTATCTACTCTATTTTTCCTTTTTTTTTTAAATGTAATTAATAATAATGAGCTTTCTGTAGTTTACTTTTGTTAATTTGAATAGTTATGTGATTGAATTTGTGTTGAATTTTCATTAATTAAGATATCGGTGCTGAAATTTTAATTAAAACTGTGTTGATTTAGTTAATGCGGGTATCGGTGAAATTGTACGGACTAGGTTAAATCAAATGTGTTACTTAGTTTAGTTGTATTGCTTTGTGTTTGTTTCGCAGCCAGAAGACGACGAGATGCTCGTTCCTAATTCTGATTTTCCTGTTGAAGGTCCTCAGCCTATGGAAGGTAATTTTTTTATTTTGTACATGATTCTACATTGATATGTTGCGTTAGTTATGCTCGATAGTAGTTGTTTCAATCCGCTAAGTTATATATACTGTCAGCGTAATAGGTAAACCTTCTTAAAAGGCGACAATTTTATCTTGAAATTAGACAGATCACCTGGTACAATAGGTTAAAAAACATAAATTTCCTTCTTCTACATTGATATGCTGCATTAGTTCTGCTGGATAGTAGTTGTTTGAATCCGCTAAGTTATATACGCTGTCAGCATAATAGGTAAACCTTCTTAAAAGGTGAGATTTTTATTCTGAAATTAAACAGATCACCTGGTACAATAGGTAAAGGCGACCTTACAGCGTAAAAGAAGATTCCTTCTACACTGATATTGATATATGTTACATTACTTCTGCTCGATAATAGTTGTTTGAATCCACTAAATCAATATACACACGTAATAGGTGAAGCTTCATAAAAGGTGGATTTTTATCTTGAAATTAGACAGATCACCTGGTACAATAACCATAGACGACCTGATAGTGTAAAAAAAAGAAAAAGAATTTTCCTTCTTCTACACTGAGGTAATGCATTCGTTCTGCTGAATAGTAGTTGTTTGAATTCACTAAGTCATATACACTGTCAGATTAAAGAAATCTTTAACATTATCAAGTCACCTAACAGATATCTATAGGGTAGCATTCATAAAAAAATTGATTTATACTCTTGAGGTAGATTATAAAAAGGGCAGCCCAGTACACAAAGCATCCCGCAGACGCTGCTGGAACGCAGAATGCTTTGTGCACTGGGCTGCCCTTTTTTTAATCTTGAGATAGATCACCTGGTACAATATTGTAAACGTTACCTGATAGTGTAAAAAGAAGAAATTTTACACTCGACTGTGCGTATAACTTAAGCTCTTGGGTGTTTTTCTGCTAAATTATACACACTAGATGGTAGTTGTCTGAATCCGCTAAGTTATATACACTATATGTGTAAAGAAATCTTTAACACTATCAGGTCACCCTATGTTTATCTATGGGTAAGCCTTCAGAAAAAGTAGGATTTGTAATCTTGTAAATTAGGCAGATGATCACCTAAGGCAATAGATAAAGTTGACCTGATAGTGTAATTTAAAAAAGAAAATTGATACTGACAATGTATATAACACAAACTTTTTTTTTTGTTAGATAATATACAGTCAGTGGAAAGAAATCGTAACACTATTAGGTCACCCAAGGGATACATGTAGGTATTCAATAAAAAGTGATATTTTTATCCTCAATTTTAGGCTGATCACCTGGCACAATAGGTAAAGGTGACCTGATATGTAAATAATTTGTTTTTTTTAAACACTGATGGTTATACTCCTGGTTTTCATTGTCCTGATAGTAGCAGCTTATGAATGTCTATTTGTGGCGTTTGTGGACTGAAATTTCTTTCGAATTTCTACTTTTTGCTGTTTGTAGTCGTGGCTGCGGATACAGCTAGTACGGTGGATGGACCTCCCGTGGATGATCCACCAAATGCTAGGTTCTCGTGGACAATAGAGAACTTTTCGAGGTTGAACACGAAGAAACTATACTCGGAAGTTTTCAATGTGGGAGGATACAAATGGTAATTATTTAATGTATCTAGGTCGTAGTTGCTTTATTGTTTTCCAATATGTAGGTGATTTGATTTATTTAATGGTGTATTATGTATTGCAGGAGGATCTTGATATTTCCTAAAGGGAACAATGTGGACCATTTGTCGATGTATTTAGATGTTGCAGATTCACCGTCATTGCCTTACGGGTGGAGTAGATATGCTCAATTTAGCTTAGCTGTGCTCAACCGAGTCCATAACAAGTTTACAGTGAGAAAAGGTCAGAAATCTTGTTTATCGAATAATATGAATTTCTTAAAGCTTGACTGAATCAAGAAGAAGTGAAGATCAACTGTCGGTCTAAGAAGTGTTATGTGTTTGATCCGTTTGAGATATTGCTTGTTAAATAGAGAGAGATTGTGAAATAATAGATTTCCAGATTTACCTTTTCAGGCGGTATCATGTGCTAAACTGTTAGTTTTTGGATCATCAAGAACAGAATGAGCAGTACCCAAGGGTGTGGCTTAGTGGTCTATGAAGTGGGTAAAATTTGGAGACCCATGGTTTAAATTCCAACAGAGACAAAAAACAGTTGGTGGATTTTTTCTTGGTACAGTTGCCTAGTTCCTGTGCGGGTGGGAGGTCTCATGCATCCGGTGGAATAGTCGATGTAGGTACAAGCTGGCCTAAGAACCTGTCACATATTGGTAGTTCTCCTAGTTTAAGTGGGTATATTTCATAATGCGGGTGAATTAGGGCTTCTATTGTCAACTAATTTTGAAATATGCCAGTTGACCCAGAAAAGGATAAAAAGCCGCCTACTTTGACGGTCAAGCTTAACGTTATACTTTTGCATAGTTTTCGGTCTAGAATAGTATATGTAAATGAGGCTGACAGTTAGGAGATTTCATTAGTTTCATACAAGATTAGAGGAACTCCTCTTCTGATTTGGATGGACATTATTCAGCACCTTCTTAGTGCTGCCTTTGGAATGCAATTTTCTTTACTGATAAAAGAAACTACTTTCGAAATGATCGTCCGACTGTAATAAGTGAAAGAAAAGATGAGGTTGTACGAGCTGTCATGTTGGTATAGGCATGTCACAATGCTAATCTTTAGTGTGCTTCATGTTATTAGTGGAAGACGTAATAGCAGTTTCACCTTTATCATCGTTGTCTGAACTTCTGGTATTTCTTAGAAGGCCTATATAACATTGGACCATTTAACATTGCTACAAGGAAGGTTCATTAGCTCTTACATACCAATCAAAAGACAGGAGATTCATTTATTCTTACAAATTCAAAACATATGTTCAGTATGTCGCCCCTTGTGAGTCATCCAGGATGTTGATTACGACTTTCTTAAGTTATTCTAATAGAGTTTCCAAATATAATCATCTTGGCATACATAGGAGAGATTATTCAATGTGAAGAGTTTGCGCACTTTTTCGTATTAAAAAAATTTCCACTTGGCTTGTTCATTCTGCAATATCCTATTGAATGCTCTGACCAGTTCTCTGGGAAATCTTTTTTTTTTTTTTGTTTTTGGTATAGGTCTATAGTTAGGAAGGATTATGCACGTTGCACCTTCTTGGTGCAAGTACTGAAATTCATCTTACTTACCCTAAAGGATAAAAAATAAAAATAGAAAATAAAAACATGCAACTATGATGGTTACGATTCTTTTGTAGGGTTAAGTCTTCAATAATTTACATTAGAAGTAAGGGACAATATTTTGATAGACTATTTTACTGTTTTCTTCATGTTTGCTGGCTGATGTACAATGCTTGTGCAGACAGATTTAGTTGATTATCTGAGTTTTCATGCATTTTCGGAAAGCAGAGTAGTTATCACTTCTTTTAGTGGTAAATTTCCATTAATTCTTGAAACTACCACTGTTGTCTGGTTGGTCAAGAATAATGTGCTCTATGTTTTCTTTGGGAAATGCCTACAGTCTGACTGGAAATAGTCTTGAACTTATATTTAAGCCTATGATGTTTCCTGAAGTCGAATGTGAAAATGCTATAAAGGTTTGTTGAGCTTCGAACTGAAGCCCTAGAGCTTGTTAGAGAAAGTCAGATGATGCCAAGATTTACATGCCTTTGCAACGGAATTTTAGAAAGAAGTCATGACTGGGGAATAAATTGGAAGGATAATCTTAATTCTTCTGGCATCTTCTCTGGAGAGTATTGTTAATGTCCTTGCTTTTCATTTTTCAATATGCTAGTGCGACTCTGAGCATTCTCTAATTATGCCTCTTCAGTTTTTTATACTCAGATGCTATTTTGATGTTTTCTCCTTTTTAAAGGGTCTATTTTACGTCAACCAGTAGTATGATTTGATAAGTAGACTGCTGGCTATTTTGTTAATGTTATGATTCTTGTGGCCGATATTTGCTGTACATATTGGCAACTTCTTGCTGCAATTGGCGAAATCTTACTTCTAAAATTGTTTTTTTACGGCAGATACTCAACACCAGTTTAATGCAAGAGAGAGTGACTGGGGTTTCACGTCCTTCATGCCTCTTAGTGAATTATATGATCCTAGCAGAGGTTATCTTGTGGATGATACAGTCATAGTTGAAGCTGATGTCGCTGTGCGTAGGGTCATTGATTACTGGTCTCATGACTCTAAGAAGGAGACTGGCTGTGTTGGCCTGAAGAATCAGGGAGCAACTTGTTATATGAACTCCCTCCTCCAAACATTGTACCATATTCCTTACTTTAGAAAGGTAAGCCTTGAAAGACTTGAGGTACTTCTTTGATATTATTTCCTGGAGATGACTAATTTTTGTTTCAGGCTGTGTATCATATGCCAACGACGGAGAATGACAATCCATCTGGGAGCATACCTTTGGCTCTGCAGAGTTTGTTTTATAAGTTACAATACAGTGACACTAGTGTAGCAACAAAAGAGTTGACAAAGTCCTTTGGATGGGACACATATGATTCTTTCATGCAACATGATGTACAAGAACTTAACAGGGTTCTTTGTGAAAAACTTGAAGACAAGATGAAGGTAATTTCTATTGGTGTGACATACATGAATCTTAAAACAGATAGATCTCGGATGTCATGCTTATTTTGAAGTGAGGTAATTGTTCATAGATTTTTTCGATTTCTTTGGCTCAGGGAACTGTTGTAGAGGGCACAATACAGCAACTGTTCGAGGGGCATCATATGAACTATATTGAATGTATCAATGTGGACTATAGATCAACAAGAAAAGAATCTTTTTATGGTATCATGGAACCAGTATTTTAACTTATCTTTGGTTCGCTTTTTTAAGTAAAAGATGCAAAATGCCTTGATATAAGTTTAATTCGCAATCATGTCTCTCTTGACAGATTTGCAGCTTGATGTCAAAGGGTGCCGGGATGTCTATGCTTCTTTTGACAAGTATGTTGAAGTAGAACGCCTCGAGGGTGATAATAAGTACCATGCAGAACACCATGGTTTACAGGTCAAAAGTCTTCACTGATTCTTGAATGATGGTTTCAGGCTTGGTTAGATATTAAATTTGTGACTTTCACTTGAATTGAAATGTATATGGAGGACAAAAAAGATACTAATGACTCTTAGTTACCTAAGGGAAAAAATAAAGAGGCGAAAAATTGGCAAATTACTTATTGAGTGTTTTGTCAAAAAAATGAGGCTTGTTGTACATGTGAGGGACCTACTTAGCTCAATTGCTCTTAGTACCTTTTGAACAGTCTTGCTTCCAACGTGGGTTTAAAGTCTTGCAGGCATCACTTCTTTACCTTCCTTTCTATTCTTCCACAGGGAATAAAGGGAATAAAATGAGGCTGTATTTGGTTGGATATTAGTGTATGGTATTTATTATCTTCATTTCTATTTACTGAAACTTCAATTTTTCTCAGGATGCTCGGAAAGGTGTCCTTTTCATTGACTTTCCCCCTGTTCTTCAACTCCAGTTAAAACGATTTGAATATGATTTTGTGCGGGATACCATGGTCAAGGTATTAATTTAATGCTCTTCATTTGATCAAAGTATATAATTGATTCCTCACTTTGAAAAAAAAGTTCCTCGCATTAATGCATAGGCACAACCAAATTTGCTAAATGCTCTATTTTATTCAGTCGAGTCTTAGTGTTTTCTAAACCATATACAAGCTAGTTTATGATAGGGAGAATTTTATGAT
The DNA here is from genome assembly GCA_037355625.1 of Petunia x hybrida. Taxonomy (NCBI): domain Eukaryota; kingdom Viridiplantae; phylum Streptophyta; class Magnoliopsida; order Solanales; family Solanaceae; genus Petunia; species Petunia x hybrida. The sequence goes on along the minus strand of JBBBVM010000317.1, from coordinate 642,105 downwards.
AATGGTATCCGAGCCAGCTTGTGCGAAACTTAATTAATTCACCTGGTACCTGCTATCTGCTACGTCCTACCAGTACAAACACCAGGTAACAAGACTTAGACAGTTCGGACTAAATCACCTAACTTCTTTTTTCTGCATCTTAAAACTGATCTCCCATAGTGCATTCTAGCTCCATTGACGGCTAAGCCTCACCCTTGGGTGCTTAAACTGAGAATTGTCTTGGTGTTGTCAGTAATTCTACATTGTGGTTGTTCCTGGTTCATTGCTACATATTGTCAACATATAACTACCAGTCTATTACTAAAGAAGGTAAATCTATGTAATTAAATTAATGCTAATATCTCCGAATAAGCTAAAAATTAAAGAGATGAAAGTGAATGTGGTCTCCTTGTCAGTCCAAAGCTAAAGTCTTATTATTAACTTTTAAGCATAATCTGTTAATAAACTAAAGAAAAAAAAAAAGAATTGAAAAAAGACTCGAAAAATCCTAAATGAAAAGAAAGAAGTGGAAGTTACTATGGTGAAAATAGGGCAGGACAATATTTGGGAATCTTGTTTTTACTAGGCTGACACTTGTCATTATAAAAAAGAAAAACTAGGTTGACACTTGTTTTACTGCCTATCTGGCATCTGGACTTTCACTTATCTCTGTTTGATAAACTTTTGAGGGTAAGGAATTAACTTATATGCAGGTCACTCTTTTATTAACTTTACAAGGATCTTACCTATATCTTTCTGCCAGCTTGCTGATCAAGCAGCACGTTTTCCGTGTGATGATAATTACTGAATCTCCTTTTGAATTGATTAAATAGATAAATGACAGATATGAGTTTCCTTTGGAACTCGATCTTGATAGAGAGAATGGAAAGTATTTATCTCCCGATGCAGATCGAAGTGTTCGCAATCTCTATACACTTCACAGGTATCAATTTCTGTCTTGAATGAAGCATACATGTTTTATATTGCCGTATTCTTTTTTATTTTTTATTTTTATTTTTTATTCTTACATCCCGGAATGGGGTTGCCTAGAGAGAATTCCTTGGTCGTCTTACATTCTTCAATTTATACACTTTCTTTTTTTGGTTAATTAACTTACTTTATGCTTGTGACTAGTTGAATGAGACAGATTTACTTGTGTTTGCGTACAAACTTGAATTATCCAATCATAAGAGCCTCATTACAACAACATCATACCCAGGATATCCCAACATGATTTCCCGTTAGTTTGTTGGGCAAAATCAGCCATCTGTCGAGTAATATAATCTTTTTGCAACTCCCTTTGTCAAACTGGGTTTATATTACTGCCTCTTCTGCGAACTTTCCTATTTCAAAGCTCTTAGCAACACTGCAGTGGTAGCAAATAGAAATTACTCTTACTTTGGCATTCCATCACTTAGAGTTTCGTACTGAGAAAAAGAAAACCAAAAGAAGAATCAGTTAGAGTTCGAAGTAACATTTTGCAGCAGAATGCTATTGTTTTTCCAGTAAACATGTAAATGGATATATCCGTTCTTATGCAGTGTTTTTGTCCCCAAGCAAGTTATGAGTTTTGGTTATTGAACTACAACCCCTTCCCATTGTGCATCTTCTGATCCCAAGTTAATCTAACTTTAACTTTTTCTTTTCAATGCCGATTTGTTGTCCGCTATAGCAGTCTAGCGTCAGTTGTCATGACTCATGCACACATGCTTTGGCCAGAAGGATAGCAGGATTTTAAAACTTGGTTTTGGATTTATGTTGAATACTACTTTAATCTTTAACCTTTTTAAATGCCCGCAAACTTATCGTTTAACATAGCTGGATATCTTAGTCTTCTATCCATCTAAGTTGGACTCCGATCTAAATATTGTTTTAATATTTTTTCTAAACGATAGCAATTCAGGTACCTATAGAATTGGATGATACGTCCAAATGGAAATGTAGGTCCCTACTTCTCCTACCCCTCCCCCTCTCCTCAACAAGCTGCTTTTGCTACTGTGAATGTTATCATCTATCCCTCCTCCATTTGCCTCTAATTTATAGTTTGATATATTCTTGTGCTATGAGAAAAAAATGATTTATGAGTTTATTTATTGCAGTCTAGAGCGTGTTTTGATTCTTAATTTTTGACACTTGGCATTGATTTTGGAATGACAGATTGACTAGCTGATGAGTATTGTGTTGATTCTTTCATTGTCTGTTTACAGTGTTTTGGTTCACAGTGGTGGGGTCCACGGGGGACACTATTATGCTTATATCAGGCCAACGCTCTCCGATCAATGGTATGTAGCATGTTGCAGTTAGTAGACACGTTTCGTGATCCTTTATTTCTTTGGTTTTTCTGTGCCATGTAATATTTTAGCGTTCTATCATTGATGGTGGCTCATCAGAAGGACAATTATGTTCTTTGTGGCAGTATATTTTGTTATACTACTATTTTATCCTTTGAGAGCTGAATATCCACAAAAGGATGTATTTTGGCAAACGTTGAATATCCACAAAAGGATGTATGATAGATTTTGGGCTGCAGCGGCCCTTCAAGAATTGTTATAGCTAGTTCACTTCCTTGACATAACTTTCTGGTTTCTGCTGTCCCTCTTGATTTGTGAGATTCACTATTTGCTTATTACTTTTAGGTTTAAATTTGATGATGAGCGTGTAACAAAAGAAGATACGAAGAGGGCTTTGGAAGAACAATATGGTGGTGAGGAAGAGGTATTTGTCTAATGCTTACTATCCTTTTAGGTTATATGTATGCTCATTATTTTCATGGAATGTGGCCTATGTTCATTTTTCCCCTTGCAACAGTTACCTCATACAAACCCTGGGTTCAACAATTCACCATTCAAATTCACAAAATATTCAAATGCATATATGCTTGTTTATATTCGTGAAAGTGACAAAGAAAAGATTATCTGCAATGTGGACGAAAAGGACATAGCGGAGCATCTCAGGGTGGGTGTGCTTTTTTACTTTCCAATTTAATATCTGATATTATGGTTGAGTGGTGCTCATTTTATATCAACATTGAACTGCAGGTAAGACTTAAGAAAGAGCAAGATGAAAAGGAGCAAAAGAGAAAGGAAAAAGCAGAGGCACACCTCTATACAATCATCAAGGTTTCCTTCGAAACCTGGTCCCTGCCCCTAACTTCTTTCATCTTTATTACTGTAAACCCTGGCTGAAAACACTCGTATTATCTACTTAGGTTGCTCGTGATGAAGACCTTGGTGAACAAATCGGAAAGGATATTTATTTTGATCTTGTGGATCATGACAAAGTCCGTAGTTTCCGTATCCAGAAACAGATGGCATTTACACAGTTCAAGGTATTGTTTGTCATTGATTTGCTGCTTATTACAGATTTTGAATATTTGCATTGTAATTGCTTGGTTGCTCTTCTGAACCTTTATGTATACATAAAGGCATAAAATTTGTTTCAGAACTACAAAAGTAAATTAAAAATGTCTCCTCTTGAACAACTTAATCTTTTAAACGAGGTAGTTACACAATTCAACATGATACCTAGAGTTCTTATTTAGTCACAGCTACCCCTAAGCAAAACATTTTCACATCCTTGACTCAAGAAAAAAAGATTAGGCCCAAGAAAAAAGTTAGTCCCACATGTAAAGTGGCGTATTGCTGGAATTAAACAATAGATAAACTTAAAGTGTCCCATCTCAAACAATTTAAGGTTTTAGATGATGTGGCAACACAATTCAACAAGAACATAAAGTTTCTTTTTGTCAAAGTCTGAGAAAATGGAGTGTCGTGTGACATTTTTATGGCTTCTGAATATGGGATGTAAATTTCCATGTTGAGATTTTAATGTCTTACCTTGACTGAAAAGATAAACCTTAGATTCTGATTGCAAATGTAGGTGAATGATTCTTGAGAATATGGAATTTCATGGATGGGATATGATGGTTCAACTTTCTGTATGCGTCAAACTGTTAGATAGCCGATACTTGTGTATTTGCCATTTGGTCAACCCGTGTATCTCTTGACTATGTAATTATCTAATGGTAAGTATTTTTTTCAGGAGGAAGTTGCAAAGGAATTTGGTATACCAGTGCAATTTCAGCGGTTCTGGCTATGGGCGAAACGACAAAACCATACATATCGGCCCAATCGGCCGTTGACACCTCAAGAGGAAGTTCAGTCTGTAAGTTTTGTCCGACTGTTTACCTTTCTGTTGTGTCCTGTGGAGCTGAATTTAGAGTCACAGTAGTCTTCTTTCTACCATGCTCGAGTTTCCGTTCTAATTTCGCCTCCACGGCTTGTCTATCACATGAACTTCATGAGAATGATCTTAGCATGATGATCTTGCTTGCTTATTACTGGAGATTCTCTTGAACGATCTTCAGCTATATGGAAAGTATTGATTCATTACTCCATCTCTTTGTCTGTTTTTACTACAAAAATCTTCTTTGAACAAAGTTTGTTTCTTCTAATGTCAATCAAATTGTACTGGTAGATAGCATGTAGAGAAATATAAAGCCGTCTATTTTGGTGCAAGCGGAATAGTAGAAGTATTGGAGCACTGGTGTGGTTTAAATTTGGAAGTTGCTCAATACTTAGAAAAGGAGGATTCTTTCTAGAATCTGGCTTCTTCGAGATGGCTAGAATATGCAGTGTGGGCTATGTCTCTGGTATAGGTGCGGTGATTTGTTATATGTTGCTATTGCTCTATAGCAGCTGTAAGTGGTATGTTCAGGAAAGCCAGTACGGATAGCTATTTGAGGGAAATGCAATTTTTTTTTTTTCATGTAAACTTTTTATACCAAATAATGCAAGTCATTTTCGTGGTTGCTTCCATTGCTTCTCAATGAAATGCATCTTTCCTTGTGTGGTAGACCTTTTCATTTTCTATTGATGAATTTAACATCTTCATATATATGTATGCATATCTCTTACTGCTTTAGTATGTACCACAAAAGGTATGATGCCTTCTCGAGTCGGTCATTAGATGTATTTTTCATGCCTTCTCGAGTCGCTCAGTATTCATTGATGTGCAATTTGTTTGTAGCCGATTTTTCTCTCTTTCCCCACTTATTTCCTTTCAAACAAGGACGAAAAGACATGCTTTTGTGGATATTCAACGTTTAGAACTTCTTACATTAGAGCTTGCATTTTTAGAGTATGTTTGATTTGCTTGATGAGATGGGTGGGGGGAATCAAGATGAGTTGTTTTGATATAGGATGACTCTTCCTCTTTGGATGTGGAAAGATTCGCTTTGTTTTAGTTAGTTTGTCGCATATTAGTTAAGGGTATGAGATGTTGCCTCCTTATATGGTTTTGGGCAATCCTCACCTTATGAGTTCGCTTTGGGGTTGAGTTAGATCCAAGGTCCATTTCCTTAGCATGGTACCAATGTCAGACTCATCCCTATTTTTGGTTTGACCACTGTTAGTCCCATATTATGTTGTCCATGCTCCAAATGTCCAAGTCTTGGACGTGCGGATCTTGGGGGGGGGGGGGTGTCAGAATGGGTATATTGTCTGAGGGTGTGGAACTTTGTCTCCTTATATGATTTTGGGCGACCTTCACCTCATGGGCTAGCTTTGAGATTAGGTTAGGCCAAGATGAGACGGATGAGGAGGCATCAGGATGAATCATCGGCTCACCCTTTTTTGGATGTGATATGGTATTGAGACGATTCATCATCGATAAGTTCATAAGTGCATGACTCATCCTACCTTATCAAGTCAACAAAGCAAATAGGCACTGATTTTTAACAGCTGTTGCAGTTTTTTTTCAATCACTTACATACCTCCTATGCTGTGAGCATCTATTGTTTGTCAAATTACTAAATTGGTGGTTGATTAACTTGGTGTTGATGATCTCGCTCAATGTGTTTCAGGTTGGACAACTGAGAGAGGTCTCTAATAAAACAAATAATGCTGAGCTAAAACTTTTCTTGGAAGTAGAATTTTGCCTGGTAATGCATTGTTGCCTACTCATCTTCCTGTTTAAGGGGTTGCATTTGGAATTTTTGTTGGGTCAGGTGGTGTACTTTTGCATATGTCAAGTTTAATTGCTGCACTTTTTTGCTTTATGTATTCTTTTGCAGGATCTGCGACCTTGTTCTCCACCTGAGAAGACTAAAGAAGATATTCTTCTATTTTTTAAACTGTATGACCCTTTGAAAGAGGAGATAAGGTATTTCTACTTTTCTCTCTATGGGTTAAAATCCTTGCCTTCAAGGAGTAGTTATATACTTATATCCATGTTTGTCTGATCTGGGATCTCCAAAAGATATCATTTCTGAATGGTAGTGTGTCTTAATAGCAGACATGGTAGAGATATGTAATGTGAAAACTTATTCAACATGAGTTTAATGGGATGAAAGACTACTTCAATTTCATTGCATTCTTGTACTTGCTGCGGACATAAAAAAGAGTTAGAGGTGTAGGCAATCTGTAAATTCCCTTGTCATGGGGAACAATAACTATAGGGCTAATTCAATTATTTAATGTATTTAAAATCTTGAAACTTGTGTTTTCACATGCTTTCGTGTCTGTATATAAGTGGCCATGCATGGGGCTATGTCTATTCTTCATTTTGTTTTGCTTCTTGTCAGGTATGTTGGGCGGCTCTTTGTAAAAGGCAGTGGCAAGCCGGTGGAGATATTTTCCAAGCTAAATGAGTTGGCTGGCTTTTCGCCTGATGAAGAAATTGACCTCTTTGAGGTAAATGTTTTTCTTATCTTGCTACCATTTTGTTAACTCTCTATTGTTGTGTAGGTGACTTTTCTGGGCTGTGCTTAATATCATGCTTTACTGACAGGAAATAAAGTTTGAACCCAATGTGATGTGTGAACCCATTGACGGGAAGCTAACTTTTCGTGGCAGTCAGGTATGTGCTATCACTTGCCATTTACATCTTGAATGTGCTGCATTGGCTGGCATGGCCTGTTTCTTTCAAGTGTTCTGGTTATTATTTCTTCTCCTTGATTTGTTTTCAACGGAAGTTTGTAAGATTTATATCTCCTCTGCTTTTGCAGCTTGAAGACGGGGACATCATTTGCTTTCAGAAATCCCTTCGAAGTCAAACTAGTGAACAACATCGATATCCTGATGTTCCTTCATTTTTAGAGTATGTGCACAATCGCCAGGTATTTGCTACACCTTGTTATGTCATATTACCTCTTGGAGCTAGATTGGAATTATACCTCTGAATTGTCCCTTATGAAGGCAGTCCTTTTATTATTCGGTGTCTTTTGTAGAGAATCATATTTGATGTCTCTACTTTTTGGTATACCTCTTGTATACGGGATCATTACCCAATGTCAATTAAAAAAAAAGTTTACCTCATAAAAGGGGGAAAAAAAAATGAAGGCAGTACCTTTGGCTAGTACTCCTGCCTTTACTTTATTGTACTCACTTTAATTCAGTTTACTTGACACTGTTTCGTTGGTGTTAAAGTTTCAAAAGAGCTCTGCATAGTTTTCATGGCTTGATAGCTAAGATAAATGTTTTCCTTGATTGTTTTGTATATCTCAGTTTGTTGATCTTTATTGTGGTTATGAGTTTTCTATGTTATTGCTCTCAGGTTGTTCGCTTCCGCTCATTGGAGAAGCCCAAGGAGGATGATTTCACTCTCGAGTTGTATGTATCTGGTTCAGTAAATTTAGTAAGAAGCTTTGTTCCTGTTTTGCTTAACTCATTGATGATAATCGAACTCTAGGTCGAAGCAGAACAACTATGATGAAGTAGTTGAAAGTTTGGCTCGCCATCTCGGCTTGGAAGATCCATCAAAAATAAGGCTCACATCACATAACTGCTACTCACAGCAGCCAAAACCTCAGCCAATAAAGTTTCGAGGAGTCGACCGTCTTACAGAAATGCTTGTTCACTATAATCAGGTAGTTGTAGGAACATTTTCTACTCTGGTTAAGGCTATTTTACACTTTCCTATGCATATAAAGTTTTATGAGTCCTTATTTACAACTGACTACATTTTCTTTTTGCCATCCCTACCCCTTGGATAGACATCAGATATTTTGTATTATGAAGTCCTCGATATTCCATTACCAGAGCTACAGTGCTTGAAAACTCTGAAAGTTGCCTTTTATAATGCTGCGAAAGATGAAGTACGTACAACACAGATTCTTACACAGAGTCTCTTTTGATAAAGCTTTCTAGAGTCTCCTATACTTTAATTATGATCTTTGGGCTATTCATTTTCAGGTGACGATCCACACTATTAGATTGCCAAAACAAAGTACAGTAGATGATGTCCTTAATCATCTCAAGACAAAGGTACTTTTGAATTTTCTAATGCTATTTACCATCCTAAAATGTTAAACCTGTTAGTAGAAATTAGGAAGAGATGTGAAAAGCCATTATTGTCTTGTACCAGATACAGTACCACAGTTAATTTAGAGAGAACTACCTCATGTGCACATTATATCTTTAACTTATTTTATTGAAAAGGTTCTCTGATCAGTACACTGCCAGAAATTCATTTCCTTAGGATCTATTTCTGTTAAAGGTGAAATTTTGCTCATCTTTTCTCATGTTATGGGATAGGTTGAGCTGTCACATCCAGATGCTGAACTGCGATTGCTGGAAGTTTTCTATCACAAGATATACAAGGTACCAATATGTTGCATAACTTCCTTCTGCTCTATCAAATGCTTTTGTGCTCAGATTGTTACATTTAAAAGTTGCTGAGCCGTAGAGTTGTGCATGTTTGTGTCCCCATACATACAGACGTACACACAGAAACAGAAACCACACAGACAACACACAAATAAGTTGATGCATTTGAAGTATATAAAAATTCATGAAAGGACATGCAGTATTGTGCTTCTCAGTTTTGCGTCTAGGTAACATTGTAATATATCTTCTATATATGTTTTTTTCTTTTTGCAGATTTTTCCACTTAATGAAAGGATTGAGAACATTAATGATCAATATTGGACTTTGCGTGCAGAGGAGGTACACTGAATATTCTATTGTTGGTTTCTTTTATTTAATGCAGAAGAACAGGTCTGTTTTTGATAGAGGTTATTCAGTTAGGGAAAATTGTGCATCTTTTTGAATGTTTTAGTGACATAAATCTTTATGATTGTCTCATATCTTGCCAACTAGACTATCCAACATACTTTGATCAAACAATTATTTGAGCTCTTGCTCTTGCTCTCGCTCTTGTTGCTTGAATTCATTCAATAAATCATTCTTAGATGTTGTTATCCAAAAATAAAAAAAATCATTCTTAGATGTTGTTGATATGCGGCATGTTTTGCCTGCCATACTGAATGCGTAAGCTGTCAAACATGGATACACCTACTTAATTATTGTTCTTATAATTGCCTGCCATAAAACTTTTTTTTCCCTATTACAAAAAGGATCATCGAATTTTGGTTTTGAGAATGAAAATTATGAGGTTTTATTGTTCGTGGAAAACTTTAGTATTCCATAAACCCGAGGTAAATATAAAATCCAAAGTCCTGGGTGGAAATTTGCAGTTTAGTCGCATAAAAAAATAGCACAAATCTCAGCATGCTTTGTGTTGTAATGATATCTGCAGAATTGTGTGCCCTATTTGTTTTTCTTGTGTCATTTATGATGTGAACATCATGATGGACTCAAGTACTTAACTTTGAAAATTTATTGACAAACGGTGAGGTTTTTCTTCGTAGTTGTTGCTTCCATATTTTACAATTAAAGTGTGTGTACTGGTGGATGACTGCACTTCTTTCCCTTAATGATGGTGGCGCTGGTGTGCTGGCAGGGTTGAGTATCTGGGACCTAGCTAGCAATGGGTTTCACTTAGGTTATTGATGTTGCCCTATTATTTCTCTACATATGTCCGGACCATTCAAATATTTCCAGCGAAAACAAGAAGGCTCAAAATTCACCGACAACAAGAAAACCATTTTGTCTGGAAATAAATCAATTTATAGCCTTCAGTTAGAGTTGTAAACTTGTGATAGTTGTACAGTACAGGTCTTAGGTGGTTGTGTATTTGATGACAATTTTTTCTCCATTACAGATCCCCGGAGAGGAGAAAAACCTTGGTCCTCATGATCGTTTGATTCATGTTTACCATTTTATGAAGGACACAACTCAAAATCAAGCAGTAAGTACATGTATAGAAATTGAAAAGTGCTTCATTCTCAATCATTTTTTTTTTTTTTTTTTTTTTTTGGCATTCTCAAAAAAAGAAATTGAAAAGTGCTTGCAGCTCTAGTTACAGTCAGTGTGTATTATGGAGGTTCTTTCGTCAATTAATTGTTTTTTATTCTATTCTCTTCCTGATTACAGCACGTGCAAAACTTTGGGGAGCCCTTTTTCCTAGTTATTCATGAGGGTGAGACACTTGGTGAAGTTAAAGTGCGCATTCAGAAAAAATTACAGGTTCCAGATGAGGAGTTTTCGAAGGTATTGAATCTTCTTTGCTTTGCATCCTTCTATCTTCAGAGAATAATCTTGGAAAAGTTCTCACTGCACTCTTGGTAAAGAAGGTTTATCTATTTTATTTATTTTAGTTATTTGACGTGTTCTACCTTCACTATGCAGTGGAAGTTTGCGTTTTTGTCCATGGGGCGTCCTGACTACCTCCAGGATTCAGATATTGTGTCCAATCGTTTTCAGGTATTTGCCTCTTTACTTCCATCTCTCTGTGTCTTTACAGATGCTGTGTCAATAGCTTTCAAGCACTATACTCCTTTTGTAATTTTTGGTCATTGTGTTCTTTTAACTGGTTTCCAGAGGAGAGATGTTTACGGTGCTTGGGAGCAATATCTTGGATTGGAGCATGCCGATAATGCACCTAAAAGGTCATATGCTGCCAACCAGGTATGTACTTTTTCTGTTATGCTTATGCTGGGTCGAGGGGCATGAATATAAAAGTCAATAACAAGTCTTCTAATCATTGAAATGCGAAAATGTAACAACTGGAGAAATTTTGAGGTCCTTTTTTTTAATTAACCACCCCCCACCCCCCACCCCCCAATCCATCAACTTAAGGAAACTCTTACTATAGCTTTCGACATGGCATTTACAAGAGAATATTTTTGTATCCACGAATATATGTTAATATTACAAGATTACTTTATGATTCTTGGTTGTTAACTGTTGTGTATGACTCTCTCATACTGGAACTGCAGAACCGGCACACTTTTGAGAAGCCTGTTCGGATCTACAACTAGTCTTCTAAATGACTGATCGATATCTTCGATGGGCATGTAAAATCTTGCGAAGAAGCAGCATTAAGTTCAGCGGAAGATAACAAGCCTGACAGTTAATGCCGGGATGTCTCTTTGGTGATAGTATAACTAATTGCCCTCTCCGAACGTGGTTGAGCATATGAGTTTACATTTTATTTGGGCAAGTACACTCGCGATATTTGATTGAAGCAGTTTAGGTGGCAGAATTGGTATTGATTCAATTGTAATTTTAGGCGATGCACATGATTTTTGGTTGGGTATGTATAGAGGGTATATATGTTCGTTTCGACATTGTTCTCCTATTCCTCACTTTTGACTCCTCTCCCATAATTAGATGTCTGGAAAATGTGGCGATCTACAGGAACACTGGGCTGGGATATTCTATAGTGACATTGTAGTAGTACAACTGAAAGGGATGTTTCACAGTTTTATAGTGTCTTTGTTTGCAAAAATGTCTGACTTTATAGATATAGTTAGAGATGGGAGATTCGTAAGCAGGTCAGAATAATTGTACGTCTGTTTTTTCTGTTCTAATTTATATAAGTTTAACAGAATGCTTACTCTCCGTCTTCAATCTGCTTCATCTCTATCTAATCTGCTACAATATGATAGAGCCCTTAAGTAGCTTCTCCAAAATCTTCCAAGATGGTATTACTACTACTACAACAACAACTACATACCCGGTTGTTATTCCACATTTCAAGATAGTACTGTTGTAACAACAAATTTTGAAGTCTAGAAAGGAATTATTAAAATAAGAAATAGTGTAACAAAATATTGTATTTGATATCAACCGAATGTGCGAGTTACAATCTCTAGGATGTCACTAAATTTACAGATGACGTCATCTGTTTTTTCTCCTCACAAATGTCGGTTCAAGAGCTCGAAAGCTTGATCTTGAATTTGATTGACTTTAGATTTGATTCAAAAGCTTGAGTTGGATTTGATTCAAGAGCTTGGTTTGGTTTTGCTACGAACATTTGGCGTTCAACTGCCACGAACATGATTTGACATTCAACTGCCACGAACAGATAATTTGAACTCGTGCATGCCGAATCTAAATTTGAACTTTGTTGTTAAACTTGAACAGGGACGTAGATTGTGGCGTTCGTTGTTGAATTTGAACAGGGACGTAGATCAGTACGTAGAAGAAGACTTTGAAGGCTTTCCTTCGAAGCTTTTTTCCCTTCACCTTGCTCAATGTGCTTCTCTTGGCCTCCTTATGATGTACTCTTGATGATCTCCTCCATGATATTCTACTCTAAGTGTTTTTTGGCTTTATGGGAGCTCACTATTTATAGTAGTGGAACAAAGGAGTTGTGATAAAGTCAAAGTTATTTGCTTTAATTTGATTGGTCGGTTTGAATTACAAGTCAATCGTTTTATCTTGTAATAAGCTTCCATTTAATTTTGTTAAAGCTTATCATTTGTACACTTAGTGTATTTTTATTGGCTACTTTATTTGATTTGGTGCCACATCATTTGCCATTTGATATTATATATTTTTGAATTAGGAATTAATCCAAAACTTTTTATGAATTTAATAAACCAAATTTTAAATGATTACAACTACTAAATAGAACTCTCTTGTTCCTCGCAGTTTAAGATGCTTTAAATGATATGTTACTTATTTTGAAATAATTTGCGAACTTTCTTGTTTGAGATTGAGGCGTCGTCGTTACTAATCTCAAATTATGGTATTATCGTGCTGTACAAATTATAATTGGAATACCGCTCAACTATTACCTTTTAATTTTTTCCGTCTGAATTACTTAGTTAATGTCAGATTTTGATTAGTAACACTTGTTTTCCATACAAAGAAACTTGAAAAAAGAAAGAACACAAATTTTTATCGAAAAACATCAACAATGGAAAAAAAAGAAAGAAAGAAAGAGGGAACAGTGGGAAACGGACACAACTGATAATGAAAGGGCGCGAAACTATAACTGTCCTTAAATTATACGTAGTTATGATTAACCAAAGACAGAGAGATACTTATTACTATTAGATTCACTGTCCGAGAGGATTGAGGTACACGTCGTCTCCCTTTAGTGTTTTAATTAATTAGAAAATAATTCAATAGATTTTTTTTATTCGATTCTTTATTCCTTTCTGATATGAATTGTTTTGTTTCATTTTTTATCTTACCAACTTGGCAAGTTTTTACTTGGAGATACATCAATTAATGGTGTCTCTTTCTGATACATGCAACATGCATGCTTTGTACGATACTTTCTCCCCAAGTAGCTAGCCATACTTTTCTCAAACTCTATTATACTATACTATTATATACTCGGCTTCCATTCTCATAAACTTAAAACTTATTTGGAGTATTGCTTGAATCTATGGTTCCTCGCAGTCGATGGTTATTTAAGATGCTTAAAAGATATGTAATTTATTTTAAAATAATTTGCAAACTTCAAGTTTGGAGTTGAGGCATTGTTATTGTTTATAAATTTCAAACTATAGTATTTTCGTGTTGTACAAATTATAATGGTAATAGCACTCATATATTGATTATAATCTTTTTTCTATGTCGGATTTTGATTAGTAGCATTTGTTACCATACAAAGAAATTTTAAAAAATACACAATTATTTATCGAAAAACACCAACAGAGAAAAAAAGGAAAGAAAGAGGGAATAGTGGGAAACGGACACAACTGATAATGAAAGGGCGCGAATTAATAAATGTCCTTAAATTATAAGTAATATGATTAATTAATTAATTAATTAAAAACTGAGAGATAGTTATTATTACATTCACTGTCCGAGAGACTATTAACTGAGGTACACTTTTGTCTTCCCAATATAGTGTTTAATAATTGGAGAAACAATTAAATAGATTTCTTTTTATTCAATTCTTTATTCTTTTTTTTTTTATAGTAGTAATTGTTTTGTTTCGTTTCGTTTTTCTTAATCTTACTAGTATTAACTAGGCAAGTTTTTACTTGGAGATACATTTAATTAATGGTGTCTCTTTCTGATACATGCATGCTTTGAGAAAGTAATGCTAGATACTTTCTCCCCAAGTATGTAGCATTACTTTTCTCAAACAATATATATAGTCGGCTTCCATCATCAACTCTTGTTACTTTGTGGTTATAGCTTTTTTTGACTTTCAAGCATATTTTTAACTAAATCATAAACTTTTCACGTATAAAAAAATAGAGAAAGAAATTCATAAGCTTCTTGCTTTTGGTGGTTGCAGAACTCTTGTGCAGATTGAGAACAAACATGGGTCGAATTCATATACAAAAATGGTTGATTTTGTTGTTGGTTTTGCTTTTACAAAGTTCATCATCATATTCAATTTGGCCTTTTTCTAGTGCAAATAATAATAATAATAACAAGAATGATAATTCAGACAAATACTTTTATTCGGAAAATCAAAAAGGTTTGGTGACTGAATTCTCTATGGAAGCATATAAAAATGATGCAAAGGGACTTGAAGTTGTTGAACGGGTGAAACAACAGATGTTAGTCCCAAATTCTTGTTGGCAAAGGGCTTATAAGAGTGTACATAATGGGTGCTCAATGGTTCTTGCTGATGACGAATTAAAGGGTAGGCTTGCTTGGAATTTATGTGATTGTTTTATGATGCATAGTGGAAAGTCTCCTTTGCCTGAATGTGATGCAAAGTCACCAATCAACAAGTGTATTCAGAAATTAGACGATCATGTTCACGGATATTATTTAGAGTTCTTTCTTCAAATCCGTGCTTTTTGCCATCAATTGCAGTAAGTCTTTACTATTTCTTCCACCTTTTTTTTTTGGTTGTGCTGCTTTATTCTTTTTTGGAGTTTGGTTTTCGGATTTGGGCGGAACTCATTTACTTTCACATTATCTCGACACTCCTATGCTATTGCTTTAACCAATACTTGGACATCATTCTTATCGATCTTTAGTACTAAAAAAGTTATATCCAAATACAACCTTGTTTGCTAATATTATTGTCACTACTAAATCTTCTTTTCAAAAAATAGTGTCTCTCTCTTATCGTACACTAGGATGAAAATAAGTATTTTCCGGAAATATTTTTCCAAGTGAAAGTAAGTCATTTTGTGGGAAACGACTTCTGTCATACCAAACACACCGGTCTAATACTTGCAGGATCGAAGCATGGAAGCATGAAACAGAGAGGCTGACGAATGAGTTGAAGGGTTCTGCTGATGATGCAGTGGAAAGGTTGGATCGCATATTAGAAGTAGGGAAAGAGCTATCACAGAGCTCAAAAGATGTCCAAGAATCTTTAGCTTCGATTGATGATCAAACTAAACAAGTAGCAGAGACTTCCAAGAATGTTGAAGACCGCGTAAACGCTGTGTTCATGCAGTCAGATGCAATTTTAGAGCAATCCAAAGGAATAGCAGCTTCCCAATTAGAGTTAAGCAAAGGCCAGGCGAAGATGAAGGAGACTTTGCAGGAAAACATGGCAGTGGTTCGTGAATCTTTCACTGATTTAGACCATGATATCAATGATCTAAAGACTAAAACTGAGGGAGTTGAGGAGGAGATTGTGAAAGTTGGGAATGAGATGACTTCTAGTATGAACAATTTGCATAGTAAAGCTGATGATATTAACAACATTGTGGGCACATCTTTGGATAAACAGAAACTGCTTTTGGATGTTCAAAAAGAAGCTCTTAGTGGCCTTAACCTTCTCACTAAAACTCAGTCTCAAGCACTTGAAGAGAGCAGGTAAAAATCCATCAAGAATAACTTAAGCGTGTTCAAGATATGTATAGATGTTATTTAAGCTAATATTTGATATTTTCCGGCGAAGATGGTTCATCTGACCACCTTTGCCAGCTGTAGCTTTGCCCATGCTAATATTCCCTTGATTTAATGCAATATATTATGCTTTTACAGGGGAACTTTGCAACAATTGGCTCGACTCGGACACGAGCAACAAGAGGAGCTTCTTAGAAGACAAAAACAACTCCAGGAAACACATGATAGTCTAGTTGAGAAATCCAAAACAATATTAGCTGCTCAGGTTTGGTTATTCATATTAAAAAGAAAAACTCTCACTTAGCACATTTCAGTCCTTAGATTTCTTGTATTTGTTCCTGAATTTCATAATTGTATCAACAGGAAACCTTTGAGTCTAAACAAGCAAGCATGTTTCTTGCAATAGACAAGCTGTTTACCCTGCACAATGCTATGCTTCTCGAATCAAGATTGATCAAAGCTTTCTTGGTTTATTCACTGTCAATCTTTCTCCTCTACATGTTCACTAGCACGAAGCAGACATATAATGTGAGATCTAGGCTTTATATGGGTAAGTATATATCACTTCTGTTATATAAAAAGTAGATCTTTTTGCTTCTATAATCCTTTTTTACTCATCATGTTTTGTCATTTTTGGTTTGTTGCAGGATTATGCCTCACATTCTTGATTGAAGTAGCCATAGTTCGATATGGAACAAACGAAATCGAAAATCAAGCATGGAACGTGAGCATTGTTCGGTCACTGTTTTTGCTACTCGCGTCATGCCAACTTATGTACTCTATTTGGACGTTCAGGTACAAGTGAGACATAAACAGAACCAGCAACTTAAACTTCTTTTAGTATAGCACAATGTCATATAATATCGACACTTTGCTGCGCACATCTAACATCACATTTTAGTATGTTCTTGCAGAGATTATGAAGTGCTGAACCATCAGATGTTACGAGTACTTGTTGAGCAGGTTAATGGTATTCAGAAACACAAGGAGTACTTGTCATGGGAAATGGAGAATGATGATTCAGACAGTGAAATGGATTGGTCTTCATGGATTGAAGCTGAATTACCAGAAGAAGTTGACAATTTAAAGGACCCTGATTTTGTATTACTTGAAGAAGTTGGTGAGAATTCAGTAGGAAGCAAGTCAATTACAAGGAGATACAACTTGAGGAATCACAACCTCTTGACAAATTGATGTTCTTAACAAATTTTAATCTCTCTGTTTTTAACTGAGAGGAGTACCATATTCTTGATTCAGTGTTTTCTCCTAATTTTATGTATTAGTAGTAATTTTTGGGACTTGATTATTCATTTGAATTTATTCAGTTGTTTTTGTTTAAGAGCTAGTATTCTTCTAGTAAACAAACTCATGAAGTGATTCTCACAGTGGACGTGGTCAATGCAATGATTTTTGCCTCCCTTACAGACTTCTTTAATAAGAGGTGTTATCCAACCCCACTTTACAATTCTTTTTTCTTTTTGTATATGCATAAATTTCATGGTGATTTCACATGAAATTGGAGACGCCCTTTAATAAAGGTGCCATCCCAGATTGCTTGGTAAAACTTTTCTCATATTACTAAAAAGCATTTACTTATGGTTATATGCATAGTAATTTATTCGGAACTCGTTAGGTAAAAAACGACAATGGAACCATCAACTTAGATTTCAATATCCATCCCAGCCTTCAAATGGAAAAGACTTGGACATATGCCCAACCAGGACGACAATTAGTCCCTTGTTCAGACCATAGTCATTAGCCAACACACAAATTTATTGGCAAAATTTGTGACCGCGTAGGTCTTTGGACTGTCCACATGCTAGTCATAACATTTGATGCCTATCCCCTTTCTATATCTCTTTTTCAAAATTTGTTACACGTAGTTGTGGCTCTTTAACACCCAAAGTACAAAATGAGAACAAATAGCATAAAAACTAGGGTGGTTTTGTTGAAACACACACACACACACACACATATCCTGAAAATCACAAAACAAAGTATTTTACAAAATGGTGATGTCTACATTGCTGGGATTTCTATATCCACCACCTCCATCTTTGTTCATTACAACAATGTCTTTCATAAGTTTTGCTTCATTAGCAATTGCTGGATTCTCGGAGATTAAAGGAAAGCATATGCAATATTCCAAGTTCTGGGGATCAACTGCTAAAACTGAAAGTGAGAAGAAGGACAAGGCAAGAATTGACAGTAAAAAAGGGATGCTTTTGTTGTATAGCCCTGCATTTCTTGCTGGTGTTGCCTCTTTTGCAATTTTCCCTGATGACCATTTTAGATTTGTTTTGGTTTCTTCTGCTTTAACCATACATTTCTTCAAGAGGGTATTAGAGGTAACGTTTCATCAAGTCTCTTTTTTACTCATTTGATATATTTTTTTGCTCTTTTGATTTGAATGTTTTGAACTAATTTGGTTTCAAGCCTATATTAACATGCTGAAAATATGTTAAGTAATTAACAAGGTCCGACTTGATATTATCATTGTTTTAATTTCACACTCTGCGGCATATGATATAATTTCACACTCTGTGGCATATGATATCATGTCAATTTAACTTGGAGAATGTACTAGTCCCAAGGAACAACCTTAAGTCAATAGGTAATTAAGAATCAAATTGTTGTGTTATTGTAATGCTTGTTGCCATGCTACCTAGCTTTTTGTTCTTCGTATTAGTTGGGGTTAACTATGTGAAAAGAAAAGGATCAAAATAAATGGGAGAGGCAGAGGAGTTTACGGTAAGGATGCAGGGAAAAACTTCACTCATATTCGTCCACAACAAATTATATTAAATCGCTATGATTGAGTAATGAATTATTAGGATTATAAGGTGTAATTTTTAACTATGGTTGAGTGATAACATTGTATGCAAAATCAAGTGTTCTATATTTGTTAGATTAATGTAAATATCGAGTGCGAGTAATAATTTTTTCTGTGGGAGAAGGGCTCTACTTTTGATGGGCAACCACTTTCTCCACTAGAGGATTGAATTATTATGGGACTAATGTGAACCAAATGAACAAACTGATGTGACAACCAGGCGTAATTGTGGTCCAAACTTCAGTACATTTATAGCTTTATGTCCCTCGTGAGGACTAGAAGGTCCACTCTATAGTTTGGTACTTTTGTGAATGAATGTGAGAATCAGGCTAGTCTCATTTACGCGCAGTTACATGTTAATCTAGGCTTTGCATGGACAATTGTTATAGTAGCAATTTTCAAGATAAAGCTTTGAACTAAGTACTTGAACAAGTTCTAAAACCTTTGCTTTGTTGATCTAGGTCCTATTTGTTCACAAATACAGTGGTTCAATGGATGTTGAAGCTACAACGGCAATATCACTTAGTTATTTCATTTCCACAGTTGCCATGATTTATTGTCAACATCTTACTACAGGATTGCCAGAGCCATCTATTGATCTCAAATATGGTGGACTCGCTATATTTTTGGTTGGTATAATGGGCAATTTATACCATCATTATCTGTGCTCTCCAAGCTGAGAACAAAGGGTGAAAAAGAGTACAAAATCCCTCAGGGTGGCCTATTTAATTTTGTTATATGCCCACATTACCTCTTTGAGATTATGATATTTGTAGGAGTTTCTTGCATTTCTCAAACATTATATGCAAGCTCTTTCACCTTAGGAACAATGTTTTGCTTGATGGGAAGGAGCATTGCTACAAGAAGATGGTATCAATCCAAGTTTGATGATTTTCCAAAGCATATCAAGGCACTCATCCCTTATATATTTTAGGCTACCTCACAAGCTAGGACATATTTGTTTCTCTATGTACCTATATAAAACTAGTAAGTATACATACTCATACTCGTATCCAACACATGCTTCTACTGAATTTATGTAACTTAAATATTAGGTGATGGACGATGAAATTTAGGCTCCATGGTGGTTTTCATCCGAGTGCAAGTTGTAAAATGTTGGATTTTTAATGGTTATTTGATGATATTATTGTGAGATTTGAAGGGAATTCTTTAATTTTACAAAGTTATCTGCAGTTTACTTTTAAAACAACTACATAACTCGATCAACCTTCAACGATCTATCTGTTGCCACATCAATATTTGAAAAATACGCGTTCATCTTAGGCTTTTATCTAGTTGGATTTATTCTTTTGGGAATGAATTATGTAATGAATTTGAACAACTATGGTCTATGAGAATCCTTTTTATTTTTATTTTTATTTTTAGGTTTAACCATTAAGTAATTCAAAATTTATTGATCCGATTAATTCAACTTTACAACAGATGAGTCTACTGTGAAGGTAGAGCACCTCATACCAAGAAGTTTTCAATCGCATGACAAGAACTCAAGACTTTTAGTTAAGGGTGAAGAAATCCCAATCATATCACTACGGAGTGTCATTTAGTCCTTCATAATGCAAACTGAAAACACAAAAACCACAAAGGGCGTAAGAGGCTATAGTAAACTCAGATATAAAGTGTAAAATTAAGGCACCACGAGTGAAAGTAAAAGTGAAATGAGAAATTTTTGAGTAATGCTTTTTATTTTGAAAATCAGATATTGTAGTTGAAACAAAATCATGGATGAAGAGAAGTTTTTAATTTCTAGTAACTAGTTTTGAACTCCAGTCCACAAACAGTCGAAGAGCCTCCAGATCTTAGAATAAACCAGTATATCCGTCACTTGCTTATGCTGATAGGTGCCATCTTGTGCTTCCAACAATTATCTGAAAAACATGAAATAAATTATTGTGATTTCAGCCAAGGGAGTGGTTGCAAGTGCATCCGCTTTCACCACGCAACTCCAAATGGATTCTTCGATTAAAAGACCCCTTTGAAGTCTTTTTTAGTCAAATAACCTTCAAGTTTTTTTTCTTAGTAAAATAATCCTTTTCTTATATTAAGAAAAATTAACACTTAAGCTGATGGTTAGTTAATTAAAAGCTAATTGGTGGTGGGGTCTTCCAACTTTTTTTATTTGCAGGATAGTCCCTCAGTATATATATGTAATAATATGCCAAAAATGGTTAAAAAAAACTGAAAAAACCACTTCTCCCTTCCCTCTTCTTCTTCCCGCCATATATCCACCATAGCCGCCGGCGACCCAATCCCTATTGGCCGGATTTTTACCAGAAATCACCACATTTTGCATAAAGTTGATCTCTCCTTCTTCTCCGTCCCTAAATCTGGTTCATATTGTGCGCCGCGCATTTTGCATAATGTTAAAAATTAGGTCAAAAGTAAAGCGAACTCTATTTTCTACAGTGCATTTGCTGGAGCAACCTTCTTTTCAGCTTGTAAGTGCGAATAATAGTTAATTATTATGCAGATCTGGTTGTTTTCTTAATATTTTGCTCTTAGTTGATTCCATCGACTTGAAGTTGCAATTTTTTGTTGCACCATTTGTCATACTGCAATAGACCACTTGTTAATAGACTATCCATTATTAATGGGTGACCGTATACTATTAGCTGGTGATTATTTTGGGGAATGGGTGGAGACCCCTAAATGTTGGACTTGGCATTCTAAATCTAAGGTTACCCTACCTATTTTTGTGAGTCGGGTAGTTGATTACAATGAGTTGGTTAAGCATGTCATTGCAAGTGGCCAATTAAGATGTGAGCCAAGGCAAGTGTCAATTACTTATATGCTTAGTGTGGCTGCCGCAAAGGAAAAGACAGCTCCCTCGATCATACAGACGGATAATGATTTGCAGCTCTATCTCCTTGATGTTGCAAGTGATGGTTCCAGACCCACCTTGAGAATATCTGTAGTTGAAAGGTCTGAAGAAGCATCAAATGAGCCTGCTGCTGCTGCTTCTGATGCTGCTCCTTATGTGGGACCAGCTGACGTACCACCACCTGTAACAGAAGAGGACAAAGCAAGTGTTGATTTCAATGGAGATAATGGATAGGATGACTATAATCAGGGCAGCCATTTCAATGAACATAATCCATCAAATTTAAACCATGATGTTGAAGAAGGAGTATGGGATAATTTAAACTACGATGTTAATACTAATGGTTCAAGCAATCCAACTGATAATACATTGGGTACGGGAAGCAGCCATAATTATGTTGATGAGACAGGTTTATACAAAGGTAGAACTTTTAAAAACAAGCGGGAGTTAGTTGTTTGTCTTAAGTTTGCTTCAGTGAAGAAGTCATATTGTTTCAATACTGTGAAGAGTACAAAAACTTTGTATGTGGTGAAATGTGTTGATCCAGCTTGCAAGTGGTGGGTACGATCCATGAATGCTCAAAGGCAAAGGAGACCAATGAGGGAATGCTCAAGCAGATGTTTGATCTGCTTAACAAGTCTCAGGGACCTGGTCCTTCCACATCCTGACCACCTTAGCCCTAGCCCTTAGCCATCTTTTGTCTAGTGGGATCTAGCCTAGCCTAGTGCCTTAGTCTTTGTTTTCTTCTTTAGTAGTTGAATAATTCTGTAGTACTTGCTTGTATCCCCTGATTTTAATATTTGGTTAAATGAATTGTCTTGGATGGCTAATATCATTGTTTTGCAGTTGCTTTATTTGAATTATGTTTGCATTTTGAGTTGCCTAAATGGCCATGAGCTGATTAATTCTAACACTTGGGTTATATTTTTATATGCAACCTTTTCAATGATGCCAAAAGGGGGAAGAGTAAAAGCTGATTTTGCATGATTTTATACCTAATACAAATTTGTTCCTTAATGATGGATTAATTCTCCACTGAGTGATTGACTTTTTTAACTTACATTGTACGTCAGGACATTAAGGAGATGAAGCTATAAGTATGCATTTGTCATCATCAAAAAGGGGGAAATTGTTAGCTTGGAAAGCTTGGAGTTTTGACTGATGACTGAGGAACGGATTCAAAGGACCTGTTCCTTTGAATCACTGAAGCAGAATAGATAATTCATGCAAAATCATTTAATTGAGATATTATTATTTATCCTAATACTGACGTGTATCTTGGTAATTATGCAGGCCTAATCAGATACGAAAAGATTGCATAACTAAAGGATAAAGGATTCGGATTCTAGAAGGAAGAATCCAATTAGGATTCAAAGTCAAGGGAGCTTTGGAATTCTAATTCATTAAGACTTCTTGGCTATAAAACGTGGAGCTTATCAACCATAGAAGATGTACACAAATACAGAGAGCATCGAGAAAAAGCTGAGAAGTATTATTAGCTTATTTGTGTAATCAGTTAGCTACAGTAGAACTAAGTGAGAACCTGTTCCTTAGATTGAATCTTGTAAAAGTTCGAGTCTTAGTTCAATTGTAGTAAGCAAAAATCGAGTTGTAAACTTTCTGGTTCAAGTCGTGGACTTGACACAACTTCACTGATCGTGAGAAAGATCACTAAAGGATTAGAGTTAGTCCTAGGTTAGTAAGAGTGAGTCTTGTAACCAAGTGGGTCTTTTTACATAGTGAAGTTGAAATCCTACTTGAGAAGTAGGTCGTGGTTTTTTGATCCCGTGTCTAGGGGTTTTTCCACGCTAATATCTGGTGTTCAATTACTTACAGTTTTAATTCCGCACATCGTAGAGTAAAGGAACACATTTTAAGGAACTGGTCCTTAAAACAGTAAAGTGGTGTAATCGTGGGAAATAACAATTGGTATCAGAGCAGGTTATCCTTGAAAAGGCTAACACCTAGGATTAGATGAGTACATCACGAGAGAACAGTGAGGGCCAATCAATGGTTAGAGTACCCTACTTCAATGGGAAATACTATTCATGGTGGAAAGAGAGGATGCATGATCACCTTCAAGCAGAAGATTACGAATTGTGGGACATAGTAACTGAAGGTCCCATGATCCCAATGAAGAAGGATGCTGATGGGAAAGATGTTCCCAAAACCAGGAAGGAATGCAATGCTGAAGACATAAAGCAATGGGAAAAGAATGCTAAGGCAAGGAAGTGGCTGGTTGGTGGACTTAGTCCTGACGAATGCACAAGGATCAGAGGGTATGCCACTGCAAAGGAGATTTGGGATGCCCTACAAGTAGCACACGAAGGAACAAGTCAGGTAAAAAGGTCCAGAGGTACACTTCTTTATGCTGAATATGAAAGCTTTAAAATGAAAGAAGAAGAATCAATTTCTGAAATGTATACTATATTTAATGCCATTGCTTCTGAACTTATCTCTTTGGGAAGGGTTTTAACTGTGGAAGATAGGGTAGAAAAGATTTTAACTAGAGTTCTTCCAGATTCTTGGGAGATCAAAGCTTGTGCTATCATTGAAAGTAAAGATTTAACCACTTTATCCTTAGATGAGCTTATAGGTAATCTAAAGACTTATGAACTGAGGAAAAAGGTTAAAAACATAGGAGCACCAGTTAAAACTGAACCTAACCTAGCCTTGACTGCTGGTGATAAAATCATGGATGATAAGGAACTGGTCCTTATCGCTAAAAGTGTGCAGAAATATTTGAATAAGAAAAGGGAAATTAGTGGACAGGGTAGGTCTACTAACATGAAACAGGCTGGAGAATGCCACAAATGTGGAAGCTCGGAGCACTACATCAGCAAATGTCCAATTATGGAAGGAGAATGGAGGAAGAAATTCATTGATGAAAGGAAGAAGGCTAGGGAACAGGTCCATAAGAGAAGTGGAAATCCCAAAGCGCTGGTTGCAGGATGGCAAGACAGTGAAGACGAAATAACTGATGATGATCTGGATGAGGATCTTGCTCTAATGGCACTTGGAGATTCAGAAAATGAAGAGGATCCTGAGGTATTTGTTTCTAAACTTAAAGAAGATGTCAAAAGCATGTCTAGAGAAAAGTTGGTTAAAGTATTCCATATTGTGCTAAATGAATTTAAAACTCTAAGGGATGATAATCACCAACTGCATGATAAAGTTGACTGTTTAGAAACAGAATGCAAAGAGGAAATAATTAAAAATGATTTTCTGGAAAGGAAGATTAGCATGCTTGAGGAACAGGTCCTCACACTTGAAACAACTGCTCAGGAATTAGAAAATGTTAAAACAGTTGTAAAAGGTAAAGGTATTGCTAATTCTCATCAGATCATTGCTGAAGAGAAACTGAAAGACACAGTTGATGAACTGTGTAAGAAAGATGAAAAGATAAGATCTTTAGAAGAAGACTTGGTTAAAACAAAAATGGAATTAATAAAAACTGTAGAATGGAACAAGTCTTCTGAAGCACTAGAATGGTTACAGGAAAATCATAGTAGTAACAGGAAAGGTATTGGATTTATGAAAGCACAGAGTTCATCCAAATGGAATCCAAAGAGTAAGTACTTATCATTTCCTGAAAACTGGCTATGCACTCACTGTGGGAACACTGGTCACCGGAAAGAAAATTGTCAATCTTTAAAAATGGCTGCCTAGAGGAACAGGTCCTATAAACCTGTTCAAAATCCTGTGAAACAGAAGAATAGGTCCTACAAACCTGTTCAACATTCTGTAAAAAAGGAAAATGTTCACACAAAGAAACCATTACCATTCTGGGCTAAGAGAGATCTGATTCATCATTTTTCAAAAGGAAAGGAACCCAAACTAGTTTGGGTTCTTAAAATTAACCCCTAGTTTTCTTTTGCAGGCTAGAGTGAAGGAGACAAACCACAAATGGTACATGGACAATGGTTGCTCAAGACATATGACAGGGCATAAGGAACTGTTCCTTTCACTCTCAGCCTTCCAAGGAGGAAGTGTTTCCTTCGGTAATGGTAAGAAAGGGGAAATTATTGGAATTGGAAAGGTAGGTAAGTCTGACTCACACTGCATAGATAATGTAGTTCTAGTAGATGGACTGAAGCATTGCTTATTGAGTATATCTCAATTGTGTGACAAAGGTAATAATGTTAATTTTTCATCTACTGGATGCACTGTGACTAATCAAGCTTCTGGAGAGGTTATTTTGCAGGGAAACAGACATGGAAACATCTACAAAGTAGACTTGCTGACATTATCTGATAGAAGCTTGAGTTGCTTAAGTGTGGTGCAAAATGATCCCCTCCTATGGCACAAAAGACTAGGACATGCTAGTCTTTCACAATTGAACAAACTTGTGTCAAAGGACTTGGTGATAGGTCTTCCTAACATCAGGTTTAATGATGAAAAGGTATGTGAAGCTTGTGCCAGGGGGAAGCTGGTAAAATCCTCCTTCAAATCAAAGAAACAGGTAAGTACCACTAAACCTTTGGAACTGGTCCATATGGATTTGTGTGGTCCTATGAGAACAATGAGTCGTGGAGGTAAGAAGTATGTTATGGTATTGGTGGATGATTACTCTAGATTTACATGGACTATATTTCTTGCATCTAAAGAAGAAGCATTTAATGCATTTTCAATTTTTGCTAAGAAAGCTCAAAGAACTCTAGATAGTCATATTGTTGCCATTAGGTCAGATCATGGAACTGAATTTGAAAATCAAATGTTTTCAAATTTTTGCAATGAGAATGGCATCAATCACAAATTTTCTTCACCTAGAACTCCACAACAAAATGGTGTAGTGGAAAGGAAAACTAGGACTCTAGAAGAAATGGCAAGGACTATGTTGATATCTGGAAATCTTCCACAAAACTTTTGGGCTGAGGCTATTAATACTGCATGCTACATAATAAATAGATGTATGACAAGACCTTTAATAGAAAAGACACCATATGAATTGCTTAAAGGAAGAAAACCAAATATTTCTCATCTTAGGGCGTTTGGTTGCAAATGTTTCATACACAACAATGGGAAGGATGCCTTAGGTAAATTTGATCCTAGAAGTGATGAGGGAATATTTGTTGGTTATTCTTTGAATAGTAAATCTTATAGGGTGTTTAACAAGAAAACATTGAAAATTGAAGAAAGCATGCATGTTAAATTTGATGAAACTGACAGTCTCACTCAAGAACAGGTACAGGAGGATGAAGAAATTGGAATGCTGAAAGAGTTTGAACTTAATCCACAAATGCAGATTCTGGATATGAGGAGTGAACTGCAAGGAACTGTTCCTCAGGACAGAACGGAGAAGAGTAGCACTGAAACAGGGGGAACAAGTGTTGGTTCCACCTCACAAACTGGGAATGTTACTCTATCAGGAACTGTTCCTCAGCAGAGGACCTCTGACAATGGATCGACACCCAAGCCTTACAAGTATCAAGGGTCACATCCTGTGGATCAAATAATCTCAGATAAGACTGCTGGAATTCAAACTAGATCAGCAGTCAAAAATCAAAATCTGTGTGCCTTTAGTGCTTTCTTATCTCTTGTAACCCAAAAATGTGAAAGAAGCACTGAAGGATGCAGATTGGATAAATGCTATGCAGGAAGAGCTGAATCAATTTCAAAGAAGTCAAGTGTGGCATCTGGAACCCAAGCCAAGGAACAGGTCCATAATTGGAACAAAATGAGTTTTCAGAAACAAACTTGATGAGGATGGCATGGTAACAAGGAATAAGGCCAGACTAGTTGTTCAGGGATACAGTCAAGAGGAGGGCATCGACTATGATGAGACTTTTGCTCCAGTTGCAAGATTGGAAGCAATAAGACTTCTTATAGCCTTTGCTACATACATGGATTTTACTCTACATCAAATGGATGTCAAGAGTGCATTTCTGAATGGTTACTTGAAAGAGGAAGTGTATGTCAAGCAACCTCCAGGTTTTGAAAGTGAACAGTTCCCTGAACATGTGTACAAGTTGGACAAGGCCTTGTATGGGCTCAAGCAGGCACCAAGAGCATGGTACGAAAGGCTATCAGAATTTCTACTCCAGCATGGATACAAGAGAGGTAAAATTGATAGTACTTTGTTCTTAAAAGAAAAAGGTAAGGATCTTTTAATTGTTCAAATCTATGTAGATGATATAATTTTTGGTGCCACTTGTGAAAATTTAAGTAATGAATTTGCAAACTTGATGGGGAGTGAATTTGAGATGAGCATGATGGGTGAACTCAATTTCTTTTTGGGTTTACAAATTAAGCAAACCTCAAATGGAACTATGATCCATCAACAAAAGTATGTTAAGGAATTACTTAAAAGATTTGATATGGATGATGCTAAGGGAATTGACACACCTATTGCCACTGCCACAAAATTGGATCTTGATGAACATGGAATATCACTTGATCAAAAATTGTATAGGGGCATGATAGGTTCTCTACTTTATCTAACTGCTAGCAGACCTGATATAGTGTTCAGTGTTGGTTTGTGTGCTAGGTTCCAATCAGATCCTAAGGAATCTCATTTGAAAGCTGTTAAAAGAATATTGAGGTATCTGAAAGGAACAGGTCCCTTGGGACTTTGGTATCCAAAAGGTGGTAATTTTAATCTTGTTGGATATACTGATGCTGACTATACAGGTTTCCTTGTTGACAGAAAAAGCACCTCAGGTATGGCACATTTTCTTGGTGAGTGTTTGGTTTCTTGGGGAACCAAGAAACAAAATTCAGTGGCACTTTCCACTGCTGAGGCTGAATATGTGGCAGATGCTTCATGTTGTTCACAATTATTATGGATCAAACAACAATTACAGGATTTTGGTGTTGATGTAGGAACTGTTCCTATATATTGTGATAACACTAGTGCCATTAATATGACAAAGAATCTAGTGCATCACAAAAGGACTAAACACATTGACATAAGACATCATTTCATAAGAGACAATTATGAAAAAGGTTTGATCACCATAGCATTTTGCCCAACTGAAAAGCAAATAGGTGACATTTTTACAAAAGCTCTAGGTAGAGATGATTTTGAAAGAAATAGATTGGAATTAGGGATGATTAAATTCACATAAAATCTTCAATGCTTTACTTCATAATTGGCTAGAAAATTGCTCTTAAAATGAATTTTATACAAGTCATTATGAATTATTCAGTCCAGTTTTCATACTTAAATGTATACTCTCATGCTACATATCTTATTTAGAGTTGCTAAAATTGAATGATGTTACCCTTATGCTCTTAGAATTTCAGATGATCAAAAATTGCAAATTGGAAGGACACTGAATTATGGTGTTAAAAACAGGTATGTACTCGAAATTATTCAATTAATTTAGAAGTACAAAGGCTTTAGGTAACTTGTGTTTAGGATAAAATCCCACTAAGTTTCCTACCCATATCCAAATTGCAAAAGAGTCCCATCGGAGGAACAGTTCCTGTTCTGAAAAGGTATCCTGAAGCCTAACGGCTCTTTTTCTCCGGGAGACTCCCAAGAGTCCTTAGCCGTTGCATGTTGTGCTGAGGTAAGCTGATCGTTTCCTACTCTAATTACACTACCTAATTCACACTATAAATATACTCCTTCTCCCCCATTAGTCTTTTACTTTGTTCATCAATTAAATTAGCAAAATTTCAGAAAAAATTGTCAAGTATCTTTTGATTAGAATTGCAAAAATGTCTCTTTCTTATGATAACTCTCCATCTGCACCCACTGGTGAACAACCACAAAATCTTAACCCTCCTTCACCCATGGAAATCATCAACCCAAACCCTGAAGTTCCTGAACAAATTCCAGAAATACCTGAACCTGAAATTCAGGGGGAAGGATCAGTTCCCACGGCTGAATCCATTGCTGAGCAGGTTGAGGATCTATCTCATGCGATGGTGTTGTATCAGTTTAAGGTAAACTACACATACCCTCTGAATGTTGTTATTGATGAGGAAGAAGAGGGAGAGGGTTCTGAGGCTGCTCTTGAGGGGGAACCCATTAGGAGTTTAGAAGCACCTGTGCATGGGGGGTCAGGGTCTCCAGAGGTTGTTTTTAGAGCACCCAGGGAAAATGTTGTAGATGTTGAAGAGGCTATAAGTGACAGTGATAGGCCATTAGTGGATTTGATAAACATTAGGAGCCTGAAAAGAAAATTGGCTAGAAAGGGACCCATTAATGATCATGAGACTGTTGAAATTACTGCCAAATTGAAGAAGATAAGTGATAGTTATAAGCCTGGAAATAAGAAGAAAGTTGGAATTTCCTCTAAGGGAAAAGGACCTGTTCCTTCTGCTTCAACCCCTGCTTCTGGGGGTAGGAGGACAAGAAGTGCTGCTAAAGCTGCTGATGAACAACTGGCTGCTGCTTTGGAAAGGAGCAGAAAAGGGAAAGGAAAACAGGTAGTTGAGGAAGAAAAAGTGGATGATATTGATGATTTTGATCTGGCTGATTTTTCTGAAGATGATGAGATGGTAGAGGCTGAGGAGGAGGAGCCTCAGTCAAAGAAAAGGAAAGTTCCTGAGAGAAGAGTGACAAGAAGCTCAGTTAAAGCTGCTGAGAAAGTTGCTAAGAGGACCAGGTCCTCTAAAAGAGTGGTTGTTTCTGAAGACTCTGCCAGTGATAGTGATGAGTTAGTTGCTGAAGATGAGAGTGATAGTGATGCTGAAGATAGTGAGACTGTGCACTGTGTTCATAATGACATGCTGACCAGAAAGGTGTTGAAAGGAAGGGTCATGACTGATGTTCAAGAAGAAGGAATGGTTTGGTTGTTGCAAAAGCTGCATGCTCAGGGTTGGAGGGACATGGTCCTTAAGATCTCTGGTAGGTGTGCAAAGGGGATGGTGCAGGAATTCTATAAGAATTGTTCCATCCGAGGTGATCAAATCACTACATCTGTTAATGACAATGTCATCATATTTGATACAAGGGAACTTGGTGAGTTGCTGGGGATTCCTGCCTCTGGGTATGCTAGCTATGTCAAGACTGTTTGGCCTGACTTGACAAACTTGCCTACTGATCTGGAGATCACTAGGAAGTTTGCTGAGAATGATGGTGAAGAAAAACCCAAGGCAGTGCAAAAGAGTGAGATGCACCCACAACATCAGGTTTTATTTGAGTTTGTGAACAAAGTTGTGATGCCAAGGCAGGAGAAAAGAGGAGTTGCCAGTTTCATGGACCTGGTCCTTATGGAACTGTTGGACACTGAAAAGCAGATCAATTGGCCCAGCTTTATGATCCACCTGATAAAAAGGGTGATTGCTGGGAAGAGAAAACACTCCCTGCCGTTTGGTTTTATTTTGACTGATATCTTTGCCAAGTTGAAGATTCCCTTGGACGGGGTTGTGAAGGCTACAAAGAAGGAGAAGTTTGGGTGTGCTACTTTGATAAACTGTGACTTGCCAGTTCAGGCTGATCCTCCACAGGCTGGTGTTGGGAGGCAGCCTCTGAACAACAAAGTGAGGACACTTAGGCAACAAGTTGCTATGCAGGCTGCTGAGATTGCAAGGTTGGAAGAAGAGAGGAATTACTGGAAGGCAGAGGCCTCAAAAGCAAAGGAGACCAATGAGGGAATGCTCAAGCAGATGTTTGATCTGCTTAACAAGTCTCAGGGACCTGGTCCTTCCACATCCTGACCACCTTAGCCCTAGCCCTTAGCCATCTTTTGTCTAGTGGGATCTAGCCTAGCCTAGTGCCTTAGTCTTTGTTTTCTTCTTTAGTAGTTGGATAATTCTGTAGTACTTGCTTGTATCCCCTGATTTTAATATTTGGTTAAATGAATTGTCTTGGATGGCTAATATCATTGTTTTGCAGTTGCTTTATTTGAATTATGTTTGCATTTTGAGTTGCCTAAATGGCCATGAGCTGATTAATTCTAACACTTGGGTTATATTTTTATATGCAACCTTTTCAATGATGCCAAAAGGGGGAAGAGTAAAAGCTGATTTTGCATGATTTTATACCTAATACCAATTTGTTCCTTAATGATGGATTAATTCTCCACTGATTGATTGTCTTTTTGAGCTTACATTGTACGTCAGGACATTAAGGAGATGAAGCTATACGTATGCATTTGTCATCATCAAAAAGGGGGAAATTGTTAGCTTGGAAAGCTTGGAGTTTTGACTGATGACTGAGGAACGGATTCAAAGGACCTGTTCCTTTGAATCACTGAAGCAGAATAGATAATTCATGCAAAATCATTTAATTGAGATATTATTATTTATCCTAATACTGACGTGTATCTTGGTAATTATGCAGGCCTAATCAGATACGAAAAGATTGCATAACTAAAGGATAAAGGATTCGGATTCTAGAAGGAAGAATCCAATTAGGAATCAAAGTCAAGGGAGCTTTGGAATTCTAATTCATTAAGACTTCTTGGCTATAAAACGTGGAGCTTATCAGCCATAGAAGATGTACACAAATACAGAGAGCATCGAGAAAAAGCTGAGAAGTATTATTAGCTTATTTGTGTAATCAGTTAGCTACAGTAGAACTAAGTGAGAACCTGTTCCTTAGATTGAATCTTGTAAAAGTTCGAGTCTTAGTTCAATTGTAGTAAGCAAAAATCGAGTTGTAAATTTTCTGGTTCAAGTCGTGGACTTGACACAACTTCACTGATCGTGAGAAAGATCACTAAAGGATTAGAGTTAGTCCTAGGTTAGTAAGAGTGAGTCTTGTAACCAAGTGGGTCTTTTTACATAGTGAAGTTGAAATCCTACTTGAGAAGTAGGTCGTGGTTTTTTGATCCCGTGTCTAGGGGTTTTTCCACGCTAATATCTGGTGTTCAATTACTTACAGTTTTAATTCCGCACATCATAGAGTAAAGGAACACATTTTAAGGAACTGGTCCTTAAAACAGTAAAATGGTGTAATCGTGGGAAATAACAGTAAAAAACGACAATGGAACCATCAACTTAAATTTCAATATCCATCCCAGCCTTCAAATGGAAAAGACTTGGACATATGCCCAACCAGGACGAAAATTAGTCCCTTGTTCAGACCATAGTCATTAGCCAACACACAAATTTATTGGCAAAATTTGTGACCACGTAGGTCTTTGGACTGTCCACATGCTAGTCATAACATTTGATGCCTATCCCCTTTCTATATCTCTTTCTCAAAATTTGTTACACGTAGTTGTGGCTCTTTAACACCCAAAGTACAAAAAGAGAACAAATAGCATAAAAACTAGGGTGGTTTTGTTGAAACACACACACACATCCTGAAAATCACAAAACAAAGTATTTTACAAAATGGTGATGTCTACATTGCTGGGATTTCTATATCCACCACCTCCATCTTTGTTCATTACAACAATGTCTTTCATAAGTTTTGCTTCATTAGCAAATGCTGGATTCTCGGAGATTAAAGGAAAGCATATGCAATATTCCAAGTTCTGGGGATCAACTGCTAAAACTGAAAGTGAGAAGAAGGACAAGGCAAGAATTGACAGTAAAAAAGGGATGCTTTTGTTGTATAGCCCTGCATTTCTTGCTGGTGTTGCCTCTTTTGCAATTTTCCCTGATGACCATTTTAGATTTGTTTTGGTTTCTTCTGCTTTAACCATACATTTCTTCAAGAGGGTATTAGAGGTAACGTTTCATCAAGTCTCTTTTTTACTCATTTGATGTATTTTTTTGCTCTTTTGATTTGAATGTTTTGAACTAATTTGGTTTCAAGCCTATATTAACATGCTGAAAATATATTAGGTAATTAACAAGGTCCGACTTGATATTATCATTGTTTTAATTTCACACTCTGTGGCATATGATATAATTTCACACTCTGTGGCATATGATATCATGTCAATTTAACTTGGAGAATGTACTAGTCCCAAGGAACAACCTTAAGTCAATAGGTAATTAAGAATCAAATTGTTGTGTTATTGTAATGCTTGTTGCCATGCTACCTAGCTTTTTGTTCTTCGTATTAGTTGGGGTTAACTATGTGAAAAGAAAAGGATCAAAATAAATGGGAGAGGCAGAGGAGTTTACGGTAAGGATGCAGGGAAAAACTTCACTCATATTCGTCCACAACAAATTATATTAAATCGCTATGATTGAGTAATGAATTATTAGGATTATAAGGTGTAATTTTTAACTATGGTTGAGTGATAACATTGTATGCAAAATCAAGTGTTCTATATTTGTTAGATTAATGTAAATATCGAGTGCGAGTAATAATTTTTTCTGTGGGAGAAGGGCCTCTACTTTTGATGGGCAACCACTTTCTCCACTAGAGGATTGAATTATTATGGGACTAATGTGAACCAAATGAACAAACTGATGTGACAACCAGGCGTAATTGTGGTCCAAACTTCAGTACATTTATAGCTTTATGTCCCTCGTGAGGACTAGAAAGTCCACTCTATGGTTTGGTACTTTTGTGAATGAATGTGATTTTTTTTTTTGTTTGTTTCATTAATGAATGTGTCCTTTTAACTTTTGGAGAATCAGGCTAGTCTCATTTACGCGCAGTTACATGTTAATCTTGGCTTTGCATGGACAATTGTTGTAGTAGCAATTTTCAAGATAAAGCTTTGAACTAAGGTACTTGAACAAGTTCTAAAACCTTTGCTTTGTTGATCTAGGTCCTATTTGTTCACAAATACAGTGGTTCAATGGATGTTGAAGCTACAACGGCAATATCACTTAGTTATTTCATTTCCACAGTTGCCATGATTTATTGTCAACATCTTACTACAGGATTGCCAGAGCCATCTATTGATCTCAAATATGGTGGACTCGCTATATTTTTGGTTGGTATAATGGGCAATTTATACCATCATTATCTGCTCTCCAAGTTGAGAACAAAGGGTGAAAAAGAGTACAAAATCCCTCAGGGTGGCCTATTTAATTTTGTTATATGCCCACATTACCTCTTTGAGATTATGATATTTGTAGGAGTTTCTTGCATTTCTCAAACATTATATGCAAGCTCTTTCACCTTAGGAACAATGTTTTACTTGATGGGAAGGAGCATTGCTACAAGAAGATGGTATCAGTCCAAGTTTGATGATTTTCCAAAGCATATCAAGGCACTCATTCCTTATATATTTTAGGCTACCTCACAAGCTAGGACATAATTTTTTCTCTATGTACCTATATAGAACTAGTAAGTATACATAGTACAGGATACATACTCATACTCCTATCCAATACATGCTTCTACTGAATTTATGTAACTTAAATATTAGGTGATGGACTAGGCTCCATGGTGGTTTTCATCAGAGTGGAAGTTGTAAAATGTTGGATTTTTGTAATGGTTATTTGATGATATTATTGTGAGATTTGAAGGGAATTCTTTAATTTTCACAAAGTCATCTGCAGTTTACTTTTAAAACAACTACATAACTCGATCAACCTTCAAGGATCTATCTGTTGCCATATCAATATTTGGAAAATACGCGTTCATCTTAGGCTCTTATCTAGTTGGATTTATTCTTTTTGGAATGAATTATGTAATGAATTTGAACAACTACGGTCTACGAGAATCTTTTTTTTTTTTTTTTGGGTTTAACTATTGAGTAATTTAAAATTTATTGATCCGATTAATTCAACTTTACAACGGATGAGTCTACTGTGAAGATAGAGCACCTCATACCAAGAAGTTTTTAATCGCATGACAAGAACTAAGACTTCTAGTTAAGGGTGAAGAAATTCCAATCATATCACTACTGAGAGTCATTTAGTCATTCATAATGCAAACTGATAACACAAAAACCACAAAGGGCATAAGAGGCTATAGTAAACTCAGATATAAAGTGTAAAATTAAGGCACTACGAGTGAAAGTAAAAGTGAAATGAGAAATTTTTGAGTGATGCTTTTTATTTTGAAAATCAGATATTGTAGTTGAAACAAAATCATGGATGAAGAGAAGTTTTTAATTGCTACTAGTAACTAGTTTTGAACTCCAGTCCACAAACAGCCGAAGAGCCTCCAGATCTTGGAATAAACCAGTGTACCAGTCACTTGCTTATGCTGATAGGTGCCATCTTGTGCTTCCAACAATTATCTGAAAAACATGAAATAAATTATTGTGATTTCAGCCAAGGGGGTGGTTTCAAGTGCATCCGCATTCACCACGCAACTCCAAAAGTTGTGGTGGGATAGTTAGTATCCTTTCATACTTGCCTAAAAGTTTTGTGGTTAATACCTGAGAATGAAATTGTCTTTCATAGGAAGAACTTACTACTAATGTGGAACATACAAGCAAGTATCTGATATCAGATACCGGGTGGAAAACTCTATAAAGAAAAAGAGTTCCCCACTCTTCTGGCCACACATTTTAAATCATGACTTTCTATATTTCATTTTGTTTTTCGGAACTGTGAGAAAATACTTATACAAAATTAGTTTTCAACGCTTTCTTCATAGTTTTATGGATATTCTCCAAATTTTATTCTTCTTTTGCTTAACCATCTAATATTCGAAATTAACTGACCTGATTAATCCAAATTCGTGTTGCATAAGACCCATTAAAAGTGTAAGCATCTACCAAAAGTTTCTTCTAGAACTTGAACGCGATACTTTTTATTAAGGGTGGAAGAATCTCATCCATCACACTATATTTCTAGGTGGCCAAACTAAATCATTTTGAGTTAATCAAAAACTATCTTCATCTAAAAGTAGCGGATATAGTCTTAACTTATACTTAACCTTCTAAATTCACCTGTTTGCAGTTTCGCTTATCTGCGCATTCTACAAATATATTTCAAGTAATCAAGTACCTACAATTCATAAAATAAATTGAATGATTTTCACACTAATTGGACATCAAATCTGTGGAATATTGTAACGAAAGGGGTATAACTTGATAGTTATATGATGCGAGGCATATTAAAATTTAAGAAGTTTGGTAACTACAGTCTCGTTTTCTCCCCAAAATTCAACAAATATACACTGAAAGTATTGTAGTACCAAGACTTGTACATATCGATATACTTTAGTACTACGTTACAGTAACATGTTATTCACCTTATTGTCGAGTTAACCAATTAGGCTTACCATACACAGGAGTATTTGTTATTGTAAGTTATGTTAATCCATTTTTTGGTCTAACATATTGGATCAGTGCACCAAAGTTACACTAATTATTTCCCGATTTCCTCCCATCTGTTTTGGCTCCTTGTCATCAATGAAGAAGGGGAAGGAATGCTATCCACAAAGTCAATGCAACACATGAGATTCTTTTCTTTGTTGTTTAGTCTTTTTTCATTCTTAGTGTGTGTACATTTTCTTATTTTAACTCAGCCACTTGTTAGATGCTATTGTTCTAGTAACTACTTATACATTTCCCTTTTGTCTTTTTGTTCCCCTAATCCAATAAAAGATCCATCCACACAAATCCTAAAAGATTAAACAGAGAAAAGCAGAGAGAAAAAACAGAGTAGCCATGGCACATATACTTAGAGAAATATTATTTCAAGAACCAAATTCAATCTTCATCACAGTTATGGTTGTGATGAATATAATATTCTCAGCTATATTGGGTTTTTCAGAAGCCACTGGAAAACAAAATCTTGAGTATTCAAAGTTTTGGAATGTGAATTCACAGAAGAAAGAAAAAGCTAAGGTCTCAAGCAAAATTGGAATGCTTATAGCTTATACCCCTAGTTTAATGGTAGCATGTTTAAGCTTCTTTTGGATATCTCCATATGGTGGAATCAGATTTTTTATGCTCAAATCTTCTATTACCATTCATTTTCTCAAAAGAGTTCTCGAGGTAATCACCCTTTTCTTAGTATACTACTTTCTAAATCTCCGCAATTCTTCTTCTTCGTTCCATTTTATATGACATATTTTACTTTTCGTAAGTCTTGAAAATGACATCTTTCACTTTTTAAAAATAATTTAATTTTAGGGTCTTCATTTTACCGCTAGATATTTTGTGCACCGGACTGCCTTTTGTACTTATTTTATTGCAAAAGTTATGAGTCACTGGGATATACTGGATGCGAGAGTTCATTATTCTGTAAGGAGATAAAAAAATGAAAAGACCGTGAAACTCTAACCCTCACTCATTTAAAAGGTTGAATTTGGTTACTTTGCATATATCTAGCTTAATTGTCAATAGCATTCTTTACTTTCTTAAATGTTATGCATATTCTAATTTCTTTAAATTAAATGAACCGAAGGGAGTAGTATTTTTAGAAGCACCTTGAGAGTGGATGCGAAGAAATGATGAGTTTAAGTGTCATGCCCATAACCATGTATAGTTCTTTTAATATCGGGTAATATCACAAGGTGAATCTGACGTACAACAATTGATTACTCTTTACACTTAGTAATCTAAAAGATAAGAAAGAACCTACTATAGCGGGTTAAAAATGCACTTATAATAAACAACAACATCAACATACCCAGTATCATCCAATATGCGGAGTCTGAGTAGAATAAGATGTATGCAGATCTTACTCCCATCAAGGTGGAAAGACAGATCTTACCCCATCAAGGTGGAGAGGTTGTTTGCCTGTTTCCGTTAGTCCCTCGGCTAGGAATTAAAAATTCACTTATAGTGTAAAGTTATTCTACTTAATCCGAAAATATTTGAGGAAGTTCCAATTACTAGTAGTAACATAATTTCTTATCCAACATTTTTATATTTTGCAGGTTCTGTTTGTGCACAAATACAGTGGTGCTATGGCTATGAAGTCAGCAATTACTGTTTCATCATGCTACTTATTGGCATTTGCAAGCTTGATATATATTCAACACTTGACTGAAGGATCATTAGAGCCAAGAATTGACTTGAAGTATCTTGGTTCTATTGTATTTTTGGTGGGAATTATTGGCAATTTTTACCACCACTTTCTCCTTTCTAAAATGAGAAAGGAGGGTGAAAGTGGCTATAAGATTCCCAGAGGTGGCTTCTTTAGCTTAGTTATATGTCCCCATTATCTATTCGAGATTATCACATTTCTTGGGTTTTCTCTTATTAGTCAAACTTTGTTTTCTATTTCTTCTAGTATAGGGACAGTATTTTATTTGATGGGGAGGAGTTATGCCACTAGGAAATGGTACCTTTCCAAATTTGAAGATTTCCCTATGACTTGCAAGGCTTTAATACCTTTTGTATTTTAAAATGAAAATCTAATTATATTGTAGAGGCTATTTGAATGAGAAATCCTTTGATCGATTAGTGATCATGTCGTTTCCCGAATACCTAAAGATCATTCAAGCAATTATTAGATTAATTGGGATGGACACCAGTTCTATCTGACTGTGTAACGTTCCAGCGTCCATTAAATCATAACTTCAATTAATCGACGGGAATTTAAGGATAAATTATTTGTTATATGCTTTCAGAAAGATTATGGTATCGCTTGATGATCTTGTTAAGTTTCATATGTATGGTATATATAAAGAAGAATAACTTCGATAACCAGTGTTTCATAAGGTATTTAAAGGCAAGTCCCAACTCTTGAGGGGCACATAGCAACAACATACGCCTCGGGATGAAGATATTGAAGACGTAAGCACCACAATTTGGGGCATAAGTTAGGCACTGGATTAGCCATTTGATGGTAGATGCCTGTTTGGGTGAGCTTAAAAATGGCTGTTGGAAATTGAATTCGAGGCACCCATGTAGTGTAGGTCAATCCGAATCCATGTACACATAAATAATATATACAATATGTTATATATATTATAATAATATTTAATAAATAAATAAAGAGAAATAGACACAACTTTTAGTTCTCCTCCTGAAAAGTTGTATGCCTGCAGACTTATTAAAAGGTTTCCGTAGGAAAAAACCAATGTACCATTCCAACTATCAGGAAAAGAACGTTTCTTTCCCTTCTCTTCCAAAAAAATTAGAAAACTCTCTTCTTCTTCGTGAAGAACTACTGTGGTGGATTCCTGTGATGAAGATAAGCAACCTTCTACCAATTGGAACAATTCTGTAACCAGGTACGACTTAGATTGTGAACTATATATTGTAGTTCGTGTTTCTATAACATGTGATTGCACCATCAACTAGTGAAATAAAAATTGTGTGTTCTTGAATTGTGTGTACTCCTTCAGTGACTTATAAGCTCATTAATAAATATTTGGTAACTTAAATTTTTTGGCTTTACAAGCTCTTATGTGCTTAAAAAAAGTCAAAAGCGTTATAAGCCACGTATGACTTATAAGCGGCTTAAAATAAGCTAACCCAAACGGGACCGCTTCTAATGATTTCTCAAATCATATAGGGCTGAATTTGAAATTGGATACTTCTCCTAGTTCAAGTAATGTAATGTGATACTTTTGTAAAGAAAAATCAAAATTATAACAAACAAAAGATTGAAAGAAAAAGAAAGAGAGGAAGAAGATGCTCATCGATGTCTTTCTTCCAAAAAAAATAAAAATAAATTCTCGTCTTCCATTTAGGAAAGGGATGGAAATTAGTACATCTTTGAATTTTATCCACTAATTAAAACGATATTTCACATCTAGTAAAGTAATAAAATATTCTCTTATACTATACTAATAAAATGTAATTTTGCCCACTACAACAATTAAAAAGAAACTAATTTTCACATTACGTAGACTATATCCACTGTAAAATTAAGTTACATCACTTTATTTGATTGATAGGTTTTATCGTCACTATACTAGCTAGTGGTAAAGCTGAGTGATTTTACTATTGTGATGGAAATTATTCTGTTAATTCATGTGACAAAGAATATTATTGTTAATTTGTAGTTACAATGTGTGAGTAATAACTTTATTGTTATAGTAGGTAAGTGAAACTGCACTAAAATAAAAGAAATTGTTTTTGAATTTAAATGTCACAATAAATATAATATATAGTTCAATGGCTATACTGAATTTCATATTAGTCAACTTCTTTATGATAATCATTCTTTGTGATAATATTTTACTATAATGGTACATTATTCTTTGGAACCGAAAACAACATTTTACAATAATAGTTGTAGTTGAATCATAAGTATGTTATATTGTATGTTCTTCATCATAACAACATTTTGCTCTAATAGTAAAAAATATTTGGGTACATGACACCATAATAGAAAATAATTGGTGTATTTCAAAAGTTTTGTCCATATGTCTTTGGATAATTTCTTACTTGGAAAAACTTATGCGAATGGAAAATTCCTACATACACATGGCAAGAGAAAAACAAGTGTCTTTATGCATGGAAGCCTTTGAAAATGTGGCAAATGTTCTCTTACACTTGGCATGAGCTAATCCAAGTGTCCTCATGAAATGACTCCTACACTTGCATTCTTCTTCTACACTTGTCTAGCTAGTGTGAATCATTGCTACCTATAAATAGCCTCATGATTAGCCAAGTTTGTCATCCGAAAATACACCACAAAATATTTTCTTATAGCCTTCATCATTGCTAATGATTAGTTCCTTTATCTATTTATCTCACTAATCATTAGTAGCATTATTTCTGTTATTGTTCCACTCTTTCAAATACATACTCGGATTGCTCCCTCAGTTCCTTTTATCACTCTGTGACTTACTGTGTTAACATAAATAATTTTGTTGATTCCTGATCCCTCTATTATAATGGACGAAGGCTCGTTTTATCCTGGGGAAACATTTCAGGCTGCTGCAATAGTTTCTTAGGACAGTGCCCAACACGACTCAGAGCACCCTATATCTGTGCAGAGATAATCTATCTATATCCTTTTACTTTTATTATATTCAATAATACTTTCGTCGTATATTATTATTATTAATATTATTATTATTATTATTATTAATATTGTCATTATTATTATTATTATTATTATTATTATTGTTTTCCACATTGTGCGTACAATCTAAGAAACTATGGCAGACAATAATAATGAAAAAAGTATTGCTGATATTATCAATGGACTACAACAAATATCGTATTTTGCTACGAAAATTTTAGTGACGCTATAAAATTCGTCACTAATTATTAATTTTTAGTGACAAAATTTACATTTCGTGTCTTAATCTATAGGTCGTATATTTTTAGTGACAAAACTCAAATATCGTAGCAAAAATTTTGTCCGCTAAAGTTTCCCACCAAAAAAAGGGTTGGCGCCATTTATTGACTAATATTAGCCACAAAAGTAAATTAAATGGTGACACTTTATTTCATCACTATTGGCGTACCCAATTTGTGACAAACTCACCATTTGTCTTTTTAATTAGTTAACTTGTTGATACGAGAAGATTTCGTCACGAAAATATACTATCCCAATAGCGACAAGCAAATTTCGTAGCTAATAGGTGCAAACTTTTAGCCACAAAAACTTATAATTATTTGTGACATTAGTTTTTTGTCACTAATAGTGCAAATAATTAGGGACATTTATTTTACTGTCTCTAATAAACCTAAAATTTAGACACAAAAGTTTATACTATTTTGTGACATTAGTTTTTATCACAAATAGCGCAAAGAATTAGGGATGATTATTTCATTGTCTCTATTTAATCTAAAATATAGCCACAAAATTTTATACTTATTTGTGATATTAATTTTTTTACTAATAGTACAAAGAACTAGAAACATTTATATTTTTGTCGCTATTTAATCTAAAATCTAGCCACAAAAATATATAGTTAATTTGTGACGTTAATTTTTGTCACTAATAGTGAAATGAATTAGATACGATTATCTTATTGTGACACGACCCAAATTTTTGGCTAGGCCGTACGGGCACTCGACATCCTCCCCTAGACCCGTCGGACGAACCTTTAACAACTGAACTAGGAAAATAAATATAAATCTAACTCATAAATAAGAACAAGACTTAAAAAAACACAAACATACTGATACCTCTAAGCTGTACAAAAGAAATTACAGCTGACTACCCAACATACTAGGTTTAGGGCTATCCAGACTGGACGTCTAAAAGTACAAAAGAAGACAGATACCTCCTGAAGGGAGCAAACTGCAACTGAAATAATAACCACAAAACCGGTGGCCATCCTGAATAAAAGCTGTCTCACCCTGACAACTGAAGCCGTCTTCGGTCCATCACATCGTGGCGAGCTCAATCCTGGAGTGAACCTGCCGAAACGAAATAGATAGACAAGAAACAAACAACAAACAAGGGTGAGTCAAAAGGACTCAATAAGTGGAGCAGACTAGCCACCTCAAAGAATAAGATAGCTCGCCAGGGAGAAAAGAAAAACAGGCAAACCAAATTCTTTTTATTTAAATTATGAAAAGGCAGAGCCAGATAATAACTAGAAACACGTATGGAATGACAAACTCATTAACAACCAGGAACGCAAGATAGCCAGAACATATATGTATCCTGAACATATCAACAATCAGAAATACATCCTGTTGCGGCGTACAACCCGATCCATATATTCATCCTGTTGCGGCATGCAACCCGATCCATATATTCATACCGTCGCGGTGTTCAATCCGATCCATATATTTATACCGTTGTGATGTGCAGACGTGCAATCCGATCCATATATTTATACCGTTGCGGCGTGCAACCCGATCCCCGAAACTCAAAATACGAGACAAAAATATATAAGCAAACTGAGATATGTCCATAACATGGCATACATACCGCATACAAAAAACAAAACACAATACACATAATAGTCAGTATGCGGTGCAATGAGATGTGATGAATGCGGTACGATGCAATGCAGTCACATATGCCTGATACCTATCTCCGGCCCGAGACTCTCATCGTCTACCAGGAGATATATGCAATAATGATCCTTCACCGGCTCGGGACCCTCATCGATTACCGGGAAGTATGTGCAATTATGACCCTTCACCGGCTCGGGACTCTCATCGATTACCGGAAAGTATATGCAATGATGATGACCCTTCACCGGCTCGGGAGTCTCATCGATTACCGAGAAGTATATGTAATAATGACCCTTCACCGGCTCGGGACTCTCATTGATTATCGGGAAGTATATGCAATGCTCAAAATCAGAATGCAATTCTCATATGCTCAATGCAATACCAACAACAGGGCATAACATATAATATACAATGTAAATCCAAAGCTAAGGCGTAATGAGTACGCCTATCGGCAGCTACACACGTAAGGAACACGAGGTAGAAAATCCATGAGGCCAAGTGCCTCCAAAGAAATGGATATAAACACTTACCTTATTTCAAATTTCTACTCAACAACCGCTTTATCCTTTGGATTCAGCGCCAAACGATCTTGCTTATTCAATAAGCAGAAAATATATCAAATTAGGCTAAATGCTTCATTCCTCACATCTTAGGGCGACCCCGTTAGGAACCTGATACCCTGTTCACATACGCAATACGCAATACGCAATACGCGGGCCAGGCCTATGTACATGGTTTAAGGTCACATAACCAAACCCTAAATAAATTACATTTATATGTTGTGCATAACTCACTGAGTACGAATATATAATCAATTCCATTACCGGGGTCCAATTGATCCTTTAAACTATCAGTTGAACTTATTAAAACGATGTCTAATACCCCAATTTTTACCGTCAAAATATATTAAACACATGTAATAAACTCAAATAATATATTAAGATCATTACCTGAATGTTTCAGAGCAAAATTCAATCTTTTC
Source organism: Petunia x hybrida (assembly GCA_037355625.1). Classification (NCBI taxonomy): domain Eukaryota; kingdom Viridiplantae; phylum Streptophyta; class Magnoliopsida; order Solanales; family Solanaceae; genus Petunia; species Petunia x hybrida. The sequence goes on along the minus strand of JBBBVM010000317.1, from coordinate 598,022 downwards.
TCCGGTTCTTTTCTCATTTTCTGGCATTTTTTTCTGTTGCGTTTTCAGCTTTTCTGTTTCCATTTGTTTCTGTTTCAGCTCTTCCTTTTTGACTTGAAGATAATGGATTTTAATCCCTTTTGTCCACCGCATCCAATTTTTATGTTTTGTCTTTTTTTAATTTTATTTTCGTATTAAAATTAAAATGCAGTCCTACGAAATTCAGAATATTCCCAAATTTCTCAAGTAAGTTATACAAAATATATGTAACACACTTGCTAAGGTGGATCTCAAATCGGACTCCCGAAACTCAACATGCAAATTAAATAGATAAAGATCAAATTATTTAACTTTCGGCATTTTAGCGGAAACTAGTCGAACAACCTCGAAATTCACTTTTGAAAGTTTACAAAAGTCACAAATAATCATACGAACCTAACGACACTTTCAGATTTCGAATCGGAGCGCGTTCGCCAAAACCGAGCTCGAAAATCCCTTTTTAATATTTATCGACAATAAAAACTGAAACCTTCTTCCGATACGTACCAAACGAGGTCTGATTTAACTCAAATTTTACAGACAGGTCCTAATGGACCTTATGAATATTTCAAAATTATCGTCCCGCCTATCGGAGTCCTAACTTCTGAAATGACTGACTAAGGTCGTTTCATGTTGTTTATAAATAACCTACATTTTAGCTACAAAATTTTATTTTTTTTTTACCTTAATTTTTGTCAACAATAATGCAAACGATTAGGAAAATTTATTTTTACTATCTCCATTTATCCCACAATTTCGTCACAAAAATTTATACTTATTGTCTCTATTTAACCTATAGTTATCCATAAAAATTTAGATTTATTTGGGACCTTAGTTTTTGTCTGTAATAGTGCAATCATTTCGAGATGTTTATTTTATTTTCTCTAATTAACCTACAATATAACCACAAATATTTTATACTTGTTCATTTGAGACCTTAATTGTTTTTTACTAATAGCATAAACAAATATTATGATGGAATTATCTGCATATATGCGCGAGTCCCTAAAATCTCTTGCATTTGCAAATAACGTATTGGTTTAGTTATTTCTTAGAAGTACGGGATACATGAGATGATTAAATTTTGCTCTAGTGCCAATAAACAGATGCCGCAACGAATTTTTCATGAACCTTTAACTAAGTCATAATCATATTTAATAGTTCGGCACATTTATCTGGTCATTTATAATTATTGCACCAAGTAGCTCATAGACAATGTAAATTACTTAGCAAAATACTTGATAGTAATTTAACATTTCTTTTCATTTATAGATATACGAATATTTGGAACTCACTTGCCTTAGAAAAGATTGATAAATGGAAGTAATTTAAAATGTTGAATTACTTTGTAAATTGGTGGTTTATTAGAACCAATTTACTTCTTAAAGTCATAAATTAGAACCAATCCAAATAGCAAATTGAAACAAAACCAACCATTCTAGGCATGAACAAATCTCATTAAATGGTTAAGATTAACTCTGGCCAAGTTTAATAATGTTTGTCAAATTTTTGCCCGACTCTGCTCAATAATAACTCAGTTTGATCAAGCTCGAACATGATCAAGCTAGCTCGGCTTAGCTCGATCTATTAAATTAGTTGAAACACTTAATTATTTTATTGAAACAAAACTTCATCCAATAACCTGAATATTTAATTTATTGAATTTAGTTTGGTAAAAGTTTGGCTTGACTCAACTAAATTAAAATTTGGTCAAAACTTGGCTCGATCAAGATTAGACCAGATCAAGCTAGCTCGACTCAGCTCTATTGGCTCGGTTTGAATCATGTGATTATTATATTTATTAGAACTAAAACTCATTCATTAACCTAAATATTTATTTTATCGAGTTTAGTCGGAATTCAGATTAAACTCACAGTAGATTTTGGTTCAAATATCTATCTAGGCTATTAATTCTTGTATTTGGTTTGATTAAAGCTCGGTCAATTAGGTTAAGATTAACTGAATTTTCAAAAGGTGTAGCACACATAGAAACAAAAGTTTAAAGAGTCAATTCATGCTCGGTACGAGTACAATTACATTATAACAGAGCTCGTTTGGACTCAGTTGGAATTAGAGTCAAGCTCGACTCGAGTTAGGTTATACTGTAACAAACCCTGTTGGGTTTGACTTTAGCTTGCCTCAACTAGGTACAATATCAAGCTCAACTGAGCTTGGCTCGACTCGGTAATAATGAAAACTTGATTGGGGTCGGCTCACCCGGCTCAATGCCTATATTATGAAATTAAGTTTGCTTCCTTATTTTAATTTTTTGACAGTTTTTTTAAATCTATTTATCATTAATATGAGATATTATAATATGACCAGTTTCCCCTTACTGATACAAAATTAACTTCATTCATACTTTCTTGAACAAATTCTTTAGTAGTGAAACATCTAAATGCATTAGTTTTATTCCTTTCAAGCCTTTTACCTCTTCCTCTTCTTTCTTTTGGTTAATTAATTTCTCCTTCAAAATTTCTATAAAAATAATCAAATATTTTCCACTCAAAAATTCTTCTATTTTTTAAATCCTTCAAGAAGGGCTTTTTATTTTTAGTTTTTAACTTTTTTGGTATGGCCCGTATAAATTTTATTGAAATTTTAGTAGGAATGGAAGATAAGTATTAGCGAGAAATTTTAGTATTAGAGTCAACCACTTCTCCCTTTACTAAGTTTTTGGAATAATCTCTTCAAACTCGTCCTTTTATTTCCCACCTAATACACAACACTATCTTCGCGCTGTAAAAACAAAGAAGCCGTTTTTTTTGGCGCTTTAGTTTTTAGGTTTTGCCTCCAAAATTTTTCAAGATCACTAATACCTATATACACGAAATCAAATGGAAAAACTGCATTGCATAGTGAAACAATCTCTAAACTTGAAGAAAAAGACGAGGTATGATCATTCCTTCTACTTTATATGTTATTAAGATTAAATTGATTGTTAGACTAAACAAAGATGAGGGATGATCTTGTATTATCTTTATCCCATTTTATCAAATAGAAAAAGAGAAATCAATTAGATTTTTGAAATAGAAGTACTCTAATTTAGTGTATATTTACACACACTTACTGAAGCATGATAGTACTGAAGGAGAAAATATTAGAAAATATTCTGTTGAGACGCTTGCATTTAGTTAAAACCTCCTTTGAGTGTGGGTTCAATTGAATGAATCTGTCAAGTTAAGGAAAACCTGTCGCAGTTCTCTATGTTATTCTTGAGATATTTACTAATTTTGAGGCATCCTGTGTGTGAATATCTTGTTTCATATGCAGAATAATGGAAGCCCTATTATGCTTTATTTTTTGTGTGAATCTAGTAATTGACATCTATAATTTAACTCAGTTCTACATGTTATTGCTAGTTTATAGTCACTTTTAATACTTGGTAAGTTGGTATCAGTTTTAACTTTTAAAGAAGGGAATGAATATGTAGACATTTTTTTTTTTAACATAAGTAACATACTATTAGCAATTATTCTTCCAAAATTAATTCATTGACCTAAATTCAATTACAACAACATATAAGCTTTCCTTGCCTCTCTATGTTTCAGCAGCAACTCGTTGACAGTTCACTTCAGTCACCTGTCTAAATGCTATAACACTTTAGCAAAAACATGTTTATGTGATATGATAGTATTGGTCGTCTACTGAAAATTAGTTCAACTTATACAATTTTATTTACTAGTAAACTATGTTATCAATTGATTATTCTGCATACAAGTGCCTACTGTTGCTGTGCATTTCAAAATCTTGCACTTTACTGCCACACTTTTTTCTCAATACTCTGTTACATCCGCCTAAAAATTGTTCGTTTAACTTTTAGTAGTAAACCAATAAAGAGTTTACATCTTGGGAACATACTAAATATACATATTTAGTTTTTGGTAGTATTCTACAAATCTATGGCACCAGGAGGACGCATAAGTAGACAAGCTACACTTATGGAAGAAACTATTCAAGTTACTCAGTCATCAGATCAATCAAATAGCAATATTTCTGCTACCAATACATGTTTTACCTTTTATTATATTGATTAGGCTTATATCTATTGGTTACTTTCCAATGTTAAAACTGAAAACATTAACCATGAAACTTCATTTATGCTACACTTATAAGAACAATTGTACGTTAGAAATAACTTTATATATATACTCCATCCTTTTTTGCATTTAGATAGTACCTTTGAATCATCTTAAATTATTAGTCTCATTGTTACTTAAGTTATTTATATTTATGTTTACTTTGTAGAAACGATGTGAGATAAATTAGGTCAATCGAACTAAGCTTAAAACTAATCATTTTATGGTTCAAAAGCATTTGTGGCTGCTCGTGCTGAAATTGTAAGTTGTCAAACTCTTATTTTTCTTTTCTAAATGATGTTCTAGTACTATTTCATATTATTTTCCTATTTTATAGGATGCAAATAAAAATAGGGACGAACCTAATAGGATTGAGTTCTATAAAAAAAACCCATTACACTACTGACAAAAGATGGTCCTCTCTAGAGGCGGAGACTAACTACGTAAGAAAATTTATATTATAGTAATATACCATTTATTTGTTCTATCTTATAATTAATTAAAAGATTTAATATTTTTATGCAGAACAAAATGCAAGATTTGAGAGCTCAATCTATTTCAGAAGAAAATTCAATGACACCCGATGAAATTATTGATACCATACTTGGTAGAAGGTCGGGGTATGTTAAAGGCCTTGGTTATGGTCAAAAACTTAGTATGACTAGAGCACACAAAGGAGGGCAGCAAAGTTAGAGGACGCTCTTAGGAAAGCAAAATAGGATGCTGCTATTGCACAAAATGAGTTACAAGAACGATTGAATGCAGCTAAAAAACACTCATATACAAGCATTGACTTCACAGTTGGTTACTCTATCGACACGTCAGGAGGAAATTCAAAGACTAGTGGAACGTCTTACTAGCTCATCGCCATCAAGGCTAGAAGTACTACAACATTAAATAATTACTTATATTATTTTTTTTAATCAAATATAACTAGTATTAATTTATCAAAAAATAAAAAGAATTGTAGCTTTAGGATCTTTATAAATAGAACTATGCAGAAGTTACAAGTTCAGCTTTGCATAAGCTGTAAAGGTAATGAACTTACTCTGCATAATACTATCCCAAGGATGAGGCCATAAGGAATTGGCTCAAGTTGCCGTGAATCCTTGGAAGCATAAATGTTATCTCCCTGAATCCAAACATGCCCCTTTGGAATCTAGATAACCAACACCAAAGAAACGAAAGCAAACCTACTGGACTATAGAGGTTTACTTATACAACTACAGGACATTACGAAAAATAAAACAAGATACACCTCACTCACATAGAAAGCATTGAAATGTCACCTCTAAGTTGAACCTCTAAGTTGAAGAAACTATTCGCTGTCCATCTGAATATATATGACACTTAAAGTTTCCATTTTAGTTTGGCTGATTGAAACATTTATAAGTTCTATATTTTTGGATTCTTTTCTCTTAATGATGATTTGTAACAAATAGGTAAGAGAGTAGGTGTTCACAGGCCACATGCACCTTTCTTTGTATATTTGAGATGATCTTAAATTCTAGTTTAATTTACACAATAGTTTAATGATGTAAATGGTAATTACCGTATTTCTTTCTTCCTTACCTTGTACTGCTCTTTTTCTTTTCCCATATTTTGTTCTGAAAGGAAGTTGAGGTTGGGGGAAATGTCGTGATGACTTAAAGCTCGGGAAGCTGATAATGAATATGCATTCTTGATTTTTTAAATTGTTTACACAGGGAAGAAATAAACTAATGATGGCTTATTCTGCACAAAAAATATTTGTTCTCTGCAATTTTGAAAGATGGTCGTAGAAGTGTCAGTAAATGTTTCTTGAATTTGCTAATGCACTAGACCATTTTATGTTCAAATAGCTTGATAGCTTAACCTATATTTAGTAAATATTTTTTGAATGTTTGATGGCATAGTGATAAATGTTTGATGGCATAGTTAAATAACATTAATTGAATGAGTTATTCTCCGGATGAGTCTTGTTCAAAATCTACTGTTTTGGAAAATGCACTGAATGTTTCTTGAATTCTCTCTAACTTTGTATTTATCATTTTTATGATGCAGCGCATAATGAACTTCATAATCAGATTATCAACTTTAGGTACATTAACTTCATCGTTATTTGTTCTCATGTATTTTAACTTTCACAATTCTATTATATCTTTCGTCAATTTGAATATTTTCTTCGTATCATGATATCAAAGTTTGTAATCAAAATTTAGTCTTTTTTTCCCCTTTCTTTTTCACAGGTTTATGAAAGTGGGAACTAAATCAAGACTAATCGCTAGCAAAGCATAACTTTATTGCTACTTTGAAGAGCAACCTCCAGTTTTTAGTCTTAGCTTTTTAGTACTAGTATGCATCAATTAAGCTTTCATGCTGGACAAGTTTTACTTTGTTTATTGTCTTTTATTTAAAGAATTTGTAGTGAAATATTATTTTAATATTGTTCAGTTATTCTTGATTATTGCCTCATGAGGTTTTCTGATAAATTGCTTTTTACCCTTAAATATTTGAGAAAATTTGTTACAAATTATATTGCTCTATTGAAAACTAATTAACTAATAATTAAAAAATATTAGAACTATGACGAAGTTAAAAATGTCACCAAATGTTAGTAATTACTGACGAAATTCTTTATCCTCAAAGAATAATTTTTTTAACGCCAGTTACATTATTTTTTTAAGACAATTCGTATGCTGTCACATAACATATTAGTTTGTCATAATTTAAATACATTCAGTGACAAAATTAATATTGTCGTAGAACTATTTTTTATTGACTACGAAAGAATATTTTATTTTATGACAATTGCAATTGTCTTTAATTGTGAATATTTTAAATGACAATTTTGTTACGTCGTCAAATGCCATATTTTTTTGTGACGATAACATAGTTTTTATTGACGAAACTGTTACATATTTATTGTCACTTATTAGTACATTTCTCGACGATCTTTTTATATGTAAAAGATAATCTTTAGTGATGAAAATAGTTATCCAATCATGAATCACACATAACATTAATGACAATTTACGCCGTCACTAATTAATAAAATAATCAGTGACAGATTAATTTTCGCCGACATTAACAACCTTTTTAGTGACGAAAGCATACAATCAACTACAAAAATTATATACCTTTACGGATAAATATATTCGTCACAAATAGTATACATTTTGGAACAAAAGAGCTTTTCGTAGCCAATACAATGTTGTTTAGTAGCAAAACATTAAGTCATCTCTAAATACTTTTAGCGACCCATGGTATAGGGACGAATAATTGACAAAATAAATTTTATCGAAAATTGCTTTTGGTGACGAAATATGAACTTTAGGTGATGAAATAATTCGTGGCTGATAACCACTTTTGTTGTAGTGATGCCGGTGCTGCCCCCACTACTCCCGGTGCGATCGTTCATCCATATAAGCATAGTCATAGTAGAGACAATACGAGGTATGTTAGTAAGTCTCGAGGTTACAAGCTCAATAACCCCAATTATAAGAAAGAAAAAGGCTATAATTCTAATTGTGTAGACTCTGGGGCTACTCGGCACATATGTGCAAATCGAGAAGCATTTACCTTCTTATACTAATATAAGGGAAGATAATGAAGTAGCCTACCTTGGAGACTCAGGAACTGCTGAAGTCCTGAGTAAGGGTAAAGTGCTCCTGAAACTCACTTCGGAAAAAACTTTAGCCCTTGCAGATGTACTACATGTTCCTGATATTAGGACAAACCGGATTTCTGTAGCCTTATTATTAAAAGCCGGGGTTAAAGTGAGATTTGAATTTGATAAAATTCTAATGAGCAAAAATAATATTTTGGTTGGAAATGGCTATTGTAACCATGGACTTTTTGAACTTGATATTTCTAATATTATATATGAATATAAATTTGTGTATGCTTATATGGTTGAGTCTATTTCTTTGTGGCATGCTAGACTAGGACATGTTAATGTGTCATATATACAGAAAATGCATGCAATGAGTTTAATATCTGGTTTAGACTCAAATAAAATTGATAAATGTGAAATGTGCTGAAGCTAAAATTACTAAAAAGTCATGTTTTTCTGTAAATACAGAGACTGAATTATTATCTTTGATCGACAATGATTTGGGTCATTTAAAACAAACTATAACTAGATGTGGAAAAAGGTATTATGTGACATTTATTGATGAGTTTTGTAGATATACTAAGTTGTACTTGCTTCGAAATAAAGATGATGCATTTGATGCTTTTATTTCTTATAAAACTGAGGTTGAAAATCAACTTAGTAGAAAAATCAATAGAATTAGATCTGATAGAGGAGGTGAATATTTGGCCTTAAATGATTTTTGTGAAAAGGAAGGTATTGTTCATGAAGTAACTCCTCCATATTCACCCGAATTTAATGGAGTAGCGGAAAGAAAAAATAGAACACTGAAAGAAATGATGAACTCCATGTTAATTAGCGCTAATGCACTTGATAATCTGTGGGGTGAAGCAATTTTATCTGCATGTCACTTACAAAATATAATACCTCATAAAAGAACTGACAAAACTCCCTATGAATTGTGGAAAGGTTATAAACCTAATTTGAAATATGTAAAAGTGTGGGGGTGTCTTGCCAAAGTTCTATTGCCTGAACCTAAAAAGAGGAAAATAGATTATAAAACTGCTGATTGCATGTTAATTGGATATTCTGAACATAGTGCTGCATATAGATTTCTTGTTTTAAAAAGTGATGTGCTTGATTATAACACCATTATTGAGACCAAGAATGCTGAGTTCTTTGAACACATTTTTTCACTGTCTGATAAAGTTTCTCATGTACCTGTAGAATCAAATAAAGGAGCAAAAGGCCTAGAAAAGAATATTTTTCTTATGGAAATGATTTTCAAACTTTTATTGTTAATAATGAACCATTAAATTAATTTGAAGCTATTTCTTCTTCCGATGCTGAATTTTGGAAAGAGGCAATAAAAGTTGAACTTGATTCTATTATAAAAAGTAAAACTTGAGTTTTAACAGATTTACCTACTGGCGCAAAGCCTATTTGTTGTAAATGGATTTTTAAAAAGAAGTTTAATCCTGATGGATCTATAGAAAAATATAAAGCTCGTTTAGTAGCAAAAGAATTTTCTCAGAAACAAAATATTGATTATGTTGATACATTTGCACCAGTAACTAGAATTTCTTCTATCCGACTCTTAGTTGCCTCAGCCTCAATTTACAAGCTTTTTATTCATCAAATGGATGTTAAAATAGATTTTTTGAATGGTGATTTAGAAGAAGAAATTTACATGGTTCAGCCCGAGGGATGTATTGTTTCTGGGCAAGAAAATAAAGTTTGTAAATTAATTAAATCTCTTTATGGCCTTAAGCAAACTCCTAAACAGTGGCATGAGAAATTTGATCAAGTCTTAATGAGAGATGAATTTTTTTCTGTTGAAGTGGATAAATGTGTTTATACTAAAGTGTTAAATTGTGATTTTGTGATAATTTGTTTATATGTTGATGACATGCTTATATTTGGTACAAGTTTAAATATTGTGCAGATTACCAAACTGTTTTTGTCATCTAACTTTGATATGAAAGATCTGGGTGATGTGAGTATGATATTGGGAGTTAAAGTCATAAAAAGTGATGATGGTATTGTGTTGTCACAAGAACATTATGTTGAGAGACTTCTAAAGAAGTTTGGCTGTTTTGATGTGACACCTGTGGCCACTCATTATGATGCTAGCTCTCAATTGAAAAAGAATAAATGTGACTCAGTTGCTCAGTCTAAATATGGTCAGATTATTGGGAGTCTAATGCATTTAATGAATTTTACAAGGCCTGATATAGCCTATGATGTGTGTAGACTGAGTAGATATACTCATAATCCCAATCAAGAGCATTGGTCTGCATTAGTAAGACTGATGAAATATTTGAGAGGAACCATGAATTATGGTATTCTGTATAGTGGATTTCCCGTTATATTAGAAGGATACAGTGATGCTAACTGGATCTCCGATTCAGATGTGACAAAATCCACTAGTGGCTACGTATTCACCATTGGTGATGGTGCAATAGCATGGAGATCAGCCAAGAAAACTATAATTGCTAAATCTACAATGGAAGTAGAGTTTATAGCTCTGGAGTTGGCTGGTTCTGAGGCCGAGTGGCTAAGAAACTTCTTAGCTGATATCCCTTTAACAAACACTACCAGAATTTCGCTATTTACCCACAGAATTTTACCCACGGAAATAAATAGTCGGTAAGTACCCACCGATACCGTGAGTATATTGTAAATATTTTTTTCCCGCTATTATTATCAATGTTCCCACGACTATTCCCACTATTCCGTGGGAATATTTTCCCGGAAAAATCCGCGCTTCAGTGTATCGACAGAATCTGTGGGAACATTTGTAGGAATAACGTTAAAGTATAGTTTGACTAGCTTATCAACCGATTCAGTGAGAAGATAAAAAAATAAAAAAAAAATAAATGAATATTGTACCCACGGAAACTGTAGGTACATTTAGAAAATTTTTTCCAAAAGAAATTAATTAAATGTAGCCAGCGAAACCGTGGGTACTTTTTACAAAAAGTAACGAGGCCCACTACTTTCTTTTACCCACCGTATCAGTGAGTACAAACCTAAATCAGAAATAAACCTCTCTTTTCCCCTCATTGTTTATTCCCTCTTTCTTAAACAAAATAACCCCAAACAAAAGCAAAGGAAAAAAAAGCTCCGATTCAACAGATACATCGACTTTTTCACAGATCCAATCACCACTGATCTGGTAAGTTCTTTAATTTCCTTTTCTTCACTTCGTTTGTTTTCGTTTTCCACAGTTCAATTTTGTCCAAATTTCGTTCTTTGTGATAGAGTAAAATTATTAGGGATTCAAGCGTTGCATGTTATCAAGATAACTATATAGGCAGTATATGACGAACTAGCTATTTGGACACCACAGGGGGCAAGAGTTATGTGGTTCTGCAGCACATTACACCACTCACACAATTATTAATCGTTATAACAACACTAGGGGCATAATTTAAAGTGCTAAATTAAAAACTCAATTTATGTCTAACAATGAATTATAAAATTTTTATCTACTCTGGTATGAAGTAGTACAGCTCTGCAATTTAGAAAAAGCTTTAAAAAAAAACAAACAAAAAAACAGTTGAACATCAAGTAGCACTACTTTATGAAGTTATATAGTATAGAAAATGTATTAAAGACTTGTCAAAGAGGAAACTAGCATATAGCTTATTCCGAGGTGAATCCAAGAATTGAACTTTATGGATTCTGGATTCTAGTACAGTGTCCTCAAGTTCTAGTAATTAGGTTATGAATTTAAGTTTTGTACATATTCCGTGATTTTCTTTACAGAAGTACAAGGTTTAGGCGAAAGCTTATTGGGCAGAACGCACATTGGTACAATAAATCAAGTTGTTGAACTAAATTAGAAGAAATCCTATAGTGTTGATTTCATTTTATTTGGTGTTGAGTATAAAAGTTGTATTACAACTATGTGTGGCTGGAGATTGAGAATATATAGTAATTTGCAAGAAGAAACTGTGCAAGAAGATACTGTGAAATGTGAATTACTTCTGCAGTTCTATAAAGGGACAGAGGAAAAAATTAATTTGGTCATCAGTTGTAGGAGACCACTCCATTTGGACATGACTTTAAATTGTAAAGTTGAAAAACTTGTTTGAAAAGTATTCAAGTGAATAGTACTAATAGATTTCTAGCAACTTATAATTGTATGATTTGTAAAATAATAAATCTTAAACTGACAATAATCATACAAAATTTACCAGATTTGCATCTTTGTTTGCAACATTTTTATAACAGTCAATAATCTTTATATAGCAGTGTTGTACTAAGTACTACTCTTGCTCTCTCTTTATACTTGCTTTTAATTAGTAGTGTCTTTAGTCATAATTCTTCTATGGCCCGAGCCTGCCAATCTTGATACATGCTCAACAACACTAGAGTCCATAGAAGCAAGGCTGACGTAGTTTCTTGGCCAACAAAATAGAATAACTTGCATTCTTTAATGACTACCCCACTGCTCATTCCAAAATCCTTGTTTCCATGTTGTTCGATTTCTTTTAAGTTCGATTCCAGCAATTATCCAAGTAGGTCCTCATTATCTGTGTCCCCTACTTTCATTGCCTTCATTCTTTTATCAATAATACCTCTAATAGAGGCCCGAACATCATTTTTTATTTCCTTTATTCTTCTCTTTGTGTAGATGGAACGTGAAAATCGAAAATGGATGTACAATAAGAATAATCCGGGACGTCGGGGTTTGAGGGACGAATTTGTACAAGGGGTTGGTACATTTATTGCACAAGCGAAAACACTTCCTGAATTTTTAAGAGAAGGGACGATTAGATGCCCTTGTGTAAAATGCAAGTGTGTGTCTTTTTTAACACCTGCCGTGGTTAAAACTCACCTTTATAAAAAGGGATTTATGGCTAATTATTATGTGTGGATTGTCCATGGTGAGACTAATGTTAGTGATGCTGATGTAAATTTTCAAGAATTTTTTGGTAGTGAGAGCAGTCAGTATGTGGAGAATGATGTTCAAAATTCTCGAATCAATAAAATGGTTAGGGATGCTTTTGGAATACACTCAGATAAACCATCCCAGCCAAATGTTGAGCAATCTCCCAACGATGAGGCAAAGGAGTTCTATGAGCAGTTAGAGGAAGCTAGTCGTCCATTTTATGAAGGATCAATGCATTCTAAGTTGTCTGTTGCAGTTAGATTGCTATGTATTAAATCTGATTATAATATTTCTCAAGCAGGGATGAACTCCATCATTGGGCTTATGAATGAACTTAACCCGAATAACTTGGAGTTGCCTAGTGACTATTACGACACAAAGAAATTGACTTCCAAGTTAGGGCTTTCATCAGAGAGAATTGACTGTTGTGAAAAAGGTTGCATGTTATTCTATAAGGATGACGCAAAGCGACAAAATTGTAAATTTTGTGGACAAGCTCGTTTTAAGGAAACAAAAAATGGTGGTAAAAATAAGAAGGTCCCCATTAAGGCGATGCACTACTTACCCCTTATACCTAGGTTAAAGAGGTTGTATGCGTCAATGAGCTCTGCTCCTCATATGAGATGGCACGCTGAACATACAAAGAAACCTGGTATTCTACGTCATCCATCAGATGGAGAAGCATGGAAACATTTTGATAGAGTGTATCCGGAATTTGCTAAAGAACCAAGAAATATCAGGTTGGGTTTGTGTGCAGATGGGTTCACACCATTTGCTGTCTCTGCTACACCATATTCATGTTGGCCTGTCTTTGTCACGCCGTATAATCTTCCGCCTGAGATGTGTATGACAAGTCCATATTTGTTTCTAACATGCATTATCCCAGGCCCACATAATCCGAAAAGTTTGATTGATGTATATTTGCAGCCTTTGATTGATGAATTAAAGCTACTGTGGGATGAAGGTGTCGAAACATATGACATATCAACTAAACAAAATTTTAGCTTGCATGCTGCTTTGATGTGGACCATAAATGATTTTCCTGCTTATGGAATGTTGTCTGGTTGGTCCACCGGTGGAAAGTTAGGTTGCCCTTGTTGCATGGAAGATACAAAAGCATTCACTCTGAAACATGGAGGCAAAAACACATGGTTTGACTGTCACCGACGCTTCTTACCCATGGATCATGAGTTTAGGAGAAACACTAGTGCATTCATGAAGAACCGTACTGATTTTGATGAGCCTCCACGGATCAAGACGGGTGAAGAAATTTGGGCTAGGGTTAGCAAATTGCCAAAGGTAACTGAGACTTTGCCAACTAAACAGCCTAGTTATGGTGTTACGCATAATTGGACTAAACAGAGCATATTCTGGGAATTGCCTTATTGGAAGAATAATCTTCTTCGGCATAATCTGGATCCCATGCACATTGAAAAGAATTATTTTGATGCCGTATTTAATACTGTGATGGATGTCAAGAACAAAACAAAAGATAACTTGAAAGCCAGAATGGACTTGGAGGAACATTGTAGGCGAAAGGAGTTACACCTTCAGTTTGTCGACAACAAGGTCCGAATGCCCAAGGCTAGTTACACATTTGAACTAGATGAGAGAAGAGAGATTTGTGAGTGGGTTAAGAACTTAAGGATGCCCGATGGTTATGCGTCAAACATATCCAGATGTGTTGACATGAAAGAAGGAAAATTGACGGCATTGAAGAGTCACGATTGCCACATTTTCATGGAAAATTTGCTTCCAATTGCATTCAGTAATCTGCCTGATAGAATTTGGAAACCCATCACAGAGATGAGCTTATTCTTCAAAGACTTGTGTTCGAACACACTGAAGGAGGAAAACTTAGCCTTGATGGATAGTAATGTTAGGGTAACCACTAACAAGATGGGGAAAATCTTCCCACCAGGTTTTTTCAATGTTATGGAACATCTTCCGATTCATCTTGCAGAAGAGGCACGACTTGGAGGACCGGTTCAATGTAGATGGATGTATCCATTCGAGAGGTAATCACATTGGTCATTTGCTTTTTATGTATTTAGATTAGATGATCTTTCTATGTGTAAGAAATTGTGTTATGCAGGGAAATTGGCAAATGCAAGCGGAGTGTGAAAAATAGGTCTAGGATTGAGGGATCGATATGTGAGGCATACTTGGCCAAGGAAACTTCACATTTCTGCTCATACTACTTTGAGCATCATGTGCCAAGTTTGAGAAATAGGCCGAATCGGCATGACGACGGAGGCAACAGTGATCCTTCACTTCCACCTGTTTCCATATTCAATCAACCAGGTAGAGGACCAAAAAATGGTAAAATGGTCAATTTGAACGAGATTGATAGAAAAGTAGCTACAACACATGTATTGTTGAATTGCCCAGAAGTTCAACCTTTTTATAGGTAAATTTCAATTTTTATTAATTATTTACGTGCAAGATTCATCAATATTTTAACTAATGAGATTTCTAATTGTGTCGAGCAGTTATTTTGTGGGTTTATTTGGGTTTGATGCTGTGTATGAAAAGTTTTCAGAATGGTTAAGAGAATTTGTAAGTATATCTTAATATGTAATGTGAATCTCATTTTTTTTACAAACTATAAAATGAATCTACAAAATTTTTAACTTTCTTGTACTATATAGGTACATAACCCAAGTAATGGCATAAAAGACTTATTTTTGCGTGATATATCTTGGGGGTGTCTACATAAAGTCAAAAGGATGGATAAGTACTATGTTAATGGCTACAAGTTTCATACAGAAGAATTGTCTAAAGGTAAGAAAACTGTTAACTCCGGAGTGTGGGTGAAAGGTGTCGCCGGTGATAAAGATGGAGATGTTGACTACTATGGTGTAATCCAGGAGATTTTAGAAGTAGAATTTGTTGGTTGGCCCAAGAAAAAGGTGGTACTCTTTCGGTGTAAGTGGTTTGATCCAACACCTAATAGAGGTACAAGGGTGCACCCGCAATACAAAATAGTTGAAATTAATCACAAAAGGGTATATGGACATTATGATCCATTTATCATTGCACAAAATGTGAAGCAAGTGTATTACACTCCTTATCCATCGCGAAAGGATAAATCTGACTGGTGGGTAGCTATAAAAAGTAAACCTGTAGGTAGAGTGGAAGTTGATGCATTGGATGTAGCATACCAGAATGACATTTCAAGTGTTGAACATGTGGTAGATGCTGAATTAGCAGGTGAGTTGCAACATAGTGAAGGCATCTATGAAGAATTTGATCCTTCGGTCATTACTCGCAGGGAAATTCAAAATAATTATGGGGAAGGAACATCTATGATAAATGAGGATGAGGAATTTGTTGATGATAATGAAATAAGTGAAGAGGAAGAGTTTGTCGATGAAAATGAAGCAAGCGAAGATGAAGAAATAATTGATGAAAATGAATTCAGTGAAGATGATTGACATGTTGGTTGTTTTATGTTCTTTCCTTAATCTCTTAATATGTTCTAATAGATAGTTTTTTCATTACTCTTCTTAATTAAATTATTTTAGTTATCTTATTTTGTTTTCCTTAATCTCTTAACATGTTCTAATAGACAGGTGTTTCATTTTTTTAATTTAATTATTTTAGTTGTCTTATGTTGTTTTCATGTTACAGAGATGTCATCTAAAGGTAAGAGTAAAACTAATAAGGTGAAGAATAAAGTTTCTGCTACTAAGGGTGGCCCTACCACCCCATCGGCAGGTCATACTTTTTCTCCATCTTTGTCACGATCCCTTCCTACTCCCCTGCATCCTTCACACCCACCTGGCTTTTTTTCGGTGCCCACTGCCCCCGTGTATTATTCTACTATGTCTTCTCATGGCACGCATTCGATGCCTACATCTACGCCAGCCCATCAGTGTATGCCTACACATAGCGTGCCATCTTCGTCCCCGAATTATCATATCAATCAGCATGGTGGCCGATCATCCGTACCTCCATCATCCACTCCATCTACATCCATGCCAGTAAATAAATTTATGCCTACACCGAGCTTGCCATCTTCTTCCCCTAGTTATCATATCAGTCAGCATGATGGCCGCTCAATCGTACCTCCATCATCCACTCCATCTGCATCCACATCCCCATCATCTAATCCCAACTTATCTGGGATGCATATTGGAGACACTCCATCCCCATCTACAGATCCATCTACACCATTATCTGCACCAGTTCGTGGACCGACGCAGTATCTTGGAGATATTGGTGAACTGGATGAGTCTCATAGGTTGATTATCGCTCCCGATGGGAATTCTGGGTAAGGAATTATTTTTTGGACTTAGGTTTGAATTTTTGAATTTACTTTTAAACGTTTTAAATTACATGCAGGTTTATACCTTCGCATAAGGCTACTAATGCAGTTACAGACTCTATTAAACCATTTTATGTTGATGCTTGGAAGAGTTGGAGAGAAATTCCGTGGGATGTCAGAGACAACATGTGGAGGCATTTTCAGGTACAAATAAAAGAATCATTTATATTTTTATCTAATTATTGTTTTCTTATTTAGTCTTACTAATTATTTACAGACAAAGTGTGCATGGCATCCCTCTTATGATAATCAAATGAGTGGTAATTTCGAAAGGAAAGCGCAAGAGAGGCTCAAAGGTACCTTGTCTGCAATGCATAGAAGTGGTAACAAGCCAGATTGGGTAATCCCAGATGTATGGACCAAACTTAATGTGTGGTGGGACTCTCCAGAATTTAAAGCAAAGAGCGAGCAAGGAAAAGCAGCTCGGGCCTCCGAAAAGGGTGGGTCCTTGCACACTGGTGGTTCTCGTAGTGTGGGGGACCATCGTTATAGAATGGTAAGTTGTTTATTAACTTGAACTTTATTTTAGAATGCAGATTCTAATTGTGACATCTTTAACCAATCTGGCACAATTATATATTTTAACTGTTACTTTAATTTTCTACCTACTGAAATCTAAGCGTAAGAATACATTCAAACATTTTTCTGATTTTGAAATTTAACTGGAGGAAAGAATGCCCTGCATACTTCTAGCTTTCCTATCATTAATGATCAATGTATTTTGTGCTTGTCTCAACATTACCGTAAAGCTGTAACATTTTCTGACTTCACCGGGACTCATTAAGATGACAAAAACAGGATTTACCCTTGAAACCACAAAATTTCTCTTTTTACTCTAACTGACGGGGATATAAAACCTTGTCCAGGTGAGTACTCATTTGATTCCCTCTTTTTTGTATCCTACTAATATCTGGAAGGCAATTATGATATGTCAAATTCCTAAACCTGGAAGGAGTAACTAGCATCTTATAACTGCTTAAGCAACTGTTGTAGTTAAAAGGGTAATAATCAATCATCTACAGTCATTTATTACTATTTAGTAGTAAGTTTTATCAATAAGCTCTAACCTAGCAAAACTCTTAATAGGTGGCATATTCTAAGATAGAATATTCTTCCCAAAAGCAATGTAGGAACCTGACCAATTATTGCTTTCATCTTCACTCTAGACAAGAAAAGAGGCAGAGAGCATACATATTAAAGTAGTAAGTAACAATTATTTTTTAAGTGTAAGCTAGTTTGCCTAGATTTATGGAACCAAGTTTTTTCAAGTCTGTGTCTTGGCTAGGCTAAGGAATCCAAGAGTTGTGGTAATCTTTTGCTGAATGTCACCCAATATGCTGAGTCAATGCCGTTGTATTTATTGAACAATAATTTCCTATACTAGCTTGCATCACCAGTTGGAATAGCAAATGTGGTAGTAAAATATATACTGTGGCTAACTATCTGGAATTCTCAATTCTGCACACCTAATATACCAATTACTGTAGTGTGTCTTGAACAATGTGAACTTTCATGTATGAATTTATACAAAACAGGCAAAAACAACAGCTCGCTGCCATCAACATTGGAACACAAAATGAATAGAGAGTGTACTGAAAGGATATGTTATAACAGAAGAGTCCTACATCTTATCTCTTGAGATCGTTTATTACTTCAACAGTGTACTTGACTTTAGATTTGTTCACAGTTGTCTTTGTATGATAATTTGATTTTGGCTTTGAATACCTGGGCTATTTCCTATTCTGTTGGTGTATAGTAGATATTTCCAGGAGAACTTTTGCTTGGAATCATCGACTTGAACTCATGTTTCTGCAATGCTTTTACTTGTCTTCCTTCAGTAATGAGAACTTGATGACAAGCAATTACTGCATTAATGAAACCAAATACACATATGTGTTGTATACATGCCATAATTAGATGGGACAAGAAAAAATTATAGAGGATTGAAAGGGATGAAATGGCTCAGTTAAATAGAACTAAAACACTATAGAGATGACTACTGTTATCTATATTTTGCTACTTCCTCTCTTTATATAGGCACCAAGAACTTATTACGAATGTAAGGGCGTCAATATTTTATTACTACTAGCCTTTTTAAATTTAAAATTCTCCTTTTCTAGTAACAATTTGGATGGTTCATGGTTCTTTAAATTTTTGAAAGGCTTATTTACTTTTTTCATAATAGGGTTGTCAAATATCTTAAGTTTTGTACTGCAATTCTGGTATCTCTGTCGTTCCTAGTTGTATTTTTTGTCCTGCAATATTTCACTTTCATTTCCCTTTCCTCCTCATAACTCGAGTTTGCTACTATACATATAATGGCTAATTTTGTATGTAAAATTCAATGTACACAGTAAAATAATTGAAGCAATTAAGTCTACTATGAATTTTTTAAAGATACTAGTCTAAATTAGAAAGAGGACTTGTGAAGCGATTTTACTAGCTTCTGCTTCCTGATGATCTTCTATTCCAAGTTGTTGATGAAATTTCAGCTTCTATCATTGCATGTTACCAAAAAGAATAATCTTGGAATGTTCTGACAAGCTTATGAGAAGAGATGGAAACACTCTCTTATTTTTTTCTAATTCATTCTCTTTTAGGAACAAAAAAAGGGCAGAGCAGTGTCCTTTGATGAAGTCTTTGAGGAGCTACATAGGTTTAAGAGAGATGGCAAGTTGGGAGCATGGGTCGAGCCGCGTGCTGAGGCTACGCATGTAAGATCCTTACTTCAGGCCTCTAATTCGTATTTTTTAACATCTATATAATTCTTATTTATCAACATATGTCTTTTCAGGTTGGGTTTAAACGCCGTGTGGAAGAATGGTATCAAAGTCAGCCGGCTTCCGAGGTTGGTAGCTCTACCCAACCTACAGTTGAAGAAGTGAATTCGTTATTCCTTGAAGAGGTTGGTGGCCCAAAGAAAGGTAGAACTTATGGGCTTGGATCGCAGTATTCCTCGGGTCCAGTTAAATCAGGTTTGCGTCCTACTCCCTGTAGCTCTTCTCAGGATCCAGAAGTGGTGGATGCACTGCAGCGTAAAGTAGCAATGTTGGAGGAACAACGTGCTTCAGATCGAGAGCAAATGAGACTTTTGCAGGAAGAACGGGCTTCAGATCGAGCACAACTTAGTCAATTGATGAATCTAGTGAAGGATCTTGCATCCAAGCGTCGATCTAATCGAGAGTCTGATTCTGATGAAACAGACTAGTTTGTTGTTGCAATGTTGCTTATGGTTATGGCTGCATGGGGTTGCTAATTAGACTTCCTTTTGGTTATTAGACTTGCAATGTTGCTTATGGTTATGGCTGCATGGGGTTGCTAATTAGACTTCCTTTTGGTTATTAGACTTGCTACTACTGGTTATATTATGGTTATTTAGACTTGCGTAGGGATGTTTAGACTAGTTAATGCTTATGCTTTAGACTTGTTAATACTTGTGGTTTAGACTTACAAATGTTATGGTTAAGACTTCTGTTTGGATGTTTATGGTTGCATTTGTAGATATTGTTTGGATTTAGATGTTGCAATTGTGGTATTGATATAAGTTAGAAGTGGTGGATTAAATGTTAGGTTGAATATACAAATTTGGTTGCTGATTTCAAATTTGGCAGGTGGTGTGGCTTGCTAATTGCAAATTTTCTTTTGCAGGTGTACACACATTACCCACGGCAACAGTGGGTACAAACAAAAAAAAAATTAAATCTTTATATTTACCCACGGAAACGGTGAGTAGATTAGATTAAATTTCCCAGATCTTCATAGTATACCGACTGTTTCCGTGGGTACATTTTAAAATTTTGAATTCATTCCCCAGATATTCATAACTTATCGACAATAACAATGAGAGTATTTTAAATTAAAAATATTTATTTTTACTCTACCCACCGAAGCCGTGTGAAGTTTGAATAAAATTTAACCATACACGTGGAATAGTAGCGACTTTATCGGTGGGTATGCTACCCACGGAAATAGTGGGAACCTTCGAATTAAATTGGTCCTCTCTAACATCAATGTTTCCACTGTTTCAGTCCCTACGTTCCCACCGGCACGGTCTGTAAATTTTACCCACCACTCCTCTACCGACCGCTTCTGTACCGACTGTTTTCCGTGGGAAAACTTGATTTACCCACGGAGTTCCCACCGTTTTGTCCGTGGGTAAATAGCGAAATTCTGGTAGTGAAAGGATGTGTCGCCTCCTCTGTCTATCCATTGTGATAGTAAAGCGGAAATTAATATTGCCAAGAATAAATCTTATAGTGGGAAACACAGACACATTCTTCTGAGACACAAAGTTGTCAAGCAGCTGCTGAGAGATGGGATAATTTTCATTGATTATGTATAGTCAGAAGTGAATTTGGCAGGTCCTCTGACTAAACCTCTATGAAGAAAATTAATTCTTCAAACCTCAAAAGAGATGGGGTTAAGGCTAACATGATTGTCAATAGAGATGGTAACCCAACCTATGTGATTGGAGATCCCATGAAGTAGGTTCATATGGGTAATAACAAGTCGATATTGACACTGAGGCACTTAGATGAGAATGCTTAATTGCTACTATTTGGAGGGCTGAGTTTTAACTCTTAATGAATTCATAATCCTTATGTATGGTGTATTTAAAGCAGTGTACACTTGATGAATTCACATATATGAGAGTAGGGGTGGAGCCGCTCCTATGAGATTCTAGCCAAGTCTCTAGAGCTCTCATGAATACCAGGCACGCGCATGGCCTATTCGCGTAAAACCGCGTTGAACATCAAAATTGTGGGTCAAAATGTGACTGGTAGAGCCTCTGGCTTACAACAATAATTATTGGTTCATAGAAATATTATATTTCACCAGTAATTCTGTGAGTCAAGTTCTATCGGTCTAAGTTTGGTTCATAGTCCAGAAGACACCAAACCTGTTACATTTAGACCATGTAAATCTAGCAAGTCTTATCCTCCATATCTACCCCATTATTCTCTACCTCTTCTTTCTTCAAATCTTTTGAAATATGTGGGGGGCTGATGGAAAATGATTGGTGTATTTCAAAAGTTTTGTCCATATGTCTTTGGATGATTTCTTGCATGGAAAAACTTATACAAATGGAAAACTCCTACATACACATGGCAAGAGAAAAAGAAGTGTCTTTATGCATGGAAGCCTTTGAAAATGTGGCAAATGTTCTCTTACACTTGGCATGAGCTAATCCAAGTGTCCTCATACATGAAATGACTCCTACATTTGGCATTCTTCCTCTACACTTGTCTAGCTAGTGTGAATCATTGCTACCTATAAATAGCCTCATGATTAGCCAAGTTTGTCATCCGAAAATACACCACAAAATATTTTCTTATAGCCTTCATCATTGCTAATGATTAGTTCCTTTTTCTATTTATCTCACTAATCATTAGTAGCATTATTTCTGTTATTGTTCCACTCTTTCAAATACATACTCGGGTTGCTCCCTCAGTTCCTTTTATCACTCCGGGATTTACTGGGTGAAGATAAATAAATTTGCTGATTCCTGATCCCTCTACTATAATAGAGGAAGGCTCGTTTTATCCTGGGGAAACATTTCAGGCTGCTGGAATAGTTTCTTAGGACAGTGTCCAGCACGACTCAGAGCACCTTATATTTGTGCAGAGATAATATATCTATATCTATATCCTTTTACTTTTATTGTATTCAATAATACTTTCGTCATATATTATTATTATTATTATTATTATTATTATTATTATTATTATTATTATTATTATTATTATTATTGTTGTTGTTGTTGTTGTTGTTGTTTTCCCTATTGTACCTGCACACTATTGTAAAGAGGTTTGACTGTACATGAGAATAACCGTTTGTGGAGTTCTCTTGTTTATTAACTTTATTTTCTCTTCTTGTAATGTTGCTGAATTGATTCAACTCTCTGAATCTATCAAACGGGCGCATTTCCAGCATAGAGAGAGAGAGAGAGAGAGAGAGAGAGAGAGAGACTTGGAGACAAAGTGGTCATTTCATGAAATAATTAACCAGAATTTGTATTATTTTCTTTTCCTTATTTTTGACCATAACCAAATTGAACAACATGTCCTAAACTGTTTTAAAAAACTTTTTCTGCGAGCCATACTTCCTCTAGTAATATTTTCCCCTTAAATCTTGCAACTCCTAGCATATCCCAACCCGCTCTTAGTCAGTCTGCTATTATAAATGTGGGACGACCTCTTCAAAATTATGAAATTTGGAATGCCTTAAATTCTTTAAAACTATTTAAGGCCACGAAACCAGATGGCTTGCACCTTTACTTTTTTAAAAGATATTGGTCCACAATTGCATCATCCGTTAATAACCTTTGTCATAATACCTTTGAAACCGGCACCATTCCCCCTGATTTAAACGAAACATTTTTTGCGCTTATTGATATTTGGCTAAAAAGATATATATTTTGGTGATTTTTACCCCGTATCTTAGTGACAATCTTTATGCGCTTAAATGGATTATGAAAGTGAATTTAGCTTAATAATGGTGTTTGAATGTGTAGATTTTGATTTTGACGAAATTAACCAGAGAATTAATGATTTGGAGCGTTTCATGAATGAATTGCAAAGTTAGAGTTAAGTTGTGCCAAAGTCATGCCAGCACAACTTGAGCACATGAAATTAAGTCTCAGTACCTTGTGCGAAAGTTGAGCCAGCACAACTTCAGCATGCAGAGAATATATTCAGCACCTTGTGCCAGCTTTGTGTCAACATCTACCCAGCATGCAAAGCAAAGCTTGTGCCTGCGCACAACCAGCACGCATCCAAGAGATACTAAGTGGCGCTCAATATTAAGAAGTCTTAGCTTGAGCGGAAAAAGGATATTTTCGTCTAGGTTTTTTATAACATTTTAAATACACATTGAAACATTAAATGAAAGAACTTTTGACTTACTCTACATCAAAATGAGGCAAGGAAGAGAGAAGATTCAAGGCTCTACTTAATCCATTCATCCATATTCTTGTGGTTTTGTATGCTTATAGTTATTTCATTAATTTGATTATGACTATGAGTGGCTAAATCACACATTCTAGGGTTGATTGAATCACTCAAATACTTATGTGTTATGAATTATTGTTGTAATGAATGAAACTTGTTAACCTTCCTATCTAAGTGTTTATGATTTGTATGCTATTGATTGGTAGAGCTCCCAATTGATTGTGTCCTTTATTCTTGTGCATCTAGGAATAGATTCACGAGTTAGGGTTAAACTAAGGCTGTCCACTGGCTGTCCGGACCGGCGCAGGCGCACCGGTCCGGTTCCGGTGCGCCTACGTCGTCCGGTCCGGTGTTATGATAAAAAAAAAAAGCCAGCACCGGTCCGGTCAAACGGTGCAGTTGCACCAATGCTGGATCGGAACCGGAACCAGCAAACGAAACCGTTCCGGTCCCGGTTCGGTTTCGTTAATTTTTTTTTTGTTTTTTATGTTATATTTTTTATTGTTTAAAATAGAAGGAAAAAAAATATTGGTAGACTAAAATCTAAATAAACAACACAAAACACACATGTTATTCAACAATACGATTATACACAGTACATTAAGTTGGAAAATGGAAATGCATAATTAGAAAATAAAAACATGAAAATAGACTAGAAATTAGAAAAATACATAAATTTTCAACTTCAGCGACTCAACACTCAATTATCACGTGGTTGCAGATATTTGCCACCATCACGAGTTGCCCATTCGTAGGCATGATGGTATTCCAAGTGGGTCTTAAACCTCACTGTCCCTCCAGTATTTGATTCATCATCCGAATTCCAAACTTTCTGACAAAGAGTACATTGAGCTTTGCCGGTATCATTATTTTTTGTGATAAATTCCCAAACTTCGGATCTTTTAGTTCTTCTTGGACCACCAGACGGACCTGCTGTAGTAGCACCTTGAACTTGATTAGGATTATTTGCATTTGCAACCATGTTGATAGAAAATTTAATAAAATAGCCTTTTGTTAGAAATTTTTTAAGAGAAATGAATAGAAAATATTCAATTGTGATTAATTTGATAAAATATGGGAGTATTTATAGGAAAAATAGGTAGGGGAGGGCTGTAGGGGCGTTTATGTGTGTGGGGATGGGAAAAATAGCCGTTTATGGCCGTTGCCAACGACTATTTTTCAAAAGGGAGCGGATTTGGACAATTTGTTGCAGTGGGCCGGTCCGGTCCGGTCTGATCCGATTGTGTCGTTTTGTTTATATTTTTTTTGTTTTTTGGTTATTTGTTTGTTTTTAATACCATTTGTAGTTTTTGTTTTTTGGACATCTATTTTTTATGTAATAACTTATATAATACTAGTAATCTAGTATTAAAATATTAATTATTAAGTAATGTAGTATTTTAGTATTTAATATTTAAGTACTAAATTGTAAAAGTATAATTGAGAATATATAAAACAATGATTGATAACTTAGTAGCAACACATAACACTTGTTATTTTTTCAAACTTAATACTAAGTTAGTAGTATAATAGTATTTAGTAATTAGTAAATAGTATTTAGTATTTAGTATTTTAGTATTTTAGTATTTAGTATTTAGTATTTACTCTTTAGTATTTAGTATTTAGTATTGAATTGCAAAGAGGTAACTTAGTAGCAAAGGATAATTGAGAATATAACAAAGGATTATAATTTACTTAATAGCAAGGCGTAACGCATTTTATTGAATAATGGTTGAATTTTTTTTTTTTTTGCAAAGTACATAGATATTAAATTGCAAAAACTACATATTAATAAAAAAACTTCTCATTTTCTGAATAATTTGTTCTGGCACCTCTGGAGGAACCGGTGGCAAAGAGTCATCTTCTTCATAATCATTTTCATTGTCCAAACTTCCATCGCCTGATAAAATTTCTGTTGATGCTTCTACATCGGCTAGTTCATGTTCTGCAAATCCAAAATTTCTTCGCTCCGATCTAATCCAATCTCTGAATAATACGGCCGTCTCCATTGCTTCTTCCTTCAATGAATGTCTATGATCTCCAATTTTTAATCTTCCTTGGCTAAACGCGCTTTCTGAAGCAACTGATGATGCTTGAATAGTTAGAATATCCCGCGCCATTTTTGCTAAAATTGGAAACTGTGCTTGTTGATCCTTCCAAAATGGCAGTAGTTGCTCGCTTCCAAAATAATCAACTTCCTTGCAAGCATGAAGTAAATAAACATCAAGCTCGTTGAACCCTCCGCTGCTACTCGAATGCCTGCTAGAAAGCCTTTGATTAAGGCGGGAAAAACTTCCCAGTCCGGTTGCAGCTCTTTTACTCGCCTGCGTTGAACTTGATCCAGCTCCACTTGGAACACTTGGAACAACATTATCAGCTGCACTCCTATACCTTTCATAAATCCGTTGGCAATCTAAAATTACCTGCGCACAAACTATTTCTACATTTGGTGCTTCTTCATCAGTAATTCTCAAAGTCCGATAAATTTCTCTAATTAGCATTTCCGTATTAAAACATGGATGTAATACAGAAGCAATGTAATAAAGTGGTGGAATCGGAAAAAAATATTTTTTAAATTTTTTAATCATTGCTTCTATCGCAACTTCATAACCAGGCACTACTCTATAATCGTTAAGTAATTCTGCTATTCCAGCTATAAAGTACAACATGATAGTGATTGTAGGATAATATTGATCGGAAAATTCTTTAGTAGCATAAAAAAACTTTGCTAAAAAAAGAAGAAGACGCTCAACATTTTCCCAATCGGATTCTTCTAGGTGATACACTACAGCCACTTTGCGATTAAAATAATTAGTAATAGGCACTCGTAAAGTGTAAGCAACATTCAAAGAGTCATATACAGTGTTCCACCTCGTTGAAACTTCCTTGGGAACTCTTCTAGGATTTAAACCTTCATTCACACACTCTACCTTAAAGTCCCTCCATCTATCCGGTTTTTTAGATTTAAAAATATAACTAATTGCGAGTCTAACCTTCATAATAGTAGGATCAAATAACTTAAGGCCATCTTTTACAACTAAATTATATATATGACATGCACATCTAACATGAAACAATTCTTCAAAAGGGGGATGCGATGCGGGTATTAACTTACTAATAGCATAATCATTGTTTGCAGCATTATCAAGAGTTATACTTAAAATTTTATTACTAAGAAAATACGCCTTACAAATATCCAAAACTTCTCTCTTAATAAATGCTCCCGTGTATGGTTCATCGATAGCACAATATGCTAAAATTCTTTTTTGCATTACCCAGTTAAGATCTATCCAATGACAAGTAACTGTTAAATACTCATACCCATTAACACCACGACCCAAATCAGTAGTAAGACAAACTCTACAATCAAAGTGATAAAATATATATCGTAAATATTGTCTATATTCATTTTTAAATTTTATAATATCACTTCTAACCGTAGTTTTTGGAAAACCTTGAAAAGATGGATTATATACGGTTTGAATATAACGAATAAAACCTTGACAAGAAGCAAATGTAAAAGGTAAGCACTCTACCGCAATTATTTTTGCCATTTGTTCCCTATCTTTCTTCTTATCATAATGCATAAGCCCCCTCCCCCCCCCCCCCCCCCGTCACTGGGTTAATTTCCTGTTGGACTCCACTACCTTGCGATGGAGCCATTCTATTCCCTGAACGAGGGCCACCCGACCTCCTTTCCCATTCATCCTTATGATGGTTTTCTAAGTGTGTTCTCAACTTTCCCGTCCCACTATTATGTCTGCCGGTTTTAAAATCCCAAACTTTTTTACAAAGTTCACATTTAGCGGTCTGAGCCGGAACATTTTTAGTAATAAATTTCCACACATCCGATCCTTCGGGTCGTACATATGGTTCTCTACTAGGAGGCATAAGTGGTAATTCAGTTTCTTCAGGTTTCACCTTGAAATTGACTAGTGGGTGTTTCATCATCTAAATTAGCCCCTTCGGTGTTTTCTTCATGTTGTGTCTCTAACATATCATTATCTAGTGGTTGATCAAAATCTATATCATGATAAAATTGCGCGTCATCTTTCTGAGTAAAATCATCTAGATGAGAAGGAGCGCTAGAAGTACCAATTGGTCTTTTACCTAAAGCACGACTACGTCTATCATCCCCACCCCCCCGGTTAGAAGCACGTGATCTACGACCACTACCCGTACGCCCAGTAATTGATCTCCACAATCCAGACATTTTTATAATTACTAAAATATGCTACAAACAAATTACTAAAATATGCTACAAACAATAATATTGCAACAAAAATAAAATAGATAATAAAAAGTAAGAACGAGTTTACTTGATATCTTGAACTTAGAATGTAGATTGTAGAACTTAGGAAGTGAAAGTTGAAACTTGACCGGAACCGCACCGAACAATATTCCACTTCACTCCAAATATTTTTTTGTAATGCAATTTAGCACTTAGACACTTTTTGCAAGAGCAACTTTGAATTATTTAGCAAATAGCCTTTGTAGAAATAAGAGAGATTGATAGAGATTTACAGAGAATATTAGAGAAATTGTGGATAAATTGATGAAAAATGATGGTATTTATAGAAAAAATAGGTTGAGGGGGGGGGGTATGGGGGCGCCTAGGGGGTGGGGGCCAAAAATAGCCCTTTTTGGCCATTGGGCCAACGGCTGTGTGTGAAATAGCCGTTGCCCAACGGCTATTTTTTGCTAAAGCCCATCAGATTCTCCCGGTCCGGTCCGGTCCGGACCGGTTCCGGTTCATTTTTGTCCGGTCCATCCGGTTCATTTTGGGGGTGCCGGGTCGGGAACGTGCCGTTTTTTTTTTAAATTTGGCCCGGCTTGCGCCGGTTCGGTCCGGTTGCCGGTCCGGTCCGATGCAAACTGGACTATTAGACAGCCTTAGGTTAAACACTTGGCAATATTTCAACCTAAAACAAAGGCATTACTTAGGTTGTCAAAACGGTGATTTTGTGACCATTGATCCCGATTGTGAATCATACTTGTAGTCATGCGTATCTTCTTTAATTAATTAAAATATTGGATAGTGAAAGTTACAATTATTACACGGGAGTGAATAGTTGTGAATTTAGAGCAAGTGTTTAATAGGAAGAAGCAATTTGAATCCATTAATGCATTTTTCTATCACATGAGTAGGAGTTGGATAAATCAATCCTAGGCTTCTAAACCCTTGAATTAATTTATTTCTTACTACTTGCTATTTACTTTATTGTTAATTAGTTGTTACATTGAAACCATCATAAAAATATAAACTTTTGAAGTTAATTGATTAGATAAGTTAGTTAGATTAGTAACTAGATTTCGAGTGTTCTATGTAGGATTCGACCTCGGGGCTTCAAATACCGAGCTATATCTGCCGAGACGGCTTAGTCCCTTTTATAGGGCGTAGTTGGGCGTGATCACTTATCCCAAAATTTGACAATGCGAACGATATTAAAAAATTTCGCCCAATTGGACTTTGCAACACCCTTTACAAAATCATTACCAAAATCATAGCTAATAGAGTTAAACCTTATCTTGGTCATATTATTAGCCCTTCCAATCCAGTTTTATCAAGGGTAGATGCATTAGTGACAGCGTTATCATTGTGCAAGAGGTTTTAAAATATTTTAAAAACAAGAAAGGTCAAGTTCCCTGCTTAGCCATAAAAGTAGACCTTGAAAAGTCTTTTGTTCGTATCGAATGGTCTTATGTTCGTTATTGTCTATGCTCTTTAAATTTTTCTCACAACATAATTAAACTTATCATGTCATGCCTAACCACTCCAACTTTTTCAATCCTCCTAAATGGACACTATACAAACTATTTCATTCCTACTAGAGGTATTCGTCAAGGTGATCATCTCTCACCTTACCTCTTTATTATTTGTCTTGAAATGCTTTCTAGAGATATAAATCTTAAAGTAAGTTCCAAACTATGGAACCCTATTAAAATCTCTAGAACTGGTCCAAAGGTCTCTCACATATTCTTTGCTGATGACCTCACCATTTTTGCTGAAGCTACTAGTGAAAATTGTGAAGTTATCCTTGACACTCTAAATTCTTTTTGTAGCATCTCTAGTCAAAAAATCAATGCTACAAAATCTAGAGTTATTTTTTCTTCTAATTGTGACCCAACTGTCCAATAAGTTCTAGCACACTAACTTGGTTTTAAACTCTGCTGACTTTGGTAATTATCTAGGTTTTCCCATCCTTACCTCATCTCCTAAAGCTGAAGAGTATCAACCTATCATCGACAAATTTCATAAGAAGCTAAGTAATAGGAAGTCAAGCTGTTTAAATTTGGCTGGTAGGTCAATCCTAGTTTCTGCCACTCTTAATTCACTCCCAAATCATGTGATGCAATTTTAAAACCTCCCAAGGAAAACATGTAACGAAATTGACAAAATTCAAAGAGATTTCTTGTGGGGCTCCACCCCGGATAGGAAAAAACTCCATCTGATGAATTGGAAAACTGTCACTTCTCCCAAAAGTTGTGGAGGGTTAGGCATAGTTGATGCTGAAACAAAAAATCTATCTCTCCTCTCCTCCCTAACTTGGCGCTTTATAAACAACCCTACTTCTCTTTGAACTAGCATCTTGATCTCAGAATATGGTAACACTTCTGACAATAACACCAAGGCTAATACCTGGTCTAACATCCTAAAGGCTGGGACATATGTGAGAAAGGTTCAAGCTGGAAAATAGGCAATGTAAGACTATCAAATTCTGGTTCACTAAATGGTTACCTAACAATACGACCCTCGGAAGCAAGATAGAAGGTCCCTTAGATAAAAAAAAATGTCACCTCACTTTTACCTCTATCTTATCAAATGAAGCTTGGAGTCTTAACAACATCTAATTTAATCTCCCACCCCAAGTTACTGACATCATTTATAGTACTGCTAGACCTTTTCATCAAACAAATTAAAGTTGATAAACCCTTTTGGTACCTTAATCACAATGGTTCCTTCACTTCCAAAGTTAGTTAGACAAATCATTAAACCCTCCCAAACAATATCCAAGGACTTCAAGTGGATCTGGAAATTGAGAACCTATAATAAAATCAAGCACTTTCTTTGGTTAACCTACCATAATCGATTACCTACTAGGGCTCATCTCAATCACATAGGTATTGATATCTCCCCTCACTGCCTTTCATGTTCAAAATCTATTGAAACCATTGTCATATCTTCCTTACATGTTCTTTGGTCACTGAACTATGGTCCTCTCTATACCCTAATGTACTTTTTCCCCCAACATCTGTAGATCATTTCCTGGACTACTTTAAAGACAACCCTAGTTATAATATTCCGGACTTTCTTTCTTGGGCCGACTTTTTCCCTCATATTTGGCTCAACAGGAACTCCGATCATCATAACAATTTTTCAAATAAACCTAACATCAATACAACTATCAATAAAACCTGCGAGTTCATCATGCTAGGTCTAAATCATTTTCTAAAACCTACTACTCTAATTTTTCAAGTTAGTTGGCTCCCACCCGAACCTAAAACCTACAAACTTAATGTGGACGGTGCATCTAATGGTACTAATTACTAAAGATGGTGTAGGAGGTGTCATTTGAAATTCTAAAGGTCATTGGATTCTGGGCTTTAGCAAACATGAACACTTTGCAAATCATACAAGTGATGAGCTCCTAGCACTCTGGCATGGTCCAACCCTAGCCCATAAAAATCATCTACATCCATTAGAAATTGAAACTGACTTAACAGACATCATTGGCATGATTCACAATGCTAACTCCTCTTCGATCTTTGCCCTTAGTTAATGACTGCAGGTGGTTAATGGAGAAAACGAAGGATGTGGCAATTAAACACTATTTTAGGGAAGGCAATGGTGTGGCAGATAAATTAGCTATGGATGGTTTCAAACCAAGCAGGAGAAAGAAACTTTTTGTCTGGGCTATGGCTCCTGCTTGTTGTTTATCTACTTTTCTGGATAATCTTAAGGCTGCTACTCACCCTCAAACAATTTCTCCTTTGGTTTGTAATATGTTAGCCAAGTATGACAATTACTATGCTCTTCGAAGCTCCATATGTCCAGTTTATGACTAGTATTAATATAATCAGGTTTTGCACCAAAAAAAAAAAGAATGACATTTATTTCATTTTCATATATACTAGTCAACTTTTATTTTATGGAAAAAAAAAAAAAAAGAATACTTATGCTATCTTGAAACAATGACAGGTTGAATAAAATGAAACAAATGGACTATATATCCCTATTCCTTACAAACTTTCGTCATGTGACATCGATATATACAAGACATGGTAATCACTGAAGCTGTCAAAACCTCCATGAAAAAATTGAATACGAACACTTAAACAACGATCACTTCACGTCTTCCACAGCCTTCAACAAAAAGCTGCAAACCCATCAGGCATGTAAGGCCAGCTACTAATGTGACATTTTGAAGAAGCTTTCTTTGTGATTACTTTTCTCTTGGGATTAATATGCAGATTCTAGAGGTAAAATTATACTTTGTGATGCACTTATACTAAGACACTTGTGTTACCTCATGGGCCTTCAATTGAAGCCAAAAAAAAAAAAAAAACCCTTCTGTTTTTTATTTAACTGATTTTTCATGGAAATAATCAGGAAAATAATGTATACACTCCTCAATTTTTAGGTATACAATAAAAAATGTTACCCTGACGTAATATTTCTAAACTTTCAGATTAATGATTCTACATAGCTAACCTTTTTTTCCTTTTCACCCAATAAAATTTTTGGGTTCATTATATTATTGTTGGATATTTAATTTGCCCCATAAATTACAGAGTTGATATTCAGTTAAATATCGCAATAAAGTATTACGACAACTATGAAATTAATGAACTATTCAAATCCTATATAGTTCCAAAGTACTTTTTGTTTTCTCGGTTATCATATATTGGTTTATTCAGTTACATATATATTGAGGATTGGCCGAACGGGGTTTTCTTGTTGACTTCAGAATATTTTCTTTCTCATGTAAAATAAAAGTTTTGCTGGAATGATTCAAGATATATCTTCATCAAAGAAGTACATTTCCAGCGAAGAGAAAGGACAATACAAATATTTTAATTAGTCCAGTAGTCCTGGGGAGATGAAGTCAAATTTTGTTTGCATAATCAGAATCTAGTATTCCCTCCGTTTCAAAATGGTTGTTATAGTTCGGATTTCGAGAGTCAAACGAATTTAACTTTGATCATAAATATTTTTATATGTCTTTTAAATATTTTGAATTATTAATTATTGTGAATTATAGTACTTTTTATTTAATTTCTAAATATATAAACATCTTTATAAAAAACTTAAAGATTATACGTTTAAATTCATGGTCAAAATAAACTCGTTTGACTATCGAAATCCGAACTATGACAACCATTTTGGAACGGAGGAAGTATATATATTTTCTCTTCTCTTTACCTTTCTCTTTTTTCTTTTTTTTCTAAAAAATATTGCAAACCAATACTTGCTTCTCCGGGGAGCAGAATTAATCAGTACTCTTTTATTTCTATCTCGTGCTACACTTTAAATTTAAATCTCTCTGAAAAAGAGTACCAAAGTTATTTGTTTGAAGGATACTCTATTATATTTTTATTACCTCGAAATAACTGCTAAGTTCAATGAAATGAAACAAATGGAGTATTCCTAAAAATGACATTAGTTCTTCATTGATCAATCAACAATTTGAACTGGATATTAATTTCGTGAACTTTTAAGTTAAAATCCATGTAAAGCAACTGTTAGGTTTCTTTTTGTTTGCTTTTCTCTCTTCACCTAAACGTTTATTAACTTATTTTATAAAACTTAAATAGTATTCAAATGACCCTCCAATTTATAGCTTGTAGATTTTATATATATATATATATATATATATATATATATATATATATATATATATATATATATATATATATATATATATATATATATATATACATACGAATGCCTTTATTAATCAAAGAACTCACAAGTCAACTAGCAACCCGTGGACATTCTATCTGTACTTAGTAAACTTGAATTCGTCATTAGGCAAAAAGAAAAGAGGGGGGTGGGGGTCCCTACGAGCTATAAATGGAGGAAGCTTAGAAATAATTGTGAGTTAACAATTGTAAGAGCTTCTAAAATGGAAGACAGGACTATAATCTCTGCTATTGGTGGCTTGCTAGTTTTAGTATCATTATCAATATCTCTCTGCTTTTGGCTTGGGAATAAGCCAGACAACCAGGAACTTGTTGCAAACCCTAATCGAGCCGCCAGTGGTGGCACCCTCGTCAATCCACCATATGCAGCAGGCGTGTAGCATAGTATGGTTGTGGCCGTCCTAAAAAGGTTGTGTGGCGATCGGTGATTGTCTAAGATTTAGAGTTAGTGAATTCTATACTCTATATATGTACATTTTTTTGTTAATTTTTTTCACATATGTATAAACATGCATATACAAGGTTAGGCCAAGTTAAATAGACGTGATCGATTTGGCTAAACCGCAACGTCTACTTTAGAGCCACGGTGATGATGGTGTATGTTGTTTTTCTTCAAGTTTCGTGCATGTGCAATTCTGCTAGTCAAGTTCTTCCACGGAAAAAGAAATTATGCAAAAGTATGTACGGGTCCAATTTGTGGTTTTTGGTTTTATTAATATTGTTTGTGATGTAAAAGTATCATACATATATACTCCTATATGTCATAGCTAAAGTGCCACGTGATTCTGATAACTTTGATTTGATGCTGTTTTTAAGTTTTCTTTGAAGAAGTGTGTAGTTTTGGGCTGGGGTGTCATCGATCTTCCTTTCTACTGCAGTTTTCTCCTTCACAAAGAGGAAAAAGACACTAAAATGTCAAAATAAGACTTCAAGAATATGAAGCAAGTGATATTCTTTGGTTCTGTATTTCCAAGATTTTCTTTATTTCTCGTTTCCGTTATTTTCTTCTTTGATTGTTTTATTATTATTTCAAAACGTTATTTGTTGGTTATAAATTTAAATTAAATCTAATACAGAAGAAGCATTTCCACTTCCAAATTAAACGAATTTCAGTATAAATTTTTAGGGGCGGATGCACGATATAAAGGTACCGGGTGCCATATTGTTTAAATGTCGATGTGTCGGTATTTATACGGTCCAAGTATTGTAAACAATTGGCCGATTTGATCAATCAGAGCATCGGTATCGATTATTCATCTTTTTTATTTATACAAATAAATCAACTGAATGGAAATATATAATGATTGTCTTTGTATATACCATATACTTTAAATTCACCATATTCCAACAATAGGTCCCAACTCCCCATTCATTACTACTAGAAAATGAGCATTTTTCGAAGTAGAATACTGAGGAAAATTTCTCAAAAAATACGTCATATCGAGGAATTTTTCTCGGTGTGCGTACTTCAAAATTCGCCCCAACATTGTGCACACCACCAAGAAAAATCTCTCGATACTATCGAGAAATTTCCTTAGGTGGTCCTCGTGAATAAATATCAGATAAAATATTTTACAGAATTCTTAACGACGGAATTCCTCGCTGATAAAAAAATATACCAAAAAATTAAATATTTTAGCGAGGGCATTCCTCGTTAGTAATAATAAAAAATTAACGAGGGAATTTCCTAGTTTTTTTTAAACCCCATCTCTTCCCTTCTCTCGGAACAAATAGTGGCCCTCCCACTTGCTTCTATGGTGACTCGAACCCACAACAAATAGCGGCCCTCTCACTTGCTCCTATAGTGACTCGAACCCACAACCTCTTGAATGTAAGTGGAAGGTACTTACCATCTGAGTAACCCTCATTTGTCGGGAATTCTCTAGGTATTAAAGTATTCTGAAAATTTTTTTTGGTTATTGAGCGAGTGAATTCCCTCGCTAACAGTGAAAACCCTACTAAATAAAATGCTAGAAAAGGATATACAGCACCTAACAAAAATTAAAAATAGCCATTAAAATGGCATTCAAACAATACCATATCCTGTCTAACATTACAAAAAAGCCACAAACAAGCTTTTAAACCATTCTACATACTTGTTCCATAAATAAGTGTTCAACACGCATATAACATAACCATGATTGTTTCAAATTCCACGAACAACAACAAAAACAAATACATCAATAATAAAAGAATATAACACTTGTCATATCAAAGTCTAATTGACAAATGTTTCACTAACCATAAATACTCTGTGTTCTGGGAGTCATTGTCAAGTCTCTTATCCATAACCAAATCCAAATCTAGTACAAACAAAATCTTTCTTTCCATAATAATATCTTAATAGAAGTAGGGAAGCCATATATGTAACTGCATGTTAACAACTTCTTGTAGTTCGTCAGACAATGCAACTTCTTATTAGATAATTCAGCTTTTTCGTCAGAAAATTTAACTTCTTCATCCAAGTCTTATTATGGTACCATTTCAAACGGGTCTTCGTTTGTATCTTGAACCATTACAATTGAGTCATAGATCGTATGAACAATTTCAACTGATTATTCGATGCTGATATCCATTAAATATTTAATCTTGATGGAAGAGATAATAAAGTTACTTAAACGACAGAATAAATAAATTTTAAAATGCACACACTTACACTAACCAAGAAGCTAATCAATTATATTTATTACAAGTTCATCAACTATATTAATTCCAAGTACATCAACCGTACTAATTCCAACTCAACAATTCCAAGTTTATCAATCATACTAATTCCAAGTTCATCAACCATACTAAATCCAAGTTCATCAAACATACTAATTCCAAGTTTATCAACTACTGCTACTACTATTGCTGGTGTTGTACTGTTACTATACCCATTTTACAAAATTTTTAACATTTAAACTTTTAGCTAATGTTGAACCACATTAGCTAATTTTCTTAGGTTTAGGAATAAAACACTTCAACGGCAATTAGTATACCAAGTTTCCTATTTTTCAGATTTAATATTAACTTGTTTACTCCTAATTGATTATCTTTAGTCTACTTCTTTTATCTAATTACAACAATGACTTCACTTTATAGTCTTAGTCTACGCAACAATATCCTACCAAATAATATTTCAATTCCACAAACAAGTACTCAATTCCAATTTAGGATAACCGATTTGCTAGTTCATACTAGTTTTTATATAAAATTTAGCACCGAACATAACAAATTCAACATCTAACATATATATATTCCAACCACATTTTACCAATCCAAATTCATTATCTAACATATACATAATAAATATTTATGAAATTTGAGTCTAAAATAGCAAAAAATAAAAACAAAAACATATATAACTAAATAAACTAAAAAAAAAAAAAAACTTACCTTCAACTATGTCGCCGGTGACAGTCATGGTCGCGGTGATACTATAAAAATTAAAAAATAATTAGTTAAAGCTAAAAGATTATATCGGACCAAAAAACCAAGGGGTGGGTGGGTCGGAATAATGGGGGAATAAAAGGGGTGGGTTGCCGGAATCTTACATGTACGGAATTATGTGGATCGCCGGCGGGATGTTTGGTGCAAAAGAGAGTCTATGGCGGTATTGAAAAGGGGGGGACTGACGGGGTTGGGAAATAGAAAAAGGGGGCTACGGGTAGGGGATAATGGGAGGGGGGTTGGGAATAATTACCTTGCTTTAGTTTTGGCTGGACTGTGGAGCGGTAGAGCGGAGTGGGTGCAGCGACGGGACTGTGGAGCTGTGAAAGAAAGAAGATACAAAAAATAAAGTGAGAGAAAAGAGAGGGGGGGGGGGGGGGGGTTAATTAAAAAGGCTGCGAGGGCAGTCCTTCCTAGAAAAGCAACATTAAATTAAAAAAGGGAAAAATTATAAAGGCTGTGAGAGAAGTCCTTCACTGGAAAGCAATATTAATTGAAAATGGAAAAATTTAAAAGGCTATGAGTGCAGTCCCTCGCTGAAAAGCAATATTAAATTTAAAACACAA
This sequence comes from Petunia x hybrida, assembly GCA_037355625.1. Classification (NCBI taxonomy): domain Eukaryota; kingdom Viridiplantae; phylum Streptophyta; class Magnoliopsida; order Solanales; family Solanaceae; genus Petunia; species Petunia x hybrida. The sequence goes on along the minus strand of JBBBVM010000317.1, from coordinate 560,249 downwards.
AAACTCGTTTAATTCCCTCGAGGGCAGTCCCTCGGTAATATTTCAATTATTTTCTGTATTAATAATTAAATAAACCATCGAGCGCAGTCCCTTACTAAGAAAAATTATTTTTTTCATTTTCATTAATTAATAAAAGCCACCGAAGGCAGTCCCTCGATGGTATTTTACAATTATAAAAACGTTTAACCAAAATTGATATAAAATATTTGGATGTTGTTTGATATTTATTATTTTTTCTTAATCTTTTTTTATTAATTTCACCGAGGTCTTTAGTGAGTTAGAGTAAAATAATAATTTTTTATTCTCATTAAAAGCACTGAAGAAAGTCCCTTGATATGTTTTCACCGAGGGCTGCCCCTCGCTACCTCTTCCTCGATATTCGATCATTTTCTAGTAGTGAATTTTATTGCATAAGTTTACTAAGAAATGAGAAAAGGTACAAAACTTATTTATCAATCAAATAGGTTAGATAAAAGACTGATAAATTTGAAATATTTTTTAACTAATTAATGTACTAATATTCCATCTTTCTCTGTACACAAAAAAAAAAAGTTAATATATATACCCATTAGTAAAATACTACTATAACTATGGAGTTTAATCAAATTAAAGTTAAAAAAAGACACATAATTCACCAGAATTACTAAAAACTATGAAAAAATCTAACTCAATTCATTAATTTATATTTTACCAGGAATTTATAAGATGATTGATACTTAATAATGTAAAGAATTTAAGAATAAATGTAAAGAAAATAGAAAAGAAAAACAAAGGCTTAACAAGAAAAAAGGAAAAAAGAATAGATAGATACTGTAATCAAGATTAATATAATGCAAAGGAAAAAAGAAAAGAAAAGTATGAAAAGGGAAAAGAACAAAGGAAAATGATTCGCAACAAAGTTGAACAAAAAAAAAATTCTGGCAAGGAAGTAAAGGGAAAAAACGGCCCCAACAAGAATCGAACACTTAGGGGCAAACTCTCGACCAGCGGCACCATCTCAAAGTTTAACCATTGGGTGTTGTTAGTAGTACTTAGCCATTTTGCAACAGTTTATATACATGTATATGCAAAACTTTTTCAAAGCTACCGGGTGATGTGAAACCCCCTCCAAATAACATAGATCCGTCCTTGTAAATTTTTGTCAGTCACTAATGTTGATCTACCAGTTTTTCCCTTATCATACGCAAATCAGGCTTCTATTGCATTTTTTAAGTAGGGCATGTTCAATTATGAGTAATGGTCAGACTATTTGAGTTTCCTCGATGAGAGAAGTTGGCCGGTCTTTTGTTAATCACATGACACCTGATTTTGGGACGTGACACTTACATAACTAAAAAATAATCCACTGTTCCGTATAAAATGAAAAAAAGAAAAAAAAAAAGATCAAATACATAACTGACCTAAATTTGTCTCACTATTTCACCTAACTACTTAAACTTAGCCCCTAACCATTGGGAGAATTACACAACTATGACATCGACGACAATAGATTGCTTAACTGTCCTAGTTTAAAATGGTTTGCAAGAATGGCGTCCGCTAAGTTTAAGTAAGTACTATCCTCGTGGTAGCACTTGACATTTTATCTCTTTCAACATTCTCCCATATAGTATGAAGTGCTGCCCTGCAGACGGAAATACCCTCTATAAAATCTTGTATTGACACCCTTATCTTCTCATCCCTTTAAGTAAGTGTTGCCTCTTAGGTAGTACTTGACCTTTTATCTCTTTCAACATTCTCCCAGATAACTTGAAGTGCTACCCCGCCCTAAAAAATAACTTGAAGCGTTGCCGCGGCAACATTTGCCTCTTTAATCTCTTCACAGGCAGCACTTGCCCTTTGTATTTCTCGAAGAGGCAGAACTTGTCAAGTTATAACTAGAAGTGTTGTCCGCGCAGGCATCACTTATCAATTTATAACTTGAAGTGCTACCCCTGAGGCCATTTTTGTAAATCATTTTTAAATGGAATAAAAAGATATAACCAGGAATAAGGGTACATGTGATTGAAATTTATGCTAACCTTTTGAACACTTCAACTATACAAAAGTTCTATTTAGACACAAACTTGAGAAGCTTCAACCCAAGCTCAGGGAGTGAGTTTCAGTTGCTGTTGACATGGCAATTAAAACCAAAAAAAAAAAAAAAAAGAAAGAGAAAAGAAAGAAATACAGTAAACAAAGAGAGAAAAGCTAAAGATCTAAAAGAAGAAAGAGAGAGATAAGTGGACATGACTAGGAAATAAATTTTTTCCGGCCAAGCACCATTTTTACCGGTAATAACATGTTTTTTGTCAATCGAGATTAAGTGAGTCTATACAAAGAGGAGAAGAAACTCCATTGTTTTGTGGCGGAAAAGAGAGAAAGAAAAGAAATTTTTTATTTGGGTCCTTTATAAAATTATAGGGCAGTCCATTTTTTCTGGCAACATATTATCTTAGGAACTAATCAAACTTTTCTCTTTGCAACTTCCCTTTGATGGCATCAGATATCTAAAGAATACTCATATACACCTTGCGAAGCATCCTTGATTAAGCACCTGATTAAAGCAAATTTGCAAAACCAGAGGCACTAAAGAAAATTCATCTTACAGAATATTCACATATCTATCTCATGGTCCATGGCTGCAACCAAAATCTTACAACAAATAATCAACTTTTAAACAAACTACGTAAAAAATATCATTCCAATCATAATTCGAAACAACAAATCGTGAAAATGTCGAGATCTTAACAATTTCCATCTCCTAAAAAGGTGACAATAATGTAGATAATAGCCCATTGAAAGTAGAATTGGAGGGACAAGAATCGTGCAAATGGTGGTTAATGGTGTAGAGAGAAGATGAGTAGAGAGAAAATTTGAAAATAAAAAATCATTTCTTTTCTTTCTCTATGGACACTTGTCCTTTGGGAACCATTTCAACGTGATCATAAATGAATTCAAGCTGTTAAAGAAGGTGTTTCACACGCCCTATAATATGTCAGAGAAATATGTCTAAATGTAATACTTTTTGGATAGTTGAAGTGTTCCAATGGTTAGGGCTTAGTGTTGGGATCGAAATAATATGATGCATGCGGAAGGTAATATAGCAAACTTTTGATAGAAAATAAATTTAGACATCACGTGGTTTAAAAAGATATTTATTTATTGTGGTTTGGTCATCCATTGACCTATATAGGGAGAAGACTAAAAACTAATACTAGTATAAAAGAAAATGCTAAGCATTTCTCTGAAAATTTAAAGGACTATATTGTGGAATGATTGTTGTATTTTGTGAAAGGCAAGGATCCTTTATTTATAGGAGTCTAATACTCCTCATCCATAAAAAGGATAGGCATAAAAGGAGATTTACTCTTTTTAGGAGCGTTTTTCTTTTTCCTTCAACAAGTAAAGTCTTAATATATTAAAAATTCAAGGCAAAATTCTAACTCATAGTTTAAGTGGCCAGGTGAAATATTGTGGCAAGTTTAGGGGACACTAATATATTTGGCCAAAAAACAAATGGTTAACCGGAAGGGAAGAATCTACATGTATGATTCAATACCAGAAATCAAGAATTTGATAAAAAGCTGCACTTCATGCTGGAATAATACAAGAATCAAACTGTTAAGTGGGGTTAAAGACAAGAATCCAAAACTACATATATAGAATCCAAAGCTACATATATAACTGACTTCTTTTTTATGCATAGATGCTTCCGTACTATGTGACTTATTTTTTCTCATCATAAGCACTTCCTTGTCACAAAAACTTTGAAAAAAATTCTTTTATTGCTCTAAGCCAATTTATGTCTACTTTAATTGTTCACTCGAATATAAGTATTATCCCGTCAATACAGGTAGCAGATATTCTACCTATTAAAATGATAAGACATTTAGCTAGTGTTTGGATATAAATTTGGTTGAAATCTTAAAATATGAGATTTTGAAGTTGAGTTGAAAATAATTTTTGGAACTTAAAGTTATGTTTAGACATGCATTTCACTTGAAAAAAAGTTGAAGTTTGGGGAGTGAAAAAAGAATCTTCCAAAAACCCAAATATTGGTCTGGGATTTTTAGTTTTCAAGATTTGAACAAACTTTATGAATAAATAAGTATTTGAAAAAATATTTCATAAAATGCTCCCTAATTCTATATCCAAACGGGACTTTGCGGTTTTGCTCCTCTTGACTCACACCTGGGTCTCTAATGGTTTTCATTCTAGCTTCATCAACCTCATCGGTACATCTTTGAATGCAGAAGGCAAGATGGTAGAAGTGTTTTTGTTTTATTAGGTAGAAGGTAGAAATTGGCTCGCAATAATATTTTTACAGCACACCATATTAACCTGAGAATATTTGGAGAAAGGTAACTTCAAGTCTTGAATTTAAAAAAATGTGTCCTTGATAGTCAAACATAACAAACACTAATTAAGTAATTTTGGGGTCCTATTAGAACTATTAAAATTTTGGGATGATATAAAAAATCTAAAATTTTTTAATTTCAAATATCTTCCTCTCAAATCTCATATTTTCAAATTTCAAATCTTTTCTTCTCTCTTTCATCATCTTCTTCTTCATTTTCTCTTTTTCCTTCTTCTCTATTCTGCATTTTTCTTCTCCTTCCTCATACCCTCCTCCTCCTCCTCCTCTTCTTCTTCTCTTCTTCTTCTTCTTCTTCTTCTTCTTCTTCTTCTTCTATCTCGTTCTTCTTCTGAATTTATCGTCATTGTTGTCTTCTTCTTTTTCTTTTTCTTAATTGAAAGTATGTTTTTATTTTGATCGTGTTAAGATTTGTGGAAAATATTTGAGAAATAAATTTTTTTAACCATTGGAGAAGATTCTGACGTTGATCTAACAAATTCGAAAGCTGTTGCACAAGTTTTGATTTGTCGTAACAACTTTGGGAAGTTTCTGCAACAAATTCAAAAGTTGTTGCACAAATTCTAATTTATTTCAGCAACTTTTCAAAGCTGTTGCAACAACTTACCGAATTTGTTGCAACAACTAAAACTGTTGTTGTTTTTTGTTGGATTCTTCAAGAAGAGTTTTTGTAGTTGAAAATGAGGAAAAGGAGACGGGGTGAAGAAGAAGGTGGAGATGGATGAGTATGAGGTGGAGATGGTGGAGGATGAGGGAAAGGTGGATAAGGAGGCAAAAATTAGGCGAAGAAGTGGAGAAGGATGAGGTGGACATGGAAGGAGAGGGGGGGAAGTGGAGGTGGAGGTGGGTGTGAGTGGAAGGGGGAAGAGGAGAGAGATGGAGGTAGGGGACTGTGTGTAAAGAAGAAAACATGTGGGATTTTAAAAATATATGTCACTAGCTGGTCTAATCTTAAAAAAGACACCTATAGTCAATACTTAAAACTTGAGTCACATTTACTATAGTAAAAGACTCAAAGGACACAAATAATTTTAAAAAAACCATACCTTATCATGGTTATCTGATTAATGAGAGTGCCAAAGATGAAAGTGGAAGAGTTTTTTAGATTTCGGCAAAGTGCATAGCTAGCCAATTTTAGGCATGCCACTACCGTTTCAGTCATTTGTGGATGAAACCTTTGCAAAAGCTAGCCACATTACCTATATTTAGACCGTGGGATTGAAGTTCAAGCCAAATAAGCTAACTTTATCCCTCTAGATCTGAAGTCAAAATATGCCATTTTTCTTTCTGTTTTCTTTGCTCAACTTCTTATCTTTTGGTTTGAACTTGGGCCCAGCTTCACACTTTTAATATGAATTCGACTTATTTTCGGACAAAAATTTTAAATTGAGTGAATTTCAAATCATAGCAACATAACTTTTATTCTTGATGGTTTGAAAATGGTGAGTGTACTTGTAATAATTTTTAAAAAGTGTAAACACCGAATAAAAAGAGTAATATAGGTTGTGTGACAAAATTTTACCTATTTCACCAAAAGGGTTAATGGCAAAACTATGAAATCATAGGCGATGGTTTGCCTTTTTTACCTCTACTATGTTAGTTTAGAAAAAATGATCTTCGTTTAGTTTAATGAATAAATTTTAAATGAAAATACCCTTATAAACTTTCTAAATGACACGCAGTCTCTCCTTCCTCTATTTTCCTCATCTAAAGGTCTGGCCTAGACAGCACTTTCCCCCACCCTTTTTCTCGTTCTCCTAGCTAATTGCCTTGAAGTTTTAGCTACGAACAGTTGCCCACGACCTCAATCCCAGCTAATTGCTTTTAATTCTAGTCTAGACAATACTTTCTCTCAATCCTGAACTTCCCAAATCTTCCATGCAGCACTTTCCCTCGATCGATTCCCGCATTCTCCCATTTAAATGCCTTGAAGTGAAACGACCTTAGGTATTTTTTTGGGAATAGGACTCCGATTGGTATGTCGATAGTCTTAAAAGCTTTCTAATGTCAATTAGGACCTGTTTGTAAAATTTGAGCTAATTCGGACTTTGTGTGGTATGATTTTTGAGCAGGTTTCAGTTTCAGTTGTCGGTAAAGCTTCAAAGAAGTTTTCGAGCTGATTTGAGTAAATAAGCTCTGCTTCAAAATCTGAAAGTTGTGTTAGATTCGTATGGTCAATTTTGACCTGTAGCAACTTTTAAAAGTGAATTCCGAGTCCGTTCGGTCAGTTTCGCTAGAATTCTGAAAGTTAAGAAATCGACCTCTTTTTGTGGAAGCCGTATCTTGAGTTCTAGAGATCTGATTCGAGTACCGTCTTTGCGAACATCTCACACAAGTCTTGTATAACTTGTATATAAAATTTGGAGTTATTCTGAGTATTTTAGAGTCCTGTTTGGACCTAAATTATAGACTAGATGTTGCTGGTGCGAAAATTGCACTGTGAGCAGCTTGCTTCAGCAGTATAAAAGCTCACTTTGGCTGATTTTTTTACAACTATTCCAGCCCCTTTCCATGTCGATTTAACCTAGAATTGTAGTGCTAAGTCCATCCAAAATCATCAGGTATCAATCCATAACATTCAATTGCGTTAATTCATGATTCTTTCCTAGAATTTCTTGAAAATGAATTGGAAAATTAGGTTAGGACCCTATAAATTATGAAACTAAGAAATTTAATGAAATTGAATTTGAATATGAAAACCAATGATACTATTGACCTCGTGAGATTATGGGGAGTCTGAAAATATATAGTTTATGGGGTTTTCAGCTAAGCCTGGCCTAGAGATATTTTGGTAATTTTTCTTCTTTTCACCGTCTAAAGGCTAAATACTCTTTCTTCGGGGACTTACAAGTGCCAATATATTTTTTTGGCTTTGAAAGGAATTATTCTAAGGGACATCGGGCAGGAAAAGAAGTTATTCAGTAGATGTTATGACTCAATACTCAAGGTAGGTAATTTTATCCGCTTCTTTGACGACCTTTGGCCTTTTGGATGATCTATTCATGTGTTTTTTTACGTAAATAGCTGCCAACATGGCGTACTTACTACGCCACAACTTTGTTATGTATTTTCTGGTTATGTTTCTTGATTTTTGGGTTATTATGTAATCTGAAGGTAGGAGGATTCCACCCTAGGAGCAGGAGGATTCCGCTCCTTGCATTATATTGAGGATAGGAGGATTCCATCCTGGAGTAGGAGGATTCCGCTCCATACATTAGACAGATGCGACCCCATTGCATCATGTTTCATTCATCTCATAATCTTCTATGTGTTTGCTACTTGTATAAGACTGCTACTTGCCCATTTGTGCATTTTTTATTTGTTATATGTCGTAACCTCCCTTTTCCCTGGCTCGTTTAACTTTTTTTTAAAAGTTAAATAGCCATTCCTCGCCTATTGAGTCTTTATGACTCACTACATACCTGTTTCTTATTTTGTGTTTTCGTTTCGACAGATTCCGCTACAGGACCCAGCCAGCAGCGCATCTGAGGAACGAGGACGTTCTTAGCTTTCTGTAATGAGTCAACCTGTTCCTTGAGGCCGGCAGCTGTAGATACTATAGTGTTATCCTATTTTTCTCCCTTCAGGATATGCATATATTTTCTTGACTTAGGAGATGTCTTATCTGGGAACCTCTAGACCTGTGTTTGGGGTAGTTAGTTGTATTTGTTCTGACAACTTATACATTTTGTTCATCTTATGTACAAATATCTATCTTATGGAGCTACTTTACGTTTGAAGTTAGCTTCATTTCTCCTTTAAGTCAATTTTATGCCATATATAGATTGAGTTTGTCGATAGGGTTTGCCCGACAGGTCTAGGGGAGGTAGTCGGGTGCCCGCACGGCCTAGTTAAGAATTTGGGTCGTGTTAGTTGGTATCAGAGCCCGGTTTAGAGCCTTTCCAGATTATGACAGTGTATAATAGAGTCTCACTAATCGGGCAGAGACGTCTGTACCTATCTACGAATGGCTATGGTGGCATTTAGGAAGTTTCATTTCTTTCTCTCTCTGTCGTGCGTGAGTCTTCTTATTTGAAATTAAATATCTTTGTTAATTCTTTTGTAATAACTGGTGAGAACGTGCGCGACTGCTCAGCGAGAGGCGGAGGAGCCAACGAAAACCCCTATTCCTATTGCTCCGCGAGGTAGAGGTGTTGGCCACTGTAGAGGCCGTGGTAGAGGTCGTGGTTGAGGCAGAGGTAGAGCTGCCCGGGCTGTGAGGATGGCAGATTATGTTGATCATGTTGCAGAGGTTCCGACAGTGCCAACTCCTGGTGGGCAGGGGGAGAAGGGCTTATTCGTTCCCCCGACACTTCATGATGCTTTTATGAGATTCTTGGCGACGCAGATGCCCTAGGTACCTCCCATTCCTCAGGCTGCTATAGATGCTCTTATTTCTTAGGCAGCTCCTCAGGCTGCGGTAGATATTAGTGCTCATGCTTAAGGAGCCCCTATTGCAGCTTTAGATGTAGCACTGGGTGGCTATGTTCCAGAGGCAGCGTGTGTTGTGCCTCCAGGTTTTCAGGCTGGTCAGCCAGCCCAAGCAGCAGGTCAGGTCGATGACCCGACAAGGCTGCATAATTTTATTAGACTTAATCCTCCGAGATTTTGTGGTCATACTTCAGATAAGCTTCCGCCCCATGAGTTTCTTGATCGATGGCACCGTATTCTTAAGGCCCTTGGGTATCTTGAGCAGTATGAAGTTGAGTATACTGCCTTCCAGTTTAATGGTCTAGCTTTAGCTTAGTAGATTCCACTCCTATCAGCTAGGCAGGGCTTACTTAAGATGACATGGAGTGATTTTTCCCGCTGATTCATAGAGAAGTTTCTCCCTCCCAGTAAGCAGGATGAGAAGAAGAGACAAGGATTGGACAGGGTAACCTGTCAGTCTCGGAGTATAAGCTTTTATTCTCTAAGATGTCTGCATATGCTCCGGATTTTGAGCAAGAGCAATCTGAGAGGGTCAAGCATTTTATTGATGGGCTTTCTCCATATTTTCGGTCCCAGATGGCTCGTGAGATTGAGGCCAGGACCCCATTTAATGTCGCCGTTGATATTGCTAGGAGGTATGAGGCGTATCACAAATTGGAGAAAGAGGAGTTAGAGCAGAAGAGTAAGATATCTCGTGGTCCGGGGCATTCTAGTACCTCATCTGGAGGTAGGACTTATCAACAGCAGAGTAGGCCTCTAGTGAGGCATGTCCATCCCTCAGCGCATATGTCTTCAGGGTGTGCCTGTTTCTTCTCAAGGTCGGTTTCCATCCCAGTCTCAGCCTCGTGATTTATTCCAGTTTGAGCAGCGCACGTCTTCTTCTGAGTGTTTTATCTGTCAGGATTTAGGGCATCATAAAAAGGATTTCCCTTATCTTCATCAGCGGGGTAGTATCCGTCCTTTCTTTTTCCCTCCGGCACCTATGCAGCAGCAGCCTCAGGGTGTTCCTATAGGGTCTCAGCCAACTCGAGGTGCACCACTGCCTGGTAGAGGCCGTGGGCGTAGTTCTGGTGGTCCCTTTAGAGGTAGATCTCAGAGTGGTAGCTCAACTCAGCCGCAGAGACAACTTCATGCATTGTCAGCCAGGCAGGATGCCGAGGCATCTCCAAATATTTTTATAAGTATCTATTTGTTTGTGGTTGAGATGTATATTTTGTGGTGGATCCAAGATCTACATATTTATATGTCTCTCCTTATTTTGCTTTAGGTTTTCATATTGGTTATATGTATCTTCGTGATCCATTCTGTGTTTTTACTCCTATTGGAGACATTATTATTGAGGATCGAGTTTATCCAACTTGTACCATATGCTTTGGGGGTTGTGAGACCCTAGTAGATCCTCTGATCCTAGATATGGTTGATTTTGATGTTATTATTGGCATGGATTAGTTGGCATCGTGTCATGTCATCTTGGATTATCATGCCAAGTCTCTTTAGTTATCTTTTCTTGGTTCAACACCGGTGGTTTGGCAGGGCTCTTATTTGCCACCCACATGGCGTGTTATTTTTTCCTGAAGGTGAAATAGATGACGAATAAAGGATGTTTAGCGTATCTTTCCATGGTTCGAGATACCACTATGGAGATTCCATCTCTCGAATTCATTTCTGTTATGAGGGAATTCTCTGATGTGTTTCCAGATGATCTCCCAAGACTTCATCCCGATCGGGAGAGATCGAGTTTAGCATTGATATAGTGCCAGGGACTCAGCCTATTTCCATCCCTCCTTACTGCATGGCTCCATCAAAGTTGAAGGAGAAATTGCATGCTTTATTAGATAAGGGATTTATTAGGCCGAGTATTTCTCTGTGGGGTGCTCCCGTTCTGTTCGTGATAAAGAAAGATCGGACTATGCGGATGTGTATTGATTATCGTCAGCTAAATAAGATCACCATCAAGAACAACTACCTCTGGCCTCGTATTGATGGTTTGTTTGATTAGTTGCAGGGTGCCAAATTCTTTTCTTAGATTGATTTGCGGTTTGGTTATCATCAGTTGAAGATTCATAGGCCAGATATCCTGAAGACTGCTTTTAGGACTCGTTACGGCCATTACGAGTTCCTAGTTATGTCTTTTGGCCTGACTAATGCTCTTGCAGCCTTTATGGATCTTATCAACTGGGTGTTTAAGTCGTTCCTCGATTCCTTTGTTATTGTCTTCATCGATGACATTCTTATCTATTCTCGTAGTCGCAAGGAACATAATTATCATTTGAGGGTTGTTCTTCAGACCCTCCGTGATCGTAAGTTGTATTCCAAATTCTCAGAATGCAAGTTCTGACTTGATTTTGTGGCATTCTTGGGTCACGTGGTATCTAATAAGGATATCAAGGTTGATCTGAAAAAGATTGAGGCGGTATAGAATTGGACTTGTCCTACTTCACTGATGGAGATTCGCAGCTTTCTTGGTCTTGTAGGTTATTATCGGAGGTTCGTGGAGAAGTTTTTCACTTTTGCAGCTCCCCTAACTCGCCTGACCCAGAAGGCGGTTCAGTTCCGATGGTCTAATGTGTGTGAGGTGAGCTTCCAGAAGCTCAAGGCCTTATTGACTTCAGTTCTAGTGTTATTCCTTCCTTCTGGCACTGGCGTATTTGTAGTCTATTGTGATGCATCCGTGTTGGCCTTGGTTGTGTTTTTATGCAACACGAGAGAGTGATTGCTTATGCTTCCAGATAACTGAAGCTGAATGAGAAGAATTATCCAACTCATGATCTAGAGTTGGCAGCTGTGGTCTTTGCTCTGAAGATGTGGAGACATTATTTTTATGGCGAGCCTTGCGAGGTATATACCGATCACAAGAGATTGCAGTATCTTCTCTCTCAGAAGGATCTTAATGGCCGGTAACGGAGGTGGCTTGAGTTAATTAAAGATTATGATCTCACTATCTGTTATCATCCTGGGAAGGCGAATGTTATAGCAGATGCTTGAGCAGGAAGTTTATGGGCATCATGGCTTTTCTTTATGCTGACATGAGACCTTTGGCCCGAGAGTTACAGTCCTTTGGCAACTCTGATGTGAGATTTCTTCACCAAGACTCCAGTCGAGTCCTTACATCTATTGCATCTCAGTCTTCCTTAGTCAGTCAAATTAAGGAAGACAATTCGAGGATCCACATCTGTAAGAGTTGTATGGTCGTGTCCTAATTGGAGGAGTTCCTTCCTTCGAGCTTGATTATGATGGTATTCTTCGATTTAATGGTCGACTCTGTGTTTCTTATGTTGGAGATCTGAGGCAGTTAGTGCTCCGCGAGGCTCATAGCTCGTGATATTCTATTCATTTTGGTATTTCATGTTTGGTTATTTTACCTTTATTTTGAAGGTGTTTTTATAATGTCCTAATAGTAAATTTAAGAGTTTATATGCAAAACTATCAAAATTTGACATTAATTGAGTTGTTTGGTATTGTAGGAATTGAACATGATGAATTGAGGTAAAAAGTACAAGTTTTGGCTTTAAAATTTAAGATATTAAATATTTCAAGTGATCCTTGTGCCACGCGAATAACACGGGAAGAAATAGAGTTTTTGCCTAGAAGTGAAGAAAAATTCCAGCGCATTTAGGCCGAATACGAGAGCACCATGCGAGCTGAATTGTCTGAAGAAACTGAGTCCGCGTGGCACACGGGCACCACGCGAAGCAGAAATTCTAGGCAAAACTCTAAAGGCTTTTTGGACTATTTGCTTAGTTTCCTACAGGGTATAAAAGCTTCTCTTGCCTCCTTTATGAACTATTAACCTAAAAAAGATCTATTGCACATCCAAAGGAGGCAAGCAAGAGAGGAGATCAAGATTTGAGGCTCTACTTCTTCCATTTATCCATATTGTTGTGGTTTTGTATGCTTTTAGTTATTTCTTGTCTTAGAACATGACTATGAGTGGCTAAATCACCCATTCTAGGGTTGATTGACTTACTCCACATACTTGTGTGATGATAATTGATGTGTTATTAATGAACTTTGTTAATTCTTCTCAACTATGTTGTTTACGAATTGTTTGCTATTAATTGGTCGGATCCCCAATTAATTGTGCCCTTTACTCTTGTGATTACTATGAATAGATTCATGAGTTAGGATTAAAGACATAGTAGTATTTCAACCTAAAACTAAGGTATTGCTTAAGTTGTCAAAACGGTGAGTTAGGAATATTGATCCTTACTGTGAACTATAAGTGTAGTCCTCACTATCTTCATTAGTTAATTGGTATAGTTAACTAATGGAAGTTATAATTACTTAACCGAAGTGGATAGTTGTAAACTTGGAGCACTTGTTTAGTAGGAAGAGTAAAGGGAGAATTGTTAGCACAATACTTTAGCACAAGTGAGGAGTTGGGGAAATAAATCCTAGGCTTTCCATCTCTTGAATCAAATCTATCTTTCTATACTTGTTATCTACTTTCTTGTTTAGTAGTGTTAATATAAAACAAAATCAAAGATATAAACTTGAAGTTGGTTGAACAGATAATTTAGCTAGATTAACTGCTAGGAGTCGTGTTCTCTGTCGGATTCGACCTCGGGACTTTAAGTATCGAGCTATATTTGCTGCGACCGCTTAGTCCCTTTTTATAGGGCGTAGTTGGGCGTGATCAAATTTTGGCACTATTGCTGGGAACACGGTGTATTTCTAGCTTTCTAGGATAGTTGAGTTGTTAATTCAATTAACTTTGTTCCTGTACATATTTATTTAGTTTATAAAAAAATATGGTATCAGGAAATAACACGTGGCTAGGTGATCATTATTATGGTAGTACTAATACATATTATTCTTCCTCAAGCCCCTATAATGATGATTCTTCTTTTTCTTATGATAATAGCAGGTGCAATAAAGTGGAGGATGATGAGGAAGAATATGAAGCTGAACTGGGACAGACATAGAGCACAACTATGCTGCATAGGAGCTCAAGTGAATCAGTTGGCTGCATTATTGGGAATTCAACAACCTAGCCCAGAAGAAATGGAATTAGAAGAAGAAATCATAGCTATAGTTGAAGATCTAAAACATGAATTTCCATTGGAGGAGTTAAATATTGAAAGCCAACCATCTAGACATATGGTGTGGGAAGATGTCGAAGATGAAAATATGGTAATAGAGTCAGACACAAAAATTAAAGCTGTAATTTAGTTGACTCTAAGTCATGCAAGAAAGGGGATATCAATATAGTGAAGTGTGAGCGGGTTGCACCACATTCTAGACACTTTTCAACACTAATTTTAGGGGGAGACATGGAAATTGATCCTTTGGAGCCAGTGAAAGAGTTGAAGGATGAGGTGAATGATGCTTACATTATGGAATTTTCACCACAATCTAGGCAAGATGACAATCCTCGTTTGAAGGCCAAGGACTACAAAATAGTATATTTGGTGCTTGATCAGGAGCATAGCCAACAATTTGAAGATATTCATGATATAGCGGTTATACGCAAAGGGAGACGCTTAGTTTTTGGTATGCTAGAACTTGTGTCACCTCAAGAGCATAATTGGAGAGTTGAGTTATAACTGAGGAGGCGATTCATAAGCTCAAGTTGGAGGAAAAAGTATTGACTTTGGGTTATATCGTGCCACGACATTAAATAAGGCGCTTCTCGGGAGGCAAACCGTGATTCTAGTTATATACCAAAAAAAATGAAAAAAAATAAAATAAAAAAATAATGTTATCTTTTGAAGGATATTACTTGGTGGGTTTCTTTGTTTTGCAGGTTTCGACTGGTTTGAAGTCTAAGTGTGGGGTGCTTACAACCTCATATGATTGGATGGGGATGTCCTGCTTGGGAGAAGTCTGAGTACCTCGTGTCCTAAGGAAGGTCACATGGATGTTCTTCGAGCTTAGAGCCCCAGGGAGTTTCTCTATCACCCTTAGTTTTTATTTTTAATGTATTAAGGGCAATGCCTGATTTTAAGTGTGGGGTGGAAATCTTCCTATTTGTGCTAATAATCCCCTCTGGTTTTTCTTTGTGCATAGGTTCTTTTCTAAAGGAAGTAGTTTGAACCGGGTATAGGTAGATTTTTTTTAGGATTAGAGTGTCATAATTGGATGGGTGAGGCTTGACTCCATGATTTGACTAGTTTTATATAGATACTTAATTTAGGGTATGTGAACTTCATGCATATATTCTACCATGATCCACTTGCCGTGAGAAACGTTGAGTGCATTGTTTGAAGTCTATGATCATGATGTTGACTCTAGATTTGCTTGAGAGTTTACTTGTGTTTGCTTTGTTTGAGAGCGAGAATTGAGTCGTTTTGAGTAGGTTATGTGCCATGTGTGAGTGAGGATTTTGTTTTCTCCATGTTTAATACTTGATGTCTAGAACTTGCCCAGTGTGTGTGCAAAGCGAAATGAGAAGTTTGCTCGGCTGGGAAGTGGTATAGGCTTTCCTTTCATAGCCAATTTATTTGAAGCCTCAGAGTTAGATGTTTACTAGTAAAATTTTACCTTAGCTAACCCTTTTGAGCCTGTAGTCTTTTTTTTTATGGCCATTGGGATTCCTATTTCTTGTGCTAAATATCTGTGAGATTTACTTGTGGTGTTATGAGCCTAAAAGGCTAGTTAATGAAGTGGAAAAATTATGTTTGTTGGAGGAAGACAAAAGGTGCATAGGAGAATGCTATTGGAGGGATTTACTAAGAAAAAAAGAGAAAAAAAAGTGAAAGCTGAGAGTATTGTGCAATAATTGAAGAATGTATTGAGAAAAAAAAAATTGAAAGATGGAAGAAAACAAAGAGTAGTCCCTATTATTAGCTCCTACTTTGCTTAAAGAAGAAGGTTGGTAAATGTTGACTCTATGATGGTAAAAGAAAGATTGGTTGGGAGAAAAATGCTTAAATTAATTGTGGTGTTTTAAACTGCTTGGGGTAGTTAGTCACTATTATATAAATATACCTTACATGTCCCATTGCCTACATTACAACCATAATAAGTCCTAATTGATCATAGCCAAGTAGATGGATATTAGTTGAGTCCTACACTAAGGGCAAGCTTATGGTACGTCTTCTGTTGTATGTAAGTTCTTTTCTAAGAGTGAGGGTTTCATCTTTTTGTGAACTTTTGTTCATGATTCATTCTCTTGTGTGAATTCATTCGTTGAACTTTCAATTGATTGTGAGGGCACATGATTTATGAGAAGCGAGCTCTTTTATTAGTCTCTTGAATAAAGTGAGTACTTGCATGACTTATTAGGTGAGTCTAGAGTTGATATGGAATTAGGATGTTGATTTGGTGCACTTGATTATTTTTAAATATTCTTGGCTTGGATTTTGTGCAAATAAAGCATGATTAGTGCATATGCAACTTGTTAAGTGCCTATATAAACGTAAGCCATTGTGTGAGTTGTTTTTGTGCATCTTGAGTTCAAAGTATAAGTTGCTCGAGGACGAGCAAAAGTCCAAGTGTGGAGTGGTGATGTTTTGCTATTTCACCTTTATTTTGAGGGTGTTTTTACAATGTTCTGATAGTAAATTTAAGAGTTTACATGAAAAACTATCAAGATTTGATACTAATTGAGTTGTTTGGTGTTGTAGAAATTGAACATGATGAATTGAGGCAGAAAGTACAAGTTTTGGCTTTAAAATTTAAAATATTAAATATTTCAAATGATCCTTGTACCACGCAAGTAACACCGGAAAAAATAGAGTTTTTGCCTAGAAGTGAAGAAAAATTCCAGCGCATTTAGGCCGAATACGAGAGCACCATACGAGCTGAATTATATGAATAAACTGAGTCCACGTGGCACCCGAGTACCACGCGAGCTGAATTGCCTGAATAAACTGAGTCTGCGTGGCATGCGGGCGCCACGCGAAGCAGAAATTCTTGGCGAAAATCTAAGGGCTTTTTGGACTATTTGCTTAGTTTCCTACAGGGTATAAAAGGTTCTCTTGCCTCCTTTATGAACTATTAACCTAATAAGGACCTATTCCACATCCAAATGAGGCAAGGAAGAGAAGATATCAAGATTCAAGGCTCTACTTCATCTATCTATCCATATTGTTGTGGTTTTGTATGCTTTTAGTTATTTCTTGTCTTAGAACATGACTATGAGTGGTTAAATCGCCCATTCTAGGGTTGATTGACCTACTCCACATACTTGTGTGATGATAATTGATGTGTTATTAAAGAACTTTGTTAATTCTTCTCAACTATATTGTTTACGAATTGTTTGCTATTAATTGGTCGGATTCCCAATTAATTGTGCCCTTTACTCTTGTGATTACTAGGAATAGATTCATGAGTTAGGGTTAAAGACATAGTAGTATTTCAACCTAAAACTAAGGCATTGCTTAGGTTGTAATAACGGTGAGTTAGGAATATTGATCCTTACTGTGAACTATAAGTGTAGTCCTCACTATCTTCATTAGTTAATTGATATAGTTAATTAATGGAAGTTATAATTACTTAACCGAAGTGGATAGTTGTAAACTTGGAGCACTTGTTCAGTAGGAAGAGTAAAGGGAGAATTGTTAGCACAATACTTTAGCACAAGTGAGGAGTTGGGGAAATCAACCCTAGGCTTTTCATCTCTTGAATCAAATCGATCTTTCTATACTTGTTATCTACTTCTTGTTTAGTAGTATTAATATAAAACCAAACCAAAGATATAAACTTGAAGTTGGTTGAGTAGATAGTTTAGCTAGATTAACTGCTAAGAGTCGTGTTCTCTGTGGGATTCAACCTCGGGACTTTAAGTACCAAGCTATGTTTATTGTGACTGCTTAGCCCTTTTTTATAGGGCGTAGTTGGGCGTGAGCAGTATTACTAAGATCTATCAAGATCTCCAAGAGCTATACTGGTGGAAGGGGATGAAGAGGGATGTGTTTGATTATGTGTCTCATTGCTTGAACTGTTATCATGTTAAGTTCGAGCACCAGAGACCGACAGGGTTAGGTCAGGCATTACCCATTCTCGAGGGAAAGTGGGAGCAAATCACTATGGATTTTGTGATTGGTCAGCCAAAGACCCTGCGGCGCCATGATTCAGTCTGGGTTATTGTGGACAAACTGACTAAATCAGGTCACTTCATCGTTATGAATTCTACTGATTCAGCTCAGAGATTGGCTCGTATTTTCATTGATCAGGTGGTTAGGTTGCATGGCACTCCTGTATCTATTATCTCATATCAGAGTTCCCAGTTTATTTCCAAGTTCTGGCAGTCTTTTTAGAGGGAGTTGGGGACCCAGGTGCAACTTGGCACGCGTTCCATACTCAGACTGATGGTCAATCCGAGTGAGTTATTCAGATTCTGGAAGATATTATAAGAGCTTGTGCATTGGACTTCGGAGGCTACTGGGATGATCATTTCGCTTTAGCGGAGTTTTCTTATAATAACAGTTGTCAGTCATCCATTCAGATGGCTCAATTTGAGGCCTTGTATGTTCGTAGATGTCGTTCTCCAATTGGTTGGTTCGAGTCACAAGATGTTGAGGTGATAAGTTCAGAGATGGTTCGTCAGACTCTTGATGCTGTTCATGTTATTCAGGATCATATGTGGACCGCTCAGAGCATGAAGATTTCATACTCGAACTGTAGAAGCCGAGAGTTAGAGTTCAAGTTCAACGACATGGTATTTCTAAAAGTGTCGTCGATGCAGGGTGTAAAGATATTTGGCAGTAGAGGGAAGCTCAGTCCCAGGTTTATTGGCCCTTTCCGTATCGAGAAACATATTGGTAAGGTGGCTTATCGGCTTCAGTATCCAGCTTCTATGCCAGTTCATCGGGTATTTCATATATCGATGCTCCGAAAGTGCATCCGGGATCCTTCTGAGATGATTGAGTTAGATCCCGCTCAGCTAGATGTGAATCTAGCCTATGAGGAGTTCCCAGTTGCCAGAGATGTCGGAAGTTTCGTTAGAAGCAGATTCCAGTGGTTCTAGTGCGATGGCGCAACCTTCCTCACGAGGAGGTCACTTGGGAGCTTCAGTCCAGCATGCGTGAAAGAAATCCTCATCTCTTCGATGACTCAAGTAGGATCTTAAGTTCAAAAGCTTAAAATATTTTATCAGTATTTTTGTTCTGGTTCTGTATGGTATAATTGTGACCATTAAATACTTGTTGAAAGTTGGCGTAAGAATCTCCATTAGTCATGTGAAATCTGCTCTAGACTCTGGCTCGTTCAAGGACGAACGAGAGTCTAAGTAGATGAGAATGAAACGATCTTAGGTAGTCGTTTCGAGCTCGATTGTAGAAAATGATCTCCAATTTGAAATCTGAAAGTTTTTTTAGATTCGTATGATCACTTGTAACCTGTAGCAACTTTCAAAAGTGAATTATGAGGCCGTTCAGTCAGTTTCGCTAAAATTTCAAAAGTTAAGGAATCGACCTCTTTCCGTGGGAGCCGTATCTTGAGTTTTAAAGATCCGATTCGAGTTTCATCTTCACGAGCATTTCAGACAAGTATTGTATAACTTGTGTGAAAAATTTGAAGTCATTCTAAGTCTGGTAGGGTCGCATTTGGACCCAAACTGCAGACCAACTGTTGCTGGTGCGAAAATTGCACTATGAGCAGCTTGCTTCAGCAGTATAAAAGCTCACTTTGGCTGATTTTTTTTCACAATTGTTCCAAGCCCTTTCAGTTAAAACTTTAGTGCTAAATCCATCCAAAATCATTAGGTATCAATTCTATAATATTCAATTGCGTTAATTCATGATTCTTATCTAGAATTTCTTGAAATTTAATTGGAAAATTAGGTTAGGACCCATTAAAGTTTGAAATTGAGAAATTTAATGAAATTGAATTCAAATATAAAAATCAATGATACCATTGGACTCGTGGGATTATGAAGAGTCATAAAATATATAACTTATTGGTTTTCGGCTAAGCCCAGCCCAGGGGTATTTTGATAATTTTTCTTCTTTTCACCGTCTAAAGGCTAAATTCTCTTTCTTCGGGCACTTATAAGTTCCAATGTATTTTTTTTTGCTCAGAAAGGAGTTATTCTAAGGGACGTCGGGCAAAAAAAATGTTATTAAGTGGCTATTTTGACCCAGGACTTGAGGTAGGGGATTTTATCTACTTTAACGGCCTTTCGCCTTTTGGATGATCTATTCACGTGTTCTTTATATGAATAGCTGACGGCAGGACGTACTTACTACGCCACAACCTTGTTATGTATTTTCTGGTTATGTTTCTTGATTTCTAGGTTATTATGTCATCAGAGGGCAGGAGAATTCTGCTCATTGCATCATATTGAGGGTAGGATGATTCCGCCCCGGAGTAGAAGGATTTTGCTCAATACATTGGACACATGTGACCCCATTGCATCATGTTTCATTCATCTCATAATCTTCTATGTGTTTGCTACTTGTATAAGACTGTTACTCGCCCATTTGTGCATTGTTTGTCTATTATATGTCATTACTTTCCTTTTCCCTGGCTCGTTTGACTATTCTTTTTTAGTTAAATAGCCATTCCTCGCCTATTGAGCCATTTTGACTCGCTCCATACATGTTTCTTATTTTGTATTTTCGTTTCGGCAAATTCTGCTCCAGGATCCAGCCAGCAGCGCATCTGAGGAGCGAGAACGTTCTTAACTGTCTGTGGTGAGCCAGCTTGTTCCTTGAGGCCGCCAGCTACAGATACTATAGTGTTATCCTATTTTGCTCCCTTCAGGATATGTATATATATTTTAACTTCGTAGATGTCTCATCTAGGAACCTCTATACCTATGTTTGGGGTAGATATCTATATTTGTTCTGAGAACTTGTATATTTTGTTCATCTTATGTATAAATACTATATTCTGGGGCTATTTTACATTTGAAGTTAGTTTTATTTCGCCTTTAAGTCAGTTTTATGTCATATATAGATCGAGTTTGTCGATAGAGTTTTTCCGACAGGTCTAGGAGAGGTAGTCGGATGCTCGCACTGCCTAGTCGAGAATCCGGATCGTGTCATGAAGTCTTGGCTAGGTAGCACTTGCCCTGACCTCACTCCTTCCGCCAATCTTCCAAATAATTGTAGTCTAGCTTAAGTAGCACTTACTTTCGATCTCTTTCGATATTCTCCCAATTAACTGCCTTGAAGTTTTTCCTAGGCAACACTTAAAAAAAAGTGAAGGAATGAAAGAGGATTTGTCATTTTGCTAAAGCCATAGAAAGCAGAAAAAAACTCTCTGAACCAGTTAAATTTTAAGACCCCTGGTGAATTCTTTTCACCACAAGGGGTTTGAACTTTTATTGTTAGTTTTTGGATTAAGCATTGTAGCTTGGGTTGCTGAATTTTTGGGGAAAAATGACAAAACTATGACACACCTTAAGGATTGGTTTGCATTTTTTGCCTCACTTAATATGATTTGGTAAAAATATCCTTCACTAATTTAATAAATAAATTCTGGATGAAAATATCACTCAACACCTAATTAGTGACGCGTGTTGTCCCTCACTCAATCTCTATTTCCCATTCTATCTGAATTCTGAATTGTGATAGCAGCGGATTCAATCCTACGAGCTTCAATTCTTGGCAGTATGTTTTCTATGATTTGATTGAAAGACCACGCCTGTATGAATCCTTCTTTTTGTCTTTTCGTTGTTATTACAACAATATATCCAGTATAATTTCACAAGTGGGGTCTGAAAAAGGTGAGGTATATACAGACATGCCCCTACCTCAAATGAAGTAGAGAGGCTGTTTCTGATAGACCATTGGCTCCATAAAAATACTTTCGGCAACATGTTTTGAAAATAAAAGGAAAAATAATTTCATGAATAAAATGCAAAGATAGAAATATTAAGGTAAAGAAAAGAAATGGCATAATAATATTAAAACTAACATTGATATTTTAAAAAACATATTAGTAAAAAGGAAGAATAAGATAAAAATAGAAAAATAAATATAATACAGATAAGGCTCACTAAAATCCCATACTAGAGCCAAGTTCCCAGCTAAAAGAAGAGAGAACAGTCAACTGCATTCTAATCTTGTACTCTAATTCTCGACATTCATGCTCATATATCTAGGGTCAAGTCCTAAATAATCTAATAACGCTCAAAATACCTCTTGTGTGTGAAAATACGCCACCTTCTATTACAAGGATATGAGTTCAGCTGGAGAGATTAGACTTAGTCTATAAGTCACCGGGCACAGAGGATACACGCCCGCTCCTTAAGCCACAACCGTTCAGGCGGTGCATGTATAGGACGCAGGGTATATATCCCACCGCCTTAGCATTCACAGTCACATAGCTGGGGTTTCGTATATACCACCACCTTGAGTTTAGGCCCATAGCCTTTATTAGTCTTTGTATTTTACCATAATTAGGACTGGGTAAATCTCAATTATAATACCTCTCCTTTCATTATATTGTACATCAAGCGATTCATACAGAATCCGACCATTCTCAAGGAATAAGACTATTACTTTCTTGCTTATTACTTTTCTCTCAATATTTATTTACTTTTCCTAAGTATTTGCTGTGTTGCTTGTGACCCTCTAATAATTTAAATTATTTTACCTAAACGACCAAATTTAGACGTAAACACCTCTTCAAAGGGTAGTGAATGGTCGTCACAAATAATATCCAACTATGAGTCGGGGTCAAATCCACAAGAAACAATCTAATGCATTTAAGATAGTGGAGGAACTAAACCTATTGAACTAAACCATACATGTAGTAATAACTAGAGAATGATACTAACACCTAACGATTATTCTAAATCAATAACTACTCAATTAATGAGATACAAGATAGTAGAGCATAGGAAATGGAAACCTACCATAATGTTAATCAATTGTAGTAAAATGCTCCAACCAATTACTCTTCAAGCATGCACTATGACATTCAAGCTACTTTACCCGAGTTACCCATTTTAGGTGGCTATCAAGGCTAACACACACTAATTCGTTCTGTATTATGTGTTTTGCATTAAGCCCAAATAATGGTATGTCCACGTAAGGTTATCTCCCTTTCGATGTTCAAACCCTTTGACCTGGATAATCACTACAACACCTACCTCCGTTCCTTGTTAACCACTATCCCAACACCAAAACCACTCTTTCGATCAAGTTCGACACCAAAGGGCGAGAACTAGTATTTCCAACTACCAATTTTAAAGAATTAATGCATGTAATGATTAAATAGCCAAATAATTATTTGCAAGATCATTATCTAACAAATCTTTGACGGCGACAATAAAATCGTCACAAGTAAAGTAATGAGCACTTTAAGTTAAAAAGCCTCAAAATAGGCTAGAATATTATTAATTACGCCTATAAAACCGCGGGCGAATGTTCAGAACTAGAGCAAAGGAAACTTGCAATGGGGGGGGGGGGGGAAGGAATTCTAACTCTCACTTAGGGGACTTCCTTCAACGGTAAAAACACTCCGCGAAGGTCCTGCTTCACCATCTGCAGGTTCCTCAGTCGTCACGACATATTCTCCTTCACCACTAGCCTCTTCCTCAGGACGGACCCCACCTGAGCATCTACTTGAGCTACAAGCTCTGCCATTGAAGCAATCTCAGCAGCAAAGTACAAGCTAGGGTTTTCACGAACTTGGTACAAGGTAGCAAGAGCGGCTGCCAAGTTTGTTCGGTCCACTTTGGCAATGTGACGGGCATTCAGAGGATTCATCATTTTCTCTCTGTAATGGGCCTCATTGCAAACCTTGTCACGATACTTCTCCAGGTCGCCACTTTGCTTCTCAACTAGTCATTCCCATCTTGAAAAAAGGCATAGAGGCCACTAGCATCGGGACACTATTCTCATCAACTTTACTTCTCTCGTCCACCTCTGAAAACTTCTATCGTAAAGCCTCTACAGTCGACTCCAGGCGGGTCACATTGGTACGATGAAGTTGCTCCCCCCAAAGGGAAGATTGAAGGGTCTCCACATCCTGCTAGCGCTTGTGAATCTCATTACTCATCGCCTCATTTGAGATTTTTGCTCTTCAGGGACTCCAGGTGATAAGTTTTGTGCATGGTCTGAAGCTCCTCTTTCAACCGCTCAACCTTCTCCATGAAGGGTTGTAGACTAGAAACTTGACTTTGTAGGACATCATTCTCCTCCTTCAGACTTTCACCCGAGTCTCCTCGGTGAAGGATCTCATGATAAACCATCAGCCCCAAGATGGACATCAAACGAATATTCAGAGGAGGAGAGCACTAACCCGAGAACACCCCGCAGCAACTTCAAGTAGCTTACGATGATCGTAACCAACAAGGTGCCTTTACTCATAAGGCCCAATCAAATCAACGGTATGGTCTGCCACAACCCCCGTGCTCTTGAACAGGTTGACTCCCGCAACAATGTGAATGACAACCTCGCGGGCCCATCTATGGGTTCTGTAATAGTGGTCGCATTTACATCTACTTCCTTGCCAGGATGGCGCTAAAAATGGACGGTCAAGTCGGTGGCAGACTCCAGTATGGTTGGCTCTACATGTACATGAAGGACATTCACCTGTGGAACGCATGAAGGAATGACATTAGTAGAATACGAAGTAGAAAACTAACTTGATGATCGGGGCTCAAGAGGGATGGATGGAAGTACCACTTCATCTCCTGCATCGTTTTTCTTCTTCTTTAGGGGGCTCATCAACCAAGAGCCTACGCTTTTGTGAAGATGGACCAGCTTCTGGCGCAGTAAAAATGGAGGGGATAGCAATGGTCTCAGTCTCAGGGACTCGGGGGACTTCTCCCTCGCCATCGGAAATCAACACGGGCTCACTGATGACTTTCACGTTCTCGGGGTTGGCAGGTCTTTTCATATTTGATGGACAGGAGCCACTAGCTCTCTCAGCAACCCTACCTCCTGACGCAAGTACGTCGGGCAAGGGTGCGATGTATGGGGCAGCAATATTGATTTCCTTCAACATGGGCATCTCACGACGGAAGAACCCTAAAAGACGAATAGCAGTCAATGAAGACAATTAAAGTAAGAAACACAAAGGGAACAACAAAAGGGATGGCTTATCATGGTCTTTCGCTCGCCAGCCGTTCATAACGGCCATGGCTGTAAAAGTTATTAAGCTGGCTTGATTTCTCGTGAAGATCGCAGTGACCCACTTAGTTAACTTCTCATGAGTTAATGAAATGGCCGTCACGGTGTTCACTTGAAGAAAATGGAAGTCAGTTCGAAGAGACAACGACGTAAAACATACAAAGATGGGAATATTGTAACTTACACTTCCTATTAAAGACTTTTGTAAATGGGCAAGATGATACTATGGACGGCGTCCGTACCGTACATAACGGTAGACCCAACCACGAACTTCAGAATCCTCACTATTGGGAACTATGTCTTTCTTCCCCCGCTTGATAAATATCAACATACCCGTTTTATGATGACGTGGAGAATAGAAAGTAAGAAGATGCCAGAAGGAGAATTTTACTTTAGTATGGTTTGCCAGATGATCCAACACGGCTACTAAGTGCTAGACGGAGGGCCCGACTTGACCCAAGCAGATATTGTACTGGCATCATATGTTTTCAATGATCGAATAAACATGTTCGTTGAGATGCAGAGTGAAAGGGTACGTATGAACCATCGACTAACCAGCACGACGAGAAGAAATTCTTTCATCAGCAGTAGGGATAATAATATCAACAAGTTTAGTCCATTTGAACTCAAGTGATGCGGGTTATATCGTCTTTCACAACAGCAATTGGGTAGAACTCGATAGAAAGATTGTTATGCTCGCCTTCTTGTATAGACGTTTGGCCCTGCATTCGGCCATCATCTTCAAAATTCAAGGTTGCAGGAAGATAGTAAGAGACTTTGAAGTTTGCGGAAAGAAAATTTGCTCCTTAGGCCATGTCGAAGAAGAGAACCTTTTGAAAAGACTGGAAAAAGAGTTTCTTTTGAAAGGGAGTCTTGAGATAGTTTGAAGATGAATAAAAGTCTCAATAATTACAGTATATTTATATGCGCCAAGGAGGAGTCGCTGATGGGAAATGGATCATATTTTAAGCGTGAGATCGAGATCACGTCGGATCGTAATTGTCATAGCTTACGCGATACATCCCAATAATTACGGGATATGGTAGAGTTGTTGCAGCATTGCAGAGACGCGCATAAAACCCCTCCAATCACAGGATTGTACGTTATTGTACTTGAATACTCCCATTTAATGCGATGTATGCGAAGAGACAGGGGACGAGTATCAAGCGTAGGAAAATACCTACGTCTTCTATCACACCTCTATCACTTAATGATTGCTTACGACCGCACTCAGCAAGTGGATGGACTAACTGTGTCGGCATAAATATGCTACCACTATTATGGGGATACGAGTCCAGCTGGCGAGATTAGACTTAATCTATAAGTCACCGGGCACTGAGGATACACGCCCTCTCCTTAAGCCACGGCCGTTAAGGTGGTGCAGGCATAGGACGCATGGGATACATCCCAGCGCCTAAGGGTTCGTAGTCTCCTAGCCAGGGTTTCATATATACCACCGCCTTGAATTTAGGTCCATGGCCTTTATTAGTCTTTGTATTTTACCATAATTAGAACTGGGTAAATCGCAACTATAAATACCTGTTCTCTCATTGTATTGTACATCAAGTGATTCATACATAATCCGGCTATTCTCAAGAAGTAAGATTATTACTTTCTTGCTTATTACTTTTCTCTCAATATTTATTTACTTTTCCTTACTGTATTGCTTGTGACCCTCTAACAATTTAAATTGTGTTACCTAAACGAAATTTAGGCGTAAACACCTCTTCAAAGGGTAGTGAAATGGTCGTCACAAATAAGTTCCAATTAGGAGTTGGGGCAAATCCACAAGAAGCAATCTAATGCAATTAAGGTAGTGGAGGAACTAAACCTATTGAACTAAACCATACATGTAGTAATAACTAGAGAATGATACTAACACATAATGAAAAAAAAAACATGTAAATATGATCAATAACTACTCAATGAATGAGATATAAGGTAGTAGAGCATAAGAAATGGAAACCTATCATAATGTTAATCAATTGTAGTAAAATGCTCCAACCAATTACTCCTTAAGCATGCACTATGACATTCAAACTACTTTACCCGAGTTACCTGCTTTAGGTGGCTATCAAGCCTAACACACACTAATCCATTTTGTATTATGTGTTGTTCTTTACCCGAGTTACCTGCTTTAGGTGGCTATCAAACCTAACACACACTAATCCATTTTGTATTATGTGTGTTGCATTAAGCCCAAACAATACCATTTGACCTGGATAATCACTACAACACCTACCCCGTTCCTAGTTAAACACTATCTCAATACCAAAATCACTCTTTCGATCAAGTTCGGTACCAAAAGGCGAGAACTAGTATTTGCAACTACCAATTTTTAAGAATTAATGCATGTAATAATTAAATAGCCAAATACATAAATCAATAATGAAAAGAATAAAGTAGCTCTAAAGCACACAGATGTCAATTATAGACCCTAGATCTACAAATCTATCAACTAAACTTGTTCATAATATCAAGATTACACTAACAGGGCAAGATAGAGAATTAAAATAAGGAATGAAGAAAAGAAAAAAGAATTTCTTATTCAATGCTCCTCCTCGACTCCAAACCCAAAACATGTTGATGAACCCTTGCTCCAAAGCTTGAACAATAAGCAAAAGATGATTAAAAAAAAATATCATGAATTTATCTATTTATAGGTACCTAGAATAATTACAATGCATTCCTAAATTGTTACCAAGTTAAAACAAAGATGAGTTAGATTTTTGACTCGTAGTCACTTGGCTGGTGAGTTTTGACCCTCCAGCCACTTTTTGCTTTGAAAATATACCAAAGCTTTGCCTGAAATGTCCCAACGGACAACCAAAACTTAAGGAATAACCTCTGCTATTTTCCTTCAATCTTCAAATTGTCCCTTTATGACTTGTTTTCTTTCGAGCACTTCTCAAACCTACAACGGAAACAACATACCAATGTTAACCCACAAGAGGGTCTGAAAATGGTGAGATGTACTCACATCTTACCCTCACCAGGGTGGAAAGGCTGTTTTCGATAGACTTTCAGAAATCACCTATAATATACAATAAAACATAATATGTGCACTATTTTTATCCATTAATCATAACAAAACTCAAATAAATAGCTTGTAAAAAGTATTAAAATACCAACTTATCATAATCGAAAGAAGAAGAAAAAGGAAAATACGAAACACTTGGCCTCGACCCATTCACCCTCATTTCCTAGGTAAATTGCTTTGACATCTTTATAAATAGGCAGCACTTGTCCTCGACCCCATCACCTCCTTCTCCCAACTAAATTGTCTCAAGTCTTGACAGAACAACACTTGCCCTCAACCCCTTACCCCATCTCCAACTAAATTTCCTTGAAATCTTAAAAATACGCAATATTTGCTAATATATCATAATGTTGCAATGAAGGCTAGCTTATACAAGGACAAAATCTTTTTTTCTCATATATAAAAATGAAAGTACTGGAGGTTAATTATGTAAAACTTTTATTAACGGGGACAAAACATCTATACCACTAACTTTGAGGGACACCATACACCATTTCCTAATTTTTTGGTTATGGTTTAAGCCGCCAGAATTGAAAGCTATCCGGAAGTGGAGATTTACAAAAATAGGACATTCGGGGACTGCTTTCATTTTTTTCCCATCATACGCACACTCTTTAGTTTTCAGCCACACAAGGACAAACTCATGGCGATGCCATGCCTTAATAGCAGTTGGAACTGGCGATCACTAGGGGTCTCCCCTTGTAACTTTTGGCTTTTGCCACGAGCTTTGTTTGGCACGGTGCTAAAATTATATAGTTCTGGAGCTGGGGTCAGAAGTGTGAGAATGGCGCCAGGTTTGTCTACTGAGCATAAAAACTGGAACCGGGATAGGGCGAATGCAAGAGTAACCTCCATAAGTGCAATCTTGAACTTATATGTCGATTAATAAAATCTAACTAAAAGGACCTCAATTACACATCGGGCACAAATTGTAGGCATTAACTAATTGTAACCATAAGGCTGGAGTACCATTCATTTTAATAAATTAGAGAAGTGGATGTGCTCAAATGGCCACATGTTTTGTCTCATACAAAAAAATGTTTGTGTTGCTCAATTGTACACAAGTCAATACAATTGAAAATCGTGTCGAATAGGCATTACACTTTCGTCACTGTTTTTAACTTTTTGAAATGTCCGGAACTTCAATACAAGTGCAAATCTTATAGAATAATCAGTGCACTTTTATCGCAGTTTTTAACTTTTTGAAATGTCCGGAACTTCTACCTCATTATCAAAACTAACTTATGCGGCACTACAACTAATACTTATGTCCAATATGTAACAGATGCCAACTTACAAAAGATTTTGTAGCGAGGCCAAAGATCATTTTTTCCCCTCATAGTGTCCAACTTTTGCAAGTTTTACTATTGTGGTAGGTGTTTGGGAAATTTTGATCACTAACCATTTTTTGATGCGCTTATTGGGGACTATCTACCGTTTCAAAATTCATTGAAGAATAGCCAAAAATTCGCGTGCACACTTAAGCTCCATTAGCGTTGGAAAAACACCTCAGACTAGTCCCATAACAAAATACTGTGGGTTTGAACAAAACTTGTTCAAAATCCAAGTATTTTGTTATGGGACTGGAGCTTTATATAAAGTCCCATAACAAAGGTCCAGTCCCATAACAAAATGCTGGGGCTTTGAACAAGTTTTGTTCACAGCCCCAATATTTTGTTATGGGACTGAAGCTTTATACAAAGTCCCATAACAAAATGCTGGGGCCTTGAACAAAACTTGTTCAATGTCCCAGTATTTTATACTGGGGTTAGTTTACTGAAGCTTCCCAGTATAAATACTGGGGCTTTGAACAAAACTTATTCAAAGCCCCAGTATTTATACTGGAATTTGTCCGGAGGTGGCTATTTCTCAGCGAATTTGTTTTTGACGGCTACAAATCAATTAGCGCGCGCCAAACAGGCTCCTACACGAAATTTTTAGGGATAATTATACTAAAAGACAAGCAAAAGACGAAAATTGCCAAAAAAATGGCCCATATTTTCGAATCTTACCCGAGCTGTCACCCTTTTCCCGAGATAGGGGTTTATATAAGTTTATACAAGTTTATACAATTTTAAACAAATTTATACACATATATAAAATTGTATAAATTTGTATAAGTGTGTATATGTGAGTGAATAAATCTGTATATTAAGGATGTTTATATGAATTTTCACTTTTTTTGTGTATATTTTTGTATTTCTCTCATTGCTACGCATTTATCTATGTATATTCATGTATAATTTATTTTTTAGGGGGAAATTTGTGTATATAAACTTGTCCAAAGCAATGATTTAGACGCAATAAACAACATAAATTCGTAAAATACAAAAAAATAATGACACCATTGGCGGGAGAGGGTGTCTGCCGGCAACTTAGTGGCTGGGGAGGAGGAGATTTGGTTGCTAGGGTGTTTTTTATGAAGGAGTGCTAAAATTTATAATTTTAAGGGTGGGTGCTATGCATGAAAAAAAATATGGCCTCTTGTTTGTAATTTTGGGTAGTGGGCTGCCTATTTTTGAAAATTTTCCAAATATTTAGAGATTTTTACCCCACATAACCATTCCCAACCCTTATCAACTTTTTGTAACTATATTTTGTCCTTTCATTCTTTTTCTAGCATATTTATTAAATAAAATTTGATGATATAAATATTTAAAAAATATAGGATAAATATATATGTGTATACATATGTATAGAAGCTATATATGCAAAATATCAATCTATTATATTTGATATTTTAATAATAAATTAAATTTTAAATATAAATATTGTGGCTATATTATATTAGTGCTAAATGACTTGCTAATATAGAATATTGAGGACTATTTATGTGGAAAATCCAAATATTTACCGGTGTCTTGGAGCCTATTTTTGTTTCTTCCTTTTTGTTTTTCTCTTTTCCTTTTCCATTAGTTCTTTTCTTCTATTTTCTCAAAATATGTACTTACAAACCGTGTGGACCTAGAAAATTATGGTCATAGGCTCTCCTCAGCCTTTGAAAGGAAGTACTTAAAATTAAAAAGAACTTTAGAATTAAGCTAGCGTTTGGATATAGATTTGATTGAAACTTGAAAATTTGAGTTTTTGAAGTTTAGCTGAAAAATAATTTTACTTGAAGTTGTGTTTGGACAGACATTTCAGTTGAAAAAACGATGAAATTTTGCGAGTAATTTTCCCAAATCTCCCAAAAACTAGCGCAAATTCAATGGTTATGATTTGTTGAATTATTGTAGTTTTTGTAAACTTACGAGATATGTGATTTTTTTAGATTATGAATGTTTTTTAGTAAAGTAAAAATGGGTTTTCATAAATTTCTCCTTAGTGTGTTGAATTTGGAAGATTTGTTTTTGGTGGTCAAGTGTTTGCTGTTTAGTAATGGTGTATTGTTGGTAGTTTAATTTTTAGAGAGATTGTTGTGGTTAATAATTGTGTTGATGTCTGAACCTTAGTAATGGTGTGTTGTTGGTAGTTTAATTTTTAGGGAGATTGTTGTGGTTAATAATCGTGTTGATGTCTTTGGTTCAACGAATTGATTAGCTTAATTTTTAGAACAGTGATTCACATGATAGGTAAGTTTGGTTGCGCTTCTCCATTTATTTGTTTTCTTAGTGTTCAGTTGGTTTAATGTTTACGAATTTTCTAATAGTCATGATGGTGGGTGGTTGTAATTTGTTTATTGCAGATTTTCGTATATTTATGATATATGTGATTGTTTTTAGGTTATTGATGTTTTTTTAGTCAAGAAAAAATGTTTTTTTCCATGAATTTCTCCTTGTTGCGTTTAATTTGGATTTTTAGGGAGATTGATGTGGTTAATAATTGTATTGACGGCTTGGTTCAACGATTGACCAGCTCAATCTTCAGATTAGTGATTCACAAGATAGGTAAGTTTGGTTGAGCTTCTCCATTTATTTGTAATGGTTATGATGTTTAGTGATTGTGCTCTTTTGAATTATTGCAGTTTTTTCGTGAACTTACTAGATATGAGATTTTTTTTTGGTTATGGATATTTTTTAGTCAAGTAAAGATGGGTTTTTCATGAATTTCTCCTTGTGTGTTGAATTTGGAAAATTTGTGTTTGGTGGTCCAGTGTTTACTGTTTAATAATGTAGTGTTGTTGGTTGTTATTAGTACAATTAAAGTAGACAATTTAGAGCCTAAGACTATTAGGGGTGAATTGGCTAAAAGACCCCTGCAATGAAGAAAATAGAGGGAATAACCCTCAAGTCTTAAAAATTGAGTGTATAACCTTTTAATTGCTTAATGACCATTTAACACTAATGATCTTACCCAAGTTCTCAAGTCTTAAACTCCAGCCCCCAAGTTACTAAAACTACACTTTGGTCTACTATATAAACAATTATTATTTACCTAAAATAGCAAAAAAAAAATAATTAAATCTTCCCACCAAAACCCCTAGACCCCCAGTTACCTTCTTCTTCCCTCCAAGCTTTCCTGCCCAGAACTACCTGCGCCTTCAATGGTTGTTTGAGCTTCATTTTTTGCTCCATTTCACTCATCAAGAACTGCGTCATCTCGATCTATAACTATTTTCTCTTTTGGAACCCATTTTTCTGGAAATTTCTTGTTGCGGTTGTAACGTCTCGGTGCGAGTAATGTGGATGGAAATCTGAGGTGAATTGGTCTGGGCTTCCATCTTTGCACATACATCCTTTCATTTCTTCAACTGGTAAGAAGTTCAAGCTTTTTTTATTTGTTCGCCATTGGTGCAGAACTACTGCATTATTTCATCGACCATCGACCACATTTGGTTGATCATCGACTTTGTTGAAGTAGATGGGGGGTTTCGTAGTAGTAGGTGCTGACTTTATGGGTGAATGGATTTAGACCCCAAAATGCTGGAATTGGCAATTTAAGACAAAGACAACAATCCCTATTGCATTAAATTTGGAATGTACCTACGATCAGTTAATTGACCAATTAATCGATCGCGGCAACTTAACGTGCCATCGCAGCGAGGTTTCAATTAGCTATGTTTTTAGTGCTGCTCCTACGAGGGGTAAGGTGGTTTCTTCTTTTATAAGGAATGATAATGATTTACATATCTATATGCTCGATGTTGGAAATAATGGTAGCAGGCCTATTTTAAAGATATTTGTTGCCGAGAGCTCTCAAGCAGGCTCAAATGCTGCCACTAATACTGCAGCTGCTTCTGCAAGACCACCACGACCACCACTATTCAATAGGAGTACGGGTGATTATGGCGGTGATGCTGGAGTTGGTGATACTGCTGGTGAAATGGATAGTGAAGAAGAAAATGCTATTGAAGATCCAGAGGTTGGAGATCCCGTTGTAAATGGGAGCAACTGTGTTGCCGAATCTGCTCCCACTCAAGGCAGCAACTTGGGTGATGTGGTTAATGATTGTACAGGTTTTCATACTGGAAAAACCTTCGATACCAAGAAGAGCCTGTTGTGGCTTTGAAGATGGGTTCAATGAAGAAGCCATTCACATTCAAAACAAAGAAGAGTACTAAATCCCTGTATATCGTGGCGTGTGTAGAAGCGCGCTGCAGGTGGATGGTGTGCGCCATGAAGTATGTTAATTCAAACAGGTTTGTGATCACCAAATACTTTAAAGAGCATACATGTGGGGTGCAACATCTACCAAGCCGTCATCCACATGCTTCAGCGGATATCATCGGAGAATATTTCAAGAACAGGTTTATTGAAGGCAAAGGGTTGACGATAAAAGATATCAAGAGCGCTTTGGATCAACAACTGAATAGTAAGGTAAGTTATTGGAAGT
Source organism: Petunia x hybrida (assembly GCA_037355625.1). Lineage (NCBI taxonomy): Eukaryota > Viridiplantae > Streptophyta > Magnoliopsida > Solanales > Solanaceae > Petunia > Petunia x hybrida. The sequence continues at coordinate 526,678 of JBBBVM010000317.1, read as the reverse complement.
GCTGGAAAGGAAGAGAAATTGAAAAGGATTTAGTTAGGGGCAGTCCGGAGCACACGCAATTTTAGATGCGTATAGTTTTGTGTTGGAAAGCCTAAATTCTGGCAGCAAGACTGGGTTAAGGGTTGATGAACAGGGGAGGTTCAAGTATTTTTTTTGTAGCTTAAAGAGCTTGGGTTAGAGGGTTTACATATTGTAGGAAGGTGATATCAGTCGATGGGACACATTTATCGTCTACCTACGGCGGTTTTTTGTTGACGGCTATCGCGCAGGACACGGAGAACCACATTTATCCATTGGCTTTTTGTGTGGTAGACAAGGAGTGTGATAGCTCATGGAATTCATTTTTGAACATCTGGCTCACCTAGTCCCCAATACACCGGACATGTGCATAATTTCCGATCGCGCCAAGGCCATAGCAAATGGGATTAGAAGGGTGTATACCTTAGCATCTCATGGCTGTTGCACCAAGCACCTTGCTGAGAACATGCGCGTAAGGTTCAAGTGTGGATCTTTTTTGAAGGATTATTATACCGCTGCGAAGGCGTACCGTTTTGAAGTGTTCAGCGATGCTTTTGACCAGCTCGCGTCAAAATGCCATGCTGCAGTTGCTTGTCTTAAGGATGAAGTGGGCTTCCATAGGTGGACGAGAGCACTTTTTCCAGGAAACAGGTATGATGTAATGACCATAAACCTTTCCGAGTCCCTCAACACAATATTCAAGGATGAGAGAGAATACCCCATCCTGGGACTGTGCAATGCTATTACTCGCAGGTTTACTGGCAAGTTCAATGAGAGGCGTGAGGAGATGAAGAAACACAACACCATTTTGGTACCCCGTGCTGAAACAAAATGGAATCAGAATATGCTTGAAGGAAACAAATTGATTGCTTATCATGCAGGCGGGAAGGTGGAAGTACTGAAGTACACTGTGGTTGGAGATGGCATATCCCACACTGTCAATCTTCATTTCAGAACGTGTACATGCCGGGAGTTTGACCTGGACAAGATACCATGCAAGCATGTGTTTGCAGTGTTAAGGATAAGGTATGGAGATGAATATGGTGCTAGCGCGTACCATTACACTTGTCCATTTTATAGGCTTCAGACTTACATGTGTGCGTATGAAGAAAATGTTTATCCAATGCCACCAGAGCAAGAATGGATGGTTCCTCCAGAGGTAGTTCATAGAAGAATTCTTACACCGATGGTCGATCCCAAAAAGGGTAGAAGGAGAATTAATCGTTTTCCCTCAGTTGGTGAAATATTTTTCTCAAGGAAGCGGCAAAATAGATGTTCAAATTGCAAGAGAAGTGGCCATAAGAGGACAACATGCCTTGCTTTGGTACGAGGTTGATAATCAACCTTGCAATTCTGATTTTGGTGTATTAGCTTAAGTTGTGATAATTTGGTGTGTTTAAGTAGTGTTAGATGTGATTGTCTTAATTTGGTACTGTGTTATTTGTTGGAACAATTTGAACTGATTGTAATAGTTTCGTTAATGTATTTTATTTCTATTTTAAGTGTCTTTTATAAAAATGACTCTTATTTAGTTCACCAAATGCTGGACATGTTTACAACTAGTTGAGTATTTACATTTTCGATTAATAGACACTATATGGGTTGATTATTGAAAAAAAAATAACGTAGATTAATTGACCCAATGCAGTTGATAAAGTGATTGAACGCATTTAATACACATGTGTGCCCCGTCATTGAAAGCAGCCGGAATTGGGTTAAACGAAGTGGCTGTTTATAATTGCCACTTGAAACGATGAGACTTTTCTGGGAACATCAAAGGTTGCATCGATTTGGAGCCTATAAATAGAGGCATTAGATCCAATAATCCACAACACAACTCAAGAATCACTCTCATCTTATAATGGCAAGAGCTCTAGGCACTGCAAGTAGAAGTGGAAGTGCCACCAGAAACAACAACAACAACAACAACAACAACAACAACAACAACAACAACAACAACAACAACAACAACAACAATGGCAATGGAGGAATTCTCACTCTCAGGAACAACGACCCAGAGGTGCTGCTGATTCGTGCTGACATAGACAGGCTTTTCCGCCTCCTGTGTGATGATCGTAGGAGGCAGGAGATGAACATCCTCCGTACTGCTAGGATGTTGAGGGTGCTCATGGAACGAGCAGGGGATGATCTGGACAACTACATCACCCCTCCCCTTTCCCCTCGTAATAAGTAATTTTTTTTTAATTTTTAAAAGTAAAAAGAAAAGGGTTTTCATTATGATTGCTCTTTTCTTAAAAATTATTATAAATCAAAAAGCCCCTTGAGCAGCATCATTATTATTATTATTATTATTATTATTATTATTATTATTATTATTATTATTCTTTTAATTTTCGTTCAATTTCCCGCTCCCCCATTTTTTTGCGTATTCTTGATGAACTGTCCATACTCCATTTTGGTGTATAATCAACCAACACCAAGTAGATAAATCGATAGATAGGTTCGCAAAAATGGAAATAATTAGAAAATGAGCAAAAATAAAAATATAAATAGAAAAAGATAAAAGTAAAATAATAAATAACGATAATATTTAATTAATAGAAAAAGTGAAATTTACTGGAAAATGTAAATAAAATAAATATTAAGTAATAAAAAAATTATTTAAGTAATGTGAGAATTTTCTAAAAAAGGGAAACGTATCAGAAAAATGAAAAGTCGGGACTTGACTGGACAAAGGTAATCGACTATTAACCAAATCAACTAATCGACTACACATAGGTCCTTAATCGACTATTAACCAACTCAACCACGAAAGGGTTGATTATCAACCTAGTGTAATTTCACATAAAATCAAAAAACCATGACTAATGTATGTTGTTACACCTCATATCTTGGTATATCGTACCCATTTGAGTATTATAGCTCACATTGATACATTAAAACAACATATTGATGCCTAAAAGGGAAAATCTCATGTATATATAAGTCTACTATGTCTATTCTTGTTAAGTAATGCCTTAGTGTTACGACTAATGTGTGTTGTTACAACTCATGTGTTGGTATATTGAACCCATTTGAGTATTATAGCTCACATTGATACATTAAAACAACATATTGATGCCTAAAAGGGTAAAAGCTCATGTATATATAAGCCTACTATGTCTATTCTTATTAAGAAATGCCTTAGTGTTACGACTCATATGTCTTGTTACATCATAAATGATGGTATAATGTGTCCATCTAATATAATTGACCACTTTAATACATTATAACAACTCATTGATGCCTACAAGGGTATAACTCATCTATACATAAGCCTATTACGTCAATTCTTGGTAAGCAATGCCTAGTATTGCGACTCATATATCTTGTTACACCATGAATGATGGGATAAATATTACATAACTTAAGTATAAGCATGTATTAAGTTAGTGCAGTCCATTTATAACATCATTTATACACTCTTTAATGAATAATTACAGTATTACCTTTTTTGGATTCGAGAAAAATTTCATTATGTTAATTTTCAAGAGACAGTTGATTATCGATTACTATATGTCGATTATCGCTAACCCTAACCCTAACCCTAAACCCCAACCCCAAACCCCAAATCCCAAAACCCCAAACTCAAACACGGAACACGTCACGCCCCAGGGTACGTGGCTTAGACAAAAGTCAAAAAAATTAAGCGGCAACAATTTCCCGCCTCCCTTAAACATTTAACTTCACATTTTAACACAACCCCCCAAATATATAAAAGCTTATTTAACTCCAAAACTCACAATTAAATTTTCTATTTTACAAATCAAACCTAACCCACCCACCCCCTAAACAGTCCTCTTCTTCAATTCTTCAAAATCTCGCTTCCACCCGCATAAAAATCAGACAAGTCCAATAACATCATGAGTCAAGGTGCAACGAGCTCCAACATACCAGACGGAACCCGATGTCTGTCTTTGTGGCCAATACACGAAGTTAAGGACCTCTCGTACTGCTACAAACCCTGGCCGCAGATTCTTGAGTTGTAAAACCCCAAAAGTGTGTTATTCATACATTATAGTTCTGTATTTGTTTTTGATTAATTGTTAATCTACTGATTTTTTCTTTGATTTTGTTAAATAATGCAGTCAATTGGTGGGTGCGACTATTTTAGGCGGTTTGATGGTGGACCTCTGCCTGAAGCAGCATCAAGGGTGATTGGGAACTCAGTTAGAAAGATAAAAGAAACTGAAGACAATTGTAGGCTAGTGAGAGAACTGTTGAGTAAACGTGAAGAGCAAAAGAATTTTCTGAAAATCACGTTTAGGGAAGCTGAAATAAAGCTGGAAGAAGCTTAAATGAAGAGGAAGAAGCTGAAATGAAGATTGATAGACTGAAGAAGTTGATTAAGTCGACGGTTGCTAGTTGTGTCATCTACTACTTTATTAAATGGATCTCCTCTTAATTCGCTATATATATTATGTAAATATTGGTGTTTTAGACACTGTGTAAATTTTGTAATCAACCCGGATGTGTATTATTATGACACAGTGTAAATTTTGCAATCTACCTGATAATGTGTAATATTTTGACACACTAATGTGGTCGTATGGCTGTTTTTTTTAAGATGTTTTTGTTATAAAAGCTTCGATATTGTTTAAGTTGCAAACATATAAGTACAAACATGTTATTAGTTGCAAACCATAATTGAAACATTGAACAAAGAATGAAATGAGTTCGTAACAAGATGCATTAATAAACCCACACTTCATGTCCAAAAACTAACCCAAAAATAAGGTCAATCACCATACACTTGTCTATGACTAACCATAATATTTTCAAAAATAACAAGTTCAAAGTTAACTGGGGCTGTTAACTATTGTCATCAATAGACCTTAAACAAGCAACTACTGTCATTAACTACCAGTTCAACTTTCTCAACTTTCAACTTATACAAAACCACAAAACCAGTCATTAATACTGGAGTCAAATATGTTCTGCTATACTATTCTCTGAAGAAAATTGAACATTCAAACTCGCAAGCACTTCATTCACAGACACGTCAGCTTCATCCACCTGCACTGCTGCTTGTGTCTCTCGATTTTCTTGAACAATCACATCCTTTACAACCTCTACACCTTCATTCATCTCTGCAACTGCTCCATCAATTGGAGCTTCATCAACAACCCTTTTTTGCATCTCTGCATTGTCTCCATCCACTACTTCATTTTTTCCTTCTTCGACTGCAGCATCTTTCTCATTCAACTCTCCAGACATCTCTTCATCTGCTCCATCAACTTGAGCTTCATTTCTGGCTTCTTCTTCAACTGCAGCATCTCCAATCATCTCTTCATCTGCTCCATCAACTTGAGCATCATGGAAAACCTCTGATAAGTGTATTTTACTTGTTTTTTAAAAAGCATAAATATTTTATAAAAATACAAAAGTCATCAAATATCTTCCGTATTTCTAAACAAATTTTATGGGGAAGAACACAAATGAGTTTGAGCAGAATCAAGAAATATTCAACAAAAGAAACTTGGAAAAGTTGAAAGAAAAAGAGCAAAACGAAGAAGGCAAAATTCTAAGAAAAGAAACCATAACGGTTACCAATCATAACGGTTACCAATCATAACCGTTTCCAGTCATAACCGTTTCAAGCAAAAACAATATGGTTTTTCAACCATTCACCTTTAGCTATAAATGGATGATGCCACTTTCAGAGGAGGAGGATTGGGGGAAGAAATTAAGTTTCTTATTGGCTCATATCATCAAGTGTTTTAATTTTTCTGTAGACCATTCTAGTGGCTACACTTTTGTATTTAGTTCTGAATAAATCTTAAGTGTTGGAAAATACGCTAGTCTTGATTTTAATTAAGTAGCAAGAATTATTCATCGTGAATATTTCTTTCTATTTTCTTATTTAATGGACAAGAATATTTCCGTTAGTGGTATTAACTCCAGTATGGAGTAGTTTTTCTTTTGTTGGGAGAATGACGGATCTTGATATTTTTATATAATAGTAGAAGTTTTAATCTTCATTTCACTTGTTCGGCCTGAAACTTTTTAAAATATTATATGCTGAAAGTTAGATGTTGTTTAATTTTTCACACATATCTATTTTATATTACGTTTAACTTGTTACTAATTCTGAAATCGAAAGAGGCGAAGAAGTAATAAAGTTAATTTGTGGTATTAATATGTGTTGATATTAATTAAATCACTTTTATCTACTTTATGTCATAATTTGATATTTCACTCATTTTGAAACTGAAAGGGGCGAATGGTGTAGTAATCATTTGCGACAAGTAAGGTAATCAAAAGGGGCTTACTTATAAATAAAGAAGCATTTTTCAGTTCAAATAAATATTTCTGGATCTTTAATATTACTATTTTAACAATTAAGTTGTATAACCCGAAAGGAGTGCAATTAATTGTTTGAAATGGGTAATCACACATAAATGTAATCGTGAGATGCATTTATACATTTTTAAGAAATAGAAATTGAAGAATAAACAAATATCTGTTATATTAAAAATATCAAGTGAAGTCAGGATCCCAACAATTTTATTATATTGTAAAACAAAAATATTTTTCTCCATTTTATGTTTTTACTTTATTTTACAATTAAATTAATTCTCCAATTTATCTGATTTTCTCAAATAGTAATTAAAGCAAGAAATGTCTGTAGAATAGATAAATCAATCTCTGTGGGTTCGACATCTTTCTATACTATTATTTGATAGAGTACGAGTAAAAATTCTCATACACCAGAAGCTCGTCAAATTTTTGGCGTCGTTGCCGGGGATTGGCTAAATCTACTTCAGATTAATTGTTTTACTACTAGTTTGAGAATAGTTTTTATTTTTACTTAAAAAGTTCAGGTAGTGCATGACCCGTTCTTCTTCGAGAGAACTAGTCAAATACGATCCTGAAATTGAAAAATCCTTGAGGTTGTTGCGAAAAGAACAAGTCTCACAATCCCGATCTTTTATACAAAAAGAAATGGAAGACGAGGAGCTTAACAATAACAACCCACCTCCACCACTTCATGTAGAGGAACAATTTGATGAGGCAGCACCACGACAGGATAGGATATTAAGAGATTATGCTAGGCCTGATCATTTTGAAGGAGAATTAAGTGTGAGAAGACCACCAATAGCAGCAAATAATTTTGAAATTCGCACAGGTATGATTCAGACCATCCAACAGTCATGTCAGTTTACAGGTGATTCAAGTGAAGATCCACATAATTTTATTAAGTTTTCTTGGGCATGCAGGTTTTTACAGAAGGTTCATTAAAGATTTTTTAAAAATTTCTAAACCTCTGACTAACCTACTAATGAAAGATGTGAAGTTTGATTTTTCAGAGGATTGCAGAAAAGCTTTTGAAACCCTCAAAGAAAAGTTGACAAATGCTCCTGTGGTTGTCACTCCTGACTGGGAACAACCCTTTGAAATAATGTGTGATGCAAGTGATTTAGCTGTGGGTGCTGTTCTGGGCCAGAGACAAGATAAAGCTTTTCGGCCCATTTATTACGCCAGTAGGACTTTGAATGAAGCTCAAATAAATTATGCCACAACAGAAAAAGAATTACTGGCAGTAGTATTTGCATTTGATAAATTTCGTTCCTATTTATTAGGAACAAAAGTCACAGTATTCACTGATCATGCAGCTCTAAAGTACCTCTTAGCCAAAAAAGATGCTAGACCTAGATTGCTGAGATGGATACTGCTTCTGCAAGAATTTGATCTTGAAATAAAAGATAAAAAGGGTTCAGAAAATCAGGTAGCTGATCATTTGTCTCGATTGGAGAATTCTCCCATTGAGATAACAGATATCAAAGAATAATTTCCTGATGAGCACATCCTTTCGATCACTGCAGTAGTAAATTAGCCTCCTTGGTTGTCGACATTGCCAATTATTTAGTTGGAGGATGGATCCCAAAAGATTTATCTTACGAACAAAGAAAAAAGTTAAAAAAAGAAGTAAGAAATTATTTTTGGGAAGATCCTTACTTGTTTAAATTTTGTGCAGATGGCATAATCAGGAGATGTATTCCAGAATCTGAGACAAATAACATCCTAAGTCACTGTCATGATGGAGCTGTAGGAGGACACTATGGAGGAAGGAGAACGGCAGCTAAAACACTTGAAGCTGGTTTTTTTGGCCGACTCTATTCAAGGATGCAAGAAATTATGTCGCCACTTGCGACAAATGTCAGAGAGTCGGTAATATTTCAAAAAGGGATGAGATGCCTCTTAACTCTATTCTTGTGTGTGAAATTTTTGATGTTTGGGGCATTGATTTCATGGGTCCTTTCCCGCCTTCAAATGGTTATGAATATATTTTAGTAGCTGTTGATTATGTTTCAAAATGGGTAGAAGCAATAGCTACTAGAAAAAATGATGCACGCGTTGTTTGCGCTTTTATAAAGAAAAATATATTCTCAAGATTTGGAACTCCACGAGTAATCATAAGTGATCAGGGAACTCATTTTGTGAATAAACAGTTTGCCGGTTTGTTGTCAAGGTATGGAGTTACTCATAAAACAGGAACTCCGTATCATGCTCAAACAAGTGGACAAGTAGAAGTATCCAACAGAGAACTGAAAAGAATTTTAGAAAAAACTGTTGGTTCTTCTCGAAAAGATTGGTCTTTAAAATTAGATGATGCTTTGTGGGCTTACAGAACTGCTTTCAAAACCTCCATAGGCACATCTCCTTACAGACTAGTTTTTGGTAAAGCTTGCCACCTACCTGTGGAGTTGGAACACAAAGCTTACTGGGCCATAAAATTGTTGAATCTAAGTATGCCAGATGCAGGTACCAGTCGTTTGTTGCAACTTAATGAGCTAGAAGAGTTTAGGCTTGAAGCATATGAAAATGCCAAATTGTACAAAGAACGTACCAAAAGATGGCATGATAACCTCCTTCGCCATAAAGAGTTTAAAATAGGAGAAAAAGTTATGTTGTACAATAGTCGATTGAAGTTATTCCTATGGAAATTCAGGTCACGGTGGACTTGACCATACATTATAACAGAAGTTACTCCCTATGGTGCCATTGAAATCCAACACATAGATGGGGGAGATAAATTCAAGGTAAATGGTCACCGTTTGAAGCCTTATGTTGCCAGAGTATTTGACAAACAGGCTTCAACTGTTCTATCGCTTAAAAAAAAAAACTAATAAGTCGAGCTGACGACATTAAACCCAGAAATATATTTTTTTTACTCGGAGTCTTTCGATATTTTAATTGTAAATATAATTATAATTATATATAGTACTTATACATATTATATCTTAGAAAAAATGAAAAAAAAAATTGAGTTCAAGTGCGTGTTTCTGTATGTACGTGGATATTTGTGGTGTGTACTAGTAGATTATTTTATGTCTCATAAATTTAATAAAAAGAAAAAAAAATGTTTTCCTTCTTCCATAGTACTATTTTCATTCAGTGTCTAATGTATCAAGTATACTAATTATGTACTACTAAAGTTTTACTTTGCATATTAAACTCTTAAATAAATATATATTTAGAATAAATGACCAAGAAGGATTTTCCATAACATGTTGAGTAGTGAGTTTACTGACGGTGGTCTTATAGAGTAAAAAGAAAATTTTTAAACTTGTTATGGCAAAATTGTTTTGACAAAACAAGAGTATAAAAAAAATAAAAATAAATAAATGAAAAAAGTTTTACTTTATAAGTTGACCCTTCATTTCTACTTCCTATACCTATATTATAAATGGCAATAAGCAGGTCCCGGTCAACCTGCTTGCCGACCAGGGGTAAAGTAGTAATTTCACAGCTTTTCTTTGACCTTAAAAGTAGTGGACCCGACTTCAAGCTTCAAGCTGTCAAGCTACCACGTGCCAGCCACTCAGTATGCTGCCTTAAGTATTCACTCAGTCATTGCTTTGATTTCATTTGCACTTGCTGCTTGGTTATATAGCAGACGGGGTAAAATTCATTGTCCGATGTGGGACAAAGGTGTATTAAGTGGCTATATCGTCAATTCAAATTAGTCAAACATAAAAAATGCAGGTACTCAACACAAGGCAGAAAACCAAAAAAAAAAAAACTATACATACAAAGTACTATCAATGTTTCCAAATACAAATATATACCTTGAGATGAACAATGCCAATGGATTTTCCATGTTTACTACGACGACTATTCGGATTACCACCGCCACCGTGGCAAAACCATCTTTCCCATGTTCCTCTTCTTTGTCATATTAGAGTTATATGTAGTAAATGACATAATCGCGACAAAAGTATGCTTAATTGAGTAATCCATTTGGTCTCTTCTTTCACCCTAACTCCTAATACTTTTATCATCTAGCAGACATAATTGTGTTTACAGAGACATGATCTACTGACATTGTTCTTGTATAACAATTGAGATCTTCGGCCAAGTTGATTAAGGTTTTGTCATTACTCTTATATTTATTAGTAATTAATATGTACCGATGAGTTTAACATCATCAGCAGCAGCAAGATTATCAAGTCTACGATTCTTGGAATAAGAAAGTATACCATCACGAAGAGTAAACATACGGGATCTCCATCCTTTATGATAATTAGTCCACTTATACAAGATTCCAGCAACATCGGATCCAATGTCAGATCCACCACCGGAGTAAACTACAGCAGAGCCAGTCCGCAACAACGTTGGCTCCGGTGAGTTATCTCCGATCTCCGATGAAGTACTCTCTAATGTTATACAACATAATGGATGCATTTCCCTTATAGCGTTGGGAGAAATGATCCACATTTATGCCTCTTTCTTTCAATATGCATCCTCTGCGTAGATGCTAAAGAAGGAGAGGAGGGAAGAAATTGAAAATTAATTGCCTCTGTACATTATATACATATTGTATGAAAGGGTTGGAGAGAAAAGAGTTTCAAACTATTTGAAGGGGGGGAGGCGGGTTCCATTTTATACAGAAGATCACTTCAACCACAGAAATAAGGCATATTTCTGAAAAATATTTGCTCTATTAGCATAAAAGGTTGGGTGATTATGCTTACACATCAAACCTTAAACTGAATTAGAATAGGAGACATATTGTACCTACAATGTCTGTGCTGGAGACACCTTCAGTGCGTTTAATCTGCTTGTAGCGACCAGCTTGCTTTGCTAGGGCATAAGCATCAGTTCCATCTGGTAGTAGACAGGGATCATCACCATGTATAATGTAGTCAATCTTATGCTCATTGAATAGACGGTTCATAAAATCTTCAGTAATTTCATAAGGAGCATTGGGAATTACTTGATCCACCCATTTCAACCCACTAACAAGGGCAAGACTGCAAAGGATCTCAAATCAGACGGCATACTAAGGTCAAGAAAAACTGAAACAGTTGAATTGATGAAACAAAATAACATCACATAAAGCAGACATGAATAAGTGGCACTATATTCTTTTTTAAGAAATGAATTGAATCCTAATTTATATTTGAACTTCTAGACATTTACATGTTTACAGAAAGAACATGTAAGAGTCCATAGGCATGAATTGAGGGATAACTTACTTTCAAGAATTTGGTTATCCATAATCTACTTTGTGTCAAAAAAGTTGCTTAGGCTCATCAAGAATAGCAAGGTCAAAACCTCCATGGACAGTGCTGGTAATAGGTCGGATATCAACTTAGGTCGTGGGCCAGACACCATTAACGTAATTAGATCTCCAAGAGGATCACCTTTGCCAAAGGCCCAGTACACAAGGCAAACAACGACATGAGTTTTTAATTATGACATTATTTCACGATATTTAGCTCACTTTGACTCAATTGGAATTTTGAAAAATGCTTATGATAACCAAGATGTTATATGGATAATAAAAAGTATATGAGGACTTGAAGATGGCGGGAGATCAAGGAGCTTCAAAGACTGATCCCTATTGAGTTGAACTTGCTTATAGAGTCGTAGCATATACCATTACTTATTACGGAGTAAAGGGAAGAATAATTTACTTTCGGAAAAGGGTCAAATTTACCCTTAAACTAATCGAAATTCAACAGATTTACCCTCCGTTACGAGTTCAGTTTGCCCATGCCCTCAACGTTATTAAAACTGGGGCAAAAATACCCTCCATCAGACGGAAGCATCTGACTTGGCACTCAACCAGCTGATTTGGCAAACACATGGCCACGTGTGCGCCAAATCAGCCACGCAGAACCCCACTTTTTTACCCAAACCCGATCTTCTCTTATACAAAGAACAGAAACATTTCCTTTAATGGAGATTTGAGAATCAAAATTAAGGTATTTTCTCCCCAATCAATGTATGCTTGATTCCTTACGTCGAGTTTAGTTCAGACCATAATCTTTCTCTTTTCCAAAGATTTAGTTCAATATGTCAAGTTGTTCAAGTTCATATTGTGATTCATCGAGGAGGTGTCGATGTGGCTTAGTTGCTCGTCATTACACTGCTTTTACCACTGGGAATGCTGGTAGGCGCTTCGTCAAGTGCCCAAAACTTAAGGTTGGTATCCTAAAGATTGTAAAGTTTAGATTTTTAGATTGTACGGCTTTTTGTTTATGTTGTCGCTTTGATTATAAATGCAATTTTCCATCTTAACAGAATGAAGGATGTGGTTTTTGGGAATGGGAAGATGACCAGTTACCTTCTAGAGTTGCTGATTTGATACTCGGATTGAAAAAAAATTTGGATGGTGTTAAGGAGGAAAGGGATACTTTGAAGAAGAAGGTGGCTTATTTGGAAGGTATTAGCAGCAATGGACCAATTGATGATGATGGAACTGTTCGGAAGTTGAAAGAAAAGCTTGTTTTCCAGAAGATCATCATGTTTATGATGTTAGGTTGCATTGTTGGTTTGATTATTTCAATGGTGATGAAGTGAAGATGACCAGTGATTGATCGATGCTTATCTGTGCTAGCCAAATTATTTTAGTGTTTAGGTGATGAACTGTTTAATTTCTCTCTAATGGCGTTTAATTTTAGTGTTTAGATGTAGTCTTAATTTGATGTAATGAAGATGAATATCTATGTTAAAACTGATCTTAATTTGTGGTTCTTAATTTGATGCAATGAAATGGTGTTTGCAATCTATGTTGATTTATGCAGAAACAAGCCAAAAACAAACTTCAACATCATAACAACTGCATTAGTTCATAGACATAGTAAAATAATTCTTAATTAGACTTAGTCAGATGCTACATAGTCATAGACAACATCTGATTTTACAAACTAATATAAACTGAAACTTTAAAAATTAGCAGCCTAAAAATACTTAGAAATCGGTTGAAACATAATAAAATAACTAAACATAGATTCGTAAGTAAAATAGCACTTCACATGTCCGGTGGAGAACCCGGTGGAGTAGAGAAAATAGTGGGGTCAATATTCGCCTCAGCAAGTAATCCACGGAGCATACGCTTCATCCGTCGTATGTCCCTCCTATAGTCCTCAACAAATTGGACAAACCTGTTCTCTAGTCCAATAACTTGATTTTGCACATCGTTGATATACATAGGCAGTTGATCCATATCTGCACCTAGTGCTGCAATATCTTGACGAACATGTTCTATCTCTGTTGTTCTTGGCTCTCTACGATCAGTTGCAGGCGCCCTAGGATGTCGACTTCCTCTTCGAGGCATATTGTCCCTACTGTTGCTTGCTGCTTTGGTTACTGATTTGGGGTACTGCTTTGGTTACTGTTTTTTGGTGTATTTGGAAGACAAACATTCACTTATATATAGGCTAGGGATTGTGCCTCTTCACTTGCACTAAGTGCCTATTCACACTATGTGCCTATTCAGTTCAAAAGGTTGCAATTGAAGAGGTTCATTCACAATTCACACCCCTTCAATTTTCGGCACATTCATACCATAACTGCTGCACTTTCACACACACCAATTTAATGACAGAAACAACAATTTAATGGCATAAAACAGATGTAGTAATAAACATTAACGGCAGTTACATTAATCCCATAAGCTAAAGCCAATAACCATCATATGCTAACTGCCAAAGCTGTTCAACAGCTAAGCAAACAAACCAAAAAAAAGCTGGCTATACATGCCAAGCTTAAACAGTGTTTCAGTCTGCTACCAACTTAAAGACCTAATTACTGAGAAAGTGTATCCAAAATACATGCCAAGTATGACACAAATATCCAAACACAAACTGAAATAAGCATCCCAATTTACATGCCAAATTCAGCAAAAACTAATAAGCCACATGCCAATATTTCAAGCCATAGAAAAGTCTTCATCTTGAAGTGCAGGTCCCCTCCTTGACCTCAATTTCTGTCTCTTCCTCAAAGCTTCAAGTACCATTTGATTAGATGTAACAGCTGCCTTACCCCTCCAAGTTACAGTATCTGGCTGAAATGGTAAATTGCTTGGTACTGCCACTCCTGTGTTTGGATCTCCAGAAGATTGTATCCTCCTCCTTCCAGTTGGTTCCCTGAACATCATCTTCCTTTCTGCAATTCTAGTTTGGGTCTCAGAAAGAACCATTGGTCTCAGGTCTGGGTCTGAAGAAGAACCCACATCAGGACCATAACTAGAATACTGTGTAGCAGCTTCATAACCTTCATCCACACTCTGCATTTCCACATCCACATCTGATCCAGCAGCTGAGCTTTGTGTCACAGGTTGCCTTGAATTTGAAGCTTCAGGATTCACATTTTGACTTGAAGCCTCTCCAACAGGCTACACATGTATGAAAATCAAGTCAGTCCAATGTAATAACAACTAGTAATAATTGAAAGTTTAAAACATTACCTTGTGACAACCCTTCCTATTGTGGTTTGGTTCACCACAGTTACTGCAGAACATGATAGTTCCCTTCCTTGATGCAACCCATGGTCCTTTTCTCAATCTTGCCTCATCTGGTTCCCTTGCTCTCTTAGTCTTTGGCCTGCCCACAGTCCTTGACACTTCTGGAGGTTCCATAGCTTGAGAAGGATCAACTCTCCAGAATTTTTTCCCTCTAACAGGCTGCATTTTGTGCTTGTATGTCAGTGCATATGCCTCCCTACTAAGCCACCAATGCATTTGTGCCACAGGGTCTTGCTTCTTGTGTAGAAAAGCTTTTATAGCATGGGGACAGGGTATACCAGACAGATCCCACACCCTACATGTGCATTTTTTCATTTCAAGGCATACAGTATGCCTGTCATCACCTTCTGACACTTCATAACCATTATCACCATTGAATTCAACTTTGCAATGGTGAGCAATTGCCCTATAGTCATTGTACAACCTCATACAGTAGGGACTGAACTGACCCTCCCATGTCCTCATCTTATCTTCATTAGTTGCTAGTAGCTTCATAACCTTTACCCTTATCTCTTCCAGCATGTTGATGATAGGCATATACCTTGCATCCAGAATCCAGGCATTAAATGACTCAGTGAAATTGTTGTCAACCATCATATTTTTGCATGTTGTATCAAAATATGCCCTGCACCAAGCTTGGACAGGCCACTTTTGTAAGTCAGCTGCAGCTTTAGCATTCAGTTCACCCAGCTTTTCTAGTTGGTCTTTGAAATCCTCTTCATATGTACTCCAAGAACACCACCACATGTACTTCTTCATTTCACCACTCCTCCATCTTTTACTCCAATTGGCTTCAATGTGCCTCATACAGAATCTGTGATGAGCTTCAGGAAGCACCACTCTCACAGCCTCCAACAGTCCCTATGAGATAGAACAACATCAAAATAAGTTAATAAAAAGTTGAACAATTAAAAGGATTATAAGGAATGTAAAAAAAATAAAAGCATAATGAAACAGCACCTTTTGCATGTCTGATATGAATGTCACTCCCTTTCCACTACTCAGCTCCAATGACAGCCTCAAATGTTCAATAAACCAGGTCCAGGTCCTTGTTGTTTCCCTGTCTACTACTGCCCATGCAAGAGGGTAAAACTGTTGCATAGAATCTTGTCCCACTGCTACCAACAAACAACCTCTATATCTACCCCTCAGAAAAGTACCATCTAAACCAATCAGTGGTCTCAACCCTGCCTTCCAACCCTGCTTCAGTGCCTGGAAGCAAATGTACATTCTCAAGAACTTCCTTTTACCTTCCTCAAGAGCATCCTTTGAAATATTAATGTACACATCACTTCCAGGATTGGTCTGCTTTAGTTCTTGGCCATAAGCATGCAATTTCCTGTAGTCATCAAGATAACTGCCTTCCAGCTTCTGTAAAGCTAAGTTCTTAGCTCTTTTCAGCTTTGAACCATCCACATTTAGATTGAGAGTAGACTCCAGATGGTTTTTCATCTCCTTTATCCTGTACTTGGGCTCTTTTTGCACTTTACCCTTAAAGTAGTAGGCTAAAGTAGTGGCATCTGCCCTGGGGTTCTTATAGCAAGGAAAACATTTGTGCTCTGGTTCCAGTGTTTTAATTGAAAAACCAGAATCTCTCCCATCCTTAGAGATTAAACACACAAATGGACAGCCATCTTCACATTTGTACCTAACCCTAGTCCTATCACTTTTCAAGACCTTGAGACCATAGCCATTAGCCAAAGCATACAGATTCACAACCTTTCTAGCTTCTTGAATATCCTTAAAGGTCATACCCTTTTCCAGTTCTTTAAACCCATCTAATTTGTCATTTATAACCCTTTTCTTCTGTTTTTTATAAGTTTCAAGTTCTTCAGGATCATACTTATTGTCATCAGAGTTCTCATCATCACCTTCCCATTCACCAAGACCAAGTTCACATTCAGAAGCTACATCAACATCTACAGAGAATGACTCTGTATGATGTGTAATGTTTTGGGCAAAAACCCTCAAGTCAGTTGAGTCTACAGCAAAGAAATTTATTTCATTGAACTTTTTAGTGAATAAACATCCAAGACTCCTCATGCCATCATCTCCTTCTATTATGTAATACCTACCCGAAGGTCCAGTCACCAGTAGCTGTTTAACTTGGCTAAACCCTAGATGTTCTGTGAACTCCTCACAAATATCATCATAATAAATTAAGCAGCTATCAAACCCCTCCAGCTTATGCACATACTTTCTAGTATAAACTAATTCAGGTGAAATGACCCATTCACCCCCGTAGTGGAATACCAAGTCGACTTTGTCAATCATCTTCATCAGTTGTCACATGCAAGGAAACATATAAAATTAACGGAAAAGGGACCACTACAACAAAGTAACAAATTAAAGATTCGGAAAAGGGTCGGCGACAATAACAAATAGGCAGGACCACAACCAAACCCCACAAACAAACCCCACCAACCCTACAAAGTCGCAATTTTTATCTATTTACTATATTTAAGTTTGTTTTTTAGTCATTAAAGATCAAGCAAAACGGTACAATTCACAAACACAAACCCTAAAACCCAACAAACACATTTCCAGATTAAAACGAGTAAAATAATTACATACCTTCACTATATAACACGAAAATACTTCAGATTTCACAATGCCTTAATCTAGATTTCACTTCATTAGCCGGTGGGGTTAGCTTAATTGGCTTACAAGAGGAAAAATTGGGTTAAGTTTAACGAGGGGAAGTAAAAAGTGGGGTTAGCTTAATTGGGTTGGGGTAAAATAAAAGGAGTGGGTCGGGTTTGGGTAAAAAGATCGGGTTTGGGTAAAAAAGTGGGGTTCTGCGTGGCTGATTTGGCGCACACGTGGCCATGTGTTTGCCAAATCAGCTGGTTGAGTGCCAAGTCAGATGCTTCCGTCTGATGGAGGGTATTTTTGCCCCAGTTTTAATAACGTTGAGGGCATGGGCAAACTGAACTCGTAACGGAGGGTAAATCTGTTGAATTTCGATTAGTTTAAGGGTAAATTTGACCCTTTTCCGTTTAACTTTTTCTGTAACAAACTTTTTAGCTTATTTATTAAAAATGAAAATATTAGAAACTAGACTAATATGCCCCCTACTTATATACCTTTTTGTTTAATTAATCTTATAATCATTTTTTCAAAAAGAATTTTTGAAAAGTAATAACATCACCATCAGTAACCTATATCAACTATGCAAACTTCAACAATTATTTTGAAGTGGTTTGTCATCTAATAAATACATCACTTGTAATAGAACTGATAACGGCTGAGCCAACAACTATATATGGTGGCAATCTTAGATGACTAAGAAGAGGGAGTAAAGTACATTGTACGTTGAATTACTGGGACAACGACAGAGGTGGTGTGTTATAGGCTGATTTTCAGATTAACTTATTTAATTTCTTAATGTCAACAAATTATTAAGAAAATTTCGTATCGCTCGAATTATAACCTACAAAAAACAGGAAAAGAGAATTCAAGCACAAAAATCACATAGCTCCTAGTGAACTTTTATGGCTGCAAATCGGAACTGACAATAGATAATTAACTTGGCTAAGGATTCACTTTGTGGAAGTTGGTCAGTTCACTATGGCTGCTGCTTTACTTGGGAAGAGATGACGAACTCCAAGACAACCCTGGAAAAGATTTCCAGTTTGATATTAAAAGAGATAAAGAAAGAGAAGAGGAGGGTAATTATTTAATCATTAGTTTAAAGAAACTTTATGAAAAAGATATATAAAGTACATAATGAACTAAAAACAATTTTATTAGGGGGTAAATTAGACTAATTCATAATTTTTAAAATAGAAATGGTGAAAATTATTTTGACCTCCAACTTTGATTTAAAAATTAAACTCCCCCTCAACTATGAAAAATAGTCATTCTCCTCCCTTTATCCTATGCAATGTCTATTTTTGTCCTTGGCATTTTCAATCCCCTATCTATGTGTCATATTTTTATATATGATTTATTCATCAAAGTATTTTACCTATAAGTTAAATAATATATAGCTTATTATAGTAATTTAAGTTCATTAATATTATGAAAATTATGAATTTGCCTCAAAATACGTTCACACTCGTTCTCTATTGTGTGTAAGTTTTAGATAGCATCGATGAAACAAAGGCTGACACAGGAGCTGTAAGTTACGGTTGTGCTAATTATAATATAGGAATAAAATAAAGTTAAATAAAGAAGAGAGCTGAGGAATTCAAAACGTGGGGTATGGGGGAGGGACTAAGAAAAAGATGCAAGTATTGTAGGCAAACTCGACCGATGTACTAAAGAAAATCATCACATAAATACAAAAAATATTTATCGAGCTAGCGAGTGCGGGTGCACCATAGCCAATCATGTGGGTCTGCCTCTATGATAAAATATAATCTATATTATCATTTAATACTCATTTAAGATAAATAGACAATATTTTGAATTTATATATAATATATTGCTACCCTTAATATTTTTTCTAGTACTTCATGCATTAAAAATTTATTTTATATTGCATATGAGTTTTGATTTTTATTAGTAGAGTACTAATACAAGACCCAAAAAAATACTAATACAAATAAAATTATTTCAACAATTTATTCTTCTCATTTATTTTATTAATGAAATTATTAACTTATATTTATTAATACTTTGATAATTATTATTCACTCTTTTTCTATTTTAATTATAAGACTTTTTGTTATATAAGTATAACATAGAATAAAATATATCATGATATTAACGAAAAAAATTACAAAGGTTTGATAATCTAGAGGATAAAGTAGAAATTTTTGAAAGTCTATTGAAAAAAAGGGGAAAATGATTATTGTTTAAAGTTGAGGGGGAGCTTGATTTTTAAATCAAAGTTGGGGGATGTAAATGATTTTCACCCAAATAAAAATGAACATGATAAAAAATTTGTTACGAAGTAATTAAAATTGGTCCACAGAGAGAAACTCAAGTGAAGCAAGAGAGAAAATGTCCGGCGAGAGGAAATTCAAGTCACTGAGGTAATTTCAGATAGAGCTACGCTCCGAGTATTACTACCATCTTTTCTTATAGGTTACTCTTTGAACGAACTTAATTAAAGCATTGGAAGAGAATTACTAGAGACCTAGCTTTTATATGTCTATTAAAATTACTCGTAATTTGAAGAAAAAAGATAAGGAAAAGTCTTCCACTAACAGCCACTGTCATGACCATATCCAAAAGATATGCCTCTAATGACATGTGTTAAGCATCATGCCATATCAACAAAAAAATCAAATAAAAGAGAGAAGTCTTTGTGTGAGCTTTATGCGGTGAGAGAGGAGTATGAGAAGAGCGTTTCGAATGTCACGTCGGGTTGGAAGGTAAAGCTTGTGTTCCAAGTCAATAAAAACTACAAATTATAACTGTAATATCGTGAACCACAAGGAAGGCCAGTGTTACGAAGCGAAAGCTAAATGGAGATATATGAAATTAACCCTAATCATAAAATACGATGAGTTCCATGCTAAGAATTTTCAATAAAGTGGAAACTCTTGAATTTGGGATTCGAGATCCATCTCTATTTGTGGTTCTTACATATTTTTGTTAGTTGCTACTAATATTTTTGCTAATGTCTCTAAAAATTCTCATAAGTTGATGGTTTATATACCATCTCTAAGGGAATTTCAATGCAACTGTAATATTGTTAATTACATTATCCGAGAAATAAGAGATTATTTTAATTTTCTACTGAGATAGGCGAGCAGAGGAAGAAGTATACGTTATCTTGCTAGGCAAAGATGTTGGGGTTAGATTCCAGTAAGGACATACTCCCTCCGTTCCACTTTATGTGTCATAGTTTGACTTGATACGGAGTTTAAGAAATAAAGGAACACTTTTGAAGCTTGTAGTCTAAAATGAGAAATACTTGTGTGGTTGTAAATCATTTCATTAATGGCAAAAGTGTAATTTTGATATTAAATTATTACCAAATTTAACATATTGTCATTCTTTTTGAAACAGACTAATAAGGAAATGCTGCCACATATGAGTAGTTTTTTCCTTGAGAATATACTACATTTGTCCCTTGATAAGTGTCTCTTTTATCTTTTTTGTTTGTTACAGAATAAGTGTCACTTTAGAAATTCAATGTAAAATTAATGATCTTTAATTTTTCCGATCTCATGATCTCATCCTTGCAATTAAGATATAAGAGACAATTAGTTATACTTAATTTAGTTATTAAGAGTAGTAAATGAGGGAACTAGCTAGGTAAAGTACGTATAGTATTTAACATCTTCTTAATTGACGTGTAAAGGAGAAATTGAACACTTATAATGGAAGGGAGGTAGTAGTTGGCAAATTTCATGAATGCTAAGTTAGTTTTCAAACTTGTGGTAAAAAGAAAAAAAATCACGAAATATTACTTTAAAAAAGTTTAACTTCTATAATGAAGATTGAAGATCAGAACTTTGAAAACCCTTAGCTAGTATTTCCGCAGGTCTTACCTATTTTTTATCTTTTCAAATTCTTAGGACTAGTTGTCTCATAAAAAAAATGGTGTCACGTTGACAAACTTAGTTGAGAACTCAGATGTTAAAGGTGGTAAGGATTAAATCGATAAAAACGGAAAACTATATTATTGAGCTAGCGCGTAAGATATTTACTTACCAAACAAAAGTTAGTACTTTAGAGGTAATTAAACTTCCAGTCGGAAAATACTTGCGTTGTTACACCGGGAAATAATTTAACTACAAAATACAAATTAATATAAAATGCATATCACTTGAACATGACACATGGCTTGAAAAATCATGTCCATGCTAAGAGTGTGGTGGGGGTTGTTGGAATCCTTTAGAGGTCTCGGAGCCCTATGAACTAAATTTTCTCTAACAGAGAGCGTTTTGCCCTAATTAATTAGCTACATAATTATATTTGCATTTATGGGTTCACAAAGAATCAATTATGTCTAGGCAAATAGCTAACGAATACGAAATTGGGTAAATAACACAATATAAACAAGTAATGATCAAGAGTACAATAAGTAGGTTTTGTTGTTTTGAACATTGAAATTATAATTTGACAGAATTTCAAGTATATATTTAATAATTTATACAAATGAGTATGTTACAGAATTTGGTATGTGGTATAGGATCATAATACCAGAATTTCAGGTTTTGCTACAGACTGAGTATGTTACCCATATTACTTCCGACCATGTTCTCCACATTCCCGACCTTGTGCAACTCCTTGCTCACACCCCAGGCGTCTGATCATGCGTAGGATATATGCTGGGAGTGGATCCTCGAATCTTGCGGGTAATCGAGGATGTGGATCACTTTTAGTCTGAGGCGCACCTTCAGGTAAGTGTTGTATGTATACATTTCAGTGGACCCTTCTTTGTATGACCTCCGAATATGCAACCCTTTGATACTCATCTCATCTTTGCAAGCTACATTCCGAGTTACCGTTCTTGGATCCTCCCTCCATGTAATTATGACCGCACGCCATGTGTTTGAATTAAATTTCACCAATACAATTAGTGGGTCTACCATTATAAATCTAAATTAATTGAACTAGTGAAATACGAACACTAAATAATTAAACTAAATATAATAATGTTGATTCCATCTTTTTCCCCTTTTTCTATATATTAAACAAGTAATTAATACAACAACTTTAAAGCTGACTCTATTGACAAATATTTTTTTAAAAGGTTTGACTTTGCTCTTATATTGTTCGAAGTTGCTCAATTTTGCCAAAATTCATTTAGACTTTGGTCACGTTGTACCCCTTTTCATTACATATTATATTATATTTGCCTTGCAATTAGCAAAACTCCAACTTTAAATGAATGGACTCAATGTGCCAAGTTTTATGAGAGAAAAATCCAATTTCGTTCATCAACTTTTGGCTATTAGCTTCAGGACGTAGCTCCATAGTGGTCAAAGGCAAAAAGTAAACTTTATGGAGTCGTTTGGTACGAAGATAATTTATATATAGATTATAATACATAGATTAGTAATGCATAAATTAGTAATACATGGATTAATAATACGGGAATTAGTTTTTGTTTGATATTTGGTATATTGCATTAAAATTGGAGATGTATGTTATCATTTACAATATTTAATTTTTTTTTGAAGTGAAAAAGAAATGAGTTTACAATTATGCCCTTTGATGTTTGACTTAATTGGCTTCTAGAGAAAAAAGGATAGTTTTGTCATTTTGCTCCTTTATCCATGTATAACTAATACTATATGGATTAGTTATCCTATATAGGATGTAATACCTCAATTCATGTATAAGTTAATACATGGATTGTTTATACATAGATGAAAAAAATAACCAAACAAAAGATTAGATAAAAAATAAGTTTATACCATGACTAATTAGTCCTATCCCCCTGCCAAACATCCCCCTATGAGTATTAGTTAGTACGTACTTACACATAGACATGAAGAGAGACGTGGGTTGTCCGTTGTCCTGTGCTCACTTTTAAATTGACAGACATCCAGTTTTCATATAGCCATTATTAGGGTTTCTAATTAAATAATAGTCAATAGTAGGGCTACCAAATTGCAGCTTTTAGGGTTCCTATTTGAAATATAGCCAAATTTTACACAACACACAAACTAAATAGCCACTTGTATGGTGGATGAGTTGATAATATAGCCTGTCTTATATCAACTTACCGACAGAGTAGCCACTTTTAGGTCTACTAATTGGAATACAAGTTTTTGCAATGTATCACAACTTCAAAATACGGAAAGTAGATGAACATGAATTTCAGCATAAAATTTTTAGATTTTGCAGTGTTGTCCTGTGTGCTTACTTTTAGATGTCAGTTAACAGATATCTAGTTTTGTATAGTCATTATTAGGGTTATAAAGCCAAGTTTTTCCATAGATTGATAATCAAGTGGCTACTTGTTGGTTCTTCATTGAATACAATTAGGTAGCAATTCTTGCTAGGGGTCGTCTTACTTTGAAACATAGCTATTTATGTGGCAAAACTCGCTTATCAAGTAGCCACATTTTGGTCTGATAATAGAGATCTGGCAAGTCTTGGCACAGCTTCAACCACGTAAGCACTTATAGGTCTCCTAATTATAATGTGACTATTTTTATCAAATAGATAAAAGATAATCACAACTTCAAAATGCGGCAAAAAAAAGTTGAACATGAACTTCAGGCCTATTTTTTTTTTTTTTTTTGGAAGAAGGTAACGACAATTTTATATATACACAGCACAAAGATTGTGCCGGAAATCATATGCACAATAACAAAAATCAGAAACTGTCCCTGTTCAACTTACAGGGAATCTAAGAAATCAGAAATAGAGTCTATGTTCTCTACAACGACCCCTTTACGCCAGAAATGAAAACAAAAAAGACAATTCATCTTGATCCTATGAATTGGACTACACTCGTCTTCAAAGCATCTTGAGTTTCTCTCTTTCTATATAGTCCACCAAATACAACCAGGTACCATTCTCCAATAGTTAGTTTGTCTAGATTGGCCACCATTTCTATTCCAGCAAGCTAACAGGTCAACAGTTTTACCCGGCATGACCCAACTAGTGTTCTTCAAGTTCAGAAAAATCTTTCAAAGTTGATCAGTTACTACACAATGCAAAAAACGGTGATTGACTGTTTCTGGTTCCTTTCCGCAAAGATAACACCTTGAACACAATTGAAACCCCTTCTCATCAGATTATCATGAGTTAGGCAGGCCTCTTTTGCTACCAACCAGACAAAGCACACAATCTTATAAGGTATCTTTACTTTCCATATATGCTTCGAAGGCCAATTGATACTCTGGTCTGTTGAATGATTGAAATAAAGATAGGATGAGCTCACAGAGAAGTCACCTTTGTTATGCCTTTGCCACCAAAGTCTGTCAACCTGCTAATTAGTGCCTTTAAATTGTTGTAGAGCTTTAAAAAAACTCTACAACTTTGCTGATTTCCCAAAAGTTTACTTATACAAGTGAACCTCTTAAACGGTGTCCAGAAGTTTTGGATCAAAAAGTTAAATTTTAGGAACATTGCCCTGAAGTTTTAGAGAAATAAAGGTACTTAATGAAGGTCCTGCAACTTAGTCGATCATATTGAGAGCTCAGGTTATCTCAAAAAGTTATGTTGTTCGACTTAAGGATTTAAAAAACCAACGATCCTGCCAAATTCTTGTTTTTGAATAGTATGAATTCGAACTATCGAGGGCAAAAGGACTTGGTAATATCCTTTACAGACTAGACTACTAGAAAGATTATATAAATTATTATAATAATTAATTTGAAAGTCTAAAACAAAAAAAAAATAATAATAATAAGGGTATTATAAGTAGAGATGATACAACAGTATAAATTCAATAAATTTTCAATGTATTCACGGGCCAAACGTCACTCAACTAATAATAAGAGCGGTAAGCCTAAATGAAAAAAATCGAGGACGCAGTTGCTCAATTGCGATAGTACAATGGTATATGAGCAAATTTGATTATGTTCCCATTTTATTTTCAAGTGAGTGATGGGATTTCTCAAAACAATGTGCCTTATTAAAGCTACTATTGAGTCGTGGATTCTTCCATGTGCATTGCCAAAAATAAATAAATAAATAAATAAATAAAATAAAAAATAAAAAATAAAAAATTCTCTTGGCAACATTATCAAGTGTAGCCTTTAGAACAAAGAGGAAAAAGGTAAGAAAGAAGAAGCAACCTACTTGGCATAATGAAGTGGCGTATCTAAAATTTGTGATGCTATCAAACCTTAAGGGATAATTTCTGTTGGATGTATAAAGTCAAGTAATACGCACACGAAGAAAAGTGGCGATTTTAATGAAATTTTAACACCGGAAGAAAAGTGGTGGGGGACGCCCTACAAATAGAGGTAAACAGTTTTGTTTTACTCAAATTTTAAATTATTGTAAATTGTTAGATTTAGGTATTAAAGATGCAAAATTTACGAGGTCGAACCATAAACGACATTCAAATGGCCTCTCTTCCGTTGTATCACAAATGATATTTGGCTTCGTCAATATCCCGATGTCTTTATTATCCATCTACCTAAAATTTATTTAGATCATACACCACTATTAATAAATATTATTAAAAAATATTCTATCTCTACTACAAGACCTTTTAGGCTTGAAAAATACTAGTGTTCACATCCTGAGTTTCCTAGCAAAATTCATGAAAGTTGGTCTAATACAACCCTTCAAAATGTCATTCCACATTTCACTGAATCTATTAAATTATGGAGCCAGCAGATTTTTGGTAATATTCTCCAAAATAAGAAAAAACTACTGGCTCGAATTGCTGGAATACAATGCTTTGTACATTATCCTACTAGCTCCTATCTACATCAATTAAAAAAGGAACTAGTCAGGATTATAATAATACTTTAATTATTGAAGATGATTACTGGAAAATGCGCTCTCGTATCAATTGGTTGAATGATGGTGATGCTAGTACCAAATTCTACCACATCAACACTATTAACAGAAGAAGAACTAATAAAATACACTTTTTCAAAGATGATAATAATGAATGGATTCATGGTCATGAACAACTTTTAACTCACCCCTTAAATTAATTCAAGGATATCTTCACAACAGAACATATATTCACAAATATCACTGATATTACTTCTTCTAATACCAGTTTTCATAATATTGACTTATCTCCTTTAGATAGGCCTTTCTTAACACAAGAGATTACTAAGGCAATATTTTCTTTTAAGCCTTACAAGGCCCCAGGACCTGGTGGGTTACACCCATTTTTTTATCAGGATAACTGGGATCAAGTAGGCCCTTCTATTATTTGTCATAACGTCTTTAAGACTTATGAAATTCCACAATTTATAAATTAGATATATTTATGTCTCATTCCAAAATTTCCTAATGCAAATCATCTAAAAAACTTTAGACCTATTGGCCTTTGCAATACAATTTATAAAATCATCACAAAAATTATTGTCCACCGGATGAA
Source organism: Petunia x hybrida (assembly GCA_037355625.1). Lineage (NCBI taxonomy): Eukaryota > Viridiplantae > Streptophyta > Magnoliopsida > Solanales > Solanaceae > Petunia > Petunia x hybrida. Next base: position 499,970 of record JBBBVM010000317.1, on the reverse strand, counting down.
ACCTTTTTCGCCATCACTTATTAGTCCATACCAAACCAGCTTTCTTAAAGGGGGGGAGAACATCTGACAATGCTATTATTATACAGGAATTAATTGAAATGACCTCGGTCAGTCGTTTCGGAAGTTAGGACTCTGATTGGCGTGGTGATAATTTTAAAATATTCGTAAGGTCTATTAGGACCTGTCTGTAAAGTTTGAGCTAAATCAGACCTCGTTTGGTAGGCATCGGAAGAAGGTTTCAGTTTTTATTATCAATAAATATTAAAAAGAGATTTTTGAGCTCGGTTTGGGCGAATGAGCTCCGATTCGAAATTCGAAAGTGCCGTTAGGTTCGTATGATTATTTGTGACTTTTGTGATTTTTCGAAAGTGAATTTCGATGTTGTTCGGCTAGTTTCCGCTAAAATGCCGAAAGTTAAATAATTTGACCTTTTTCCTTTAAATTCGCATCTTGAGTTTCGGGAGTCCGATTTGAGATTCGTCTTGGCGAGTATGTTACATATATTTTGTATAACTTATTTGAAAATTTTGGGATCATTTCGACTTCTCTAGGGTTGTATTTTAATTTTAATCGTCGTACCGAATTTATTATAAAAAAAAATTAAAAATGGGAAAAGTCGGTGGCTAGGGGATTTAATCCCCCTAGCAGAATCCAATATGATATACAACACCAACATTACAACAAAACACACAAAGGAAAAATTAGAAAAGAGAGGAAAAAAGGGATGAAAGAGTGGAAAAATAGTGGAATTTCTACCCCAAATCTTCAGGTAATGATGTTAACTCATTATCTTAGCTTATTACGTATGTTTGAATATATTTTTACGGTAAAAATAAGGATATTAGACATCGCCCTAATGACTTAAATTGATAGTTTAACGGGTCAATTGGACCCCGATGATGAAAATGATTATATATTCGTACTCAGTGAGTTATGGGCAACATATAAATATAATTTATTTAGGGTTTGGTTATGGGACTTTGAACCCTGTATATAGGCCTGGCCTGCGTATTGCGTATACGAATAGGGTATCAGGTTCCTAACTGGATTGCCCTAAAACATAAGGAATGAAGCCTTTAGCTTTATTTGATATAATTTTTCTGCTTATTGAATAGAAAGAGATCGTTTGGCAACTAATACAAGGAAAAAGCAGTGGTTCAGTAACAGGGCTAGCTTTGGAATACGGTAAGTGTTTATATCCATTTCTTTGGAGGCACTTGGCCTCGTGGATTTTCTACCACGTGTTCCTCACGTGTGTAGCTGCCGAAAGGCGTACTCATTACGCCTTAGCTTTGGATTTACATCCTATATTATATATTATGTCCTGTTATTGCTATTGCATTGGGAATCTGAGTATTGTACTTTGGCTTGGAGTTGGCATTTGCTTCCTGGCTGTCGATGAGAGCCATGTGCCGGTGAAGGGTTATTATTGCATCACATTGCATTCATATGCATTACATTGCATATCATACTGAGTGCAGGAGTATTCCGCCTCAGCTTTACATTTTATCGGGTGCAGGAGTATTCCGCCCCAGGAGAGTGCAGGAGTATTTCGCCTCTGGTTTTGATTTATATTATATCGGGTGCAGGAGTATTCCGCCCCAGGAGCAGGAGTATTCCGCTCCAGTTGGTTAGCAGATTGGATTCCCCTCGAATGCAGGAGTATTCCGCTTCGGGATGGGATTATGGGCACATGTGACCCTTTGCATCTCATTTCATTTCATCTCATTTCATTTTATTTCATTTCATCCCATTCCATTTCATTTCATACTATTGAGTAGATTTTTTTCTGTACATGACTACTGTTCTGCTTATATGTGCATTGCATATTTGTTGATTGTTGTCTGGTTCCATTTCCCTTACTAGCGTATCTATTTTTTGAGGTTGCTAGTTTGTTCACACTTATTGAGTCCTCATGACTCACCCCCTATTTTTCCTTGTGTTTTCTTTTCATTCGGCAGATTCTGCACCAGGACCCAGCCAGTCGCGCCGTAATTGAGGAGTAGTACGTTTTCAGCTGTCTACGGTGAGCCATCATGTTCATTGCGGCCACCAACTTCAGATATTACAGTTTTCCTTACTTTTGCTCCCTTCGGGAGATGTGTATATCTTTTGGCCTTTTTAGATGTCTGATCTGGAAACCTTTAAAATTGTGTATTCTGGGTAGTTAGTTGTATGTTTGTCTATCCTTAAAAGTTATCTTATGTTATTAAAATTTGGTTCATTTTCATTTCAAGGTAATTCTTCACAATTTATATCGATTCAGTCAATAGGGTTCGCCCGACAGGTTTAGGGGAGGGGATCGGGTGCCCGCACGGCCTAACCGAGAATTCGGGTCATGTCATTAATGAACCATCTCCATTAATCAAAGAGCTCTAAAGCTAAAATGATTCTTAAAATTGATATCGAAAAAGCCTTTGATAGACTGGAATGGTCTTTTATCTACTATATGCTAAAATACTTTAAATTCCCCCCTAATATTACTAAATTAATAATGTCTTGTCTTACCTCTAGTAAATTTGCTATTATGATCAATGGTACTTTGACAAAATATTTTTCACCCTCAAGGGATATCAGACAAGGTGGTCCCATGTCCCCCTACTTATTTATTCTTTGTATGGAACTGCTTTCTAATCTTATCAATCATTATGTGGATGCCCTGTGGGACCCCATCCGAATTTGCCCTAGTAGACTTGCCCTCACTCACTTATTTTATGCTGATGATCTTACTATTATGGCACAAGCTAATGCAAAATCAGCTATTTCCATACAACAATGTCTTACACTGTTATGTGCACTCTCTGGTCAAAAGATTAATATTAATAAGACTGAGTAGACTAATTTTTCTCCCAACTGTCCTCCTACTTTAAAAAATGGCATCACTCATGACACGACCTGCATTTTCGGCTAGGCCGTGTGGGCACCCGACCACCTTCTTTAGACCTGTCGGGCGAACCCTATATACAAAATCGATATAAACGGCGCAAAATTACCTTGAAAATAAAATTAAACATGACCTTAACAACATAAAATAACTCTTAAGGATAGACATATATACAAACTGTCTGGACAAAACAACTAACTACCCAGAATACATAGGTTTAAAGGTTTCCAGATCAGACATCTAAGAAGGCCTAAAGATATACACACCTCCCGAAGGGAGCAAAAGTAAGGAAAACTGTAATATCTGAAGTTGGTGGCCGCAATGAACAGGATGGCTCACCGTAGACAGCTGAGAACGTACTACTCCTCAATCACGGCGCGACTGGCTGGGTCCTGGAGCAGAATCTGCCGAACGAAAAGAAAACACAAGGATAAATAGGGGGTGAGTCATAAGGACTCAATAAGTGCAAACAAACTAGCAACCTCGAAAAATAGATACGCTAGTATGGGAAACAGAACCAGACAACAATCAACAAATAAGTAATGCACATATAAGCAGAACAGTAGTCATGTACAGAAAATCTACACAATAGTATGAAATGAAATGGAATGAGATGAAATGAAATGAGAAGAAATGAAATGAAATACAAAGGGTCACATGTGACAAATGAATGGAGTAGAATCCTCCTGCTCCGAGTGCGGAATCCTCCTACCCTCAATATGATGCGATGGAGCGGAATCCTCCAGCTCCGAGGACGGAATCCTCCTACCCTCAATATGTTGCGATGGAGCGGAATCCTCCTGCTCCGAGGGCGGAATCCTCCTACCCTCAATATGATGCGATGATAACCCTTCACCGGAGCGGGACTCTCATCGACTGCCGGGAAGTATATGTCAACTCACAGCCATAGTACAATGCTCAGATCCTCAATGCAATACCAACAACAGGACATAACATATAATATATAATGTAAATCCAAAGCTAAGGCGTAATGAGTACGCTTATCGGCAGCTACACACGTAACGAACACGTGGTAGAAAATCCACGAGGCCAAGTGTCACGACCGACCTAGGATCGCGACGGATGACCAACACTAAGTGTCGATCATCACTAATCCTACTGATAATCTTCTAACCATGAATATAACTGATAAACAGAATAAACATAAACCTAATTGATAAGAATTATGCAATGCAAAAAGCTGACAAGGCTAACATAAGCTGACATACATAACATACTGACTGCACCACACAGGGACATATCTACATGCCTCTAAGAGTGATGAACTGAATATACAAAGGACGCGATAAGGCCCCGGCATACCAAAACTGGCTGATTGTAAACATACCAAAAGATAAGTAACTCCGGAAGTAAGCGGAGTGACTCCAATAGCTGATAGATGTCCTATTAATGTGGTCCAAGCGTTGATCTATCTGCACCTGCGCGGCATGAAATACAACGCCCCAGAAAAGGGCGTGAGTACGATATGTACCAAGCATGTAAGGCATGAGCATATAATATATCATAGCTGAATGAAACTGTAAGGCTAGAATATAAATATATAAATATGAGCTGGAGCATAGCAATATAGCTTGAAATCTGAAGAACGTACTAAACATGATCTGAATATAAACTGAAGTCTAGCTGAATCTGAAACTGAAGACTGAGATGAACTATAATGATAAATAACTGTAATATGACTGATAACTGGTAACTAGAAACTGGAACTGATAACTGTCAACTAATCCTGACACTAAGAACTGGTGGCTGATAATTGAGAACTGATAACTGGTACTGAGCTAAAACTGAATTGTTATCTAAACTGGTACCTGTCTGGTGTTATGAACTATATCCCCCCAAATCAGGTAACTGAACATCTGAACTAGTACCTATCTGGTGTTATAGGTTGTATCCCCCCAAATCAGGTAACTGAAAAACTGAACTAGCCTCATGTATAATCATGCAGTGCATACTGTGGCTATATACGCGTTTACAACAAACCTGGCGGGTGTTATGGGCTATATCCTCCTAGCCAGTAATATCTAGTTTCTCTGGTCAGAGTGTGTGAATGACACCCGGTCACACTAGGTGTTTCAACTCCCGCCTGAACCAGAGGGGCTGTATCCCCCAGACGGGTAGTATCACACGTGACCGGACTGTGTGTCCAATGTCCAGCCTCTATGGGGGACTCCAAATCACACATAACATGATCACAATATAAGCATAAACATGTATGAGGCATAACACATGTGGCAAAAATATATATGGACTCGAAGGAATGATAAGAAAACTCTAGATGGAATTATAGACACAACCTGAAACTTAGAATTTGTCTAACTCTTTGACTTTTATAAATATTTCGGCAGAGTTTCCTCTAAAACTGGATGATCCGCAAAAACAGAACCAGTACTATACTATACATGGGTATGGATACCCGGAGAAACTGATAACATAAACATGTTAAACGGATAACAAGATGAGACAACTGGATGACATAACAAATCCGCAGATAGAATGTCTGGACAGCACCACTGTCCTGACTTTCAACCTAATTTTCAGAGTGTAGATCAAAGTTATAGACTTCATGATCTTCGAGAAAGTTGTAGATATATGTCTTAGGATTCTGGAGATTCTTTAAGCATCTTAATATCAATATTTTACAAGGAGTTATGATCACTAAACTAACAGCTGTCCAAAGATCAAAATGATTTTTCAGATTTTGAAACGTTCTGTCTTATTTTTTAATAAATTCGCTACGACGATTAAAATTAAAATGGAACCCTAGAGAAGTCGAAATGATCCCAAATTTTTCAAGTAATTTATACAAAATATATGTAACATACTCGCGAAGACGGATCTCAAATAGGACTCCCAAAATTCAAGATGCGAATTTAAAGGAAAAAGGTCAAATTATTTAACTTTCGGCATTTTAGCGGAAACTAGCCGAACAACATCGAAATTCACTTTCGAAAAATGAAAACTCACAAATAATCATACAAACCTAATGGCGCTTTCGGATTTCGAATCGGAGCTCATTCGCCAAAACCGAGCTAAAAAATCTCTTTTTAATATTTATCGACAATAAAAACTGAAACCTTCTTCCGATGCCTACAAACGAGGTCTGATTTAGCTCAAATTTTATAGACAGGTCCTAATGGACCTTACGAATATTTCAAAATTATCGACACGCCAATCGGAGTCCTAACTTCTGAAATGACTGACCGAGGTCGTTTCATTCTCCTCCACTTAGACTCTCGTTCGTCCTCGAACGAGCATGAGTCTAAAATAGATTTCACACCTCTAATGAGAATGCTTACACCAATTTTTCAATGACATTTACTACGAAACCAAAATCATATACAATGATAAGAACTTTTAGGCTTTAAAGACCAAGTTCGAACCTGAATCGTCGAAGAGGTAAGGATACCTCTCACGCATACTGGACTCAAGCTCCCAAGTGTCCTCCTCACGAGGACGATTATTCCATCGCACTCGAACCATCAGAATCTGCTTCGAACAAAGTTTTCGGACATCACCCGCAACTATCGCAATTGGGAACTCCTTGTAAGCTAAATTCACATCTAGTTGAGCAGGGTCTAATTCGATCACTTCGGAAGGATCTCGGATACACTTCCGGAGCATCGATACATGGAAAACTGGGTGAACTGGCATAGAAGCTGGCAAGTCGAGCTGATAAGCTACCTTACCAATACACTTCTCGATACGGAAAGGGCCAATGAACCTGGGACTAAGCTTTCCTTTCCAACCAAATCTCTTTACACCTCGTATCGGTGACACTTTCAGAAATACCATGTCCCCGACCTCAAACTCTAACTCTCGGCTCCTCCGTTTCGAATATGAAATCTGCCTACTCTGGGCGGTCCGTAAACGATCCTGAATAACACGAACAACATCAAGAGTCTGATGAACCTTATCTGAACTCATCACCTCGACATCTCGAGACTCACACCAGCCAATAGGAGAACAACATCGACGACCATATAAGGCCTCAAATGGAGCCATCTGAATAGAAGACTGGTAGCTATTATTATAAGAGAACTCTGCTAACGCCAAATGATCATCCCAGTAACCCCCGAAGTCCAGTGCACAAGCTCTCAACATGTCCTCCAGAATTTGAATAACCCGCTCGGACTGACCATCAGTCTGAGGATGGAATGTTGTGCTAAGCTGCACCTGGGTCCCCAACTCTCTCTGAAAAGACTGCCAGAACTGAGAAGTAAACAGGGAACCATGATCTGAGATAATGGATACAGGAGTACCATGCAGCCTAACCACCTGCTCAATGAAAATCCGAGCCAATCTCTGAGCTGAATCAGTAGTCTTTACAGGGATAAAGTGAGCTGATTTAGTCAGTCTGTCGACAATGACCCAGACTGAATCATGGCGCCGTAGGGTCTTTGGCAGACCAACTATAAAATCCATTGTGATGTGCTCCCACTTCCACTCGGGAATGGGCAATGCCTGGGCTAACCCTGCAGGTCTCCGGTGCTCGAACTTAACCTGCTGACAGTTCAAACAACGAGATACATAATCAAATACATCTCTCTTCATCCCCTTCCATCAGTATAGCTCTCGGAGGTCCTGATACATTTTTGTAATACCAGGATGAATGGAATAACGCGAGCTATGAGCTTTACCGAGCACTGACTGCCTCAAATCCCCACTATCAGGAGCACAGAGTCGACCATTAAACCAAAGAATTCCATCTGAATCAAGCTCGAAGGAGGGAACTCCTCCACTTAGGATGGGACCACGCAACTCCTGCAGATGAGGATCCTCGAACTGTCTTCCCTTAATCTAATTGACCAAGGAAGACTGAGCTGCAATATATGCTAAGACTCGACTGCAGTCTGGGAGAAGAAATCTCACGCCAGAGTCGCCAAGGGACTGCAATTCTCAGGCCAATGGTCTCATATCAGCATAAAGAAAAGCCATGCTACCCATGGACTTCCTGCTCAAAGCATCTGCTACCACGTTCGCCTTCCCAGGATGATAGCGGATAGTGAGATCATAATCTTTAATCAATTCAAGCCACCTCCGTTGTCGGCCGTTAAGATCTTTCTGAGAGAGAAGATACTGCAGACTCTTATGATCAGTATATACCTCACAAGGCTCGCCATAAAGATAATGCCTCCATATCTTCAAAGCAAAGACCACAGCTGCTAATTCTAAATCGTGAGTCGGATAATTCTTCTCATTCGGCTTCAATTGTCTGGAAGCATAAGCAATTACCTTCCCGTGCTGCATAAGAACACAACCCAAGCCCACACGAGATGCATCACAATAAACTACAAATCCACCGGTACCCGAAGGAAGGGAAAGAACTGGAGCTGAAGTCAATAAGGCCTTAAGCTTCTGGAAGCTTGCCTCACACTCATCGGACCATCGAAACTGAACCGCCTTCTGCGTCAGGCGAGTCAGGGGAGCTGCAATAGTAGAGAACTTTTCCACAAACCTCCGATAATAACCTGCCAATCCAAGGAAGCTGCGAATCTCCGTCGGAGTGGAAGGACGAGGCCATTTCTGCACTGCTTCAATCTTCTTTGGATCCACCTTGATACACTCACTAGATACCACGTGACCCAAAAATGCCACAGAATCAAGCCAAAACTCACATTTCAAGAACTTAGCATACAACTTACGATCACGGAGGGTCTGAAGAACCACCCTCAGATGATAATCATGCTCCTCGCGGCTACGAGAATAAATAAGAATATCATCAATGAAGACAATGACAAAGAAATCAAGGAATGGCTTAAACACCCAGTTCATGAGATCCATAAAGGCTGCAGGGGCATTAGTCAGCCCAAAAGACATAACTAGGAACTCATAATGGCCGTAACGTGTCCTAAAAGCAGACTTCGAGATATCTGACTCGCGAATCTTTAGCTGATGATAACCAGATTGCAGATCGATCTTGGAAAAGAATTTGGCACCCTGCAACTGATCAAACAAATCATTAATGCGAGGCAACGGGTACTTTTTCTTGATGCTGACCTTATTTAGCTGACGATAATCAATACACATCCGTATAGTCCCATCTTTCTTTTTCACGAATAGAACAGGAGCACCCCACGGAGAAATACTCGGCCTAATGAACCCCTTATCAAGCAAATCTTGCAACTGCTCCTTCAGCTCCTTCAACTCTGATGGGGCCATGCGATAAGGAGGGATAGAAATAGGCTGAGTCCCTGGCACTATATCAATGCCAAACTCGATCTCTCGATCCGGAGGAAGTCCTGGCAAATCGTCTGGAAACACGTCAGGGAACTCCCTAACGACAGGAATAGAATCAAGAGATGGAATCTCCAGAGTGGTATCTTGAACCATGGCAAGATACGCTGAACACCCTTTATCCATCATCCGCTTTGCCTTCAGGAAAGAAATAACATGTCCCCTGGGTGGCAAATAAGAGCCCTGCAACACCACTGGTGCTGAACAAGGAAGAGACTTGGCATGACAATCTAACGTGGCATGACACGACGCTAGCCAATCCATGCCAATAATAACATCAAAATCAACCATATCTAGAATTAGAAGATCTACTAGTGTCTCACGACCCCCAAAATATATGGTACAAGCTGGATAAACTCGATCCACAATGATAATGTCTCCAATAGGAGTAGAAACACAGAATGGATCACGAAGACGCATATAATCAACATGAAAGCCCGAAGCAAAATAAGCAGATACATATGAATATGCAGACCCCGGATCCACCAAAGAATATGCATCTCGACCACAAACAGATAAAATACCTGTAACAACAGCTGGGGATGCCTCGGCATCCTGCCTGGCCGGCAGTGCATATAGCTGTCTCTGCGGCTGAGCTGAGCCGCTACCCTGACGACCACCTCTAGAGGGACGACTAGGACCACACCCACGACCTCTACCGGGTGGTGGTGCACCTCTAACTGGCTGAGACCCTAGAGGGGCACCCTGAGGCTGCTGCTGCATAGGCGCTGGAAGGCGAGGGAAATGGCGGCTACTACCCTATTGATGGAGATAAGGGCAATCCTTCTTATGATGCCCTAGATCCTGACAGATAAAGCACCCTGGAGAAAATCTATGCTGATCAAACTGAGACTGATCTCGCGGGCGAAACCCAAACTGACCCTGAGAAGAAGTAGGCGCGTTCTGAGAACCACGCGCTGGAAACTGACCTCGTCTGACAGGAGGCCTACTCTGCTGCTGATAAATCTTACCTCCATACGAGGTACTAGAATGCCGTGGACTACGAGATCTCTTACTCTCCCGCTCTAACTCCTCTATCTCCAATCTATGATAGGCCTCATACCTCCTAGCAATATCGACAGCGACATCAAATAGAGTACCAGCCTCAATCTCACGAGCCATCTTGGAACGCAAATAAGGAGAAAGCCCATCAATAAAACGTTTGACCCTCTCAGAGGGCTCCTGCACGAGATCTGGAGCATAGCTGGACATCTCTGAAAATAAAAGCTCGTACTCCATGACTGACAGGTTACCCTGTTCAATCCTCTCAAACTGTCTCCTCTTCTCATCCTGCTGACTGCGAGGGAAAAACTTCTTCATGAATCGATGCGAGAAATCACTCCAGGTCAGCTTAGGTAAGCCCTGCCTAGCTGATTGGAGTGCGGTCCACCAAGCTAAAGCCGGACCCTCAAACTGGAAGGCAGTATAATCAACTCCATACTGCTCACGATATCTAAGGGCCTCTAAGATACGCTGACATTGATCAAGAAACTCACGAGGCTTAAGCTTATCTGATTTCTGACCAGAGAACTTCGGAGGACTAAGTCGGGTAAAATAATGCAGCCTTGCCGGATCATCAACTTGACCTGCTACCTGGACTGGCTGACCAGCCTGAACAACCAGAGGTATAACACCCGCTACCTCTGGAACATGACCACCTGGAACATGAACTGTTGGGGCTACCTGTGGAGCTGGAATGGGGGCTTCCTGAACCTGAGAACCAATACCTACCGCAGCCTGAGGAGCTGCCTGAGGGATAGGAGCATCTACAGCAGCCTGAGGAATATGAGCATCTACGGCAGCCTGAGGAATAGAGGTCCCTGGGGCATCTGCGCCGCTAAGAATCTCATAAAAGCGTCATGAAGTGCGGGGGGATTGAATAAGCCCTGCTCCCCATGCCCAACAAAAGCTGGCACTACCAGAACCTCTGCAGCAGGATCAACATGATCCACCATCCTCGCGGACTGGGCAACTCTACCTCTGCCTCAACCACGACCTCTACCGCGGCCAACACCACCACCTCGCGGAGCAGCAAGCATAAGGGCTATCGCTGGCTCCTCCGCCTCTCGCTGAATATTCGCACGCGTTCTCACCATTTACTGCGGAAAATAAAAAATATTTAACTTTAGATAAGAAGACTCACGCACAACAGGGAAAGAAAGAAAGAAAACTGCCTAAATGCCACCATAGCCTCTCGTAGATAGGTACGGACGTCTCCGCCCGATCAGCGAGACTCTATTAGACACTGTCATGATCAGGAAAGACTCTAAACCTCGCTCTGATACCAATTGACACGACCCGTATTTTTGTCTAGGCCGTGGTGGCACCCGGCCACCTTCCCTAGACCTGTCGTGCGAACCCTATAGACAAAATCGATATAAACGGCGCAAAATTACCTTGAAAATAAAATTAAACATAACCTTAACAACATAAAATAAGGATAGACATATATACAAACTGTCTGGACAAAACAACTAACTACCCAGAATACACAGGTTTAAAGGTTTCCATATCAGACATTTAAGAAGGCCAAAAGAATAACACACCTCCCGAAGGGAGCAAAAGTAAGGAAAACTGTAATATCTGAAGTTGGTGGCCGCAATGAACAGGATGGCTCACCGTAGACAGCTGAGAACGTACTACTCCTCAATCACGGTGCGATTGGCTGGGTCTTGGAGCAAAATCTGCCGAACGAAAAGAAAACACAAGGACAAATAGGGGGTGAGTCATAAGGACTCAATAAGTGCGAACAAACTAGCAACCTCGAAAAATAGATACGCTAGTCAGAAAAACGGAACCAGACAAAAATCAACAAATAAACAATGCACATATAAGCAGAACAGTAGTCATGTACAGAAAATCTACACAATAGTATGAAATGAAATGGAATGAGATGAAATGAAATGAGATGAAATGAAATGAAATGAAATGCAAAGGGTCACATGTGCCAAATGAATGGAGTGGAATCCTCCTGCTCCGAGGGCGGAATCCTCCTACCCTCAATATGATGCAATGGAGCGGAATCCTCCTACCCTCAATATGATGCGATGGAGCGGAATCCTCCTGCTCCTAGGGTGGAATCCTCCTACCCTCAATATAATACGATGGAGCGGAATCCTCCTGCTCCGAGGGCGGAATCCTCCTACCCTCAATATGATGCGATGGAGCGGAATCCTCTTGCTTCGAGGGCGGAATCCTCCTACCCTCAATATGATGCGATGATAACCCTTTACCGGCGCGGGACTCGCATCGACTGCCGGGAAGTATATGTCAACTCACAGCTAGAGTACAATGCTCAGATCCTCAATGCAATACAAACAACAGGACATAACATATAATATAAATTACAAATCCAAAGCTAAGGCGTAATGAGTACGCCTATCGGCAACTACACACGTAAGGAACACGTGGTAGAAAATCCACGAGGTCAAGTGCCTCCAAGGAAATGGATATAAACACTTACCGTATTCTAAAGCTAGCCCTGCTACTCAACAACTGTTTTTTCCTTTGGATTAACTGCCAAACGATCCCGCTCTATTCAATAAGCAGAAAAATTACATCAAATAAAGCTAAAGGCTTCATTCCTTATGTCTTAGGGCAATCCAGTTAGGAACCTGATACCCTATTCGCATACGCAATACGCAGGCCAGGCCTATGTACAGGGTTCAAATTCCCATAACCAAACCCTGAATAAATTATATTTATATGTTGCTTATAACTCACTGAGTATGAATATATAATCATTTCCATCATCGGGGTCCAATTGACCCTTTAAACTATCAATTTAAGTCATTAGGGCGATGTCTAATATCCCTATTTTTACCGTAAAAATATATTCAAACACACGTAATAAGCTAAGATAATGAGTTAACATCATTACCTGGAGATTTAGGGTAGAAATTCCACTATTTTTCCACATCTTTTTCCCTTTTTTCATCTTTCTTTTCTCTATATATGTTCAAACGTTTCTGCTTCCATATCATATGTAGCTGCTTGCTAAGGGAGACCTTGCTCGATTATTATTATTTTTTAATTAATTCGTTACGACAATTAATTTTAAAATGGAACCCTAGAGAAGTCGAAATGATCTCAAATTTTTCAAGTAAGTTATAAAAAATATATGTAACATACTCGCGAAGGTGGATCTTAAATCGGACTCCCGAAACTCAAGATGTAAATTTAAAGGAAAAAGGTCAAATTATTTAACTTTCGGCATTTTAGCGGAAACTAGCCTAACAACATCGAAATTCACTTTCGAAAAATCACAAAAGTCACAAATAATCATACAAACCTAACAGCACTTTCGGATTTCGAATCGGAGCTCATTCGCCAAAACCGAGCTCAAAAATCTCTTTTTAATATTTATCGACAATAAAAACTGAAACTTTCTTCCGATGCCTACCAAACGAGGTCTGATTTAGCTCAAATTTTACATACAGGTCCTAATGGACCTTACGAATTTTTTAAAATTATCGGCACGTCAATCGGAGTCCTACTTCCGAAACGACTGACCGAGGTCGTTTCAACTCAGATTCTAAATTATAATGTCAGTTCTATTTTTGGAAAATATCTTGGTTTTGCAATATTGAATAAAAAACCAAAGGCCTCCGAATTTCAACCTATCATTGATAAAATGATTACTAGATTAGCAGGCTGGAAATCAAATTTCCTCACCCTGGCAGGTCGTGTGACTCTAACAAAAGCTCCTTTGAATGTCATCCCCAATCATATAATGAAATATCGTTACGTACCTAAAAGATTAATAATATAATTGATAAAACATAAAGAGACTTCATATGAGGTTCTATTTCAACCTATAGAAAACTCTATTATGTCAGTCGGGACACCTTAACAAAACCAAAAGAATAGGGTGGGCTTGACAAAAAACAGTCTCATCACAAAAACCTGGTAATATTGGCTGCTCTATCTAGGAGAATGTTTATGGAACCATCACTCCTATTGGTAGCCTTGCTCCTTAAGAAATATAAATCAAATAGACGTCGTTCACCACCCTCCTTTATATGAAAAAATGCTGAAAAGGGGTGGACATTGTGCAAACAAGGTGTTGGTTGGTCCATAGATCAAGGAAATACTATAAAATTCTGGTTAGATAATTGGATCCCAACACTACCACCTCTAAGATCTATTATAAATGGCCCCTTACAATTAATGATACCAATCTCACTATTGCACAAGTTAGACATAATAATATATGGAATCTTCATGATCTCACTCGTGATCTTCCCTCTCATGTTATTGATGCCACACATTCCATCCCAATACACCATCAAACTAATCAAAGAGATTTACTATACTGAGTGCTTAGTACAAATGGGCTTTTTTCAACAATATCACTATATTCTTTACTTATAAAAAATGACTCCAATATCTTTAATTTTTCTTGGATTTGAAATTTACATACTCTTAAAATAAAATTCCCCTCCCACCAAATCTTACATGGGAGGCTGCCTACAAAGGCATATCTTCATAGAATTGATTTCCAAACACTCTCATACTGTCATATTCGTCTACAGTTAGAAATTGTTTACCATATCTTCATGGAATGCCCTATAGCCATTAACTCTTGGATCGACTTAGGATGCTCCTTACCTAAAAATGTTGATCATCATCATTGGTTGATAAATGTTTGGACCAATTTAACTTCTGCAAACATGAACGTCCAACCTCTACATATTTCTTGGGCTGAGTTGTTTCCCTTTGTCATATGGTATTTGTGGCTCAATCAAAATTATAATATTCATAATAATACCTCAATTCCATTGTCTAAGAATTTGATTACAATGCGAGCTTTGGCATATAGGTTCTTCACTTTAAAACACAAACCTGAAAACCCCACTAAAACAATTACTTTTACCTGGAAATCACCCCATATAGCTGCTTATAAATTAAATGTTGATGGATCCTATAATGCAGTAGGGAAATTTGGAAGATTAGGTGGTGTATTTAGAGATACTCAAGGAAACTGGGTGCTAGATTTTTATATGAACATTCATGGCCATTTCCATACCTATATGGAACTTATGGCCCTGCGTGTTCGTCTTCATCTTGGCAGGATAACAATTTATGCAACCTTGAAATTGATACAGACTCAATGGAGGTACTTTACCTTCTAGAATGTGATAACCATGTTTATGCTAAATATTATTAATGACTGCAGGTCCGCACTCAGGAGCTTGGCGAATCCAGCGATGCGACATAGTTTCAGGGAAGCAAATAGGATTGTACATTTTTTGTCAAGGCAGAGACTCTATTTATCTATCAAAAATCAACTGCAATTATTTTCGCAGCCACCTGACCAAATTAGTAAGGAGGTCCTACTTGATAGAGATGTTACTACTATTTTTACTAGAACTATGCTTGTAATACCTTAGTATCTGCTGGTAACCTAGCACTAGTCTCAGATGCTGTTTTGGACTCTACTACTGCTAGTACTCATGTTGATGTTAGTAACTTAGCTACCTACTTGAATGTGAACTTAGGACGCTGCTACTGCTAGTAGTAGTGCTACTGATGTATCTATGTCTTAATCTATAATATAATCTTTGATTTACCAAAAAAAAACACACACACACACACGGAATCTTGCACTACTATTAGATTGTTTGGTGTGGAACATTGAGTTAACTAATATTGGTATAAAATTCGGATACAATGTTTGGTTTGCTATTTGTCTTTCCTGCGTAAACAATACTGGTATGAGTTATACATCATTCAATGTATTATTTGTACGTAATAGAATGTGGAATAAGAATGTGGGTTTTTACAATATATGTATTAAAATTTCAAAATAACAAAACTAAACCACATATTTTCTTAGCTTAAATTTGTTAAATGAATAGAAATAATATTTTGAAGTTTAAGTTGTATATTACTTTAAGATATAACAACGATTTAACGAGAAATAATTCATATATTATAATTCATCCATTACTTATGTCAATATTATAATCTTCATATAGCTAATATCCACATTACTATTTCCCCCATTGCTAATACTTGCATAAATTGAGTTCCAACCAAACTGACCTCTAAGGGATTGTTCGGTTGAGGCAGAGTTTACAAGGGTATTAACAATATACGTATTAGCGATGTTGGTATTTATAATGTAGGGGGTATTAGTAATATGAGTATTAACAATGTGGGGATTAGTAATGTCTATACATGTATTACAATGTAAGGGCTATTTCTTAAATCACTAATATATTTTAAATTAATATATAATGTTATAATTTAAAATATTTAGTTACTTCTTAAATAAAATTAAAAAATATCCTTATTATTATGAGGGTTAATATTTTAATTTAAATTTTTAATACTCCTTATTTTGCTAATACCCGCATTACTAACTCAATCTTTTACCGCGCATAAAATAATACATAGATTCTCACATAACTTATACAGATATTAGCTATGCAGAATATATAAAAGCACAAGCAAATGTTGTATTAATTAATTTTATACGGTTATTAAAGTTTTTTCAAAACCAACCGAATGCGATACTATTTAATGCTAAGTTCTATACTGGTATTAGCACTTTGGAAACTACAAACGACGACCCCTAAGTACATTAGCATTAGTAGAGATGTCAACAAAAGTGTTAACGATTTAAGTATCTAATACAAAATCTTAAATTATGATGATAGTAGTCCAAGACAGCTATATATAAACCTAAATCTTACATTATGATGATAGCTAGTAGTCCAAGACAACTATATATAAACCTCTTTAGATGTCTTTTCATATCGAATATGTAAACCTGTATGACTCGATGTACACCTTTTATCTGATGAACCAAGTCTGATTCAAGAGCGTATAAAAGAATATGATTTTACTACAACAGAATACGAGGATTCAAACCAAAATTCAATGAGAAGACAGGTTTGAAACCTTTATCGACCCCTTTCAAACGCCCTTTTATTTAGCGATGATGGACCCATCTTGAACTCCCTTGCTGTTTTGTTCTGCTACCAACATCACGTTGTCATGATTCATTTTTAGAATGAATTATGGCTGGCACCCGATACCTAATCTTGACCGGCTGAACCTTTTATACTTATTTATTCTATAATTCTAAAAATACATTCAACTCAAGCAATTCTTTTAAATATCAATTCTGAAAAGTTGTAGCAGTATATTCTGAAAAATAATAATAATATTTTAAAATAATGTACTTGTAGGCAACACATCTGTATTCTGTTTCAATGCAAAATAATATAAGATTGGACCATAAATCCAAAATACTAGACTACCTATGAAGCTGCTACCGATAAACTGACGCATTGTTCATGACATGAAATTCTGAGCTAGTTCTCAAAATAAAAATCTTTCTTTCTTTTTTCTGGGGAGTATAAATTAATTCTGACATTCTTTCCATTATGTTGAGTCACCGTGTGATCAGCACGTGTTCGATTCCTTTCTAATTGAATAGGCTACATCCCTATGGCGCCACAAAGTTTAAGGTAATATCATGTTGCATGTTGCACGTTCTGTGCCTTTGTCGTGTAAGACAACTATATCATAAATTTCTATTCTGACAAGAGTAGTTTCAGGGTCAACATGAACCACTAACATCACAAAATCCTTTTTAAAAATTTTCGAGAAACTTTTTGTGAGTCTTAGAGCCAAATTCTTTCTCAAAACTTTCTAGACCATTAAGGTGTA
Source organism: Petunia x hybrida (assembly GCA_037355625.1). Lineage (NCBI taxonomy): Eukaryota > Viridiplantae > Streptophyta > Magnoliopsida > Solanales > Solanaceae > Petunia > Petunia x hybrida. Next base: position 482,149 of record JBBBVM010000317.1, on the reverse strand, counting down.
ATCATTCACAATATTCTAAATGTTCTTTCTAATTCATGAAACTTTGACATATATTATCATCATGTAAGTGAAGTATAATAAAATTTGAAAATACTTATAACTCAAGAATAATTCTTTAAACTTTAGCTTTTAACGTAATTAATTACTTGTATCCAACTTAGGATAAATAATGTAACTAAGGGTGTTTACGATTAGGCTTGATTAGTAATGTTTGGCAATACTTGCCTACTTTACCTTAATATCTTCTCACATTTTAGCACTTTATGCGCTCGTTATATGTGATAATTGTGTATCTTGTGCTCACTTATCATATTTGTGATTTTAGGAATGGTGCGGATGAATTCGAGACAAGAACAATCAAATTGGAGTTAATGGACACATTGGAAGCTATAGTGGAAGCAAGGCTCCTGTGCCAAGCACAGTTGCTTTATTGTCCCAATTTTAGTTTAATAAATATGGTTATTATATTAATACTGTTAATTTGAATTTGCGCTTTTATTTAGAAAAAATTAAAAAGCGTTATTCTTATCCAACCTCACATAGGGCCGGGTGAATTTTACGCTTTGATTCAAAGTAAATAAATAAATAGATAAATAAAATGTATTACAATGTTTCAATCTCTCAAAGAACTTGTCTATTAAAAAGAATTTAATTAACTTCATAAAATAATTAATTTATAATTGGCTTATCTCAATTTAGTTTTCTTTTAGCCTAATAAGTAGATCACAAGTCGTACTTATCGTTTTGCTTAATCGATTTAATTAAGTACAACCGCTAACTTTACTAAATGATGAATTGGGACTCCCAAATTTGCTCTTAATAAAATATGGATTAAGAAAAGTATATACATACGGTAGGCTGTTTGTTAAATTGAAAACAGTTTTATGGCCTATCTTTGAAAAATGAAAAGATTTTTACTGAAAACATAGGGGAAAGTGCACGAAAGGCCACTTTTGCGACTGGTCTTTGGGCACAGGCCACTAATATCAAAATATTTAGTTTGTAGCCACTTTCACTTAAGAGATAGAACTTCAGTCCAGGGGCCGGATTGAAGTTCAGTCCTTAAAGATTGAACTTCAGTCCAGGATCATATGGATTGAAGTTCAGTCCTTAAAGACAGAACTTCAGTCCAGGGCCATGTTGACTGAAGTTCAATCTTGAAGTTCAGTCCTTAAAGATTGAACTTCAGTCCAGGGCCATATGGATTGAAGTTCAATCCTTAAAGATAGAACTTCAGTCCAGGGCCATATTGACTGAAGTTCAGTCCAGTCCTTAAAAATGAAACTTCAGTCCAGGGCCATATGGACTGAAGTTCAATCCTTAAAGATGGAACTTCAGTCCATGGCCATATGGACTGAAGTTCAATCCTTATGGAACTTCAGTCCAGGGGCCGTATGGACTGAACTTCAGTCAATGATCAGAACTTAAGTCAATGTTTATTTAGTAAAGGCCAAAAAGTGGCCTCTAGTGTAAGACCAAAAAAAAAAAACAGTGGCCTCAAACCAAATAGCGGTGTTAAAAGTGGCTGCTGGGCGAAATTATTACGAAAACATACTACCATCACTTAAGCTGATATGTGGGCTAAAGGGTTTGCAAAACTGGGCTGTTTTAAAATCTGTTTGCAAAGTTAGCACCTTTACTTTGTTTAAAATAACTATTGTATAAATAGATTAACATGTGGCCAAATTTAAAGAACGTCCTAAGTTCAAAGCCTATTCGTACAAGTTTGCAAACCTTTAATTCACATTGCACTTGTAATCTTATTTATAAAAGTTTAAATGTTAAAATGATGATTGTATTCACTAATGGGCATTTTTGCAAAGATGTTGCTGAATTCTCACCTTTATTAATGGGCCAACCCTACCCAACATCTTTCACCAAATAAGTACATATTTAGAGAGTGTTCTGGATAAAAAGTGGCCATTTGAAAATTTGCATTCACGTCCTAACTTAGTCTATTTTTCAGATCTGTCCACTTAATAACAAATATTATAAGTACGAATTAAGTTAAAGTTCAGTTTAAGGCCAAGGTGGGGGGGGGGGGGCTTGTGCAACATACATAAGCAATATTATGAAACTTGTAATTAACTACACAAGCATGAAAGCATAAAGACAGCCCCTTGGGGATATATGTTTCCAAACTTTCAACATTTTTAACATGACATTTACAACCTTAGGCATGTCATTTCTACACAAGAGTATTCAAGACCATGAAAGGTAAAGAAATGTTTACCTAATGTGCAGAAATTTCAGCTGAAAAATAACAATGGGATCTCTCGTTTTTTACCAAACCGACCAGCAATTAAAGCAGCGTGAACTAGCTAGAGAAGGCAGCCAAAACTAGCTCTTTTAACCCTGAAACATAAAGATTTATACTCCAAAAGGCCTATGAAGTAAAGGCTTTTTGGTTCTAAATCTCAAACTTTAAACTCACTATTTTTTCTCTCTATGTTTTTGCTCTCAATTAATTGTAATTTCAGCAGGTTGTTGCGTGTTTTAAAGAGGAGTAAATGACCCGCTTTATAGCTAAAATTCAAGGCCAAAAGGTGGGGTGTGGACTTGTACAAAAGTACAAGCCCACACCCCTACACTTGAGTGCTTTTTTGGCTATTTTTAAGCATGGTACAGCAGCTGAAAAATGACTATTTTAGCAGCCAAAACAATCCTAGAAAGTTGAATTTGTACAAGTAGGGTCGTCTAAAAGGACACCCATTACTCATTATACTAGCTAGAAAGTAACTAGGACCAACTAAGCACACTAAATCAGCCCCAAACTAACTAAAAACTGAACCAAAGGTTTTCCAACTCCTAACCTAACTAAAAGTACAAACTTAACTAAATTATTTAAATGGATGGCTCCAACACATACCTAGACTCTCAACCTTCCAACAAGTTTCATGCTTGAACATAATGAACACTAAACAACATTGTCTGACTTTTTTTAAGTAGTATTCGAATTAGACAAAGAAAAAATTCTCAAGCATACAAACTGGCAAACATCTTCATTATACACATTACAACTATGAACTAACAATCTAAAGAGTAAAAAAGCTTCTTAGACTCCTGATCTAGGCAAAATAATTCAATTGTGATCCATTTCCATTTCTCTCTTTAATTCGGGAATACAAAGAAAAGCATAGGACCATACATACATAGATATATTAAAGCTAACAGTGGATACATGATCATTATTATCTATTACTAAACAGGTTTCACGAGTTTAAGCTCAGGAGATAAGCAAGACAGAGAAAACAAAACATAAGCTTAAACCTAACCCGTTGAACCAAGACATAGCCAAAAACTGCAGCGACGCCCTCGCCCCCACTACAACTGATTCAGTCCTCTCGACAGCACCAATCACAGCATCGTCGCAGCACCCCCACGAGCTCGCTGCCTCGCCAAGGCCACCACTGCCTCTGTTCAGATCAGCCCTCGTACGCCGCTGTTTTCAACTTCCAAAAATTGCTACGACGCCAATCGTTTTTTAGTTTCACCACTGCCATCCTCACCTCTAAAAATTATCATCATAGCATCACTACAAAACCTCCAAAACAGCCCCCTCACGGCATTTCATTACCACTACCAATACACGACCAAAACATCACAGCCTAAACAGAAACAAACGATCATCACAGCCCCCTCCCTAAAAATAGAAACAGCCCCCTCATTCTCACACACCGTCACAGTCTAACTCAGCCCCCTCCCCGCGTCATTACAGTCTCGCAAACACCATCACAGCCTCTCCCAACTTCAAAAACAGCATCCAAATAGGCTCCCTCGTCACTGCTACAAACAGCCTCCACAAACCTCACCATCATCATAGAACGAAAAAAAGAAAAAAAAATGAGAAGAAAGAAACAAAGAGAAACAGAAACGGGCTTAAAAAAAAGGACTAGGGATGGGTTTTTTTGGAAAAATGGGGTATGGGGGTGGAAGAGGGGTGTAAGGGAAAAGAAGGGACTAAAAAACTTACCGGAAAAATCAAAGGGTGGCCGGATTTCAAACTTTGAACGAACTTTGACTCTCGATCTACGCCAACGGTCCACTTTTTGAAGAAACCAATAGCGGAAATAGAAAGAGGGGGCCGAGATCTTTCGATTGGTGTATTTTTCATATTTTTCCGGCCACCAGAGGTGGTGGCCGGCGGGGGCCGATCGGTGGAAGTACGGGGGAGCTGCGGTGGTCAGCGGTGGCATGGGATTTTCAGTGGGGAGAGAATTATTTGGGCAGAGTTTCCCCAGGCCAAGAGGCTTAAGGTGTGTGTGAGGGGAAAATGGGGTGTTTTGTGAGCTTATAAGGGAAATAAGGGGAGGAATGGGAACCATTAGATCAAATTTGATCCAAGGGTTGAGATCAAAGGAACGTTGGACGGGCCATAGAGCAAATAGGCTGACGGGCCAAAGCATTGAGCTACATATTTTTTACATATAGCCACAAAAAGTCTACATTTATTTAACATACACACAATTAACTACCATGACAACCACATAGATTTATCATACTTATCACAAATAAACGTAGAATCACAATTATACACTTAACAAGTAATTTTTATTAATTTTCAAAATTTTAACATCCTAATTAAAGATAAATTTAGTCAAAATTAGGTGATTACAGCTGCCCCTCTTTGTTTGGGAACACGAAGAGTTTTCGGACAAAGAAGTAATCAACAACTAATTTTGGCTTTTCGGTTCTAGCCGAGAGCATGCTTTTTAAAATGGTGACCGTACCTTGAATTTCGGTTCTACCCGAGAACAAAGTTACCTACATATCCCCGGACTAAGGAATCAGGTCAGTGTAGTTCCTTACGTGCGGCAGCTGGGACTACCGCATTCAAACAGACAACAGACTCTTCTAGACTCACTAAGATAAACTAGACACTCTAGACTAGTAAGACAAACTGGAGACTCTTCTAGACACACTTGGGGCTGATACTAGACACTCTTAGGCACACAAAGGCTGTCGTTGCTGAGTATTGGTCGCTTGCTGGTGGTCGTATCTTTACAAGGAATGGAAATACAAGGAAAAATGTAAAATTACAATCCCTAGCCTAAATCTTCATGCTTCCTTGAGGTAAATCTTGGCTTGAAAAACAACTCCATTGCCCGTTGTATGGGCAAGCACTATCTGAAACTTGAAATGGTCGCATCTGTTTCAAACAGGTCTTGACTTGAAATTGGGATGGTTGCTATCTTTGAGCGCAAATGACTTGAAGTGGAAGTGAGTGCTATCTTCTAGCAAAACTGAGTTGAAAAGAAAATGATCCCTATCTTTTAGCGAAACTAACTCGACAAGGAAATGATCGCTATCTTTTAACTGATCTTGATGCGGAAAAGAAATGACTCTATCTTTGAGCGAACTGACTCGGAGAAGAAATGATCGCTGATTTTTAGTAGATCTCGACCTGGAAAGGGAATGACGCTATCTTTGAGCGAAACTGACTCGAAAAGGAAATGATCGTTGTCTTTTAGCAGATCTTGACATGAAAAAGAAATGATACTATCTTTGAGCGAAACTGACTCGAAAAGGAAATGATCGCTTTCTTTTAGCAAATCTTGACGTGGAAAGGAAATGATGCTATCTTTTAGCGAACTGACTCGGAGAGGAAATGATCACTGTTTTTTAGAAGATCTTGACATGGAAAGAAAATGGCGCTATCTTTGAGCAAAATTGACTCGAAAACAAAATGATCGCTATCTTTTAGCAGATCTTGGCATGGAAAGGAAATGACGCTATCTTTGAGCGGAATTGACTCGAAAAGGAAATGATCGGTATCTTTTTGCAGATTTTGACGTGGAAAAGAAATGACACTATCTTTGAGCAAAACTGACTTGAAAAGGAGATGGAGTTCCGTCTGATATCCAGCGCAGCTACCCCAATTCAGGTGGAAACATAGCAAATGTCACACTGACTTCCTGCATCGTGGACACATCCTGTTTCTGATCTTGCAAATAAGCTTGGTGACTCTTGTTTTATTCTTCACAGTAATATGGGATGAATAACGCCCAAAGCTTCTCCCAAACGTATCTACTCTTTCTGATACAATTTTGGTATGTCGTCCCTCCGGCCTGATGTGCGGTGCTGGGCTCCAATTATCAATGTTGATCATGACTTGCTGAAAACTTTTCCATTGTCGAGGGTGTGCCCTGCTCGCCGGAATTAAACCTGAATCCTGAAAGACAGAGTTTTGCAATTTTCTTTTGTTGCTCATGTGAGGTTAGCGCCGAAAGGGCGAGGAATTAATGGTGAGGCAAGATGTACAAAAATGGAATAATAATAATAAAAATAAAATTTTAAGGGCGAAAGTCGTTTGGACAGGGAACGTCTTTCTGAAAAGGGAAACTTATCTAGCAATATATTGGCGGCCTTGATGATCATGACATGTATCTTGGATGACCTCGTCCGACCAGTACCACTTGTTTGTTGAGAGTTGCTCCACGGAAGATATCAAACCTTAACCAAGTTGAAGTGACTCTCAAGTCGACTAGTAGTGCCCTTTTCGTGTTTTCACCAACTAGCCTCTCTCTTTAATCTTTTTCCTCACTGTTTGTCTTGCGGCGCCTTCTCAGGTTTTCACCGACAAGACTTCCTTTTTTCTTCTCTTTTTTTTCTTTTCTTTTCTTCTTTTCTTTTTCTTTTTCAATGCAAATTACAACACAAATATCTCTTTTGATGGCATCATCGACTTGTCATAAAGGAAAATTTTGACATAAGCTCTTCCAAAACACATCATGAGGTGATTGCGTACAATTCGCTCTCCTTTGGACATATTTTCTTTAAAAAATAAAAACTTTTGCCCCACTGTTTAGGATGAACTAGGGCGCTTCGTTCTTCTTCCTTGACTTCGAGACTGGTATGCCAAACATCTCATGAAACATGTGAATAGATGATACAAAAATAATAGAAGTTTTATTTTATTTTATTTTATTTATGAGATAAAATAAAAATAAACTTCTGCCCCAGTTTACCATAAAAATGGAGGTCTAATTTTCTTTTGATGTTGGCCGCAAACTTGGAGGCAAGTTTTACGTCAATATGAAACATGAAAGAATGAACTTTCACTATTACAAACACAAAGAAAATGGGGAGGGAAATTGAATTTCCTCCATTTTCTTAAAAAATAGAACAACTTCTGCCCCAGTTTACGATAAACTGGGGTATTTGATTTTCTTGACACATCCCGCAAGCCTGGAGGCAAGCTTTGCGCGAATAAAAGTAGACAGGGAAAGAGGAATTTTCTCTTGTTGCGACTGCACCGAAATGGTTGCCTACGTATCCTTTTGAGAGGAATCAGGTCAGACGCAGCTCTAGGCAAATGCCCAGGTTTCTTTTTGATGCTTTTCAGTTTCATTTTATTTTGGTACAATTACATTGATTCTAACTGAGAACATGCCTCAAAAGTACAATATTCAAAGTGCTAATAAGGGATACAATTTGGGATAGCAAAAGAGAACAAAAACCTTGCATTCATCCCGATTTGAAAGCCATCTTGGAGTCAAATGTAATACCTGACGGGTATTTCGGTTGTCCTGCCTTCTGGATCTGTAAGGTACAAGGTGCCATTTGGCAGTACTTTCTTTACCAGGTATGGCCCTTGCCAATTTGGAGCAAATTTCCCTTTAGCTTCTTCCTGATGAGGAAAGATTCTTTTCAAAACTAATTGCCCTTCTTTTAAGTCGCGGAGGCGCACTTTCTTGTTTTAGGCTCGGACCATTCTTTGCTGATACAATTGACCGTGACAAACTGCATTGAGCCTTTTTTCATCAATGAATGACAATTGTTCCAATCAAGTCTTGACCCATTCTGTGTCCTCAATCTCTGCATCCGCAATGATTCTGAGAGACGGTATTTCAACTTCAGCGGGTATGACTGCTTCAGTTCCATATACCAATGAATAGGGGGTCACACCTATGGAAGTGCGCACAGTTGTGCGGTAACCAAGCAAAGCGAAAGACAACTTCTCATGTCAATCACAAGATCCTTGTATCATTTTCCTAAGGATCTTTTTGATATTCTTATTGGCTACTTCGACCGCGCCATTTGTCTTTGGTCGGTAAGGTGTGGAATTTCGATGCATGATCTTGAAGTACGCGTTGTCGGTGATGATGATACTTGGGATACCAAAGCGACAAATAATGTTAGAATGAACGAAATCCACCAAAGCTTTCTTGGTCACGGATTTGAGAGTGACAACCTCAACCCATTTGGTGAAGTAATCTATTGCAACCAAAATGAATCTGTGCCCATTTGATGCTTTTGGTTCAATAGGCCCGATAACATCCATCCCCCATGCTGCAAAGGGCCAAGCGGCTGACATTGTGTGCAACTCTACAGGGGGTGAATGTATCAAATCACTGTGTACTTGGCATTGATGACACTTTCGCACAAACGTAATGCAGTCATGTTCCATGGTAAGCCAGAAGTATCCTGCTCTGAGTACTTTCTTGGCTAACACGTGCCCGCTCATGTGGGGCCCGCAGATCCCCGAATGCATGTCATTGAGAATTTTCGTGGCTTCAGTTGCATCCACGCATCTTAAAAATTCCAAATTAGGTGTCCTTTTGTAAACAACCCCTCCACTAAAAAAGAAACCAATTGCCGGTCGTCGAAGGGTTCTCTTTTGATTGTTTTCTGCCATTGGCGGATACGTCCCGTCTTGAAGGAAATTCTTGACATCAAAATACCACGGTTGACCGTCAATTTCTTCTTCAACCACATTGCAGTATGCATGTTGACTTTGGACCTGCATCTCTAACGGATCAATATGGGCTTTATCAGGATGGACAAACATTAAGGCTAATGTAGCCAATGCGTCAGCCATCTCATTATGTATTCTGAGAACATGTCTAAACTTTAGAACATCGAACTTTTGACGAAGATCGTCCATACACTGCTTGTACATGATCAGCTTAAGTCTCGAGTTCCCCATTCACCCTTCATTTGGCGTATCAAAAGATCTAAATCTCCGATCACCGGCAATTCTTTGATGTCCATGTCTAGCGCCATACGCAAACCCATAATGCATGCTTCATACTCAGATGTCTTATTAGTGCAACTGAAACGGAGTTGGGTAGCCGCCGGATAATAATGTCCCATGGGAGAGATGAGGACTGCTCCAATACCATGGCCTTTCGAGTTGGAAGCACCATCAAAGTACATTTTCCACAGGTTCTCTTCTTCATTAATCAACTCTTCGAGCACATCTACCGCCTCGTCAGGGAAGTAAGTCTTCAATGGCTCATAATCATCATCTACCGGATTTTCAGTCAAATGATCAGCTAAAGCTTGAGCTTTCATAGCAGTTCTGGTGACATAAACTATGTCAAATTCTGTGAGCAGGATCTGCCATTTCACAAGTTTGCCAGTTGGCATTGGCTTTTGAAATATGTACTTCAATGGGTCCATCCGGGAAATCAGATAAGTGGTATAGGACAAAAGATAATATTTCAGATTTTGTGCAACCCAAGTTAAGGCACAACACGTCCTTTCCAACAAAGTGTATCTGGCCTCGCAATCTGTGAACTTCTTGCTCAGATAATAAATAGCCTGCTCTTTCTTTCCTGAGGCATCATGTTGCCCCAGTACGCAACCAAAGGAGTTTTCATTGACTGACAAGTGCAAAAATAATGGTCAGCCAGGCTCGGGCAGAACCAAAAATAGGAGGATTTGACAAGTATTGCTTGATCTTGTCAAAAGCTTCTTGGCACTCTTCGGTCCATGCAATTGATGCATTCTTTTTCAACAACTTGAGGATCGGCTCACATATTGTGGTAAGTTGAGCGACAAACCTACTGATATAATTTAGCCTGCCTAGAAAGCTTTTAACATCCTTCTTGGTTCGAGGCGGAGGTAATTCTTGTATCGCTTTGATCTTTGTGGGATCCAATTCAATACCTCACCTGCTAACAATAAAACCTAACAATTTCCCAGCAGGCACACCAAATGCACACTTGGCTGGATTCAGCTTCAGATTGTACCTACGGAGCCTTTCAAAGAACTTTCTGAGATCTCTCACGTGTTCTTCAGCAGTTCTAGACTTGATAATCACATCATCCACATACACTTCTATTCCTTTATGCATCATATCATGGAAAATGGCAGTCATAGCCCTCACGTAGGTTGCCCCAGCATTTTTCAAACCAAACGACATCACTCTATAGCAATACGTTCCCCAAGGCGTAGTGAATGCCGTTTTGTATGCATCATATTCATCCATTTGGATTTGGTGGTATCCGACATAGCAATCAACAAAGGATTGTATCTCATGTTTGGCAAAATTGTCTACGAGAGTGTAAATGTTAGGCAACGGGAAATTATCTTTGGGACTTGCCTTGTTCAAATCTCGATAATCGACACATATCCTTGTTTTTCCATCTTTCTTAGGAGCCGGAACAACATTTGCAACCCAAGTAGTGTACTGAACCGATTGAATTACTTTTGCATCCAACCGTTTTATTATTTCATCATGGATTTTCTTGATCATATCAGTTTGGAACTTCCGTTGCATTTGTATCACTGGAGGGAAACCCGGTTGAATTGGCAATTCGTGGACTATCAATTCGGAACTCAAACCCGGCATCTCATCATATGACCATGCAAAAACATCCCGATATTCAAAAAGCACTTTACGAATATCGTTCTTCACTTCAGGTCGGGCATACATGCTTATCTTGGTTTCCCTCAGATCATCAGGGCTCCCAAGATTAATATCCTCTGTATCAGCCAAATTGGGTTTAGGCTTGCCCTCATGGCGTTCAACTTCCAGGCCTATTTCAAAATCAGCCTATTCCCCATTATATCCAATCTTGTTAGCAAACTCCTCGATGTTTTCTTCATCACTGTCAACCTCAACTAAGGTTATGGAGCTAAAATTAGATTGCGGTCCCTGGATGGACGATAAGTTCCTTGAACATGTCATGATATCAGGACCAGCAGATATATTACTACAAATAAACAAAAGTAGAATAAAATTAGGAATATGAATAGAGATTGAAGGAAAGCTTGGCTCTTAGGCCTTTCATTAATGAAAAAGGGTTTTAATTAAAAAATTAAAGATGAGCAAAATAATACACCTGGCATACAACCCTTAGAATATCTAAGTGTATTCAAAAGAAAACTGTAAACCAACAGTCTACCAAGACCCATTCCTGATGGGGAAGGGAGTTGCATTCCAGTTAGTCAGGTGCACGTCGGGGTCAATGTACTGAATTGAAAGAGCCATCAGCCGGCTGGACCATACAGATTTCAAAAATGCCACCTAGATCAAATAGTACATCCTGATTGTCTTCCACTGTGTCGACATTTGTAGCGACAACCTTTGGTTTCATGACATAACCCACAAAAGACTGAGCGAGACACGGAATTTGCTTTGGGAGAGACCAAACTTCCGACTTCTTTTTCTTTGCTTGTTTGCGATCAGCTGCTTTTGGCTTGAACCCTAGTCTCCACGTGCCTTGCGCACCATTTGGATAAACTGGATTTACCCTGCATTGTAGTGATGCTCCCAAGCCCATTCCAAATTGGAAGCCATGCTTTAACATTTCAGATGACATCATAATAGACGTCTCTGACACTCTTGGGACGGGTATAGATTTCCCTTCTGTTACTTTCTCCACATACACCACATCGGAGGTTTGATACATGATGGTCGGGCGTGTAGTGACAACTTCAAGGGCTGGTACGTCCAGACTATTGTTAAACTGTAAGTCATCCTCTCCATAAACTACGACAACTTGATTATCCCAAGTAAACTTGACCACCTGATGAACTGTAGAGGATACATCACAAGCCATGTGAATCCATGGTCGGCCCAATAACAGATTGTACGATGCATCCGTTTTCATGACTGAAACTCAATTCTGAAGGTAGCGGGACCAATGGTTAACTCAAGATTGATGATTCCCAAAGATTCTCGAACTCCACCATCAAAAGCACGAACAACAGAGGAACTTGCCCCAATTTTGCTCATATCCATCTTTAGACTCTTCAATGTAGACAGAGGGAAAATGTTCAATCCCGCGCAGCCATCTATTAGAAAACGTGTGACATAGGAGTCTTCACACTTAACTGAGACATGAAGCGCTCGATTATGACCGGTTCCTTCTGCTGTCAGTTCCTCATCTGTGAACATCACACGATTAGTCTCAAATACTCTGCCAGCAAGTGCTTCCAGATTAGCCACAGTAGTCTGTTCAGGAATGTAGGCCTCATTCAGTATTTTCAACAGTGCATTGCGATGTGCCTCAGAGTTCATAAGTAGAGACAAGAGTGATATCTGAGCTGGAGTCTTTCTCAATTGCTCGACAATAGAATAATCTGTTGATCTCATTTTCTTCAAGAATTCTTCAGCTTCTTTCTCGGACACCGGCTCTTTGATGGGCCCTTGATCTTCTCGACATGGCTTTGCCTTTCTTAATTCTTCCGGGGTAAAACATCTACCGGACCGAGTTAGACCATTTACATCTGCAACAACCTCCATGATTTCGTTCCCGTTGTAAGACACAATTGTCCTGTTGTAGTCCAGGGAACAGCCTTTGTACTTTTGACAGGGAGTTGCGCTGCTTGAGTGATGATAACCGGTTCACACTTCTTTGCCTTAACCTCGAAGACCGAAGTTTTCTGGCATGATGCACCGTGCACAATAAATGCTGGTGCACTGTCATGAACTTTTTCCTGCTTTGCAGCTGGAATCGTGAAACTTGGCTCAACAGCCGCATCTTGCTTTTCTTTGTTAACAACAGATGCACCTGACTTTCCCCCGATTACAACAATAAATAGCTCATGGCCTTTGATGTATGGGGAGGGACCAACTGCCACAATCTGCTTTGCGGCTTTCCCTTTCATGTCTTTTTCTATGCATACTATCCCTACCATGTGTACATTGTTTTGAACATCATGAGCTGGTAAAGGATTTTGATTCACATTTTGTGTTTCATCCCCTACGACTTTTATCTGATTGTAGTCTATCATTACCTAGATTGCCCTTTTGAGTTCCCAACAGGATTCTGTGTCATATCCAAGTGCTCCAGAATGAAATGCACAATGGCGTGAATGATCAACTCTTCCATTGGGGTTCACTTTTCCCGGGATTGGTTTTAACAGATTGGCTTGTTGCAAGTTTTCAAACAATTTAGTGTAAGTTTGCCCCAATGGGGTGAACTGTCTTTTCTCTTGTTGCATATTTCTCTGTTGCATGTTTGGACGAAAACTCGGTGGACCTCGTGGTCGATAGGGTATCTCCTGCTGAGCCGGGAATTGAGCATGTGCTGCTGATTGTTATACTGGACTGGAGCAGGGGGTGCACGCCATTGTGGACCAGATAGCGGCTGAGAATAAAATGTTGCATTGACAGGGAATGAGAACTGTAGCATGGTAAATTGTTGGTCATGAGGTGGATAGAATTGTTGTGGCGGGGGTGTCTGAATGTACCCTTGACGGTCATTGCATCTTCCGTCATTTCTTCTTGGTCCAGGACCAACCATTGCCACTTCATCTTTCTTTTCTTTCTTCTTCCCAAAAGCACCTGACCCTGATTGCAACGCTTGGGTAGTGGCTCTCAAAGCTGTTTGGCTGAAAATCTTGCCTGCCTTGATTCCTCTCTCAATCATCTCCCTAATTCTCACTGCTTCACTGAACTGCTTCCCAATGGCAGAGGCCATCGCTTGGTAGAATGTTTCATCGAGCACTTCGACGAATTCTTCAACCATCTTATCATCTGGGATCAAAGGGCTCACACGCGCCGCCTGTTCGCGCCACCTATAAGCATACTCTCTGAAACTTTCACTTGGTTTCTTTATGATCGTCTTCAAAGAAGAACGATCAGGAGCATTTTGTAACCATAATGGTTTAGGAAAGTGCTGGCCATGTCATCAAAGGTGACCTACTTTGAAACATCTTGTTGTACAAACCATTTTGTTGCCGGTCCTCCCAAACTGTTAGCAAAGTATGCCATCAACAATTCATCCTTCTCGATGCCCCTCATTTTGTTAAGGTAGATCTTCACATGGATCCTTGGATCACTTTGTCCGGTGTACGGGTCAAATTTGGGCACAACAAAACCTTCAGGCAATGTCACATGAGGGAACAAACACATGTCTTTGTATGAAATATTGGTTTTACCCTCTTTCCCTTGTATGTTTTTCACAGTTTGCTCCAAACTTTTCAATTTCCGAGCAAAGTCATTCTCTTCTATTTTTCCCAACCTCTTGATGTCATCATGTGATTCTGGGTGGTGTCCCTGATCATACGACTCGGTTTGGCGGCACACATTACCCTGAGCTTGGTCAAATTGTTGATCACGGGCCCTTAACTATGGGTCACTATTCGATCTTTGCAAAGTGTGTCCTGCAGGAACGGTGAATGATGTGGCAGGAACTTGGGGTTGGCCATGTTGTCCATGTTGTGGGAATTGCACCCCAGGTTGTACAATAGAAGGTCCGGCTGCGTTGTTCGTTTCTGGATGTGGACCAAATCCCGGAGGGTAACGAGGGTCTTCTATCATTGTGGATTGCCCTTGTCCTGGTGGCCGAGTATTTGCCATGAAACCAGCAGCACCTGGCAGAACAGGAGGTGCCTGGACTGCTGCCAAGTTACGAACCAACTGCATCATCGTTTCTTTCATGGCCGTGAAGTCCTCGGCCATCTTAGCCTGTTGCTCAGCCAAACGAACTAGCTCAGTGTTCTCAGTTTCCTCTGTCATCGTTGTTGGAGTGTTTTCCTGAAAAGGCGCTTCAACCACTTCCGGAACAGGCAGTGGTCCCTTGATTCTGGTGGAATAGGAATGTGGGGCCAGCACAGCAGTTGCTCAAGCTCTTTATTCAAATCAAAACACGTTAGTGCAACAAGATAGCATGGAACATGAATTTGCTCGTCGGCCTAACCAATACCTAAGGTCGTTATGCGTCATCCCGAATTGGTTTATATTAGATCCCCAAGTGTATTGTTTGATTTCTTCTTCTTTTTCTTCTTTACTTTTTCTTTTTCTTCTCTTTTTTTCTTTTTTTTTTTTCAAGTGAGGCCAGAGGGTGAAATAAATTGACACATAAAAATAAGCAAAAGATTTTCATTACTAAAAAGAAAGAGTACATACAGTGCTCAAGAGCACAACCAAAAGAAACATACAAATGACTGAAAAATAAATTACAACATGCTAACTTCAAAAGCGACATCAAGTACAACATGCCAAGATGTCAAATAAATAACAAAGAGCAATAATCTGCATCATCTTGGCCTGATGTATCTAGTAAGGTGACCCGAGCACAAAGTCAGCTGGCTCTTCTGGGTCATACTCGAATGGCTCCTCGGGATCTTCCTCGGCTGGTGGCAAAGGCTGGCTCAGAATATTACACAATATGTCCACACGCCGTGATACATTCCTCACATAATCCGGAGCTTCAATGAGGATAGTCCTATTAGACGAGTTATTATGATCTAAGCACATCTGAGCCAAATAGTTTGCCAACTCCAACACCCGTTCCTGACCTCGATTAATGACTCTCCGTGATACGGCTATTTGCTGAAGATGGGTCGTGGCCAATCTCAATGCATCATTCTTCAGAATCACTGCCTGATCAAGTTGTTTATGCAATCGGTCAATGTTCCCAAGGCACTTTTGTATGAATCTATCGCTCTCAGCTTGGGATGTTAGAGCGGTGTCCCTCTCTGTCAATGCTCTACGATGCAAGTCATGGAGGCGTCTGATAGTATCTGAGTGTTGATGTGTTAAACCCTCACTCTCTGACTGAGTAGCTCTGGCGGCGTCCCTCTCTGCAATTAAACTTTGCATGGTAGCGCGGTATTCCTCCCCAATCTCACGTCTATCAAGCTGAACTTGCATATCCAACCTGGCCTCAATGTCAACCATGCCTGCTCTCGACCTCGCGGGCATCTCTCTGGGTATGAGCTGGTGGTAATACCATACCTTGTACTCCTAAACGACCTCCCCCTTAAATCTATCCTGGACCTGTGTATTTTCTGTGAGGCGCCTCCTAGTATCCCACAAGCGCAAGATATCACCTCTAAGAGTAGTTGGGTGGAGAGGATAGTCTAAAACATATGCACTCATGTCCTCAACTATTGGGATCTCCTGCTTTCGACCCAACTGTCTAAGCACACGCAGAGGAGCATAAGGCTGGGATGCCGTCAAACCCATCAGAACTAGAAAAGGACGGTCCACATATCTGTGCACAACTTCCCCCTTGGGAAGCCAGTTATACTGCCACAAAACCCTGTCCGGCATGAGAGAGTTCAAGAAAGACCTCCAATCTGGCTCATTTTCTGGAAATTTGTACTTCTCGATATGTTCGAGATGGTACCCGAGATAATCAGTGTTACAGTATCTAAGAGTATCACGAGGTGGGCAAGGGCGGACATGCTCCAAGAACCAAACCTGTTTTAGAAGGTTACACCCCTCAAAGAAACCGCTTTCTCCTCTGTGGCATCGGGTCAAAGTATGAAATATACTGCCCAGAATTGTCGGGATGATAGTAACATTTGGTGCTCCACTATATAAGGCTGTCATGATCCAGCTGACCTTAATAGATATCGCTCTATCCGGTAAAGGGAAAACCAGCAACCCCAGCAAAGCGAACACAAAGACTTTAGGACAATGTTGCACCCAATCTTCATATTCAGCTTGTCATGGAACTCAAATCCGTGCTTTTTAAAACCATTATTGGCCCCAAAACAATCATAAAGGTGTCAAAAGAAATCCAGCCTTGACGAACACTAGTGATTGAGAGTACTGTTCGTACCTTGATGTTACTAAAAAATCATACTCATTAACCTTCTTCGGAGCAATCATGTTCTTTTACTCAAAATCTAGCTTAACAAACCAAGCTATCTCCTCGAGGGTCGGTGTCATCTCGAACCCTTTAAAACAGAAAGTATTTTGATTCGGGTTCCAAAACCCAACTAGTGCACTGACCAACTCTCGATGTGGGACAATAGGTTTAGTCACAAGGTCAGTCAGAAAACCAATCTTATCCTGGACTAATTTCTTCTGCATATTATTCATTGTGTCCCACCAAGACTTCAAAGATTTATCCGATTTGGGTGGGCCATCAGATATCATGATAGAGGGTGGAATGGCATCAGCAGGGTATTTTCTCTTGACCGACCTAGAAGATGATGCAGCCATTGTACCTAATGAAAAATGTGTCAAATGTTTGAAAGCCTGAAAACAACTTAAAACAAATGACTGACAGAGCAAAACAGATGCCTAAACTTCTAATTCGAAACTCCAATTTTCAACAAAACTTTTGTCATTGCAATGACATAAACTTGACCCTAAGAGAATCGAAAAATTTTGTCATCATAACGGCATCAGGACTGACTCCAGAAAATTACCAACATTGGTATTTAGATGTAATTTACAAAAGGAAAAAAAATTCGACGTTACAGCGACGCCACATTGACAAAAAGAAAATTCATTCCAGTAGTGATACTACAGTATTTTTTTGCAAAAAAATCCGTCAGCATAACGACGTGAAAAACTAGATTCCAAAAAACTCCCGACATCGATATACTAGCATTTTCTAAAAATTGGCCATTATAACGACGTGAAAACTGACACCAAAATCTTTTCCGACCTCTAACTATTAAGTATATTTTTTTTTTTGTAAAATTTTTTCGTCATTATAACGACAAAAAAACTGACATCTACAAAAGACGGCCAACACTGGCGCTTTACAGAAATTTGCCATTACAGCAGTATGACTCGATTTTATGAAAGTACAAGACATTTACATTTAAAACATATAATTCACCCTACTTCCTCACTTTTCCTTTCATTCATCATTTTTTTTTTCTTTTGAAATCCGTCTCTCTCTAAATTGGTCAGCATAACGACTTTTTCTAGGCGCATGCAATACATAAAATGCTTTTAGACAAGTCTTTCCCGGGAAGTGGGTCCCGCTTAGATAAAAAGGTAGCCAACCTAGACAAGTGCAATACCGGTGTATCGCACCTTGTTAAGCCGGATATGATGCAAATAATTGGGGCTAAAGGTTTAACTCTAGGTGACGCAACTGACTCAGTATCTAGACTGGCTGAAGAACCCGGTAGACAAACCGGGCGGAAAGCGCATCAGGGCCATCCGGAGACAGTGTGTCCGGCCTAAAACCCCGTCACGCCTTCCTCCTAAATCATGGGCAATTTAGTAAGAAAGTCCCAGATGCCACAAGAAATCTGGTAAGTGCACGTGTGCATGTGTTTCAGAGACTCAGAGGGTTGCGGAGGAAGACAATTTATATACAGTT
Source organism: Petunia x hybrida (assembly GCA_037355625.1). Lineage (NCBI taxonomy): Eukaryota > Viridiplantae > Streptophyta > Magnoliopsida > Solanales > Solanaceae > Petunia > Petunia x hybrida. The sequence continues at coordinate 463,892 of JBBBVM010000317.1, read as the reverse complement.
CAGCAATATCAAAGCAGTAACATTCAACTTTTCATGTGATAACGGCAATAAAATATAACAACTAAATATTTAATAAATTAAAACATGCGACAATTTATCAAAGCCGGAGATTCTAGTTTTCACTAAATTCCCCAGCGAAGTCGCCAAGCTGTCACGCCCTAAAAAATTTAATTAATCATACGCTGAGGTTTATTTATTTAAAGGCTCGTGACTGGTGTTCAAAAAAGTACAAAATTATTTTAGAGAAACTCGGAGTCGCCACTTGACATAGTTTAAGATGTGCCATGTCACCAGAAGGTACCTTGGAACACCTTTGACTCGTCTAATGGTATGCGTTTAGAGATTCGGGTAAGGTTCTCAGTCGACTCTCGGGAAAGTATTAGGCACCCTCGAGTCCTGTGCCAAGAAAAGTTGCTTTGTTGTCGCAATTTTAGTTTATTAAATATGGTTATTATATTAATGCCGTTAATTTGAATTTGCACTTTGATTTAGAAAAAAATTAAAAAGCGTTATTCTTATCCAACTTCACAGAGGACCAGATGAATTTTATGCTTTGATTCGAAGTAAATAAATAAATAGATAAATAAAATATATTACAGCGTTTCCAACCTCTCAAAGAACTTGTCTATTCAAAAGAATTTAATTAACTTCATAAAATAATTAATTTATAATTGGCTTATCTCAATTTAGTTTTCTTTTAGCCTAATAAGTAGATCACAAATCATACTTATCATTTTGCCTAATCGATTGAATTAAGTACAACCGCTAACATTACTAAATGATGAATTGGGACTCCCAAATTTGCTCTTATTAAAATATGGATTATGAAAAGTATATACATACGGTAGGCTGTTTGTTAAATTGAAAACAGTTTTATGGCCTATCTTTGAAAAAAGAAAAGATTTTTACAAAAAACATACTACCATCACTTAAGCTGATATGTGAGCTAAAGGGTTTGCAAAACTGGGCTGTTTTAAAATCTGTTTGCAAAGTTAGCACCTTTACTTTATTTAAGATAACGATTGTATAAATAAATTAACATGTGGCCAAATTTAAAGAACGTCCTAAGTTCAAAGCCTATTCGTACAAGTTCGCAAACCTTTAATTCACGTTGCACTTGTAATCTTATTTATACAAGTTTAAATGTTAAAATGATGATTGTATTCACTAATGGGCATTTTTGCAAAGATGTTGCTGAATTCTCACCTTTATTAATGGGCCAACCCTACCCAATATCTTTCATCAAATAAGTACATATTTAGAGAGTGTTCTGGATAAAAAGTGGCCATTTGAAATTTTGCATTCACGTCCTAACTTAGTAACAAATATCATAAGTACGAACTAAGTTAAAGTTCAGTTTAAGGCCAAGTTAGGGGGGAGGCTTGTGCAACATACATAAGCAATATTATGAAACTTGTAATTAACTACACAAGCATGAAAGCATAAAGACAGCCCCTTGGGGATTCATGTTTCCAGACTATCAATATTTTTAACATGACATTTACAACCTTAGACATGCCATTTCTACACAAGAGTATTCAAGACCATGAAAGGTAAATAAATGTTTACCTAATGTGCAGAAATTTCAGCTGAAAAATAACAATGGGATCTCTCGTTTTTGACCAAACCGACCAGCAATTAAAGCAGCGTGAACCAGCTAGAGAAGGCAGCCAAAACTAGCTCATTTAACCCTTAAACTTAAAGATTTATACTCCAAAGCCTATGAAGCAAAGACTTTTTGGTTCTAAATCTCAAACTTTAAACTCACTATTTTTTCTCTCTATGTTTTTGCTCTCAATTAATTGTAATTTCAGCAGGTTGTTGTGGGTTTTAAAGAGGAGTAAATGACCCTCTTTTATATCTGAAATGCAAGGCCAAAAGGTGGGGTGTGGACTTGTACAAAAGTACAAGCCCACACTCCTACACTTGAGTGCTTTTTGGGCTAATTTTCAGCATGGTACATCAGCTGAAAAATAACTATTTCAACAGCCAAAACAGTCCTAAAATGCTGAATTTGTACAAGTAGGGTCCTCTAAAAGGACACCCATTACTCATTATACTAACAAGAAAGTAACTAGGACCAACTAAGCACACTAAATCAGCCCCAAACTAACTAAAAACTGAACCAAAGGTTTCCCAACTCCTAACCTAACTAAAAGTACAAACTTAACTAAATTATCTAAATGGATGGCTCCAACACATACCTAGACTCTCAAACATCCAACAAGTTTCATGCTTGAACATAATGAACACTAAACAACATTGTCTGACTTTCTTTAAGTAGTGATCGAATTAGACAAAGAAAAAATTCTCAAGCATACAAACTGGCAAACATCTTCATTATACACATTACAACTATGAACTAACAATCTAAAGAGTAAACAAGCTTCTTAGACTCTTGATCTAGGCAAAACAACTCAATTGTGATCCATTTCCATTTCTCTCTTTAATTCGGGAACACAAAGAAAAGCATAGGGCCATACATACATAGATATATTAAAGCTAACAGTGGATACATGAACATTATTATCTATTGCTGAACAGGTTTCACGAGTTTAAGCTCAGGAGATAAGCAAAACAGAGAAAACAAAACATAAGGTTAAACCTAACTCGTTGAACCAAGACATAGCCAAAAACTGCAGCGACGCCCTCGCCCCCACTACAACTGATTCAGTCCTCTCGACAGCACCAATCACAGCATCGGCGCAGCACCCCCACGAGCTCGCTGCCTCGCCAAGGCCACCACTGCCTCTGTTCAGATCAGCCCTCGTACGCCGCTGTTTTCAACTTCCAAAAATTACTACGACGCCAATCGTTTTTTAGTTTCACCACTGCCATCCTCACCTCTAAAAATCATCATCATAACATCACTACAAAACCTCCAAAACAGCCCCCTCACGGCATTTCATTACCACCACCAATACACGGTCAAAATATCACAGCCTAAACAGAAACAAACGAACATCACAGCCCCCTCCCCAAAAACAGAAACAACCCCCTCATCCTCACACACCGTCACAGTCTAACACAGCCCCCTCCCCGCGTCATTACAGTCTCGCAAACACCATCATAGCCTCCCCCGACTTCAAAAACAGCATCCAAATAGGCTCCCTTGTCACTGCTACAAATAGCCTCCACAAACCTCACCATCATCATAGAACGAAAAAAAGAAAAAAAAATGAGAAGAAAGAAACAAAGAGAAACAGAAACGGGCTAGTAAAAAAGGACTAGGGACGGGTTTTTTTGGAAAAATGGGTTATGGGGGTGGAAGAGGGGAATAAGGGGAAAAGAAGGGACTAAAAAACTTACCGAAAAAATCAAAAAGTGCCCGGATTTCAAACTTTGACCGAACTTTGACTCTCGATCTACGCCAAACGGTCCACTTTTTAAAGAAACCAATAGCGGAAATGAAAAGAGGGGGCCGAGATCTTTCGATTGGTGTATTTTTCATATTTTTTCGGCCACCACCGGCGGCGGCCGATCGGTGGAAGTACGGCGGAGCCGCGGTGGTTAGTGATGGCGTGGGATTTCCGGTGGGGAGAGAATTATTTGGGCAGAGTTTCACCAGGCCAAGAGGCTTAAGGTGTGTGTAAGGGAAAATGGGGTGTTTTGTGAGCTTATAAGGGAAATAAGGGGAGGAATGGGAACCATTAGATCAAATTTGATCCAAGGGTTGAGATCAAAGGAACGTTGGACGGGCCATAGAGCAAATGGGCTGACGGGCCAAAGCATTGGGCTACATATTTTTTACATATAGCCACAAAAAGTCTACATTTATTTAACATACACACAATTAACTACCATGACAATCACATAGATTTATCATACTTATCACAATTAAAACGTAGAATCACAATTATACGCTTAATAAGTAATTTTTGTTAATTTTTAAATTTTAACGTCCTAATTAAAGACAAATTTAGTCAAAATTAGGTGATTACACCTAGAAAAATTTGAATGACCTTCTTGAGATGCTTAAGTTCAATTACTTGACTCTTTGTGAACTATTGTGTCTTAGTGCTTAAATTTCCAAAGTTGCACCTTGTTTGCTTGAACCGAGAGTTGGAATGAAACTATCTTTAGTGAACTATGTGCCATGTGTGATGTTAGTATCTTTTCTTATGTTCCGTGCCGCATATTGATGTCTAGAACTTGCCCCGTATGTGTTCAAAGCAAAATCCTAGGTTTGCTCTAGTCGGGAGATGATACAGGCGTTTTTTTGATAAGCCTTTCTAGCCTTGATTAGCCTACCCTTGAATATTATATTTCTTAAGCCCTTTTGAGCCTATTGACCTTTTTGTTGGCACCCACATTTCAAGCCTTACCCCTTTTGTTCTTAATTACCTTCTTTTTGCACCCTTACTCCTTATAGCACTTTAACTGAAAAATATTGTTGTTTACGAAGTTGTGGTTGGAGAATTGGGTAACTTTTGAGTGGAACCAATGAAATGAAAATATGGTGCATTTTGAAAAGAGAAAATACATTGGCAAGGTTGGGAATTATTGAAAAGAAAAAAAATGAAATGAAAAAGAGAAAACAAAGAAAACAAAATAAAGAGAAGAAAATCTCAATCCTTCCTAGTGTTGTGCAAAAGCAAAATTGCAAATTGCTTAAATTGAGAGGTAATTTCTTGTGTATGTTTGGGTGGTTGCTTGGTTGGTTTTGAGAAGAATGGTGAAAATAAAAACAAAATTAAAGTGCTTAGGGAGGTAGTCACTATTTATCCATATTTATCCTACCCGTCCTTTAGCCTACATTACAACCCGTAAAGTCCTAGTTAATCCTGATTGGAGTGAGCTTACATTAGTAGAGTCCTACACTACGGGCAAGCCTATGGTACGTTGTGTGTGGCACGTGAACTTCTTTTTGAGAGCGAGTGAATTCTTCCTATATTATGTCCCTCATTTATTCTTGAAATATATTCTTTGTGTGATATTTGGGACGCTCTCGTGAGTATTTTTGGTGAGGGCACATGGTTTGCACGAGATAGGTGAAGTTTTAACTGCTTGGTTGAGTGAATGAGTGTGATTTTGTGAAAGCTTGGTTTCATTGAGTCGGTTTTTGAGGTTGAGATGTCTTGAGTGGGTTGTTCTAGTGTTTCAAAATTTGGTGGATTTTTGGCATGTTGAGGGTCACATGGCATGTATATGCACTTGTCTAATGGTCGGTATCAACTATAGTCATAGGTAGACCTGTTCTATTAAGTGTAAGGATCTAGTTGGGAAATTGGTTTTTGATAATTGCTCGAGGGCGAGCAAAGGTCTAAGTGTGGGGTGGTGATGTTTGGTAATATTTGCCTATTTTACCTTGATATCTTCTCACATTTTAGTACTTTATGCGCTCGCTATATGTGATAATTGTGTTTCTTCTGCTCACTTATCGTATTTGTGATTTTAGGAATGGTGCGGATGAATTCGAGACAAGAACAATCAAATTGGAGTTAATGGGCACATTGGAAGCTATGGTGGAAGCAAGGCTTCCAAGAAAGCCCTGAAAAGTTGGAAGCTATACTGGGAGCAAGGCTTCAGCGAAAGCCCTGAAGAGTTGGAAGCTATAGTGGAAGCGTGGCTTCCACAAAAGCTCTGAGGCTGACGAACCACAAGTTTTTCCAACTAGATTAGGCTTTGGTTTAACTTATCCTAGCACTTTGTAAACATTATAAGACCTCATAATTTCGTTTTGTAGGGGGGAGAGTTCGAATTCGAGAGCAAGTTTTGGAATTCTTACACTTTGAACCAAGGTTTTAAGTCCTTTTCATCATCTATTACAATATTTCATATTTCTTCCATGAATTCTTGTGTTGTTATTATGAATATGCGTAGCTAAACCTATAGTTCTAGGATTAGAACAAATACATGAAGGTTGATGTTTGAAAGTTGATTTCTTCCTATTGATTTACCATTACGGATTGTTTATTCTTTGAGCCTAATTGTTTGGTTATCAGGGCCCGGTAATTGAACACTATCTACGGCTTACAAGTTGAACTCGACAGAGGGAACTTGTAAATGCACATAAGAAAGAATATGGCTTGATTGTGAACCTGGGCGTCAGGGAATTGACTTGTGGGTAGGATAGACATATACCTATTCGCCTTGCTTAGCTAAATACAGGGTTCTTTAATGCATGCATCTGATTTAATTCCATAGACATATAGGCGTTAGAGTAGCTTGCATAGACTCCTGAAGAATCGACATGTTTTCACGAATATAATTAACCTGTTAGTTAGCAATCTAGGAAATCAAGAAGTAGAATCAATTGGAAAACTCAATTGGATTGTTTGTAACTCTGACCCTGGACTGTTCTCGTTTATTGATAACAACCTAGAATTTGCTCTGTTACTTGATCTCAATTACTTGCTTTTAATTATCGTTTGCTTAGTTAGTAAATTACAAATCATCATTGGAAAAAGATCTCTGGATAGGTTTTACGAAATTGTTTGCTAAGATTCAATCTGACTCAATAGTCCTCGTGGGAACGACACTCGATTTATCACTTTATTACTTGTCGACCACGTATACTTGTGTGTGCGTTTGGGAGCAACAATTAGTTTTGGTTAAATCAAAACAAATCAATTTAATCAGTTTTAAAATTAATAAAATCAAATCAAATCAAGTAAAAGTTATATCCATCTGTTTGGTTTGGCCCGGTTTATCGATTATTGACAAATAATGAGAACTCTTCCTCGAAGAAAAATAAAACGATAAAGAGAACTACAAATATGTTCTTAATTATATGGTATTTTGAGTGGCTTGAAATTCTGAGCACCTAACGTGCATCTAATATATATGTTGTGCTCTTGCCACTATATATTCACACTATACTGCTTTCAATATTCGTCATTCATATATCAAGTTGCAATATGCAATTATTATTGCAAAGATGACATCAAAGTTAAAATTTATTTTACATTTAGGTTTTAGCTGTGTATGTATGTATCTGTGAGTGTGAGTTTATAACCTAAACTAGTCGAACTTTAAGTTTACTAAATCAGTTGAATTTCTTTTACAAAATAAGTTGTATTATTTTGAAAATGGACTTAGGAGCTAGCTACAAAGGTAGAAACCACTGGCATCTAAATTTAGCCAACTACAAACTTTTTTGAAACATATAAAATACATAAAATTATATTATAAAAAATAACAAATTGCTATATATAAATATGAGAACTATGTTAATTATTCGTCGATTTGGTTCTGTTATTTCTTCAAAACAAATTTCATAAAATAAAACCAAACCAAGTATTATCAATTTTTTAATATTTAAAATCAAACCAAAGCTAGAATAGTATCAATCCTTTTGGCCGGTTCAAATTTTGGATCGGGTTTAAGCCGAACCATGAACACCCCTAATTACAACATACTTTCACTATGTATTTTAAACTCGGACTTTGCCATGACGTACAAAACGGGTTTACTTAAATATTTCTTATGTCAAAAGTGTCATGAAACTTGAAAAATTTTGAGGAATTACAAACATGGTAAAAGTTTATTATATAGTGTTACTTTAAGACAATCAAATAAGCAATTCTATGAAACTTAATTGGAATAGAAAGAGGTATTTCCCACAGCAAACAGTATTTTCTAGAAAACAAATGGAATCAGAGCCTTCACACTCTTAGGAAAATTTTCAAATTTGGAAAGGTACCATTTCCTAGTTACATAACTCCTTCCCATCAGGTATACAGCGCAACCCACAGAACAGGAAAACGAGAACGGTGTCTGGGAGATGAATGAAATCCCTAAAAGATCAATAATCTCGAAAAGATAATGAGGGCATATGACCAAACTGAAAAGGCCACCTTGGGGAATTTTATAGCCCTTCTCTCTGTTGTCTCGGAGCTTGGAAAGGATGTAGTGATGATAAAAGTTTCCACAGATGCCAACTAAGAACATCAGTAAACCGATGTACTTCAGATCAATTTCTGGCTCTGTATATCCTTGAATTAAGTGTTGGAAGTAGGTCATGACTGCAGCCATACCAAAATAGGCAGATGAAATAATGAGCGCTGAACTAAGAATCATCCCGCCACTGAATTTGTGAACAAACAGAACCTGCAGAATAGAATGAGAAATGTTGTTAACTCCTCAAAGTATGTGGTACATTTGGAGCGTCATGGAGAACATTACGGGAATAATGTACGAACATATGAAAACGGAAGTATATTAATATAAGCAGTAGGGAAGTCTATCAGAATTCTGGTGAGCAAGTTAATGTGTTGACCGAACAAGCTAACGTGCAAATCTATAGACATTTGTCAGCATCAGATGTCCAGGTGAGGAGAAACTAAAAGCAAATCTATAGCTAACGAGACTTTTCTAGGTTGCCAGAGGATTAGACATAATAAAAAATGCAGATAACAGAATATTGAGTAATAAAATTCTACATCCAACGAAACATGAGTTCTTGTGTTTGTCTGTATAAATGTGTTTCTGTGTTGTACATATACATGTTGTGATGCCATCTATACAAAACCTGCTATTCCAGTCATGGTATTGCTTCTGCCTTTCCAACCATCTAAGACCAAAATTAATAAAAGCTACCTATTTTCTTAGGGAATGTGAAGACGTGTGTGTGTGTGTTTGTTCAAACAAAAACATATTATATAATGTATACAGATACTTGAAAGAAAATTTAAAATGACCAATGAGTAAAGCATGTCCAAGGTGAAAGGCCAAGCCCACCTGTGTGATTATTTGCCCTATGACTTGACTACTACAGAGCGTTTTAGAGCCTGCTTCAGACCAAGGATTGCGCATCTTTACCTCCTAAAACATTGACTGTGAGACTTAATGTTTAGTTAGGTTCCACCATCCTCACAATGTAGCATCCTTTCCTACAGTTTCCAAGTATTTTATCTGTAGACACTATATGTAAATTCCGTCGATCCATTCTTCTCGTGAATGCATACCAGGAGACACCTAATGCAAGAGAAGAGATCTATATCCTAGTCCCTTAGTGTGACTATCCTATTGAAGCATCATGCAATTTTACCACCAAAATTCAAAACCTCAGTTTATCAGATTCACCATGGATCACACATTCACAAGGTCAAAATCTTAAAGCTTTGCAAGCCAATCAATGCATCTACTTGTCAAAAGCAAGTTTATTAATGGATATTTAGGACATCTACATTTAGTTTAGCCGATTTATTGGATTTGACTACATTCTTCCAGAAAAAAATAAACAAAAAACAAAACATAGATTTCACACTTTCATAGGGACTTAGAAGTAACGCACAACATTAAATGTGAAAAGCCATGCACTGTGATGTGTCTCTTTATGTAGAAACCTTATGTGTCAAAATGAGTAGATAAAAAAAGCTCGTAGCAGTAGCTTAACACATCAAATCTGTACTAATTTTTGAAGCATTTACTATCCAAATCTGGACTTCTGCTCACACAAGAATACTACTAATCAGAGCTAGTCCATTTGAGAGGAAACACATGACCTCTTTACAGGCTACTGAGTATAAGGAAAGATATTCAAAGCATAAGAATCCTGAAAGATGAATGGAAAGGGAAGAGAAATTCCTCTTCTAGTTGCACTGTCCTGGGAGCGCCTCTTTCCTAAGGGCTCTATGCCAGTCAGTGCAAGTCAAGCATGCTTATGGTAGTCAAGCAAGCAGGAAAGGTTATCCAACTGAAATCCAGGCATTTTTTCTATTTTTCACTAAGATGTGCCTTGCAGAATTCAGATACGCTCGCTCTACTGGAACGATCGAACCATGGGAACAAATCTACAGGGCTATCATATAGAAAACCACCCAATAAGCCAATTCAACATTTATGGGCATCTAGATAGAGAAGTTCTTCCTTCTCTTCTCTACTTCAACTAGATCTAAATCAGCAGACAACTGAAGTCAATTTCCGCAACACCAACAAATCTCTGATGGTTTAAGGTTATCAAGACAATTTAAGCCTGGTCTCAATGTAATTACTAGTTGGTCTATCAGCACTCAGTTTGGAGAGTATTACCAACTTTCTTGCTTGAGAAGAATGTTTTGGCTAATCGATCATGCTGAAGATTGCACTGATTGGTACGAACTACCGGAAAGAAGTAGGAATATTGTAACCAGTATGAAGATTCGCAATGCTAATTTGGCATGTATATATACGATGTGCTTAGAGCAGCATCAAAGGGGTTGAGTAAAACTTTCCATATGTGGGGGAAAAGGACACACTATATTGATACAGGATGAATAGACTATGCCCTTGGAAACATATTAGGAACTTATAGGAAGAGTTCAAATAAAACTTTTGCTATAAAGTGGGAGATGGATGGAAGTTAAAATTCTTGTACACTAGTTGGCTTAGGCACTCCTTGAGAGAGGATTTCTATGATCATTTTCAACTTATGTCATGCCCTTAAGCTGCTATAGTCAAATGCAAAGTAAATGGCAGTGGGAAGTCTAGCTTCAATAGATATTTTCAAAATTGGTGAGAAGCTAAGTTCTCTGTTTGGACAACTGGAAGGTAGGATTTATTCAGAGACCATGGAACACAGTAAAGGCAGCGTACATCTAGACCTGGTCCTTGGCAACTGCTGCGGAGATGTAGAGGCCCTTCTAAATGTATCCAGTTTCGGCAGGATACCTCTAAATGAAGCCTGTGTTAACAGGGGATTCATTCAGTGTTATAGGCGGTATCGGTGCTATAAATGTGAAAAAGACACGGAAAATCCCAATTATATTTTCTGCATTGTGGCAAGTTACTTGTGGAATATGCTAATGTAAGTGGATCGATGTAGCGAATCTTCTGATAGAATGTGTCTGAATTCTGTTTAATATACTTCAATACTGTGAAATTGCTCAAGAAAAAAAAAACAAAAATGTGACAGTAAAAAAATATTGTCATTTTAAACACAAAAAGAGAAGTATTAAAGAATCTGCATATCTAACAGAAAACAGTTAAAACAATGAGTACTGTAGTCCAAGACTTATATAAACCCCTTTGGTTGCTTTTTTATATCAAATGATGGACAGTAAAATACAGGTTACAAGGAGATTGTCCCTCGATATTGAGTCCTCACAGTTATTCAGGATTCTCTTTCTTTATCTTCTTCATAGTTTTCTGTCACCTAATACCATTCTTTGTAAAGAGCTGCACAAGTCTATTTTATGCTGCTACTGTGGTAAAAGTGTTACTATTATTGAGTTGTACTTCAACACAAAGTACAACATTTCCTAATCAAGGGAGCAATTCTACGGAACTGAATTGGATACAAGGAAACCCTTTCCTACGGCAAAGTGTATGTCTAGAAAACAAATGGAATCAGAGCCTTAACATCCTTAGGAAAATTTTCAAATTTGGAAAAGTACCATTTCCTAGCACAAGAAAATGAAGCTGAACCCACAGCACAAGAAAACGAAAATGATGTATTTGTGAACAAATTGAACCTGCTTAGTGGAATCGGCAATGTTGTTATTTCAAGCTGAGAGTAAAGAGAACTCAGGTAGTGGTAATGGAGGCAATGGCAGAATAGGTGCTAATATATGATTCCACTGTTCACTATCTGTGTGTGATGAGAACTTTCTTGCAGACTTTCTTCAGCATCATATTTACTTGAATTGTATAGTGGCAGGGTACTTGTGGAATATGCTAATATACCTGGATTTCAATGGAGAATCCCTAGACCCTTAAATGCAGCATCCTTCACTTAGTTCGGAACGAAGCTACAAAGATATACCCAGAAAATTGGAATACAGTTCATGTTTGTTCTTGTATACTATACGGAGCAAGAGGAATCTAAGATGCTTTGATGGTACGTGTCTGCCTAGCCAAAGTATCAAGTCCAAACAATGTTAATTTGGTCATCTGATCAGTTCACTACAATTTGACAAGGAACTCACCTTGTATTTTGCATATTTCTAGCCCTCGATGCTGTTTTCTTAATGCTAATATATACTTTAAAACAACAACTATGCCTCAGCCCAAATAAGCTGGAGTCAGCTACCTGAATCTTCACTATGTTATTCCATTTAAGCTTAATAAGAATATAGTTTATTAGAAAATAAACAAAAGTTATGCAGGCAAACTAAAAGATGTAATCTCTGATACAAAAGTTTGAAAATGCCAAATATGTTTCATCGAGTTTAAGTTTTACACACAGTACGTAGAATTTTTACACCAACAACAACTGCACCTCATAATCTCAATCAAGTTGGTCGGCTATATGAATCTCTCACATTCCCCATTTAAGCTCAACTCGAGTGATCATGATACCAAATAGAAATAAAAGTCGAACATAAGTTAGATATACTAATACTATAAATACTTATTAATATAACAAATAATCTATTGTTACCAACTACTATTAGATATTGCCTATACAGATCTTTTCTACTATTGCAACCTATCATTAGTTAAATCTGCATTGATTCCAAGAAATTGTAGGTCATTCGAGACAACTTCCTTCCATGTAATTTTAAATCTACCTCGTCCCTTACTATCAACTTCTCGCTACATAGTTTCACAACTACGGACCAGTGCATCAAGATTCTTTACACCCTTAGCTAAATTGGATCTACAACAATAGTCAACTCTTCATATCAAGCCTAATATGCAACCTAGAAAATAGAGTGATAACCAACTACAATCCTATAGTATAAAAAGACAATACACAACTTAAATCTTTTTATCATTTAACAGATTATAATATCATCAAAAATAACCAACAAAAAAAAAAAACTAATGAAATATTCAAAAAAAGAGTTACCTCAAGATCCCTTTTCAAAAAATGGATTGTAACAGCAGCTTTAACCATCATGAATCTTGTTCCACCATCAGGGTACATGAAAAAAGAAGCAAAGCCCATAACACAAGCTGGTGTATAGAGTATAAGCATCCCAGTTTTGCTTGACAGTTTCACTTGCAGAAAACTATTATTATTAGAAGTAGCATTGGTATTCACATTCCAGAATTTGGAGAACTGAAGATGCTTCCCAATTACTTCAGAGATACCCAAGTAAGCTATAAACAAAAAGGTCACCACAGTTATTACTGTGATAATTGATGATGGCTCTTCATACAACAACCTTTCAAACATTTTTACAGTTTTTCTTTTTTAAAGATCTTCTTGTCGTAATATTCAAACTATATATATGTATACACCTCCCTTGCCTATTTATATACTCCTTCGGTTGTACAAAGATAGACATAGTTGGATGGAGTTTAATAAATAGGAAGAAGGATTTTGGATTTTGTAATATAAAATAAGTTATACATAAATGTGCATTGACAATAAAACATCTCATTAAAAATAAAATATTAAATTTAAAATTAAATTTTTTTAAATTTAAAATTGTAACATTCACTTTTTAAACAAACTACTCCCCGTTCCAAAATGATTGTCACAGTTCGGATTTCGAGAGTCAAACGAGTTTAGCTTTGACAGTAATATTTTTATACTCCTATGTCTTTTAAATATTTTGAATTATTAATTATTGTGACTTATAGTACTTTTTATATAGTTTCTAAATATATAAACATCGTTACAAAAAACTTAAAGATTATATGTTTAAATTTACGATTAAAATGAACTCGTTTGACTCTCGAAATCCGAACTGTGACAATCATTTTGAAACAGATGGAGTAATATAGAAATGATATCATCCATTTATTAGGGGGCGGGAGAGTATAATATGATTTTGAATGGGTACAGATATGAATCAAAAGTTGGCAATGATAATGACTACTTTTAAAATTAGTTATATATATTTGTGTCATAAAATCATGTCATCATTAAAAATTTAAAGTTGATTTTTATTAAATATAGAGATTGTCATATCTTTTTCCGAAAGTGACTAAAAAGAATGAGCCTAGGCTGACTTCCTCCTTTTGCCTTTAAAGGGTATCTTCACCATTTAAGTCGAAACTAAGGATGCGTTTGGCCAAGAAATTATTTTGTAACTTGTCTGGCCATAGTTTTTAGTGAGTTTTTTTTTCTGGAGATTTTATTAAGATGAATTTCTAAAAAAATATCAAAATTTTATTTTGATCACTTTTGCAAGTTTTTCAAGAAAAAACTTCTTTAATGTTCATAAAACTTTAATTATTTTTTTTAGATAAAATATTTCTTCAATTACAACTTCAACTTACAAATGAAATCGCCTCACCTTAATTTTTTTAATTTTTTTAAAAAAAATTAGTATCTATGGCCAAACGGCCACTAAAAACCTTCGTTGGTTCAACGACGAACTACCGTTGCTTGTCATTAAATACTTTAATGAGTTAGCTTATCTCTGACCATCCACTCTTTTATTGTAAGATCTTCTGATGTCAAGTGACATCTAGTCAAGTAGTAATAATTATTCCCCCATGACTTCACACGTCTCTTTATTTAAAGTCCAAAATGACAACACTTATGCATAGGGTGTTCAGCCGATTTTTCCGTTCAGTTTTAAATTATTCGATTTCGGCTTTTCGATTTTGAAAAATTATAATTCAATCTGAATTAAAATGAGTTTGGTTTGGTTCATTTTTTTTCTTTTTGATTCAATTTTTTTATTTGATTTTTCAGTTACTCCCTTTATTTCAAAAAGAATGAACATATTACTATTTGAAGGGTCAAACAAGATTATGTTTGACCACATGTCTTACAAATATTTTTCTAACTATTTTGAATTGTTAACTATTGTGACCTTATAGTATTTTTCATGCAGTTTCTAAATATGTAAATTTTATTTCAAAAATTCGATGTGCAAATTCTCAGTCAAAATTAGCCAATTTGACCCTCGTACTCCGCAAATGTTCATCCTTTTTTAAACGGAAGGAGTAGTCAAAAGATAAAACTTTAAAACAAGATACTTGAAAGCATATCATTACATATCCAAACATAAAACTATAAAATTTAAACTCTAAATCATAACCATAGCTAAAAAAAAAAAAAAACTTACAATTCAAGAAGTAGAAGTTGATGGAAGTACTGCACATTGAAATTTTTAATGAGAGTTTCGCAAGTGTTATACCATAATATAAAGAGTTGTGATCATGTTGAAAATATTGTGAAGGCAAAACGTATTGAAATATACAAATTTTAACACCCTTAAATAGGTACATGCTAAGAAATATAGAATAAAAGTGTGTGTACATATAATTCGAAATTTTTTATTTTTCGGTTTCTATTTTTTGAAATCCGAACCAAACTAAAATACTAAAATTTTGAAATTCTCAATCCAATCCAAACCAATTAATGAAAAAATCAAACCAAATTTAAAAAAAAAATAATTCGGTTTGATTTGATTTTTTGATTTAATCAGAATAGTACACATCCATACTTCTGTATATTAATTAGTTTTCCTTTCTTTGGAAAATGTTGAGCAAGTGGGGAAGGGTTTCTTTTTTCTTTTTCTTTCTTTTCTTTTTTTTTTTTTTTTTTTTTTTTGCGAAACTTAAGCAGAAAAATTAGTTTCAAATCTGGTAGACTGGTACTATACGAGCTAAATTTATTTCTTTAACTCTTGAATAATTGAAGAACTTAACCATAATGATATAAGTTGAGCTTAAATGAAGAATTTGGCTAGTGAGAATTCATAAAAGCATATCAACATATTTGGAATTGAAGTGTATTTGTTGTATTGACCTTTTAAAATGACATAACTCTCTCTTAATAATTTACTAACTCAAGATTTTAGAGTACCAATTCATTTGGATACCTCAGCCCTGAGAATCAATTATTTATTTAATTTTTCAAAACTTAAGCAATAATTTGTTTCAAATCTGTTACTACACCAAGAGTTATTTCTTTGATTCTTGGATAATTGAATAATTGAATAATTTAATCATTATGATATATATGTTGAGCTTAAATGAAGAACATGAATAGTGAGGATTCATACAAATGATTTCAATTTGTTCGGGATTGAGTCCCAATTGTTATTACTGATCCTTTAAAACGAAAAAACTCTAATCTTACTTTAATAGTCTACTAACTTATCTTATATCAATTGACAAAGGCGATAGATACCCACTATAAATCAATTATCTATTTAATTTGTGAATTAGTTCTGCATAATTTAGTATCACTATTTGATACTTAATAATCTATTTAAAGGACTTAAAACCCAGATGCAACTTGCTACTCGCTAGTAAACTTCAAGATTGATAAAAACCCATTTGTTGCGTCCCATCAAAGAGAAAACAAAATTTGTAACCTGCCAAAATGAATTGAATCTTACATGTAAGAAACTGAACACTATAAATGTAAGTTCATTGCTCTATTTTCGTTGAGTTCCAGCTGAAAAACTAGTAGTCAGGAGAAATAATGAAAGACAAAACAATAAGCGTGAAATCTTTTTTCGAAGCAATATTGAAGTAACGTATTTAAGACCATATTTATGTCATCTTTTTAGACCAGTGGTGGGTAAAAGCCTAAAGTATTATGTGCCCACTTTTATGACTCTTTTAACGAATTAAATGGTAGATAAATACTCCCTCCGTCCTATTTTAGTTGTCACTTTAAGTTTATGCACGCCCATTAAGAAATCAATAAATAGAGTATCTCTTTTACTATTTTACCCCTAATAAATGAAACTGTATTGACTTTCTAGAAAATACTCCTTTATTAAATATGGACATAGTTGGAAAGAATTGGTAAAAAATGTGTTGAAATGCTAAAGCGACAACTAATTTGGGACAAATGAAACTTGTTAAAGCGACAACTAAAATGGGATGGAGGGAGTAGCTTACTAGGGATTTTCGGGTGAGAAGGTCTCCCAAGTCTTTTAATAGTTATAAGGGACTCAAGTCTTGAAAAATAGGTGAGAGGGACACTTTTAAAATTAGTACTAATGACTAACATTTTAAAAGCCCTTCAAGTTTTTTTATTTACACAAAGCCCCCACCTCTCATCACCCACCCCATCGACCCCTTAGCCCCCCATCCGGCCCCCCACTCCCTCCCACACCCCGCCCATCCACCATTCCACCACGACCCTCCACCACTCACCGCCACCTTCTACCACCCTCCACTACCCACCACCACCTTCTATTACCTTCCACCAGCAACCATCACCTTCTACCACCCTCCACCACCACCCACCACCCTACACCACTCTAATAAAAAGATCTGTACACATCAGTCGAGATGTGTACACATATTACTATATGTGTACACATCTGACGAGATGTGTACACATATAATAATATGTGTGCACATATATTATATGTGCACACATATTATTATATGTGTTATATGTGTACACATATAATGATAAAAGTATTACACATCTCGTTATATGTGTACACATATAATAATATGTGTACACATATAATATTATTATATGTGTACACATATGACGAGATGTGTATACACTTTTTTCAGCCGTGAAAACATCTTCAAAAGTGTATAAACATATAGAAAATATGTTTATACATCTGAAAAGATGTATAAAATGACTAGAATTAAAAAAATAAAAAAGGATAAAACGGGGATGAAGAAGAAACAAAATAGATACGAAAAAAAAAAAAAATAACATGGATGGTGATAAAATGAAATTTGAAAAGAAATTTAGAAGAAAGAATGAAAAGGAAGAAGAAAAAAGAGGAAGAGAGAAGAAAAGAGAGAGAGAAATAAAATTTGAAATGATTTGAATAAGGAAAGAGAGTGTAAAAGTGGGTGGAAAGGGGAGAAATGAAAATTTTGAATTTTTTTAAAAAGTGTGTTTTCGTAAATATTAAAACTTTTAATTATGCCTACAAGTTTTTAAACAATACACTTCAACCCTCACTTAAACTAATTACCCTTTGATTTGGTTTTGTCCCCTATTCTTTTATTAAGGGGAAAATCGTCAAATATACCCCTGAACTATGCGATATTATTTAAAATTACCCTCCGTTAAAAGAATTGTGTATCCTTGCCCTTACCGTGATAAGTTCATTATACCTATGCCCTTATTCACTAACGCCCATCTAAGTAGGATAAATTTTGTCCATTTGGCACAAATAAATCTTACTCAGCGTCCACATAAGCGAAATTAAACTACCCCACCCACCAATCCTACTCAGATTCCACCATAAATCTAAAACCCACCCCCACCTTATTTGTGCTTCCACCATGGATCATGGTCTCTGTCAAAAGCTAAGCCCATTTCAGCAGCTACAATTAGTGTTATCTGCAAAGATTACGTGAAAAGAGTAAGCTACTATAATGCATTTAAAACAGATAAAAATGGGTACTTATTTGCGCAGCTGGAAGGCTTCAAGATGGGACATTCTTATCTTGACCATCCTCTCCATTCATGCCGCGTGAAACTGGTCTCCCCTCCTCTTGAAAATTGCGATGTGTTCACTAATGTTACCTATGGACTCACTGGTGCTCCACTCCGATTTTTAGACAAAACATTGAGGCGGCGTAATTATGAGGCTGTGATTTACGCTGCTGGCCCCTTTGCTTTCCGACCAGCTGACTCAGAGTATTAATTGATTTCCACCATGTACCTCTATGTTATCTTTTATCCCGGCTCTGTGTTTTCACAAGAACCTGAGTATATTTGTTTCTTTTCTGTAAGCCATGGGCTGAATTATGCAACATTCTTCAAATTGAAGTAACTTTTTGTTCACATTCCATATTATAATTGATTACTCCACATTACTACCTCTCTCTCTCTCTCTCTCTCTCTCTCTCTCTCTCTCTCTCCCCAACTGTGTACTGTGAAATCTCAACCTTTGTCTAAGTACAACGGCTTTTGACATAAATATGACCAAATCACATCACAGATCCATCTCACACATCTCAAAACTTAGGCAGGACGCAATTAAACAAAAAAACAGTTAATAATAAAGAAGACTTTACCAGAATATTAGAAATCCAATGGCATTGCGAACATTTTATTTATCTCGTCCATTGCCTCCTTTGTGCGCACAATTTTCTCAAACAAGTCACTTTCCCTTTTTGCCAATGGAGTTGGCAAGGAACTCTTTGGTTGATAGTGTATCTCGTCATCTGGAAGTATCATGAACCCACTGTTATGCCCCTCCATTTTAGGTTCTAAATCCCCCTTCTTCGGCCTTCTTTTCCTCGTAAACTCAATTGGTTTTTCGAACATGCTATAATATCATCCATGGCCCCCTTCAAGTTAATTGTTGGTTCCACTAGGCCATGATGGCAAACATTTTCGACCTCTGATTCTGCTGAAATGGTGGAACCTACAAACTTGCATACGACTGTGTCTTCCCTACGAAGTCTTGCCGGAGGAGGCCTTTCAGCGTTTGGATTTCTAGAACATTCTGAAGTAACATCAGTTGGACTTGGAAACACAAAACCTTTCACATTCCTATCTTCAATAGTACATCCAATCAAATTGTTAGAATTACCCAAATCTGATTTATTCTTCTCTTGAACTCCCTACGTCGCATCATTGGTCTCGTCATCATCAATATATATCTGAAATGGCTCCTGCATGGGCTGTTGAGTTTCAACTCTGGTGGTTTGTGGCACTGATGAACCATTGACCAAGGTTTGGTGAGATGAAGATAAGGGGGTGGGTTTTAGATTTATGGTGGAAGTTGAGTAGGATTGGTGGGTGGGGTAGTTTAATTTTGTTTATGTGGATGCTGAGTAGGATTTATTTGTGCCAAATGGACAAAATTTATCCTACTCAGATGGGCGTTAGTGAATAAGGGCATAGGTATAATGAACTTATCACGGTAAGGGCGAGGATACACAATTCTTTTAACGGAGGGTAATTTTAAACAATATCGCATAGTTCAGGGGTATATTTGACGATTTTCCCTTTATTAAGACTTATGGGGACTTTCCCCTCTTTTCTCTCAGCTTACGAAGAAGCTGACTGATCTTAAAGAGCTTACTGGTCCTAAAAAGCTGACTGATCTTAAAGAGCTTACTGGTCCTAATAAGGAGTTGACTGATTCTAAAGAACTTATTGATCTTCTTGAGGAGCTTACTGATCTTACTAAAGAGCTGACTGAGAGCAAGGCTCTTGGCTCTAGTGAGAAAAACAAGCTAGTACTCAAGCAGTAGGACGTGATCAGAAGGCTGCTTTTTATAAAAAGAAAGCTGAAGTTGCTAGCTTGCCAGGCCTGTTGATATTGCTGGAGTTGCTAACCCTGCCGGGCCTGTTGATATTACTGTTGCAAAGGCTGTTGATAATGGCATTGCTGGAAAACCTTGAGATCATTATGTTTGCTGAGTATTTTGTCTAGTGTTTTACAAATGTTACAGGTTATATTTTGCTTTTGTAGACTACTTATCTAGGTCTAGTTTTGAAGCTACTAGTAATTTTCTCATTAATATGGTCTTTGGTACCGTACATTTTCAAGGAGGTTTTTCACCATCTAGACAAACTGCTGCTAGACTCTGTTCTGCCCTTCATACAAATGTGGGTCTACTCCTAATGCCCATGTGTTGGGCACGGAGTACTAAGGCTTGGGAAGGCAAAACTTTACTTCTTGAAGTAGCTGCAAAAAAAAAGTAGGTAAATGTTCAATTTGTTCTTGAATTTGCAAAATACTATAGGTTCATCATTCGTGAATAGTTCAAGTAATATTTATATTGTTGTTAAAAAAAATGGACTACATTAGATCAATATAGCAACATTTCAAAATGTGGGACTTTTTTAGAAGGGAAATGAGTTAGAGCTGTCCTTTGATTATGTGAAATGATCTAGATTTATACCTAAACTTTGTGAAATTATCCAAATTTTATTTCTCGACCACCTTTGATCACCCTTCTAATAACTACCATAGCAATTCATTCTCCTAACTTACAAAAACACCAACTCAAGAATATTTATTTCCACCGCCACTTTATTCATACTACTAGTATGGGTAAGCATAAGGGGCTATAAATATGTCTTTTGCAATTCCTCGAACACTCACAGAAAGAACAATCCAAAAATTTCATCTAAAAAGCGCCTTATTGAGATGATCGTCCTCACACTTTTAGCTTTATCACTTTGTCCGTGATCATTTTACCCCATTGAAAGATCAGGAGCCGTCATTTGTAATGATCTTCCATAATACATAATTCAAATCAAGCGTGAAAGGAATAACTGAATTAATGCTAACTTATTTATCTATTGCAAATAGAAGACGACTTATTAACCCAGTCAAAGTAATAAAAAACTAATCGATCCGATCAGGGGCGGATCTAGAATTTAAAGATTGCGGGTGCCACTTTTTATATACATCCTTAGTCGTAAATTAGGAAGGTCGGATCGGGTCAAGCTGGTCAAATTTTATTACTTCATCGATGTTGATTTAGCCTTTTATTTGCAATAGACAAATGCGTTAAGTTAATTTAGTTGCTTTCTTATTTCACAAATAAAAGAAATAAAGAAAAAAAGGACGAAAAAAGATGCCTAGAGCAGAGGAGTGTACTGTGTAGGACGACTGGACTAATATATACGTTGTTTAGTATCTGTAAATGTTGCAAAAGAGAAAATTTCTAAAACATATGCTTCTATGGGGTTCGAACCCATGTCATCCAGGGGAAAGTATGCTCCTCTCTGCCACTGGCACCACGACCACAATGTTAACTATGGGTGCCAATTTGTTTATTTGATCTCTTTCTTACGTACAAGTACCTATATATACATAGATTCCGTCGAAACTTGCGGGTGCCGTGGCACCCCCTCCCTTCCCTTTAGATCCGCCCCTGGATCCGACCCAGCTTTCCTATTTATTCTTTATGTCGAATGGTAGATATAACGAGTGACACCCAAAACTTTGAAATTCTGGATCCGCCCCTACACGCGCGCGCGCGCACACACACATTGTGTACCTAAAAGTATTGTCAAAGTCAACGGACATCGATGCACCCATGGTTAATAGGTTAGGTCCGCCTCTGAGTACAATATAATATAATACGATATATTATTAAACAATATGTAAGAAAAAAAATTCTAAATTCAAATACTTGTATGGAAATTGTTCCGCCTACGATCATTTTTCAGTATTTGGTTGAATCTGTAAACGAATAAAATAATAATAGTACAACAGCGTAAAATATGGTATAAGAATAATGTTTGTGATATAATTGAGTATTAAATTAAATTTGGCAACAATGTAGGAGTATTGGTTAAACAAGCAAATATAGGGTTTGAGTTGGACTCTTTGTAAAGGAAAACGATTTTAGCTAAATTAAATTAAGGAATAATTACACTAAAAGACACGCAAAAGACAAAAATTACCAAAAATCGTCCATATTTTTTGTCTTACCCGACATATCACCCTTTTCTCGAGATAGCATTCTGACGCAAGTTTATATAATTTTATACCAATTTATAGACTTGTATAAAATTGTATAAATTTGTATAAGTGTGTATATGCGAGTGAATAAATCTGTATATTAAGAATGCTTATATGAATTTTTATTTTTTTGTATATATTTTTGTATTTCTCTCATTGCTATGCATTTATCTATGTATATTCATGTATAATTTATTTTTTGGGGGGAGATTTGTGTGTATAAACTTGTCCAAAGCAATGATTTAGACGCAATAAACTATATAAATTCAGTAAAATACAAAAAAGTGACGACACCACTGGCGGGGGAGGGTGTCTGTCGGCGGCTTAGTGGCTGGGGAGGGAAAATTTGGTAGCTAGGTCATTTTTTATGAAGGAGCATTAAAATTTGTAATTTTAGGCATGAGTACTATGCATGAAAAACAATATGGCCTCCTGTTTATAATTTTGGGTAGTGGCTGCCTATTTTTAAATTTTTTTCTTAAATTAAGGATTTTTTACACAAATATACAAATTTTCACCCTTAATTACAAAAAAATAGCAATACTATACAAATTACTAGGCATAGCAACATTTTCCTAGCAATAATTACAAAAGTTATTTTTAATTGACAAAATCTTTCAACACTTACCTGTTGCCACCACCCAAAATAAAAAATGGACTCTCCAACATTTTCTCTCCGCCACCAATTTCTTCACAGCGGCGCCACAATTCAACTACCACGCGTCGTTACCTCCACCACCTCCTCCCCATTCTGTGTCTGCATGTCTTTCCAAAATGACGGCCCACCACACCGTGGGTCAAGAATTCCTCTCCGTACTTTCGCAAAGCTTCGACAACCACTCGCTAATGTTGTTAGTGAAGAAACTGAGAAAGTTTCTGGTAAAGGAAATAGTAGTTCGAATATTTGTTCTAATTGGTTCTGATATAATAAAAGATGTCGCGACATATATACATTTCGTCAATTTTGTTGGCTATTGAAATTAGATCTTTAGCATAAGATGAAAAAGACGTGGTTGAAATATGAGGTTTTTAAAATTTCTCTGACTTGTGATTTGTGTTATAATAATAGTGTGAATTTGATAATGAGATATGACAATATAGATGGATTATAATTGGGGGCCATGTGAAGTGCTATGAGAGTTTTTTTGAATTTTTGGAATAATTATCCATAGCATTAATCAAGAGAGTCATGTGCATTTCTTTTGTATCTACTGCCCCAGGAAACTTCTAAGTCTGTTTTAACAAATGTTACATTAACTATTAACCTTTGGACTCCAGACGTCAATCAAATATTACAGCTTGAAGCAGTCTGATACGGTCTGAAATGGTGCAGAAACAACCTGAAACGGTGCTGAAATAATATGATACAGTGTTAAACACAATCTGAAACGGTGCAGATATAGTTAGATACGGTGCTGCAGAAACAGTTGAAACTAAGGCTGTCCAGTGGTCCGGTTTGCACCGGCCCGGACTGGCGCAAGCCGGACCAAATAAAAAAAATTTGTCGCGGTGTGTTCCCCGACCCGTCACCCCCAAAATGAACCGACCAAACCGGATAAAAATTGAGCGGAACCGGACCGGAAAAATAAAAAAACAATTTGTTGGGCTTGTGCAAAAAATAGCCGTTTGGCAACGGCTCTTTCACGCACAGCCGTTGGCCCAACGGCCAAAAACGGCCATATTTGCTCCCCCACCCCCCTAGGCGCCCCCATATCCCCCCCCCCCAACCTATTTTTTCTATAAATACCACCATTTTCCATCAATTTATTCACAATTTCTCTAATATTCTCTCTAAATCTCTCTCAATCTCTCTTATTTCTGCAAAGGCTATTTGCTAAATAATCCAAAGTTGCCCTCGCAAAAAGGGTTTAAGTGCTAAATTGCATTACAAAAAAATATTTGGAGTGAAGTGGAAAATTGTTCGGTGCGGTTCCGGTCAAGTTTCAACTTTCACTTCCTAAGTTCTTCAATCTACATTCTAAGTTCACGATATCAAGTAAACTCTTTCTTACTTTTTATTATCTATTTTAATTTTTGTGCAATATTGTTTATAGTATATTTTAGTAATTTATTTGTTTGATTTACTTATAAATTATAAAAATGTCTGGACTATGGAGATCAATTACTGGGCGTACGAGTAGCGGTCGTAGATCACGTGCTTCTAACCGAGGGGGGATGATAGACGTAGCCGTGCTTTAGGTAAAAAACCAATTGGTACTTCTAGCGCTCCTTCTCATCTAGATGATTTTACTCAGGAAGATGACACGCAATTTTATCATGATTTTGATTTTGATCAACTACTAGATAATGATATGTTAGAGGCACGATATCAAGAAAATACCGAATGGGCTAATTTAGAATATGAAACACTCACTAGTCAATTTCATAGTGAACCTGAAGAAACTGAATCTGAATTACCACCTATGCCTCCTAGTAGAGAACCAGCGGTACGACCCGATAGATCGGATGTGTGAAAATTTATGACTAAAAATGTTCCGGCTCAGACCGCTAAATGTAATATTTGTAAAAAAGTTTGGGATTTTAAAACCGCCAGGCATAATGGAGGGACGGGGAAGTTGAGAATACACTTAGAAAACCATCATAAGGATGAATGGGAAAAGAGGCCGGGTGGCAATGGCTCCATCGCAAGGTAGTGGAGTTCAACAGGAAATTAACCCAGTGACGAGGGGGCTTATGCATTACGATAAGAAGAAAGATAGGGAACAAATGGCAAAAATGATTGCGGTAGAGTGCTTACCTTTTACATTTGCTTCTTGTCAAGGTTTTATTCGTTATATTCAAACCGTATATAATCCATCTTTTTAAGGTTTTCCAAAAACTACGGTTAGAAGTGATAAAAATAAATATAGACAATATTTACGATATATATTTTATCACTTTGATTGTAGAGTTTGTCTTACTACTGATTTGGGTCGTGGTGTTAATGGGTAGGAGTATTTAACAGTTACTTGTCATTGGATAGATCCTAACTGGGTAATGCAAAAAAGAATTTTAGCATATTGCGTTGTCGATGAACCACATACGGGAACATTTATTAAGAGAGAAGTTTCTGATATTTGTAAGGCGTATTTTATTAGTGACAAAATTTTAAGTATAACTCTTGATAATGCTGCAAACAATGATTTTGTTATTGGTAAGTTAAGACCCGCATTGCATCCCCCTTTTGAAGAATTGTTTCATGTTAGATGTGCATGTCATATATATAATTTAGTTGTAAAAGATGGCCTTCAGTTATTTGATCCTACTATTGTGAAGGTTAGACTCGCAATTAGTTATATTTTAAAATCTAAAAAACCGGATAGATGGAGAGACTTTCAGGTGGAGTGTGTGAAGAAAGGTTTGCGACCTAGAAGAGTTCCTAAGGAAGTTTCAACTAGGTGGAACACTGTATATGACTCTTTGTCTGTTGCTTATACTTTACGAGCGCCTATAACTAGTTATTTTAATGGCAAAGTGGCTGTAGAGTATCACCTAGAAGAATCTAATTGGGAACTTGTTGAGCGTCTTCTTCTTTTTTTAGAAAAGTTTTTTTTTATGCTACTAAAGAATTTTTCGGTCAATATTATCCTACAGTTACTACCATGTTGTATTTTATGGCTGGAATAGCAGAATTACTTAACGATTATAGATTAGTGCCTGGTTATGAACAAGCCGTAGAAGCAATGATTGAAAAATTTAAAAAATATTTTTTTCCTATTCCACCACTTTATTGCATTGCTTCTGTATTACATCCTTGTTTTAAACAGTTTAATACTGAAATGCTTATTAGAGAAATTTATCGGAGTTTGAGAATTACTGATGAAGAAACACCAAGTGTAGAAACAGCTTGTGCGCAGGTAATTGTAGATTGCCAACGAATTTATGAAAGATATAGGAGTGCAGCTGATAATGTTGTTCCAAGCGTTCCAAGTGGAGCTGGATCAAGTTCAACGCAGGCGAGTAAAAGAGCTGCAGCCGGATTGGGAAGTTTTTCCAGCCTTAATCAAAGGCTTTCTAGCAGGCATTCGAGTAGCAGAGGGTTCAACGAGCTTGATGTTTATTTACTTCATGGTTGCAAGGAAATTGAGTATTTTGGAAGCGATCAACTACTGCCATTTTGGAAGGATCAACAAGCACAGTTTCCAATTTTAGCAAAAATGGCGCGGGATATTCTAAGAATTCAAGCATCATCAGTTGCTTCAGAAAGCGCGTTAAACCAAGGAAGATTACAAATTGGAGATCATAGACATTCATTGAAGGAAGAAGCAATGGAGACGGCCGTATTATTCAGAGATTGGATTAGATCGGAGTGAAGAAATTTTGGATTTGCAGAAGATGAAGTAGCAGATGCAGAAGCAGCAACCGAAATTTTATTAGGCGATGGAAGTGTGGACAATGAAAATGATTATGAAGAAGATGAATCTTTGCCACCGGTTCCTCCAGAGGTGCCAGAAGAAATTATTCAGAAAATGAGAAGTTTTTTTATTAATATGTAGTTTTGCAATTTAATATCTATGTAGTATGTACTATGTACTTTGCAAAAAAAAAAAAATTCAAACATTATTCAATAAAATGCGTTACGCCTTGCTATTAAGTTATAATCCTTTATTATATTCTCAATTATCCTTTGCTATTAAGTTACCTCTTTGCAATTCAATACTTAAATACTACTAGTAAATACTAAAGAGTAAATACTAAATACTAAATACTAAATACTAAATAGTAAATACTAAATACTAAATACTAAATACTAAATACTAAACACTATTATACTACTAACTTAATACTTAGTATTAAGTTTGAAAAAATAACAAGTGTTATGTCTTGCTATTAAGTTATCATTGTTTTATATATTCTCAATTATACTTTTACAAGTTAATACTTAAATACTAAATACTAAATACTAAATAATAAATACTACTATTAAGTTTGAAAAAATAACAAGTGTTATGTCTTGCTACTAAGTTACCATTGTTTTATATATTCTCAATCATACTTTTACAATTTAATACTTAAATGTTAAATACTAAATACTACTAAATACTAAATACTAAATACTAAATACTACTAACTTAATACTTAGTAGTTATGAAAAAATAATAAGTGCTATATCTTGCTACTAAGTTACCATTATTTTTTATATATTCTCAATTATATTTTTATAATTTAATACTTAAATATTAAATACTAAAATGCTAAATACTTAATACTTTAATACTAGTATTATATAAGTTATTACATAAAAAATAGATGTCTTGCTATCAATTTATATTTGTTATTATTTTTTATTTAGTCATATATTTTAATTTAAAATTCAGAAACTACAAAGGCTATTAAAAACAAAAAAATAACCAAAAAAAAAAAAAAATACTAAACGTCCAAACCGGACCGGACTGGATCGGTTCGAACCGGAACAGGAACGGTCCCACCTTGCCGGTACCGATTCTGATCCGGCATTGGTGCAAATGCACCGTTAGACCAGACCGGGACCGGGCCGTTTTCGAGTTTTTTTTTTCTTTAACACCGGACCGGCGAAGGCGCGCCGGAACCCGACCGGACCGGGCCGGTGGACAACCTTAGTTGAAACGGTGCAGAAACAGTTAGATACGGTGCTGCGAAAACGTTGAAACGATGCAGAAACAGTTAGAAACAGTTGAAACAATGCAAAAACAGTTTAGATACGGTGCTGCAGAAACAGTTGAAACGGTGCAGAAACAGTTAGAAATGGTGTAGAAACAGTTAGATACGATGTTGCAGAAATAGTTGAAACGGTGCAGAAACAGTTAGATACGGTGCTGCAGAAACAATTAAAACGATGCAGAAACAGTTAGATACGGTGCTGCATAAACAGTTGAAATAGTGCAGAAACAATTGAAACGGTGCAGAAACAGTTAGATACGGTGCTGCAGAAACAGTTGAAACGGTGCAGAAACAGTTGAGATACGGTGAGATACAACGAGATACATCGAGGATGGGATGAGAAAAAGTGAAATTGGGAAAAATGATATGAATAAAAGTGAAATTGGGGGAAATGGTGGGAGAAAAAGTGAAATAGGGAGAAATGGGAGGAGCAAAAGTGATAGTGGGGGAAATAGGAGGAAGAATATACGGGTTTGGTATGTTATGGGAAAATATTGCTATGTTTTTGCTATATTTGTAATTAACTTGTGTTTTCCTTTATATAAGGTTATTTTGCTAAAATGTTGCTATTTTTGGTAATTAAGTTCTAAAATTTGTATTTTTATGTAAAAAATTCTTAAATTAATATATGCTTCCGTTTCAAATTCTACAAGTTAGAGAGAACATAAATTATTTGATAATAATCTGAAATAAAAGGACACATTTTAACAACTATATCTATTTACATCAATCATAAACTAATCTACGCCTCTAATACTTGCAACTACTAGTATAAATAAGACACCTAATCCAATTTATGTTGGCATATGTATATTTTCTTCTATACTTACTTTCAGTGACATCAATGATTTCACTCTCAACTTCTTTTATTATGGTGTCAAAATCCCTATCACCTATAAAAGCCTAATGCGCGCATAGACAAAATAAAAATATTGAAATTTATAAATGAAAGAAAAAGAATTGATCAAGAAGACATACCATTTATAATACTGAGCTGGTCAATCTATTGAACCAAATCATTAACTTGATTTTTCAACAAAGCATTCTTTTTTTTGGTAATAACACGATATTTATTAAAACACAAACCTAACTATTACAATAGGAAGCCGACCCTTGTAACAAAGTATCCGAATTGCTTCGATCGTAGTTGTTCAGAGTATACATAGTAGTGACTAATCTAGGCCACGAAGTACCTAGGTTGTCTTGTTCTAGAATTGGAATTACACAAATAGGAGGAAAAGAAAAGATCCTAATGTTATCAAAAGAAGAAGAATTGTTGCCCTCTCTTGCCATTTTATCCGCAACTTTGTTTGCTTCTCTGTAGGTGTGATGCAATTCTGGATTCCTTGCTCTGCTCAACAGGTACCTGCAATCATTCAACATATTTTGATATGAGCCTTCACCTTTTGAATGCATTGTAATTAAATCTTTGCAATCTGTTTCAATGATTAAAGGTGCTAGGCCTTTTTCCAAAGCTATTTTAATCCCCTAGAATAAGGCTAACATTTCAGCAAAAATGGGTGTAGAGTAGGGAATGTGCTTGCTAAACCCTAAATCCAATGCCCATTACTATCTCTGAAGACTCCCCAATTCCTCCCCTACCAGATTCCTGAATGTTTGTTTCATCAATGTTTAGTTTAAAAAAGTTTTGATCAGGAGGTTTCTACTGAATATAAACTGTCTTTTTATGGATTCTGTCTTCCTTTTCAGTTAACAATTTAAACTCCATAGCCTTACTAATTATGTCTTCTAAGTTACAAGGCTTTCTAGTTCTATTATGAATCTATCGTTTCTCTCAAGCCAAATACCACATAATATGAAAGGTATAAGTTCTGCCCATTTAATGTGACTGTTAACCCTTTTGTTAAGCTTACACTGCTTTGATAACCAATCAACTAGAGTATCACCATTATAGCCATCACGAATGGAGTCAGAGGTGAGATTCAGCTGTCTCCAAATAATTGATGGGAACTTGCATCTAAAGAAAAGATGGTAGACATCTTCTTGCTCATTATTACAGATGGTACATCTATCTGATTCTATGATGTTCCTTCTATGAAGCAGCTTTTTAGTCGCAATCCTATCGTTTACTGCTAACCAAAAAAAGGTTTTGATTTTGTTAAGAGTATTTAGCTTCCATATCCACTCAAAATTCTTGTTGTTTTCTATTCCATCTTCCTCCCCATTAATGATATTATAGGCTGATTTTGTATTAAACATACCCAACTGACCATGCTTCCACACAAAGACATCCTTTGCTGGCAGGTTTGTTGAATATATGTGTTTTTAATTTTTAATTTGAGCTCTTGAGGGATTTCAAAAGATAGACCTGAGATGTCTATCTCTTGATTTGTAATGATATTGCTAACAGTCATGTTAACTTCATGCTTCATCAAGGGGCCATTTATACTACTTCTTAAGGAATTACTAGACATGATCCAATTGTCTTCCCAAATATTTATAGATTCCACATTGCCAATATCCCAATGAATACCTTTCTTACATATTTCATATCCTTTCTTGCAGTTTTTCCATACGCGAGAATTGTAAAGAGAAGAAAGGTTTTCAGCATACTTACTTGACAACATTTGAACCCAAAGAGCATCTTTGTTTTTCATCATTCGTAGGCCATTGATGCATGAAGGGATCTATTCTTAAATTTTGTTTGGTAGAGGCCGAGGCCACCCTTTTCTTTAGGCTTAGTAACAGTTCTCCAATTAATAAGATGGCATTTTCTTTTAATTGAAGTGCTTCCCAAAGAAAATCCCTTTGAACTTTGTCTATTGCTTTGATGGTAGCCTTTGGAAGATTATAAATTTGCATTACATGATTCAGAATAGCAGCTAGGGTTGATTTTATCAATGTAGCTCTCCCTGCTATATTAAAAAAATTTGACTTCCACCCATTTAACCTATTGTTCAACTTATCAATAATGTATTAGAAATGTTTTTTTTTTAAATTCTGTCGTTTATAATTAGAAAGCCTAGATAAATCCCTAGCTCCTTTGAGTGCTTCATTGAGAGGCAGTTACTAATACTCTCCCTGATGCTTATAGGAGTATTATTTGAGAACACAAATTTAGATTTTGGAAAATTTATAGTTTGCCCAGAGAAATTACAAAACCTATTCAATGTATCTATTAAGGTGTCACAATTCCTTTGGTCTGCGTCCATAAGTGATATAAGGTCGTCCGCAAAGAATATATGAGAAATATTAGGACCTTTTTTAAAAAAATTTATAGGCATCTTTTACAATCAACTTCATTATTTATAACTCTTGAAAGCATTTTCATGCAAATAATAAACAAACATGGTGATAAGGGATCACCTTGACGTATGCCTCTAGTTGGTTTAAAAGAATTACTTTTGTTACCATTTACTAAAATTGAAGTAGAAGTACCAGTAACACATGACATGATTAAATCTATAGTGTCTTTAGGAAACTTAAGAGATTGGAGAGCAAACCTTATAAAAGATCATTCCATTTTTTCGAAAGCCAGTTCCAAATCAATTTTTATCATCATTTTTTCTTTATTTTCCTTAGTAGTTTTAAAATATCTTAGAATTTCTTGAACAATGATGGCGTTATTTGCCACTCTTCTCCCTTTAATAAAGCTAGTTTGGGTCGGATGAATTATATGGGAAAGGAGAGCCTTAATCCTATTAACTAAAATTTTCGTAATGACTTTATAAGCTGTATTCCACAAGCTAATATGTCTGTATTGCTTGATTGTGTCCGGACTTTAGACTTTAGGAATTAAGCAAATATAGGTTTAGTTCATTTCCTCATCCATTTTTTTACTAGAGAAGGTATCCATACAGAATTTAGTGAGCATTTCCTGAATTTCATTCCAATACTTTTGAAAGAAGAAAGGATGAATCCCGTCAGGACCCGACGCTTTGTAAGGTTTAAAAGAGAAAACATCATTCTTAATTTCTGTTATTGTAATCTCCCTTGTCAAAGCCCTAGCCTGACTATCCTTAATAGTACTAATAAAATATATTTCATTTTGGCTTAGATTAGACTGATTATGATTAGTACTATATAACTTCTTAAAAAAATTTATAATATTGTTCATAATATCCTTTTGATTAAAGAACCAGTTACCTCCTTCGTCTTTTAAGCTCAGAATTCTATTTTTCCTTCTTCTATGCTACGTGGTAATGTGAAAGAATTTAGTGCAAGCATCGCCATGATTAAGCCATTGAATTCTAGACTTTAATTTCTAGAATTCTTCCTCTTGCCTTTGGATTTCCTTATATTCTAATAATAAGTCTCTTTCAAGGTCTAATAAAAATTGACTAGTAGTATAATGAGGGGAATTTTGAATTCCACCTAGCCTAGCTAAAATACTTTTTTTTTGTAAATATGTTGCCGAAAACCTGTTTGTTCCATATTTTAACCCTATTAGTGAACTCTTTAGTAGCTTCAATAATATTCAATTGGTTACATCAAGTATCATGTACTAACCCTTGAAAAGAGGGATGAGAAGTCCATATAGTCTCCATTCTAAAAATATCACTACTTCGACCAAAGTCTTTAGTTAAATCTATTTTTATTGGACAGTGGTCCGAGTGAATTCTAGTTAGATGAGTGTCACTTGCTTCTTGGAACATGTTTATCCAATCCGGATTTGCATAACAACGATCTAATCGTTCCAAAATTAAATTATGATTACTTTTAGGCTTGTTAATCCAAGTGAATTTGGAGCCTCTAAACCCTAGATCAATAAGACTACAATAATTTAAGCAATCAACTAATTTTGATGCCCTACTATAATTAATAGGTCGCCCTCCAAACTTCTCTGATGCTTTAGTAATTTCATTAAAGTTTCCCCCTATCATCCATGGACCTTTATTGTGATCAGCTACTTCTTTAAGATTATCCCAAAGAACAACTCTTTCATTTATGTTATTGCTAGCATATAAAACAGATAAAAGCCAAGGGTTAGGGTTATTTTTTACCTTGATCATAGCGTGGATTTCTTGGTCGGCCGAACCAATGTGATCCACTACAATTTGATCAGTATTCCACATCACAACAATACCTTCCGATGCTCCTTGGGCCCTCACTTGAATCATGTTGTTAAAACCAAATTCCTCTACTAGGGTATAGTGATCATCTAGCTTAGTTTCCAAGAGTGCTACTAGAATAGGCTTGTTGTAATCCAGCATTGACCTGAACGCTCTTCTAAAGTCATCATTCCCCGCACCTCTACAATTTCAGATTATGACATTTATTGTGGTTGGATTGATTGGTGATATCTCCCTGTTCATGATCGTTGTTAAGCTCGACGCTCCTTCCCTGTTCCAAGCTGTGTCCATGATCCAATGGTTCTTGTACATTGTTGGGACCATCACAACCCCGTATTTGTACTCTGTTGGAGGTGACAATGTCCTTATACTCAGCGAGCACTTCCTTAAAGATACTGGGAAGCGCAAGTTGTGTCTTTTTCCTTGTCTTTCTTTGAACACCAGAGTTGTTGGATCCTTAACATTCCGTACGACACCCTTGTTGCTGTTGAGTTGCCTTCTTCTTCTTCCTCCTCTTGTATCTGGTTTTCTTGTTGCACCAGGTGGTTGTTTACCCGCTCGTTGTTTGCGTTCTCCATGAATCCCGGATTTGGTATCATTACTGGTTGGTATTCTTGATTTTTTTTCATGTTGTTCATTTGGTGATTTGGGTAGTGGAAAGGAGAAGCTGGTGGTGTTATTTGATTTTGGTAATAGTTGTTCTCCTGATTCTATGCTTGGTGGTTTGATGGGTAAAAAAGTTGTGCATTCACGTGCATGAGGGTGATTTGAGGATGCGTTTGTGCATTCCATGCTTGTTGGTTCCATGATGATGTTATTGCCCTGTATGTTGGGAAGAAGGTGGGTGGTGGTGGGTGGTTGTTTTGTGGCAGGCTCCATGGATTGGTTGCTAGGCAATCTATTCCAAGTTTCATTCCATCTATTACAATCTGAGCCAAGTAGCTTGGGTCTTCTATCTTGATTATCACCTCCTCCCCTAGCATCATTATTGGAATTTGAAGTGTGTGACCCCTCAGACCATGTTCTAGCATTGATTGTGTGATATGATTGGGTGACATTGGTTGAGTGATGAAGATCCTGCGTCCCCCACGAGCTTGAAAGTTGGTAAAGTTTCTTTGTGTTGTTAAGTTGTTCCTCACAGTTTGGTTGTTTTGGTTCCTTGTCCATGTGAATCTCCTCTCTCTTTGTTGTCTCCCATAGTGGTTGTTTGGTTGAAACCTTGGTATTTTGGAATTTTCAGTTTGAGAAATAAAGCTTAGTTTTCCTTTAGAGTTGCTTGTGATTTCTGAATCGTCTCTTTGGCTCTTGTGCATATTTCCCCTTCAATCTTTTGATCCTTGGTAACTACATCATCCATCATTGTGTCTAAGATGATGTTCTCTTGATGTTGGAAGATGTTTGATTGACTAGTTGAGACACTTATTGTTGCTGATGAAGGTACCTCAGCCATTAATATTGATTCAACATTTTGGTATGGGTCTTTGAGATTTTTAGTTTTTTTTTGTTTCCCACTTGGTTTCTATCTATTTTTAACCATGCGTGACTAGTACTTTTTCTTTCTAATTCAAGGTCTAAATTAAATACCCCGAGGGTCTTTATATTAATG
This sequence comes from Petunia x hybrida, assembly GCA_037355625.1. NCBI lineage: Eukaryota > Viridiplantae > Streptophyta > Magnoliopsida > Solanales > Solanaceae > Petunia > Petunia x hybrida. The sequence continues at coordinate 429,408 of JBBBVM010000317.1, read as the reverse complement.
CTATCTTTATTATTTAATTGTCTGGGTAATGGAGTCTTAAAGGTGTCGGATAGGCTAATAGTAGAGAGGAATTAGCTAAAAAACCCCTCAAAGTCTTGAATAAAAAGTTTAACCTTTCCATTTCTTTTTGATTTATTTTTGGAGAGAGCAAAACTTAAGTGGGTTTAAGTGGGGACCAAGGGCTGGATTAGTATTTTTAGAAACTTGTGGGTGCAAAACATAAAAACTTGTGAACTCTTTTGAAATTTAAAAAAGTATCCGGGTAATTTAAAACATAACGGATACTTCATCTACTCTATTTGGTTGATCATACACTACACTGTGCCGTTCCAATTTTCTCTCTCAACTTCTCCTATTTTCTCTCTATCAACTGCCTGCACGACTTCGTAACTATTGTGAGTGTCCCATTTCAGTTATTTAAAGGATCTCTGTGGGTTCATCGCACATTATCGACCAAGAGCATAAACAGGTACGCACTCGATTTTGTTAGGGTTTTTATTTGAAATTTAACTACTGTATTTTCTTCGATTAATGGCTATTTTGCATCTTTACATAGAGATTTCGGGTAATGGGTTTTGTTATTTTACCGTTTTATACGCAATTTTCGATTTAGGATTTAGGTTTAATTTTGGGGGATTTTTTTTTTAACTTTCGTAGTAAAAATGTGGTTTGTGTAGGTGTAATTTTTAGGGTGTTCTCTCTTTTACTTTCGTAGTAAAAATGTGGTTTGTGTAGGTGTTTAAATGCCTAGGGTAAAGTACGCCGTTCCGAAAGGAAAAGGTCCACGAACTTGGGAAGAGCGTAGAGCGGAGCTTTTAGAAAATAAGAGAGCTAAGGAAAAAAATATACGTACGCGTAGGTGGTCCCTGCATAAATCAGCGCAAGAAGCTTGGGAGTCTGTGAACATTCCCAAAGAATTTGTCAAATGTAAAAGAAGAAGGGTGGAGAAACATGATGATAGTGATGAGACAACCACCGATAAAGATGTTGGTGGAGGTCAAACAAAGGTGGGTGACAACTCAGAGTACCTAAGCTCAAAATGAGCATCTGCTGATACCTTTGATCAGATAGATAGGTTTCAAGATGAGTTTGAGGTTGAAGATGGAGTTGGTAGTGGTGCTGCTGCAGCAAAAAGAAAAGGAAAGACTGTTGTTATTGATGATGATGAGGATGAGGATGATTCTGGGGAGGTAAGCAGGAAGAGTGCTAGTGCAGGGGATGGAGAGGAGGATCAAGCTGGTGCAAGGGATGATGGAGTTGATAAAGGGGTTGATAGGGATAATGCAAGTGCTGGGAAAAAAACAAAGAGGTAGATGAGGAAGAAGGGGATGAAGATGATGATGATGATGTGCATCCTCTTGACAGATTGAGTATTCTAAAGAAGGTGATTGACATTGATGTCAGTAGCTTTAGGTTCAAAACCTGGTTGACAAGGTTTGAATCATTTAATGCAAAGATCTCTGTGAGATCTTCAGTGAAAAAGTTTTATGACTTCAAGACCAAGTTGGAAAAATTGGGGCTTGAAAAGATATTTAGGAGATCAGTTTTGGGGATTTCTTTGAGAGTTGGACCTTCAATGGTCAGCTGGTGTACTCAGTGCTTTTGAGGACTATTAGGCAGTCCAAGAAAAAGCATGAGATGTGGTTCTTGATAGATGGTAAGCCAGTCTATTTTGGCTTGAAGGAGTTCTATTTGATGACTGGCTTAAACTGTTGTCAAGAGCCAGTTACCAAAGTGAAGGCCAAGTTCTTGGCAAGTGGTGAAGAATTTCTGAAGATGGTGTGTGGAGGTGGGGAAGTGAGGATAGAAAATCTGCAGTACTTGATGGAGCAGAAACAGTTCTCTAAGGAATAGAAGCTAAAGTTGGCTCTTATGTGGTTCCTCTATACTGTTCTGATGGCCAGGGACAAAACAAAAAATGATGAGAAATGATGGATCCAATGTGTGAATAACCTAGACTTTTTCAGCAAGTACCCCTGGGGTAGGCTTTGCTATGACTTGACAGTGGACTACCTCTACAACAAAGTGGATTTTGCAAAGACCCATCGACAGCATGTAGAGGGAAAAACTGCCGGTTATGCACTGTTTGGATTCCCATGGGCCTTGCTTGTAAGTATTGTTATATTATTTTCCAGTTTTATTAAGAATGATTGTGTTAAAACTTAGTAATGTGACTGTGGCATTCATGGTAGGCATGGATATATGAGGCTGTGCCCTTGGTTGGCCGTAATGCTGGCAAATCTGAACAGTCCCCCTTGCCAATCCCAAAGATGCTGAGATGGCAACAGACAAAAAGAAATTTGGGAGATGTTGATGCAGACCATCAAGGATCTAGACAGGTATGTGCCAATTCAATTTATTAATTATTTAATGATTAATTAATTTATTAATTATTTTATCATTTGATGACATGTTTTGCACCCTTTCTTGATCCCAACAGTGCAAGAAGTGGAGGGTTGCAAAAAATTTGTATGTCCTCATGCTGATGAGGTCGAGGATCCTGTACTGGACAGGGTAAGGGCTATGCTGGAGGGGGTCACTGGCATTAAGTACATTGTGGAGGAGTACGCTGATGAAATGCATAGAAGTGAAAGCCAGGAAGATAGGGGTGATGATGTTGATCATGGTGATGATGCTGGTGCTGGTGATGGTGTTGATGGTGGTAGCAGGGGAACTTGCAGGTATTGTGGCATGTGCAAGGTGTGCTGTAAAGAATGCTGGAGGTGAGTGAGGAGATTTTGAAGTTGTTGAAAGAGAAAAAGGTGAAGAGGGAAAGGAAAACAAAGTGCATGAACTTGATGAAGAGGAAGCTGTTCAAGCAAAGGAAGATTGTCAAGAGAAAAAAGAAAGGTATCTATATTTATTTTAATGATAATTTGATTAATTTTGTTTGTTTCTAAGTATTTCCTTTTAGTTGTAACGAATGAAGGGAATAATAATGAAGAGAAGGATGAAGAGGTGAGAGAAAAATATGTTGCAGTCGAAGAAGAAGAAGAGGTTGACGAGCTTCTGGTGTATGAGAATTTTTACTCGTACTCTGTCAAATAATAGTATAGAAAGATGTCGAACCCACAGAGATTGATTTATCTATTCTACAGACATTTCTTGCTTTAATTACTATTTGAGAAAATCAAAGAAATTAGAGAATTAATTTAATTGTAAAATAAAGTAAAAACATAAAATGGAGAAAAATATTTTTGTTTTACAATATAATAAAATTGTTGGGATCCTGACTTCACTTGATATTTTTAATATAACAGATATTTGTTTATTCTTCAATTTCTATTTCTTAAAAATGTATAAATGCATCTCACGATTACATTTATGTGTGATTACCCATTTCAAATAATTAATTGCACTCCTTTCGGGTTATACAACTTAATTGTTAAAATAGTAATATTAAAGATCCAGATATATTTATTTGAACTGAAAAATGCTTCTTTATTTATAAGTAAGCCCCTTTTTATTACCTTACTTGTCACAAATGGTTACTACACCATTCGCCCCTTTCAGTTTCAAAATGAGTGAAATATCAAATTATGACATAAAGTAGATAAAAGTGATTTAATTAATATCAACACATATCAATACCACAAATTAACTTTATTACTTCTTCGCCTCTTTCGATTTCAGAATTAATAACAAGTTAAACGTAATATAAAATAGATATGTGTGAAAAATTAAACAACATCTAACTTTCAGCATATAATATTTTAAAAAGCTTCAGGCCGAACAAGTGAAATGAAGATTAAAACTTCTACTATTATATAAAAATATCAAGATCCGTCATTCTCCCAACAAAAGAAAAACTACTCCATACTGGAGTTAATACCACTAACGAAAATATTCTTGTCCATTAAATAAGAAAATAGAAAGAAATATTCACGATGAATAATTCTTGCTACTTAAATAAAATCAGGACTAGCGTATTTTCCAACACTTAAGATTTATTCAGAACTAAATATAAAAGTGTAGCCACTAGAATGGTCTACAGAAAAATTAAAACACTTGATGATATGAGCCAATAAGAAACTTAATTTCTTCCCCCGATCCTCCTCCTCTGAAAATGGCAGCATCCATTTATAGCTAAAGGTGAATGGTTGAAAAACCATATTTTTTTTGCTTGAAACGGTTATGACTGGAAACGGTTATGATTGGTAACCGTTAAGGTTTCTTTTCTCAGAATTTTGCCTTCTTCGTTTTGCTCTTTTTCTTTCTAACTTTGCCAAGTTTCTTTTGTTGAATATTTCTTGATTCTGCTCAAACTCATTTGTGTTCTTCCCCATAAAATTTGTTTAGAAATACGGAAGATATTTGATGACTTTTGTATTTTTATAAAATATTTATGCTTTTTAAAAAACAAGTAAAATACACTTATCAAATTCTCCCGTACTTAAACCTTTTCTCGTCCTCGAGGAAAGAAAACAAGAGTTAAGGTAAATTTTTTTTTTTTTTTTTTTTGAAATGAAGATTTATTACACACTCACAACATTTCAGAAACTAAAGACTTTCACCTGATAGCTCAAATCCTTTTTAGCTTTTCGAAACTTTCTTTGTTTATACCTTCATTTTTACTCTGTAAATAATACTGTTAGAAAACCTTGATTTTCAAATTTACAAGAACATGAATTATCCATAGATAAATTCAGTAAACCATAAGCTTGCCTTTCTTGATAATCTCCACTAATGTAGATTAATGCTGACTTTGGAATCTATTAGGACTTTTATTGGCTTATAATGTTTGGCTAAAGGCTGGTAAAGAACAGGATTTTTTGTAAAGTGACTTCATCCTTTTTCTGGCTTCAAGAATAAAAATTATATGGATGTCTTCCGATAAAAAATCCTCCATTTTTATTTCTGCTATACTTCTCTCTCTTATTTTTTTTTTCTTTTCATGCTTACTGAGAAGTTTTCAGAGATGTACTTCTTTAAATACATGTCACGTCCTTCAATGTATATTTGAATCTCATAAAACTTTTGTACACCTTCACCCTTCTGGTTTATCAAGTATCCTGAGGAACTCAATATCCTTATTATATATATATAATTTTTATTTAATCATGAAGCCAGTAAAAGGTAGACGGGTATACATTTTTTTTTTATAACCATTGGTCCATTGGGTTTTTAGGTTTTAACGAAAGAAAGGGTAAGGCTCAAAATTTGGAGACTCGGGAATGATTTTCATTTGGTAGGATTAAAAGAAAGGCACAATCAATCCAAAAGAGGGCCTAATTCCTTTTCCAAAATCAGCATTCTTCTAAAATTTCGTCTTGACGAACAATAGAGGCAAGTTATAGTTATTGACTATCCTGAATTACATGTCTTAATTAACTTTCAAACATCAAGGTTTTATTATCAGTCAGATATTTACATTGCAAAAATAGAAGCATAAAATCAGAAAGTTTTTTAAAGCTTTTTTTTTTTTTTTTTTTGGGATTTGAAGGAATCAGAAAGTGGTAGTCTAATAATTTCTCCATGTCATTTATGGGCAATAATATTTCTAAACAAAAACAAATCTACAACCGAAATGAAAAAATTCAGAATTTTTTTTTCTTCAAAACAACCAGACTCCCATAGTACCGAGTGTCTGTTGATGCAATACTTTCATGACAAAGAAACATTTAGGAATTTAAAAAGAACACATGAAAAGTAAGCATTCAACAAAGCAAAATAAGTAGTTTAAAGATCTATGTTATGAGCTATTTACACCACCCAGATCTTTCCTACAAGAGTGCCAAAGTTCCTCCTTCAGCATAACACAACAAAGACCCAAAAAAAAAAACAGCCAGATTACCTTTTCTAAGCTATTTACAACCAAACCAAAAGCTTTTTCTTTCTTTATTGCCTTCTAACCAAAGCTTTCTTTCAATCATACCAACTAAAACTTCATATGCATTGGTTAGAAGTCAAATGAGCACATGCTAAAAGGACTTCAGTATATTTCACAAAACATTCCTTTTTTATTTTTTTCCAGAAACCAGACATTATACCAAAAAAACTTAGCAAAAGGTGCTGCGATTTTCTTACCATCCGCACACCTAAATCGTTCATTCTCCCGAATGAACAATATTGGTCACTGGCCACTAGTACCCGCGCCATTGTTGCCATCATTCCTTCAGAAGTTTAAATCTGCATCACAAAAATTTTTACCCAAAGGGGAGCAGAAACGGAGGGTCTTGGTATACTAGACAACTCTGTAAGATCACCAAAAGGAGCCATTATTGTTGCATCATGAAAACAGATTGGAGCGCTGAATGTCATTGAGATTAGGGGCGGTGGTGGTAATATGATTGAGATTTCAGGAACACACCAACTGGTACTCATAACATGAAAGTTGCCGCTACCTGGATCTGCAAAAGGATAGGACTGAACGCTTGAAATGTTAGAGTACTGGATAGCATTAGCCAGATTGTTCAAAAAGTTCCCCATTGTACATATGGTGGGAGCAGACAAAGCGACATGACTTTGTAGAGTTTGACAAATAACATTTTGATCCTTTCTGGTGTTTGTTAACTCTGTCAAGAGACTTGCTATATTAGCGCACACTGTTGCCTCTCTATTTGCTTGCTCATATACAAAAGTCTCCTAATTTTTCCTCAATGCAGCTTGTTCATTTAATATCTCTTGAAGGAAAACTAGGACTTCGGGTGAAGTGGTGGTAGTGGTACTCAAATTCTTGCTCCAGCAGTTCAATCCCAATCGAGACTATATCCGGGCTTGTGGGAGTGTTCTGTCCATGTCCAATTTGTTCCGGGCCATGGGGTGGTTCCAAACTATTCAAAAACTTTTTTCCAATAATGTAGTGATCGTCTACTTTCCTTGCAGGACCAATGTCGACACAAAAACAAACTCGCTAAACGAGTGATTGTCGAAGGAAAATATATGCAACTACGATCTTTAAACCGACACTTGATCATTTTTTTTTCTAATTATTCTTCCTACATTAATTGGCGAATTTTTTTGAATAGCATATACCAATAGAACTCGCTTTAAGCCATAATTGGATCTATTTAGGTAAGGGACTAAGCGAGTACTTACAAACTTTCCCCATGTCCGAGACGTCTCAAGCATACACGAACAAGGTGTTGCTCCCAAACGCACACGCAAGTATACGCGGTCGCCAAGTAATAAAGTGACAAAGTCGAGTATCGTTCCCACGAGGACTATGCAGACTAGTGCTTAATGAAAAATTCCTGAACAAACTATCCAGGGGTCTTTTTCCAATGGTTGTAAGAGTTTTTATAACTAAAATGCAGTAAGTAAAGTGCTAAAGATGTAATCGAGCAATGGGGCAGAACTTTGGTTGTTAACAATATCAAGGGAGCGATCCAGGGTCAGAGTTACGAACAATCCAGTTGATGTATTCAATTGATTCCACTTCTTAAATCCCAGGTTACTAACTGACAGAGTAATTGTAATTATGAAAACCTTTCAGTTCTTCACAATCTATGCAAGCTACTTCAATCCCTATATGTCTATGGGTTAAATCACATGCACGCATTAACGATCTCTGTAATGAGTTAAACTAGGCAAGCAAGTATATGTCTATCCTACCCGCGAATTGATTCCCCGATGCCCGGGTTCACAAACTAGTTCTATTCTTCCTTATTACGTAATTAGATTCTCTCTTTCGAGTTCAACCCAAAAACCATAGATGATGTATAATTATCGAGCTCTAACAACTATACAAGTTAAATCAAGAAAGAATAAGTAACCCGTTATGGGATTCAATCAATGGAAATCAATCTTCAACAATCAACTTTCATGTAAACTCTAACCCCAGAACGTTAGTAAATTAGCCACACATATTCATAATCACAAGGCAAAGATTTGGTGTAATAATGAAATACTTGATGTAATAGATGAAAGATTGGGAATAACCCTTGTTCAATGAAGTGTGTAGCTCTCAATATTGCTCCAAAGTCAAGAACCCTTTACAAAAACTAAGTAATAAACTATTTATAATGTTTCCAAACCCTTAGTAATAAGTTAGACCCGATGCTAGAAGGAATAGGACGTAAAAACGAGCACAAGGGGCGCTATAACGGGCGCCCCGCGCCTCGGAAAGCGTGAGAACAACCAGACTCCGCCATTTCTTGCACGCCATGGCCATGCGGCGCGCCATGAACCGCGCCTAGCCACCTCGCGCTATAGGCTGCGCGGCGCGTGGGCTGTAGCGCCAAGCCAAAATGCTCTTCTTTCGCTCCAAAACTCGGCTTGTGTCGTGCCTTTGTGTGCTCAATCCAATCTTCAAACATCCTTCAACCAATTCATGCTCAATTAAGCTCCGAAACGCTCCAAATGTATCGCGTAACGACCTACACACGAACAACACAACATCAGCGTAAAACCACATTCACAAGCTACCAAACAAGTGCAAAACAAGCTCAAATGTGCGGAAATATTAAGGAAAAGTAGGCATAAAATGCCGAACATCACCACCCCACACTTGAACCTTTGCTCGCCCTCGAGCAAATCACATCTCACTTCCCATCCTAGGTAAAACAGGTCTGCCTATGACTATGGTTGATACCGATCATTGAACAAATGCGCACATGACTACTATGAATCCACAAACATGCCAACAATTTATCAAATTCAAAAATATGAGAACAACCACCCCAAAATAGCTCAAATGCACAAAACTCAACTTAATGTAACCATGCTCCCACAAAATCACACCTATCTACCCAATCAAAAGCCATCAACTTCACCTACTTCATGCAAACCACATACCCTCACCAATATGAAAGAGAGTGCCCCCCAAAGATCACACACAAAAGCAAGTATCATGAATAGAACGGGGGCAACAACAAATGAATTCACTCACTCTCATGAAAGGCTCACATGTCACACACAACGTACCATAGGCTTGCCCGTAGTGTAGAACTCCACTAATGTAAGCTCACTCCAATCGGGATTAACTAGGACTTTAGAAAGGTCGTAATGTAAGCTAAGGGGCGGGTAGGATACATATGGTAATAGTGACTACCTCCCTAAGCACTTTAATACATCACACTTAATTTCAAGCACAATTCTCATCACACCACCCAATCACAAGTGTCACACATACACCTTTTCAACAAGTAGCATTTTTCTTTTTAAGCACACACTAGCAAGGAATGGACATCTTTCTTTTTTTTTTTTCTTTTCCACAATTTTTTTCTTTTCAACTTTGCTATTTTTTTCTTTTCTTTTCATTTCATTTTTTTCCAATTTCATTAACTTCCATCCTTGCCAATGTTTTCCACTACTTCACAATTTTCACAAGTATTCCCCTTTATTAGTTCCACTCAAGAACCTCCCAACATCCACCCACAACTCCAATCATCTACACAATATCAATAAAGTGCTTAAGGAGTAAGGGCCAAAAGAGTCAATTAAGAATAAATGGGTAGGCTCGGGGTGTGGGTGCCAACAAAAAGGGTCAAAGAAATCACAACAACAATTTTCTAAGGTATATATGTAAGGGTAGGCTAACAAAAGAAGGCCTTGTATCATTTCCCGACTAGAGCGAACCTAGGATTTCGCTTTGCACACACCCGGGGCAAGTTATAGACATTAGTACGTAACATGGAGCAAATAAGAACATGCCTCACACACACATTGCACATGGTTCACACAAAGAGGTTCCATCAACAACTCTCAACTAAGCTTCTAGAATGCAACTTGTGGAAATTTAAGCACTCATGCACAAAAGTTAGCACTCAAGTCAAGCAAGCGGACTCAAGCATCTCAAGGGGGTTGTTCCATTTTTTCCTTTTTCTAGGCATGCATCAAATTAAAACCAAGGACACCACAAATAGCACATGCAATCAATTCAAGTCCATCGGTATCAAACAAATCAAAGGCACCTAGCATTCTACCTTTTTCCTTAGCCTAGGGTCATCTACAACTAACTATCCTAATTCTAGAAATAAAAAACTACCCGGTTCAAAGGCCCACCCGTGGAAAAGAACCGAGGCCATAAGAAAAACCACGGGGCGGATGACATGTACCACAAAAAAAACTAAAAGGAAAATCTTTTTTGGAATTTTTCATTGGTTTTCTAATTTTTTTTTCATTTTTTCCATATATTAAAGCAAGAAACAAATCAAAATAACGTCAAGTGACAAAAGAAAAAGTCCTAAGGTACATGCATCCTATCCTCAAAAATAGATAAAGGGCAGTACCCCACCCCACACTTAAACTAAGCAATGTCCCAGTGCGACAAAGAAGTAAGTGCAAAAGTAAGAGTACAAGAAAACTGCCCTAAAATCTGGATGGTGCACGGGAGTGTGGACCTAGGCCTCCGCCTCATGATCAGTCTCATACTCACTGTCTGGATCATCGGCCACAATATCTGAATCCGTGTTCTCATCCTCCTGCGGATCCACCGTTTTAGCTTGAACCTCACCCAGCAAACCCTTCGAGGTCTCCGTCAGCGGGACCTTGCGGTCAATAGCAGTCATATCAACGCCCGACTGACGGGCCATAGCCTCCATCATCAAGTACTGACGCGCGGCCAAGTTGGCACTTGTCTCCCGCCACTCGTCCGCCGTCAGCTTCACCGGTGCCGTGGTGATCACCCCCTTGACCGAAGCAATGTCAAAAGGCTTCCCTATATCAGGGACAATGCGATCCCCAACCTCATCTACGGGGACGCCCGCCTTCTCTAAGTAACGGGTCAAGAGGTTCCCAAAATATAACCTACTACATGATTTTTCTTTCCTTTCCTTTTTCATTACTCGCAGCATGTAGTATCCTATGTTCACCGGCCGCCCAGCCATGAAAAAATACACCATGCACGCCCGAGTCTTAGTGACCTCGGAGTAATGAGAACAAGGTAGTATCCGTGCATTTATGAACCTCATCCATACACGCGCCGGCTTGAGAAACTGGGAGAAATGCATAAACTTGTGTCTCCCAGCCGCTCCTCGCCCCCACTTATGCGTGGAGCCCTCACCACATAGGGTCTCCCGCAATGCCGTGTAATCCGGTTTCTTGATGTACTCTCTCAACGCATCATAATCGGGGTCAGCTACCCCCAAGAAGGCATTCAATGCCGATGGATCTAATTTCACCTTCACTCCCCTAACCGTCACCATGTCATCATCTCTCCACACCTCATCGGGCTCCCAGTTGGCATAAAGTTCTTGGACCATGTCCAAGTTGGCGTGCCCCGGACCCTCAAACACTGAGTCCCACTTGAGGGCAATGATCTGCTCTGCCACATCTCTAAACTTTTGTAGCACCGCCCGTTTATCAATGGCTTGCTCGGGTATGTACCCCGCAAGCCGCACATTCTTGTACCATGTTTGGCAATCTCCCTTCTTCACAAAAGGGAGGCCATACCGAGTCTTGCCTCCGGGACGTGGTATCGGCACCGCGTCCTTTGGAATCTTGGCCTTTGCCTTTGCTTTTGCCTTGGGCTTGGCCGGTGCCTTACCCTTTTGCTTTGTGGATGAAGGCCCGGCTTGAGGTTCTCTCCTCGGGCCCGCGGTGGATGAAGAACTCGCCTTTTGAGATGTGGCTACCATGGTACCTACACAAACACAAACATCAATGTGAGATGTATAGCTAGGCACCAAAAACAATTCAAGCTCAAGGGTACCACCCCACACTTATCACACACTCTATGTGGCAATCACTTGTTTCAATGGCACGAGCAACCCCACACTTGAACAAAACTAGCCTTGGCAAAATATGCCACGTTTTGAATTTTTTTAAAATCAAGCTAGTGTGGGTGCCTCATGATCAAATCTAGTGTGTATGCAACACCTAATGTTCATAGTAAGCCTAAGGCATGCATTGCTACTCAAGAATTCACAATGTCATTGATATTTCATCTTTGAGGCTTTTTCACAAACACCTAGTGTGCACAACTTTGAACTAGCAATTTCAATGGATTTTCTAATGTGCCAACCCTCCCAAATTGTTGGGAGATCTCTTTTTACAAGTCACAATTTCTATACTAAGCATCATAGACAATTAAGCTCATCAAGATTGAATTTTAATGAAAAAGCTTGTAACTAGCTAAGAGAATCACCCATGACCAATAATGAATACAACTTACATGTTATTGAGAAGGAAGAGTAGTAATATACTTACTTGAAGGTGTTAGAGGTGATTGCACAAGATTTGGGACGAGTTCAATAGTTAGAGATGAATTAGGATGTGATTAGAGAGAATTTGAAGTGAAAATAATGAAGAACTAGTGTAAGAGATCGGGTTATAGGGCATGGGGGATTAAAGAATTTCGGGTCAAACCCGTTGACCCGCATTTTTGATCCAACTTTTAGCCAGCCGCGATTGCCTCCGCGGCGCATGCCCATCGCGGGCAAGTTTTTTATGTTTCTGCCTAGCCTTGCGCGATTGCCTCCGCGGCGCATGCTTGTCGCGTGCGAGAATTTGATGTTTCTGCCTAGCATGGCGCGGTGGGAGGCGCGGGGCGCTCCCAACCGCGCCTAGCTTCTCTGTTCAGCTTTTTTCTCGCGCTTTGGGAGGCGCGGGGCACTCCCGAACGCGCCCAAGAACGTTTTTTCGCACCGAATTTCGATTCCAAGTACAAACCAAGCGTGGGACATGTCTCGAGACGTCCCATCCCCCTCAATGCATTCATTTCACCTTATTTAGCTCACCCGATTCCTGCAAAAACGACACACAAAAACAACAAAAACGTGACACTATAAAACAAAAGAAAACTAAACTATTACAAGTACAAACTCGGGTTGCCTCCCGAGAAGCGCCTTATTTAACGTCGTGGCACGACGGGTATAAATCAAGGGTCTCTCAATGTAATTGAAGTGCGATGATTCACCGCACCTCCCCAATAATGTTTCACCCGTTGACCATTAACAAAAAATGTGCTCTCAGAACCCGGGGCTCTCAATGCAATCGCACCCTGTGCGGTAACACGAACAACTTCAAAAGGCCCCGACCATCTTGACTTCAACTTGCCCGGAAACAATTTCAACCTCGAGTTGAACAACAATACACGCTGCCCGGGTTCAAAAGAGCGATGCTCAATGTGCTTATCATGCCACTTCTTTGTCCGTTCCTTATATAATTTCGCATTTTCATACGCATGGAAACGGAACTCTTCAAGTTCATGCAATTGGAGCATCCTCTTCTCACCCGCTAAGGCCATATCAAGGTCGAGCTTTTGAATAGCCCAATACGCCTTATGCTCTAATTCAACCGGCAAGTGACAGGCCTTACCATAAACAAGCCTATATGGAGAGGTTCCAATAGGCGTTTTGAATGCCGTTCGATAGGCCCAGAGAGCATCATCTAACTTCATAGCCCAATCCTTCCTCGAGGCATTCACAGTCTTCTCAAGGATTTGCTTGATCTCTCTGTTAGACACTTCCACTTGGCCACTAGTTTGGGGATGATAAGCAGTAGCCACCTTGTGGCGAACCCCATACTTAGCCAATAACTTATTGAACAACCGGTTACAAAAATACATACCTTCATCACTAATGATAGCTCGCGGTGTCCCAAAACGAGTGAAAATATTCTTCTTCACGAACTTCACCACCACACTCGCGTCATTCGTTGGAAGTGCAATAGCCTCCACCCATTTCGACACATAATCAACTGCTACAAGGATGTATTTATTGCCCATAGAGGGTGGGAATGGACCCATGAAATCAATACCCCAACAATCAAACAGCTCAATCTCCAAGATATTGTTCAAAGGCATCTCGTGACGCCTAGTAATGGTACCCGTTCTTTGGCAACGATCACATTGCTTCACTAGTGCATGAGCATCTTTAAATAAAGTAGGCCAAAAGAAACCAGATTGAAGTACCTTTGCAGCTGTTCGATCTCCACCAAGGTGGCCACCATAAGGAGAGGAATGGCAGCTCTGTAGAATCGGCTCTACTTCTTCCCTTGGAATACATCTCCTAGCCAGTTGATCAACTCCTATCTTGTACAAATAGGGCTCATCCCACACATAAAATCTGCTCTCATGAAGGAGTTTACGCTTTTGCTCAGCAGTTGCCCCAGGGGGGTACACATTACTCACAAGTAAATTCACCATGTCAGCATACCATGGCACCTCAGCTGCATCAAGAGCAAAAAGTTGCTCATCAGGAAACACCTCTTTAATCTCGGGCCCTTCATCTACATGATCTCTATTCTCCAGCCTTGACAAATGATCAGCAACTTGATTCTCAGTACCCTTGCGATCTCGAATTTCAACATCAAACTCTTGCAATAAGAGAACCCATCTAATGAGTCTAGGCTTGGAGTCCTTCTTTTCAAACAAATACCGGATTGCGGCATGATCAGTGTAGACAACAACTCGAGTGCCAACCAAATAAGATCTGAATTTGTCAAAAGCATAAACCACGGCTAGCAACTCCTTCTCAGTGGTAGTATAATTAGACTGGGCTGCATCAAGCGTCTTGCTTGCATAATAGATGGAGTGAAAAATTCTTCCAATTCTTTGGCCTAGAACAGCCCCAATAGCATTATCACTCGCATCACACATCAACTCAAATGGCAAAGACCAGTCAGGGGCAATGATGATTGGTGCGGTCACCAACCTTTTCTTCAACTCTTCAAACGCCTTGATACAAGCATCATCAAACACATATTTCACATCCTTCTCTAACAATTTGCACAAGGGAGTGGAGATTTTAGAGAAGTCCTTTATGAAACGTCTATAGAACCCTGCATGTCCCAAGAAACTACGCACCCCCTTAACAGAGATAGGTGGTGGTAATTTCTCAATAGCCTCAATCTTTGCTTTATCAACCTCAATTCCTTGCTTTGACACCTTGTGCCCAAGTACTATGCCTTCTTGAACCATAAAGTGACATTTTTCCCAATTCAGCACCAGATTTGTTTCTTCACAATGGCTCAGCACAGCATCAAGATTTTTCAAACAGTCATCAAAAGAATCACCAACCACTGAGAAATCATCCATAAATACCTCCACAAAATTTTCCACCATATCAGTGAAAATAGCCATCATGCATCGCTGAAAAGTCCCCGGGGCATTACACAACCCAAATGGCATCCTCCTAAATGCATAGGTGCCATATGGACAAGTGAAAGTGGTCTTCTCTTGGTCTTCAGGGGCTATCACAATTTGATTGTAGCCCGAATACCCATCCAAGAAACAGTAATACTCATGGCCTGCAAGTCTATCCAACATCTGATCAATAAAAGGGAGTGGGAAGTGATCTTTCCTGGTGGCCTTGTTGAGCTTCCTATAATTAATGCAAATTCGCCACCCTGTAACAGTTCTTGTAGGAATCAACTCATTGTTCTCATTCTTCACCACTGTCATGCCCTTCTTAGGAACACATTGCACTGGGCTCACCCACTTGCTGTTAGAGATAGGAAAAATAATACCAGCATCCAGCCACTTGATAACTTCTTTCTTTACCACCTCCTTCATGATTGGGTTTAGCCTCCTCTGCTGCTCTATGGACGGCTTATGATCTTCCTCCAAGAGAATTTTATGCATGCAGAAAGAAGGACTAATCCCTCTAATATCAGCAATAGTCCAGCCAATAGCTCTCTTGCGCTCTCGCAATACCCGCAATACCTTCTCAACCTGCACATCAGACAACAAAGAAGAAAGGATCACGGGCAAAGTATTACCTTCACCCAAATAAGCATAACGTAAATGTGCGGGTAAAGGTTTGAGCTCAAGATTAGGAGCTCTCTCAATAGACGGTTTAGCAGGAGCTAAGGTCAACGGTCTATCAAGCTCCTCAAATTTCTTCCACCCTGGGATGAATCTACTCTGCATATTAAGAACCTTCACATATTCTTCAGTATCTTCATCCTTCAGGATCTCATCATCATCACATAAGAGTGCCCTTTCTAAAGAATCAACACTAGAAGCCAAGAAGGACCTCTCTTCAGCAGACAATTCATCATCTATCACTTTTACCATGGACAACTCTTGATAGTGAGAAGGAAGCTGGGTAGCTCTGAACACATTAAATACAGCTTCTTCCCCATTTACTTTCATAATCATCTTACCAGCCCTGACTCGAATAACAGCATCAGCCGTAGCCAAAAATCCTCTTCCCAAGATGAGAGGAACCTCAGGATCAGCTTCATAATCAAGAATAATAAAATCAACGGGTAATATGAACTGACCCACTTGTACAAGCACATCCTCAATAATCCCCTCGGGGCATGTCAAAGATCTATCAGCAAGCTGCAGGGTCACAGTAGTGGGTCGTGGCTCACCCAGGCCTAGCTTCCTAAAAACTGAAGAAGGCATCAAATTCACACTAGCACCCAAATCACATAAAGCACGACCAACCTCATGTTCCCCAATTTTCAAAGGGATGGTAAAACTGCCCGGGTCCTTCAATTTCTGCGGAAGCTTGCTTCTAACTCTGGAACTGCACTCCTCAGTAAGTGCAACTGTCTCAAACTCAGTCAATCTTCTCTTGTTAGCAACAATATCCTTGATGTATTTAGCATATTTGGGAACATCCCGCAAAAGCTCCACCAAAGGAATATTTACCTGAATTTGACTCAATATCTCCAAAAATTTCTTGCATGCTGCATCAACTTTCTGCTTCTGAAGTCTCTGCGGGAAAGGTGGTGGTGGTCTCACAATAGCAGACTCGGGCTGCTTTTCAGTTACTTTTTCTGCTTCTTTTTCCACTTCCCTATCAACATTTGGCTCTAACTCACCAACAGGCTTCTTTGGCTTTGGGAGAACTTCCTCCAGTGCTCTTCCATTCCTCAAAGTCACTGCTTGCACAAATTCTCTAGGATTCTTCTCTGTATCACTCGGTAAAGCACCCCGAGGTCTATTATTTTGTGCTCCAGCAAGCTGCCCCAATTGTCTTTCAAGATCTTTCTGTGCATTGCTCAAATCTTTAATTGTTTGTGCCTGAGATGCTGACTCATCAATGAGCTTTTGCTGCCCTGCAAGAATTTTCTTGAGCATATCCTCCATAGTATTAGACTGCTATGGTTGAGCCTGAGACTGCGATCCCTGCTGTGGTGCATTGTTTTGAGTAAATTGGGCTCTCTCATTACCCTGAAACTGCTCACGGGTATCCCTCCAAGAAAAATTTGGGTGATTACGCCAACCCGTGTTATAATTATTACCATACTGATTTCGGTTTTGGCCCTGTGATCTGTTCTGATTACCCACATAATATACTGACTCTGGGTTAGAGGGACAAACCTCAGTGCTATGATCCTCACCACATACTTCACAAAAGGTCTGAACTTGCTGCACTGGAGCTGGTTGTGGCTTTGCTTGGAGAGCCAGCTTGCTGATTTGATTGGAAATAACATCCATCTTCGCTCGCAACTCTGTAATTCCATCTAGTTGAAGTACCCCAGCAGCTTTCTGCGTAGCAGCTCTGCTAGCCCCCTCACTATGTATATTAGCTCTGCCATCACCTTGCCAATCAGGATTGCTCTGTGAAAACTTATCAAGTAAGTCATAGATCTGTTCAAAATTTAAGGCCAGCACTTGGCCTCCAGCAGCAGCATCAACCACAATCTTAGTATGTTGGTTCAACCCCTCAACAAAAGTGTGTGCAATAACCTCATTAGTTTGATTGTGGTGAGGACAATCTCTCAATAACGCTTTAAATCTCTCCCAGGCTGCATATAATGATTCGCCTTCAAACTGCCTGAAGGACAAAATTGCACTCCTCAACCTGGCCGTCTTAGCAGACGGATAAAACTTAGCCAAGAATTTATTAGCTAAGTCCTCCCAAGTAGTGATAGACCCAGGCTTTTCAGCCTTTAACCACTTCCTTGCTGTCCTAATCAATGAAAATGGGAACAAAGTCATTCGCACATAATCAGTAGGTACACCTGCCGGTGTATAAGTATCACTGATCTCCAGAAAGTTCTGCAAATGTTGCTGCGGATCTTCATGCAGGAATCCACCATACTGCCCCGTCACATGCAGCAACTGAATCATGCCGGGCTTGATCTCAAAATTTCCAGTAATAGCAGGCTTCACAATACTTGACTCTACTCCTTTCAGACTAGGAAGAGCCACATCTCGCACTGCTACTGCTTGTTCTTCAGCCATTTCAACAGGAAGGGAGGCAAGTACGATTGCTAATGCTTCTCGATCTCTCGCTTCCTTCTTTGTCTTCCTCAAGGTTCTTTCAGGCTCGGGATCAAAAGGTGCGAGTGATTCGTCCTTTTTGTTCCTTTGCATTCAAAACCTATTGCCTGAAACAGCACAAGAAACTCAACAAAAAATTAAACCTGAATAGCAATTAAGTAATTGTTCAAAAGTAATTAGTCCGTAATTAGTCCCCGGCAACGGCGCCAAAAACTTGTTGCTCCCAAACGCACACGCAAGTATACGCGGTCGTCAAATAATAAAGTGACAAAGTCGAGTATCGTTCCCACGAGGACTATGCAGACTAGTGCTTAATGAACAATTCCTGAACAAACTATCCAGGGGTCTTTTTCCAATGGTTGTAAGAGTTTTTATAACTAAAATGCAGTAAGTAAAGTGCTAAAGATGTAATCGAGCAATGGGGCAGAACTTTGGTTGTTAACAATATCAAGGGAGCGATCCAGGGTCAGAGTTACGAACAATCCAGTTGATGTATTCAATTGATTCCACTTCTTAAATCCCAGGTTACTAACTGACAGAGTAATTGTAATTATGAAAACCTTTCAGTTCTTCACAATCTATGCAAGCTACTTCAATCCCTATATGTCTATGGGTTAAATCACATGCACGCGTTAACGATCTCTGTGATGAGTTAAACTAGGCAAGCAAGTATATGTCTATCCTACCCGCGAATTGATTCCCCGATGCCCGGGTTCACAAACTAGTTCTATTCTTCCTTATTACGTAATTAGATTCTCTCTTTCGAGTTCAACCCAAAAACCATAGATGATGTATAAT
Organism: Petunia x hybrida; assembly: GCA_037355625.1. Lineage (NCBI taxonomy): Eukaryota > Viridiplantae > Streptophyta > Magnoliopsida > Solanales > Solanaceae > Petunia > Petunia x hybrida. Next base: position 410,543 of record JBBBVM010000317.1, on the reverse strand, counting down.
TATCGAGCTCTAACAATTATACAAGTTAAATCAAGAAAGAATAAGTAACCCGTTATGGGATTCAATCAATGGAAATCAATCTTCAACAATCAACTTTCATGTAAACTCTAACCCCAGAACGTTAGTAAATTAGCCACACATATTCATAATCACAAGGCAAAGATTTGGTCTAATAATGAAATACTTGATGTAATAGATGAAAGATTGGGAATAACCCTTGTTCAATGAAGTGTGTAGCTCTTAATATTGCTCCAAAGTCAAGAACCCTTTACAAAAACTAAGTAATAAACTATTTATAATGTTTCCAAACCCTTAGTAATAAGTTAGACCCGATGCTAGAAGGAATAGGACGTAAAAACGCGCACAAGGGGCGCTATAACGGGCGCCCCGCGCCTCGGAAAGCGTGAGAACAACCAGACTACGCCATTTCTTGCACGCCATGGCCATGCGGCGCGCCATGAACCGCGCCTAGCCACCTCGCGCTATAGGCTGCGCGGCGCGTGGGCTGTAGCGCCAAGCCAAAATGCTCTTCTTTCGCTCCAAAACTCGGCTTGTGTCGTGCCTTTGTGTGCTCAATCCAATCTTCAAACATCCTTCAACCAATTCATGCTCAATTAAGCTCCGAAACGCTCCAAATGTATCGCGTAACGACCTACACACGAACAACACAACATCAGCGTAAAACCACATTCACAAGCTACCAAACAAGTGCAAAACAAGCTCAAATGTGCGGAAATATTAAGGAAAAGTAGGCATAAAATACCGAACATCACAAGGCATATTCAATGGTCGCGCTGCTGTCCCAGAAGTGTACTTGACACCTTTCGGACATAAATACTTTAATGCTTCTCCCAGAAAACTCTCATCATACCCTTTGACCTTTATTCTAGTATCACTATCATTCACATTCTGTAGAGAGTACAAATGGTTTAGAAATTCAGGATTAAAGTGAATGGTCTTACCTTTTACCACAGTAGTTTTATCAGTTTCATTCATATTGGCATAGAATTCAAGAACAATATCTTTCACATAATCCCCTGGGTATTTGACAAATTGCTTCCATTCATGTGATTGGATCTTATGCAGAATTTCATTGGCCTTCTCTCCATCACGTGGCACAAACATCATTTCATATTCCTCAACAATTGTTCGTTTTGCCGCCGTGAGTTTCCATAGCGCCGGGTTAATCTTGATTTTTTTAAAGGGCCCTGAACTACTTCCTGGTAGAGATCTTTTTTGAGAAGCCATTATTTTTCTAAAGAAGTTGACACCAAGACAACAAAGGAAAGAAAGGTAATTACTTACTGGTGACTGTGGCTTTGGAGTACAAAATTGACAAGGGGAAAATCACCAGTAGATTGTAGCCATTTCTGTAACATTAAGGTAAAAAAAATTGGTGGTGGACGGTGGATTTAAAGGTGGTGGTAAGGCGGTGTTAAAACATGGAGTAAAATTTTGAAAGATGGGTGGAGGCAGATTGCTTATTTCTGAAGAGTACTAGTGTCGTGAGCCTGTGCTTACGAAGCCAAGAGCCACTCATCTGAGCCAGCGGATTCTAATTCTGCTATGCCGGCGCGCAAAGCAAGCACGCAACGGTAATGAATATGAGCGCAATTGAAATTCCTGGGGAGTTATACATTTGTGTATTGATAAGACCGTTTACTATTTCTTGAAGCTCAATCTCTCCCCCGGATGAACCATATAGCCAAGAGAAACAGGGACAGGTTCCGGTCACTCTTTCGATGCCAATTGGAAATCCAATCTGACTTCTAAAATTTTTTTGATTTTTCTTTTTTTAGGAAATTTATACTACTTGAATAATAGTTAGACCCTTTAAATAAAAAAATTAATCATTTTTGGTATATTTTATACATATTTCATGTATATTATGGCGTAATAAGTGTATATTTCATGCAAATTAATAGATATACCAGCTCCAGACTTAATCCTGAATTTATTTTATAGTTTACTATATTTTTGTGCACTATTTTATGATGCATTATTGTTAATATGATGCTGCTGTTGCTCATTTTTGATATATGTATTTTTGCTCGATTAACTCAAATTCGTGTGCGAAAGTTTACTTTGGGGTAAAATGGTCCCTTTCAAAGCTAATTTTATGTTTTTTTATCTAACTTGGTGCTCCCTTCATTACATTTTATGTGACAATATTTTCTTAATAATTTGTTTCGAAAACAAACGACAACATTCTAAAAATGATTTATAACAATATCAACCACTATATTATAAGTACAAGTTTCAAAAGTCTACATATTCTGTTTAAGCTTCATACCGATTAAACTTTATCACATTAAGTGGAACGGAGAGAATATATAATTGCAGTTTTCATTTTCTTGGTTATGCAAAATTACATGGTACTACATGCTTTCCTTTTAAGATAGACAAATATATATTGGTTAGAAAGGTTGAATCTTGTAAAATACATGAGTTGTTTCCTGTCTATATATACATAATGGAGCAACACTTTGTTGTTTATTCTAAATGTACAGACGATTTTGAAATGGCCAGCCGAGAATTTGGATTGGTTTGAAAAGTTGTTTGTTACAACAATATGGTAATCTATTGCTTCGTGTGCATTGTTTAGTAAGTAGAAGTAGCTTTCAAAGGAACAGCTTGTGCCATTCCAAATTGGAAAATTGCAGTCACAATCGTACCCCAATTCTAATGATATCAGTCACCCTCTATAGCCAATTTATGTTATCGACCAGCCAAAATATACATAAGAAGAATCTAGTGTTTGGTTAGTTGCCTAACAAAAAAAGTCCCGTGTATAAATATTAGATGGACTTATACAAGAGAGAAGCAAAAGGAAAGAAAAAGAAAAAAAGAGAAGAAAAGAAAAGAACAAGAAAAATATCAATTAATAGATGGAGTAAAACATTTAGATTTACCGATTAAATTTTTAAAACTTTTCAAAAATGTAGAAGAGAAAAAATATAACTATATTTAATCATAACAAATTATTTCTGGATAAATCAAACGGTGTGATGACAATTTATTCACGTAAGATCCGCATATGTTGGTGCCTTTGCAATGCCCTCGCTTCTTTCTTATTAATTAAACGGAAAAGGGTCAAATTTACCCTTAAACTAATCGAAATTCAACAGATTTACCCTCCGTTACGAGTTCAGTTTGCCCATGCCCTCAACGTTATTAAAACTGGGGCAAAAATACCCTCCATCAGACGGAAGCATCTGACTTGGCACTCAACCAGCTGATTTGGCAAACACATGGCCACGTGTGCGCCAAATCAGCCACGCAGAACCCCACTTTTTTACCCAAACCCGATCTTTTTACCCAAACCCGACCCACTCCTTTTATTTTACCCCAACCCAATTAAGCTAACCCCACTTTTTACTTCCCCTCGTTAAACTTAACCCAATTTTTCCTCTTGTAAGCCAATTAAGCTAACCCCACCGGCTAATGAAGTGAAATCTAGATTAAGGCATTGTGAAATCTGAAGTATTTTCGTGTTATATAGTGAAGGTATGTAATTATTTTACTCGTTTTAATCTGGAAATGTGTTTGTTGGGTTTTAGGGTTTGTGTTTGTGAATTGTACCGTTTTGCTTGATCTTTAATGACTAAAAAACAAACTTAAATATAGTAAATAGATAAAAATTGCGACTTTGTAGGGTTGGTGGGGTTTGTTTGTGGGGTTTGGTTGTGGTCCTGCCTATTTGTTATTGTCGCCGACCCTTTTCCGAATCTTTAATTTGTTACTTTGTTGTAGTGGTCCCTTTTCCGTTAATTTTATATGTTTCCTTGCATGTGACAACTGATGAAGATGATTGACAAAGTCGACTTGGTATTCCACTACGGGGGTGAATGGGTCATTTCACCTGAATTAGTTTATACTAGAAAGTATGTGCATAAGCTGGAGGGGTTTGATAGCTGCTTAATTTATTATGATGATATTTGTGAGGAGTTCACAGAACATCTAGGGTTTAGCCAAGTTAAACAGCTACTGGTGACTGGACCTTCGGGTAGGTATTACATAATAGAAGGAGATGATGGCATGAGGAGTCTTGGATGTTTATTCACTAAAAAGTTCAATGAAATAAATTTCTTTGCTGTAGACTCAACTGACTTGAGGGTTTTTGCCCAAAACATTACACATCATACAGAGTCATTCTCTGTAGATGTTGATGTAGCTTCTGAATGTGAACTTGGTCTTGGTGAATGGGAAGGTGATGATGAGAACTCTGATGACAATAAGTATGATCCTGAAGAACTTGAAACTTATAAAAAACAGAAGAAAAGGGTTATAAATGACAAATTAGATGGGTTTAAAGAACTGGAAAAGGGTATGACCTTTAAGGATATTCAAGAAGCTAGAAAGGTTGTGAATCTGTATGCTTTGGCTAATGGCTATGGTCTCAAGGTCTTGAAAAGTGATAGGACTAGGGTTAGGTACAAATGTGAAGATGGCTGTCCATTTGTGTGTTTAATCTCTAAGGATGGGAGAGATTCTGGTTTTTCAATTAAAACACTGGAACCAGAGCACAAATGTTTTCCTTGCTATAAGAACCCCAGGGCAGATGCCACTACTTTAGCCTACTACTTTAAGGGTAAAGTGCAAAAAGAGCCCAAGTACAGGATAAAGGAGATGAAAAACCATCTGGAGTCTACTCTCAATCTAAATGTGGATGGTTCAAAGCTGAAAAGAGCTAAGAACTTAGCTTTACAGAAGCTGGAAGGCAGTTATCTTGATGACTACAGGAAATTGCATGCTTATGGCCAAGAACTAAAGCAGACCAATCCTGGAAGTGATGTGTACATTAATATTTCAAAGGATGCTCTTGAGGAAGGTAAAAGGAAGTTCTTGAGAATGTACATTTGCTTCCAGGCACTGAAGCAGGGTTGGAAGGCAGGGTTGAGACCACTGATTGGTTTAGATGGTACTTTTCTGAGGGGTAGATATAGAGGTTGTTTGTTGGTAGCAGTGGGACAAGATTCTATGCAACAGTTTTACCCTCTTGCATGGGCAGTAGTAGACAGGGAAACAACAAGGACCTGGACCTGGTTTATTGAACATTTGAGGCTGTCATTGGAGCTGAGTAGTGGAAAGGGAGTGACATTCATATCAGACATGCAAAAGGTGCTGTTTCATTATGCTTTTATTTTTTTTACATTCCTTATAATCCTTTTAATTGTTCAACTTTTTATTAACTTATTTTGATGTTGTTCTATCTCATAGGGACTGTTGGAGGCTGTGAGAGTGGTGCTTCCTGAAGCTCATCACAGATTCTGTATGAGGCACATTGAAGCCAATTGGAGTAAAAGATGGAGGAGTGGTGAAATGAAGAAGTACATGTGGTGGTGTTCTTGGAGTACATATGAAGAGGATTTCAAAGACCAACTAGAAAAGCTGGGTGAACTGAATGCTAAAGCTGCAGCTGACTTACAAAAGTGGCCTGTCCAAGCTTGGTGCAGGGCATATTTTGATACAACATGCAAAAATATGATGGTTGACAACAATTTCACTGAGTCATTTAATGCCTGGATTCTGGATGCAAGGTATATGCCTATCATCAACATGCTGGAAGAGATAAGGGTAAAGGTTATGAAGCTACTAGCAACTAATGAAGATAAGATGAGGACATGGGAGGGTCAGTTCAGTCCCTACTGTATGAGGTTGTACAATGACTATAGGGCAATTGCTCACCATTGCAAAGTTGAATTCAATGGTGATAATGGTTATGAAGTGTCAGAAGGTGATGACAGGCATACTGTATGCCTTGAAATGAAAAAATGCACATGTAGGGTGTGGGATCTGTCTGGTATACCCTGTCCCCATGCTATAAAAGCTTTTCTACACAAGAAGCAAGACCCTGTGGCACAAATGCATTGGTGGCTTAGTAGGGAGGCATATGCACTGACATACAAGCACAAAATGCAGCCTGTTAGAGGGAAAAAATTCTGGAGAGTTGATCCTTCTCAAGCTATGGAACCTCCAGAAGTGTCAAGGACTGTGGGCAGGCCAAAGACTAAGAGAGCAAGGGAACCAGATGAGGCAAGATTGAGAAAAGGACCATGGGTTGCATCAAGGAAGGGAACTATCATGTTCTGCAGTAACTGTGGTGAACCAAACCACAATAGGAAGGGTTGTCACAAGGTAATGTTTTAAACTTTCAATTATTACTAGTTGTTATTACATTGGACTGACTTGATTTTCATACATGTGTAGCCTGTTGGAGAGGCTTCAAGTCAAAATGTGAATCCTGAAGCTTCAAATTCAAGGCAACCTGTGACACAAAGCTCAGCTGCTGGATCAGATGTGGATGTGGAAATGCAGAGTGTGGATGAAGGTTATGAAGCTGCTACACAGTATTCTAGTTATGGTCCTGATGTGGGTTCTTCTTCAGACCCAGACCTGAGACCAATGGTTCTTTCTGAGACCCAAACTAGAATTGCAGAAAGGAAGATGATGTTCAGGGAACCAACTGGAAGGAGGAGGATACAATCTTCTGGAGATCCAAACACAGGAGTGGCAGTACCAAGCAATTTACCATTTCAGCCAGATACTGTAACTTGGAGGGGTAAGGCAGCTGTTACATCTAATCAAATGGTACTTGAAGCTTTGAGGAAGAGACAGAAATTGAGGTCAAGGAGGGGACCTGCACTTCAAGATGAAGACTTTTCTATGGCTTGAAATATTGGCATGTGGCTTATTAGTTTTTGCTGAATTTGGCATGTAAATTGGGATGCTTATTTCAGTTTGTGTTTGGATATTTGTGTCATACTTGGCATGTATTTTGGATACACTTTCTCAGTAATTAGGTCTTTAAGTTGGTAGCAGACTGAAACACTGTTTAAGCTTGGCATGTATAGCCAGCTTTTTTTTGGTTTGTTTGCTTAGCTGTTGAACAGCTTTGGCAGTTAGCATATGATGGTTATTGGCTTTAGCTTATGGGATTAATGTAACTGCCGTTAATGTTTATTACTACATCTGTTTTATGCCATTAAATTGTTGTTTCTGTCATTAAATTGGTGTGTGTGAAAGTGCAGCAGTTATGGTATGAATGTGCCGAAAATTGAAGGGGTGTGAATTGTGAATGAACCTCTTCAATTGCAACCTTTTGAACTGAATAGGCACATAGTGTGAATAGGCACTTAGTGCAAGTGAAGAGGCACAATCCCTAGCCTATATATAAGTGAATGTTTGTCTTCCAAATACACCAAAAAACAGTAACCAAAGCAGTACCCCAAATCAGTAACCAAAGCAGCAAGCAACAGTAGGGACAATATGCCTCGAAGAGGAAGTCGACATCCTAGGGCGCCTGCAACTGATCGTAGAGAGCCAAGAACAACAGAGATAGAACATGTTCGTCAAGATATTGCAGCACTAGGTGCAGATATGGATCAACTGCCTATGTATATCAACGATGTGCAAAATCAAGTTATTGGACTAGAGAACAGGTTTGTCCAATTTGTTGAGGACTATAGGAGGGACATACGACGGATGAAGCGTATGCTCCGTGGATTACTTGCTGAGGCGAATATTGACCCCACTATTTTCTCTACTCCACCGGGTTCTCCACCGGACATGTGAAGTGCTATTTTACTTACGAATCTATGTTTAGTTATTTTATTATGTTTCAACCGATTTCTAAGTATTTTTAGGCTGCTAATTTTTAAAGTTTCAGTTTATATTAGTTTGTAAAATCAGATGTTGTCTATGACTATGTAGCATCTGACTAAGTCTAATTAAGAATTATTTTACTATGTCTATGAACTAATGCAGTTGTTATGATGTTGAAGTTTGTTTTTGGCTTGTTTCTGCATAAATCAACATAGATTGCAAACACCATTTCATTGCATCAAATTAAGAACCACAAATTAAGATCAGTTTTAACATAGATATTCATCTTCATTACATCAAATTAAGACTACATCTAAACACTAAAATTAAACGCCATTAGAGAGAAATTAAACAGTTCATCACCTAAACACTAAAATAATTTGGCTAGCACAGATAAGCATCGATCAATCACTGGTCATCTTCACTTCATCACCATTGAAATAATCAAACCAACAATGCAACCTAACATCATAAACATGATGATCTTCTGGAAAACAAGCTTTTCTTTCAACTTCCGAACAGTTCCATCATCATCAATTGGTCCATTGCTGCTAATACCTTCCAAATAAGCCACCTTCTTCTTCAAAGTATCCCTTTCCTCCTTAACACCATCCAAATTTTTTTTCAATCCGAGTATCAAATCAGCAACTCTAGAAGGTAACTGGTCATCTTCCCATTCCCAAAAACCACATCCTTCATTCTGTTAAGATGGAAAATTGCATTTATAATCAAAGCGACAACATAAACAAAAAGCCGTACAATCTAAAAATCTAAACTTTACAATCTTTAGGATACCAACCTTAAGTTTTGGGCACTTGACGAAGCGCCTACCAGCATTCCCAGTGGTAAAAGCAGTGTAATGACGAGCAACTAAGCCACATCGACACCTCCTCGATGAATCACAATATGAACTTGAACAACTTGACATATTGAACTAAATCTTTGGAAAAGAGAAAGATTATGGTCTGAACTAAACTCGACGTAAGGAATCAAGCATACATTGATTGGGGAGAAAATACCTTAATTTTGATTCTCAAATCTCCATTAAAGGAAATGTTTCTGTTCTTTGTATAAGAGAAGATCGGGTTTGGGTAAAAAAGTGGGGTTCTGCGTGGCTGATTTGGCGCACACGTGGCCATGTGTTTGCCAAATCAGCTGGTTGAGTGCCAAGTCAGATGCTTCCGTCTGATGGAGGGTATTTTTGCCCCAGTTTTAATAACGTTGAGGGCATGGGCAAACTGAACTCGTAACGGAGGGTAAATCTGTTGAATTTCGATTAGTTTAAGGGTAAATTTGACCCTTTTCCGAAAGTTAAAACGAGGGAAGTAAAAACCGTAATATGTGAATCACGAATAACGTTACGAGCAAAATCGGAAGGAAAGTTTCTAAAATTAATCAAGAATAGAATTTAAATTTAATAATTGTTAAACTATTATTAGTGCGTTTCTATATAGTGGTATATATATACTACCTACATTATTCCCCGTAAAAATATAGTGCTCTGATGAACTCTTATCGATCAAATTTCATCATGAGCACAAGCAACCAAATGAGTCAACAGATAAGTGTATATGGATACCTCTGCAAAGGCACGTGAGCCATATCATGATCTTCTGACTAGCCAATTCACGCCCTGTACCAGATAATTTTGTTTACTGTCTACTTTTTCTGGTGAAATTCTCATGCTTAGTATGGCCTTCACGTGATTTTCTTCCAACTAGTAAAGATACACTGGCTCCATTCTTTTTCTAATGTTCTGTTTGGACATGTTAAAGTTTCGTAACTTTAATTTTTATGCAATAATTCTCCTCTACTCTAATATTATCTCTATATATAATAGTGGTCTTTACTCACTTCCCAACTTGAACTAAAGCTTGTGAAAATATTCTTGTGAGAGCTTATTAAACATCAAAGAAGTAGCTGAAAGGAATTACTTCAGAAATGGATAGGAAGAGTTTTGGGTTTTTCTTTGTGCTTCTCATAATTTTTGCCTCACGTAAGTGTTCCCTCATAGATAGCTTTTTCCTCTTCTAAATCTAGTCGTTCATGTTTCATTTCCCGGAAATGTGTCAATCAACTATTCGTCAATATAATTTTTCTTGTGAGCACAAATGGGATTGGTTATATGAATCATATACATCCATTTAGCTTTATTTCGACCTTTCTCGTCGTTGAATTATTTAATATTGTACGATCAACTAATCACCTCAACTCCTTATCTTTACGAACTTAAAACCAGCTATGCTTGCAAAGGTCACATAGACGGAATTATGATTCTTACATATACTTCTCATCAACTAATATAAAGTAATTTCTTTGTTGATATATATGTGTTATGCAGAAATGGCAATTATGATCCCACAAGTAGAAGCAAGAGTTTGCATGTCACCTAGCCATGGCTATCGTGGTCCCTGCATTCGTGATCACAACTGTGCTCTTGTTTGCCGTGATGAAGGCTTCTCTGGTGGAGACTGCGTTGGCATCCAAAGGAAATGCTATTGCACTAAGCTTTGTTAATTTGGATCTCATATTAAAGGGACAATGGCACAATGGTCATCATTCTACACAATTAACGTCTTAGTAACTCTATTTCAGTTTTTGTTTCTCTTATTCCTTATCCATTTTGGAAGGTGGGCTTATGTCTTAGACTTTCCCTAATTATAATGATATTTATGATGCTTGTAGGCTTGCTTAATCATGAAGAGTTCCGATTCATCTTCTCCGAATTGTCACTTTCAGACGTTGAAAGTTAACTAGTTTGATTAGAGTCCATTGAATAGTTAGCTAATTAAACTTAGGTTATAAAGATCGATGGTTGAAATTAAAATACATTTATGCGCTGAAACTTATTACTATATAAATAAGTTGGTACAAATTTGAATAAAATAAAGAAGTTAGACTCTTAGAATCTGAAAATATCTATGTGAATTTGGCACGGATCGGAGAGAGTAAACAACTCTTAAATTCAATCCAGTGTCTCTTACTTATAAAAAATCCTCACCGTAATATTTACCAACCCACTACAACCCTTAACTTGGTGGTGCAGGGGTTCAATTGATCTACAGTGTATTTTACATTTTTCCAAGTCAAAGTTATATTGCTCTAGATGAATGAAATCCCTAAAAGATCAAGAATTTCGAAAAGATAATGAGGTCATATGACCAAACTGAAAAGATCACCTTGGGGATTTTATAGCCCTTTTCTCTATTGTCTCTAAGTTTGGAAAGGAGGTAATGATGATAAAAGTTGCCACTGCTTCCGACTAAGAATATCAGCAAACCAATATACTTGAGATCAATTTCTGGCTCTGCGAATCCTTGAATTATGTTTGGGATATATGTCATGACAGCAGCCACTATAAAATAGGATGAAACGAAAATACATAAATGTGTTTATGTTCTTAAGACTTCTTAGTCTAGTCATGTTGCTGCAAATGCCAAAGCGGGAAATTAGTCTTAAAATGAGAGTCATAATTAGGCGCCCTTTAAAAAAAAAAGTTCAAACCTAACAAATTCAGTAGGTGTCTCGAACATGTGTATACTCTTGATAGAGAACCCGATTAAACTGTTCGATCAAGTACACACCATTTTACAAAGCGGTGTCTTCTTTATCTTAAATATATGGTATAGTATATTTTTTCCTCACAGACTAATCATATTTATATAATATTATATAAGTACTATTATTACTTGGATAATGCCATGTGCATGGGTCAATTGTTCAACCAGTTCAAGCTAATGACTGAAGAGTGAGAAAAGTTAACGTAATACAAGTACTAATCTGATATGTTGTCAAAAGAAATGCCTTCACCCAATTTAGGCAAATGAAAATGAGTTACATCCTCGAAATTGTTTCACTACTTCAGATACAAAAGCATTTTCAACAATACTACACTCCACCTACACAATTGGACTACTGAATTTTGTGAATCAACATAGTCACGATCAAACTTTGGAAATTCTAAAAGACCACATAAGGTGCTAGAGACAATTTATTATTGCCAAAAAATTGCATTAAAAAACAGAATAGGATAATCAACAGATTTTTCGAGACATGATTATGCCTCGGAATCCATGGCCAAAATTGTACTGAGATTCATTGGTGTCATGTATTCTGTTGAACCAGTCATAATTTGTTGCACAATTATCCTATTTGCCCTTTCTGATGGATGGAAGGGATCCCAAAACGCATACTCATCTCTATTCGCGCATAAGTTAGACAATGGTGTGCATAGGCCAAGACCATTGTATGGTCCTTGCCCACAACATGCTACCTTTGATGTTATAAATCCTGCAAATAATAACACAATGTTGGTCAAATTACTCACATCACAAAATATCTAGTAATACATGTTTAATACATAGTATCTAAGAAACTGCTTACCAAATGCTTGTGGATTAGTGATGAAATCAATGTGCATTAGTTGCGTATTTGCAGCAATGAAAACATTGCTGCCTAATTGACTGTTGAGGCCTTGCAACATTTGAGTAAGTTGTGGGTTGAACAGGAATGCAGCTTGCTGCAATTCGGGTGCACAATCACCGTTCCTGCTACGTTGCGCAAGTTCTGCTGGGACACAACCTAATGGTCCAGTACCAGTGACCAGGACTCGACGAGCTCCGAGATTATAAACCCTCTGCAATGACATTGGAAACGCAACTTCACTAAATCAAAGGTCCTTTCTTTCCCTTTCTGGTCTTATTATATGTCCAACTTAATCTTTTTACTTTTGAAACAAACTATGTACACATATGCGAGAAAAAAAAAACATTTAGGATGCATACATATAATAAGATCATAGTCATTCTAAATGCACTAAGTCTAGATCGTGGATTCGCTTCGTCTTCTTCCGACATAATAGGCGCTTTAAAGACAAAAAATCAAAAGAAGGATTAAAAATGAGAAAAGGAGGGTGGGGGGGGGGGGGTGTGCTTTAGGTATTTATCTGCCTATACAAGACTGCGTAACTTTAAGCTCCTAAGATATGTACACTAAATACTCCAACTACATTATTGCTAACTGAATCTTTCTACTGACATTTCAATCTTATGTACAGCTAACAAATTCAGTTGCCAACCAATTATGTTGGTGAAAAGTTAAGGTGGTATTAACTTTAACATTGAAGGCCCTAACACTGCAGCATGATGACCTCTTTTATTTTGTCCATCTTAAATCTTGACTACTCAACTTCTTTTCTTCATACTAAGCTAATATACTAAAAAATTATGTCATATATATATTAGGAGAAACAAATTGCAGGCAGTTCAAGAGGAGCATTTACCAGCAAAATTTTACGGTATTCTGATATCAGAAAAGGGACATAATCTGGCAAAGCATATTGGCGAGACCTCGCAGAGTTAGGCACGAGATAGTAGTTGTTAACAAAGTCATTGCCTCCAAGAGTCATAAGAACAAGAGCTTGATTTACAAGTCTTTTGGTATTTGCTTCTCCAATTAGTGCACTCACTCTGCTCTGATATTGTCTAAAGTATTCCAACTGTACCGGCATTCGGATTATATTCACCTGCACATATTGATAGGATCCTTTACATTAAACCAATTATATATAACTTAACCAACAAAATTTGAATATCTAAACAAGAGAAGTTAGCAGTTAAATTAGGAGTACTAGTGTTGTAACATACAAATTGGATTCCAGTGTCATTTAGTATTCCAATTCCAGCTGATGCAAAGTTTGCACCAACTAGAAGCCTTTGTCCATTTAGCTGAGGACTCAAGTATGGTAGTGGTGATTCTGAAGAGCCAATTTGCTGACCTGAACAAGTAGATAATTAAAGTTGATTAATGTGTATCTAAATATGCATGTAAATGTTTAGTAAAAGATTTTTTTTTGATAATGGTCAAAAACTCCATAAACTATCACTTTTTTGTTAGTTTCATACATAAACTATGGGTTGGTTACGTTACTCCCTGAACTATCAATTTTCATATTAGCGTAGAGAGTGACTTCATTCTCTTTGTTGTGTGTGGAGAAATGAAGTAGACTAATAAAAAGCATCCACGTGGCATTTCCCTTCAATTTTTAAAATTTAAATATCTTTTTACTTATTTATTTTATTTTGTCTTTTTCCTTTCTTTTTTTCTAATTAATTATTTTCTTCTTCATAACTCTACTTTTTTTTGCCAATAACAATAAACTAGTTGAGACCCATTAATCTTAGAATAATAAGAGTATTAAAAATAATTTAATCAAATGTGATAAATTCTGTTGCAATTTACAACCAAATTTTATCAATAATGGTCATTTTATAAAAAGACATAACTCTTAACATGCATAGTATTATTTTAATATGCAAGTTCTCAATTGAATTTTTATTATGGTTGAGTAAATTTATTCTATATAATAATTAAATTTATTATTGTTGGTTAATATTTATTATTTTAGAAATATAGGTTTTCAACTAAGGTAAAGATTTTTTATTCTGATGGAAAATTAAAAGAAAAAATTAGTAAATTAAAAAAAAGAAAAACATCAAATAAGAAATAAGAACAGCTACTTTAAAAATTAATTGTATGCATGCTCTACAAAGAGAATGAAGTCACCCTCTATGCCACTTGGCACTGTAGGGGGTTTTGAATATGAAAATTGATGGTTCAGGGGGTAAGGTGACCAACCCATAGTTTAAGTATGAAGCTAGGAAAAAAGTGATAGTTTAGAGGGGTTTTTGACTATTATCTCTAAAAAAAAAAAAAAAAAAAAAAAAAAAAAAAAAAAAACCTCATATTCAGCTAATTTTGAATCTAATGTTATAATGTTAACTTCTTCATGTTACAGCTTATGTCTTGACAACAATGTTCGTTTAATCAAGCATCAAGAAAATGTTGCAAATTCTAAGAAGGCTTTGGGACATATGAATGGAACAGCACAACGAAATTACGAATGAAGAAAACACGAATGGAAGGCACAAGAGGAAGGACTGACGAACTTTTTTACTGACTTGGGGTCACGTAAAAATCGTACATGTTTTATCGTATCATACACTGAAAGAGTAAAAGAGTGGTTACATGTCAGGTTATGTCTAAAATATAACTAGTATACCATCCATAAAAAGCAGGATTACTAGTCGGGAGATTGTGTGCTACAACAGATTAAAATATATTGATTGTGTAGAAAAGTTTTATACTATGTGAGTGCACGTAAGATAAATCATTTTTATATAATGGTTAATTTCTATATACTAACAGTGTAAGGTCATCTAAAAGACAACTATGTGTAGTCATCCATACAGTGAGATTCGAAATATGAAAAATAAGGCAGGTTAAACACATCAAATGAGGTGCTAGTGTACATGAAATTAAAGGAGGAGATGACTCAGCTGATAATGTCAGGAATGTTGAAGCCATTGGAGAAACGACCAGTTGCTCTACCAGTTGGATAGTCAATGCCATAAGGAGGTGAATCAGCCCTTGCACTAGTTGCCAAATAGTTATTATTGCCACTGTCAACAAGTGAGTCTCCAAAAACAAAAAATGCACGAGCCTCAGTTTTGGAAATAGCCATTCCAACAATCAACAAAAGGCTGAAAAAAATGGAAAGAGTAGTTATGGCCATTTTGGCAACTGTTGTCAAAAAACACACCTACAATTAGCTCAACTATTTTTGTGGAGACAGATATCAGTTTTTATGACCTTTCTTGTAAGCAATAGATAGCTATATTTATAACATGCAAAGAGAGTGAAAACTCGAGGGTGAATTAAATGGACCAAGTTGGCACAGTTGTAAAGGAAAAATTGGACCACTAGTAGAACCAAATAAGTAAGTATAGAGCTTATAATATAGAGGTAGTTCTGAGGTATTCAATTGGACAGTTGAAGACTTAATTTGGAAATACTGTAGTTATTTCTAATCATAAGACAAAAAGCTAGTATTACTTTTTTAACCAAATAGCAAGTTGTCCATTGAAAGTTGAAAGCTCTTTTATTTTTGTTTAACCATGTGATATCGTAAACGCATTAGTTCAACTCGACTGAATTCACATCATAAAAAGTCTACGATGGAGATAAAAAGTTTCAACTCTAGGAAAAGAGGATTGTTAAAGGTGTAAGAACCTTTAACATTTTAGCTCTTGGTGGTTAAAGTTCCTTTCACATGCAGTGGCGAAAAAACTATTTACAATATCAGCAACACCGCTTCACCTAGAACATTCATTTTATATATATATATATATATATATATGGAGAAGGTAAAGCCTTAGAACCTTTGTAGCCCGAGACCCAGATCCACATACAAACTAAGTTAGACAAATAAAGCCCACACCACTTGCACAAAATCGCCGAACCCTCAGTTTTGCATAATTATGGTTTTTGTACCAAAAAAAAAAAACAAAAGGAAATATAAGGAGATTTTATTTATTTATTTTTCTATAATTTTCCTTATTATAATAGAGAATGAAAAAAAAATGATTATTTTTCTTGCTTTGGTTATACTGTGAAAAACATGGCTGGTATATAGGGTTTTTTTATTAATGAAGGGGAAGGGGTAGTTCAGATACTTAAGTCTTTGTGGAGATAGACAGAGTCCATGTGATCAGAATAAATAAAGGCCAACGAATACTATCAACTGCTTATTTAAGTTTGCATGGAAATAGTGAGTGTGTTTTTCGTACAATGATTAAACAAATTAGTTTTGATCATCAAAGGCAAATACAGGACTTTCAACTACTTTAATTTGACTGCATTTAATCGTCAGAAACAATAGTCTACCCTGAACTCGGGCATCAAATAGGATTTCAGGAGTAGTATATAATGGGATGGCACCTAGTTTTACTATAGAAAATACTGAGATAAATCTAAATGACTAGTGAGCAACTCTAGAGTCGCAACTTGTTAAACTAGAAACTAAAATTGTACGTAAATGCTTGACAAGAATCAAACTTACAAAGCAAAAAATAATCAACGGTATGAGGATGGATGAGATCCCTCCACCCTTCACTACATATTTATATGTAAATATGAGAATAGTAAATTTGCATTCCAAATGATTAACTAAAAACCGAGAAAAGTATATTTGGCAAAATTAATGGGGTTTCTTGTAACCTATATTTTCAAGCAATTAATCAGTGCAACTAAAACACGTTCACAGTAGGAGTTTAGTACTTATGTCTAAGGAAAGTAAACGTGATTCTTTTAAATGAGATCTTCCTTCTTTTTAACAAGCTAGCAGTCCTTCCACATCTCTCCAACCCATTTTCCCTCCCTTTAAAAAGCAAAAGACAACATACAAAAATCACAACCATCAAAATTAATGATGAAGATGCCCCCCCCCCCCCCCCCCCCAAAACTCCCCTCCCCCTCGAAATGAAGGATCAACTTAAATTGCACTTTAACCATTGCTCTAATTTTTATTTATATGGTGGCGGCGAATCAATTTACGCACTGCTCTGCTATAATGATGAAGATTTCTTCCTGGTCTAATATATATCTTGTATATCAAATGCATTCGTTTTTATTTTTAAAATTTTCAAGCAAACATCGTCCCCACCAAGACCTATTGGTACTACGAACTCACCATAAATCAAGCAAACTATGTGCAACTAGTTTTTTTAGAAATTGTGGCTTATCCATGTAGGACCAGACATAGCTATACTGTACAACCTACACCACCAGAAATTGTCAAGACACTCCAACCAAGTAGTATTAAATACGTTAGGGACTAACATCAACTTGGTCGTGACTAAATAAATAAGCTGATCACCAAAGCAAGCTGGCCTTGTAGGAGTGT
Source organism: Petunia x hybrida (assembly GCA_037355625.1). NCBI lineage: Eukaryota > Viridiplantae > Streptophyta > Magnoliopsida > Solanales > Solanaceae > Petunia > Petunia x hybrida. Next base: position 393,196 of record JBBBVM010000317.1, on the reverse strand, counting down.
GGAACAAACAAAAGGTACTGTATTCCGTAATAGCACCTAAGTAGTTCTCAATCAATTTTAGTTGCACATTACAAGCAAATGGATAATAAGCAAGATAATTTACCACTATCTACCCTTTGTTCTTGAAATGGAAAAGAGAATTTAATTACTATTCCTAGAATGGAGTGCTTATTTAAGCACCAAGAAACACTCATCAAACACAGATACAAAAAAGAAAATACTGACTAAGTTACTTTAATACAACATATAACTTAACTCTTTCCTGCAAACGTATCATACAACTCGTGTGGTCATATTACAACGAGTTATATCTTACAATGCATGAATTATAGCAAAACACAGAGCAGCAGTGGCATCCAATCCAGTGTTCGTCTGGATATACTACAGAGTGATGAACCTTTCTTTTGAAGTAGGATCAGGCCATCAGGGTCATCACCAGTGAGCCTATTCTGAACTGCTACATTGGTGCTGTCTGGGTTTTCGTCAAGAACACGCTGGCATGTCCAAGTTGAACAATAGAAGTACCACCGAAACAACAAGTCAAAAGATGGCACCAACTCTGGATTAAACTCCTGCAGTGCCTCTAATGCATCATACATTCAAAATGAAGAGAACGTGTAACCCACACGCATACATGATCTTTGGTCCCAAAAAGAATTAAAAGCTCCCATACCCAATATTATATTATTATTCCATATGTATAATTTTAGAATGAACCCAGAACACCATATATTAGCTGTATGATTGTTTTTCTAATTTCCTAACATTACATTTACTTTTGGAACCATTTTGGATAATTCTAAGAGCATACTTCCCCTTTAACTTCTTGGATTAGTCTATACCTAGCATCCGGCTGTATAAGTCCGAACATGCTAATTTGCAATAGAACAAATGTACAAGAACAATATAAGCAACAAAACGAAAGGAGGCATAAAAGATGAAAATTGAACCTTTTATTGCATTCACAAAAGAAAGCTGTACAGTGTATAGATAGAGTCAGAGGGAGTTGCAGTGAACGATAGCTCAGTCTTATGGTTTGTTTAAACTTGAAATATCCGACTGCAAGTTCCAGCCCAAGATGAGCATTGTAAGTGCAATATGAAGCAAATGTTGATTTTGTTGGAAATAAAAGCAGAATGCTTCAAATGGCAGGTCTAACAGATAAAACTTATCGAGGACTTATTTGATTTCATAATCAAAGATAAATAAGTAGATAAAAGTCTGCTAAAAGGAAAGACAATGTGAACTTACATTATAACTAACAGTATCCAACAATGACCCATCACTGATAGGGTGCTCAAAAACTCCAGCAACAAAGTATCAAGACCCTTTCAAGTTTCAACAGCATTAATTTAGTCACTGTAATATACCAAGATTCCACAAACTTCAGCAGTGGTAGGAAGCCGCTTTGCACAATATTTAGCAATTGAGGTCCAGCTCCCAAGAGCATAAGCTTGCTAGTCCATACAACTACGGCTAGTACAGCATGACCAGAACTCTTCTAATAGGACTCCTTGAAACCGGACCTGTAAGATCCACCTGTTTTTTATTATAAGCCATCATTTTATTCTAGGACAAATATCTAACAAGGATTTATCTTTTGGATTGAAGCAGAATTCCGACAAACATGAAGAGCAACAATCCTATCTCCAGGATATGAAACTCTTACAATATCCCATTTCAGAAAAACTCTGATACGGCCGTCAAATAAAATACCAACAAGCACAATCTCTTTTCTGATTATTTTGCCTACCCAACACTCATCTTTTGCTCCTTGTTGACGGCCAATAGTGCTTCTTTTTCTTTAAATACCTACTAAACTTTCTCTTTTTCTTGAATATGAGGCACTTTTAACAAATCAGAGAATTTAATACAATCATTTAAATTCAAGCAACAGATAATATTTTTCTTTTTTTTTAACTGCAAAGTATTGTATTATAACATAAAAATAGAAACCTGGCACTAAGAGGGTGTCACTGTCAGGAGATTTACAAACTTTGAAACACTTCTGTACAAAAACAAAAAGAGAGGGTTCCTCCTGTAGAAAATCCTATCTGTGAACTCTTACATGCTATCTACACTTTTAACATCCTGTAGGTCGCACGAAAAAGCAAAAAAAACATAAGCACTTGTATTTGATCTGTTAAAAAGTCTTTGATTTCCCTTCAAAGCATCTAGCATTTATTTCCTTCTACAAAACCAACACACACAAGCTGGCACTGTCTTCCACAGTTTTCTCACTGATTTCTTCAATCCCCCAACACCCCAGCTAGATAAGAGGTCCTTTATTGTAAGAGGCATAACAAAAGGCACACTGAAATTTTTTTGATAAATAAAGTCCAAATCTGTCTTTCCACCATGCTGCTCTCCTATGCTTTGTTTTTTTTTTTTGAAAGGTTAGCAGTATATTCATCAACATTAAGGCAATGTTGGCCACCAGATATACAAGCTCCTTGAGCAAAATCAGAAATACAAAAAACTCTCTGATCGTAACTATAAGGATTCTAATAAGTCTAAAAGTGCAACAGTTTCTTCTACATAACTTTTCTTGCACCAAAAGTATAAAAACATAACACCATTGGACTTGATCCTCTGGATGGGACTTTCCTTGTTTTCAAAGCATCTTTCATTTCTTTCTACCCATATTGTCCACCAGATACACTGTGGAACTGACCTCCAACATTTCTTCTGCAATTTGTTTCCCCCTGGTCTATGCCAAGTGTTAATTGCCTCTCTAGTAGATTCTGGCATGACCCAACTCAAACCTAATACATTCAAAAAAATCTGCCATAACTGATAGGTCACCTTGCAATGCAAAAAAAGGTGATTGATGTCTTCCTCACTTTGTTGACATAAGAAGCATCTGGAACTCAGTTGTATACCCCTTTTCTGAAGATTCTCATGTGTAAGACAAGCTTTTCTAACAACAAGCCAACTAAAAAAACGACCTTGAGAGGTGCAACAGTCTTCCAGATTCTTCTCCATGAGCAAAGAATGTGTTCTTAGCTTTCCTCCATCAGAAAGTTGTACGCCGACTTGACTGTGAAGTTACCTCTTATGTTTGGTTTCTATTTCAATGTATCTATAGAGTAGGCAGTACCTGTAAATTTTTCTATTTCACCAAGTAGAGATGCCACCCTACCAATCCCAATCATTTAGTAATCTTTCTAAAAGATAAATCCCAACCATGATTAGACCATAATTGATTAATGGTGGCTTCAGGAAACAAAGCTATATTAAATAGATCAGCAAACCTTTCTTTGAGAGGACCATGTCCCAACCAGTTATCATGCCAAAAAATTGTCTTTCTGTCATCACCAACTTAAATTGTCAAGTTCTGCTTCAAATCCGACCAATGACTTCTAATAGTCTTCCACAAGCTCACTCCATAAGTTGAGTTGACTGGTTTTGTGCACCAATATCCTAGCATTCCATATTTTTGAGAGATTATTTCTTTCCAAAAAGCTTGATTTTCCAAGTTGAATCTCCAAATCCACTTCATCAGTAAGCTTCTGGTATGCATCCTAAGATTCTTGATGCTCAGACCTCCATCCTCTTTCCTTTTGATGCACTCACTCCACTTTACCCGATGGAAAGTTGTAGTTTCCCTATTACCTTGCCACAAAAAGTTCCTTCTAAGAATGTCCAGCCTTTTTTCCACTTTTGCCGGTAGTGGAAAGACGGACATGACATATGTAGGTAAGGAATCTAGGACTGAATTAATAAGTGTGAGTCTACCTCCATAAGATAAATATTGTGCTTTCCACCTAGCCAGTTTTTTTTTCAACCCTCTCAATTACTCCACTCCAAATCTCTATGACCTTATTTTTAGCTCCCAATGCTAACCCAAGATAAGTAGTGGGTAGCTGATCAGTTTGGCACCCCAAAATACCCGCCAAAATTGGTAAATTTTCCACCACATTGACTGCATACAGTCTGCTCTTATACCAGTTTACATGTAGGCCAGATACTGCTTCAAAAAATGATAAAATGAGCCTTAGATATCTTACTTGCTCTTCTTTAGCTTCACAAAAGACTAATGTGTCATCAGCATAGAGTATGTGACTCACTTCTACTGCAGTTCCATCTGTATCTCTTATTTTAAACCCCTTCAGCCATGAATTTTGATTTGCAACCTTCAACATATGATTTAGCCCCTCCATTGCGATGATGAACAAAAAAGGTGACAGAGGGTCACCCTGTCTTAGCCCTCTTTCAGATTGAAAAAAACATTCAGGAGTGCCATTAATTAAAATAGAAAACCTGACGGTGCTGATACAAAATTGGATCCACTTTATCCATTTTGTTCCAAAATCCATGTCTTTCAGAATGTTGAGAGCGAAACTTCCAATTTACGTGGTCATAAGCTTTTTCAATGTCCAGCTTACATAAGATTCTGGATTCCTGCTCCCTTAGCTTTGAGTCCACACACTCTTTTGCTATAAAAACTGCATCTAGAATTTGTCTCCCTTTTAAGAATGCCATTTGTTGTTTGCTGATTAATTTCCCCATCACCATCTTCAGTCTCTCAGTTAGAACTTTAGAAATCACCTTGTACACACTCCCGACCAAGCTGATTGGTCTAAAGTCTTTCAACTCCTTTGCCCCTGTCTTCTTTGGTACCAGTGCTACATAAGTAGCATTAAAACTCTTCTCAAAGTAGGATTGAGAGTGAAAGTTATTCATCGTGCTCATCATGTCATCTTTAACTATCTCCCAACATTTAATAAAGAACCCCATGGAGAAGCCGTCCGGGCCAGGTGCTTTGTCAGTGGCACACAATTTCAATCCCTGTAATACCTCCTCCTCATCAAAACTTCTCTCCAACCATTCTTGTTCCTCCGTAGTGATTGTCGGGCAGTTCGAATAAGTGAAGCCAGGCCTCCAATTCTCAGGCTCCGAGTACATGATAGAAGTTCAAAATGGAGTCTTTTATTGAGTCTACATCCGCGGTGAGATCACCATTTATCTCCAGTTGGTCTATGGTGTTGGCCCTCCTGTGTGCATTAGCTATCTTGTGGAAGAACTTAGTATTCTTATCTCCCATTTGTAACCAGGTTGCTCTTGATTTTTGTCTCCAGGCAGATTCTTCATGACATGCTAACTCCTCAAATTCCATGGTTAAATTTGTTTTTTCTAACAATTCATCATCTGTAAGGGGTCTTTGTTCTTGCAACCTGTCAAAAAAAGAAGCTTTGTTAATTAGATCCTCCTTTCTCCTGCCCAAGTTTCCCCTCTCCTCCTTGCACCACTCCTTCAGCTTTTGTTTTAAGAGTTTGAGCTTTGTTGCCAGAATAAAATCTGGCCTCCTTCCTTGCACCCTAAAAGAACCCCACCATTCTTTCACCTTTTCTGTGAAACCTTCCACCTCTAACCACCAATTAGCAAACTTAAAATATGAGTTTCTTCTTTCCCAATCCCCACATTCTAGTTGCAAAGGGCAATGGTCAGATGTGAGTCTAGGAAGAATAGACTGCTTTATGTTTGCAAATTTCTCATCCCACTCAATAGATAATAAGAACCTATCTATCCTTGATGCAACCCCCTTATTATTACCTCTATCCCAAGTATAAATCCCTCCCAACAATGGAGGGTCAATTAACTCTAGGTCTTCTATAATGTCTGAAAATTCTGTCATACCCCTACTAAAACTCCTACTTCTATTCCGTTCATTAGGAAACCTTGTAACGTTGAAGTCCCCACAGATTACCCAAGGCCCCTCACAAATCCCCCTATATGCAGCTAATTCCCACCAGAGGTTTTGTCTGAGCCTCCTATCATTGGCTCCATAAACTCCTGTAATATGCCAATTGAAACTCTGATTTGTAGATTGAACGGAAAATGGTCAAATATACCCCTAACGTATTGAAAATTGTTCAATTTTACCCTTCGTCCACCTATGCGTACCTAAATACCCTCCCCGTTAAGTTTTTGTAAAAATATACCCTAAAAACTAACGGATGTGCCAAGTGTGCATTGTGGGCCATTTCTAATCCTATTTGGCACGATTTAACTGGTCCACATGGATTAACTAATCCTAGTCAGCCTATGTTAACTCTACCCAACTTAATTAACTCAACCCGACCCACTTAAAAACTAACCCGCGTATAACACTACACTATACTCTTTCTCACCATTTCAGCCTCTCTCACCATTTCAGCCTTCAATTACACTCAAAATCTCTTTAGAATTCATAGGAATGTCCGAGAATTCTGATTGTTCAGGTGACCCATTTCAACCTCGTAGATGTAGGTGTGGGATTATTGCGACTCAATTAACGGCAATGACGGATAATAATTATGGACGTAGATTCTACAAATGTCCACGTAATGGTGTAAGTATTTTTCTTCAAAACTAATTTTCAAACATTGGTCATTTTCTTATGCATGTTTATGTTTGTTTTTACATTATTATTATTATTAGGTTTCCTCTTGTGGGTATTGGGAATGGCGTGACGATTTTTCCCATCAAGCTTCATCCATTATTTCTAAACTAAGAAATTCACTGGAGGATGTTTGTGAAGAAAGGGACACGCTGAAGAAGATGATTACTGATATTGGAGCAGCCAAGTCGACTGAAATGGTTAAAATGGATAAACTAAGAGATGAAGTTAAGATCATTCTCTTACTTTCATGGGCGTTTTTTGCTGGGTATATAGTTGCTAGGATGATTTAAGTTTGAGTAATGGAAACATTTGTTTGTTGTCATTCTGTTAGGTATGATTTTAGTTAGGCTAAGTAGTAGCTTAATTATGTTTATGTTTAGTGCAAACAATGAATGTTTCTTGTGTTGGATGAAGTAATATTAAGCTTATGGTTATGTTTATATGTAAACTTTTGTCTCTTGTACGTGTGTTTATGTTTAAACTTGTAATCAATATCAAGTAAACAAGATGATAATCTCATAGTTGAAATAATTAAACAAGGCGTCAACATTACGAAACACACTAATATTAGCCTAAATGAATCCATCCGAACAAGTGCCTAAATGAAACAAAGCCTGCTGCAATAACACATTAAACACATACTACACCAAAAACAATGCTTGCTGCAATAACACATTAAACACATACTACACCAAGCCAAAAACTATAACAAGCATGGACTTGAACTGTCACCTGCCAAAAAATGTAACAAGCCAAAAACTGTAACACACTATAACAAGCCAAAAACTGTAAACACCATTGACCTGCCATACTAAGAACAAGACAATTAAGAAGAAGAAAATTTAGATCAAGGTTGCTTAAGTCATATGGCTTTCAAAGCCAAACCAAGTAACAACATCCAAAATAAATAAGGATATTAGACATAAATGTTTGATTTAAAGTTGCTACCTACCAAGCATTTACTAGCCTAATATCCTAGGCCTTTAAGGCCACAAAAATAAGTGTCTAACAGTCAATGCAAAAGATATTAAATCCCCTTGGCCCTACGGACTTGAAGTTTCCCCAGTTTCTTCTCCTTTAAAGCTTGCAATTGTTGACCTAGCACTGCCTCCTTTCCTCTCCAACTCACTCTCATTGGTTCAAATGGCAGCTTTGGCTTACTGCTAGGCCCCACAAACCCAATCTTCCTTGTACCAGTGTTGGCATCCTTCCTCATCTTATGTAACATTCTTGTCCTATCTTCAGAAATACACTTTGGTCTTATCAAAGTGTCATCTTCCACTTCTTCTTCAGAATCTTCAGCAGCCACAGTTGAGCTTTGAATCCTTATAGCTGTTGTAGAATCTTGTGTGGATGGTCCAATTTTAGCTTGCTTGGATGGTCCATTTGAGAGTACATCAGAACAAGGTCGCTTGGATGATTTGCTTGAGGCTGGAGCAGATTTAGATGCATCACCAGCTTTGCTTGAGGATGGATCAGTGTTGGTGTTCCCCTTTTTTTTAAATGTTGGTGTAGGTATGAAACCAGTGGATGAAGATGCTTGAGGTCCACTCATTAGCACACTCTCTTCAACATTGAAAAGATTCTTTTTTGGACCATTGACCTGCCATAGTAAAGATCAAATTCATTATTGATGTTGTTACCAATGGACATCAAATTCAGGTATTAATGTATTAAAATTAGTGTTATTACCAATGGACATCTCCTAATGTTGTGTCCAGATGCACTGCAGAAGCCACAAGTCATTTTCAGTCCTTCCCTTGATGCTGCCCATAGACTTTGCCTTTTCTTTGCCTCATTCTTCTGCCTCTTTCTCTTAATCTTTGGTCTTCCAGCCATGTTTGTAATTTGTGGTGGTTCCATAGCATGTTCAGGCAGCACCTTCCAAAATCTATCACCCCTCACTGGTTGAAGCTTGTGTTTATACACCAAGCTGTAGGCCTCTCTTGAATACCACCAATGGATCTCATCCCTAGGGTTTTGCTTTCTATATGTCAAGGCTTTTATAGCATGCTGACAGGGTATACCAGAAACATCCCAACTTCTGCATGTACATGACTTCTCTTCCAACTTAACAGTGTGCCTGTTTCTACCTTGGGTGACTTCATACCCATCATCTCCATTGAAGTCAAGTCTGCATACTTGGGCAATTTTTCTGTTGTCATTGAAAATTTCCATAGCATGAGGGCTGAATGGATCCTTCCAAGTTTTAAGTTCTTCTTCATGCTCCCTTATCATATTCATGACCTTGAAGCAAACAGTAAGAAGAGAATAGTTAATAAAGTATAAGCTATGTAAAATCAGAACTTGTAAAAGCTATGTATTTACCTTCACTCTAATATCTTCAAGCAACTTCACTATTGGTTTTGCTCTAGCTTCAACAATCCATGAATTAAAAGACTCAACAAAGTTGTTATCAACCATAGGGTTCTTACAAACTGTATCAAAGTAAGCCCTGCTCCATGCTTTTACAGGGTAAGACACCAAGTGCCTTGCAGCATCCACAGAAATACCCCCCAATTCCTCCAAATAATCTGAGAGCTCTTCCTCAAAAAAGCTCCATGCACTCCACCACATTAGCTTTTTCATCTCCTTACCAGACCAAACTTTTCCCCAATTAGCTTCTATATGCTTCACACAATATCTGTGGTGAGCAAGTGGACAAACCTCCTTTGAAGCTTCTAACAGACCCTATTTACAAGTCAATTTAAGAAAATAACATTAGTGACCAAGTGACAAACAGTTATAAAAAACCAAATAAAAATCATAAAAAACTATGTACCATTACCTTTTGCATGTCAGACATGAATGTAATGCCCTCCCCTTCATTCAGCTCCAATGAGTGACTCAGGCACTTCAAGAACCATATCCAGCTTCTCTTTGTTTCTTTATCCACCACTGCCCAAGCAAGTGGATAGAAATGATTGCAAGAGTCTTGTGCAATTGCCACTAGTAGTTGTCCCTTGCACTTTTGTTTTAAGAAAGTGCCATCTAACCCTATTAAAGGCCTCAAACCTGCCTTCCACCCTAGTTTAAGTGCTTGGAAGCACACATACATTCTCAAAAATTTCCTCTTCCCTTCTTCTAAAGCATCTTTGGAAATGTTTATAACTATATCAGAACCAGGATTACTCTCTCTTAATTCATGTGCATAAGCTTCCAATCTGTTGTAGTCATCAAAGTAACTACCCTCTAATTTCTCTAATGCAATCCTCTTAGCCTTTCTTACCTTTGAGTCACTAACAGTCAAGTTAAATTCAGAGTGTAGTTCCCCTTTCATGTCCTTAACCTTATATTCTGGGTTGGTTTGGATCTTCTCTTTGAAATACAAAGCTAGGACTTTAGAAGTAGCCCTGTTATTCTCAAATTTTTCATCACATGTGTGCTCTTGATTTAGTGTCCTAATACTAAACCCCTGCCCTTTCCCATCACCAGCAACATAGCATACAAATGGACACCCACTCTCACACTTATACCTAAGTCTTTTCCTATCACTTTTATCCACCAGTAGCTCCCTTTTGTTTGCAACAGCATAGAAAGCAAGAACCTGCCTAGCTTCATTTAAATCTTTGAAGGCCATGCCTTCAACCAAGACCTTATATTTCTCAAGCTTGGCAGATACTTCAAACCCCTTTTGCTTCTTAAAACTGTCTATCAGATCATGATCATAGTCATTAGGATCAGGTTCACCATCTCCCCCCTCATCCTCACTACTACTACTACTACTACAATCTGTCCCTATTTCTGTGGGAGGGGCAGGGACCACATCATCATTCAGTGTTTCAATAGGGTTAGAAGTATTAGGGGAAGCTGCTACAGGTTCAGAGAAATCAGAGAAACCAAGTTCATTAGAATCTTCAACAAAGTGAGAAGGTGCAGACAAAGAATGCTCATTGGAAGGTCCAATAGGGTGAGAAGGTGTAGGCAAATCAGGTGCAATAGAAGGTTCAATAGGGTGAGAAACTGGTACATGTTCAATTAAAGAAGGTGTACACAAATCAGGTTCACCATCCCCCCCCCTCATAGACATCCAAGACCTCAACATGATCTGGTATACTAGCAGGTGCCTTATTATGAACATTCAGCCTAACAAGCTTAGTAATATTTGGTACATTCAATTCATCTTCATATTTATCAACTGCATAACAGTTAATAACCTTAAACTTGTCAGACAGAATGCTTTGTAAAGCCCTTATCCCTTCATCCCCCTCTACAATATAATACTTACCCTTTGAGGGACCACCCACTATAAGTTGAACTACCTCCAAATAACCCCAATTATCAGTGTACTCCCGGCAAATATCAATGTAAGATAAGTGATCCACTTCATAATCACTCCATATTTGGGTTAATTTTTTCCTATAAGCTAATTTTGGTCTTTTAACCCACTGACCATCATAATTAAAAATCAGGTCCACCTTTTCAATCATCTGCATATAGTCACATGACAAGAATATTTTGTTAAGGGACCACACACATATCAATACTTTTTTAGAAAAATATAAACTGAAAATCAAAAAATAGAGACACAAGGGACCACCATGTTGTTGATATACCCCCACCCACCAACAATCTGAAATTTAAAACCCTTATTGGAAAAAAAGGCAGACATTAAAACACACCCACCCACACACCATGTTGTCGATATACTAAACTAACATAAAAAGTCAGTAAAGATGTGAACTTTACAGTTAAACCAATGCATTCTAGGATAAAACTAACGGAAAATTACTAATCGACAAACACAATAAAACAAAATCGAAAAGTTGAAGAGAAAAGTGATAAAACAACAAAAAGTGTAGAAACATACCTTAATAAATTACTCAGCACTTCACTTTAAGTTGTTGATCCACATGCAATCACGAAATCAACAGAAACGATCAAACCCTAATCATGTTTTTCTTAACCCTAATCGTCGCGGTAAGAAGTTAAAAGAGGGAAAAATATTTTGGGGGTAAAACTGAAGGGGTAATTTGTGGGGTTATACGCGGGTTAGTTTTTAAGTGGGTCGGGTTGAGTTAATTAAGTTGGGTAGAGTTAACATAGGCTGACTAGGATTAGTTAATCCATGTGGACCAGTTAAATCGTGCCAAATAGGATTAGAAATGGCCCACAATGCACACTTGGCACATCCGTTAGTTTTTAGGGTTATTTTTACAAAAACTTAACGGGGAGGGTATTTAGGTACGCATAGGTGGACGAAGGGTAAAATTGAACAATTTCCAATACGTTAGGGGTATATTTGGCCATTTTCCGTAGATTGAAATTTACATGTAATTGATTGTTCCCCTATATCCACCAACTCTCCCTCCCAACTCCTCTTGTCCCACATTATTAAAATTCCTCCACTCCTCCCTATTGCGTCCAGATGCACATGATTAACCCACCTATTTCCCCATATTTGACCTATAATTGACTGCAGATTACCCCCTAATTTAGTCTCCTGTAATACATAGATATCTGCTTTCCACTTGTGTACTAAATTCCTAACTATCCTCCTCTTCCTCCTACGGTTAATCCCCCTAACATTCCATGTTATAATCTTTATCTTCATTGATCAGAAATTGTAGAATTCCTCCCCCTGCTTCTTGAAGTTCCTTCTTTGAACTTAACCCCAAAAACCAAATTTTTTACTTCCCTGTTCATGTTCATGGTTATGCTGCTTTCCACTTCCATGTTCTTTCTCTCCTCATTGTCTTTTCTTCTCTGATCAATTTTCATAAATAGAGCAAGAGCCTCATCTTCTAAGCCATTAAAGTGAGCTCCCAGTTCTTTGCTTAAGCTAATGACCCTGTTATGAACCCAAATTGAAGCTTCCTCCCACTGTACATTTTGAAGAAGCTCCTCTGGTGTATATTCAGCCAAAGGAATATTATCTTGTTCCTCGAATATCACAATCTGGTTATTGGCAGCTTCATTGATATCATCTTCTTCCTGCTCCTTCTCTGTAATGATTGTCATATCATCATCATCATCATCTTTTTCCTTTTGAAAAAATCCACTTTCCTCTGCTTGATAGTCTTCACTTTGCCTTGCGAAATTAATGATGGACATGTCATCTTCATCTTTGTCTTGCATGTGAAAGTTCTCTGTTAAATCATCTCTTTTGGTCCATCCTTCAAGTAGTTCTGTTTCCCCGTTTCTTTTAGCTGAAAGGTTTGAAAAGAGTTTGAACTCGTGAAGCATTGGGTCTGGCCAGAACTCTCGTTGGGCTTTAACAGGTGTAAATAATTCAGTTAAAATAACTGGGGTGCTTATATCTGAGTAGCCCATGCCCAATGTCACGACCCGTTTTCTGAACGAGTTATGACACGGCACCTGAGGACCAGGTGAACCAGACCTGCTAAACTTTTCATACATCTTTCAAAAACCCATAATAATCTAAATAAATAATAACTCTGCATCTTATAATAAATGTCAATATAACTTTAAAATACTTTAAGCGTTAAATCTTAAAATGTACACCATAACCCTTCTAACTCATTGTCTATGAAGCCTCTAAAACTGGAAGACTGTCATATTGCACGAGACATGACACCCTCGGCAATACTCAACTGAATAAATAAAATAAATGAAGGAATTGGTAAGGAAAACTGATATGTCTCCACTGAAAGCAAAGCGGAGCTCACCAACAACTGAGGATGTGAGGGAGAGTCCTAGCCTGTAGTCTGATCGCCTCTGTGACCTGCGTCTACGTTGACGAAGCCAACGTAGGTTCCAAGAAAAAGGAACGTGAGTAACGAATCGCTCGTCACCCAATGAGTATCATCAACTCCCTCACTAAGGCCGGAACGAGAGTTAATAAAACATGAATGCGTAAACTTTACTTTAAGACAGCTGAAACATTGGATCAAAATAAACTCTTTAAATATTGCAAAATAGCTTATACTTTCTTTCTAGGGAGTACCACTCAAATCTGACATCTTTTTTTTCTTTCTCTTTCTAATCCCCGTGGCGTCCCACAGTTCCAAGTGTCTGACACGCTAGCATTCATTGCCCGACTATGGCAATATAACATAGTGCCCGACAATGGCACATACCTACCCTGTCATGGTAGTTTCGGAGTAAAACGCAACCCGACTATGGTCACGCTCCGCAGCCCGACTATGGCTACGAACAAGTTTACCCTCCTCAGAATTTAAGGTAGCTCCCAAAAATATTTAAAATATTGCTTGGCACCAAAGGCCTCAATTTGCACTTAAGCTTTTATTTAAAATCTCATCATAGCTTCATTAGCTTTCAAACACAAATAAATCTTGAATCATTTAATAATAACCATAAATTAACATAAATAATCTCATGAAATCATACTCAAGTAAAGCTATGTTATCGGGATGTAAGGAAGCTATGAAACATAATTCTAAATACTTGATACTAAAGAACAACTTGGAAACATTAATGGATAATAAACATTTGCCCGCTCCAATCAAACGTACATTAACTTCTCTAAAGCAATTTATCAAACACCTTAAATACATGCACTTTGTGAGAAAAGCACCTTAGAAAGTGTATATCTCAACTCACCTCGATTACTCCTCGAGCCTAAACGTAGCTCCAATTGAAACACTTCACGTCACCCAACAACTACAACCACCAATTTACGTAATCAATTCTAAAGTTTCAATCTTTCCCCAATTCAAGAACTTAGGTTCAACTCTTAACTTTCTAGGTTTTGAAAACTTTACAATGAATATAGTCGGCTACGGTGTTAGATTATCGTGAGCAATAAAATTGTGATATCCTAATTTCATAGATGAAAATTACCTCGATATTGCGGATTGAATCTTGGCCGAAAGCTTATGTTCAATTGAATTGGTGTTCTGTTTCTTCTCTTTTGGTAAAAGGCTGACTTATTGAAGGAGAGTAATTAATTGCTATGGCCCAAGGTCAAAGACCCAAAAGAATATATGTTTCTGGTGCCTTTTTGCTCCTTACGTTTCTTGCTCTTGTTTTTTTTTTTTTTCCTTTTCTAAAACTACTTTGGAATTACCAGGGACAACTAATGCACTAAGGGTCAATGTGGGCTCTTTTACTGAGTATAAGAGTACGAGTGACACTCTTTTTAGGTATAGCCACTCATATTTAAATCCTGGCCAATTAAGCATCATTTAAGTTTAGGCCAATTAAATTAGTTTTAGCTTATGGCCCCCTTTTGTTCTTTCTTCCACTTGCCACTACAATGAAATATTTATATTTCATTTATGATAAATATTGTAATATACTTCGGACCTCACCATAATATATAAAACATCTTTTACGTAAATATTACTTACGCCAATAAGTGTCCTAAAACTTAAAAAAATTTTGAGGAACGTCACATTCTTCCCCCCTTAAGATCATTCGTCCTCGAATGATTTTTATTCCTCACTCCTAGGCCACTTTTCTATTCCACCATCTTGCCAAATGTTCCAAATTTTGGCCAAGTGTTAAATTTCTTAAAAATTTCGGCAGAGTCTCCCCTGTAACTGGACTATCCGAAAAAATATCCCTGTCAGAAATACCACAACAACAACCAATACACCATAATAGGCCATCAAAGGCACCAACAATAGCCCAAAATAACCACTACTACTCCGGCAAGGAGGTAAATCCCAATAATAAATAAAACATGCTCCGGCAAGGAGCTGAATCTCAATAATAAATCAAACATACTTCGGCAAGGAGCTAAATAACACTAACGAATTAATATACTCCGGCAAGGAGCTAAACCACATAATATCTCATAATTGATTAGAAAAATTTAAATACAATCTAAATCTTTATAGTTCACATACCTTGTTCTTCAAATAGATGGGGATACCTTTTCTTCATGTCTTCCTCAACCTCCCAGGTAGCCTCTTTTGAATTTTGACCACGCCACAATACTTTCACCGAAGCTATATCTTTTGTTCTTAACTTTCTAACTTGCCTATCCAGAATCTGGATTGGTACCTCTTCGTAACTCAAGTCTGTATTAATTTCTATGGTGTTGGAAGGAATAACATGCGACTCATCATGGATGTACTTTCTTAACATAGACACGTGAAAAACATGATGGACCGAAGACAACTCAACTGGCAAGGCTAGCTCATAAGCCACATTACCTTTCTTGCTTAAGATTTCATAAGGTCCGATAAATCTAGGACTAAGTTTTCCCTTCTTACCGAACCTCATAACTCCCTTCATTGGTGACACTTTTAGAAATGTCATATCGCCTACATTAAACTCTAAGTCTCTGTGCCTCTTATCAGAATAAGACTTTTGACGACTCTGAGCCGTTTTAAGCCTTTTTCTAATTAGCTGGACTTTCTCTAAAGCCTCATAAACAAACTCTGGGCCAAGTAACGGCACTTCTGCTGGTTCGAACCAGCCCACCGGAGATCTACATCTACGCCCATAAAGCGCCTCATACGGAGCCATTGCAATACTAGCCTGATAGCTGTTATTGTAAGCAAACTCAATGAGTGGTAGGTAGTCGTCCCAATTACCTCCAAAATCTATAACACAAGCTCGCAACATATCCTCGAGGGTCTGAATGGTCCTTTCTGCCTGCCCATCAGTCTGCGGATGAAAAGCGGTGCTCAAGTTGACCTTGGTTCCCAACCTTTTCTGGAAAGTTTGCCAAAAATGAGCGGTGAACTGTGGACCTCTGTCAGAGATAATCGAGACTGGGGTGCCATGTAACCTAACAATTTCGTTGATATACAACTGAGCATACTGTTCTGCACTGTGTGTTGTCTTCACTGGCAGAAAATGAGCTGACTTTGTGAGTCTGTCTACAATCACCCAAATTGAGTCATGCTTACGGTACGTGCGAGGCAAGCCTACCACAAAATCCATATTTATCGCTTCCCATTTTCACTGCGGTATCTCTATATCCTGAAGTAGACCACCTGGCCGTTGATGCTCTGCCTTGACTTGCTGACAATTCAAACATTTAGCCACATAATCTACCACTTGCTTCTTCATGCCTTTCCACCAATACAAATCCTTCAAATCTTGATACATTTTAGTAGCACCTGGGTGAATAGAGTATCTCGAGCTGTGAGCTTCTTCCATGATGGCTTTTCTGAGGTCATCTACATCTGGTACACATAACCTATCATTTAGCTTCAAAGCTCCATCGCTTCCAAGAGTGAAAGCGGTGATTTCTTTATTTCTGACTCCATCTTTTATTTTCACTAAATACGGATCCTCATCTTGCTTAGCCTTAACATGTGCAATAAGTGATGAACGTGCTAAGGCATAAGCAACCATATCTCCTCCTTCCGTCTCATCCAGTCTAATCTCGTCATTTGCCAGATTTTGCACTTCTCGGCCTAACGGTCTCCTCTGAACTGATAAATGAGCTAAGACACCCATTGACTTTCTGCTGAGTGCGTCTGCTACCATATTAGCTTTGCCCGGATGGTAAAGGATATTGATGTCATAATCCTTCAACAGCTCGAGCCACCTTCTCTGTCTCAAATTTAACTCCTTTTGCTTGAAAATATACTGGAGACTCTTATGGTCTGTATATATATATATCAGAATGCTCACCATACAAATAGTGCCTCCATATTTTTAAAGCAAATACTACCGCTGCAAGCTCTAAGTCGTGTGTGGGGTAGTTCTTTTCGTGGTTTTTCAACTGCCTGGAAGCATAGGCAACAACCTTTCCTTCTTGCATGAGAACGCAACCAAGCCCTACTCTGGAGACATCGCAATAGACTGTGAATCCACCTAAACTTGTTGGCAAAGTTAACACAGGTGCAGTAGTCAACCTCTTTTTCAATTCTTGAAAACTCTGCTCACACGCATCTGACCACTGAAATTTAACTGCTTTCTGAGTCAGCTTGGTCAATGGTGCTGCAAGTGAAGAAAAACCCTCTACAAATCTCCTATAGTAGCCTGCCAAACCCAAGAAACTTCGAATTTCGGTCGGTGTTGTTGGCCTTGGCCAATTCTTAACCGCTTCAACCTTCTGAGGATCTACTTTAATGCCTTCGCTAGATACCCCATGGCCTAAGAATGCCACTGACTGGAGCCAAAATTCACATTTAGAAAACTTGGCATAATGTTGATTCTCTTTCAAAGTCTGCAATGTTATCCTGAGGTGCTCTGCATGTTCTTCCTTGCTTTTAGAATACACCAAAATATCGTCTATAAACACAATAATAAAGGTGTCTAAGTATGGCTTGAACACCCTGTTCATTAGATCCATGAATGCTGTGGGTGCATTGGTCAACCCAAAGGACATCACTAAAAATTTATAGTGCCCGTAGCGAGTCCTGAAGGCTGTCTTTGGGATGTCTTCTTCTCTGATTCTCAACTGGTGATACCCCGACCTCAAGTCTATCTTTGAGAAGTACTTTGCACCCTGAAGTTGGTCAAATAAGTCATCAATTCTAGGTAATGGATACTTGTTTTTAACCGTGACTTTGTTCAACTGTCGATAATCAATACACATTCTGAGAGAACCATCTTTCTTCTTGACAAACAGGACCGGAGCACCCCATGGTGACACACTCGGCCTGATGAAGCCCTTGTCAAGAAGATCTTTCAACTGCTCTTTCAATTCTTTAAGCTCTGCTGGGGCCATTCTATAGGGAGGAATAGATATGGGCTGAGTGCCCGGGACGAGGTCAATACCAAACTCTATGATTCTTTCTGAAGGAAGTCCGGGAAGGTCATTTGGAAAAACTTCTGGAAAATCTCTAACAACTGGCACAGACTGAAGAGTAGGCGCATCTGATTCTGCATTAATGATATGAGCCAAGTAGGCAACACAACCTTTACTTATCATCTTCTGTGCCTTAAGATAGGAAATAAATTTGCCCACTGGTGACGCTGAACTACCCTTCCATTCAAGGACCTCTTCATTTGGGAATTGAAACCTGACTATCTTAGCACGACAATCTAATGTGGCATGGAAAGAAGAAAGCCAATCCATACCCATGATTGCATCAAAGTCCACCATTTCTAACTCTATAAGATCAGCTATAGTATTGCGGCCTTGCACTAAGATTGTGCAACCCCTATAAACTCTCGTTGCTTTCACTGGCTCTCCAACTGGAGTAGATACTAAGAAGGACTCACTTAGATGTTCAGGTTCTAACCCGAGACTCGTAGCAAAATACGGAGTGACATAAGAATATGTAGAACCTGGATCAATCAAGACATATGCATTCTGTGAGTAAACTTGAAGTATGAGTAAACTTGAAGTATACCTGTAACAACTGCTGGAGATGCCTCTGCACTCTGACGATCAAGTGTAGCATATAAGCGGGGTTGTCCCCCTCCCTGGTGGACTGAGCCTGAACCTCTACCCGCCCCACGCGCAGCCTGGTTCTGAGGGCCACGAGCTTGGGGTGGTGCAACTGCAGTAGCTGAAGAACCTGCTGGATGTGCTGCTCCCCTATCATAGGCTCGCTGCAACTTTGGGCAATTAAATTTGTAGTGTCCCTCTTCAAGACATTGTACCAACCTCGAAAACCCAACTTGCACGGCCCTGAATGGCTCTTTTTACAATTACCACAAACATCACCATACTGTAGCTGCTGGTTGACACTGCCTTGACTCTGAATAACTGGAGATTGAAAACTCTGATTTTGATTGGACCTGCCACCAAGGTTCTGATTCTGACGAGACTGATTCCCATAGTTCTGGTTCTTCTTGAAGTATGACCCACCACCTGACTGGTAAGAGGACTGAGCTGGTGCAGATGTAGCCTTGTTAAATGAGCTCTTTCCTCCTCCCATTGAACTATTGTAACCGCTGGATGATCGGGCCCTCTTGTAATTGTAGCTTTCCTTTTCATCTCTTCTTTGATGTTTCTTCCTTTCCATGTGCTTAGCAAATCCCACCACAGAGGATAAAACTGACATACCTGCTGCTGCTGCCGCTGTAGTGTCCTGAATGCGAATACCCAATCCATTAACGAATCTATCAATCTTTGCCCTTTCTGTTGGAATCATATGGGGAGCGTACTTAGCCAACTTGATAAACTCCATCTTATATTCTTCTACACTCATTGATCCCTGCTTAAGTTGCTCAAACTGGGTAGCCTTGGCTGCCTTATCTTCTTCTGGTATAAAGTTCATTGTGAATGCCTCCTCAAATTCCTCCCAAGTAGGTGGACCATAATCCTCATCTCTCTCTCTCTTTCCCATATCTCGAACCAAGTTCCTGCCGTACCCTTCAGCTGGTAGGCAGCTAATTCAACAGCCTCATTATCAACTGCTTTCATCAACCGGAGTGCCCTTTTAACTTCCTCAAGCCATAACATTGCATCTTCACCAACCTTGGTACTGTAGAACTCTGGTGGTCTCAACTTGAGAAACTCGTGTGCCCTGGAGGTTATAGAACTTTCATGTCTGTTGCCCTGAGGTGGTGCCTCATTCTCCCTATGACCCTGAGTAGCCATGACTGTAGTAAACATCTCCATAGCCCCTCTCATTGCATTAAAAGCCTCACCCATCTCTGGTGGCAAGCCAACTTGAGCTGGAACAACAGGTGGGGGTGGCACTTGGTTCTGGTTAGCTTGCTCATCTATCTCAACCTGATCAACCTACTCCTCTGGTTCAACCTGGGGCGCTGGAGTCTTCTTAGTTGGCTTTTCCTTCTTACTTTTCTTAGATTTACGCTGAGCCACCATAGCCGCAAGCGTTTCTTGATCAGCTGCTTGAGCTCTGGTGTTAGAATTTCGAGTACCAACCATTTCTGTGAATTA
The DNA here is from genome assembly GCA_037355625.1 of Petunia x hybrida. Classification (NCBI taxonomy): domain Eukaryota; kingdom Viridiplantae; phylum Streptophyta; class Magnoliopsida; order Solanales; family Solanaceae; genus Petunia; species Petunia x hybrida. Next base: position 373,121 of record JBBBVM010000317.1, on the reverse strand, counting down.
AAAAGAATGAATAGATTAGAAGGATTCTTAAAGTTAAGCTCTATTGCACGATCTAGAGTATGAAAGAAAGCGAGACTTTTCCTAAATGTCTGCAGCCTCCTGTTCATAAGTATGGCGCGCTTCATACCCATAAACAAGACTCTACTGACACGGCTTCATAGACCCCTAGGACTCTCTAAACCTGTTGCTCTGATACCAAGTTTGTCACGACCCGTTTTCTGAACGAGTTATGACACGGCACCTGAGGACCAGGTGAACCAGACCTGCTAAACTTTTCATACATCTTTCAAAAACCCATAATAATCTAAATAAATAATAACTCTGCATCTTATAATAAATGTCAATATAACTTTAAAATACTTTAAGCGTTAAATCTTAAAATGTGCACCATAACCCTTCTAACTCATTGTCTATGAAGCCTCTAAAACTGGAAGACTGTCATATTGCACGAGACATGACACCCTCGGCGATACTCAACTGAATAAATAAAATAAATGAAGGAACTGGTAAGGAAAACTGATATGTCTCCACTGAAAGCAAAGCGGAGCTCACCAACAACTGAGGATGTGAGGGAGAGTCCTAGCCTGTAGTCTGATCGCCTCTGTGACCTGCGTCTACGTTGACGAAGCCAACGTAGGTTCCAAGAAAAAGGAACGTGAGTAACGAATCGCTCGTCACCCAATGAGTATCATCAACTGAAACATTGGATCAAAATAAACTCTTTAAATATTGCAAAATAGCTTATACTTTCTTTCTAGGGAGTACCACTCAAATCTGACATCTTTTTTTTCTTTCTCTTTCTAATCCCCGTGGCGTCCCACAGTTCCAAGTGTCTGACACGCTAGCATTCATTGCCCGACTATGGCAATATAACATAGTGCCCGACTATGGCACGTACCTACCCTGTCATGGTAGTTTCGGGGTAAAACGCAACCCGACTATGGTCACGCTCCGCAGCCCGACTATGGCTACGAACAAGTTTACCCTCCTCAGAATTTAAGGTAGCTCCCAAAAATATTTAAAATATTGCTTGGCACCAAAGGCCTCAATTTGCACTTAAGCTTTTATTTAAAATCTCATCATAGCTTCATTAGCTTTCAAACACAAATAAATCTTGAATCATTTAATAATAACCATAAATTAACATAAATAATCTCATGAAATCATACTCAAGTAAAGCTATGTTATCGGGATGTAAGGAAGCTATGAAACATAATTCTAAATACTTGATACTAAAGAATAACTTGGAAACATTAATGGATAATGAACGTTTGCCCGCTCCAATCAAACGTACATTAACTTCTCTAAAGCAATTTATCAAACACCTTAAATACATGCATTTTGTGAGAAAAGCACCTTAGAAAGGGTATATCTCAACTCACCTCGATTACTCCTCGAGCCTAAACGTAGCTCCAATTGAAACACTTCACGTCACCCAACAACTACAACCACCAATTTACGTAATCAATTCCAAAGTTTCAATCTTTCCCCAATTCAAGAACTTAGGTTCAACTCTTAACTTTCTAGGTTTTGAAAACTTTACAATGAATATAGTCGGCTACGGTGTTAGATTATCGTGAGCAATAAAATTGTGATATCCTAATTTCATAGATGAAAATTACCTCGATATTGCGGATTGAATCTTGGTCGAAAGCTTATGTTCAATTGAATTGGTGTTCTGTTTCTTCTCTTTTGGTAAAAGGCTGACTTATTGAAGGAGAGTAATTAATTGCTATGGCCCAAGGTCAAAGACCCAAAAGAATATATGTTTCTGGTGCCTTTTTGCTCCTTACGTTTCTTGCTCTTGTTTTTTTTTTTTTTTTTTCCTTTTCTAAAACTACTTTGGAATTACCAGGGACAACTAATGCACTAAGGGTCAATGTGGGCTCTTTTACTGAGTATAAGAGTACGAGTGACACTCTTTTTAGGTATAGCCACTCATATTTAAATCCTGGCCAATTAAGCATCATTTAAGTTTAGGCCAATTAAATTAGTTTTAGCTTTTGGCCCCCTTTTGTTCTTTCTTCCACTTCCCACTACAATGAAATATTTATATTTCATTTATGATAAATATTGTAATATACTTCGGACCTCACCATAATATATAAAACATCTTTTACGTAAATATTACTTACGCCAATAAGTGTCCTAAAACTTAAAAAAATTTTGAGGAACGTCACACCCAAACCTTCTAACATTAAACCTCCCACTTGCCCTTCTTTTGTTTTATCAATCCCTGATGGGCATGGCTCATTCTGTTTGATGGACTTAGTGATTTGGCCCTCATTTATTTGGTCCAAATCTTCTAAATTTAAATTTTCTTTGCCATATAAGCACCCAGCTTTTTTAAATTTCAAATTCTGTTCTGCCAGCTTTTCTAGAGAACCCACATGCACATGCTCTGTCTTGTCAAAATCAGTAAGGTTCTCTTCCCCATCCACATAGGGCTCTATTGTCCTCTGGGTAAAAGATCTACCTTGTTCCTCTTCAATGGCTTTCACCACTGTTGGCACTTCAGACCAGATGGGTATGAAGAAAATTATTCCATCTTTTGTAATCTCGACCTCTTTTGGAATACTTCTACCATCACCTCTTACCCTTAATCTCGCCCATTTGAGATGATTTTTGAGTGAAGTCTGTTTCTTCCTCTGTTTCTAACCACCTACCACATAAATTCCCAATTTCTTTGAAAACCTCCTGAGACCACAAATGTAATGGGACACCCAGAGCTTTTATCCAAGTAGATTCTCTCTTCGTTGTACTTGGAACACATCCCATTGTTGGAGACCACCATTGCAGATTTAACCTTATATTTTTCCATCTCCAGACTCCTTGTAGTGTATGCTCTGCCATACTCCTTGTTGGAAACTCAAATAGGAATTGATGGTCTCTCATCTCATAAATGTTTACCCCGAAGACTTTGTTCCAAGATGAAGATACCCATCTCCTGATATCTGACAAAGTAGGATATTCAGAGAAACCACTAAATTTCCCACCACACTTCTACCCAGAGCATCTCTTGGCATAACTTTGGTCTGACCAGATATGACAATCGATTTGTTGCTTGTCTGGAGCAGTTCTATGTGCCTCCTTAGGTTGCCATCTAGGTCGTCGGACAACTTCATTCAATGGCTCTGAGATAGAAACATTCCTGGGGATGTCAATGAGACCTTGAGCTGGAGCTTCAATAAATCTTTCAATCTTGACAGCTATCTCCCTCCACCCCATCCAGTATTTAACTTCAGGGATAATCACTACTGATCTCTTATCTCCTTGTATGTCTACAATGCTTATGAACCTCCCATAACGGTTGGATTTCCTTGCTAGAAATGACTGGGAGAGATGGCCATTCAATTTCCATCTCCTGACTGAATTGCTATGCTCCTTGGAAGCTTCTTTGAGAGAACTGCATATCCATCTCAGAGTTCTCTTATCAAAAGTGTTCCGTTTGAGAAAGTTCCTGCTTCTTTCCACCCAATTGTAAAGAGAATCTGGACTAGAACTTAATCTAGTAATATCATAGGATTTAAAACCTGCGCAGAAATAAATCCTATTTTCACTCATGGAGCTAAATCAGAAATTTGACTCAACAATAACTAATCAAGAAGAGTTAATGCTGATCAGCAAGAATGATAACGTATGAATGGGAGCACTTTTTGGGGAAATTTTTGGGGGGATTTTTGGGGGAAATAATAAGCCCCTATGCTTTGTTACACAAGAAACCCAAAATATTTAATGCTTCATATTTCTGCAAATGAGAAATGCTCCAGCTGACAAGACAAAGCAAGTGCTTTCCAAGACACTAGTCCTGGAAGTTAAGAATTGGTCTAAGGTTTGAACCTATTTTTCAAGACAAGCCATTAAAACTTTGAAAAATTCTTACGCTTCTTTTGTCCTGGGAGAGTTAGTTAATAGATGAGAATCCATGCATTTCACCGAGACTATATTATAGATACTGCAGAAGCAAGTATACGCATTAGGCCCCAAAGTGGTACCAGCCGCAGGGTGGAACCAAAAAAGCCATAGATATTGCAGAAAAGGCATAATGGATCAAAATAGCATAGAAGTCTATGATGAGGGAGAAGCTGATCTAAGATGTGTGGACTATGATGGCAAGTCAATGGCTTATCACTTCTGTTTGTTCTGTTACTATCTGTAGCTGGTATGCATCCATAAATCCTTATTTTGCTACCTCAAATTAAAAGAACTGTTACCAACAACATACCAGTAATATCCCACAAGTGACGTCTGGTGAGGGAAGATGTAAGCAGACCTTACTCCGGCAAAGGTGAAGAGGTTGTTTCCGATAGACCCTTGGCTAAAGAAAAATACTTGGAAACATGCTTGAAAAAACAAAATGAAAGTTGGGCCCAAAACATGGTTGAAGTTTACAAATGCAAGTCTAAGAACATAAACTATACTTGTCAAATTCAAAGAATGATGATGGTGATGATATTAATGATAATAATGATGATAAAGATAATAATAATAATTACTATAAAGGAAGGAGGAAAACTATGTGTGGGCACATACATAATCCTTGTCTCAATCCTCATGTGTTCCTTCCTCGAAAAATATATACCCATTCATCTCATCCATTAAAAAAAGTTGCAGGAGTCGACCACTCTTGCAAGCCTTATAGTTGAGCTCAGGTCAAAAAATCTATATAGATAAATATATTTGTGGACTTAGAGAAGATGAGACATGGCACCTCTCATAAGCCAAGGAACCTATTTATCTATTTTCTCCCTAGTACTTCTTTTATTACTTTGTGAACTTCAAGAGAACTAACAAACATCTTAAAAGATCACTGCAGTGCAAGACTTGCCCTTCCTGGCCCAGAGGAGAAGAGTATAGCTGAGTTCAACAGTTCCTACCAGTGGTGAGGGAAATGCAGCTGCCCCCTTCAAGCCTATGCCATTAGCCCCCAGCAGGTGAAGGGAGAATGATGAGCCTATGTGCTCCAAATGAAGCTGGTAACATCCCTGTTTTCCTGAACAAGCCAATGCCGATACCTCAAGAGATAACTATAAATGCAGAGAAGTAGAATGAAAATGTGTATACTGATAGTGATCTCCCGTAGAGTTTACATACAGAGAAAGCAACTAAGTTGTGCTAAACTAATTCCTACAAGATAGGAACAGAAAAACAGTAATGCTAATCAACTAAGTTACTGATACAAAATTGAAGCCTAAAATAACTGAGGTATGTTTATCCAAATATAACAAAATGAACTGAGTATAGTACGTGCACTGTTACGCCCCCTCAAGTTAGGTGTGAAGAGACAACCCCTAACTTGGGAAGCATGCGCTGGAATGCTGGTTTGGGCAATGGTTTGGTCAGCAGATCTGCCAGTTGATCAGCCGAATGGATGTGCAATACTCTGACTAGGCCACGACGGACTTGATGGCGAACAAAGTGAAGATCCACCTCAAGAGGTTTCATTTTGGTATGATGTACTGGATTCTCAGCAATGTATGTGACCCCAAGGTTATCACAAAGTATTATAGGAGGAGCAGTGAGGGGCACATGAAGATCTTTGAGCAAGTGAGTGATCCAATTTGTTTCAGACAAGGCAGAGGCAACCGCACGATACTCAGCCTCGGTGGAAGAGCGGGAGACAGTAGGCTGCTTGCGAGAACACCAGGAGATGGGCGTCCTGCCTAGATAAACAATGTAACCAAAGATCGAACAACGATCATTGATATCGCCTGCCCAATCAGCATCAGCATAGGCATATAGGGCAGTTGATTGATGTGGGGAAATATGAATACCATACTGGGATGTTTCCTTAAGATACCGAAGAATACGTTTAACTGCTTTCCGGTGAACCACAGAGGGAGAGGTGTTGAATTGAGTAAGCTTGTTTACAGAATATGTGATATCAGGTCGGGTAAACGAAAGGTACTGGAGCTTACCAAGCACGGTTTTGTACTCTTTTCCATTGTTTTTCGGGGCTCCATCATCAACCAGTAGTGTCAGAGACGTGCTCATGGGTGACTTAACGCCTTTACAGTCCTGCATAAGAGTGTCATTCAACACCTCCGGATTGATTGAGAAACAAACCATTGGCATCCCTGTGCACCTTAATGCCCAAGAAATATTGCAATAAACCAAGATACTTAAGAGAAAATTTCTTGGAAAGAGAGGTAATGACATGTTGAACGAATTTTTCATTACTGCCCGTCAGGATGATGTCGTCCACATATATCAAAATATAAACAGTAACTCCCATATTGTGCAAAACAAAGAGAGAATTATCAGCTTCAGACATCTTGAACCCCATTTGAGTCAATGAATTTGTGACTGCATCATACCAGGCCTTAGGAGCTTGCCGAAGTCCATAAATAGCCTTTTTTAGATGACAGACATAGTCAGGATGATTTGGATCTTCATAGCCAAGAGGTTGGGAAATATACACGTCTTCATGAAGTGTCCCTTGAAGAAAAGCATTGTTGACATCTATCTGATGCAATGCCCGAATATTCTGGACAGCAAGTGCAAGTACTGTCTGAATTGTGGTGGGTTTAACCACCGGACTGAATGTCTTATGGAAATCAATCCCACGCCTTTAAGTGAACCCTTTTGCGACTAAACGTGCTTTGTACCTGTCAATTGAGCCGTCAGACTTAGTTTTTATGCGAAATAATCACTTACAAGGAACAACATTTCGGGTGTGGTCTGGTGGAACCAATTCCCAAGTATGGTTCTGCATCAATGCATCAAATTCAGCCTTCATTGCATCTCCCAATGTGCAAATTTTTGTGCTTGTTTGTGGGTCACAAGTATAGGGTGTGTTCGGTGCATGATTTGGGCAATGTAATCAACAATTTTTCGTCGTTTGACGATGTTATTTTGCGACCTAGTTACGACACGATTTGGTTCTGTTGTTGGTATGGCTACAATGGGAGCAGTAGGTGGAGGTGTACTTAAAGTGTGAACTCGGTCAACTCTGTTAGCAACATGGGGTTGCGGTGGCATTCTGGATGATGTGTTTTGGCGACGTCGATACACATTAGTAATTGAGGGGCGGCGATGTGAGGAGAGGGGACGAGTAGATGGTGTAGGGGGTTGGCTTTGGAAGATAAAATGGGGTTGTAGGTTATGCTGAGTTGTGGAATGTACCTGCTGGGGATTGCTCTCTTGTGCAGCGTAAATTAAGCTCATATCTTGGTGTGTATCTCGCATCAACGGAATGGGAGGAGGCAGCTGGGTGATATTTGGATCAAGGGTAGTATCTTGTTGATAGGAAACACTTGGATGATCATGAGGTAGAATATTTTCCCAATTTAAAGATGAAAACTTCTGTTTTAAGGGAGAAAAGATTGTTGCAAAGGGGAAAACATCTTCTAAAAATGTTACATCCCGTGAAAGAAAAATTTTGGAACTTGTGGGCTCAAAACATTGATGGCAATGATGACTGATGGAGAAACCTAGATAGACACAAGGTTTGGAATATGGTTCTAATTTATCTTGTGCATATGGTCGTAGCCATGGATAACACAGACAACCAAATGTACGAAGAGATTCATAACTTGGTTTTTCATTGAAAAGAACTTCAAATGGTGATTTATTAGCAAGTGCGGCAGTTGGTAGGCGGTTTATGAGATATGTGGCATGGTGGCAGGCAACACTCCAAAAATTAGATGGTAAACGCGCCTGATGGAGCAATGTTTTAGCCGTCTCTATAAGGTGTCTATGGCGTCTTTCCACCATGGCAACCCTTTGAGGAGTGTCGGGTAGGGAGAGAAGATGTTGTATGCCATAGGAGTTAAGGTACGAGTTACGACTCTAGGGATTTATATTCTCCGCCTCCATCAGTGTAAAGTGCAAGTATTTTGTGGCCAAAATATTTTTCGAGCACAGGATGTAAACTTTCAAAAATTGATTTAACTTCATTTTTATTTTTCATTGTGTATAACCAAATGTATTTGGTATACTGATCAACAAAGAGACAATAGTATCACTTTTTATCTACTGATAGAACCGGAGATGGACCCCACAAATCACTGTAAATTATTTCTAATGGATGTTTGCTGGACAATGAGTTTGAATAAAAGGGAAATCTGTGGCTTTATTGCAGCAACATGAATTACAAAAAGTAAAGTTGTCTTTTGAAGAATAAGACAATCTGGAATTATTTAGAATGGAAAATAAAACTCTAGAATGGGGGTGACCCAATCTTCGATGCCACAGATGTAAGGAAGGGCTAGTAACTGCGACGTTGATGGTTGGCGGAGATACGGAAGGCCATTCATAGAGTCCTGCTTTATTCAGGCCGCACATAAGAGTTGTTCCCGTAGTCAGATCCTTCACAACAAATTTTTGAGGAAAAAATTCAATTGAGGTTAGGTTATCATTGCAAAATTGATAAACAGAAATAAGGTTGCGCTTAATAGCAGGAGCACACAAAATGTTAGAGAGATTGAAGGAATTATTTGATGCATGTAAATGAGTAGTACCAGTTTGAGTAATTGGAATCACATTACCATTTTCCATTGTCACTTCCTCAATCCCTTTGAAGTCTTGAACATTCTGGAGAGAGTTGGTGTCAGAAGTGATATGGTGAGAGGCACCGGAGTCGACGATCCATGGGTCATGTGATGTGGTTTGTGCAGCAAAGTTGGCTTTTGCTTCCAAGTGGTTATGGGACTGTGAGAGGCAGACATTCGCAGTATGTCCAACTTTATCACAAAGTTGACAGCGGACTCGTTGATTGGAGTAATTACGCCATTGGTGATTAGCGTTTGTAGTGGACTGTCTTTGTTAGGGACGCCAATTGTTGGTGCTGGTGTTGTTGTTTTTGTTGTTGGGAGGACGTCGATTGTTGCGGGGATTCTGCTGAGGATGCGTGACTCATTGAGCAACAGCCGCGGTGACTTGAGTAGTAGCCTTCTTAAGGTCCTCATGTTTGAGAAATAGTTCATGATCAAGTAGCTTATCAAAAAGTTCCTCGTAGGAGATTGGAGAATCCCGTGCGCGTATCGTTGCTGAAATCTCACGAAATTCTGGGCCTAGTCCGCTGAAAATTTTCACTACAAGCTCTTCATTGGTGATGGGAGAACCTGCTGTGGCAAGTTCATCAGAGAGAGATCGAATCTCTCAAAGATATTCGGCAACTGATTTGGCATCCTTTGTGACGCGACTAAGAAGGTGACGGAGACTGAAGATGCGAGTCTGCGATTTGTTAGCAAAGGAGGTGTGAAGTTGATCCCAGGCAGCTTTGGAATTGACTGTAGAAGCGACATTGACTGTAGAAGCGACAGTGTATGCGAGGGTGACATCAACAGAGGCCATTAAGCATTTTGGATCAGTTTGTCTTGACGAAACCAATCTTTATACGCCTGGTTTGGCATCTCAAGGCCGTTGGTGGTGACTGTTTTAGGAGGGGACAGCGTAGAGCCATCAAGATGCCCGTAGAGGTCGTGGCCTTGGAGCAGCATGGTGATTTGAGCCTTCCAGGTGGTGAAATTGTGGCTGTCAGACAATTTGATGGGCAGCTGAGAGGATGGGTTAAATTGAACTAAGTGTTTGAGGACGGCAGGGGTGTCAGCATTAATGACTGGTGTAGTGGAGGCCATTTGTGTGGAAAAAAAAATTGATCTTGGATGATTTACTCGTTAGAGTTTTATTTAGGCTCTAATACCATATAAATGCAGAGAAGTAGAATGAAAATGTGTATATTGATAGTAATCTCCTGTAGAGTTTATATACAGAGAAAGCAACTAAGTTGTGCTAAACTAATTCCTACAAGATAGGAACAGAAAAACAGTAATGCTAATCAACTAAGTTACTGATACAAAATTGAAGCCTAAAATAACTGAAGTATGTTTATCCAAATATAACAACATGAACTGAGTATAGTACGTGCACTGTTAATAACCAACTTAGATAGAGAAGTAACACTCATCAACAACAACTGCGAACCTATAATTGAGGAGCCAAAAACACCAGAACCATTGACAGAACTATTAGAAAGTGACATTGAGGATGGATTTATTGAGAATCCTGATGAAATTCGAATTATCGAACTCAACATGAAAGAGTTCACAACCAATTGGAGAATATTTTGCAAGAGCATAACAAAGAAGGTGACTTATCAAAGCTCTGATGGCCTTGAATCCAAATGCAGCTTCTATTCCTACTCCGAAGCTGATAAATGTCAGTCGCTTACGGACAGAAGCAAGTGTATGTTCCTGATTCTTGATTGATGTTTTAACTGTGTAAAGATGTGGACAACATTAGTAAAACTGAAGAAGTCTGGAACAATGGGACTTGGTAGAATATGATAATGTTGTAGTAGGACTTATTGAGAATATGGAACTGTATCATATTAAGAACATAACCAGCAAAGAATGTGCACTGCAGATATTAACACAAATTTGAACTGTGCTGAAATGAGAAAATTAGATGTATAAAAGCTGCAGTGTCAGTTTGTATTGCTCATCCAAAACACTTCGCAATACAGTCTTTTCATCATTTAACCTATGAAGCCATGCCAAAAAGTTCTAGCGGTCATATCTTGAAACTAATGCCAATACTCTAATATATTGCAGGGATGAACTCCCAGATTCCCATCCATTGTTGGAAAGGTTAGTTGTCTATCTTGTTTTGCTTCACTAAGATTTGGTTAAAATTAAGCTGATTATACAACTTATAATCTTCACACAGCTGGATAGACGACAACATGATGATCCAAGTCTATAACTTCTGGCAATATGGACACCAGGTATGCAACTGAATTTTCTTTTAATAGTATCATCTTCCCCGGGATATTGACTAATGCAAAAAGAGCACAATTCACGCAAGAAAAAATTTGTGTCCTGGTTTCTTGACGTAGTGCTAATATGAAGGCAAACCATGCAATAAGCATGATATCACTTTTCGAAACCAAAGATACCTCATATAGGAGAGACCAACTAGTTTTCCCTCAAATTTTCCCTTTTTATAACTGGCTACATTTAACAACATAATGGCTAATTAGAATTCTAGTGTTCCCTACATAATATTGTTGTGGCTCATGTATCCAATGTGGCACCAGGTGAGACAGTAAACTCAATTCAGCCTCCTGAAACAAAGTGTGATCCCAATGGATCAGGGAGCCTGTGCAACGAGAAGACATGTTATTCATGCAATGGCATAAGAGAAGCAAATTCACAAACCATTAGAGGCACGCTACTGGTGAGTAACCTAGATATTTGCTCTGTTTATGAAGTTACTACATGTAGAGCCTGAGTTGAAGGTTGCTTTTTCTAATATGTTTAGTCTGTCGATCCAGAAAGAGATGACTATCCAACAAGTTTGTGTAGTCGGTACGGGAGAAACACTATGGGATTTGAGGTTTAGGAGATGCCTACAAGATTGAGAGATGGGTGAGTTTCAAAATCTTGTTGAGTTACTATACAACCAAAATTCATTGCAAGACGTTTCTGACAAGTGGAGGTGGAAGGGGAGCTCAGACGGATTGTTCACTATTAGATCTTACTATCAGAGGTTGTTTGTAAGAGAGGAAGCGTCTTTCCCATATCAAACCATTTGGATCCCGAGAGTGCCGAGGAAGATATGTTTTTTTGCATGGTTGGCTGCTAGGGGAGTTATTTTGACAGCTGAGAATCTGCGGAAGCGGAGGATCAATTATGTTAGTTGGTGCTTCATGTGTAGATGCTCCGGAGAGGATGTCAACCACCTTTTACTTCATTGCAACATAGTGTCGCGTTTGTGGGCAGTGGCGTTAAACTTGTTTGGAGTTCAATGGGTGATGCCGAGCACTGTGAAAGAGGCGATGTATAGTTGGGCTTTTAGAAGAAGGAAGAAAAGATCCAGAGCGTGGGATGTTACTTCATTAGCTATTATGTGGATTCTGTGGAAAGAGAGAAATATGAGGGCTTTTGACGGAATACAGAGCGATTTTAGTAGATTGCATAGTAGCCTTTTGTTTTTAATTTCTTTTTGGTGTACCCATGAGGTTCCAATGTGTATAGATGAGTGGGCTTCTTTTGTTGAGAACTATATTTTGGTGTAGGCTTTTTACTTTTTGTATACCTCTTGTATACGGGGTTTTTTCCCCTTTTTTATTAATAAAATCATTACCTTTATCCAAAAATGAAGTTACTACATGTACAGCTATACGCTACCTTTTTTTCCTCTGAAACAGCTAGCTTATTGCGGATACCATGCCGAACAGCAAAGAGAGGAAGTTTCCCTCTCAATGCCACATACTTCCAGGTAAATGAGGTAAACTCCAGACCTTGACATCTCATCACTATTTTCAGAAGTCTCTTTTGGACAATAATACTCCAAATATAAAAAGGAATTGAGCAATATGAAACTTGGAAATGCATTGTTGCTGATCGCAATCTTTTAATGCCTGATCATTGAATCTTTTAATGCCTGATCATGAATCCAGTCTCAATCCAATAAATTTTCCCAAGAAGGATGCTATGCTCCCTGTCAAGAAGGACTGTGTTCTTTGGGAGCTCTGTCTTAACAATTTTTTAAGGTACATATAAATGCTCAGAAGAAATTGTGGTTTTATCTATGGCTTAAGAATCAAGTCTAAGTTACTAAATTAATATAAAAAAACTTGGTTTATCAGGCTTGTCAACAGAACAAAGTCAGTATTGCTTCTGGCAAGGTAAGGCCAACTTCTCTTGCTTCATATAATTAAAGAAATAAAGAAAAGGATCAGAGTTAAATTCATTAATAGTACTAAAAGATGTGGACTGGTGAAATTTGGGATACCTTTCAGTGCTGATGGTTCTGCAACGTAACGAGGCTGTAATTAAACTGTTATTACTGAATGGTACCAAACAAAGGAAGGGCAAGGAGAAAGTCCTGGACTTGTCACTAGACATACTAAAGTTTATGAATATGACTAAGGATATTAGCAATGCCGTGCATAAGTTATACTTGTGAAAGTGATTATTCTACCTAGATTAGTGTAGAGTATAAATTGACAGGTAGACAAATAGTCATCTAGAGAGAATTCGTGCACTGCTAGGAGTTAACAGGTGCTAGTTATGGATGAAAAACACCAATGAGTGCTCAGCTTGCTAGTCCAAATAAGACTTTTAAAAATTACTTAAAACGACACATATTTCTGAACTATTTCCAGGTCCCATTAGTCAATAACTGTTTATAGTTTAAGCTAAGTTATTCTGATACTTGTAAGATGTTCAAGTATAGATCAGCAAATAAGAGTGTCTTAAGAATTACTAGAAGGAAGCAATTGTTGCAGGCCATACAACTGTTTAAAAAATTACCGAAATACCAGGCACCTTCCCTTCCATAACTTCCGAAGGGAGGCATGTATATACCATATCCAACTTTATGTTTTAACTAGTAAAAGATCTGATTGAGTTACCTAACATCCACTGTCACATTTTGTCAAGCTGTCCTTGCAAATGTCATTTCAAAAAGCATTTTACAGGATTTGTCTGCGTGAGAGGATTTGATAAAAGACAAGAGCTCCACGACCTTTGATTGCTAGACTGTTACAAACCTTTTGGTCAACTAACAAATTCTTTAAAAGAACCAACCAAAGAGCTAGTTCAAACCCTCAATGAGGATATAGATAAATGATCATTTACCTACTGAATGTTACCATAATAGATCATAAATATTAAATAGCAAGAAAATATAACATAAAACGAATGCAGCTAATCAATACTCAAACAGTGAATCTATTTATTCTCAAATACAGAAAATTTAAAGCAACTATAGTATTACATTGATTATTTATACATAAAAGAGAACCGAAGAGATGATATTCAGCTCAGAATGTTATGGTGTCACAAGATGCTCCCATGACAATTGTTAGAAAGTCGGATTACCTAATGCTTGCTGATATAGAAGTTGCAACATGCAACTGCAGGATATCCGAGATTAAGGAAAGACAACAAGAACTTAGTATATTTATTCTTAATGCAAATTCTAAACCCTCAGATATCTATCCACATAAAAAGTACACATATGTTAATATTGAATTGAACTTATAAATACTAGTCTCCTACAATTCACAAGAAAAGAAGAAAAGGTTTCAGAAACTGGCATTGGGGACAGATCCTGAAGTTCTGATAAATATGCAATATGTCACAATATGTGATGACGGATTTGAGACGTAGAGGTCCCGAAGTATGAAGTTTAGGGTATCTGAATTTGATGTTTGGCTGCGACGTGGAGGTATGAGTGAAATCTATTTGTGATCTGTAGAAAATGCAAACTGAAACTTGCAAAATGACAAGCAAACATGTGCACACGCACAAACTCACAGACACACACATACTTATGTCAGCAAGATTCCTGAATAAAAGAGTAAAGCAAAATATAAATGGAGGCTCCCAATTTCTCTGCAGCGTAAAAGAAAAGTATAAATATTTATCATGGCCAGCAAGAAGCAAAAGATCTAACTTTTTGGTTCATCTCAAGTTTTGAGTAAATTGAGCCCCTGATGTACTTACGTGGATACCAATTCTGCTACCAATTGTAAAATATTTCTCATGAATTTTTGGACCCTTCCGTGTGCATCTGTGATTGACTTCAAGCTCCAAGTTTTCTCAAAGTGGTAATCCAGCTTCACTGCCCATCCTTGTCACTAATAACTCCCAGCAAGATTAGTTTAGCCCCAGTTTGCGTCTCCTTCTTAATATGACCGATTATTTGCATAACAGAAAGAATGAAGCTGAAGCCAACAATCAGTTACCACATCAATCATGTCCTGAATAAGTATAAGGCACAGACAATTAAAACGACTGGCCAGAAGTCCAAAAGGAGCACTTAGTTGTCTTAAAATTAACTTTGTATCAAAAAGTTACCAAATATCAAAAGTACCTCAACGGGTGTCCAGCTTCCACCAAGCACGAGCATCTTCTTCAGAGACAGAAACATCAACATCCTTGTTTTCATCTTCCCCAGAAAAGAATTCATCAGAATCATCACTCTCAACTTCGGAGTAATACAACTTTTTCTCTATCTCTGGATCATAAGTCCACTCCAATCTTTTCAGAACATCACGGTCCTTCCACCGACCAACAACAGAGCCAGCTTCTTTCTTGGCCTTCCCCATCATGATCTCCTGCCACGAGAAAGCAGCATCTGCAGTCCTCTTAAGAGCACCATCGTTGCTATCACCAACAACAACCGTCTTCAAGCACCTCAACCTCGCCTCTTTCAACACCTCCACGAAATCCGAATCATCAGACACAAGGACCACACAATCCACCATCCTCTTATCCATCACATCCACCAAATGATTCCTCAATGCAACATCAGCAGCTTGAGGCTTATTCGAAACAGTCCTAACCCAAAAACCCGCTCGTTTCAACTCATCCGCCAACCCATATCCAACTTTCGGAGTCAAAACATCTCTAACAGCATTCTTATACTTATCCATCTTCATTGCATACTTAGACACCAACTTCACCCTCATTTTACCTCTAGCAGAATCTATCTGATTCAACCTTTTCACATTCTCACGCTCGTGAATTTGCTTAAAATGATTAACAAGCTTCTCATTAGTATAAAATCTCCTCCCACAAACTCTACACACATAAGGGTCCTCAACCTTCACCACCCCACTACTCTCCAACGAATTCAACGCTTTTCGCTCTTTCCTTTGCTCTCTAACTAAAGGAGGAACATAACTAAACGCATGTCGATTAGCATAAGCTACAGTAAATTTCAAGAACCCAAATTCCATAACTGCTTTTTTTAGCTTGGTAGCAGCATCAAATGGAGGAAATGACTTGGGTGGTTTGTTATCCAAGTCCCAAAAAATACCAACACTACTTGCTCTAACAGAATTGCATTTGGATTCAAAGTGACAAAATCTTGCATAAGAATGAATAAAGGTGCTAACTTTGACACATTTGATCATTTTCTTTAAGGTTCTTGATTTTACTATAGTTGAGAACTAACAAAAATTGAGTCTTTTCAAAAACAGTTAAATTCCTAATTTATATAATGTATCTAATACCATAAAATATTATAGGAGAAGAGAGGTACCTACAAGTTGATTTCGCGAGAGGATGATTTGTTGAGAAGAATTATGTCACCGTAACAAAGAAATTGCTTGAAATGGCTTTTATGTTTGTTTATTTATTTATTTATATTTACTAGAAGTATTTATTTATGATTTTTGCATGCCCATCAAGTCCAAAGTATTTACATGGTCTAATCATTAAGAATTATACTAATTATTATGCAGTCCAAAATATTTACCTAGTCTACCTATTTTTATTGTATATCTTTATAGTATATGATTTTCAGAGCATAGTTTATGGTATACCCGGTCTACCCATTTTTAATGTATACTTTCATAGTATACTGGTGTAATTTTTATGGTATACTGCATAAATTACGATATACAATCAGTATGGATGGGTAAGACGGATAAATATTTGATTTCGATGAGTATTTTTATACACATCCCATATATTTGTTTATGTGATAATTATATTTGTTCAAGTTTTGCCGTTAACATTAGCTTACAAAGTGGTTTATAATATTATGTTTTAAACTATTTATTTTAGAATAATATCAAACACCTCTTCTCAAGCCGTAGTTTAAACTTTGTAACATTAATTTTTCATTCCTTGTGATATTACGTTCGACTCCTTGTTTTAATTTTTTTAAATAATTATTTAACATATTTATTCTTAATTTAGTTGCATCTTCAAGTTTATCAAACAAAGTTTGTCTAAAGATGGCAGCTTGTAAAGGAGTTAAACAAGTATGTTGAGGTCCATTAATGTATAATGTGGCTAGTGTGTCAATAGTTAGTGGCTAGGTGGCTATCTCTGATAGTCGGTTAATTAGTTGCAGGCAGTTAGATTAGTTGAAAAATAACTGCTTAGATTAATTTAGTTAGTTATATTAGAATTAGATGATTTCTATATGTATGTGTACAATGTAGCTCACAGATTCAATCCACTCCAATATTGTAAAAAATTTCTCTAAACTTCTCCTCTGTCTCTCCCCCAACTTGTTCTTCTATATTTAATTCATGAATTTGACATGGTATCAGAGCCATTAAGGCCACAATTTTATATATATTTCTTCAATTTTTGAAGCTTAATTCAGTAGCAAGTGTAGTTTCTGCTCCAGTTCCTGTAATCCCCGTTTGTTTTAGTGAAATTCTACTAATTTTCAGCCTCATTTTCAGAGTTTTTTTGCTTGATTCTCTGTAAAAAAAAAAATGGCGAATACATTCAATGTAACCAGTGCCTCTGCGTCTCAAGAACGATTATCAGCTATTGATCACAATCATCCATTGTATCTGTATCCTTCAGATACCCCTGGTGCTGTAAATATTGGAATCCAGCTCATCGGAATGGAAAATTACACCTTGTGGAGTCGCGCAATGCAGATAGCTCTCTTAACCAAAAATAAACTAGGTTTTATTGATGACACAATTATAAAAGATGATTTTTTCTGAAGAATTAAAGCACCAGTGGGAAAGATGTAATGTCATGTTACTATCCTACCTGATGAATAATATGAGTAGTGGATTAAAAAGTGGGATATTGTTTAGGTCAAATGCACAGCTAGTGCGGAATGATCTTAAAGAAAGATTTGATATGGTGAATTTGTCTAGAGTATATCACCTGCACAAGGAGATAGCTACCTTAGTGCAAGGAGTTTCATCAGTTTATGTCTATTACTCTAGACTTAAGGATATTTGGGATGAATATGATTCTATAGTGCCATTTCCTACTTTTAATTGTGAAAAATCAAAAGAGTTTGTTGAACACCTAGAAAAACAAAGATTACTGCAATTCTTAATGGATTTAAATGAGGGCTATAGGCAAGCCAGAAGCCAGATCTTAATGATGGCACCCACACCCACAATGAACCAAGCTTACTCAATGGTAATACAGGATGAGAACTAAAAAGATTTGGCTGGAGGAAACTATGCAGCAGTAGATAACATAGATCCAACAGCAATATTTGTGGCTAAGGGATCTAATCAGAGATATAAGAAATGATCTAACTTACACTATGATTTCTGTGATAAGAAAAGACATTCCAGAGATAATTGTTTCAAATTGAAAAGGTGTGAGATCTGGGGACTTAAAGGTCATTCTAAAGAAAATTGTTATCAGAATCCAAACAGGGAATCTAAAGGATATCAAAGTGCCTTGAAAGACAAAGGCAAGGTTAATGCAGCAGCATCTGATAACTTCAGCCATAAAGCAAATTTTCCAGGACAAGCTCATCTCAGAACTAACAATCTTAATTATGGCTACAATGCTAATGCTAGGGGGCACAACACCAGTGTTTCTCATAATGCACAAATGTTTTCATCATATCAGCTAAACCAGATAATGAATATCTTGTCCAAAATAACTCTCAATGAAGGAGGAGCTAGTGCTAACATGGCAGGTAATTCATTACTTACACATACAACTACCATGAATGCTTGTAGTTGGATCATTGATACAGGTGCATAAAATCATATAATTGGTAACAAATTTTTACTAAATGATGAAGTACAAGCAGCTAATTCAGGCAGGGTCCAAATGCCAAATGCTGAATCAGCTCATGTGACTCATGTTGGAAACTGTCAGCTGACTGGATGTGCAGTCATTAAAAATGTTTTGTGTGTACCAGATTTTAAGTTTAACTTACTATATGTTTCAAAGCTGACAAGAGATTTGCATTGTTCTGCTACACTTTTTTCTGAATTCTGTGTGTTTCAGAATCTCTTGACTGGGAAGGTCAAGAAGATTGGTAGGGAACAAAATGGACTATACATACTGCAGTCACATGTATGTGGGTCACTGTTCGACCTTTGCAACGTGTGCCCTGCAGGAACGGTGAATGCTGTGGCAGGAACTTGGGCTTGGCCATGTTGTCCATGCTGTGGGAATTGTGCCCCAGGTTGTACGTAGAAGGTCCAGCTACGTTGTCAGTTTCTGGATGTGGACCGAACCCTGGAGGATAACGGGGGTCTTCTACCATTGTAGATTGCCCTTGCCCTGGTGGTTGAGTATTCGCCATGAAACCAGCAGCACCTGGCGGAACAAGAGGTGCCTGAACTGGTGCCAAGTTACGAACCAGCTGCATCATCATTTCTTTCATGGCCGTGAAATCCTCTGCCATCTTAGCCTGCTGTTCAGACAAGCGAACCAGCTCAGTGTTCTCGGTTTCTTCGGCCATCGTTGTTGGAGTGTTTTCCTGAAGAGGTGCTTCAACCACTTCTGGAACAGGCAGTGGTCCCTTGATTCTGGTGGAATAGGAATGCGGGGCCAGCACGGCAGTTGTTCAAGCTCTATTCAAATCAAAACACGTTAGTGCAACAAGATAGCATGGAACATGAATTTGCTCGTCGGCCTAAACAATGCCTAAGGTCGTTATGCGTCATCCCGAATTGGTTTGGATTAGATCCCCAAGTGTATTATTTGATTTCTTTTCTTCTCTTTTTTTCTTTTTTTTTTTTCTTTTTCTTTCTTTTTTTTTTTTTGTATATTTTTTTCAAGTGAGGCTAGAGGGTGAAATGAATTGACACATAAAAATAAGCAAAATATTTTCATTACTTAAAAAGAAATAGTACATATGGTGCTTCTGGAGCACGACCAAAAGAAATGTACAAATGACTGAAAAGTGAAAATAAATTACAACATGCCAAATTCAAAAGCGACATAAAGTACAACAATGCCAAGATGTAAAATAAATGACAAAAAGCAATAATCTTCATCATCTTGGCCTGATGTATCTACTAAGGTGACTAGGGCACAAAGTCAGCTGGCTCCTCTGGGTCGAACTCGAATGGCCCATCGGGATCTACTGGGGGCCTTCTACAAAGGTACGACGCAATCCATTCAAATCTGCTGCAACTCTAGTGACGAAGGGAAGCACATGTGGGAGTATGTCCTCCGCGGGAAGCCTCCTATACTCATCGATGGACCGTGCAACATATGTAGCAGAGTCATAAACCTTCCGATAAGCTACACTGATGGTCTGTCCTGCAGCCTGTATATCTCGAAGTCGGTCATGTGCTAGCCCTCTGAGCTGCTCAGCCTGCTCTAATGCCCTGTCAAGTCGAGCTCGAGAATCTATAGCATCCTGGCGATGATAATCCTCCCTTCTCCTGCTTTCCAACAAAGCTGCCCTGTCGGCATCCCGCTCTGTCAATGCCTGTGAGTGCATGACACGGAGTCGTCTGACTGTGTCTAGGTGCTGATGCGCGAAACCCTCGCTCTCTGACTGAGCAGCTCTGGCGGCATCCCTCTCTGCAATTAAGCTTTGTATGGTAGCACGGTATTCCTTCCCAATCTCGTGCCTAGCAAGCTGAACCTGCATATCCAGCCTGGCCTCAGTGTCAACCATGCCTGCTCTCGACCTCGCGGGCATCTCTCTGGGTATGGGCTGGTGGTAATACCAGAACTTGTACTCCCGAACGACCTCCCCCTTAAGTCCATCCTGAACCTGTGTGCTTTCTGTGAGGTGCCTCCTAGTATCCCACAAGCGCAAGATCTCACCTCTAAGAGTAGCTGGGTTGAGAGGATAGTCTGAGACATATGCACTCATGTCCTCAACTATTGGGATCTCCTGCTTTCGACCCAACTGCCTAAGTACACGCAGAGGAACATAAGGCTGGGATGCTGTCAAACCCATCAGAACGAGAAAAGGACGATCCACACATCTGTGTACAACCTCCCTCTTAGGAAACCAGCTACACTACCACAAAATCTTGTCCGGCGTGAGAGAGTTCAAGAAAGACCTCCAATCTGGCTCACTTCCCGAGAATTTATACTTCTCGATGTGTTCGAGATGGTATTCAAGATAATCGATGTCACATCACCTAAGAATATCACGAGGTGGGCAAGGGCGTACATGCTCCAAGAACCAGACCTGTAATAGAAGGTTACACCCCTCAAAGAAACCGTTTTCTCCTTTGTGGCATCGAGTCAAAGCATGAAACATACTACCTAGAATCGTCGGGATGATAGTGGCGTCTGGTGCTCCACCATATAAAGCTGCCATGGTCCAACTGACCTTAATAGATATCGCTCTATTCGGTAGTGGGAAAACCAACAACCCTAGCAAAGCGAACACAAAGACCTTAGGACAGAGTTGTACCCAATCTTCATATTTCAGCTTGTCGTGGAACTCAAATCCATACTTCTTAAAACCATTATTGGCCCCAAAACGATCATAAAGGTAATCAAATGAAATCCAGCCTTGACGAACACTAGCGATTGAGAGGTCCGTTCGTACCTTGATATTACTGAAAAAATCACGCTCATTAACCTTCCTTGGAGCAATCATATTCTTTTTCTCAAAATCCAGCTTAAGAAGCCCAGTTATCTCCTCGAGGGTCGGCGTCATCTCAAACCCCTTAAAACAGAAGGTATTTTGGTTTGGGTTCCAAAACCCAACTAGTGCACTGATCAAGTCTCGCCGCGGGACAATAGTTTTAGTCACAAGGTCAGTCAGAAAACCAATGTTTTCCTGTACTATATCTTTCTGCATTTTACTCATTGTGTCCCACCAAGACTTTAGAGATTTATCCGATTTGGGTGGACCATCAGTCATCATAATAGAGGGTGGAATGGCATCAGCAGGGTATTTTCTCTTGATTGTCCTAGAAGATGATGCAACCATTGTTCCTAATAAAAAAAAATGTATCAAATGTTTGAAAGCCTGAGAACAACTTAAAACAACTGACCGACAGAGCAAAACAGATGCCTAAACTGCTAATTCGAAACTCCAATTTTCAACAAAACTTTTGTCATTGTAATGACGTAAAGTTGACCTTAAGAGAATTGAAAAATTTTGCCATCATAACGACATCAGGACTGGTTCCAGAAAATTACCAACATTGGTATTTAGATGTAATTTATAAAAGAAAAATTCGACGTTACAACGACGACACATTGACATCAAAACAAAAAATTCATTCCATGGATGACACTATAGTATTTTTGCACAAATTCGTCGGCATAACGACGTGAAAAACTGGATCCCAAAACTTCCAACATCGATATACGAGCCTTTTCTAAAAATTCACCATTATAACGACGTGAAAACTGACACCAAAATTTTTTCGACCTTCTAACTACTAAGTATGTATATTTTTTTTGTAAAATTTTCGTCATTATAACGACACAAAACTGACATCTACAAAAGACGGCCAACACTGACGCTTTTTTACAAAAAAAATTGCCATTACAGCAGTATGACTCGATTTTATAAAAATAACAAGACATTTACATTTAAAACATAAAATTCACCCTGCTTCCTCACTTTTCCTTTCAAAACTGACATCTACAAAAGACGGCCAACACTGACGCTTTTTTACAAAAAAAATTGCCATTACAGCAGTATGACTCAATTTTATAAAAATAACAAGACATTTACATTTAAAACATAAAACTAGACAAGTGCAATACCGGTGTATCGCACCTCATTAAGTCGGGTATGATGCGATAATTGGGCCTAAAGGTTTAACTCTAGGTGACACAACTGACTCAGTGTCTAGACTGGCTAAAAACCCGGTGGACAAACCGGGCAGAAAACGCATCAGGGCCATCCGGAGACAGTGTGTCCGGCCTAAAACCCCGTCGCGCCTTCCTCCTAAATCATGGGCAATTTAGTAAGAAAGTCCCAGATGCCACAAGCAATCTGGTAAGTGCACGTGTGTGTGTGTTTCAGAGACTCAGAGGGTTGCGGAGGAAGACAGTTTATATATACAGTTCAACAATATCAAAGCAGTAACATTCAACTTTTCAGGCGATAGCGGCAATAAAATATAACAACCAAATATTTAATAAATTAAAACATGCGACAATTTATCAAAGCCGGAGATTCTAGTTTTCACTAATTTTCCCCAGCGGAGTCGCCAAGCTGTCACGCCCTAAAAATTTATTAAATTAACTGCGCGGTGCGTTAGTTAAAGGCTCGTGACTGGTGTTCAACAGGTACAAAATTATTTAGAGAAATTCGGAGTCGCCACTTGACATAGTTTAAGGTGTGCCAAGTCACCAAAAGGTACCTTGGAACACCCCTGACTCGTCTAATGGTCTGCATTTAGAGATTTGGGTAAGGTTCTCAGTTGACTCTCGGGAAGGTATTAGGCACCCTCGAGTCCTGTGCCGAGCACAGTTGCTTTATTGTCGCAGTTTTAATTTATTAAATATGGTTGTTATATTTTTATCGTTCATTTAAAGTTACGGTTTGATTGTTTGAAACCAAAATTGCGTCAAGTAACCCACAAGGTATACTTGGAACAAATTTATATTTTTTTTTTTACTTTTTGCCTAACAAGTAGATCACAAATCACACTTATAATTGCCTAATCGAATTTACTCCTATTATTTTGCCTAATCGTTACACCTTGGGTGGATAATTAACTATATCAAAATAAGGCGCATTGACTAATTTTAGGTGTGAGATAAATGACACAAATATTTAGCATTCGAATAAACTTGTTACTAATAAAAGACTTGTGGCCATAAGTTAAAATACCATTTGAAACTAAACTAATTTGCAAATTATATATAACATGGTTCTGCTATTTGGGCTTTAAGAAGTTTACAACTGTAGGCTAATTTTGAAGTGATTTGCACCAAATGTCCCTTTTTCTCTAAAAAGAGTTTAACGTTTTCCAAATTTTGCAGAAATGTATCAGTTTGTAAAAAACAGCCAGATTTGCACCTTGTTTAACTTTTTTCAGATTTGCAGACATTATATATTTATACAAAACATGCATGAAATTGATATCATTCATATAGCCAAGTGCAAATTTAATGCAAGATTAAATCGTGTTTACCTTGCGTAATAAAGATCCAGCACAAAGCAAATATCAAAAGCCCTTTAAACAACCTTTAACTCCGCAAATCAAGCAATCAACAACCTTTTAAGCAGCCTCCTAATACTCCTATTTAACCTTTAAAACCTTAAGATTTATGCCCCAAAAGACCTTAGATGTAAAGGCTTTTGGTTCTAAATCTAACTCTCAAACTTACTATTTTTTTTAAAGTGTTTTTGCTCTTAATTTCTTGTGAATTTCAGCTTGTTGTTGGTTGAAAGAGGGCAATAAATGGCCCTATTTATGGCTGAAATTGAGACCAAAGGGTGGGGTATGGACTTGTACAAAAGTACAAGCCCACACCCCTACACTTGAGTGTTTTTTTAGTCCCATTTTTCAGCAAATACAGCAGCTGTACAACTACTATTTCAGCCACTAAAGCAGCCCCAAAAAGCTGAAAATGTACAAGTAGGGTCCTCTAAAAGGACACCCAATACTCATTACATAACTAGAAGGTAACTAGGACCAACTATACCAACTAGAATCAGCCCCAAACTAACTAAATGGATCAAACTAGACTTAGAATTGAACTAACATATCTCAGACCTTGCTTTATGACTAAATAAGCCAATACCCAGTCCAAAAATAAAGAGCAAACAAACTAAACTAACAAAACTCATCCCATAGTTGAGTTCGAACTCAATTAAATCTCCAAGACTCCAATTTCCAGCTAAGCACACTAGAATTGATATCAAAAACTCCCAGCCAAAACAAAACTTTAACTAAACAAAAAGTCTTTCTCACAGGTCATGTCTACAGACTAATCAAACTTAAAACAAATACCAACTCCCATGATCAGATACCAATATGTTTAAACAATACCTCTTACACGACATTTTAATGAGCGGAACAGGAGACAATGACAATTCATGCTCAAAAAGCTAGCAACTGATAAGTTCCCTAACTGTGATATTGATCCAAGACATGTTTCAAAAAAGCAGTTGAAGCAAACAAACGCCAGATGGTCATGAATGACAGACTGAACCAAACAACTAACAAAGCATAGATATTTCAAGCTCAACTTACGCAATTCAAAGCCTTTTAAACAAACCTAAACCAATGATACTTTGATTTAGACAAATGAACTACCAACACCAGTTCGATCCATTAATTGAAAAGGGTAAACTTCAAGCCAATATATTAACAACTATTAATTGAAATCCCTCTAATCTACTGGTCAACATCTAAACCACGAGTAATCAGGCCACAATAAACAAACAGATTTAGCCAGGTTCTACAATTCAAGCATAGACCATACATACAGCATCAAAACCACAGATTTTGGCAAAGCATTATTTCAGACAGATCCGAGGCAAAATAACAGGAACATGAAACTTTCATACTTTGATAAGCAGGCTCCAACTTGAACTAATACCATTACTTAATAACATAATGTACAGATGGGTATAGGCATGACTTCAAAACATGTTCAAACTAAACTATTTCATGTAACTTTTACACTATCAAAGCAAAGATAGGAACAGGAAAAACAAAGAGTATTCTAACCGTTAAGCAAACCGTTAACCAACATTATTTTAACAGCTGATTTGCCTTGTCATTGCAACCGCTGCCTTGGTATCGCCTTTAGCATCACTGTCGCTACCTCCAATTGATCACCCTCATTGCCTTGAATCATCACTGCCCGTTTAAACTGAATCAGCGTCACCACTTCGACTCGTACACTGCCTCGCCGAGGCCATCACTGTCAACGTTGCCTCGCCCTGTTGTTCCCATCATCACAAAATCACCATCGCTGCAGCGAGAGCGACGCAGCGATGCCGCTGCCCTCGCTGCCTCCACCACTCATCCCCAAACAATCATCATCATCACAACCTAAATGCCCAAAAACTACTAACCAAACGAAACAAAATCAACACCCCACTCTGCCCTAAAACAACCGCGTCGCTGCCTCCGTTCAACACGATACAACCCCGCCCCGCTAACAAACTAATCATCACAGCTCCCTCATCCAACATAAACCCATAACAGAAAACAAAGAAAAAAAAAAGAAATAAGAAGAAGAAAGCAAAGAAACAGAAAATAAATGGGATGAAGAGACAGCGGGCAAAGGGGAGACGGGGAAGGGTAAGGGAAAAAGAAAGAGATAGAGAAAACTAAAAGAAAAACTCACTGGATTTTGAAGTTTGACCGAGCTTTGACCGTCGATCTACTCTAAACCGTCGGGATTTTGAAGAAAATAATAGCGGAAATGGAACGAGGGGGCCGAGATCTTTCGATTGGTATACTTTGCTAAATTTTCCGGCCACCGGAGGTGGTGGCCGGCCGGCGGAACAGTGGCGGGGCCACGGCGGGAGACGATTTCCGGCGGCTGGGGAAATTTTGGCAAGGGCTCGGCCAGTCAAGAGACTTATGGGGGTGTGAGGGAGTGAAAATGAGGGATTTGGATTTATATATTATGAGTGTGGGCCGGGTTTGAGGGTATTGGGCTGGTGGGTCATAGGTAAATGGGCTATCTATTTTGCACCTATAGCCACTAAGAGGTATATACTTATTAGAAACCCATACAATTAACTACAATCAAAACCCTATAAATATACAATATTATCAAAATTAAACATAGAGTCATAGTTAAACACATAACAAGTATTTTTTGGCAATTTTCAAATTTTACATCCTAATTAAAGACAAATTTAGCTAAGAATAAACACTAGAAGTACAGAAAAATTTGACGACACGTCCTAAGAATCTAATACAATTATTCTGAGAAATTTTATGAATTTGGTGCCAAAATTAAGTGATTACAGCTGCCCCTCTTTGTTCGGAAACACGAAGAGTTTTCGGACAAAGAAGTAATCGACAACTAATTTTGGCTTTTCGGTTCTAGCCGAGAGCATGCTTTCCAAAATGGTGACCGTACCTTGAATTTCTGTTCTAACCGAGAACAAAGTTACCTACATATCCCCGGACTAAGGAGTCAGGTCAGTGTAGTTCCTTACGTGCGGTAGCTGGGACTACCGCATTCAAACAGACACTAGACTCACTAAGACAACACTGGACAACTAGACTACTTAGACAAATTAGAGACTCTTCTAGACACACTTGGGGCTGATACCAGACACTCTAGACTACTAAGAGGCTGTCGTTGCTGAGTACTGGTCGCTTGCTGGTGGTCGTTGCTTTACAAGGAATGGAAATACAAGGAAAAATGTAAAATTCCAATTCCTAGACTACTCTTCATGCTTCCTTGAGGTAAATCTTGGCTTGAGAGATAACTCCATCGCCCGTTGCATGGGCAAGCACCATCTGAAACTTGAAATGACCGCATCTGTTTCAAGCAGGTCTTGACTTGAAGCAGGGGATGGTTGCTGTCTTCGAGCAGGACTAACTTGAAAAGGGAGTGGTTGCTATCTTTGGGCACAAATGACGTGAACTAAATGTGAGTGCTATCTTCTAGCAAAACTGACTTGAAAGGAAATGATCGCTATCTTTTAGCAGATCTTGACATGGAAAGGAAATGACGCTATCTTTGAGCAAAACTAACTCGAAAAGGAAATGATCGCTATCTTTTAGCGAGATCTTGACATGGAAAGGAAATGACGTTATCTTTGAGCGAGACTGACTCGAAAAGGAAATGATCGCTATCTTTTAGCGAGATCTTGACATGGAAAGGAAATGACGCTATCTTTGAGCGAACTGATTCGAAAAGGAAATGATCGCTATCTTTTAGCAGATCTTGATATGGAAAAGAAATGACGCTATCTTTGAGCGAACTGACTCGAAAAGGAAATGATCGCTATCTTTTAGCAGATCTTGACATTGAAAGAAAATGACGCTATCTTTGAGCGAATTGACTCGAAAAGGAAATGATCGCTATATTTTAGCAGATCTTGACATTGAAAGGAAATGACGCTATCTTTAAGCGAACTGACTCGAAAAGGAAATGATCGCTATCTTTTAGCATATCTTGATATGGAAAAGAGATGACGTTGTCTTTTAGCAGGAATTGACTCGAAAATAGAATGGAGTTCCGTCTGATATCTGGCGCACCTACCCCAATTCAAGTGGTCCTAGCTCTTTCTTGGCAACATAGCAAATGTCACACTTACTTTCTGCATCGTGGATACACCCTGTTTCAGATCTTGCAAATAAGCTTAGTGACTCTTGTTCTATTCTTCACAGTACTATGGGATGAACAACGCCTAAAGCTTCTCCCAAACATATCCACTCTTCATGATACAATTTTGGTATGTCGTCCTTCCGGCATGAATCCTGAAAGACAGAGTTTTGCAATTTTCTTTTGTTGCTCATGGGAGGTTAGCGCCGAAAGGGCGAGGAATTAATGGTGAGGCAAGATGTACAAAATGGAATAATAAAAAAAAAGTTTAAGGGCGAAAGTCGTTTGGACAGGGAACGTCTTTCTGAAAAGGGAAACTTATCTGGCAATATACTGGCGGCTTTGATGATCATGACATGTATCTTGGATGACCTCGTCCGAGCAGTGCCAGTTGTTTGAGAGTTGCTCCATAGAAGATATCAAACCATAACCAAGTTGAGGCGACTCTCAAGTCGACTGGTAGCGCCCTTTCGGGTTTTCGCCAACTAGCCTCTCTCTTTAATCTTTTGCCTCACTGTTGGTCTTGCGGCGCCTTCTCAGGTTTTCACCGACAAGACTTCTTTCTTTTCTCTTTTTCTTTTCTTTTTTTTTCTTTTTTTTTCTTTTTTTCTTTTTAATTCAATTTACAACACAAACATCTCTTGAAACATGTGAATAGATGATACAAAAATGATAGAAGTTTGTTTTTATTTTATTTTATTTATGAAATAAAATAAAAACAAACTTCTGCCCCAGTTTAGCATAAAAAAGGGGGATCTAAATTTCCTTTGATGTTGGCTGCAAACTTGAAGGCAAGTTTTGCGTCAATATGAGACAGGAAAGAATGAACTTTCACTGTTACGAACACAAAGAAAATGGGGAGGAATATTGAATTTCTTCCATTTTCTTTAGAAAACAAAAACAACTTCTGCCCCAGTTTAGGATAAACTGGGGTCTCTTGTTTTCTTGGCATATTCCGCAGGCCTGGAGGCAAACCTTGCGCGAATAAAAGTAGAAAGGGAAAGAGGAATTTTCTCTTATTGCGACCGCACCGAAATGGTTGCCTACGTATCCTTTTGAGAGGAATCAGGTCAGACGTAGCTCTAGGCAAATGCCCAGGTTTTTTGATACTTTTCAGTTTCATTTCATTTTGGTACAATTACATTGATTTCCCATTGAGAATATGTCTCGAAAATACAATGTTCAAAATGCTAATAAGGGATACAATTTGGGATAGCAAAAGAGAACAAAATCTTGCATTCATCCCGATTTGAAAAGCCATCTTGGAGTCAAATGTAGTATCTCTTGACCGCGTCTGCATTGACGGGTATTTCAGTTGCCCTGCCTTCCGGATCTGTAAGGTACAAGGCGCCATTTGGCAATATTTTCTTTACCAGGTATGGCCCTTTCCAATTTGGAGCAAATTTTCCTTTAGCTTCTTCCTGATGAGGAAAGATTCTTTTCAAGACTAATTGTCCTTCTTTCAAGTCGCGGAGGCGCACCTTCTTGTTGTAGGCTCGGGCCATTCTTTGCTGATACAATTGACCATGACAAACTGTATTGAGCCTCTTTTCATCAATGAATGACAACTGTTCCAATCGGGTTTTGACCCAT
Source organism: Petunia x hybrida (assembly GCA_037355625.1). NCBI lineage: Eukaryota > Viridiplantae > Streptophyta > Magnoliopsida > Solanales > Solanaceae > Petunia > Petunia x hybrida. The sequence goes on along the minus strand of JBBBVM010000317.1, from coordinate 343,641 downwards.
TCTGTGTCCTCAATTTCTGCTTCCACAATAATCCTGAGAGACGGTATTTCAACTTCAGCAAGTATTGCTTGATCTTGTCAAAGGCTTCTTGGCACTCCTCGGTCCATGCAATTGATGCATTCTTTTTCAACAACTTGAGGATCGGCTCACATATTGTGGTGAGTTGAGCAACGAACCTATTGATGTAATTTAGCCTGCCTAGAAAGTTTTTAACATCCTTCTTGGTTCGGGGCGGAGGTAGTTCTTGTATTGCTTTGATCTTTGCGGGATCCAGTTCAATACCTCGCCTACTAACAATGAAACCCAACAATTTTCCAGCAGGCACACCAAATGCACACTTGGCTGGATTCAGCTTCAGATTGTACCTACGGAGCCTTTCAAAGAACTTTCTGAGATCTCTAACGTGGTCTTCAGCAGTTCTAGACTTGATGATCACATCATCCACGTACACTTCTATTTCTTTATGCATCATATCATGGAAAATGCCTGTCATAGCCCTCACGTAGGTTGCCCAGCATTTTTCAAACCAAACGGCATCACTCTATAGCAATAGGTTCCCCAAGGAGTAGTGAATGTCGTTTTGTATGCATCATCTTCATCCATCTGGATTTGGTGATATCCAGCATAGCAGTCAACAAAGGATTGTATCTCATGTTTGGCACAATGTCTACGAGGGTGTGAATATTAGGCAATGGAAAATTATCTTTGGGACTTGCCTTGTTCAAATCTCGATAGTCGACACATATCATTGTTTTTCCATCTTTCTTAGGAACCGGAACAATATTTGCAACCCAAGTAGTGCACTGAACCGGTTGAATCACTTTTGCATCCAACTGTTTCATTATTTCATCATGGATTTTCTTGATCATATCAGTTTTGAACTTCCGTTGCATTTGTCTCACTGGAGGGAAATCGGGTTGAATTGGCAATTCATGGACTATCAATTCAGAACTCAAACCCGGCATCTCATCATATGTCCATGCAAAAACATCTCGATATTCAAAGAGCACTTTCCGAATATCGTTCTTCACTTCAGGTAGGGCATACATGCTTATCTTGGTTTCCCTCACATCATCAGGGCTCCCAAGATTAACATCCTCTGTATCAGCCGAATTGGGTTTAGGCTTGCCCTCATGGCGTTCAACTTCCAGGCCTATTTCAAAATCTGCCTGTTCCCTGTCATATTCGATCTCATCAACAGATTCCTCAATGTTTTCTTCGTCACTTTCAACCTCAACTATGGTTATGGAGCCAAAATCAGATTGTGGTCCCTGGATGGACGATAAGTTCCTTGAACATGTCATGATATCAGGACCAGCAGATATATCACTACAGATAAACAAAAATAGAATAAAATTAGGAATATGCACAGAGATTGAAGGAAAGCTTGGCTCTTGGGCCTTTCATTAATGAAAAAGGGTTTGAATTACAAAAAGATGGGCAAAATAATACACTTGGCATACAACTCTTAGAATATCCAAGTGTATTCAAAAGAAAACTGTAAAAGAACAGTCTACCAAGACCCCTTCCTGATGGGGAAGGGAGTTGCATTCCAGTTAGTCAGGTGCACGTCCGGGCCAATGTACTGAATTGAAGCATTACTGGAGCCTTCACCCGGCTGTACCATGCAGATTTCAAAAATGCCACCTAGATCAAATGGTGCATCCTGATTGTCTTCCACTGTGTTGACATTTGTAGCGACAACCTTTGGTTTCATGACATATCCCACAAAATACTGAGCGAGACAGGGAATTGGCTTTGGGAGAGACCAAACTTCAGACTTCTTTTTCTTGGCTTGCTTGCGATCAGCTGCTTTTGGCTTGAACCCTAGTCCCCACGTGCCTTGCACGCAATTTGGATAAACTGAATTTACCCTGCCTTGTAGTGATGCTCCCAAGCCCTTTCCAAATTGGAAACCATGCTTTAACATTTTAGATGCCATCATTATAGACGTCTCTGACACTCTTGGGATGGTATAGGTTTCCCTTCTGTTACCTTTTCCACATACACCACATCGGAGGTTTGATACATGATGGTCGGACGTGTAGTGACGGCTTCAAGTGCTGGTACGTCCAGGCTATTGTTAAACTGCAAGTCATCCTCTCAATAAACTACGACAGCTTGATTATCCCAAGTAAACTTGACCATCTGATGAACTGTGGATGGTACTGCACAAGCCATGTGAATCCATGGTCGGCCCAATAACAGATTGTACGATGCATCCGTTTCCATGACTTGAAACTCAATGCTGAAGGTAGCGGGACCAATGGTTAACTCAAGATTGATGATACCCAAAGATTCTTGACTCCACCATCAAAAGCACGGACAGCAGAGGAACTTGCCCTGATTTTGCTCATATCCACCCTTAGACTCTTCAGTATAGACAGAGGGCAAATGTTCAATCCCGCGCCACCATCTATTAGAACACGTGTGACATAGGAGTCTTCACACTTGACTGAGACATGAAGCGCTCGATTATGACCGGTTCCTTCTGCTGGCAGCTCCTCATCGGTGAACATCACATGATTAGTCTCAAATACTCTGCCAGCAAGTGCTTCCAGATTAGCCACAGTAGTTTGTTCAGGAATGTAGGCTTCATTCAATATTTTCAACAGTGCATTGCGATGTGCTTCAGAGTTCATAAGTAGAGACAAGAGTGATATCTGAGCTGGAGTCTTTCTCAATTACTCGACGATAGAATAATCTGTCGATCTCATTTTCTTCAAAAATTCTTCAGCTTCTTTCTCAGACACCGGCTCTTTGATGGGTCCTTGGTCTTCTCGACCTGGCTTTGCCTTTCTCAATTCTTCCGGGGTAAAACATCTCCCGGACCAAGTTAGACCATTTACATCTGCAGCAACCTCCATGATTTCTTTCCCGTTGTAAGACACAATTGTCTTGTTGTAGTTCCAAGGAACAGCCTTTGTACTTTTGACAGGGAGTTGCGCCGCTTGAGTGATGATAACCGGTTCACACTTCTTTGCCTTAACCTCGAAGACCGGAGTTTTCTGGCATGATGCCCCTTGCACAATAAATGTTGGTGCTCTGTCATGAACTTTTTCCTGTTTTGCAGCCGGAATTGTGCAACTTGGCTCAACAACAGTATCTTGCTTCGCTTTGTTGACAACAGACGCACTTGACTTTCCTCTGATTACAACAATAAATGGCTTAGGGCCTTTGATGTCTGGGGAGGGACCAACTGCCACAATCTGCTTGGCGGCTTTCCCTTTCAAGTCCTCTTCTATGCATACCATCCCTACCATGTGTACGTTGTTTTGAACATCATGAGCTGGTAAAGGATTTTGATTCACATTTTGTGTTTCATCCCCCACGACTTTTATCTGGTTGTTGTCTATCATTGTCTAGATTGCCCTTTTGAGTTCCCAGCAGGATTCTGTGTCATGTCCAGGTGCTCCAGAATGAAACGCACAATGGCGTGAATGATCAACTCTTCCATTGGGGTTCACTTTTCCCGGGATTGGCTTGTTACAACTTTTCAAACAAATTAGTGTAAGTTTCCCCCAGTGGGGTGAACTGCCTTTTCTCTTGTTGCATGTTTGGACGAAAACCCTGCGGACCTCGTGGTCGATAAGGCATCTCCTGGTGAGCCTGGAATTGAGTATGTGCCTGTTGATTGTTATATTGGACTGGAGCAGGGGGTGGACGCCATTGTGGACCAGATAGCGGCTGAGCATAAGATGCTGCATTTACAGGGAATGAGAACTGCGGCATGGCAAATTGTTGGCCGTGAGTTGGATAGAATTGTTGTGGTGAGGGTGCCTGAATGTACCCTTGACGGTCATTGTATCTTCCATCATTTCTTCTCGGTCCAGGACCAACCATCGCCACTTCATCTTTCTTTTCTTTCTTCTTCCCAAAAGTACCCGACCCTGATTGCAACGCTTGGGTCGTGGCTCTCAAAGCTGTTTGGCTAACAATCTTGCCTGCTTTGATTCCTCTCTCAATCATCTCCCCAATTTTTACTGCTTCACTAAATTGCTTCCCAAGGGCAGAGGCCATCGCTTGGTAGTATGTTTCGTCAAGCACTTCGACGAATTCTTCAACCATTTTATCATCTGGGATCAAAGGGCTCACACGCGCCGCCTGTTCGCGCCGCCTGTAGGCATACTCTCTGAAACTTTCACCCGGTTTCTTTGTGATCGTCTTCAAAGAAGAACGATCAGGAGCAGCCTCCATTTTGTAGCCATAATGGTTCAGGAAAGCGCTGGCCATATCGTCAAAGGTGACCCACTTCGAAACATCTTGTTGCACAAACCATTCTGTGGCCGGTCCTCCCAAACTGTCCGCAAAGTACGCCATCAATAATTCGTCCTTATCGATACCCCTCATTTTGTTAAGGTATATCTTCACATGGATCCTTGGATCACTTTGTCCAGTGTACGGATCAAATTTGGGCACAACAAAACCTTCAGGCAATGGCACATGAGGGAACAAGCACATGTCTTTGTATGAAATACTGGTTTTACCCCCTCGCCCTTGTATATTTTTCACAGTTTGCTCCAAGCTTTTCAATTTCCGAGCAAAGTCAGCCTCTTCTGTTTTCCCCAATCTTTCGATATCAGCATGTGATTCTGGGTGGTGTCCATGATCATACGACTCAGTGGGGCGGAATACATTACCCCGAGCTTGGTCGAATTGTTGATCACGGGCCCTTAACTGTGGGTCACTGTTCGACCTTTGCAACGTGTGTCCTGCAGGAACGGTGAATGCTGTGGCAGGAACTTGGGCTTGGCCATGTTGTCCATGCTGTGGGAATTGTGCCCCAGGTTGTACAGTAGAAGGTCCAGCTACGTTGTCAGTTTCTGGATGTGGACCGAACCCTGGAGGATAACGGGGGTCTTCTGCCATTGTAGATTGCCCTTGCCCTGGTGGTTGAGTATTCGCCATGAAACCAGCAGCACCTGGCGGAACAAGAGGTGCCTGAACTGGTGCCAAGTTACGAACCAGCTGCATCATCATTTCTTTCATGGCCGTGAAATCCTCTGCCATCTTAGCCTGCTGTTCAGCCAAGCGAACCAGCTCAGTGTTCTCGATTTCTTTGGCCATCGTTGTTGGAGTGTTTTCCTGAAGAGGTGCTTCAACCATTTCTGGAACAGGCAGTGGTCCCTTGATTCTGGTGGAATAGGAATGCGGGGCCAGCACGGCAGTTGTTCAAGCTCTATTCAAATCAAAACACGTTAGTGCAACAAGATAGCATGGAACATGAATTTGCTCGTCGGCCTAAACAATGCCTAAGGTCGTTATGCGTCATCCCGAATTGGTTTGGATTAGATCCCCAAGTGTATTATTTGATTTCTTTTCTTCTCTTTTTTTTTCTTTTTCTTTCTTTTTTTTTTTTTGTATATTTTTTTCAAGTGAGGCTAGAGGGTGAAATGAATTGACACATAAAAATAAGCAAAATATTTTCATTACTTAAAAAGAAAGAGTACATATGGTGCTTCTGGAGCACGACCAAAAGAAATGTACAAATGACTGAAAAGTGAAAATAAATTATAACATGCCAAATTCAAAAGCGACATAAAGAACAACAATGCCAAGATGTAAAATAAATGACAAAAAGCAATAATCTGCATCATCTTGGCCTGATGTATCTACTAAGGTGACTAGGGCACAAAGTCAGCTGGCTCCTCTGGATCGAACTCGAATGGCCCCTCGGGATCTACTGGCGGGCCTTCTACAAAGGTACGACGCAATCCATTCAAATCTGCTGCAACTCTAGTGACGAAGGGAAGCACATGTGGGAGTATGTCCTCCGCGGGAAGCCTCCTATACTCATCGATGGACCGTGCAACATATGTAGCAGAGTCATAAACCTTCCGATAAGCTACACTGATGGTCTGTCCTGCAGCCTGTATATCTCGAAGTCGGTCATGTGCTAGCCCTCTGAGCTGCTCAGCCTGCTCTAATGCCCTGTCAAGTCGAGCTCGAGAATCTATAGCATCCTGGCGATGATAATCCTCCCTTCTCCTGCTTTCCAACAAAGCTGCCTTGTCGGCATCCCGCTCTGTCAATGCCTGTGAGTGCATGACACGGAGTCGTCTGACTGTGTCTAGGTGCTGATGCGCGAAACCCTCGCTCTCTGACTGAGCAGCTCTGGCAGCATCCCTCTCTGCAATTAAGCTTTGTAGGCATTCTCTCTGCAATTAAGCTTTGTATGGTAGCACGGTATTCCTTCCCAATCTCGTGCCTAGCAAGCTGAACCTGCATATCCAGCCTGGCCTCAGTGTCAACCATGCCTGCTCTCGACCTCGCGGGCATCTCTCTGGGTATGGGCTGGTGGTAATACCAGAACTTGTACTCCCGAACGACCTCCCCCTTAAGTCCATCCTGAACCTGTGTGCTTTCTGCGAGGTGCCTCCTAGTATCCCACAAGCGCAAGATCTCACCTCTAAGAGTAGCTGGGTTGAGAGGATAGTCTGAGACATATGCACTCATGTCCTCAACTATTGGGATCTCCTGCTTTCGACCTAACTGCCTAAGTACACGCAGAGGAACATAAGGCTGGGATGCTGTCAAACCCATCAGAACGAGAAAAGGACGATCCATACATCTGTGTACAACCTCCCTCTTAGGAAACCAGCTACACTACCACAAAATCTTGTCCGGCGTGAGAGAGTTCAAGAAAGACCTCCAATCTGGCTCACTTCCCGGGAATTTATACTTCTCGATGTGTTCGAGATGGTATTCAAGATAATCGATGTCACATCACCTAAGAATATCACGAGGTGGGCAAGGGCGTACATGCTTCAAGAACCAGACCTGTAATAGAAGGTTACACCCCTCAAAGAAAACGTTTTCTCCTTTGTGGCATCGAGTCAAAGCATGAAACATACTACCTAGAATCGTCGGGTTGATAGTGGCGTTTGGTGCTCCACCATATAAAGCTGCCATGGTCCAACTGACCTTAATAGATATCGCTCTATTCGGTAGTGGGAAAACCAACAACCCTAGCAAAGCGAACACAAAGACCTTAGGACAGAGTTGTACCCAATCTTCATATTTCAGCTTGTCGTGGAACTCAAATCCATACTTCTTAAAACCATTATTGGCCCCAAAACGATCATAAAGGTAATCAAATGAAATCCAGCCTTGACGAACACTAGCGATTGAGAGGTCCGTTCGTACCTTGATATTACTGAAAAAATCACGCTCATTAACCTTCCTTGGAGCAATCATATTCTTTTTCTCAAAATCCAGCTTAAGAAGCCCAGCTATCTCCTCGAGGGTCGGCGTCATCTCAAACTCCTTAAAACAGAAGGTATTTTGGTTTGGGTTCCAAAACCCAACTAGTGCACTGATCAAGTCTCGCCGCGGGACAATAGTTTTAGTCACAAGGTCAGTCAGAAAACCAATCTTTTCCTGGACTATATCTTTCTGCATTTTACTCATTGTGTCCCACCAAGACTTTAGAGATTTATCCGATTTGGGTGGACCATCAGTCATCATAATAGAGGGTGGAATGGCATCAGCAGGGTATTTTCTCTTGATTGTCCTAGAAGATGATGCTACCATTGTTCCTAATAAAAAAAATGTGTCAAATGTTTGAAAGCCTGAGAACAACTTAAAACAACTGACCGACAGAGCAAAACAGATGCCTAAACTGCTAATTCGAAACTCCAATTTTCAACAAAACTTTTATCATTGTAATCACGTAAAGTTGACCTTAAGAGAATCGAAAAATTTTGCCATCATAACGACATCAGGACTGGTTCCAGAAAATTACCAACATTGGTATTTAGATGTAATTTATAAAAGAAAAATTCGACGTTACAACGACGACACATTGACATCAAAACAAAAAATTCATTCCATGGATGACACTATAGTATTTTTGCACAAATTCGTCGGCATAACGACGTGAAAAACTGGATCCCAAAACTTCCAACATCGATATACGAGCCTTTTCTAAAAATTCACCATTATAACGACATGAAAACTGACACCAAAATTTTTTCGACTTTCTAACTACTAAGTATGTATATTTTTTTTGTAAAATTTTCGTCATTATAACGACACAAAACTGACATCTACAAAAGACGGCCAACACTGACGCTTTTTTTACAAAAAAAATTGCCATTACAGCAGTATGACTCGATTTTATAAAAATAACAAGATATTTACATTTAAAACATAAAATTCACCCTGCTTCCTCACTTTTCCTTTCATTTTTTTCTTCCTTTTTTTTTTTTTGAAATCCGTCTCTCTCCAATTTGGTCAGCATAACAACATTTCCTAGTCGCATGCAACACATAGAGTGCCTTTTAGACAAGTCTTTCCCGGGAAGTGGGTCCCGTTTAGACAAAGGGTAGTCAACCTAGATAAGTGCAATACCGGTGTATCGCACCTCATTAAGTCGGGTATGATGCAGATAATTGGGCCTAAAGGTTTAACTCTAGGTGACACAACTGACTCAGTGTCTAGACTGGCTGAAAACCCGATGGACAAACCGGGCAGAAAACGCATCAGGGCCATCCGGAGACAGTGTGTCCGGCCTAAAACCCCGTCGCGCCTTCCTCCTAAATCATGGGCAATTTAGTAAGAAAGTCCCAGATGCCACAAGCAATCTGGTAAGTGCACGTGTGTGTGTGTTTCAGAGACTCAGAGGGTTGCGGAGGAAGACAGTTTATATATACAGTTCAACAATATCAAAGCAGTAACATTCAACTTTTCAGGCGATAGCGGCAATAAAATATAACAACCAAATATTTAATAAATTAAAACATGCGACAATTTATCAAAGCCGGAGATTCTAGTTTTCACTAATTTTCCCCAGCGGAGTCGCCAAGCTGTCACGCCCTAAAAATTTATTAAATTAACTGCGCGGTGCGTTAGTTAAAGGCTCGTGACTGGTGTTCAACAGGTACAAAATTATTTAGAGAAATTCGGAGTCGCCACTTGACATAGTTTAAGGTGTGCCAAGTCACCAAAAGGTACCTTGGAACACCCCTGACTCGTCTAATGGTCTGCATTTAGAGATTTGGGTAAGGTTCTCAGTTGACTCTCGGGAAGGTATTAGGCACCCTCGAGTCCTGTGCCGAGCACAGTTGCTTTATTGTCGCAGTTTTAATTTATTAAATATGGTTGTTATATTTTTATCGTTCATTTAAAGTTACGGTTTGATTGTTTGAAACCGAAATTGCGTCAAGTAACCCACAAGGTATACTTGGAACAAATTTATATATTTTTTTTTACTTTTTGCCTAATAAGTAGATCACAAATCACACTTATAATTGCCTAATCGAATTTACTCCTATTATTTTGCCTAATCGTTACACCTTGGGTGGATAATTAACTATATCAAAATAAGGCGCATTGACTAATTTTAGGTGTGAGATAAATGACACAAATATTTAGCATTCGAATAAACTTGTTACTAATAAAAGACTTGTGGCCATAAGTTAAAATACCATTTGAAACTAAACTAATTTGCAAATTATATATAACATGGTTCTGCTATTTGGGCTTTAAGAAGTTTACAACTGTAGGCTAATTTTGAAGTGATTTGCACCAAATGTCCCTTTTTCTCTAAAAAGAGTTTAACGTTTTCCAAATTTTGCAGAAATGTACCAGTTTATAAAAAAACAGCCAGATTTGCACCTTGTTTAACTTTTTTCAGATTTGCAGAAATGTATCATTTTTGTAAAAAAACGGCCAGATTTGCACCTTGTTTTACTTTTTTCAGATTTGCAGAAATGTACCAAGTTCTAAAAAACGGCCAGAGTTGGACCTTTTACACTAATTGTGCACTTATATCTATTTTGCCTACAAACATCAGTGTTAAAACTATTTTTTTAGAACTCTCAGTTTTGCAAATATGACCAGTTTGCATAAACAATCCCAGAATTTGTAACTTACTGCCCCAACGGGCCTGAATTTGCCGATTTTAAAAAAAAACTTTAAAGTGTCTATACATATTGCTTTAGGCACAACTCAAACGTACATATATGGCTCAAAAATAGACGTACTAGAACAATATCTTTCATTTTTCCAACCATGTTTAACAAAGATCAATTAAGACATTATATATTTATACAAAAGCAAAGATAATATGATAAGGCTTTCAAAACATGCATGAAATTGATATCATTCATATAGCCAAGTGCAAATTTAATGCAAGATTAAATCGTGTTTACCTTGCGTAATAAAGATCCAGCACAAAGCAAATATCAAAAGCCCTTTAAACAACCTTTAACTCCGCAAATCAAGCAATCAACAACCTTTTAAGCAGCCTCCTAACGCTCCTATTTAACCTTTAAAACCTTAAGATTTATGCCCCAAAAGACCTTAGATGTAAAGGCTTTTGGTTCTAAATCTAACTCTCAAACTTACTATTTTTTTTAAAGTGTTTTTTCTCTTAATTTCTTGTGAATTTCAGCTTGTTGTTGGTTGAAAGAGGGCAATAAATGGCCCTATTTATGGCTGAAATTGAGACCAAAGGGTGGGGTATGGACTTGTACAAAAGTACAAGCCCACACCCCTACACTTGAGTGTTTTTTTAGTCCCATTTTTCAGCAAATACAGCAGCTGTACAACTACTATTTCAGCCACTAAAGCAGCCCCAAAAAGCTGAAAATGTACAAGTAGGGTCCTCTAAAAGGACACCCAATACTCATTACATAACTAGAAGGTAACTAGGACCAACTATACCAACTAGAATCAGCCCCAAACTAACTAAATGGATCAAACTAGACTTAGAATTGAACTAACATATCTCAGACCTTGCTTTATGACTAAATAAGCCAATACCCAGTCCAAAAATAAAGAGCAAACAAACTAAACTAACAAAACTCATCCCATAGTTGAGTTCGAACTCAATTAAATCTCCAAGACTCCAATTTCCAGCTAAGCACACTAGAATTGATATAAAAAACTCCCAGCCAAAACAAAACTTTAACTAAACAAAAAGTCTTTCTCACAGGTCATGTCTACAGACTAATCAAACTTAAAACAAATACCAACTCCCATGATCAGATACCAATATGTTTAAACAATACCTCTTACACGACATTTTAATGAGCGGAACAGGAGACAATGACAATTCATGCTCAAAAAGCTAGCAACTGATAAGTTCCCTAACTGTGATATTGATCCAAGACATGTTTCAAAAAAGCAGTTGAAGCAAACAAACGCCAGATGGTCATGAATGACAGACTGAACCAAACAACTAACAAAGCATAGATATTTCAAGCTCAACTTACGCAATTCAAAGCCTTTTAAACAAACCTAAACCAATGATACTTTGATTTAGACAAATGAACTACCAACACCAGTTCGATCCATTAATTGAAAAGGGTAAACTTCAAGCCAATATATTAACAACTATTAATTGAAATCCCTCTAATCTACTGGTCAACATCTAAACCACGAGTAATCAGGCCACAATAAACAAACAGATTTAGCCAGGTTCTACAATTCAAGCATAGACCATACATACAGCATCAAAACCACAGATTTTGGCAAAGCATTATTTCAGACAGATCCGAGGCAAAATAACAGGAACATGAAACTTTCATACTTTGATAAGCAGGCTCCAACTTGAACTAATACCATTACTTAATAACATAATGTACAGATGGGTATAGGCATGACTTCAAAACATGTTCAAACTAAACTATTTCATGTAACTTTTACACTATCAAAGCAAAGATAGGAACAGGAAAAACAAAGAGTATTCTAACCGTTAAGCAAACCGTTAACCAACATTATTTTAACAGCTGATTTGCCTTGTCATTGCAACCGCTGCCTTGGTATCGCCTTTAGCATCAATGTCGCTACCTCCAATTGATCACCCTCATTGCCTCGAATCATCACTGCCCGTTTAAACTGAATCAGCGTCACCACTTCGACTCGTACACTGCCTCGCCGAGGCCATCACTGTCAACGTTGCCTCGCCCTGTTGTTCCCATCATCACAAAATCACCATCGCTGCAGCGAGAGCGACGCAGCGATGCCGCTGCCCTCGCTGCCTCCACCACTCATCCCCAAACAATCATCATCATCACAACCTAAATGCCCAAAAACTACTAACCAAACGAAACAAAATCAACACCCCACTCTGCCCTAAAACAACGGCGTCGCTGCCTCCGTTCAAGAGGATACAACCCCGCCCCGCTAACAAACTAATCATCACAGCTCCCTCATCCAACATAAACCCATAACAAAAAACAAAGAAAAAAAAAAGAAATAAGAAGAAGAAAGCAAAGAAACAGAAAATAAATGGGATGAAGAGACAGCAGGTAAAGGGGAGACGGGGAAGGGTAAGGGAAAAATAAAGAGATAAAGAAAACTAAAAGAAAAACTCACCGGATTTTGAAGTTTGACCGAGCTTTGACCGTCGATCTACTCTAAACCATCGGGATTTTGAAGAAAATAATAGCGGAAATGGAATGAGGGGGCCGAGATCTTTCGATTGGTATACTTTGCTAAATTTTCAGGCCACCGGAGGTGGTGGCCGGCCGGCGGAACAGTGGCGGGGCCACGGCGGGAGACGATTTCCGGCGGCTGGGGAAATTTTGGCAAGGGCTCGGCCAGTCAAGAGACTTATGGGGGTGTGAGGGAGTGAAAATGAGGGATTTGGATTTATATATTGTGAGTGTTGGCCGGGTTTGAGGGTATTGGGCTGGTGGGTCATAGGCAAATGGGCTATCTATTTTGCACCTATAGCCACTAAGAGGTATATACTTATTAAAAACCCACACAATTAACTACAATCAAAACCCTATAAATATACAATATTATCAAAATTAAACATAGAGTCATAGTTAAACACATAACAAGTATTTTTTTTTGTAATTTTCAAATTTTACATCCTAATTAAAGACAAATTTAGCTAAGAATAAATACTAGAAGTACAGAAAAATTTGACGACACGTCCTAAGTGTGACGTTCCTCAAAATTTCCTAAGTTTTAGGATATTTATGGGCATGAAAAATATTCACATAAAGTCGTTCCTTATGTATGTCGAGGTCTGTGTATCAAGTGGGTGAACTTGAATTATGATACTATCTTGGATGAGGTATGAATACTCAATAATATTGGAAGTGGGAGGAGGAGTTATAAAAGGCCAAGAATTAAAACTAACTTATATTGGCTAAAATTTAAATAGTAGAATACTACTAATATTTGTGTGGCTACTTAACAAAAGAAAATAAAAATCATGTAAGGAAGTATTATTAAAATAATGGACCAAAGGTAAGCAATATATATATATAGCAGTACTTGGTTTCTGGCGTGATACTGTCGTAACCAAAGTACTCCCTTCGCCAAAACTGAAGCAGGGAACTACCATCTCCAATTCAACTTTCAAGTTAACATCAAGGTAAGTTTTTCTTGCGGATTAGTGAAATTATATTATGATTATACAAGAATTTAGTATCTTAATAGATTATATTCATTGGGGGAATTTCTTTAAACCTAGAAAGTTAAGGGTTGAACTTAAGTTCTTAAATTGGGGTAAAGATGAGAACTTTGGGATTGATTACGTAAATTGATTGTTGTAGTTGGTTGGTAACGTGAAGTACGTCGAGTTGCACTTGCAATTAGATTCAAGGAGGAAATTGAGGTGAGTTGAGACATACCCTTTCTAAGGTGCTTTTCTCACAAAGTGCATGTATTTAAGGTGTTTGATAAATTGCTTTAGAGAAGTTAATGTACGTTTGATTGGAGCGGGCAAACGTTCATTATCCATTAATGTTTCCAAGTCGTTCTTTAGTATCAAGTATCTAGAAATATGTTTCATAGCTTCCTTTACATCCCGATCATATATCCTTACTTGAGTACAATTTCATGAGATTATTTATGTTATTCTATGATTATTATTAAATGATTCAAGATTTAATTGTGGTTGAAAGCTAATGAAGCTATGATGAGATTTTAAATGAAAGCTTAAGTTTAAGTTGAGGCCTTTGGTGCCAAGCAATATTTTAAATATTTTTTTTTGGAAGCTACCTTAAATTCTGAGAAGGGTAAACTTGTTCGTAGCCATAGTCGGGCTGCGGAACGCGACCATAGTCGGGTTGCGTTTTACCCCGGAACTACCATGACAGGGTAGGTATGTGCCATAGTCGGGCACTATGTTATATTGCCATAGTCGGGCAATGAATGCTAGCGTGTCAGACTTTGAACTGTGGGACGCCACAGGGATTAGAAAGAGAAAGAAAGAAAGAAAAGATGTCAGATTTGAGTGGTACTCCCTAAAGAAAGAAAGTATAAGCTATTTTGCAATATTTAAGAGTATATTTTGATCTAATGTTTCAGCTGCCTTAAAGTAAAGTTTACGCATTCATGTTTTATTAACTCTCGTTCCGGCCTTAGTGAGGGAGTCGATGATACTCACTGGGTGACGAGCGATTCGTTACTCACGTTCCTTTTTCTTGGAACCTACGTTGGCTTCGTCAACGTAGACGCAGGTCACAGAGGCGATCAGACTACAGGCTAGGACTCTCCCTCACATCCTCAGTTGTTGGTGAGCTCCGCTTTGCTTTCAGTGGAGACATATAAGTTTTCCTTACCAGTTCCTTCATTTATTTTATTTATTCAGTTGAGTATTGCCGAGGGTTTCATGTCTCGTGCAATATGACAGTCTTCCAGTTTTAGAGGCTTCATAGACAATGAGTTAGAAGGGTTATGGTGCACATTTTAAGATTTAACGCTTAAAGTATTTTAAAGTTATATTGACATTTATTATAAGATGCAGAGTTATTATTTGTTTAGATTATTATGGGTTTTTGAAAGATGTATGAAAAGTTTAGCAGGTCTGGTTCACCTGGTCCTCAGGTGCCGTGTCATAACTCGTTCAGAAAACGGGTCGTGACAAACTTGGTATCAGAGCCTCAGGTTTAGAGAGTCCTAGGGGTCTATGAAGCCGTGTCAGTAGAGTCTTGTTTATGGGTATGAAGCGCGCCATACTTATGAACAGGAGGCTGCAGACATTTAGGAAAAGTCTCGCTTTCTTTCATACTCTAGATCGTGCAATAGAGCTTAACTTTAAGAATCCTTCTAATCTATTCATTCTTTTTAATTCACAGAAATGGTTGGTACTCGAAATTCTAACACCAGAGCTCAAGCAGCTGATCAAGAAACGTTTGCGGCTATGGTGGCTCAGCGTAAATCTAAGAAAAGTAAGAAGGGAAAGCCAACTAAGAAGACTCCAGCGCCCCAGGTTGAACCAGAGGAGCAGGTTGATCGGGTTGAGATAGATGAGCAAGCTAACCAGAACCAAGTGCCACCCCCACCTGTTGTTCCAGCTCAAGTTGTCTTGCCACCAGAGATGGGTGAGGCTTTTAATGCAATGAGAGGGGCTATGGAGATGTTTACTACAGTCATGGCTACTCAGGGTCATAGGGAGAATGAGGCACCACCTCAGGGCAACAGACATGAAAGTTCTATAACCTCCAGGGCACACGAGTTTCTCAAGTTGAGACCACCAGAGTTCTACAGTACCAAGGTTGGTGAAGATGCAATGTTATGGCTTGAGGAAGTTAAAAGGGCACTCCGGTTGATGAAAGCAGTTGATAATGAGGCTGTTGAATTAGCTGCCTACCAGCTGAAGGGTACGGCAGGAACTTGGTTCGAGATATGGGAAAGAGAGAGAGAGAGATGAGGATTATGGTCCACCTACTTGGGAGGAATTTGAGGAGGCATTCACAATGAACTTTATACCAGAAGAAGATAAGGCAGCCAAGGCTACCCAGTTTGAGCAACTTAAGCAGGGATCAATGAGTGTAGAAGAATACTAGATGGAGTTTATCAAGTTGGCTAAGTACGCTCCCCATATGATTCCAACAGAAAGGGCAAAGATTGATTGATTCGTTAATGGGTTGGGTATTCACATTCAGTTTTATCCTCTGTTGTGGGATTTGCTAAGCACATGGAAAGAAAGAAACATCAAAGAAGAGATGAAAAGGAAAGCTTCCATAACAAGAGGGCCCGATCATCCAGCGGTTACAATGGTTCAATGGGAGGAGGAAAGAGCTCATTTAACAGGGCTACAACTGCACCAGCTCAGTCCTCTTACCAGTCAGGTGGTGGGTCATACTTCAAGAAGAACCAGAACTATGGGAATCAATCTCGTCAGAATCAGAACCTTGGTGGCAGGTCCAATCAAAATCAGAGTTTTCAATCTCCAGCTATTCAGAGTCAAGGCAGTGTCAACCAGCAGCTACAGTATGGTGATGTTTGTGGTAACTGTAAAAAGAGCCATTCAGGGCTGTGCAAGTTGGGTTTTCGAGGTTGTTACAATTGTCTTGAAGAGAGACACTACAAATTTAATTGCCCAAAGTTGCAGCGAGCCTATGATAGGGGAGCAGCACATCCAGCAGGTTCTTCAGCTACTGCAGTTGCACCACCCCAAGCTCGTGGCCCTCAGAACCAGGCTGTGCGTGGGGCGGGTAGAGGTTCAGGCTCAGTCCACCAGGGAGGGGGACAACCCCGCTTATATGCTACACTTGATCGTCAGAGTGCAGAGGCATCTCCAGCAGTTGTTACAGGTATACTTCAAGTTTACTCACAGAATGCATATGTCTTGATTGATCCAGGTTCTACATATTCTTATGTCACTCCGTATTTTGCTACGAGTCTCGGGTTAGAACCTGAACATCTAAGTGAGTCCTTCTTAGTATCTACTCCAGTTGGAGAGCCAGTGAAAGCAACGAGAGTTTATAGGGGTTGCACAATCTTAGTGCAAGGCCGCAATACTATAGCTGATCTTATAGAGTTAGAAATGGTGGACTTTGATGCAATCATGGGTATGGATTGGCTTTCTTCTTGCCATGCCACATTAGATTGTCGTGCTAAGATAGTCAGGTTTCAATTCCCAAATGAAGAGGTCCTTGAATGGAAGGGTAGTTCAGCATCACCAGTGGGCAAATTTATTTCCTATCTTAAGGCACAGAAGATGATAAGTAAAGGTTGTGTTGCCTACTTGGCTCATATCATTAATGCAGAATCAGATGCGCCTACTCTTCAGTCTGTGCCAGTTGTTAGAGATTTTCCAGAAGTTTTTCCAGATGACCTTCCCGGACTTCCTCCAGAAAGAATCATAGAGTTTGGTATTGACCTCGTCCAGGGCACTCAGCCCATATCTATTCCTCCCTATAGAATGGCCCTAGCAGAGCTTAAAGAATTGAAAGAGCAGTTGAAAGATCTTCTTGACAAGGGCTTCATCAGGCCAAGTGTGTCACCGTGGGGTGCCCCGGTCCTGTTTGTCAAGAAGAAAGATGGGTCTCTCAGAATGTGTATTGATTATCGGCAGTTGAACAAAGTCACGGTTAAAAACAAGTATCCATTGCCTAGAATTGATGACTTATTTGACCAACTTCAGGGAGCAAAGTACTTCTCCAAGATAGACTTGAGATCGGGGTATCATCAGTTGAGAATTAGAGAAGAAGATATCCCAAAAACAGCCTTCAGGACTCGCTACGGCCACTATGAATTTCTAGTAATGTCCTTTGGGTTGACAAATGCACCAGCTGCTTTCATGGACCTGATGAATAGAGTCTTCAAACCGTACTTGGATACCTTTATTATCGTGTTCATAGATGATATTTTGGTATATTCCAAGAGCAAGGAGGAACATGAAGAACACCTCATGATAACACTGCAGACTCTGAAAGAGAATGAACTATATGCTAAGTTTTCCAAATGTGAGTTTTGGCTCCAGTCAGTAGCATTCTTAGGCCACGTGGTATCTAGCGAAGGCATTAAAGTAGATCCTCATAAGATAGAAGCGGTTAAGGACTGGCCAAGGCCAACATCGCCGACCGAAATTAGAAGTTTCTTGGGTTTGGCAGGTTACTACAGGAGGTTCGTTGAGGGTTTTTCTTCTCTTGCAGCACCATTGACCAAGCTGACTCAGAAAGCAGTTAAATTTCAGTGGTCAGACGCATGCGAGCAGAGCTTTCAAGAATTGAAAAAGAGGTTGACCACCGCACCTGTGTTAACCTTACCGGCAGGTTTGGGTGGATTCACAACCTATTGCGATGCCTCCAGGGTAGGGCTTGGTTGCGTTCTCATGCAAGAAGGAAAGGTTGTTGCCTATGCTTCCAGGCAGTTGAAAAACCATGAAAAGAACTACCTCACTCACGACTTAGAGCTTGCAACGGTAGTATTTGCTTTAAAAATATGGAGGCACTACTTGTATGGTGAGTATTCTGATATATATACAGACCATAAGAGTCTCCAGCACATTTTCAAGCAAAAGGAGTTAAATTTGAGGCAGAGAAGGTGGCTCGAGCTGTTGAAGGATTATGACATCAATATCCTTTACCATCCGGGCAAAGCTAATGTGGTAGCAGACGCACTCAGCAGAAAGTCAATGGGTGTCTTGGCTCATTTATTAGTTTAGAGGAGACCGTTAGGCCGAGAAGTGCAAAAGCTGGCAAATGACGGGATTAGACTGGATGAGACGGAAGGAGGAGGTATGGTTGCTTATGCCTTAGCACGTTCATCACTTATTGCACATGTTAAGGCTAAGCAAGATGAGGATCCGTATTTGGTGAAAATAAAAGATGGAGTCAGAAATAAAGAAATCACAGCTTTCACTCTTGGAAGCGATGGAGCTTTGAAGCTAAATGACAGGTTATGTGTACCAGATGTAGATGACCTCAGAAAAGCCATCATGGAAGAAGCTCACAGCTCGAGATACTCTATTCACCCAGGTGCTACTAAAATGTATCAAGATTTGAAGGATTTGTATTGGTGGAAAGGCATGAAGAAGCAAGTGGTAGATTATGTGGTTAAATGTTTGAATTGTCAGCAAGTCAAGGCAGAGCATCAACGGCCAGGTGGTCTACTTCAGGATATAGAGATACCGCAGTGGAAATGGGAAGCGATAAATATGGATTTTGTGGTAGGCTTGCCTCGCACGTACCGTAGGCATGATTCAATTTGGGTGATAGTAGACAGACTCACAAAGTCAGCTCATTTTCTACCAGTTAAGACGACAGACACTGCCGAACAGTATGCTCAGTTGTACATCAAGGAAATTGTTAGGTTGCATGGCACCGCAGTCTTAAGTATCTCTGACAGAGGTCCGCAGTTTACCGCTCATTTTTGGCAAGCTTTCCAGAAAAGGTTGGGAACCAAGGTCAACTTGAGCACCGCTTTCCATCCACAGACTGATGGTCAGGCAGAAAGGACCATTCAGACCCTCAAGGATATGTTGCGAGCTTGTGTTATAGATTTTGGTGGTAATTGGGATGATCACTTGCCGCTCATTGAGTTCGCCTACAATAACAGCTATCAGGCTACTATTGGGATGGCTCCGTATGTGGCGCTTTATGGGCGTAGATGTAGATCTCCAGTGGGCTGGTTCGAACCAGTAGAGGTGCCGCTACTTGGCCCAGAGTTTTTACGAGGCTTTAGAGAAAGTCCAGCTAATTAGAGAAAGGCTTAAAACGGCTCAGAGTCGTCAAAAGTCTTATTCTGATAAGAGGCACAGAGACTTAGAGTTTAATGTAGGCGATATGGTATTCTTAAAAGTGTCACCAATGAAGGGAGTTATGAGGTTCGGTAAGAAGGGAAAACTTAGTCCTAGATTTATCGGACCTTATGAGATTTTAAGCAAGAAAGGTAATGTGGCTTATGAATTAGCCTTGCCAGTTGAGTTATCTTCGGTCCATCCTGTTTTTCACGTGTCTATGTTAAGAAAGTACATCCATGATGAGTCGCATGTTATTTCTTCCAACACCATAGAAATTAATACAGACTTGGGTTACGAAGAGGTACCAATCTAGATTCTGGATAGGCAAGTTAGAAAGTTAAGAACAAAAGATATAGCTTCGGTGAAAGTATTGTGGCGTAATCAAAATTCAAAAGAGGTTACCTGGGAGGTTGAGGAAGACATGAAGAAAAGGTATCCCCATCTATTTGAAGAACAAGGTATGTGAACTATAAAGGTTTAAATTGTATTTAAATTTTTCTATTCAATTATGAGATATTATGTGGTTTAGCTCCTTGCCGGAGTATATTAATTCGTTAGTGTTATTTAGCTCCTTGCCGGAGTATATTAATTAGTTAGTGTTATTTAGCTCCTTGCCAGAGTATGTTTGATTTATTATTGAGATTCAACTCCTTGCCGGAGCATGTTTTATTTATTGTTGGGATTTACCTCCTTGCCGGAGTAGTAGTGGTTATTTTGGGCTATTGTTGGTGCCTTTGATGGCCTATTATGGTGTATTGGTTGTTGTTGTGGTATTTCTGACAGGGATATTTTTTCGGATAGTCCAGTTACAGGGGAGACTCTGCCAAAATTTTTAAGAAATCTAACACTTAGCCAAATTTTGGAACATTTGGCAAGTTGGTGGAATGGAAGAGTGGTTAAGGAGTGAGGAATAAAATCATTCGAGGACGAATGATCTTAAGGAGGGAAGAATGTGACGTTCCTCAAAATTTCCTAAGTTTTAGGATATTTATGGGCATGAAAAATATTCACATAAAGTCGTTCTTTATGTATGTCGAGGTCCGAGTATCAAGTATAGGGTGAACTTGAATTATGATACTATCTTGGATGAGGTATGAATACTCAATAATATTGGAAGTGGGAGGAGGAGTTATAAAAGGCCAAGAATTAAAACTAACTTATATCGGCTAAAATTTAAATAGTAGAATACTACTAATATTTGTGTGGCTACTTAACAAAAGAAAATAAAAATCATGTAAGGAAGTATTATTAAAATAATGGACCAAAGGTAAGCAATATATATATAGCAGTACTTGGTTTCTGGCGTGATACAGCCGTAAGCAAAGTACTCCCTTCGCCAAAACTGAAGCAGGGAACTACCATCTCCAATTCAACTTTCAAGTTAACATCAAGGTAAGTTTTTCTTGCAGATTAGTGAAATTATATTATGATTATACAAGAATTTAGTATCTTAATAGATTATATTCATTGGGGAATTTCTTTAAACCTAGAAAGTTAAGGGTTGAACTTAAGTTCTTAAATTGGGGTAAAGATGAGAACTTTGGGATTGATTACGTAAATTGATTGTTGTAGTTGGTTGGTAACGTGAAGTACGTCGAGTTGCACTTGCAATTAGATTCAAGGAGGAAATTGAGGTGAGTTGAGACATACCCTTTCTAAGGTGCTTTTCTCACAAAGTGCATGTATTTAAGGTGTTTGATAAATTGCTTTAGAGAAGTTAATGTACGTTTGATTGGAGCGGGCAAACGTTCATTATCCATTAATGTTTCCAAGTCGTTCTTTAGTATCAAGTATCTAGAAATATGTTTCATAGCTTCCTTTACATCCCGATCATATATCCTTACTTGAGTACAATTTCATAAGATTATTTATGTTATTCTATGATTATTATTAAATGATTCAAGATTTAATTGTGGTTGAAAGCTAATGAAGCTATGATGAGAATTTAAATGAAAGCTTAAGTTTAAGTTGAGGCCTTTGGTGCCTAGCAATATTTTAAATATTTTTTTTTGGGAGCTACCTTAAATTCTGAGAAGGGTAAACTTGTTCGTAGCCATAGTCGGGCTGCGGAGCGCGACCATAGTCGGGTTGCGTTTTACCCCAGAACTACCATGACAGGGTAGGTATGTGCCATAGTCGGGCACTATGTTATATTGCCATAGTCGGGCAATGAATGCTAGCGTGTCAGACTTTGAACTGTGGGACGCCACAGGGATTAGAAAGAGAAAGAAAGAAAAGATGTCAGATTTGAGTGGTACTCCCTAAAGAAAGAAAGTATAAGCTATTTTGCAATATTTAAGAGTTTATTTTGATCTAATGTTTCAGCTGCCTTAAAGTAAAGTTTACGCATTCATGTTTTATTAACTCTCGTTCCGGCCTTAGTGAGGGAGTCGATGATACTCACTGGGTGACGAGCGATTCGTTACTCACGTTCCTTTTTCTTGGAACCTACGTTGGCTTCGTCAATGTAGACGCAGGTCACAGAGGGGATCAGACTACAGGCTAGGACTCTCCCTCACATCCTCAGTTGTTGGTGAGCTCCGCTTTGCTTTCAGTGGAGACATATAAGTTTTCCTTACCAGTTCCTTCATTTATTTTATTTATTCAGTTGAGTATTGCCGAGGGTTTCATGTCTCGTGCAATATGACAGTCTTCCAGTTTTAGAGGCTTCATAGACAATGAGTTAGAAGGGTTATGGTGCACATTTTAAGATTTAACGCTTAAAGTATTTTAAAGTTATATTGACATTTATTATAAGATGCAGAGTTATTATTTGTTTAGATTATTATGGGTTTTTAAAAGATGTATGAAAAGTTTAGCAGGTCTGGTTCACCTGGTCCTCAGGTGCCGTGTCATAACTCGTTCAAAAAACGGGTCGTGACACTAAGAATCTAATACAATTATTCTGAGCAATTTTATGAATTTGGTGCCAAAATTAGGTGATTACAAGTGGAATTCAAATGAAGTATTTCCAATGAAACCTTCAGATATAAGTGAGTAATACCCTGTCCACTAGAATGTAGGGTGGACAAAAGGGTGCTTTGTTTTTGTTAGTAACGTAGAGATTAGAAACAAATTAATGAACAAAATTTTACGTGAACAAAGAGAATTGAAAAGATTTAGTTTTGTGGAGGATGAAAGGATTTTTGTATGGTGGTTCCGTGATGTCGACACAGCAGCAATGGTGGTGATTCTAATGACTTGATGAATTTTGTGATGACGATTTGGAGTAATGTGTTTGTAAAATAAAATCGACAAATGATACCAGATTGGAATTATTTTATTTTACTTTGAATTTTTTTATCTGTGCAAAGTGATGACGACTTGGCATTATTTGCTTGTAAAATAGATATATAATTCTGCTCACTTGCTAAATAAATGCAGACATATTGTCATCATTTTATATTTTCATATGTATTTTTATGGATGAATGAAGTGAAGACGATTTTGGACTCATTTGTTTGCAAAATGTACTTAATATTTGATTCAACATATGCATAAACAGAACTGAATTATCATTATTTTTAAATATATAAGTACTTGAAGGTCTTTTTTATGAATGTATAAAGTGAAGCCGATTTGGCCTCATTTCTTCACAAGAAGGACACAGTTATATAAATAAATACACTTGGATTGTTGTTATTTCTAAATATATAAGCACTTGAAAGTATTTTTTGCCAATGAATAAAGTAAGGCCGATTTGGCATCATTTATTTACAAAATATTTTTTGCTAATTATATGAAGAAATGATGCCAGATTAGTCTTATGTTATGTTTTATTTTGATTTTCGTATATAAGAGAAACAATGCCGATTTGACTTTATTTATATACAAAATAGTCGTGAAACACATACATATTGACTACCTTGTATTTGAGCGAAACGATGCTGATTTTGCCTGATTTATTCACAAAACGGACGGGTAACACGACCGGATTGACATTGTTTTCTGCTGTGTAAGTAGCAATGACCTTTTTTGTAAATTCAGAGGTAAATAAGTGCGGTGACGTTTTTGTAATTACTGCTTCAAACAATGGTCAGTGCCATTTTTATAATCATGGGAAGTTCTCTGTTAGTAGGGGTATTTTTGTACTTTCAGCTTCATTTAATGGTAAAGTGCTTATCTTTTCAAAACCACCAAAAAAGTGCTTATGTTTTCAAGACTAGGTGTATTTGTACTCAAATATGTAATTCACCCAACCAATTAGTGAAATTTTGATGCGTAGCCATTTTTAGACGCGCTCAATGAGTTTTATTCACCATTTCAAAATTAATTGAGAAATAGCCGAAAATTCTGCGCACACTTACGCTCCATTAGCGTTGGAAAACACCCCAGACTAGTCTCAGTATTTTTACTGGAACTTTAAACTAACATGTTCAAAGTCCCATTATTTTATACTGGGATTCATGTTCCTAAAATTTTATATATAAAGTCTCATAATAAAATACTGGGACTTTGAACTAACATGTTCCAAGTCTCATTATTTTATACTGGGATTCATGTTCTTGAAGCTTTATATATAAAGCCCCATAATAAAATGCTGCGACTTTAAACTAACATGTTCAAAGTCCCAGTATTTTATATTGGGATTAGTATTTAAGTGATCCCAGTATTTAATACTGGGACTTGTCCGAAGATGGCTATTTTTCAGTGAATTTGTGTCCGGTGGCTATGGATCAATTAACGCGTGCCAAACCGGCTCCCACACAAAATTTTTACCAATAAACCTTAACCCATCACGAAGTTGCCCATATAAACTTTAAACCTCAGGACAAAGTCCGTTCATTCACTGCATATCTTACTTGAATACTTCTATGGAACCAAACTCCACAAGATCTATAATGGTACTATACTAGAATAATTCTCTAATGAACTCTAGTTTTTTTTTTTTTTTTTTTGGATTTAGGATTGTCGCAGTTCAAAATCCTAGGATATATCCTTGTATTCAAGTTTGAGATGAACTCTTAATTTTTTTTCCTATAATTTGGATTGACACAGTTCAAAGCTCCAGGAGTTGTCCCTGGAATTTGAAATGAAGTTTGAAATGAATCCTACGAAAAAAAATCCTAAAATTAAGTTATTGGCTATACTTTTCAATTATATTTCAAACGATGGCTGACTCTGATTTAGTAGTTCAACGAAACACTAATTTTCTACAATGAATATTAGATTGAGCTTGAAGTTGAACCCCGCGTTAGCCACCAACTTCATACATGTTGTGAGAAGGTATGCGCATTATGGGGGAAGGGGTAAGCAACGAGACATGCACTGATATATATTTTTTAATTAATGAAATAGCATAATGACAAAAAAGAATATCGAAAATACATAAGAAAAATTAAAATAACTAAAGAAGCTTATAGAATAAAATTAATATATTCTTTTAAGTATAAGAAATTGAATAATATTAATTTTTTAATGAGATATGGAATAAACTAGAAGGCTCCAGACCCCGCTCATGAGATATTATTGGTATATTATTGTTGTTGTATACGAATAAATTAGAAGACCTTAACTTTTAAACAATTAAAATATCACGATTTAAAATATTAATTCTTCATGAATAAATCTAAAATTGCTTGCAAATTGTAGATATAAGTGAAGTCTAATAATTTTGAGAAACAAAAATAAGATATGATGACCAATAATAAGTGACAATATAAATTTTGACTATGCATTTTCAAATTAAGTATATAAAAGATATTCACTCTCATGATTAGAGGTGTTCATTTGATTTTTCGGTTCGGTTTTTATCTATGCGGTTTCGATTTTTCGGTTTTCAGTTTTAGAAAATTGCAATCCAATCCTAACCAAAATAAGTTTGGTTGGGTTCGATTTTCCTCTTTTCGGTTCGATTTTTTTTTCAGTTTAGTTTTTCAGTTTTTCGGTTATGTCATATAAGATAAAACTTTAAAATATAATATTTGAAAAACATATCAATACATTTCCAAGCGTAAAAATATAAAATCTAAAGTCTAAATCGTCATCCTAGTTGAAAAGAGAACTTACAATTCAAGAAATAGATGTTGATGGAGGTATCATACATAGTATATTGAAATTTTAGACAAGAGTTTCACAAGTGTTATATCATTATACAAACATGTGTGATCATGAATGAAAGTACTGAAGACAAAAAATATTGAAATATTCAGACTTTAACACTCTTAAACTTGTATATATTAAGAAAATAAAAGTATATATTTAATATATATAATTTGATTTTTTCGATTTTTCGGTTTCTATTTATTGAAATCCGAAACCAAACAAAAAAACTAAAATTTTAAAATCTTCAATCCAAACCAATTAATGTGAAAATTAAACCAAACCAAAAAAAATAATTCGGTTCGGTTTAATTTTTCGGTTTAATCCGAATAGTGCACACCCCTATTCATGATGTTCTCAATTATAATATATCCAATACTACGACTCATAATTTGAGCTACTCTAATTTCTCAATTTCTATAGATGAATATAACTTATATCGTTCATATTTTGAAGAATTGTCTGGTGAATATTCTTATTTAGGGACTTGAGGTTGATTTGTTTAGATTCTATTAGGTAAGTCCCGAGCATTGAGCGTTAGGCCTTACGAATTCAAACCCTGCCCATAAGCCTCAGAACATTTTACTTGTGTCCCGCACTAGGACGAGCTCCGAAGAAAGCCTTTCAAAACAGAAATAGCATTTTAAACGTGTTGTGCAAAAAGGCTTACCCCATTGAATTTCCACAAAAAATGTGAAAGAGATGAGAGAAACCACAAATCCAATAGAGACGTGTAATGTTCGGTAGGTTAGCAACCTAAGGTGGCCCAAAATTGGTCTTTAGGCTTAGGGGAAGGGATCTTTGATCAAATCTTGCAGGAGCTAAGTTCCCCCTAATTAAGTTAGGTTAGAACGATAAGAGATTAGGTTTAGGTTAGAAGGGTTAGATGAACTTAAACGTAATTACCAGAAATTTTAATATGTTTAAACGTTTTTATTCAATCTTATTAAAACTTTAATCAAATTATAAGTTAAACCCTAATTTGAGGGGTATGTGAAATGCATTAAAATTTTCTGTTCACGAGTCAAATCCTTCATGAATACACCAACCAAACAATCACACAGTCAACGCAGCGCTTGCTTCTCTTTTTATCCATCTTAATCTTAAAATGTTGGTAGAAATAGCGCTATGAAGAGGAGCCTTGAAACAATTGGTAAAGTTGTCTTCAAGTGATCTATAGATTACGGGTTCGAATAGTCATGATGCTTGCATTTAGAAAATTGTCATTATTTTTTGCACAGACTAATATACCATATAAATTGAAATGGATGGTGTAATATAGAGCTTCAAGCTCATCATAATGATTCTCCATGTACTTATTTTTATTTATTTTATATTTTTTTATAAAAAAAATGGTTTCTTACTGACCAAAAAATAAATCCTTAATGAAAATCAACTTGGTGCAAAAGGTTTGGGTTTGATTTTATCTTTAGCTTGAAAGAATGAAAGTCCAGTTTTATATTATATACATTTAATTAACTGCATCCGGATATTTTTGTTCTAATTTAAACTAGAAACTTATGTAATTCAGTTGCAAATGTACTCAATTCTCAACTGAAACATTTTATTCTTTTGTTTTTTTTTTCTCAATCAATCAACTTATATAAATTTAATTTTTCCTTAATGTAGCCGAATGTGTGGAAGCAAGCGTTAAAGAGTTAAAATGTGTTTTATTAGAGTTCGATTATATTGTAGACTAAACTCGCTTTGTCTATGTATTTTATTGTACTTTGCCAAGCTCGATTAAATTCACTCGGCTTGAGACACCCCGTCGAAGGCACGGCTAGTCTCTATTGAGCAAATCTTATTTTCGAAAATCTCTTCAAATATTAAGATATACGCTTACCTCGTTAAGCTAATCGATTAAACCCTGCAGTAGGCCACATAAATTGATTCAACATTCGGTAGTTTTTTGGTCACAGGAAACTGAACTGTGTGCAAGAAATGTCTTATACTTTTCTATTTTCTCTTTCTTTTCATTTTCTTTGGTAACAGTTGTTTTTTCTTGTGTTTTAGAAATGATCACGTGGTTGGTCCAATAACAAGAGAACCACAGAATTTGATAGTTCGCATTTGACTATTTTAAATGTTGAAAGAAGCTCTACAACTGCTAAAATAGGCTTTAATTCCTAATGGATCCCTTAATTTGAATAGCATTGAAGTGGACAACTGAGGAAATATTAGCTTGTAAAGGACAACTCAAGCTTTAAAGAAGGGTATGATAGAAAAGAAAAAATTTAAAGTTGTAACTGCTAACAAATTAGTAGAAGCTAATTTAGAGTGAGAACTTTACATCTTGCTATGGAGCGATCTTTGTAATGCGCCTACGCATTAAGAAGTCTGAAATAATCATGCAGTGATCAGTTTCAAATACTAGAATCATTTGCAACAAAAAAAATACATTTGTTTCGTAATAAGAAATACAGAGATTTAGATTTAATGTCGGTTCCTATAAAATTGAACAATCAAGGCAAAAGTCATGCTTCAATCTTCAAAGTCAAACCATCCCATCTTAGAAAGGGTAGAAATAAAAAAGTCATTAGGAAAACCAAAAAAACCAATAAATAGACCAGAGAAGGAATAAATATGTGTTGACAAGAGGAGCCACAAGTCTCTATCTTTAGCAACAAGTTAGTTGGGTTCTACTAGAAAATTAAACACTTCATTTTTATGTTAATAAACTTTAACCAAGAAGTGCAAAGTCGTTTAGTTTCTGGTCGCGAAAACTAAATGTGAATGATAATTGTGGTAAAAAATAATTATTTTTAATTCTCCAAACCAAGTAATAATAGTCTTGTGAAAAATAAAATAGAGAGGAAAGACCAAATTCACCTCAATGTTAGACTTCTTCAAGGTCTGTGTGGCTAAATTTTTTCTGCTAGTCAAATTGATCAGACCTTTTTTGTGTTGAAAATGTCAAACTTATTAGACTTGAATTTCCATTCTGGCCTACGGTGTATTCTTATAAATAGAGCCTAATATCTCTTATGAACAATACATAACTCTCAAGCTTGAGAAAATGGCCAGCTCTTCACTTCAATCTCCAATTGCTAAAAGGTTTTTTTCTTTATTTGATTTTTGTAATCTACTCATATTCCAGAAAAGCCACATAAATCTCATGACATAATTGAAACCATAAATTTCAAAAGTTTATTTTCTTTTTTATTTCGTAAACCTCCTTGCCAAATCAAACTCCACATAAGTTGAAACAAAGGGAGTACTTAATTAGCTTCTTTGCTTATCACACAGAATTATACTAACATCTATTAACTTGTTTTTTTTTTTTCGCAGGCTAGACGGTAAGGTAGCACTTATAACTGGTGGTGCTAGTGGCATAGGAGCAGCCACAGCTAGGCTTTTTGTACAACAAGGTGCAAAGGTTACAATTGCAGATATTCAAGACAACCTTGGAACTTCTTTAGTACAAGAGATACTTGGCATAGAAAATGCAACCTTTGTCCATTGCAATGTCGCGATCGAATCGGACGTTCAAAATGCAGTGGATGCAACAATAGCCAAATTTGGTAAGCTCGACATAATGTTTAGTAATGCTGGTATAGCAGGTAAGCCGATTTCTAGCATCTTAGATGTAGATTATGACATACTTAAGAACGTGTTTGATGTAAATATTTTTGGGGCGTTCTTTTGCGCGAAACATGCTGCTAGAGTGATGATTCCAACCAAAGAAGGTGTCATTCTTTTCACAGCAAGTGCTGCGACAGTGACCTATGGTGGTATGATCCCACACACATATTCGGCCACAAAGAATGCACTTTTAGGGCTTACCAAAAACCTTGGAGTCGAATTAGGGAAGTATGGAATACGAGTTAATTGTGTTTCTCCATTTTTCATTAGCACGCCATTGGTATTAAACGGACTTGGAATAGACAAACAAATGGCAGACAAATTGTTTGAAGAAGCTGCAAACTTGAAAGGAGCTTTACTGGATGAAGATGAAGTAGCAAAGGGAGTGTTGTACCTGGCAAGTGATGAGTCCAAATATGTGAGTGGTTTGAACCTAGTTCTTGACGGTGGTATTAGCACCACAAATGTGGCTTTAACAGTGGCCTCTAAAAAATTGTTTGCATGATTTGATCGTGTAAAAGCAAGTATTATTTTTTAAAACCGAAATATGTAAATTTAAATGATTGATTTATGTGTTTTCTTTCTTATCAATCAATTCATTTTCCAAACTGATTCAGCATTCTTAAGTAATAATGGTTGCAGTAAGTTGAGATCAGTATAGTAATTCAAACTTAATGAATCATTAGAATATTAAATTCAACTTATTAAAGCAGTGAGTTGCCTACTCATATCATGGATCATTTGCAAGAGGTTTTCTTAGATTATAATGTCTATTTTGAACTTTTTCACGTTGTTGAACACTTTCTAGGATGAAGACAGTTTCTGAAACTGTTTAAAAAATATAAAAATTTAATGTTACGGTCGTTTTTCGCAATGCTTTCATTTGTGATAAAAAAAATTGCTAAACAGTTCTATTCACTAGATGAGCGTGTCCTTGTAATTCCCAAACTAAAAAGACAAATCGAAACCAAAAAGGAAATGGATAATAAGCAAGATAATTGATGACTCTTAACCTAGGTAAGCTACCTCTCTACTTCCTTACCCTGGTGCTTCAATTGATTCCCGTTGCAAAAGAGAATAACTATCCCTAAAGTGGAGCAAACGCTTATTTTAGCACCAAGACAAACACACTAAAGACAGATCACAAAGAAGAACATACTGACATAAGTGACTTTGATACAATATACATAACTTATTCTCTTTCCTGCAAATGTATCTTAACAACTCGTGTGGTCATATACTACACAAGCTCTATCTTTACTGCATGAGATAAAGAAAATTATTGGCTCGCCTACAGTTATCGAGTGTGTAGTAAGTATGCAGTGGCATCCAATTCAGTCTTCGTCGGATAGGTTACCAGAAATTGTCTAATGATGAACCTTTCGTTTTAAGTAGAATCAGGGTCATCACGAGTGAGCCTTTCTTCTGAACTGCTACCAAAGGCGGACCTAGGTAATGTCAAGGGGTATTAGTTCCCTTTGACGAAAAACTATACCCGTAGATGGGAAATTTTTTTTAAAACATATATTGAGCTCCCTTAATTTTTTCATATCTTGTTTATATTTTGATAAAAATCATGGTTTCGCCACTGACCGCTACATTGTGTTGTCTGGGTCGTAGTCACGAACGCGCTGGCTCGTCCAAGTTGAAAAATAGAGGTGACACGGAAACAAAAAGTCAAAAGATGGCAACTCTAGATTAAAGGTCAAGGTGCAAACAGCCACTCGATATTTTGAGTAGTTACAACTACAGAGAAGGTTAAACTCCACTGCCTTTAATACATCATACATCAAAATGAGAACGTGTACCCCACACACACAATCCTTGATCCCAAAAAGAAGTAAAAGTACTATACCAAAAATTATTCCACACGAATATTTTTAGCATGAAGCCAGAACACCATATATTATCTGTATGATTTTTCTTTTCTTCTCTTGATACTTTCTTATATGGGTGTTCACGGTTTGGTTTGCTTGGTTTTTGGTTAAAACCATAACCAAATCAATATCTTCAGTTTTTAAATTCTTAAAACCAAACCAAACCAAATAAAAGTCATATCAATCGGTTTGGTTAATGTCGGTTTGGTTCGGTTAGTCGGTTTTTTTTTTTTTTACAAATCACAATGACTGTTGGACATGTGATTTATTTTGTATATAGAACTGATCATTGACTAGCTAGAATTTTCTTGAATATTGATTACAACATGAGATAGATAAGTGTGCATAAAACTATGGCTTCAATGTACAAAGTAGAAGTAGTGTGCCAAATTTCAAATCATACAGAACCAAAAGTGAAAATACCTCTGATCGCCTTAAGGTTCCTAAGCCATTCAAATACCCTGCAAATTACACAAGTCCAACAGATCAAATGATGTCTCTTGTTTCAAAGAGGCTTCTAAATGATAGAAGCAGAAAAGCAAACACACTTTTGGCGCCCTCCAAAAACCAACCTCAACGTCATCAAAGTTTACAGCTTCAATAATCTGGCCTTTGTCAAAGTTTGAATTGCTAATGTTGGGAAATTTTTACTTTTATGACATTCATATCTTCATTAGCATATTAGAGAGGGGCTTATGCATGTTCCTCCCTTTTATTTCTCAATCTCCAAATGCAAAAGGGTGCTTTGTAGTTTCTACTAGTACTTTATATCCACCAGACTATAATGTACTCAATTAAAGTACTTGAACAAGTACTAAGTATAAAATAGGTTATGCACTTCTTTAAAAAAAAATACAACAATTTACTACTAACTACTAAGATTTAGTTCACCATTAATTGTTGGACTTGATTCTTCAGACCATTAAAGGTATAGGGTTCTCCAAGACTGTCACACTAACTCTAGTCCAGACACGTTAACTATCATTGAAATTTGAAAATATATAATATACTTAAAAAATTTATATAAAATATTAAATATTAAATATTAATGTATATAATTATAAAATTATATTTATAATTGTCGGTTCGGTTTGGTTAATTCTTCGATTTTTTTTCCCTATAACCAAACCAAACCAAACCAAATGTTTACAGTTTTTGAAAATTCAAAACCATACCAAACCATATCCAACAAAGTGTCGGTTTTTTTTATCGGTTCGGTTTGGTTTTCGGTTTGGTTCGATTTTTATCCAAACCGTGAACACCCTACTTTCTTAACATTACATTTACTTTTGGAACCATCTATATAATTCTAAGAGCAAGCTTCCCCTTAAGCTTCTTCTTAGATTAGTCTTTACAAAGCATTCAGCTGTAAAAGTTCGAACATTCTAATTTGCAAAACTAATCTACACAGAATCAAATTAAAATTTGCACGAGAACAATATAAGCAACAAAAAAGAAAGGAAACATTAAAAAAAAAAATGAACCTTTAAACGTTTATCTAGTCTAGAAGATAGAAACTTCTATTGCATTCAGAAAAGAAAACTGCATAGATAAGGTCAGAAAGAGTTGCAGTGAACAGAATCTGTCTTATGGGTTAGTTTCAACTTGAAATATCAGACTGCAAGTTCAGCCCAAGATGAGCATTGTAAGTAGAATGTGCAGCAGATGTTGACTTTGTAGGAAATAAAAGCAGAATACTTTAAATGGCAGGTCAAACAAATAAAACTTATAGAGAACTTTCTTGATTTCATAATCAAAGATAAATAAATCGATTAAGTCTGCCCAAATGAAAGACAATGTAAACTTACATTATACAACAATGACCTGTCCACTCGATAGGGTACTCAAAATCTCCAACAACAAACTCTCAGACTCTTTCAACAGCATCGTCAATTTGATCATTGTAATATTACCAAGATTCCACAAACTTCAGTACTGGTAGGAATCCGCTTTGCACAATATTTAGCAATTGCGGTCCAGCTCCAAAGAGGCATAAGCTTGCCAGTCCGTACTACCACAGCTACTGCAGCATGTTTTTTTGTTTCTCACCCGAACTCTTATGAAGGACTTCCATTTGAGACCATACCTCTAAGATCAATCTTTTCTTTATCACAAACCATCATAATTTTTCTAGGACAAGTATCCAACAAGGATTTATTTATCTTTTGCAATTGAAAAAGAATTTCGACATATAAAATAACAGCACGAACATTCTTTTTTTCTCATTATTTTGCCTTACCAAAATTCATGTTCTGCTCCTTGTTGACGCCCAATAGCGTTTCTTTTCTTTATAAAATATATTAAATTTACGCTTTTGGACTTCTTTATAAAAACAGAGGACTTCTTAATACAATCATATAAATTCCAGCAACCCATAATTTCTTTTATTTTTTGAACTGGTAAAGTATTGGATTATATAACACACAAATAGAAACCTGGCACTAAGAGGGTGTCACGAGAATTACAGATTTTGAAACTATTGTAAATAGATTAGTTATGTAAATTGTATAGTGGGCCAAGCCCGTTAGGTTTACTTGGTCCCTAAGTTAGGTTTAGGGTTAGGTTTTCTCTAGGTTTCTTTTGTATAAATAGGGGACTCCCCCCATCAATGAAAGCAAGAGTTTTCACCCAAATATTATTTCTCTTGTGTGAGTGTGTTCGGTTTTACATGGTATCAGAGCCATCGTGAAACTCTTCAAGTAGAAAAGTAATGGAGGCTCCAAAAGGTGATGTTGCAGCCGTACGGAAGACAATCTCTCCGTACGATATCACTTCGAATGATAATCCTGGTTTGATTATCACACAGGTACAGTTGACCAGTGAAAACTATGAGGAATGGGCGCGGTCGGTTAGAACGGCGCTGCGTGCAAGGAAGAAGTTTGGTTTTGTTGACGGATCGATCAAGATGCCCGATGAAAAGTCGATTGATTATGAGGATTGGTGGACTATCAATTCTCTTCTAGTGTCATGGATTAGGAATTCGATCGAGCCTACTCTTCGGACCACCATATCGTACGTGGAAGTAGCGAAAGATCTGTGGGAGAGTATTCGAGAACGTTTCTCCGTGGGAAACGGACCTCGGATTCAGGAATTAAAAGCGGCTTTGGCCGGTTGTAAGAAAAAGGGATTAACTGTTGCTGCTTACTATGGAAAACTGGCTATGTTGTGGGAAGAACTAGGAAATTGTGATAAGTTTCCAACTTGCTCGTGTGGAAACTGCACTTGCAATCTAACGGTTGCACTGGAGAAGAAAAGGGAAGAAGATAGGGTTCACTTATTCCTTATGGGCCTGGATGAAAGTCTTTATGGAACTGTCCGTTCCAATCTCTTGGCTCAGGAGCCGTTGCCATCGATGAATCAAGTCTACCAAAAGGTAATCCAAGATGAACGGGTCAAAGGGATGGCACGAACTCAGGAAGAACGAGGGGAGGTGAAGGCGTTTGCTGCACAACGATCACAACCGCCGAAGACAGGCTATAAGGAGTGTCACTTGTGTGATCGAGGAGGACATCCTCCGGAACGCTGCTATGAAGTCATTGGCTATCCAGAGGGGGTGGGTGCATTATTCGAAGCAAGACACTTCGAATGGAGGACGTGGTAGAGGAAGAGCTGAAGGTAACAAAGGTGGAAGAGGTCGTGGACATCAACCGTTTGGTTCAAATGCTGGTCGGGGACGTGGCAATAATCGAGCAAATGCTGCTCAAGCTGAGCTCGAGAATGGAGAAAACGGACACATGAGTGTGCCCGGACAGACTAACCTGTCCGAAATAACATGTGATCAGTTGCAGATGCTGTTCGATTTGCTGAAAAAGGAGAAGGCAAGCACAAGTGAACCATCGATTGGTAAGAAAACTCATCCTTCGTGGATTATTGACACGGGGGCGTCAAATCACATGACCGGTCAGATAAGTATTTTGGAGAATTTACGAACAAATACCAAAGTGTCCGATAGGTTTACCGAACGGAAGCAGTACGATGGCGACTCAGGAAGGATCCATCAGATTTAACGAAGACATGATTCTTCACGGAGTGTTATATGTGCCCGAAATGACTTGCAACTTGATTTCTGTGTCTCAATTAATTAATCAAGTTGGTTGCAATGTAAATTTCACTAATGATTTGTGTGTTATGCAGGACCGGGCTACGGGGAAGTTGATTGGAGCGGGTGAACAAAAGAACGGACTCTACTACTTTCGGACGATACCCGTGGTGAAAGCTGTGAAGGTTGATGTGGTAGACTTATGGCATCAAAGGTTGGGACATCCTTCGATGCAAGTGAAAAAATCTCTTTCAGTCTTAGAAGATAGTGGGAAAGGTAGCTTAGAAGAAAAAGCATGTGATGTATGCCTTAGGGCAAAACAAACTAAAAATGTATTTCCGTCGAGTAATAATAAAGCTGCTGAACCTTTTGATTTAGTTCACTGTGACTTGTGGGGTCCTTCTAGAACTGAGTCTTCGTGTGGTGCATCATATTTTTTTACTGTTATTGATGACTGTTCACGAGGAGTATGGGTGTTCCTGTTAGTTGATAAGAAAGAGGTCGGACAAAAATTGAAGGGTTTCTTTGCAATGGTGGAGAGACAATTCAATAAACGGGTTAAGTGCGTTCGGAGTGATAATGGAACCGAATTTGTAAGTCTGAAAGGGTATTTTCTCGAACAAGGGATCTTGTTCCAAACTTCGTGTGTGGGGACACCCCAGCAAAACGGTAGAGTTGAACGGAAACATAGACATATCTTAAACGTGGCACGGGCGCTACGTTTCAAGCTAATTTACCGATTGACTTCTGGGAGAATGTGTGATGACGACATGTTATTTGATTAACCGGACACCCACTAAGTTGTTGAATGGGAAGACACCTTACGATATCTTGATGGGTGTGACACCGAATTATGATCATTTGAGGGTGTTCGGTTGCTTATGTTATGCTCGCAATCAAGGACAAACAAGTGACAAGTTTGAAAGTAGGAGTCGTCGATGTGTGTTTTTGGGTTATCCAAATGGGAAGAAAGCGTGGAAAATGTATGATTTGGAGACAAAGGAGTTTGTGTTCTCGAGGGATGTGGTGTTTTACGAAAAGGAATTTCCATTCGCCTCCAAGGAGACTGATGCCGAAAAACGGACACAAGATACGGCTTCTGTCACCGTTGCATTGGAGGAGGAAGAGGAGAGTGTGCAAGGAAGGGGGGGTGTTGAACCCGAAGTCGTGACTCCGGTGATTGAACCCGAAGTGGTGACTCCGGAAGCTGAACCTGAGGTTGTTCCCGAAGTTGAACCCGAAGAGTTGGGTCGGGGAAAACGAACTAAGAAAGAGAATATCTTGCTGAGAGACTTTATTACTAATACGGTCCAAAAGATGAGTCACCGGGTATCGTCCTGTGTTCGAAAGTCTGCTTGTTCATCTGTTTCTCAACAACCCTCTGGTAAGCCCTATCCTCTAGCACACTATGTCAATTGTGATAATTTCTCTTCGAAACATGTGAGTTTTCTTGCAGCTATAACGCAAGGACATGAGCCTACCTCCTATTCGGAGGCGGTAAAAAGTGACAAATGGAGAACAGCCATGGGGGAAGAATTGAAGGCATTGGAAGCGAACAGAACCTGGGAGATAGTTCGCTTGCCTACCGGGAAGAAGGCCCTCGAATGTCGATGGGTATACAAGATAAAGTACAACTCGGATGGAACTGTTGAAAGGTACAAAGCAAGATTGGTGATTTTTGGAAATCACCAAATCGAAGGGGTTGATTATACGGAGACATTTGCACCGGTTGCAAAGATGGTGACTGTTCGAGTTTTTCTGGCCGTAGCAGCTGCCAAAAATTGGGAATTGCATCAGATGGATGTGCACAATGCATTTTTGCATGGTGATCTTCACGAGGAAGTATATATGAAATTGCCTCCGGGACATCGCATGACGGGGAGAGGAGCTGTGTGTCGCCTTCGAAAATCATTTTTATGGATTAAAACAAGCTCCCCGATGTTGGTTTGCGAAGTTGTCTGCTGAACTTAAGCAATATAGGTTTCGACAATCATATTCGGATTACTCATTATTTACGATGAAGAAGGGAAATGTGCATTTACATGTGCTTGTTTATGTGGATGATCTGATTATATCTGGTAATGATTCGAAGGCAATTCGAATTTTTAAGTTATATCTCTCGAAATGTTTCCATATGAAGGATTTAGGTGCCTTGAAATACTTCTTGGGAGTTGAAGTGGCAAGGGCTCCGAAAGGAATCTTCCTGTGTCAGAGGAAGTATGCATTGGATATCATATCGGAAACAGGCTTGTTGGGGGCAAAACCGGTTGGTACACCGATAGAACAAAACCATCGCTTGGCACTTGCGACTGGTCGTTTTATCAAAGATCCTGAACGCTATCGGCGACTGGTTGGAAGATTGATTTACTTGTGTTTTACACGACCGGATTTGTCCTATAGTGTGCATGTGTTGTCGCAATTCATGCAGAGTCCCCGTATTGAGCATATTGAAGCGGCACTCAGGGTTGTTCGATATTTGAAAGGCTGTCCGGGACAAGACATTGTATTTCATTCTCAGTGTGATCTGAGATTGCACGGGTGGTGTGACTCTGATTGGGCAAGTTGTCCGTTGACACGTCGATCGTTAACAGGTTGGTATGTGTCGTTAGGGGACTCACCGATATCTTGGAGAACGAAGAAGCAACAGATCGTGTCGAGGTCCTCCGCTGAGGCAGAATATAGATCGATGGCGATGACTGTGTGTGAATTGAAGTGGTTGAAAGGGATTTTATGGAACCTTGGAATTGATCACGACTCTCCGATAAATTTGAAGTGTGACAGTCAAGCTGCGTTACATATTGCTCGGAATCCAGTCTTTCACGAACGCACTAAACATATCGAAATCGACTGTCATTTTGTTCGGAATGAAATCATCGGAGGAGTCATTCGTCCCAGCTATGTGCCTACGACCACGCAACTTGCTGATATTTTTACGAAGGCGCTGGGACGCGCCCAGTTCGAATTCTTCCTTAACAAGTTGGGCATAAGGAACCCTCACGCTCCAACTTGAGGGGGGGTATTGTAAATAGATTATGGTAAATAGATTAGTTATGTAAATTGTATAGTAGGCCAATCCCGTTAGGTTTACTTGGTCCCTAAGTTAGGTTTAGGGTTAGGGTTTCTCTAGATTTCTTTTGTATAAATAGGGGAGTCCCCCATCAATAAAAGCAAGAGTTTTCACCCAAATATTATTTCTCTTGTGTGAGTGTGTTCGGTTTTACAGAAGCCCTTCTGTACAAGCACAAAAAGAGAGGGTTCTTCCTATAGAAAATCCTAATCTTGCAGATGGGCAGAATGAGACAGCTGAATGTTGAGAGAAGCCTACAACTCTATGATTTGTTCTTGCATCTCTAATATTATTTCATCCCTTCTCTTCAACTGTAATCTCGGCTTTTGTATCACTTCTCGTTTGATGTATATGTCAGAACCAGATTCTGAGACACATGGCGACTTAGAGCTGTTTGAGTGATGAAGTGGTTTCTGTGGTAGTTCAAGCCGGTCAGGAGAGCTTGATCAGGCCACCAGGGCCCACCATTCTCTTTATTATATTCGAGGGCAGGAACTGTTACAAGAAGGAGCACCATTTAGGCTCAGACCCATTACACTGCTGCTATATAACTCCCAATCCTCCAGCTCCTGTCTTATAAAAATGACACATGTTCATTAAAATAGCCAATACTAATTAGCAGACCATGATAGAATGAATACACACAAAGCTGTAAGCCCGTTGAATTATTTCAATATTTTTCTGGTCTTCTCTACTCTGGCCTTTCTAATATGGGAATAAATCTTCTGCCGATCTATGGGAATTCTTCAAAGACTCAGCGAATTCAACACTCCCCGGATAGGAGAAAATACGAACTAATCTTGTTTAAAATAAGTAAATATATGAAATAAAGCTTACAAACACAAGAAGTGCCAGATTGTCAAAGATAGCAATCAGAAGACAAATACGCCAAATGACACCTCTGATTGCAGGACCTATCCATAAATCCACACATCCTTACCCCTGAACCAAAGCCATGGGGGCACTTTGACAGTTCAATTGAGAAAAAAGAGAAATCCTAAGAGTTCCCACTAATTGTACATCTTATCAACTATTAAATGAGCATCTAATTACAGGGCCGGATAAAATGAGAGAAGCTACTATAAGGAAATCAGAGTATTATCAGCTATGATTTCTCCATACAAGACAAAAGAAGAGGTAAACTGACCCAGTTAACCATGCAGGAGGAGCTAGTTTAATCTTCCTAGTCCTTTAACATTACCTATAGAGGCTACATTTCAATTAGAATAGGGTAAGTTGCATAAGCCACCAACAGAGACATCCAAAATCATGCTCCATAAGATGACAGGAAACACTGGCCACACATATAAGAAGATAAAAGCTAGAGGGTATTAACTGATCCTAAGCTGTAGTTATACTGACACATAGGCAACATGTACCAAGAAAAGCATCATATTGATCACATAAAATGGATCCACCTTCATTCAGTTCCAATCTTTTGACTTGACAGTTGACATCACCATAAACCTCTTAAAGCAAGTAAGGATATCTAACTTTTCCAAGTTAGAAAGCAACCACAAAATCAACATCAACGTGAACAAGTTGTTTAACAACCATTGTTTATATACCACTCTAAGTAACATTATGAGTTCAAATTATTCCCTCGCAAAATGGGAGTAGGCTGGAAGAAGATGATGCCAACATGCGATCATTAACTATGTTCTTTACACTGAAAAGAACAACCTGAATTCTGAGTTAAAACTCCAAAAGGCTGGCAAGAAATTGCACACCTGTATTGTTATTGTAGCAGCCGTCATCATATTGGGCAAAGTAATAAGTACTTGACTGCAAATGACCATTCCCTAACTTCCTTCTATCAGGAAATTTTTCGTTTCCTGCATTTTAAGCCACTTCTCATATCTAAAAGGGCCAAATAATTTCACAGTGAAACTAAACTTCTTACAGAATATAGGACCTTTCAAGCTGCTGGTAGTCTTGAGTCAATCACCTGCTTCAGCTTGTAGCCTAAGCGAACAGACAATGTACTTGACAATGCACTACCTGCAATTGTGACCCAGTTTGGCCCCACTCTGAACACCTTTGGACCTCTGGGCCTTGACCCCAATTGGTTTTTGGTTTCAATTTTGGAATTACGGAAGTGGAAGATGGGGAGGCTAGAGACCATCAAAGTAAGCTTTTACAGGAGATACAGCAGAACGTCAATTTATGCCATGAGAAGCACAGTTGTCTGACACTCAAATCAAGTGCTTACAGGCTACCTGAAAAGTATAACACTTTAATAACCACAAAAATCATTGCAGCTAAACAAGTGTAACACAGATAATTGATAGGGAAAATAATCCAGAGAATGCAAAGGTAACCGTTCCAGATAAATTCTGGTATCTATTGAACTCTGAAGTGACGCCAACATGAGGATACTTTCAGTCGCTTTATTTATAATATTTCTTAGACTTTCGTTATGAAAAGCAACGTTTATAATGCAAAACTATGAGGAGCTTGATCAGACTTTGAGTGAAGGGAAAAATGAGGGCTTTTTCCTTTCATAAAGAACAAGTTATTTGAAGAAGGATTGAATATTTCTATAAACCGTGTAGGTTAAACCAAATAGTTCCCATATACTTGCGATCGTGTTTCACATTTGGTACTTTATTTCCTATTATTTTCTATAAGATATTACAAAAATAAGTACCTAAGTGTTGAACAAGCAACAAAATTCACAGAAGAATACGTGCTGGAGGGTCCCAGTTCCCAGAAGGAAAGGTAGCTGCAATCATGCAATTCTAATAGCATAAATACCTTCACGTCAAGTGTTGATGCCACACCTTCATGAATCTGACCACAGTGGAAGGTACAACAACAACAAGACCTCAGCGGAAACAACGTAATATCAAAGAGAATGCAACAAAAGCACAGTATTGATTACCCAGATGAACCAGTACAATACATAAAGAAATAGTTAATTAGAGCCAAAATAGAAAAAGATCATGTATGACAGATCCATTGACATTGCATCTACATTAACTTATTGCATGCTTGCTATTATTAAGTTGTGTGTTTGGAACAAACTGCACAATGTTTAGCATTACATAGAATCTCAAAATATACATTCACTTGGTTCATTTATGTTGGTTACAGCACAAACCAATTATTCATGATTCACAAGATATTCCTCTATAAAAGATATCCCTTTCCATGAGTTAAGAAAACAAGAAGAAAAGAAAATAAGAGCTAAGAAATAGGTTGATGTGTTGCAGAAGAGTAAGCTGGCTGTTTCCAATCTCTTGGTGGTGGACAGGGGTATCCATTACTAATTGAACATTTTGAAGAAACAAGTAACATGGTAAAGGAATCTCAATTCATGACGTTATTCTTTACGGAAAAGAACCGCGGCATACCATTTTGGCGCGCGTATTGCCGCACCATACGTGGCTGCCGTATGAAAAGACAGAAATAGCCTTGAGTCTTATTTTGTCCGTATTAGGCGCGTGGCCTCACACTCGAATCCTCTCACTCTCTCACTCAGCCGCTGCGGGCCCAATTTTAATTATTTTAGTTTAAATTATTGAAATCTTAACAAGGCCTATTTAAGTATTTTAGTTTAAATTATTGAAATCTTAGTAGGGCCTATATTCAAATATTTGTTTTAAATAAGGTCGTTATTTTCGAAATTGTATCAAAAATGTTTTGTGGTGCCATAATATTCAGATCATATATTATTTTTACTTTTTATTTATTTTTGTTATTAAACGACTCTTTCACTTTCTGATTTTCTTTTGTTTTATTTTCGGACACAATTTTAGAATTAGAGAAATTATTGAAAAATTATATCAAAAATCTTTTGTGGTGCCATAATATTCAGAACATATATTATTTTTACTTTTTATTTATTTTTGTTATTAAACGACTCTTTCACTTTCTGATTTTCTTTTGTTTTATTTTCGGACACAATTTTAGAATTAGAGAAACCATTGAAAAATTGTATCAAAAATGTTTTGTGGTGCCATAATATTCAGAACATATATTATTTTTACTTTTTATTTATTTTTGTTATTAAAATTTCACTTTCTGATTTTCTTTTGTTTTATTTTCGGACACAATTTTAGAATTAGAGAAACCATTGAAAAATTGTATCAAAAATGTTCTGTGGTGCCATAATATCCAGAACATATATTATTTTTACTTTTTATTTATTTTTGTTATTAAATGACTCTTTCACTTTCTGATTTTCTTTTGTTTTAGTCTATACAAATTACATTTAACAAAATATTTTTGAATATTTTATGACATCATAATATAATATATTTACTTCTTTCTTTATTATTATTATTAAATTGGGAATCCCCTAATCATAAGTCATTTTACTAAAAATCTCCTGTGTTGTAAAACTAATAGTAGTAAAGTAGAACAATACAAATTAAAAGTATATGAGAGGAGTATGAGAACTTGTATTCTCAAAGTGTTTCAAGTCTGTCTTCCATAGAGCCAAATGTGCTCTATTTATAGGATACAAATACATAGGTTACAAATCAACCCAAAGGTTACAAGAATTAAGTAGTGACTTAATAAGGAATTAGGGGTCGCTTAGTGGAGAGGAATTAAGTTGGAGAAAGTGGGGTAGTAAACCATATGTTACAATTGAACAATAGTGAGTAGTGGTCATCCACACAAATAAATGAATTTATAACATCCTGTTAATTTTCGAAGCCGGTCTAATATTTTTTTTTTCGGTTTCTCTTTATTAATGACAAAAGTTTAAAAAATTTAGAACTAGCAATATTATTTTGAATATTCTTGATGAAAAATGTCCTAAAGCAATGTTTTTTACCAACACTAGAACATATTATTCTATGAGCATTAAGGGGTATGGTGGTTCTTGTTAGTAGATGTAAAAACCCAATCTTGGTCATCGTATTACTTGTTGATCGTAACCATTAACTAGCCACCCATACACCTTTCACAGCACAAGGTTACCTAATTTATATTGAGTTGATTTGAAGTGAAACTTGTAATAGTACTCCTCCAAAAATATAGTTGCAGACCTCCATTTAGTCATTTGAGTTGACGTTTCGCGTTCTAAAGCGGTAGTTGGCGTATTTAGTGCATCCAGTGTAGTTGGACTTTTGATGAGGGTAGTTGGGGTTGTAGTATTTATGTCTTGTGTATGGTTTCAATGCATCGTCTATGAAGTTCAAGTGGAGCTTTTAAATACTTCTCACAAACCATATTGGGGTTTCAGTCCTCCATCTTGAAAAAATAATTGTTGTGCTCGTATACTTGTCCAAACGTGATGAAGCAAGAACCGTGTCTACTGGACCTTCCAGCAACAGTTGTAGAATCAATAATCCATAAATTTATGGAATCCGACCCTTCTGTTGCTGATATCTCAAATCTGACCTTAGTGTGAGTTCAAGAATGATTTGTTGATTCTTTAATGCACTTTTTTATACCTTAGTACTTGCCACGACGTTATCATGCATGCATTTTACAATTTCAGGTGCGACCTTACACGTAAGCTGATGTTTACAGGGCAATTTCAACGATACCTGCCTCTGGAGAAGATCTTGGATAAACTGCAACGCTGCGACCGTGGAAATCTTGAATTTCTATATGGACTGAGCAGCAAAGGAATTGATTATGCTACCCTACTTCTCGGGACTCATGTGTTTTTTGTTGCCGGTAACAAGGAGGGGTTACACTATATGGCCCAAGTCGCTAATAATTCTTCTGGCGAGGCCCAATTCGTTAATAATTCAGCTGTGGCCCAAGCAAAGTACAATTACGGGATTGCATTGCTGATGTGTGATAGGGAAGATGAAATTAGCATCAACTCGGGGATGGAAGTGCTGCTTAGTCTATTGAAGGAGCCCGACGGAAGAAATAAGACGATCGAATGCAGAAGACGTCTCAAAAGGATGATTGGTTCGGCAAACTGCAGCAAAGTCGTAGAGACCGGGTGCTGTCACTTTCAGGGGCCGGGGCACTGAAACGGATATATGACAGATATTTACGGCTGCCGTGAATTATTTGTCAATTGTGATCTATGTCTCATTGACGTTGAAACCACGAAATTAACCTTTCCGATGTTTGACTTTGAGATGGGAGCTCCTTGTCATTCAGATTTAAGTTCGGATGATGGTAGCTTTGGTTCTAGTCTGGATTATTAGG
Organism: Petunia x hybrida; assembly: GCA_037355625.1. Taxonomy (NCBI): domain Eukaryota; kingdom Viridiplantae; phylum Streptophyta; class Magnoliopsida; order Solanales; family Solanaceae; genus Petunia; species Petunia x hybrida. The sequence goes on along the minus strand of JBBBVM010000317.1, from coordinate 299,464 downwards.
GATGTGTATACTTTGTATCACCTTTTTGGGCTCAATATATGCTGTACTTACTTCATCGTGGACTGATCGTGCGCTTGTACTTGTCTAACGATTGTCCAGTCTGAAGTTGTAATGTACTTAGTACTTAGTAGCAGTATTGACTTTCTCCTTTTTGTCCATGTACGATACACCAAGTTTGCATCCGCTGGGCTGATTTCGTGCATTCCCGTTATTTGTATTGTTGCAAGGGCAAAGAACTTGTCTACTAACCAAAACAAGTTCTACCCATCTTGATTAATAAAGTACCAGGGCATGTGATAGCTGCTCAATATTAAAGAGTACCTAAAATTCGATTAAACAAGTGTCCTTGTTTTACACATGTTGTTGGCTAAACTTAAACGCCAGCGAGTGTGGGAATGTTGAATTCCTATCAGGATTCATACGTGCGGGAATAGATTATGCGACCCAACTCCTGGGGACTCGCTGAAAACGTGCTGGAGGGCTTACTCTACATGGGCCGAGCACATGCCTTCATTGATGGTGCGGCCCAATTCGCTAATTAATTAGCTGTGGCCCAAAAATAGTCCAATTATGTGTTTGCGTTGCTCCTGTTGACAGAATGAACAAATTAGAACTAATACGGCAATGGTTTCGTTGATTACCCTATTGGTTGAGGACGACGGTATACGTACGGTGGTTAAAACCAGAGGACCTGCCATTAGTGATGGTAACTGCAGCAAATTAATGGATTCTAAGTTCTGAGGCGAAGTCGGAGCAGGACACATGAATTTATAATGCAATTCATGGCAATATTGCACACGTTAGTTAACAGTCATCTGCGTGTTGTTGACATTGAAACTTTCGGATTAACTTATCCGCTCTTTGATGGTGTCAAGCAGAAGGCGTTGATTCACACGAAACACCTGCTTCTACTTTGGATGAATAGGTGTCTAGACAACGTACCTGCTCAATCCTGATGCAGTACTTATTAATTTGTGGTTTTGATTTAGTTCGTGTCTAATGGACTGATTTCTGACTTCAATTGTATTCGTCAATGGTAATTGGAAATAAAAACATAAATTAATATGACATTCGGGGGAACATAGACCAATATTAGTCAAGAGCGGAGTATTTGGAGGAACATCTGTGCACGGAATACTACACCACGGAATACTACACCACATAATACTGTAACTAGACAAGTTTCCGGTACAAACAAGCGCAGCAAGAACAAAAAATCTTGTGTTTAGACGATGTTCAAAGAACGGACTGATCCTAAAACACCATGGACAAATGCAATACCAACTCAACTATATCAGCATCAAATAGCATTTTCTTTAATTAATCGTCTTCTCATACGCGTGAGTTAAAGCAATTGCCGGGGAAGGGGAGGGGAACAAACGAAGAGAAGATCATCTGCTCGAAAAGTGGAGGAACAAGGGTGGTTACCTGGTAGTCGCCAATGTAAGCGAGTAACAAATATTCAGTTTTCCGGTCGAGTTCAGTGAGTACGCGGGCTTCATTCGAAATTTTTAATCAAGTTTTTTTTTTAAAAATTATTACTTTCTTTCTGCATTATTCCAGATCTTTGTGAAACTATACGAGGATAATAAACACTACAGCTGAGTGAACAATGCTTCGAGCTGAGTTTGAGTGAAAAAAAAATTTACAACGGCAAAAAATAGTAGTAAATGAACTTCAATAAAAAGAGAGGGAGAGGAGGGAGAGTTAGAGACGAGAGAGAAACCGGAAAAAAATAGGGATTTTTTCACAACTGCCTAATTTATAAGATTTTATTTCATTCGATGCCATTTAATTATGGTACTATTTATTAAATTGCAAATATACCACAATTGTTATTATCCCTATAGGTAGTTATCAGTAAATCCTCCCTTTACATCTGAAACCATCACTGGAAGAGGAATCCTAAATTTAAGCATATTTAAACGGAATCCTAGTCAATTACAATCTCAACAAATATTCCCACAAACTTCTATCTAGTGCATTCATAAATAAAATATTGTTATTTAAATAAATTTATCACCGCCACCTCTGAACCTTGGTTTATATCAAACCAACAAATTTAAAATTTGTGATCAAATATATAGTATATGACTATAATATCATATATAAACAATATGGTACAATAATGATAATATACATAGTATATTAATATATAGTTTATTAATATATAGTATATCAATATATACTATGCACATACAGAAGGTATATTAATAGTCATATATTATGTATAGTATATCAATATATAGTATATTAATGTATAGTATATTACAGTAATATAAATAGTATATGCGCTATATTATTCACATTGAATTTTCTATCAACAAGTTTTGTCCTTATATTCAATTAATAAGACAACTCTGTAAATGGGGAGAGGAATAACAATTCAGGAGAGTTTGATTATTTAGAAAGAAATAATTAAACACAGTCTACGTTATTTTAGGAGAAATGTTGACTTTGAAAAAATTTGGTTGGGATGGGATAATGGAAGTGGTACTTTTTAAAAATAAATAGAGAAATGTGGTATACAATTATCTCCCAAAAAAATAATAACAAAAAGATCTAATTAATTCGAGTGGGCCATATGCCAACTCAGTAAAGCAGCAAAACGTTGCCCACTCTCGCGCGAGTGGAAGTGAGAGTTGCAAGCCCAAGTGCAAATTGGACTTTTCACACGCTGGCCACGTCAGGTGCGCCAAACCGGGCGGCAATTTGGAATGGTGTGTATCATCACCCCTATTCTTTAACGTAGCTCAAGGAAATGGGGAGAGTATTCATCAGAAAAATATCTGAAGAAAAGAGAGAGAGATTGATTTAAAATGAGCTGAAAAGGCATGAAATCCATGGTATCTTTGCTCGCCTGGGAACTTTGAAGACACAGTTTCATTTTCCTGTTACCCTCATGATCTGGCAGAAAAACAGTCCTGGTTTTAATAACAATATTGCAACTCATGAAGTATAATGTCAGACTTGAATCCTCTCACTTAGAATGGTTACTTCAAACAAAGACAATCATAATTGTGCATAAAGAGATCTTTTATTTTCCAAGCAGAGTAAAATCAAACCTTGAATAACATCAGCAAAGTATAAATCACACAGTAGGCACACACAGAGAGACAATATAGGATCGATGATCTAAAGGCGAAATGGACCGAAAAATTCCTGAGCTAGTCTTTCCAAGTAAATGACAAAAGCAGTAAGCCTATTGGGAGCCATCAAAATGAAAGCAAACACTATAAGGCTATAGCAGATTCAGAGTGGCATCGAATTAACTTCGTATCAAACAGTTACCTTAAATCAAAAGTACCTGAACGAGAGTCCAGCTTCCACCATGCACAAGCACTTTCCTCCGAGACAGAAACATCAACATCCTTGTTTTCATCTTCCCCAGAAAAGAATCCATCAGAATCATCCCTCTCAACTTCAGTGTAATACAGCTTTTTCTCTATCTCTGGATCATAAGTCCACTCCAATCTTATCAGAACATCACGATCCTTCCACCGCCCAACAACAGAGCCAGCTTCCTTCTTGGCCTTCCCCATCATGATCTCCTGCCACGAGAAAGCAGCATCTGCAGTCCTCTTAAGAGCACCATCATTGCTATCACCAACAACTACTGTCTTCAAGCACCTCAACTTCGCCTCTTTCAACACCTCCACGAAATCCGAATCATCAGACACAAGGACCATGCAATCCACCATCCTCTTATCCATCACATTCACCAAATGATTCCTCAATGCAACATCAGCAGCTTGAGGCTTATCTGAAACAGTCCTAACCCAAAAACCTGCTCGTTTCAACTATCCGCTAATCCATACCCAACTTTCGGGGTCAAAACATCTCTAACAACATTCTTATACTTATCCATCTTCATTGCATACTTCGCCACCAACTTCACCCTCATTTTACCTCTAGCAGAATCTATCTGATTCAACCTTTTCACATTCTCACACTCGTGAATTTGCTTAAAATGATTAACAAGCTTCTCATTAGTATAAAATCTTCTCCCACAAACTCTACATACATAAGGATCCTCTACCTTCAGAGCCCCACTACTTTCCAATGAATTCCACGTTTTGCGCTCTTTCCTTTGCTCTCTAACTAAAGGAGGAACATAACTAAACGCATGTCGATTAGCATAAGCTACAGTAAATTTCAAGAATCCAAATTCCATAACTGCTTTTTTTAGCTTGGTAGCAGCATCAAATGGAGGAAATGACTTGGGCGGTTTGTTATCTAAGTCCCAAAAAATACCAACACTACTTGCTCTAACAGAATTGCATTTGGATTCAAAGTGACAAAATCTTGCATAAGAATGAATAAAGGTGCTAACTTTGACACATTTCATCATTGCTTTTAAGGTTCTTGATTTGATTATAGTTAAAAAGAGCAAAACAGAAAATAAAAATTGAGTCTTGAAAAAGGCAGAATAGGTATCTAGCTCCTTAAACTAGGCAACTAATATCACTTAGATACTTCAACCGACCACTATAACTATTAGCTATGTGAAGCTACTCCTTTTTGTGCCAATTGAATTTGACTCATCCCGGGATAATTTCAGTTTATGTGAATTTAGTTTTATTTTAATATCGGAGAAGGGCTAAATTTACCCCTGAACTATCGAAAATAGATCAGTTATACCCTCCATTTGAAAAGTGTCTCAAATTTATCCTTACCGTTAAGAATATGGGTCAGACCTGCCCTTATTATGTGACGGAAACTCCACATCAGTGTTTCACCTTTTAAGAATAAATAAAGATGCTGACGTGGCTACCCACGTAAGATTAACACATAACCCATTCCTTCTATTATAAACAGGTTGGCTTCTCCGTCAAATGAAGCAATCTACTGGTTTGCTCCAAAACATAAAACTAGGGTCGATTTTGGGATGAAAAATATTTTCATTAACTACAGGGTCTATATCAAATTAAATTATATGGTCAAAAGATTTTTCAACTAAGAAGAAGTATACTATTGAAATAACACAATACTTTAATTCTTCAAATAACACCCATGGAATCGAAAGGAAACTCAGCAACTTCACCTCTTTAATTCTTCAATTCATCAACTTCGCCGCAAGGATTCCAATGAACAACGCCCTTGTAATCAAAAGAATTTCAACTTTTGAATTTTATCATCCATTTTAGTATTAACTTTACAACACTGGAGAATATTGAGGGACTCCAATTCATCAACATTTTGCATCAAATAGTATTGTTCAATGGTATAGCATCGACATCTGATTTTAAATTTTTGTGTTTTAGCACTAAAAAAATATTGAAAAAAGTCGTGCATTATTCGATAAAGTTTGTGCAGTTGTTTATAACATGTTATGAAGTAATAATCAGAAATAAAAGAGGAATAAAAAAAAAGAGTCCAGCAGGAATCGATAGAAGAAAGAAGCTGATAACAGAAATAACAAACAAGACACGTGGACGGCTACGATCACAAGGAATTAATGAAGAGGAAGGGCCACGATTATGCTGAGCTGGACGCGGTAGTTAGCCTATAACTAACTATCGGAAAAGAAAGAGAAATTAGCTGAATTTTGATACTTCTTCTTCTCCTTCTCAGATTCTCTTCCTTCTCTCTAGATTCTTCCTTACTTACTCTCTTTCTCTTTCCACTTCAGTTCCTTTAACTCCATTAATGGAGCTTGTACCAGTTTGTATTGTTGTTTGAACTGATTGACACATCAAATAAAGAATCCTTTAGTTTTATCAAGTTGTTGAAGAATTTATAACCCTAGATCATAACAATTGGTATCAGAGCCTAACAACAAAGCTTCAGCTGCACCAGGTTGACAATGGCGGAAGGAACCATAATGAAGTCTATGGATGAGAAATTAGCCAAGCATGATGAGGTGTTAGCAGGTATCCAAGGAACCTTGGAAATTATAATGGGGAAACTGGGAACCTTGGAACAGGCAGTGGAGAATCACGACAACAATGGAGGTGGATTGCTTCCAAGTCCGGATCAAGAAATTGGTGGTAATCAACTATCAGGACCAAGGGTGGGTGGTAATCAACCAGTAGAGCACAGAGTGAGCAGAGGATTTGCAGGTTTGCAACTACTTCCCCCTAAGCTTGATTTTCCTCACTTTGAGGGTAAAGAACCCAAAGTTTGGGTTAGAAAATGTGAAAGATACTTTCAACTGTACAAGATACCAGAAAGTCAAATGCTAGAAGCAGCAGTACTACACCTAGATGGCAAGGCAGAATCCTGGTATCATTCATTTTTATTAAGTAATGGCATAGTCTCTTGGTCCACATTTAAGGAGGAAATTTGTGTTAGATTTGGGGAAAACCCTCTAGAAGATATAGTGGAAGAATTCCAGGAACTGAAACAGACCACATCTGTAGAGGCATACTTGACTAAGTTTGAAGAAATGAGAGCTGAGATGTTAATTAGAAATCCTACACTGAATGAGGCTCATTTCCTGTCACATTTTGTGGGTAGACTAAAGAGGGAAATCAAATATGCAATCAAGTTGTTCAAACCAAAAACCTTGAAAGATGCTGTGGAACAGGATAGAATGCAAGAAATGGCTATTGGAATATCTAAATAAAAGGAGGGTGCCAAGAATTACAACAACATGAGTGTTCAGAATAACTTCAAGAAACCATTCAACCAGGCTGTGAGATCTAACCCTATCAGATTAAGTCAAGAGACTTATGATTATAGGAGAGCAAACCATCTGTGTTACAAATGTGGAGACAAATATACACCAGGGCACCAGTGTAGGCTCAAACAGCTCCATTGTATAGTAGGTGGTCAGTGGGTAGATGAACAAGAAGAGATTGACATACTACAGGAGGCTTCAGAAATAGAAGAAGGGGTAGAGGAAGAAGTGCAAGAAGCTGTATGCCTAAATGCTCTACTAGGAAGTAACAATGGAGTTAACACCATTAAGGTTAAAGGGGTAGCTAAGAAGAAACATCTGACTATACTCATTGACACTGGCAGTACACACAGTTTCATTGATGCTCATACTGTTAAAGAAGCTGGGTACAATACAGCTTATTGCTGTCCCATCAGAGTGACAGTTGCAGATGGCAACTACATGCTCAGTAACTCTTGTTGTGCTAGTTTCTCCTGGGTAATGCAAGGCATGAAGTTCAATGATGACCTCAGAATAATTCAACTAGGAGGTTGTGACATGATTTTGGGGGCTGATTGGATGAAGAACCATAACCCTGTAACTTTTGACTTTGTCAAAAATAGAGTAATGGTCCATCAAAAAGGGAAGAAAGTAGTGTTGCAAGGGATGAGTGAGAATGCTGAGCTAAGTATGATCAGTGGTAGTGCCATGAGTAAGTTGATCAGGAAGGGTCAAACCTTAGTGGCTCATTTGTTTATGATCAAAACTGATACAGTAAGCACAAACACCTGCAGTGAGCCTGTTGAACAATTGCTGAAGGAGTTTGATGACATATTTCAGGAACCTAAAACATTGCCTCCTAACAGATCCTTTGACCACAGCATTCCACTAATACCAGGTTCCAACCCAGTCAGCCTGAGGCCTTACAGGTATAATCACTTTCAAAAGGATGAAATGGAGAAGCAAGTGGCTTCAATGCTACAACAGGGAATTATTCAGCATAATCAGTCACCATTTTCTTCCCCAGCACTTTTGGTGAAAAAGAAAGATGGAACATGGAGATTCTGTGTGGATTACATGGGTCTTAACAACATCACTATTAAGGATAAATACCCCATTCCAATAGTGGATGATTTACTTGATGAACTGCATGGCTCAGCATTATTTTCTAAAATAGACTTGAGAGCTGGTTACCATCAGATCAGGATGAAAGCTGAAGATGTATTCAAAACAGCTTTCAGAACTCACATTGGGCATTATGAGTTCAAAGTGATGCCCTTTGGCCTCACTAATGCACCAGCAACTTTCCAAGCCTTAATGAACCAGGTATTTCAGCCATTTTTGAGAAGATTTGTACTAGTGTTCTTTGATGATATACTAGTGTACATCAAGAGCTTGGAAGATCATCTACAACATTTACAAGCTGTATTTCAAACATTGAGAAAGAATACTCTATGGGCCAAGAAATCTAAGTGTGCATTTGGACAGCCTGCAGTAGAATATTTGGGGCATATCATATCAGCAGAAGGGGTGTCTACTGAGCCTTCTAAAGTTCAGGCCATGATAGATTGGCCAGTGCCTACTAATGTCAGAGCATTGAGGGGATTTTTGGGTTTGACAGGATATTACAGGAAGTATGTAGCTGGTTATGGGAGAATTAGTAAACCACTGACTGAACTCTTGAAGAAGAATGGTTTTCACTGGTCTGAAGAAGCTGACACTGCATTTCAGGCTCTCAAACAGGCAATGGCCACTACTCCAGTTCTTGCCCTACCTAATTTTGCAGAGGAGTTTATTGTGGAGACTGATGCCTGCCACACTGGTATGGGTGCAGTCCTGATGCAACAAGATAGGCCAATTGCCTATTTTAGCAAAGTTTTGGCTCCTAAACACTGGGGAAAATCTATATATGAAAAGGAGTACATGGCCTTATTAAATGCAGTTGACAAGTGGAGGCATTACCTCCAGTTCAAACATTTCATAATCAGGACTGACCATCACAGTCTGAAATTCCTATTAGAGCAAAGGGTCACCTCAGCTATTCAACAAAAAGGCTTGACTAAATTGCTGGGCTTAGATTATGAGATTCAGTACAAGAAAGGAGCTGAAAACAAGGTTGCAGATGCTCTTTCAAGGAGGCATGACAAAGAGACAGGAAACACTGATCATATCATGGGTGCTAGCCTACAGATGATCACCACAAGTGTACCAAAGTGGATGGAAGAAGTTCAATCAAGCTATATTGGAGACACTACAGTAGCAGAACTTATACTCCAAGTGTCTGTGGATGCTCAAGGTCCTCAGCTATATCAGTACTCCACTGGGATTCTAAAAAAGAAAGGTAAGGTATACATAGGCACTGCTGGGGAGCTGAGACTGCAACTACTTAAGAATTTTCATGAATCTGCAGTGGGTGGCCATTCTGGCCAACAAGCCACTTTCAAGAGACTGTCTCCAGTTTTTTATTGGCCTGGCATGAGGCAAATGGTCAATGAATATGTCACAGCTTGTGACACTTGTCAAAGGCACAAGGATGACCACTTTCAGTATCCAGGACTTCTACAACCCTTGCCTATACCTGATCAATCTTGGAGACACATCAGCATGGACTTTATAGAAGGACTTCCCAAATCCAAAACTAAGGATGTCATTCTTGTTGTAGTGGACAGGCTAACCAAATATGCCCATTTCATAGCATTATCTCACCCCTATACAGCCCTCAAGGTAGCTCAGGTGTTCTTCAAAAGAGTACATTCCTTACATGGTCTACCTGAATCTATAATATCAGACAGAGACAAGGTCTTCCTCAGCCATTTTTGGAAAGAACTGTTCAAGTTAGTGGGCACCAAACTACTTTACAGTAGTGCCTACCACCCACAAACTGATGGCCAGACAGAAAGGGTAAATAGATGCTTAGAAACCTATCTCAGATGCATGACTTCCAGCAGGCCAACTCAGTGGAAACAATGGCTTCCTGCAGCTGAGTGGTGGTACAACTCTAATTTTCACTCAGGCCTGCAATGTACCCCCTTTGAAGCACTGTATGGGTATTCACCACCTCAATTAGCCTTGGGTCCTATGCTAGAGATTGTAGTACCAGCTGCTGAAGATTTTGTACTGGCTAGACAACAGATGTTACAACTCCTAAAAGATAACCTGTCTAAGGCCCAGGAGAGGATGAAACACTATGCTGATAAAAGAAGGTCTGAAAGAGAGTTTAAGGTTGGTGATTGGGTGTTTCTTAAGCTGCAACCCTATAGGCAGACGACATTGGCACTAAGAAAGAATTTAAAGCTAAGCTCAAGGTACTATGGTCCCTATAAGGTCTTAGCAAGGATTGGTCCTGTTGCATACAGACTGGAACTACCAGCCACTTCTAAAGTACACCCAGTGTTCCATGTCTCATTACTGAAGAAGAAACTGGGTAAACAAGTGATCTCTCAGTCTGCACTTCCTGAAACTAATAACGAAGGCCAATTTTTGGTTCACCCTGTGGCCATATTGCAAAGACAATTGGTGAAAAGAGACAACAAGGCGGTCGTAAAGGTTCTAGTTCAGTGGTTAAATTTACCACCTGAAGATGCGACTTGGGAAGACTATGACTTTATCAAAGCCCAATTTCCAGAATTTATTTCTCATCCTTGAGGTCAAGGATCGTTTGATGGTGTGGGAATTGTTATGAAGTAATAATCAGAAATAAAAGAGGAATAAAAAAAAAGAGTCCAGCAGGAATCGATAGAAGAAAGAAGCTGATAACAGAAATAACAAACAAGACACGTGGACGGCTACGATCACAAGGAATTAATGAAGAGGAAGGGCCACGATTATGCTGAGCTGGACGCGGTAGTTAGCCTATAACTAACTATCGGAAAAGAAAGAGAAATTAGCTGAATTTTGATACTTCTTCTTCTCCTTCTCAGATTCTCTTCCTTCTCTCTAGATTCTTCCTTACTTACTCTCTTTCTCTTTCCACTTCAGTTCCTTTAACTCCATTAATGGAGCTTGTACCAGTTTGTATTGTTGTTTGAACTGATTGACGCATCAAATAAAGAATCCTTTAGTTTTATCAAGTTGTTGAAGAATTTATAACCCTAGATCATAACATAACATCTTCATTGCGATATTGCCAGATTCAAACGATTACTTAGTGGGTACATCTCTATGCTTTCGGAACATAGTAGCAAATTTCTTATTATATGAGGTAATTAATGTGATAGTGGGTCGTTCCTTTGCAACCAACAGGGATAATTATATTTCGCTTAGAGGTCATATTTCATATGTTTTCTTCATTTGGAGCTTTAAATTTTCTGGGTACATCTTTAATCATTAATCCTTTATCAACCTCATTTCTTTTTAGTATTGCCTCACTTAAACCTGACTAGTGTGGCTTCTTTAATGTTTTGAGATTGAAATATATGATGGGTTTAATGCTAACACATGTAATGATGGCGAAGTTGCTGAATTTTTTTTGGCCATTTAGTCTAATTCAGCGTACAATGAAAATTTTCTTCACCCCATAATCGAGCCTTTTATGGGAAGAAAACCAGCCATGAATTTATTTGAGGGAGAAGACAGACCTGTATAAAATAGAAGGGATGAGTTATATCTTCCTACGTGGCTAGCTATGTCAGCAGCTTTATTATTTTTAAAAGATGAAAAACTGATGTGGAATTCCGTCACATAATAAGGGCAGATCTGACCCATATTCTTAACGGTTAGGATAAATTTGAGACACTTTTCAAATGGAGGCTATAACTGATCTATTTTCGATAGTTTAAGGGTAAATTTGGCCCTTTTCCGTTTTAATATTAAAAAAAAATAATCCCTACCTAAATTAGGTAACAAATAGATGATTTGTAGGCACAAAAAAATTTATGATTTATTTTAGAACACATAAAATGTCATTTACATAAAGTAAAATGGAGAGAGTAATAAAGATAAAGAGCGTGATACCTCCGAGACCGAGATTGAAGATAAGTATATAAATTTGGCACCCCGCTAATTGGTGCCTACAGTCCCTTGTTTACTCAATGTATTGCTCGAGGAAAAAAAAATACTATTTTGGTGACAAACAAGAGAGCAGAACAATAGCGGCAACGATGGTGGGTGGTGTATGTGCCTATGGTATTTTGAAAAGTTTAATTTGTTTTTTTAAGTCTTTTTTAGATTATGAACTCTTGAAATCTAAAGTAATTATTCATCATACTCATTAAAAATTATACTACCTATAAAATTAAAAATATTTATCCAATCTATCTATTTATTATTATATAATTTTGTTATACTTTATGTGCGTATATCTTTATGTTATATTGCATAAATTATGCTATACAAATCTAAATGAGCAGAGTATCAAAATAGTTTATGGATAGAGCTGGTAAAAATGAAACTTTTGGGTAGAAATGGGTAGCTATTTTGATTTTGATGGGTATTTTTGTAAACCTCTATTTTTTTTTTAAAGAAAATGATTGAAAATGAAATTTTGCATTTCCAAATAATTTCGCCCCGTGTTCTTAAAAGTTAAAATTGATTGATTATATGAACTTGTCTCCGTTTAAAAAGTTTTTTAGTAAAATGGTTTCCGATTCGTCTGTAGGCAATACTTCAAATTATTTAAGAAAATATGGGAATAGGTAAAAGGACAAGTGTTGCCTAGGCAAGATTTTTTCAACGAAAAATGTTGCCGCAAGTGTTGCTTAGGCAAGAATTTCAGCTGCAAGTGATGCTTAGCCAACACTTCAAGTTATCTACGAGAATGTGAGATGAAATTTAAGGGCAAGTGTGCCTTTATTAGACGATGTCAAAAGCAAGTGTTGCCTCTTAGGCAATACTTGTATTTATAAGAAAGGGATGACAAAAGTCATTATACGTAGCGGTATTTTTATCCGGAATTTATTCATTAAATCAATCGGAGACCATTTATGCTAAACCAGTTAAAGGGGTCAAAAGTAAAGTAAACTAAACTAAAAGTAAAGTTAAGGCAGCCATTCCTTTTCTATTTTATGATAAGACTCCAACTAGGGAGAAATGACAGTTTTTTGTGTTCATGCCATCTTTCGTTCCACATACGGTAAGGATCAAGGGAGATCTCGTTGTTGTATAGCTCAGGTCGGAGCAAGGTGCCATCGGACATTAAACAGGTAGTCTCACGGTCGAGCACTCATGCCCCGACTGAATCACGAGTCTTACATACTGTGTTACGATCACCTCATATTGATAAAAAGTCCAAAGAACAATTTTATATGAAAATAAAGAAAGAATTTTTTGTCATAAAAACAGAAAGGCATGAATTGCGCAAGAGTCAAAAAGAAAAATCAGTTGCCCCGGTGTCATAGTTTTATAAATATTCCTTGTATTTCTTAATTACGGGCTTAAGCGAGGTGAAACATGTAAAAATTTCGCGAAGGGGCCTGTTTGGCGCACGCTAATTGATTTGTAGCCGTCGAAAACAAATTCGCTGAGAAATAGACACCTTCGGACAAGGTTCCAGGATTTTATTATGGGACTTTATATAAAGTTTCAGTAAAATAACCCTAGTATAAAATACTGGTCTTTGAACAAGTTTTATTCAAAGCCCCATTATTTTGTTATGGTACTTTATATATAAAGTTTCAGTCCCATAACAAACTACTGGGGCTTTGAACAAGTTTTGTTCAAAGCCCTAGTATTTTGTTATAACTTGTTCAAAGCCCCAGTATTTTGTTATGGGATAAATTTCATTATTTTGTTATGGGATAAAGTCCCATAACAAAATAATGGGACCTTTGAACATGTTAGTTCAAGGTCCCATTATTTTGTTATGAGACTTTATATATAAAGTTTCAGTCCTGTAACAAAATAATGGGACCTTTGAACATGTTAGTTCAAAGTCCCAGTATTTTATTATGGGACTAGTCTGGGGTGTTTTCCAATGCTAGTGGAGCGTAAGTGTGCGCGCGAATTTTTGGCTATTTCTCAATTAACTTTAAAACGGTGGATAAAACTTTTTGAGTGCGTCCAAAAATGGCTACGCATCAAAATTTCACTATCATACTTTTTTTGTCATGTCAGTATTTTGTGTTTAATAAGTACACAATTAATAAGGTTGAGTATCCAATAGATACAAACTTCAATTGAGGTATTTCAGTGCTTTTATTGCCAAGTTTAAGAAGCCACATACTTAGAGCCTGTTTGGGTGAGCTTAAAAGTGGCTTATAAGCCCATTAATATATGTTTGCTAACTTAAAATTTTTGAACTTAAAAGCCATAAGTAGCTTAACTTTTTGACTTATAAGCCACTTAAAATAAGCTGTTTTAAGCCCACCCAAACATGCTCTTATTCCGCCTAGAAAAGAAAATAGTTCACTGTTTGTATTACTATATGTCATAAAATATCATATGAGAAAAGGGGTTAAGGTTCATGTATCTAAAATATCGATATGGCAAGAGATGACTTGTTAAAAAGAATTATATCTTTTTTTTTTTGTTGGAACGATACTTTTATATCATTTTTTAAAGTGAATTGAGCACTATTGGGGATGATCTTGATTTGTTGTGCACTTTTTTTATGATCTTGAATTTTTGAACACTTTTAAAGGTATTTCCGCTTTTACCATTTAAGCACTTTTCTATAATTATTTGGCAACTTCTTCTTTCACGCCTTCTTTCTCTACAAAACCTATCTTCCACTTCTTCTGTTTCTCCCACCATGACTCCGTCGCCGGAACCGTCGTCAGAGCACCACCGGCCACCGTCGGAATGTTGTACATCCCCAAATTCGTCTTGCTCTTCTCTTTCCGTTTCCACCATTGATTTTCCAAAAATCACACTAAATTGGTGTAGATCTGATTTTGAAAATACGGGTAATTTTTTTTTCTGATGGCTCTTTAATCTTTTTCTGCCAATTTTTACAGGAAAATAAAGAGTTGGTACTTCACTCTAAGTATAATAGAAGATTTGTAAAATCCTTAAATGGGTTTATTTCCTTTCCAAACTCCTTGGAATGTTCTATATTAAGCTAAGACTTCCTTCTATACTTCAACTTTCTCTATAAAAAATGACATTAGCAGAAAAATGATTAATTCTTAGCTAATTTTGGTGAATTTTGGCTTGAGATTTTTTGAAGCTACCAGTGGTGGTGTTGTAAATACAGATAACTGATGAGATACACAAAAGTGAAATGTGTATGTCTATGTGCTTTAGTAAATAATTATTTATTTTAATTAAAAAAAGAGAGGGAGACAATCCAGTTATGAACTTGTAAAGGTGAATTTGGCTACAGACCTTCAACACCATTCATCAGAGAGAGTTGGTGCTGCGTTCTTTTTTTGTTCTCATTTTTCTTGAATCGGATCATGATGATCATGAATTTAGGAAAGTGATGACGATTTGGACTAAAGTATTTGTAAAATATAATAGACAAATGATGTCGTATTTGCCTTGTTTTGTTTTTACTTTGAGTATTTTGTATTTGGGCAAAGTGATGATGATTTGATGTCATTTGCTTGTAAAATAGATATAGTAGTTTGATTCACTTGTAAGTAAATACAGACGGATTGTCTTGCTTTGAATTTTTGTATATAGGCAAAGTGATGACAATTTGGTATCATTTTCTTGTAAAATAGAAATAGTAGTTTGGCTCACTTGTAAGCAACCACAGATGGATTTTCTTGATTTTATCTTTACTTTGAATTTTTATATATGGGCAAAGTGATGACGATTTGGTTTTATTTGCTTGTAAAATAGACATAGTAATTTGGCTCACTTGTAAGAAAATGCAGATGGATTGTTTTTATTTTATATTTTCATATGTATTTTTATGGATGAATGAAGTAAAGACGATTTTAGACTCATTTGTTTGCAAAATATATTTAATATTCGGCTCCATTACGAATAAATGATGAAAGATTGGCGTAGTTATATTTTCTTTTGAATTTTTATATTTCATATATATTTTTATGGATAAATAAAGTGAAGACGATTTGGCATTTATTTGTAAAATGGATGCTATTTTTGGTTTAATATATGTGTAAACACAAATGGATATTGTCGTTATTTCTAAATATATAAGTACTTAAAAGTCTTTTTGTGGATGTGTGAAGTGACGCCGATTTGGCCTCATTTCTGCTCAAAGCCGACACAATTTTGGATCAATATATGTATAAATACAGTTAGAGATCGTTGGGGTTCAACTTCCACTGGTGATGGCGGATCGTCATTAGTTTTAAATATATAAGCACTTAAAGGTCTTTTTTGTGGAAGTGTGAAGTGACATAGATTTTGCCTCGTTTCTTCACAAAACGGACACAATTATATACAAAAACACAAACAGATGACTGCTACTTCTAAATATAAAAGCACTTGAAGGTGTTTTTGTGTGGATGTGTGAAGTGAGGCCAATTTGGCCTCATTTCTTCATAAAACGGACACTATTATATGAATAAACGCAGTAAAATTGTCGTTTTTAAATATATAAGCACTTGAATGTACTTTTTATGAATGAATAAAGTAAGTACGAGTTAACATTATTTATTTACAAAAATGAACATGAAATTTTGCTCACTATATGAAGAAATGATATCGGATTGGTCTTATATTATGTTATGCTTTGATTTTTGTATATGAGCAAAACGATGACGATTTGGCCTTGTTTATTCATAAAATGGATGTGCAACACATGCGGATTGGTATTAATTTATGCTAGTTAGGAAGGAGTAGCATATTTCGTAATTTCTTATTTAAAAATATGCGGTGGCACTTTTGTAATTACGGCGTCGAAAAAGTGCGGTGGCATTTTTATAATTACAGAAAGTGCTCTACTAGTAAGGGTATTTCTGACTTTCGGCTTCATTTAATATAAAAGTGCTCAATTTTTAAAAACCTGCTTTAAAGTACCCAACTTTTCAAAACCACCCTCTTTTTTTTACCTATTTCTTAAATTCTCCCCTTTTGTATTAACTAAACAAAAATCATACAAGGAGGGGTTTGCCTTATAGGCAACCTATTAACAGAGTTTACGTGTGGGTTGTGGCTCATTGTCATATCGCAAAGTTTTATCCATAGGGAGATTGTTAAAAAAAGAGACAGATACATCAGGAAAGGAAGTAATAAGCCTAGTGCGAGTTCTTCCTTCCTTATCTTGTTGGAACAGCGAGTGAACAAAAGGTGGAGGATCATCCAAGGTGTTTGTGCTGCCCAGTGACATTAAAAGAACATATTTAGCCAAACTATCTGCAACAATTTTTTGCTCTATATATGTGTGGACGACCGACGAATCATGGAGCTGTTGGAGCAAGTACCTGCAATCATTTAGAATCAATAGTTGGATACATCTTTTAGAATCAATGTTGTCTTCCAAAGGAAAGAAATGGTAGGACATAGAGTTCTGTCTTAGGTCTAGAAAGAGCTTAAGTAATGTTATTCGCAAATCCCATAGCCCAGTTCCCTTCAAATCTCTAGAGACTCTCCCAAATCCACAGTTATAAGAGTCAGGTCGAGTAGCACTGTCAACATAGAGTTTGAAATAACCTGGGGAAGGTGGTTGCTATCGAAGATATAGAGGAACTATTGGAGATTTGTGAGGATGATTGTAGGATAGATAGATGATAGTATTATAAAGCGTGGTGAATAATGGTGGAATGAGTCGCTGGGGAGGTGATTGGTATCAAAGAGGTTTTTATTCCTCGTAAGGCTAATGTTCCATAAGGCAATATGAATGATGAGGTGACTAAGTAGAGAGTGAGGTAAGCTATAGAAGGTATGATGAAATAGACGGTGTAGCTACTGGATAGAAGGTATGGTATGGAAAATCATGAATGTCTGGTAGCAAACATTGAGTTGTATTAGGGAAATTGAAGAATAGACGATGGATAGTTTCAAAAGCTTGATGATAGTAGGGACATTGAGGGTTAGGGAAAATGTTAATATTTGCTAAAACCAGACATTGGTAAACATTCATGAGCAATGAGCCAGAGAAAGGTTTTCAGTTTCCAGGGTAATTGGAGTTTTCATATAGAATGGAAAATTTGAGAGAGGTTTGTAAGTATAGGAGGGTCATTTTGAAGGAGATGATAACATGATTGAACTGTGAATAAATCATTAATATTAAGACCCCAATTGAATTGATCACATGTGGTAGAGTATTCGGGTAAGTAATAATGTGTGATCTCAGAGAGTATTGGGTGTGGAAGCTCAAAATATAATTTAGAAAAGTACAGGCATTGTGAATAAGGAGGTAAGATACATGGAGGTTGAGATCATTTTGTATTAAGAGCCTTTGGATAATGGATCGGAGGGGAAGTTCAGGGGAGATCTAGTTATCTTCCCAAAAAGAAACTCGTTCACCATTAGCAATTTTTCTAAGGAGGTCTTTTCAACAAAAGCCTCACCCCTTTATTAAATGTTTTGAGAAAATTACACTGTGTGTCAAATTAGGGATATTTTTTAAAAAACTTAGCAACATTTTACACATTTTCCAAACGTAGCAATATTTTTTCAAATGCTACCAAACATAGCATAATCTAAAAAACCATAGTTTTTCTTCTCCTTTTCTCTCTCTTCCCTCCCTCTTCCCTCTCCCCTCCCTTTCTCTCTATATTTACTGTTACCGCCGCCTCCCTCCCCCTTCTCATCGCCGGACCTCTGTCCCCGTTCCCTAAGGGTGGGCACAAAACCGAAAAAACCGAAATACCGAACCGAACCGAACTAATTCGGTACTTCGGGTTCGGTTTTTCGGTTTTTCGGTTCGGGTTCGGTCCTAGAAATTTTTGAACTTCGGTCTTCGGTTCGGTCTTCGGTTTCGGGCACCCCGGAACTTCGGGCCCCGAAATTCCGAAAAAACCGAAGTTTTTTTTTTTTTTTTTTTTTTTTTTTTTTTTTTTTTTATAAAAAAAACCATTAACAAAAAACATCCACCATTACATATTACGTATATTTCCTAGATTGATTCGTATAATTTCCCTTTTTTGCTTATTGTATTTTAATGTCTAATTAGTGATTAAATGCAACATATATAAAAAATTAAATAATTGAACTAAAAATTCATTAAGAAATGATAAATTAGCTGAACATCCCTTTAGTTTGAATAAATCATTTATGTTAAGTCATCGCGATATGATATTACGAGTATTCAATCATTTATATTTGGTAATTTGATGTATTTTTGTTAATCTTATTTTTTGACTTTGAACAGGTATGTACTTTGCCTTTCCTTTCCCTTTCTTGTTCGGCCTTTTTTTCTTTGGCTATAAACTTTGGTTTAAACCGAAACACCGAAGTACCGAACCGAAGTACCGAACTAAAAAACCGAACCGAACCGAAGTATAAAAATTACGGACTTTTCTACACTTCAAACCGAACCGAAGACCGAAGTAACGGACTCCTACTTCTAAAAACCGAACCGAAGAACCGAACGCCCACCCCTACCGTTCCCCTTCATTGGAATCCCCTCCCCATACCCCGTTGTCGCCGGTGATAAGCAGTGGAGTGGAGATGTTTGGTGTTTGTGGATTTGGTGGCTGGATTTTGCCCAGATCTGGTCGTGTCTGTTTGGTGGCTGGTCTGGTGGATTTGGTGATCCGGAGCTCCGTCGCCGGCAGATCTAGGCTTCTCCGTCGGCGACAGTGTTGCGGATCTGTCGGTTTCATTTTTTTTTTTTTTTGCTTTTTTACTTTTCTGATGATAATAACGGTGTATGGTGGCTGTATGGATTGTATGGACTGTATGTAGCTGGATTCCGGTGGAAGACAATGTTTTGGTCCTTTTTTTTTGTTTTTTGAGTATTTCGGTGGAACAAGGCGGAACCACGGCGGTGATGGTATATGTTTGATGTTTGTGAACTGTATGGAATGTATAACATGCGTATTTCCATTGTATGTGCGATGTATGCACTGTATATACAGTGAATATACACCGGACATATAATGTATATACACTTGTCATACAACACATATACATGTATGTTTGTTTGTTTGTTGGTTTCTCCGGCGGTGCACGGTGGTTGTTGGTGGTGGTGGAGGTAAAAGAAACTGTTTTCATGTGTATATCCAATGTATGTCATCGGACATACACTAGATATACATCTCACATACAATAGGTATAAGTGTTTGTGCTTATTCATTTTGTATATCTAGTGTATGACTTATGTATATAGATTCACATACTTTACATACACTGTGAATACAAAAAATATACATGTGACATACGCTGAAAATACACAACACATACAGCAGCAGTGCTTGGGGGTGGTGGTTGGGGCTGGTACGAGGAAGATCTAGGGTTTTTAGCACCATTTTGTGCATTTTGCTATGTTTTGGAAAAAAATATTGCTATGTTTTGAAAATGGAAAAATGTTGACATTTTAGTCTAAGAAAGAGTGTTAGTTTGTATAGTTTTGTGAATTGCCCAAATGTTTTCAGGTACGAGAATGAGCATTATTATTAGGCTTATGAAGATATTTGCAATCGAGAAAAGTGGCCCAATTTGGATGTAAAAATTTCGTGTAGGGGCCTGTTTGGCGCGCACTAATTGATTTGTAGCCGTCAAAACAAATTCGCTGAGAAATAGCCATCTCCGGACAAATCCCAGTATAAATAATGGGGCTTTGAACAAGTAAACAAGTTTTGTTCAAAGCCCAGTATTTATACTGGGAAGCTTCAGTAAACTAATCCCAGTATAAAATACTGGGGCTTTGAACAAGTTTTGTTCAAGGTCCCAGTATTTTTGTTTATGGGACTTTGTATAAAGCTTCAGTCCCATAATAAAATACTGGGGCTATGAACAAAACTTGTTCACAGCCCCAGCATTTTGTTATGGGACTGAAGCTTTATATATAAAGTCCTATAACAAAATAATGGGATTTATCCCTTTGATGGGACCTTTGTTATATGAATAAATCCCATTATTTTGTTATGAGATAAAGTCCCATAATAAAATAATGGGACCTTTGAACATGTTACTTCAAGGTCCCATTATTTTGTTATGGGATTATTTTATTTCAGTCCCATAATAAAATAATTGGGCTTTGAACAAGTTTTGTTCAAAGCCCTAGCATTTTGTTATGAGACTGAAGCTTTATATAAAGTCCCATAACAAAAGAATGAGATTTATCCCTTTGATGAGATCTTTGTTATGGGAATAAATCCCATTATTTTGTTATGGGATAAAGTCTCATTCCAAAATAATGGGACCTTTGAACATGTATGTTCAAGGTCCCATTATTTTGAGAAATTTTGATGCGTAGCCATTTTTAGACGCACTCAAAGAATTTTATCCACCATTTCAAAATTAATTGAGAAATAGCCAAAAATTCATGCGCACACTTACGCTCCATTAGTGTTGGAAAAACACCTCAAACTGAAGGTTTATACAAAGTCTCAGTTCCATAACAAAATAATTTTATAACAAAATAATAAGACCTTTGAACATATTATTTTGTTATGGGACTTTATCCCATAACAAAACGGCCGACTTATAAAACCATTGAATAGACCAGAAAAGGGTTAGATATGCTGACAAGGGGAGCCGCAAGTCTCTTGCTTTAGCTACGAAGTTTTCAACCTTTTACGTTAACAATTTTTAGCCAAGAAATGCAAAGTCGATAAGTTTCTTTTCGGGAAAACTATTTCTGGAAAGATATGACAAAAGTGTGGTCAATAAAAAGTTATTTAATATCCAAATAAAAATAGTGTTATTTGTGACACTATTTTGGACAAAGTAAAATAGACGAAAAGATCAAATGTTGGACATTTTCCAGGTCTATGTGCTAACTTAGTCCTTTGCTAGTCAGTCAGACTTTTATTATTGAGAATGTCAAACTAATCATACTTAATTTCCCACTTTGGCCTAAAGTTCTTTCCTATAAATAGAGCGTGATCTTTCTCGTATATGAACAATACAAACTCAAGCTTGAGAAAATGGCCTGCTCCTCTATTCATGAATCCCCAATAGCTAAAAGGTTTGTTCTTTATTTTACTTTTTGTCGTCTACTTCTTCTGTTTATATTATATGACACTATTTTCTTATTTAACACGTCGCAAGCTTATTCTTTATTTTGTAAGCCTATGTGCGCAATCAAACTCCACAAAATTGAAACTAAGGGAGTACGTACTTAGCTTCTTTTCCTTAAAGAATGATACTAACCTCTATTTTATCTTGTTTTATTGCAGGCTAGAAGGTAAAGTAGCACTTATAACTGGTGGTGCTAGTGGCATAGGAGCAACCACAGCTAGGCTTTTTGTACAACACGGTGCAAAGGTTGCAATTGCAGATATTCAAGACAATCTTGGAATTTTATTAGTACAAGAAATACTTGGAACTGAAAACGCAACCTTTGTCCATTGCAATGTTTCCATTGAATCGGACGTTCAAAATGCAGTTGATGCAACTATTGCCAAATTTGGTAAACTCGACATAATGTTTAGTAATGCTGGTATAGCAGGTAAGTCGATTTCCAGCATCTTAGATGTAGATTATGACATACTTAAGAACGTGTTTGATGTAAATATTTTTGGAGCGTTCTTTTGCGCGAAACATGCTGCTAGAGTGATGATTCCAGCCAAAAAAGGTGTCATTCTTTTCACGGCAAGTGCTGCAACAGTGACCTATGGTGGTATGGTCCCACACACATATTCGGCCTCAAAGAATGCACTGTTGGGACTTACCAAGAATCTAGGAGTCGAATTAGGAAAGTATGGAATAAGGGTTAATTGTGCTTCTCCTTTTTTCATTAGCACACCGTTGGTATTAAATGGACTTGGCATAAACAAACAAATGGCAGACAAACTGTTTGAAGGAGGAGGAAATTTGAAAGGAGCTTTATTGAATGAAGAAGAAGTAGCAAAGGGAGTATTGTACTTGGCAAGTGATGATTCCAAATATGTGAGTGGTATGAACTTAGTTCTTGATGGTGGTTTTAGCACCACAAATGTGGCTTTAACTGAGGCGTATAACAAATTGTTTTCATGATTACCTGGATCTTGTAAAAGTAAGTAGTGGAGTATTACTTTTAAATATAATTAAGTGGGAATGAATAAAGATAAATGACTGATTCATGTGTTTTCAATCTTGTTAGTTCATTTTCAACACTGAAAGAGCATGTTTTGTACATTACTTTATGTTGTATCTTAAACTTAATATGATTGACGTGTTCTACATCGGTATGGACTACTGCTTAAGGCGCTCAAACCAATTCATAGCTCTTCCTTTCATCTCAAACCAAGCTTTCTGTGCTTTTATAAGTAAATAGATAATCCATATCTTCGAAAAAGTTTAAGCGAATAGAAATTTTAATTGGAGAAATTAAGATTTTGAAAAGGTGGATGTCAGGCGTGTGAAATGAGAACTAAGGGGAGGAAATATTTGAACTGGTGATGAATAGCAACGTACATAATGACTCCACAAAGGTTATTACAGCGATGATTGTCAAAAAGCAAAGGGTATGAGATAAACTACAGTGGTTTCGGGCTTGTAACGTTAGAAAGGGTGAATGGAGGCTAAGTGTAAGTCTAGATTTTTTTTATTTTTTATTTTTATAAGGAAGAGTGTAATTCTTGAAAATCAGTATACTCCATGAAAAAATTCACGTAGTTTTAACAAGAGAACCCTGTGAATTTAAGTTCTATATAGTTGGTCTCAAGCCTCAAGTATGAATAGTTTAAATAGTACGTAAGTTTTTGGTGATTTATGTACGTACAGTGTAATTAGAAGTGTACTATGTTTAATCATTTTCCCCCAGCATGGCAGAAACAACATATTCAGTCACCTATATATCTTGAATTGTTAGGAGGAGGTTACGTCGATTGTAATGTAAAATGTGAACTTTTTCCGTTGTTGATCTCTTTCTAGGATGATGATGTCAGTTTTTGAAACTGTTTAAAGGATATGAAAATTTTTATACTAAGTATTATTTTTACATTTGCTTCGTTGTGAAAGAAAATTGCCAGAGCACTCAATGGCGAATTTAGCTTGAGGCAACGGGTGGGTGTCATGCGACATTGCGGATTAAACTCCTCTCCTGTACAACTGAGGTCCAGTTCATCCAGTGTACTATTAATCTGCTGCCACGTGTCCTATTTAGATCTAAGGGGTTAAATTTTATGTCAACTAATCAACCCCTTAACCATGGTTAATTAAAGCCCATGTTTCTTTACATATCAGTCAAATTTGGCGTAGATATAAACAAGCTCCGAACGGCATTGGCAATTCTTGTTGATTAAGAAGATTTTTCTTATTATAGAATAATTTGTTCAAGGGAAAAAAAATACAAGAATCAACAAAAACAAAGGAGTATAAAAAAATAATGGTGGAAATTAGAACCTAGAATGGAAGAAGATACATTGCAGTATCTCACTTTCGTGATACTACTTAGCATGCATTTGAATACAATTTGATTAAAATTTGTCAAAGAAATTATTAGAAGTTCAGGAAGAGTACTGTACAGTATAGTTGAACGAGCATGGAATTTTGAGGGGAAGGATTTTTCTGGATTTTTTAGGACCATGAGAACGATAATAAATAAATACACTGCAAGAATGAAAATTAGTTAAACATTCAGATGATGTAAATCACGAAAAATACAGAAACACACTTATTTTGGAAGACGATCTTTACAGCTATAATCTCGTTGCATTTAAGAGAAGATACAGTAGAGGGAAACATGGATTTTAACCAAGGTTAAGGGGTTGATTAGTTGATATAAAATTTAACCCTTATATCTAAAATAGAACACGTGGCGGCAGATTAACACTGCACTGGACGCACGGGACCTAAGCTATATAGGAGAGGAGCTTCATCCCGACATTGCTTCATCGAATTTTTTTAGTAAGTATATGTATTTATATATGAAAAATTATTACTATAATTTAGTCCAAATAAAGGAAAGTGACATTACTTGAACATTGTGGCATAACAGATTAGTGGTTGAGTGCCTAATTTTACTTCACGAGGAATATTTTTAAAAATTTAATATTGATTAAAAATATTAGATGGCAGATCTGAGAATTGAACCATGACCTTCATCAAATTAAAGAAGCACAAAACTACTTTTTGTGTACTCCGTCGACTACCACAACATTAAGAGTATATAAAGTATAAAGAGTTAGCCAACACTAATTAAGTCTTTGCCGCCAGTAATTTCCAGATTTGGAGATTTTTGGCGCCGGTAACTTCTGCTGATCTGGGAGTAGAGATGGTTAGTTTGTAGCTTCCACATTTGGAGACGAAGAGCCTCCATTTTGAGCTTGCAAATTTAGAGCTTATCGCCGCCATCGTAACTCCGATAGTGCGTGTAGCAACAGTGCTCCTCAGTTTTTTCTTCTTTTCTCTTGTGTATCTCTTGTATATCAATTACGTATCTTTTCAAATCCGGTGTTTCATATCCAGCGCTGCTCTGGCGTTCTTCTTCTTCTCACTTCTTTTCCCATTGTATCTTATGTGTATCTCGACTTTATTATTTATCAACTTGCTGTATCTCTTGTCAATTTCCATTGATTATTCTTGTGTGTATCGATTGTATCAACATTTATATCCATTGTACTTTTGTATCAAAATATAGATCCAATGTTATTTGTAGCCAATTCCACGGTGGAATCGCCATTAAACTAGAAACTAAAGAAAAAACTAAAAAGAAAAAGGTAAAGCAAATGTAAAATTCAGATTTTCATTCAATATACTCCCAGAAGTGCATTACATCAAGTATATAAAGGAAAGGGAAAATGTGCAAAAAAATGACCATATGGGTAAATTTAGAAACTACTGCTACTTTTAGTAAAAATTTCGTGTAGGGGCCTGTTTGGCGCGCGCTAATTGATTTGTAGCCGTCAAAAATAAATTTGCTGAGAAATAGTCACCTCCAGCCAAATCCTAGTATAAATACTAGGGCTTTGAACAAACTTGTTCAAAGCCCCAGTATTTATACTGGGAAGCTTCAGTAAACTAACTCCAGTATAAAATACTGGGGCTTTGAACAAGTTTTTTTCAAGGCCCCAGCATTTTGTTATAGGACTTTGTATAAGGATTTTTTACATAAAAGTACAAGTTTTAGAGCTTAATTACCAAACATAGCAACATTTTAGTAAAATTACCCTATATAGATGAAAACACAAGATAATTACAAACATAACAAAAACATAGCAATATTTTTCCATAACATACCAAACCCTTACATTCTTCCTCATATTTCCCCCACTATCACTTTTGCTCATCCCATTTCTCCCTATTTCACTTTTCCTCCCACCATTTCCTCCAATTTCACTTTTACTCCTATCATTTCCCCCAATTTCAGTTTTCCTTATCCCATCCTCGATGTATCTCGTTGCATCTCACCGTTTCTCAATGTTTCTAGCTGTTTCTAGATTGCTTTAGCATTTGTTTCATCCCGTTTTTGCATTGTTTTTCTCACAGCTTCTAAAATATTTCACTTTTTTTGCATTGTTTCACATTATATTTTATATTTTATTTTAGATTTTTTTCCTAGCCATTTTAGACTGTTTCAGCACTATATATGTACTATTTTTGCTCCGTATCCGACTGTTTTTGCACCGTTTCGACTGTTTCTGCAGTACCGTACCTAACTGTTTCTGCAGCACCGTATCTAACTGTTTCTGCACCGTTCCAACCGTTTCTGCAGCATCGTATCTAACTGTTTCTGCACCGTTTCAACCGTTTCTGCAGCACCGTATCTAACAGTTTCTGCTGCACCGTTTCAACTGTTTCTGCAGCACCTATCTAACTGTTTCTGCACCGTTTCAACTGTTTCTGCAGCACCGTATCTAACTGCTTCTGCACCGTTTCAACTGTTTCTGCAGCACCGTATCTAACTATTTCTGCACCGTTTCAACTGTTTCTAACTGTTTCTGCACCGTTCAACTGTTTCTGCAGCACCGTATCTAACTGTTTCTAACTATTTTTGTACTGTTTCAATTGTTTCTGCAGCACCGTATCTAACTATTTCTGCACCGTTTCAGGTTGTGTTCAGGACTGTATCACCGAAAAATTAAAAATGGAAGAAATTGGCTTAACAATGTTATCGAGACTTAAAAATGCAACACACCAGAAGAGACTGTTACTGAAAGAAGTATGAACACATAAGTTGTAATGCTTTTTTTAGGAGTTGAGATAGCAAGCATTAACTGATACGTGAGGGCTATGTTGTTGTACATCCAAGTTTTGTCTTCTTTCATAATTAAGATGTACTGTATCGTTGATTGTAGAGGTGTTTATCATTGTACCGGTACTTTTCGTTGCAGATCTTTCCCTACAAGAGCCCATTATAATGTATTCATTTCTTTCTTATTCAAATAGAAAATATCTTAATTTTAGTGGTATACTGATGTAACAATTCGTGGTTAGTTGCATTCATTTCTTTCTCATTTCATGGTCAACTTCGAATACTCTTTTATTTCAATTTCAATCGAATAATGTCCAAACGCAATAATCTAGAAAGTGTGTGAAATTCTTTTATCTTGTACCAGATGCGAAAATAAACGTTTAAGAGAATAGATTCGAAAGATACTTCGTTCAAATTCTATCTTTTTCATCTTCCCAGAAATGTAGGCTTGAAGTGTTTCTACTTCTCGGTGGCGTATTGAAGGCTTACCGGCAACGTTATTGCGGAGGTGAAGGAATCGGCGATGGCGAAAAGCAGATCTGTTGCAGTGATTTTGATCTTAATCGTAGGGTTGTTGCTGGGTTATGTAGTAATTCTAGTGGTGTTGGTGGTGGTGAGTGGTGGGGGTGGTGGTGGGTTGATGGAGGCGTGGGTAGTGGTATGGCCTTTTGGTGAAGCTACTTGTACTGTGGGTCTGATGAAATGTATTTGATGTTGATTTTTCCATTTTTTAATTGTCTTATTGTTTTAAAATTTGCTAGATAAAATATTGCTATGCTTTGTAATTTAAAAAATATATATATTTTTTTGTAATTAAGGGTGAAAAATTGTATATTTGTGTAAAAAACCCTTTGTATAAAGCTTCAGTCCCATAGCAAAATGCTGTGGCTGTGAACAAAACTTGTTCAAAGTCCCAACATTTTGTTATGGGACTGAAGCTTTATATATAAAGTCTCATAACAAAATATGGGATTTATCCCTTTGATGTGGGATAAATCCCATTATTTTGTTATGGGATAAATTCACATAACAAAATAATGGGACCTTTGAACATATTAAATTCAAAGGTCCCATTATTTTGTTATGGGACTTTGTATGAAGCTTCAGTCCCATAACAGTTTTGTTCAAAGCCCAAGTATTTTGTTATGGGATTAGTATGGGGTGTTTTTTCAACGCTAATGGAGCTTAAGTGTGCGCGCGAATTTTTGGCTACTCTTCAATAAATTTTGAAACGGTGGACAGTCCCCATTGAGCGCGTCCAAAAATGGCTAGTGATCAAAATTTTTCCTACTTTTAGGCTAAACTGTAGAAGATGCGAACTCTGTAAAGGGGTGCTCATGGACCATTTCTTGCATTGTATCAACAACTATCTTCAACGTATCAAATTTTTACAAATGGTCACACAATTATGAATTTTTTGCATTAAAGTCATAAAACGTTGTTTTCTTAGCTAAAAGTCACACTACTATTATCTTCATAACCAAATAGTCACAATAGCAGGAAAGTGTTAGTTTCAGTGGGATTTTTTTTATTTTTTTTATTTTTACCTTTTCTAAATAAATAACTATTGAAAAAATAAATAAAATGGAGATTCACCAATATATTCTTGTCTTGATTAACTTTTTTTTTTCCTTCACTTATTTATATACTTTACGAGGATAAATTTTAAAACCCAAAAAATATTGTGTTTTCAAGAGAAGAGGCAAATTTGAATTTTCAAATGAATCAAACTAAATGTTATAACCATATCTTTTTTAGGTTGTTATTTTAGGGATTGATTTCCTTAAAGATATATCTTTTCTTAAGCATGACATAATATGCATGATCCTTCAATTTTTTTAATTTTTAAAAGAAAAATAAATTTAGTGTACAACTATAAAAATATTTTGAAGTCAATTGTCATGCTTACTTATATAAAATGGCCTAAAAGTAGACCGTGCATGTGACTTCTGAAAAAATTACACTAACATTTTATTTCATTAATTTTAAGATTTAGATTTACCACTTTTTTAGGTAAATGGAAGAATTTAGAGGTTGTTATACATATATATATATATATATATATATATATATATATATATATATATATATATATATATATATATATATATATATATATATATATAGTTAACTTTTTTTTAAAAAATCTATCATGATAAAGTAAAAGAGTTAACGAAGATCCTATTGGTAAATATTCATTTATTTATCTTTCCTAGTGATTATTTGTGCTAAAAAAAAAAAGGAAACGGTAAAAAAAAAATTTAAAAAAATCAAAAAGTTCACTGGAACTAACATTATCCAGCTATTGTGACCATTTGGTTATGAAGGTAATAGTATTGTGACTTTTAGGTAAGAAATCAAAGTTGTGTGACCATTTGTGAAAATTACCCCTATCTTATCTCCAATGTTCTTTTGTTTGTCTCCATTAGATTAACATGTATATCCACCGTACTTTTATATATTTGCGTATGTTTTTGTATCTTGGAAAAATATCAGTTTCGATGACTCTTGCAATGCCAGGGTTCTGGCTATGGGAGAGACAATGGTGACTAGTGTTTTGTGAAAAAGAAGAGAAGAAGAATTACTATGCTTTGATATTGCTATGTTATGAAAGTGCTAATTGTATTGTTATTTTATGTGAATAAGTCTTTAGGGTTGAATATATATGTGTAAAAGGCCTATATAATCAATATTCAATCAGAGAATTCCATTCGATGTCCCTTTCGCACCGCTGTTTAATTTTGTGTCCGAATAAAAATATAATTTTGTGTAAAAATAGTCGACTTTTCAAATTTCGACGGCATGTCAAAGGTGATGGAAAATTTTATACAAGTTATGATGGATCATCAAAAGTTTCTCTAAATCACCAAACTCTGGAGTAAGTCACCGTTTAAAACTTACAATCAAATTTTGGTGATCTGGTAAAAGCTGTGAACAACTTTCGTGGATTAGTCAAAAGTTGTGTGGAGTTTTTCTGCGCTTATAAATTATTTATTTATTTATTTATTTTTACAAAAATTCTTTAGACGAACAAAAAACTTAAATGATGCATTAGAACCATCATATTAGTCCAAATCAATAGGTAACCACAACTGGGTGAATATGACATTTTTAGGTTAACAACTTGAAGAGAAATTATAAAACTCAGAGTGTTGGTTTCCCTGGTCAGAGGTTATTGTGTATTAGGTATGGGATTTGACTTCTATTCTGTTATCCTTATGTTTTCTTTGACTTCAATACTCCAAACCTTTTTCACTCTCTCTCAGATTGACCTCCATTAAATGTCAATCTTTTTAGTTCCGTACAGTCAAAACATTTGAAAACCTATATGAACATCTTTTGATCAGAGATAGAAAATACTAACGCAAATATAATTAATGATTCATATTTCAGGGGAAGAACGTAATATTCTAGTTTATGAGGATGTGGATGAAAGAGATCCTTGAATAGATTATACGTGAAATGCTCTGTTCCCTCCTTTTAATTAACTGGACATGGAGTTTATCTAAGAACAAAAAACTTTAGAACTTGTGGATTTAAACATATCATGATATTTTTGCAACTATAAGAACATGTCACTAATGATAAATTGGAAAATTAAAATTTTAGAAAATTTTCAAAAATAAATAGAGGTATTTTTATTAATTTTTTTGAACAAATTAGAAAGAAGGTAGATCACATGAAGTAAAATTTACGTTAGTCTTCAATGCCCACTTCATGCGTGATGCGACAGTAACCTGTAAGCAAGAAGGGTTGATTTTTTAGTTTTGGGAGGGGGAAATAAATGATATCGATATAGACGGGGAAGCTCATAATTCTAACTAAACAATATGCAGTGTTAAGAACCTTAACTATAAAACCAATAAAATTTAAATGATAAATCTACCTCTATAGTGAGGTGGTTTTGAAAGGTTGAAGAAGTGGGAGATTTTCGGACGAGCCAAAAGGAAGACTAATTAATTCTGGGTGTGATGTGCTTTTGATTAAAGAAATAATATATGAAATTCTCCATTTCAAGCCACGTTTATGGCCATGTAAGGAATTCTTGAATTATTAATGGTCAAAGATTGAAAGTTTACCCGGCCATGTGGTGCAGCAGCTCTATCTCGTTCAAGTAAAATTATCGACAACACAAAGGAGTGTGTATTTCCGGATATACCTGTCAATCGGGCCGGGCTAACTCGGTACCGGACCGGACCGGACCGGACCGGTTCATTATAAGCGGTCCGGGTCAAAGGGGAAGCGGGTTGCGGGCCGAGCCGGGCTTAAGAAAAAAGACCGGTTAGCCCGGACCGGTAAAAGACCGGTCTTTGGCCCACGGTGGACCGGACCGGACCGGTTTTTTCATAGAAAAATTATACTATACATCGAGGGAAATCGAGACATACTTTTGCCAAGAACATACAAAATATAATGTAGCATTTATTCCCTTTTAGAATCCCTCAATATGCAATAGTACAAAGATATTTTTAGCTTCATTAAGTACAACGAATGAACATATTCATTTACTATTTTTTCATTGCTAATCAAGAATATATATTAATTAAGTATTTTATACAACTTATCTTCTTGGTTGTAAGAGAATTTGATAGTCTCAGTTTATCACCCTTGAGTTGTAGTATTAAAGTTGTATCTATTTGACTAAGCGTACTATAGTAATGATGAGATAATACTTACTTAAAATAATAACAGTGATCTTTTACTTCATGAGTAGTGCATCAAATTTATATAGTAATTAAACTTGGTTTCCATCAATGAACCAAAGTATATGATTCTCAAAATGTTTGATCATTTTCTTTCCTGCTTTCACCTTCCTTCTTTTTTATATAGGATTATATGTCCTTCCAATTGCAAGTACAAAGTGATAGGCTTAGCTAAAATATGAAAAAGAAAAAAAAAGAAAAAAACCGGTCCGGTCCTTAATGGGCTAAGGGCCGAGCCGGGCTTCAATTTTTTGAAAAAAAGACCGGTTCGGACCGGACCGGTAATGGCCCGGACCGGACCGGACCGGTACCGGGACCGGTGAGCCGACTCTTAACGGGCCGGTCCGAGCCGGTCCTGGCCCAATTGACAGGTATATTTCCGGATAGGTTTAATTGCTAAATGCTGATAGTAGGAACCTTTCACAATTATGATATCTAAGTGATAACTATAATTAATTATTCATATATAATAAGTGAAATTACAAATTTGAAAAATAAGCAGATATCCTAGTACTATAATATATATATATATGTTAAAGGGACACTTACAAAAATACCCATAAAACCTAAAATAATTACAGCCACTACCCACTACTTTCAAATATTACCGGACCTACCCACTAAATTATTTACCCACTCTACCCATCCAGACTTGTATACCATAATTTATGCAGTATACCATAAAGGTATATACCTATAAGGCATAACAAAGATACAATAATATATGTCCCTCCAGACTTGTATACCATAATTTATGCAGTATACTTTAAAGGTATACACCTATAAGGCATAACAAAAGTATACAATAATAAATGGGTAGGTTGGGTAAATACTTTTAGTTTTATGGGTAATATAATTTGTAATGGGTATGGCTTGTAAATACTTTAAGTTTTATGGGCATAGAGTGTAAAAATCCCTATGTTAAAAATATTAATTGTACAAGTAAGGTTGATCAATACTTGCAAGTATAGTGTGTAATTTTGATGCGTAGTCATTTTTGGACGCACTCAAGGAGTTTTATCCACCGTTTCAAAATTAATTAAGAAATAGCCAAGTATCCACGCGTACACTTACACTTCATTAGCGTTGGAAAACATCCAGACTAGTCTCAGAATTTTATATTGGGATTTTGAACTAACATGTTCAAAGTCCCATTATTTTATACTGGAATTCATGTTCCTGAAGCTTTATATATAAAGTTCCATAATAAAATATTGGGACTTTGAACTAACATGTACAAAGTCCCATTATTTTATACTGAGATTCATGTTCCTAAAGCTTTATATATAAAGTCTCATAATAAAATACTGAGACTTTGAACTAACATGTTCAAAGTCCCAGTATTTTATACTGGGATAAATGTTTAGGTGATCCCAGTATTTTATACTCGGACTTTGAACTAACATGTTTAAAATCCCAGTATAAAATATTGAGATTTGTCCGAAGATGGCTATTTTTCAGCGAATTTATGTGCGATAGCTATGGATCAATTAGCGCGTGCCAAACAGACCCATACGCGAAATTTTTACAAATTTAGCCAGCACGAGAAAGAGAAAAATTGAGTTGAGGTGAGACTAGACATCACTGCAATGTCAAAATGTAAGCAAATTAGATATTTGGACTCGTTGTTGTAAGACAATGGGATGATATATGAAGATGTCAGTCATAAAATTAAAACCAGATGGTTGAAATGGAGAAGTATTACCAAGGTTTTACGTGATAAAAGGATGCATATCAAAGTATAATTAAAGGTACATGATTATTAAACCGAATGTGACGTGATAGTGAGTGTAGGACTAGTAAAGTACAATATATCTAATAGATGAATGTTACATAGATGCAGGTTAAGGTCAGCGTGCGATCACACAAAAATTAAATAAGATCTTAAATGATCATGTCCAACAGAAGGTACAAGTAGCATGAATTTAGGATAAATGGAGAGATCTTCGTTTCAAATGGTTTTGGTCATATCCTGCACCTACTTGCTGATGCACCACTCTGATGGTATGAAATTATGGGGAGTGAAGGTATTAGTGGGGATAATATAGGCCTAAAATCACAAGATAGGGAGTTGTTTTGAAAGACCTACATTTTCATGGAATAGAGAAAGATTAGCTAAAGATAGGGAAAAATAAAAGAAAAAGATCCCAATAGGTAAGATCTATTAGTTGGCAATAATTTTTTTTGTTCTTACTATTATTTGCATATATCTATCATACTTCTCACATTTTTTTATTTGGTATCATGATAATTTGAATTGAGTTTAAACGGAAAAATATGGTAAATGAGGATTTATATAATCGAAAATTCAACTTATTTGGTATGGAGCCCGATTGTTGTTGTAATTGTCGTGGTATCAAATGACCAGTTTACAAATGATTTAGTTGGAGAAACTTTGTTACTGTAGAAAGAAAAGCTTCAGTGATATTATAAGTATTTTATGAACTGTTTGGATCTGAATTAATAATATCATATAAGGTTGAACATAATTAAGATATCTTTGTAAATCACTTAATAAGAATCTATCAATGTACATGTCCGATTAATCAATAGCAGTTCATAATTATTGCCAAACTACTTTATCCTCATACAATAGATTTAATGATATGCAAGGGATTTCACAATTTAACTGGATATAATAAATTATTACTCTATCTGTTTTCAATTATAGAATTTATAGTATGATTCGCCACGAATTTAAGAAATAATTGTATACTTCTAAAACTTCTAATTTAAAATGAGCAATATATGTTTTTATAGTTAAGGACAACTAAAAAATTGTGTTTCTTTTCATATCCATTAAAAAGAAAATTTCAGAAAATGAAGCGAATATAGGTCAGTTTAACGTAACAATGTAAATATATAAATATCCTATACGGTGACACACTGCATAGTAAGTTAAACTCTTAGCAAGAATGGTTATGTGAATCTTCACGTAACATGATCCGTTTTGTTGTTATCTGAGTTGTGAACCGTTCCATTATGATGTTGACACGTAACTCAATAAAAGAATAATTTCAACCCGTCCCATGAAAAGTATTTGTCAAGTATGGCCACTTGACTAAAAGCTAAACTTTTTTCTACCTAATCTTCCACAAACCACAATTAATTCAGATTTACTCACAAACTTGGCGGTATTTATAATTGAAGAAGGTGACCGCCAATTTAAAATCGTCAAACACCATGCGTCAAGCAGAAGAATATTGAACAGACTTATTCAATTCCTCATGTCCCTTCCTTTTGACATGCTCCAACAAGTACACGTACCTTACTTACAACTATGTTTGTTTCATTTTATATTAATGGTATTTAATTGTGCTCAATAACATATGAAGTATGTAAATAGCGAATATGAAACTCAGTATTTTACACAAAATATAAATATACATGTTAATGACCACAAAAGTTTAAAAACCTTGTTACAATTGAACCCATATAAATTTTCATATATTATAATGAATTATGTGATGAAAAAGGTAAAGATGGAACACATCAACCATTATATTGCGACATTCACATCTGGCCATAGACTTGGAGGTTTAGGGAAAAAGAGAAGATTAATAGAAATTAACTTATGAATATAAAAATGTTATGATATTTTTGTGGCTATGAAGAATGTATTAAGAGTAAATAATAGAGGTATGCATTTTAAAAGTAATGAGAAAATATATTAACATAAATAGAATAGAGGGAGTACTATACAAACAACAACTTTGAGATTGAACGTCCTTAGTTTTCAAGTGTACGTGTTTCCATTTTCCGACATTTATTGTCAAACTCTCAAAAGCGCGGCACCTAATTTAGTCAAATTTCCCACCTTTCCCAAACATTTCCTTTAAACCCATGCACGTATAAATAACTCTTCTTATATGTCAAACAACTACCATTATATTCTCTCTCACCAAACAAAATCAAGAATCAAGAAGAAGACTGAATACACAAGAGAATTTTCTTCTTGATCCTTTATTTTTATAGAAAAAATGAGTACACAACTCAGGAAATCCATAGTTTTATTTCTCTCAATACTCATCATCTTGTCAAATTTTCATCACAATGTTTGTGGATTGAGGATATTAGAAGGAGAACAATGGTTGAAGCAAACGACTAATTTGATCATTCAATCACTTCCTAGAGGCCAAAAGCCATCTTCTGGTGCAAATCCATGTACTAACATTCCTGGTGGCAAAAGTCGAGGCGTTGTACATTAGCTCAAAGTGAAGGAAAAAAATTAAGTGATGGTCAAAAGCAAGGATCAAGCCATCGATAAATCATCGAGTTCTTTATTTTAGTTAATTGTGATTTGATTAGAGTATACTTTTACACAGTAAATTCCTCAATGGCTTAGCAACTTTTCTAAGATCATTGTAGATTAACAGCCTCAAGATTAGTTTCCTAGCTCTCCTTTTGATTATTATTTATTTTTCCTTATTTTTCTTGAGCAAATGTTTGTCACAGGAGTATGACTGTGTTTTTTGTTATGGCGGAGGTTAGCCAGATAACTAACATCGAATCGTGGTCGTTAGTTAACCTCCATCAAACTATTGTATTGATTTGTATTCTTTTAATATAAATTATTTCATCATTCACTATCTCATATTCATCGTCATCACACTGTTATTGTTGTTGTTAGTATTGGCAAGACGGAGAAACTAATTTGCTGCTTAAAACTAAAAACTGCAACTGAAAATCCAACTTTAAGTGGTCAATATGATCAGAAAGTCACTTTAGAGAATTTTATTGAATATACACACCATTTAATCGTCTTGAAAGCTGCGTGAACATACACATGTGAACGAGATCAAAATATACTTCAGCAATTACACGGTTGCACAGGAGTATATTTGGACTAATATTTTCCTTCTTCTTTTTTTTTGAAATCCCACCGCCAAACTATGTTTTGGCATTTCACTCGTTATTTTGATATGAAAATATTTTTGGAGATGTGATCTATGTATTTCTCGTAACTCCTTTTATATGGATACTTGAATTTGACGTTAACTTAATTTTGTGAAGGAACTTATTTATGAGAAGTTTATGATGATTCAAAGGACCTTAACATCAGCTCATTGATTATACACATACTTATATTGAACGGAATATATGTTTGTCTTTTAGACTTTACAAAAATCAACCGCAAGATTATTCTGTTTATATAATTATAATCGTCGAACTTGGTCAAGAAGAGCTGAATTGAATGTCTAATTATTTGAGGTCAAAATGTCTTGTCAAGAAGCATTAAGTTAGCGCTTCTCTTATGAACAAAGGATCACCTATAACTAAAGATCCCATAAAGCTCCATGTCAAATGACACCCTTACCCATGAATCGCTATAAACTAAATATTGATAGTTTGAATAAAAATGGAAAGGGAGGCGTAGGGGTTGTCATTAGAAATCATCAAGAAGAATGGGTACTAGGTTTCTATATTTATGTCCCCGCACATAACACGTAAATGTTGAGTTTTAGCTCTTTGGCATGGACTTCTTATTATAAAAGATAGATGCTTACTACCCATAAAAATTGAATCAGAATCTCAAGTGACACAATTGCACAATTATCAGATTTATATACTCCTAACTATGCTCTATTAAATGATTGCAGAAAGTTGATGGAGGAGCTGGAGCAGTTGGAGTTGGGGCAGCTGGAGCTTAATCATTGCTTCAGGGAGCAAAACAAAGTAGCAGACCTAATGGCTAAGGAAGGACTTTTGTGTAGTGATAATTCTAGGGTTTTTATGTTTGCTAGACCTCCTACTAGTAATATTCAGTCTACTCTTATGTTTGATGCAAATAGGTTTTCATGCCTAAGAGACATTTCTTATGAATGATGTAATATCTTTACCAACTATGGCAATTTTCATGCACAACAGACTCTCACACCCATTGTAGACATATCTTAATATATAATATTTCATAGTTTTACCTTAAAAAAAAAAGTTAGGGCTTCTATGTTTGCACCACATTTCGATCACTACAAGAAGCAATAAAAAGCCCATTACAATAACCAGCCCATATCTTTTGCGACATGACTGGTTATATCTCAAATTTCCTTACTTCAAATTCGAGCATGTTTGGCCAAGTTGCTAAAAATTGCTTATTTTAAAAAATAATTATCAAAAATACTTTTCAGATAAATTTTTTTGAAGAATAAGTAGTTTGTATTTGGTCAAGTCATTTGAGAAGTATTTTTCTAAACAAAAATGTGTGGATGATCTTTACTAAAAGTACTTTTGAGTGTCAAATTATGAGAAATGACAGCATTAAGATTCAGTTTGCAATAAATACTATCTACAAAAGATTTAGATATTTTTTTAATGAAGGAATTAATTTAATTTTTTTTATTTTCATTTAGCTTGTAAAATATAAAATAAAAATATATACTATAATTTTTAATCAATGGGAATAAAGTTAAACCAAAAGAGGGAAGCAGAGAATAAAGTTTTCTTTGCATTTGAGAGATATATTGGTTAAACTGATTAAAAATAGTATGAGAAATAAGTATTTTAAGTAAGGATATTTTTGTCTTGAAAATCTAATAAACTGCTTCTGCTTTTGGAGAGAAGCATAAATTTGTTGCTTCTCCCCAATAGCAGAAAAATTGCTTCTGCTTCATCTCAAAAATAATTTTTTCTTTTGGTCAAACACCTTAAATTCTTCAAAAGCAATTTTTTCTTAAAAAAAATATTTTTAATTTCTGAAAAGTTTGGCCAAATAAGCTACTATTAATTAGTTGTATTGCATATCTTTCCGTAGTTCACTTAGCTTTGTATACAGTATATAGTACTATCATAGTGAGATAACCTACTTTTAGAAAGAGAGACGTAGTGTATTTGCGTGTATATTATAATTTATATGTGTAACGCTACGAAAAAACCATGTGTTTGGAAGTTGTCAGGTATCCACTAGAAACTACAGTAATACAATAAGAAAATGGCATTACATTCAACGGTTGTCAGGTTTATGTCACCTGAGAATGTCATAACATTATTTTATGATTCTAATTGTAGTGTGATCTTTAGTTGCTGATGAATTCTTATAGACGTTAAAGTTAATAAATATATTATGAGCTTTCCATTCCAACTCTCCAGTCTCCAGAGGGCATTTTAGCAACAAAACTAGCTATGATATATAGCAGGCGTTTGGACATAGATTTAGTTGAAACATGAATAAAAAGGATTTAAAATAGAATTGAAAATTAGTTTTTGAAATTTGAAGTTAGTTAAAGTTATGCTAGTAACGTACCATTATTTGATATTAATAGCAAATATTCCTTCCTTCACTGACTGCAGTTTCTAGAGAAGATTTAACTAAAAGACCCTCCAAAAACTTGACTTAACTAAATAACCTCCTCTTTTTCTTTTTGACTTATTTTTTGGGAGAAAAATATTAAGTGTGGCTAAGTGGGGGTCGGATGCTAGATTAGAAATAGAGAAACTTGTGGGTAAAAGTTCATATTACAGAAAAGTATATAAACTTAACCAAACCGGGTTATTTTTGTCGGGTCAAAATAACAGAAACGGGTAATCAGAAAAGGGTTCTTCTTTGCTCACACCTCTTCCAATTTTTCAAACCGATTTCATGTCTCCTCATAAGTTCTCCAAAACTATTTCGTCTCTCATCCAACTATTTAACAATTTTTTCGAAGATTTGAAGTAGCAGTTGAAGAATTTCCAGTAATCCCGATTTCTTCAGGTGAGGAACCCTAGTATCGTTGTATGTTTGTTCTGGTTCTCATACAAGTCTTAGAACTTATGAAGAAACGTCAATGTCCTTTTTTGAAGAAATTTTGATTTTTGTTTATTATTCTTTCCAATTTTTCCCTTCTTTATTTTATATTGTTGTTTACTTTGTGTTGATTGCTTCTGTATGTAGATAAAGTAATGGCAGGGCTGAATCAAATCAATACGGCTGCTCGAAGCGGTAAATTCAAAAAAAAAGAGGCTAGTAAGCAATCTGAAGAAGATGATAGTGTTAGACAAATTCCTGAAACTGATGTTGTTGAATTGGATAAACATTCAGCAGAAAGTGACAATCAACCTCCAAGTGGTGGAGGAGATGAAACTGAAGTTGTTGAGCTTGATAAACATCCAAAAGCAGATGACAATCAACCCACAAGTGGTGGAGTTCTAGTAAGTGCTAATAATCCAGCAGCATATGACAATCAATCTCCACTCGTTGAAACTGGTTTAATGAATGCTGAAGTTGGTGTAAAAGAACCCCAAATTCAAATGACCGTAAAGGATCACTCTGCAAAAGATATTATGGTGAAAGAGGCCCAAGTGGAACCCCAAACTGAGGTTCTTTTGGCTGAAATCGACGCTTTTCAAGCGGATGAACTCTCCGATGCAGGGAAAGGTAAGGAAAGCATGGATGATAGTGGTGGTGATGATTGACAAAGTTCTGCTGCTCGTGATGAAGGAAATATAGAGGAATCAGGAGAAGATGAAAGTGGTGAAGAATAAGAAGAAGAAATAGTAGTAGTAGAAGAAGAAGAAGAAGAAGAAGAAGAAGAAGAAGAAGAAGAAGAAGAAGAAGAAGAAGAAGAAGCTATTGAAGAAGAAATTGATGAAGAAACTGATCAAGAAGGGGATGAAGCAAGGGAGCTTGAGTGTGAGTTGGACCGTTTATCAGTTCCTCGATGCATCGAGGAAATCAATGTTCAACGGTATTGATTTAAAACTTGGCTTGATGAAATTCCATCATTGCCGACGAAGATATCATTTGATCTAGCATTAAAAAATTGTATTTATTTAAAAAGTTATTGAAATCCTTAAAATTAGAAAAGAAATTTAAGGAGAGTGTATTTGAGAAGTTCCTTGAAATGTCCAAATTTTGGATATTCAATGGACAAATGGTCCACTTCCTACTTCTTCATAGAATAAAGGATAAAAAGCGTCGGGAGGTTTCGTTCTTGGTTGATGGGAAGCCATCTTGTTTTGGGCTTAAGAAGTTTTCTCTAATGACTGGTTTGGAGTGTGGGATAAAACCCAGCGATAAAGCAAAGAATAAGGTTGTGAAGAAAGGCAAGAAATTTTATGAAAAAGTAATTTGGAAACCATCCACTAAGGCGAATGTTAAAGTGACATCGTCGAGGCTGTGGATGGTGTTGAAAACTAACAGAAGATTTGACAAAGAGAAAAAGTTGAAGATTTTTCTTTTGTGGTTTCTCCACACGATGTTGATGGCAAAGAATACTTCAAAGTCTGTTGAGAAGGAATGAGTTTGTATGGTTGATGATCTGGAGTTCTTCTCCAAGTATCCAATGGGGCAGGTTGTGCTTCGAACTTACGATTGAATATTTGAAGCCCAAGTTTGACATGGTCAAGCATTATAAAACGTTTAGTGAGAAAGGAAAACCACCTGGATATGCTCTTTTTGGCTTCCCCTGGGCATTTTTGGTAAATCTATAATAAACCAATAGTTAGTTGATTGTGAAGTTTTCATTTTTTGTAGTCCGATTAAATCTTTTATCTTAGGCCTGGATCAATGAAGCATTTTCGGCCATTGGAAGGAGAGCTGCACTGATAGATCAGTCTCCTATGCCGTACCCTCGGATGCTTAAATGGTACAGTAAAAGGGTGCCTAAATCCTTCGATCTATTTGTGGAAAGAGAAAATAAAATTAAGATAACGTTGCGGTATTTTCATGTCATTAAATATTTTTATTCAAACTGTAAGAAACTAATTTGCTCGACTTCTATCCAGATCGTGCGCCCTTACCTATTCCTTACTGATCAAGAAGTGAGATCGAGGTGGGAGGATTTATATGTGCCCTATGCAGATGAAGTTAAGGATGGGTCGGTGGATGCCCTTAGGGCTGAACTTGAGGGGGCCACAGCAATCAAGAAGACTGCTCTTACTCCTACTGGTGAAGGTGATATGGATGTAGATGGTGAAGAAGATGCAAGAGGCGATGAAGATGCTAGTGAAGATCGTACATGAATTTTTGGTGAAGGTGCAGGTCTTTCAAGTAGTGGTGTCAGTGCTGCAAGTCCTTTTTTGCATGTTGTGCTCGATAGGCTGACAGAAATGGAGGACAAATTGGTTGATGTTGCTAAGATGCTAGCGGAACAACAAAAGAGGACAATATGCAAATGCTTGTACCGTCTTTCTGTGTGGTTGATGAGGCACAGGAAGAGGAAGGCAATGGACCGTGGTACCGCTGGAAAGACCACTACAATTCTGAGAAAGAAGCGTAGATTTGATGAAGTGGTTGCTACTGTCAGTGCCACCAGTGTCAGTGCCACCAATGCCAATGCAGTTGATTCCAGTGCCAATACACTTGATGCCAATACCAATGCAGTTGATGCCAATGCCAGTGCCAGTGCAGTTGATGCCAACTATGTGAGTGATAATGAACTGCTGATGAAAAATGGGGAGGACGATGAGGAACTGTTTTATGAAGCGGAGGATGCATCCCATGTCGAATCGGAATCGAACTTGAATGGAGAAGTTGGTCAAGATCCCATACAAATTATGGCGGGTGTATTGGAGAGTCATGACAAAGAGTGTATTAAAAAGATGAGATCAAAGATTGATTTGTCAATCTTTAAAAGATTGTTGAAATATATTAATTGTAATCTTGTTTGGGTGTTAAAAAATTGTAGTTGGGGATTATTTTTTAAATCTTGTTCGAGTGTTAAAAAGTTGACAATATTTTTATTCTAATCTTGTTTGAGTGTTAAACAATTGTAGTTGATGAATTTTATTTAAATCTGTTCGAGTGTTAAAGAGTTGACAATGCATTTTGCTATTGTTTAAAATAAGCTTGCACAGGAATGATTGCTGATAACTAAATAATTTATTAAATTGTGAACTATAGCTGTTGATTGCATACTGAAATAGGTCGATTATCGATACTGAAATAAATATTTGTAGTAGCAATTCTTTTTTTTTTTTGGACAACTAGGAATAAAAGTATAAATTACTTTACATGGTCGACAGTAGACAGTTGCTGGATTTATACCTGTACTATCGAAAATATTGTATTGGTATAAGTTGGAAGCTTTTCGAGCATAGACCAAATATACATAGACTAAAGACAAAACAATATTTCAGCCAATCAAAAAATAGATGACTTATATTAATAGACGTGTATCTTAGGCAATATGCAAAGTAGATTGTGCGGTAGATAATAGGTGTTGTGAAGTGTGGCAGAGCAGTTGGTAATGCACTGCCCAAAGCAAGTATTGTCAAGTCAGAGCTGTTTTTAATTTTTAAAAAATAAAAGACTTGATTAAAGGTGCCTATTTGCTTTGTAATCATTAATTAAGAAGTTACCCTTGCATTTAATTTGTGTCTCTTCACTAACCTTTGCAACTCTTCAAGTTTATTTCTATATAAACCCCTCAACATTGTGTGCTTTTTCCACTCCATTTTCAATACAAATTTTTCCGCATTTAAACTATCAAAAGAAGATTCCAAAATGGCCGGACCATCTAAGAAGCGTGATATCTACTGGGAGTTAGCCATTCTGCAATAAGAGGTTACTGAATTATGGGAATATTTGAAGAGGCTTGAAAACAAAATATGGGCAGAGGCGCAAGCGAGGTAGAATCAGGTCAGAGTGATCAACGCAAGACTTGATGCAATTCATGCACCACCAGCGCCAGAGGCAAAAGTCATAGAGGAAGATACAAGTCCACCAGGTTCACCAAATGCACCACTGGATATGACTGAAGAATCCCCACCAAATTCACCAAATGCACCAGGTTCACTAAATGCACCGACTTCACCAGATGGAGATATGGTTGAAGAATCCCCACCAAGTTCACCCAATGAACCGAACTAGTCGTTTGTTAGTTGTTGTTTATGTTTTAGTGATATTTTTTTTCGTTGCTGTTTATATTTGAATGGTCTGGTTTTTGTTGTTTATATGTTTTAATGGTTTAGACCTTTTAATTATGAAATCTACCGGTCGATAATATTAGTTTCAGCTGTGTTTTGATTATCTACCGGTGCGGTCTATTGATATTGTTTATCTCCGTGTTAAAGTTTCTGCTGTAATTTTGATTGTCTACCAAGTATAGTCTATTAGATAAATTGTGGAAGCACAAGAAAAGTTATGATGGTTAACAGTAATCAAACCAATAAAATAACTAAATTAGTAAATTATTAGAGAAAATTGCTATCATATTAACAAAAATAAATAGACCGACCATCCCCATTTAGTTATTTATAGACTAAACTAACCGGAAGATACACATCAAACTAAGTTCGGTCTATTATACACTTATTGAAAAGTTGAGCGTTAAAGTTCTACCTTTCAGGATATTATCACACGCGCGTTTGATATTTAGGGATTGTGATGTTTGAGGTTAAGGGTCTAAGGTCCACGCGTTTGGGGTTTAGGGTTTGGGCTCTAGGGTATAAGTAGATCATTTTGGTTTGTGGGTATATTATCAACGATCCGAAATTATACTGTGTTTGATTATCAACATTGCTAAGGTTGATAATATACGCTCATGATTTTGCTTAAAATAATATAAAAATCCTATGTTAAACACTAGTAAGGGGTAATTTTGTAATCTAACAACTAGGAAACCACTCACATGACAATTTTGTTGCATAATGTACCTTAATGATGGTCAATAGCATTGATAAGGAGTGACATTGGATAACAAATATAACATAATGTATACAAATGTTAAGGTTCTGAGAAAGCAAGACATCTTTCTATAAGCATGGAAGAAGATCACATTGCTTGGGAAGAAGATTATGATCATGTATCACTCACATTGCTTGTTTTTCACATTTTTTTCTTTCTTCCTAAGCAATGTGATCTTCTTCCATGCTTAGATAAAGAAGTCTTGCTTTCTCAGAACCTTAATATTAGTATACATTATATTATATATGTTATCCAATGTCACTCCTTATCAATGCTATTGACCATCATTAAGGTACATTATGCAACAAAGTTGTCATGTGAGTGATTTCCTAGTTCTTAGATTATAAAATTCCCCCTTGCTAGTGTTTAACTTAGGAGTTTTATATTGTTTTAAGCAAAATCATGAGCATATATTATCAACCTTAGCAATGTTGACAAT
Organism: Petunia x hybrida; assembly: GCA_037355625.1. Taxonomy (NCBI): domain Eukaryota; kingdom Viridiplantae; phylum Streptophyta; class Magnoliopsida; order Solanales; family Solanaceae; genus Petunia; species Petunia x hybrida. The sequence continues at coordinate 255,034 of JBBBVM010000317.1, read as the reverse complement.
CAAACACAATATAATTTCGGATCGTTGATAATATACCCACAAACTAAAATGATCTACTTATATCCTAGAGCCCAAACCCCAAACCCCAAGCGCGTAGACCCTAGACCTAACCCCAAAAATCACAATCCCTAAATACCAAACGCGCGTGTGATAATATTCTGAACGGTAGAACTTCAACGCTCAACTTTTCAATAAGTATATAATAGACCGAACTAAGGTTGATGCATATCTTCCTGTTAGTTTAGTCTGTAAATGTCTAAATGGTCTACCTTAACTCTAGAGCCCAAACTACAATTCGGATGAATCTGGAGATGAATCTGATGTTATAATTATTTCATTAAAAAATGTGTTGTCTCAGTCATATTAATTCAAGTTTATCAGTGATGATTGTCAATCCTAAATACCTGATTATCAACTTTTATAGAAAGCATATTAATTTTAGAAATTTTACCGTACTATGTTATGGCACATTGAATATTTATTTTGGTTGTTTGTATACTTGACGTGAGTTATCAGTTTATACGCGGAAATGTCTATCTCAGTACAAACATTTTAAAAACCACCAACCCTTTTCCATGATTTTATGTTAGTTGTTCATAAACTTGAATTCGTTTATTATCAAGTTCATCAGATCCATATTATAATTTTTTCCTGGTCTCCATCTTAAGTCATTTATCAACTTCACTTGGTCTATTATTATGTTGAACAGATCCAGTCATCTAGTTCGATGAAAACAAAGCAGAAACAAGTATTAATTCTATAGCAACACCAAAATTAGTACGCCGGCAGCAAACTTCCCCAATTCCATTCATATTTTTTTAATAATTACATATTAAAGAGCTTTCTTTAATCAGAAATCTTTTTACAAAATAACAAAAAACAAAATGCATATATACTTAAACTAACTTAAAATATTGAACATACTTAAACTAACTTAAAACATTTAATATACTTAAAAAAACACACAAATTAAGGGTAACTCTGGGGGGGGGGGGGTGATGAGGTTGTCGGGGTTGATACCGACGCGGTGACATATTGCATGAAGAATACGTGCAATGCGCTGGACGTTCATCTCTTGGTGCTGCCTGTCCGCATTAATTCTTCGTATGAGGATGTCTAGAGCTTGACGGATTAGCAGTGCATCTTGGGAGGGTGGGTTCGACATTGTTGTGCAGAAAAAAGCTTTACAAAAATTTGAGATTTTACAGTTGGAATTATGTGGAAGAAAGTGTAAACAATAGTCCTATTTATAGAAGAAGAAGAAGGTGAAACGGATAGGAGGGGGGAGGGGTCTAACAGTCATGATTAAACCTGTTTCCCGGTGAGACTTTTCCCGCTCTATTAAATTTGACGGGATATGACAAGCTTGGACAGTGCACTCCTTTAAACATGGCACGTTTCTCACTCACCTATTATCTACATATCAATATACTTAGCTTACTCATTAAGTTTGTTGTCTATTAATATACGGCAACTAGTTATTATTATTTGAATATGTATTTGCCTTTAGTCTATGCGATTTTAGTATATGATCTAATAGCCAACTTGAACAACAATTATTCAATTTAGTTTAAATCCAACGTTTATTTAGTGAAGACCATGTATAGTAGTTTACATAGTATTTTATTCCTAGTCCAGAAAAAGTTTTCAACTACAGATTAATAAAATCCATTTAAAGTATAGTGTCACCAACGGAAGATCGAATGTCAACTACGCATACATGGCCAACAAATACCAATTTCTAGCTCATCAAGAGTTTATTATCAACTTTGCTAAGTACATGAACAATAAGACAGTAAATAGAGGTAAATTGGAAGATCGTCAAATACTGTTTACTTTGCCTAAAAATAATAACTTATAACAAACTTATTAGTAGGAACACCAAAATTAATACGTCGACAAAATATCACCCATTTCCATTGATAATATTTTTAATAAATATATTAATAAAAAAAAAGAGCTTTCTTTACTAAACTGTTAAAGAGGTCCTCTTTTTCGTGGTATCATATGCACGCGAAAATAGAGACCATGTTCAGGATGTCCGCGCATTATTTGAAAGTGGAGAACTTAGCCTTGAGTGATATGACGATCATTAATAAACCTTAACCAACCTCGCTGAAGCATTTTGCGAGTTGGTGTCACACGTAGTTCCATGAAGTATCTAACATCACCATTGTAGATAACAGCTTGCATCGTGTAGTCGGGTAAAAGATATTCTATATTCCATGGAAAAATCTATAATCAAAGAGTACAACATTTAATGTGTCAGAAATCAAATAACTAAGGTAAAAAAATCCAAATATAAAAGAACGAGGTACGAAACTTACTAGGTCATCATTTATACATGAATAACTATTTACATTAAGAGTGAAGCATGTACGATTCCTTGTAAGGATGTACATTCCATCCGGCCAGACATAGTCGTTACTTGCATCCCCTGCATCTTCTGGCATGTTTTAAGAGGCTTGGGAGGAGATCAAAGAGGTGTAAAAAGTAGATGAATTAAGTTGTTGATGGGTGTTAAAAAAATAGGAAATGAGGGCCCTATTTATACTCTATAGGGGAAGAAGGTCAAAAGACAGGAGTTATTGGAGCCATTGTATCAGATGAGATAGCTCATACTTTGGACAGTGCACCCTTTAAAGAACCTGGCCCGCGTTTCAACTGGCCAATTATCAACCACACAATCCAATAGCAAGCTAATTGTTGGAAATGATGTCTTCAGTCTATGCTGAGTTGGTCTATGTTCAAAAAGTCTACAACCAACAGTAATTACTACAAATATCAATAAAGCTAGTTAAGATTTTTTGTCAGCTTATTAAAATCGAGAGTTAAGAACCTTAAGCGCAGCAAAAAAGGGTCTATTATTAACATATCTAATTCTAATGAACAACAAGACGAAACACTGGTATATTGGAAGTAAAGATACAGAACTTACTCAATTCACAAGTTATTACAAATATTCATAAAAATGAATTATTACACTCATTAAGGGAAAAGCAATAAATAATAAATCACCGTCTTTTTTGAGCTAGAGGGCAAGTTATTTTTTTATGGCCGGATCACTTACAATTTGAACATTTATTCCTTCTCTTCTTAGATGTAAATGATACACCGATGGATGGAATGTGTTAAACTCTTTTCCTGCCCCTTTTGATAAATGTCTTACATGTACAGGTTCTTTTATCTCCCACGAAGGCACTAGGAAGGTGGCTCGTTGCCTTCTCATCATTCTTGTACAAGAGTTATTTGCCAGTACCATCTCCAATAATATTGTTGGACTCAACCATCTGATCATCAGCTGCGATGGGAGATGCCACAACAATTTTTGAAGCTGCGGTGGACCTCTCGACCCGTGAAATATAAAGAATAGGCCTACTACCATTACCATCTACATCTAGGAGGTATATGTGTAGATCACTGTCATTCCTAATGAACGAATGATCTATTTTCCCCTAGCAGGCGTAGCACTAAGCATATAACTAATGGATACATCGCCGCGATCACAAATTAAATGTCCGCGTTCAATGACGCTGTCAATCAACTCGTCAAATGTACCTTCCAATTTCAATGCAATAGGTACTGTTGAACTAGTATTGGAACGCCAAGACCAGCACTTAGGCGTCTCTACCCATTGCCCATTGTAATCAGCACCCACTACTCATAGCACCCCATAACATCTCTATTTACTGATATATGAACAAGTTAATAATATACTGAAACAGGTCAATGTATAAAAACAGAGTTGTAATGGAACTAAATCATAGTTTGTTCTAATGGAACAAAAACAATGGCGGATATGATAAAGCAGCTTACCAGCTCAATAAAACTCTTTGTATAGCATGATGAAGTTGATATCAACTCAATTCGAAGTAATTGCACCCACCACGATAGATAAATTAGAACATTTTGAAATTGAAATTTTAAAAGCTTTCCACAACCATACAAGAAATGAGAGCAGACTGAAGATGTGAATTGGATTTCTGATAGCTATGGAACAAAATGGTTGGATTTGGGCCCTGAAACGAGGTTCAGTTGAAGAAGAGGGTAATGGAGGCGGCTGGAACGAGAGGAGGGGGAGGGGAATAGGGCGGAAAATTTGGGGGGGGGGGGGGGAGGGAAGGAACTTTTCCTTTTTTGGTATGGGCCAAAGTGTAATATTTGGAACTTGGGGGGTTAGGACGTGTAGGCATTTTTTTGGTGTAATTAAATCCTAATCCTGATTAAAAAAGAGGAGGTCATCTAGCCAATTTTTAAAACTTGGAGATTATTTTTTTAATTGAAGACTTGGGGGAGGTCAAGGAGCAAAAAGCCCCCAGTTTCGAGAATATTTAACTAAAAGACCTCCAAAAAACTTGACTTAACTAAATGACCTCCTCTTTTCTCTTTGACTTATTTTTATTGAGAAAAAAATCTTAAGTGTGGTTAAGTGGGGGCAGGGGCCTAATTCAAAATAGAGAAACTTGTGGGTGGTTTTAAAACTTGTGGGAAAGTATACAAATCACCCAAAAATGAGTTAGTTTTACTGGGTCAAAAATAGGTCTTGCACCATTTTAATTGTTTCTTCATCCTCTCTTTCAACTTTTTGAAATCCTTTCATTTTCTTCTTAAAGTTTTTGCCTCCCCCAAAATTTTTTCACCTCGTTCTAGCTCAAAAATAGACCAAATTCAGTGTTTGAACTCACAATTTGTTTCAAACTCTTACAAATCTTAGTTCCATCTTCCTTATATCACTATCTATTTCATAATTTTTATTTGTAATAAAGCTCTATAATTTTTTATTTTTTTGGGAGCAAAAACTTCAATTTTTCGATTTTGCAAGGTATTTAGTCACTACATTTGCTTGGTTTTAGCTCTTTCGAGATATGCGATGTGTTTTCTTCATCTAATAAGATTCAAAAGTTCTGTTTTGTTGCTTTGACGCTGCTCCATTAGAGGTCTGATTTTCAGATCTGTAGTTTTTAGATCTGCTGTAACTGTTTATCATCAACCAATCCTAGTCGATTGTAGACCTTATTGCAATTAATTAACCATTGATGGGAGCTATGCAGTAGCGGATGCTAATTTCTTGAATCAATGGGTGGAGATGGCAACATGTTGGTTTGATATTCCAAGACAAGTGAAATTATCACTTATCTTCGAAGCACCTCTAAGAAAAATAATATAGAAAGCGAGATGGACGTTGATAACGCTATTTATTTTATCTTTTGTTTTCTTCTTCTTTCTAATTTTTTTTTTTAAAGAAAAATCTTCAATTTTTCGATTTTGCAGGGTGTTTTGTCACTATATTGTCTTGGGTATAGCTCCTTCGAGATATGCGTTGTATTTTTTTTATCTAATAAGCTTCAAAAGCTCTGTTTTGTTGCTTTGACGTTGCTCCATTAGAGGTTTGGTTTTTAGATCTGCTGTAATAGATCATCAACCAATCCAGTCGTTGATAGACTTGACTTAGTACAATTAATAGACCATTGATTGGCAATTATGCAGGGGCGGAGACTAATTTCTTGGATCAATTGGTGGATGTGGCAATATATTGGCTTGAGATTCTAAGATAAGTGAAACTATCACTTACGGTCGCAACACCTCTTAAAAAAATAATCTTGAAAGCAAGATGGATGTTGATAGGACTATTTAGTTGTGCTTGAATTGTTGCTTTAGGTTATAAAATACAAGTTGATCGATTGAAGACTAACGTATTGAATAATCGACAAAGAAGAAAACTACATCGTCCTTCTAACTTTTCCAAGAGCTCCTGTATAATCTTGTATCTTTTATGTATCAAAAAGAATTTTTAGTGATGAAAGCTTTAAAATTATTGTTAGTTAAATTAGACTTTTGGTTTATACAAATTTTGTGTGTTTTCATTTACTTGGCTTGCGCCAATATTAATCCAATTTACAAAATAATTCCTTCCAATTAAATTCCTAAATCGAACTTGAATGACACTTAACCAAAAAAATCATTATACTACTCAATTTATTATTTAATGACCATCACGAAGATAGTTGATTATTAAACATAGTGATTGATAGTATTTAACGAGTGATTTACACTCAAGCAGTAGACAGTCGATTATCAATTATTAGAAAAATATATTTGATTTAAAATATTTGGTATTAAATTAATAAATAAGCAATATCTTAACTACTTACTTGTGGTCCATTATAATATCTCATCAACTTAACTTTGGTCTATTTAAATACTTAGTGAAATACTAATTCAATAAAAAGTTTATGCACAACTATGTTGTAGTCTATTGTACACCTATTGCGTTTGGCATTTAGGGTTTTGAATTTGGAGTTTATGGTTTAGGGTCTACGCGCTTGGGATTTGGGATTTTGTATTAGGGTACATGTAGATGATTGTAGCTTAATGAGTATACTAGTTTTGGACACGCGCTTTGCGCGTGAATCCCATATCATTGAACATATAAATTTCTAAACATTATACAAATTTCTTCCGACAGAGTTAGTAGGATTAAAGAAAAAAAGCATGATGTTTCTTTAAAAAAATTAGACACGTATTGTTGAGGGGCAATTTGAAAATTGAAAACCTTGTTGCTACTTAGTAAAGTTAGACCGACTTAAGCTATAAACTTATTCTAATAAATCAAATTCAAGGTGACAATTTCTTTATCATTTGATAATTCAACAGCAAATGATTTAAATGTAAATATTAAAATGCTGGCTACTGTTGAAAATGATTCATATCTTAAAGTCGGTTCTTTTAAGAAATTGTAGCCTCCTTCTCTTGATAGTTGTATATATATCAAGAAATCGTACCCTAATAAAAGTGAATTTTTTGCAGAAGTTCCACATAAATTCGATCAACATACGTCTTCATTATGATAGCACGCAGATCATTGTCAATATCACAACGTACACCTACAAAATACTATAATAGTGATACTTTATCATTGTTCATTCATAATTTTTTTATTGATGTATTCATAATTTATAGATATACATAAATGTACCTTTCATCTGTCAATTTACAAGAGGAAATGGTTTAGTAAGAACAATTTCACTAAAAGAGAGTTCCAAAGATAAATAACATACAAGATGTGTTATAATAATCAAGGAAAAAAATCGCAAATAAAAAGACATGATAATAAAAAAATATTACAACACGTATGTAATTTTTAACTTATCGAAATTTAACCTTTTCAGTTGTCGAGTGAATATACTCAACATCGCGGCCAATGAAGTATCGTGCAGCCCCAAACAACGTCAGAATATTTGCTACTCCATTAGTAGAAACAGAAATCTTCAATCTATATCTAGTATATAATAAGTGAAATAAACGAATACATACTCAGCTGATTGTTTTAAGAATTCTTGGATAAAAATTTTATGTATATATCTTACATGTCCTCATAATCAACATCTTCTATCTTGCAGTAGTCGCAACTTACAACATCTGCAAAAATTATCCAATTAATGTAAATACAAACTACTAACTAATCACAGGTGAAATCATCACTAAACGGGTGTCGATATTTACCAAACGAAGTCCCTTCCGGATATTTCCAGCCTCAACAAAAGAGAGGAAACCATTTGCGGAGTTTTGAGACATGAATTTACTATTATATTCTTTAACCTTTGTGTCGTGTTGAAATGATATTTCAAGGTCACCGCGTACAGTTAAGAAGTTGCCTTTTGAGCATATTATCTTTCCAATTATAATGTAATATGCCTGATTTGGTTCGAAGAATTTTTTCCATATTTCGACATCGTCTTTGATAAGAGTAGTTGGTATTTTCGTACACTATGATAGGACAAATAAGCAGCATTAGTACTGTTGAAGGAGCCAAAGTAGTAGGTGAGTAGAATAAAAGATTAATGTATCGTTACCTCTTCATCGACGAATATTAGCAATCTATGAACACCTTCACCATTTGTATTTTTATAGTCTTTTATTGGCCCTATGCGAAGCACTAAAGCTTCAATAGCACATTCTGCTTTCAAGGGTTTCAACTTGCTAATAGGTATGCATTCTTCGTCCAGGTCAATTCGCTAGCCATTTTGACGTATGTTGTAGTAGCTATGAAGTAGATCCAAACACTACATATATATATACACACACATTTAATATAACGGATTTTCGCAACATAATTTTGGTTCTATATAAAAATAGATCATTAGTACTATAATAAAACAGTAAGGTGGTGGACTTTACTATGGTGAAGAAACACTGTCAATATTTGTGTTTTAGTTAACATAGTATGCAACTTTAGCTGCAGATGTGGATGACAATATGACAATGTATTTAGGAAGTAACATATTTATAGAAGTAAAAACAAAAATGTAGAGTATTACCAAATTTATATTGCTTTAAACAAAGGAACCTGGGGAAGAATGGTAAGATCAAAAGTTAGAATTAGTGGCAATTTAGAAATTTGCGTGGCGATTGATAAATTCGCGCCAAAGTAAAGGATTTTTGCTGTTTCAAATTGAAATTCAACATTCTTACCTGTCTGCTGCAGATGTTGTCGACCAAGTCAACAAACCAAAACAATTCTGCTCCTTGATAAGGGAATGGAGTTTGCAAATCTTTAGTTTTGGACAGAAAATAAGAAGAAGCCAGATGAAGGTGATAAAACAAATAGATAAATTTTTCTACTTATATAATGCTTAACAGAATTTCAAAGGAGCAGTACATTAATTGCGGGATGTCGAAAGCCAGCAGATGATCTATACAGAAAATAACTCAGAACGAAAGCCAAACGAATCAGACCAATTAATTGGAAAACGTATGTTTTAAATTCCATGATTAATGGATTTGCGTTAATGTGAAAGGGCCGTTGGATGCTATGGTTTTCTTCATGGAATTGAAGATGATTAGGAGATGCTTTAGATAGAGGAGGCTTGTAGGCGGATGCATGGTTCCTCTTCAGTCGCTGGGCAAAGGAGATTAGTGACTAATTATTGCTTTAGTTAGTCGAATTTGTAAGGTGTCCTTGGGAACCAAAAGATGAATAAGTCGTTTGAATGGTTGGCTGCTTGGACAAGGATGTATATATTTTTTTCTTTAATTTTTGGTAATATATTTATAATTTATAATATAGAAATTCAATTATGTATTGACCTTTTTGTACAAAAAAAAAAGTACTTAGAAGAAGTTTTGCTAAGAGGGCAAAAACGTCGTTCACTTTTTCATATGAGATTCCCACTTTTATAATAATATGATTATCAACGCCCTAAAATTATACTATATTTGATGATCAAACTTAATCAAGTTGATCATATACGGATAGGGTTTTACTAAAATTTAATATAAAAAACCTATATTAAACAATAGAAAAGGGTCATTCCATGGTGTACAAATTAGGAAACCATTGACATGACAAAGTTCTTGCACAATATACCATAATAATGATCAATAGCATTGATAATGAATGACATTTGATAAAACACATGACCTAATGTATACAAATGTTAAGGTTCTGGTGGAACAAGACATTGTTCCCTGAACATAGAAGAAGATCGTAATGTGAGAAGCAACCGATACTTCGATTTACTTGTATGGATTAATATCATCTCAAAACATTACTAACATATTTATTTAATGTTTAAGGGTTGTTGACATATGTATCAAATGTATACAAATGTTACGGTTGTGGTTAAATAAGACCTTGTTCCCTAAACATAGAGGACGATCATAATGTGGGAAGCAAGCGATACTTTGATTTACTCGTATGGCTTAAATTATCTCACAATGTTGTTAACATCTTTGTTTAGTTTTTAAGGGTTGTTACACGTATGTCTTAGTGCTAATACCTCAATTAAATATTAAATCAATAGCGTCGATGATAAACCTACAATCTGTAGATTGTCAACCTATAACACTCCGTATGGTTGGACGGAGACACGTGTAGTATTTTATTATTTATCAAATTAGGAGCGGAAACATGCAATATTTTATTTTATATTAAATTTAAGAGGACACGAGTAGTCTTTATTCTATATTTATTACAAATTTACAGTTGGGATTAATATACTCAGAATGATGGATTATCAATTTAGCAGACTTGATATTTTTTCTTAAATGATTCTTTGAATTCTATATCAGTTTTTAAGAGGACACATTAGTCTTTGGTTTATTTTTTTATTTTACGATGGGTAGTAATATACCTAGGATGGTTGATTATCTATTTTTTAAAAATGATTATTTACGTTTATTTATGTCAATTTTTTAGGGGATATTATAATATACCTAGGACGGTTGTTTATTAATTTAGTAATATAGTGTTAGTTTTTTCTTTAAATTTATATTTTATTTAATCAAACGACATCATATTATTGATTGATGAAAAATATTATGTCGAGGCAGAGATATCCCTTCTGATATTTGAATGTATGCTTATTTTTTATTTGTATCACTTGAAAGGGACACGCGTCATCCTTCTTAATATTAACTAATTTTTATTCTATAATTATCTATGAATAAATCATACGTAGTTGATTATATATTTGGTAGAGTGTTAGTATTTTTATGAATATATATTTATTTTTATGGTATCAAATTTAAAGTGTTCACATGTGGACTCCTTCTTTATATTATCTTATTTTTTCTTTACAATAATATATTAATAAACTTTGAACATTTAATTATTAATTTAGTAAAGTGTTATTATTCTTTTAAATATATATTTATTTTAATTATTTCAAATTAGAAGTTTGAACTTTTCTGCAATAAATATATTTAAAATAGGTCTACTGCTATTACTAACGACATCAAGGAGAAATAGACACATATTAATTACTATTATTTTATGAATGAACGAACTATTACCCCTTATATACGCAATATTAAACATATATTTAATGGATACCATCGGTTGGTAGCAAGTTAATTAACCATGTTCAACGACGTTGTTAACTAACTTATCATACATAGCGTCTAATTTTAAGAGAATAGGTATTGTTTCACTTATCATGGAATGTTAAGCAAACATGTTGACATCTCCACCCATTGACCCTAGAAATCAGCATTCACTACTCCATAGCGCCATATCAATGGTCTATTAATTGCGATAAGGTCTAGAATCGACTAGGAATGGTTGATGATAAACAATTACAGCAGATCTGAAAACTAGACCTCTAATGGAGCAGCGTCAAAGCAACAAAAGAGAGCTTTTGAAGCTTATTAAATGAAGAAAACACAACGCATATCTCTAAAGAGCTAAGCCCAAGCAAATGTAGTGACAAAATGCCTTGCAAAATCAAAAAATTGAAGTTTTTGCTCCGAAAAAAATAAAAAATTATAGAGCTTTCTTACAAACAAAACTTATGAAATGGATAGTGAAATAAGGAAGATGGAACTAAGATTTGTAAGAGTTTGAAATAAATTGTGAACTCAAGCACTGAATTTGGTCTATTTTCGAGCTAGAACGAGGTGGAAAAATTTTGGGGGTGGTGGATTTTGGGGGAAGAAATTTTCTATTTTTGGTAAAAATTATATTTATGAAGATGGACTATTTTGTCATATTCAGAACTTGGGGATGGGGGTTGGGGTTTTTCTATTTTTTAAAGGATGATTGAGCCTTAAACATGATTAAATAAGAGTAGGTCATCTACCCAATTTTAAAACTTGGAAGTCATTTTTTTAATTGAAGACTTGAGAGAGGTAAAAGAGCCAAATGCCTTAAGAAGCAGCATCATAACTGCAATTTACAAGGGTGAGAGTGGAGAATGCCTTTTAAACTTACGTACTGCTCAATCTAAGGACATGTGAAATTTGTTCTCCCAAACCTTACAATTTTTCAAATTTCCACCAATTTATCATATCTGTTAATTTATGAATTTTATTTGGGAATCTTAGAACAACCCCCGCTTCCCCCCGCTTCCCATGCATTATCAGCTCTCCTTCCATCAGTTTTTTCTCGATTTAATCGGCACCCAATTCAATAAAATTGTTTGGGTCCCCTCATGTTCAATGGCATCGATATCTCTACTAGGTTCTTGAAAGCGAAAGAAATAACTAAGGCTGTCCAACGGTCCGATTTGCACCAGACCGGCGTAAACCGGACCAAATAAAAAAAATTGGCACGACTCATCCCCCGACCTGTCACCCCCCATTTGAGTCGACCAGACCGGATATTTTTGGACCGGACCGAAAAAAAAAAAACTGGGCTCTTTGGGTGCAAAAATAGCCGTTGGCCCAACGGCCAAAAACGGCCATATTTGCTCCCCCACCCTCCTAGGCGCCCCTATACCCCCAACCTATTTTTTCTATATATACCACTATTTTTCATCAATTTATTTACAATTTCTCTAATATTCTCTCTAAATCTCTCTCAATCTCTCTTATTTCTACAAAGACTATTTACTAAATAATTCAAATTTGCTCTCGCAAAAAGGGTTTAAGTGCTAAATTGCATTACAAAAAAAATATTTGGAGTGAAGTGAAAAATTGTTCGGTGCGGTTCCGGTCAAGTTTCAACTTTCACTTCCTAAGTTCTACATTCTAAGTTCACGACATCAAGTAAACTCGTCCTTACTTCTTATTATATATTTTAATTTTTGTGCAATATTGTTTCTAGCATATTTTAGTAATTTATTTATTTGCTTTACTTATAATTTATAATAATGTCTGGACTGTGGAGATCAATTACTGGGCGTATGGGTAGCGATCGTAGATCACGTGCTTCTAACCGAGGGGGGATGATATACGTAGTCGTGCTTTAGGTAAAAGACCAATTGGTACTTCTAGCACTCCTTCTCATCTAGATGATTTTATTCAGGAAGATGACACGCAATTTTATCATGATTTTGAATTTGATCAACCACTAGATAATGATATGTTAGAGGTACGATATCAAGAAAATACCGAAGGGGTTAATTTAGAAGATGAAATACCCACTAGTCAATTTCATGGTGAACCTGAAGAAACTGAATCTGAATTACCACCTATGCCTCCTAGTAGAGAACCAGCGGCACGACTGGATAGATCGGATGTGTGGAAATTTATGACAAAAATTGTTCCGTCTCAGACCACTAAATGTAATCTTTGTAAAAAAGTTTGGGATTTTAAAACCGGCAAGCATCATGGTGGGACAGGGAAGTTGAGAACACACTTAGAAAACCATCATAAGGATGAATGGGAAAATAGGCTGGGTGGCACTCGATCAGGGAACAGAATGGCTCCATCGCAAGGTAGTGGAATTCAACAGGAAATTAACCCAGTGACGGAGGGGCTTATGCATTATGATAATAAGAAAGATAGGGAACAAATGGCAAAAATGATTGTGGTAGAGTGCTTACCTTTTACATTTGCTTCTTGTCAAAGTTTTGTTCTTTATATTCAAACCGTATATAATCCATCTTTTCAAGGTTTTCCAAAAATTACGGTTAGAAGTGATATTATAAAGTTTAAAAATGAATATAAACAATATTTACGATATATATTTTATCACTTTGATTGTAGAGTTTGCTTACTACTAATTTGGGTCGTGGTGTTAATGGGTATGACTATTTAATACTTACTTGTCATTGGATAGATCCTAACTGAGTAATGCAAAAAAGAATTTTAGCATATTGCGCTGACGATGAGCCACACACGGGAACATTTATTAAGAGAAAAGTTTCTGATATTTGTAAGGCGTATTTTATTAGTGACAAAATTTTAAGTATAACTCTTGAGAATGCTGCAAACAATGATTTGCTATGGGTAAGTTAAGACCCGTATTGCATCCCCCTTTTGAAGAATTGTTTCATGTTAGATGTGCATGTCATATATATAATTTAGTTGTAAAAGATGGCCTTCAGTTATTTGATCCTACTATTGTGAAGGTTAGACTCGCAATTAGTTATATTTTTAAATCTAAAAAACCGGATGGATGGAGGGACTTTAAGGTAGAGTGTATGAAAGAAGGTTTGCAGCCTAGAAGAGTTCCTAAGGAAGTTTCAACTAGGTGGAACACTGTATATGACTCTTTGTCTATTGCTTACACTTTACGAGCGGCTATAACTAGTTATTTTAATGGCAAAATGGCTGTAGAGTATCACCTAGAAGAATCTGATTGGAAACTTGTTGAGCGTCTTCTTCTTTTTTTTAGAAAAGTTTTTTTATGCTACTAAAGAATTTTCCGGTCAATATTATCCTACAGTTACTACCATGTTATATTTTATAGCTGGAATAGCAGAATTAACGATTATAGATTAGTGCCTGGTTATGAACAAGCCGTAGAAGCAATGATTGAAAAATTTAAAAAATATTTTTTTCCTATTCCACCATTTTATTGCATTGCTTATGTAGTACATCCATGTTTTAAACGGTTTAATACCGAAATATTTATTAGAGAAATTTATAGGAGTTTGAGAATTACTGATGAAGAAATACCAAATGTAGAAACAGCTTGTGCGCAGGTAATTATAGATTGCCAACGGATTTATGAAAGATATAGGAGTGCAGCTGATAATGTTGTTCCAAGTGGAGCTGGATCAAGTTCAACACAAGCGAGTAAAAGAGCTGCAGCCGGATTGGGAAGTTTTTCTAACCTTAATCAAAGGCTTTCTAGCAGGCAATCGAGTAGCGGAGAGTTCAACGAGCTTGATATTTATTTACTTCATGGTTGCAAGGAAATTGAGTATTTTGGAAGCGATCAACTACTGCCATTTTGGAAGGATCAACAAGCACAATTTCCAGTTTTAGCAAAATAACGCGGGATATTCTAACAATTCAAGCTCTATCAGTTGCTTCAGAAAGCGCGTTTAGCCAAGGAAGATTACAAATTGGAGATCATAGACATTCATTGAAGGAAGAAGCAACGGAGACGGCCGTATTATTCAGAGATTGGATTAGATCGGAGCGAAGAAATTTTGGATTTGCAGAAGATGAAGTAGCAGATGTAGATGCAGCAACCGAAATTTTATCAGGTGATGGAAGTGTGGACAATGAAAATGATTATGAAGAAGATGAATCTTTGCCACCAGTTCCTCCAGAGTTGCCAGAAGAAATTATTCAGAAAATGAGAAGTTTTTTTATTAATATGTAGTTTTGCAATTTAATATCTATGCAGTATGTACTTTGCAAAAAAAAAATAAAAAATTATTCAATAAAATGCGTTACGCCTTGCTATTAAGTTATAATCCTTTGTTATATTCTCAATTATCCTTTGTTATACCTCTTTGCAATTCAATACTTAAATACTACTAGTAAACACTAAATACTAAATACTAAATACTAAATACTACTAACTTAATGCTTATTATTTATTTTGAAAAAATAACAAGTGCTGTGTTTTGACTCTTGCTATTAAGTTATACTAAATAGTACTAACTTAATACTTAGTATTTATTTTGAAAAAATAACAAGTGCTATGTCTTGCTATTAAGTTATAATCCTTTGTTATATTCTCAATTATTCTTTGGTATACCTTTTGCAATTCAATACTTAAATACTACTAGTAAATACTAAATACTAAATACTAAATACTACTAACTTAATATTTAGAATTTATTTTGAAAAAATAACAAGTGCTATGTCTTTCTATTAACTTATCCTTTCTCAATTATCCTTTGTTATACCTTTTTGCAATTCAATACTTAAATACTAACTAGTAATTACTAAATAGTAAATACTAAATAGTAAATACTAAATACTAAATACTACTAGTATTAAGTTTGAAAAAATAACAAGTGCTATGTCTTGCTATTAAGTTATCATTCTTTTTTTATATATTATTAATTATACTTTTGCAATTTAATACTTAAATACTAAATACTATAATACTAAAATACTAAATACTTAATACTAGTTAGTATAATAAGTAATAACTATATAAAAAATAGCAAATTATATGCCTTGCTATCAATTTTTAAGTGTTTATTATTTTTCATTTATTCAAATTTAAAATTCAAAAACTACTTTCAAATTAAAAACAAAAAGATAACAAAAAAAAAAATCGTCCAAACCGGGCCAGACCAGACCGGCCCAACAAAAAAATTTCAGCTCCTCTTTTGAAAAATAGCCGTTAGCAACGGCCATAAACGGCTATTTTTCCCTCCCCCACCCCCATAAACGCCCCAACAGCCCCCCTCCCCCCCACCTATTTTTCCTATAAATATTCATATATTTCATCAATTTAATCACAATTCAATATTTTCTATACATTTCTCGCTAAAATTTTCTATCAAAGGCTATTTTCTAAATTGTCTAGCAAAAATGGCTGCAAATAATCCTACTCAAGCTCAAGGTGCTACTGCTGAAGGTCCCTCTCAACCAAGAACTGGAAGATCCGAAGTTTGGAAATTTATCACAAAAAATCATGATACTGGCACTGCTCAGTTTACTTTTTATAAGAAAACTTGGAATTATCAAACTGGAGCAAATCATGGAGGGACAGGGAAGTTTAGGACTCACTTGCAAAACCAACATAGCCCCGAATGGGCAGCATGTGTTGGTGGAATATATCTGCGCGAGCGCGACAATTGAGTCGTTGAAGTTGAAGATTTAAGTCTTTTTTAATTTCTAGTTTCTAATATGTCACTTTAAGTGTTTAAATCTTTAATTATGCATTTCCAACTTAATGTATTGTCGTATTATTGAATAAAATATGTGTTTTGTGTTGTTTATTTTGTCTACCATATTTTTTTAATCTATTTCAAAGAATCAAAAAATTAAGAAAAAAAATATACACGAACCGAATCGGTACTGGACCGGGTCGAACCGAAACCGGACCGATTTCCCCTTGCCGGTACCGGTTCCGACCCGGCATTGGTGCAAATGCACCGTTAGACCGGACCGGTACCGGGATGGTTTCGATTTTTTTTTTATTTACACCGGACCGGCCAAGGCGCGCCAGAACCGGACCGGGCCGGGCCGGTGGACAGCCTTAGAAATAACGTTCAACTTTCTTTCTTGATGTTTGGTTTGAATAAATTTGTCTTACGGGTTTTAGTTCAATGCTAAATGGCGACACTAATTTGGCCCAAATTTGGCCACACCTGTCAAAATGACTTCCATATCCTTCAATTTATGACCTGTCGTATTTTGCTTAACCCTATAAATGACCTAGATTAGACAATAATTTATCATTTTAACCCTATTAGTACCATTATGGCCAAAATGAGTGTGGTCAAAAGACCTTTTCGAATTGAAAAATAGAAAGAATTTTAATAAAGGTGGACTTTCCTTACATGCCTTTTATTTATTTATTGAGAAAAATTAGATCTAAAGATTAAATATTCGTTACAATTGTGATGTCAAAAGGTGGACTTTTCTTACCCGCCTTTTATTTATTGAGAAATACTAGATCTAAATATTAAACATTCATTAAAATTGTGATGTCGAGCAGTTGAGGATTCATTCGATCTAACACCTGGCCGATAAGTCTATTTGTAATCTTTGAATTAAAAGTTCCGAAGCATACTTATATTTGCTAAAACTAGTTAGTTACAAGATTTTCATAAACATGAAAGTGGTTAGTTATTCGTGTGAACTGTGTGACAAGGCAAATCGCAAATCCCACAAGGTAAATAATGAAGAAATAAAAGAACAGCTGGGTGAAGAAGGAAAAGTAATACTCTTTCGTTTAAAGAACAATGATCACATTTCATAATAACCATTTTCTAGATTTAGTGTAATAATTTTATTTTATGAGATATATGAAATTTCGATTAGAAATTTAATTTTGGAAGTGACTAAAACAGAAAATAGAAGAACGGAAAATATGCAGAATTATCTGTTTCAAGTCCATAAATTTGTTGTGTCCTTAAAGAATCTTATCTCCTCACTGTAGCCCAAGGTTCACGAATAAATTCTTCACGGGATAGGATGGAACGTTTAAATTAGCAGTAGCGACACTTTAAACCACTAAGTTATCAGCGAACTTAAAATAAGTGCAAACCACACGACTCACTTACTTTGTTTTGAAAATAATGATGCAGGAAAAACAAGGAGATAAATCAGAAAATTTCAGAGTGGAAAAATATGAAGGAATAGGTAGTATTTATAGCCATCAGTTGGTGGAATGATCAGGGGCAATAAAAAGGTGCCATTTCAAAGGTTTGCTACCTTTCACCTTTTTGCTGACTGTTTGCAGAAAACGGTCACTGAAGTAACTGTTTGTAAAAACCGAGCGGAAAAATTAATTAGAGGAAATTAAATTACCGTTTACTAATTAAAGCGGTCGGGAAAAATATTAATATTATTTTCGTATGAAAAATATTAATATTTAATAAACGAGTTTTTGTTGGTCCAAAAAATTAAGTCAATCAATCATATCAATTGACCGAATCCTAATCCTAATCCGTAGCCGTAGCCGAGCCGAGCAAGCGACGACGACGGCGGCGCGAGGCTTCACTTCTTCTCAACCCTTTTAGGAGTTAATAGAAGTGCTTCTATATTTTAAAGCGAACAAAAGTATTTTCCTCTTCCAATATGGGAGAAAGTGCACTTCCTTTATTTAAAGAAGCCTTTTAACCTTCCTCCATTTCCCTTCACACCACTTTTTCTCCATTAAAACCCAGTAATCCACCACATGAAGGGGAATGGCTATATGACGGAAATATGCATTATAAAACTTGTGTGATTCGCATCTAAGGACTAATTGCACCGGGATAGGTAGGTTTCCCTTTGAACTTACCTAGACAACATATGTCACACAATTAATTCTTATTCAATTTTTTGTTCTCATTGTTGTGTTCGTTTCAACCATGAACACCGTCTGGTTTCATAAGTGCGTAGAGAATTGGCCTTACAGAATATTCCTTGAAGCGGCTTCCACTTCACACTTACATAAGTGATTTCTAAACGTTTAATCCCGTAGATGTACACTATTTGATAATTCTTCGTATCAAACTTAGATAATCATTAAAAAGCTGCAACGTTTTATTCTTGGTGCTGAACATTGTCTCATCACGAGAATGGACCAAATTAAATTTAGTTTGAAAATGTTGAACCGTCACTCACAACTTTGTTTGAGTTCCTTGAACCTAGATCTTGAGATCTCTAGTCTTCTAGGTAGAGTTACTACCATGAGTCACTTTTCTTTGGCCCATAGTCTCATTCCTTTTGATGACCATTCAACTGCCTCTCTAGTTAGGTATTTTGTAAGCGGATCCGACACTTTTTCTTTTGACCTTACATATTCAATTTTCATAATTCTCCTAGAGATCAGTTTTTTAACGGTTTAATGTCTTCGTCGTATATGACGATTTTTACCGTTATACATGACATTCATAGCCCATCCTATAACCGATTGACTATCGCAATGTATGCAGATTGGTGTCAATAGCTTTGGCCAAAATGGAATATCTTCCACGAAATTCCGAAGCCATTCAACTTCTTCATCGACTCTATCTAAAGCTACAAATTCAGCTTCCATTGTAGAGCAGGCAATTAATATTTGTTTGGTCGATTTCCAAGACAACGCCCCTCCACCAATTGTAAAAATATTTCCACTTGTGGACTTAGACTCAATTGAACCGATGATCTAATTTTCATCATAATATCCCTCAATAACTACAGGATACTTAGTATAATGCAAAGCAAAGTCTTGGGTATATTGCAAATATCCCAAAACTCGTTTCATTGCCATCCAATGAGTTTGGACTGGATTGTGTGTGTATCGACTCAATTTACTTATAGCACAAGCTATATCTGATCTAGTACGATTCATGATATACATTAAACATCCTAATACACGTGCATAATACAATTGAGACGTACTTTGACCATTGTTCTTCTTAAGAGCAAGGTGTCTATTAGGGTCTTTGAAACTTTGAAATCCAAATACTTGAACTTGTCAAGTACCGATTTGATGTAATGAGATTGAGACAAAGCCAGACCTAGAGGAGTCTTATGAATCTTAATATCCAAGATTACATCAGCAACTCCTAAGTCTTTCATATCAATTGTCTAATCAACATACGCTTTGTAGCATTTATGTTGGCAATGTCATTACTCAACATTAATATATCATCCACATATAGACAAACAATGACTATCTGATTGGGAGTATTTTTAATGTAAACACATTTATCATGCTTATTAATTACAAACCCATTTGACAATATTGTATGGTGAAATTTAGCATGCTATGTGTTAGGTGTTTGTTTTAGTCCATAAAGAGACTTAACAAGTCTACAAACCTTCTTTTCTTTTCAGGAAACCACAAACCCTTCAGGTTGTTCCACATAGATTTTTTCCTCCAACTCTCCATTTAAGAAGGCTGTTTAAACATCCATCTGATGGATTTCAAGACCATACACAGCGGCTAAAGCGGTTAACACCCATATGGATGTAATCCTCGTTACCGGCGAGTATGTGTCAAAATAGTCAAGACCTTCCTTTTGGCTATATCCTTTGATAACTAGTCTTGCCTTATACTTGTCAATAATTCCATCAACTTTTATTTTCCTTTTGAAAATCCACTTAGAACCTAACGGTTTATTCCCAGGAGGAAGATCAATCAACTTCCAAGTATGGTTGCTCAAAATAGATTCTATCTCACTATTGACTGCCTTTTTCCAAAATAGTGATTCTGAAGAAAACATGGCTTCTTTAAATGTTTGAGGCTCATTTTTCAATAGGTAAGTCACAAAATCATCTCCAAATGAAGTAGATGTCCGTTGACGCTTGATGCATCTTGGTTCTTCCTCATTTGATATACTTCCTTTAGTACTTTCCCCAGGTTGTTTGGATCTCTCACCAAACGATTCATATTCCTTTTTATACGAATATATATTTTCAAAGAATTCAGCATTGTCTGATTCCATTACCGTGTTAACATGAATGTCAGGATTTTCTGATTTATAAACCAGTAAAAGATATGCTCTACTATTTGTAGCATATCCTATGAAAGCGCAATCAACTTTTTTTGGTCCTATCTTAACTCTTTTGGGTTTAGGAACTTGCACTTTTGTTAAACACCCCTACACTTTGAAGTCATTCAATATAGGTTTCTTTCCTTTCCATTGTTCATAAAGCATGGATAGTGTTTTGCTCGATTTAGTATTCGATTAGTCGTAAGAATAGCTTCGCCCACAAGTTCTGGGGTAAACCCGAACTTATGAACAAGGAATTCCTCACCTCCTTTAAAGTTTTATTCTTTATTTCCGCAATCCCATTGGATTGAGGCGAGTACGGGGCAGTTGTTTGGTGATTAATACCATATTTCAAACATATTTCTTCGAAAGGAGATTCATATTCCCCGTCCCTATCACTTCTTGTAATTTTTATCTTTTGTTAAATTGTGTTTCAACTTTATTTTTGTATTGCTTGAATGCGTCAATTGCCTCATCTTTACGACTAAGTAAATAAATACAGCAGCAGCGAGTGCTATCGTCAATAAAAGTTATGAAGTATTTCTTTTCACCGCGAGATGGTGTTGACTTCATGTCACAAATTTCCGCAAGAATTAAGTCTAAGGGTTCAGAATTCCTTTAAACTGACTTGTAAGGAGGTTTAACATACTTCGACTCAATGCATATTTGACATTTTGATTTTTCACAATCAAATTTAGGCAGTCCTTCCAAATTGTTCATTTTATGCAAGGTTTTATAATTGACATGTCCCAAACAAGAATGCCATAAATTATTTGACTCAAGTAAGTAAGAAGAAGCTGAAATTTTATTCATTTTCTCAACGACCATTACATTTATTTTGAAATGGCCCTCAGTTAGCTAACCTTTTTCTACAAATATTTCGTTCTTACTTATTACAACTTTGTCAGATACAAAAACGCACTTAAACCCATTTTTAACGAGAAGTTTAGTAGACACTAAGTTCTTACGTATTTCAAGAATGTGAAGAACATTATTCAAAGTCACAACCTTGCCAGACGTCATCTTGAGGCATATCTTTCCATATCCTTCAATTTTGGCTCTTGCAGAATTTTCCATGAAGAGCTTACCATCGGGTCCAGTAGGAGCACACGAAGCAAACGCTTTCTTGACAGTACAAACATGGCGGGTGGCTCCAGAATCAATCCACCACTCCTTTGGATTTCTAACCAAATTACATTCAGAAATCATAACACATAAATCAATATCTTGCACTCCTTGAGACAACTTATTTTCTTCAACCATGTTGGCTTGACCCTTATCCTTTTTCTTGTCCTTGTCCTTATCCTTCTTTGGGGCACGACAATCAGAGGACTTATATCCAGCCTTGCCACAATTGTAACAGTTACCCTTGAACTTTTTCTTGTCAAGGTAACTCTTATTTCCAGAAGACCTCTTTCTCTTATTCTGCTTTTGAGCATGCTCAACAATATTTGCTCCCTCAATTGTTGAACTACCATGAGCCTTCTTTTCAGCAGACTTGTTATCCTCTTCTTTCCTTAAGCGGACAATCAAATCTTCAAGCAACATCTTGTTGCACTTATGTTTCAAGTAGCTTTTAAAGTCCTTCCAAAGTGGATGTAGCTTTTCAATGATTGCTGTACTTGAAATGCTTCATTGATCACCAAACGTTCAATGAACAAGTTGTTACTAACAACACAATTAATACCTTTAACAAAAGCATTAATTCGAATTGTACCTTCAGTAAGGAGATCATGAATGATCACTTGAACAACACAGATTTTCCATCCACTATTTTGTAGTCCAAGAACTTGGCAGCCATAAAATTCTTCAAGTCCGGTATCCTCAGTTTTGTACTTCTTTTCAAGAGCATTTCATAACTCATTCGACGTACCAATATTACTATAAACATTGTACAAATTATCTTCTAATCCGCTAAGAATATAATTCTTGCAAAGGAAGTCGGAATATTTCCACGCCTCAGTCACGAGGAACCATTCATCGTCCGGATTTTCATCAGGCAACACAGAAAAGTATTCTTTGATGAACTTTTGAACACTCAAAGTAGTCAGGTAAAAGAACATCTTTTGTTGTCACCTCTTGGAATCAATCCCAGATAATTTTCTAGGTTTTTCTGCCGGTGTTGGCACCAAAACTGGTCCTGTTGGAGGACGGCTTGAACTAGCCCCCATATTGGTAGCATGTGTTGCATTGTTTGCTATATTATCCATTGTCATTTCTGTCAAAATAAAACAAACAAATTCAGTAAATGGTGAAGTATTTAAATCTTCAATCCAACTTATCAACACAACGAAGAGTTTATTCTACAAACTGTCTTTAACAATACAATGAAGAGATTATTCTTCAAACTAATTTAAACAACACAATGAAGAGATTATTCTTAAAACAGATTAGGAGTAGAAAAATCACATAGATTTTTAATCTATAACTGACAGTAACGCATTAGGAGTAAAAAATCACGAAACTTTTAGTCTTCACAGTCACTAAGAAAATCAGAACATAAAGTATAAATAAGATTCTTTAAGTTGTTAGAAATCTGATTTTGGGAGTGACTAAAACAGAAAATAGAAGAACAGAAAATATGCAAAATTGTTTGTTCCGAGCCCACATATTCTTTATACGTCCTTAAAGAATCTTATCCATTCACTATTGCCTAAGGTTCATGGATAAATTCTTCCCAGGATAGAACGAAACGTTCAACTTAGTGGTAGCGGCACTTCAAACCACTAAGTTATCAACGAACTTAAAATAATGGTGCAAACCACACGACTCACATACTTTGTTTTGAAAGTAATGATGCAGAAAGAAAGAGGAGATAAATCAAAATTCATAGTGAAAAAATCTGAAGGAATGGGTAGTATTTATAGCCATAAGTTGGTGGAATGATGAGGTGCCATGAAAAGGTGCAATTTTAAAGGTTGCTAACCTTCACCTTTCTGGTGACTGTTTGCAGAAAACTGTTACTAAAATGGCTGTTTGTAAAAATCGAGCGGGAAAATTAATTAAAGGAAATTAAATTACCGTTTACTAATTAAAGCGGTCAGGAAAAATATTAATATAATTTCCATATGAAAAATATTAGTATTTAATAAACGAGTTTTTGTTGGTCCAAAAAATTAAGTTAATCAATCATATCAATTGACCGAATCCGAACCCATTCACCGTCGAAGTCGAGTGAGCGATGACGACACGAGGCTTCCCTTTTTCTCAACCCTTTTAGGAGTTAGTAAAAGCGCTTCTATATTTAAAGCCAACAAAAGTCTTTTCCTCTTCCAATATTGGAGAAAGTGCACTTCCTTTATTTAAAGAAGCCTTTTCACCTTCCCCATTTTCCTTCACACCATTTTTTCTCCATTAAAACCCAACAATTTCTAGCTAGATTAAAACTGCTCTGCTACCACACAAATTTTTATAATTTGTATTGAATACAAATTTCAAAAATATTCACTCATATCTTAAACTTGTTGCGTGGACTGAGGGAGTACTACGAAATACTCCCTCCGTTCTAAAATGGTTATTATCGTTTGACTTGGAGTGGAATTTAAGAAATGTGGTAAGACTTTTGGAATTTGTGGTCCAAAATAAGTCATACATAAATATGTGGCTATAAAGCATTTCATTAAGGGTAAAGTAGTAGTTTCAACTCAAAAATATTTTCAAATTTAGAATTTTACAATTATTTTTTGAACGGACTAATAAGAAAATAGTGTAATCTATTTTGGAACGAAGGCAGTAAGAGATTAGAGTATATGAACAAGCCACGGAGTGAGGGCACCCTAACCACCCTTCACGTTAGGAGAGTTGGGAGCACATATAAACAACCTCATTTTAGATTCTATACTATGATTTGATACGAGTGATAATCCTACCTCCCCCCTCCCCCACATCCCTTTCTCCGGCATGCAGGAAATAGGAAAACGAAATATGTCTATAGAATCCAAATAAAGGTCCTTTTCCTGAAGGCAATAAGAGGACCCAATACCACTCAAGCCCCAACAACTCATCTTCCACTTGTAATTTTTACAGTACTATCACCATTTGACCAAATGCTACATATCTTCTACAGATATAATGTGGTGGAATCTCTTTTACGATTAGACATAAAAAATCATCTCAAAAGAACAATCAAGATTAATGAGATGGTTAATAAATCCACCATTTAAATCATGACAGTCCAAAAAAATGTGTTCCCCTTTGTATAAGATTGTATTGTAGGTCGTCCTCGACCTTCTTCTTCTTTGATGGCAAAAGGGAAAACAGAAAAAAAATTAATCTCTAAAAGCATGTTTCTTTTTTTTATTTCGCCACACGACTTCTTAAGGACGTGGATCGATCATGACAATAATTGACTTCTCCATAATATTATGTAAATGTGATATTTATACAAGAAGTAAATTTCTCTCCCTTTGCACGACTAGACCAAGGAAATATCAATATCGTTCACTTTATATATTAGTAGTTTTTTCAGACTTTATATATTAGTATATCTTTTGGATTTTGTGTAGTTCAAATTCAAATATTTATATAGTAGATTCGATTATCAAATGCTTGAAAGTATAAAACAATATGAAAAAGAAAATTGAGATCTCACAGAAAAAAAATAAATAAATTCCCCACAATATAAGCATGCAGGAACTAGCTGATTTAACTCCTACTAGAACTAGTTGAGCATTTTCTCCAAAAAATATTGGGACGAAATTCGAGTAATTCGGGATCATGCATGCACACTTACAAAGATGGATTTATAAAATTTAATTCAATCCATTTAATTCAACTCCATGAGAGATTCGTTAGCAAGATTAACCAGAAATGATAGTGATATCTGGATAAGAATTGAGGGTACAAAAGGACCAGTTATATTCTTATGACATCGATAGTACATACAGCACAAAGTTTTAGAGATGAAGTAGGGCTCTTACAAATTAAAGCTGTAAGTCCAAGCAAGGAAGATAGTATATGGTGAGGGGACCTTGGAAGAAGTGGAGAGTTTTAATTTGCCAATGCATTGGATAAGAACCAGTACCGTGTCCAGTTCTTGAGTACGAATTATTCTCATGTTTCCTTAAGCCAATGCATTTAAGTTTTTCAGATGTTATTTCATTAAGATGTGCACAATCTTTGTTAGTGCAAAAGTACTCTCTAATAGACGTGGATATATGTGTTGTACTACCAAACTTAGTCACTTTATCCAATCAATCCACTTACACCACATACAAATGAGTTAAAAGAAACTATAAGAATTTTAAATTCATAACTAGTACTTAATTAAAGGCAGCCAGAGGAGGCAGCTAGAGGGTTCGAAAAAGAACCGCACTCCAAGAGGTATAATTTGTACCGTCTATTTTAATACAAATATAAGTAAAAATAACTTTATCAGTTGCTCAAAATTTTCTTTCTAAAATTATGAGTAAGTACTAGCTAGTAGTAATAATTAGACGGAAATCATAAACAATATTTTAGAGTTTTAATTGAGAAAATATACTCAGAATCCATCGGTGAAGGGTTGAGTAAAATCACAATCAATTTCTCTTCTTTCAAAGAACTTATTTTCTCTCTTATCCATATATCTTTAATGCTTAATTTTATTTTTTAAAAGACAGAACGAACCCGATTATTACGTACTCCCTCATCCGTTTATGTTTACTTGTCCATTTTCAGCTTTTCATTCCCATCAAGGAAAAATAAGAAAACTTAAGCTTGACAAATATACCCTTATTAATTATACTTGAAAAGTACAAGGTATTTAATTGGGAAGGAATTTTGAAAAGTACAAGGTATTTAATACTAAGAGTAAATTAGGAAGAACATAACCAATTTTATCTTGAATTGCTAAAAGGGCAAGTAAATTTAGAATTTGACTTTGATGAATTTGGACAAGTAAACATAAACGTAGGGAGTAATTTCCATCATGTGAGTGGTGGGGAGTAGTATCAAACCTCCACATTAGCTAATGAAAGTTTGTCGACATAAATATTTGTAGGCCAAAACGTGAGTGATACATACATCTTATTTTCTTTTACCCTGCCACACATTTAATCACTTAGTGATTCAATAGATATTTAATCGATGTACACAATAAGGATTTCACTAATTTTGGCACTATATTGTAATCATTACTGATGCGATCCGGATTGGTACTTAAAGCCGTGGAGGGTTCATGCTCGACATCTGGAGCTTGGAATGCTTCAAAAGGGCTTGGAAGCCAAGAATCAAGCCAAAAGATTGGTCAAACAAGCAGATGGGAGCTTGCTGGATTCTAGAGTTCTGTGTATGCTTCGTGTTGAACCCTCCCAAAATAATGCACACAGGTATGCATCGGGATGTATTTTCAACAAAATGGAGACTCCAAAGGGCTTTCTTTGGAGTCGCCACTTAATTTAAGGATTATTAGGAACCTAAGGTTAACTAATAAGTGCAATTTATTCTTTATTTAAAAGAAATTAAATTAAAATCAGAGGTTCTCAGTAAGTGGTTCTATTAAATTCGAAAGAATGTCCCTTGCTGGATCACTTTCGAAAATCCGCTAAATGCGGTTAGTCCGGCGGTTTATTACGAATTTGATAAGGATAAAAGAATTAATTTTAACTAAGGATAATATAAATAAGATAAGGTTTTGGTTATGCTAATACTTAGATAAATAGATAATCAAATTTTAAGATTAGTTAAATGGATAATTACAATATGATTGATTGATTTATTAGTTAAATGAATAAAGGGTAAACAGAATTAAATAAATAAAATAGAATACGCTAAATAAATAATTAAATAAATAATAATAATTGATTGCTTGAGTAAATAGGTAAATAAATAAATAACTTAACTAAGTAAACTAATATTTATATTAATTCAATTAAATAAAAGAATAAATGAATAATAGTTGATTAAATAAATAAATTATTATTATTAATTAAATAAATAAATGATTAAATAAATAAATAAATAAATATCGCATAATTAATCCGATTAATGAATAAATGAGTAGATAAATAAATATTTAATAAATGGATAAATAAATATAAATAATAGATGGAGATGTGTAATTTAATTAAATTTAATTTCTTTTGCACTCGATAATTTACCAAAGATTACTATTATCTTAAACTAATTGGCACGTCCCAAAGAAACATGATAATCAATTATAATCAAGAAACAGGACTAGGATTTGCATGTTGGAAGCTTGGTAGGATAGCCGCTTTATTAAACTATTATCTAAACATGCGATAAGATAATAGTTTAATAAAGCGGCTATCCTACCAAGCTTCCAACATGCAAATCCTAGTCCGGTTTCAGGGATCCTAAAACATGCTTTCTAAAGGGGACGGGAGAGAAGGAGTTTAGAAGGTAGAACACGGATAGCAAGCTCAATATAAGCCCAGTATTTCACAAGGTTTTCACTTTTTCCTTTTCTTTTACATTTTCGGGGATATCAAGTCCCGAAAATGCGGATCAAATAGCTTCCAATGCAGACCATCCCAATTTGTGAGTTTAGCAACTCAAACTCGTCCCAAGGAGTGTTTTCATGCCCAAAGAAAGAAGAAACAAAGGATTAACAACCATAAGAACAAATCAAACAAACCAATAAAGCAGATATCATTCAATTAGTAAAGCACACCAAATGGCCTGGCCAGATTCCTCCAATATGACAACTTTAGAATTTAATTTTAAAAGTACTGAATTAGAACTTAATTGGACCATTTGGATGAATCCAAACATCGGGTAGAAGTAATCATAGAAATTGCTACATGCACACCTAATTAGGAAGAAAGCTCACATACTAAAGGAAACCTCTTTACCTCAGGAATACCAAACTCAAAGCCTAATAGAGCTGAACATAACCAAAAGAAATGACACATGCATTGAGGCATGGGATGAAAAAGTTGAAGCATTGCATTCATGCAGCTAATACTCAGGTAGAGAACCTTTTAGAAAGCTGACACTAGAAAGAAATAGAAAACATGACATGACTAAAACTTTACCTTCGGAGAGCAAGATCAGAATACTGCATTGAGAGCTAGCTTAGGGAAGAGGAATAAATTGATGTCAAGCATAAACTCTGGATGACTAATACTAGAGGGAAAACATGATTGGACTCCCTAAGCAAACACAAACAGAAACTCTTCACCTAGACAAGCTCCAGACCCTAAACAACCCCAACTAACTCCCTGCTTCTCCTGCTTGCTCATTAAACTTTACCACACAAAGAACTAAAGGCAATATCCTGGAGCTTTAACAGGACCTTAACAGCTCTCTAGAGACTACTAGACCTGCAGACTCCTCTCGCACCTGAACACACAACATACAGCTCCAGAAACTAACCTGAACAATAACAACCTATGAACTTCTCTTCAGCCTGAAACAACTCCCAGGAACTACCCTACTACCACTCCTGGACTCACTTCCTCCACTGCCCTGGACATACACACACATTTACAGAATCAAACCACAACTAATTTCAAGCCAACAAGGCTCTTTCCTCCTCTCTACTTCACCAACAGACACCCTGAACCACTTCCTCATAGTCCATATGCTCCAATCCCTCTACTACCTGCAACTTAACAGAACCAGACTACCTGCAAACAGAAGACAACCAGGCAATACCTTGAACCCCTCTAAACAATCTGATATACCTCACCTACTAACTGCAGCAACCAGGGAACAACATCCTTTTTATCTATACTAAGCTCTTCACACAGCCCACACACAGAACTTGAGCTCACCAATACCAGACTATGCACTAATGTTGCAGTACCTTCATACACCTGCATTCAGAAACCAACCATACAAGGCTGCAGCAAACGGAAAACAAACATGAACCCCTGAAAACAAATATAACTTCTTTACATACTCATTCAACCACCTGCACAAACATACACTCACTCACACTTCCAATAACCTATCTACTACGACTGCAGAACTCCAGAAACACCAACTGCATCCCTCTAAACAAAATGGAACCGACACATACTCCTTTCAGCCCACCAAAAACCATCACTCTTCTTCATAAGCATAACCAGATAGCAACATCAATGAACATAAATAGACCAACATAGCATTGAAAAGGATCAAGCTTAACATGATTTTCTACAGGCCTTTACATTTTAAAAGAAAGATCTGAAACTGGAGGAAGACTAATTTTAGATGACTTGTTTCTTTTAAGAAGTTAAAGGTTACTTAAGAATTTCAAACTTATCACCATTTTAACAGTTTTCCAGGTTCTAAAGCTAAACAAGAGCTCCTTTGTTTTCTTATATAAGCTAAACATACAAACATTTTAACTCACCAAAAAGACCGACTTAACTGATCATTTATTTTAATTGAAACCTAAGCGGACACTTATCCGGAGAAACAGCTATGAGACTACCATTCACACTAATTATTTGACTAACATTAAGCTAATCAGAAACACATTTCAAACAAGGAAAAGACCAAGGCAACTGACCTGTTTGTGAGCAGTGAAATGAAGTGCGGATCTGATGGAACGAGCCAACACGAACAAGCGCAAGACAAATATTAAGTAAAAAAAGACTATGGAAATTCCAGGAACGCCAAAGGGCACTATCTGGGGGTTCTTGCTTATGGAAAACCCCTCTCACATTCCTCAATTTCCAACCCCTATTCTCACTGTGCAGAGGGGTATTTATAGGGGTTCTAAGGAGTGTAAAACACTTGGATTTCGATGTGGGATCAAAAGTGTTACCAGCTGTGAATTGAAAGAAAGAAAAGTGGAAAATTACCTCATACACTTGATCTAACGGTAGAAAATGATCGACTTTTGATCTGGGTGGATAAAAAGAGTGGATTGTACTTCTCTCTTCTCATTTGTCTAGCACAAAAGCGATTGTACTGGAAAATAAGAAGAAAGGGTATAATCCGACGCCGTATGAAGGAGAAAAAGGTTGCGGGACCACGGATGATGATAGCAGATTGGGCGTTTTAGGGTGATTAAGGTTTCGTGAGAGGGATTTGGCGTGGCGGCGTGGGTTAGTTTCTGATTAGGGTTCGAATTGGGGATTAAGGGGTGCGTGGATTAACTGAGAAGAAAGGGGGTGTATGTATATGTATGCATTGCAGAAACAGGCTGATGGGGTGTATGGGATGCGATTTTAGCCTTTCTAAAGGTTAGATCAACTAATAAATTGGGATTGCACGGATAGGCTTAATGTAGGATCGTGAATTGAGATTTTATCATTTTCTTTTAGAGATTAATCAATTACTTTTAATTTTCAAAGAATTAATTTTAATTTTAAAATAATTATTTTTAATTGAAACTTTTCGGGACATAATTGGGTGTCAATAGCTGGTCCTCTTTACTCGAAAAAGGATGAAAGAGTTTTCAGGGTCAAGAAGTTGGCGGAAAACCAATTTTGTCACAATAAAACAAAGGACTTTGATTCCAAGGATCAAAGCGCGAGAATTATGAACATGGCCGAACTCCACTTTTCGAGTTGCCTACATATCTCGGGCTGAAAGAGAATCTGGATATATGTAGTTCAATGACACTTAGATACGAAGACTCGCACGATTAATAGAAAAGGACGCACGAATAGGAAAAAATTCAAACTGACCCCTAATCTGGAATGAAAGATTAGGATAGAATTTGCTTGTTCGAGTACGATTCTTCAGATCCTCGTTGATGAGTCTAGCTCACATCAACGATTGCCCCAGTTCACTGCTAAGAAATAGTTCCACGTTTTGCTCCATATGCTGCTGCGACAGTGCTAAAATCTGTAACAATCTCGACAAACGGTAAGCGAGCAACTGCTAATAAACTGTAATAATTGGAATAAGAAATAAGTAAAGTGATAACATAAAATTGTAAATGCTGGTTGTGATGCTATCAACAAGTTCTTCCTCCAATCAACTGACGAGGCGCTCCGCCTGGAGAACCTCTAGGATGATCATTATTCTGAAATAGTAAATCAAGACAGTAAGTAAAGCGGGTACGAATTGCAGAACAATAAACAAAATAAATCGACTAACAAGATATAATGCCTCAAGTTGCTTTGCCAAATCTTAGTCTGTGCAGATATAAAACATAATGCTTTTGCAGGACAACCAACCGGCGAGACACACCGCACATGGTGTCTCATAGTTGACTTGTCTATTCATAATTTAAACAAGTGCATAATATAAAGCTGTTGCAGGACAACCAACCAGCGAGACACACCGCTCGTGGTGTCTCAAAGTTGACTTGTCAATTCATAATTTAAACAAGTGCATAATATAAAGCTGTTGCAGGACAACCAACCGGCGAGACACACCGCTCATGGTGTCTCAAAGTCGGCTTGTGAATTCATAATTTAAACAAGTGCATAATATAAAGCTGCTGCAGGACAACCAACCGGCGAGACACGCCGCTCATGGTGTCTCAAAGTTGACTTGTCAATTCATAATTTAAACAAGTGCATAATATAAAGCTTTTGCGGGACAACCAACCGGCGAGACACACCACTCATGGTGTCTCAAAGTTGACTTGTCAATTCATAATTTAAATAAGTGCATAGTATAAAGCTGTTGCAAGACAACCAACCGGCGAGACACACCGCTCATGGTGTCTCAAAGTTGACTTGTCAATTCATAATTTAAACAAGTACATAATATAAAGCTGTTGCAGGACAACCAACCGGCGAGACACACCGCTCATGATGTCTCAAAGTTGACTTGTCTATTCATTATTGCGAGGTAAATTCTATCACGATGTTAACATTTTGAGAAAAGAAAAGTGCCGCCTTTTGGCAATAATCAAATGTAATGCTTAGATGTCACAAGAGTAAATTTGAATGATCTGTCAGGCAGAATCATATGCGCCGTCAATTCGATTGGTGTTGCTTGTGTTGATAGTGGTGCAAAGTGTTGAATGCTCCTTTCAGTTCATATTGAATCTGATGTTCAATTCCTGCAAATTTAAAGTAAATGCGTTGGAAAACGAGTGAATAATAAAGCAAAGGCTATAATGAAAAAGAAAGAAACAGATTTGCGCTGCATATGCGACAAGGCGAATAATTTCCGAGAAACTGATGCTTGACCAGAAAAAGTAAAGCAAAGCATTAATTTAAAGAAAATATAAAGGCAAAATTTAAAGCAAGTGCATAGCAAAGTAGTGTGGAAATGTAATCAGTGCAATAGCCATTCGATAAATCAATTGGCGAGACAATCAGACAATGATGGTCTTGAGCAGATTGTCAATTAAAATAAGGCAATCCTTATTTTGGCGTGATTTGAAAACATAACGCATGCCTCGGCTTCATTGCTTATTTGGAAATGAAAATCATAGAGGTAGAAATGCTGCCTGTTCGGCAATAACTCATGGCGAAGCATAACGCTTTAAGTCATGAAAAGGCAATGCAACGCAATCAGCAAGACAACTTTGAATGCGCATTCGATAAATTGTTCATCTATAGTGTGAATGATCCTTTCATTGCAAGATTTTATGTTCCTGCTCTCAAAGAAAATTCGTTAGTTTTGGAGAGAAGGGGTGTTTGATTTGTGCTGATTCATCTCGAATTTGCTGCTATCGCTTCCTCTCCTTCATGAGACTTGGGCTTTGAAAACCATCCTCGGAAACTTGGTGTATGAACTCAATAGTATAACTCATCTTAAGATAGAGTTAAAAATAAAGTAATTTGATAAAATAGTAAGCAAATAATCATTGATATGCAAATGAAAAGTTTATAATGGATTTAAAATTTCTGCTTTAACTCTAGCTCATGACATATCTCGAAACAAACTGAACGTCCTTTGTATTTGCAACTTGTGCTAATCTTGAATACTTTTAGAACTCTGCCATCCTAGCTTTTGATAAGCAATACCAATTTTGCAAAATCTGCCCCAGTTATGATCTTTATGCCTTCGAACTATTTTGGCAAAATTTGCCCCAGTTTCTATCTTCCATATCTTCAAATTATCTTGCAAAATTGCCCAAATTACCTGCCTTAAGGGAGACTGAAAATTTTAATATTATAGAGTCGAGCCCGTTAAGAGCGCCTTCGTATCCCTTCATGGGAATCAGACTGTGCATAGTTCTGTTTACATAAAGATTTTTGGGGAAGATATGGCAATCAAAGTACGAAGCCGCATCCGAATTGGAAAATCTACACATCTGCCCAGCTGCATAGTTCGGAATTACATCATAAAGGTAAACAAGCCTAATGTGTTACAATATTTTGACCGAATCCGATGGGGATTGCCTACTTATCCTGTTGCCATTCCAGGAATCGGGTCAGAAGTAGTTCAGACCTTACATCAAAGGGGGAAATGGGAAATTCTTATATCAATGCAACCAAACTCGATGTGAGTTACTACGTATCCCGCCTTGGGATTCAGGTCACGCGTAGTTCATATTACATCAAAAAATTACATTCAAAACAATGCTAACTTGTGATTGCCTCATACATAGTATCTTTTGACGCCATCTGCGTTGATTGCTTTTGGCCAAACTTGACCATCCATTTCTGCCAGAATCAGTGCTCCTCCAGATAAAACTCGGTGAACCACATATGGACCTTGCCAATTCGGTGCAAATTTGCCCCTTGCTTCTTCTTGATTAGGAAAGATCTTCTTTAGCACCAATTGCCCTGGTTTGAAGTCTCTCACTCTAACTTTCTTGCCAAAAGACTTGATCATGCGATTTTGATAAAGTTGCCCATGACAAATTGCATTCATTCTTTTCTCATCAATAAGCATCAATTGTTCACATCCGATCTTCACCCACTCAGCATTTTCTAATTCAGCTTCTTAAATGATTCTCAAGGAAGGAATTTCTACTTCCGCGGGTAAGACTGCTTCTGTGCCATACACCAAAAGATAGGGAGTTGCCCCAGATGAAGTTCTAGTGGTGGTGCGGTACCCAAGAAGTGCAAAAGGCAACTTTGCATGCCACTCTCTATAATTATCAATCACCTTGCGAAGAATACGCTTGATGTTCTTATTTGCCGCTTCAACAGCTCCATTCATTTGAGGCCGGTATGCAGTAGAGTTGCGATGAGTAATCTTGAAGCTTTCACAAGTTGCTCTCATTAAATCACTATTCAAGTTTGCACTATTATCAGTGATGATTGATTCGGGAACTCCGAATCTACAAATGATATTGTTGCGCACAAAATCTGACACCACTTTGTTGGTTACAGACTTGTGAGAAGTTGCTTCCACCCACTTGGTGAAGTAATCAATAGCCACCAAAATAAAGTGATGCCCATTTGAAGCGGCTGGCTCAATAGGACCAATAACATCCATTCCCCAAGCAACAAAAGGCCAGGGAGAACTCATTGCATGAAGTTCAGAAGGAGGTCTTTTTTTCATATCTCCGTGAATTTGACATTGATGACATTTCCGCACAAACTGAACACAATCAGTTTCCATAGTTAGCCAAAAATAACCTGCTCTCAAGATCTTCTTTGCCAAGACAAAACCATTCATGTGCGGTCCACAAACTCCCGCATGCACTTCCATAAGCAATTTATTGGCTTCAATGGCATCAACACACCTTAAGAATCCTAAGTCTGGGGTCCTCCTACATAGGATTTCACCGCTTAGGAAGAATTGATTTGCTAACCTCCAAATGCTCTTCTTTTGAACACTTGTTGCATTTTCAGGATAACTCCCAACCTTGAGATAATTCTTGATATCAAAATACCAAGGATGGCCATCTCGCTCTTCATCAACTTGAAAATAATAAGCTGGTTTATCATGCAATTTGACTTCAATAGGATCAGTATAATTCTTGTCAGGATGTTGTATCATAGAAGATAAAGTTGCCAAAGCATCGGCAAACTCATTTTGAATTCTTGGAACATGCTTGAACTTAATATTTTGCAAACCTTTTGCACAATTCCTGGACACAACGCAAATAAGGAAGAATCTTTGTATTCTTGGTGTTCTACTCGCCTTGTACTTGGCGAATCAGCAAGTCAGAATCCCCGATCACTAAAAGTTCTTGAATGTTCATATCAACTGCCAATCGAAGACCCAAAATGCATGCTTCATATTCAGCCATGTTGTTAGTGTATGGAAATCTGAGCTTGGCCGAAACAGGATAATACTGACCCGTTTCAGAAATTAAGACAGCTCCAATACCAACACCTTTGAAATTTGCTGCTCCATCAAAGAAAAGACGCCAACCATCATATTCAGAAGAAATGTCTTCTCCCAGAAACAAGACCTCTTCATCAGGAAAGTAAGTTCTTAATGGCTCATAGTTGTCATCAACAGGATTTTCAGCTAAATGATCCGCCAATGCTTGTGCTTTTACCGCCTTTTGGGTAACATAGACTATGTCAAATTCACTTAACAGAATCTGCCATTTTGCCAACTTCCCCGTGGGCATCAGTTTTTGAAGATATATTTCAAAGGATCCATCCTCGAGATAAGATAAGTTGTATAGGATGAAAGATAGTGCCTTAACCTTTGTGCGGCCCAAGTCAAGGCGCAACAAGTGCGCTCCAAAAGAGTATACTTGGCTTCACAAGGTGTGAACTTCTTGCTTAGGTAATAAATGACTTGTTCTTTCTTCCCGGTCTTGTCATGTTGCCCTAAGACACATCCAAATGCATTTTCCGAGACGGACAAATATAAGATCAGTGGTCTTCCAGGTTCAGGAGGAACTAACACAGGCGGATTGGATATATACTCTTTTATCCTATCAAAAGCTTTTTGACAGTCTTCCGTCCATTCAATAATAGCATCTTTCTTTAACAGCTTGATAATCAGTTCACAAATAACCGTGGATTGCGCAATGAAGCGGCTTATGTAATTCAAACGGCCAAGAAAACTCATCACATCTTTTCGGCTCTTCGGAGGAGTCAAATCTTGGATAGTCTTTGTTTTAGATGGATCCAATTCTATACCCCTCCGACTTACAATAAAACCCAACATCTTACCGGCGGGAACACCAAATGCACATTTTGCAGGATTAAGCTTCAAGTTATACCACCGAAGGTGGTTGAAGAACTTTCTCAAATCAGTCAGATGATCTTCTTTCTTCTTTGACTTGATAACAACATCATCTACATAGACTTCAATCTCTTTGTGAATCATATCATGGAAAAGAGTTATCATCACTCTCATATACGTTGCCCCAGCATTCTTCAAGCCGGAAGGCATAACTCTATAACAGAATACACCCCAAGGTGTGATAAAAGAGGTCTTTTTAGCATCATATTCATCCATTAGAATCTGGTGATAACCAGCAAAACAATCGACAAAAGACTGAAGCTCATGTTTTGCACAGCTATCAATAAGGATATGAATATTTGGCAATGGAAAATCATCCTTTGGACTTGCTTTGTTGAGATCACGATAATCAACACAAACTCTAACTTTGCCGTCCTTCTTGGGCACCGACACAATATTTGCTAACCAAGTGGGATATTTGAGAGATCGAATCACCTTAGCGGTCAATTGCTTTTGCACTTCTTCCAATATTTGTTTGCTTGTGGAAGTTTTGAAGTTTCTCTTCTTTTGCTTAACAGGCGGAAATGAAGGATCAGTTGGCAACTTGTGAGTGACAAGATCGGTACTCAAACCGGGCATATCATCATAAGACAAGGCAAAGATGTCTCGATACTCGTTCAATAGTGCAATATAAGCTCTTCTTTCCTCCGAGGTTAAATGAACATTGATTCTGGTTTCTCTAACATCTTCTGAAGTTCCCAAGTTGATTTACTCGGTTTCTTCCAAGTTAGGCTTTGGCTTGTTCTCAAACTGATCCACTTCTCTTGTTATTTCATCAGGAACAAAATCTTCATCAAATTCTCCAATATTCAGCGCATCGGTACCAGTTTGTTCTGTTGTTTCATTATATGTCATAAGCAATATTTCGGCACTTTTATTAAATGGAAAGCTGAAACAGAAACAAATATTAATCAAAAGCGTAAAATAAAGTATATAATTAAAGCATAGCAAAATAATAATAAGGAATGCAATGCATTTTATTTGTTTCAAAAGTCTGATTTAGGGAGGTAATATGTTAAAGTAAAACATCCAGAATGCAAACAAGTTATTTTGAAAAGACATAAACATAAATCGAAGGCAAAACACAGTTCAGGGCCTCAATCTGACTGTGATGCCAAAATAAACTAGTGAGTTCATTCACCAAGTCTCTTCCACTGGGACACAGGTCCAATTGGCCATCGGATACTTTGCCTCAGCATTCTGCACAGGTGATTCCTCAGCATAGTCATCAATAATAACACCGCATTCCCAATCATCACTCAGAAACAAATTACCAACTCCTTCAACCAGATCTGGTATAATGACTTCTGGTGCCTTGACAAATGACTGATTTAGCAACGGCAAAGGCTTTAGAATGATAATGTCTGGCTTCTTGGTTTTGAACTTAGCCTTATCCGCTTCTTCCTTGGTTGGACAATAACCCAAACCGAAAGTACCCAAATTCCTGGGCAAGCAAATGGGTTCAGTAATGCCATTCAGATTTGCTCCCAATCCCAAGCCAGGTTTGAAACCGTTCCTTAAGATTTCCACAGCAATCATCTTGGGGACTTTGGGTAGGGTACCTCTCTTCGAATCATCATTAGATGCTCGGGTCACATTCATCAGCTCAACAGTGTGAAAAGTAGTCCCATCAAAGCTCAGTGGCATTATCTACCATAGGAATTATGGTGCTAGCATGCAGGGGCTGTTTCCTTCGCCCTTAATCACGACCTCTTCGTTATCCTATATGCATTTCACACTTTGATGCAAAGTGGAAGGGACGGCTCCGGCCATGTGGATCCATAGGTAAAGGGGATGTCAAACACCTGAAACTCTACAGAGAAGTTCACAGGACCTATTTGCAAATCAAGATCGACCTCTCTTATGGTGCACCTTTGAGCCCCATCAAAAGCCCTTGCTTTCACATTACTCTGTCTGATTTTGCCAGTGTCAATTCCGAGTTCCTTCACGGTTGCTAACAGACATATGTTGAGCCCAGAACCACTATCGATCAACACCCGCCTGACAAATTTGTCCCTACATTTGACAACAATATGCAAGGCTTTGTTGTGTCCAAGACCCTCGGGTGGAAGCTCTTCTTTGAAGAAAGACACCTTGTGAGATTCTAAGATTTGGCCAACCAAGACGGCCAAGCTCTCACCCGTGGTCTCAGCAGGCACCTCTGCTTCCTTGAGCACTTTCAGCAATGCATTTCTCTGTGTTTCAGAGCTCATCAGCAGAGCCATGATGGATATCCGGGAAGGAGTATTCTTTAAATGCTCCAGAATAGAGTAATCTTTCGACTGCATTTTCCTCCAGAAGTCCTCAGCCTCAGTGTCAGTCACTTTTCTTACAATGCCCTCCTTTTCCCCAAGCCCTTGACCCAACTTCTCAGGCGTATAGCATCTACCAGATCTGGTCATGCCTTGTGCAGCAGCAGCAACAACAGTTACCTTCCCACTTCCGATAGGCACTTCAGAATAGTTCCAAGGAACCCTCTTCCTATCATATTAAAGGGGGGAGGTAGCATAACAGTGACAGTTGGTCTTGGGATACCAACTTGCACCAGAATGGGAGCTCTAACCTGCATGAATATTTAGGTCTCGTTGGCAACCCTCACATTGCTAACGGGAACAATGGTTCCTTTCAAATCTAACCCCTCATCAAGGGAAATGACATTGACAACATTGTTGCCATAGGCAGGAAGAGGGTTATCTTGCATATTTGGTTGAGTTCCAGTAAGCTGAATAGCGCTTGATTTGATCAAAGCTTCGACTTTATCCTTGAAGGCATAACATCTTTCAATATCATGGCCCGCAACCCCAGAATGATAAGCACAACGTTTGTTAGTATCATACCACCTTGGAGGAGGATTTGGAGTGTTATCAGGAACAGGCTGCACAACTCCGGCACTTCTCAGTCTCTCAAACAATTGACCATAGGACTCAGCTATAGGAGTATAGGTTTTGGGTGCTCTCCTTTCATAGCTTTGGTTAGGTCCTTGCATGTTCGGACGGACAGGAGCACGTAGTTGGTAATTTTGTTGGCGAGGAGGGTATTGTTGTGGTGCTGGTGCGCGTGGTGAATAATAACTGGATTGTGCTTGGTAGACAGGAAATGGAGCGGGAGGAATTTGATAGTGACTAGGATAATTTGGGAGTGGCGCACTTGGGTAAGGAGGAGGAATACTTGTGTAAGGAGGGGGTGCATTTGGGTAATGAGGAGGGGCATTTTGGTAAGTAGGGTAGGCAGGTTGATTATCAAAATTCAGCCTTCTAGCCGGGCGGCGGTCAATGTCTGCAACAACAGCTGTGACTTCTTCCTTCCTCTCTCTCCTTCTAGAGTGATTTGGGCTGGCTTGAGCATTTTGGGCACTTAACTTCATTTCAGCAAAGCTCACAACCCGACCGGATTTGATGCCTTTTTCCACCATTTTTCCCATCGTAATAAGTTCGGCATAAGGTGCACTCATCATAGGGAGCATATGCATGTAATAAGAGTCATCTTGAGCACTAATGAAGTACTTCACCATGTCCTTCTCAGTCATCGGGGGCTATACCCGTGCCGCCTGTTCACGCCATCTCAGGGCATATTCTCTAAAAATTTCTGTCGGTTTCTTCTTCAAATTGGCTAGGGTTATGAGGTCAGGGACCATCGCAACATTGTATTCAAACTGCTTTGTGAAATCATCGGCTATATCATCAAACTCATGCCACTTGCTTATATCCTGTCTTGCAAACCACTCAGCAGCAATACCTTCCAGACTATGACTGAAGTAAGCCATCAGAAGTTCCTCTTTGCCTCCCGCAACCCTCATTCTGTTGAGATACTTGGTCAAATGAGCAAATGGGTCACCGTGACCATCATACATATCAAATTTTGGCACTTTAAACCCGGGAGGAGGAGTAATGTCAGGGTAGAGATAAAGGCTGCGGTAGGAGGCGCCTTGACGTTTCTTAGTCACCTGAAAATCCTTGATAAATTGTTGCATGATTTTTATCGCTTTGATTATCTCCTCTTGCCCACTTGTCTTTCCCTGTTTTTCCACAGTTACGGGCACTTCATTTTGTGGTGCATAGTCTGTGAAGTCCACATTCTTACCATTAAGGTCACGCTCATAATACTGCACCTCGGGATATCCCTGTCTTGGATCATTGGCGTTTGGAGGATCAACGGCCACGGCAATGGGCGCTTGAGATTGTGGAGGACGGGGAGTGTCTTTGGCAGGAAAATATTGGCAGTGAGGAGGAGTGGGGTCGTTAGGAAATGGATAATATGGAGGATAACCAGCATGTTGGGTATTTTGCTGAGCAGGCGGGGTATTTTGACTAACTTGTGTGCGGTTTGGTGGTGGCGTTTGATTAAGTGGGTTGCTTTGGTATGTGGGTGCATTATGAATAGGATTGGCATTTAAAGGTGCGTTTTGAGGGGCTTGCCCTTTAATCGTTGCAAGCTCATCACTAAGAATCTGTATCTGCTTAGTCAGGCTTAAAATAAGATCATCTTGAGCAAGAATGATGTTTCCCCTTGAAGATCCGGGAGTTTCGAGAGTCTTGTCATTGAGAGTGGGAGGCTGATCTTCGATACCAGACATTGTCAAATTCTGAAGTGTATATCAATGTGCAGGGATGTCTTGCGGTCAGCTCAATCAGCACAAATCAAACTTCTGTTGGGAATAAACCAAGCAAAAAAGAAAAATTCAAAAGGTAACTATGTTAGTTTACATGTCGTTGGCAAAATTTGCATACAATCACATAGCGCGCGTCACGTAGCGCTTTGCATTTTAGATTGTGCGGTAAATTTAGACATGTGGCAACCACAAGTAATGTGCGTAAAATAAAGATGCAAACGCGTCCTACCCTGTAGGGTGCCTCTTTGTGCTAGAGGTAAGCCTAATCGCGCAAATAAATGATAACGAAAAGTAGTCCATACCTGTTTTGCAATAATTGATTTTAGAGTAAGCGATAACAACAATAGTAATAATAATAGTTTTCATTGATAATAACTTGCTTTTAGTACATCATCATCATTACATGGAGAATGAAAAGTGCTAGAAAGTAAATACGTAAATTAAATACATAGTCTGACTACAACATTAGAAAATTTAAATAACTGCTATAGCTAAACTGGATCAAACTGGAAGAAGTGCTGAAGCTGAAGTGCTAGCATGGTTTGGATCAATCCTGGCTCGTTTCACAGTCTCTACAACTTCTTTCATGAAGCTCCACTCATAAGGAGTGAAAGTGATGGAGCTAAGCTTGACCTTCATCCCATAGGTCAAATCTACATCTTCTAAACCTTCTTTTCCTGCTGGACTAGGAGTGATGGCAATGTCTTCTTTGATCCAGGCATAGTATTCAGGAGTCCGGCCTGACAGATGAAAACTAGCGCATTGGTTCACCATTCTATACCAATCTTTGAAAATTTCTCCGACCCTCGGAACTTTTACTTCCTTGCCAAATTCAATTTCATAGGATCTCATATATGCGGTGAGGGGTATGACTTGTTCTATCCCAAACTGACGAAGGACTCTTAAAGGTGCATAGTGATGAAGGCCAGTCAACCCGATGAGCTCGATGTAGTACTTCTCCTTAGATCTAAGATAAGCGCCCTCCTTGGTTGCAAGCCACCACACTTTCCACAAAATATGGTCTTCTTCAAGTTGGGCTAAGTATCGAAATCAATCATCAAGGCCCACTGGTGCAACAAACTTTCAAGTACCCGTTCTTGATAGCTTTTGATTGGGTTGCCCCCACATAAGACTATGTCCACCATGTGTTTTCGATTAAAAAGGTGCTCCATGGCCCACAGTTGAAGAAGTAGATTTGAGCCCTCGAAATACCTCTTGTCCTTTTTTCTGCAGTTAGTCAGAGCTCTAAGCATTTCTGCCAAAATCATCGGGACCACAGTGACTTCTTTGTTTTCAATCCCTTCAAACAAAATGCGGACCACTGAACCAATGCTGGTGCTAATCTTCCCTTCTTCCCGTGGACAGATCAGAGTTCCAAAGAAGGAAATGACAAAGGCGGTGAAGTGCCTTTTCTTCCAGGTATCCAAAGAACAAGCAAATTCCCAAATATGGACGGGGTGACTGTCCCCAAATGCAAACCTCTCATAAAGATAGTCTAAAGAAACCCATTCCTTTGCAAAGCATGCCAACTTCTTATTGTTATGTAACCCCAAATCATCTAGGCAATGCCTCCCTCCTTGCTTCCTTAGAATGATCATCTCCCGACCCTTCAAAGGCAACCCGGTAAGGTCGGCCATTTCCTCTAAGGTCGGTGTAAGCTCAA
Organism: Petunia x hybrida; assembly: GCA_037355625.1. NCBI lineage: Eukaryota > Viridiplantae > Streptophyta > Magnoliopsida > Solanales > Solanaceae > Petunia > Petunia x hybrida. The sequence continues at coordinate 212,043 of JBBBVM010000317.1, read as the reverse complement.
AATCCTTAAATCGAAAAATGGCCCTCGAATAGCTCCAGAAAGGCAAGAGTGCCTGAATCAAGTAACGATCAGATGGAATCTCTAACAAATGGATCAAATTCCCCAACTTCTTCTCAACCCATCCCGCCTCTCGTTTGTCATCTTGTTTCATGTTCCTCCACCATTCTTTCAATTTCTCAGGAACCTTAACAACCATTTGGACATTCTTGAATTCTGACATCTTTTGACCTACAAAACCAATGACAAAATGTTCTAAACCCCATTCATTGCAAAACTTGGTTTGGAATGTGAATTTTGTTATCATATAAACACATAATATGCACCGTCGTTGGGTATTAAAACCCGTCAACGAAAAAGGGCGGTTTTCCTAACTATGGAGGCGGTACCAAGGACCGGGTCCAAACTATGGTTTATGCATGCATGTTCCTAGTGGAAACTCTAGAGTGGGTTCACTAGACACAAGGCTGTTTTGAGTGGCAAGCGGTCACACGGTAGTAAAACTATCAGCTCACCCCGCAGGTACGCACTCTTTCTCAAAGGGTTTTTTGTGAATTGCGGGTGTATATGCATACACCTCGCGGATATAAGTAACCAAGGAGAAGCTCCCAGGAGTGGGGGAAATATGAACGGAATGCCAGTTTAATATGTGCGCACATAAAGTGTGATGACATGCTTTTGTGATATACAAACAATCAACTAAATTAACTAAGCATGCTCGCAAATGAACAATAGATATAATCATACTAGTTTCAACATACAAACACAATAACTAAATAAGCTACACATACTAGTATCAACATACGATTTCAAACAATACAAACAAACAAATTCGTGAAAGCCTTATGGTTAGAACCATTTGCTATCCCCAGCGGAGTCGCCACGCTGTTGAACCCTCCCAAAATAATGCACACAGGTATGCATCGGGATGTATTTTCAACAAAATGAGACTCCAAAGGGCTTTCTTTGGAGTTGCCACCTAATTTAAGGATTATTAGGAACCTCAGGTTAACTAATGAGTGCAATTTATTCTTTATTTAAAAGAAATTAAATTAAAATCAGAGGTTCTGAGTAAGTGGTTCTATTAAATTCGAAAGAAGGTCCCTTGCGGGAGCACTTTCGAAAATCCGCTAAATGCGGTTAGTCCATCGGTTTTTCACGAATTTGTTAAGGATAATATAATTAATTTTAACTAAGGATAATATAAATAAGATAAGGTTTTGGTTATGACAATACTTAGATAAATAGATAATCAAATTTTAAGATTAGTTAAATGGATAATTACAATATGATTGATTGATTTATTAGTTAAATGAATAAAGGGTAAATAGAATTAAATAAATAAAATAGAATACGCTAAATAAATAATTAAATAAATAATAATAATTGATTGCTTGAGTAAATAGGTAAATAAATAAATAACTTAACTAAGTAAACTAATATTTATATTAATTCAATTAAATAAAAGAATAAATGAATAATAGTTGATTAAATAAATAAATAATTATTAATTAAATAAATAAATGATTAATTAAATAAATAAATAAATAAATTAATAAATAAATATCGCATAATTAATCCGATTAATGAATAAATGAGTAGATAAATAAATGTTTAATAAATAGATAAATAAATATAAATAATAGATGGAGATGTGTAATTTAATTAAATTTTATTTCTTTTGCACTCGATAATTTACCAAAGATTACTATTATCTTAAACTAATTGGCGTGTTCCAAAGAAATGGGATAAGCAATTATAATCAATTCTAAACATGCGATAAGATAAAAGTTTAATAAAGCGTCTATCCTACCAAGCTTCTAACATGCAAATCCTAGTCCGGTTTCAGGGATCCTAAAACATGCTTTCTAAAGGGGACGGGAGAGAAGGAGTTTAGAAGGTAGAACACGGATAGCAAGCTCAATATAAGCCCAGTATTTCACAAGGTTTTCACTTTTTCCTTTTCTTTTACATTTTCGGGGATATCAAGTCCCGAAAATGCGGATCAAATAGCTTCCAATGCAGACCATCCCAATTTGTGAGTTTAGCAACTCAAACTCGTCCCAAGGAGTGTTTTCATGCCCAAAGAAAGAAGAAACAAAGGATTAACAACCATAAGAACAAATCAAACAAACCAATAAAGCAGATATCATTCAATTAGTAAAGCACACCAAATGGCCTGGCCAGATTCCTCCAATATGACAACTTTAGAATTTAATTTTAAAAGTACTGAATTAGAACTTAATTGGACCATTTGGATGAATCCAAACATCGGGTAGAAGTAATCATAGAAATTGCTACATGCACACCTAATTAGGAAGAAAACTTACATGCTAAAGGAAACCTCTTTACCTCAGGAATACCAAACTCAAAGCCTAATAGAGCTGAACATAACCAAAAGAAATGACACATGCATTGAGGCATGGGATGAAAAAGTTGAAGCATTGCATTCATGCAGCTAATACTCAGGTAGAGAACCTTTTAGAAAGCTGACACTACAAAGAAATAGAAAACATGACATGACTGAAACTTTACCTTCGGAGAGAAAGATCAGAATACTGCATTGAGAGCTAGCTTAGGGAAGAGGAATAAACTGATGTCAACCATAAACTCTGGATGACTAATACTAGAGGGAAAATATGATTGGACTCCCTAAGCAAACACAAACAGAAACTCTTCACCTAGACAAGCTCCAGACCCTAAACAACCCCACCTAACTCCCTGCTTCTCCTGCTTGCTCATTAAACTTTACCACACAAAGAACTAAAGGCAATATCCTGAACTTTAACATGCCCTTAACAGCTCCAGAAACTAACCTGAACAATAACAACCTATGAACTTCTCTTCAGCCTGAAACAACTCCCAGGAACTACCCTACTACCACTCCTGGACTCACTTCCTCCACTGCCCTGGACATACACACTCATTTACATAATCAAACCACAACTAATTTCAAGCCAACAAGGCTCTTTCCTCCTCTCTACTTCACCAACAGACACCCTGAACCACTTCCTCATAGTCCATATGCTCCAATCCCTCTACTACCTGCAACTTAACAGAACCAGACTACCTGCAAACAGAAGACAACCAGGCAATACCTTGAACCCTTCTAAACAATATGATATACCTCACCTACTAACTGCAGCAACCAGGGAACAACATCCTTTTTATCTATACTAAGCTCTTCACACAGCCCACACACAGAACTTGAGCTCACCAATACCAGACTATGCACTAATGTTGCAGTACCTTCATACACCTGCATTCAGAAACCAACCATACAAGGTTGCAACAAACGGAAAACAAACATGAACCCCTGAAAACAAATATAACTTCTTTACATACTCATTCAACCACCTGCACAAACATACACTCACTCACACTTCCAATAACCTATCTACTACGACTGCAGAACTCCAGAAACACCAACTGCATCCCTCTAAACAAAATGGAACCGACACATACTCCTTTCAGCCCACCAAAAACCATCACTCTTCTTCATAAGCATAACCAGATAGCAACATCAATGAACATAAATAGACCAACATAGCATTGAAAAGGATCAAGCTTAACATGATTTTCTACAGGCCTTTACATTTTAAAAGAAAGATCTGAAACTGGAGGAAGACTAATTTTAGATGACTTGTTTCTTTTAAGAAGTTAAAGGTTACTTAAGAATTTCAAACTTATCACCATTTTAACAGTTTTCCAGGTTCTAAAGCTAAACAAGTGCTCCTTTGTTTTCTTATATAAGCTAAACATACAAACATTTTAACTCACTAAAAACACCGACTTAACTGATCATTTATTTTAATTGAAACCTAAGCGGACACTTATCCGGAGAAACATCTATGAGACTACCATTCACACTAATTATTTGACTAACATTAAGCTAATCAGAAACACATTTCAAACAAGGAAAAGACCAAGGCAACTGACCTATTTGTGAGCAGTGAAATGAAGTGCGGATCTGATGGAACGAGCCAACACGAACAAGCGCAAGACAAATATTAAGTAAAAAAAACTATGGAAATTCCAGGAACGCAAAAGGGCACTATCTGGGGGTTCTTGCTTATGGAAAACCCCTCTCACATTCCTCAATTTTCCAACCCCTATTCTCACTGTGCAGAGGGGTATTTATAGGGGTTCTAAGGAGTGTAAAACACTTGGATTTCGATGTGGGATCAAAAGTGTTACCAGCTGTGAATTGAAAGAAAGAAAAGTGAAAAATTACCTCATACACTTGATCTAACGGTAGAAAACGATCGACTTCTGATCTGGATGGATGAAAAGAGTGGATTGTACTCCTCTCTTCTCATTTGTCTAGCACAAAAGCGATTGTACGGGAAAATGAGAAGAAAGGGTATAATCCGACGTTTTATGAAGGAGAAACAGGTTGCGGGACCACGGATGATAATAGCAGATTGGGAGTTTTAGGGTGATTAAGGTTTCGTGAGAGGGATTTGGTGTGGCGGCGTGGGTTAATTTCTGATTAGGGTTCGAATTGGGGATTAAGGGGTGCGTGGATTAACTGAGAAGAAAGGGGGTGTATGTATATGTATGCGTTGCAGAAACAGGCTGATGGGGTGTATGGGATCCGATTTTAGCCTTTCTAAAGGTTAGATCAACTAATAAATAGGGATTGCATGGATAGGCTTAATGTAGGATCGTGAATTGCGATTTTATCCTTTTCTTTTAGAGATTAATCAATTACTTTTAATTTTCAAAGAATTAATTTTAATTTTCAAATAATTATTTTTAATTGAAACTTTCCGGGACAAAATTGGGTGTCAATACTTCGCGATCGCGACTCTAAAGGCGCGATCGTGCAGAGGAGGATTCTGAAGTTCTGCGTATAATTCGCTATCGCGACTCCAAAGACGCGATCGTGCAAAGGGATTCAGTCATAGTCTGCGATCGCGAGTACAAAAGCGCGATCGCGCTGAAGAGCGGAAGACCAGATTTCCAGAATCAGTATTAGGGGCTTTTTACTCCATTTATCCTTGTCATTACCTAGCTACTATAAATAGCCTAATTGAATGTTTATTCATTAGTTAGACTTTTGATGATGAATGATGTGAGTAAACATTGGCTAAGCATATTGCTTGAGCACTTTATTTCCTTGGTTTGCAATTGGATTAGATCAAATTGAGGACCAATTAGTATTGGTTCTTTTTAATTATGTGTTTAAGGGGGTGATTAGGTCTTACCTCTTAATTTGTTTCCTTATTTCTCAATTAATCAAATCGGGTCTTGCTTTTATCTCTTTAATTTCTTGTTATCTTCTTATTCCTAGTTTAGGATCATATCATTTGGTATCAGAGCTCAGATTAGTGGTTGTTCTTACAACACTGACTAGGTTTTTGTTTATCAAATCTGAAAAATAAAAAAAAATCAAAAATCCAAAAATCTAAAATATTGAGTCATAGGTTTAGGTTTCCTTTGGATGAAATCTTTGTTACCAATTGTTGCTTGGTGATTCTAGAAGCCGATTCTCGAAGGAATTGAACAACAAACAACATTTGGGGTGTTAATTTGAAGAATCAAAATCTAGGGTTCTTCGACAAATATTTGGGGCTTTTGAATTTTAGGTGTTGTTCTTGAAGAATTGATCATTGGGGTTTGTTCACGGACATATCAGGAGCTTATATCTCAAATTTGGAGCAAAAATAAGTTGGTTTGTGAAGATTCAAGTGAAGAAAATTTCCAGAAATTCGAGTTTCAAGTTCTGCATCAGAACTAGAAATTGCTCTTCGCGATCGCGCAGGCTTATTAATTATTGCTCTTCGCGATCGCGAAGTGACATAGCAGAGTTAATTTTTACTCTTCGCGACTGAACAAAAAAATCAGTCACTTTACAGATTGCTCGGAACAGCCCCGAAACAGTTTCAGATCACTCATACCCCTTTCTAATCATCTAACACAACAAGTTTCTAGATCACACATAAAGTTTTATCCAAATCCGAATCCGTTTTGTGCCAATTCGATTCGAGCCTTTCTTTCTTCATTTCCTTGAATTTTTCTAAATTTCGTCCGTTAGCTTTAACTGTCTATTTCTTGTCACAATAATTCCTTTCCGTCCCGAATTAGATTGAGTTTGATTGTCAAATCAGAACTGAGTGCAAAAAGCAACTTGACTTTGCCAACGAGAGGTAAAAGGCAAGAGTGGTGAGAACATTAGAGTGAGTAAAAGCTAATCATTAAGTGTAAACACGAGTGAATTGAATGCCATCAATTTTAGTGTAAACACTTAGGGAGCGACTCGGTGAGGACTCTTTCTACTAGTCTTGTTTGTTTAATTGCTTGTAGGTACGATAGCTCAAAAGGAAGTCGAGGCTGACATGGAACTTAAAACCATGATACAAGCCTTGTTGGAAAGTGTTAACTCAATGCAAGATAAGTTTGAAAGAATGAAGGAGACGGTTGATGAGCTATCTCGAAAATATAAGCTTCGCGAAATGGGTAAGCAAGTGGTTAAAACACCTCCAACTGTGGGGGGTGCGGGGTGATGGACCTAGTAGGCACTCTTGGGCTAATGACCGTTACTCTCACATGGTGGTCCAAGATACCTACTCTCCAAATGTTACTCCACAAGCAAAGGATCCTACTTAAGATCCTCCAAAGCAAGTTCCACTACCTAATAGTGGAAATGGTAAGATCAAGCAAGTTGTGGCAGTTGGAGTGTCGGAACAAAAATATGGCACCTTTAGAATTACCAAGAAAAAGGGCCAAAGTAAAAGGGATAAGAGGTACTTAGAGTTGCCTAAGTTGCATGCAAAATATGAAAAGGAGCTCTATGTCCTTTGGGAATCTCAATTGGAGGAAATCTTTGTGCATGAAGACATTTGCAAGGAGTTGGATAAATTGACTTTGGTGGCATGGGCTCTTCCCCTAGACTTGAGAAACCATTATGATCTAAATCGTGGGCGGCTTTAGGAACCTCCTTGGAAACCAAAACCCACTTGGCAAGAACTTAAGGAAAATTTGAGGAGTCATTTTGGGGTACAAGAAAAGCTTCCCCATGATGATTTATCTTGTAACCTTGATACTTCAATCAAAAGAAATCATGAGAGAGAAAAGATTGAGAGGAGTAAGGGTGAGAAAAGTGACAACTCAAGAGAGGAAAAAGGAGAGGATGAGTTGAAAAATGAGAGTGAGCTATCACCAAAAGAAAATGAAGAGAGTGAGGAAGAAAAGAATGAAGAGAGTGAGGAAAAAGAAATGGAGAGTCAAGAAAAACAAGAGAGTACACGAGAGGCAACTCATTGCTTTAACTCTAACCCCCTCACTACTTCTTTTAGTAGAGATGTCTCTTTTGTAGGTTCATGTGGAAGTGATTGCAAAGATCTATCGTATTGGAAAAAGACTCTTGCTTGGAAGAAAATGATGAGGCCAAAAATACTTCTCCACTTGGTCAAGTAAGCCTTAACGTTGAAATTCAAGGTAAAGAAAGTTCTTTGGCGCTTCAAGGTAAGATAACTAACCATAACTCTTGTATTTCTTTGGGTGAGCTAGATAGAGAGAGTGGTCAAATCGGTGACCTTGAAAATCAAGAAAGCATGATTAGAAGTCATTCCTTATTTTATTTCATGAGTTCCATAAATAATATGGGATTGGATGATGATTGTGCTAATTATTCTTATGATGACAATGACCTTTCTCTTGTGTATAAAGACAAAGAATTGCTTGGACCTTGTGATACATTGAGTAGTAGCATTCTTGATAGTGGTATTGGTGATTGCTTGTGTCATGTTGAAAATAGTGATGGATTGGAAGGTTTGCACTTACTTGAAGAAAGTGAAGAATTGTATTTGACTGATAATGAATTGTCTTCCTTTTTGTTTGAAATTGATGAATCATCTTGTGAGTTTTTAAGTGAGTGTACACTTGAAAAAGTGAAATGTTCTTTGGTTTGTCCTAGTTTTGATATTGTGCTTGATAGATATTCTACTTTAGAAAGTGAGCTTGAGTTTATGGACACCATTGACGATGTTGCTTTGATTGACACTTGTGTTCTTGAAAGGTTTGCACTTGATGATATTCATGTTTCTTTGGATGGTACCTTCCTTTTGAAATTGTTTGCACTTGATGAAAATGATGAGTCAATATTTAAAGAGTACATAACATGTCAAAATGATTCTTGTGACTTGCTTGAGAGTGATAATTGTGTGGATATTAGCAAGCTAACTCCCAAAATATTTGTTAAAAGCTTGTCCATTATTTGGAAGTCCTCCAAAGGTGAAGATTGCTCCTTAAAGAAGGAGGGATGCACTAGTGATTGTAGTGGTAAAGTAATAGATGCTAGTTTTAGTGTCAATTTCTTTACTTTCTCTATTCCTAGTCTTGAGCATACATTTAAAGTGGATTTTACTAGAGCCTCCAATGTTAAGAGTGATAAATTGTCAATGGAGGCTTGACATAGTTGGATGAGTCTAAAAAATAAAGATTGTTTTGTAAATGAGCTTGCTTATTGTTGCTTTTATGGCCAAGTTTTTATGTTGGGATTGGAAAAATGTTCTTTGTGGTTGATCTTGATACTTGGTTATATCATAAGAGTGTGCACTTTGAGCATGAGTATGTGAGTCTTGTTCCATTCTCGTTATTGAGTAGTGCTTGGAAAGTTATTGGATGTGTACTTATTCGCGTCATGGTTTTGCAAGGTACAAATTCGAGGACGAATTCCTTTAAAGAAGGAGGGAATGATGCGATCCAGATTGGTACTTTAAGCCGTGGAGGGTTCATGCTCGACATCTGGAGCTTGGAAGGTTTCAAAAGGGCTTGGAAGCCAAGAATCAAGCCAAAGGATTGGCCGAACAAGCTGATGGGAGCTTGCTGGATTCTGGAGTTCTGCATACGCTTCGCGATCGCGACTCTAAAGGCGCGATCGCACAGAGGAGGATTACGAAGTTCTGCATATACTTCGCGATCGCGACTCCAAAGACGCGATCGCGCAAAGGGATTCAGTCATAGTCCGCGATCACGAGTACACAAGCGCGATCCCGCTGAAGGGCGGAAGACCAGATTTTCAGAATCAACATTAGGGGCTTTTTAGTCCATTTATCCTTGTCATTACCTAGCTACTATAAATAGCCTAATTGAATGTTTATTCATTAGTTAGACTTTTGATGATGAATGATGTGAGTAAACATTGGCTAAGCATATTGCTTGAGCACTTTATTTCCTTGGTTTGCAATTGGATTAGATCCAATTAAGGACTAATTAGTATTGGTTCTTTTTTATTAGGCCTCACCTCCTAATTTGTTTCCTTATTTCTCAATTAATCAAATCGGGTCTTACTTTTGTCTCTTTAATTTTTTTGTTATCTTCCTATTCCTAGTTTAGGATCATATCAATTACTAGTGGCACATTGTGAGCCTAAATGATGGGAAAAAAAAAGTGCAAAGCTTTAGCCTTTAGTACAGCAGTACCTATATTAAGTCAACAATCTTCTAACATCTTCGTCATGCATGCACACTATATCACTCGATAACGAAAACTGAAACATCCTCCTTGTCTAAGGCATCAAGGCATGCAATTTAAATGGGATCATCAACATACGCTTCTAACCCTACACTCTCCTTAGCCTACAATTAGCTAAGTGACCCTGATATGAATGTATAACAAGCTAAGGGATAATTGCGAGATCGTTCATTTAACTCCTACCTAGAATATTTTATTTCATTTATTTTCAACTACTCCCTCCGTTTCAAAATGGTTGTCATAGTTTGACTTGGAGCGGATTTTAAGAAATATGGTAAGACTTTTGGAACTTGTGGTCCAAAATAAGTCATATATAAATATGTGGCTATAAAATATTTCATTAAGGGTAAAGTAGTAGTTTCAACTCAAAAATGTTTCTAAATTTAGAATTGTGTCATTCTTTTTGAAACGGACTAATAAGAAAACTACGACAACCATTTTGGAACGGAGGGAGTACTATCTTTCAAAGGATATTCTTGTTGATTGAAGTACAACAGTAAGCTTTAACGCGTCTTAGTGTTGGTGTTCAGATGTAGTACTACTATTTAATTAACTATTTTAACTTCAATCAAATAGGGTTCAAACAGTAAAACTATTGACGGTATCTATTGGGAGTACTAGTTGCGAATGTCTGTGCCAGCACATGCCCAACTGTCCAAGTCCAACATAGAATTTAACTCTTATCTATTTTATATGTGATTCATCATAGTTATTCACAGTGTATTTTTGATTAAATGGTTATTTGAGTGGCTTTTTTTGTTACTTTTTCTTGTTTTTCTACAACTCTATAATGTTACTCATAAATAAGGGTTAGATAGTTCAAGTATTTTGGTGATATTGTTCAAGTAATAGTGGTAAAAGTGATTCTTTGATTGATAAGATGTGCAAACACTATCTCAGAATCTCACTTATAGCAGTGTAGACTCTAGAAATATTTTTAAAGTTCATATTAAACAATTTAAAATTCATGCATTTTAGTACAAATAAATTTGTTATATTATCATCGAGTAACCCTAAAAATGGGTATTTAGTAAGCAAGATATGCAAAAATAGCTTTACATTCAATTGCCGACTCTTAAGAAGCCACTTGGTTTACAAAAATTGGGTATGATAAATTTGTTATATTATCATCGAGTAACCCTAAAAATGGGTATTTAGTAAGCAAGATATGCAAAAATAGCTTTACATTCAATTGCCGACTCTTAAGAAGCCACTTGGTTTACAAAAATTGGGTATGCTTTAATTTGTAACTTTAAAAACAATATGCAAAGAGTGGCTATAGTTTTAATTAGTAATCTTATGAGTGGCTAATAAGTATATTACAAAGCTGGCTATTTTTCAACTTAAATACAAAAGTTGGCTATGTTATTAAATCGGTGGCACAGACCCATAGGCTGCACGACCCCAAGCAGGTGTCCTTCACTCTTCTATAATAGTAGTAATAGTAATATTATACTTAGCCAAAGCATATCTTCTATATATATATTTTTTTAATATTTTAATTAACTACATGCATAATGCTAAGTAAAAAAATTGAGACTGTACATGCATCGATTGACACAAACATAATCGAATTTCTCGAATATGTAAAAGGAGGGTGATGTCACGGTGTATGCAAATAACCAGTGGTATTATTTTGGACAGGAGCTACCCGAGAGCCCAAAGCCCAAGGAGGAGGCATAGCTGTTGTTCTTTGTTAAATGTGTAAAAACGACGAGCTTTTGTTTTATCATCTTCCTTCACGTGACCTGCTTTTTTGAGTACTTTTTGAGTGATATATGCAGATCATTGATAGTGATGACTGAAAGAGAGAGAGAAAAGTGAACAAAAATTTTCAATAATTATGCACGAGCTTAATATTTGTAGACCCTTGTAAGAAAAATAAGAGTACTAAATAATTAGATTCATTCATAATACGTGAAATTGATATTTATAAGAAGAGTTTAATTATAGTACATCGTTAATGTTAACACATTTAAGAAATTCAGAAGCTGTTTGGACATAAAAATCTTCTACTTTTTGTAGGTTTACGAATGAAGTTTTCAAGTTTAAAAGAGTGATTTGTTTTTCACGCGCAGAAATTCAAACGCCTTCTCAATTTTTAATATCACGTTTCTAACTTCAATTCCAAAAATCCTTTGTTCAAATTTCAATCAAATCTTTATGTACTGCCTACTAAGCCACCTTGCCTATTGTAGCATGTCTCCTTTAACGAAAGTTATTTGTAATCTTATGGGTGCTACCGTGATACAATATAACTTATTCTCTTACAACATACGTTATGCTGTACTTATCAAAATATGGAGTATTAGCTAGTACTAACTGTCGAAAAATCCTCTCTCGGTGTAAAACTCAATTATAACGTATAACAAAACTTATTAAACGCTCCAATACCCTAAATAACAAGTACTCTATAGTCTATATTCGTTTCCTTTCCCTCCCCCCTTCTTTTTTCTTTTTTCCTTCTTTCCTTTTTCCCCCCTCTTATCTTTTAAAAGGTTATTGTTGCTCCCAAACGCACGCGCAAGTATACGTGGTTGACAAGTAATAAAGTGATAAGATGAGTATCGTTCCCACGAGAACTATTGTTCAGACTGAGTTCTAACAAACAATTTTCTAAAAACTATTCAGGGATCTTTTTCGATGATGATTTGTAAAATTTACTAACTAAAGAAAATAATTAAAAACAAGTAACTGAAGTCAAGTAATAGAGAGCAAATTATGGGTTGTTATCAATAGAAGTGAAACAGTCCAGGGTCAGAGCTACAAACAATCCAGTTGAGTTTTCCAGTTGATTCTACTTCTCAATTTCCTAGTTTGCTAACAAATAGGTTAATTATATTCGTGAAAACTTGTCGATTCTTCACGAGTCTATGCAAGCTACTCTAATGCCTATATTTCTATGGAATTAAATCACATGCATGCATTAAGAACTCTGTATTTAGCTAAGCAATGCGAATAGGTATATGTCTATCCTACCCGCAAATCGATTCCCTGATGCCCAGGTTCACAATCAAGCTCTATTCTTTCTTATGTGCGTTCATAAATTCCCTCTGTCGAGTTCAATCTACAAACCGTAGATAGTGTTCAATTATCAGGCCTCAATAACCAAACAATTAGGCTCAAGAAAGAATAAAACAATCTGTAATGGTAAATTAATAGGTGGAAATCAACTTTCAAACATCAACCTTCATGTATTTGCTCTAACCCTAGAACGGTATGTTTAGCTACGCATATTCATAATAACAAAACAAGAATTCATGGAAGAAATATGAAAGATTGTAATAGATTAAGTGAAGGAATTAAACCCTTGGTTCAATGTGTTAAGAGCTCACAACTTGCTCCAAAATCTAACCTCCCCCTAAAAAACGAAATAATAAGCTATTTATATTGTTTACAAAGTCTTCCCATAAGTTAATCCCAAGCCTAAACTAAGTTGGAAAAGTTGGGGTCGCTGAACTAAAAGCCACAGGGCAAGCTTCGCATGACTCATGGCTTCTGGATGTCGTGCGCTATACCCTAAGCGTCGCATGGCTCATGGCTTTCCAAAATCAGAAGCTGTGACAGATCCATAACTTGCACTATGCTTTGCCTTCTAATCCCATATCCCACTATTAGCTAAGTTCATCAATTTCTTGCTAGATTATATCCATCTTCGCTCCGTTTGCACTCGTATTCATCCAAACCATTCCTAAAATCACAAACGCAATATGTGAGCACAACAATCACAATTATTTCGTGCAATGGGCGAATAACGTATCAGAATGCGAGAAAATATTAGGGTGAAATAGGCAAATATTACCAAACATCAGTTATTTGTGTTAACTATTACAGTATTCAGTTCCATTTTACGTGACGTTCTTATGTGATGTTAGTTTTTTTTATTAGTGGAGCTCAAAAAGTATAGTGTTTTTTCCATTTAAAATAATTTTAACTTAAAAATTTGCTATGCTAATTAAATTTAATGAAAAACTTTTATAGTCTTTCAAAATTATATATTTAAGACTTTCAAAAGTCTTATAAACCATGGCAGATGCAGAAAGTTTGTTAAGGGAACTCAAAAAATATAATTGTTGTATATGAGACTTGAGCTGGAACCTAGGGTCATAAGTTTGATATTTCTTTACAACTAGGTTAGAAAATCTTTTGTTGCTAAAGGGATTCAAAACTAGTATATATCCGTCTAAAAATAACATTTTACCTATATACGCACTGTAATTTTTTAAGGTTCGCCCCTGCTTATAATCACATAAATATTACTATGTTGTTTATGACATGCTTAAGATCGAAGTTTCAAAAGTTTGTTGAACAAGGAATATGGAAAATTATTTTGTGCTATTCTGTATTTCAGAAATTATTTTGGTATACTTTCTAGACATGCAAATCTATTTTATAGACTCAAAAACTTCTTGTTTCTTTTAAAGGTGTTCTAAACCAAACTGATTCTACAGCATGCATGTAGATTTTCGGCACAGATATTTGTGATCAATTAATGTCATCTTTCAATTTGACGTAGTTTTGTTTAATTTAATGTGACGATGTTAAGGTTAAGCCATGGTTTCTCATAAGTCTTTAAAAAGTGTGAATGTATATGCCCTGCATGTGTATCTGTTACCACCTCAAATGTTTAGTTATCTTCCTATTCGATAAGTCTATATATTTCTACTAAACCTCGTCCACTAATTTAGAAATTTTCTGACGTTAAATTTTTACTTTTTATCCCTGCTAATATGGTTAAGACCCACATTTTGATATGTGCCAATTGCCAAAGTCCTTTTGAAAGAAAAAAAAAATATTCGTGTTCGGTCAAAACACTACAATTTCTATGGAACGAGAAGGTGAAATATTGTAACACTTCATAATCGAATCTGCCTTATTAAATCAAGATTATGTCTGCCTATGTCTGGGACCGTTGCCCTGTAAATATTGTACTCTCACTAACACTTACTACAGCTTTTGAGTTTTGACTCCCTTATATGGGAGTTGCTACCAAGAGTCTTAAGAGACTCGAAATTTTACTGTTTCAGGATACCATCATGCTCCTTTTCTTTTCTCCGCTTTACATTTTTCCTTTTTTTTTTTTTTGGTTGATAATTTCAGAAACCTCCCTTCAGATTTGGCTCCGTAACAGTGCCCTCCCTTGTGGTTTGCCATATTGCAACAATATGGAGGGAGGTTCTGAAATTATCCCTTCTTCTTTTTTTTTACCAGAAATAAAGAATGTTGTCGTAATATGACAAACCACAAGAGAAGGCATTGTTACGGAGCCAAATTTGGAAGGAAGTCTGTGAAATTATCCCCTTTTTTTGTTATTTTTACCGTCTAAGTTAGTTTGTGCGAACCTGATTAATGTTACTGATTAGATACCATTGCATTTCATTTGTACAAGTATCAATAACTCCATCCACCAAAATTTAGACAAATATATAGTACTACTTTTTTTCTTTATGATGTGATTTAACCGTGAGACCTTAATTAGGTGATCCTTTAAAAGATGTCGATGTTATCTTGAATCAATAAAACTAATGGGGTGATGATAAGGTTAAAAAGAATGGTTCAAAGTCCAAAGCAGGTAAAAATCCTTTAGTACATCCCTAGAGACTTATAATAGCTGCTTTCCCCTAGACATCCAATGCAGATTCTCTCTCTCAATAAGAAGACACACATTACAGTGAGTACAAGAAGACTGATATATGTACAACAAGCAGCTGTAACCTGCTGTGTTAAAGTGAAGTGAACTTGTGAACTTGCTTATATGACTTATACGACCCCTCTAATGTATATATACATTTAAGAAAGTGAAAGGAACAAGACATAGTTTTGAAGAGTGAGAGAGAAAAGAGTGTGTGTTTTGTGGGAGTATATAAAGAGGGAGCAAAAACATGCAGCAGCACCTGATGCAGATGCAGCCCATGATGGCAGCTTATTATCCAAATAATGTCACTACTGATCATATTCAACAGGTCTTCTCTTCTTTAAATTTCTTCCTAGTTATCTCTGTTACTCTGAGAAATCTGCAATATATCTGTAATTAGCTGCTTTGTGTATACTGTATACAGTTTCAGTTTGTACTACTAGTAGTAGTAAGTTTCAAGTTGGGTTTAGTACTTTGGTTGCTTCTTCTTGGCTGCTAGTTAAAAAAAGTTGTTTTCTTGGTTGATAAAAAACTTGGAACTTTTGCTCAAGGTTTTAATTTACTTATAAAAAAGAAACAAAAACAAAAGAAAGGTGGTTGCTTTTAGGTTCTTGGCTTGTAACTTATGCTTCTTCTTGGCTGCCACTTAAAAAAGTAATTTTCTTGGTTTATAAATGATTGTGCTAAAAGGGTATTTGTGCTTTTAGAAATTGGAACTTCTGTCAAGGCTTGTTGTGCTTTTTTTTAAACAGCACAAAAAAAGAAGTGACACAAAAGAAAGATGTTGCTTTTAGGTTCTTGGAACTGCTTAGACTTTCTTTTTTTGCTTCTTCTTCTTGAAACTTAAGCTTGCTGCTGCTTCTAGATTTTTGTATGTGTAAGCTTTTTCTCCTTCTAGTTCTAGTTTGTCTTATGTTTGGTTGCTTTTTGCAGAATGAGTGGAAACTAGTAAACTACTATTTTTCTTTCCCTTTTCTATTTTAAACTCTCAGAAGTGCTTTAACTGTACATTTCTCTCCTTTTTTTTTTTTTTTTAAGAGGGGGTGGGGGGGGGGGGGGGGTAACAAAAGATGAAGTTACTCCTGTTACTTTCAATATAATGAAGAAATCAAAAGGCTTCAAGTTCTTTTGATGCTTCTGGCCTCTTTTGTCAGATTGGCAGCTTGTCTTGATGAAAATTTTAGTTACTTGTTTTGCATGAATGCTACAAACTAGTGAAAGTCAAGTTGAAAAGTCAGGTTCTGAATGTTGTTCTTTTGCAGCTGGTGACTTTTTTTCCCCTCAATATGTGCAATTGGTGACTGCATTGTGCTTTTCAACAAAAAATAATTGCTTGCCTAAGGTTGCATAATATCAATATCTGCATATAGGGATATCAGTGGCTGAAGGATTCGTGGAGTAAATATTTTTCTCTCAGCATGCCATTCTTAGTTTATTTCACAGCTCTGAATGATCTATTTAAGATTGAAGGTTTTTGAAATTTTAAATGTAATAACTGGAAACTTTAGTAGAGAATATTTCTTTTAATTTGTAATTCCATGTATGTATATACTGACCGTAGTTTTCAGTTGCTAAATATAAAAATGCATAGAGAATCCTCTTTGAAAAGGATGTTCCTGTATCTATGGGAGTATCTATAATTTTTATTTTGGGATTGTCAGTGTATATTAATTGATTATTGTACTTATGGTTGCTTAGTTGTTGAATCTGACTCTTTCAGTGCATGATGTTTGACATTTCTAACTGATGAAATGTGAATAGTTCCCTTTTTGTTTAAAAATTGTTTAATTCTTCACTTGCTTCTCCTTTGAAGTTTGACGATTGGCATTTCTAACATGGGAGTTGCGTCTTATACTATGTCAGTTCCTTGATGAGAACAAATCACTAATTCTGAAGATTGTTGAGAGCCAGAACTCTGGGAAACTAAGTGAATGTGCAGAGTAAGTGCAAAATCTCTTTATTTTAATTATGGAGTAATTCTATACTTACAGATCAACTCCTTCAAAATGTACTTCAATTTGGGAGTCTTCATCACCTAAGTACCCAACTACTTGGCTCTAAAGCAACAAAACCTTATGCCTCCTTCTGTTGGGTTTACAAACAAAGTCTTGCTTTTTAAGTTGATAAGTAAAGGAAAAACTACATTAAGAAGTATTGATACTTTTAGTGGTGTGAGGTTTTGGGAGAAACAGTGTGTGTTTGGCTTGAGACGAACAATATTACGCCATGATTTGAGTGCCTTCGGACGATCTTAGTCCAACGCCTTAACCAGTCCATCAATATGGCGACATTTTTGAATCATGAGCCTGAGGATAGAAAATGGTGACATGTTTCTGTTTCATTTCTTTTTAAAGTTAACATTGGCTAAATCATTGGATGGCAGGTCCCAAGCTAAACTTCAGAGAAATCTTATGTACCTTGCAGCTATTGCTGATTCCCAGCCCCAGCCTTCCAACATGCACTCTCAGGTAAGCAAATATCTTTTGGCATTTCAATTATCTACGTTATTCTAATTAAGGAATTCACTTATATACATGGATAATGTAAAGAATATCATATTATCATTATATCTTTAACTTGTTGTAGCAAGTAACTTTACTTTCTGTGTTACTAATCCTACTCTTTTCCTGTTGTTATGATTAAGCGATCTATCAGCGCATAGAAGTTAAATTAAGTTAATTTAATACATGTTTCTTATCATTCTTGAAATGCCTCAGACATTTTACGTAAGCAACTACCAGTTGTAAATTTGATGAAATTGATGTTTGATGCACTGCAGTTAACTTCTGGTGGGATGATGCAGCCAGGGGCGCATTACTTGCAACAACAAGAAGCTCAGTCATTAACAACACAATCGCTAATGGCTGCAGCAAGATCTTCCTCAATGCTCTATGGACAACAACAGCAGCCATTGTCAGCATTGCATCAACAGGTATATCATAATCAGCAGCTTGGAATGAGCTCTGGGGGAGGTATTGGTGGACTTCACGTGATGCCGAATGATAGTAGTCATAGTCCTAATACTTCACTTGGAGGTAGTGCTGGTTTCAATGACTTTGGGAGTAGATTAGGTAGTGGAAATAAGCAAGAGATTGGGACTTCTCATCAAAGACGGGGCGGGAGCTCGAGTAGCCATGGTGGTGAAAATCTTTACTTGAAAGCTTCTGAAGATGATAATTAAGTTTGAGGTAAGGTAAGGACAGAAGATATTGTTATCAGTGAACGTAGAACCATGTTTAGCTATGCCTTTTGCTTAATCTGTTAACTCTTAATGATAGTCATGTAGATTTTGTTATTTCATTTTGGTTACAAGTGCTTTCTTGATGACTTTGCCTCTGTTGGATATTTGCTTAAGAGATAGTGAACCAAATGTGGAGGAACAATAACATACTCCATGTTGGGTCTCGGGAGAATTAGATACACACATACCTTACCTCCATCAAAGACGACAAAATATTTATGAAATATATTTGAAAAAATAAAATGCAAATATCATGGTCAGAAGCGGGTTATTAAAGAAAAACCGATAGTAGAGGGCCACATTGAGCTTGTCCGATTAATAACGAACTAGAATGGCCCAACTACATAGTAAAGTTCTGCAAGACTTCCGTGTGAACAGGCTGGTATCCCATAATAATGGCATATGTTTACTCTAGGTTACCAAATATTCAACCGCTGGGAGTACTCAGAAACCGCTGCTAAATAACACATCCCTCTAGTCCAATGCTGTTGGTAGGAGATCTTTTTTTCTTTTTTTTTTCAATGCTATTAGTAGGAGATTATAAAAAGTGAAAAAGCAAAACATATCCACACAACTTGGTCCATGAAACTTAGTCCACTAATTATAAAAGAAAATTGACCATCAAAAGGTGAAAAAGCGAATCATACTTAGACAATTTGAAATACTTGTCATGTAACCACATCTACAAGTATCAATAGTATCTTTTCATTAATGATTTTTTATTGTTGGATTTTTTACTCAAAAGTCCGAATAATCCTAGTCCCAAAAGAATGTAATGAAGCCACAGTGAGATATTATCAAGTTAAAACATGGAATGAAGCCATACGAAGAGGTTTTACATTAATAAAGAAACTCTAGGGGTTTTAAGTTTGTTTCCATCAAAGCCACTTTAAATGAATAAAGAACTACCAAATGGGATAGAAAAAGATTGAGAAGCAAAGGTAGATACTCTTGCACTCGAGCGAGGAAAGTAGCAAGATAAACAGTGAACATGAAATACAACAGGACCAATTGAAATTAACAAGATTCCACAAGTCCAATCATATCTTGTCTAATTATCTATATGTCACTTTGTACTATTGACACCTAGCCTAAAAAATGTAAACAAAGATAGGTGTGCTTATAACAATTCTAATCATATTGAATCAATCTAACTCTTCTGCCGTTGATCACCATATATGATCTTTGAATTGCTCTTGCAGCAACATCTTTGTTAACATATGTCACGAAATCATTTCCTTGGTCTTGAGCGACTTCCTCAACGGACCCATATCTCTCCCAAAATTGTTTAACCCTGTCTAGACCCATACTGGGATCCAATCCAAGAATTTGTATGGTTAAATCTGATCTTTTTTTATGTTTAACCATACAATATATTCTTCAAACGCACAAAAGAAGCTAAGCTTATCAACAAAGAGCCTTTGAAACCAATTCAATATTGCTTCTCTTCCCTATCATCTGCCCCTTCAAAATCTTCAAATTAAATCATTGCTAATCGTCTTCCATCAATGATTACTGCATCAAGTTGTGGGACTTGTGATCTATTGTGTACAAAAGTCTCTTCATCACCTGATGATATAGTCATTTAAATTTGTTAGGTCATTTTAGTTTGGATTGCTTAAAACCTACTAGGGTAATCATCATACGATCATTAATCGATCATGAGATTTTTGTGATCGTGATTGCCAAATATGCAATCATACAATTCTTAATGAGTATCCAAATATTTATGTAGAATATACTATGGTGAGTAATGATGTTGAGTTAGGTTTACACTTATCCACTGGGTTAGAATTGGTTCGAGTTTCCTAGTCCTAATTATATGCACATTAATCACTCTATAATGGTTAATTTTCATTTTCTTACACTATACAATACGGTAAGAATCTACATTGATTTATTTATAATTGCAAGGTTCTTTTCAGTTAACAAAATATTATCATTTGTTTTAAGACACTACATTGGTTCATGTATTGTCAAAACATTATTGACATATACAAAGATTTGAGTAGTTCAATTTAAAGTTATAAAAATTAGACAAAGTTATTTTGGAAAACTAAACAATACGTAAAATTTAAAATCTTGAAAAGAAGATTTACTAACACTACTTAAAAAGGATTAATTTGTATATTTACATCTCAAAAGTTAAAAGATTGAGCAATTAAATAAAAATATATATCAATTTTATTAACTATGCTATTAAGTTTTAGTTTTCGACCACCAATTTTATTGCGTCTCAAAATTTTGTCTTGTTTGTTTGGCTTAACTCTTTACCTTGGTTTTTTTTTTTTTTTGATTTTTTTTTAATTTTTATTCTTTCACTTACTTTTCAAATATATATACATATATTCACATAATGTACTGTCATTCCGAGTAACACACACAAAGATTTACTCAAATATCATTGAAGAATTACACATAATCCAAGAACATATAATTCGTCCTGGTTTTATCCGTATTTATTTCACTAGTCGACAGTGTAATTGATATGCGGCGAGAAACGTATGTTTAGAGTCTCGTTTTGCCTCATATTTGTGACCTTTGTGCATCGAATGAATTGATATCTTAGTGTTCTTGAGTTTATTACGTGTTTATAATCGTGTAGGAATGTACTTGGAGAAAATTGATGGATCTGGAGCTGAAATGAGGAGACTCGAAGCCCGAGACTCGACCGGGAACCAAGACGTGGAGGAAAAATAATAAAAAATTGGACAAGCAGTGAAATAAGCCTGTCGCACCGCGCTGGCGTTGCGCTGCGCGACGCAAGAGGGGCGAGATTCAGAGAATAGGAAATTTCAAAACCTGCAGATTTTGGCCTATTGTACCGTGCTGCACAATGCCCTGTGCGGCACGGTAGGCTTAAAATACTGACGTGTTAGTTCCGACTTTATTTTGGATTTCCGACTTGTGTGGGTCTATGAGGACGGTATAAAAGCCCTAAAACACGTCTCAAAACACATCTTTTGACCGGAGAAGAGCAATTTTTGGAGACTTGAAGAACACAAGAGTTTTTCTTAAATTCTTCCTTCCCTTTTTGTTATTTATTCATTCATGAATTACTTAAACATGATTGTTATGATAGCTAAATTACCCATTCTAGGATTGATTGAACCACTCCATTACTTATGTGTGACAAATATTAACTTCAATGAATGAAAACTTTGTTAATTCTTCCTATCTAAGTGTTTACTTTTTATTTTCTATTAATTAGAAGGACCCCAGTTGATTGTGCCCTTTATTCTTGTGTGTCTACGAATAGATTCATGAGTTATGGTTAAACACTTAGCATTATTTCAACCTAAAATCAAGGTATTACTTAGGTTGTCAACAAGGTGATTTGTGACCATTGAACCTGATTGTGAACAATACTTGTAGTCTACATATCTTCACTAATGAATTGTAAAATTGGTTAGTGAAAGTCATAATTAATACACGGGAGTGAATAGTTGTGAAGTTGGAGCAAGTGTTCAATAGGAAGAACTAAGTTGAATTCATTAAATCTTTATTCTAATACATAGGTAGGAGTTTGGTAGATCAATCGTAGGTTTCTAACTCTTGAATTAATCCTCTCTCTACTACTTATGATTTATTTACTTGTTGATTTTATTGTTAATTAGTTGATAATATAAACCCAACTTAAGATAAAACGACCTAGAAGTTAATCGATAGATAGATTAGTTAGAATAACGACTAGAATTTGAGTGTTTTCTGTGGGATTCGACCTCGGGACTTTAAGTACCGAGCTATATTTGTTGCGATTGTTTAGTCTCTTTTATAGGGCGCAGTTGGGCGTGATCAAATTTTGGCGCCGTTTCCGTGGAACACGGTGTTATTTTAGTTGTTAGGATAACTATTGTTATTTCTCAATTGACTTCACTTTTGTCATCTTGAACTAACTTTTTGAAATTTGTGTGCTTTAGGTGTATGCAAAAGACAAGATCTCAGTATGCATAGTTGAAACCATTTGACCCAGAGATTGAGAAGACATTCCACGTCTTGAGAAGGGCAAATACTGTTGACAATACACTTAGAAAATCAAAAACCAAAAAAATTGAAATGACAGAAGATTTGACGCTTAATGCTTTTGCATAGCCTGTGGCTGGAAACTTGGCTTTTACTATTCGGCTTTCGAAATTTGAATCGGAGAGTTTTTACATCACCCAAACTATGGTCATTCTGTTGTCCAATGCTGGACTGTTTGCGGATAAATATACTGACGATCCTCAAAATAATTTGGAAAAAGTTCATGAGGGTATGTGAAACTCAGAAGCATGCTCGAGTTCCGGCAGAAGTCATGTGATTGATGTTATTCTCGTTCGCTTTGACGGATGATGCTAATGACTGGTTCGATTCTTTGCCATTAAATTCTATAACTTCGTGGGATGAGTTGGTGACCAAGTTCATGAAGAAGTTTTTCCCACCAAATAAAACTACGAAGACGGTTGATGAGATACTCATATTCAGGCAGAACTCGCTCGAGACCTTGCCAGAAGCTTGGGAGAGGTTCAAAGGTTGCTTGCAAAGGTGTCCCCATCATGGAATTCCTGATCAAATGTTTGGACAAAGAATATACATGGGCATGAATGATCAGATTAAGGGCAATTTGGATGCAGCAGCTGGAGGAGCATTCTTGAGTAAAATATTTGCTGAAGCAAAGGTTCTACTTGATGTGATAACTCAAAATTTAGGCTGGTTGACTAGAGATGCATTTACTGGCTCAGGTACAAAGGTTTTAGTTGCTGGAATTGATCATGGGGTTGAAGAACAAATGTCAAAGCTGCAAACTACGCTCTATGTGGCCCTTAGTAATTCAATGAGAACATGTTGAAACCTGTTAACCAAGTGGACGCACCCGATCCTAGTAATTGTTCTTACTCTGATTTATTGGGCTATACTGAAGACATGAATTTTTTGAATTATGGGTAGAGACAACAATACAATCAGTAGGGTCCAATCAGGCAGGCACAACAGCCAGTTCCATGCAACACTGCAAGACCAAAGGGTCAGCCAATTCCTTACCAAAGACAAACAGCTTACAATAATCAGGAGGAAATGGTGTTACCTACGCAGCAGGCTACTGACATATCTGAGATCAAGAGCATGGTGCAGTCTATGATGGGAGTAAATAAAAAATTGCAAGATCAAGTAACAGCCCATGACGCTGCCATTATAGAATAGAGATGAAGTTCGGACAACTAGCCATTGGTTTAAACAATAGACCTCAGGGTGCCTTGCCAGGAGATACAGTGGTGAATCCAAATGATGCAAATCCTAATCAAGTGATGACAGTTAGCTTGAGGAATGGTAGATATTTTGATAAAGAGCAAGAATTGGCTAAGGGACCGGTGCCTAATGTGCCAATAGCTAACCTTGTGGATGTCCCAACTAAAGTTGTTGACAAAGATGAAGCTGAAAAAGATACTACACCTGAACCTATGATTAAGCCGGCTGAAAAGGTAAGTGAAGAGGTAAGTGTAAAGCGTAAGACACCACCACCCCCTTATCCCCAAAGGCTCATAAAACAACAAAAAGAAAGTCAGTACAAGAAATTCATTGATATGCTTGAGCAATTACATGTTAACATTCCTTTACTTGAAGCAATTAGAGATGTGCCTAGTTATGCTAAAATGATGAAATATCTTTTGTCTATAAAGTTTGATTTTCAGGATTTGGCTACAGGCTCTAACTCACACTTGCAGTGCTGTAGTGACTAAGCATGCGGCTCAAAAGCTGGCAGACCCAGGTAGTTTTACTATACCTTGCACGATTGGTAAGCACAATTTTTCTAGAGCCTTACTTGATTTAAGAGCTAGTATAAATTTGATGCCTTTGTCTATCTATAAAAAGTTTAGTATTGGTAGAGCTAGACCCACATCTATGAGTCTCCAGTTAGTTGATATGAGCGTTAAGAGACTTGCATGAATTTTAGATGATGTGCTAGTACAAGTGGATAAATTTGTGTTCCCTACAGACTTTGTAATTCTTGATTGTGTAGTTGATGAGGATACTCCTATTATTTTAGGGAGGTCATTCCTTGCTACGGGAAAAGCTATTATAGACTGTGAGGCTGGTAAGATGAAGATGAGGTTGAATGATGAGGAGGTGACCTCTAGTGTCCAGAAATCCATGAAGAGGCTTAGTGAGTTTGCTAATTGTTCTATGGCTAATGTCTTAAAGGTGGATGGCTTTGAGGAGGATGAGTCTTACTATCCTAATGACCCATTAGAGGTTTGTCATCCCAACAATGCTCGAGAACTACTGGATAGGGAGGAGCACACTTTCAACGAATGCTCAGACAGTCAACAATGTCAACGCAAATCATCCAATAAATACACAAAACCAGGAGAAAACCAGACACAAGAGGAGGACGAAGAGAGGGGACAATCAACTATAACAAGAGTAGAGAATGCAATGTTAAGGCACTCAAGAACATTAGTGTTCAAGGAAAAATGCACAACTTTCGCTTCCCGAGGGATTTGAGGAAGTACTCAATAACTATAAGGGAACTAATGCACTCGCCAATCTACAAGTATGGAGTGGTTCTCATCTCAACAATGCTCGAGAACTACTGGATAGGGAGGAGCATACTTTCAACGAATGCTCAGACAGTCAACAATGTCAACCCAAATCATCCAATAAATATACAAAACCAGCAGGAGAAAAACCAGACACAAGAGGAAGACGAAGAGGGGGACAATCAACTGTAGCAAATGTAGAGTATACAATGTTAAGGCACTCAAGAACATTAGTATATAAGGAAAACAAGGAAAAAGGCACAACTTTCGCTTCCCGAAGGATTTGAGGAAGTACTAAATAACTATAAGGGAACTAATGCACTCGCCAATCTACAAGTATGGAGTGATTCTCATCCCAAAGCTACTGGATAATCGAAATTAAGTAGGTAGCTGTTGTGTGTAACTATTATTCTTTAATTGTACATATTCTCGAAAACTTTAGATTCTTGCATGCGCTTTTGTAATATCATGAGTCTTGACGTTGTAATCAAATCTGGGTATTTATACACAGGAGGGGTAGGCTGTACTAATTTATGAATATTGTGAGAAAGAAATCTTTAATTAGAAAAAAGAGAAATCAGGTGGGAAATAGACAAGAGAGCTACCAGAAAATGAAGAAACTATAGCATGAGCATGCAGAGAACATAAGCTCTACCAAATAAAATTCCTATACGGATTTAATTAACAATAACTTTGAGATCATGTCTGGCGTCATTATTTCCTTCTTATGTTTGTTGGATAAATTATGCAGCTTTAGAAGCTTCCATTAATTTCATTTTGGTTAAAGTAATGAATGATTGGGAACATAGGGTGACTATCTTAAAGTGAGTCAACCAATTGGTTTAGTGGCCTCTTAGAAATATATTTTTCTTTCCCTGAAAAAGGTTTAAATCTATTATTGGTTTACCATTATCCTTTGTTAATCTTTGGACCCTAACACCCCTATCATTTTAATTTGGAAAAATTACGCCACATAACCGTTGAGAAAAAATAAGGGACACTTACAAAAATACCCACAAAATCAAAAATATTTACAACCACTACCCACTACTTTCAAATATTACTCAACCTACCCACTAAACTATTTACACATTCTACCCATCCAGAGTTGTATACCATAGTTTATGCAATATACCATAAAGGTATACACATATAATTTATAAGATATAACAAAGGTATACAGTAATAAATGGCCTTCCAGACTTTTATACCATAATTTATGCAGTATACCTTAAAGGTATACACCTATAAGGTATAACAAAAGTATACAATAATAAATGGGTAGATTGGTAAATACTTTTAGTTTTATGGGTAGTGTAATTTTTAATGGGTATGACTTGTAAATACTTTAAATTTCATGGGTATAGAGTGTTAAAATCCCAAAAAATAATTACTGTCTTTTCCACCTTTTGTTGTTTCTTTATTTTCATAACCATTTTAAAAATATATATTTTTTAAATATTTCAGATATATATTTAATATTATGTATTTATTCCTTAAAGGGATTAGATGTTGATCATTAATTTGAGCCTATATTTTAGGAGTAAAAGCTTTCCTTGTTTAATGACAATTAATGCAGCAATTATATTTTTTTCTTTGTTTAACTTCTACTACACACAATTGGATTTTAACATATCTACGTACAATTAGGAATAAAATATATTTCCTAAATATAATTTTAATACTTACGCAATTATAGTTAATGTATATTTACATAATTTTACTTATATATACTTAATGTATATTTAAATGTACTTTAATATTACTAGTAGACTAAAATATTATTAATATCTAATATGTGCTTATATAATTTCATTCAATATTGTAAAATACATTTGAGATATAAATTATGCATATATAGATATCATTATTTGTATATATTAGTGCATTCAAATATTTTTTTATATTTTCATTATTTAATATATATATTTGCGTAATTTTCACATATATACTTAACATATATCCAAATATATATTTTAAAAATATTAACATAGTTGAAATTAAATTATTTATATATAGAGATCAGTCAAATATATATTTATGATAGTTAATCAGGGTAGAATAGAATTCTTAAGTTTATACGACTTTATTTTTTAGGCTAAAATCGTGCATATTCCATCTTTAGGCAAATCAATTTAAGGATTGAGTGATTTCCTTTATTTAAGGCATTAAATTTTTACAAATATTAGTATTAATATTTAAAGTTTACCTTTATTTAGGAAGTTAATAATTACCAAATATTAATATTAATATTAAAATTTTCCTTTATTTGTGTTTGTATTGTGATTAGGAAAAGTTGTGGATATTAAAAAGTAAATATTTATTTATGAACGGATATATATGTAAACAACCCTTTTAATTTAGCTCAATAATTTGACATTAAAACCAAAAGATCTTTGAGCTAGCCAAGCTGTGGGGTATGCTAACAAAAACGGCAACCCTTATTGGTCAAAACTCATTTAAAAAAGAACTCATACTAACACCACAACTCGTTTGATATAACAAAAAATCGACCGATAAATCTAACCCAAATTTATAACTCGGTTATAATTAACGCAATCTCCTACTCCCTTGTTCCAAAATAGTTGATCACTTGCTTTTTTTTTTTTTTTTTTTTAAAGTCAAATAATATAAATTTTGACCAACATTTTAAGATATATTTTTTCTTCATATTGATATGAAAATAATTGCAACTTATAGTACTTTTCGAGTAGTTTTTTAATATCTAAATTATTATTTTATAATATTGAATAGATCAGTTCAATTTAACTCCGAAGATAGGTCAACTTGACTCTCAAAAAGAGAAATCTATCTATTATAATCTATGCACCTTCTAAGGACACTAGAAGGGGGAGTTGAATATTGTCCACCGATTTTCGTTTTAAGAACTCGATTCTCCTGAGTCAAGAACCTTGTTCTTGCCTCTACAATTCTGCTGGTTGAACACTGCAACACACACCAACCACACACAAACAAGGCACGATGATTTTACGTGGAAAACTCCTTGCTCAAGGGAGAAAAACCACGACCCACACTCTGGGATTTTAGAACTCAATCCACTAACACAAAGAGCAAATTTCTGATTACAAGACTCTGTAACCACGGGGCTACACTCTAGACTCTAATCACTAAACAAAGCTAAACTTTAGCTTTACAAAGCAATCTCTCACAAGTTCACCTAATACATATGCTTCTACAATAAGCCAATAGGTAAAAACAATGATTTCTCAAAATAAGACAACTTACAAAGCAATGAATCTAGACAGAATATCTAGACTCAATCAACTCAAGCACACCAGTTGTCTTCTTCAGTTAACTCACGTAGAAAGATGCTAGATCGCCTTTATATGCTCTCAACTCTCTGTTTGTGAATAACTAGTTTCGGTTGTATCAACTACTTGCATTTATATGGGCTTTGCAACCCTAGTTGAGTCTTACAAGGAATCCTTGTAATTACGGCAATACATGATTCCTAGTAACTCTTTTCCTTATTGACGTCCAACTCTTATTCGTACTTCGAAGACACAGCCTGGGCACCGCCTCTTTTAGTCTGACTATGATGCATATTCATTCACGCGCCACTACTCCTAGTTCCGCAGGGATTTGCAAACCACAGATCTTTTCGATCAGTCGTGCCCTTCTTCCTCAAGGACTAGGTTCTTCTTCCAAGACCACTGAGTCCTTCTCGTTTGTCATTCTTCAAAACCAATGCTCAACAAATTCCCCCTTTTTGATGATGACAAACAAATGTTGCCAAAGAACCTGAATAGACAAAATTTCCCAAAAACACAAAAACAAAAGTTAACAAGTTCAAGAAATGTGAAACAGATGAATTAGGTCACAAATACCCCAACATTTCCTTCTTCCCCCTTTTGGCATCATCGAAAAGATTCAAATACCTGCATGAACCAGTTAGTACTATCCAGTCTAGAGCACAAGGCAACAAGTCAGCAAAATTTTAAACACACAGAATTAAGGCTTAGGGCCCAACAAGAACCAAATACTATAAAGCAAACAACCATAAACATGAGAAAATTTAAAACCATTATCCAGGGTGTGACAGCAGCACAACCCTATCCAGTAGTACACAACTGAAAAATAAATTGTTTGAAACAACATTACATGTGCAAGGAAGAATGGAAGGAATTAACAGCATTTAGGAGAAAGGACATGAGGATAGGACAGGAGGACTCGGGACTGAAGGTTGAAGTGTTTGACAAATGCCTCAAGGTTCTTTGAATTTTTTGCCCTTTCAATCACCAGCTCGGCCTCATACTTGTGGCAGTCTATCTTCAAACGATCAATTTCTTGATCCTTTAACTTCAGCTGTCTGTGAAGCTCTGCATTTTCTGTATTCACTTCAAGAACATGGCATTCCAGCTCCTTCACAGCAGTAATAGCCTCCTCAGGTCCATAATCCTCACTCTCCTCAGCTAGCTCTTCTTGACCTGCATGGGCTTCTTGGAAGCACTCCTCTCCTTGAAGAAGTCACAGCTTTTAAGCACATTGTACCCAAACATCTGATGAATGGTTGGCTTCTTCCCTGCTTCCAGTGGAACCCCAAAATGTTCTAGAACCTGCTAGAGGACATAGGAATGCACTAAAGAGTGTGGCTTTTGATCAGTATCTGCAATCCTCTTAATGTGTCTGATGATTAGCCCAGGTAAGTTAATTATCACCCCCTATCCAACAAGTCTATGTAAGTTAGGTCTAGAGCACTAGCTTCACTATTCCTTTCTCCTCTTGGCAGAAGGAAGCTGTGCACAAACTCAAACAGCAACTGATGTGCAGGCTCCATCTCCTTTTTGTCTACCTTCCTTTCCTTCCTTAGCTTGGGTTTCCCTGAGAATTTCTTGACCACAATCAGAGGGGTTATTCCATCTGTCCTCTTGGGCTACTTCAGCTTTATATACATGCAATAACCTTCAGCGGGTATGTCAAGGATCACCGCAAGCTCATTTCTCCCAGATTCTATCTCAACTCCCTTAACAGTGGTGAACACTCTCCTGGCTATGACTCTGCAGTTTGTGTAAAACTCCCTAACCTCATCAGCAAATAACATTCTATCCTTATTTCCAAACAAACCAAGCCATCCTTGGTCACCAATCATTCTCAGCAGTGGTTTCATGTGATGTTCCTTCTCATCATGCAAGATGCTCCCAGGCAACACCGGATGATTTGCAAAGAAGGTCACTCGATCAATCTCTTCTTTAGAAACTCTTCTTTTTTTCCTGTTCTCTGCTTTACTGTCAGTCTCAGAGTCACTTGGCTCCACATAACTACCAGCCTCGTCACTCTCTTCCTCTGCCTCACCAGCTTTCTTTTCTTTCTCCTTTTTCTTTGCTTCTATGTCTCTCACATTTGTAATTGTTCTTTCCAGCTTC
Source organism: Petunia x hybrida (assembly GCA_037355625.1). NCBI lineage: Eukaryota > Viridiplantae > Streptophyta > Magnoliopsida > Solanales > Solanaceae > Petunia > Petunia x hybrida. The sequence goes on along the minus strand of JBBBVM010000317.1, from coordinate 181,791 downwards.
CCAACAGTCTCCAGCTGTTGCTTCAAAGCAGATTTAGTTCCAACTCTCCTGGCCACTGGCTCAGCAACAGTCCTGTCACCACTTTCTTCACTTGATTCATCAACCAACTTGTTTTTTGTCACTGCCATTCCCCCTTTCACCAGTCTCCTCCTCTGTCGGGCTTTACTCTGTTTTCCCTCACAAACACTACCTCTTCCTCTTCCTCACACACCAGCCTCTCATCCTCCTCACCAAACTTCCTTTTCAACCTCTTCCTCTTTGTTTCTTCTGCTTTCTTTGTAACCTTCTCACTCTCTACTTTTTCTACTCCAACCTCCTCATCCTTTTCTTCATCTGAATCTGTCCAATTGAGTCCTGCATCATCAGCCTCAGTAGGATCTGGGCAAGAAGCAGGTTCTTGGCTCAAATCCTGTGAGGCCTCAGCAGGTCTAGGTCCCCCAACTACTGGACCTTTAAGGACAGATACCCCTTGACTCTCCTCAGCAACCACAGCACTAGAACTTGGTTCAGTAACACGTTCCTTAGGGGACTCAACAAGATCATCCTCCCTCAGTTGTTCTATCACTCTTTCTGCTACATCACCTTTTAACACAGTCTTTTCTACTACAGACACATGCAAACTCACCCTAGATTCTTCCTAAACGTCTTTTTGCTTTGTTTCAACTACATTTCCCCTGCCAGTTTTGTCACCAGACTCTACCTCTACCATGATTTCATCTAGTCCTGTTACTAGGGTTTCAGTATTCACTGTACCAGGACTTTTTATTCCTTCTAAATCAACAGGAGTAGATAGGGTAGGGTCAGGAATTACCTCAGTAGATGGTTCGGATGAAACTTGCTCTGTAGACGTAGTAGACAAAGATCTTGACAGCATCTTCTTGACCAGTTTATTTTCTCCCTTTTTGAGAAACTTTGTCCTGGCCTTCACAATTCTTTCCGCGAGGGTGGATGGAGGTGGTTTTGCAGTTGATTTCTTGAGAGTTTTTGTGGGTGAAGTGGACGAAGATTGTGCTTGAGACATGGTGAGATTGTTAAGGTTTTGACTGAGATTACAAAGATTTTCAATCTTGTGTTTTTTAGAGAGAAAGTAGGTCGAGAGAAAGCGAGGTAGTTGAGTGTATGTGTTCTGTGTCGATCGAAGAAGGGGAGAGGGTTTTGGTAATGATACGGTTTCTAGGGAAGCCAAAGAAATGATGACACAAAAGTAAAGAGGCAGCTTTTTGAAATTTTCGAAAACCGGGAAGAGTTGTGGATTTGACGGTTATGGACTTATTCAATTAAGCCTTTTCAAGTAGTGGGGTCCATACAAGTCAAATAGAATTCTATCCTAAAAATGAATGTGTTCCTATAATGTAGGGCAGTTACAAGAACATGGAAAGTCTCCCTTGACACACATAAAATTGACAATTTGATTTCAGTTATGACTTCTATCATGCAAGGTAGTGTGACTGTACCTGGACATAATTCCTCATGCTTCAGTCGGTTCTTTCTCAGTACATAGTAGGTTCTTCATAGGATCACATTATCCTCACCTGGTGCTTAAACATTGAACAAGTATACTTGATACAGTACAAAATTAGACTGAACAGTAATAACAAATTTTACACACAAATTATTGAACATTTAACTATCCAATCATTGAGGGACCACCTGTTGGGTCATCCGTATATTTTGGTCATCCCTAACTCCAACCTGTTCCTCTCAAACTGCACTTTGTTCAATGCTTTGGTAAATATGTCAGCAATTTGATCTTCAGTCCTGCAAGAATTCATAGTAATCAGACCCTTTTCCACATTATCTCTAAGAAAATGGTGTCTAATATCAATATGCTTTGTTCTTTTATGTTGGACTGGGTTCTTAGCTATATTCACTGCACTTGTGTTATCACAGAAAATTGGACTGGGTCCTCCAACTGTTGTTTGATCCATAGCAGTTATGAGCAGCATGATGCAGCTGCTACATACTCAGCTTCCGTAGTAGACAATGCAACTGAGTTTTGCTTCCTTGTAGCCCAAGAGATCAAGCAAGGACCAAGAAAGTGTGTCATTCCTGAAGTGCTTTTCCTATCCACCAAATGACCTGCATAATCTGCATCAGCAAAACCAATTAGTTCAAAAGTACCTCCCCTTGGGTACCAAAGACAAAGGTCCTGAGTTCCTTTCAAGTATCTCAGGATCCTCTTCACATCTCCTTGGGCTTGGACTGAAATCTAGCACATAGTCCCACACTGTATACTATATCAGGTCGACTAGCTGTGAGATAGAGGAGTGAACCTATGATTCCTCTATATTTTGTCTCATTTGTCGAAGGACCTAGTTCATCCATGTCCAGCTTGGTTCCAGGAGCAATGGGCATAGTCATTTCTTTTGCTCCTTCCATGTCAAATTTCTTCAGAAGTTCCTTGACATATTTTTTGTTGATGGATCATAGTCCCTTCAAGCATTTGCTTTATCTGCAGTCCAAGGAAGAAATTTAGTTCACCCATCATGCTCATTTCAAATTCACTTCCCATCAGATCAGCAAACCTTTTGCATAGCTCCTCATTAGTGGCTCCAAAGATGATATCATCGACATATACTTGAACCACTAATAGATCCTTTCCTTTCTTCTTGAGGAATAACGTGTTGTCAATCTTTCCTCTCGAGAAACCATTCATCAGCAGGAATCTTGAGAGTCTTTCATACCAGGCTCTAGGGGCTTGCTTCAATCCATAGAGAGCCTTGTCCAGTTTGTAAACATGATCAGGAAATTCATTGTTCACAAAGCCTGGTAGCTGTATAACATATACCTCTTCATTCAAGTAGCCATTTAGGAAGGCACTCTTCACATCCATCTGATATAGTGTGAACTCCATGTATGTTGCAAAGGCAATCAACATCCTAATGGCCTTCATCCTTGCAACTGGTGCAAAGGTTTCATCATAGTTTATTCCTTCTTCCTGACTATATCCTTGAGCTACTAACCTTGCCTTGTTCCTTGTCACTATACCATGCTCATCCAGTTTGTTCCTGAACACCCATTTTGTTCCAATTATTGATCTGTCCTTCGGCTTAGGAACTAGGTGCCACACTTTGTTTCTCTCAAATTGATGAAGTTCATCCTGCATGGCTAGAATCCAATCAGGATCTCCTAGAGCTTCTTTTATATTCTTTGGTTCCATAGATGAAAGGAATGCAAGGAATGCACAGAAGTTCTTCAAGGCTGACCTGGTCATGATCCCAGTGTCCAGTTCTTATAGGACATTCTCCCAGGGGTGAGAGCTTTGATGTTTCCATGGCCTGAGTTGAATATGACTAAACGAACCTACAGCATTATCTTGGGGAGGTTCTTCCTGACTTGCTGGATCATCAACTTCATCCGATGTTCCCCCGTCATGTTGACTCCTTGTTCTAGTGAGATCAGATTCTCATCTGATGTCTCTTTGTCTTCTGAGTCTTCCAGTTCATCTACACCATCTTCCCGACTTAGGCCAATCACTTGATCATCTGCCTCAGCTTCTCCCAAGGCCTTATCAGATTCATCAAATACCACATGCATACTTTCCTCCACTGTTTGTGTTCTTTTGTCAAACACTTTGTATGTTTTGCTTTGAGTGGAGTAACAAAGAAATATTGCCTCATCACATCTAGCATCGAACTTCTCCAATGGTTCCCTGCCGTTGTTGTGAACAAAGCATTTACAACCAAAGGGTTTCAGGTGAGAAATATTTGGTTTTCTTCCTCTGAGTAGCTCATATGGGGTCTTGTCAAGAATTGCTCTGATGGAACATCTGTTCAGCAAATAACATGCAGTGTTTATTGCTTCAGCCCAAAAGTTTTCTGCAAGCCCACTTGACAACAGCATAGTCCTTGCCATATCCTCCAGGGACCTGTTCTTCCTTTCAACCACTCCATTTTTTGTGGACTTCTTGGTGTAGAGAAATTATGATCAATGCTGTACTTTGCACAATACTCCGAAAATTTTGAGTTTTCAAACTCTGTTCCATGATCAGATCTGATACTGATGAGTTCTAGGCTTAACCTTTTCTGCACCACACCAGACCAGTCTTTGAAGCTGTCAAAGGCTTCATCTTTAGATGCCAAGAACAAGGTTCATGTGTACCTAGAGTAGTCATCAACAATTACGAACATGAACCTCTTTCCACCTCTACTCCTAACTCTCATGGGTCCACACAGATCCATATGCAATAATTCCAGTGGCTTTGATGTACTTACCACCTTCTTGGACTTAAAGGATGATCTCACATGCTTCCCCTTTACACACGCATCACACATTTTTATGTTTTCAAATCTCTTGCTTGGCAATCCACGGACCAGCTTCTTAGATACGAGCTTATTCAGTTGTGAGAGACTTGCATGACCCATTCTTTTGTGCAACAGCTGAGAGTCACTTTCTTGCACGTTCAAGCATGTTAAGTTGTTTTCAGGCAATGACGTCAGCGATGCTTTGTATACATTGTTTACCCTTTTTCCTTCCATGACAATTTCTCCACTCTGTAGATTCTTCACAATGCATCCTACAGAGGAGAAACTCACTTCATTTCCTCTATCACACAGTTGGGAGATGCTCAGCAGATTGTATCTGAGACCATCGACACAGTAAACATTTTCAATTGCGTGATCTAGAGATTTCCCAATCTTTCTAATTCCCACGATTTGACCAATTTTTCCTCTTCCGAAGGCCACACTGCCTCCTTGAAATGCTGTGAGTGAGAGAAAGTTTCTTCTGTCTCCTGTCATGTGCCTTGAACAACCACTATCAAGAATCCAGCTTGGGTTGTTCTCCCTCACTCCAGCCTGCAAAACAGATTAGAGGTTAGCCTTAGGAACCCAGACAAGCTTGGGTCCCTTCTTACGATAGAATGGATAAATCAAATACAGTCTAGCCCATTTTGGTAGAACACTTCTTTTATTCTTGGTCTTTGCCTTGCTAACATTCATGCATGACGAGGTCCAAAGTGCATAGGAATTGTCTGCTCGTTCTTGTCAAATTCTAATATAGTTTAAGATATCGTCCCACAGAGATTGGGTATTCTATGCTACGGACTTGTAGTATTTTATTTACTATTTGAGAGAATCAAATTGATGAAAAGTGAGTTTTTAATTTAAATTTACTTAAACTAAAAGAAAGAACTTCCGGAAGATTTCAAATTTAAAAGGAGTTGGGAATCGTTGAATTCACTTGGTAATACTTATAATAAATATCTCAGTTTTGACATGTATTTCTCTTGAGAATAATTGCTTATTGCTAATTCAATTATATTTTGCTCACTAATAAAATAATCAATTAATAACACTCCGTGAGGTTATGCATATTAATCAAATTATAACTAGTGACGATTAAACCGAAATATTTTTCTTGCCTGAATTGTGCTAAAAAACTAGTAAAAACTTCGTGAGAATATTTTTACGGAAAATCAATAATCTTACCAACAACAATTCCTCCGTGAGAATTAAAACTGAGGTAAACAAGATTACAGACTTGGAAAAATAATTTTTACTCTACTACTTTATTCATCAGTTATTATACATTAATTTTGCTCCGTGAGAATTACAAAATTAATATAACAATAACCTAGATATAAAATAGACGGATGTGAAAATAAAGATTTAGTAAAAACTATAATTCTAGCACAGTGCTAAAATATGATTAAAAACTTCAGGCTAAGCATGTATTAAAACTGAGCTACGTATTATAAATATTACCGAGTTTCATCAACTATCCCAACAAAAGAGATTACTCCATTATGGAGTAAGAAAAACTTTAAAAAATATAAAGACTAGGAAGAAGCAGTATTTCTTCTATAAAAGGAAAATTACAACAAGACTTTAGAAAAAGAAAGAGAGCAACGTTGTTAGTTGTCTGCAAATGATAATTGGTGCCTTTCCATACAAAGTTTACTACCTATTTATAGATAAATTCCAAAGCCAAAGTTCTTTCTAAGATGTCATATCCTAAGGTGGTAGGAAAATTTTCAAGATGGCCAAGGTGAGTTGGGTTTAGATGACAATTTCAAAGATTCATACGTAGCTTCCTTTCATGAACTTTCTTCCGCTTGCACTTTTATTCTTCAGCATAAAACAATTCACGGACATTACTATCAGTGTTATAATCACACTATGAATAATGTAATCATCAATGGTCATCCCTTATTTTTCTTCACCTTGAATAATTTCTTCTTCCTGCAAAATATGTTAGAAAATATGCGAGAGATGGATATATTTATTCACGTTTTATTTAAAATACTTAATATTTAACTATAAAAATATATCAATAAATTATATCCATCAAATTCCCCCATACTTGAATCTTTGCTCGTCCTCGAGGAAAAAGATCTTTTTTTTTTTAATAAGAATATTTTCTTCAAACTTATGATCTTTGTAGGATAGAAAATTTATTCAAGATAAACTTCTTTCATCATGCTCAATGCAATTATTCTTTTTACTTCACCAAATTCTTTACCTTATTTCTGAATTTTGACTTGATCAACAAGAACTTGCAGCCTTCTCCCCTTGAATCTTTTAAAATTGATAGAGTTATGATCATGTATTCAGTAAGTATCATTGTCTTGTCCATAGGCTTGCTCGTCATGTTCATCTCCACTAATATAGATACAATACTGACTTTCAAAATATTTTTTAGGACTTTTCATGGCTTGTAATGTTAGGCTTCAGGCTGGTAGGATAAGGATATTTGATAGTGACTGTTCTTTTTCCAGCTTGGAGCTCACATTTCTCAATTCTTTCTCCATTCGGTAATACTTTTTTTTTCAATTTTTTTCCCCCTTTTTTTTTCTTTTTGCTATATCATATATAATCATATATTCACAACATTGCTTCTTTTGGTAATATTTCTTCCTTTTGGTGATGTTTAATCTTTGCTCATTCAAAGCTAGAAGAAACAATAACTCTTTTTTTTTCTTTATATATATGTAAACAATATATACATATATCATATATATCATTTTTTTTTTTGTAATATATCATGGTGTTGGGAAAAAAAATAGGATTAAGGCTCAAAGAAGGGTTTGAAAAGATAAAAATATGTATATTTGGATAGAAAATTGAGAGGCTTGAATTGTGTATCAAAGAATGCCTAATTTCATTTTTCAAAAATCAGTATCATCCATTATTTCGCCTCGAAGAACATTCAGAGCAAGTTCTAGCCAAGTTCATTGATTCTACCTTCTTTGTGATCATAATTTTTCTTAATTCCAATGATTTTCTGAGTTGAAGATGTTTGCTCTTGCTTTCACAAAGTCAAAATCATAGACATGAAAAATCATATGGTGAATATAAAAAGAAATAATATTGAACAGAACGAACAAAAATTTATATTGTTAATTAAAAACCTACAATTAAGACCATAAATAAGAGGAAAATAGTATATAATATATAAATAACCTCCCCCATACTTGAACATTTCATTCTCCTGGATGAAAATGCTTTTTAAGATAAGTGAAAGAAAGAAGGGTGAAAAAAATAAGAATGAAGAAGGATCAAGTGGTAGTTGGATTATATAAATATAATATAATTAATATAAAAATACTATTTTATTAGTAAAATAAAAATCTTTTTGGCTTTCAAATATACGATCACAGAAGAAAGCTTGAAAGAAACTGTGACCACACATGTTCTATGTGTAATAGACTGGATTATTTTTAGACCTTATCAGTCATTAGGTCCTAGTTTGAATATAAACTAGAAATTTACCTGTGCCAACATTAGATTTGGACAATGGAATGGTTAACCAACCAGTAACTTAAGCATACCGATCACCATGGAGTTACTCCTGTCTAGGTGACTCTGTTTTTGTAGAGGCCTTCATGAGATGTTCCGGTTGTACAATAATCTGGATATTGACCAGATCAATTGGTTAAGCATTTAATTAGTCAGATCTAAGTGGGACTTATGAGGCTCCATTGCTTCACCCTCAATGTCTACAGGATAAAGAACCATAGGTCTGAGTTTAACGTCGTCAGCTCGACGTAGTAACTGTGGCACTCATCATACTATCATGGTTACTGAAGGGTGTTGTTCAAAATGTCCTCCAAAGTACAATTTTAGCCTGTGACCATTGACCTTAAATTTCTCTCCTCTATTGCTTTGTTGAATTTCAATTGCTCCGTACGGAGTAACATTTGTAACATTGTAAGGACCTGTCCACCTGGATTTCAGTTTTCCTGGGAATAGCCTGAGACGGTTATTGTAAAGAAGTACCTGATCTCCAATTTTAAAATTTTTTGGTCGGATCAAATTGTCATGCCATTTTTTTGTTTTTTCTTTGTAAATCTTGGCATTTTCATAGGCTTCCATCCTCAGTTCATCCAACTCATTAACCTGCAAAAATCTATTTTTACCAGCAGAGGTTAAATCAAAGTTCAATATTTTCAGTGCCCAAAAGGCTTTGTGTTCCAATTCAACAGGCAAACGGCAAGCTTTTCCAAAGACTAATTTATATGGAGATGTTCCAATCGGCGTTTTGAACGCCGTTCGGTATGCCCATAATGCATCATCTAATTTTAAAGTCCAGTCTTTGCTTGAGATTCCAACAGTTTTTTCAAGAATTCTTTTTAGTTCACGGTTGGAAACCTCAACTTGCCCTTTAGTTTGAGCATGATACGGTGTTCCAGTTTTATGAGTCACACTATATTTTGACAATAAAGCAGAAAATTGCTTATTCATGAAATGAGTCCCTTGGTCACTAATGATGACTCGTGGTGTGCCAAATGTGGTAAAAATATTTTTTCTGAGAAAATTGCACACTGTTCGAGCATCATTCTTTCTTGTGGGAATGGCTTCAACCCATCGTGAAACATAGTCAACAGCCACAAGGATATATTCAAATGAATGAGATGAAGGAAAAGGTCCCATAAAATCTATACCCCAGACATCAAATATTTCACATACCTGAATAGATTGCAATGGCATCTCATTTCTCCTTGTGATATTACCTGTTCTCTGACACCTATCACATTGTGCAACATACACACGGGCATCCTTAAAAAGTGTTGGCCAGAAGAATCCAGCTTCCAAAACCTTGAAAGCAGTTCGGTTTGCAGCATAATGTCCTCCAATTGCTCCATCATGACAATGATACAAGATCTTTGACATTTCATCTTCAGGTAAACATCTTCTAATGATATTATCTGCACAAATTCTAAACAAGTACGGATCATCCCACAAATAATATTTAGCATCAGATATAAGTTTTTTCCTCTGTTGGTAAGAGAGATCTCGAGGTGTCCATTTTCCAACCAAGTAATTTGCAATATCTGCAAACCAGGGTGGTTGAGTCACTACTGAGCTGACAGAAAAGATGTGTTCATCAGGAAACTCTTCTTTTATATCACTAGACTCAAGAGGAGGGTTCTCTAATCTAGACAAATGGTCAGCTGCCTGATTTTCTGTCCCTTTCCTGTCTTTTATTTCAAGGTCAAACTCCTGGAGAAGTAAAATCCATCTTAACAATCTAGGGCGGGCATCTTTCTTTGCTAAGAGGTATTTTAAAGCTGCATGATCAGTAAAAACAGAGACCTTGGTTCCTATTAAATAGGAACGGAACTTATCAAAAGCAAATACTACTGCCAGTAGTTCTTTTTCTGTTGTGGCATAGTTGAGCTGAACTTCATTCAATGTTCTACTAGCATAGTAAATGGGACGGAAAATTTTATCTTTTCTCTGGCCTAAAACAGCTCCAACGGCTGTATCACTAGCATCACACATGACCTCAAAAGGTTGGTTCCAATCAGGGGACACAACTATAGGGGCAGATGATAATTTCTCCTTAAGAGTGTCAAAAGCTTTCATACAATCTCCCAAAAAATTAAACTTAACATCTTTCATCAAAAGGTTAGTCAACGGTTTTGAAATCCTTGAAAAATCTTTTATGAACTGTCTGTAAAAACCTGTATGACCTAGAAAACTTCTAATGCCTTTAACAGTTGTGGGAGGGGGTAATCCTGCTATAAGATCAATTTTTGCCTTATCAACTTCTATCCCTTTAGCAGTGATTTTATGTCCTAAAACAATTCCCTCGGTAACCATAAAATGACATTTCTCCCAATTAAGAATCAAGTTTGTCTCTTCACATCTCTTAAGAACTAAGGTCAAGTGATTAAGACAATCTTCAAATGTTTTACCAAAAAGGGTGAAATCATCCATAAAAATTTCCAAAAATTTTTTCAGTCATGTCTGAGAAAATAGCTGACATGCAACGCTGAAATGTAGCAGGTGCATTACACAAACCAAAAGGCATTCTCCTATAGGCATAGGTTCCATGGGGACATGTGAAAGTTGTCTTATCCTGATCTTCTGGTGCAATTGATATCTGGTTGTACCCTGAATATCCATCAAGAAAACAGTAAAAACCATATCCTGCTACTCTTTCTAACATTTGATCAATAAATGGTAAAGGAAAATGGTCTTTTCTTGTGGCATCATTGAGACGCCTGTAATCAATACAGACACTCCATCCTGTTACTGTTCTTGTAGGTATGAGTTCATTATTTTCATTTTTGACAACTGTCATACCTCCTTTCTTTGGTACCACCTGAACGGGACTTACCCAAGGGCTGTTAGAAATGGGGTAAATAATACCTGCAGCCAAAAGTTTTATTATTTCATTTTTCACAACTTCCTGCATTGCTGGGTTCAATCTCCTTTGGGGTTGGACTATTGGCTTGTAGCTATCCTCCATGAGGATCCTGTGTGTGCAAATAGCTGGACTAATGCCTTTGATGTCTGCTATAGTCCACCCTAAGGCTCCTTTGTGTGCTGTCAGTACTTCAATCAATTTATGTTCCTGTTCTGCAGTCAGAGAAGATGAAATTATCACAGGAAATAATTCAGGCTCAAGATAAACATACTTCAAATGGGAAGGGAGAATTTTGAGTTCAATTTTTGGTCGAGTATTTTCTGATAGCATTTCTCCCTCTTCTTCAGAATCATTTTCCAATATTTCAGCTTCACTTCTAATTGTCGGATCATCATCCTGCCTTGTGCCAGATTGGGCCAAGCATTTTTCCAATGAGTCTGAAATCAATTGGTCATCTTTGAATTCATCTGCAAGATCACTAATCATGTCAATTGAAAAGCAAGAAGATGATGTCTCATCTCCGGGAAATTTTAGAATCTTGTGCATATCAAAAATGACTCTTTCTTCGTCTACTCTCAAAATTAGTTGTCCTTGATGGACATCTATGATTGCTCTACTTGTAGCAAGAAAAGGTCTACCCAAATTATTGGCTCATCAGAACATTCTTCCATTTCAAGTACTATGAAATCTACAGGGAAAACAAATTTATCTACTCTCACAAGCACATTTTCAATAATTCCCTTAGGTTTCTTAGTACTTTGATCAGCAAATTGAAGAGAGACAACAGTATTTTTTATGTCACCAAGATCCAATTTTCTAAAAATAGAAAATGGCATCAGATTTATTGAAGCTCCAGAATCACAAAGTGCTTTTTCAAAATATACTCCTCCCAAAGTGCATGGAATCGTAAAACTTCCCGGATCACCGAGTTTTTGTGGTAGCTTATTTTGAAGTATAGCGCTGCATTTTTCAGTAAGCATTACCACAGACACGTCTTCCAATTTCCTTTTGCTTGATAAAATTTCTTTCAAAAATTTAGCATATGAAGGCATTTGCAATAAAGCATCAGTAAAAGGAATATTAATGTGAATCTGTTTCAAAATTTCCAAAAACTTTGCAAATTTATTGTCAAGCTTTTCTCTTTTCATTTTTTGTGTAAAAGGAATTGTCACAGGGAGAGGAGTTATTTTTTCAAAAAAAATTTCATCTTTTTTCTTGATTTCATTCTCTTCTGATGGATCAGATTGTATTTCAACATTCTTACCTGGTGTTCAAAATGGTTCTTTTCCTATCTGTCAGCATATGGATCATCAAGATTCTTACCTGACCGTAAGGCGATGGCCTTAAAGTGTTCCTTTGGATTTTTCTCTGTATTGCTTGGTAAGGGACCTTGAATCTTTTCTGAAACAAGAGTTGCCAATTGGCTTACCTGAATTTCCAAGTTTTTGAGGGTTGAGTTTTGGCTTTCCATCTTTTCATCAGTGGCCTTAATGTACTTGTACAGCAAGTCATCAAGACTTGAATGAGCTTGTTGAGGCCTTTGCTGATATGGAGCTGCTTGTTGATATGGCCTGAAATTCGATTGCCCACGATTTTGATTTTGGTATCCAGGTGGACCCTGTGCTGGTTGCTTCTGGAAGCTTTGAGAGTTCTCAGCACCATTTGGATTGCTCCACTGAAATCCTGGATGTTTATGTGCCATTGGGCTTCCCAAAGGGTACGGCTTGTAACCAATGACATTAGTCTGCTCATCATTCTGATTGTTTCCTCGGCATTCATGGTTAAGATGGTTTCCTCCACACATGTCACAAGCCTCAGACTGGCTTGGTTGTTGTGCATTCACCTGAAAAGATTCAAACTTTTGTGCCAAGGAGGCAATCTGTTGCGTTAGTGTATTAAAAGCATCTGCCTGATTTACCGTGGCAGCCTTTTTGATGGTTACACGATCAGATGGCCATTGGATGGCATTCTCAGAAATTTCATTCAGCAGTTGTAATGCTTCTTCTGTGGTCTTTCCCATGATGGAACCTCCAGCAGCTGCATCTATCACATTTCTAGAAGAGCGTGTTAATCCATGATAGAAAATATATAACTGCATATGTTCAGGGATGTCATGATGTGGACATTTTCTTAACATTGATTTTAATCTTTTCCATGCTTGATAAACTGACTCAGTGTCAGTTTGCAAGAAATTAGAAATATCTTGTCTTAACTTTGTTGTTTTAGCAGGGGAAAAATATTTGTTCAAAAACTTTTGTGTCATCTGGTCCCATGTGGTTATAGAACCTCGAGGCAAACTTCGCAACCAAGTCTTGGCATCTCTTTTTAAAGAAAAAGGAAATAGCCTTAACTTAATTGCTTCAGGAGGCACTCCATTATATTTAGCAGTTTCAACTAGTTCCAAGAAATCAATTAAATGACTATGTGGATCTTCACTTGGATCACCAGTAAAGGTGCAAGACTGTTGAATTGTTTGAATTAGGCCAGTCCTAATTTCAAAGTTATTGGCTGCTACAGGTGGGTTTCTGACACTAGATTCACAGTTAAAGTGGTCTGGCCTAGCATAATCCCTTAGGATTCTGTTTGCTGATCTTGGTGCCACTTCATCAAATTGATCCTCTACATGGACTGGTGGTGGATTTTCCAATGGGTTATTGTTATCTCCTAATTGGTGTTCCATTTTGTCACAAATTTTACTTTTAGAAGATGATGGTTGTCCTTTTCTGCACAATCTCAAAGATCTTTCAATTTCAGGATTGTAAATGACCAACTCTTTATTAGAGGAGCGGGTCACAAATATATATATATATATATATATATATATATATATATATATATATATATATATATATATATATATATTTTTTTTTTTTTTTTGTATTTACTTATAATACTATTGTTACCTAGAAACTAATTTTAATCTTCTTTGAAGCAATTTCAAAAATAATAAATAGTATTAATAGTTCAAAAAAAAACTCTTAAAAAAGAAATAGATATAATGCTATCAATAAAATAATAATAATAATAATAATAATAATAATAATAATAATAATAATAATAATAATAATAATAACTAGATCAGAACGGTAATTAGAGTGGTAGTGGATAATAGTAAGTAATAGTACGAAAGAAAGTTATAGTTAATTAAACAACACTTGGTGATCAATATGCACTGATATCATTATTTATAGATAATACATTAATATTAGTGCTAATAACAATAATTAGTAAGGAAAAGATGATGACAAAATAGTGGATACTAGGAACGAAAATAATTAGTATAGTACTACTATTATATAAGCAGATAAAGTAGTAATACTGATAGAAAATATTAGAAAGACAAAAAAAAAATACTAGTAATACTTAATAGTAATAGAAGTTATAACAAAGAAAATAATAATAGTAGTAAATAGCAAAAACTGAAGAAGTTGTGTAGAGTAGTAGAGATAGTAGGTGATAATCAAAGTAAAAATACTAGTAGAAACGAAAAGAAGAGAAGTAGTAATACTACAGATAAAAGAAGTAATATTATGTAATTTATATAAATAATGTAAACAGTTAATTGTAAAATAGTACGACGCTATAAGTAGATAAAGTACTAAAATAGTAATACTATAGATAGATATACTAGAATAGACATACTACAAGATATAATGATAAAAACAAAAAAAAATGTTAAAATCAGTAAGTAGAAGTACTTAAAATAAAAGAAGTTAAACAATTGTATTTGATAAAACTTACTTTTACTAGCTAAAAGAAAACGTTAATATTGTGTAGAAATTATAGTGACAAAAAGGTACAAAAGACTACAATGTCTAAAATAAAATGGTGATGGAAAAAAAAAACTTTTAGTTATTACGGATTATAGCTATATTACTAATAAAAGTAGATATAATAAAAATATGACTATAGTAGTAAGTAGTAGTAATAACAATAGTGAAAAGAAAATACTTAGTATAATTAGAGCACTATTTTTATATATTATATACGGTAAGTAGTAATAGTTGTAAAAATGATAGTTAAAATGTTGATAAAGAACAATGATACGGTAATGAGTTCTAATAATAAAAGGGAGGAAGAAAACAATAGGGAAGTACTAAAACAATAAAAAAATGTAATAGTAATAAAAGTGATAAGAGAAAGATACTACTAACATATGTAAACAGAAAGAAAGGATGAAGTTGGTTCCCAAAGTAGTACAAAAAATAGCAGTAGTGCTTACAGGATATATAAAAAGGGAAAAAAGATTATTGTAGCACTTATTAGCAATGAAGGAGAGGAAAGAAGGCAAAGATAAGATACTATTAAAACAGTAGTACTAGTAGTAGTTGTACTTAGCAATAGTAAGGGACTTACCACTAAAGAAAAAAAAAAGTAAGAGTACACTGTAATAGTAGTATTAATGGTATAAACGATAAGGAAAAAAGTTATAATGTATATAAGCTAAAGGAAATGAAAAGTTAGAAACAAAGTGAAAATGTTAGAAGCAAATATAATATTGTTAGAGGTTAGTAATAAGTAGATATAGTCATAGTATTATTTAGCAGATTATGTTAATATTATATTAATAAGTCCTTAAAGTAGTAATCAAATATTTAGTCCGAAGTAGATGTATGCCAATCCCCGGCAACGGCGCCAAAAATTTGACGAGGTCCAAAGTGCATAGGAATTGTCTGCTCGTTCTTGTCAAATTCTAATATAGTTTAAGATATCGTCCCACAGAGATTGGGTATTCTATGCTACGGACTTGTAGTATTTTATTTACTATTTGAGAGAATCAAATTGATGAAAAGTGAGTTTTTAATTTAAATTTACTTAAACTAAAAGAAAGAACTTTCGGAAGATTTCAAATTTAAAAGGAGTTGGGAATCGTTGAATTCACTTGGTAATACTTATAATAAATATCTCAGTTTTGACATGTATTTCTCTTGAGAATAATTGCTTATTGCTAATTCAATTATATTTTGCTCACTAATAAAATAATCAATTAATAACACTCCGTGAGGTTATGCATATTAATCAAATTATAACTAGTGACGATTAAACCGAAATATTTTTCTTGCCTGAATTGTGCTAAAAAACTAGTAAAAACTTCGTGAGAATATTTTTACGGAAAATCAATAATCTTACCTACAACAATTCCTCCGTGAGAATTAAAACTGAGGTAAACAAGATTACAGACTTGGAAAAATAATTTTTACTCTACTACTTTATTCATCAGTTATTATACATTAATTTTGCTCCGTGAGAATTACAAAATTAATATAACAATAACCTAGATATAAAATAGACGGATGTGAAAATAAAGATTTAGTAAAAACTATAATTCTAGCACAGTGCTAAAATGTGATTAAAAACTTCAGGCTAAGCATGTATTAAAACTGAGCTACGTATTATAAATATTACCGAGTTTCATCAACTATCCCAACAAAAGAGATTACTCCATTATGGATTAAGAAAAACTTTAAAAATATAAAGACTAGGAAGAAGTAGTATTTCTTCTACAAAAGGAAAATTACAACAAGACTTTAGAAAAACAAAGAGAGCAACGTTGTTAGTTGTCTGCAAATGATAATTGGTGCCTTTCCATACAAAGTTTACTACCTATTTATAGATAAATTCCAAAGCCAAAGTTCTTTCTAAGATGTCATATCCTAAGGTGGTAGGAAAATTTTCAAGATGGCCCAGGTGAGTTGGGTTTAGATGACAATTTCAAAGATTCATACGTAGCTTCCTTTCATGAACTTTCTTCCGCTTGCACTTTTATTCTTCAGCATAAAATAATTCACGGACATTTCTATCAGTGTTATAATCACACTATGAATAATGTAATCATCAATGATCATCCCTTATTTTTCTTCACCTTGAATAATTTCTTCTTCCTGCAAAATATGTTAGAAAATATGCGAGAGATGGATATATTTATTCACGTTTTATTTAAAATACTTAATATTTAACTATAAAAATATATCAATAAATTATATCCATCAATGCACCTTTGTTTGTAGTGTCCAGTTTCACCACAAAAGGTACACAACATGTTGCAAGGCAACCCCACATACTTGTTCTTAGGATTATATGGAGGCAACGGTTTTTTAAATCCTAGCCCTTGTTTTCTCTTATTTTGATTTTCAAGAACCCAGTTCATTGCCTCAGATGATTTATTCCATTTAGTTAATCTAGTAAGCTCGAATTCAGATTTTTCAACTTTTTGACTTAAAATCTTGTTCTTTTCAGTTTCCCGATACAGAATCTCATTAGCCCTTTTCAGTTCATTTTCAAGGAAAGTTTGAACTTCACTTATTACTTGCTTACTATTTATACTCTCTTTTAACTGATTGAGTTCCAATTCTAGTTCAGTGATCTTAGAGTTTGACACAAGAGTCTGCCCTTTTAAGATGGCATTGATTTCTTCTAGTTCAATGTTTTGTTTTAAAAGGCTCTTGTGCTTGGTTCTGAGATCACTTAACTCTTCAGTTAATTTATCCTTTTCAATTTTCTCCTTTTCATAACCCTCAATCAAAGTGGCAGTGATTAAAATCAAATTTTCAGAAGAGTATGTGTGTAAATTTTCCTTAAGATCAGATAGACATACCTCTGCTGAATGTGCAGCTTCAGCTCCATCAGTCGCTATAAGGGCAGAGTCCTTCTTTTGGTTGTAATCTGTGTACAACTCCTTCAGTTTTTCCCAAACTTCCTTGGCAGACTTGTATTCAAGTATCCTTGCTAGCACATCATTAGTTAGCCCTCTTCTCAGGTACAATTCAGTCTTTTTGGAATTTGCCTGTAGCTAATCTAGATCTTCAGGATCTAGTTCTTCTACCTTCTTTGGAACCAGAACTCCATTGGCTGCTCTCTTCACAGGAACATGAGGTCCTTTCTTCACAATCAACCAGAGACTACAATCAGTTGCTTGCAGGAAGTTCTTCATCTCTTTCTTCCAGCTCTTATAGTTAGTCCCGTTGAACACAGGTGGCTTTGACGGATCTCTTCCTCCTCTGAACTCCCGAGGGTCTTCTTCATATGAACTGATGTCTGTTAATCCCATCATTGCTAGTGGTAATTCATCTCCAAATTCCTTTTCATGATCAGATTCACTGTCAGTTGGTCCCCATGTAGCATAGAAAGCTTCCTTTTTTTTTTCTTCTTTCTGCTCTAAAGTTCGGAGGTCGTCTTGTCTTCTTCTTGTCTTTTTCATTCTCCTTTGATGTCTCCTTTTCCTTTTCCTTAAATGCTCTGTTTTTCATCCATTCTATTTTCCACATAGGACAATCCATAACATCGTGATCCTTCTTAAAGCATTTAAAGCATCCTGAGTAGTCAGGACTGTCGACTATGTTCTTCCTTCCAGAGTTCTCCTTGCCACTTCTTTTAAGCCCTTTAAACCTGCCCAAGTTAAGCTTCTGTCTTAAAGCACTAATCATTGCTTCTTCAACTGATTGCAGATCAACATATTCATCAGTTTCCTCAGTTGCTTCAAATGCAAGGGTCTTGTCCTTCTTGAGAGCTGGTTTAGCTTTTGAGTCTTTCATCATCTCATGAGTTTTCAGGCTACCAACCAGTTCTTCAAGTTTAATGGATCTTAGAGGCTTAGATTCAATGATGGCAGTCATCTTGGGTTCCCCAGCTTCAGGAAGCACATTTAGAATCTTATCAACCATCTCCACTTCTGGTAACTCCATATCCAGGGATCTCATCTCATTAGTAATAATGGTCAACCTGGTCATCATATCCTAGATTGATTCCTTCTCTCCCATCGAGAATAGCTCAAATTGTCTCTTCATCATTCTTCTCTTTGAGTCCTTTACTTCAGTGGTTCCTTCATGCACAACCTGCAGGGCGTCCCAGATTTCCTTGGCAGTCTTGTAAGATGATACTCTGTTAAACTCCTCATGACCAAGGCCACAACTGACCAGACGTTTGGCTTTGTGATTCTTTTCAATCATCTTATAGTCCGCCTCATTGAACTCCTCTTTCAACTTAGCTTCTTGTTTGGCAGTCGCTCATTCACCAACTATTTTAGTGGGGATCAGGTTTCCGTCAGATATTATCAGCCATAGTTGATATAGTCTTCGGCACATATGTAATTTTCCATCCTGTTCTTCCACCACGCATAGTACTGCCCATTAAACTGTGGGGGCCTCTTAACTGATTGTCCTTCAGTAATGGTAGGTGGTGCACTCATGATTCCGATCCTTCTCAAGGTGTTAACCTCGAACGAGAAGACCTTCTCTGATACCACTTGTTATAATCTATGCACCTCCTAAGGACACTAGAAGGGAGGGTTGAATAGTGTCCACCGATTTTCGTTTTAAGAACTCGATTCTCCTGAGTCAAGAACCCTGTTCTTGCCTCTGCAATTCTGCTGGTTGAACACTGCAACACACACCAACCACACACATAGAAGACACGAGGATTTTACGTGGAAACTTCTTGCTCAATGGAGAAAAACCACTACCCACGCTCTGGAATTTTAG
Organism: Petunia x hybrida; assembly: GCA_037355625.1. Classification (NCBI taxonomy): domain Eukaryota; kingdom Viridiplantae; phylum Streptophyta; class Magnoliopsida; order Solanales; family Solanaceae; genus Petunia; species Petunia x hybrida. The sequence goes on along the minus strand of JBBBVM010000317.1, from coordinate 162,718 downwards.
AACTCAATCCACTAACACAAAGAGCAAGTTTCTGATTACAAGACTCTGTAACCACGGGGCTACACTCTAGACCCTAATCACTAAACAAAGCTAAACTCTAGCTTTACAAAGTAATCTCTCACAAGTTCACCTAATACATATGCTTCTACAATAAGCCAATAGGTAAAAACAGTGATTTCTCAAAATAAGACAACTTACAAAGCAATGAACCTAGACAGAATATCTAGACTCAATCAACTCAAGCACACCAGTTGTCTTCTTCCGTTAACTCACGTAGAAAGATGCTAGATCGCCTTTATATGCTCTCAATTCTCTGTTTGTGAATAACTAGTTACGGCTGTATCAACTACTTGTATTTATATGGGCTTTGCAACCCTAGTTGAGTCTTACAAGGAATCCTTGTAATTACGGCAATATATGATTCCTAGTAACTCTTTTTCCTATTGAAGTCCAACTCCTATTCATACTTCGAAGACACAGCCTGGGCACCGCCTCTTTTAGTCTGACTAGGATGCATATTCATTCACGCGCTACTACTCCTAGTTCCGCATGGGATTTGCAACCCACAGATCTTTTCGATCAGTCGTGTCCTTCTTCCTCAAGGACTAGGTTCTTCTTTCAAGACCACTGAATCCTTCTCGTTTGTCATTCTTCAAAACCAATGCTCAACACTATGAACTAAAATGGATCGGAGGGAGTACTTGGTGATCAGCGAATCAATCAATGCGTCAAACTTAGATTGATTTTTCATTCCTTTATTACAGAACCAGCTAGCATTAAGCTCAAATAGTCGAAACTAGCAAGCACCATTATAGAAATTAAAACAAAGATATGAGAAACTCTAGTGATGTATATTCATCAAAGTTTTGAAGATAACAAAATGTAAGTTGAAGGTACTGATTGGTCCAAAACCCGACTAAATCCCGGTACATCGAGAGAATTCGGTAGAGGGTTGGAGTTCACCTCCAACAACCAAAACGTTTCTCGTTGTCAAAACTTATTATGGAAAATATTTAACGATAACACTCCAATTGAATTTATTGAGGACAAAAAGTTGGAAGAAATAATATTAGAAAACGCATAGTCATGCCAATATCATTGGTTGAAAAAAAGAAATAGGGTATATAGAAAACGATTGACACCCTTCATGTCCACATAACGAGCCTTGATTTTGACCCTTAATTTTGACGAAAATATTTATCAAGCCAACAGTGCATGGAAAGTTGCAAATGGCGACCCCATGGTGCAACGTCTCTTGCCAGCTTTATAAGATGTGCCAAAAATGTCAACCTGGATGTGGAATTCCCATTCTAATTTCTGGTCAATTGTGGCGTTGCATTCATATGTTGACTATTCCCTCTGCTCTACCCAATATATTTATGACTATAAAAAAAATTTATTAAGAATAAAATAAAAAAATTAAGTTAAATCATTTTAATTTTAATAAATTGTCATTTTTCTCTAACGAACTAAAAGAAAATATTGTTACCTAAAATGAATTGAAGTACATAAACTAAAATGAGGAAGTATATGATATATATGATGAAGCAACTTGGTTTATTTAAATTAAAAATCAAAAACAAAAAAAGCTACCCTTAGCAGATTTGAGAGGATGTCACCACAATAGAAGGATTTAAGTTATAGCTATGATTGTGTATGGAACTGTAGCACTCAATATAAACAAAACACTATAGTACGATAGGCAATTATCTACTTTACCATTTATCATGTATATCAAACTAAAATTATGAAGAGTTGAACTTAATCTGATCATTATGGTGTAAAGGTTTATATATTGACAGTTTACAAACTTAAACTCAAAGAAGAGTATGTAATGGCAATATCCAAATGAACATCTATAGTTACTCATGATAAACCTTAACTCCACGAACTCAATTATTTAACCAGGATAAAGAGCTATTCAAAGATTACTCATCGCATATTCGTGAACAGGCATATGCATAATGAATTATTTTCCATATGCTTTATTAATAAGTATAATGTAAGATAAAGATTTTACAAAGGCAGAAAAAGGAAAAGAACACACAATTAATTAGTTACAGTCGATATTACTGGTGAGCAAATTCCATATGTACAACTCAATTAAAGTACTCATTGAGTAATATATATGAAAGGATACGAACTATACACACCAAGAGGGTCAATCTCAAAGACTATTGACTTGTAAACCGAAGCAAGAAAGTCAAAGAAAGAGCAAATCCTGACAATTTTTTTTAATTATTTGGTATTAGCAAGCTGATGAGTGATCACTAGCCTGATTAAACCAAGATTCATAGCATATGACCTATTTAATTTGAAGGAGACGCACTCCTAGCTACCAGGAATTTCTTCATTTTCAAAGTTCAAATCCGAGCAAGAATCAGCTAGCTAGCACTATTAGTACGGAAACCGAAATCCAGAGAAGCCCTTTGAATCTTCTTTCCACAAGTTGTCTTCATTGATGAAACTTGACCCTTCACCAGCTTTGGCTGCAACTTCATCATTATGATAGTTCCTAGTCTTTTCATGTTGATTGGATTTTGGAGGGCTTTTGCCGGTGAGTTGTTGAACAATAGCTCGAAACTCAGAAGGGTTTTTGGCATTTACCGTAACAGGACTTGATATATACTTCACCTTCATGGGTTCAGCTTGCTTTTTAGGGGTTCGCTTCTCGTCAACAAATTTATTACACTTTTCCATGCAGGAAAATAGAACTTTTACTTCTAACTTGCATGTCACTGAGGATTCTTGAACTCTAAAATAGCCATTTATAGGGAGAAGAAAACACGTTGGATGAGAAGAAAGTTCCAAGAAATGGATGTCAGAAATTCAAAAGATACATAGAAAAAAGTCTTGTTGTATGACCATAAAATTAGTCTCACCTTTCATCAAGGAGATGAAATTAAGGCTTATATGGTACCAAATTCTAAGAGTGAATTTCTAGAATCTGGCTTCATTATTGCAGAGTGCAGAGATTATTTCCTAGTTTTAGAAGTTTCTATTCACCTAATGCAAAATGAAAACAACCATAACTAACGAAAATATATAGTTAGAGGTTCACTTTACATAGACAATCCAAAGAAATTTTTACATCTCCCTCCGCTCCATTATAAATAAAATGTTGTTTTAGCCAAACAAATATGAGTCGAAGTGTTGAATGAGTTAAAACTAAGAAGGTATTAGTTACTCCGCGGTTTTTTTCTTTTTATTTTTTAAAATCAACCCCTTCCACTAATAAATGATTTGTACATTTTCTAACAAGTTTCTCAACAATTATTACTCAAAAAAGAGATAAGTGATAATGCACATTTTCTCAAAACCTTGAACGACTTTAAAAATGGACCAGATATAAATCAATTACTTTGAAATTAATTGCTTATAATTTCTTATATTAAGCAGGGATGGATAACATACAACATGTAACTATATGTTACATTATCACATGTGCAACCTTAGCATGAAAGAAACATCTGGATAATATTATCGTAAACTAAGAATGAATTAATGGTTAAGTTGCCTAGCGTACGTTTAGTTTTTTATAAAATGCAAGAGTCTGATTGATAGGTCGCCCTTTCATTGCTCCTTCGCTATTACTTAGTAATTCAATATTCTTCAATTTCTTCATGGTAATTAATGATTGAAAATGAAAGTTCCTGAAAACGAAAGAGAGAAAGTCCCATCACCTATTGATCTAGAGTTACTAGATCAAGAAAATATTTTTCTTAGTCAAAATGCATGCGTCTATATTATATGTGGAAGTCTAATTATCTTCTGTGTAGAAAAAGATGTATTTCGCATTAATTATCCATTCATATCGTCCTGAAAAACAAAAGGATCTACTGCAAAGTTGATTGAAAAATATTTAAATGTAAAGATATGTGTTGAATGATGTACGTCAAGTTTTTATTTACCATATGTTACTGTTTTCTGTCTTTGGAAATTGGAGTAGCTAGATAGCTAGGCTCTCGTTTATCACTTGTTTCATGATTGGATTGTGAATAACCAATTTACAAAATTAAAGGGTTTAAGTTATTTACACGGTAAGTCTGTGTAAGTATTTTACATTATAAGTTATTTGAAAAATATTTAATAAATATTCTTTTATAAGAAGTGGGATTTGTAATTTTAAAAATAAACGAAATTAACTATTATTATAACATGTAAATTGTAATGGTGACCTCATACTGTAATTTACATTGACGATGTGTAGCTTAAACTAGTTAAGTAATGTTAATATAGTCTTCTACGAACTAACAACGATGACGACGACAACTTACCCTGTTATCAAATAAGTGGGGTCTGGATAGGGTTAGATGTACACAAACCTTACCACTATATTGAGAAAGGTAGAGATGTTTTTGATAGACCATCGGCTCAAGGAAAGCATATACAGTCAAACCTCTCTAAGTAGCGTTTTCCTGGAACTTTCATGGCTGTTATAGTGATGTGTTGTTATACATGTATATTGACATTTGACGTTTAGATCTCATTTAGCTGTTATAGTCAAACAGTTCAAAAAAATACATGTTAAATTTAAAATCTCAATAGATTTTCATTTTTCATTATTTAAAAATTGAAAAGGATAACAAATTATTAATAAATCTATAACTAGTTATATCGTACCAATAAAAAATTAAAATCTAAGGAATATATGCATTTAAAATTAATTAAAACTATAAAAAAAAAATTAAGTTTTATGTAAGAATCTTTATGGTAAGAATGTAAAAACACTGATATATTTATGTTATGAATGATTATCATAAATATATTATACTTTATTTTATATATAATATATCTCTTATAAAATATTATTACACAATATTTGACTATGGCCGTTACAGAGAGGTGATTTTATAAAGAGTGTACTGCGCCATTGTTGTTATAGGCAGAATGTTGTTATAGAGAGCTAAAATATAACATAGAAAATTGGTTCCAGAGAAAATTAGGTTGTTATAACGAGGGACTGTTATCACTATTAGAAATATCACGTTTGGAGAGGAAAATTGGCGAGGGAATTCCCTTTCTAAACGTGCAGTAGAGAGGGAATTCCCTCTCTGCACGGACGCCGCTTATTTTATTTTGTTTTTTTTTTTGTTTTGGTTTGGCGAGGGAATTCCCTCTCCAAATTTATAAAATATTGTATATTTATATGTTGGCGAGGGAATTCCCTCTCCAAATGTTAAAATTAATTTTTTTTATAGGTTTGGCGAGGGAATTCCCTAGCCACTTGTAAACTTTTATTTTTGTAAAATTTGGTGAGTGAAAGTTAATATTTGGAGAGGGGATTCCCTCTCTGTGTGTTTAGAGAGGGAATTCCCTAGCCAACTCTTCCCTCACTGATCAGGCATTTACTAGTAGTGTATAGACCGTCAAACCTCGTTATAACAGCCCCTCGTTATAACAACATTTCCGTATAACGGCCTAATTTTCCCCAGAACCGATTTTTCATCTATAACAGCATTCTACCTATAATGGCAATGACGTTCACTATAGCAGTACGCTCTTTGTAAAATTACCTCTCTAAACATCCATACTCAAAATATTATGTAATTATATTTTATAAGAGATATATTATGTTTAAAATAAAATATAAAATATTTATGATAATCATTTGTACCATAAATATATTTTATTTTTCTCGTCCATACCATAAAAATAATTATAAAAAAATATATCAAGTATGTATAGTTTGAAATCCATATTGTTGGAAAAATACTCTTGTAGAAGCATGGAATGATGTTAACACCTCTATCATTCTCCACTGTTGGAAAAATACCGGCATTCTACCTATAGATGACAACCCTAATGTAAATAACGAAAATTTAGAACTTGTTGAGGATTTTGGTAGTGTGTCATCACTTATAGCCCAAATCCCATCTCATAACACCAATCAAGCAATGGATGCTACCACTTATATGGAGTTTGACGCAACACCTCAAATCCTAGAAAACTTACAGTGATGAAGGCTTATTGGACAAGTCAATGGAGTAGAAGAAGAAGAGACAGCGGAAGCAGGTTACAACAAAAGTGCTGATGAAGAGCCTCAACCTACTGCTACTTGGGAAGAGATAGAAGAGTCAACTGTTAAGCTCTTAGACAACCTTCAAGTAAAAGCTATTGAATACCCTTTCGGTGAAAGTTTGGATAAAAAATCTTCACCAATTCAAGTGTTATATTGTCACTAGAGACTTCAATTTACGAACAACCTACTATTGTATAATTCTTACGTCAAACTTGATTAATTTAAATTTTCAATTAATTTTAATGCATATGTTCCTAAAATATCAATACGGTACAACTAGTTATGGATTTATTAATAATGTATTAACTGTTACATTTTTTAGTTAATGAAATATGAAAATCTATTGAGATTTTAAAATTAACATGTATGTTTTGCGTACTTTTTTGTTATAACAGCTAAATGAGATCTAAACGTTGAATGTCATTATACATATATAGCAGCACCTCACTATAGTGGCTATGAAAGTTTCAGACAAACGCTGTCATTATTAGCGAGGTTTGACTCTCTGTGTGTGTGTGTGTATGTATATATATATATATATATATATATATATATATATATATATATATATATATATATATATATATATCAAGGCATAGAAAATACTGACATAAAAACTAAAGATAACCAGAGTCAAATAAAAACAAAAATAGCAATAAAGACGAAGAATAAGATAAAAATAGTATGTACAAGAATAATATTACTACTAATATGACAGACGTCACTCGACTACTCTATACCCTTCTACCAATCCTCGACTTCCACGCTCTCCTATGTAGGGTCATGTCCTGACTGATATGATCATGACTTAGCTTGTCTAATCACCTCTCTTCAATTTTTCTTCGATAGATCAGCCAGCACCACCAACTCTGGCACCTTCTCACTGGAGCATTTGTGGTCCGTCTTTTCACATGTCCAAACTATCTCAGTCTTGCTTCTCGCATCTTGTCCACCACAGAGGCCAATCCTACCTTGTTCCGTATGACCTCGTTCCTAATCTTATCCATACTAGTATGCCCATATATCTATCTAAGCATTCTCATTAATGCTACTTTCATCTTCTGAATGTGTGTTCTTAACTGGCCAATACTCCGCTCATACAACCTAACTGGTCTAACGACCACTCTGTAGAACTTACCGATTAGTGATTAAGAACATAAACTCAAAGACAAAATCGAAAATAAATATAGATTCTTGTTTGGTAACTACTAATTCAAAGTCGCTATAGAAAACCAGGTACAAAGTTTTTACAATGCTAATATATATTGTTAAATTCTTTAAAAATAAAATAAAAAATAAATAAAAAGACATAGGAGGAAGGCAAAGGGGAATGTACGTGTAGGTGAAAGTAAGATGCATGGAGAGAGACAGAGAAAAGAGTGGGAGAGAAGAACGGAGAGATGAAGAAGATCCGCTATTACAGGGCTACCTTATCAACATTGTCTTCCTCTCTTCTTCCAAATGTTCCAAACAATACTCAATTCTCTACTGTTGCAAGTTTTCAATCATATTCATCATTCTTTGCATGCACGTTACGTTTGTTTATGGACGTCCTGATTAGAACAAACCACAAATAAGCTCGAGTGATTTGAGCATCACATCAGAGCTCCACAATGGTACGTAAAAATTTATCGATGTTCACATTATACCAATAGATACTTTGTCATGCATTTGCAATAACTAATATATATTCTCGCCTCATCAAGTTACTTAACTATGGTAAGTTTGTATGATTTGGTGTAAATATCCGGCTTTAACTCTGTGGGAATAACGGGTGATGCAATCTTTTTCTTTTTTAGAATTGTAGACGTTTAGGTATATGACAATCTTCAATTGTAATAATTTAACATAATCTGTATTGAGTTTCTGTTGCTTTTGACATTTTTTGGACTTTGGAAAGTTGGCCAACATTTTTTTTTTTTTTGGTTTAACCATCTCTGGTATCAAGAACTGATCACTAGTCCGAATAATCTAGATTCGTGACGCGTAGGCCCATTAATTAAAGGGGAAGTGCTTCTTACCAGGAATTTGAAAGTCCACAAAATTAATCAGAAGAGTAGGAGAGGGGATTTGAATCATGAAGGCCGACAAGTGAGGGTCGATTAAAGCACCTCCACCTACAATCGTTAGGTCCAGTATTCGGGTCACGCGGGAGAGGAAGTGTGGAAACATTGTTGGGGGAGGGGGGGGGGGGGGTCATAAAAGCCAATACTATCCAAAAATGTTAAACTTGAAACTTGCAATGGGTGCTGATAATGAGAATTGATGCACACATCCATTCACAAAAAAGAAGCTAACTATTTTTAGTCTGGCTTTTCACAAGGATATATTTCAAGGGACTAACCAGTTTATCAGAGAACTGTCATCTTAATTTGTCACTCCAGACCATGACAGGTGGAAGGGATTATAAAAAAAATAAAGTTTATTAGGTTGCTACCTTGAATTGAAGTATACAGTGCACTGTTAACAAGGCCTGGGACGGGCTCTTAACACCGTAGACAATTCACAATCATGGGGCGGTAAACACCATGGTCCACCCCCACGTACACATTATCCCTTAAGTTGTTTGCCATGTATGTCCAAGTAATGCTCAATGCACGCTTTAATTTACGCCTTGGATTGTTTGCCCTATATGCCTCAAAACCTTTTATGTAATAATTTATGTGATATGTTGTTCTATAATCAAGCATTTGGTGACTTAGAATATTATTGTGGGTCTAATATTGCTACCTGCTCTTCTTAATTTTGTTTAATGATTGTGCTTTCAGGGTACTGCTGTTAATATAATAGTAGGGTCTCATGTATGGATTGAGGACCCGGATGTAGCTTGGATTGATGGAGAAGTAAAGAAAATAACAAATGGGGAAGCAGAGATTCAGACGACTGATGGAAAGAAGGTAAATCATTCTGCATTTTAATTGTGAATGACTTCATTTCTTTATACTTATGAAGAACTTGCTTAAATTTACCTTAAAAATGAAATGGCTATCTTCCTTATTTTATGGACCTCTGACAGCACCGTCTTTTTCTCCTATCATTTCAAGACCATTTGCATGCTGCTGAAGGAAAATATATGTTATCTACTTGTAAAGGTCTAATAGTCAATGTTATAACCTTATCTCCTGCAACCTTAGTGAAGCATCCCTTTACCATAAATGGAAGTAGTCAAATTTGTATCTCCAAATGATGTTCTGAACTCCTTATTTAATAGAAGTTGTGATGACGATTAATGTCTCCACCTCTGCAAGTTAACATCTTCGGTTTGATAAAAAGGCACACTATCCTGTTTTATAGTAGAACATATATATCAGATTATGATATGTTGTCCACTCATGCTTCAGGTTGTTAGGAAATTATCAAAGATTTATCCAAAAGATGTGGAAGCTCCTGCTGGGGGTGTCGATGACATGACAAAACTGTCCTATTTGCATGAGCCTGGAGTACTGCAGAACCTCAAAACCAGATATGAACTTAATGAAATATACGTAAGATATTGTAGTTTGCTTGGATTATGTCTGATCTTAAGCTCTTTCTTATGTAAAAGTACAGACAACAGCGCCCATCTCTTAATATTTGATATAATTACAGACTTATACAGGAAACATCTTAATTGCAATAAATCCATTTCAAAAGCTGCCTCATTTATATGATTCACACATGATGCAACAATACAAGGGAGCGCCATTTGGAGAACTAAGCCCTCATGTCTTTGCCATTGCAGATGTTGCTTACAGGTTTCTCCCAGCTTAAGCAAAACAATTACAAGTTATTTGTATTTTATTGACATGATCTATTGAACTTCCTTTGCTGGAAATAGGGCAATGGTCCACGAGGGCAAAAGCAATTCTATTCTGGTTAGTGGTGAAAGTGGAGCCGGTAAAACTGAGACTACAAAGATGCTCATGCGATATCTTGCCTTCCTAGGTGGCCGTGCAGCAACTGAAGGACGCACAGTGGAGCAACAAGTCCTTGGTGTATGATACACATCATTTCTTTTTGATAGTTTTCACAGTTCTCTATTTTCTGATTTAGATAATATTCTGCTATTGTAATATTCACTCTCATGGATCTTTTGCATGAACCCACTCAAGTGCAGTCTAATCCTGTTCTTGAAGCATTCGGCAATGCGAAGACTGTTAGAAATAACAATTCCAGGTCAAGCTCTTTAGCACTTGCGCATTTCAGCATCTGTTTTTTATGTGATCCAGTTAAATATGATTTTGACTTGGTTAATTAATCTGCGATATCAATTCTATAAATAAGAAGTGTACACTGGAGATTGAACTACTTGTTTTACTAATGCTATATTTCCTAGTAGTTAACTTGTGATCGTAGATAATCAATATCAAATAGTTCTGTTAGCATATTAGATTGAAGATGTTTAATTCTCTCCTGAACCTAAAACTGCTGCAGCCGTTTTGGCAAATTCGTTGAGATTCAGTTTGACAAACATGGGAGGATATCAGGAGCAGCAATCAGGACCTACCTCCTTGAGAGATCCCGTGTATGCCAAATTTCTGATCCTGAGCGTAACTACCACTGCTTTTACCTTCTTTGTGCAGCCCCCCAAGAGGTACTTTTCTGTTGCAATAAGAACTTCAATGACTTTATGACAGTTTTATGGAATTACACCAAATTGCTTTGGTGGCAATATGTTGCTGAGAATCTTCCTAATCACTGTAGGAGATTGAGAAGTTTAAGTTGGGACATCCCAAAACATTTCGCTATCTTAACCAGTCAAAGTGCTATGAGCTTGTTGGTGTGAGTGATGCAGAGGAGTACCTTGCCACTAGAAGAGCAATGGATGTTGTGGGAATTAGTAAACATGAGCAGGTATATTCTCTTGCATATTTCTGCCCGCGTCATCTTTCTATTTTCTTTTTGCAAGAATAAGTGAAGGCCAGCTCTCTCACTCTCTCTCTCTCTCCACCCTCAGGAAGCAATTTTTAGAGTTGTTGCTGCGATTCTTCATCTTGGTAATATTGACTTTTCAAAAGGAAAAGAGGTTGATTCATCAGTTATTAAAGAGGATAAAGCCAAATTCCATCTGAAAATGGCAGCAGAGCTTCTGATGTATGGAAGATTCTCAATATCACCTTGCATGTTCAGATGTTATGTGGCTGTGATAATGGTCAGGAAATCTGATTTTCCTAATGTTTTAGGTGTGACCCTGTGGCTTTGGAAGATGCATTGTGCAAAAGGGTGATGATCACCCCTGAAGAAGTGATAAAACGAAGCCTTGATCCTCGCAGTGCTGAAATAAGTAGGGATGGTCTAGCTAAAACAATATATTCTAGACTATTTGATTGGTAAGAAGCTTAGTTTTATTTATCACCATTTGTGGCTAATATACTACCTAATGGCCGTTTCAAGCTAAGTTGCTCGGACATGGCACTTTCGATGCCCCACCCGTGTCGACACGACACTAGTAAGGGTGTGGGTGTGGGATCCGTACCGGATATGGTCAAACAACTTTGGATACTTTGACCATGAGTGATGAAAAAATGAGACAAGATACAATTTGATTCTTGAAATCATAACCAGAGCAAGGGTAAATTTGAAGACTTTACCTCTCAAATAATGTCTTCCTACATTACCTCAACCGGAATTCAAAAGGGGAGGTTTCTTGAGGCCAACAAAAATTGTAGGATCAGATTATTACTCTACTTTATTTTTTTGAATTATTTTTAGCCGAATCCCCGCACCTGTATCCGTACTAGGATCCATATCCCCAAATTTTAGAATTTAAATTGCGATGGATCCGACCTCTAGATCCGCACCGGTGTCCAAGCAACTTAGGTTTCAAGGCACTGTATTCTTGGTCTTCTTTTATGTTTTTATACCTCAAGGAGATTGAAACATTAATTCACTGTGATAGTAACAAATAAAGGTGCAATTACTGGAAGAAATAATTTAATTTCAGATATCAGAGTCATTCAAACTAATCATGGAATATATTGGGGAAAAAAAGAATTGAAAATATGTGTCGTGTTGAATCCAAAACGTGTGTATAATTTTTTTTTAATCAGCATCCACGTGGATTCAGACTTGAAGAGAGTTTTCATAGATTAGTGCATGATTGCTTTACTAATTTCACAAATGTCATGTAAATAATTCTTTACCTCGTGGGGAATGCAGGTTGGTTGACAAGATAAATGTTTCAATTGGACAAGATGCAACGTCAAAATGTCTCATCGGAGTCCTTGATATCTATGGTTTTGAAAGCTTTAAGCACAACAGGTAGCTACTAGTCTTTAGCTCGTCTTTCTAATTGCTATAATGTTATTTCATTTAGGAAAATGTTTACATGACTGTTCAAGGATTTGCAACTCTTGTTTTTTATTATCGTTATATCATCCTTTGCAGCTTTGAGCAATTCTGCATAAATTACACAAATGAGAAGCTGCAGCAACATTTCAATCAGGTATACTTTTCGATAGTACTGATATTGTAAGTATTGATTTTCTACGAATTTGTTGCTCATGTCCATTGTGGCTTTACAGCATGTCTTCAAGATGGAACAAGAAGAATACGAAAGAGAGGCCATTGATTGGAGCTATATTGAGTTCGTGGATAACCAGGATGTTCTAGATCTTATTGAAAAGGTGATTGCACTTTCTTATGAGTTCACTATACTACTATTAGTTTGTTTAAACAGATTAAGTTTACCCACTGAAGGCGTCAAAAGTGGCGAGGTTGAGGTCTCTTGACTTAAAGGTCTTGGGTGCAATTCTTGCCGGTAACAATTGGGTTATAATTAATCGGTAATAGATCTGCGACGAAGAATTACTTGAAGAATATTAGTCTATTTAGAGTTACTGACAAACACCTCTTGAAAATTAAGAAACAATCTCAACTTTTGACAGCATCTTACTCAAACTATGCAGTATGACTATTCCACAACAGACTTCTAACTTAATCATTTACAAAAAGAATTAGTAATGTTTCTAATATTGTTACAATTAATTCTTTAATTGTGGAATTTCCCTTTGCAGAAACCAGGAGGAATTGTTGCTTTGCTTGATGAAGCTTGGTATGATAATATCTTACCACTTGGTCTTTATATGAAAATAATTGTATGCCATTGTTACTTAAGATTTCTGTTCCCCTTTCTTCTTGTCTGGTAATAGTTGAGTTTAAGATTGTAACTCTGTTTAAGCTGATTGATAAAGTTGGTTTCTTTTGTTACTTTCTATTGTCCAGTATGTTCCCAAAGTCGACACATGAAACATTCTCTAACAAGTTATATCAGACATTCAAAGTTCACAAGCGCTTTGTCAAGCCCAAACTGTCTCGTACTGATTTCATCATTGCACATTATGCTGGAGAGGTGAGTCTAATTCCCAACAGCTATTTCTGTGTAGAGTGATTTTCCACGTACACTTCCTAACTAATTCTATTTGTTATTAGGTGCAATATCAATCTGACCAATTTCTGGACAAAAACAAGGACTATATAGTTCCTGAACATCAAGACCTCCTAAGTGCTTCAAGATGCTCTTTTGTAGCAGGACTCTTCCCTTCAACGGGTGAGGAGGCTTCAAAGTCTTCAAAATTTTCTTCAATTGGTTCACGCTTTAAGGTATTCTTTCATTTACTGTTGTTGAGGCACTGTTCATTATGGTCCCTGATTTAGTTTATATGAACGATGAAACTCCGTTGTTACCTTTAAGATATGCTGATCGTTAGTCTTCCTTTTGAAACTATCACTTTCTCATATACTGATGATAATTACAAACTTAAACTGCAGTTACAATTACAGCAGTTGATGGAGACGCTGAATGCTACAGAACCTCACTACATCAGATGTGTAAAGCCTAATAATCTCCTAAAACCTGCTATATTTGAGAATGACAACATTATGCGACAATTGCGATGTGGTGTAAGTAATCTTCATCTTAGCAAATCCCAGCTTGGGGTTGGGGAGAGGGGAAAGCATAGATTATTATTTTCTTGTGAATTGTGATAGTTATTAATTATAACCAACTGGCTTTTATATTAAGGGTGTTTTAGAGGCAATTAGAATCAGTTGTGCTGGATTCCCTACTCGCCGCCCGTTCTTTGAATTCATACACAGATTTGGGCTCCTAGCACCAGAGGTTTTGGTAGGGAGGTATGTACCTTCTTTTAGTTTGAACAGAATGTCAAGAGCTGACAAAACTTTGAGATGTCTTAGATTATTTATGTTTAATGGCTTGACCAGAAACATCCTTGGATGAATTCATTTGAATAAGTTTCTCTGGGATTCACCAGATGATTCTGAATCAAAAATATTTTCTTATGGCAGCTATGATGAAAAAGTTGCTTGCTCAAAGATTCTGGAAAAATGGGGGCTGAAAGGTTTTCAGGTAATCTTTGTTTTTTTCCCTCCTACTAGAGGTAGCATAGTGAATTCATTCTACTGGTATCAGAATGCATCTCTTCAAGACAGCAGCAGTCTTTATGTTTCGCATATTCCGAGGAGAGGGGAGCTTTCCTTCCTAAGGTCATGGAGTATCATCTGTATACCTATGCGCCACATTTGTATCAAGCATGCCATCTTCAAATGACATTGAAAAGGAAAATTTGCATCCAGAATATGAAGATTTAGTGATTAGCTCCTGTCTTTATGGTAATGATTGTTTGATTCTTTGCTTTCACAGATAGGAAAGACTAAGGTATTCTTAAGGGCTGGACAGATGGCCGAGTTGGACGCACGACGAGCAGAGGTTCTTAATAATGCAGCCAAAGTTATACAACGACGAATTAGAACTCACATTGCTCGTGAACAGTTCATAGCATTGAGAAAATCTGCCATTTCTTTACAGTCTCTATGTAGAGGTAAGCCATCTTAAAACTACTGAAAATCTTGAAAACTTGATAAAGCAAGGTATCGAGGTTCAAAATGGAAACAATCTTAAGAATTGAAACTACTTAGTTGTGTATGCTTATCCTGTGTTCTGTTCAAGCTCCATCCTAACGAAAAAAGGGGAACAAAAATAATGGAAGAAAAAAAATAGGAACTAGCCAGAGTAAATCAATCTCAAAACACATGATCTCATTTTTCATATTTTAGGCAAACTGGCATGCAAAATTTATGGGCAAATAAAGAGGCAAGCAGCTGCAATAAAGATTCAGAAGAACACCCGCAGACATCATGCTAGAAAGGCCTATAAGAAACTCCAGGTCTCAGTGCTCATGGTCCAGACTGTTTTGCGAGCTATGGATGCTCGTAAGAGATTCAGATTTAGAAAACAAACCGAAGCTGCAATAAAAATTCAGGTAAATTTTCCGTTAGCTATGATATTTTCATGATTTGTATAATTAGTCTTATCTGGTATTGAAGTAAGTCTAAATTTAGTCTTTATCCAACTCAGGCACAATGGCGTTGTCATAAAGCTTTTTCGTATTATAGAAGGCTTAAAAGAGGGGTACTTGTTGCACAATGCAAATGGAGGGGAAGAATTGCCAAAAAGGAATTAAGGAAGCTTAAACAGGTAAGTATTGTAATCCCATAAGAAATACAAAAACACATCTCTAATTAAGTTGTCTCCTGACTCCATAACCAAGAGTGTACTCTGTCAAGATATGCTGGTTTACCAAGTGATTGCACAGAATCTGATCAATCTGCATAAGCTGAATCTGAGCGTGAATATGCATTTGACCTCGCAATTATTTTATGTTTTTTCATCTACATGCAGGCTGCTAGGGACACTGGTGCGCTCAAAGAGGCAAAGGATAAGCTTGAAAAGCAGTTGGAGGAGCTTACGTGGCGGTTGCAACTGGAAAAACGTCTAAGAGTAATCTCATGTTTTAACTCATATTTTAAATGTGTAAATCACATTTTCAAGGTCCAAACCTGTATCATCTTATTCTTTGTGCAACTGTGGGTAGATACATCTAGAGATGCATTACGTCACAGGAAGAAACTCTCGCTCATCCTGTTGTTACATACTACTAATTTTCAGTATTTTTTGTGATACACCATTCTTTAGCCGTACAATAGAGTGAAATGTCAGACTTGATTGTCAGATATAATAATTGGTCAAATAATCATGCAGACTGACCTGGAAGAAGCAAAAGCACTAGAGATAGCAAAAATGCAAGAGGCATTGGAAGCTATGCAGAAAAAAGTTGATGAAGCTAATGCATTGGTTGTCAAGGAACGAGAAGCTGCAAAAAGGGCTATTGAAGAAGCACCTCCTGTAATTAAGGAAACTCCAGTTTATGTTGAAGATACTAAGAAAGTAGAATCTCTAACGGAAGAAAATAACAGTTTAAAGGTAATCCAATTGACTAGGCTCTCATTCTGTCGTGGTGCAGAATATGACAATCCACTGAGCATCAAGTGTTTGAGAAGAAGAGTGGAAACTGTCTGACATATAAATGAGCTTCTTTTTAATGTGACAAAATCATACAAGAGTCTCAAACAAGTCGGACTAGTTATCCAAAAATCTAGTATCAGGTGTTTTTGAAATAATACTTTCCTTCGAGAAAACCTTACATTTCTTTCAATATCAATGAAAACTAATCACCAAATTATCTTTTTGTGGCTTTTTCAAAGCATAAATTATATGTGAAATAAAGGTATATCGTTAGCATGATTCCATAGAATCATATTATAAAATTCAATTAGTCTATGCTTGTCATTGCTTGCTATGCTTAAATCCTCACCGAATCTGTATGTGTTCTGTCCAGGTATCTTTAGAGGAAGAAAAGAAGAACTGTGATGACTGGAAAAATAAATATCTGGAGGCACAAGAATCTGGGGATGAAAGTCGCAGGAAGTTAGAAGAAACAGAAAAAAGAGTTCAACAACTCCAGGAATCCCTGAAAGGGTAATCACATTGCTCTCACAGAGTGCTTTATTTCATTTATAATCTATTTCAGCTTATAAGATCAACTGCTTTTATATTGTAAGCATAGATACGCACTCTGTCTTGTTCATTTTCCGTGACAAGTATTTGCAGTGGCGAATAAGCTAAACGAATGACACTGCATGCTGATATGACTTGAAAATTGACATTGTCAAATTTATTGAATAAATCTTACATCAATGATGCAGTTGAGAGTTGCAATCAGAATATTGTGATCAATGAAGTATTGACCTACCAACATGATCATGTTGATTGTGAAAGAAAGAACACGATCATTTACCGAGAACATTGAAGTAATGGGTGGGGTAGGGCTAGGATATTATGAATCACATCAGATACACTAAACATATAGATTATGAACACTTTTACTCTAACAGTTTACATGATGCATTCCACACCATGATGTACAAACGTCAAATAGAATAGCCGGTGTACTTGTTTGTCCAATCACTTCAAGAGTAGCCATTTCTAGATAATGCTTGGAAGTTTGAAAAAGGTTATTAGTTTTTGCTACTACTATGGTCATGCACTATGACTGTGTGGAACTTCTCTTTTAAGAATTATGGTTTCCTATTTATTTATATGTTGCCGCTGAACCCTGCAAAATCAGGCTAGAGGAGAAGATGTCAAACTTAGAGTCAGAGAACAAAGTTTTCCGTCAGCAGGCTGTGTCAATGGCACCTAATAAGTTCCTCTCTGGACGCTCTAGATCTATTATCCAGGTATTACTCTTTTAAATGTATTTCTTGTGTAGGATTCAGGAATGGAATAATCTGAAGTTTTTATATTTACAGAGAACTGAGAGTGGTCGTGGTTATGAGGATTCAAGAATGCATGTGGTAATTTACCTTATAGAACTTCTATTTTCCAAATGCTACTTACATGCCTGCAAATTTTGTTGCTCATAGTCTCAGTTGCATTATATTAGGATCTTCATAGCCCTTCAATGAATCAAAGGGATCTCCCTGAAGCAGAGGACAAACCACAAAAATCACTTAATGAAAAACAGCAAGAGAACCAGGAGTTGCTGATTCGCTGTATTTCACAGAACTTGGGCTTTTCAGGAAACAGGCCAATTGCAGCCTGCATCATATATAAGTGCCTTTTGCAGTGGAGATCTTTTGAAGTTGAGAGAACCACCGTGTTTGACAGAATCATCCAGACTATTGGTCATGCTATTGAGGTTTGAGCTACAAACCCCGTCCGCTGTCCTCACTATTTAAATTATAATTACTTCTATAATAACATTTCTGCTTTGGCACAGAAAACCCAGGACAACAATGATGTACTGGCTTATTGGTTGTCAAATGCGTCTACTCTTCTATTGCTACTTCAGCGCACACTCAAAGCAAGTGCTGCTGCAGCAATGACTCCTCTACGTCGTCGATCCTCATCAGCATCTCTGTTTGGGAGGATGTCACAGGTAGGAAGTTAAAAGATATTAGCAAGTTCAGTTCTTTTTCTTGAGGAAGTTTGAGATTAGCTCCTTAAGATGTTCATTATTATTGATTTGCAGAGTTTCCGTGGAAACCCTCAAGGAGTCAATCTTTCCTTTGTAACTGGAGGAGTTGAAACTCTACGCCAAGTAGAAGCCAAGTACCCAGCCCTGTTGTTCAAGCAGCAACTTACAGCATATGTGGAGAAAATTTATGGAATGATTCGCGACAATTTGAAAAAGGAGATTTCTCCATTGCTGGGTTTATGTATCCAGGTATGTGGAGAAATATTTCCAAGAGACATGTCTTGGACAATATGTAGTTTGCGCTATGTGTAACCCGATACCCTAACTCTACCTTATTTTTTGATAATCCTGTATTTTTCTTGTCGTTTGCATGACAGTTTTGTTGGATATATTATTAGGCACCACGAACTTCAAGAGCAAGCTTGGTTAAAGGGTCCTCACGTTCAGTAGCTAATACAGCAGCTCAGCAAGCTTTAATTGCCCATTGGCAGGGAATTGTGAAGAGCTTGGGGAATTTCTTGAACACATTAAAAGCAAATCATGTCAGTGAAGCTAATTGTGCCTTTTTACCTTCAATTACTTTAAATCTCTTTCCATTGTAAACAATTTTATTCCTAAGGAATAGAATATTTATCCAGCAAACACAGGCTCACTAAATCAGCAATGTCATGAGTCTTTAAATGGGTAATAAGCTTAGATATAGTAGATGAACCTTATCTTCCAAAATATTATGCAGCTTACTTACCATCCTGATTTTCCTGATTTGATACTTTCAGGTGCCCCCATTTTTAGTTCGTAAAGTATTCACACAGATATTTTCATTCATCAACGTTCAGCTTTTCAACAGGTGGAGCTATTGGCTTCTATTAGCGTGCAGTGTTTTCTACAATTCATTTGGAAGTTTACTGATGTGCTTGTAAAATTCTCACAGCCTTCTCTTAAGACGGGAGTGCTGCTCATTTAGCAATGGTGAATATGTCAAAGCAGGACTTGCAGAATTGGAACACTGGTGTTTTACTGCAACTGATGAGGTATATTCATCAGATATTTTAGTTAACTTAATATTCCTTAGAGTGTATAGTCAAACCCCAAGTAAAAGAAAAACAAAAACAGTATGCAGGATCAGCATGGGATGAGTTGAAGCATATCAGACAGGCCATTGGTTTTCTGGTAAGCATCCTCTTACATTGTTCGTTTTCATTTAACTTGCTTCTTTCATTTTGAGTAATGTGATGGCAGAGTTAACAAAAATTCCCTCATTCTTCTTGCTGCAGGTTATACATCAAAAACCCAAAAAGACACTGGATGAAATAAGCCATCAACTCTGTCCAGTGAGTGATTTGAAGGAAGAATTAGCTGGACTGTCATTCAAGATCACTGATGATATCTTTTTTTGCTCCAGGTGCTTAGCATTCAGCAGTTGTATAGGATCAGTACAATGTACTGGGATGACAAGTATGGTACACACAGTGTGTCACCGGATGTAAGTTTCTATGGATGCCATTACTCAACGTAGGTTAGAGAGTATTAGTTAAAAAAATATAATTTACATAACATGTTTACAGAGCAATATTAACCAAGGACAATGTCTTTATGCAATTACATTAGGTTATATCCAGCATGAGGGTGTCAATGACTGAAGATTCTAATCATGCAGTCAGCAACTCTTTTCTCCTAGATGATGATTCAAGGTTAGCGTTGAACTGCATCGAAATGGAAGAAACTGATGCCTTGCTTTTTTTCTTTTTGATTCTCATTAAGACTAGGCTTGAAAAGTAGTCTCAAACATTTACCAAATATACCAGCCCTTCCCATCTTGGTTTTCAATATTTAGGGAAAGACTCTAATTCCAAATGGGCATAGCTCACAAAAGAATGATTAAGATATCTCTGTTACTAAAAGTTGCACAATTTTAAACAATTAGAAGCAAGTTATTAAGTAGAAGATTTTTCACTGATTAAGGCGCAAATGAATGTGCATACGACAGACTAAATATGTTGCAGTTCAGTGAAATTTTTTGTGCCTCTTTGATCCAACTGCTGATGTTTCTTAATGGTTCGATTTTTCAGCATCCCATTTTCAGTTGATGACATATCAAAATCAATGGAACAAATAGATATAGCTGACATTGAACCTCCTCTTCCTCTCCGTGAGAACTCAGGCTTCAGCTTTTTGCTGCCACGCACAAATTAATTCAGTCAGTTTGAGACAGGACGTCTTCATTTTTGGTTCACTTGAGAGGATGAATGTTCTTTAGTAGTTCTACACTTTTATCAGCAGATTACTCACTGCTCAAACTACAGAATTCAAAGAGAAGCAGTCCCTGCTTAACTTACTGGGGCGCCAAAGAAGAACACGGAAAAGATCTAGATAACATAACCCACTCAAAACATATAAGCATTACTGCACTCATCTTTATACATAATTTTCATTTCACCTTGTTGTACACGTAGGAGTGTTATTATTTAGTTGTACAGGAAGCATATTTTATAAAAGATGCAGCTGCAGCACTCCGGTTTCTGGAGGGGAAGTGCACAAGAATACTCAAAATGATCTGTATTTATCTTAAAATATGTATTTTCGACCAGAGAAGCTATGCTAGTGTTTATAGGGTGAAGAAAAGTACTTGTATGAGCTTGTTGACATGTATGGAGATCATCTTCTTTTACAATTTTATACAAATTTGATCTGTACCTGTTTCTGCAAGAGTACTATGGTGTCAAGATGTAGCATGTTTGTCAATTTGCGGAACTTGGTATTTTGCAAAAAGAGAGAAATTTAAAAGTAGCAGTCTTAACAGATCCACAGAAGTAGATCTGAAACCAACGAATCGAACAGCCCCATCATATTTTATTTACTTTGCCGCAAGAGAGAAACATGTATAATAGTTCAATTTTATCTTACAAGGAACTAGTTAATACAAAAATGAAGATATTAAGAGCGACTCCTACTACAACAGCTCAGCCAAAATTGGAGCGATGAGGATTGAAAATGAGGAAGAGAACCTACTCTATTCTGTACATTCAACGACCACTTTATCCTAGTATATCGATGGTAAAAAATGGATATCGGTAACTAACATTGTACATGTGTCTAACATCGACTGCTGAACTGTTGCATTTTCTGCTTCCCAAAAAATCAAGAGCCTTTCCATTACACTTCTAGCAGTAAGCATCATGAATCTCAAGATAATGACCAGAATGATACCCTCCAAGAATCTAAATTTTGGCACAGAGAAGTGCCATGGATCTGACTTTGATGCAACCCATGTACTCTCATCCTAGAGTTAAAGAATATTGACCTGTTTGGACCATACCAACCTGAAATGACAAGGAACATAAATATAGACGTGTTAGACGACTAGTGGATATAGGCTCTATGAAATATTCAGTTGGAAATGGTTGTACTGATGCATTACATAATATTTGCCAGTCAGAAGATAAATATGTGAACTACTTTGACAGACGAAAGAGATTGTATTCGCTTCTTCAGTTCTAAACTAAGTGGGGCATGGCAGGAAACATACTCCATTGCCTGAAGATTTTAATGATCTTAGAACTACTTATTTTTAGATCCTTACCGCTACATTAGCTAGACTAAGCAAACACCCAGTAGGAAATGCACATTTCAGGTAATGTGTAGTACCACCAACTTTTAGCATAAGTTTGTTGAATCAGATCAAACAAGCTAACATAGTTGCTCCAAGACATAAAGAACAAATGAGAAACCAAATGCGCATCACATAAATAGAAGGTTTCATGTTCTCTTTTTTTATTTTTAAATAGAAGAATTCATGATATGTGAGGTGTAACATAAAAGTAGAAGGAACATAAATCAAACCAAAGTAAGTAATCACACCTTTAGATTTGTGTATTGTTAATGGGCACTTTCCAAGTGGAATGCGACTAAGGCATCCAATTTGACCAACCAAAGTGCAACTGCTGATGAAGTCTGTGGCATGCTTGAAAAGCTTGCAATAATTTCTTCTGGGTCATAATTCGATCCCAAAGTATCACCAGATTCACACAGCCAATCCTCATTGATAGCAGTAACAAAGTCAGCAAGAACCTACAACATATTCCAAATAAAATTCAGCTGATGTACACCCACTAGGTAAATTTCTAAGAAAATAATGCCAAACATGATATAGACAGGGGTGGAGCTACAGTGCCGGATGCGGGTTCGGCCGAATCCTTTGGTCCAAACCCTATATTTGTCTTAAAATTTTCATTTAATATGCACGAATTCTTAGCATAGAAC
Organism: Petunia x hybrida; assembly: GCA_037355625.1. Taxonomy (NCBI): domain Eukaryota; kingdom Viridiplantae; phylum Streptophyta; class Magnoliopsida; order Solanales; family Solanaceae; genus Petunia; species Petunia x hybrida. The sequence continues at coordinate 140,119 of JBBBVM010000317.1, read as the reverse complement.
CCAGTAACTCAAAAGGGTTAGAATCCCGAACACAAACTTTAAATTCTGGCTCCACCTCAGGGATATAGATTGAGCAGCAATTGGAAAGGTAGGTTTTGTTATCACTCTATGGATCTCTGCTTATTTTAAAACTCCACAAAGTTGCTACTCCTGAGAAATTGAGACCAACTATAAAAAAGATAGTGAAGGACAGGCAGTATTTGTCACCTGTAGAATCTCTGATAGAGTTGAGGCCCTGCGCAGTCTTTTATTCCAAAGATTGTGGGTAGATCTTCTCCAAGCACCAACTAGAGCATCGTCAGGCATTACTGACTGCAATATAGTGAATGATAAATATGTAAATCAGATTGCAACATAAGTCGGATTGTTAATTGCACAACACTTCATAGAACAAGTAACTTTAAGACTCAAGCTGATATCAGCTATGTTACTCAGACTCGGGTGCGAGTGTCGGATACGGGTGCGGATTTAGAGGTCGGATCCTTCATGATCTATAATTTAAGGTTCGCGGATACGGATCCAGTTATGGATACGGGCATGGGGATTCGACTAAAAAAATCAATAATCTAAAGTACAGTTATAAAACCTAAATTATGAGATAATATGTGGAAAACTTGAGAAAAAATATCGATCAGGACATACAAATTTCTATATACAATAATACAAGGTGTTCTATTTCCTTCAATTCCCCCCTACTTTTGTTTTCATTAAAGAAATCATTGAATCTGTTCAGAACTTCTCTGTTGATTTTGGTCAAAGTACCCAAAATCAGTTGACCAAATTGGGTACGGATCCCACACCCACACCCACAAGGGTACGGATCCGACACGGGTGCGTCACCAAAATGAAGAGTCCGAGTAACTTAGGATATCGGGTACTTAAAGTCTATTTTCAACTTCAACGCAGCTACTTGAGACTTGCCTTGCTTTTTCATTTAAAACCAAAAAAAATAAGAATAATAAAATAAAAAATATCGGTGGTGTCCAGGCCCGCTTACATACACCTCAACTAATCCACCGGACAATCCATCCAATCCAGAAATACAGATTCCCAAAGTAATCCTGCTCACCAAGGCTGGAGCATATGGGCTCACACCAAGTATTGTAATTAGGATTCGAATACGAGATTTTCAAGTTGTTACTCAGATGCTTCAACCAGTAGGCCATCCCCTTTGGAACCTTATCTTGCTTTTAGATTTAAGTAATAAAAAGCTACCCAATCGCAGTAAGCAAGACATGGGAAGTAGTTTGTCTAGATTATATGTGGACGATTTAGACAGAAAGACGGGTTATGAAGGGTGGAAAGCACTTCTTTGTTAAGATTTTTAAAAGGAGCATCAAAACACGGGCATACAATACTAGCTCTAAAAGCATTAGCTAATGACTGCTCACCTCAATTGCATGTATGGCAGCTTTAAGTGACTGCAATTCTGATGGGAGAATTTTATGCTTTGAGAACTTATCGGGATCTAGGTTCTGCCTACATGTTGCAGTATGGATGGCATATCTTTCTTCAAGATCAAAATCAAGCTCGAACGTCATGTGGCAAATCCTGCAGTGCTTCTCATCCCTCCAGTATAGATCATGACACTGATCACACCTTGCAAGCGAATCAAGATAAGACCTTTTCCCACATTTCACCGCTGAAAGACTACAATAGAACGATTTCCAAATCCATGAGTCAAAAGCTTGAGCCATGTTCCATTTCTCTTGCTGATGTTCTCCTTTACGCCCTACAGGGACCTTTGATCCAGTAGTACCATTCTGCACTTCAACAAGGCTTAAGTTGTCAACATCAGAAACTGCAGAAGATGAACTATCTTCCCTAGAAATATTCCTTCCACATTGAGGTGATTGACTATCTCCTGAATCATTCAGCATATTCGACATTGCTCGGCATAGGAATGCTTCCCGTTTCTCCAGAGATGCAAATAGAAGAGCCTCCCGTGTACCTCTACGGTCCAAGGCAGCCAACAAAGAGAATAAAGTCTGCAACAAGATTTAAAGAACAGGGAAAAATTCATTTTTAGAAGTTGTCGCATACTACAAACAAGAGAAATAGAAGTGCCAAAACAATACTGAAGTACCTCTTCAGTATCAATCACCTCCCAGTGACCATCTTCAGAAGATTCAAAATAAATCCTCCTGTGCCCGGGATCGAGTTCATTGCAAGGGCCCAAGAAGATCCAGTATCTATTGTACCGACGGTCAGAACCAAGGAAGATAGACTGCATAGGGTGCAGATCATCCCCAGCCAGTTCTTTGGCATTCTTTGCAGTGCTCAGTGACTTGTTTTTCTTACAGATTCTCTTTTTGATAGGCAGTGTATTTTTTTCACAGTTTCTTGACATTAACACTGAAGAATCAACAGGCTGAATTTCCGATGACACTGTTGGATCTTGATTACTAAGATGTCCACTATGACTTTGTGCTTGCCCAGTCAAGTAGGATGACCTTTCTGATGACCTCTTTATTTTTCCACCAGAAGCATGATGAATCCTTGCAGGAGCACGTTCAACGGTGGATTTCATAGACTCCTGCAGACAAACTTATCATTAGGTAAAATGCACAAAACGAAGCCGATCTGACAGACAAATGTACTTCTTTATCTTCGTGTGTTAGTGCCATTGACAATGGTGATACCCATCCTCTGAGACACTGCAATATTGAAAAAGAGCAGTGATAACCAACAAACAGAGAACCAAATACACGCCTATTAGAATAGGCAGACATAATATTTTTCGACAGTATAAAAGAGCAGCCTTTTGGACTCTGGAGAAAGTAGAAAAGAGAAGGCCATCTATGTGGTGCTTTTTATGGACTGACTTCAACTGTGCCATTGCCTAACAATGATCAGCAACCGAGCTACACAAGAGCTTCTTCACATTGGTAACTAAACCTGAAGGAACAAAATGGTATTCATCTGGATTTCCATATAGCTTCACGGACTTAAATGTACTTATAAAGCACCAAGGTGACTATCTTCTTTAAAGCAAAAACATTCCATATTCTTTCACCAAAAGATAATATAAAAGCCATAAGCTAATAAAGATGTCATCACTTGACCACTTTCTTTACTTTTTCTTTTTATCTTTTTTGGTTGTTAAAAGGTCCGGAGCTATTTGCTTGCTCATGCATTTTTGTTTCGAGTAATAGTACTCTATCCAGTATCCACAGTTATATAGAACTTGACCTACAAGTACAAAATTAGTTAGCATGCTCATGGTGACAGTAAAATAAAAAGAATGTGGTGAAAAGGAAAATTGAGCAAAGGGAACAAAACAAGCCGATAGAAGGGCATGATAATCTAGAAGGGAAATTTCCTTCAAAGGACCTAATGAACACATGCAAATTTTTACCTTCTCAGCAGTGCTGGATGCAGCAGTAAGAAGATCAACCAATGTCACCAAGGCATTCAGCTTCTCTTCAATTCCCAGATCCGAATATTCACCTTCCATCAGTCCCAACAACCATGCTTCTCCCGTGTAGCTTTCATCGATTTCAGTATTTACTATTGACAAGCTGTTCCTAGTATCGAGCTGACATCTCTGTCCAGATTCAGGTGGAACTAGTTCGCGGGACTCACTGTCCGAATTATCTCTGATGTATCCACTAATAACCTCGGAGTCATCTCCTTCTTCAGAATCTGAGAAAGAAATTTCAGATTCCTCTGAAGAAGGATTAATGCGTAGACGGTACCCTGAAGATGAAATCTTTTCAAACAATGTAATGTCACTGGAAAGGGTTGAGCTTATTAAATCTTCTAGCTGAATGGTTGTTGCTGCCAGATTCAGTTCAACAATCTTCAAGACAAAAGGAAAAGATTCATTAACCGAAGTATTTCAAATTTAAAGAAGACAGAGATAACTAATACAAGTGAGGTCCACAATTAGCACCACTCACAGAGTGCAGTTTTGCCAGCTCATGAACTTTCATTCCATTAGTTCCTTTAATTAGCAGAACGCAAAAAAGTTCACCCTTCAGTGTACCACGGGCCAACCCATATTTAGTCATCAAACTAACTTCCTGAAAAACAAGTAATCAAAGAAATTAAAAGAAAATGAGAATCACAGGGAAACGCCATGAATCAAACTGCAAAACATCCTCCAAGACACTCTACTGAAGGGTGACAGTTTTACATTAGTAGGTCTGTAGTAAGATTTAAGGCTTTTATTAAGGAAAAAATTAAAGATCAATAACAGTTTACAGTTAGCATAAGGCAGAGCCTTTCGCACCATTAAGAGAGAGAGTGTGTGTGTGCGTGTGTGTGATCTGTCACAACAAAGACACCAACATTTTTTGCAGGGCGCTTTCTGAAGAGAGTTGAATTAGATAAGTAAGTACAGTACTTGTCCACTTCACTACCTATTGAACACTCAGCACTCCCAACAGTTTATATTTTACAATAAAATATGACCACTCACAGATCAAAAGGCCTTTAATAACCCAGAGACAAAAACCTTAGAACATGGTTTAGATATATCATAGATGCAAATATACAAATAAATCAGTAGCCAGAAACTGCAGTACCTTGCTGAGAGCCTCCCTAGGTACTCTACCATGTTTGGACCCAAAACCAGCAGCAACCAAGACTTGCCGTAGTATCTCTGTCCATGTCAAGGCATTGAGGGAACTTGTCCAGAGTTTCAGACTAAATTCTTCATGTTCAATCTGTCAAGATAAGATTTCCCTCTTTCAGAATAACATACTTTAATGGAAGGAGACCATAAAGAAAAAAACAGTGATAATGAAAGTTTTTCAGCAGAAGCATATAAAGAATTAAACGGCATATATGCTCTCAAGGTAAAGAGATTAGCAACCAATTACTCCCTTCAGCAAGAATAAATCATCTCCCACGACTAGTGTCACCATTGACTGCGGAAGAAAAGCATCTGTAGAATGCATGGAGGGAGGTTCTACGTAGAACATACCAACATTGTAGGCTGATACAATAGGAGAAGCAGATGACCTATTGATATGCCGAAATACCACTTGTCCTGATGGCAGAGGTATCTGCATACTCCCTGATAGAGATTTGGGATGTCGGGTTTGTGGCACTTCGTGATAACTATAGGACTTATCTGGTACTCATCTCTCCAAACAAAACATACTATTAGTATTTTCCACTAACCATGTTGCAGTAGTAAGATACTTTGGAAAGAAAACGAAATTGGTACATGTGATGCAACTAGCTGGCATAATAAAATAAGACCCATATCAAACTCTTAGTGGTGTCCATACCTATATTTCTCTTATTTCCAACAAAAAAGACGTATCCTTTTAGCGAGGATTTCTTCTTTTCTTTCCCCTATTCTGCATAAATATATTAGCAAGGATTATAATAGTTTGGTCTCACTGTGTTTTCTAAAGTCCTTTTCATGAATAATATTATTTACTTTATCAAAAAAATAGTTTGGTCTCACAGCACTTGAATTTACTAGTTGCTAGTTTCACTTTCCCAGTAAAAAAGAATAATGAATGGTGAATATTGGAGCAGAAAACCTTGAGAAATAAAACTTATTTTTCAGTCGCATATTAGAACTGTTTGGAAGGATGCTTTCTTCCCAACTCTAGCTTATGTAATAGGTAAATATAGGACCTTCCACCTTTCTTTAATTGTTTTAGTGATAAAATTAGAAGGACCTTCTACCTTTTCTTTGATGGGGTGAAGTTTTGTTGAAAGCAACAGCATCATCATGATATTGAGAAAATCACATCAATAAAGGGCCTTCTACCTTTATTACATGCACTTCCTCAAGAAGGCCGGATCCACATCCCCAACACGAATGAAGGTTTGAGATATTCACCCCTTCTTTATTCAAGATTATAGGCACATGACTTTTCTTTTCTTCCCATTTCAGTAAAGTATAACTTACGTCAACTCTCAGAACTGGTACAATAGTACAAGTGAAATTTATACAAACATGATCTAGGATACTTCATACAAACTTATAAGGATTAGGGGTTCCAGCCAGGACCACAGAAAGGAAGAGTATATATCAAACCAGCATAAATTGTGGGATGACTCATGACATGGTCGAGTTCTTTTTTGTTCCATTTCAACATACTATATTTTCTTAAGCATCATCATTTCTCTCCCTTCTCTTCTCTCCTCTTATTGTCCTACCAAAGTAATGTAACCTCCTTTGTAGCAACATGGAAATAATAAGCCACATTCAGATAGAAGTTCTAGGAAGCGAATAATAAAGACATACAAATTGCAGTACATAATTTGTCTCATAGCCGATTCTCAAAGACTCAAACCCATGCTAAAATGTACAAAAGCCTATTTAAGTCACAGTAGGTCTGAATGCACGTAAGACTCACTGAATGAACCAATCCCAAGAAATTGCAATTTCTGCTTGCTTGATGAATGAATCCACTGTCAAGCTGAATTTCAATATCTGCCAAAAGAAGCCTGAGAAGGGCTAAATGAGCTTGTCCAAGGATCAAGGAATCCTGAAAGCAACAAGAATCAAATCAAAATTGGAAAGTGATAGACATCTGATCACACCAACTTTAGAAGCAGCTATCAGGTTTGATAGACAACAATGGAAGATAACTAGTACAGAGCTGAACTTACTTTTTCATGAAATGCTTGAGCAAAATCATCAATTGTAAAGGAACAGATATCAATTCTTGCAGCATATGTACAAAGAAAGTTGAAGACCTGCAAACACAAACTGCATATTAGCCTATATGCTTTTAATATGCATAAACAAACGTAAAATGTTTCACCATTTTTACATATCATCTTTGTGCAACTCTATTAGAATAAGCGCAGTGACAAAGAGCACATTAAGTACCCGTTTGGCCATAGAAAATTTTTCAAATCGTGTTTGTCCATGAAAAACTGTCATTTTTTGGAGATTTTTTGAAAAACAGTTTTTGAGAAAACAAAAAGTGCGTTTGACCACTTTTTCAAGTTTTTCAAAACTTCTAACTTTTCTCCACTCACAATACTTCAACTTTTTTTCAAGTAAAATTTATGTCCAAACACAACTTCAACTTCTAAATACAATTTTTTAACTCAACTTCAAAAATTCTTTTTCAAAAACTTTTTGATATCTATGGCCACACGGAGGCTAACACTGAGTCAGAGAGGTATACCAAGTGAGTCTAACCATGACAAACCAGTATCATATTGTTTATTGGTATTAGCACCATAAGACTCCATAAAAAGATTATTTCACAAGTACCTTGAAAAGTTTCTTGACAAGCTCTGGAGAGGAATCCCAGGGTCGAACATAGAGAGGCAACTTCATTGTTACTGAACCCGGAGGAAACTTTGGAAGTAAACCTATAGCGTTTAAGGGATTTGTTAGATATAGACTGTACTTCTGTATACACCAAAGCAATTTGATGAATAGTGAATCATGTAATATAACTTGGTCATCTACAATAAGCAATCAAACCATATAAGAAGGTTGAGTGGAGAACAAGAAAAACAGCCCACAGAATAGAGGATAGAATAAACTGGATGCAAGGAACCAACATTTGCAAAGAGGATTGAGAAAACAAGGGGGGTCTTATTCTTACCCTTGCAAAGTGAACAGCCACGAACTCCACTGCTTGCAAAGTGTGTACAGGATGTCAATGACTTAGGTCCTGCTTCCAACTCCATCAGCTCGAGTTCCTCATCATCCACTAGTGATCCCAGCTGAGCAGACTCCTCTTGGCACTGGCTCCCTTCCAACGCAAGTTCACATTTTTCTTTACGAGATGGCTTCTGCTTTTCAATCTTTTTATTTACTCCCTGCAATTATGAGATCCCAAACTAAATCGCTCCAACCATCAAAAAAGCAAATCTAACCACTAACAGTAGTAGCTTATCTCAGTAGCCAGAACTATTACCTTTCTGCTTTTAGGGCCAGCTTTACTCTTATCCTGCAGTTTCTTCTCTATTTTTCTCTGCATACATAATACCAGCTAGCAATTAACAGCCTTCGCAAAGAATCAGAAAGGCTACGTGGAAGACATGCATGTACTACAAATCACTAAGTAAATATCAAAGGCATGACATGAGGCCTAACCAAAATAGACTGTCGCTGCAGCAACTTTTTCTTTCTCTCTTTAGCATTCTCTCCAAAATCAACACCAGTGGGGATGTCTCCGGCGTTAGGATTTGTTGCCCGCCAAACTGTCATCAACCCCTTCCCCATACCATGATTTCTGACAGTAGCACTCTTCTCAGTCATCAAGCCTTTCCCAATGCCATATTTTTTCACCGCAGCGTCTTTTGTTGTTATCAGACCTTTCCCGGTACCATGCTTCTTCACAGGACGGCTACTTTCACATGAAGCTCGGTAATGCAAGCTGGCAGGCTCGGAAACCTGGTGAGAATAAAGGAAAACACAAAAAGAAAATATAAACGAACAGAAAAGAGACAATTGTTGATAATGGGCAATTGGAGGTTCTGAAGCTTTGTCCTGAAATCTATTTAGCGTACCTTTCTCCTCTTAGTCGCTCTTTGGTTTTCTTGGCTACTTTGACCAGATACTTGGAAATCTGATCATGGAAGAAAAATAGAAGATCAAGATCTGAGTACAGCGAGCATATAGAAAGAAGTAACTGTCGTAAATTAGCCATAGAAACAAAAAGAAGAGCTAGATGTAATATCATTCTGTAACGTTTGACTTTTCAACGACAGTGACGATTGTCTAATCCTTCCTAGTCAATCTTATATGAGTAGAATCATCTCTTCATGTGAACATTTGTAAACTTCAAGATTTGTTTCCTTTTTCCCCCTCCTCCCTATGTGCATTGCAAGCTACCCATTGGAGAGTATCAATAACCAAGCAATGATATTTATCAGCAAAATTTTGAGTATTTAAGTTAATTGCTCATATGAATATGTATATTGAAGAGCAGCACACCCACTTCTCTTTTGCCCAAGCTTTTTTTTTTTTTGCTCCTTTCGATAAATCAAATATCACTTCACTGATAATATGCCAAGGCACCATCCCTCATGCCTTTTCTTCTTCTTTTCAACTGCACTTTAGCTATATCCTGATATCGGTTACACTACTATTGTAGGCCGAACCCCTCGGATAGAAGTTGTAAATATCAAGGCCCAAAGCCACAACCTAAAAGAACATTAAGAAAACCCTCCTCACACTTTTTCCACATGCAACACCGACTTACTACCAAAAATCCTCTCTTCCTAAGATTGTCTACCGTCGGAAGCAGGATAGCTCGCTGAGCAGTACACCATACAAAAAATATAGAGAACCTATTGTGGATATACAATAGTGTATCCATCTCCTCCACTTTCTGAATCTGATTGCATCTATCTCTGAACAATATATACTAAGTCTAAACTCCATAGTCAAAAGAATTTGTAGTGTCAGCAGTAATGTGCACCCACAGACTCAATTGGTTATAACAAACTTCACTTATTTTTTCACCAAAAATTCCATAAGGGTCAGTGGTGCACAGTTTGAAACTCAGTAGATAATCGGCCTGCTCATCTAGCCTTCTCTACTTTAATTATAGTACCAGGGTTTTATCTGCAGCAGTGTTCGAACCAGTGGCGTGTGCCTAATCCCACATCACGTGCTATGCTCTTACCACTAAACCAAAGCCCCGATACTTGTAACCCGAGCAAGAAATGAAACACAATGACACATAACTAAACACATAACTCTACCAAAATTAACTCTAAAAATGCAAAACAAATTCAAATAAAATTACCTTTACGACGCCGAAAAAGGTCATCAGAAGGAAGAGAATCAAATTGATCACCAAGTACAGGACCATCTTTTCTGAAAATTTTAGTTAAAATGTAATCCTTTGAATACAAGACTTCCTGAAGCCGATGTCTATAATCATCTTCATTTAAAAACAATTGCTTCTTCTGCTTACTAATTTTCTTCTTCTTATAATTCACTAATTTTTCAATTTTATTTTGCTTCTTCTTAGTAGCCATAATTAAGTTTAATTAGTCATTTAGAGAAGTAGTAAAAGATAAGAGTGTGAAATTATAAGAAAAAATGGAAGATAAAGAAGATGACTAAGGTTTAAGAAAGTAGGGTTTTAGGTTTAATATGTTGGGGGATATTATTCTACTATACTTTTTATTTTTTATTTGATTTTGTGGAGTTGGGAAGTTGGAACCGGGGTCACTAATGCACCACATGTAGACCGATTCGGTTTAACACGTCACTCCGGTTTGAGGATAATTGGCTGCAAGGAGATACTGTAGTAATAGGCCTATTTCTTACTCTCAAACGTTGACAAATACTTCTTGGATGCAAATTCATAATTTTCAAGCAAAAAACAAGGAGAAATATTAGCAATGACGTAGTTGTAGTTGTAGAATCATAGACGAATTCAAAATTTGAGAGTAGCGGGTGATACTTTTTGTATCTATACAACAACCAAATGAAAAGGGCGGGTTGGATCTATCAATTTTTTGTTAATTCACTAAGTTGATTAAAGCCTTTTATTTGCAATTAACAAGTAATTTTGATTTAACCCATCTATTCTTTTTCGCATTTTTTAACTATATATTATTGAAGAATTTTCTCCAAAAAAATCAACGCATCAATTAGAAAATTATTTAAAAGTAGCTTAATTACAATACAATTTTTGTTTGGCTAGACTAGTTTTTATAATCTCGAGTTAATTTTTTCATCTTAATTTTCAAATTTTATTATATTCTTTGCTCAATAAAAGTTTTAGAATTTAAAATCTACGAGAATTAACTCTAAAATTTTATTAATCAAGCTACTTAATTTTTAAAAAGACGTTAGAAAATATTGCTCAAATTAATATCTCTTCTATAGATTAATGTTACATCATCGAAAAGAGAGAAATCAGATATTAATTAAAATCACTTTCCCTCAAATATTTAAATCAAGTATGACAAGAAGTGTTTTTAAACACTTCTACATTTTTCTTTTTTACCAATGAGGGACAAACTTCCTCTGCTCAAATACTAACCCGTCGAACATTAACTAACACTAACAATCCCCCACTTAATTAGTGATTGATGTTGTTTAGAGAATTATGCATATAGTAGGTGTCTTTCGAATTAAACATGCTACTTGTATAAACGATTCAAAATCTTGTCGAAATTAATGGTTAGAGTAAGTTCTATTAAACCACAACTCCTTAATTACAAGACGGAAAAGCTTTATACACATAAATCATGCCAACTTCACAACTTGTTCATTGTGTATTTGAACACTCGAATATGGCATTGTGCTGCTTCCTGAATTCATAAACACTTAAAATGTTTTGTTCCCAAACTTTGCTTGAAGCAGCATCACTTCATATGTTTATATATGTGAAGTTTTAAAATCAAGTCCTTAATATGGACTTACTTAGTTCTTAACCCCGAACTATGTTTTCTTCATTAAGAGTATCTTATATTCAACCTCCATTTTCTAAGTACTATAATTTTCAGTACCTGGCTACCTGCTAACCGTCACAACTAAAACTTGTTATTACGTTTTAAATCTTTACACTTTGTTTGGAAGATTGTTACGCATTGTATTGTATTGTTATTATAAATACAATGTTTATTTTGATTGTAACTTAATTTCGTTGTATTGTATTATTAAGTTGGTTATGTAATAAATGAAAAGATCCACTTTTTGTTATAGCCGATTATGTGGTTTTGGATGGTTATGTTTTTTCACTTTTCCATCATATCCTTATTTATAACTTTATAATCCTATTTTACCATCTACTCAAATTTAATTTAAATACACTCAAATAACCTACTTTAACTTTATCCTCTCTTCTCTTCTTTTTTTACCTTTTCTCTTCTTTTTTCATATCTTTTCTCTTATTTTCATTTTTTTATTCTTTTTTGTTGTATCTTTTATTTTCTTCATCTTCTTTTTAATTCTTTCTCTACTTGTTGGAAGAACTCCTGTTGATTTACTTTATTTTACAAGGTAAGTTGGTGATAAATTGTTAAATATAAATTATCTTAAATTATTTTAAAAAAAAATTGTTCTAATATTTATAACTACTAAAGGTATAATAGTAAACTTATTAGTTACAGTACTATACGATACAATCAAAACAAAGAATAAGGATGTTACTAAACAACGAGAAAACAATACAATCAATTCAAACACCGTATCTTTAATGCAATACACAATACAATACGATACAAAACAATACATTATGAAACAATAGGTAATAATAATCCAAACAGAGCCTTAGTATTGGAGTGCAAATACGAAAGACAAGGTTCCCGTTACTAGTGATAATTTTAACTACCTTAGACCCATAACACTTGTTGTGCTCATCACCATATTTTGCGAGTCCTTTAGTAAATGGATCGGCAAGGTTGTTCTTAGATTTGACATAGACAACTGTGATAACTCCATCTCAAATTAGTCGTCTTATAAACTTATGTCTAAAGGCAATAGGTCTAGCTTTTTCATTATATATCTTGCTAAATGCCTTAGACGTGGTCAATTCATTCATCGCAGTGCATGAGGATAGCTGGCATCACTTATGACCACAACTCAATATCTAGCAATAAGTTTCTCAGCCATTCTGGCTCCAAGCCTGCGGCTCCCAAGCGATAAACTCGGCTTCCATAGTAGAATGAGTAATACATGTCTGTTTCTTAGAAACCCGTGAAATCGCTCCTCCACATGAAGTGAAAATCCATACAGTGGTTGACTTGGTATCACCAATACTCGTTATCCAACTAGCATCTCAATATCCTTCTAATACTAGAGGAAATTTATCATAATACAATGCAAAGGACTTTGTCCTTTTAAGATAACCAAGTACCTTCACTATACCTTTCCAATGTTCACTTCCAAGATTATGAGTATATCTTGCCCGTTTACAAACTGCAAAAGGCAATATTTGGTCTAGTGCAATGTAGCATACATTAAGATCCCAATTGCACTAGCATATTCTAATTGACTAACAGATCTTCCGCAATTCTTAACCACCTTACTTTGAAGCATCAAATGGCGTACTAAATTCTTTAATATCCAAATGATTAAATTTGGTAAGAACTTTGTCAAAATAGTGAAACTGACATAAGGAGAAACCCCCCCCCCCCCCCCCCCCCGCCCCACCCCACTATATTTTTTAACTTTAATACCTAAAATATTATCAACTTCTCCTATGTCTTTCATTTTAAATTAAGAAGTTAAATACTCTTTCGTTTCTCTTGTGCCTTGCATATTTGTTCCTATAATCAGCATATCATCAACATAAAGACAGACTATCACTCCATAATCTTTTGTGAACTTGGAATAAATGTATTTATCTGCTTCATTATGTTTGAACCCATTTGATAGTATAACACTATCAAATTTTTCATGTCACTATATTGGAGCATGTATCAACTCATACAGTGACTTGATCAATTTACAAACTTTCTTCTCATTTTCAGGAAGCACAAACCCTTCGGGTTGCTCCATATACACTTCTTTATCAAGATCACCATTTAAGAAAACTGTCTTAACATTCATTTGGTAAACGTTTAGATCATATATTGATGTCAAAGCAAACAATAACTTTATTGAGGTAATCCTGGCAACAGGAGCATATGTGTCAAAATAATTTACTCCTGGTTTTTGCCTAAAGCCTTTAGTTACTAGTCTAGCCTTAAAGGTTTGTAGAGAACCATATGTATTGTATTTTCTCCTGAACACCAATTTACACCCAATAGATTTAGTACGAGGTGGTAAATTTTTCAATACCCATGTTCCATTTGACATAAGAGAATCCATTTCATCATTTACAACTTCTTTATAGAAAGCTGAATCTCTTGAAGTCATTGCTTCATTGTAAATCTTAGGATCCTCTTCTATATTCAAAACAATAGGTATTTTTGTTAATACCTTATCTCTACTTTCTTCAACTAAGAAGACTAGCGCTTGAAAAGAAATAACATCAGAACTTAATTTTTTTCTCTTTCCTGACTCTTTGACTTTTTCTTTGCTCAATAAGAGATTCAGTTGCCTTTCTTTATTGTGTGAAAAGGAACTAAGATCTATACTATTGTCTAGGGTTACTGCATTTCCATCTTGAGTTACTACACAATTATTTTTTATATGCTCATGTGAATTGTTTGAGTCACCAATAAACTTTGTTTCCAAGAACTCAATATCTTTTGATTCCACAATAACTTTAGATTCAATGTCTGACAGCTTATATGCCTTTAAGTTCTCCGCATATCCTATGAATATGCTATTAATTCCTCTAGGCCCTAACTTAGTTCTTTTAGGATCAAGAATTCTATAATAGGCTAAACAACCACATACTCTCATGAAGTTTAAGTTGGATTTTCTTCTCATAATTCATATGGTGAAACCTTAGACTTTTTTTAAGCTACTCTGTTGTGCACAAACCAAGCTGTTAACAAAGCTCCCCTCCCCCCCTACAAATTTATTGGTAACTTAGTATGTAAAAACATGACATTAACCATATCCACCAACGTTCTACTTTTCCATTCAGCAAGACCATTTTGGTGTGGGCTATATGATGCAGTAATTTGGTGAATCAAACCATTCTCTTCATAAAAAACTGAAAATTAATTGGAAAGATATTCACCTCCTCGATCACCATGAAGGATTTTAATCTTCTTTTTCAATTGATTTTCTACTAATGCTTTGTAACTCTTAAACTGTTAAATATATCAAGGGCTTGATCTTTTATTTTTAATAAATAAACATGTGTATATCTAGAAACTATCCATAAATAAAATATCTATTTCCACCTCTAGTTAAATGACCATTCAATTTACATATATCATAATGCACAAGATCAAGTAAAACATTTGTTCGCTCATTTTTTGGAAAATGATTTCTTAGTCATCTTTGCTTATATGCATAGTTCACATCTATTATCATCTTTTTCTGCACAGGAAATTAATACACTTTTAGACATAGACTCAAGATACAAATTTACATATGAAAGTCTAGCATGAATTAATAGATGAATCAATCATATAAGGAGAAACATCAATTTTATTAATACTTAGATTGAACATGCCCTCACATACAAGAGTAATCTTGTCCTACAATTACACCATTCTTAGAGAAAATAATCTTTTCTGCCTTTATAACAATTTTGAGGCCTTTCTTACACAATAAATTTGCATAAATTAAATTCTTCCTAACATCAGGAACATGATGAGCATTTGTTAGAATCAACTTCTTTTTAGAAGTAAATTGCAGTTCAACAGTTTCATTTCCTAAGACCTTGGCAGTATCATGATTTCCCATTAAGACATTTTTCTCACTTGCTGCAACTTTATAGTATTTGAAGAAACTCTTGTCGTTGCACACATGAATGGTTGCACCAAAATCATATCACCAATCTGCAGATTTTAATGTTGTTACCATATTGCACTCGGTAACCATGCTTAAAGTCATAGCAGATACCATAGAAACAATGTCCGAAAGAGAATCCTGTTGTTGTTCAACATTGTTCACTTTTTTCTGTCCAGCATTTCCCTCGCTTTTTTGTCTCTTGAAAAGTCTGCAATCTTTCTTAAAATGCATATTTTTTCCACAGTGATAATGTGAGGAACTGAGGAAATATTACTGATGATACAAAAGAACGTTTACAATAAGTCCTATTTATAATTACTATACAAGTTATACTACAAAGCCTTTCCCTATAAGGGACTACTATGCTAAACCTAGTTATATACAACCTAGGTTTCTAATACTCCCCCTCAAACCGGTGCATACAAGTCATATGAACCGAGCTTGCTACAGATATAACTAATACGTAGACCAGTAAGTGACTTAGTGAAAATATATGCAAGCTGATCACTTGACTTCACAAATCTTGTAACAATATCTCCTGATAGTATCTTCTCTCTGACAAAGTGACAGTCAATGTCAATGTGTTTAGTCCTCTCATAAAATACTGGATTTGACGCAATATGAAGAGCAGCTTGATCATCACACACAAGTTCCATAAGACTGATTACTCCAAACATCAATTTCCTCAGTAACTGTTTGATTTAAATCAGTTCGCAAGTAGCTACAATCATTGCTCGATATTCTGCCTCTGCACTAGATCGGACAACCATATTTTGCTTCTTGATTTTCCGGACACCAAATTACCCCCTACTAGAACACAATAACTAGATGTAGAATGCCTATCATAAGGACATCCTTCCCAATCAGCATCTGTATACCCAACAATTCGTTCATGGCCTCTATTTTCGAAAAGCAATCCTTTGCCTGGGGATGACTTTATATATCGAAGAATGCGTACAACTGCATCCAGTGACTCTCACATAGATTGTCCATAAATTGGCTTACAACACTCATAGGAAAAGAAATATCAGGCGTAGTCACGATGAGATAGTTCAACTTACCAACCAACAGTTTGTACCTTACAGGATCACTGAGAGGCTCCCCATGTCCTGACATGAGCTTAACATTCGGATCCACATGAGTATCAACAGGTCTACAACCTTTTATTCATGTCTCTTCAAGACTATCTAGGGCATACTTCTGCTAGGAAATAACAATATCTGACTTAGATAGAACAACTTCGATGCTTGGAAAGTACTTCAACCTGCCTAGATCCTTAGTCTGGAAGTGCCGAAAAAGATATTGTTTCAATTTAATGATACCATCATGGTCATTCCCAGTAATAATAATATCATCAACATAGACCACCAAATAAATACACAAGTTTGAAGCAGAATGCTCATAGAAGACGAAGTAATCAGCTTTACTACGAGTCATGCCGAACTTTTGAACAACTATGCTAAACTTACCAAACCAGGCGTGAGGAGACTAGTTCAAACCATAGAATGACCGGCGCAATCGACATACCATATCACTCGACTCCTCCGGAGCAACAAAACCAGGTGGTTTCTCTATATAAACTTCCTCCTTAAGATCACCATGCAAAAAACATTCTTAATATCGAACAGATGCTATCTTAGCAACCGGAGAGAAAGTGTCACTATAATCAAGCCCAAATATCTAAGTATAACCTTTTGCAACCAAGCGAGCCTCTAATCGATTAATTTGGCCGTTCGGACCAACTTTGACTGCATAAACTCATCGACAACTAACAATAGATTTACCTGGAGGAAGCGGGACAAGCTCCAAAGTACCACTAGCACGTAGAGCAGACATCTCATCAATCATAGCATGTCGTCATCCTGGATGAGAAAGTGCTTCACCTGTAGACTTACGAACAAAAATAGAAGACATGGACAACTCAAAGGCCTGATGATGTGATGATAAGCGATGATAGCTCACACCAACATAATGAGGATTAGAATTGGCTATGGATCGCATACCTTTTCGAAATGCAATCGGTAGAATGAGAGGAGACAAGTCCGCAATAGGTGAAAAATCTGGTGCTAGACGTGAATCATCAAGTTCTAATTTTGAACGTGCACGACGATGATAAGTGTCAAGTGGTGGAACTAGGGCTGTAGGAGTAACTGTAGGAGGAGCATGAAGAGTAAATGTAGGAAAAGCAACTGTAGGAGGAGAAACTACAGGAGGGACAACTACAAACTCCTCAATAGTCGGCAAAGGTAAGACCTCAAGGATATCAAAATGGGCACAAGAAGGCGCAAAGTAAGGTCGACTCTTAAAGAAAGTAATATCTACTGGCATTAGATATCGACAAAGTTCGGGTGAGTAGCACCGATATCCCTTTTGAACACGAGAATAACCAAGGAATACACACTTGAGAGCACGGAGAGCTAATTTATCTTTCGCAGGAGCAAAATTATGGATGAAACATGTGCTCCCAAAAACACGTGGGGGAGATAGTACAAAGGTGACTCAGGAAACAATATGGAGTGTGGAACTTGATTTTAGATGGAAGGGGGCATTCGATTAATTAAATAATAAGGTGTGAGAGCTGCATCGCCCCAAAAACGTAGCGGAATATGAGATTGAATAAGAAGAGTGCGAGCAGTCTCAATGAGATGCCTATTCTTCCTCTCAGCTACCCCCATTTTGCTGAGGAGTATATGAACAAGATGTCTGATGAATAATGCCCTGAGAACCCATAAACCGCTTAAACTGAGAAGATAAATATTCTAAAGCATTATCACTGTGAAAAGCGCGAATAGAAACGCCAAATTGATTTTGTATTTCAACACAAAATTTTTATAATATAGAAAACAACTCGTAATGATCTTTCATTAAAAATATCCAAGTACATCTTAAATAATCATCTATGAAACTAACAAAGTAACGAAAACCCAAAGTTGAACTGACTCTACTAGGACCCCAAATATCAGAATGAACTAAAGAAAAAATAGACTTTGCACGACCCTCACAACACGTGTAAAAGTAGAGCGAGTATGCTTCCCAAGTTGATACGACTCACAATCTAATGTGGACAAACTAGAGACTAGGCACCATCTTCTGAAGCTTGAGTAAACTTGGATGTCCCAAATGTCTGTGAAGCAACTCTGGAGAATCTATGACTGGACATGTTGTAGAGGAGTTAGGAAAGGTAAGATAGTAAAGACCATGTGATTCATACCCTGCGCCAATCATCCGTCCCGTACTATGGTCCTGTATAACTGTTGAACCCCAAAAATTACCCCCCGAAAAGGATAAATTCCGGAATATCGACAGGATGGGCTAACTCTTTTGGAGTTTTGGAGTCGCCACCCAATTTAAGGAAAACAGGGAACCAAATTAACAAATGCATGCAAAACTCCGTTTTTATAAAAAAGACGGTCTTTCTTTCAGAGATTCTAAAGGTAAGAGGTTTTATTAATTTCGGAAGAAGGTTTTTAAGGCACTTCCGAAATTCCGTAAAATACGGTTAATCCGACAAGTTTCCAAAATATTTGCAAGTATGATTTTCTTTCAAAAGAATTATTAAAAATAATAATAATAATAATAATAATAATGAAAATAATTAATTGAATAAAAGCTTATTTGCAAAATATTCTTTTACTTGCACGCATTTGCTAAGACGGCCCCAATTTTACAATAAATTAAATAATGACTTCACACTAAAAGGCAATGAACATAAAGTAAAACAACATACAAACAATCAAATATTATTGATAAATAAAATATTCTACACATTTATTTGCATAAATATCTCTAAGGAAAGGAATGCAAAGTTAAGGATAGAACCGGGAAATTGATCAACTCGCGGGAGCCTTGGATTTTCTAAAATTCCTAAGTCTTATTTTTAATGCTTGAGTCCGAATTTAATCTCCAAATGACTTCAATGCAATGGACTATCTCCATTCGTGAGTTAGCCAAACTCGTCCATAAATTATCCGTGCCAAAATGTACCTCGCAAAACAAACAAGTAAAATTGGATTAGTACGATAATAAGGTATAGTAATTAATGAAATAAAATAAATAATAAAGTAATAAAGTAGTTGTATTGGGTAAAAATTATCGTCTTCGGTCAACACTTCGAGTTGGTGGACCGAAGAAAAAACGAGCTGGCGCTCCGAAGGGAAGATAATCGATCTCGTGACTGAATCACCAAGGTCAACGCCCGAAGGCGCGACCGAAGAGAAATCAAGCTCCAAGCTTCGGGGGGATGCCTCCCCATTCGGATAGCAAGGTCAGATGACCGAAGCCCTGTGGCAAGGCTGCGGTTACCACCTCGGTCCCAACGGCTTTGCAGCCCATTACTCTGCTCCACTAACTCGTTCATGTTGCTGATCAGATCGTGGGAGGAGTGCAAACTGGTGATGGAGAACGTGGGCAAGCTCCCCAGGTCTATAAATAGAAGCTCATTTGGTATTATATCCATCCAGAAATATATACCAAAACTCTGTCCAAATTTGTACTGAACATTCATATATTGAAAGCAAGTTGTTTTACGCATTTTTGTCTATTTCGCGCATTATTTATCGCTTTGATACAAAGATTTGCTTATATTCGAATCCAAATTCGATTTGTGTACCTAAAAACGATTTAGGCCCATACAAATTGGCGCCGTCTGTGGGGATATAAGCAATAACGCTTTGTTCCAAAGTTCGAAATCCGTTTTCCATCAAGAAATTTGTGACCCAACGCTATGGCTGATAACAACAATGGTGGTAATGGTGATCGGGTTGACGTTCCGACGAACCAACAATCCTTCACCCCGATGACAACCGAAGAGTTTCAAATGTACGTTGTCACCACACTAAGAGCTCTCCAAAGTAAGCAGGATGAGCAGACTAGTATCAACGCCGAGTTTCGCGCTTCGCTAGAAGTGCGAAACAGCGCCGCCCCAAACGGCACCCAGCCCTCGGCTCCTGGTGGAGGCACCCCGCCTTTCGTTCCTCCGGGCGCGACAACAAGGGGACCTCACAATGGAGCCGCGTCTGGGGGCTCGGGGAGTAATCCATCTTCAATGCCACACTTCGGGACGGTTCCCACCATGACAGAAACAACGTCCTCGGCCGACGTTGAAAGAATGAGTAGAGAAATCGAGGCTCGCATCGAAGCGCGCGTCGAAAAATGCCTCGAGCGCGTACCGGGGATAAGCAAGGAGGAAGATGATCTTGACATCGAGCAATATAGGGAACAGCCCTATAAGCCCGAAGCAGCGCCGGCTCCAACTCCCGTGGGTTTCAAACTCACATTCCTCAAAAAGTACGATGGGACAACTGATCCCAAGGAGCATGTTAGAGAATACATGTCCATGGTAAAGAGCAACGACTTGACGTCCACACAGCTCGAGTCCATGTTCTTAAAGAAGTTTGGTAGTTCGTTGGAAAAGGGTGCCCTTCGGTGGTATCTATGTTTGCCACCGGGGTCAATCTCCTCGTTCAAAGAACTATCCAGCGCCTTTGTCAAAGCTCACACCGGCGCGCAAAAGATCCTCCAGAGGAAGGAGGATATATGTGAAGTGAAACAGTGGCCTGGCGAGCCCCTTAAAGAATTTCTCGAGCGATTCCACGCTGAGCGCATGGAATTGCCTCGGATGGATGATACCTTGGCCATCATGGCCTTTGAAAAGGGTATCAATAGCCGCAATTCTGGCGCTGCAGCTGAATTGCGTAAAGAATTACAGCAGTATCAGGTCCTGACATAGGAAGATCTGCATAGACGCGCTTACTCCAAGATCAGATTGGAGGAAGCAGAATTCAAAAACCGAGGTTACAACTACAACAACCGAGGTGACACTTCGAACCGCGCCGACGCGCCGCGAAATAATTCAAAGGGGAGGTATGAACCTTACACCTCGCCCAGGCAACATGTTAGTCAAAGGTTGGGAAACAACCCCGGCAACTCATACTCAACCACTCATATAAGCCAAAGGCTCGGGGGGAAGGTTCAAGCCAACGTGAACCAAAAGAATCCCTCGAGCTCCGCTTCGGTCCCAAGAAAGGATCTACCACGGATCCAGGATTACAACTTTAACATTTCGACCTCGGAGCTGGTCGACGTTGTCAAAGGGACAGCCGGGGTGAGGGTTCCCAAGGACATGAGAACCCCGGCAGACAAGAGAGATCACAATCTACGTTGCGAGTTTCACGCAGATTATGGTCACAGAACCGAGGACTGCAAAGCTTTGCGCCTCGAGGTAGCTCACCTACTGAAAAAAGGAGTCTTGGCTCAGTTCCTCACTGACAAGGGGAAAGAAAATTTTTCCAAAAATCGAAGTGAAGGACCACCTCGAGCTCCACCCCCCGAAAGAGTGGTGAACGTTATAACCGGGGGGTCAGAAGTAAACGGCGTAAACTTCGCCGCAGCCAAGAAGTTTGCTAAGCTCTCCATCACCATGGAGAAGAGGACCCGAGTAGGTGGCTCGGGCAAAGATATCGTCTTCGACGAGGATGACTGTGCTGGGATGATGTTCCCCCACCACGATGCTCTAGTCATCATGCTCAGGATCAACGACTCCGATATCAAGAGAGTCTTGATCGACCCCGGCAGCTCAGTGAACATCATCAGCTACGGGGCCATTAAGCAAATGTGGCTAAAAGGGGAGATTATTCCCAAATCAACGGTGTTGGCTGGCTTCAACAATTCGACTGAGAAAACGTTGGGCGAAATCACCTTAAAGACGTTCGCCGAAGGAGTCACCAAGGAGACGCTGTTCCAAGTCATGCCCGAGGATCTGGCTTACAATGTGATCCTCGGAAGGCCATGGATCTACGCCATGGAGGCCGTTCCCTCCACTTTACACCAAGTGATCAAATTCCCAACGCCTTGGGGAGTTCGATCAATTAGGGGGGAACAACGAGTAGCTAGGGAATGCTACTCGATTGCATTAAAAAGTGGAGTCGCCCCGAGCGGGCCCAAAAAATAGCAACCGACGCAGCCGGGGTCGAGCGAGGCGAGCCTCCAAAGTGAAACTGAAAAGATCCCGGCGTGCGTTCAAGAGCCTCGGAAGCAAAAAGCCGAGGACTCAACTATCGAAGAGCTGGATTCTTTCACTCTATCGAAGGAATTCCCAGAGAGGAAGGTACACATCGGCTCGGAGTTGGACCCCGAGTCGAAAGAAGCGATTATGGAAGTTTTAAGGTCCAACCATGACTGTTTTGCCTGGGCCCATTCAGACATGACGGGTATCGATCCGGAGATCATGACCCATAAACTGAATGTGGACCCAAAATTTACCCCGGTAAAACAGAAGAAAAGACCACACGGCGGGGTAAAAAAGAAGGCGATCGAGGATGAAACCACCAAGCTGCAGGAGAATGGTTTCATTAGAGAAGTGAAATACCCCGAGTGGCTAGCCATGTTGTGGTCGTGCCGAAAAAGAATGGCAAGTGGAGAATGTGCATTGACTACACCGATTTGAACAAAGCTTGCCCCAAAGATTCTTATCCATTGCCTCAGATAGATAGGTTAATAGACTCCACGGCTGGACACAAACTATTAACCTTCTTGGATGCGTACTCGGGCTATAATCAAATCCTCATGGACCCGAAGGACGAAGAAAAGACCTCGTTCATCACTGACCGAGGTACTTTTTGCTACAAAGTGATGCCCTTCGGTTTGAAGAACGCCGGGGCGACTTACCAAAGGTTGGTATGTCGCATGTTCAAGGAATACATCGGGAAGTCTATGGAAGTCTACATAGACGACATGCTCATCAAATCGATCCGAATGGAGGATCATTTGAATCATCTGAGGGAAGCTTTTGCTGTGCTGAGACAATACGGTATGAAATTGAACCCTGAGAAGTGCGCCTTCGGCGTGGGATCAGGCAAGTTTTTGGGATTTATTGTCTCCGAGCGGGGAATCGAAGCTAACCCAGATAAAATCAGAGCAATTGAGGAAATCCCCGAAGAGCTTACCGGGGTAAAAGAAGTTCAACGCTTGACTGGCCGAATCGCTGCCTTGAGTCGCTTTATCTCAAAGTCCTCGGAGCGATGCCACAAATTCTTCTCCGTCTTGAGAAAAAACAGCCACTTCGAATGGACACCGGAGTGCAAACAAGCATTGAAAGACTTGAAGCAATATTTGGCTAACGCACCGTTGCTTGCCAAGCCAAAAGAAGGGGAAACATTGCTTGTCTATTTGGCAGTGTCCGAGGTGTCGGTGAGTGCTGTGCTGGTTCGGGAAGAAGATGGCAAGCAGCAGCCCATCTATTATGTGAGCAAGACGCTCCTTGACGCTGAAACCAGGTACCCACACTTGGAAAAATTAGCACTCGCTTTACTCATTACTGCTCGGAAACTACGGCCCTATTTTCAATGTCACCCAATAGCGGTAGTTTCAACCTTCCCCTTGAGAAATATATTGCATAAGCCTGAGTTATCGGGGAGGTTGTCCAAATGGGCGGTTGAGCTAAGTGAATATGACATAACTTATCAACCTCGAACTGCCATCAAATCTCAAGTCTTGGCAGACTTCGTGGCTGATTTCAGCATTGGGATACTGCCCGAGGCGGAAAAGGAAAGCTCCGAGGCGAAGGGATCCCCTTCGGGGCTATGGGTACTGCACACCGATGGGGCAACGAATTCAAAAGGCTCGGGTTTAGGCATTGTGTTGAGAACACCCACCGGGGAGAGGATTAGGCATTCAGTTCGATTCAAAAAGGTCACCAACAACGAAGCAGAATACGAAGCGGCTCTAGCGGGCTTAGAGCTAGCTAAAGAAATGGGGGTTGATAGAATCGAACTAAGATGTGATTCACAATTGGTGGTCAACCAGATCCTCGGTGATTACACGGCTCGAGAGCCCAGAATGCAGCTTTACTTGGATCGGGCACAGAGGATCCTAGCCCAATTCCAAGAATGGAGTGTCAAACAAATACCTCGGGAAGAAAATACCGAGGCTGACGCCCTGGCAAATCTTGGTTCGGCCATTGACGAAGCTCACTCGGGGACTGACTCGGTGGTTCGGTTGCTGTCCGCCCAAATGAGAGAGATGAAGTTGCAAGTCAATTCGGTTGACAATCGATGGGATTGGCGAAGTAAGTTCATCTCCTACTTCGACTCGGGGACTGTTCCCCAAGATAAGAAAGAAGCGAAAAAGCTAAGGACCCAAGCGGCCTCGTATCACATGATCGAAGGCAATTTATACAAGAGGTTGTACTGCGGCCCGATGGCCAAATGCTTGGGCCCCGATGAGGCGAGGTACGTGATGGCCGAAGTACACGAAGGCGAGTGTGGAAATCACTCGGGGAGAAAATCGTTGGTGCGTAAATTGTTAAGAGCTGGGTACTATTGGCCCACCATTAGCGCCGATGTGAAGGCCTTCGTGCAAAAGTGCGACAAGTGCCAGCGCCATGGGCAAATGATCCACCAACAGGCCGAGCCTCTACACTCAGTGGTATCACCATGGCCCTTCATGAAATGGGGAATGGACGTTGTCGGACCACTACCCAAAGGAAAAGGTGGTGTTCGGTTCATCTTGGTGTTGACTGATTACTTCACAAAATGGGTGGAAGCCGCAGCTCTCACCGAGGTAAAACAAAAGCAGGTAATCGACTTCATCAAAAAGAATATCATCTACCGGTTCGGCGTCCCAAAAGAAATCGCTTGCGACAATGGCAAACAATTCATGGGGGCGGCTATCACTGACTTTTTTAAACAATGGGGAATCAAAAGGATAGCCTCAACTCCCTACCATCCAAGTGCTAATGGCCAGGCCGAATCTTCAAACAGGATCATAATTGAGAATTTGAAGAAGCGACTCGATGAGAAAAAAGGCCCTTGGCCCGAGGAGTTGCCCGGGGTTCTGTGGGCCATGCGAACAACGGAGAAGAACAGCACCGGTGAGACCCCTTTTTCACTAGCCTACGGCATGGATTCTCTCATCCCCGTGGAAGTGGGCGAACCAAGCCTTCGGTATGCTCACACAACCGAAGATGCCAACCAAGAGGCGATGCGCATTGAGCTAGACTTGCTCGAAGAGAAGAGGGAATTAGCTTTGGTTCGGCTTGTTGCCCAAAAAAGACAGATCGAAGCGTACCTCAACAAGAAAGCTAAATTTAGGGACTTCAAGGTGGGAGATTATGTGTTGAAAAAACCGTGAATCAGTCAACAAAGGAAGACAATGGGGGGAAGCTTGTCGCAAATTGGGAAGGGCCCTACAGGGTCAAAGCAATCGTTGGAAAAGGCTCTTATCAAATCGAGTCTCTTCAAGGCGAACCCGAACCGCTGAACTGGAACATCTCTCATCTAAAGCGATACTACTTTTAGCCAAGGTAAATATCCTTCAAATCTATCAATTAAACAGCCCCGAGCCGAACGACGCTCCCATGGCATTGATAAACAATGTACTAACTCACTCCTCGTTCCATCTTTTTTGCTCGACCTTTTCAGGAAGCAAACCGAACCGATTCCAGTGCTCGGATCCTCATCGAGATTCACAACAGAACACTGGGGGGGAGTGAGAAGGGTTGACACCGAGGTCGACATCGAGCCTCCCAACCGATGCTTATCTAGCCGACAATCGGGGACTGCTGCCCGAGGACTAGATTTAGTACATTATAAATTAGCTCGATAGCGGCATGTTTTAGTTTGAAGTTCGTTAATTCGTTTCTTACCCAAGGTCCGTCCCGACTTGGTTCTATGTACATAGCCTTTTGGCTCGTTGATATTAATAAAGCGACTTCGGGTACTCTCATTCTATCCATGTGTTATTACTTGAGCCGCGCATTGCATCGACTCGAGGACGAGACGTCGTCCTAAGTTCGCACCGGTCAAATTTTGCTTAAAGTCTTGCAAGCATATCATTTATTTTCAAAAGTGTTCGATACACATGAAAAATAAACACGCAAAATTCACAAAGCGATCTTTCATTTAAAGCCCGAAGGCTGAAGCTATATACATCCAAAAATGACCCGAAGGTCAAACATAAATACAAAGGCCCGAAGGCCAACATCCAAAAAAGGCACGAAGGCCTCAAAAAATGAAAGACATCAAAAGTTTACTAAGGCAACGCCCCATCAGCATCTCCGCTGCCCTCTTCGGCACTGTCGCTTTCATCATCTGATCCTTCGCTTGAGGGAAGTTCGTCCACAATTCTTTGGGCCTCGGCAGCAGCCTCCCTCGCTTTGACGATCTCGTCCTCAAGCACGAACTGCCCGGCCTGAACCTGCTCGAGGGCACCAAGCCTAGTCTTGACCATGGCCCATGTTTCTTCAAATTTGGCCCTTGTTGATCTGACCTCGGTCCGCTCGTTAAGGTGGGCAACTCGCCTTTCAAGCCTGGATACCTTGGCCCGAAGGGCTGGCACTTCGTCCACTTGGCGTTGCAGCTCAAGAAGTTTGGCATTATATTCCCCGAGCTTGCCACGATACCTCTCCCCCGCCTCAAGGACTTCGGTCTTTGCTCTGAATAATTCAGCTTCGAGGCGGGCATTCTCAAGACTGAGCCTCGAGCGTTCAGCACTAAACTCGTCCGTCGCAGCTCGAACACGAGCCTCGGAGGATTCTGCAACCGCCCGAAGGTCGTCCTCGGCTTTTGCCGCCACCTCGTTGGCACGCTCCAGCTCGCTGTTCAGGATTGCGAACCGAGCTTCCAACTCGGCGACCTGCCCTTTGAGGAACTTTTTCTGACCATCCCAAGCGGTAGCAGCTGCTTGAAGTTCCTGGGCTCGATCTCGTTCGAGGTGAACAGCTCGCAGCGCGAGGACAAAGCTCTGCGTTTGAAACACATGTCAGCGCTCAAAGTCTGGTAAGGCGTATTATGTTAAAAGGACACTAAGACTTACCCGAAGAGCAGAAGCGGCTGAAACACCCATCAAACTCATGGGATTGAGATTCCGAAGGGCATGGGCTTCAGCTGGCCCGAGCAGGCCGTCAAGAGACATGATGTCCTCTTTCGTAGCATCTAACAAATTAGCATCGGGATATATCTCCAAAGCCCGAGCTGCAATGTTGGTGGGCTTCGAAGAATCCCTTGAAGCTTTGACCATGCTCTTGATCAACCCTCCGCTCGCCTTCGCCTTACCCTTTCTTTTTGCGGCCTCTTGGTCAGATTCCTCCACGTGAATGACCCCGGTTGACCCGCCCACTTCAGCCCTCGCCTCTGGGACAGGCTTGGGGACTGGATCTGGCCTCTCCTCGGGAACCAGAGGAGGGAGCTCCTCATCGCTGGGCACGTCGACGAGCCCCCGACGTTTGGTGATCAGAGCTTCAGCAACGGGGGCAGCAACCTCTTCAACTCGAGGACCTTTCGCTGCGGCGGCCCGCTTCGAGCTCGCCCTTTTCCTCTTAGCACCTGAAGCAGGAAGAAGAGCAATGTGCCTAACATAAGTACGAGTGGCAATGGAAACACAAGAAAACCTACCCAAGAAAATTTCACCTTGTGAAGCCCCTTGGCTCGAAGAGGCTTTAGTTTTCTTCTCTTCGATGAGCTTCTTCGCCATTGCTGCCATCTTGGCAACCCCCTCGGTGACGTCGGTCACCAATTTCTGGCTTCTCTTCGCCCTCTTGTTTCCTCTCTCTTCCTCTCCGCCCTCCGCCTCGGCTTCCTCTTCCTCGTCAACCTCTCTCACGGCCTTGCTGGGGAGGCCTATGTAATCAAAGTGGAAAAGTTAGTTGAATAATTTAAAATGGAACTCAGCGGCCCAAAGTCAACAACTCACCGTGCCTCTTGCACGCCCATCGGTTCTCAGGCAGAGCAGCTAACACCATCCACTGTCGTTCGGGGCGTTTTTTCGGCTGCATGACTTCGGTCACCCAACCGAGCAGGTTACTCGGAGGCACAACCGCCACTTTTTCAGCTGCGGATCAAAAAAAAAAGAAGAGAGAGATCGGTTAACAATTGCGATAATCTCAAGCCAAAGGAAGAATGGAAGTAAGCACTTACGCTGAGCATTCCACGCCTCGGGAAAGCCAGGCTCGGCAGACAGCAGGTTCGTGGGAATGAGCACGAACCGATCGTTCCATCCTCGATCCCCATGATCCTCGCTCTTGCTTAAAATTGCATATGAGCCCCGAGGCAAGAGAGCGACCACCCCGGTTTTGTGGAAATAGGGGTAGTAGAGCGAAATCAAGTGCTGAAAAGTAAATGGCAACCCCGCGGCACCACTCAAATATTCAAGGGCTTGGACGACCCTCCAAACCCCGGGCCCAAGTTGGGCAAGACAGAGGTTGTATGATCTGCAAAACGTGTCAATTATGGGGTGTACAGGCAAATCAAAACCTATGGTGAAAGGGTAAGTAAAAACTGAGGAATATCCTTCAACATGCGTAGACGCGGCCGAGCCAGGCGCCGGGATCCTAATCTCCACTTCGGGCCCCCAGCGGCAGTCTGCCCGAACCGCCGCAATCCTTTCCTCGGTTACGATGCTCGGGGTAACATGAACGGGGACGTTTCTTCTCTTCCCCTTCTGAGCATCTGACTGAGCGTGGACCTTCAAGTCTTTTTCATTGTTAAAGCTCGAGGGGATGACCAACCGAGGGTCAATCTCCACCTCGAGTGGAATTTTCCTCTTTGATTTCTTCGAAGGGCCAACCTCGGTTTCACCCTTCGAGCCACTAATCTCGCTCACCTCGGCCGCTTCGACCGAGCCACCCACCTCTCTCACATCAGTGGCATCACCACCCTCGATGTCGTCAACTACATCTAAGTCCACATACTCGCTGACCTCAACTGAGCCGCGACCCGCTTTCGTTTTACGTCTCAAGGGAGTGGGAGCAGCCGATGTGGCTTCGCCACCGTCTCCCGCTCCAGCCACCTGCAATGGTGACACAGAGGGAACGGCTTCATCATTCACTGCCATGGCCGCAAAACGTTCCGCTCTCTCACCGGAATCGCTTGAGCCTTGACAAGAAATGGTAGCAGAAACATTGGTAGACATGTTGGGAATCAGAGAACAAAGTAAAGAGAAATTTTGAATGAAAGGGATGGGAGTGACAGTGGCGGATGGAAGACTCTGTTATTTTCCTTCTTGAAGCGAGATGATAAAAGTGAAGATGAAAAGGGCAAAGGTGGAGTATTTATAGTGTGTGTACACGTGCAAGTAGGCGAAGCCAATGATGACTGAAATATTGGAGAAAACAAAAAGACGGCGTGACCGTTCAGAGACCTGTCATGAGCCGCCACGTAACGCGGAACGGCGACCCTACGGATGCGCAACTTTTTGAAAATACGTGGATAGGGTTTGGCCACGTCAACTTCCCGCTCAAACTCATTCCACTCCTCGGCGACTTCGGTGTCTACCGAGGAGTGGGGGGACTATCTGTATTGGGTAAAAATTATCGTCTTCGGTCAACACTTCGAGTTGGTGGACCGAAGAAAAAATGAGCTGGCGCTCCGAAGGGAAGATAATCGATCTCGTGACTGAATCACCAAGGTCAACGCCCGAAGGCGCGACCGAAGAGAAATCAAGCTCCAAGCTTCAAGGGGATGCCTCCCCATTCGGATAGCAAGGTCAGATGACCGAAGCCCTGTGGCAAGGCTTCGGTTACCACCTCGGTCCCAACGGCTTTGCAGCCCATTACTCTGCTCCACTAACTCGTTCATGTTGCTGATCAGATCGTGGGAGGAGTGCAAACTGGTGATGGAGAACGTGGGCAAGCTCCCCAGGTCTATAAATAGAAGCTCATTTGGTATTATATCCATCCAGAAATATATACCAAAACTCTGTCCAAATTTGTACTGAACATTCATATATTGAAAGCAAGTTGTTTTACGCATTTTTGTCTATTTCGCGCATTATTTATCGCTTTGATACAAAGATTTGCTTATATTCGAATCCAAATTCGATTTGTGTACCTAAAAACGATTTAGGCCCATACAGTAGTAATAATAATAATAATAATAATAATAATAATAAAATATATAATAATAATAATAATAGAATATATAATAATAATAATATTAATAATAATAATAATAATAATAATAAAACGGGGTTGTTTTGCAAAATTTAGGCTCAGGTTTGTATGGCGCGTCGAATAGAGGCTCGGGATTTGGTACGGTTGCAAACACGGAGCCCGGGCCGTGTTGCCGTGCCAAAGCACCAAACCCACTACTCTATTCAACTTGCTTAGCATTAAAATGCATTCATCATCGCCTTTTGCTTTATGGACACGGGAACGGGACGGTTCAAGTGTAGTATCAAGTTCAAAATCCGTCAATTCTTTGTGTAGGCCTCAATACATGTATGTATTTTTTCATTGGCCAGGTGTAGTATCCGTTCGATATCAGTCCATAGCCTCAAAAATAAAATGCTTTTATAGGCTAGCAATATTATCATGGTGTTCGGAGCAAATAGCAAACCAATGCCAATGGATTGTAACATTATTCGAACCACAAAGAGTTGTCCAAATAGCAATAGGAACATCCAATAAACTGCTTTAGGTACAACAAACATAGGAATCACAGAACCTCGCCGTAAAATTGAACAAACGAGATCAGTAACAGATAATCATATACGCAGATCGCAGCCTATCAACAACAAAGGGTCTCAACACGAAAAGAACCATAAAGTTAAAAATCAATGCCGGTCAAAGAAATTTTTTAGAATCAGCAAGTGATTTAGCCGTAAGATAGCCAACTGGTGAACGCCTAGCGATAACAACGGGCAAAATAACAGCAGAAAACAAGAGCGGCACCCATGGTCAAACAAATTCCGATGGGACAACGGTGATGACGAACCCGAACAGCGGTGAAATAGGAGCAACACCAACCCTCTTAGTGGGGGGCGTCACTACGACTCCATAACACCCTCATCCATTTAAGCCAGGAATCAAGGAAACAAAAGGGAACAGAGTTCGACGACACAGCGAATGAAGTTCCGGTTGAACAAATACCAACACCCATTTACATCTCTCTCCCTGTCTCGTTCCCAAATCCCAATCTCCTTACCCCTGTTTCGATTTGTAACTCCCATCCCCGATCTTCCCTCTCGTTTCAGATCTGCAACTCCCTTGCTTTGTTTATGTTTCTGTGACTGTGTGCGTGCGTGTGTTTCTGGATCGGTTTTGTGTGTGGGGTGGTTTTGAGAAGACCAGGGAGTAGAGTGGATATGGGTGTCGCGGCTGTGAAGGTGAGGAAAATGGGGTATGGGTGTTGAAGAAGACGAGTGTCTGTGTCATGTATTGTTTTCGGAGAAGATGAGGGAATACCCAAAAGGGGGTGTCAATGGAGTCTATTGTATTGTACTGTGTGTTTTTTTTTTAGGGAGAAGGAGGTCGGGTTAGATCTCATTTTTTGTGGGGTGTATGTAGTGAAGATGATGATGAATAATGGTGAGGGGTTTTTTAAGTGGGAAGATGGTTTGGTATGGATATGGAGTGTTTGTCTGATAATAAGTATTGGCAGGGTGTATGATGGTTGTTGTTGATGTGATGGGTAGATGGGTGGTCGGTTAATTGTTTGGCTAGATTGAGCGTTATTTGGAGGTGGAGCTTGGACAAATGGCAAGTTGCTTTGGTGGACTGGTGCTTTTAAAGAATTGTGGGTGTTCAAAGGTGTGTTCATATTGGCGACCCCATCAATTGAGTTTAGCGATTGCCCCAGAGGTTGCCCTATTTGAATCAGAGAGTGTGATGCATCGGGCCCACGCAGCGGCGTGTTTTTAGGAGTTTGCCCTTTTACCGCAACCAGCTCATCTTTTAGCATCTGTAGTTCCTTAGCCATTTCAAGAATCAGTTCGTCTTGAGCAATAATGACATTTCCTCTTGATGATTCAGGAGTTGCAAGATTTTTCTCGGTATTGCGAGGTTCATCATCTATTCCAGTCATTGTCAGTTGTGGAAATGTGTACCAGTATGCAGATTGGTCTTTTGCCCTTGTGTAATAAGAGTGATCGGCCAGCTTAAATCAGCACAAATCAAACCTCTCTTTTGGGGATAAACAAAACAAAAGAAAAAAATTCAAAAGTAACTATGTTAGTTTGCATGTCATTGGCAAAATTGCACACAAATCACGTAGCGCGCATCACGTAGCGCTTTGCATTTTAAACAAGTTGACATGTGGCAAACACAAGTAGTTGAGCGTAAATAAAAATGCAAGCGCATCCTACCCTGTACGGGGCCTCTTTGTGCCAGAGGTGGGCCTAAGACGCCAAATAGATGATAATGAAAAGTAGTCCAAGCCGGTTTTGCAATAATCGAATTTAGAGTAAGAGACAATAACAGTAATAATAATTTCTTTCACTATAACTTGATTTTGAGTACATCATTATTACATAAAAAAATAGAAAGTATCGGATATAATACATCGTTTTGAGTACGATGAAAATAAAAACAACTACTATAACTATGCTGCATCAGGCTCGAGGAGGCAATGGAACTGAAGTGCGGGCCTGTTTCAATCAATCTTTGCTTGCACAATCGGTGTTATTTCTGACATTCGGTCCCAAATGTGGTTTACATCCAAAGACTTGCTTGAATCAAACATCAATCAAATGGATCGAACGTCTTATCGTCCTTTCGACGTCTCTTGCCCCAACTTATTATCTTCTTGCAAGTATCTTCTCAATTTCAACTTGATGACTATTTGAATACCTCTTGAATTCAAGTATCTTCTAGTCTACAAAATTAATAAAAGTATTCTAAATTTAATTAATTGCAAAACTTGGCTTGGACTGAAGTTCCGTTATCACATAAACACATAATATGCACTGTTGTTGGGTTTAAACCCGTCAATGAAAAAGGGCGGTTTTCCTAACTATGGAGGCGGTACCAAGGACCGGGTCCAATGTAAGGTTTATGCATGCATGCTCCTAAAGGAGACTCTAGAGTGGGTTTACTAAACACAAGGCTGTTTTTGAGTGGCAAGCGGTCACGCGGTAGTAAAACTATCCGCTCACCCCGCAGGTACGCGCACTCTTTCTTAAAGGGTTTTTGTGAGTTGCGGGTGTATATGCATACACCTCGCGGGTATAAGTAACCATGAAGAAGCTCCCAGGAGTGGGGAAAATATGAACGGAATGCCAGTTTTATATGTGCGCAAATAAAAGTGTAGTGACATGCTTCCAGTGACAAACAATTGCAAATAATCAATTTAACTAATCATGCTATTTTTGCAAATAATAATAAACAAATAAAGAGTTATCTTGTGAAAACCTTGCGGTTAGAACCTTAAGGTGATCCCCAGCGGAGTCGCCACGCTGTTGAACCCCAAAAATTACCCTTTCTTTAAGAAAAGATAGGTTTCGGGTATAATGTTCAACAATATGGGACTCCAAAGGGCTTTCTTTGGAGTTGCCACCTAATTTAGGAAAATTAGGAACCAATTAATTAAATAATGCGTGCAATTCCTCCGTTTTAAGGAAAATGGTCTTTTCAGAGATTCTGAAGTAAGAGGTTCAGTTATTTTCGAAACAAGGTTTTGATTTGAAAGCACTTTCGAAAATCCGTAAAATTACGGTTAATCCTTCGGTTTTCACAAAATAACTCAAAATGTTAACTTTCAATATGTTGATAAAATGGTTTAAGATTAATATTGAAATTCTAAGATTATAATAAATTATACTTTAAAGAAATATGAATTTAAATAAACTTAGACTTGAAAAGGAAAGAAAGAAAGAAAGAAAGGAAAATAAATAAATAAATAAATAAATAAATAAATAATTTTTGCTGAAATAGGAAAACCAATTAATTGGAAAGAAGTTGCACTTTCATAAAAAATGAGTTACCTTTTATTAGTTTCGAATTTTAATAGCACGCATTATTTAACTAAAAGATGCACAATTCGTAAATAAGATGGAGATTCTTAAGAAATAAAATATTCACAAATAACTCAATAAATAACTAAACATTCATTCATAATCAATCAAATGAATAATTATCTACGGGGAATTCCTATAGACATGCAATTTCTAAGGATGGGAAAAGAGGAGGTTTAGAAGAAGAACCCAAAAATTGACAAACTCACGGGAGCCTTGTATTTATTTAATTTTATACATTTATGCCCATGAGCCTAAGTTAGAATAGGCGGCTCAACAAAGCATTTTTAAATTTCTATAGGTCTTGAATCTTGAGCCCGGACTCGACCCCAATGCAACTCCAAGCCATGGATTATCCCCAATTTATGAGTTGAGCAACTCAAACTCGTTCCCAGGGTTGTATTATGCAATGAAACAAGGAAAGAAAAGGAAATTAGTAAATGTAAAGAGCATTTCAAATATTCACATCAAAAGACAGAAAAGGAAAGCTACTGTTATGAAAGTGAAGGTTGAAAGCAGATCACAATACAAAGATGCATAGGAATTCTAAAATTAAGCAAATAAATGTTCCAAATTTTACTAACTTCAGAGATCTAACTAATTAACAAGCAATCTAGACATTTATCTCTATTCATGAAGAGCAAGACCAAGTGAGAAAATCGATGAGAATTAGTAAAGAAGCTGGTCCCTGAGCTAATTATTCAAAAATTTTCATCAAGTAAATGAGTGAAGTTTTCATGACTAAATGACCCTGAGGATTGAAACAGCCAGCAAGTACATTCTAACGAAAGGTTATCCTAAAATCCATCAACAAATTCTTAACTAATCAAAACTTACAACCTTACGTGGCTACAGCAAATAGAATACCATATAATCAGGGATGCATGAATAATAATCACTCTTAGTAGAGGCATATAGTCAAAATACACAAAGTGATTCCAGTTTCCTACTTCTAAACTAAAGAGGATCAGATCTTCATTTGAAGCTCTCACAATAATCTGCTTAGGAATTAATTTGAAGTGAAACTAAATAGCTTCCCAAACTTTGGTCCTAAAACCATGTAACAGGTTCAAGAAAACAAGGAAGCAGGTCTGCCATTAACTAGTGCATGCACTTCTCAAGCTAACAGGTTGATTACTTTCACCAAACTGAAAAATTCATCTTATAGCCAAGGAGTATTGATTCACACAGCTTTCAGGTTAAAATGTCAAATAATAAGTGAAATTCAGATTTTATATATTACATACCAAAAACACTAAAATTAGACCTTTCGTTAAGATGAACAAAGATTCGGGATTTTCATAAAAATCATTCTCACAGATAGCTGATAACTATAAAGACTTGATCTTTATCACAATGATTCTTTAGAAATTCAATCTATTTTAAGATGAAGAGATGCAACAGTCTTCCTTTAAAATAAAGACCAAGAAATCAAAAATCAAGGCAAGGATTATCAATAGACTTCTACGACATTACCCCTGCTTCTAGACCCCGCAGACATCAAGACTCCCCTCCCTCAGACATCCCTGCTAAGCAACCAAATAAACAAACACCCTCCACACTCACACACAGACCTGCCCAAATAGCTGCACACTAACCTGAAAACAACTCAAGGCAACCCTGCACCCTCACCTGACCTTCTCTACACAATCACCTGAACCTGAACCAAACCTCCTGCTACTCCTATGCTAAAATAAGCCCAGAAATCCTGAACATGAACAGAATGCAGACTTCACACCCTCTTCTAACATCCTGCACATGCCCTGAACTAAATCCAAACAAACAGAACCCTAAACCTTTCACAAAAACCTAAGACTAACTCCCAGCTTCTTTAAAACTCCCAGAACTAGCTCACTAACTCCCTCACTGCCTAAATGAAACCCCACACCCCTGCCAATATCACACTCATCGACCTCTACCTTCTACACTCCTTCAACTCACACAAAACCATCAAGACCTCAAACTTCATTCCCACAGACCAACTCCAACCTAAAACCAAACTAGTCTAACTACTACTCCCTGAAACAAAGAAAACAGACCCCTGCAGCTTCCCTTAATTAACCTTGCTACACCCTCTCCATACTACTGCATCCTCCCAACAGCCAAGCAACCAGAAACAACCCCTTACATTTCTCATAGAAACAAAGAACAAGAATTTGTACAAAACAAATAGAAATCCGACTCTCCAAGCAAACAGAAACCAAAAGACCTGAACTATATCAAGACCCAAGCAGAAACAACAACAGGCAGAAACAGGGCAAAACTAGGACACCAATCAACTTTTATCCATTTCGATCTATGGCCTTATTAGACCTTTTACCCTATAATTTATGCAGCCTATACAGTTTGTAGCCAACCATAAATCTATGCAGTTGAACATTTAATAGGATATCCTTTATATAGATTAGCTCGCCTAGGATTCAATCATAATTTCACATAAACTAACACATGTAGAAACTATCTATGAACAAACATGCTAACACATTATCTTAATCACTTAGACGAATAATTAATTTACCATAAACAGTTAATGCAAGAAAAATGAACGATAACACTGACCTTTTGCGAGGCAGTGAAGTGAGGCACAGATCTGAGCTTCTGTGAGCACCTCGACGAGCTGAATACACTCAGAAGCGGCTCCTAGACCTCAATGCTTTTAAGTAAAATTTTAACTAAGAGAATTCCTTCAAACAACTAGTTTTTTTTTAGGCTCAAAATATGATTGTTCAAAACCCAAAAGATCCTCTCCTTTCCCACTGTTCAAAGGATTTTTTATAGGTGTTTGAGAGTGCAAAAAACACTCCCATTTCTATGTGGGATAAATCCTATATATATGCTTGATTCTAAAGTTAAAAACAGTGAAAAAAACAGTGAAAAAATTGAGTAAAAGGTGAAACAAAAGTTACCTGTTCGAATCAACGGTGCAAATTCTTTGCTTTTGATCTGAACGGATGGAAAAAGGTGGATTGTACCTCCTCGCTCCCTATTCGTCCAACACAAAAGTAGTAGTGGACAAAATGAGGAGAGAGGGGTTCGATCCGACACCGTATGAGGGAAAGAAACCACGGGCCACAGGATGACGCCATGAATTCTTGGCGTTTTGCTGAGAATAGAGGGGAATTTTAGGGTGGCGGCGAGGGGAATTTGGGATTAGGGTTAGGGGATTGGGGATTAAGGGAATCGGGTTTAAACTGATGGAAGAGGGTGCGTATATGTGTGTGTGTGTTATATGTATTTTGCATAGGTAAGCTGGGATTTAGGGCTAGGAACGAAAATAGCCCCTTTTAGGTAAAATTGAGGAAAGGTAATTGCAAGGGTGGGATAGAAATCAGGCTATGCCTTGCAATTTTGGCTCCTTCTCTTCAAATTCAATCAATTCGCGCTTGATTTTAAAACTAGCCTTATTAGAAAATAATTAGACAATAATTTGAAAATTTCGGGACAAAATTGGGTGTCAACAATAACAACATAATCATTAGAAAATGTTATGGTACAATAAGGGTACGAGAGAGACGACTGACAGATATGAGATTAAAGGGACAACCAGGGATATAAAGTACAGATTTCTTAGGTAAAGAGGATAGAGGACTAGTTTGTCCAACTCCTATTGCTTTTGCTTGGGAAACATTCGCTAAGGTGATAGTAGGAAGGGACTGTGAATAAACAATGCTAGAGAAAAGAAATTTATTACCAGAAATATGATCAGAAACCCCTGAGTCAATGACCCATGGCTCAAGAGTACTAGAATGTGAGACACAAGCAACCTGATTACCAGTCTGAGCAACAGAAGCTACTTGAGATGATGTCTCCTAATTTGCCTGATACTGAATAAACTCATTATATTTTGCTTCAGATAATTTAACACCCTGGTTACTTTCAGTGTCAGTTTAAGCAACATTAGTATTTTGTTCACGTAAAATATCATCACGTAGAGTGTAGCATGCTTCACGGGTGTGTCCGAGCCTTGAACAGTAACTACACTTGGGTCGAACTCTTCTAGAACGACCTCTACCTCGATTCCCGGTAGAACCTCCACCTCGATTCCCCATATTATAAGATGTTCGATTGCTCATTATCTGAGGTGTTCGATTCTGTAGAGTCTGTGAAGCTAGAATAAAGGAGTCAGTGGGTGATGAAACTACTGTGTGACTGGGTGGCGCAGCAAGTCGAAGTAATCGAGAGAATAGATCATCTACTTTAGGTACCTAACTAGCCAAAATCTGGTCAAGCACCGAATCAAGGTCACTTGGAAGTCCAACAAGTGTAAGAACTAGAAACATCTTTTGTCGCTACTCTTGTTGTTTGTCTACCTTAGCAGTAACTGACATCAACTTCTCAAATTCTTCTATGACTGCTTGTACCTGTCCATAATAAGTTGACATATCTAGTTCTTGTTTCTTCAAATTAGTCATTCGATAAATCATATCACAAAAATGAGATATGTCATTAATATATAGGGTGCGAGCCTTTTCCCAAACGGAATAACATATTAGGGTCAATAGATTACCACAAAAGACTGCACAACTGAGCATCAACCTTCTCCCAATTTGCCTTAGCGTTCTCATCAATCTCGCTTACCTTCTTAGTCAAGTGATCTTGAACGCCCTGACCTTTGCACCATAGCTCAACCGATGAAGCCCAGGCTAAGTAGTTAGAACTCCCAAGCAAGGGTTCTGAAGTAGTCATAAGATTCGAGTTTCCAAAGCCCGAGTTTTTGGAACCAAAAGCATAAAATTCAGAGACATGGCTAAATTTTTGGACAGTTAACTAAGGTGGATGAATACTCGCCGGAACAGTGACTATAGTTGCCGGAAAACCAGTTCTGACCGTTGGAAAAAATCAGAAAACAGGATGGGTAGTCTCAGAATAGCTCGACGACCCTCGAGGAATGAAAATCTGATTCAAAAAGTTGCCGGAAAACTTTCACGCGCCGGTGCATGGAGAAGACGCGTCACCGGAGTTTCAGATCTATTTGGTGTGTGAGAGCACGTGATCTGGATTTTGCCGGAGAGGTTTGCTGGGGTTTGATCGAAAAATTGATTCCGGCCTTGTGGTGGTGTTGGATTTCGCACAACACCACTGGAAAAAGATTCTGACGCTGGAAGCCGGATCTGTCACCGGAAATAGCACAGTGACGACTTTTTTTGTCCTCGCCACTGCTCTGATACCATGTGAGAAACTGAGGAAATATTGTTGATGATACAAAAGAAAGTTTACAATAAGTCCTATTCATAATTACTATACAAGTTATACTACAAAACTTTTCCCATTATGGGACTAATATGCTAAACTTAGTTATATACAACCTAGGTTTCTAATAGATAACATAGTCCTTATTATAGTTAGAAGAATTTCCATTTGGAGCAGAATCAAACTTTCTCTTTTTTCCCGACTTATTTCCACATTTTTCAGAATTATTTGTCTTGCCTGACTCAACATAGTTCACCTTTGAACCAGTTTTTAAAGCATATTTATTTTCACATTTCCGTGTTTCTTCTTCAATTCGAATATCCTTTGTCAACTGTTCCACATTAAAATCTTCAGAAGAATGTAATAATTTCTTCCTATAGTCATTCCAAGTGGCTGGTAATTTTGCAAGTATAGCAGTCACTTGAAAAGATTAAGAAATATCAATTTTAAAATCTTTAAGTCTATAAATTAACACAAGTAATTCATCTACTTGTTCCATGATAGATTTTCCATCAACCATTTGAAATTCAAAAAGTTTCATGCCAAGAAATTTGTCTGTTCCTTGCTTCATAGTGGTGTATTTGTGTTCTAAGGCTCTTCAGATTTCTTGCGGTGGATTAATAGGGCGAAACAAATCATATAAGTGATCAGATAACGAGTTTAAAATATAGCCTCGACAGCACGCCTCATCATCTTCACGTTTTTTCCGTGCTGCCTTGACAGCGTCTGTGTCCTGAGCAGTTGGTGCTGGCATTGCAGGAAGATCAGAGTTCTGTAAGACTGTGCGTAATTTTTCTAGAGAGGAAACATGTATACATAATACTTACCTATTAAAGTCTGTTAGGAAAAGTTTTTCCAAATAGGCACACCTTTTTCAATAGGGCACTTCCATCAGCCATTTTATTTATAAATAAAAATGTTTAAATAAATTTAATAAATATAAATAAAAAATAAACGGGTGGATTTAATAATTAATTCGAACTATTAATTATTGATCCAAGGCCCAAGTACCCCAAATGCCCATCTATGACTATTTAATATTATAGTCAAAGTTATTCATTCTTTCTCTTAGAAACTTTCCCACAAATATTTAAACCAAGTAAGACAAGAAATGTTTAAACACTTCTACCTTTCTCTCTTTTACCAATGAGGGACAAACTTCTTCTACTCAAATACTAACAACTCTTGTATGTACATGTCATATCCATGACCCAATAACCTTTGCATTTTCTAATGATACCCCGAGTTTCTCTTTTTCCAGCCTTATAATTTATCAATATTGATCTTGTAGAAAATAAGTCTGAGATAGCGTCACTTGACGGGCATAGTTATCTAGGTTCCTTATGTTTTTCATTTTTTTTGACTAAAGTGATGTACTCTGAGTGCAATAATAGAGAACAAGTCTATAAGAAATTAGTATTAGCTGCGCAAAGGCCAATTTCATTCTTGTTAGATGCTCTATTGATATTAAATGTGGATATCTTTTAGATTAATCTTCACATTATATTTTTTAAACATTTCTGATGTTAATTTTACCATCATTTTTTACTAAGGAGAAAGGTAAAAGGGTAAAAATATTCCTAGTTATCCCAATTTCGTGAGTCTGTAATTTGTGTTTTGAATTATTTGTCATTTGACATAAGGTTTTTCTTATTTGAGCTGCATTTCTGGGATATATGCAGAGGGTCTTTAGGAAACAACCTATCTACCTTACTCGAGGTAGGCGTAAGGTCTGCGTACACCTCACTCTTTTCCAAACTCCACTTGTGGTATATACTGGATTTGTTGTTGTTGTTGATGACTAAAATGATGTACTTTGTGGTACGAATGTGACTGATTTCAAATGAATTTTTGTTGTGTAAGTTGTTATGGTGGCTGTTATTCTTGTTGGTCCATACGTGCCACAACATAAAAGGAAATAAGTCATGCCAAGTATGGAGTAAGCTAATTTGAGGATTTTGAAGATACAATTATATTTAAGTAGTAGTAGTTGTAAGTGTCAAAAGGAAAACTATTGCCACCACGACTTGACATATATGAGAGACCACCGATATTAATTGTACCTCGAAGTAATGCACGAGTTCTCGATTGTCGTGTTAGTGTACCGCTGCATAGGAGACTTCCAAGCAACCACCAACTAGAGCTGGTACTAAAGCACAAAGATCCACTTACATTGTCCACTTGGACAAATCTTCAACGCCTAACATCGTTAATTATCACCATAATTAACATTCTTCCACCGTTGATTCTATCAACGTTGTTCCTTCAATAGCGAACAAATTCCACTCTGCTCCTAAACTTATTTATATGCAAACTTAACTCATATAAAGACATTTAAACTCTTAAACCATACCAGAGGTCTTCACTACCTTCATACCGGCTATGCTAAAGTAGTAATACATCATGTTGTCAAGTCTGCAAACATATTGGTTGATGAGAATTTTATGACTTTGGTCAAACCCATGTTAGCACAGTCGTGAAAGGAAGTTTTGGCTACCTA
This sequence comes from Petunia x hybrida, assembly GCA_037355625.1. Classification (NCBI taxonomy): domain Eukaryota; kingdom Viridiplantae; phylum Streptophyta; class Magnoliopsida; order Solanales; family Solanaceae; genus Petunia; species Petunia x hybrida. Next base: position 98,444 of record JBBBVM010000317.1, on the reverse strand, counting down.
GATCTTGAATACTTTAGAAGACAATAGCTTCCATCAAAATCTGGTGTTTATTCCACCACCCAAAAAGGTTAATATATTAATAATAAATAAAATAAAATATATACAAATTATAAAAAAATACCTTATCGATTATCGATACGGTAACAGTAAAGATATATAGATACCATTACCATACTGATATCTTATCGACATTAGAAAACAATACCATTACTGAACAAATATACCATTATACTGATACCATTATGCTTATTGATATTGGAAGCGGTTCAATTTTGCGCACCGAATACTAACACTAGTTATATTAGATATGTTGTTGTAGTTGCATTATCAGAGGTATAAGGACTCGAAAAATTAAGTTTTTCCAAAGAAAAAAAAAGAATAGATTAAGGGGGCATTTATGTATTTTACCCCCAAAAAAAAAAAAAAGTATACAAGATATACATACATTCCACACATGTATATCCGGATTATGAGTATCTTATATCCAGATAGGTACAATCTATATTTCAAAAAGTGCTATCAAATCCACTTACTTTTAATCTAACGACTATAAACTCCACAAAAGTTCCACTACTTTCATCTACACCGTTAAAAAATAAATCAAAAGTAAGCAGAAAAGAATTTAATTAGAAAAAAAAAGAAAAAAAATCTCAAAATTCTCAATGGAGCCGAATGAAAGTAGTGGTGGACTAAGCTCTTACTTCCACCACCACCCCCACCCTCATCACCACCCACCCCCACCTCAAAACCCTAATCCCACCGCCCCTACTACCACCCCTACCCCTACAAACACCAACAATGTTTCACCCAACAATGGAATTGTACCAAACAATTCTGGTAACATGGTGTACACTGGTGGCTCCTCCTTGCCCTCCGCCGTGTCTCCGCCGTTGATGGAGGGTGTGAAGAGAAAAAGGGGGAGACCAAGAAAGTACAGCACGCCGGAACAAGCCGCGGCTGCTAAGCGGCTAAATTCGGCTTCGGGTTCAGGTTCGGCTCCCCTCAAGAAAAGGGATCATAGTGGTGTTGGAGTTGATGGGCCTAGTGGTTCTTCCAAGAAATTACAATTAGCTGCTCTGGGTCAGTCTACTTCTCTCACTTCTCTAACCCACGCGTCCTCACGCGCTTGCACGCGCCGCCACGGGCTTTTCGTTTTGTTGAAACAAGAATTTTAGAAATCTGTTATTTGGTTATTGTATTCAGCTGTTATAATGTGTTTGAAATCGTGACATATATAAGCGACTAGTACTTAAGTGGAGAAGGACAAAAGGTGAGTCCATTATCCATCGAGTTTAGAACCGAGTGATAAGATAATGTGTTTAAAAACAGCATTTTAATGCATTATATTCTAGAATGGCAGATACCCACGTGCTTATTTTATATAAAAGCATTTGAATCAGTATCTATGTTTCTTTTTACTAAAGTTTTAAGGTATAGTTTATTGGATACTTTATTCTTTTGTTGGACATCCTACTTCTCCACCTTTATTTTTTTAATAATCTAAACGCATGGTTTTGTATGAAAATTGTACTAGTAGAAAATAAGTGCCTTGTTCCATGTAACCCTTCTTATCAATGGTGGCATTGGTGGATAATAGAGGAAAAAATTTCCAATGCATAGTTTAGTGTAGAGTCAGAATATTGGGCTACAAAGGCGGATTCAAGATTTGAAGTTTATAAAAATTTAATATTTTTACATATTTAGTAGATTTTTTAACACTTATATAGGCCAAGCTACAAGGTTTGGCTGAACCCGTAATTAATAGTGTGCATATGCCCGTGATGTCTGCAGCCACTACTGAAGTTAGTAAATGAGAAGGCAATCTAAACGATTTGCATTGAATTACGTATCGCTTCTGCAATTGACTTTTTACACCATATTATGCCTAAACATGAACATGTTAGTTGTCTTTGTTTTATCCTGCCCCCTGTTCGATAAGGAGGAGAGGGGGTATATAATTGGAAGAGCTTCGGTAATTTTTCTTCTTACATATAAGCAGTGATTAAGTTCAGAGTTTGAGCTAGTTTGTTCTGTTGCCGATGTTTAAAAGTCCTAGTTAATTTATAAAGGCTGGGAAACGTTACTCAAATTTCTTCTATTTTCTGCAGGTAATGCTGGTCAAGGTTTTACACCTCATATCATCAGTGTGTCTGCTGGAGAAGTATGTTCTGTGGTTTTCTTCCAAATCCCTCTCACTTAGCAAAGTTTACCATGCTTGAATCAATGATAAATATTCCTCTCATCTACTTATATCTGTTTTTGATAGATGGTTGCACCGTAGCAATCTAGTTGTTCCCAAAACTGATCTTTCTTGATCGAAAAGAACTGTTTTTTTTTTCGAGCAACAAATAAATTGGAAGGGGGGAAAAGGGACAGTAAGTCCATAAATTGTACACGTTGAAATTATAGGTGTTTGGCGCTTTTGTATATCTGGAAAATTGGAGCTATTATTTGAATATCCAACTGATAATACTTTCATTACACTGACTCAATCACCTACCTGATGGACTAGCTTGCTTATATCCATCTCTTTATGTAAACTTGCCATCAGTTTAGTTTGCTGTGGTAACTTGTAGGCATCATGGTTGATGTTTCTAGGATACGTAACTGTGTTCCACTTAGGTCTAATTGTTGCATCTCTAGGGAAGGGAAGACGTTTTCTGTGGATAGGTTACCCTTTCCGTTCAGCCTTCTTCTCTTTTTATTGCGGTGTGGAGCACATTTACACTTGTAATTTTTGAATACAACTACTTTCTTGGCCAGTTACTTATTTTCCTCTTTTATTCAAGCCTCTTTTATTCTTTTCACATTTAAGATCTCAACAGCATGACGTACTTCAGTAATTCACCTTCTCATCTATATGTAGATAGTTATGTATTATTCTCTCTACAAAGTTATTGTTTGGTGGATATTTATATCATAGAACTCTTGCTTATACAATAGTTTGTATGTCAAGCATGAAGGAACTTTTGAACTTCCTACAAGGTTATAACTTATGTGTGTAGTTGATGCAAATCGACTGAAAATTAAATCGGTGACTCCAATAGTGTCTATGTGAAGCAAGGATTACATAAATAACTGATACCACATATCAGGGACATGCAATCAAAACCACATATAAGGGACATGACCTGTTAATTTTCTCCCTGAGTATCGTTTATTTAGTCATTCTTTTCCATTCTTGTATTGAAATCCTTGTTGGTTTTTTCTTTATAATGATGACGTCGTGACATTTAATTAGAAGTTTACTTCTAATTAAAACACTAAATTAGGTTTGTCTTTCTGGGAGTTGTTTTGATATATACGTTGATACTAAAAAAAAAAAAGAGTTCCATGATGTGTGCGAAAGCTTGATCATTAGTAAAGTTTCTTCCAGAGAAGATTGTTATCACATGTAAATCAGATAAAATGGCTTGTTACCTATCGGGAAAAAAATAATCAGATAAAATGGCCTGTCTGAATTCACCATTTCCTGCTAATTATGCCAACTTTCAAGAAATTTGGCAAATTCTGAGTTCTTGTGACTACCAACTTAGATATGGAAAATTCAGCTACAGACATATCTATCTAAAAGTACTAGCTTCTCTCTTTTAGGATTTATGATGAAGATTGAACTTGAGCTTTAGGGCACAGCCTTAGAAAGGAGAAACGATGAACTGATTCTCCTGGTCTTCTATTCTATTAATAGTCTGTCAGGGTTGGAGAGGTACAGAAGAATATGTAATCCATTGTCTTACTTTATTATATCACATAGGCACAAAGTGAAGATAGGAAAACAGCTTGCTGTATAATAATTTGTTCTTTTTATTATTAAATTAAAGGGAATGCATGGCTTGTTCTCATATCACCTCTTAATCTTATTGGCTAGAGAGAAGACGGAGTGATGTTTTATGAGAACATTGTCTTTTCTTCTCATACTAATTTCAGTAATTGCTATACGTGCCTTTTTGGTTTCATCTAGTTTCTTCCGCTTATGTCCTCTTCTTTACTTTGGCTTGCTTCACTTGCCATTTTATTTATAAGGTAAATAATTTCATTAATGATAAAGTTGGGCCGTATACAAGTAGTATACCAAAAAAAGAGAAACCTACAAAAACATATGGTTTTCTAACAAATGCCACCCAATCTTCTATTCAGCAAGGAATTTTATGGGAGCACCAAAAAGAAATAAGAGTTAAGAGGCGATTCTTCAACTGAAAAAATGCCATCTTACCCTATTTCTTTCCCTCCAAATAAGCCATATGAGTGCAAAGGAGCCAGTTTTCATCCCTTACATCTTCTACTCCGTCTACCACACTCACAACTGAACATTTGCTTCACTTGTCATTACTTATGTCAATAGCAAAGAACTTTAGAAGATATCGCTATCTCCAAAAATTGTGGCATATTATAAGTTTTCACATATTAGCATTTTCCTATGTTCCATGTTACTCTTGCAGTTTATTTGAATGCCTTTTGGTTTGTGTTCCTTCTGTCTCTCAATAACCACTAATTAAAGTTGTGATAAGAACTCTCTACCTTCCATTTTCATACCCAGGTTTGTGAAATCTTGTAGTACTAATGTGTCTTTGATGACCTTCTCTTTCTGTTCCTAGCGTAAGGCCGGGCATATTAAACTAATTTCGGTTGATTTGTGATCAAACTCATGTGATGCTGATGATTAGTTGTCACAGATTTATGATTCAGCATTTTAGTCGCTTTACTCTTTAATTTCTCATGTCAGAAAATGTCATAATAGTTTATCGTTATCATGCGTCGCCGTTTCAATGGTACATCACTTTTCCTAAGTAACTGGACTGCATCGGAGATGTGCTTTCTCAATATAAATTAGTTTATTCATTTTGCAAGTTCTTCATGACCACACATTATCTTTCTCCATCATTTCATGCTTATGCATTTTTCGTAATTCACTTGACAGGATGTTGGGCAGAAGATCATGATGTTCATGCAACAAAGCAAGCACGAACTTTGTGTATTGTCAGCATCTGGCTCAATCTCTAATGCCTCTCTGCGTCAGCCAGCAACATCTGGAGGAAGTATTACATATGAGGTACAAATTTTCTTACCCATGTGGTTGAATGGAGATCGTTGATTGCACAGGAAAACATATGTCAAAAGCAGAATAAAGAAGATATCGTTGATTCCAAACTTGTTGACATGGCCCAGAAGAATTAACAATCTACATGCTTTCAACTCTAACTTTATGTTGGCTGTGTGTCATTATTGTTGTTGATTAGATTTGTAAATATTACTGTTGTTGACTAGGATCAGGTTGATGTGCAAAAATATACTATTACTAGGGCACATGAAATCAAGTTTGGAATTGTGCGATTACCCCATAGCGTCCTACTTTAAAGTAACACGGTTAATTCTTGTAGAATTATTTTGATTGATTCTCACACTCTGTGAATGACTATTTTGGATAATATTGCCGGAACACCCACAATGAAGTTTTCCTTTTCATGCTTTGGTTTGTGATAAAAAATGAGGGAGGGGAATGTTCTCTTAAAAAGGGTAAAGTTCCTGCAAGAATTGTCAAACGATGCTGTCACCACTAATAAAAAACTAAAGTCAGTACATCTATGATCTACGTGTTTCTTTTTCTTTTTACTTTTATGGATAAACTAAGCGCGTGTTCAGTTCAACTTTCTTCCTTGCTGTATCAGTAGGAAGTAGGACAGCTTAGTAGGGTTTCCTTTTTCTTTTTCGGTGATAGTTAGCTGCCATTGACATTACTGTTGTATGCCAGAGGATCATTACTTTCAGCCTGTCATAAGATAAAGTTAATCAAAGTTCTATGGTCATTTGTTGCGTTTTTCCTGTCAACAAGGTACAGACAGTTATCATAACTTCGTGTTACTTCCTGCCAGGGGCGATTTGACATTCTCACTCTATCTGGATCTTATGTACGCACTGAGACTGGAGGCAGAACTGGTGGGCTGAGTGTGTGTCTGGCCAGTACCGATGGTCAAATTATTGGAGGTGGAGTTGGTGGTCCTTTGATAGCTGGAGGCCCAATTCAGGTTTCTTACTATCAAGAATATTTAAAGTGTTTATATGATCTTAGCCAGTAAAGAGTTAGCTAAGATTAATCTTAAAATTAGCTTGATATTGGATTAGAATTGTGTTACCAAGAAGCTGACCAGTTGGCATGCTTTCTCACTGATAACAGGCCACCTAACCTGAGACTCCCGTTCACGCTGTTTTCTCGTCTGTTGTTTTAATTTCCTTATGCTTTGTCCACCAACAAAGTGGTTAGTGAAGCATCTGTCCGTGTATAAGGTTGACATTTTCTCGCGGTAATACAATTCACAACTAATATGTACAGAGTCTAGATGATCGAAATGTATCTGACTTTCTCACCATAAAGGAAAAAGGCCAATTTAAAAACCAGTCGTGATACTTATCAAAGAACAAGAAGCAGTGATGTATCTCTATTTAATTTGCTTGTGAAATATATAATCTTTATCCTTTCTTTGTCTCGTTAAGTTCCTAGTCTCTGACAGTTTGTTATTGATTATGTTGTTAGGTGATAGTTGGTGCATTTTCAGTTGAGTCAAATACTGGGGGAGTAAACCGTGATATTTCTCCGCAAATTGGAGGGTCACCAATATCAAGTGCAGGATTTCGCTCGGTGGTTGATTCTTCTCATCAAAGTATGGGTGGAGGTCAATTTATGATGCAAAATCGTGGTATGCAACCATCGCCTTTACATTCAACTGAATGGAGGGTTAGCACTGGCCAGGGCTTGCACCAGTCTCCAGAAAATGGGGACTATGACCACCTTCAAGATTAGGCAAGACGTGTCGTACTAGGAGTAGTGTCATATACTTTCCTAAGGTATAGGTTCTTTTGGAAGAGAACATACAAACTCTTCACATTGTACAGGTTAGCAACTCCTCTAGTATCTTTTTTGCAGATGAAAACTGCTCTCAAATGCACTGATTATGTATGGACCTCAGAATTTTTGCTGCATTGCTCTGGATTACCGTGCAGTCTTTGTGCTTTAGAGTTGTCTATTTCTTTTTGTTCGTTCGGGATGTATAAGACTCTTAGTTTCTGAATTGTGTATATTGGTGAAGTAATTTGGTCTGTGTTACCTAGTTGCCTTAGAAATATGTATCATACCAAGTCTTTACTCATTGTTGGAAAGGAAGTAGTGGGCGCGCCAGCCAGCTAAAGATTGTGCATGTCTCTAGCCACCTAGTTATATAATATTTCGCCTGTAAGCCTAATACGCGCAATGCCATTAAAGGCGCACTTTTTAATTTTTTTTGTGTAGCCACTTAGCTTCAGTCCCCGAGACCTGAAGTGAAGCCAACCTCAGTCTCCGTGACCAGGGTTTCTCTAGGACTAAAGTTCCCTCAACTCCAGCTGAGTCAATTTAGACCAAACAGTTGAACTTGAGCCCAACTTCTGTCCAAGGAATTGAAGTTGAGCCAACTCAGAGACCAAAAAAAAATAAAAAAATAAACATCAGACTTGAAGTTAGGCTTAAATGGAATTTAAAATTTTGCCACCAACTTTTGGCAGCTGGAGTATTGGATTAGATCAAGCTGTGGACTTATGATTTTCTTTTTGTATAATCATACATATGATATCCAAAGCTTATGCTTAGATTTCGGATGCTTGTATGACAGTAAAGGCCTGCTGACCATCATGTGGAGCTGGCAAGTGGCAAGCAAAGTCTCACTAGTAAACGTGCTTATTTGCTGAATCTTTCAAATTATGGTCAATTATATCAAGTTGCCTTAGGATATTGTATTGTGCTTGGTAAAAGTTCTAGGAAATTTCAAACAAGACCGTTGGAACGAGGACAACTTTTTTAGCCATCTGCTATTTGGCACTAGCTTATATTCTTTAGTAGTACTTATTATACAGGTCTCGATGTGTATTAGAAAGTGTTTTAAATCTTAATTTTTACATTTCCATATTGCCATTGTACTTTTATCAAATCAATTATTATCCTTTTAAAGCTTCCATCTAGTAATATATTCCGTAGAGTTTTGATTCATCAAGTACCCCAATTAGTATTCCCTTCTAGTAGAAAAAGAATATCTTAAGGAAATACGAACAAGAGAATTGAGGAATGGGACCACAAAAGTTTTTAGAAAAAAAAAAAAATGAAAAGAAGAAGAAGAGAAGATTAATTTATCCGTTGACCGTGTTACTGTGTTGTGGATCTGTTGACGATATATGGTTCAGGTTAATAGATCAACATGACATTGTCAAGAATGAAAAATCAATGTTCCTGATGCAGCTTAATCCTTTCTATAGCTCTTGTTGCTTCCCAAAATGATTCGTACAAAGTTATGCCTTGATGGAACGATCATTTACACAAAAAGGTTTGCTTCCGTATAATAATAGGTGTTAAAAAGTTAGTCCACCAAAATTTTTCACAAGAGAGCAGGAGAAGTTAGGAGCGTAGAATTTTTATTTGAAAATAATGAGATATGGACCAAAACTTGACGCACGTTATGTCATGAAATACTCTTTTATCTTGATCTCTTTTCAAATGTCACTTGACTTAACATGAATGTCTTTTATAACAAATATCATTGTTAAATTAATTATCTTTTCTTCAATTTTACACGTACGGTTAAAGAACATAAAAAGAGAATATGATTTATCATTGTTAAACTAATTTAGTTATAGTTAATGTTTTGTTAATGAACATAAAAAGAGATAATATGACATTTAAAATAGGATGGAGGTAGTAGATAATAAAAGGTGTTTGTCACTGTCGAAGTTTCTATTCTTGACTTCACTTTCTCCTCTATATAAGTTCACGTGCTCAATCAAGACTCTGATGGGCCACTGCTTGATTTTGCAAACTCAAAAGGACAATATATTTAGTTCAACTATCATGGAAAATGCACTTTCCCTAAATTTGGCAGGCCTTTTTCACCTTGGGCTACAACTACGTGTCTGTCGCCTGGTATTTTCTGTGTCAAACAGGATTTTAAACTAGATAGAGCTGTAAAAGAGAAGCTTTTTTTTTTTTTTGTTCCAGTTAATTATATATTATCACTTAATTCTCAATGTAAAAGATGTTTGATGTTACTAATTTTGAAATTTGAACAAGCATATTGTTTTGGAAATTAAAAATTTAAGAGTCAAGTTGACTCTTATACTATTCGAATTTGAGCAGCCTTACCATCCGTTAGATTTTTGATCTAATATTAACTTCATCGAGCTTCATTGTTAAACGATTTGCTAATAACAAATTATGAATGGAATAAAAGTGTAAGGCAACATAAAATTAAACACTTACATACATTACAACAGCAAGTTTGAACTTATTCCCTTTATTTGAAGTTACAAGTATTTGTGTTCCATCTAGTTAATTATGAGAAAGAAGAAAATTAATATAATGAAGTACTCCATAAATACGACGGGAAATCAATTTGTAGCCAAATTTTAATTGCTGGTACGGTATAATAAGAAGGTGGAGAAATGATTTTCGTTGTGTATTCGAGATGGAGTTGAAAATGGAATGTGGTTGGTATCTTGTTTTCAAAAAAGACATCAATGATTAAAAGGTGACAATTCAATTCAAGTTGTATTAGTTGGATTAGCTATTGAAATCACTGTCAGCCAAGTTTGATTTTCCTTTTTAACTATAAAAATAGGTTAATAAAGAAGGTTCCTATAAGAATAAAATATAGCTACATGTTGCTAATTGGATGATTTACTTAGCTTATTATTTTTTCCTAAGAATCATACTAAGCACTATAAAATAAAGAAGAAAAAAACACAATGAAACTCAAATTATTTTCTCCTGGTTCTCTCACCAAGCAAAGTGCATTAGGCAAATAATTTGTAAATTGTTGACTAATACCAACAACTTTGAAAGGTAATTTGAAATGATCAGATTAGGCAATGATGTGTTTTTTGACATTGACTATTACCACCGCTTCTAGATTGTAATGTAAGACAGAGTACGTAACATTGTTAATTCAGTTGCCGGCTTCTTGTTTTTGGATGATTTTACCCAAGCCAAACACCAATTCAAAATCAACGACTTCACTCATCATTATTATTATTATTATTATTATTATTATTATTATTATTATTATTATTGGGAAAATGACACTGTATATGCACCTTCACTAGACTTTAATTTTAGACTAAAAATAAAGAATCCGGCGCCAAAATGGCGTCTTTTTTTAACAATGCAACAAATGGAGTGCTCAAATACATTGCAACATAAATGGGTATATCGGCACAATTTCCGCCGACTTACAACAAGAAATAGACGGTCAAATTCGACGGAGTAACGGTGTATATTTTAGTAAGTCGGCAGAAATAATAACGATTTGTTACATTATTTGATACCAATAAATCGGCACAAATTGTGCCGACTTATGCATTATTTGATTGCTATAAATCGGCACAATTTGTGCCGACTTATGCATTATTTCACAGCTATAAATCGGCACAATTTGTGCCGACTTATGCATTATTTGATAGCATCAAAACGGCACAATTTGTGCCGACTTATACATTATATTTACACATCCAGATTTAATTCACCCGTCCCAATTCACCACTGCAAACTCCCAACTGCAAACTCCCAACTTCACCACTGCAAACTCCCAACTTCACCCACCACCCTCGTCAACCCCACCATTGTCGGGTTCAACTCCACCACTGCCGATCAACTCCACCAGGTAAATGTTGCGCCTCTCTCATTTATTTTTTATTGTATTAAATCGTTAAACCCTAGAATTTAGTTTAGGAGAAATTTAGTTCGTGTGAATCCTTTACTTTTCCCTTTTAATCACAACTATTTATCTTTTGAATCTATTGGAGAATGATTGTTTGTTGGTTATAATTTAAAAAGTTGAGTTTAAAAGGTGGGGTTTGATTTTTGTGAGTGAGAGTGAAATAAATAAAGGGATAGGGATGGTGATAATGTTTTTGACATCCATCTGATTCACCTCTGATTCACTGGACACTCCTAGTAGTTGATTAACCATCAAATTAATGGCTAGTTGAAAGTTCAAAGTTTGTTTCCATTAAATAAGAAACTGAGCCATGTTTTTGTTTCCTTTGTTGTTCTCCTTGTGCTGTGATCATGAAATGAATATTCTATTTTAGATATTTAGCCTCAAACTAGCTAGAAATATTTTCACCATTAGCATTGATTTGGTGGATATCACCAAGTTATGATGATAGATTTACTAGGCCTTTCATAATATCTTATGTTTAGACTACTATGATATAATAAACTCATGTGGTTGCTGTACTTTGATATTAAAATTACTGAGTTATCCAGTAGTTTTGAGCAATATGGATCCTTTCTCGCTTTATAACAATGTATTTCTCTTGAAAACGTATCCTAGGTAACTTTTGGTTAGTCCTCTTATAAGCACGATTGCTTGGGAATCCACTTGTTGTTAAAGATAAGGAAGAGATGAATGGAAGTTGACATTCATAATTATTAGCTTAAATCTAACACAATTCTTTTCTTGATTACATTATTACTACTATTATTATGTATCTACTACAACATGTTAAATAAACTAGTAATGCAAAATTACTATCGTTTCATTTTGTTTAGCCTTGATCTTTTCATTTTGTTTATGTCTAAGTTTAGTTTTATTTTTTCATAATTTTTTTTCTTTACATCCAAATATGTTTGTAGTTTTCTTTAACTTGCTAGCAATGTAAGTGTTTAAACTTGATTAAAAGTACAAAATTTTAGTTAGAATAGTTTATTCTCTCAGTTTTAACTTGTAGTCGAAATCATTCTTATTTTAATAAAAGCGGTATATTATCTTATTTTGTGATTTTCTTTCTAATTCATATTTCTTTCCTTTTAATATTTTTTATAGGTGCGTATTTATAATGTCTAATGTTATTCATCCTGGACCCGGGGACTTTAGTGTGTTGTCTCTACAGTCTACGCATCGATCTACAGATATATGGGAGGGACGGGGATTAAAGGATTGTATTCGTCCACGGCGGTTAGACTTGAACTTTTGGCATCTAATCGCTGAAAGGCCTCTTCATGATCGTATAATGAATTATTTCAATACATCAGGATTTATTGGAATAATGAAGGCTGGACGCATACAATATGATTGGGCACTGATTACTGCTTTGTTGGATAGATGGCGGCCAGAGACACACACATTTCACCTTCGATGTGGTGAGGTTACTATCTCACTGCAGGATGTGGAGGTGATGTACGGTTTGCCTGTGGATGGGCTTCCGGTATTTACTTTAAGTAGAGATCGTACGGTTGGACAGTGGCAGGATGAGATGTATCGTCTGACTGGCTTTCGACCACAGGCCTCACACTTCAATGGCAAGAGCAGGCTGAGTATTACGGCTTTTCAGGCATACATTAGGCAAATACCGGATGTTACCCAAGATGATCCAGATGAGGTTGTACAACAATATTTTAGGGCTTACTTGTTATGGATTGTTGGTGGTCTACTCTGCCCTGATAATTCGGGGCGTTATATTAGGCTTAATCTGCTGCCACTTCTGGATGATGTAGATGCTATAGGTTCTTATAGTTGGGGTTCTTCCGTCTTAGCCTACATTTATTGGGCGATGTGTCGGTCGACTGTAAGTGGATCGAGCGATTTTTGTGGATATGCGGCACTTCTACAGGTAATGTAATTACGCTTTTATATAAGATAAAAATAAAATGTACATGTAGCATTAATCTGTACGATATGCAGGTATGGGCTTGGGAGCGATTGATACCATTTCAACCAATTCCGCATGATCCGCCAAAACCAAATCCACTTGATCCATCGATTGAACCTTTCTTTGAGTTTTATGCGGAGAGATGGAAGGCTAGAGTTGATCGTGATGTTGCGCTTGGAGATGTTCAAGTATATAGGGACGTCCTGGATGGCATGGCGTCTGACATGGTATGTCTATATTATTTTTATTTTTCTTTTTTATATAATTGGTTCAGGTTCATAGTACCTTCTATTTAATGGTATTGTTTATGACCCTATTATTATAGTTCATTTGGCAGCCATATGACGAGCATACTATTCAGCGACTATCTCCTTGGTGTTCTCGTGGGAGACACTTGTGGATGGCAGAAGTACCTATGCTTTGCGATGAAATAGTCGAGCATCACCTGCCTGGCCGTGTGTTGAGACAATTTGGTTGTCGACAGGGTATCCCATCTGCTGTTTGCTATGACATGAAACACTTTAATAGGGATATGCGCAGTAAGTTGGATGAGGTGTTCAAGCGCTATTTAGAAGACAATGTTGCTTTATGGGAAAGACGCGCGGAGCAGGTTGTGGTTGCAGAGCCGGCTGCTGGTATTATTGCTGATAATGATCCGTACATGATATGGTATCGGAGAATTACTCGGACATTGATAGGAAATCCGGTTCATCAAACCAAACGTGGCTACCAGACGTTTGCAGGAAGGCACGAGGCACTGGTAATTAGCTACAACCCATTGATATACAATTTTAATGTTAATTTTCGTAGGCATTTAGTTGTTCAATTTAACTAACTTATGCGATTTTTTAATATCTATAGGGCAGGGGGTTGCATCGTCTCTACCACATGGGAATTGAGATGCAGGTGCCTGACAATAACTTAACCTCACAGCAATGGGGTCAGCGGGTAGTTGCAATTGCAGTTGAAGCACTGCTTGCTGCTAGTCAGGGTACACGACTGTCGTTTGACCCATCTTACGATCCAGCGGCCTCATATGATGGTGGTCCACCTGTGAACTTACAAACAGTTGCTCGTGCTTCTAATCAATTACGAGGTCGTGGCCGTGGTCGTGGTCGTGCTCGTGGTGGTAGACGTCGATGTGGTGATGGGGCTGACCAAGAAGCTCCCGTTGGTCTTAGACTAGTTGATGAGGCTATTGATGATCCACCTCCAGCTACTGTCGCAACCTGCTTCATGCCCACCAGTGTCAGAACAAGAAATTCCAGAGTCGTCACAGTGGTCAGCTGGCCATTTTAGCACTTTGATTGGCGGGGATAGTTCATTTTTGAATTTATTGCAGCAGTATGATGAGATTCCTTGTACGACACAGGTATTTATTTTTGGACTCTAAAGACTTTCATACGGTGCCTTGCTTGCCTATTTAGTTGTTATCTTTTTATTAATTTAGTCTAATCTCTTGTGTATGTTCTGGCTACACTACATTTGCTCATTTGCCCGTTTAGCCTGCAACTGCGACTACAACTGCTACACAAATGAGGCGTGTTGAGACATCTAGTACAACACAGGTACTTTAGATATATTTTATTTTTTATTTAACTGGCTCTGTCCTTTTTTCATTCAACATTATAATGTTATTAAAACGTAAAGGGTTCTCTTAATCAGTCCGACGATTCTTCAACTAACACGTCAAGGGACTACGCTAGTGACGAGGAGCATGGCGAGTCATTGGTAAGTTGTTGCCTGTTAAATGTATCTCTGTTTGCCCTGTTCCTGTTATCTCTGTTTGCCCTGTTCCTAGATTGTGATTTGCTTTTGCTGTTGATTCTTGAATATTTGTCCATCTTTCTCTGTATTGCGGGTTATTTACGATAAAACCATTTACCTTGTATTGCGGGTTATTTACGATAAAACCATTTAAAGCTTTTGCAATTATTTTAGTATCCAAGTTAAAATGATCTCCACGTATTTCTCCCATATCACAAGTGTGCTTGCCCTTATATTTCCCAATCTTCCACATCCCTCCTTCAACCTTCCTTGCACGCAACATCCAACTACAACCTTCTTGGGACCGTCGACAAACAACTTTCCAATAATCACCCTTTGCTTCGTCAACAATGAATTCTCTATTCTTACGAATGCTCCAAATCTTCACCGCCATTTTCATTTTTTCCTTGGTAGAGAATGACATACCTGACTGAAGATCTGGCTTGTCTGCTGACCACATTGATGTGCGGATATGATCATCCTCTCGTGTTAAAGCAAACACATCATCCCCTTCCGGTAGGTCATCTAGATATGCAATATGGTCGGCGTGATAATTCATATTTCCCTCATCATGCACATGTAGGGGGTGCTCCTCTTCACTTTCTTCTCCCGAAAATGACATTTCATCATCTGAATTATCGGCATCATTTGGGATGTCACTCTCTGATTCCTCACTACCTCCATCAGCAACATCATTATTTGTCACCCGATTATTGAGATTTGTAAAAAATGAATCATCTTCTTGTTGATGCAGCCTAACAAATATTAAAGTAATAAAAGATAATTAAAAATAATGAAAATAGAAAATATTTGAATATATCAAGAAAGGTGCATATATTACCAGTCATGATGGGTAGCCAACTCATCAATATGAGCAACTTCGTTTCCTCTCATTGTTTCACTAGGAATCATTTCAGGTTGATAACACCTGCAAGATTAAGGATACATAACTTTTAATTCTACTACAACATAAATACACTCATATTGTAACCAATTGATAACAATTTTAAAATAAAAAAAATCAATCAATTACCCATCAAAGTAACCGGACTGTTGTGATATGCCATCATAACGTGTTTGTTCATAAACTCTTGACGCATCATACGAGTACGTAGTCTCTAGTGGAGAAAAACTGCATAAATAATTTAATGTATAGGTTATCGTAACATCGAAAATAAAATGACTAAAACATAATTTACCATTAAAAAATTATATGAACCATTTATTTTTGTTCATAACAATATTTTAAACACGTACCTAGAATGCTGTCCGACTGATTAGAAGGCCTATCTGACAGCATATTTACTTGCAATTGAGTAAATTCACTTGGAGCATTAAGATCAACACAATGTTGCTCAGAAGGAACTTCATTCATCACGTGTGGTTCAGTACGGACATAAATTTCAAGCACTCGTATGGACATTTCTTCCGGTAATTTTAAAAATTCCATCAATGTGTCATCGTCATATATATTCCACTCACAATATATTGGCACACCTTGACTAGTAGATGAGTGTGGATACCTACCAAAAATTAAAATATTTTCCCGTGTTGGATCAATATTCATTTTCTTAAATAAAATACCAACAAACCTATCATACGAAATAGTAGTAGGCACTTTGGAATTACTTTTAGGAGGTAAGCTATATCTGATTGAATTGTTTTCATGTAACACTTCGCCACCCCAATAAATTGATACATTTACTTTGGCCATGACGAAAAAAAAATTGTTTCTTATTGTTGATATCTCTATAAGAAATGAGAGATATGTTGTGGAGAATGAAAGATCTCTAGTAATCTGTAATGTAATGTAGAATGAAGTGGAGAATGAAACATGTTATATAGAGCGGAAAAAACAGAATGCACAAGTCGGCGGAAGTTCTGCCGACTTAGTAAGTCGGCAAAACAAATGCCGATTTGTTAATAATAACATAAAAGCAAGTCGGCATTTGTTCTGCCGACTTACTAAGTCGGCAGAACTTCTGCCGACTTGTGATATATGTTTGTTCCGTCATTTTCACAACCTGTGCCGTCTATTTTCTTAATGTAAGTCGGCACAATTTGTGCCGATATACCCATTTATGTTGCAATGTATTTGAGCACTCCATTATTGTTGCATTGTTAAAAAAAGACGCCATTTTGGCGCCGGATTCAAAAATAAACCTACTCTTTAAATGCTACACTAATCTACAATTTCATCCCTTAGCCATATAAAATAGCCGCTAACCAAACTATTACTTTTTTTTTTTTACTCTTCCATAAATTGTGCTTTAATTTTTAATTCTAGCATCTTTTTCATTACCACTCATTGTTTAAGTGCTTTAATTTTTTTTTTTTAGTTCTTCTTTCCAAATAAAATTATTTGTGCTACAGTCATGGTGTACAGTAGGATGATAATAGTTTTTACCCTTAATTAAGTTCTGAGAAAAATCAAGCTTACTGAATGAGTTAGTCATTAATTAAAACTGACGAGTGTAGTCAAATGATAAAGTCTTTCGGTAAGATGATTGTGCAAAATCCGGTTACAATGACTTTTGGTGAGAATTACCTTAAGTTGAGTGATTTTATTAGTACAATTCAAAGCAAAATGACTTTGGTCACACATTTTTCAAAGTTAAGTGACCTTTTAAGTATTTTACTCAAACTCGTTACAAAAATGTAGAACTTTTTGATAGACAATGTGTTATTCGCACCGTTCATTGATGTCTAGTATTAATAAGAGTCATCTCTTTAAAAGTGAAATTATGTGCTTCAGTGTAGTGTTGCACTTCAAACAATGGCTCACCAAGTGATCCAAACAAAAAATAACTAGTTCTTTGAATCTCGTTGTGAGGAGTAAGATTAATATCAACACTATCAAATATTCATGTTGAAATTATTCAGTTCATTACAATTTAATTATTCTCATGCACTTCACATCTCACTTTTCCTTTAAAAAATTACCAACCTTATAACTTCTTTTGGGATTTCGCTTTAAAAATATTCAGACTTAGGTAATGAATTCAAGATATCGAACGTTTTTAAGAAATAAGACATATCGAATCAACTCAAAGTTAGCTCGCTGAAAAGGGATGACAAAATTATAGAAAATACAGTCAAATCTCTCTATAGTGACAACATTTGTCTGAAACTTTCATGACCGCTATGGTGAGGTGCTGCTATACATGTATACTGACATTTGACATTTAGATCGCATTTAGCTGTTATAGTCAAAAAATTTGCAAAAAAATACATGTTAAATTTAAAATCTCAATAGATTTCCATATTTTTTATTAATTAAAATTTGAAAAGGTACATTATTAATAAATCTACAACTAGTTATACTGTATCAATAAAAAAAATCTAAAGAACATATGCATTTAAAATAAATTGAAACTGACAAAAAAAATCAAGTTTTATGTAACATTTTTTATAGTATGAATGTAAAAAAGACAATATATTTATGAAATGAATGATTATCATAAATATATTGTATTTTATTTTATATATAATATATCTCTTACAAAATATTATTAAATAATATTTTACTATGGCCATTATGGAGAAGTAATTTCATAAAGACTATACGTCTATGATGAACGACATTACTGTTATACGTAGAATGCTGTTATAGAGAGGTAAAATAAAACATGAAAAATTGGTTATGGAAAAAATAAGATCGTTATATTGAAATATTGTTATATCGTGGGGCTGTTATAGAGAGATTTGACTGTATCACGAAATGGCGCTTCGTGGACGTTGTCTATGTTTGGATCCCATTTTAAATTTGTGCAAAATAGCATCATTTTGTATGTTCGAACACGTCAAAGTTTCACATAGATGCTAATGAATGATTTAACAGTTCAGTTGTTCATAATTTTTAACGAACCCGTCTTAACTTGCATGCAAATTTTTAACAGTAGCCCCAAACTGTGACAAATATTCTAAAGTTATGAACAAATGTACTTTGGCGAATCCAAAAAACTTTAAACGAGATTGATTTCAAGTTCTAACGTCCCGATGAAAGCTTGAAAAGTTTGATTATTATTTCACAATTTTTTAAGAGGGGTCAAAACTTAAACAACACAATAACCTTTAAGGGAAAATCTCCCACAAAAATAAGCATATGAAATGTCATGTGACGCCTTTGTTGGTATCTCACTCTAAACAGCAGACGGGCTAGACAAATGTCAGTCGCGTTGGGGAGTATCAATCATGCTCCAGACGAGTATCCACCGTGCGCTTGGGAGGACGAGCATCAGTTGTGCGCTGAATGAGTGTCAGTAGTGTGCTAGATGAATGCTAATCGTGCACTGGTTGAGGGTCGCCGTGTGAGCTATGTGAGAGCAACAAGTGAGATGATGTACGTTTCGGAGCTATAGTTGGAATCTTGGAATATCGGTTGAAGACCTTAGATGCTTTATAGCGTGCATAGGTCATTTCGAGATCGTTGACCTAAGGGGTTGTTCGGTTGAATGAATTTTTTACGCATGTATTAACTATTAATGCGGGTATTGGTAATGTGGGTATTAATAATGTGTGTATTAATAATGTGGGTATTGATAATGCATGTATTAGTTATGTGGGGTTTAATAATGTGGGTATTAGCCACACATATATTATAACGTAGGGATTATTTATTGAGTCACTAATATATTACAAATTAACAAACAATAATATTATTTAAAATATTTATTTACTCCTTAAATAAAATTTTAAAATATCCTTATTATTATGAGGGTTAATTTTGTCATTTTAAATTTTAATACCTGCATTATTAATAACCACATTATTAATACCACCTTCTATCCCGCGTAAAATAATACATAGATTCCCGCATTAATAATGCATGTATTAATAATGCGGAATATACAAAAACGCAACCAAACGTTGCATTAATTTTATGCGGGTATTACAATTTCACATAAACCAGCCGAATGTTCCGCTAAATTAACGCTGAATTTTGTGCGGGTACTAATATTTAGTGCAGGGAACCGAATAACCCCTAAGGGTTTAACTTAGCCAAAGAGCAGCGGTATTGTCGTAATTATGCCGAATATCAGAAAGGCATAACAAATCTCTCGAAGGCAATATCTATTGCCACAAGTACCATAATAATATGAAACTTCATAGAAGTGTGAAGGAAGTTAAAAAGAATCTTTAGAAACAAACGGTAAATATAAATTTGAGGGAAAGAACACAAAACATGTCAATTGCTAAAACAGTAGTCTTTCTTTTTTAAGGCATTGCTAAGGGGTATGCATGGTGTTACCCTATCAGCCCTCCCCGTACGTGTTGTTGTGACATCGAACCAAGTGAGTTTCCTTTGAGGGGAACCTCAATGCCCTGTCTGGACATCTCTAAGGAGTGTCTAAGGTATCCATACGAGTTACGAAACTCTATGAATGACACGTGGTCAGGAGGCTAGCGTTGGGTGCCCATTGGGTGACAGAGGCTTGACATAGGAAAAGACTAAGCCCATCGGGCTATTTGTAGGAAGGATAAAAACCTTCGTGCTAATTGAATACTCGAGACACTATAATTAAGCGCTTCATGTTTTAAGTTGTGAGCCTTACAAGTAAGGACCCGTTGGCCTAGACGTTCAGTTGTGGTTAGCGAAGCACTATTCTAGATAGATGTATGTTACGAAGGCTATGCCTGGAAATGCTATAAGACACTGAGGGCATCATATGAAAGACACACATATCAAAGGCTAAGGGCTTAAGAGTTGACCCACTTGATCGCACAACCAAGTTCCAGAGCACAAGGCAAGTGACAAGCTTGAGGACTAAAATGTTCACGCCCCAACGACATTTAGTGCTAGAGTAAGGACTGACACATCCTCAGCCAACCCCCGATGTGCGCATATTGAAGTTCTCACATGTGAGATGCATACAAGGAAGAGACCTTCGGGCTGCACAATCGAAGTTAAGCCTCTGAGACTAGCTTAAATTAAACCTAGGATAAGAGAAAGATGGCTTATGCTCAGGTGAGATTACTAGCATCGCACACGCTATCTATGTGCCATTGACACTAAAGAATAGTTGCCCGTGACAAAAAGTATGACCAGTTCAGCCCACCAAAGGTTGGGGTAGCCAAATTTTCAAAGCATATCAATTTCATTACAACTCTAGTCAATCCATCTAAAAGTTAGGTTGATTTATGCTAAATATGCAACCCAAAGTTACTCACAAGACAAGGTTAATATATTTTTTGGGATAAAAATAGGACTTATCTATCTCAATCCAAGTAGTATTTGGACTGATTATACAATTTATTTAGTTATTTTGCATAGTTTGACCAACTCAAATTCTATCCATACATGTACATTTGACAAGTGAAAGTAAGACTTGCTATTGTTACTTTCGGGATCAATCTTAAGTTAAAAGTTTGAGGCATGTCGAGAGGAAGTGTAGAAACAGGGTTATATACAAAACAGAGACACTAAGGCATCTGGTTTGCCCTTTAGGTCGTCATATCAGTGGATTAGCAAAAATAGCATCCGCTTAGTTAAATGAATGGAAACAATCCTACTATAAATTTTATATTTACGTCGGTATCCCCGCCCTTCCTTTTTCACACTTGCCTTTGACCATTACCACATTCTCCCAAATAATTTGAAATGTTGTCTAAGCAGCACTTGTTGAAATTTTTGCCTAGACATCACTGCGTTAATACTTGCCATTGAAATATTTTTACCAGACAACACTTGCATTTTTATCTTTTCACACATTATTTTAGATAGCTTGAAGTATTGTCGACGAACGAAGCAGATGCCATTTTACTAAAACAGTTTTAAACGAGTACAAACTTTTAAAATTAATTCAATTTTGGGGATACCGGTGAACTTTTTGGTGGAAACATTATCGAACTTTGCTGAAAGGAAGAAAAAGAGAAGACACTGTTAACCTCCTAACACTCCTACCATTGATTAACTTACAACAGTTCACAACACACTTAATAAACGGTCAAGATTGCAACGTCACGGCACACGTTCTATTTACACAATTTGATAGGAACACAATCAATTTAATCCCACTGATCAACCTTTTTACAGGTTCCACATACCATCCTTGAAATTTTAAATCATATATTTTTCTCCATTTCAATTTAAGTGTCTTTAACTTTTTATTGGTCTGTCTCAAGAGTGCATATTTTTATATTTAATAAATCAGTAGTTCAAACATCATACTCCATTCGTTCTAATTTATATATGGCAACATTTCATTATTCGTTTGTTAAAAAAAGAATAACAAGTATTCTAAATTTGGTAATAATTTAATTTTAAAATTAAAGTTTTGACATTACTAAATGATTTACAACCACGCAATGACGCAAACATCTTTGTATTATTTTACACCACAAATTTTAATTTTTTTTTTTTAAAAATTTTGTGACGAGTCAAACTATGACACATATAGTGGAAGAGGGAGTACATGACAAGTTTAATAACATAAAATTAAATTAAAAGTAATTTCAATACATTACATACACTTTTAATATTTCTTAACTAGGTTTTGGACATAGATTTTCAAGTTTTATTTGAAATAGAAATGGGATTATGCAAAAAGCACTTTTTGTGTCACTCTATTTTTTTTGTTGATATGACAGAAAGTGACATGGATTCAGAACGTCTAGGTTCTCTTCATGTAACCATTGTGGACCCCAAAATACCCAATATTTTAATTAATATAAATATAAAACTATAAAATTTATTGGAATTTTCCTCGTTTCTTGATCTTCAAAACAAGTTAAAAGAATTTTTCCATCAAATGAGAAAAAAGGTTGCTGAGAGAGATTAACGATAATATCAGGCATCGTATTAAGTCCTAATTAGGTAGTAAAGGTTTAGTCTTTAGCTCTAATGAGTCAAACCATTTTTGGGTTTTCTTGTTTTTATAGTTTGACAAGTGTGTTTTAGGTGTTACCAATTTCAAAAGGTGTAATTTAGGCAAGAGGGATTGTGTCTTTTTGTTTTATTGGTGTCATTTTGACATCAAAGTTACCTACTTTCCACCTTCTTGCTTCATATTTTCAAGATTCATTTGTTGGTCTTCTTGTTTTCAGCTAACTGATTAAGATTCTTGAAAAGGTTCCAATTTGTTTGCTTTAGATTGAATTTTCAAGATTCATTTGTTAGTCTTTATGTTTTGAGTAAACTGAATTTAGATTCTTAAAAAAAGTAGAAATTTCCTGTGGAGCTTAATCTCTCCACAGGAAGATGAAATTTTGCTCTTTTACTATTTTTTTCAAGTTTATTTAGTTATTTCTTTTGTTTTGTTTTTGTTTCAATTTGCTTAGTGTACAGAGAGGGGTAAGAGAATCTAGGGAAGAATGGTTTGATGAATTAGTTTATTTCCAAATTTAGGGGTGGGGGGACTTAGGTCAAAAGGGTATGCTAGATCTTGAGGCATGTATGTAGGTTAGATCTAGAAATGTGACAGATCATTTTTATTATTATTTTATTGGGGTTTATGTTATCTGAGAGTACATAGTATTAAAGCCAATGAGATCTCACTTTAAGAACTTGGGCATTAGTCCACTGCTAGTTGTTCTGCTCTCATCTTAATTGATATTTTCAGATATTTAAGGTTGTCTAGTGGATGGACTGAAAAAGGATTAAGAGATGTTGCCAATGTTAAGGTGGTTGTTTCTTGGACTGTTGATTTCTCTGGTCATTGTTTCTGTTTCAGCTAATGACAGTGATTGTTGTGATGAAGATGGTTTTTGGAATGTGCATACCATTCTTGAGTGCCAGAAAGTGAGTGACTTTTTTATAGCTGTTGCTTACTTTTCTATCCCTCTTGAGTTGCTTTACTTTATTAGCCGCTCCAATCTTCCTTTTAAATGGGTTCTTGTACAATTCATTGCATTTATTGTGCTTTGTGGATTGACACATTTGCTTAATGGATGGACTTATACTCCTCATCCTTCATTCCAATTGATAATGTCCCTAACTGTTGCCAAAATCCTTACTGCCCTTGTCTCTTGTGCGACTGCAATCACCCTTTTGACCTTGATCCCGCTTCTCCTTAAGATAAAGGTTAGAGAATTGTTCTTGGCACAAAATGTTTTAGAGCTAGATCAAGAGGTTGGCATGATGAAGAAGCAAACAGAAGCGAGTATGCACGTTCGTATGTTGACACAAGAAATAAGGAAGTCACTTGATAAGCACACAATTCTGTACACTACTTTGGTTGAACTTTCGAAAACGTTGAAGCTGCAGAATTGTGCAGTTTGGATGCCAAATGAAAGTAGGTCACAAATGAACTTAACGCATGAGTTAAGTCCCAGTTCTGCTGCGGAAAGCCGTCGTTCGCTTCCAATTAATGATCCAGATGTGTTGGAGATAACAAAGAACAAGGGGGTAGGGATTTTGAGGCAAGATTCAGTTCTTGCAGTTTCAAGCAGTGGAGGATCTGGTGAACCGTGTGCTGTCGCAGCAATACGGATGCCATTGCTTCGTGCTTCGGACTTCAAAGGTGGGACGCCAGAGTTGGTTGACACTCGTTATGCCATTTTAGTTTTGGTTCTTTCAAGTGCTGATGGTAGAGTCTGGAGCTATAATGAGATGGAGATAGTGGAAGTAGTTGCTGATCAGGTGGCTGTGGCTTTATCCCATGCCACTGTGCTTGAAGAGTCTCAGACAATGAGGGAAAAGCTAGAAATGAGGAATCGTGTGCTGCAGCAGGCTAAAGAGAATGCAATGAAAGCAAGCCAGGCAAGGACTTCGTTTCAGAAAGTGATGAACAATGGAATGAGGCGGCCAATGCACTCAATTTTGGGTTTGCTCTCCATAATTCAAGATGAAAAAGCAAGCTCTGACCAGAAGATTATTGTTGAAACAATGATGAAAACAAGCAGTGTTCTCTCAACATTAATAAATGATGCCATGGAGATTTCTGCCAAAGATGATGGAAGGTTTCCAGTAGAAATGAGGCCCTTTCAGTTGCATTCACTTATCAGAGAGGCGTCTTGTCTTGTTAAGTGCTTGTGCGTCTATAAGGGCTTTGGGTTTTCTACAGATGTTCCTACTTCTTTGCCTAATCAGGTAATGGGCGATGAAAAGAGAACATTTCAGGTTTTGCTACATATGGTAGGACATTTATTAAATGTCAGCATTGGTAAGGGCTCTGTTATATTCAGAGTGGGTCTGGAAACCGGTACGGACGGTGCAAATGACAAAGTCTGGGGAACTAGAAGACCAAGTGCGACAGATGAATATGTGGCCATAAAATTTGATATTGAGGTTAGTCTTGAAGGCTCTCAATCAGATAGCTCAATCTCCACCATTCACTTTGGTGGAAGAAGGCATAACAGCAAGGAGGTAACTGAGGGCTTGAGCTTCAGCATGTGCAAAAAGCTTGTCCAGGTTAGATTACATGATTCTGTGTTCCTGATTGTTTTTTTTGGTTATATCATCATTCAAATTGGTTTATCTTGCTAACAGGTTATATAGATAATCAGAGCTATTGAACATGTATATGAAGTAATGTTGATGGCTGGTGGTATATTCATTCATGCTTGCTTGTGTGTGTCTGTATAGGTATTGAATATGACTTTTCTTGGAGTTTAGGGGTAAGTCTGGGTTTGCATGCTGTATTTGTGGTGGTTGAGGAAATAGTAAACTGAATTTGTTCGGCTGTAATTTGACGCGAAGAATACTCGTCATAATCTAAATTTTTGTTGTGCGAGAAATTTGAGACCCACAAATGGTGTATAAAATGTTGTGATTGATAGAAGTGTTAACAGTTGAAACATCCTATAATGGAAAATGCATAATCTAAGTGTGTCAGAGGAGTTGCATGTTTGGGAACTGTCTCCCCAAGGTGGCCACACTTTGTCCAAAAAATTGGTTGAGTGTTAAGGATTGGTCTACTCCCTTGAGGTTCAGGTTGTTGGTTAGATCAACTAATCAGTAACCCAAAAGAA
The DNA here is from genome assembly GCA_037355625.1 of Petunia x hybrida. NCBI lineage: Eukaryota > Viridiplantae > Streptophyta > Magnoliopsida > Solanales > Solanaceae > Petunia > Petunia x hybrida. The sequence goes on along the minus strand of JBBBVM010000317.1, from coordinate 73,100 downwards.
AAGAAGATTGAGAAGGGCCTCAAGTTAATGAAAATAAATGGACCAAAGACAACGGGTCATTCAGCTCAAATTTTGTGCTACACATTTTGAAGCAATGATAATGAGAATGTAAGTCCCCTCTTTTCTTCAAAAACATCAGAAGTGCCTTAGCTGTAGCTCCATAGAAATTTGATGCAGCTTGAGGACTTCTTTTCTTGTATGGAAGATCGCTCTTTATTTACTCTTCGTCGGTAAAAGATTAGCTAAAGAGGTTTCTAGGTTACAATCTACTTGAATGATGTCTACCCGATTTTATCAAGCGTACATATTAACTACCAAATGTCTCATATGGCCATATTATGCTGGCATTCAACCTCTTTGTGCTTATCTTCTAGTGCTAGCATTTTGGAGGGAGAAAGTATGTGCAATTGGAAGAGTTGAGAGACTGATTATTGTATCTCTTGAAAGTCTGTTATACCGCAAATATTGAACTAGGAGAGATCTAAAACTTGTGAAGAGACCTACTACCAGAAACATACCATGTCAGTCGTCCTCACCCACAAGAAATAATCCTGATAAGAAATGCAGTGAATTCGCTTAAACGGTAGCATGTTAATTAGCTTCACTGTAATTCTTTATGTGAAACCACACACGAGCATCTTTATTCGAAAATCACCTACCATATGTAAATGTTTCCATCTGCATGCACCAGACTTGTGTGCTTAAGGATGCAGATAATGAGGTGGCTTCAATTTAGTCGAGTTCGAGGGGGTCAGTCTTTACTGGTTTGTGGCCTTGCCCCTCGTATCTCTTGAACTTGTGTTCAAAGTAGCAGGGAAAGTTCAGAATTTCTTCATTTAACAATGATATCGACTGAACGTATAAGATATTCCAGCAAGTGTTTCGAGTAAATGGTACCTATTCATGAGCTTTAATTGGTGAGATAGACTGGGACACCTTTCTTGTATGTATGTGTTATATCAACCAAATGGGAAGGTTGAGAAGAATATTTGCTGGCTGATCTTCTGAGCACTCAATTTTTCTCTCTGAGTTAATGTGAAAACGGTTAGCCTGGGACTACGAAATGGTGCTATACTACTTCTAGATACTTGCATGACGAGAGGATAGCTCAAGTAGAAAGCACCTCCACCTCCAACCTTAAGGTTGGTGGGTTACAGGGGAGCGAGATTACCATATACTGTAACAAAAAAGATAAATATATATTACTCATCATGACTGGTATTGGTCCTCCATCCAACGTTGGGCTTCTTCAGAGAGTATGGTTACATGTTGTCCTAATGTCCTTTACCTTTTTAAGATTGAAAGTGTAGTGATCCGGACTTAAGTTTTATTTCTTTTACCGAACCTTTGTAGGAAGTGGTTTAAATTAGGGAGCTTTCAGTGTGATTTCATGCTCGCTTTTCAAGGCAAGACATTGTAAACAAATCTGAATCAGTTGACTGTTCAAGATAATCTGTCTGGTGTGACTACAGATCATGTGTTTTCGAAATTACTAATATCCATCCTTTTTTTTTTGAGCTGGTAACACATAACTAATATCCATCTTTTCCAATGTAAAATTTTGAATGTCTTTTGTTTCTAAAACTACTACCTACCATTGCTGAAGCCAGTGTGAACAGAAGGATCCGCCATTTTCCTCTTTGGTGTCCTCTTTGCTATGAGGTTTCATCCTCCTTAGAATTGATTATTTCTCTTGATTTTTGGTTTTCTTATTCCAAGTTTTTAGCTGCTGCTTATTTTTCTATAAAAAAAAAAGGTAATTTTTGGATGCTGCTTGTGATATTAATAAATAATCAAACAAGAAAAAGCTTTTTGTTCTTTAGTATCCCTACCTCTGCTATTTAAAGTGGTAACTGCTTATGAAGGTGATTAAGTAATAGCACAATATCCCTAATTCTGACCTGTATGTTTTCTTTGCATAAATTTCCAGATGATGCAGGGAAATATATGGATGTCCTCAAATTCCAAAGGCCATGCACAAGGGATGACTCTTATTCTCAGATTTCAAAAACAGTCCTCTTTCAGGAAACGTATGTTTGAATATAGAAATCCTCAGGAGCAACCAATTTCCAGCTCAATGTTCAGAGGCCTTCATGTTCTTCTTGCTGACGATGACGATGTAAATAGACTGGTAACCCGGAAGCTGCTCGAAAAACTAGGTTGTCAAGTATCTGCTGTTTCAACTGGCTTTCAATGCCTGAGTGCTCTAGGTCCTTCATTAACAACCTTTCAAGTTGTCATTTTGGATCTTCAAATGCCAGAGATGGATGGATTTGAAGTGGCATTGAGGGTGCGTAAGTTTCGCAGCCGTAGTTGGCCATTAATAATTGCCTTGACTGCTAGTGCAGAGGAACATGTATGGGAGAGATGCCTGCAAGTGGGAATGAATGGTCTAATAAGGAAACCTGTTCTGTTACAAGGCTTGGCTGATGAACTTCAAAGAGTCCTTCAAAGGGGTGGTGGTGATGGCTTGTGATGAGTTGTTGTACTAATATTGAAAACAAACTTAAAAGGGTCCTGGAAAAACATCAGGAGACCTTAATCATACCCCCATATAGGGAGCATTACATCTTTGTTAGGTGAGAACCAGTTTTTTTCTAACCTTGTAGCTACTGTAGTTTCCATTATGTAACTATATAGGTCAGCTTGTAATTCAGTTCCTGGCTTATGTTGAAGAGGAGTATGTCAAGATAGTGGTATGGGTTCCATCATTTTTTCCCAAAGAAACAAAGAAGAATGTCACTGATTTGAAGAGGACTTATAATACTTGCAAACTTATTCCTCACACTCATGTCTCTTTCATCTGTCCAGCTGCAACCTCATGCTTGAATTTTTCTCGTGGCTTGTTTAGTTTAACCTTAGTTAGACTTCATTTTCTACTTGTCTCCACACCAATGGACAACGTTCCTATTCACGTCTAACAGCCTCCCTAAAATAGTGGAGTCGGTTAAGGGCGCTTATCTCTTCCAATGGCGTTCTTTTTTCTACTTGTGGACTGGCTCCCAGACACTGATTTTAACGGGCAGTCTCCTCTACCGTTGATTGCTCGCTGCTGACTTGTCTTCGCCACTTTGCCGGACACGTGTTGTAGAGAGCTCGGCTTGAATCCGGCCAATACACTATGCTCAAAACCTCTCAACAGGAAGTTACAAGTGAGGGATTGGGAGATAAACGTTGAGACAGACGGTGCAATGAAATCCAAGATGAGCAGATGAACAAATGATTGAAGAAAAAGAAGATGTTGGCAAAGAATATGGACTCGAGCCTGAATATAATACAACTGATGATATTGAATTTGTTGGAAGTAGCGCTGCAAGCTACCAGGGGAAAGTGAAGATCATGATAATTCAAAAGATGAACAGAATCACACTCCATATGCAAAAAAAACACTGGTGCAAATTGGTGGTGGTTTTACCTCTAATAAGCAGAATAAGGAAAACGTTAATGCAAACAATGCTTCCAGTTTGTTGAAGCCTAAACAAGATAGTGGAAAGATGAAGAAATTTGCAACTAGTAGCAACGAATTTTGAGCACAATCCTTTAACAGTGCGTGAAGCGTTGAAGAACCTGAAAAGGGAACTGATATTGGCGAGGATGATGAGTTAGACAAAGGGTCTACTGCTCAAAATTACATGAATTTGGCTGGAAAAGGTGTTATATCACCAAGGCAAATGGCGAAAGCTAAGAAGCAGGTGAAGCAAAAGAAGGCACAGAGAAAAGTGTTCATTTGATGAGTTACAACGACAACTTCACATTCCATTGGTAACATTTAGCTTGGAGTTTTGACTGATGACTAAGTAACATATCAATGGACATGTTCCTTTGAATCTATACATGCTGAATAAATATTAGCGCAAAATCAATTGAGCGGGAAAAGTAATTATCTTGATAATTATGCAGAATGCAAGAGATAGAAAAGATTGCACAAGATTGGGATAAAGCTAAAAGATTTCGTCGATCCAAGTAAGGAGTTCAATTAGGACTCAAACTCTTGAAGGCATTTGGAGTTCTAATTGCACAAGACTTCTCAAGATTTCAAGTCTATAAATTGAGAAGCATTTTAGCTGTTGAAGTACGCTCAAATACAGAGAGTTTAGAGCTAAAGCATTGAAGCAAGTCTATGTTGTATTTAAGCAGTCATTAAGCTACAGGGAACTAAGTGAAGAACATGTTCCTTAGATCGAGTTTTGTTGTTCTCAGTCTTAGTTCATCTGTAGTAGGATCTATTGAGTTGTACTATTTACTTTCATAGAAGTTCTGTAAGAGTACACAACATTCAAGTCTTGGTACTTGGAAAAACTTCACTGATTGTGAAAGAGGTCAATATAGGATTAGAGTTAGTCCTAGATTAGTAAGAAGGAGGTCTTGTAACCAAGCGAGTCTTTCAAATAGTGAAGTTGAAATCCTACTTGAGAGAGTAGGCCGTGATTTTTTGATCTCAAGTTGTCGAGGTTTTCCACGCTAAAATCCAGTGTTCATTTACTTGTTGTTTATCAATTCCGCACTTAACAAAGTAAAGGAACACATCTGAAAAACTGGTCCTTACAGTTATAGTGGTGTATCTTGGGATCAGAGTGGGTTATCCTTGAAGAGGCTAATATCTTAGGATTAGAATGAGTGCACCGCAGGGAAACTCTGAGGGTCAATCCACTATTAGGCCACCTTTGTTCAATGGTAAGTACTACTCATGGTGGAAAGAGAGGATGAGATATCATCTTCAAGCTGAGGATTATGAGCTATGGGACATAGTCACTGAAGGTCCCATGATTCCCATGAAGAAAGATGCTGAAGGTAATGATGTCCCCAAAACTAAAAGGGAATGCACTGGTGATGACTTGAGGCAATGGGAAAAGAATGCCAAGGCTAAGAAGTGGCTTGTCTGTGGACTTGGTCTTGATGAGTACACTAGGATTCAAGGCTGCTCTACTGACAAAGAAATTTGGGATACTTTGCAGGATGCTCATGAAGGAACCAACCAGGTGAAAAGATCTAGAGGTATGCTTCTCTTTGCTAAATATGAAAGTTTCAAAATGAAAGAAGGAGAATCAATTTCTGTAATGTATACTAGGTTTAATTCTATTTCAACTGAACTTTTTTCTTTAGATGGTTTTAACTGTTGAAGATAGAGTTGAAAAGATCTTAACTAGGGTTCTTCCAGACTCATGGGAAATTAAGGCTTGTGCTATCATTGAAAGCAAAGATCTTATCAAACTTTCCTTAGATGAACTTATAGGTAATTTAAAAGCTTATGAACTAAGGAAAAAGATTAAGAACATAGGAGAACTAGTTAAAACTGGACCTAAACTAGTGTTGACTGCTAATGGTAAATCTGTTAATAATAAGAAGGAACTGGTCCTGATAGCTAGAAGTGTCCAAAGATTCTTGAATAAGAAAAAGGGGTCTACTGGATAGGGTAGGTCTTCTGACATGAAACAGAGTGAAGAGTGCTTTAAATGTGGATGCATGGAGCACTACCTCAACAAATGCCCAATTATGGAAGAAGAATGGATAAAGAAGTATGTTGAAAGAATAAGAAAGGCTAAGGAACAGGTCCGTAAAAAAATTGGATCTCCCAAAGCCATGGTTGTTGGTTGGCAAGATAGTGAAGATGAGCAGTTTGATGATGATTCAGATGATGAGCTAGCTTTAATGGCTCTTGCTGATTCAGACAATGAAGAAGATGTTGAGGTATTTGTTTTTAAACTCAAAAATAATGTAGAAAACATGCTTAGAGAGAAATTAATCAAAGTGTTTCATACTGTGTTAAATGAGCTTAAATCTCTAAGCGATGGTAAAAATCAACTGCATGATGAAATTGAAAGTTTAGGAATTGAATACAAGAAAATTGTAGTAAAAATGACACTTTGAAAAGGAAAAATAGCATTCTAAAGGAACAGATCCTTACACTTGAATCAACTGTTCAGGAATCACAGAATGTGAATTTAGAAGCTAGAACAATTGAAAAAGGTAAAGGCATTGCTAATTCTCATCAGCTTGTTGCTGAAGAGAAATTGAAAGTTGCAGTTGATGAACTGCTTGAAAAAGATGAAAAGATAAGATCCTTGGAAGAGGACTTAGTCAAAACAATAGAGGAACTGAACAAAACTGTCAAATGGAACAAGTCCTCTGAAGTACTAGTATGGTTATGTGAAAATCATAGTAGTAATAGGAAGGGTATTGGATATATGAAATCTCAATCATTGCCCAAATAAGATCAAAAGAGTAAGTATCTAACTTTTCCTGAAAATTGGCTATGCACACATTGTGGGAATACTGGTCACCTGAAAAAAAATTGCCAATCTCTCGCAAAAGCTACACAAAGGAACATGTCCTATAATCCCGTTCAAAAATATGTGGCTAAGAAAACTGTTCACACAAAGAAAGCATTACCATTCTGGGCTAAGAGAGATTTGATTCGTCATTTTTCTCAAGGAAAGGAACCCAAACTAGTTTGGGTTCTTAAAATTAACCCCTAGTTTTTTTTGTTTTTTTTTGCAGGCTAGAGTGAAGGTGATGAACCACAAATGGTACATGGACAGTGGTTGCTCAAGGCACATGACAGGATACAAGGAACTGTTTCTTTCACTCTCAGCTTTTCAAGGAGGAAGTGTTTCCTTCGGTAATGGTAAGAAATGGAAAATTATTGGCATTGGAAAGGTAGGTAGATCTGACTCACACAACATTGATAATGTGTTTCTGGTAGATGGATTGAAGCATTGTTTACTGAGTATATCTCAATTGTGTGATAAAAGTAACAATGTAAATTTCTCTTCTACTGGTTGTACTGTGACTAACCAAACTTCTGGAGAGATTATTTTGCAGGGAAATAGACATGGAAATATTTACAAACTTGACCTATTGTCACTAGCTGATCGTAACATGAGTTCTCTAAGTGTAATGCAAAATGATCCCCTCATGTGGCACAAAAGACTTGGTCATGCAACTCTTTCACAGTTGAACAAAGTTGTTTCTAAGGACTTGGTGATATGTCTTCCTAACATTAAGTTCAAGGAAAAAAGAGTTTGTGAGGCTTGTGCTAGGGGGAAGCAAGTAAAGTCTTCCTTTAAACCTAAGAAACATGTTCGTACTACCAAGCCTTTGGAACTGGTTCATATAGATCTTTATGGACCAATGAGGACAATGAGCCGTGGGGATAAGAAATATATCATGGTACTAGTTGATGATTACTCTAGATTTACTTGGACTATTTTTCTTACATCTAAAGAAGAAGCATTCAATGTATTTTCAATATTTGCTAAGAAAGGTCAAAGAACTTTAGATAGTCACATTGTTTCTGTTAGGTCAGATTATGGTACTGAATTTGAAAATAAGATGTTCTTTAACTTCTGTAGTGAAAAATGGCATTGATCACAATTTTTTATCTCCTAGGACTCCATAACAAAATGGAGTAGTTGAAAGGAAAAATAGGACCTTAGAAGAAATGGCTAGAACCATGTTATTGTCTGGAAACCTTCCACAAAATTTTTGGGTTGAAGCTATAAATACTACTTGCTATATAATAAATAGATGCATGACAAGTTCATTGTTAGAAAAGATCCCCTATGAGCTACTTAAAGGAAGAAAGCCTAATATCTCACATCTTAGGGCTTTTGGTTGTAAATGTTTCATTCATAATAATGGAAAAGATGCCTTAGAAAAATTTGATCTTATAAGTAATGAGGGAGTCTTTGTTGGTTATTCTTTAAATAGAAAGTCTTACAGAGTGTTTAACAAGAAAACTTTGAAAATAGAAGAAAGTATGCATGTTAAGTTTGATGAATCAAACAATTTATCTCAACAACAGGTACAAGAAGATGAAGAAATTGGAATGTTGAGACATGGTGAACCTGTTCCTTAACAAATACAAGCGGTGCCAGGAGAATCTGTGAGGAAGGAATCACAAGGAACAGTTCCTGAAACTGAAACTGAAAAGGGTAGCACAACTACAGAAGGAACAAATATTGGATCCACCTCTCAATCATGTAATGCTACCACATCAGGAATTGTTCCTCAGCATACACAGGAAGGAACTTCTGAGGATGGACTGCTACTTAAACCTTATAAGTATCAAGGTTCACGTCCTATGGATCATATAATCTTAGATAAAGCTGACGGAATTCATATAAGATCTGCGGTCAAGAATCATAATTTGTGTGCGTTTAGTGCCTTCTTATATCTTATTGAACCCAAAAATGTAAAAGAGGCACTGAAAGATGCAGATTAGATCAATGCTATGCAGGGGGAGTTGAATCAATTTCAAAGGAGTCAAGTTTGGCATCTGGAACCCAAACCGATTAATAGGTCCATTATAGGAACAAAATGGGTATTTAGGAACAAACTTGATGAGGATGGTACAGTGACCAGAATTAAGGCTAGATTGGTTGTTCAGGGGTATAGCCAAGAGGAGGACATTGACTATGATGATACTTTTACTTCAGTTGCAAGACTAGAAGCAATAAGACATCTTATAGTCTTTTCCACCTATATGAACTTCACTTTACATCAAATGTATGTGAAGAGTGCATTCCTGAATGGGTATTTGAAAGAAGAAGTGTATGTCAAACAACCACCTGACTTTGAGAATGAACATTTCCCTGAGCATGTTTACAAGTTGGACAAGACATTGTATGGACTCAAGTAGGCACCAAGAGCTTGGTATGAACGTTTGACTCTGTCATCTGTTCATAAGTTCAGTAGCCAAAGCTGCAAGAAAGGCACGATCTGCAGCCATTGATTCTCTTTTTTAGGCTAAGGCCCAAGCTAAGCCTTTTTTAAGTGAGCGAGATGATGATGAAAGGTTCTCCCATGGGGCTGCTGTCGGTTCAAGCTCTCAAATATAGGTTTTAGTCATGTAAGCCCTTTCGATATGAGTCCCTTATTTCCTCCTTATGAGCAAATCTCTTCTTGACTTGAAAGCCTTCTTCCCTGATTCCTCAACCTAACATAGATCAATTAACTGTGTAAGCTCTCTAAGGTAGCTATCTAGTCTAAATTCCTACTTCAGCATAGATACAAAAGAGGTAAGATAGATATCACACTGTTTCTAAAAGAAAAAGGTAAACATCTCTTAATTGTTCAAATTTATGCAGATGATATAATCTTTGGTGCTACTTGTGAAAATTTAAGGAATTTGCAAGCTTGATGGGGAGTGAATTTGAGATGCGCATAATGGGTGAACTCAATTTCTTTTTGGGTTTACAAATTAAGCAAACCTCAAATAGAACTATGATCCACCAACAAAAATATGTTAAGGAACTGCTCAAAAGGTTTGACATGGATAATGCTAAGAAAATAGATACACCAATTGCCACTGCCACTAAATTAGACCTTGATGAACATGGTAATTCAGTTGATCACCATCATAGAGCTCATGGACTATGATCGTATACCAATTTCATGTAAATTATGTTGAGCCTCTTAATTTCATTGATAATGAGGAAACATTGGAAAATGTGAAGGTTTTAGGGCTTCCTGTTCCTGGGGGTGAGGGTGAAAAGGAAGATGTGGAGGGTTTGGGGGAATCTATGGCTGCTTCTAGAGAACCCATGGAGGATGTGATATGGTTGATGTTCATAGTAGTGATAGTGATGATGAGACACCAATCATTAACCTTTTAAATTTACAAGGCATAAAAAGAAAAATGAAAAAGAACGGGCTTAGTGATCCTCAGATAGTGTCCGATATTAATGATAAATTGAAGAAAATTAGTGAGATTTACAAACCTTCTCCTAAGAAAAAATAGGGAGAAAGTTCTGCACATGTAAAAGGAACTGTTCCTTTGGTACAACCTTCTGATGTAAGGGTGAGAACTACTAGGGGTAGTCTTAGGTTAGCTGAGGAAATAATGGTTGCTGCACTTGAAGAGAAGCAGTAAAGGCAAAGGGAAACAGGTGTCTGAACCGGCTATTGTTGAAGAAGAAATTGATTTTGTTGAAAAGAAGAGGGAGTATGCGGGTGATGGAGATGATTTTGATATGGCTGATGAGGAAGAAGTTGTTCCTCAATCTAAAAAGAGAAAAAACTTCCCAGAGGAGGTCTGCTAGGATTGATGTTCAAACTTCTGGTGTTGGAACCTCTTCCAAAAGGACCAGTTCCTTAAGGAGAACTCTTATTGATGAAAGCACTGATTTCGAGAAGGATGAGGCTGTTGAGGGTGCTGAAAGTGAGAGTGAGAATGAGGGAGAGCAGGCTAAAGCAACTGAGCATGATGACATTAGGAAAAGAAAAGTCTTGAAGGGTAGAGTGATGAATGACTTAGAGGAGGAAGAGATGGTGTGGATGTTACAAAAGCTGGAGAAACAAGACTGGAAGGACATGGTCCTTCAGATTAGAGGAAAAATTGCAAAGGCTGAAGTTGCTGAATTTTTCTTCAATTGCACTATAAGGAAGGATAGGGTGACTAGTTTTGTATATGAAAGGGAGATCACTTTTGACATAAAGGAGTTAGGAGAGCTGCTTAATATTCCTTCTGTTGGCTATGATGACTATATCAAGAAAGTCTGGCCTGATTTGACAAACCTCTCTAATAATCTAGAGATCACTAGGAAGTTTGCTGAAAATCCTGATGAGGAGGACTCTAGAGCAGTAAAGAAAAGTGAGATGCAACCCCAACACCAGCTGTTGTTTGATTTTGTGAACAAGATAATGTTCCCCAAGTAAGAAAAGAGAGGGATAGCTAGTTTTATGAACCTGGTCCTTAATGAAGCTGCTAGATTCTGAAAAGCAGATAAACTGGCCTAGGTTCATGATTCATTTGATTACCAGAGTTTTCACTGGAAAGAACAAGCATTCACTTCTTTTTGATTTCATTCTGACTGACTTGTTTGACAAGTTCAGGATTCTCTTGAAGGAATTGAAGAATGCTACTAAGAAGGAAAGGTTTGGTGCTGCCACCTTGATCATTTGTGATATGACTGTAAAGGCTGAACCTCATTTGGTTGGAACTGGTAAGAAGACTTTAAATAATAAGGTGAGAGCCTTGAGATAACAAATTAAGGTGAAGGCTATTGAGATCAAGAGGTTGGAGGCAGAAAGGGACTTCGGGAGAGCTGAGGCTTCTAACACAAAGGAAACAAATGAAGGAATGCTCAAACAGATGTTTGAGATGCTGCAGGGCAAAACTCAGGGACCTGGTCTTTCTAACATCTGATAACCCAAACCGATAGCCATCTTTTTGTCCAACGAGATTTAGTTTAGTGCTAGTTCCTTAGTCTTTTTGGCTCTAGTCTTTGAATAGTTTAGTAGTACTTGCTTTTGGTTTGTTCCCTTGGTTGAAGTCTATTGCTTATGATGTTATATCTTCGATGTCTAATATCATTTTAATGCAGTTTATTTTGTCGTATTATGCTTGCATTTTGAGTTGCCTAAATGGCTATGAGTTGCTTGTTCTATTGCTTAAATAATTTTTCCTTATGAAACCTTTTCAATGATGCCAAAAGGGGGAAGGGTGAATATGATTTTGCTTGTGATATTTATGACCTGTTTAAGAACCCGATCCTTAATGATGAAATTAGTTTCTACTAATGTGCGTTTGAGTTGCAAATCATGTTCCAGGGAATTAATGATATGAGACAAAGTCTATGAGTTTGCCATCATCAAAAAGGGGGAAAACGTTGGCTTGGAGTTTTGACTGATAACTAAGGAACTGATCAATGGACATGTTCCTTTGAATCTATACAGACTGAATAAACATTGGCACAAAATCAATTGAGCGGGAAAAGTAATTATTATCCTAAAATCTAATATTTATCTTGATAATTATGCATGAATGCAAGAGATAGAAAAGATTGCATAAGATTGGGATAAGGCTAAAAGATTTTGTCGATCCAAGAAAAGAGTTCAATTAAGACTCAAACTCTTGAAGGCATTTGGAGTTCTAATTGTACAAGACTTCTCAAGATTTCAAGTCTATTAATTGAGAAGCATTTTAGCTGTTGAAGTACACACAAATACAAAGAGTTTAGAGCTAAAGCATTGAAGCAACTCTAAGTTGTATTTGAGAAGTCATTAAGCTACAGGGAACTAAGTGAAGAACCTGTTCCTTAGATCGAGTTTTTTTGTTCTCAGTCTTAGTTAATCTATAGTAGGATCTATTGAGTTGTACTATTTACTTTCATAGATATGTAAGAGTACACAATATTCAAGTCTTGGTACTTGGAGAAACTTCACTGATTTTGAATGGGGTCAATATAGGATTAGAATTAGTTCTAGGTTAGTAAGAATGAGGTCTTATAACCAAGTCAGTCTTTCAAATAGTAAAGTTGAAATCTTACTTGAGAGAGTAGGCCGTGGTTTTTTGATCCCAAGTTGTCGGGGATTTTTCCACGCTAAAATTCATTATTAATTTACTTACTGTTTATCAATTCCACACTTAACAAAGTAAAGGAACACATCTAAGAAACTGGTTCTTACAGTAATAGTGGTGTAATTTAGGATCTATCAGTAACCCACGAATACTTCGTTAGTATGGAACATTAAGTCCGTCACACTCAACGGGCCTTTGAATGAGTAGTTACATTGAATAGACAAAAAATATTTTTCTTTTATTGCTTTGATAAAGCCATTCCAACATCATATACATATTGATAAATATAGTTTATGGCTTGAAATAGGATCATCTTGGCGCAATTATATTGGAAAAATTTGGGTGTTTGTTGATGGTGATTTTCAGATAGAGGTGGTGTATGATACTGCATAATTGTGTTCCTTGAAGCTATCTTCATCTAGATGAGATTCGAGAGTTCATTGTATCACTGGTATATGCAAGCACAGGTGAAGTGACATGAATTGTACTCTTGGACTTTTCATATACTGAAGCAAGTGTCCGTTGCCTTGCCAAAACTTCAACACAATTTAGATGGGAACTGGAGGTGAAGGGGTCAAGGACAAGTGTTGCCTATTTTCCTAGATTCCAAGATAATTTAGTTGGGGACACGGGGAAGAGGTCAATGGAAAGTGTATCCCAAGGCAATTTATATGGGTGAAGGAGCTGAGGGCAAGTGTTGTCTATTTTCTAAGACATCAATACAATTTAGTTGGAGATGGGGGAATGAGACGATGACAAGTGTTGCATTTCCAAGACTTGGAGCTTTTAGGATTGGCAACTGTTGCTTGGGGGGGGGGGTTCCGTTTTAACCAAACCATGTTATGTGAGGCAAAATGCTAACCACTCGTTAAGATGTCATACTTCTATCATTAATCCGTTTCAGCCTCAAAGTTCAAGGGATGAGCTTTCTTATTTTTCGTAGATAAAAAAATTATTGACAACAGAAGATTGTATAAATTTACAGAGGTAACATGCTAGATTAGACATTTAACGACCAAAAAATCAAGCCGTCTATCAAAACACATTGGAATCATTTCAAGAAAATAAGAAGACAACATCACTGTTTGACTAATGTTGTAAAGAGTAAAGTGGGATGAAGGTAGGATGATGAATCAAAAAGTGCGTCCACATGCTTTGCCTAGTTATGTTCAAGGAAAATGTGATGAGTAGTTTCAGGTTTGCCCAAAAAAGTGTTAGAATGAAGGATATGTCTTTGAAAGAAACGATTAGCAGTAAGCAATTTCTCTAGAGCAAGTGGAAAAATAGAAGATGGATTTGGGAATCGCACTAATGTTGCTGCTCACCTTCTCCGATTTGAACTACAAAATACAAACAGAAACATATTACATTAAAATTGTAAGTCATATGACGTGGACGAGCTGCTGATTAGTGCGTGTTCTCTGAAAAACAAAAGAAAATAAATAAAAGACATACCAGCAGCAGGTGCTCCTCCACTACCGCATATGCATGTCTCACACTCACAATCGCAATCACAATCAGGCTTGCATTTGTGATTGGCCGGGGCTAGTGTGTGGTCTGGTAGGTCACCTGAAGGGTCTGGGTTAGCTTTAGAACATTTGTTCGGTGGAGGAAGAGGTGCTCGAATAGTTAGCCAGGAACGAGTATCCAGCGGGACATGTTTTTTTGTTACTCTACCTGCCACCCTGGTTCTTTTTCCCGCTTGAATTTCTACTTCTATAGCATCATCATAAATGCGGTCACGATAACAAAGGAATCTTGCTTTTAAAAAGATGACATATGATAAAAGTTGTGAGTTCTCGTGGTTGCGACTTTAAGAACCATGGGTGGCTCAAGGGTGAGGCATGTAAAGCTCTCACTTTAGACCTGAAAGTTTAACTCCCCAAAACTTTATTATTATATTTATTTATATTAATAATGCATTCTCTTATGTTTACAAAAATATTGACCATTTGTTTCGATATATTACATTAATTATGATTGTCGGAATTGAATTGATGGGTATGAAGATTTGAGTAGTTTAATAATAAGTTCCTAAATATTTGACAAAGTTGAAAACTTTTTTTAAAAAAATCTTAAAGACTTGGAAAGAAGGTTTACTTTATTACTGTTGTTATCGTTATACAGTTGTAAGTTGTAACTCGTTTATCTGAATCAATCGTGTATATTTAAGTATTAAATATATTTAGAGAAATTAATTCTTAAAAAGATCAGTTTCATTCCAAAACTTTGGTACTTTGCAACAGTTGTTTTGCTTCATTTTAACAAATCGCGACTATTTCAACTCTTTTGCAGGAGTGTATTCACCTGTCATAAAAAAAAGCAGATAGCAGCAATTTTTGATTGCTTTTATGACGGTTTTGATTTTGTAAATAGGTCGCAACGGTTTGTAGTTTTTGTGGCGGTTTTCGTGTAGTCCTACTTCTAAACTTTAAGTAGATATACACTAGTAATTGGCTAATGTAAATTAATCCTATCACGTATGTCACAGTTACTTTAAGTGTGAGATTAGTAATGAAATTGTAGGAAGGCCCAGCTTATCAAGTGAGTCAAAGTTGGATTGAAGCCCAAAGCTAGCTTAGAAGGAGGCCATACACTGCCGACATTGAAAGTCTCATGGCTTTAGCAGCAGTTTCTATAAAAACATCCATATTAAAAAAAACTTCTGGCGGTTCTGCCAGTAGTGGAGTTAAAATTGCTGCTAAACCTTTTTCTAATTTGCTGCTATGCACAACTTTTTTTAGATAGTGTTTTTTGATTTTCAGCTCAAAGTATTAAAAGAGTGAACTTTAAGTTAATATATACATAAATATTATTTAAAAAAAGTTATGGCATCTTATTAGATGTTGGCTTTAGGCCTCCAATTTTATTGAGCCGCCTCAGTTAAAAATATTACATATGATAATTCCAAGTTCGCCGTTAAGAGTAAAAAAAATTACTAGTTAATTTGAAGAAATAAATAGCTAAGTACTTACTCTGTATCATATCCAACTAAGCCAAAAGTTAGACCATCTAGGTGTTTGAATGACAATACTTTGACATGTTTTATAATACCAATACATACAAAGAGTCTTATATTTTAAATTATCCTACGACACAAATGGTGTATACATCAATGCTTTCACACTTCGATTATTAAAAAGTATTCTATAACACTTAAAATTCAATAACCTAATCTCTAAATCCATTCATTAGAAGTCAGTCCTTTTAGGGAAGGCAATGGGGCAGGGCAGGGGCAGGGCGGGGCGGGGCAAAGCCTTAACCAGGCAGGGCAGAGCAATACTTTAGCGGGGCGGGGCAGGGCGGGTCAAAATTATTTACATATCCAAAATGGGACAGGGCAGGGCGGGTGACTCACTGTGTAACTATGTTCAGCTTTGAACGCTGAAGAAGCACATGTTTTTTACAAAAGCTTCATGTTCCAACTTTAGTCTAAATACCATCATTATAAAGACTTTAATTTCAAGGTAGTGTTGATTTCAATATCCATTCGTTATAAAAAATGAACTAACTTCTACTTAATCATTATCCTTACTGTAGGTTTTTTTAGATCAAAATATAATTTTTCCTTATTAGTTTTAAAACTCATGGTTATACTTATTAATACTATCTTAATTTATAGATTTCATGTTTAACAAAATAGATAAACAAAATTTGAGGATTAACTTTCATGACTTTTTTCAAATTGAATTGGGTCATGAATTTTGGGGGGAAAGAATAAGCATAAAACGGAGAAGCAATACTTCTTTCATTACTGTATTCATATTTTACATAAAGATAAGTTGTTGAAATATTTTGTAGAAGTTTTTTTTCTTAATTTTGGGGTCTTTGCATAGTTAAAAAAAAAAATGGGGCAGGGCGGGGCAGGGTTTGGCGGGGCAGGGCAGGACGGGGCAAAATTTTGGAAGAAGGCTAAACGGGGTGGGGCAGGTCAATTTTTTAGCAGGTCAAGGCTTCCCCTGCCCCACCCCGCCCCATTGCCATCCCTAAGTCCTTTTATTCAATATTAAAGAACAGCCATTAGTGCAATATGTAAGCAAAACACATACTCTAATAACTAAACTGTATTACAAAAAAAGGAAACTAATAAGTGAGCATGAAATGCTACAAGACATTAGTTGCAGGCTAAAGCACACTTTTGACTGATAGGTGAACGAAACAGGGTACGTCAGGACAACTAAAGTCCAGTGGCAGATTGGACAATAGTATAATCCATTCTTGGATTAAATTCTATAACATATTAAAGGAATGTAATAGCCTATGAAAAATAGCGAAGTAAAAAGATACTAGGAAGCCGCTTGAAAATATTAAGACAATTTAATTCGTTTAGTTAATTTTTGAATTTGAATTTTAAGAGTAGTTGGAATTAAAAAAGTTTAAAATTGTCCAGGTGCTTTTCATACATTGAGGAATCTTAATATAGAAAATTCTAGCAACGGAAGAGGGTTCCACTTTGTGCAATACTAATGAAGTTTGCTTTACTTACGTAACATCTTTAGTTATTTAAAGAAAATA
Organism: Petunia x hybrida; assembly: GCA_037355625.1. NCBI lineage: Eukaryota > Viridiplantae > Streptophyta > Magnoliopsida > Solanales > Solanaceae > Petunia > Petunia x hybrida. Next base: position 56,281 of record JBBBVM010000317.1, on the reverse strand, counting down.
AATTCAAAATAGTAAAAGTAATAAAAGAGAACCAAATGCTATTATCTACCAAAAACATGAATATAACTCCTTCCTTCCAACGGAATAGTTTTTTCCTCCATAGTGGGGTTTAACTTTTGAAGATAACTACTTCCCATTATTTCACTAATCACGTTTCACTTAACCATAAGCTACACAAATTTACTATAACTACTACTTTGATCTTTATTTACCCGTATTTCTTTGGTTTTTGTTAACCAAATACTGTAGAAATAATCCTGTTTCAATAATTTTATATAAATGCTCAGTGAAATGAGAATATCCAACTCCACATGTTAAATATGGACATTATAATGCATCGGGACGAAGAAACAGAGAATGCGTATCTATTCAAAGATTCCATTTTTTAAGGGCATAAAGGATTGAACGTAATGTGTCTTGAAATAACTCTATCTAATATAATGCAAGTTTTATTCACTATTTACTTCTTATTCGGTGCTTTTTACCGTATTGATGTAGTATTATGGTCCACATCCTATGTCGGGTATAACATCAGAAATGCTTGAGCCTTGATATAACATGGCCTCGCTTGACATCAAACATTCATAAGAAGGTATGCATATTACTCCCTTCGGTCCACTTATTTGATGTTTTGATCTTTTTTCTTTGGTCCAAAATAATTGATTTGTTCAAAGTTCAAGAAGCTTTTAACGGTTCTTTCCTAATATATTCTTGTCAATAAATGATCTAATCATATTTTTTAAAAGCCCTCACCGATTTCGATAAGTAAATTTGAAATAGACAAATATTAATATAGTAAATGACCTTCTTAATTAATGCTAAAAAGTGAATTTCTTAATATGTGTGAAAACAACCAAAAAATTAAATAATATGGACCGGAATTGAAACTCGCATTTGAGAGAGAATTGAGAAATGCAAAATTGATTCTATTTCAACTGGGTAGCTTCCTGTACACACTGCTATATTTATAAGCAGAAAATAACCGCCTAACTAACTTGCTGAGTTAGCAAGTGAAACCAAAATCTATATCTATCTATCTATATCTATATCTATATATATACTAATTGAGAACTATAGCCAAGTGATGTGGCATAGCTCTATGGCCAAAGATTCATCATTTTTGGTCATTTTCTCCCTTTTTTTTATCCTCTCTTTTCTTGGCCTCTTCTATGTATAAAAGTGAAGTCTTGGTCGTTTCCTCTTTCACTGCTGATTGCTAAAGGACTTTATGACAAGTAATTGTACTACTTATTGTGTATAGTAATTGCATAATAATGAAGAAATTGAAACTGTACTACTTATTGTGAATAATAATTATATAGTAGTGGCGAAATTGAAACGGTAGAATCAACTTGACAAACCTCAACTAAAAAAGCTATATAAAGGAATGAAAAGCTGTCATTTCCTTCAACACCTCAAAGTCATCTTCTCTATTGTTCCTTCTCCTTGGCAGTTTCTCTTCATTCCTGCCTTTTAGTTTTCTAACTCTCATCACCCTCAGATGTAGCCAGACATCTCCATTAGCAAGTATGATGAAGACGACATTTATCCTTGCTTCTTTTATTCTTCTGTTATTCATATGTTCAAATTTATTTAATAAATACATCTTGCTTCTTTTTCTCTTTTCGTTTTTTTATGAGATGTTGTAATTTTCCTCTTACTTTTTTTGCTATGTGAATGTACTCATGTTGGTTATTTATCTATTAATGACTTTGCTAATATCAAAAGAAATGAATTAGAACTAGACATGTAATTATATTTAGGAAAAATTTATTATAATATTATCATTTGTTTACACCAAGTCACCAAATATATAATATGAAGTATTGAATAGACCTTCCTCGCTTAACCATAGCTAACTGATATGTATTCTCATCTCTTCAATTCACTTATTAATAAAAAATTGTATTGCTTCGTTTGAATACTTCTTGCCTTTAGTTTTTTTTTTTTTTTTTTTTTTTTTATAGTTTAAAGAACCAAAATAGTACCTTTATACTTAAAAGGTTGCAAGTTTTCCTTCTTTCGTTTAAAATACTCTTATAACTTCCTCTCTTTGATTTTTTATAATAATTTCCTCTCATACTCTTCGTTCCTTAATATGAAATTTGTGATAAATAATTACTCTTCAGATCGAATTAAAGATTTTCCAAAAGCTAATAATACGTTCTTTAACAATTTTGTAAGGAAAAGTTTGCTAATATATCTGAAACACCTATAACGTTTGTACCTCAGTATTTTAGGAAAGATGAGAAATTTGGCAAAGTTCTTAAATCAACTCCATTCCACGAATTTATCTCCCAAAACTAGGATTGATTTTCAATACTCTTAAGACACAAAAATGTGCTCATGGGTTAGTTGTGCGTAAATAAAAAAGAATATAAGAATATATATTATATCTTCATTCAATAAAAAAATTTCGTTTTTATAATCGTAACGACATTATTTTATACAAACCGTTTGCTTTTTTATTTCAGCTATATGTTGTCTTCTTTCATTGCTTATTTTAGCTTTCCAGTTGTAGGCATGTCATGGTGGGGTGGATGCTATTTGCATAATTGCATGGCAATGCAGAGAGTTCTTAATGAATCTTTAGTTTGCATAGACAGGTTAATCTTGCGTAGATCATTCTAACTTGTATATATGTATAAAAGAAGAATATAAGATATGATTGAGACCTTTCTTAATTAAAAGTTATAAAATAAGCAAAAGAAAGTAGATAGACAAATGGGAAAAATGGGAAAATGCAATGACTTTTGAACTTTTGGTTTGTTTACGTTTTGAAGTGAATGGAGGCCAATACTAAGACATAATTGCGCTGCTATTAACAAATAAAAAAAATTATAGCATCTAACGATTACGCGGTCAATTTTCTTAGTTTATCTACTAATTGAGAAACATAAGAAGGTGATGTGGCATGCCTCTATGGCCAAGAAACTATCATTTTCTTTCACTTTTGCTACTTCTCAATCTCCTAAACGTTTTGCTGTTTTAGTTTGCATCCCATTTATTTTACAATTTCTCATTATATTTCATTTATCTTATCTTAATTTAACCTCCATGACTCATATTTATTCATATCCATAATTTCTACTATTTAATATAATATTTGTGGCTTCAATGCATTTTATGTCCGTAACTTCCGAAATATTAATGTGTATAGTAATGGAGAATTGAAAAGGGCAATTAAGAAATGACTATATAATGACAACAAAATTTCGATCTCCTCAACTCTTCTTTTCCATTTCTATCTTTGAGTTTGACCTCTATTTTCATTATAAAGTAATCATAGAAGATTAGCTAATTCGTCTTTTGTGATGCAACTTATTATATCTATTCTAAATTTTGTTGACGAAAATCTAATTGTGGTTTATTTTCTTTTCTTTCAGGAGATGTAGAAATTACTTATTCATTTTTTATTTGCGGGTTCGTGAATATGATGATGTAAGTTGTTTACTTTTTATGCCTTCACTAGATTGCTTAGGAAATTAGTAGAATTAAACATGCTCCGTAGCTATGCTAAAATCTCAATCTATAATGGTTTGCTTTAACCTACTCCTTTCATTGTGCTTTAATTTAGTGGGTAAATTAGTATAATGAACTTTTGACTATTGTTTCCTCTTAATGTTTTTATTCTCGTAGGATTTAAAATTTTACACAGTTTATGTACAGAAGTTGAGGTAAAATCGGATGAATGAATACTATAGTGATATCTGAATTGATGATAAATATTTTGTTGTAAAAAATGAAGGCGTCATTACTCGTGAGCCTAAGAAGGTAGATCATCTATTATTTTTCTTTAAATAAATTTTATATAGGATGTCAAAGAAACATGATCATAATTTAGACATTAATATTTCTCTTGCAGAATATATTATGTGTCCAAACTATGCTTATAAAGAGATAATAGTCAAAAACCCCCCTAAACTATCACTTTTTTGTTAGTTTCATACTTAAACTATGGGTTGGTCACGCTACCCCCCTGAACTATCAATTTTCATATTCAAAACCCCCCTGCGGTGCCAAGTGGCATGGAGAGTGATTTCACTCTCTTTGTTGTGTGTGGAAAAATAAACTAGACCAATAAAAAGCATCCATGTGGCATTTCTTTTCAATTTCTAAAATTTAAATATCCTTTTATTTATTTATTACTTATTTTTGTCTTTTTCCTTTCTTCTTTTCTTATTAATTATTTTCTTCTTCATAACTCTTTTTTTTTGCCAATAACAATAAACTAATTGAGACCCATTCACCTTAGAATAATAAGAATACTAAAAATGATTTAATCAAATGTGATATATTCTGCTGTAATTTACAACCAAATTTTGTCAATAATGGTTATTTTAATTAAAAAGACATAAACCTTAACATACATTGTATCATTTTAATATTTTAATATGCAAGTTTTCAATTGAGTTTATTATAGTTGAGTAAATTCAGTTCTATATAATAATTAAATTTACTATTGTTGGTTAATATTTATTATTTTTAGAAATATGAGTTTTCAAGTAAAGTAAAGATTTTTGATTTTCACGAAAAATTAAAAGAGAAAATTAATAATATTTTTTTAAAAAAAGATCAAATAAGAAATAAGAACAACTACTTTAAAAAATTAATTGTATGGATGCTCTACAAAGAGAGTGAAGTCACCTTCCATGCCACTTGGCACTGCAGGGGGTTTTGAAAATGAAAATGGATAGTTCAGGGGGGGTAGCGTGACCAACCCATAGTTTAAGTATGAAACTAATAAAAAAGTGATAGTTTAGGGGGGGTTTTTGACTATTATCTCTATTTTATATGGGATGATGGCAACATATATAACACAGTTAGCATTAACAATGATTGTGAATTTTGTATCACTAATATTTTCTTAGTGAAAGAACAGACTTAGTATGGTAATAATTGTATACAGAGAATGATAGATGTATATATACAATCATACATTTCTGTGAATCTTATTAGAGCTTGATTATTTTATTAGCCATGGAATGAGAGCTGTCAAGATAAAATTTTCAAGAAATTAGCTTGGAATATTGTAAGACACAAGGAGAGTAACGCAATGACACCACATTAAATATTCTTTGAATTTAATTATTGGTTGCCTATATATTCAAAGAATGACTAGACCCTTTGGGTCTCTTATACAAGAAAAGGTTAATTATTAATACGAGAAGTTTCAAGTCATCTTCTCCATGATCAAAATTATTTCTTTTATTCTATCTTTGTCAAAATATGATTAATAAATTAAGTGATGATGACTCTTAAACCTGCGCGATGGGTGGGAAAGGGAAGACACAATAATTAAATCAACAAGAGATCAAAATATTATTGTGTTAAATGATTAACATACCGTGCAGTAACTTTATGTTGGAATATATTTGAAAATGTTTAATTTTGAATGGTCAATTTTCATCATTGTTAATATACTTCTTATTTTTTTCTTGGAATAAAAATATGACTCAAATACAAGTTTCGATCTCCAGTTTATACGAGGAAATTTTTACATGGGTTAGGTTCTTAAAAAAAAAGATAAAGAGTTATAGATTTTAAAAGAAAATAGAATATAAACAAAAAAGATGCTTTGATTATTTTAAAGCTCGAGGCAATTATATTTAGGAATAAAATATATGATTGGAGAACATCGCAAGTACAAAATTCATCAAAATATAAGGTTAAATTATATAGATGTAATCTCAATAATTTAATTTTCTACTTGAATAAACGTTTTTATTTTCAATATTTAAATATTAAAAAAAGATCATGTCCTTTAATAAGAATTGAATTTAGTTTTGACTTATTTTTCTTTCACTTTGAGAAAAGATGGAAGATCCTTTAATAAAAATTTAATTTTATTACATTTGTTTGTTGAATATTATTTTCTGTTTTTCCCTTCTTTTTTTCCTTTTTCTTTCTCCTCTTTCCTTTTTGTTTAGTTGCCACCTCTTGTTCTAATCACATTATCAGCCGCCGCTCCATCAGATAAACCTCTCTTTTCTATCATCAAACCACCCCTTCACCTTCTTAACAGTACGATCATTCCCATAACTTTATAAACAATCACCACCGAACCACCACAATACGCAGTTGTCATCCACCCGCAAAAACATCAAATCAACCCCTTCACCATTGCATCGATTTTTACATTCTACCGGACCCCCATTGGCACCAGTACACCACCATGAAATCAGCAAGCTCCAAAATTTTGCGGCGTAGCCAACTTGATAAATCAAAATTGTTCTGGTGAAGTTTTAAAAGATCTTTCTGCACCAAGGCTGCCAACTAAATCGAAAAAAAAGATATAATAAATTGAAAATGTCAGCGATAATTCCATGGATTCCGACCACCTTCCTCCGCCAAAATTCATTCACAATAAAATACTACCTTCCTAAATTTCACCAGATTCCATCCTAAAACAAACTAAATGTATCACCATATACAAACAAGACCCATTTCCTTCATATCATCATTTAAGTTCTAATTTTCAAGAGGAAATCGAAGTTCTCTTAGCTTTGAACCTATATCGAAAAAATTTAACGAAAAAAAAAAGATTTCAAAATTGAATGATAACGGGGGGTGGGGGACAGACGATTTCTGTAATGGTGGTGCCAACGAGGAGTTGGGGCGGGGAGTTGATCTCTCTAAGTGTGCCGACAGTAATGGAGTCTTCCATGGGAAAGGAAAGAATGGAACCCACTTTCAAAAATTGATTAAGAAAACAAAAAAGTATAAAAGCTCAATAATTAATCAAATTGTTTCAACTTGATCTTGATTTGAAATGAAGGAAAAAATTAAGTGGAGGAGAAGAGTGAAACAAACGGGAAAGGTTTTGATGGGCTAGAGAAGAAGCAGATGGGATGGAGTTTTTCAATTGGGGGGGGGGGGGAGGGGGGGTTTGATTTTGCTTTCTTAAGCTTTTTAAATGTAAAGATAATAAAAGAAAAACAATATTATGTGGCAGTCATTTATTGGTGCGTGATAAGCACCCTCTTTCTTGTGTGTGGTGTTGTGGCGAAAAGGGTGGTACTAATAGCACTTTCAACTTGTTCAAAGGGGAATTAAGATACCCGCAAACTTGAAGTGTGTCACAGTAGCCTCAACCTTCTCCATCTTTTTCCAGCATATCCTTTTGTGTGTGTGTAGATCTGTCATCAACACCCCCCTCAAGTTGGAGGGGGATGAAAGGACCCCAACTTGCCTAAAAGATCATGATGCAGAGGACCAGACAACAGTTTGGTGAAGATGTCGACGAGTTGCCGGTGAGACAGAAGAAAAGATAGTGATATAAGCCTTGACAAATATTGCTGACGCACAAAGTGACAATCGAGCTCAACATGCTTTGTGCACTCATGGGAAATAGGATTTTTGGTGATATGGATCCCCGCCTGACTATCGGAGTGAACGGAAATGGGATGAGATGGAGGAACAGAGAGATCGTCAAGAAGACGAACCAACCAAGTGATGGAACAGTACTCTGCCTTAGTGGAAGATAAATAGATCGATTGTTGTTTCTTGGACTTCCAAGAGATGGGACAACCCCTAAGACTGATAAAAAAACACTGATGGAACGATGGGAATCAGGGTAAGACCCATAATCCGAATCACAAAAAGCAAGAAGATCAAAAGACGGATTAGCAGACATGAAGAGGCCTAAACTTGGATCCCGGAGCAAGTAATGTAAGCAATGGTGAGCAGCTAAAAGATGAGGCTCATGAGGATCTTTCATGTACTGTGTTAATTAAATCCTAAGGGGTCGTTCGGTTGGAGGTGCAAATAACGCGGGTATTAATTATTAATGTGGGTATTAGTAATATGGGTATTAATAATGTGTGTATTAATAATGTGAGTATTGATAATGCGGGTATTAGTTATGTGGAGTTTAATAATGTGGGTATTAGTCATGCATATATTATAGCATAGGAATTATTTGTTGAATTATTGATATATTTTAAATTAACAAACAATATTATTATTTAAAATATTTATTTACTCCTTAAATAAAATTTTATAATATTCTTATTATTATAAGGGTTACTTTTGTCATTTTTAATTTTAATACCTGCGTTATTAATACCCACATTATTTATACCACCTTCTACCCTGCATAAAATAATACATAGATTCCCGCATTAATAATACGGGTATTAATTATGCGGAATATTCAAAAACGCAACCAAACGTTGCACTAATTTTATGCGGATATTAAAATTTCACAAAAAACCAACCGAGCGCTGCATTAAATTAGCGCGAAGTTTTGTGCGGGTATTAAACCCTTAACTAAGTAACCGAACGACCCCTAAGTGTACAATACATAGCCAATACATGCTATACACTTATGCATTACTGCTACTCTAATATATTACATTATGTACGATGGAGATGATTGCAGACTTGGATAAGTGACGTGTTAGGATCATGACACGTGGACACATGCTGCTGAATCAACATAAGGCATTAGAGAACACAATAGTCACCGTCTTTCCACTTGCCCAAGAGAAAACGCTAGGCGATAATGTGCGCCGCCTCAGCCTCCTCGATCTTTACGGATCCTTTTGTGTGTGTAGATCTGTCATCAACATGTATTTATTTCCTCTTAAGTTCAGGGGTGGCAATGGGGCAGGGCGGGTTGAGCCCTTCCCTGCCAAACTTTTGCCCTGTTCTGCCCCGTCCTATTTTGTTGTGTATCCAGTTTTTACCCTGCCCTGCCCCGTTTGACCCGTCCTGCCCCGCCCCATTTTGACCCATCCTGTCCTACGCTATTTTATCACCTTTAAAGTTATTGTTTTTATTTCTATTATCAACATTAAACATTTCTTTAACTTTAAATCCATTTAATATCATCTCTATCATCTTATCTATTGTAATTTTCAAATTTGATAATGTTTTTACTTCAAAAATTGAAGCTTTTAATTAATTTATAGTCTTTCAAAAGCAGTAATTAATAGCTTAAATAGCCAATAATAGAACAATATCTCAATCATTTCCTCAACGTTCTTGCACAGCTCCCTTTGTTTGCAAGAAAGTTTAACTTTTCAAGAAGTCCAGTTTTAGCTGTTGCCACTGCCAAGCCATATGTGTACAACCCAAGGAATACATGCCAAGGAAGAATGCTTATTCTGGTCATTCGTACTTCTCCTTTGTGCCAAAAGCTTAAGAAGCCCATCAACCACTGCAGTAACATGAGACACCATTACATGCTAAACTCCTTCTATCAATTATAACAGTACTTTATAAATCAATTATGTTCCTAAATAAACAAGTATATACATCTAGTAACGGACCAATGATTTGGACAACACGCCCCATGTTTAGATCAAAACATAGGATCTTGTTATTCCAATCTACTTCATGTAGTACTATATTCAAGTAGTCCCTTTTTGTTTCGGAAGTTATAGCTTTATACCTATGAAAATTTGGTCTAAAAGGGGATGCAATGTCCTGTTTTATTACAAGTTTCTGCAGAAATACTGAGAAAAAAAAAGAAGCATTTGCTCAGTGAATTTACAACCACAACACAATAACGGTCTGCTGCATTTTCTTGTACAACCACAACACAATAACACAATAAAAAGCAAATGAAATAGCTTATAAGATCAGCAAAATTTGATAACAATAGCCAGTACTAACAAATTCATTCAACCTGAAATGACAAGAAATGGTACATTATCAACTTAAATCACCATCTCTTAAAATTAAAAGCGCTACCAAAAGCTACATTCATCAAGAACACTAACAAAAACCAGAACAAAGTATGGGCGACTTGATTCCTAATTATCTTATGTGGCATCTTACGCAGGAATGGATGGCTTTGAAGCTGCAGACAGTCTAGACCTCTTCTTAGCCAAACTCTCACTACGCCTTTCTCTTTGCTCCTTCAACCTGGTGGCCAGAAACTTTCTTTGCTCCTTCAACCTGCAGAAGTCAAATTTTTCCAGCATCTTCTCCTTTTTCATGGAGAGCCCTGTCAAATTTTTTTATGGAAAATCAAACCAAGAGCCATTACAATATAGGAGCAAATTATAGCAACTTTAGAAACAAAACATAGAACTTCACCATAAGGAAACAATAATGCCAGACTATTACTGATCTTTCCATTCAATGAATACCAATTAAATGTCTAAACCACATAAAAGAACTACTTACAAGAGGATAAGGGAGGACACTCTCTGGCTCTTCTTCTTCGTCAAGCAAGGTTGGACATGAAACGTTGTCGATGGTTGATGTCAAACCTACAATTAAAAATATAAACTCAATGTATCAGTATAGTATTGAAGAGCTAAAAGCTATTAAGATAATAATGAAAAATTACTTACCAATTACCATTTATTTCATTCCATAACCATGTGCGAGTACACATCAAAGCTTCCAAAGTATTAGAGTGAGTCTACTACGATGCGCACTAACCAACCTCCCACTAGTGCTAAATGCCGACTCTGAGGCAACGGTGACTCTGAGGCAACGGTGGAGACAAGAATGGCTAAGAAGTCACGGACCATCTTCTCTAAATGGTATAATCAAGAAAGGCCCTTAATCTCTAAATGGCTCAAGAATTATAGATCTAATTTGGAGCAATGCAAGAACAAGCAAAAAACTTTTTGAACTTGAAATTGGTATGAAGTACAAGAAAACAAGAAGAGAATAAGAAAACAATGAAGCTGTTCATCAACCTTTTGAATTACTACATTAATACCTTCAACAATTTTTATATTGCTAACTGGTAATTGTTTCTATGTGGACGTTCAGCTTAATTAGGAGGGACATTCTGAAACTGAAAACTCCATATAACTAGAGATGCAGATCATTGAGAGTCACAACACAAACATTAAAAGGCCGAAAGGCTTTTCCAAATTCATATATTTGAATATCAACACACTTTTCTTGAGTAAAGTCAGACTCATAATGTAAGGAATTATTCATTGGATAGCAAATCCCTTGGAAGAAAATTGGATAAGCTACTTAGCTTGTTTTTAACATCTCTGACTTCTAAGTCACTCCATGTAATAGTAGCATGCGCTCCTTTTATTTGGTTTAATTCTTTATTACCTGTAGCTTGCTTCAGTTAGTTTGACAATAAATTACAAACGGTTTATATGTGCTTAGCTAGGTGAACTGGTGAACCAGTTTACCTAAGGTCAGGATGAACACTTCACATGAATGTTAGCTGATTCAAGAGAACATAATCTACATCAAGAGGAGAATAAAATAGTATCTGGGATCAAAGACGGCAGCTACACCCATCAAAATATGCACATCATCCCAATATTTTTCAAATTTAGACAACATCGCCAATGCCATCTTTTTAATCAAAGGATTCAAGCTCTTCGCCCAAACTTCTAATTCCATTTTAACTTCACAAACGTTTGAAAAGTATTGACTTGAAGTTGGATACTGTCTTCCCGAAAGTTGTTCCGTGAAATTGTAAAACAAATTGAGCTTGCCACAAGCATCTTCTGCATCACTCCATTCCCCTTCAATAGGACAAGACTCATATTTAGTGTCACTCAACTGCAACTTCTTGAACACCTCTTTGTACTCTATGGCCGTTCTCAACATTATATGTGTTGAGTTCCAATAAGTGGGACAATCATATGACAATTTCTTGCTACAAGAAATGTGTAGCACACATGCGGCTTCTTCAGACTTCTCAAATCTACCTTGCAACCCAATACAATACAACACACTCTCGCGCACTTTGACAATACCCTCTCCTATCTCCTTTAACCCTTCTTGAACAATCAAATTTAAAATATGCACCGCACACCGCACATGAAAGACCCGACCTATCATTAACAAATCTCTTTTATTAAGTTTTTCATCCAATAAGGCTTTTATCATTGCATTGTTTGTACTAGCATTATCAACGGTAATGGTTGATATTCTTCGTTCAAGGTTCCATCCAAATAAGCAATTTACTAAAGCACTACACAAAGTTTCTTTATCATGTGGAGAAGAAATATAGACAAGCCGCAATATATGACTTTGAAGCCTCCATGAATCATCAATAAAATGACCGGTTATAGCCTTGAATGAAGCAATATCATAGCTAGCCTTCTTCTCTTCCGACATGTCATTGGTCTCAAAGATCCGCTCCAAACTCACCTTCCAATCCAAGAATTTCTACCGATCACTAGTCCCTTTGGATGATGGGATTGTATTTTCATACTATTGAAATTACTGTCACCACCTCTACGGGGTGGTTCTGGATAACCCCCATAGTAGTCACCATAATCATCATAGTCACGCTCCAAGTTCCTCTCCACATATCCCTCTCTGGGCACTCGACCTAGCCCACGACCTCTATGCATACCACGAACTCCTTGCATTAGCCTTCTATCGAATAAGGTGGCTCATATTCATCATAGGCATCACTATGTTCGGGTAGCTCCTCTTCTTGAGCTACAACATCTTGCTCAACAGGTACCACATTCCTTCAAGGTCTCATAAGTGGTGGAACATTGCCTTGGGGAATGCCCATTTATTGGGGATGCTCAACGCCCTATTATTACAGGCTAACTCTTATCTCAACCATTATTGATGAGCTATCTCCGCAAATTGTTCCGGTTTCACAATGGAACCATCACTAGTGCCTTGTTCGAAATCTTTAGGGACACTCGGGGTCCTTTCTTTCTTAATGTTTTCAATCTGGGTACTCATTGCCCTTATCTCGGCCAAGAGGTCGGCTAAGGTGATATCGAGTACCTCCCCGGTCTTGTCTCCTTCTCTAGCCATGTACCTATAAATATGAAAAACCACAAAAAAAGATTAGTGTTATAAAACCTCACACTCTCCCTCACTTTGAATGTCACTGGGGTACAGTCAATATAGCAAGGTAGGATCACTTAAGCTTGATTCAAGAGGCTCCTCAAATTGAACAACTTCCTTAATAATCTACCAAGTTTACAAGAATCAAAGTACTCTTCGGGAAGAGTAAATTAATGTGACTCTATAAACAGACGGTTATTTAAGTGAGCAGTTGAAGCCAAAGTAGTTCTACGAGTCTTCTTTAAATCAATTCCAACATGCACGAGTTATCCTAAGAGCTCAATGAACCAGTACTAAGTGAGCAGGAAGATTACTCAAGGAGTACTAGTCAGAAGTAGTGCAAATAAAGAACAAACGAAAACCTACGGGAAAAACTACCCAGCTACAGTAAATTGTTGAGGCACTGTGCCCTAAGGGGAGGCGTTCTGCCTCTAGTAGTGTTTGGGCGGTCCTCCCCTGTGCATGGGCTCCCGCCTCTGTGCAGTTTCTGCAATTTCCTGCAACTTTCAACTTCGTTTCAGCTTTGACCCATTTTTCACCAAATTCCAATTGATTTTCACTTGTTTTCACCCCCCGATGATACCCAAAAGTGTGTTTGATGGTTTATAACAATCCCCAATGATTTCCAGCCCAAATCAAGCAATAACAAGCTTTGATTTCAAATTTGAAGCAATTTCAACTAGGGTTCAAAAGTGGAGTTTCAGTCTTTCAAATCTCAATCCACAACACGAAAACATGATTCAAGGGTATCAAAAGATTGGGAAAATAAACTAGAACAATCCCCAATAACAATCAACGAATGGGGAATCAAATCCAACTTATTTTTGTGAATTATTTTCAACTTTTCACTTTTTTTTTTTGGGTAAAAAATGAAATCAAACAAGAATCTAAATATACTAGCATGGAGAGAAGGCCAAGGAATTATAAGAAAAAATTCTAGCTGTGCTCTGATACCAACTGATGCAATATAAATCATGCGGAAGCAAAATAGAAGAAGATCGAGATAGGAAGAGATAGAAAAAAGATAAACTGAGTCGTGGTTTGAACTATAATCAAGGATTCACTGAGGAACTAGTCTCGATATGCCCTTGATGAAGTCAAAGAACATCTACCTATGCAAACACTCCTCAAGATTACAATGAATCTTGCAAAATATTTGTTCAAAAGGATTGAAGCTCAATAGGATTCACCCAATGAATTCAAGCCAAGGTTTCATATTCTCTGTTCAAGGTAGGCTAATGAAAATAAAAGACCTAATGGGGTATTTATAGATTCTCCCACATGTGTTACTAATGCCAAAAGAGCCCACAAGTTGGTCCAGAATAATAAGGACCACGTAGGGTCAAACTAGTAAATAAGTCTTGAGAAGGAAAACTATTCCCATTACTTCAGCTCTAGGTGGAGGCGGTCTGCCTAGTGGTGCAGGGGCGGTCCATCTAGTCACGTCCAGAGACAGCTTTAGGGTGGGGCAGTCGTCCAAAGTGCAGGGGCGGTCCGCCTTAGGAAAATCCAGAGAGTGTGCACTTTTATACTTAGCCGTATTTCGGAGGATTTCAAGAGTTTTGAAGGATGGGCAGTACGCCCACCTTTGGAGGCGCTCCGCCTCTTCCTAGGGTTCTCCTGGGGTGCTCCACCTCGATCTTAGGGCGCTCCACCCTCCACATAAATTGTAGCAGGCAACCTTCAACTCATCTCCGAAGCTCTTGCCTTTGCATCCTTTGCACCCTCTTAGCTTGGCCCTTGATGGATGGCGTCTAGGCTCAATTTGGACTGCATCATAAAGATAAGCCATTTCTTGAACTTATCAATAATATTATCTCTTAGTTCTTTTTCAAGCTTAGCTTAGTTTTCCATAGTCTTACTTTTCTTTTCTGAGAACTGTATCAATGGTACTAGAGCATCATCCTCGCTCTGTGGGTGTTGTTCATCAATAAAGGCCGATAGAATTTTTATGGAAATGAGCCAATATCAGGGTGCTTATATAAGACAACATCAATATTTTTGGTATGGTAGCCCTCCAATTCTTAATACTTTACTATTCTGTGTTTATGGAGGAGACCCATATGGGTTCGATAATTGGGGATACACGAATTATCACATTGGATATCTATAACAATTCAATCAGTATTTCCATTTTTATATTGACTGTTGGTATTCACCAACTCATTCAACCAGTAGTCTCCTCAATATGCATGTTCCAGTGGAGTTTATGACAACCAGTAAAGCACAATGTTATATGTTACATATAACTCTCATCCTTATCCAGAATACCGATCTTATCCTATGGCCAAACCACTGCTTCTCCTAAGGATCCTTTTAATTTTCGCTCTTCTTCGGTTGAAAGAAACCACGAGAAGTGGAAAGAGTTATTTGTTGGACCAGTTCTATCAGTTTCGATGGAGATGCAGCAAGGAGAATGTTTTTCTGTTATGGAAGGCTGTGGTTGTTGGGTTTTTTTATAAATGAGTGTGAATGGGAAATAAAAGTGTGATAAAAGAACCAAAAGTTGTGTGGCATCAGGTTTCTTTATTAATCTTTTAAAACCAAATGGAACAGTATTCGTGAGCGTGAGTTAAAAACTAATAGTTGGAAATCGTTGGTGGTGAACATCCTGAAAACCACTTGTTTGGAATCGACCAAAAAAAAAAAAAAAAAAAAATTAGATCGAAGAGAACCCCTGTGGCCTAAGGGAACTGGATGGAAGTACTACACCAGTACTCGAACGAATATAACAAACTTATGTACTCTATATTTTATTTATACTAATTTACTTACTCTGCTTTTATCTTATTGCATTCATGAAACTAATTATTGAAAGAAAACTCCCAAGCACGAAAAGCTTTAGTAAGAAATGATGAAACTGTTCCAAGCAACGTTCCAAAACACGTAGAGAATGTCAAAACAGGTATTCGTACTGTTTCCAGCGGTGATGTTGCTACAGTTAGAAGTACTGCACAAGCTATGTATATTTCCTAAAACTCGGTTCCGGTATGTATTTAGTTAAGCCACAAACAATCCTTTTTGTATCAAATTTTTTTTGGTTAGCCTTTAAACTTACGTATAGAATAATTGGTTACTTATGCAAAGTATTATAATGAAATAAAAAGTAGGCAAATTGGCTATGCAATGTACAATGATTATTCTAAGAATTCGTTAATTGTGGGCAGATCGAGTTGCAAGACTAAGCAAATAATAATGACAGGAATTGATAAATGGAAACAACAATGACAATAAAATAAAGCGTGTAAATCTTATTAATTTTGATGTGCACAGGCTCCCAAGAAGACGATCATTCTTTTTCTCCAAAGCCAAGCAACACAACACTTCAATGGGTACAATGGTAGAGTTACAATGATGAATAATAATAATTATTAATGAACAATAATAATTGTAAGGGAAAATTGGCAATAGTGTTGAATGCTCAATAGTTTGTATTACATTTACAATGCGCAAAAGGGCTTATTTATATTTGGACTCCACCTTCTACACGTCACCCAACCAATAGACAACGTTCCTATCCACGTCTAACGACATCTCTAAAATAGCGGAGTTGGTTAAGGGTGCTTATCTCTTCTGAGGTTATTCTTTTTTCTGCTTGGGGGACTTGCTCCCAGGCTTTGATTTTAATGGGCAGTCTCCTCTGACATTGATTAATCGATGCTGACTTATCTCCGATTTATACTTTGCGTTCGCCACATTGCAGAACACGTGTCATAGAGTGCTTGGCTTTAATTCGGCCAATACAAATTGTTCTCCCACTTGCTGAGGGAACGCCCTGTGAGCTTGGCAAGAGATCTAAAACTTAGGATGGTAAACACGTGGACTCTCTCAGCCACAGATTTTGAAGTGTTAGCTTGTCACTTCAACTTCCCGTTATGACCCGTGCACGCAATCATGCGACTGGCGGTTTTCGCCAGTTACCGAGGCAATGATTACCTCTTGTCATATAAATATGGCCTTCTAAACACTGATTCCAAGCTTTACACCTTTTTGCAAGCCTTTAATTGCTTTGAAAATCTTCTGCAGATTCTTCCATCAATTGGGGTTGTTTACCATCATCTTGTAAGTTCGCCATCTTCATTCGCACTTTTTCTGAAGCATATGAGAAAACCCCAATTCTAAAAACTTTCAAGGCCGAAATGATTGTCTCTGTCGTTTATGCTGATTCTGCCGCCGCAGTCATCAAAGGTAACTGAATAGTTTTCCACCATCGGTTCTTCTAATCTCAAAGGGAAAAGGAAGAAGATGAATACCAAATGGTTTGCCCAGAGAAGTTGCATTCCGAGCTTCTTGCCAAGAAGTTTAGTTATGGCGATATTTGCGAGAACAGCCTTCAAAGTTCATCTCAGAAGATTAAGAGAAGGAACATCCCAGTCGATGCTGTCTACTGTGCGGTCATACTAGCCTCTATGCCCCACATTCGAAAAGAATGCAAATGGGACAAAGGTGGTGTTGAAGTCATCCGTCCTATGGAGAACATGACTCTTGCCAGTCACTCAGATGATCACTCAACAGTTCTTACCAATCCTTTCACCATTGGTTTCTCTTTGCCGGTAGATCCTTTGATCGATGAGTTTTGCCAGTTTTACAATGTTTTCCAGTTTATAATGTTTCTCTTGTCCTTCGATCTAGAAACTGGTCATTATGATGAGGTGGATAGCAAAAAGGTCTATAGTGGGTCTGACCCTTCGTCACATCCTTCATTATTATTCTCTCCGAGTTTAAAGCCAGGGTAATGACTTTATAGAAATGGGGCCGACGATCCTAATTTCGAAGAATGATGATGACATTCGACGTTAGGATCAACACTTTGTCGTCAGCCCCACAATGCAATTAAAAGCTGTCGGAGTCGTGCTACTTTCGGAGAAGTGGAACCGAACACGTAAGTGAACGTCCCTATCTTCCATCCTCTCCCTTCTTTGCATTAAATAATTTACTAATTGTTTCCCCGTTTAGCCAACAAAGTCGAGTTCGAATTGGTTCCAGGTATTAAAGAGTGGCTGATCAAATTCTTGAAGGGAACCATGAACGAGGAGAGGACGTGGAAATACATCTACGCCGATCTCATATTGTAATCCAAAAACCATGGTAAATATTCTTCCTCTTTTGCTTGTTTCTAACTACCACCCTTCGTAAATTAAAGCCAATTCTTACAGACATTACTAGCACTGAGGGAGAGTCGAGCGGTGAAGAAGACGGCGCGGAGGTGGCAGAAGGGAAGAAATCCGATGAAGGACCTTCCAATAAGAGGAAGAAAATGAATTATCATGATGCCAAGGCTATGTTATTGGAGTAACAAGCTCTTAAGGATCAGGAGAAGAATGAAAAGGAAATGGAGAAAGCGGTTGTTATGCCCTAGTCAATTGAAGATGAAGTGGCTGGTGCGGTATTGGCTGTCGACACCGTGAGGGTGGCCGGAGAGGAGAGGCTGACAGTTATGTATCATGCCCCTAAAAAAATTTCCTACAAAGAGTCAGGATCTGAACAACCGTTAAAGCGTCCAAGAAGGACGAAGAAATAAAAAAATGCAAGAGGCAGCCGAGCAACTTAGACTGGTCGATGAGGATCAAGATACTTCTGTCATGGAGCTTGCTTTCGATGGGGTAGGCTCAAGCCCCAATGTCCCTAGTGATCAATGTCACATCGGCCACAGAGGGCAATCTTGAAAAGGAAGCAGTTGTTACTGCCTCTACGGAGTGAGTGCTCGTGGGGAATAACATGGTTGATGCTACTCCAACGGAGCTGGTGTTCATGGAAAAGAAGAAGAAATTGCTTCTCGATCAAGAGGTAGAGTACGGAAAGCCTAAGCACACAAAGAGTTCGGGCTCCTCATTTTTTGCGGTAAAACATGATGATCATATGTCCCCGTTGTCCAAAGGTGAAGATGCGGCCACCTTTGCTGCTTTAAAATGGGCCAATGCTGCTGGTGAGTTGGGGGTGAGATCAGTTGCTATAACCTCCACCGACAACACTGATCTGCTTAGATCTCCAAGGCATTTCGCCAACTACTTATATGATTTTGACCGAAACCATGCAGCTAGCCCAGATAAATTGTTATAGTGACCTTGTGTCCCATGTTGCTTACAACACTCTTCGGGTAACACTTCACTTTTTTTTTTCTATATTTACCTCTTCTTAATTTTTATTTTTCTTTGCATCAGACTATCTTGACAGCTATTGAAACGGTTGACCGAATCTGAAAACTCAATGCAGAATTGGAGCATTTGCATAAAAGGGCTAGTTTCTTGGAATCTGCTAGGAGCGCTTGTCATCAAAACGTCAAAGTTCTCAAGGTTAAGTATTCTCATCTTGAAGTTGAATCAAGCAAGTGTGCAACTGCTCATGCTGTTCGCGAGTCTGAGCTCGAGTCACAAGTGTGAGCGTCGAGTAGCCAACTTGAATCGGCTGAGTCTGACACTAGGAGAAGGTGTGCTAAGCAGGAGTTTGATTTGAGCTCTAAAGATTTGGAAATCACAAGGCTGTAGGAGGATCTCCATACTTTACAAGGTGACAAGGTTATTTTGGTCGCCCAGACCAATGACCTAATGCAAAGAAATTGCAGCCTTGTCAAGAAAAATCAAGATTTTGAGATTCAGCTGGCCAGTCAAAAGAGATCGATGGAGGACAAATTTGAGGATCACAGATCGCTTGTGCTTGCTAAATCAAGGAGAGACATTCTTCAGGAAATGTCCGAATGCACGATTGATGTTGGAGCCGAGCTAGAGGATGCTATCAAGACCGTGAGATGGGCTCATGAAGATCTCGGCCTCCCTCCAAGATCCTCTAATGAAGAGGGTGGATCCAACAATAATAATGATAGAATGAAAAATTATTCTCCTCCATTCTTATGGGATCAAATGCCTCAACGCCTCCAACCCTTAAGTTGTTTCGCCATAGCTATCTTTTTTTAGCTTTGTTTAGTTTTTCAAACTCTTGCGACTAAGTTAAATCCGATTAGTAAGTGTTTTGAGGCCTTTGGTTGTTTTAATGAACTTCTCCATTCTATCTTTAATGAGTGTTGGTTTCCTAAGATAAGTTTGCCTTATTGATTGAAGTTCAACGACTTCATGGTTTTCGAAAAGGGAGCAAGTCGATTGGGCCCAGTGTGATAGTGTGTAATGAAGACTGACGTCTGCTTTCATGTCAATGCACTAGTTCTTCGAACATTCAAATCGAAATGAAATATTTTAAAATGGAAAATATTTAAGACTTGGTAATTTAACTAGCATAGTAAATGATGCTGAGTGTTTTGGGCGTATAGTATAATTTCATTGATAATTGAATCGGCTGCTACCGGGCTCTTTATACATGATGTTCTCGACCATTGATGATAGTTGGGTTTTACACTTGGCCGTTTGAGGCATCTTTAGTAGCCTATACTTGGCCACTATTAGATTGCTTACACAATGATACTAATTTTCAACACGAAAAGTCCCCAGTATGAGTGTGTTTAGTCGATTTTAGACGATCAGTTCCCAGTGTTTGACCTCGATTACGTCTTGCCATAAAAAAGTTCAAATATTTCTTCGATCGTGGATAGTCCCTTGTATCTTGGCAGTCCCCAATCTTCAAATGATCGGTCAATACATATGGGCAGTCCCCGATTTTCCAGCGATCGAACCACTCATATCTCCTTCATTCCCCCCAATGTTCGAGTGTGAAGCATGAGGAGCCGAACACTAGATAGAGAGTTCCATTGTATATCTCTCCGAGTTGCTTTCTTGAAATTAGGAAGTAAGGAAAGGAAACAAGTTTGACTTTAAAGATGGAGACCACGTTAGAATATTTTGTCAGACTTATCAACCTAGAGTTTGGAGCGTCTATGGCTCAAGTTTTTCATGGGCAATATTTGTCATCATTCATGACGGACCTAACTATACCTATCATCTAAAAATGTTAGACCAAAAGCAATAATAAACTTGCCCAAATTAGAATGGAATTGAAACGAAATGCAAAGTATAAAAGAGCATACGATATCGAATACTCTAGAAATAATACTTCTTCAGTTGTGTGATATTCCAATTGAATGGAACTGGCTTTGGACTCGATGTTTCCAACTGGGTCCCTCCCAATTTTCTCCTAGTTTGCCTTCGCTGGGTTCACACGATTTAGGCTGCTTCATTTTCAACACAGTCACATGCACTGAAATTTCGATACCTGGCCTTTTTGTTGCGGTAATTCTCTGTCCTTTGCTTTTGTGCTGCTATCCGGATTAAGGCCATTTCTCTCTTGCTTTCGAGAAATATAACCCAATCAACATAGCTTCCTTGTTTGACTCATCGATGGAATGAGCGAACCCAAGACTTGGTTCGCCGACTTCCACCAGAATCAAAGCTTCAGACCCATAGACAAGTGACAACGGGTCTCCCTAGTATTGTTTTTAACCGTAGTTCGGTGAGCCCATAACATGATCGGGAGTTCATCCGGCCAATTTCTCTTTGTCCAACTTTTTATAGAAATACTCGATCACTGTCTTGTTGGAAAATGCTACCTGTCTATTTGCACATAGGTGATAAGGGGTTTGATACTATCATCTTCATCCCCCATTTTGCAAAGAAAGCTGTTATCTGCCTCCCAGCGAACTGCTTGTCATAGTCACTACTGATCTCTTTCGAAATCCCATAATGGAAAATGATATTCTTCCATATAAAACCAATGACCTCATTTTCCCTTATCTTCGATAGAGCAACTGCTTCTATCTACTTAAAAAAATAGTTAATTAAAACCAAAATAAATTTTACTTTACTGGGCGCAGTTGGAATCGGCCCGATCAGATCCATCCCCCATTTCATAAACTGCCAAGGTGAGGTGACCAAAAGAAAGGGCGCTGCTTGCTGGTGGAGGACGTTCCCATAACGCTAGCACTTGTCGCATTTTCGAACAAAGGCCTTTCCATCCTCCCTTATTGTCGGCCAATAGTAGCCGGTTCATCAGCCTCTGTACTAGATATTTGCTGCCTGAGTAGTTGCCACGCTCTCCTTCATGAACTTCCCTCATTATGTAGTCAATCTTTCTGGGGCCCAAACATTTTACTAAAGGACCAATATACTTTCACATATAGAGCTCGTAGTCTACGAGGCAGTATAGGGACGTTTTAGCTTTGAGTGCCCGGGCTGCTTTTTTGTCTTTGAGAAATGTACCTGCCTGCAAATGGGAAAGAAACTTTTTTTTCCAATCCCACGTTCTATTAACCGTGTTTACTTCATTTTTAGTTCAATTAAGAGTTGAATCGAACAAGTGTATAACTGATCCGTGGAGACTATTTTCAACTTCAGTTGTTGACCCAAGATTAGCCAGGGCATCAGCTTTAAAATTCTCTTCCCTTAGGATTTACATTATCTTCTATTCCTGAAAGCAAGTTAGAAGTTTTTTACCTTCGCCAAGAATTGCTGCATTCTTGGTTCTCGGGCGAAAAAATCTCCTTGAATCTGGTTCACAACCAGTAGGTAGTCACTTTTGATTTCAAACCTTTTGACTTTTAACTCTTTGCCTAATTCAAGACCTGCAATTACGACCTCATATTCAGCTTCATTGTTAATGGAAACATGTGATTTAACCGAATGCCTTAATTTCTCACTTCTTGGTGCCACGAGCACGATGCCTAGGCCGGTTCCCTTCACACTGGAAGCATTTTCCGTATAAAGGGTCCAAATAGGTCTGGCCCTTTCATCGTCAGTTCTTCCTTTTTTACCTCCGGAAGGCTGTTTGTACTGAAGTCGGCTACGAAGTCAGCCAGCACTCACGATTTGATTGTGGTGCAAGGTTGATAATTGATGTCTTATTCACTCAACTCCACTGCCCACCTTATTAGTCTTTTGGATAAATCCGGCATGTGCAAGATGCTTCGAAGAAGCAAAGTACTAATAACAGAAATAGGATGACATTGAAAATATAGTCTTAGTTTTGTGCAGCTACAGCAAGTGCTGATGGTAATTTCTCTAAGTGAGAATATCTAGTTTCTGCATCGAGTAAAGTCTTACTGACATAATAAATATGAGATTTTTTACCTTCGTCTTTCCGGACGAGGACTACACTTACGGCCGCTTCTGAAACGGTAAGGTATACAAGCAAAACTTCTCTGTCCACTGGTTTTGAAAGCAGTAAAGGGTTTGAGATATAATGCTTCAAATCCCTTAGCGCCTGCTTGCACTCACACGTCCAATCAAAGCTTTTGCTTTTCTTCAATAAGGAGAAGAATTTGTGGCACCATTCGGATGACCTCGAGATTAACCTGCTGAGGTAGACTAGTTGAGCGGTCAAACTTGGGACATCCTTCACCATTGTCAGCACATCGGAGATGTCATCAATTGCTTTGATCTTGTCCGGATTTTCTTCGATTCCTCTCTGTGACACGATGAAACCCAAGAACTTACCTGATCTGACCCCTACACAGAATTCTTCAGGTTCAGTTTCATGTTGAATTGCCTAAGTACTGCAAACGTCGCCTTTAAGTGACTCCAATGATCCTTTGCTTTCAAAGACTTTACTAACATATCATCGATAATAAACTTCCATCACTTTCCCAATCAAATTTTTAAACATTTGTGTGACCAACCATTGATAGGTAGCCCCAACATTTTTTAGGCCCAATGTCGTGACCGTATAATAGTCAGTCCCCTTGTCTGTAATAAACGTCTTTTCTTGATCTTTTTTCTCCATTAATATCTGATATACCCCTTACTCATCTAAAAAATCTTAATATTTCGTGTTGTGTCATGGAGTCGATCAACCGATCGATGTGAGGAAGCGGAAATGAATCTTTTGGGTATGCTTTGTTCAAATAAATGTAGTACACACCCCCTCTCCACTTTCTATTTTTCTTTGGGACTACGACCGTGTTAGCCAGCCATTCCGGATACTCCACCTCTCTAATGAATCCATTTTTCAATAACCTAGTGACTTTTTTATCGATAACTCTTTTTCCTGAACCCCGCATTTGATTGTTTCTTTTGCTTCACCGGTCGATGTGATAGATCAACGTTCAACTTATGAATAGCAACCTTTTAATCTATCCCCCGCCGTGTCTGCATGGGACCAAGAAAAATCTGAGTTTTCTCTAAGGAAAGAGATTAACTTTGATTTCAATTCGAGCTCCAATTCCGACCCGGCGCATACTAAATGATTCGGTCGACCTTCAAATAACACTACTTCCTCCGAATCCTCTATGGTTGAATCGTCGACTTATTATTTGTTCGGTTCCATAATGCAAGCCGGAATCTTGGCGAAGTCTTTATCCATAGGACTTAGCTCCTCTTTGCTGCGTTCAACCAATGATTCCGATTGTTATAATCTATTGTTGGGCATTCAGACTAGTGTCGCTTGTTATTGCCACCGAATAACACTCACGAGCAATATGTAGTTCACTTCTTATTTCGTGCACTCCCCATGGAGTCGAACATTTTATAACCTGATGTAAAGATCATGTGGATCCATGGCCGACCCAAAATCACATTACAGGCCATGTCTCCACCCATCACTTGAAAAATAGTCTCATTCTCAATACCCTGCACATATATGTTTAATACAATCTTTCCCAGTGTTGTTTCACTTAAATTGTTAAAGCGCGAAAGCATAATAGACTTCAGTATAATTTTGTTCGACAACTACAATTGCTCCACTACTCTAGACTGAATAATGTTAACCGAAATGCCAACATCTTTCAAAACTCTCTTCATATCTGCATCGTCAACTCTCATTGTCATTGCTAAAGCATCGTGATGGGAATGAATTCTTTCGTCGAAGTCGAAATCCTCAAACACAATGTCTTCATTCATGTCCTCCCGAGTCCGTTTGTCTCGTTTGAATGAAACCTTTGCAAACTTCATAGTCGTATAAACTACTCTATGGACCTTAGCCTTTTCGAAAATTACAGTAATAGTTTCCTCGGAGCCGGGGACTTTGCAGGCTGGGGTCCGCCCCGTTTTTTAGAAAATTTTTCCTTTTCTCTTGTGGTCAAGTATTCTATTAGTTCACCCTTCTCAAGCAAACGCGCCACTTCATAATGCAACTCCTTGCAATCTTTGGTCGCATGACCGTGATCGCTATGGAATGCTTACCACAAACTCGTGTCTCTATTGGACGGATTGGTTTTCATTCCATTGGGAAAATTTTCTACCTTTTTGCCCATTTGTCTCAATGAATTAACTAGACTAGTTGTTGAAATAAAAAATTTATACTCCAAAATCTTGGGAGACAGTAGGTCTTTTAGAACCAAAGATGGACCCTACGGCTCCTTCTTATGTTGACTCGTCAAACTTCCTACCTCATATCTTTTCCCAGTTTGACGAGGGAATCCGTATGGTTCAAAGCGGGCCCTAAGATTACGTCTGTCAACCTCCACCCTTCATGAAGACTCCGAGAGACGTTAGTTATAAAAACCCAACTGCAACTCTTATTCCTCCATCCTAATCTTTGGGTCGCACTCGCGATGGAGATCATCCCCATGTTGTTGGAGTGCACTCTCTTTGCCTCTCTCTCAAATTTTTTCAAGACTCTGATGTGTTGCTATTCAAGTTGTTCACAAATGCCAAACACACCCACCTTACCTCGACTTGAGGAATAGTCATCTTCTCCTTATTAAAATAGTTCATGAATTCCTTAATAGTTTCATCCAATCACTGCTTAATGTTCAAGTTATCTTCCACTCTTCTCTCCACTTTCTTAGCCCCTGTATGTGCCCTAATGAATTTTCTTGTCATTTCATCAAAATTCTAGATCTTGTTTTGGGGCAATTGGTATACTACCTCAGGGCTCCTCCCCTAAGGGTTTCACAAAACTTTTTCAAATACACTGAATTAATCTCCTCATCCATGAGATTGTTTGCCTGCACCATTGTTATGAACAGGGCTACATGATACCTCGAGTCAGTAGTTCCATCGTATTTGCACAAGTTTTTGGGAAACTTGAACTTTTTGAGTATTGTTAGTGGAGCAGCGCTTGCCTTAAACAGGCGCTTTGAAAATGAATTCATAATAACATCCTTCGTTAACTTTGGAGCCCCCGGAAGCTTTTCTATAAACGGCTTCATCTCTTCAACATTTTATCCATCGAATCATTCAATATCATCAGAAGTGTAGCCATCATCCTAGCTTCTGCCATGACACTGGCCAGAGCTCCTACAGCTACGACAGCCGTACCCGACCCTCCAGATTTGAACCCCACTTCAGGTCCCCATATTACTACGTCCTGAGGAACAAAGATCGGAGTGCATGCGGGAAGTGTCTCCGGGAAGGCAGGTGCTCTTTGACTTGCAGAGTCAGATAGAGCTGCAAACTATTTACTTATCATTTCAAAGTACATATCCTGCTTTTTTAGATAATTAACCAAAAGCTCATTCATGTCAGTAGATGTAGTTTCGACCGCGGCCTCCTCACCGGGCCAATGACCACGAGGCAAGTTCAACTGTGAACAGGCAGGAGCGTGGTCGGGAGATGGATCCCGTTCTTGGTGTGACGTTTCACCTGTCGCTTCTCCACCTGCTGGAAGGTTGACCCCATCAGTAGGGTTGGCAGGCAACACACCGTCAGCGTTGGCGTGCGGCACGACTCTGGTGGTGTAGCCTTCATAATCTGCTATTGCACACTAACGAATAAAGCGTAAGTAAAATTAACAACGAATCTTGGAACAAATAGATTGTCTAGACGCCACGGTGGACGCCAAATTGTATTCTCTAAAACTCGATACAAGTATTACAATTTAATTTATATATAATTGAGCCATAAAAAATCCCTTTTGTATCGAAATTCATTGGTTAAACTTTAACTTATGTATAGAACAATTGGTTACTTATGCAAATTATTATAATGAAATAAACGGTATGCAAATTGGTTGTGCAATGTACAACAATTATACTAAGAATGCATTAATTGTGGGTAGATCGAGTTGCAACACTAAACCAATATTGATGGTAGGAATTGATAACTAACAACAAAAATGATAATAAATGAAGCGAGTAAGTCTTACTGATTTTAACGTGTCCGGGTTTCAAGGGAAGACGATGATTCTTTTCCTCCAAAACCAAGCGATGCAGCAGTACAATGGGTATAATAGTAGAGTTACAATGATGAACAGTAATAATTGCAAGGGAAGAAATCAGCAGTAGTGTTGAATGCTCAATAGTTTCACTACAAGAAACAGGGAAATCAGCGATAGTTTTATAACAATGGTTAAGGAAAACCGTCGTAAAAAGTTATTTTATGGCTGTTGATGCAACATTTTTGGTTACCGATACCAACTGAAGATAACTAACGGCGGTTTCCTATTATATAGCAGCGGTTTGACATTAATTCCGCCGCAACTTATGTGAATTTTCCGGCGGTTTTTGTGCATTTAGCTGCGGAATCATATAGAAAAGTTCTCTTGTCTTGCTCAAGCTCTAGTTGGCCAAGCTAGAAGGTTCAGTGCTTATAATGTCAATGGATACAAGTTTCGAACTTTGGCATGAGATAAGGAATTAAAACCTCATAATAGTGGAGTTTTTGGTTCTTTTGGAACAAAGAGCTACTTAAGCAACAACGACTCCCAAATGAGGTTTGGAGGGGCACCATATTATGGTAAATTGGTTGACATCATTGAACTTGCTACAATGGGTTGTTTAGAGTTCTCTTGTTTAAATGTGAATGTGCTAATACCACTAATCCTAGATGACACGACCCGGAATCCGATTAGGCCGTGAGGGCACCTGACATCCTCCCCTAGACCCGTCGGGTGGACCCTTACCAATTAAATTAGGAAAATAAATATAAAAATTCATAAATAAGGACAGGACGTTTTTTTTTAAAAAAAAACACAGACATACTGACACCTCTAAGCTGTACGAAAGAAATTACAGCTGACTACCCAACATACTAGGTTTAGGGCTATCCAGACTAGACATCTAAGAGTACAAGAGAAGACAGATACCTCCTGAAGGGAGCAAAATGCAACTGAAATAATAAACAATAAACTGGTGGCCATCCGGAATAAAAGCTGGCTCACCCTAACAGCTGAAGTCGTCTTCGCTCCTTCGCCACATGGCGAACTCAATCCTAGAGCGAACCTGCCGAAACGAAATAGATAGACAAGAAACAAACAACAAACAAGGGTGACTCAAAAGGACTCAATAAGTGGGGCAGACTAGCCACCTCAAAGAATAGGATAGCTAGCCAAGGAGAAGAAACAGATAAACCAAATTTCTCTTATTTAAATTATAAAAAGGTAGAGCTAGATAATAACCGAAAACACGTTTGAAACCATAAACTCGACTAGGAATACGAACCAGGAACGTATCAACAAATAAACAATGCACGTAAAAGCAGAACAGTAGTTATCACAAGTCTACACAATGATGTGAGATGAAATGAAGTGATATGAAATATGATACAAAGGGTCACATGTGTCAAATTAATGGAGCGGAATCCTCCTACTCCTAGGGCGGAATCCTCATGCCCTCAGTATGATGCAATGGAGCAGAATCTTCCTGCTCCTAGGGCGGAATCCTCCTGCCCTCAATATGATGCAATGGAGCAGAATCCTCTTGCTCCTGGGGCGGAATCCTCCTACCCTCCAATATAATGCAATGGAGCGGAATCCTCCTGTCCTCAATATAATGTAATGCATATGAATGCAATATGATGCAATAATAACCCTTCACCGGCGTGGGACCCTCATCGACAGCCGGGAAGTAGATGCCAACTCACAACCAGAGTACAATGCTCAGATCCTCAATGCAATACCAACAACAGGACATAACATATAATATACAATGTAAATTCAAAGCTAAGGTGTAATGAGTACGCCTATCAGCAGCTACACACGTAAGAAACACGTGGTAGAAAATCCACGAGACCAGGTGCCTTCAAAGAAATGGATATAAACACTTACCTTGTTACAAAGTTAGCAAAACCACTCAATAACCGCTTTGTCCTTTGGATTCATTTCCAAACGATCCCCACTGTATTCAATAAGCAGAAAAATATATCACATAAGGCTAACGGCTTCATTCCCCACATCTTAGGGTAATTCGGTTAGGAACCTGATACCCTATTCGCATACGCAATACGCAGGCCAGGCCTATGTACAGGGTTCAAAGTCACATAACCAAACCCTAAATAAATTACATTTATATGTTGTCCATAAATCATTGAGTAAGAATATATAATCAATTTCATTATCGGGGTCCATTTGACCCTTTAAACTATTAATTGAACTTATTAAAACAATATCTAATATTCCAAGTTTTACCGTTAAAATATATTCAAACACACGTAATAAACTCAAATAATGCATTAAGATCATTACCTGAATGTTTTGGGGTAAAAATTCTATCTTTATCCGGCTCTTTTCTCATTTTCTGGCTTTTTTTTCCTTCTCCGTGCTCTCCTTCGTTTTCTAGTTTTTTTGTTCCTGTTTCGTTCTCATGTTTTTGTTCTTGTTATCTTATAACATAGTTGGGAATGCCACCGCCTAAATTTTTCATTTTTGTCCTTTTTCCTTTTTTTTTTTTAAAAAAAATTCGCTGCTACGGTAAAAATTAAAACGGTACCCTATGATATTCGAAATAATTCCAACTTTTACATACCAGGTATACAAAATATATATATAGCATACTCGCTAAGGCGGATCTCAAACCGGATTCCCGAAACTCAAGATGCGAATTTAAATGGAAAAAAGTCAAATTATTTAACTTTCGGCATTTTAGCGGAAACTAGCCGAACGACATCGAAATTCACTTTCAAAAGTTCACAAAGTCAAAATAATCATACGAACCTGACGGTGCTTTCGGATTTCGAATCGAAGCTCATTCGCCAAAACCGAGCTCGAAAATCTCTTTTTAATATTTATCGACAATAAAAACTGAAATCTTCTTCCGATACGTACCAAACGAGGTCTGATTTAGCTAAAATTTTGCAGACATGTCCTAATGGACCTTACGAATATTTTAAAATTATCGGCATGCCAATCAGAGTCCTAACTTCTGAAACGACTGACCGAGATCGTTTCACTAGAGGCATGAAGACATATAAGTTGGGTTTCACATTCGTTTACTTTAAAAGACTAATACATACTGGTGAACATGAAGATGATGAGCCATACATTAAAGCTTCTGAAGCTCGAATGGTTTTTATGTGGAGGATGAGAAGGAGAAAGGTTGGAGCATACCTATTCATTTAAAGCCAAGAGATTTATACAAAATGGGTGAAGAAGGCAAAGAGGTTATTGTGTCAGATGAGGCATACCCATCACATGACTTGGAAGAAATTTTTCCAGATGCTGAACAACTACAATTGGAAAAAAGAAACTACGAATGATGACATTCCAAGTTCTACTATTAATGAAGATTATTAGAAAGAGTTCACATTCGGGAGAACACTTATTCTCTTAAATGAATGGATGTTTTTTCTACTACATAAGAAACTTTAGAGTTGTATTGGATGCTTCAGATTTTTAGCTAGTTATATTGACTCGTTTATGTCTTAAATTGAATTGGTGCTTTGAACACACTTGAAAATTTTGAAATATTTTTATTCTTGAGTTTGCTGCCAGATATTGATGTTTTTTTTTTCTTTTCTAGCTCTGTAATACACATTTCCCATGTTGTGATCCTTCTTATAATTGTATACATATATGCAGATATCATCATCAATATCATCTAACTTACTGGTTTCGTAGATGTGCCCAAAAGAAAGAGGTATCCTCCTTGAGTCAGGCTATGCCAACTCAAAGTCAAGTTAATGGTAGCTCTTCTCAACAGATAAGATCCCACAAGTCACCTCGTAATGAGTATGTAGTTCATATTATACAATCCACTCAACATGAGATCCAAACTAACACATCCAATCAATTTGATAATCAAAATGCATCATCCAATTGCTCTGAAATACAAAGTATCTCACAAACTCAGGATGAATCTCAAAATTCCCTACCTACTACTAGGAGAAATCCCACTAAGTATTGAATAGTTAATGTGATTGTTATATATTTAAACGTTTTGGTTTAATTAGTTTGTGTATATAGATCTCAAAATTTTCTTCTTCGCACCCTTCGCCATTGTGCATGTATATCTCCTGTTCATTCTTTTTGTTCTTTCCTTCTCTATTTTTTAAAACTAGGTATAGAAGGATCTCTCCATTTAACTTTTTTTAAATAAGTGAACAGTTCTTTTCTCTCGTTTCTCTACCTTCATGTGAGATTACACTTGACATATTGTTGTCGTCTCCACTTTCATGTGAATGATACTTCTACATTTCTAAAGATGGAGTAAGCTTAGGCATTCATGTAAAGCTTCTCTTAGTCAATGACTTAAAACCTCATCAGTGGTTGGTCTGGTTGACTACCTGCAATCCTTGGGTCTATTTTGATACTAAATGTTTTAAGATCTAACCACTAAAGATTGCACCAACTAAGTGAAACTGGTGATGTTGGTAACAACTGACTATATAATCAAGGTCAATGTTTCTTTTCTCCTACTTTTCATGTCATATATAGAGGAGACAATGGTTTTATACACCTGAATAGGACTCTGCTCCTCAGAAGCATCTCAATGGCAATTGATGACTTTACTTGCCTATGATCATCTACACTTTATATGTTAGATGAAAAAGGAGATGTTAAGAAATCAAGACTGAAGGTCCAAGATGCGTTTGTTCTACGAAATAAGATTAGCTTGGAGTGGAGTGATGATCACCAGCCAGTTGGAGATTCAGGAGGCATTTTGGGAGGATTTTTAGGATCTATTGCAAGCAATATTGCAAATTTTCCTATTGATTTTGAGAGTAGGCCTAAGGTTCCAAAGACATACAAGAAACACATCTGGGTTGGTATGATGTAATGGGTGAATTAGTCATGGCATAAGAGTTAGTATTATTTTATCCATTGTTTGGTTGCATTTTAGAAGCATGCATAGTTGATCCGGTATAATTTAATACATCAATTGGTATATTATTTTATACCATTAGTAACATGGAATAGTTAATCCAAATATTACTTAGGCAAAATACATAACTTGGTACATAAACTTGTCTTGAAAATACAGATTCACATCTCAACGTTGCGGACGACCTATGACTCCCTTAACAAAATTGGTAGTGGTCTTAATATCACCTTAAAGAATAACATGACAGAGAGAGAATATAAAAGAGAGTGAAGAGCAAAAAAATAAGTTAATCTTTGAAAAAATCTTACACGTGCCAACTTTTAATTGGATACTAAATAACTAATTGCACTTATTTATTTGTAACCCTCATTTTTTTCCTTTTTCTTTCTCTGTCTTTTTTTTCCTTCTCTCTTTCTTCCTCCTTAATCTCTGTTCTTTCTCCCGCACAACTCCACTCCAACCACCAATTTCATTTTATCTTCTTCCTCCATTTTTTACTCTGATTTGATAACCAATCACACTTTTCTTTTGTCTCGGTAAAAAAGCAAAAACTTGAGTTGGGGGTTGATATTAACATTCAGGTATTAAGCAAATTATCTCCAATATAGGGGTGGAAAATGGAATTTTCTCAAACATATTCTCTTTTAAAACTCTTCAACACTGCATCAGAATCCGTACCCTAGCACCTAATTCCCCTAAAATTTGAAGCAAAAGAATTGTAAATTTTTATAATTTATTAACAAGCCTAGATATTTTTGTTCTTTGGAAAAAATAGTAGAAATTGTGAACAAAGGGTGTACAACAAGAAGAACATTAAATCAAAGTGATGAAGAAAGGATATATTGGTGAGAAATTGTGGCGGTGTTATCCTTAGTGATGAGTGAGCTTTTCACATGGTGGAAACATAAATTCTGTGTAGATGATAAATTTTCATTTGCTTAGCTATGAAATCTTCTATATTTTTTGAAGCTCTTTATTCCTTAATTGGGATATCACCAAGAAAATAAAACTTAAGAACTTTAAGTGAAAATGGTTGGGGCAAACCAGCGGCGATTTTGTGTGGTCCCTTACTAAAATGGAAGCACAAGGGTGATGGGTTCCTTTTCTCTTTTTTTTTTTTTTTTTTTTTTTTTTTTAATTTTTTTTAGAAAGCATTAAAAATTTTATTAAAAGTTAAAGCATGGTAAAAAAAGTGAAATTTAATTTATATTTCACATACTTCCACGTGCAATGCCACAAAGCTAGTGTGAAACACCTTCGGTTGTGCAACTGGTTATATATGAAACAGGGGTGTGTTAAATACACTTCAAACATGCTAAGAGGGATCATAGGTTGCCCACAAAGTTGAGGTGTGAAACTTTGTTTTTGAGACAAGTTTAGGTACCAAATTATGTATTTTGTCTATCACTTATACATGGATTAAGCATGAAAAGACAAAATCATCCTTTATCTTTTCCTATGAAAGTCAGAGATCTATGGGTACAACGGTCAAATCATTACTTTTTAATTTAAAAATAAACATATATTTTGGCATATTTTGAATAATATCTTGTATACTTAAAATTTAGTACAATGTACCAAACACCCAATAAAGGATAATGTTCGTATTACAAGTCCCTGTATTATTCAAGGTATAAATATAGTTAACTGAAAAAATTGAGTTTAATGATTTATTTCATTGAGTAATATTTAATTTATTACGTATATTTTTCTAGCAAAAAATTCAAGTAAACAATGATAGGGACAAGCATTATGATAATGCATCACTTTCTCTGGATGCCAATATTGACTCGTCCCCGGATGGAATTAATAGAGATCAATGGGCAGTTTTCTTAAACTACAGAAAGAAAGAGAAAATTAAGGTAACAAGACATGATAAAAGTGTCCTAATAAATATAATCGTCTGTTAACTTTCTTATTTTGTTCATAATATAGAGGAGGTGTCTTCAAAATCATGAAAATCGAGCAAAACAAGATATTACTCATATTCTTGGTCGATGTCAATTGCTAGAAAGAAGTGGGAAAATGTATGGCTTATTTATTGTTTTACCTGTGTTAAATTTTAAAAATTAAGTGACCATGGTGTTACTCTTTTTTATACTAAATGCTAAGAAAATAAACGTGAGTGACGTGTTAGTAGAGGAGAAAGGTAGGAAATTTCTCACAAGAGAAAAATGGTTCTCTTGTTAATGATGTGGTAAGGCAAAAGAGTGCGAAAACCACGTTGTCTTATTAGTTTTTTTTATTTAAGTGATCTAGTCCTTGTTCAGTGAGTTTAAATTTCCCATTTACGTTCGTATGGCTTTCATATCTATGCATGCAGAGACAGAGTGAATATTAAGAAAAGGAAAGAAGAGAACTAAGGTAACATGGGGTACTTTCTCTTTAGTTATCACAGGGGACTGAGTCAGTGGCATACTGTAATATGGAATGTTAAAAAAATTACTTTAGTTTCACTGATTGGCAGATATACAATTAGTCTAGGAAAAAAAATTGTTTTTGACATGAGAAAGAAGACAAGTATAATGTACCTGGAATCTAATCCATTTGAATTTTGTTAATTCCATTAAATGCGGGACTAATTATTGTTATTTAAGACCACCAACATGCTTGTCAATTTTTCTGACTAAGAAAGTGATGAGCTTGAATGTGGCGTTTGATGCTTCTATTATACACCAAAAGTTTTCTTTCTTTTTTAGTTACAAGGTTGTTAATACTATTAAGCTTAGAATGTTTTAGTCCTAATGTCCTTCCATAGCTAGATGATGTTGGGCGTATATCTTATATCTCGGCGTCGATGTCTCATAACTTTTGAGTTGTTTTCATTATATTATGTGTCCAACAATGCTTGATTTAAAGTAAAATTCTAATTTGAGGTGTTTGGATGTTTTAGGAGCTAAATTAAAGAAATTGGAGCTTGATTTGTACAAGAACAAGGAAGAAGCAGCGGGTACAACCATGGATGCTTGGCATGCTAGGCTGTATGGTCTGGGAAAAGTGTAAAATATTGAAGAAATTGAGAGAAGTAGCGCATACTGCCACATCGTGATTGGAAATAGTCCCAGAGCTGGGACAAGCCAAAATGTGTGCCACTAGCATAGTTCTTATTTTAAAAACCCTTGTAAAGTTTTTCTTAGGGGATTTACGTATTTTTTGGAGGCAAGAACCACAGTAGAGGCTAGAGAACCAAGATTCATCAATTGAGTTGTAATTTTTCTTTCCTCTTTATTGTTTCATGAATTTTATATTATTTTGTGAGAAAGCTATCTTGTATATGAGTAGCTAAACTTTATTATTCTAGGGTTATGGGTTAACCATGAAAGTTGTACTTTGAAGGTGATTGAATTCTATTAAATTTGTCAAATTGAGTTGTTTATTTAATTCTGCTCTGAATTACTTGATTTCCTAGCCAGTTGTGAAGTACTATCCATGAACCTAAGGTTGAACTCAAAAGTGGGAACCGTAGGTTGCAATAGAATTAAATAAAGCGTGTTCCTGAACCCAGGCATCGGGGAATGATTTCGCGGTTAAGATAGAAATATATCTAATAGTCACGCTTAATCAGTATACAGGAGAAGCACATGCATTCTTGTTAATTCTAATTCCATAGACATATAGGCGTTAGGTTGGGTTGAATAGGAGATCAGGGTATCGAAAGAGCTCTGTGAGTATAATTAACCTTGTGATTAGTAACTCAGATTACAAAAGTTAATTCAATTAGTGGATGAGTGCAACTGGATTGGTGACCATCCCATAATCCTGGAATATTTGCTCTCACTGTTATCTAAAACTCTGAACCGTCTTGCATTCCATTTACTTCAATTACTTTGAGTTAATTAGTTTCACTAATATCACTCAAAATTTGGTTGAACTCCCTTGAATAATATTTGAATTAAAGTTTGTCTAGTTAATAGTTAATCGATAGTCCTCATGGGAACGATACTTTCTTATCACTTTATTACTTGATCGACCGCGTATACTTACGTGTACGTTTGGAGCGACAAGTTTTTAGCGCCGTTGTCGGGGACTAAGATTTAATTAGTTTCTAGATAGCTTTTATTTGTTATTTGTTCAAGATCATTTTTGTTTGAGTTGTCTTTGGGTGTTTCAGGTTTTGGCTTGAATGCGAAGGAGCAAGAGTGGAGATAAACTCTACTCTTTTGACCTTGAACCTGAAAAACTTTTTCACAGGCTAAGGAAGGAGGCCAGACTCAAAGCAAAGCTAGAGAAAGCTCTTATTTTCTGAACCTGCAGAGACGGCAAAAAATCAAAACCGCGCCATACTGGATGTGGCCAGACCTACTCTTGATAACATGGCAAGGCTATTGTGAGGCCCACCATTACTTGTAAATTTGAGCTGAAAGAGAGTATGATTCGACTCTTCCAGTCTAATGGTCAGTTCGCGAGTTTGTCACATGAAGATCCTCAACAGCACATGCAGAATTTTCTGAAGATCAGCGACACTTACAAATATGTTGACGTGTCGAATGAATATATATGGCTGACTATGTTTCCATTCACCTTGCTGGGTGAAGCAAAGAAATGGCTCTTGGTCCAACCACCGAACTCCATTAACCCTTGGGACGAACTGGCAAAGAAGTTTCTGATTAAATTCTTTCCATCGGGCAAGACTGCAAAGATCAGAGGTGAGATAGTGTCATTTAGTCAGAATACATCAGAGGAGATAGGTGAAGCATGGAAAAGGTTCAAGGCACTGTTGAGAATCTGCCCACACCATAGTCAATCAAAAGAGGTACTTGGATATATTTTTGTTGAGGGACTGCAATCGCATAGTAAAATCTTGCTGGATGCTTATTGTGGCGAACCAAGTCTAGAGAAGCAGTATGATGAGCTAGAGATCATTCTTAACAAAATTTCAGAAGGCGGCAATGCAATACTCTGTTAAGCATCAACTTGATGCAGTAATAGTCCAGGTAAGCAAGCCACATACTCTACCCCAGGTTCAACAAGTGCAAGCAACTCCATACTATAATGTGTGTGGTGGATCTGATCATATAAGTAATGTTTGTACAGATAACCTAGAGTCTGCATTTTACGTGGGTCAACAGGGCAGGGGTTTCAACCAAAATGCTCAGTATGGCAACACTTACCTGCCTAACTTTCGCAACCACCCTAATTTCTCATGGGGCGGTAATCAAGGCGGACAAGGCAACAGACAACCTCAAGGTAATGCTCAGCAAAGGCAGAATCCACCGCAGCAGAAACAGCCTGAAACGTCAAAAATAGAGGCAATGATACAACAACTGGCTGTTGATCTTAATCAGAAAATTTCAACTCTCCAGCAGAACCAGGACAGTGCCATTCTCTCTCTAGAAAAACAAATGGGACAGCTTGCTAGTAATCAAAATATACGGCTACTTGGTGCTTTACCAAGCAATACTGATCCCAATCCCAAGGAACAAGTGCAAGCAGTCTCATTAAGAAATGGGAGAGAACTGGAAGAATGCCAAAGAAGCCAAAGCAGTCTCACTCTGACAAAGGAAAAGAACCAGAGCCAGTAGTCGAAGTCGAGAAGGAGGTAGAAAAGCAAGAGGCAGTGATTGCTGCTACCTCCCTTTCCGTGAAGGTTGCAAAAGAATCTGTAAGATCCCGCAGTCACGAAGATCTTGGGCATACTCAGTCAGACTAGTATCAATATTCTATTGGTAGATGTGCTCCGAGTAATTCCAAAGTATGCCAAGTACATCAAAGATATAGTGTCATCAAAGAAGAAACTCAATGAATTTGAAACTGTGGCACTTACTGAAGAGTGCATATCCAGGGTTCAGAACAAACTCATTCAGAA
The DNA here is from genome assembly GCA_037355625.1 of Petunia x hybrida. Classification (NCBI taxonomy): domain Eukaryota; kingdom Viridiplantae; phylum Streptophyta; class Magnoliopsida; order Solanales; family Solanaceae; genus Petunia; species Petunia x hybrida. Next base: position 18,866 of record JBBBVM010000317.1, on the reverse strand, counting down.
GTTGAAAGATCCAGGTAGTTTCACCATCCCTATTCGTGTTGGCAACATAGCAGTTGGTAGAGGCCTATGTGATCTAGGGGCTAGCATAAATCTTATGCCATTGTCTGTATGCAACCAATTGGGTCTCGGTACTCCAAAGCCAACGACAGTCTCACTTCAGTTAGCTGATCGGTCTACTACTTATCCTGAGGGGGTGATTAAGGATGTATTGGTTCAAATTGGTCAATTTATTTTGCCCGCTGATTTTGTTATCCTGGAATATGAGGCAGATAAGGAAGTCCCTATCATCTTGGGACGACCTTTCTTAGCCATTAGTGATGCTGTGATCCGTGTCTGAGAGGCAAAAATGACAATGAAAGTGGATGATCAGGAAGCAGTTTTTAATGTGTACAAGTCTCTAAAAATGCCTAACCATCACGAAGAGTTGTCCATGATCATAGTGAATGACTCGGAGGAGATGTCGAGTGATCCAGCTGATTATGTTAATGATGATTTACAGCGAGCACTGATGTTGGGAGAAGCAACTAGTGAAGATGCTGATATAGAGGAGATGTTGCAACTTTTAGATTGCTCTTGTGACTTTATTACGGGGTTTCCCAAGTTTGAGCCTATAGATAGACCGCTAGGGCCACCACCCAAGCCATCTATTGAAGAGGCGCCCAAGCTTGAGCTCAAACATTTACCTGCTCATGTTCGTTACGCTTATTTGGGACAATCTGACACTTTAACTGTGATTATTTCTTCTCTGTTTTCTTACCTGCAGGTGGAAAAGCCGTTGAGAACGCTACGAGCGCATAAGAGTGCTATTTGCTGGACCATAGCTGATATCAAGGAATAAGCCCGGATTTTTGCATGCACACTATCTTTATGGAGGACGGATACAAGCCAAGTGTGGAGCATCAGCGCCGCCTCAATCCAATCATGAAATATGTGGTAAAGAAAGAGGTGATTAAATGGTTAGATGCAGGTATAATTTTTCCTAGCTCTGACAGCAAGTGGGTAAGTCCAGTGCAATGTGTTTCTAAAAAGGGAGGGATGCCAGTGGTGCAAAATAATAATAGTGAACTTATCCCCACAAGAAATATTACGGGGTGGAAGGTGTGCATTGTTTATCGAAAATTGAATAAAGCCACCCGAAAGGATTACTTTTCCTTCCCCTTTATTGATCAGATGTTAGATAGGCTAGCTGTTCAGGAGTATTACTGTTTCCTTGACGGTTACTCTGGCTACAACCAGATATGGATTGCTCCTGAAGACCAAGAGAAAATTACTTTTACATGCCCTTATGGTACCTATGCCTATAGGAGGATGCCATTCGAGCTATGTAATGCACCTGCAACTTTTCAAATGTGTATGATGGCTATTTTCACTTATATGGTGGAAAAGTTTGTCGAAGTGTTTATGGATGACTTTTCGGTCTTTGGTTCTTCTTTTGATGCTTGTCTAACTAATCTTGTCCTAGTGCTTGCTAGGTGTGAAGAAACTAACCTTGTTTTAAATTAGGAAAAATGCCATTTCATGGTTCGTGAAGCTATAGTTTTGGGACACAAGGTGTCCAGTGCTAGAATTGAGGTTGACAAGGCGAAGGTGGAGGCGGTTGAAAAATTACTTCCACTCACGTTTGTGAAGGGAGTCCGAAATTTTCTCGGACATGCTGGCTTCTATAAGAGGTTTATTAAAGATTTTTCTAAGATTTCTACTCCTTTGTGCAGGTTACTTGATAAAGAAGCAACATTTGTGTTCGATGAGGCCTGTCTGAGGGCCTTTAATAAGCTAAAATGGCAGAATGGCTAAAGTGCCCCTTGATGTTGGCTCAAAAAACCTGCAACGACCTTTAACTTTGCGGGGGTCCTATCACCCCCTGAACACATTTTTGTTGGAATTAATTCCCCCCTTTTGACTTCTGGTGAGCTTATATCATAAGTATAAAAAGGAGCGTGCACAACACTCAATATTTACCCTAGTTAACTTGTTTTTTAACCCGATTTAAATAAAATTAACCCCACCCTTTCAATTACTCCAACCCAAAAATTACCAATTACCCTTTCAATTACCCATTTCCATCAGATAACAAAAACAAAACCCGTCGATTCTCCCAATATGAAAACCTAAGCAAATTCTAATCAATCCCTATTCGAAACCTTAGGGAAATCAACTGATTCCATTGGAGGACATTGAACGAAGCTTTTAGCGACTGTTTGTGTAGAGGAAATCGTACAGGTTTGATTTTGTTCCTTTTTTTAATTTCGTATGACTTGTTTCTTTTGTAAATTAGCTGTTAGTGTCACATGCAAGTATTATTCTATGTGTATACTGTAATGTCGCATTCATGTCTCAACATGTTTTTTTGGATAGTAGTTAGGTGTAAATTCTGTTTGATTGTTTATTAAATTTGATAGTGGGGTTCCAATCACATGCACTTTGTTGTTTTGTGTGTATAGTGTATTATTTAATCAGAATCCGTAAGTGGGGTTCCAATTGTTAATTAGTAAATTAAGGGCTAATAAACTGAATTAGGATTAAAAATTCTAATTAGGGTTTATAATTCAAATTAGGGTTTTTTTGTTGTACTGGTTGTTTTTCTTTCATTTGTTAACTGCATATCTAAATTAAAGTTAATAAGGATTCAGATTAGGGCTAATGACTGTAATTAGAGTTTTTATTATAAGTAAGGATTATGATTGACTGTCAGTTTTTAATATGGTTGTAATCCATTTTTTCCAGGTTTAAAATGTCTTTTACTTTGGTGAATATGAGGTGGTATCATGGGGGGGGGGGGTAATTAGATATGGTCTTAACCCAACTTATATAGGTGGTATTATTACAGAATATATGGGGGTTGATATAGACAGGATGTCTTATTTTGAATTGAAAGGGTACATAAAGGAACTTGGATACACAGATAGTTGTAAGTTCTATTTTAAGTCACCTTTTGATAATAGTATGGTTGAAATGAAAGATGATAAGGGTATTTTAGACATTTGTGATGAGTTAATTGATGGAGATATTTTGGAAGTGTATGTTAGTCATCTTATTGATGATTTGGAAGTGGTCCCACTCCCTCCCCTATTAGAATATGTCCCCACTGAAGGTGAGGCTTTAAATAAAGAGGGAGGTGATGGTTTGACTACTGAGGCAGCTTCTTTTGAGGGTAATGAGTCAGCTCAAATCCCTAATGAATCTCAAAATGCTGCTGCTGCTTCCAGTCAGCCTTCACAGCTTGATGAAGAGGCTGTTAATGATGATAATCCAGATATAGGGTCTGACTACAGCACTGCAAACAGTTCTGAATCTGAGCATGAAGAGTTATTTGAAGAAAATGAAGCTGACTATCGTAGTGATATTCATGAGGAATACAGAGATTTTAGGGAGGAAAGGAGGAAATACCAGAGGAGGAAATGGAAAGAAAAACCTATAAATATAGATGATGTGGCCCAAAGAAGAAAGGAGTTGACATAGGATATGATGAGCATGCTGCTGCTCATGGTAAGAAAAAGAGCCTAGAGGGTAAACTAAGGGGTGATGAGCCTTATTATCCAAGTGATGAAGCTGCTAGCTTTGAAACTGATGATAGTGATATTGAAGAGGGAGAAGAGGGTGTAAGTAAACCTGTTAGAAGGAAGAAACCTTAGGCTGGTAGAGTTGTGTATGATCCAGAAGCTAAGCTAGTTGTGTGGGAATTAGGACTTGTTTTTTAGAGTGTGGTGCAGTTTAGAGAAGCTGTCACTAAGTATGCTATTCAAGAGAAAATCAGAATTGACAAGTTTGTGAATGAAAAACATAGGGTTAGGGTCAGGTGTTGCAATAAGGGATGTAAGTGGTTGCTATATGCAAGCACTGATAAAGCCACAGGTGATTTTGTGGTGAAGACTTACAAACCTGTCCATAAGTGTTTGACAAGTACTAGGAATCATCTTTGCAATTCTGACTTTTTGGCTAAACACTACAAGGATGTCATCACCCAATTTCCAAACACTAGGGTGTTCCAGCTCCAAGAAATGGTTAGAAATGAACTAGAGCTTCAAGTTGGAAAGACAACTTGTAGAAGAGCAAAGGCTAAAGTACTTAAGCAAATCATGGGTGATCACATTCTTGAGTTTAGCAGAATTTATGACTATAGGGATGAGGTTTTAAGGAGTAATCCAGGGAGTACTTGTGTCATTAAGTTGGAGGATGAAACTGAAAATGGAAAGTTGATCTTCATGGGTTCTATGTGTGCTTTAATGCCTTGAAAAAGGCTTTTAAGAGTGGGGTTAGGAGATGTATTGGACTGGATGGTTGCTTCTTGAAGGGTGTGTGTAAAGGCCAAATACTGGCTGCTATTTGTAAGGATGGCAACAACCAGATGTTGCCTATTGCCTGGGCTGTTGTGGAGTATGAAAATAAACATACTTGGACTTGGTTTATGAGGTTGTTGAGGGATGATCTTGAATTAGGAGAGGGCAGTGAACTGACTCTCATAACTGACATGCAAAAGGTAATCAATTTTCTATGTTTTTATTTTTACTTAATCATTGTAATTTATTTTTGTTTTAACTGTTCTGTTTTCACTCTGCAGGCCCTATACAATGCTGTGAAGAACCTGTTACCACTTGCTGAATACAGGATGTGTGCCAGACACATCCTTGCAAACTGGTCAAAGGATTGGAAAGGAATTGGGAGAAGAAATGTGTTCTGGATGTGTGCTAGATCTACATTTGAAGCAGAATTGAAAGCCAATCTGTTAGGAGGGAGAAAGATTTGTGAGTCTTTATTGAGGTACAATATTGACAAGTGGAGCAAGGTATATTTTAATGATCACAGTAAGTGTGATGCTGTTGATAACAACATGGCAGAGAGCTTCAATGCTTGGATTCTGGCTGCAAGACATAAAAAAATTATCACCATGCTTGAAGAAATCAGGAAGAAGGTGATGCAGAGGGTTGGGCAGCTAAGGGAGTTTGCACATGGTTGGCCAATTGACATTTCACCAATGTCATTGAAGTGTTTAAAAGATAATATTAAGAGGTCAATGAAGTGTTCCTTGGTCTGGAATGGGCATACAGGTTTTGAGGTAACAGAGGGCAAGTTTACTCACAAAGTGGACTTTAAGAGAATGACTTGTTCATGTAGATCTTGGATGCTTAAAGGTATCCCCTGTCCACATGCCATAGCAGCCATGCATCATAGAAGGATGGACCCTATTGAATATGTATCAAGCTACTACAGAAGGGACACATATATGCAGGTGTATGGTAACTTTATTCAGCCATTAAGCAACATGAATATGTGGCCAGAATCTAATAATCCCAAGGTTGAGCCACCCCTTCTAAAGAAGATGCCTGGAAGGCCTAGAAAGGTAAGAACAAAGGAGGCTAACGAGACTAGAAAAACTGGAAAGTTTCCCAAAAATGGTGCCAGTATGACCTGTGGCTTATGTGGTGGAAAGAACCACAATGCAAGAGGTTGCCCAAAGAAACCAGCTGAAACAAATGCTTCTACTCAAGTAATTTATTAGTGTTGTTTACCTATCCCCCTTACATTTACATTGACTCAACTGAATTTATGTTTTTGGACAATCTGCTAGGAAAAGAGGGAATAGGCAGCTTGGACAAGACACAGCTGCAAGAGCTGAATCTAGTGCTCCAAAATCTGCACAAGTAATTTATTAGTGTTGTTTACCTATCCCCTTTATATTTACATTGCCTAAATTGTTTGTATATATATGGGCAGTCTGCTAGGGGAAGAGGAAAGAGGAAGTTAGGACGAGACTCACAAGCTACAAGAGCTGAATCTAGTGCTCCAGATTCTACAAACACAACTGCATCAAGAGGCAGGGGATTCAGGTAACTATTTTTATGAATTTAACTTATATACACGATAACATAGAGAACTTTTACACATTAGTAGATGGTCTTGTAGTTATTTTTTAGGTCATGACATAATACTGTATTGATTGTTTTGCATTATCATATTTATACGTGAAGTTAAACTGTATTTTTAACTTCCATTTTCGTATGTGTGTGTGTGTGTTTTTTTTTTTGGGGCTAACACAAGTTTTTTAAACAAATCTTTTCAGCCTAGCAGCTCTGTGTTGTTGTTGCCTGATAGATGAATGTTGCTGTGATCCATCTATACTTTGTGTGTGGTAAGGTGTGGCGGCTAGTCAGCTACAAACTTCAGTTCTTGTTTTTTCTTTGGACTAATAAGATGTATGATGTAAATAAGTTCTCTTTAGGAACATCTTGTATATTACAATTTGGGAGTTATGTATCTTGTGATTAATCTTCTTAGTTTAATCATTAAACTCTTGTTGCTTCTTTGAGAGAATTGCTACTATTTCATTGTATGATCCTTTATGGTTTTCTACCTTGAGTAACTTGAGATGAGCTTTTGAGAATACCATACATGTTCCTTATTGGATAGAGTATGGTCCAAATGTGTGAAGCTTGGAATAATTATTTCACTAGTCTATAGTGTATAAAAAAGGCCAAAATTGGACTTTCTGATCTTTTTGTCTCCCTCTTTTCACTTCTTTCTTTTGAATACAAATCTATGTCACTATGAAAGAGAGCACTTTTTTCTTTCTTTTGAATACAAATCTATGTCACTATGAAAGAGAGCACTTTTTATCAACCATTTTCACTATGAAAGAGAGCACTTTTCCTAGTTTTCTATTTACACTGGTAGGTACAATCCCCTTCACCCCTACCCCCACTCCACTTCTACTCAAGTTACATTTGCTTTAGACTTTTACATTATTAGTTTAATAACAGTTTTATCCATTTTTATTGAAGTATGTTAGAGGTGGTAGAAGGAGTAACCAATATAAAAGGCCAAGAGTGACAGGAATTGGTCTAATGGTTGGTGAAAATGGTTTTACCACATTTTCTGTAAGTATTATGGTTTGTCTGGTTGTAATCCAATGGCTGGTGAAAATGGTTTTAAGGAAACTGACCATATTGTTATGCATGCAGTCTGGTGGTGGCACTAGTAGGATAATTAATACTGGTTCAAGACCTCCTAAGAGTTCAGCCGAGGTAACCGGTGACCTTGGATATCACCCACCTCGTGGTGTCAAATGGAGAGGGAGATCTGCATTAACCACATAAGGACTTGAACGGATGAGGGGTGAAAGAATCATTCAGGCAAGGAATGATGCTGGTAATACTACTGAAGCCAACCCAAGCCAAGGCAGTACAACACATTCCCACCCCTGGAAAATTTAGTGTTCAAGACTAATGGTTAATGTTTGCTACTCATTTGTAAATGCTGGAACCTCCAGTTTTTTTGTGTTTTTGTTTGCTGGAAACCTTACTAAACCAGCCTTATTCCTATTTTTGTTTGCTGGAAATTACTTTACTATAGCAGCTTTAATTCGATGTCTATGTTGTGCATATAAGCTGCATCTTATGTTGTAAACAGGGCATGAACAATGTTGCCTATAATTCAATGTCTATGTTGCCTATAAAAATGTTGTCATCTCACTGTTATTTGGTGTTCTATATGCTACATATTTAGTATTCTCTTTGCTACTTATTTAGTGTTCTTCAAGAATTGTTTGAACAAGGATATTACTTGGCAAATTACTTCAATACATAAAAGTCATTACCAACACTACAAACTAAGATAAAATACAAACTAAGCCATTGCCAACACTACAAACTAAGACAAACTAAGCCATTGCCAAAATACAACTACAAAAGCCATTACCAACACTACAAACTAAGACATTAAAGTGCCTATGGCAACTCCAAATACGAACACTTGCATTTACCCTCTTTCATTTGGCTATTCATACACCAAACAAAAACAACAACTATGACACCCAAAACATACTTCCAATTGAAGCAACACAAACTAGTCTTGTTCTTTTTCTCCATTTTCATCTTATTTACCAATGACTCTTCCATTTCAATTGTCTTCTTGTTAAAGCTCTTATACTTTGAGAAACCCTCTTCCATCTCCAACAATTGTTTCTTGTTAAGTTCAATTGATGCTAGTTCGTCCTCCATCTCTTTAAATTTGTTAACCAATCTTGGAAGAATAAACTTCAACCGTGGATCAATTTCCGCATCCCTCCATCGAAAGAACTTGCAAGAATTATCCTATAAATTAAGATAAACAACCAACCAAGATCAGAAAAACTCCATAGATAATATCATACAAGCTGATAATTAACATACCCCGTAAAATGGACATGCCCAAAATCATCTTCCGGAGTTCTTCTTCGACCAAGAAGTGAGCAAGGGTAGCAACTCTCCGTGCTTACATCTCACTGTTAAATTCACCATTGGGTCTTCCTCATCCATACAAATGCGATTCAACGATGAATTTGACATTTCCTTTCTAACCCTAAAACTTAAAAAGTAATTTGTCAAAGATGAAATGGGTACAATTTTAAATTAATCAAGATGGAAACGAGATGAAATGGGTGGAAGTGGAAGTGACATGTTAATAGTTGAGAAGGGGCTGTTTGTTGGTTTAATGGCGGGGGAGTAGTTTATGGAGTGGGTTAAATTTGGAGAAGAAGACCCATTTACCCGTTAATAATCAGTAACGGCTAATTTTTTTTTTTGCGTACGTGGAAGTTTTTGATTGGTTTACTGCTGATCTTTCACACGCACCCCTTGCGTACAAGCTCACCAGAAGTCAAAAGGGGGAATTAATTCCTCCAAAAATGTGTTCAGGGGGGTGATAGGACCCCCGCAAAGTTGAAGGTCGTAACAGGTTTTTCGAGCCAACATCAGGGGGCACTTTAGCCATTCTGCCAAAAGAGAAATTGATCTCTGCGCCAATAATAGTGGTTCCTGATTGGACTCCACCATTTGAATTAATGTGTGATGCGAGCAATGTCGCTATTGGTGCAGTCTAGGAACGAATAAGGAACAAGGTATTCCATTCCATTTACTACGCCAGCAAAACTCTTAATCCCGCCCAATTGAATTACACAGTTACTGAAAAAGAGTTGCTGGCAGTGGTGTATCCCTTTGATAGGTTTCGGGCATACTTGGTTGGAACCAAAGTTATTGTCTACACAGACCATGCAGTAATCAAGTACTTAATTGATAAAAATGATGCTAAGCCTCGACTAATTCGTTGGGTGTTATTGCTGCAGGAATTGACTTGGAAGTCCGAGACTGTAAGAGAACGGAAAATCAAGTAGCTGACCACCTATCTAGGTTGGAGAACCACAAGCACGTGGATGAGGGAGGTTTGATCAAAGAAACCTTCCCGGATGAGCAACTTTTTTCCATCACCAATCACTCGGACCCATGGTATGCTAACTATGTTAACTATTTGGTAAGTGAGGCGGTGCCACCACATCTGACTGCAGAAGTTAAACGTCGGTTCTTTCATGATGTGAGATTTTATATGTGGGATGATCCGTTTCTGTTTAGAGTGTGTGCAAATTAGTTGGTGAGAATATGCATCCCTGAGGAAGAGACGTAGGCTGTTCTGCAAGAGTGCCATGCATCTCCTTATGGGGGTCATCATGGTGGTGACAGAGCAGCCGCCAAAGTACTTCAGTCTGGTTTCTATTGGCCGATACTGTTCAAAGATGCTCACACTTTTGTCAAGAAGTATGATCGGTGTCAAAGGAACGGCACAATCACAAGGAAGCAAGAGATGCCTCTGCAAGGCATTCTATAGGTGGAGATTTTTCATGTGTGGGGGATCGACTTCATAGGTCCCTTCCCCTCGTCGAATGGTAACAAGTATATTTTACTGGCAGTGGATTACGTGTCTAAATGGGTAAAGGCTGTTGTTCTTCCTACTAATGATGCGAAGGTGGTGGTGAGTTTCGTCAAGAAGAACATTTTCACCAGGTCTAGAACTCCGCGGGCTTTAATTAGTGATGAAGGTACACACTTCTGTAATAAGTTGCTAAACAACCTTCTAGCTAAATACGGGGTCAAGCATAAGGTCGCCACCGCCTATCATCCGCAGACTAGTGGGCAGGCTGAGGTATCCAATAGAGAGGTAAAGCAAATTCTTGAGAAGACTGTTAGTGCGAATAGGAAGGATTGGGCTACCAAGCTCGATGATCCATTCTGGGCATATAGGACATCTTATAAGACTCCAATTGGGACTTCACCGTACAAGCTAGTATATAGGAAAGCGTGCCACTTGCCAGTCGAGCTTGAGCACAAGGCCTATTGGGCGATAAAGAAGCTAAATTTTGATATGAAATTGGCAGGTGATAAGAGATTGTTGTAATTCAATGAACTTGATGAGTTTAGGTTGCACGCATATGAAAATGTCAAATTATATAAGGAGAACACTAAGCGGTAACATGGTAAGCGTATTCAGCACCGTCACTTTGACCTGGGCCAACTAGTTCTTTTATTTAACTCCAGGTTGAAGCTCTTCCCTGGTAAGCTCAAGTCGAGGTAGTCTGGTCCGTTTGAGATTGTTAAGGTGATGCCCCATGGAGCAATTGTATTGCGAGCCCCGGTTTCGGATAAGTCATTTCTAGTGAATGGGCAATCCTCCATTTCTTTGAAGTCGATAGGCTTAAATCCTCCATTTCTTTGGTCGACCTTTGAAAAAGGGATGTACTCCTCGTGTCACGACGTTAAATCAAGCGCTTCATGGGAGGCAACCCATGTTTTATCATTTTTTTTAGAGTTAGTTAATCCGTATTTTCATTTAAGAAAAAAATTAAAAATAAAAAATAGAAAAGAACAAAAGAATGGAAACTTGATGTGATTAACATGTTTGTTTAGTATTTTTCCAGGATCCCGAGGCTCAAAAACAGTTGGAACAACGAAAGTGGCCGGCCCTGGACAACAAAGTAGCGAAAATTCTCAACTTCCAGGCTATACAGGGCACCATGCGACGCACCCCTCTCAGTATGCAGCAAAAGAAAAGCAAAAAAAAAAACTGAAACTGAAATGAGGCCAAAATAGGGCTGCATGCGTTGCGCCCGAGCCTGTGCACAACCAATATTTTTGAAAAAATTTCAGAACAGAGGCAGTGTTGTGGGCTGAAACGCAGGCCACTGTTTTCAAGTTTTGTTCCTGCACAGCCTAGCGTACGTCGCGCCTAAGGCTGTTTGCGCAGCTGATTTTTGAATTAAAAAAAATCAGAACAGTGTTGTATGGATTAAACGTTGGACTCTGTATGGTAAGTCTATTTCAGCGTGTCTTTACTTGAAAACACACACAACACAACACACAAACAAAGAAACAAATAAATAACAGAAAACAGAAAAAAAATAGAGAACTGGAAAAGCATACACATAGCGGCTGAATTTTCTTTCCAGTTCCCAGGTATGATTTCCTCTCTTCTAGGCTTATTCTCCTCATCCCTAACTGCTGCTACTTGCTGTGACCCCACCCGTTTCTCCCCTAGGTTTTTACTTCTAGTTCATATTTTTGAAGAGAGTTCTTGCAACATTGTGATCTGTTTAGGCTGGTATTTGGCTGTGGGGGGTGCGGTGATGCACCGGGATGAGTATACATGTAAGCTCCTGGAGTTGGGAGGTCTAAACAAAAGCAAAAAGCTCATATACAAGCTGTCAAAAATTCTGCACGTAAGGTGTTTGTTGAAATTACCTAATGAACAATTTAAAGTATTCGGCGAAGTCTGAGTAGCGAATCAATTAGGGGGTATAAGTTGAACATATATTAGTTAGAATTAGGGCGTGGGGCTGAGTTTAAAGTGTTTTCACTTGAACGACACTCAATGCACATTATTCACACATGACGAGTGTCGTTTTGCACCTTAATTGCGCATGTCGCTGCCCCGTTGTGTAATTCACGGGCTGCTCTTATTGTTTTACTTAAGATAATATTTTTTCATATTTTTGAGATGAAGTAGAGCACAAGAGTGGGGTGTGGAGACCCCATTTGCACACTTTGGTGAATTTTAACCATGAAAATTATTTCGAATAAAGAAGTGCGCGTCGAGGGAAGTCTGAGTACCTCGCAAATGATACCATGAGCGTACTATAAGCATGAATTGATTAGTTGTAAAATACACTTGAGCTTTACGAGTGGGGTGCGTGCGCACCAATGTGAAGTTAACGACAAGCTTGAATTGGCGTAGTTTCTAGCTACTTTAAAGAACTCGGGTGTACTTCATTGGCTAATATCACATTATTTGGATGCAGGTATTCTATTGCAAAATGGCGAATACAAAGCAAACATCCAAGAGTGGTAGAAGCGGGGACGGTGGCCAACCACCGCGGAATCACCCAGAGGGCAAGGATAAAAGGGAGCAGCGCTCAAAGAAGAAACAAGATGGACCTGCCCCGGTAGTGGAAGAGGAGAATGCTGAGCTTGAGGTCATGCCTTTAGCAAGAAAAGATCGGCTCCAAGTGCCCAAACCATCCCCGCTCCTCAGGCAGCCACGGGCAAGAGGAAATCAACCAATGTAAAGGAAAAGCCAGTGGTGATCCGTGAGGGTGGTGCTTCTAAATCACCGGCCAAGAAGAAGAGAGTAGTTCAGGGCAAAGGGAAGAAAACCAATGGAGCAGGATGATGAGGATGGCGAGCAGGTTGATGATGATGCTGAGGATGAGTACACTCCTATTCCAGTGCCTGAGGACATTCCATCTACGAGTAGCCCGATTGACAGGTCATTGTGGGAGGACACATTTGAGAGTGAGATGCATACCTGGCGTATCGGTGGATAATTAAGAAGCAGATTACGCAAGAAAGACCACTGAACTATCATGCTTGTGAGAATGCTTGCCCAGCTATTCTGGAGGTTGTGAAATACAGGAAGTGGGATAGATTTATGCAGGGTCCCAAGTGCAAGGCTAATGTTACTGTTGTTCAAGAATTATATGTTAACTGGGAGAATCCGAAGAACAGTATAGTGCGGGTTAGGGAGGTTGAGGTCGATATTTCTGCCAGAGCCATTAATGCATATTACCGGGTGAATGAAGTGGCAATGGATGACTATAAGAAGATGCTAGCAGAGCTAGATTTTGAGGATGTCATTAAGGTATTGTGTAACCCACCAGCTGTTATGGATGATCGTGAATCCTCGAAGCCTGCATGGTTGCAAAACACGAAGAGAAAATATGCCACCTTGCCTAAGAAGTTTATGTCTAGGAAGAGTAGATCTTGGCTAAATTAGGTGTCTAACAGAATAATGCAGGCTGATCATCAAACAAATTTCCTTCAGGAGCGAGTGCTTCTTATTTATGCTCTGATGAATGGGATTGTGTTGAACTTGGGAGAGCTTATGTACGAGCAGATGTTGCGGACTCGTAAGGAGAAGACATTGAAGCTGTATTTTGTGCACACTCTAACGGCTCTGATGAGGAAGCACGGGGTCCCCTTCTATACAGATGATGATCTTTTAGAGGTACCCATTGCCCATGACATTACTTCAGTGCATGACCTGGTCGCGGCCAAAGAAGATAAAAGAACTACGTCAGAGCAACTTGTGGGATTTGAGGCAGAGCTGGCCCAGTTGAGACAGGAGCAGCGGCCAGAGCTGACCCAGCTGAGAAAGGAGCAGGCAGCTCGAGATACCCTGATGCAGAGCACACTGGCAGAGATCTTTGCCGCTATTCAGAGTACCTGAGTGACGCGTTCTATTGGCGTCCAGACTGATGCAGGGTCCAGTCATGAGGTTGTGGATTTGAGTGCTACCGATGGCACTGCTGCAGAGCTAGCTCCGACTATTGCCACTGCCTTGGAGGGGTCGCTGGTTGATGCGATGGATGCAGCTGGCACTACATTGTTAGATCCCTCCATTGCTCAGACCGCGGATTCAAACCGGTCTGCAGCACCTCCAGACTCTGCAGTTTGAGGGAGCTTTCTTGATACCCACTCTTGTTCTTATTTTTGTGTTTGTGCAGTAGGGACCATGTACTATTTTAAGTGTGGGGTGGGGTATCATGACTTGTACTTGTATATTTTTACTGCGTTTATTATTATTATTTTTTTAGATTAGTGGCATAATCCTTGGGTTTTCTTCAAGCCATAGTTCTTTCCCGAGGATACCTTTTGTTTTGAACCGGGTGTTTTTAGATTAAAAAAATGAAAAAAATAAATATATATTTAAAATACAAAAAAAATTAGGAAATAGGAGTAGCTAAGTGGTGAGGACTTGTGCCTTCTCTGTGAATTGTTTGATACTATCATATTTTGTCCTTTACATGCGAGTTGAACTTCCCTAAAGATTTTTGGTGTGAGTTATATATTGGATTGATAGTCAGTCTTGTTAGTGACTCTTCGGCTCAGGTTTTTGACTCTGAGTGCTGATCGAATAGCACGACTTGTCTCGCTTGTTTTTTGTTAGGTGTTGGAATTATTCCGCCTTGAGTAGTTCATGTGCCATGAGTGGTGAGGTGCTTTTATTTCTTCTCGTGCTTTCATTATTGATTTAGAACTTGCCCCGCGTGTGTTCAAAGCGAAATCCTAGGTTTGCTCTAGTTGGGAGATGATACAGGCTTTCTTTGATAAACCCTTCTTTTGCAACCTTGATTAGCCTACACGTTCAAATATATCCCTTGTAGCCTTTTTTGAGCCTATTAGCCTTTTTGTTGACACCCACATTACAAGCCTATTCCTTTGTTTTTAATTACCCTCTTTTTGAACCCTTACTCCTTAGAGCACTTTAATTGAAAATACTTTTATTAGTGGAGTTTTGGTTGGTGGAAATTGGTGGCTTTTGAGTGGAGTCAATGAGAAAAAATTATGATGGTATTTTGAGGAAAAGTACATTGGCAAGGTTGAGAAAAAAAATATGAAAAGTGAAAAATAAAAAGAAAGCAACAGAGAAAAATCCTTGCTAGTGTTGTGCATCATTGAAAGGAGGGATGTTTTTGGGTTGATGTTCGGATGGTAGCTCGGTTGTTTTTGTGAAGAGTTGAGCTATAAAAAGTGGAAGTGATGTATTAAAGTGCTTATGGAGGTAGTCACTATTGTAATCATATCTATCATACCCATCCTTTAGCTTACATTACAACCCTTAAAGTCCTAGTTAATCCTGAGTAGGAGCGAGCCTACATTAGTGGAGTCCTACACCAAGAGCAAGCCTATGGTACCATTGTGTGGCACTTGAGATTTTTTTTAGTGTGAGAGAATTCTTCCTATCTTGAAAGTCCCTTATAATTCATTTGATATATTTGTGTGTGATTGGGACTAGACTTTGATTGGTGATGACACATGGATTATGAGAGGTTGGAGCTTTTATTAGGCCACAATCTTGAGCGAGCGAGCATGTCGTGAGTAAGTTGGTGTGAAGAGTCATTTCTTGAGGCTTGGTTGTTGCTACTTGATTGCTTTGATAATCTTTGTTTTCTAAATGTGTGGTGTGCAAATATGGGGAAGTTGTGTGCTTGTATGTTTGGTGGCTAATTGGTATCAACCTATTTCATAGGTGCGCTTTCTTGAAGTTCTTGAGTTGGTTGGATGAGATCTATTGAGTATAAGCGTGTTGGGTTTATTTGTTCGGGGACGAACAAAGATTAAGTGTGGGGTGTTGATGTTGGGCATATATCTTATGTCTCGGCGTCGATTTCTCATAACTTTGGAGTTGTTTTCATTATATTATGTGCCTAACCATGCTTGATTTAAAGTAAAATTCTAACTTGAGGTGTTTGGATGTACAAGAACAAGGAAGAAGTAGCGGGTATAACCATGGATGCTTGGCATGCTAGGCTGTATGGTCTGGGAGAGTGAAAATATTGAAGAAATTGAGAGAAGTAGCGCATACAGCCACGGATGCTTGGCATGCTCCGGTGTATGCGATTGGAAATAGTCCCAGAGCGGCTTGCCAAAACGTGGACCACTAGCATAGTTCTTATTTTAAAAACCCTTGTAATGTTTTTCTTAGGGGATTTACGTATTTTTTGGAGGCAAGAACCATATAGAGGCTAGAGAACCAAGATTCATCAATTAAGTTGTAATTCTTCTTTCCTCTTTATTGTTTCATGAATTTTAGATTATTTTGTAAGAAAGCTATCTTGTCTATGAATAGCTAAACTCTATAATTTTATGGTTATGGGTTAACCATGAAAGTTGTACTCTGAAGGTGATTGAATTCTATTAAATTTGTCAAATTGAGTTGTTTTATTTAATCCTGCTCTGAATTACTTGATTTACTGGCCAGTTGTGAAGTACTATCCATGAACCTAAGGTTGAACTCGAAAGTGGAAACCGTAGATTGCAATAGAATTAAATAAAGCGTGATCCTGAACCCGGGCATCGGGGAATGGTTTCGCGGTTAGGATAGAAATATACCTAACAGTCACGCTTAATCAGTATACAGGAGAAGCACATGCATTCTTGTTAATTCTAATTCCATAGACATATAGGCGTTAGGTTGGCTTGAATAGGCGAGCAGGGTATCGAAAGAGCTCTGTGAGTATAATTAACTCTGTGATTAGCAACTCAGATAAATAAAGTTAATTAAATTAGTGGATGAGTGAAACTGGATTGGTGATCATCCCATAATCCTGGAATATTTCCTCTCACTGTTATCTAAAACTCTTAACCGTCTTGCATTCCATTTACTTCAATGACTTTTAGTTAATTAGTTTAATTAAAATCACTCAAAATTTGGTTGAACTCTCTTGAATAATATTTCAATTAATGTTTGCATAGTTAATAATTAATTGATAGTCCTCGTGGGAACGATACTTTCTTATCACTTTATTACTTGATCAACCACGTATACTTGCGTGTGCGTTTGGAGCGACACTAGACTCACAACTTTCTTGATTTTTATTGTACAACAAGAATTTGATCATTCTGCAACATTCTTAATTTTGAGCCTTCTAGGTTCTGAAGTTTGATGTAGTCAAGGTTCAAGAAGTTTTTAATTTCATATTCAGGATCTATTAGATGTGCAGGCGGGAGGTCATTTTTCTGAAGATGCATATACCAATATCTTTATCTAGGCAACTGCATGCTATATTCTCTTCATGCCTATTTGTTGTGAGATAAATATCAATCTGCTACCTTGGGATAAAGTCATAGTTACATTGTGAAATCCAGTTGTTTCTGTTAATTATCTCTTTAAAAAGATTAAAAGTTGTAGGTAATTCTTGAGTCTCTTTAATATATGATTTGAAGTGCTTAGTCTGAGTTTCAAGGGTAATTTCTACTTAGTGTAATGAGGTTTTCTATTTCTGGTATTAGGATTATGCTATAATGTTTTGAGTTGAAGTGATATTAGGTTGTTTTGCCTTCTTCTATTTTAGAACTTCTCTGAAAGTAGGTGAAATCTACCTAACTTAATTAAGTCGCAAATCTATGATCTTTAATGGTTAAGCTGGTGTGTTTAAACAATTGAGGTTAGAGTATGAATCATTTAATATTTGTAATCCTGGAAAATTAGTTGTCTAATAGTATTTGTTTTTATGGTATATAAGGCTAATTATCTTCCAAGCTAGAAAACTCACTTTCTTTTATTGTGAACTTATAGTACAAAAATAAGTTAATTTTTTTGCTACCTCAGTTGGGTTTCCCTATTGAAATCATATTTGTTTACTTTCTATGGTTCTTTTGTTGGGGTTTTTTGAATAGTTGTGAATGGGAAAAGGCACCATAAGCACCTCTTAGTTGAAAAGGTTTCAGACCTTTTCATTACACTCATTCTTGATCTATAAATAGTGAGACACTTTCTCATTTTAGATATACACAACAAAATATTTCTCCTCTCTTCTAGAGTCGTGTGATTTGCTACCATTATTTGAGTTCGCTGTTCACTGTGATTTGAATTACTGCTATCACAGTGAGGATAATTCCATTCTATCCTGGGAGGAATTAATCCACAAACCTTGGGTAACTGTGAGGGGATTAGATTTCTTAAGGACATGCAGTGTAGACTATTGGCTTGGAATTTTTCTACTTCATCTCTTTCTATTTCTATTTATTTCGAAAGTGCAGATTCTAACAATCTTAAGAAATCTAATTTTGTATTTTGGTCTGCTAATCGATAATAGACTGTTTGTGGAGACTAAAATCTGAAAAGATTTTCTACTCCAAACTGTTGTGGAGATTAAAATCTGAAAAGATTATCTACTCCAAATTTAATATTCCGTTTTGAAGATTTAAATACTTCAACGGATTATTAAAATTATTTTATTTAATCCGTTCAGAAGATTAAAAACTTCCGGATTATTAAAATATTTATATTGTTATTTGCAGTTTGAAGATATAAAAACTTCACTGTATATTAAAAGTCAGTTTGAAGATTAAACTCTTCACTGTACTTTTAAATTTGGTTTGAAGATTAAAAACTTCACCATTGTAATAAATAGGTTTGAAGATTAAAAACTTCACCGTCGTATTAAATCGACTTGAAGATTAAAAAAAACTTCGTTGATTTAATATCTCCTGTTAGTAACAGAAAATTAGCAGCGACATTATGATATGCCTGCTTGTTGATCTTATGCACAATCTGCTTGATCCAATTTGCATTGAAGTTGGTAAGAATCTTTTGTGCTGGTTGTGTGAAATACTTTTGGTATTTCAATAGAGCATGATATGCCCATGTTAGTTTGAATTACTTTGTATCTTTCTTGAAGTCTTGTGGAATAGACTGATCCAAAGAAAGAAGCAAATGGTGCATGCTTTTTCATGTA
Source organism: Petunia x hybrida (assembly GCA_037355625.1). Lineage (NCBI taxonomy): Eukaryota > Viridiplantae > Streptophyta > Magnoliopsida > Solanales > Solanaceae > Petunia > Petunia x hybrida. Next base: position 328 of record JBBBVM010000317.1, on the reverse strand, counting down.
CTACTCATGCTAGTTACTGGAGTAGGATGTAGTTAAATGAACAAAAGTACTTCTGGGGCTTTATCGTGAAAAAATAACAAAAGAAAAGGCATTAAATTAATGTCATTCTCACGGTTAGCAATATTATGGCTTGTTTCCATGGATATAATTATTGCACCTATGAGAAGACATGAAGGAAAAGAGAATCAAGTAGTGTCTTATGTGTCAAGGTAGGAGCAAATCCAAGTTTTGGATGAAGACATTGTTACGAGGAAGATTTCCTAAACAATCTGGCACTAAGTAAATATACTTTTGCAAAAGGGTGCATTTGTAGAGTTATAACAATTGA